>OU026127.1:0-2500000 GCA_907269095.1 Blastobasis adustella
CGCCGTGAGCGCCCGCGAGGTGACCCCCTGGAGCGCGCACATTCGGCCTTTGACCCGGAGTGCCCTGTTCGAAAAAAGTGGGAGAGCAAGGGCTCGGGTCGCATATTGCTAAGGGCGCGCCGGGCCACATCTTAGTCCTGCAAGCAAACTGTAATCGGGCGCGTTTGGCAACAGCGGAACTGGTGTCCGCAGGCGTGCGGCGGGGTGCCGCGGCGCTCCTGATGCAGGAACCGTATGTGGGAACAGCGGGTGAGCTGGCGCTGGCTTCGGGTATGCGTGTCGTGCAGGCCGCCGCGCCTGCCCGCAGCGGACCCAACAAGGCGGCTGTGGTGGTACTGGATTCGGCGCTGTCACTGGAGCTAGACCCCGCGCTGCAGAGTGAGCGCATAGCCGCCGCGGTAGTGCGGGGCGCGGGTCCGCCACTTGCACTTCTCTCTGTGTACCTGGAGCTGACTGCGAACGAGGCGACCATGGCTGAGACGCTGGAGCGAGTGAAATATCTGGTTGCGCACTTGAGGACGCCACGGGTGTTGCTAGGCGGTGACTTTAATGCCTGGAGCCGGTGGTGGGGCAGTTCGAGAGATGACGAGCAAAGTGAACGGGTTGCAGCGCTGCTGGACGAGATGGAGCTGGAGATCCTCAACGAGGGCTCCGACCCCACGTTTGAGGTGTGGCGCGCTGGCCGGCTTTGCACGAGTCGTGTTGACGTCACTGCTTGCTGCCGGCGGCTGTTGCCAAAGGTGTGCACTTGGCGAGTGGAGCCCGGGGTAACCACCTCAGACCACAATACGATCGCAGTCGAAATTGCCCGGGAGGATCCTGAGGTGGGTGAGTCGACTACGCAGCGACAGAGTACAAAAAAATATAATTGTATGAAAGCGGACTGGAACAGGTTAGGTTAAGTGTTCATGGAGGAACGTGACCGCCGGGAATTGACGGTGGAGCGGATGGAGTCGCTGCGAGAGGGGTGTGAGGTGGAGGCGGCAGCTCGCGAGTATGAGGCTGCAGTAGTGGCGGCATGCGATGCTGCTATCCCACTACTGGGAGTACGCCGAGTGAGCCCTGACCCTCCATGGTGGTCCGCAGAGCTAGAAAGGAAAAAAAGGCAAGTATTAACAGCTAAGAGGAGGATCAGATGTGCAGTGGAGCGCCGGAGGGATCACGTCGTGGGGCAGTACCTTGCTATTAAGGAAGAATACTCGCAACTTGTGAGGGCCTCCCAAACTGCAAGTTGGAAGAAATTCTGCACAGCCTCCGAGAGAGAGTCAATGTGGGACGGAATATACAGAGTGATTCGAAGTACGGCGCGGCGTGCGCCTGACGTGTTGCTGGAGGGCGAGGATGGCATGACAGCGAGTGCGGAGGGCTCGGCGCGGATGCTGGCGGAGGCGCTGTTCCCTAATGACAATCCGGCGGAGGACACGCCGGAACAGGGGGAGGTACGGGCCGCGGCCGCAGAGGGGCGCGCCACGGCGCAAGACGATCCGCCCTTTACCTTGCTAGAGCTAGAGTGGGCGGCGCAATCTTTTTCCCCACGGAAGGCGCCCGGACCTGATCACCTAACGGCGGATATCTGTGAGAGAGCCGTGCTAACCGATGGTGGAGTCTTTTTGGCGCTGGCAAACTCCGCCCTCTCCGTGGGATATTATCCGGCTGTATGGAAAAAAGCGGCGGTAGTAATAATACCGAAGCCCGGCAAGCCGGCGAAGATCTTACCGCCCTATTGGGTTGTTAAATATTTTTGGGAAGATCGTAGAGAAAATAGTTGTGGGTAGGTTGCGCTGGCACCTTCTCAGGACAATAAACCCCAGACAATACGGTTTTATGCCCCAGCGCAGCACTGAGGACTCCCTCTATGATCTAGTGGGGCACATAGAGACGGAAGTGAAACAAAAAAAGAAAATCTGTCTTCTGGTATCTCTGGACATAGAGGGGGCCTTCGATAATGCCTAGTGGCCAGGAATAAAAAAGCAGCTGTTGGGGAGGGGAGGCCCGTGCAACCTATACAACCTTATGGGATCATATCTGGAGGGGCGCGAGGTATCGGTAAGGTATGCGGGTGTAGAGTACACCAAGGCCACGGGACGGGGTTGCGTTCAGGGTTCCATTGCGGGACCGACATTATGGAACCTGGTATTGGACCCCCTAATTTCCCAGTTGGAGGCAATGGGCGTCCACTGCCAGGCCTTCGCGGATGACGTGGCATTGGTGTTTTCTGCAAACGACATGGAAACAATTAATGCAAACGCATGCGCTATTCTCTCTCATGTTCACCAATGGGGAATATCTAATAAATTAAACTTTGGGCCTGCTAAAACACAGGCCATGGTTTTAACAAAAAAAATGAAAGTGGGAACCCCAGTTGTGCACATGGGAGGGCTGCCAATTAATATTGTGGACCAAATTAAATTATTAGGCGTGATAATCGATAAAGGTCTTGGGTTCACACCTCACGTAAACTACATAGCGGATAAGACGACAACTATATTTAGACAACTTCAAAGAGCCGCAAAGGTTACGTGGGGTTTGAACTCAGACATACTCAGGACCATATATACATGCGTTATAGAACCGATAGTTTTGTATGCGGCTGGGGTGTGGGCATCGGCTACCCGCAAGAAAGGAATAACGGATCGCCTTCGAGCGTTGCAACGTGGCTATATTTTAAAAATAGCAAGGGCGTACCGAACTGTAGCGTTGGATCCAGCGCTGGCTATCACAGGGATTCTGCCCCTCGATATGAGGGTGAGGGAAGCGGGCAAAATTTTTGAAGTCAAGAGAGGACGCCCTCTAGGACCATCGGGCGGTTTAGAAAGAAATATGTCCGCCATATTTGAGGCGCTACATCCGGCAAAGTGGTGGAGGCCAAGGTTCCGGCAATTAGAGGAGGTGGCAGGTGGGGAGCAGAGAGTGGAAGGACTCAGCATCTACACCGACGGAAGTAAGATCGAAGGGAAAGTGGGTGCGGCACTGACGGTGTGGCGGGGGGAGACCGAGGTCAAATATCGCACATATCAGTTGGAGTCGCACTGCACTGTATTTCAGGCAGAAATGTTGGCTATCTTGGAGGCAACAGAGATGGCAGGGAAGTTGAAAGAAACAAAAATTAATATATTATCGGACAGTATGTCCTCACTTCAACTTATTAGTCAATACACTTCCCTGCAGCCTGTTGCCTTCAAGATAAGGGAAAATTTGATAAAATTGAATTCCGTCGGAGTAGATGTTGGGTTGTATTGGGTACGGGCCCATGTGGGCACACCAGGGAACGAGAGAGCGGACGAGTTGGCAAAGCGCGCAGCCCTGTACCGTAAGACCTCCCCAGAGTATGATTTCTACCCCATTTCATATGCAAAGGGAGTCATCAGGGACGAAACAATAGCTGAATACAGCGAACAGTACAAAACAAATATAAAAGATAAAAACATCGAGCTATTCCTCCCTGATGTGTCCCTTGCGTTCAAATTCGCGAAACGTTTCCGGCCGGATGCACTAATAACGCAGACGCTGACAGGGCACGGTGGTCTGGAACAGTATCTCCACAGGTTTAAGCTGCGCGATTCGCCATGGTGTGTATGTGAGCCGGGGTGTGTGGAGGATGTTCCTCACCTGCTAACCGATTGCCCCCGTTTTGGCGCGCGCCGCCAAACCCTGGAGGCGAAATTGGGGATGCAGATCGACCGGGCAAATTTCGTAGACCTAATAAAAGATAAGAGGAAGGCAGACACATTTTTAAAATATTGTAGGGAGGTAATGGCCGAAACCTGTAGGGCAAATGGGAGTACGGCGTGGGGAAATTGAAATAAAATATTAACAAATAAGATACATATTATTGACAAAGTAAAAGTTCATTACTGATTGTTTTATTAAGTACAATATTGACATTGACATTATATTAATTAACTTAACTTATGCTTATGATACTGACATTTCTTATTATTAATTGTATAATCCTATCAAATAATCCTTTATTTTAGGTTCAATAATGATGATTCTAATCTCACAATGACATGTGTAATTCCGAAATTATTGCAAAAATGTGTTGGTGTGTGTATCCATTTTTCCAATGTTTACTGTAAATTAGTATATAAGAAAGAAAGAAAAAGAAAAAAGAAAAAAAAAAAAAAAAAAATACAGAATGAAAACAGAAAAACGACAGAAAGACAAAACGAGAGAGTAAAAGCAAAAAAAAAAAAAAAAAAAAAAAAAAAAAAGTATTGGCGACATACACGCACACGCACATAAACACACACAGTAATGCAAGCCTTCTACCATCGGAACCCCATGGCTCTGAAGTAGAGAGTACAACTGCAATAGAGCATACCAAGCAATGACACTACACATGCATTTTTCTTTTTTTTATACAAGTGTTTTGCAGAAAATGTCTCCGACCCATGTCGGAGGATAAATTGCGGAACTCACATTAAAAAAAAAAAAAAAAAAAAAAAACCTAACCTAACCTAACCTAACCTAACCTAACCCGTAGTAGCGTGCCACCCTCCGACGCGTAAACAGCAAATTCAAAGTAGCTCCCGCTCTAAAAATTCGCCAAAGTGTCAATTCTTGTGCGATTTACATGAAACAAGTGTTAGCGAGTGCGGTTTTGAGCGCCCCTTGCGCTTATGTGTTCAACAAGTCTAATGGATTGCAGTGGGTGACCAAATAAGTGACAAACCTCTTTTGAGGTTACTTTTATACTGGTGAATTACACTTAATCACCTGTATCGAATAATTTTGTTTGATCACCTATCACGTATTTTCTACGGTCGGGTGGGCGTTTTGCCACCCTACAAGTTCATTTAATCATATTTGAAATCGGAGTACGGGTCTTCGAGTAAACCTGAAAAAAACAAAAACCGCATTGCCCTGAAAACCACAACCAGTGAAGAGAGAAGTTTGAAATTTTGGACAGTCACACAGAAGGTAGATCTAAGTGTTTTTTAACAATCATTTGATTTTTATCACTTTTTGTTTTTCTTCTATTGAGTTTGAAGTTTTCAAAGTTTGCATTGTAACAACTCACGAAGATATTAACTTTATGAAAAAATTTAACTGCTATCTTTTGCGCGCTTAACAGTAGTATCGATTTTGTAAATTTAATATATTTTCACTGAAAACTGAATTTGTTACAATAAGTTTTGTAAAACTTTTGAAAATTTAAAAATATCTTTTTAATTTTAATTATTTTTAAAAAAGTTTTTAGACATTACCGTAGAACGTACGTTTTTATAAATTGTAAAATTTTTTGCAAAATTTTTCGACATTTGGTTCACGAGATATTGATTTTTGAGTGTTTTTTGCGAATAAATCAAGAACAAATAGAAAATTTAACTTTCTGCACTGGAAATAGCTTCTATAACCTATTCCTGATTAGTTTAAGCCCAAACAGCGGCGATATATCTGTTAAAACCACGTTCTTCATCTTTTTCGGCCATTTTGTATTTTTACTTCAAATTTTAAAACCTAAATATCTCGAGAACCCTTTAACTTACAGAGTTACGGTTTTCTTTATTGAAACGGGCGACCTGAAAACTACAGGAAAAATTGCTTTTCAGGCGATTTTAAGCTCCATAAATATTTCTGGCTTGAAGCGGTTTCTAGGGGTAGAGGGGGTCGAGCTGAGCAGCCTGCAAAAAACTAGAAGTCCGTACGACTTCTAGTTCTGGAGATATCAGTCTCTAAATCCAGCTTTTGACAGATTGGCGGCCATCTTGAAAATCTCCAAACCCTTGTAAGTCTGCAACCAATCACCCTAGCGGCTTGGGGTTTTCTGTGCAGGGTTCAGGGAATAAGGTTTGGAGACCATCAAAATTTGCGCTCCTGAAACCGCTCCCGCCCTATAAAATAAGTGGAGCCGAACCACTCTGTCCAAGTCCGGACTTTCTACGGTCCCTGGAAGCGGAGTTATAGGCACGCAAAATATCACTTTGACAGTTACGACGCCATTTTGAAAAAATTACTTCTGTAATAACTCCGCAACCGGAGGTCGTGGAGAGTCGGGGTTTGAACTATAGGCAAGGGCAGAGTGCCCTCTAGGCGGCCATATCATTTTCAGGCAATTTCAGGACCTGAAAATTTTTAGCCCTGAAAACTGCACCATCGGGTGGATCTCAGCGAGCGCTTTCTGACGATACCGAGAACGCGGCTCTGGGGCCCACGGTTGCCTAGATATCCTTTGTTTTGTCTTTCTTCAACGCCAAAACAGTTTTCTTCAAGTCCCAATATCTCGGGAACTCCTGGGGCTAACCACCTCGAGTTTGGGCTCGTTGGAAAGGGCTCGAGGAGCGCTACAAATCTAGCTATAAGAGACGGCTCTACATAGAGTCAATGTAGAGATCACCTATAACTGTGTTATTTTACCTAACACAACATATTTTTTGTAAAGAACTAATATATAAGAGACCCCCTGTACACCTTCAGGGTAATAACGGGGCACATTTATAGATAGAGTCTATAGAGTTTAAGAAAAATCTGTCTTGTGATTCTTCTCATTTTCTGATGGTAATTAATTACTTTAAAATATAGTTTGACTAAAATATTCAGTTTGTTGACTTCTCTACTCTAAAGACTCAATTAGCCATCTCACCCAGACTGAAACACATCTGCTGGCTTGAGCTCAATCGGATCTGTAACAGAAAATAACTAATATCAATATACTAACTTGGATACACTCTCTCTACAAGTGTACCAACTATATTAATTGACAATTTACGCCAACTAGGGCCATTTACACCCGCATAAACGCGTCCCTCTGACACCCACCCATCCACGGTGACTTGTACCACGACGAGCTGCTCTGTACCTGAAACAGAAAGAAAGAAAAAGGAGATAACCACTACATTTAAATTAATAAACTTGATCAAAACAAACACACAAAATGATGCGTACTCCGGAGAATAACCGACGGAGATCCTCGACGACATCTCTGGGATCGACGACAAAGTCACCGACTAGTAAAACAACTGATCTGACAGAGAAGGCTGGCCCTTCCACCCTCGGACTGTCCAAAAGTCACTCGAAGGACGGCCAAAGTCCCCTTGGAGTTTCCAAACAAAAAACCAAGAATCCAACCAGCTCACAAGCAACAACACTGAATAAAACCATAACGGTCGAGAAGACCAAAACGTATACCGAGCTGGCCAGGTACATAATGTCAACAGCATATACGCAACTGGACCAGTCAGGAAACATCAAAAGCACTATAAAAGAGGCCGTTAAAAATCATATTAAAAGGCTCGTCGAGATAATTAAAAAGATAGACAAAGAGGACCCAAATGCAAAGTTAATCGGAATAGAGAAAAGAAAAGATAGTACAAGCAGGGATGAAACACAGAAGGAAAATGGAAGAGAAATCATGATAAAGATGAAAGAATATAGTAAACTACTCGAGGAAAGTAAAGAAGAAATGAGGACTTTAAAAATTGAAATGCAGGAACATAGGAAAATGATTGAAAAGGAAACAGAAGACCTCAAACAAAACAGGAACAAAATGGACAAATTGGAAAAGACCATGAACAAACATAGCCCGCAAATAACAACCTACGCCAGTGTGGCTGCGGCACCACCAAGAAGAAGATCTCTGGAGCAGACGCTGCACTCGGTTGTGATTGCCTCTAGGGATCAGAGTGAAACCTGCGAGGAAGTGCTCACAAGAATACGAGAAGCAGTGAACGCCAAGGATGGTAATGTCACTGTTGATAAAATAAGAAAGGCATAAGACAAGAAAATAGTTATGGGATGTAAAACACAGGAAGAGAGAAGAAAGTTGCAAGAAAGGCTAGGCAGAGCCAAGGAACACCTCACAGTCGAGGAGGTCCGAAACCGCGACCCACTAATAGCTCTCAAGAGCGTCCTGAAATACAATAGCGATGAAGACGTAATAAAAGCGCTAAGAAATCAAAATGCGGACTTATTTCGAGACCTCAATGAGGAAGATAATAGAATGGAGGTGAAATTTAGAGGGAGAACGAAGAATCCCCACACGTGCAACATAATAATGAGAGTGTCCCCACAGCTGTGGAGTCGCATGACTGACAGGGAATCGGTCCACGTGGATATCCAGCGAGTGAGAGTCGTCGACCAATCCCCCTTGGTCCAGTGCTCCACCTGCCTCGGATATGGCCACGGCAAACGGTTTTGCAAAGAGACAATTGAAAAATGCAGCCACTGTGGAGGACCTCATATGAAGCAGCAATGTGAGGCCTGGCACGCAGGAGCAACCCCATCCTGTTGTAACTGTAGACATGCAAAACTGGACGCAATAGATCACAATGCTTTTAGCGAAGTTTGCGAAATCAGAAAAAGATGGGAGGCTCTAGCCAGAGCCAAGGTGGCCTATAATTGTTAACGCAGCGGTGGATAACAATCAACGGCATTCCAACCCCACCAAAGGATACGCAGTGGCCCAGGCAAATCTCCAACGGAAAGAACTAGCAACAAACGAACTTATGCTAGAGGCCAAGGAACGAAAGTTCGCTCTCGCTCTGCTCCAGGAGCCTTACGTAGGCAGAATAAGAAGAATGAAGACTTACCGCGGCGCAAGAATCTACCAGTGTGAGAATCAAGGTAACGGAACAGTGAAAGCAGCTGTAGCCGTTTTTGACAACGAACTAGATGTCATACAGTGTCCCAAACTCACTACGAACAATATCGCGGTGGTAAAGATTCGCACGAAGGCATGGGAAATCGCGGTCGTTTCATTCTACTTCGAGCCAGATAAAGCTATAGCTCCGTACCTGGAGCAGATAAAACAGATAACGGAGGAACTGGGCCCACGAGGAATAATCATAGGCGGTGACGCCAACGCCAAGAACACGTGGTGGGGAGCCTTGACGAGCGATCATAGAGGGGAAGATATGTCGGGAGCTCTGGAGGAGTTAAGTTATCAGGTACTTAACTCGGGAGACACCCCTACTTTCGACACCATAAGAGGAGGCCGACTCCTCACCAGCTTCGTGGACGTAACGGCCTGTTCGGTGGACTTACTCGACCTATTGAAAGATTGGAGAGTCTCAAAGGGAATCACCAGCTCGGACCACAATTGCATACTTTTCGACATAAAGCTTAAGCGCTTTTCAGGTATACACGTTCAGAGAACGACCAGAATCTACAATACCAGAAAGGCAAATTGGAGACTGTTCCATGAGAAACTGGCCCAATTGAAAATAGATAATGAAATTAATGCTGACAAGGTAAATAGTATAAACAACACTGAATCCATAGAACAAATAGTTTCAAAATTCACTGAAATAGTAACAGAAGCATGTGGGCACAGCATACCTGAAAGGAAAAAGACTGAGACGATGAGTGTGCCATGGTGGTCCGAAGAGCTCGCCGAGATGAAGAGAAAAGTCGCCACCAAGAAGCGCCGCATCCACGGTGCAGCACCGGCCCGAAGAGAGAGAGTCGTTGATGAGTATCTGAAAGAAAAAGAAGCTTATGAAACCGCGGCAAAGAAGGCGCAAATTAATAGCTGGAAGGAATTTTGTAAGAGACAGGACAGAGAAGGTGTGTGGGACGGTGTGTACAGGATAATTGGAAGGACATGCATACGACAAGAAGATTTGGCCCTAACAAGAGATGGCGTTCATCTAAACCCAAAAGAGTCCGCTGCATTGCTCGCGGAGACGTTTTATCCGGACGACTCGGATGAGACGGATACCCCTCACCATAAAAGCGTCAGAGAAAAAGCTGAGCAGGTAAATGGGCCGGCTCATGATGAACAACATGACCCGCCATTTACAATGCAGGAGCTGGAAATCGCTATGGGAGGATTTAATCGGAAAAAGGCTCCCGGAGCGGATGGATTTACGGCAGATATCTGCAGCAAAATAATCAGCCATGATCCGGAATTTTTCCTTGCACTGGCCAACAAGTGTCTATCGTTGGGATACTTTCCAGACAGTTGGAAGAAGGCTACAGTAGTAGTTCTAAGAAAACCTGGAAAGGACAATTACACAGTTCCAAAATCATACAGGCCTATTGGACTCCTGCCAGTTTTTGGAAAGGTTCTGGAAAAAATGGTGGTGTCAAGGTTAAAATGGCACCTCATACCGCGTTTTAGTACCCGTCAGTATGGCTTCATGCCACAGAGGAGTACTGAGGATGCCCTTTATACGCTAGTAAAATATGTTCAGGGTAAGTTAAAGTCGAAAAAACTTATTACACTTGTGTCACTGGACATAGAGGGCGCCTTTGATAGCGCCTGTTGGCCCGCCATTAAAACCAGACTGGCTGAAGAAAAGTGCCCGGTTAATATAAGAAGGCTACTGTCCAGCTACCTCAGCCGCAGAAATGTGACGCTAAGATATGCCGGAGAAGAGTGCACACGAAACACCACCAAGGGGTGTGTCCAGGGCTCAATCGCCGGACCGATCCTATGGAATCTCCTGCTGGACCCGTTGCTACAAGGTTTGGAGAGAAATAACATCTACTGTCAAGCGTTCGCTGACGACGTCGTGATGGTTTTCGACGGAGAGACGGCGACAGATATACAGAGACAGGCCAATGCGGCCCTCTCGTATGTTCAGGAATGGGGAAATAAGAACAAGTTGAAATTCGCAGCACACAAAACGTGTGCTATGTTACTAACGAAAAAATTAAAATACGACACCCCACGCCTGAACATGGGAGGGGTCGCCATTGGAATGTCCAAGGATATAAAAATTCTGGGTCTCGTCATCGACGATAAACTGACATTTAACTTACATGTCGCTTCAGTGTGTAAAAAGGCGCTTAACTTTTACAAACAAGTATCGAGGGCGGCCAAAGTTGAGTGGGGCTTACAGCCAGAAGTGGTGCGTATGCTGTACAACGCGGTTGTCGAACCAGTAATTATGTATGCAGCAAGTGCTTGGGCCCCGGCCACCGGGAAAATCGGAGTGCAAAAACAATTAAACGTGGTGCAGAGAGCTTTTGCCCAAAAGCTCTGCAGATCCTATCGGACGGTCTCGTTGAATGCGGCCCTACTTCTGGCTGGGCTGCTGCCTCTCGACCTCAGGGTGCGGGAGGCGGCCGCCCTGTACGAGGCACGCAAAGGGTCAGCTGGACTGGTACTGGGGGACAGGGAGATCGAGCGAGCGGTGGGATTTGCAGAGTCTCCGCACCCGTCAACACAAATAAGGCTAAAGTATGCAAAATTAGAAAGTCTAGCGCAAATAGAGGAGCAAAGTACACAAACCGTCTGCATATACACAGACGGGAGCAAGATCGACGGTAAAGTTGGAGCTGCATTGTCCTTGTGGTCGAATGGGATAGAAGTTAAAACAACGAAACTGTGCCTGCCCACTTACTGTACTGTGTACCAGGCGGAACTGCTTGCCATAGCTGAGGCAACCAAAGCAGTTATTGCAAGAAAGGAAACTAGCTACGGAATCTACAGCGACTCCAGAGCAGCACTCGACACAGTTACCAGCCCCACCTCTCCCCATCCTCTCGCAGTAGAAACACGCCAGAATGTAGGAATGGCCTTGATCCAGGGCAAAGATGTCTCCTTATTCTGGGTCAAGGCCCATGCGGGTCTACTTGGAAATGAGAGCGCTGATAGACTCGCGAAAGAGGCAGCATTGACGTGTAAGAGGAGGCCGAACTACGACCGGTGTCCGATCTCATTCGTCAAGCGTCAAATCCGTAGCGATTCGCTTGACGAGTGGAATCGGAGATACCGGACGGGCGACACGGCCTCGGGCACGAAGATGTTCTTCCCGGACGCGGTGGCGGCATATGCTGCAATTAGAAAGTTAAAGCCAGCAGGTGTATTGACCCAGATATTAACGGGACATGGTGGGTTCGCCCAGTACTTGAACCGCTTCAAGTGCCGGGGGAGCCCATCGTGCGTATGTGATCCCGCTATAGAAGAAACTGTCTCCCACATACTGTGTGATTGTCCGATACATGGCCTGGATCGGTTCAATCTGGAGCAGCAAATAGGAAGCAACATTACTGTACAAAATGTTGGCCAATTATTAGTGCAAAAAACAACAACAACTTTAACTACTGTTCAGGCGTGGGGGGTCATGAATAAATTAAAATTCGCACCGCATAAAACTACTGGCATGCTATTGACTCGTAAATTAAAGCACGACACTCCACATCTGAGCATGGGCGGGGTCGAAGTTGGTATGGCCAAGGAAATGAAAATACTAGGACTGACAATTGATAATAAACTGACATTTAACACCCATGTCACCAACGTCTGCGCAAAGGCGGTGGGTATATACAAACAGCTGTCCAGAGCGGCCCGAGTTAGCTGGGGCCTGCAACCTGAAATAATAAGGACTATATACACCGCCGCCGTCGAACCCATCGTCCTATATGCCGCAAACGCCTGGGCACCGGCCGCACATAAGCTAGGAGTACAGAAGCGCCTAAACGCAGTCCAGCGAAGCTTCGCTCAAAAGCTGTGTAGAGCGTATCGCACTGTCTCTCTCAACTCAGCCCTAGTGTTGGCTGGGATACTCCCTCTCGACCTCCGAATTCGTGAGGTGGCCTCACTTTATGAGGCTAAGAAGGGAGCGACTCATCCAGCACTGGGAGATCGGGAGATAGAGAGAATGTGCTCTGCAATAGAAGCACCACATCCCGCAGAGCAAGCTACGATAGAGCTGGGGCATCTGGAAGACGAGGTGCAATACCAGAGGCACAGTTCTCATACTGTGCGTATTTTCACGGACGGCAGCAAGATTGAGGGCCGGGTCGGAGCGGCGTTCTCCTTATGGGAGGGTGATGTCGAAACCAAGGCCCGTAAGCTAGTACTGCCGTCATATTGCACCGTGTACCAGGCCGAACTCCTGGCTCTCTGCAAAGCCGTGGCAGAAACCACCCGGTGTAAACAAACCGACTTCGCTATTTACAGTGACTCCATGGCGGCTCTCCTTACGGTCGCAAACCCCAGCGCCCTCCATCCCCTAGCAGTGGAGACCAGAGACTTATTGCGTATTAGCCGCAGTCAAGACAAAAAGGTATCAATATATTGGATAAAAGCCCATGCGGGATTGGAGGGCAACGAGAGAGCGGATGCGCTAGCCAAGGAGGCCGCCCTAAGAAGTAAGAGGAAGCCGGACTAGGATAGGTGCCCGGTATCATTCGTCAAACGTCAAATCCGACTGGAAACGCTTGACGAATGGGACCGACGATATAAATCCGGAGAAACAGCGGCTGTCACAAAAATGTTTTTCCCTAGTGCGGCGGAGGCATATGGAACGGTGAGAAAAATTGCACTAACTAACAAATTAACCCAGGCCTTTACGGGGCACGGCGGATTCTCTGAGTACTTGGCAAGATTCAAGTGCAAAGAGAATCCATCGTGCTGCTGTGACCCAACAACCGCGGAGTCTATCCCCCACTTGCTTATACATTGTCCTCAATTTATAAAAAATAGATATGAGCTTGAGAATAAAATAGACACTAAAGTATCGGAACAGAATATAAGTTTAATAATAAGAAACAAAAATAGACAACATTTCTTAGAATACGTAACAAAAATAGTAGAAATTGTAAATGAGAGAAACAAAACTAAGTAGACGTACATAGTAAGTATTATTACTTACATATTAATCAGATTTAAATTACATTTACTTTATAATTAGATCTGTACTAGATGTAAATAGTCCAAAAAAAAAAAAAAAAAAAAAAAAAATTAGCTCTTAAAACTTACATATTCATTAGATTTTAATTAGCTCTTAAAACTTACATATTAATTAGATTTTAATTACATTTACTTTATGATTAGATCAGTATTGAATGAGAATAGACCAAAAAAAAAAAAAAAAAAAAAAAAAAAAATTTAGATTTTATTTAGCTCTTAAAACTTACATGTTAATTAGATTTTAATTAGCTCTTAAAACTTACATAATAATTAGATTTTAATTACATTTACTTTATGATTAGATCAGTATTGAATGTGAATAGTTCAAAAAAAAAAGAAAAAAAAAACTTTTGATATATGTTAATACACAGTGCACAAATACTTCCAGTCCATTCTTAGTTGGTGTAATGTACAATATTAGTTTCTATGTTTATATATGACTGTATCTAAATTCATTACGAAGTTATGTACTTCAAGTATTTTATGCCCCTTCAGGGTAGTTACATAAAAATAGATATAAAACTAGCTAAAAGATGTATAAAGACTCAGGCTATGCCCGAGGTTCTGTAGGTAGGTAGGGGTTTTAGCCGGTAAGAGTCCGGCACTACCTGGGCCTCCCTTCCCAGGTGTCCATGAGGATTTCCCCTGCCTACAATAAAAAAAAAAAAAAAAACCTAACCTAACCGAACCGAACCGAACCGAACCGAACCGAACCGAACCGAACCGAACCGAACCGAACCGAACCGAACCGAACCCAACCCAACCCAACCCAACCTAACCTAGCCTATGGGCACAGCAACTTATCTGCTCTAAACTCAGCCATATATTTATGAACAACTCTAAATATTACATTTCTCATGCCGCTTTTATTCGTTCTTGCATTCATTGCGAAAAATAAATGTCCAACACAGTAAAAATCTAGAAATATACACAATATCAACTTAAACATAACAACAACGAAACAACGACATTGTCCAGATGACGTAACAACTAATGTCAGTTTGCCAGATAATACTTACATATCCTCTTGTGTGGGTTCTATAAGTAAAAAAAGCCAGAGTGTCTTATCCTCTTGACGGTTTCGCTTTTTAGCCACATTAAAGTCAAGTCGACCCACAAAACGTTGGCCTGTCCAAGTTGGACAGTCCCAACGTATTGTGGGTCTTCTAAACCTAATAACGTAACGTATAATTACAAAGTGGATTTTTATTGTACCCGATAGGCTACCCCACTATTCCCTAAGGCGCTCACACAGTCTACTACGTATCTAATACCAATTTGATGTAATATACAGCGGATTTTAATGTGGTTTTCAACAATATATAGAATAATTCGAGAGTGTTATCTTTCGTAGGTTTAAATAGGTTTTCGGTAAATAGAAGACATTAGAATTACAATGTATAATGTTCACAGTAAAGGAGTCTCGATTTGAAACCTGGCTAACTGTTGTATTGAATTTATTTTGAAGCTGTACAGAGCGGCATAGCCGCAAATTGTGACAAAGCTCTTTAAATAGAGATTTAAATAAATCTTAATTTAAAATGATTTGATGGTTTTTATCTATGTTTTTTATTATTAACGAGCAGATAGCCCACCTGATTGTAAGCGGTAACTGTCACCCATATCATTACGATTAGTGCATCAACAAAAATGCAGAACCGCAGGTGCGTTGTCACTGTAAGGACTAAGATGAAATGCCTCATGCCTGTAATTCGCTGGCTACCTTATCCTTTAAACCGGAACACAACAATGCAAGGATTGTTGCTTGACGACAGAAATAGATAAGTCGGTGGTACTCACCCTTGCGGTCTACCCAGGCTTGGAGTCCTGATAAAAATCTTCCTATGTTCTTATACACATACACATAATATATGTCGTTGCGTCAAGGAAAGTGGTGTATCAGGATCATTGTCATCAGGGTGGTGATATCAGTATTAGATCGTATTGGTACAGATAAATTAAAGAAAGGGTTCACATTTACTCCACTGTATTTATTCCACTTCATTTTTGCACATCACTTATAATTTTACTTGAAATCAGAGCGGTATTACAATGTAGGCAGTTGAGGTAATTTACATTATTATTTCAAAAATGATTTAAAATTACATTATTTTCAAACGTAAACAACACTTTCTATAAACGAAATCTGGAGACAGTTCAAGACGTGTTCACTCCTCGGCGGTCGGGCCAAGAATGCCCGCCACTCCGCCCGAGTCGTGCCGTCGAGACTCTGTCAGCACATCCCACCAGGCGGCGCACTCCCATTTCCGTTTTCTGCGTCATGAGTCCGTACTATTGACCTCATGATTCCATGCTATTAACCGGATCCGTCACGGCTGACCTGCTATACACACGTCCTCGTGTGTTATCTGAAACATGAAAACCATAGCACAGTACCATATTCGCTCGGTCACTTCTGAACACAACACATCACCAAAGTAAGTCTCATCAATCATAGCACCACCCCATGTCTTCCCATGGGTGTCGTAAGAGGCGACTAAAAGACAGCAGCATCTTTCTGGGTACATTAACATATACTGCACTGCGATCGCCAACCCGCCTGCCAAGCGTGGCGATTATGTCAATTCGACTCACTCCGACGATGAAGTGGAGGCTATGTATGAGGATATAACTACAGCCATACATACCTCCAAGACACATTACACCGTTGTCATGGGGGATTTTAACGCGAAACTGGGCAAACGAAGCGGAGACGAGTTGAGAGTGGGGCAATTTGGAGTTGGAAGTCGGAACTGGCCGGCTTTCTGGAGAAAGAGGGACTCTTTATGATGAACTCCTTTTTCGGGAAGCCGGATCATCGCAGATGGACGTGGGTTAGTCCCGATGGTGTCACACAAAATGAGATCGACTTCATCTTATCTACGAAACGGCATATATTCAATGATGTCTCGGTGATCAATAGCGTAAAAATTGGCAGTGATCACCGCTTGGTAAGAGGCACATTGAATATCCACAGCTGGAAAGTTCGATATTAATAAGGTCCACGCTCCGGCCTGTACCGATCCAAATCCAAAACCCCGAGAGCTTTCAACTCGAATTACAAAATTGCTTCGAGTGCTGAGAATGCGTCGACGTGGACGACTACAATAACACGTTCGTGGAAACTGTCTATACGGTTGGGTCAAAGTTTTACAAAGCCTGCCGTACAAAAAGAACAAGCAAAATCTCTGACAATACCCTCAAACTCATGGAAGAAAGACGCGCAATGACTATGCAATCCCCTGATGATGTCTCTCAATTTAGGCGACTTAATCGACAGATCTCCAAGTCTCTGACTTGCGATATACGCCGCTTCAATACTATCAACATTGAGGCGGCGATCGAGCGGAATAAAGGCTCTAAAGTCTTTGCGAGAGATCTGTCGATTGGACAGAGCCAGTTGACGAGACTGAAAACGAATGACGGCAGAGTTGTTTCGACCAAGTCCGAAGTTTTGAGGGAAGTCGAGAGGTTCTATGAACAGTTATACACGACAACACGGGCACCTGTTACCAGTATGGCAAAAGACCCCAGAGCCAAGTTGACCCGACACTACACCGAAGATATCCCGGACATCAGCCTGTACGAGATTAGTATGATAGATAGATAGATAGATTTATTTATTTATCCATGAAAATTACATTATATTATTATACATTTCATAACATAAGTAACTCACAAGGATATCGTCTTAAATTTTAATACAACAATGTCATGGTAAATATACAAATATTATATGCATGTCGAATTATTAATCGTTATAAATCATATAAAAAATAAAAGGTCCACACAATATTATAAGTTAGTAGGTATACAATCATATACCTATGGATTAAAAATAATGTCAAACAGAATAAACAATCAAAATAATTTAAATTGTCAAACTTAAAAATAAAGAATAGAAATTAAAAGTAGGTATACTAACAATATACCTAAGGATTAAAAATAACAAGTCAATTTAAAATAATCAAAATTAAATAGTACCGCTATGGGTACAATAATGTCTAATCAAAAACAATAATAAGTTAAACAATGTCAGAAATTGAACTCACAATATTCTTTTATAGAATAAAGAGGATTAGATAACAAGAGGTCTCTCAGCCGGCGCCTAAATGCTTCGTCGCAAGGTTCTTTCTTTAAATTTGCGGGTAGTCGTTCATAGAAGGCTGGCCCGACAACGCGCGGGTTTTTATCGAGCAGAGCCAACCGCCGCGGAACAGTCTTTAGCTGCCCCGTTTGTCGCGTGACTCGACCCGGAATGTGCATGCGCTCGAAGTCGCATATGTTGCGTCGCGTCAACATTACAATGTCAAACACATATTGGGAGTACTGTGTTAGTATTCCATGTGTTTTAAATAGTTCCCTACACGAGTGCCTCGGCCGCACGCCCGCCATCGTCCGCAGAGCACGTTTCTGTATTATAAACACACGGTTCGAATCAGTTGAATCGCCCCACAGGATTATGCCGTACGACAACAACGAGTGAAAGTAGGCGTGATATGTTTGCAACAACGCTTCGTCAGACATAATAGGTTTCAGTTTCCGTAGGGCAAACACAGCACTGCTCAGTTTCTCACAAAGTATATCAACATGTTGTTTCCAAGAGAGATTGCTATCCATGAAAAAGCCAAGGAACCTGCAGTAATTATTTAGAGGTATTGGACTCCGCAAGGACAGCGTCGGAGAGTTTCTGCACGAGAAAATCACGACATTTGACTTATTCGCGTTGAGAATGAGGCCGTTCATAGTAAACCATTCCTGCAGTTGAGTGCACACATTGTGTATTTTGCGTTCAAGCTCTTCAAGCGTGCGCGCGCTTACTACCACAGTAGTATCATCGGCGAACAAGACCGTTAAACCTTCACATACATATGAGTCATTGTATGTGAAGGTTTAGGTCATTTATATACATTAAAAACAGATAATTTCCGAGAGCAGATCCCTGCGGTATTCCAACCTTTATTTTACCCACTTCTGACTTAATTTTCTTCCCCTCAATATTTACAAGCACGGTCTGCTTTCGGTTTTTTAGGAATGTACTGAGTAGTTGGTGTGTATTATTCTTTATACCGTAACGCTTAATTTTTTCCAACAGCAAATCATGGTCGATGACATCAAATGCTTTAGACAGGTCGCAAAATATCCCTGCGACCTTACATTTGTCATCTAAAGCAGTTGATACACAGTTATAAATTTTATAAGCAGCCGTCGTTGTGGACATATTCTTTCTGTATGCAAATTGTTTGTCAGTAAGTAAGTCATTAGTCTCTAAATGGCGCATTAGTTGTTTTGACATATAAGACTCAAATATTTTTGATACTGTAGGTACCATGGTTAATGGCCTGTAATTGTCCACTGAGAACCTTTCACCCTTTCCTTTATACACTGGACACACTCTTGTACTCTTTAGTACATCAGGGTATACACCGCTCATAATCATATTATTAAATAATTCGACAAGCAGTCCCGATATGACCGGCCAGATGCACAAAAGTATGTTCAGAGATATGTCATATATGTCAAGGGTATTGGGTTTCTTCATTAGAGTTTTTACAGTATTTGTCAGGTCATGGAGTGTAAGTGTTGGTATGTTAAAGTCTGTTATTTCGCTATCTGTTAAAAAAGTGTTTAAATAATGAATAGATTTTGATTTATCTACTTTTCGTGTGTAGTTAGATGCGACGGATAAAAAGTGTTTGTTGAGGTAGTGTGCTACTTTACTAGGTGGGATGGGTTTTGAATCATTGTTCTTTAAAGAAATGCCTTGAATGTTAGGTTTCACCGATACCTCTTCGTTTACAACACGCCACATTTCTTTTGGGGGATTGCTACTCGCATGTATTCGAGTTGCAACATACTTTTTACGAGCCACCAACGATTCAGCCTTTATTAGCTTAGAATAATGGTCAATGCATGCGGAAATATGTGTCTCTTCCGGATACTGTCGTCTAAATTCCGTGAAGTCATTATGAATTTTTATATACTTATCTAAATCTTCCGTTAGCCATTTCGGATTTTTATTGCGTTTTTTAATAATATGTCTAATTGGAAAATGAATGTCAATGTAGAATGTCAATATGTCAAATAATTTATTAAATTTAGTGTTTATGTCAATATCATTATTAAATATAAAATTCCAATTATAATTTGAAATGTCAAAATAAAATAAGGATATACATTCATCTGTAAACATTCTTTTTTCAATTTTTTGATTGTGTTGTCTTTGGTATGGCTGGTCTGTGGTTATCGTAAACAACTGCGCGTCGTGGTCGCTAATGACGGTATGTATGGGCACAGCCGTGAAGTTGCCGCTATCGCACGGCACTATCCCACAGTCAATGGAGGACGAACTATCCGTGGACACACGGGTAGGGAAATCGACACAATTTAAACAGCCATAGCAACTTAAAATTTCATCGACACGCTTCCTCTGACAATTATCTGACAAGTAATCCACATTTTGGTCGCCGACTAAAATAAACCTCTTATTCTCGTCAACCAACTTGCCCAGTAACAATTCCAATTTATTTAAATAAACATCGAAGTCCCCATAACCTGTGCGATATATCGCAATTACAACAAAATTTGTTTTTAATATTTCAATTGCACAGAATTCAAAATGATATTGAACGGCCAGGCTATGTAGGTCAGTTCGTTGGCGGTACGGAATATCGGCCCGTGTGTATAGTGCAACACCACCATGAGCGATGCACGTTCGGCAGTAGTGATTCGCCAGTTCATACCCACATAACCTAACTCGCTCAATCTCATATTTTTTGCACCATGTCTCACTGCACGCTAGTACATCTGGATTTACAGTGCTTAATAATAAATCTAAAAGTCCCGTTTTACTACAAATGGATCGAACATTTTGGTGTAGTATAGTTACTGTGTTAAATTTTGCGTCTAGTGCGGTTTTAGTTGTGTACCGGGACTTTTTGAGTTTTTTGTACTCACAACATTGAAACGCCGAATTTGGACACCGTTAGGCCAGTGCTTTGAATTTCTCACCAAATGAACTTTGTTTGCGGGTACATTCAGCTTAAACGATGAGTAACTGCCTCTTGTCGCCAACTGTTCACATTCGACGCCTGTGATCTTCATCTGGCTTTGGATGTGCTGCAGAACGTTTTCGACAGTAGCATCTTCACTCACGTTGAACAAGTGCAGACTGGTGAGACGTGGTGGGGCAGCTCGTAGTCCCTTGGGCATCGCCAATGGCTCGCTTGCGGGCAGAGCGTGTGGTTGCTGCTCCTCTGCGCTGCAACTCGCTGCCACTCGCTTGTCAGTACCAGACCCGCCGCTGGGCGGTGAGGCCTCCACGGTGGCGGCACGCCGAGATCGTCCACGGCGGAGAAGGGCTCGAGTCGGGGGGCTGGCTTGCTCCGCTGGTACTGCCGGCGGCGCCGGCGTCGGCGTCGTTCGTGGTAGGACGTTATCAGTGACCTCGACAATATTATCATTCAGTCTAGTAGTGCAGTCATCAGTGAAGTAGTCTAGACCAGGGGGCCCAGACTCATTCAGTGATGCAAATGTTACACCATGAAACCTTTGTGGAATACTTGACAGGCATGGATCTGTGACTGGTGAGTTTTTCTTTACAACATTTATGAGGTCATGTATTAAGTGTCTTTGTTGTGTTAGCTCATCTTGCTGGTGTCTTATTATATCACAACAATCTGTGAGTTTCAAATCCATAGCCATTATTAGGTTTTCAAATTTTAAAATAACGTCCACCAGCCTTTTATCGTTGTCATCTTTCGTGCTTGATTTTGTTTTTGATGGTGCCATGTCAAAATATTAAAAAGCAATACGTCAATTTTATTTAAATAATTGATAATATAGTAGATTTAATTGTATAATAATGTCAAAATAATATTTAGAATAAAATAAATAACAGTGAACGTCCGATTTGTTTGACAGCTGTCAAAAGATATGGCTCTCAAACAGCTCAAGAACAACAAGGCGCCAAGTGATGATGGAATTACGGCTGAGCTTCTGAAAGCTGGTGGCAAACCTGTGCTTAAGACCCTTCAGAAGCTGTTCAATTCCGTCATCCTCGAGGGAAAAACGCCGGAAACATGGCACAGAAGTATAGTGATATTGTTCTTCAAGAAAGGTGACAAGGCTCTCTTGAAGAACTTCAGACCAATATCGCTGCTGACCCATGTGTATAAGCTGTTTTCGAGAGTCATTACGAATCGTCTCGCACGCAGGTTTGATGACTTCCAGCCTCCCGAACAAGCCGGATTCCGAAAACGTTTTAGTACCATAGACCACATTCATACGCTGCGGCAGGTTATACAGAAGACCGAAGAGTATAACCGGCCATTATGCTTGGCGTTTGTGGACTATGAGAAAGCCTTCGATTCGATCGAAACTTGGGCGGTGCTCCAGTCTCTACAGCGGTGCCAAATTGACTATCGATATATCGAAGCACTGAAGGGTTTGTACGAAAACGCCACTACGTCAGTTCGTCTCCAGAATAAGACCACAGAACCTATTCAGCTGCAGCGGGGTGTTAGGCAAGGTGATGTCATATCACCGAAGTTGTTCACCGCTGCACTGGAGGATATCTTTAGGCTTCTGGACTGGGACGGACTTGGCATAAATATTAATGGCGAGTACCTTAGTCACCTCAGATTTGCTGACGATATCGTAGTCATGGCTGAAACCCTGGAAGACTTGGGCAAAATGCTCGATGACCTCAGTAGTGCCTCTCAACAAGTAGGTCTTAAAATGAACATGGACAAGACGAAAATTATGTCGAATGTCCATGTTGTGCCTACTCCAGTGACAGTTGGAGGCATTCCACTTGAAGTTGTTGACGACTATTCATACCTAGGACAAATAGTTCAGTTAGGTAGGTCCAACTTCGGGAAAGAGGTCAATCGACGAATTCAACTCGGTTGGGCAGCATTCGGGAAGCTGCGCCATATATTTTCGTCCCAATTACCGCAGTGTCTCAAAACGAAGGTCTTTGACCAATGTGTGTTGCCAGTGATGACTTACGGAACTGAAACGTGGCCGCTCACTGTGGGCCTTATAAGAAAGTTCACTGTTACCCCAAGGGCAATGGAAAGAGCTATGTTTGGAGTCTCTTTGCGCGATCGAATCAGAAATGAGGAGATCCGCAAGCGAACCAAGGTCACCGACATAGCTCTAAGGATTGCCAGACTAAAGTGGCAGTGGGCAGGGCACATAGCTCGAAGAACAGATGGCCGATGGGGCAGTAAAGTTCTCGAGTGGCGAGCACGTGCCGGAAGACGTAGCGTGGGTAGGCGTTCCACAAGGTGGACTGACGACCTGGTAAGGATCGCAGGTACCAGCTGGATGCGAAAAGCCCAGGACCGGCCTTTGTGGAGATCTCTGGGGGAGGCCTATGCCCAGCAGTGGGCGTATTCTGGCTGATATGATGATAATGAAGTTCACAGACTGATACAGAACAATGGTACCATGTAAACGATGGTGGCGCCCTCAATTTTTTTCACGAGTTACTTGCCATACTATACTCGATGACGTAAGATAACCTACGGCGCCCTCCAAAGAGATTGGAAAGCTACGCGTCGACTATTCCGCACCGCAAGAGCCGTACGCGCCGCACGCATCGCATTGAGCGAAATTGCTGACGTTGCTGATGGCATGGCCACATCGGCCGCAACGCACGCACCGCAAGCATCAGCATTGCTGACAGGGTTGCCAACTGTATATCATGATTTGGTACTAATATTAACAACTTGTAATGGATTTAGCCTCCCAACTATGGCATCGGCCTGTCTATGTAATCTGAAACCGCCTCGAATGCACTGAGGCGGCACTATGCTTTCGCCACGTACGATTTAGTTATAATATTTTATAAGTAATTTCATGCTTTTTTCGGTACTGCGATCCTAACACCGGACGTATTCAAAATTAATTAGATATAATAATTAAGATTAATGTAAGAAATATTGTACAAGTTAAATTAAATTCTAATATAAGTTTAAGTCTTCGTTTTCTTTCACCTCCTACTGTATCCACTCACCATTGTTAACTCAATCATACAAAACAATAACAATACATAATGTACTATGAAATCCGAACTAACATCACCATCTCGTAAAGCGTCACTTTTGACAAACAGATATAGTTGGTATTTGACAACCTCATTCAAGTTCCATAAGATCGTTGTAGATATTTAAATAATACAAAGGTAAATATGTAATAATCCCAGCAGTCTGGCTTCTAAGCCACACGGCACTTTATAAGTCATCAAATGAAGTATTATTGAAGCTCCATAGATCCTCTGTTCTAGGAATAACAAACATTTGATCAATTATTGGCGATATTTCCATTCGTCCATTTTTCGTCAAAATGATTACCTATGATATAAACGTATTTAAAAAATTACCGATTCTTAATTTATTTTTCGCCAAAGTGAATAACACATTAAACAAATTTCGCCAGTATAGCGAAAATAATAATACAATGTGGCTACACTGTCAATGAGAACGTTATCTTTGGTTTCGACATAGAAAAAAAATGTTATATACAGAAGCAGAGAATACAATCAGAGTTGAAATACGAGACAAAATGTCTATAACACACACACACTGCAAGGCAGCCCATCTGCAGATGTTATATTTTGCTACGACTTTCTACTAGTAACGTACACACAAAATCTGACTTGTTGGCGTATTTCGCTCCTGACGACTTCGTAATTTTTTTAAACTTGTACTTATAATTTAATTTTGTCATTATAATAAAAGGTAAGGTGTCTAGTGAATTAAACCCACGCCCTTATTCCTACCACCGTCATTTCGATCTCTCGATTCTACATACCGTGAATAGGCAGTGCTTGCTTTTGCAAAAAGGAGGGTTATGATTTTGACCAGTATGAATGTTTATTTGTTGCCTCATAACTTCTAAACTAAGTAGATACCTACTTACATAAGTAAGTAACGACGATAACGTTAGAAGCGTCTTCATTGTCCACAGGTAGGCCTATGTGACTTCACAATAAATTGAATATGATGTCCTTTAGAGGACATAGTCATGAAAAAAATAATAATAATGAAAAGGATGGGTACATTAATATATTAATGTACTTACCTGCTCCGCTGCTGCCCAGTGTGGAAATTCCCTGATCTAATCAATGACTTAGATAATGTAATAAAATTCCAAATTGAATCAATCACAAACATCAGACTCAGCGAGCAGGCATGGACCCAGGCCTCCCTGCCAATTAGATATGGTGGCCTGGGAACCCGTAAAATCTCTAGTGTAGCACTGCCGGCGTTTCTGTCCTCTATCTATAGCTCATCTGACCTCACAGGAAATATTCTTAAAGCCCCCGTGGCTACAAACTGTGAGGTCGCGTGCTTGGCGGAGGCTGAAACTGCCTGGCTAGCTGGACCGAGCCCAAATTTTCCCCCCACACCCAAAATTCAAAAGGCCTGGGATAACATTTCATCTCAAGTCATATACGATACTCTCATCAATAACTTACCATCTTTAAAAGACCGCGCCAGGCTGGAAGCAGTTGCCAGACAAGAATCCAGGCACTGGCTCAACGCCTACCCATCCCCCAACACCGGCACTTTCATCGACCCGACCACTCTCCGTCTCGCCATCGGTCTCCGGCTGGGAGCCGAGGTTTGTATCGACCATAGCTGTGCTTCCTGTGGAGCGAGTGTTGACCGCCTCGGTCACCATGGGCTTGCCTGTTCTTCGAGCGCTGGCCGCCTCTCCCGTCACGCCGCGATCAATGACATCCTGCGACGGTCTCTCGTCAGCGCCAACGTCCCCGCAATCCTAGAACCTCAACACATTGCACGGGACGATGGCAAGAGACCTGACGGAATGTCTATGATACCGTGGAGGATAGGTCGCCCGCTGGTGTGGGACGCAACGTGCGCCGACACACTAGCTGCGACCTATCTTCCGGCAACCGCCAAACGGGCTGGCGCGGCGGCTGAGATGCGTGAGCGCTCGAAGGTGGGCAAGTACAGTTGTCTCGGCGCCCAATACGACTTTGTCGCATTTGGTGTCGAGACACTGGGTCCGTGGGGCCCGGGCGCACACTCGCTCTTCAGGGAGCTTAGTAAGCGGCTCAGGGAGGCGACGGGTGACCCACGTGCCGGCGGCTTTCTCGCGCAGCGGATAAGTATCGCCATCCAGCGCGGGAATGCCGCCGCCATGATGGGCACCTTACCGCGGGGCCCTGGTATTGTAAATATTTTTTAATTTAGTTATAAAGTTAAAATATTTATAACTATAAGGTTTTAGTTTAGTAAATGTGTGCCGCCAGTCAAAATTTCGACGCCACCGAAAACTGATGCGGAGTCACCTAGAGAGGACAGGAAGAATAAAGGAAATGAAGAGTTGATGCGCGAAATGCGCGAACTTCGTGGGGAAGTGTCCCGGATGCGTGAAGACATGCAGAAGTTCTGTACGCAGTTTGGTTCATTGTTGGCATCTATAACCAACATTAGTGAGCGCCTCGATGGCATGGAGTTTAGGGTTTCGGAATTGGAGAACCGTGCCCCGGAAAATGGCGACGTCAGCAAATTAGAAGAGACCATTCAACATATTAAATTGGAGCTTAATGAAAGGGATCAAGAGCTTCTACATACCGATTTAGAAATCTCAGGATTGGAGGAACAAAAGGGGGAAAATCCCATCCATTTGGTGAGCCTGGTGTCGGAAAAGCTTGGTGTGCCTATTGAAGTTCGTGATGTGGTGCGGGCGATGCGCGTCGGGGCGCGCAAAGAACCAACTAAGGAGGGCGAGGTGTCGCAGCCACGGCCGCTGGTGGTGCGACTGGCGCGCCGCGATCTCCGGGACAGCTTGCTGAAGGAGGCGCGTGTGCGTCGCGGAGCCGACACCACGGGCTTTAACCTCCCCGAACCTGTGCGCCGCTTTTACGTTAACGAGCGCCTAACCAAATACAATAGGCAATTATTTTATCAAGCGCGACATGAAGGATCTCGTCTGAAATTTAAATATGTGTGGACTCGTGATGGTCGTATCTATGCTAGACGGCATGCTGAAGCAGAAAAAGCCCGCATCCGCTCCGACCTGGATATAAAAAAGATTTTTACCTAGTAGTCCATTTGTTATTTTTGTTATTTTTGGGAGACTTCTCTATTATTATTGCTTTTAAATATGTCTGCATTTTTGCTGTGTGTTGTTTTTTGGTGCGTAATGCTTCACAACTATTGCTTTGTTATGTCACTAAAGTGATAAGTAGTATTATGCCAAACGTTGCCGCTTGTTGCTGTTTATTAGAGGTCAGTAGTGCTTGCATTATGTTTTCATATATCAATTTATACTTTTACATAATATTTACGCCCTACAATTTATATATTCCAATTAATTATATTATACACACCAACGTTTATGTACCAACTATACTTACACTGATAGTACCTCATTTTATACTTGATATTTTACAATGAAGAAACTAAATTTTAAAATTGGTTACTTGAACGCTGGATCGTTAGCCACTAGACACGATGAGTTCGTTGCGGCGATGCTTCATCTTAATGTAGACGTCATGGCCATCGGGGAGACATGGCTGCGCTCTGGTGAGGAAGGGAGGGCGCCAGCTCTGGCTGGGTACCGCTTACGTCATACGCCTCGACCACGTAATATACGCGCGCGCGGAGGTGGAGTCGGTTTTTACCTCCGATGCGGAATCAAAGCGCGACTGTGCGAACACCCGCCGGCACCCCTCGTGGAGCAAATGTGGCTGAGTATCAATTGCCATGGTGTCAAGCTGCTCATCGGCACGGCTTACCGACCACCGTGGCTAGACATTGATGTTTTTATCGATGCGCTGACACAATCAATGGTAAGCTTTTCATCGTTCAAGAGTATCATAGTATTGGGAGATTTTAACGTCAATTTATTGCTGAATGATGCCAAGGTGGACAAAGTAAATCAATTCTTAAACATTATGAATTTAAATCAATTTATTACTACACCGACGCATTTCACTGATCACAGTAGTACATTGATAGATTTAATGATTAGCAATATCACGTTAAATAATATCTTTGTTAATCATATACCCAGTCTTGGCGGTCACGCGTTTATAGGGGCTGAGTTGAACTTAAAAAAGCCTAAGTCGCCGCCAAAATGGATTAAAACTAGGAGCTTAAAATCTGTAGACCATGATTTGGTGGACTATCTTGTTGCGGCCACTGACTGGGAATATGTTAGTGCATTGAGTGATGTAAATGATATGGTGAACTGCTTTAACTTGATGGTTGTCACCCTGTTTGATCTTCTCGCTCCGCATAGGCGAGTTTTAATTAAGGATCGTTCTTTCCCATGGATTACTCCTACTATCAGAATGATGATGAAGTTGAGGAACGAAGCTCACAGTAAATGTAATCTGGAAGGGGCACATAGGGATTACTATAAAGAACTAAAAAGATGCGTTAATTCGGCATTATACAACGAAAAAACATCTTACTTCAACTCTACCGTTAACCTGCACTCGACCAATTGTAAAACATTATGGAAAAATATAAAACAAAACATTAATCTTGATAGTAAAAGCTCAAATTTAGGCGTCCCCGAGCATTTACGTGATCCAGATTTAATTAATGCACATTTTGTTGATGTTCCTGGCAAAACAGATGTGTCGATTTCTGATTTAACCTATTACGAGTTCAGTAGGCACGGAGCGTCTGTGTTCGAACTGTCGGTTGTGAGCGAAGGTACGGTTGCGAAGATAATTAGCTCGTTGAAGACGAACGCAATAGGAACTGACGATGTATCATTGGATATGTTACTGTTAACACTGCCACGCACGCTCAGCGTCATAACGGACATTATCAATAGATGTATTTCTAGTGGCACTTTCCCTGAAGCTTGGAAAGTGGCCCTGATCACCCCTCTGCCAAAAAAGGACAATGTCAAAGACCTTAAGGACCTGCGTCCTATTAGCATACTTCCTTGCTTCTCCAAAATCTTGGAAAAAGTGGTTTGCACACAACTGACAACGTATCTGGAGACGAACAATTTACTGCCTGTCCACCAATCCGGGTTCCGTCGATCCCGTAGTACCGCCACCGCGTTACTGGACATCGTGGACAACATACTGCATGCACGGGACGAGGGTGAGGGCACAGTCATGGTTCTCCTCGATTTCTCACGGGCGTTCGATGCCATCAACACCTCTTTGCTGCTGTCTAAGATGAGCTACTACGGGTTTGCTTCTTCCGCTGTAAGGTTTTTTAACAGTTACCTTAGTGGACGTTCACAAATTGTAAAAATAGACGGTGAAGACGGGAATCTCATTTTGTCTCGTCCGATGGCATTATCGCGCGGGGTGCCCCAGGGCTCAATACTTGGCCCTCTATTATTCATACTGTATACCGCCGATATGCCTAAGGTTATTAAACATTGCAGTTATCATATTTATGCGGATGACACGCAACTATATATCACCTTCAAACCAGGGGAAACAAGGTCGGCCATCGAGAAATTAAGCGAGGATTTGACAAGTTTGGGTGTGTGGGCCGAGAGAAATACTCTTGCACTTAACCCGAATAAAACTAAGTACATGATTCTTGGATCTGACCGTCAGATCGTCGAAATCTCTCGCACTATGCCCGTTTTGACATTACTAGGGGCTCAAGTGGAGCGAGTGAATGAAGCTCGTAACTTGGGAGTGTTAATGGACTCAACCCTTCATTTTGAAAACCATATCATCAGCATGGTGCGAAAATGTTTTTATAAAATTAAATTATTATATCAGATACGAGATTTTCTTGCCGAGGATCTGCGTATTAAATTATGTGATTCCTTGGTGTTATCGATTTTGGGTTACGCCGATGTAGTGTATGGTCCTAGACTATTAGCTCGGTCCGCGAGGTTGATTCAGAGGGTTCAAAATGCTTGTGCTCGATTTTGTTTTAAGGTTCCCCCGCGCACGCATGTTACACCTTCTATCAATGAAGCAAAAATATTAAAAATGTCCCTACGTCAAGAACTGCACCTGGCCTCTTTACTGTATGGTATAATAAATACTGGTGTCCCAGAGTACCTGTACAGAAAACTAAGTTGGCGTAGTGGAGCCGGCTCACGACATGCACGCAGGGTTAGTTATCCTCTCAGGATACCTGCTCACAGGACGGCTGCCTTTCGTGGAAGTTTTAGATATGCGGCGACCAAATGTTGGAACAACCTGCCGCCTCCCATCAAGGAATCGAAAACGATTTCATCTTTTAAATCCAACATGAAACTATACCTTTATGAACACCAGAAATCACTCCCTATAGGCTGCAGAGTTGTTCCAACATACCTTAATTAACTATCAATTATACTCGTGCATTAAAATTATATTCATATTTATATTTATTTATAGTAATTATACAAATACAATCATAACTCTCAATTGGTATTAAAGCGTGTCACGTACATATGGTTTTTATACATATATTTATATAATTAGTTATAAACACACCGGCTTATAAGATTATGGGCATATGTACAGCACTACGTTACCTGTCTGACCACTTGGCGAGTAACCCACGCACTAACTGTAGGGCTTAGCTGAAAATCAGCGCTGTGGTCTCACTGCCTACAGCATATGCTGAGCTGAGCTCTAGTTTGGCATGACACACAGTGGGCTGAAAATCGAGCTTCATAGACATAGGCAACTCAACTTTTAATGTGTCGTTTTTTTGGCGGGAATTGCTTCCATGAGCTATAACTATACATAAAAATGTTATCCGAGTTAACTCTGCGCAAAAACAAATGAATTATATTTTTTTTACGAAAAAAATGTATGGAGCCAATATGAAAAATCCAATTATCTCTGAAACCGCTAGGAAAACCGTAATATCCTTACAGATGGTTATAAAACTAATTATTCATGATTTTTTGACATACTCCATATAACGGTTACTGCTGCAGAATTTTTTTTAAAAATCGTCGAAATATTTTATTTATTTATTTATACACGGTTCCTTTCGGTGAGAATTTAGCAACACGTTAAATCATATAGTATTAGGCTTGGTTCCTAGAAATAGTAGGTAGATGTAGGTAGGGTAAATTCTCACCGAAAGGAACCGTTTATAAATAAATAAATAAAATATTTAGAAGATATTTAAAAAAAATCTGCAGCAGTAACCGTTATATGGAGTATGTCAAAAAATCATGAATAATTAGTTTTATAACCATCTATAAGAATATTACGAAAAAAATGTATGGAGCCAATATGAAAAATCAAATTATCTCTGAAATATTTTGCTTGGTTATAAAACTAATTATTCATGATTTTTTGACATACTCCATATAACGGTTACAGCTGCAGATTTTTTTTTTAAATTATTGAAAAAAAGTATTTTCAAATTTTAAATGGTAGGCAAATATATTTGCTCAAATGTTTAGTAGGTATATATATAATAGGTATATGTATATAAAAACCGTTTAATCAAATTGATAATTGTTTATATTGATAATTTACATTTATATAAAATGGTGGGTTACAAAAATGTGGTTTTTATTAATATAATATGTATTGATAATAAAAAGATAGTAATTTATAATATCTTACAAACTATTGATAAGAAGAAACTTAACTTCTTCACTTTTTATTATTATGTACAAGTAATAAGAAATAAGGAATAACAATAGCATGCAATAATATTATTGAAATAAAAAAAATAACAAAAAATAATTAAATATGACTTAATCTAAAACACATTATTCAGTTTATTCATTTTCCTTATCACTCTCGTCGTCTTGGGTATCCATTTCTGAGTCATAATGCACATTGGAAACATCTAGAAACTCAAAGTCAGTTTCTCGAAACTGAATTATCTCGAGAGTTTCAGAAAAATACTGCTGCCTTTTCTTGGTATCTAACTTGGGCCTTTGTGCACTTATTATAGGATCTGAAGAAATAATAAGCATATTAAGGATATCTTGATTACTATCTTGCCTGTTCTTTTTCCGCGAATGATGTTCTCGAAACCTTCTAAAATCTTTATTTCGAGCTTCTGATGCTTCTTCTGAGAGACTTCCAATCGGTACAATATCATTATTTTGGATTATATCTGCCCCGTGTATAAGTATTTTATGGACGGTTGAAGACATATAATACCAGTCATATAACTCCACGTACTTTTCTGCGGTTTGGCGAGCATAATCTTTGAACTTACTGACATCGATGTTCTCACCCGAAGTGATTGTTTGCAAAATTACAGCAAATCTTCTTACAAGTTCTTCATCCAACCCGGTAATGGCTGCAGTTTTATTTGGGAATTCAAAGAACCTTCTTGCTGTATTTCCGTCATTGGTAGTTCCCGAGCCTTGTTTTACGATGTCAATCAAAAGATTGAGTTCATTTTTGAACTTATCCTGGATAATCTTTTTTCTTCTTTTTAACATTTCTTTGTGCTCATTTCCTCTCGCTGCCCACTCTTTGAAATCAAGTCTGTACGAAATATGTAACAAACATTCCATACAATTAATACGGGCGTGTAGAGATGACAACCCAAATTCGTAAACGGCAGCGGACACGGTCTTTGACGTCACAGCATCCAAACGGTTCATTTCAGTTGGTTTTGCTAAACACAGATAGCATGATGAATTTGATCTGGCATCAGATAGGTACGTGCAGACTTTAGCATCGATCATTGTCATCATCAGTTGATGGTTCACCTTATTTCCATTATTGCACTCTGTGGGAATAAGAGCCTTGATTTCATCATCCATGTGTCTTTTATTATCAATGACGACTGCTTCGCTCTCCTTCACAAAAGTAAACTGAACTGGGCGACAATACACCGCTGAGCACGGTTTCGGGTTCGTCCATAAAGTGTTGTCTCCATCAGTCAGTTTAAGTGGCACTAAGGACGTCATAAAAATGCTGGAATCATCTTGCTCACCCTCCATTTTCTGCTTGTATCGGCTTTGGTTTGAAGCACCATCAAATCCCCACTTTGATATCAGTTTCAAATGTTTATTTTGCACATTGTTAGAAAGAGTGTGGAGGATTCTCTTCACTGTGATGTCAAGTAAACTTTGAAGTGTAATCCTGGCTGATGAATCCGTCACCGACACTGCTTGCTTTGGCGGATAGCATTCAAGCTTCGCTTGTTGCACTTTATAGTACGATGGATAAATGTCCTTAGCACCTTCTCTAATGGCCGTCTCTCGCAATGTGATATATTGCCACTTCGATAGTTTTAAAGAGAGCAATAATCAAAGCGCTTTTTCTGGGGTAAATATATCAGTTTTCACAGTTTTTTTTATTGATTCCTTAATTTGACCAGCTGCTTCAGGATTTTTTAATATATATTCGATGACAGATGCGATATCCTCGTGGCCTTTCTCTTTTAAACGTAGTGCAGCTGTATATGCCAATTCACTTGGGTCTTCGTCTTTATGATCATCAGATCTTCTCTTTTTCTGTTTGCTTCCTAGATCTTCAAAAGGTTTTCGAAGTATCTTGGTCATTGTTCCAACAGAGGATGATGTCGATGGCTCTGGTGAGACTGGTCGTTCATCAACAGTTGCTTCTTGAGTGTTTAACATTGTTTGTACGCAACTTGGCCAATCGATATTTGCTTGTAGCCAATTATCGTACTGTTTTCTGAATGTATCTTTAATTCGGTGAGATCTCTGCCATCTCTGTGATGCAGCTCGTGTGAATTTCCGACAAAATTCTTTTAAAGTCACACAATCTTCGGCACCAATGCAATCGCCTAAGCGAGACATAACTGCACCAAACAATACTTTATAGTCAAATGAAGTACTTTCACTTTTTAGAAGAACAAACAAGCCTAAATTAGTTATTAAACTTTCCATTCTAACACTTTTCAGTCGCAGGACAAATGTAATGTTAACGGTTACAAAGTTTTGTAAATACTAAATTATAACACAAAATTTTAGTCCTTTTATTGTAGTGGTCGCTCATTAGTTAATTACTACCCTCATTAAGGGTAGTTACCTAATGATCATTAGTTAACTACCCTTAATGATGATCATTAGTTAACTACCCTTAATGAGCGACCACTACAATAAAAGGACTAAAATTTTGTGTTATAATTTAGTATTTACAAAACTTTGTAACCGTTAACATTACATTTGTCCTGCGACTGAAAAGTGTTAGAATGGAAAGTTTAATAACTAATTTAGACTTGTTTGTTCTTCTAAAAAGTGAAAGTACTTCATTTGACTATAAAGTATTGTTTGGTGCAGTTATGTCTCGCTTAGGTTACGGGTATACGGTTTTCCTTGCTGTTTCAGAGATAATTTGATTTTTCATATTGGCTCCATACATTTTTTTCGTAATATTCTTACAGATGGTTATAAAACTAATTATTCATGATTTTTTGACATACTCCATATAACGGTTACTGCTGCAGATTTTTTTTTAAAAATCTTCGAAATATTTTATTTATTTATTTATAAACGGTTCCTTTCGGTGAGAATTTACCCTACCTACATCTACCTACTATTTCTAGGAACCAAGTCTAATACTATATGATTTAACGTGTTGCTAAATTCTCACCGAAAGGAACCGTGTATAAATAAATAAATAAAATATTTCGACGATTTAAAAAAAAAATTCTGCAGCAGTAACCGTTATATGGAGTATGTCAAAAAATCATGAATAATTAGTTTTATAACCATCTGTAAGGATATTACGGTTTTCCTAGCGGTTTCAGAGATAATTGGATTTTTCATATTGGCTCCATACATTTTTTTCGTAAAAAAAATATGATTCATTTGTTTTTGCGCAGAGTTAACTCGGATAACATTTTTATGTATAGTTATAGCTCATGGAAGCAATTCCCGCCAAAAAAACGACACATTAAAAGTTGAGTTGCCTATGTCTATGAAGCTCGATTTTCAGCCCACTGTGTGACACTACAATCTAATTTATGTTAGTAAGAAATATATTGTTTATTTATATTGTAGAAATTGCCAAATAAATACTATGTCTATGTCTATGTCTATGTCTATGTCTATGTCTAAATTTTATATGTATTAGTATATATATTTGGTATTTTAGATATAGGTATTAGTGTATTTTTTATTATAACTAATTAAACAGGCAGCATATTCTTTATTTTCAGTAAATTTTCATAAAATGATGGCGCACCAGGACAGAAGGAACTTGCATCTAATTATTATCTTGTTCTTCAAAATGTTTACAACACAGCACTTCCAATTTGCAACCCAGACATCACCATGTCTTGTCTTTAGGAAACCTAGAAAAACAAATAAATGTAAATAAACGCAAATACGCGATTAATCCACAACGGATTAATCATTCATAAAATGTCTAAACATTTAAAATGTCATTTAGGTACATTTTGTGTATGAAACCCTAATACAGATAAAACTGTTGACCGCTATTTACAAGATTTGAGTATTAAAATTCTATACAATAAATACTAAGACCGACCCTGTTAGCATCAAAATATTTTCGTACCTATTTAGACACCGAAATATTGCTCAATTTGGCAATAATTTTAATCTTTAATGGCATATTGTTTTAAGGTAAAGCATTCAATTATTGCAAATTCACACTATTACGATGCTATTTTTTATCACAATTTCTAAAAGTGATTCCCGATCGCCGCGACCACGAATGAAATTACTTACCGATGAAAAGATAATCCATTAGTATTTCCATACTTTGCGCTTTCTCATAAATGTGCACTAAATTACACCGTCTTTTAAATGGTTTGATTTAAATTTTATTAGGAAATTGTAGATTTTCACTGATGTTTCGATGAAAGAAACGTCAGGTCGTTAGGCCCTCGAGCAATATGTCGAACGTTCAAAACATTGCACGCGTCATTTTCCGTGAACTTATTCCAATGGATGAAAAAACGGGATAGCAAGATTCATAATCATTGTAGAGCGAGCGAACAGGGAATATTTGTGATTTGTTTTTGGTCTGTTATGTCCATAGAGAAAAAATTTTCTTGTGGTTATGTCTGTGGGTTTCGAGCTATTATACTTGAACTCTAAGTCACAAACGAACAAAAACAACTGGGCAATAGCATAGCCTCCTTCATCTTATAAGGATGTAAGATGAAGGAGGCTATGGCAATAGTAGTGTCATTTTTTTTATATAAACAGACGGCGGGAAGCATAGATTATTTCTGTCATTTGTGTGACATTTAATGCCCGTCTTGTCATCTGTCATTGTTGTCAACATTGGCTACGCCTTTGGGCTAGGCTAAGAGAACTGTGTCATTTTATAACAATAATTTGTAAATAATTATGTCTCCGGCTCGACGATGCCTTTCCAGTTTAACGACAGCCACTGCCGAGAGAGGAGTAGAAGCCAATGAAATTGAAATAGCAAATATATGCCTTGGTACGTTGGCCAACAACCTGTAGGCCGTGGGGAGTATTATTTAAGACTCCAGATATAATATAATTCAGTTTATTTGTAGATATGATGAACTCGTCGAATCCCAGCGAAGTGCAAACTGCGGTAAGAGCGGGTCCGACGACCGCAGGGCAGCCCGCGCCCCCAGGCCCGCCGCACCCCTCCACGGCCAGTTCCCCACCTCGCAGCGGTTCCCTCGATACAGGCTCTTACATACACGTAAACAATTATTAATTATTAAGAGGTTTAAACGAAGTATTTAGCTAGCTACGTGGGAAATAGATGCCTGAACCTGCCGGCATCAGGAAAGATTCCCTGTGGGCGAGCCAAGAAGCGATGGATTGATATCGCTGAGTCGGACGCGAGAGCTAACGGCTTAAGACGCGAGGATGCCGAAGGCAGGGCGAAGTGAAGAAGAATGGGTAGGAAAGCGGACCCTGGCAGAGGCCGGGATAAGCGCTAGGACGATGATGATGATTTAGCTAGCTACCTACTTACTAATATAAAAGTGCGTTATGTAGAAATCACGTTGGGCTTAAATAACCTTTTATTCTAGTACTATAACTAAAACCGATACATTCCGGAAATGTCACAGATAATTATATAAAACGTTATGTAAGTATTTGAATTTGACAAGATGTAGATAGAAAAGCCTTTTACAACGCAATGAAAATATTTTAGGTGGTGGTGCAGAAACATCGGCGGGCGCGCGGCCCTAGCACCGCACCGCAGCGTGTGGCGCGCGCGTCCAGCCCGCTACCGCCGGCGCCCGAGCAGCCGCCAGCCGGGGTCGGAGGCGCCGGCGACGCGCCCGCCGTGCTGCTCATCCCGCGATCCTTGTTCCTCGCCTGTCCAAATCTCAACCTTAATAACTCGTAAGCCTTAATGCTGCCTACAGACCAATATGAACTTTGACTCTGTCTGTCCTATTGCCCAAAATCGGTGCTTTAATTTTATTTATCTAGTGGGTACTTACCTAAGTACTATGCTTCTCATGTCATATGAACGAACGATTGAAACTTATGCGCAGGTGCTGCCCGTTGGACGCGCAGACCCATCTTCAGCCGGATTCGCTGCAGGTTAGTTTTATTAGCTGCTTATACTCGATCGTATATCTGTTAGGTAGGTGCTGACAGAGCTACGCGCAAAGGAGCAAAACGATGTAGGAGCTCTCTCAGTGGGTACTTACCCAGCAAACATTATAAGAATTTTTTCCAGGTCTTAAGACTAAATTGCCTATTTAAGTAAAATTAACGTCCCATCCACCAAATATTTCGACTTTAACTACATTTTTACTATAATGTTAAAATATAGGTTACCTATTACGTAATTTTTACTTAAGCACAAAAGACACACCACAAAGTTTTCTTTATCCATCAAATTTACTTTATGGTTGGAAATAAGTCGAAAAATATGGGAGAATCGACTTAAAATGTAGACCGATAGGACTTATAGGTTAATTTCAGGTAATTATGACGTAATTTTTTCCTAGCCAATGACTTCAAGGTTACCTAAGGTAACTTAGGTAACAAGTGAACCAAAAATGTCCGAGGTAAAAAACTGCGTGCGGAATAGCGGTAGGTAATTTATCAAACAAGTTGGTTAAATAACTCTTCTGCATTATATTTTGCACAATTTCTAACAACAACATACTGAATGACGCGTGATGATCGCGATGACTTCCCTGCCACTAGATTTGGCGCTGTTAGGTCATTTTTACCTATTGGTCTCGTAAGCGACTTCATATTTTGTGACTTTAAAGTAAAGAGGACCTAAATTGGTAATTTTGACCAAGAAGTCGCAAAAATTATGTCAAATGAACCTATAATATTTACCAATCACCTTAAGGTCGATTTTTAGGTAATATCTAACTTTATAGTCGAGCCACCATTTTATTTTGTAAAAATCAGTAAGCGGTGCAATTGTATAATGCAATTTATTATGTAATACATTAAAAGTCTACCTCTATTTACCAATATTTATATTGAAATATTAATGTTGACATTGAGAAATTACAAACAATACCAAACTTGAGTCATCGAAACAAATACACGCATTTTTTATATTTTTTAAATTAAATTATTTAGGTATTTTGGAAGCCCATCAGCATTTTTGAACGTAAAACCATTATAATATACGAAAAAATGTTCAGCGCACAAGATTTTGACGCATTATAATAATATGCGGAATCAAAAAATATTTCTAAGTAATAATTTAAATAATGACTTAGTAGTAGTAGTAGTAGTTGCGTAGATAGTATTGAACCTAAATAAGTAAATTAATAGCAAAAATTACGTCGTAATTACGTTTGATAGTGGTTAATATTACCAAATTGGTCGTTGGAACTACACAATAGGTCGAACCGACGTCGAAGCGACGTCGGAAGAGTAACCTACGTGACGACCTATTGGTTGTAATTACCAGATTTACGTCGAAAAATACGTCGCAGGCACGTGCTTTTTTCCCCATTTTGGTGGATTCCACGTCTATTCGACGTCAATTCGAGGTGCTCAATTTAGGTCACCATGGAAATTGCGACCTAGAATAGGTAATTTTACAATAATTTCAACCAAAAATGTTAACTGGGTAGATACCTGGGTACGTATAGGGTTGAAGAATTTTGACGTGACAACGTGTTATAATTCGATGGAGCCGGCTGCACGCACGAAAAAACATGACTCATGCGGCGTTACCTCGCTCTGAGGCGTTCCATTTAAGGCTTGAAGTGCAAGCGAGAGCGCGGAACGAGCGACAAAGAGGCACAATTCCGCGTTCGGCAGCGTTCGACATCTGTCTCTCTCCTACTTGACGTTGTCACGTTCAACTATCGTCATTAAACCGACTTTACAGACAACCGACTACTTACTACTTAAAGACTACTTAAAAAAAACTACCTAAACTAAGCCAGTCCACCAAGGCAGCACCCGTTCGCGAGAATAACATCGATTCGATGACGATGATTATTATTAACTCAAGTCCAGCAGTGGACTTATTAAATGCGTCAACTTTTCGTGCTACTTGCCAACCTGTCGTAGTACTTTTTTTTATCAGTACAGTCCGTTAAAGTTGGACGAAATATTAATTGTCTATTCATTGTACGGCATAATGTGACACTTACTTCCAAGCTGGAGCAGTTGACTTAGAATTCTAAGTAATAGGTTAGATTAGCACTCTTCGGGATTACATAAGAAAAATAAAATTGAAAAAAAGTTAAGATTTGTAGCAACAGGAGTTAAGAAACCATCACAGGCTGTACATTTTCTCGGAAAAAAAAGAAATGCCTATAATTTGAAAAACTCAAGACTTACATTTTATTTTTTATTTTTCTAGTAACTATTATGATTTGGACTATCACCCGATTCCGGCTTGACGTCGACTTACGGGACACCCTGTATACCTAACAACTACACTATTGCTAACACCAATTTGCCGTTTACCGTCTTCAAGGGATGAGTAAACAGGTTCTGAAGTCTTGTTAACATTTGAGTGAACAGTTCTTCTTGTAATGTAGCGGTTTATATTTTTTAGCTTCGCATTTTCGATTACCACGCGACATCTCATATGTTTAGGAATACAGCTTTCATTTAGGGTTGTATCGTAAACTTATTACGCAATATCGAAGCTTCGGCATTATGTGGAGCGGAAAATGAATTGGTAGCTTTAGAATTGACACAAATTTTTTAAGATCTTTGGTTTCCATTAATTGACCTTCATTCAATATTACTTTTTTTGTACGTCACTTCTTTAATTCTTTGCTCAACTGAGACAATTTTAGCTTCTTTTTTATTAATTGATGATTTTCTAACACGCTTTTTATTTCCAAGTCGTCTATTAACCTTGATTTTAGAAAAATATGGTTTTATAAGCTCGAAGTTTTCGCGGCGCAACTCCAGGCGGCGCCGGCGGTGGTGAATCTTTATGTGCGTGCCGAGAGTACGCTTGGTGAATTTAAAGTTGCACTTTTCACATGAATTTAATTGCTGGTGGTGGCGTTTGTATATAATAATGTGATTAGTACGTCTCGTTAAAAAATGAGCGTCGCAGTCTTCACAGTTAAAAAGTTGCGTAAGTGATTGCTTCGGATGTTGCACTGACGGTATCGCCTTAGAGTAAGTAAATTTAGATTTTTTACTTGCAGTGAGACGTCGCAATCACTTGGATCTCATTCGCTAGAGTCGTCGCTCGTATTCGTTTCGGCAGTTTCAGCAGAATAATTGAGTGTAGCATCTTGATTGTCTTTGCTACTTGACGTTTTAAACATTGTTCTTGCCCCGCGTTCATTCTTATTGAGCTGGGAACTGGTTGGAACCACAGAAATGAAACTAAAACAGAATCCATGTCTCCTAAGTCATGAATGAAGCATACAAATGGCCGCCATTTTATATGTGTGCGTGATTTGAGGGATGGCAACCCTCAAATCACATTATCCATTTTGCCCTCTTTATTAATTTATGTATTAGGTTAGCAACACAACCGTACGATAATAAATAAATAAAATTCTTCATTTCAGACTTTTAATTCTTGAATTATAATTATCAAGTGGAACGATATGGTCTCTGCCTATCCCTACGGGAAAAAGGCGTGTAGTAATTCTTGATTTTCAAAATCTTTTGTAGGTACCTACAATGCTCGTGTCAGTGGGTATTAAAATATAGTAGTTTATGCAACTAGTATGCAACGATAATAGTTTGACACGAGTGTTTTAATACCTAATTATATGTAGTCGCATGCACCTTTATGTACCTACACTCATATTTAAAAGTGTTGCAAAATGATTAAAAACTTTTCACATAATACCTTTTTAAAATTTTATAGACTGTCGTAAAAAAAAGTTCATCCTTAGACAACTGTTTTCGAGTATGTAATTTTCATGCTTAATGCATGAGTGTAGACAAATTTAATTAAAGGCGAGGAGGCCCGAGAATCAAAATCCGTTTTGCACCGATAGATCAAAGTGGAATATTCTTCTCAAAGAATAAGGGCCATTTTTGTATCACGTCTTTTGGAATGCGGTGCGATAAGTAATGCCTATTACTCACCTTTATAACACTTGACAAGTGGCATGACAATAATACCTATGCTTGACCCTGCCCATTTAAGACTTCATCACGCCCATTGGCAATAGGCACGACCCCATACTGACCGTCGTACATGAAAAAGCGATAATACTGATTTTGACAGTTTTTGGAGAGTCGGTAGTCGAGCTGTTGAGTATCCAACTTGTAAGTGAGAGGTACCGGGTTCAAATCCCACTGCGGTCATGTACAAATGGCTCTTTTCTGAGTTATGTACATTAGTTGAATACTAACCGATGCTCTTACGGTGTGTAACCATGATCCATTCTGGTCAGTGCCTCTACCATGAGTTTTTTTCCGTTTACTGTACAGTAAACGTGAATCGATTTCTATGAGAATTCGTACAGCGCCTCTATTGGGCAGTAGCGGAACTAAAATCCGTACCGTGAGTTGCTATTGGTTAATTTACTTTACCACTCACGTTACAGTTAACGTAGGGAGTGTAGTTTACATAGCGTTTTGCATACAAAACCGTACCATAAGTCACAAATTTGACAGATGCGATAGTACATTTTATAACTAATGTGGTTACGTCACTCACTGAAATTCATAATGTGAGAAGTATTTTTCGTTCGGAGATAGTTATTATTTTCGTGACAAAAATGTTTGGAAAGCGATATTTAGTTCGAAGGATTTTCGCCGAAGCCCAAGCGGTTGATGAAAATACGTTGTTACGTCTCTCACTGTATTTTCTAAAGCGAGAAGTATTTTTTAGTTTTTTCACTTATTTTCGAGTTAAAACTCCCTACAAGACATTGATCTTCTCGAGAGTGTGCAGCGAAGAGCCACCAAGATAGCGGCAGCCCTGAAACAGAAGTCATATGAGAAAAGAATTCTTGTAGACTTTAACTCACCTCACTGGAAAGTTGGAAAATGGACAGCAGTTGGACTTGGGCCTCCTCCACATCAGTGGAGTGTTTTACCTTTTGTCTATTTTCTGGTCTATGAATGTCTTAGTTGGTCTGCCTCTAAGACATTGAAGATATTAAAGAGGTTGGGGTTTTACACATAGGTCATTTAGAATTTTAACCTTAAGCATTATTATTGGGAAATAACTATGTGATTGTATTGATAATAGAAAATAGCATGGCTATTATTTTAGCTGTACTATACCTATACTATACTAATGTTAGTAATTATAGCAGGAAATTAAAAATCAAATTATGAATTAGGTACATATATTTTTATTCAGAATCTAAAAAATCAGAACTGTCCCCCACCTAAACTACCACTTTCACTTTTACAAACAATTTCTAATATAGTATTGCACTAACTAATGCTAAAGTCTGACATTCACATCACTTTAGTTGCCGCTTGCATCTTCAATTTAAAAATTATTTTTGTTTGCCGATGTTGAGATTTCCTTTTTACACATGGGGTTGTGCCTTCGAACTACATTCACCTGGGGTAAGTGCAGTTCCTTTTCAAAGTTATAGGCGTCCATTTCTAAGAATTTATTGCACCACTCCAGAGTCTGATCCTGTTGACAAATAATACGTAATATAAGTTTACTCAGTATAATATGTCCACTTAGTTGAAATTAGGTATAATATACTCCAAGATATAGATAAAACTTACCAATAATTATGCAGTATTAATCTTTGCTGTTTCCGCTGGGTTAAAACTACTTAAAACCCAGTGGACAAACTGTAAGCGCAGTTTCAACCAGTTACTGAATTCTTCATTTCGGGGATCGTCTATTATCAATTTAACAGGATTTAACCCGGCCTCTAACTAACTAATTTTATACCATACATAAAAAGGACTGTATGGTGGTTCAATATAACCCGGATTTTGAAAATGATTTAATTCTTAATATTTTAATTAATTTTCGGGAATTTTATATTCAATCAGTTTAAGTAATGTTCAAATGACTATATTTTGATGAAAAACAATAAAAAATCATACAATATTATGAACTTGTTATGTTTTTACGAAAGCTCTATAAAATCTACAACAAAATATTTAACTTCTGTAATCCTACTAACAAATAAACAAAATTATAATATTTTTTTTATTTTTTTTTTTACATTTTTGGAATACCTAATGTGAGGTCTATAAGAAACTTTATGCTAAATTTAACGGAAATTTTAAAACTAATCACAGTTAGCCTCTACATTTGTATATCCACCGTATCAAGAAATTATGTAGTCCAGACGGACAGTCTTCTTAACAATTTAGACAGGCAGGACATATTTGACACCATTTCTGAACGCCGTGAATATCAGTAGGTGACCCCACTGAAGGTTCTCCAGTAAATTATCTTATTGTCATACGCATCTCTCTAGGCAAACGAAACACATCTTTGCAGGCGTTCAAGTGATCGTTTAGAATTCTTTTCTAAGCCGAGTAAACCAGTAAACAGAGTAAACCAGTAATAATACAGTCTTTTTGTCTTTTTTTTTTAACAGTACCCACACTTGTCAAATTATGGTCTTTGAGAAGGTGTAGCATTAGCTAGTGACTAGTAAACCAATTATCAAATAAATAAATGGATAAACATAATTAGCACAAAAAGATTACATCGTATGTATGGTTGGGTCATATTAACCCGGTTTGACCATTGACCACTTGTACCTCCCTGTGCAGGGACACACCGACTGAGCTAATACTAGAACCGAAAGGTAAGGGGTATTAACTGCAGCTACTGAAAAACTCGGCAACTTCAAACTATTACTTTAAAAAATACGCGCGTTTAGAAATGTGGCGGGTCATTATGCCCCAACCTGACAGACGCCGGGTTAAATAAGTGCCTAGGCGTTGCTAAATTTTTTTTTATTAATTTTTATTAATTTTATTAGGTCTACTAAACTAGATGTTACACAAGATAGAAGACTTAATTAACAAAGCTCGTATGGTAGAAAACAGTGCACATCCTTCTTGAAGTAGACACAGCATGCATAGATATCACTACTTATGAGGTACCTAACTCATAAATTTCACTACATTATATAAAACAAAAAACAAAATAAATTTAGAATTTAGAGATTGAACACTTTCATATACAAGTACACGATAACGAAAATATAACCTTTGTTTGTAAATAAACAAGCTTTTTGTGACACTGACTACTAATAATCAACAACACTTGTCAAGGACCTATACCCCGGAACTACACTGAAGTTAGCTTTGACTGTAGTTAGCGTAGTTTTCACGGAACAATAAACGGGAAACGTATTTGAAACTCATGGTACCGATTTTACATTTACTACTGTGGAAACGGAAATTACGAAACGAGAGTAGTTTCGTAAGCCGATTTTACTGTAGTAACTCATGGTAGGGCTATAGGTCTTACTTACCCATAGTAATTTTCATTTACATACCAAGGTAGGTACATTTGCTTGACTGTTTGTTCCAAAATATAGGAAAAAAGTAATGTGGTATTTTTCGGCTAAGCTTTGTCTAATATAGGATGATAATTTTGACAACTCACTGATTGTTGGTCCTTGGCGCACGACTATGAAGTGTATGTATGTGTGTGTGTGTGTAAGTGTCGTGTTTTTCCCGGTAAAATGTACTACGGATAAAGCGTACGCCATATGTCCGCCGAAACTTTCGGCGTAACTTTGGCCGGGACTTTGGTCGACCCTCTACATTCTCGCCTATTAGGGATGTGGTGGATGTCAAAACGCGTCGACATTATATCGATTCATCTGTGTAATATCGCTAATCTGCTTTAAACAGGGTCACAGAGGTGATGGCAGCTGCTCTACTGTAATTACTTGATCTACTAATATCCTGGATCATGGTCAAGTGTACCCCGAACCTGTTACGGGAAAAAGCGCTAGGATTATAAATATAAAATCGATCGAATCGAGACGACAGCGAACTATCTCTACTTAGTCTATGAAATAGGATAGACATGCCAAGCACGCACGGGACTACACGAATATAGGCGAATACTCCCTCTACACTCTCGTGTTCCCGCGGAACTGTCCAAATGTGGAGTGCGCTTAATGTCGTACTTCATGGACAGGTACCGCCCCTTTAGTGAAGTGCCACGAATAACGAATAACAACAGACCATCGAAAATCGGTTTTCAAATAAAATAATCGAATATTTAAAATTAACGTTTAGGTAATTTTATCATTTTTTGTAACTTAATTCTTATTCATTGTTTGTATTTCGACCTACGAGACCTTTAACAACAACGATATCGACTCGCGCGTACTCTATGGAATAGGCAGACGGACCGAATAAAAATACTCACGTGTCGAAATTGCCGTTGTGGAAGGGTTTTTAGTGAAGTATTAATGAATTATTAATTAAAAAGAAAAAAATTGTTTTGTATAATACATACCTACAGCATAACCATGCTACTATCGATTACAACTTCTATGATAATCGAATAGATTCATTAACGATTTTACACCACCCCATCCCTACTACGAACTGTCAAATTATTATTCTATATTTGACAAAGATATAGATATTTGGCCGTGTGGTGTCCGGTGGCCGTGTGGTGTCCGGCAGGGTAGAATAGCACCAACCCCTTACACTAGTGGGTGTCGTACAAGGCGACTAAACTATTCGAGGCAAAATATCTAAGAGTTTCCGTAGGCTGGGAAATGGGCAGCAGCATTTTCCATTGTTATATTTATAACACTGCGATCTCCAACCCGCCTGCCAAGCGTGGAGATTATGGCAATTACCTCCCCTGTCTTGGGAGAGGCCCTTAGTCCTGCAGTGGACTGTAATGGGCTGTGATGATTTGACAAAGTATAAAATAAGAAATCAAAGTGTGTTTTGCAAAACTATCTAAAAATATGATTAGCAGGGCTGGCAACTTCTTACATCCACTTTTTAAGACCATAAATATCTCTTGCTATCGTCAAACTGAATATATAATAGGAAACTGCAAAAGAAACAGTGACGTAAGTACCAGCCGACCCAGAGCCGGAGTACGCACCCACCCCACGCCGTCAACGGCGGCGGAGGGCACAGCCGGGCAGCGCCCGACAATATCAGATAGTCGGACTATGCCCGACAATAAGGTTTAGGTTTGGGGCTCCCATTATCCGTACTTGGACTCAATGCCTGTCAATGCCAGGCAGAGCCGAACCGCGCACGAAAATTTAAGGAAACTAACTACATACATAAAGCTCACGCCTGTGTCCCACAAGTGGTGTAGGCAGAGATTATGGACCGCCACTTTACTCTGACGTGAGGGCTTAGTGTGAGTTTCGCTTCGATTTTACTTTACTATCGCGTTTACGTTTTCGTCGAAATTAGTATAAAGAAAAAAATTTCATTTACGTACCACTAGACGGCGCTATACATTTCTTCATACTAATTTTCACGTAAACGTAAACGCGATAGTAAAGTAAAATCGAAGCGAAACTTACACTAAGCCTTCTGACACAACTAACCAAGAAACGAAAACGAAGATCCCTGAAAAATATTTTCTTCTTTATTTTTCTTTGACCGCCGCTTTGTGGCCGCTCTTCCTTAGTTTCTCGTATGGTCTTTGCGTACCCGAGTTTTTTAGATACTTGGGTATCGAGTATTATTATTTTTAATACCCGGGGGGTTGGGGCCCCACCACCATCTCAGGGGCCCAAGCCAACCTCACCTGCACGTGGTCCCCCTGCTGGCAGACGGACGAGGCTCTGGCGAATCGGCTTTTCCCTAACGGGTTGTGCGTGTCGGATGGGAGTCGACGCACGTAAAAAGCCAAAACCCCGCAAAAAAATTATGGAAAGGTCAAAAAGGAAACCGGACACGGATAGGGCGTCGCCGCAAAACGACGCGCAGGGGGATCGCCCTACTCCTGTGTCAAGTCGGTTAGGGCTACCGGGTCCAGGGCGGGCCCGGTTAAAGACGCTAGCCCACAGAAAGGTCCGCTTCGCGTCGTGGAATCTTGGCACGCTGACCGGACGGGCGCGTGAGCTGGCCGATGTGCTCGCCAGGCGGAGGGTGGCAGTGGCGTTCGTGCAGGAGACTCGTTGGAGAGGCAACAGGTCCCGCAACATCGGGAACGGCTACAAGCTTATATACACGGGATCTCCGAGTGGGGACAACGGCGTGGGGGTAGTGCTCTCTGAGGAGTTTCGGGACAGCGTCTTGGATGTGAAGCGTATAAGCGACCGCCTGATGGTTGTAGGAGTGCTTGTCGAAGGGGTCGTGACCAACTTGATAAGCGCCTACGCTCCACAGGTCGGTTGCGGCGATGCGGATAAGGCGCTGTTCTGGGAGCAAGTCGGGGAAGTGCTACGAAACATTCCGTTGTCACAGGGTATTGTTGTGGGTGGCGATCTGAACGGTCCTGTGGGTGAGAAGTGTGAGGAGTTTGGCCGTGTACATGGCGGTTTTGGTTTTGGGAGCCGTAACGCTGAAGGGGAAGAAATTCTTCGGACGTGTGCGGCTGCCGATTTGGCCATCGTAAACACGTTTTTTCAAAAGAAATCCGAACATCTGATCACCTACAAGAGTGGGAGGAACGCCACCCAGATCGATTACTTTCTCACTCGGAGAGACGGTATTGGCAAAGTAGCCACCTGTAAAGCTATATCCGGAGAGAGTCTCACTGCCCAGCATCGGGTCCTTGTGATGGACCTGCGCGTTAAGCCTCGAGGCAAATACCGGGAGCAGTGCCGACGCCAAACCCGGTGGTGGCTGCTTGAAGGAACCAAGTCCCACGAGTTCGCCGCTGCTGTCAGCGACCTTAGTGTTGCGACAGACGGTGAACACAACTATGGGACAGAACTCAGGCAGCTATCGCACGGGCAGCGCGGACGGTGCTGGGTGTGTCTAGGGGTGGTCGCAGGCTTGACAAGGAGACCTGGTGGTGGAACGATACAGTCCAGAGGGAGACCAGGCTGAAGAAAGCCCTCTTTAAAAAGTGGCAAGCGTCCAGATCTCCTGAAGACCACGCTGCGTACAGGGATGCCAAACGTGCCAGCAAACGAGCGGTAGCCAGAGCCAGACGAGACCACTTACGTCCTTTATACGATAAGTTGGAATCGTCTGAGGGGCAGAAACTCATTTTCAAGTTGGCACGATCGAGGGTTAAAGCGGCACAGGACATTTCCACGTGCCGCTGTGTTAATGACCCTAGCGGTAACCTGTTATGCGATGACCGCGCGGTGAAGGAGAGATGGCGCTCGTACTTCCACGAGCTGCTCAACAAGCAGCACAAAGAGGTGCAGCCCCCGAACCTCCCTCGGAACCAAGGACTTGTGCCACCGATAACGCCTGAGGAGACGGCTCTTCGCCGCATGAAGAATCGGAAAGCTGTCGGGCCCGATGGAGTCCCTATCGAGGCGTGGAAATCGATGGGCTCTCGTGGTGTGAGCATCCTAACCGACCTTTATAACCGCATTCTCCGCACCGGGAAGATACCAGACCAATGGAGGCTAAGTATTATTACTCCAGTCTATAAGGGCAAGGGCTCGGTGCGGGAGTGCACCAACTACCGCGGTATAAAGGTGATGTCTCACACCATGAAGCTCTTCGAACGCATTGTGGACTCTCGGATCCGACGGGAGTGTACAGTCTCGGAGTGTCAGTATGGGTTTCGGCCGAGTTGTGGGACCACGGACCCCGTATTTGCCCTGAGAACTCTCATGGAGGGATACAGATCAAAGAACACACCCCTGCATTTCCTGTTTCTGGATATGCAGAAGGCCTTTGACTGTATCCCTCGGGAGATGATATGGTGGGCGTTGCGGTCCAAGTCGATACCTGAGGCCTATATTGACATTATCCGAGACATGTACCACGACTCCGATTCTATAGTAAGGACTGCCGTTGGTGACACCAAACCGTTCCCGATTACCGTTGGGGTACACCAGGGCTCTGTGCTCAGCCCACTTCTGTTCAACGTGATATTAGACGTATTGTCAGACAGCATCCGAGATTATCATGAGGTACCTCCATGGCTGCTCATGTATGCTGACGATATCGCGCTGACAGACTCTGACAAGGGGCGGCTAATCCAACGTGTAAAAAAGTGGAAGGAGGCACTTGAGAACGGCGGTCTGAAGATAAATGTGGCGAAGACAGAGTACATGACCTGCAACAGTGCAGATCCCCTACCCGTGCGCATAGGCGATGAGGAAGTCAAGTGCACGGATCAGGTGAGATACTTGGGATCTGTGCTTAGCTCAACCGGAGACATCGATGGCGACGTCAAGGCCCGAATATCCGCTGCTTGGGCTAAATGGCGGGAGGTAATAGGTGTCATTTGTGACCCCAAAATGCCGATAAAGTTGAAGGGACAGGTCTATAAGACCATCGTTAGACCTGCTCTTCTTTACGGTAGCGAGACTTGGCCCCTTTTAGAGCGACACAAGCAGGAGCTGCGTGTCACGGAAATGAAGATGCTGCGGTGGATGTGTGGAGTTTCACGGAAGGATCGGGTTCGAAACGCCCACATTCGGGGTAGCCTTGGCGTCCGTGACATCGCAGATAAGCTGCAAGAGTGCCGCCTTCGATGGTATGGCCACGTCTTGCGCAGACCGGCAAGTTATGTGGGGAACAAGTGTCTGGCTATGCCGCCCCCGCCGGGCACGGGAAGGAGAGGCCGGCCCAAGAAGCGATGGCTTGACGTTGTCAAGAACGATATGCGTGCCAATAAGCTCACCACAAGAGATGCCGAAGACCGAGCGAGGTGGGCCAGAAATAGCAGGAAGGCGGACCCTGGGCCCTCGCGTGCTTCGCGGGGACGAAGCCGGGACATGACGCCAGGATGATGATGATGACCCGGGTACCCGGGTTTTGACAAGTTCTTAAAGTTTTTTTTTCAAACCTTTGGTTTTCAAATCAAAATATAACCCAAAAAGGACCTATTTTTAATACCAATGAAACAAGCTTTATTGGAAAGTTAATGAAATGCCATATGTTTGAATAAGACTTCGGCCAAAGGGGTGCTGCGTGTTTATTCTACCAAAAGTCAAAATTATTCAACCAAAAGTGGACTTCATCCCTGAACAAAATTTTTTATGGTGGAAAAAATTAACATCAATGAATAGTTTCGCCGTGTGGTGTCCGGCAGAGTAGAATAGCACCAACCCCTTACATTCATGGGTGTCGTACAAGGCGACTAATGTTTTCGAGGCAAAAGATCAAGACTCTCCGTAGTCTGGAAAACGGGCTGCAGCATTTTCCATTATTATATTTAAACACTGCGATCTCCAACCCGCCTGCCAAGCGTGGAGATTATGGCAATGCTCTCCCCTTTCGTGGGAGAGGCCCTAAGTCCTGCAGTGGACTGTTACGGGCTGTGATGATGATGATGAATAATTTCGCTCCGGACGATTTCGTAATTTTCTTAAACTTGTCCTTTTTCAAGCTTGACACTTTTCTAATTCGTCTCTTCACATTGGGCATCGAGATTATGCGATCTAACTCCATTAGATTATTTTCTGGGTATTTGTCTAGGCAGTTAAACCAGAGACGATAGAATACAACATTCGGTGAGTTGTAATTAGCGATAACAGAAAAAAGAAGAATTTTTATTATCAGTGAAACTAGTTTTATTGGAAAGCTAATGAAATGTCAATAATGTTTGAATATGATTTCGGTCATGTGGCCGCTGCTTATTTATTCTACCAAAAGTCAAAACCATTCAACCAAAAATGGGCTTTATCGCTTTTTAAAATTTATTATGGAGAAAAGAATCAGCGACTAACTTCACGTTGGCCATCGAGATTGGTGCGATCTAACTTCGTTAGATTATATTCTTTGAGGATATGTCTACTCCGTTAAACCAACAGATGATAGACTACAACATTTGGTGAGTTATTTGCGAAATACGTTTGCTGCGAAATGTGTGAAAATTTGATATCCAGACTGGGCCAGATCTACGCACCAGTCGCGACGGCTACCTATATAAAAACTATTTTTCTTTGTTTAAATTCAATTTAAACCAAAGGTTTTAAAAAATCAGCGTTTATCGTCATCATTTATTTATTTATTTATTTAAAACTTCATGCACATTACAGTACAAAGGCGGACTTAAAGCTAGGGCAATAAACAAAAATTACAAGGCGGTGCAACAGAAAGGAAGAGAAAAGAACATAAAATAGTCTAAACGTAAAATAAAATTAAAAATTAGAATACAAAACATTTACAGACCGAGATTTACAGATAATATAACAGGAAAGAGAGAGAGAGAGAGAGAGAACAAGAAACTAAGCATAACAAGCTACTGGCACACTCAACAACACTACTGTCCAAACATTTAAAACGAGAAAGACTAAGGAAAATAAGTATAAGGAGTTACAGAGACTTAAGGAAATGATTATGAACTGCTTTTTTGAAAGAAAATTTACTGGGTCTAGTTAACTTAGTTATTTAAAGTCTAGCAGCGATTAAGGAGAAAGAATTAGACAGAAATCCAGTCCGGTGAAGGGGAAGGTTTAAGGAGAGAGTGTTTGAAGAACGGAGGCTACGGACGTGGGTGTCGCAAAGAAATTTAAATTTGCATTTCAAATATTCAGGGACGGCTGGATCGTGGAGTATAGAAAAAAGGGAAGTAAGTATTCTTTGGTTGCGACGATGTCGTATAGGCAGCCACCTGAGCTTCTCACGAAAACTTGATACGTGATCGTACTTACGCAAGCCGTAAATAAAGCGAATGCAGTTGTTTAGAAGTCGATCCAACTTGTTCAGCTGATCCTGGTTGAGGTCGGAGCAACACACATCACCATAATCGATAATTGGTAAAATTAAAGATTGTACAAGTAAAGTTTTTGTTGCCACTGTAAAACCTTTCTGCTTACCTCAGTCAGCTGATTAGACCAACTCAAAGTGTTGTCTATGTGAAGCCCTAGGTCCTTCACACAGGAGGCAAAAGGTATTATATTATTATTAAAGTCGACAGGAGGGACTATCGCTAAATCAATACGGCTGGTTAGCCGAGAGCTGCCCACAATGATGGCTTTGCATTTGGATGGATTCACAGAAATACCAAACCTTTGTGACCATTCACGGATATGTTCCAAATCTCTTTTTAATGCAACAACAGCCTCATCAATATTCGAAACATCAGCAATAGCATAAAGTTGCAAATCATCTGCATAAAGATGGTGGGAGCATTTGAGTTTGTGAGTAACGTTATTAATGAACAAAGAAAACAATAATGGAGACAGAATACCGCCCTGCGGAACACCAGCAACCAGATCGCACCAATTAGATACTACTCCATCAGCCCGAACTGCCTGCTGCCGACCACGGAGATAAGAAGAGAACCAGTTTGTCACCGAGGATGATAGTCCAAGCTGAGATAAAATTGCCAATAGGATGTCATGGTCAACATTATTAAATGCGTTAGAGAAATCAATTTAAAATAGAAAAGTAAGTTTGGTGTTCTCCATGGCTTCTCTGATATCCTCAGTGATTTTAAGCAGAGCCGTAGAGGTGCTATGACCCGGACGAAAACCCGACTGGTATGGGCTCAACAGTGCATTGGTGTGAATAAAAGTTGATAACTGTTTATGGACAATAGCTTCGAGTAATTTTGATAAAAATGGTAAAATTGATATAGGTCTGAGATGGTTCAAGGCACCGAGCGGATCATCCGAGCTTCTTCTTGCTTTGCTTTCTCCACTTTGCACTATCTTCGGCATCCTTACGTCGTAAGCCGTTGGCTCTCGCGTCCGACTTGGCGATATCAATCCATCGCTTCTTGGGCCTTTTGCGGGATCCACCGCAGCATTTTCATTTCGTTGGCGTGGAGTTCGCGGACGTGCTTCGTCAGCGCCGGCCAGGTTTCTCTACCGTGAAGCATCACAGGCCTTAAATATTAGCCTTAATTATGCTCTTAAATATTAGCCCCTTGAGCTTGATTGGGATTTTAGGGTCGCAGGTGACAGCCGTGAGCTCCCGCCATTTGGCCCAAGCTGCGGAGATTCGAGAATTGACATTGGGGCCGATATCGCCGGACTCGTGCTGTACGGATTCAGCTCGTGTTCTATTGACAGCTTCGTAGGGAACGATGGTTATATGGATGGTTTCAAGATCCCCGCTGCAGCTAGCCATATACCCTGTTTTGGCGACGTTCAGTTTCAAACCGTTTTCTAGCACTGCCTTCCACGTGTTTACCTTGGTCTCAAGATCCTGTCTAAGCTTGCTCACCAGTACGATGTCATCAGCGTATTTCATACGCCAAGGAATCGCGTCCTGAATTTCCGCTGAGAGGACATCGAGCACAATGCAAAACAAGTAAGGGCTCAGCACTGAACCTTGGTGAACGGTAATCAGGAAGGTATAAGTATGGCCTACGATGGTTTTGACGACGGTCTCAGTTTTAGCGTACATGTCCTGGATAATCTTAATGTACGCCTCGCGCACAGACTTTGATCTCAGTGCCCACCAGATTACCTCACACTGTCGAAGGCCCTCTGCAGGTCGAGGAATGCGAAATGCAACGGTTAATTTCTACTGCAGTGGGACTCCTGGAGGACCTTGAGGGCAAAGATTGGATCCATTGTGCTGCAGCTCAGCCTGAAGCCGTATTGACATTCCGACAAGAAGCATTCCTGGCGAAGTCTTTGGTCTATAATACGTTCGAAAAGCTTAATTGTGTGGCTCATGATACCTTGATAGTTGCCGCACTCTTGCACACTGCCCTTTCCTTTATAGATTGGAAAGAAAGAAAGAGAGAAAATACATTTATTACACATAGCACACCACACACAATAACAGTTACAGACAACGGAAACATTAATAATAAAGAATGTATAAATAAATAATTAAAGAAATCAAGACTCATGACTCATTGACTGACCGATTCATTCACTGACGACTCACTGGCTTCTCATCAAACCCACCAGGGTATTTCCCGAAGTCCTAGGAAGCTGTTTGTTACGTAAGTTAGTATTTGCACACAAATAACAGAAAAATTAAGAAATCTATAACTTATAACCTCCAACCCTAGTAAAGGAATGTGTAAAAACGTATATAAATTAAAACCTTTTGGCTACTTCCCGATGTCCTAGAAAGCTGAAAATGTATAATCATGTGAGTTATTATATGCACACAAATAACAAAAATAACAAGACTACAAAAATTAGAGGACACCACCTACCTATAATTTCTCCAAGCGTTTCGTCGTATTTTCAATCCCTTGTAAGGTCAAATCAGGATAAGATATGGTTATTAGAAGACTGACAAAACACAGAAAGTTTCAGTTTTTTAGCTTTTATATTTTTGATTTTATGTTGATTACGACAGGGCACTAATTGACTGGCTCTTTAAAACCTCTAGAACACTCTTCCCGTAGTGCTAAAAAGCTGAAATTTGGTAGTCAGGCTAGTACTAGGATACAAAAATAACTAGAAAACTAACTAATCTTTGACTTCAAGTCTGTATAAATAATTTAATCTCAAGGCCACTCCCAAAAGTGTTAGAAACCTGAAGTTTGGCTTCTAGGATACATAAATAACAAGAAATAAATCTGCAACTTTAAACCACCTACCCCCTAGTAACGAAGGTGCAGCTCTATATAAAAATTCAACATAATATGGGCGTTTGCGAAGTGCTAGAAAGTTGGTATTTAGTATGCTGGCTAGAAAGAAGTAGGGCATCCAATCCATACTTACTAAAACGTTATTGAATCCCACCAAGAACATTTCATGTAAAATTGTTTGGCTAAGCCAGGTCATGCGATCTGATAACTTTTTCTCCGTGAAACCGTTCGAGCTTAAGAGGCTGGGTCAAACAATGTTACTAAAATGTTTTTGGTGGGACAATTTTGTTAAAACAAGATTGTTGGATCATCAATTAAGCTTGATATTTGTTTGTATTTATCTTAACTACCTAGGTGTAAAATGAGGGCGCGGTGGCACCTAATAGCTGTTTCCTTTACAAGTGTTACGAATATTACAAAATCCTATATTAATAACCGACATCGATACAGTTTCTTCGATTGTATCCATGTCTATCATATCGATTTCAATCTAGCTGAATGGTTATTTTATTAACTTCTCTTGGCTGGCTACACTGGCTGGCCAGTAGCAGCAGCGGTGGGGAAGACCACGTGAAGGCCAGTGGACAGTGCTGAGGTAGGATTCATTCGCGCTCGGACCTGCGATTTGAACGGTTGCGGATGTATCAACTGAAACTAGATCCATTACATTACATTTTTATCTGATAAGTATATAGATTTCAAAAAACTTATCGTGTGATTTGTGAAATACATTTAAATATTGTAAAATAAAGAGTTTGTAAAATATACAGTGTAAGTTTCTGGATCGACCTTACACAAGTTGGTATAAACAGTTAGCTTTTAGCCAAGATGTGGGGTAAGTTGTAAATCGGCTACAAATATAAGAAGTCGGTACCTGCAGTCCGTAGGTAGATGGTAGAAGATAATCGGTAAATTAATAAGTCCAACACTGCAGGTACACGGATTTTATTTTGCATAAAAACACAAAGTAAGAAGGAGGAAGAACACAGTAACAGTTCACAAGCACAAGAAGAATAGATTACAGCAAAAGATAATGTTCAGCAATAAGCGTAATAGGTGCGAAAGCGCGTAATGCGAATAGGTAAGCGGTGGGACAAGGCGACGTGAACCCGGCGTCGAGATAAGATTCTGACTGGGGATGCGCGCGCGCCGTGGGCAGCGCGCTCGCTTAGTTATAGGTAGACTGCCGTGTTTCGCCCGGCTAGGGATTCCAGCAGTCGATAATCCATATCGATAGATATCGACAAACTGGTACTCATCGATATTGCGTGTAAATAGATATTGGAATAAAATGTCAATATAAATATTGTGAATAATATTATATAAGTGTAGGTATAATATGTAAGATTGTTATAAATAAATAAACATTATATAATATTGAACAGATACTAAAATATTTATATAATGTGAATAGAATGTGTGGATAGCCCACATCACTCCCCCCCAGAGACCTGGTTAGGGTCGATAATAATCTGGAAAGCGGACGTGCCTCCCAGATCGAGTGATTGTATGAGGTTTTAGTGACGCAGGTGCAGGTGTGTCAGTTTGTGTGTCTGTGCTGTTATGAGGTGTGGAAGGGTGTGTATCAGTGTTAATGTGAGGTGTGTTATGTGGTAGGTCCTCCTCATCTGTAACAAAGAATGCAGGTTTTAACCGGTCAATACTGACTGTGACAGGTTGTCCCTTGACAAGGATCTTAAAAACTTTGTCAGTCCTCTCCAACACCTTGTAAGGGCCAGAATAAGCCGGCTGGAAGGTCGCACGCGAAGCGTCGTCACGAAGGAAGACGTGTTCGCTAGTGGCTAGCTCCTTAAACACAAACACCTTGTGCTTGTTATGGCGAGAAGCTGGAACCGGTTTTAACTTCTCGGCGAAGGAGCGTAAGCGCGCTGTAAAATCTGACCTGTCAGTAGTACATGGTGCGCTGGGATTAAAGAATTCGCCGGGAAGTCTTAACGGCTCGCCATATAGCAACTCTGCTGACGATGACTGTAAGTCATCCTTAAATGCGCTGCGGATGCCGAGCAGCACAAAAGGCAGAACTTCGATCCAGTTCTGTTGGGCGTGACAGGTGATGGAGGCTTTGAGCTGTCTATGAAAGCGCTCCACGAGACCGTTGCACGCTGGATGATATGCAGTAGTGCGTTTATGTAGGAAGCCGATTGTTTTGGCCAGATATTGAAACAGCGCGGACTCGAACTGAGCACCGCGATCTGTTACGATATCTGTAGGACAACCAAAACGGGATATCCATCCGGATATCAGCGCTTTGGCAACAGTTTCGGTGGTTATGTCAGGCACTGGCATTACCTCTGGCCACCGTGTAAATCGGTCTATAGCTGTGAGGCAGTACCTGTACCCTTGACAAATAGGTAGGGGACCGATAAGGTCAATGTGTATATGCTTAAAGCGCGCGCGAGGCAGGTCGAAAGTACCTAACGGGGCAGATACATGACGACTGACCTTGGCGCGCTGGCACGATACACAAGACTGTGCCCACTGACGACAGTCCCTCCTGACACCGGGCCACACAAACCTTTCGGCAACGAGCCGTGCGGTAGCTGCGGCGCCGGGGTGGCTTAAGGAGTGCAAGCTGTGGAAAACCTGCCTGCGGAAGTCCTTGGTGACGAATGGCCTGGGAGTCGGTGTACTGATATCACAGTACAAAGGAGTTCGACTTCCAGGGTAGTCCAGTCTTTGCAGACGAAGTGACGAGGCATCAGCGAGGTACTGAGCCAGTTCTTCGTCAGCTTCCTGTGCTTGGGCGAGGCTGGTGAAGCACATTGGCGCACTCAGTTCATCGACGCGAGATAAGGTATCGGCAACAACGTTGTTCTTGCCGGATATGTGCCTTATGTCGGTCGTGAACTGAGATATATAGTCCAGGTGTCGGAATTGCCTTGGCGAGCAGTTATGCTTCCGCTCATGGAAGGCAAAACTGATCGGCTTGTGGTCCGTGTACACCGTGAAGTGCCTCGCCTCCAGCATGTGTCGAAAGTACTTAATCGACTCGTAGATCGCAAGGAGTTCGCGATCATACGGCGAGTACTTTTGTTGCGACGGGCTGAGCTTGCGGGAGAAAAACGCTAAGGGTTCCCACATGTTGTCCTTTAGCTGCTGTAGGACAGCCCCAATAGCCAGGTCTGATGCGTCTGTGACCAATGCTAGCTTGGCTCGGCAATCAGGGTGTGCCAAGAGAGCTGCATTGGAGAGGCTTTCTTTGGAGTCTGAGAAAGCCTTCAGAGCATCGCCGGTGAGGGAAATTGGTGTGGACCCTTTTACTGACCCCATGAGAAGGGAATTCAAAGGTGCTTGGGTTTGGGCGGCATTAGGCAAGAATCGCCTGTAAAAATTGGCCATGCCCAAAAACCGTCTAAGCGACCTGACGTCCTTTGGTGGGGGAAAGTCGCGTATGGCCTGGACTTTATGGTCCAGTGGTTTGGTTCCGCTCTCCGAAATGCGATAACCTAGGAAGGTTACCTCGGGAGCCCCAAAAACGCACTTGGACACGTTGACGACCATGCCATAGTCCCGAAGCCTGGTGAATACCTGCCTGAGGTGGTCTTCGTGCTGTTGATGGTCTTTGCTGAATATCAGAAAGTCGTCCAAGTAACAGTACACGAAGTCCAGCCCTCGCGTCACTTCGTCGACAAAACGCTGGAAAGTTTGGCCGGCATTCCGCAGACCAAACGTCATGTATGGAAATTCAAACATACCGAAGGGAGTGGTGATGGCGGTCTTCGGTATGTCCTCCGCGCAGACAGGAATCTGGTTGTACGCCTTCTCCAGGTCGATGGTGCTGAAGACCTTACAGCCGGAGATGTTGTGGGAGAAGTCATGGATATGACGTATAGGGTACCTGTCTGGTACGGTGCGTGCGTTGAGCTGCCTGTAGTCGCCGCAGGGACGCCAGCCGTTATTCTGCTTCGGCGCCAGGTGCAGCGCAGACGACCACGGGCTGTCGGAAGGCCTAGCTGTGCCATTAGCTAGCATGGCATCGAACTCAGCCTTTGCGATCTGGAGTTTGTCAGGAGCTAGACGTCTTGGTGCAGAAGAGACTGGAGGACCTGGAGTAGTGCGAATGTGGTGTTGTGTGTTGTGTGGTGTAATGCGTTGAGTACCAGCTGGTCGAGTAATTTCTACAAACTCACGCGACAGCAAGTGATGATAACGCGAATCACCAGTCAGAACCTTGACAGAAAGAACATTATTACAATTAAAAGCCAGTGAAGCTGGAGCAGATACAGTGGTTGTATTATCTACAAGTTTTTTAGCACTGCAATCTACTATTAAATTATAGAAACATAAAAAATCTACCCCAATAATGGGCTTAGTAACGTCCGCTACTACAAAACGCCAGGGAAAGGTACGGCGTAACCCTAGGTCCAAGTTGAAGTGCGCGTAGCCGTAGGTGGAGATGGACGTCCCGTTGGCTGCGGCGAGTTGGTAGCTCGTCGGTGCGCGTCGCTCTCGAATCTGGCTGCGAGGGAAGACACACAGGTCGCTACCTGTGTCGACCAGGAACTGTGTCTTCGTGGTGCGGTCGGTTACGAAGAGGCGACCCGGAGAAGTGAGGCAATCGTTGGTCGCCATCACCGACTGCCTGCGGCGTTTCCCGCCTTGTAGTCGCAAGGCTTCTGGCACCTCTTCGCGTTGGAGCCGAAGTTCTTGTGGTACCAGCATACCGGGAACCGCCGGTAACTCGAAGCTGACCGAGATGCGGAGCGCGAAGGTGTGCGATGTCGTTGACGCGGTCTTGAGCGATCGGGGCCGCATGAAGATCGGGTATGGTCGTCGAGTGTCACGGCGAGGCGCTCCACCATTTGCCGAAGCTCGCTGATCTCGCTCTTGATACTGGGTCCTGCTGTTGAACCAGCATAGGAAGCAGCTGCTACTTGCCCAGGTGCGGTTATTTCCTGGATGCGGTCCGCCAGGTCTGCCAGCTGCTGCGTCGAATGGGTTGGTTGAGACGCTAGCACCGTCTGGATGTTCTGGGGAAGACGGCTCGACCAGATGGAGAGGATGAACTCCTTTGGAACACTGGGTCCAGCCAGGTCCTGCAGATGTCGGAGAAACTGCGATGGCTTGCGGTCACCGAGCTCTTCGTGGGTCAAGAGTTGTCGGACCTTTTTCTCATGCGAGGCGGTAAGACGCTTGATTAGCTCTCTCTTGATCGTCTCGTAGCGATTTTTCGGCGGAGGGCTCAAAATAATGTCTTTTACCGTCTTAGCGTGAACTGTCTCGATATTAGTGACGACATTATTATACTTCTTCGCATCGTCTACTATGCCGTAGACCTCGAATTGGCTTTCCAAAAGTGCGAACCACATTTCTGGATCATCAGGTGAAAATGTCGGTACCTTCAGGGTACACGGCTTAAAATCGGAAGACTCAAGACGTGCGTCCATTGATATGCGCGTTTTCTTCGGTCTTCGCGTAGTTATGTTTTCTTTGTCTGGCGAAGCCACGGTTTTTGCGGAGTCACTGCTGTCACTCATTTCGGTGTTCAGATGAGGGGTCACCAATTTAGCCAAGATGTGGGGTAAGTTGTAAATCGGCTACAAATATAAGAAGTCGGTACCTGCAGTCCGTAGGTAGATGGTAGAAGATAATCGGTAAATTAATAAGTCCAACACTGCAGGTACACGGATTTTATTTTGCATAAAAACACAAAGTAAGAAGGAGGAAGAACACAGTAACAGTTCACAAGCACAAGAAGAATAGATTACAGCAAAAGATAATGTTCAGCAATAAGCGTAATAGGTGCGAAAGCGCGTAATGCGAATAGGTAAGCGGTGGGACAAGGCGACGTGAACCCGGCGTCGAGATAAGATTCTGACTGGGGATGCGCGCGCGCCGTGGGCAGCGCGCTCGCTTAGTTATAGGTAGACTGCCGTGTTTCGCCCGGCTAGGGATTCCAGCAGTCGATAATCCATATCGATAGATATCGACAAACTGGTACTCATCGATATTGCGTGTAAATAGATATTGGAATAAAATGTCAATATAAATATTGTGAATAATATTATATAAGTGTAGGTATAATATGTAAGATTGTTATAAATAAATAAACATTATATAATATTGAACAGATACTAAAATATTTATATAATGTGAATAGAATGTGTGGATAGCCCACAAGCTCACTGAAGTCGTGATATCTACAATTCTGTTGTAGGTCCTATGAAGTATCATTTTTGTCAGACAGAAAATTAATTTTGTTTTTAGAAAAACAGTAAACAAGCTGAAATTGAAATTCAAGAGGGTGAAGAAGATCGTTACAACATGACATGGCAAGAAACTGGTGAGTTGGTTTGGTATTTCATGTTATCGAAACTGTGACCCCAATGACGCCATTAGTCGACCATGACCAAGAACTGAAGAATGTTGTTGAATGAAGAAGCATAAGAAAATCTAAAGTGCCCCCGCCAAGCCGAGCAAAAAGTAGGGTTACGTTAATAACACAAAATTTCAACTATCTAGTTTTTTAGGTAGGTACTTTAGATTTTATTAGCACCTAAAATACCGTGATTTCGACACTGAGTGATTCACTTCTCATCAAAACCTCTAGGGCATTTCCCGAAGTCCTAGATAGCTAAAATTTTACAACACACAAATAACAGATATACAATATTTTTTTTAAGAAAACAAACATTGCCTTACCACTAGATTATCAATTATAAATATATCTATAAACAATATAAATTTTTTCACATTTAGAAAACTGAAGCTTGACTTGCCTTTACAATATATTTCCAATTGTTAACAAATTGAGAACAAATAATTGTGGGACTATTTTACAAAACAACGTAGTAATTAATTTAGACAAACGAGAACAACCTATAAAGCTAAGGAACTTTAACAAGTTCCTCCTCAGTCGTTCACTATTGTCAGAGTGGTCGTGGTTTCATGACGATGCGTCCTCTCTGGATAACGCAGCCCCCGCGATGCGCCTCCACTTGTTACGGTCTTCAGCGTTACGGGAACATTGGACTGTGGTACTTTGGGTTGCAGCCTTTATTAAGTCTGTCCAACGCGTAGGCGATCGACCTCGTGATCGTTTGCCCTCCACCTGCCCTTGGACAACGAGTCATTCCATGGAGTTCTGGTTTCGAACAATGTGTCCGAAGTATTTGAGTATTCGTATTTGCACAGTCGACGATAATCTTTCCTTAATATTAAGCTCTTCCAAGATCGAGACATTGGTCCGAATCGCAGTCCATGGGATTCGCAGCAGTCTCCGTCAACACCACATTTCCAACGCATCGATTTTGCGTCAGTCTTTCAGGCGAACAGTCCACGTTTCTGCGCCATACAGAAATATGGGGAAAACTAAGCTTTTCATCAGGCGGACTTTAGTGGTTTTGGTGATGTTGCGGTTGCCCCAGACTCTTTTCAACTTATCAACAGCAGATCTTGTGATAGCACATCTCCTTCGAATCTCGTTCTCACATCCCCCAGTATTCGTGATCGTGGAGCCGAGGTAAACGTAGCTTTGGACAACTTCACAGTTGCCAATCATGAAAATATCAGGTTGATTTAGTTCGGCTTGGTCCACGATCATCATCTTGGTTTTGTCTCTGTTGATCGCGAGTCCGAAGGAGAGGCTTGTTGTCTTTAGGCGTGCCAATAGCTGCTCCATATTGGGCGAGAAGAGTTGTGTCATCGGCATATCGCAAGTTTGATGTCTTCCGGCCCCCCACTGAAACTCCCTTGTCCCATTGCTCCAACACAATTCTCATTATACACTCCGTATAGATGTTAAATAGGAGTGGAGAAAGAATGCACCCCTGGCGAACACCAGCCCGTATCTTAAAACATTCCGAATCGACGTCATCTATTCAAACAGCCGCAGTTCCGTCCTCTTATAGACAACGTATGAGACGAACTAGATGGTTAGGAACTCCCATATGAATAAGTACGTCCCATAACTTATGCCACTTCACGGTGTCAAAGGCCTTTCTAAAGTCGACGAAGCAGATATATAGTGGACTGTTGAACTCTCTAGACTTTTCGATTATTTGTCGAAGAATTAAGATCTGCTCTCTTGTTCCACGACCCCTGATGAGTCCTGCCTGCTCCACAGCTATTTCAGGATTAAAAAAGCCTGCAGTCCAGTGTTGATGATATGGATGAGTACTTTGCTAGCGTGCGAAATCAAGGCTATGAGCCTGTAGTTGCTACATTTTTTTGTGGATCCATTTTCCTGTCTCCCAGACACGATTGCAAATAGCATGCAGCATCTCAACTCTGCATTCGCCTGCAGTTTTGAAGATCTCTATTGGGATGTTGTCAGTTCCTACAGCTTTGTTCCTTTTTAAATTATTGATTGCGGCTAGGACTTCGCTCTTAAGTATAGATGGTTCCATGGTGTTATGCGCCGTTCCCGATAGTGAACTACTGTTACGTAACTGCGCCGTGCTGCTATCAGTAAAAAGTTGCCCACAATAATCTTTCCACACGCCCACAATATCCCTTATTTCTGTTACAGTCGCTCCACTTGAATTCTCGACAGCCCAGGTCATAAGTCAGGTTTTAATTGACGGGTTATGCAGCGAATCTTCTTAAATAAATCTTTCGTTTCGTGGCGCATAGCATTTTTTTCCAACTCTAGGCAAATGTTTTTGAGATGGTTATTACGATATCTGCGAGAAGAAGATTTAATCTGCGCACCCATAGAATTTAAATCCTGAGTAGGTGCACCCTTGGCCTTTATCTCACGACGTCGCTCTACGAGGCGCCAGGTATCGTCTGACATCCAATGTTGGTGTTTACCTTTAGATTGAATAGGCTGTGTGGAGCTTTGAGTCTCTTTTAGTTGTACCTTTGCAGATTGCCAGAGCGAGTCAGGGTCATCACCTCCATGACCCCATGAGGCTCTTGACCTCCATGTGTTGCTGTCAGCTGCCAGTTGGTTCATAAAAGCTTTTTGGTCTGTTATTTTGAGCTTCCTGCTAGCTTTACGAGGGATGGAGTTTCTTAACTTAATTTTAAGATTGCATACAACGAGTTGATGGTCAGACTGACAGTCAGTTCCGGACAGTGTGTGTGCATTCATAATTGAACTTCGCCATCTCGATCTTACAAAAATATAATCAATCTGATTAGTATGTTTCCCATCAGGGAACATCCAGGTGTATAACCGGGACTCGACAGAGGCGAGAGGACTGGTTCGGCAGCCCTATTTAGGATCGCTCTGCGTTCCCCAATCCAGGGAGGGGCCTAGAAAAGGTGGCCTAAACATAGTTCGTCTCACCCTCAACTGGCAAGCCGCGTAAAAAGGTACAAAATAATTTAAATTAAAATCTAATTTTAGGAACCTGGAACGTTCGCACTTTAAATGACGACGAGAGGAATCTGTGCCCAGAGAGGAAAACAGCTCTCATTGCCAGAGAACTGTCCCGATACAATATCGATGTAGCAGCAATAAGCGAAACTCATCTTAGTGATAGCGGAGAGCTCTGTGAACAACTTGGTGGCTACTCATTTTACTGGAGCGGGAAACCTGCGTCCGAAAGGGCGGCTAGTGGAGTGGGTTTTGCCATTAGAAATAATATTGCGCGCTCGTTGAAAGAACTCCCTAAAGGAGTTTATGACCGTATCATTACGCTTCGGCTTCCACGCGTGTACGCGCCTACTCTGCCGTCGCCAAACGAAGATAAGGCCCGATTCTATCAGGAGTTACGCCACGTCCTTGAGAGTGTTCCCTCGAAAGATAAAGTTGTTTTGTTGGGCGATTTTAATGCTCGTGTCGGTATGGAGTACGGTTGGAATGGGGTACTTGGATGCCAAGAAGTTGGGAAATGCAACACCAATGGTCTGGACCTTCTAACATTGTGTTCCGAAGTCGAGCTTTGCCTTACAAACACATACTTCCGTCTGTCAGAAAAATATAAAACCACATGGATGCACCCCAGGTCAAAGCACTGGCACCTCTTAGATTATGTGATTGTCCGTAAAAAAGACCTTAGCGACGATTCAATCACCAGAGTCATGAGAGGAGCGCAGGGTTGGACTGACCACAGACTCGTATGGTCCAAATTTCAAATGAAATCAAGAATACCACGTAGAACCGAGCATAGTAAAACCACTAAGTTGGCGTGTACAAAGCTAATTCACTCCAATGAACTCCGAAATACCCTCGACAGTGATTTTGGTTCTGTGTATGTTGGTGTAGCGGATGTCGCAGTAGATCAAGAGTGAAAGCTGTACTCAACAAGGCTTCTACACTGTGCTGAACGAGTTATAGGGAAAGCGCCGAAGAAAAACCAAGACTGGTTCGACTATTCTGGCCAAACTGACGGATTCTTTGAAGGCATTCGGGCGGTTTTTGGTCCTCGAACAAGGAAAATCGCTCCAATTTATTCGCGTAGTCTTGACTGTCGTCTAACAGAGCAAAGCGAAGTGCTCGCTCGTTGGGCACAGCACTTTAATGAAGTGCTTAATCCCGCTGCACAAAGCACCGACCTCTCTTACATCAATGCACTCGAGAATCTGCCAGTGGACCGGAATCTTGCAAACCCACCTACTTTCACGGAGTTCTTACCTGGTATAAAAAAGCTCAAAAACGCCAAAACACCAGGCGCTGCTGGTTTACCGTCAGAAATTTATAAGTATAGCGGTCCGAATGTAAGAAGCAGACTTTTTAACCTAATCCTTAAGATCTGGGAGTCAGAGACTATACCAAGGGATTGGAGAGATGCCTCTATATGTAAACTCTATAAGGGCAAATAGGACGTAGCTGATTGCGGTTCGTGCATCTCTCTTCTTTCCACTGCTGGTAAGATATTGGCGCATATCATTAAAACACGCTTGAGCATATTTGCCGAGGGGGTTTTACCGGAGAGCCAATGTGGTTTCAGGCCCAGTAGAGGTACAGTAGACGCCATATTTATAGTTAAGCAAATCCAAGAAAAGAGTCTTGAACAAAATCGACCTTAGTTCATGTGCTTTGTTGACCTCGAAAAGACCTTTGACCGTGTCCCACGTCCCGCTCTCTGGTTAATCTTACGGAAAACTGGTTGTCCAGAAAAAATTGTTAATCTTATAAGGCAGTTTCATGACAACATGTCAGCCAAGGTTCAGCACAACAGTGAATTTTTGAACCCTGTGTAATGGCTCCAACTCTTTTCGCATTATACTTCGCTGCGGTGATGAACGACGCCCTCAGTCGATGTAGTGAGCGCATTGAACTTAATGTACGCTCAGACAACAGAGGTTTGATTTACCACGCTTCAGGGCAAGCAGTAAGGTTCAGAAATCCTCCGTACTGAAAATTCTCTATGCTGACGACGTATGCTTGATGGCTGACAGTATTGACAATCTTCAGCGTTCCATGGGTTATCTGCAGGACTCGTGTCGTAGATTTGGCTTGGTTATAAATGTTGCTAAGACTCAGGTCCTCAAATAACCACTTAGAGGCTGCCATGCTGATGCGACCCAGATAGTTTTAGGTGCTACAGCGCTGGAGGAAGTTAACACTTTCAAGCACCTGGGTAGTCAAATCCGAAGCGATAAAAACCTTGCCTCGGAGATTCCCGCACGCATAGCGAAAGCTGCAGCCACTTTCGGTAAGCTAAACTGACGAGTCTGGAAGTCACACGACCTGAAACTCCAGACCAAGTTTTCTTTGTACAGGGCAATGGTTCTCCCAATACTAACCTACGCAGCAGAGACCTGGTGCCTGTACAAGGGAGACATCAGAAAGCTTGATACCTTCCATATGCGGTGCTTACGCTACATACTGCGCATTGGGTGGCAGGATCGTGTGACCAACGCTGAAGTACTGCGTCGCTCGGGGATGACTGGTATGGAGGCCATATTAATCAATTGCCAATTAAGATGGAGTGGCCATGTTAGTCGTATGGAAGACTGCAGACTCCCGAAAACCGTTTTCTATTCGGAGTTATCCACAGGAAAACGGAACCACGGCGGGTAGTACTTGCGCTATAAAGATGTTTTGAAGCGCCATCTTAAATCCTGTGCTATTTCACTGGAGCGTTGGGATGAGCTAGCGAAGATGAGAACGGAATGGCGCAAAAAAGTCAAAGAGGGTGTAGCTTCTTTCGAAAAAGCTCAGCTTAAACACCTGGACCACAAGCGCCACCTACGGAAGACTCGACCGAAGCCCTCCTACGCGTACACTTATGACGATCAGGCACAGTTGTACTGTGCACAGTGCGATCGTATATTTAAAAGTAGTTTTGAATTCGCGCGCCACTTACGTGCTCATCAAAGGAAAATTTTCTAACTTTAGTAAGGGTTGCCGTCGTCGGACACGACGAGGACGACTATATATCCTAATCCAATGTTTAGGGATTGCAATCGCCACTCCAGCGTAGCTGCTAGTATCATCTCCCGAATATTATATGGTGTGTTTATCTAGGTTACGATGGCTACTACCCCTCCAATGAGTCTCGCTTAATCCGGTAATAATGGTGTCGCATAGCTGGAGCTCGTGATCCAAGATGTGTAATTTAGTCTCATCGAGGAGTCCACGTACATTCCATGTACGAATACGGATGTTCTTGCGCAATTTGATTTGTGCTCTTCCAGTCGCATGCTTTCCGAGGGATGCCCGGTTACCTACATTTCCTCGGCCGGTAGCCCATTTAACACTTTGAGTCCCGGAAACCTCATAGCGCCGGTCTCTACGCGGGTCGCTCGGCCAACGTACTCTTGAATTATGCAGCATTTTTAACATGTAACTCTCGTGGGAATGGATAATGTAGTAGATAATCCAGGTGCTTTCTACATATTAACAAGTTGGGGACCGCATCTAACCACCGCTTCATTAGGATGTTTTTGACAATATTAGATTTCGTATTGGATAGGTCAAGGTTGGGAATGTCAACATTAAACTCCTCCGCTGCACGACAAAAGAACGAATTGTGTCTATAGTTAGTGGAACTCTATTAGGAACTCTTAAGTTTATCTTGGAGATTAATTGAGGAGTAGGTATCTACCTGACCTTGAGCAATACTGATAGGAAAGGCTACATCACAACAACTTTTTTCTCTTATTATTATCTATGCTCTTTGGTTCCTAGACCTTCTCCCCTCTCTGCTCTATGCTCGCTACGCCCAAGTGGGCAGCTCGTCTTTCATGAAAGCTGCACAATCCATTATCAACTAAGTACCTACATTTGGCCGAGAGTTGCAATAGATTCAAGTGCTAGAGACAGCTAGCTTCAGCTTGAACTGCTTTTGCACGTCGGTTAAGTATATATACCTACTATTGCGCTTCTATTTAACGACTGGCGTGAAACCGTTTCATCTCCTGCTTCTAGGAAGGGGCCGCAAGTAGCGGCGGTGAGACCATTAGGTACTATTTCCGAAGTTACTTAGGTAGGGTAGGTACTCATAGTTTCGGCAAATAGTTTCCTAAACTGTGGTAATCGATCGCAGGTCCCGAGTGTGTGAAGGTGTACTACTTCGAGCGCGGCGGCGGCGAGTACCTGCGCTCGAGCGGGTGGCCGTGCGCGGGCGGCAGCGGCGGCGGCGCGCTGGAGCGGGCGGCGCGGCGCGCGGCGGGCCCGGCGCGGCGCGCGCTGGCCGAGGCGCTGGCGGCGCCGCGGCTGCTGGTGGCGACGCCGTTGCACGCGACGCTGGCCGCGGCGCGCTGCGCGCTGGCCCTGGTGCGAGCGGCGGCCGCGGGCTGCGTGGCCGCGCTGTCGGACGAGCTGCTGAAGCCCGCGCTGGCACTGTCGTTCAACGCGCTGGTGCAGCCGCCGCTGGTGTGCGCGGGGCAGGTGGCGCGCGCGGCACGCGAGGCGCTGCGGCCGCTGTGGCTGGCGCTGGCCGACGCGTTGGAGCCGCCGGCGCGCGTGCTGGCGTCGCTGCGCCTCGTCGACGTCCACGTGCACGCTCCGCCGCTGCCAACGCGCGGCTATGACCATGTTTGATAGATTAACTTCATTATTGAGGAACCCAGCTGGGGCACAGTTTATTATCAAATGTAATTGTTAAGTTAGGTACTAACTTATGCATGCAGGTAACGTGTATTATTTTGCTGTACTTAGGTATTTGCGTTAGCATTAGTAGGTAGGTAACCTACCCATTTGACTTTCCTTTTCAACCCACAACGCAAAAAAGGGGTGTTATAAGTTTTGATGTTTGTAGCTGTGTCTGTTTGGGGCGTCGTAATTCCCCAAACATAAGGACCTTCGAACATAAGGGTGTTTACGCCGGCACCATCAGTCTTCGGTTCGAATTCGAACTCCGGTTCTGATCCGGTTTAGCCATCCTAGTAATTCTAAGGACGTTTGTGCAGTCATTTGTACCTATACGGTTCGTGATCGACTCGTATATATTATCACTTCGAGTTCTTTTTTACGGATCAAAACCGAGTCGAAGACGCCGCTATGCAAATTTTAACAACGAATTTTAATTTTTAGTATAGCCGTCTTCTGCTCGCGGCAGCATGACGATGAAGACGGTACACGACGAACATAAAAAAAAGTCATAGGCCGAAGATGTACCTATGAGTTAGGTACTATGTAAATACCTACTTCAAAGAGAGGTAAATGTCAAATACCTACGGGTAAGTGCGTAGACGGTAGGACATGAAATTCCCGTCCGTGTTTTTCAATACGAACCGAATAAGCGTCGTGTACTTGCCGCCGCGCCGTTGCTTTGTATTAATCGGTTTAGTAGTTTGGGACTTTATAAATATACTAGCTTCCTATATGTACCTAAAATCAGTCCAGACTGACTTGTCTTATTTGGATATGGAAATTATCTATTTAAAGGGGGAAAGGTTTTATTTAAATAAAAATGTTAACAATTATTAAAATTAAAAAAAACCTTACTCTAACCCTAACTAAAGATAAAAAATTTGGCCCAGGTCCCCCGAATTTGGAAAAGTCCCCAGAAGGCTGGCCGCGTTGCCCCGCTGGATAGCGAGGCTTTTAAGCGTTGACCAAACAAGAGGCCAGCCTTCTGGTGATTCGTAACTTCGACCAGGCGCTTAGATAACTCCCTGTATAAGGAATGTGCGCCCGGTCCCCACGGCCCAAGAGTTTCAACGCCAAATGGCGCAAATATGTAATCGCCACTGAGATTAGCATATTTGCGCCGCTTGGCGTCCTCAGCTGAGGCAGCACCAATCGCAACCTGACACGCGGTCACTGGAAGATGGGACGGCGCAAAAGTATCGATGCAAGTAGCATCCCATACCAGAGGCCGTCCCAGTTTCCAGGGAGTGAGTGTCATTCCGTCGGGCCTCTTACCATCCTCGCGGGCTAACCCGCTCGGTTTCAGCACCGCGGGTGCTCCAGCGGTGGTAAAGGCCCGGCGGATGACATCGTTGAGTTCCGCATGACGAGGAAGGCGACCAGCGCTCCTGCCGCAAGACAAGCCGTGGTGGCTGAGCTGGTCTACAGGACGACCACAGCGACATTGATGAGGAGCGCTACAGGGTGCGCCAAGACGAAGGGCCGTGGCAAGCCTAAACGTGGCACTGTCGAGTAAAGTGCCGATGTTTTTAGAGGGTAATGCCTGTAGCCAGAGACCCGATGCGATAGATACTTTGCAGCAGTATTCGTTGAAATTCACAATCTGTGTTTCTTTTATAATTCAAGACATCTACACACAGTGTAGGTACCTACGTAGCGTGACTGATACCGCCATTTTTTGTATTCTTTGTTCACAAAATAAGACAAGTCAGTCTGGACAGATCATACCTACTTTATCGGAGGTTTCCGGCTATACCTATTATAGGTACCTACCAACTGAATACTTAATTTAAGTGTAAATAAATAAAAAATATTTTAGAAATACCTAAGTACGTGGTCTTTTTTAACCTCCGGCAATAGAGCCAGCTCCGAAAGGTCTCAAAAGTATTAGCCGACCTTTTTTATTTCTTTGCCCAGCAGGAGACAAAGATTCAAGGTGCAATGAAATGTAATACGATAGCTCATCGTCAGGCAATCGCACCTGTTGTTACACATATTTATTTTATTTTATTTGGAAAATAGGACTTGACAAATAAAAAACAATGAAAGTAGTTTCATTACAGGTCCACGACTTGTTACTTTGACAGTTTGCGGGAAAATGAGCATACTTAATTAATTTTACTGGCAATAGGTAAACTATATTGAGGAAATATAACTTGACGCTATTGAGTAGTCCTTAACAAGCTCCAATAAGCCGCCTTAATAAGCTGCCTTCGTTATTGTCTTAGAGGGAGAATAACATAGAGATGACAAGCTAATAATAATACCATGCATGATAGAGATCACAACATACAAAATCTGCTAGGAATCAAAAGGACAAAGATTTTGCTTTTTATCCTTGTCAGAATATCAGTTTAGTTTGTTGGTCGCAATTAAGATTGCGACCAACAATCGCTATTCGACTCAATTGGCAATAAGTTAAGTCAAGCTTCAGTACGGCATTTTATGATACTTTTAATTTGTCCGGGTTACAAGTGTTTTAGGGATACCACCTGTGGTAATGATAAATTACCTTAGTTGTGGGGTATTAATTTTTAAATGGACCCTAAATTTATCTAGTGCTGTACACCCAGTGATACATAGTGGTGTTGGTTTACGTACCTACAGGTTTAACGACATAGTATAAAATGTTAGGAATTGTATACTCTATCTGAAAATGACAATAGTTATTTCCTGCCGGCACTTTTAAGTTTTTGTTCCAAAATGAATGAAATCTTTGTTCTCTGTTTTGAACACTGTCATCATACGTGACTAAAGGCTTTATACTCAAATCTACATCCTTCCGGTGTTGCTACATAAAACGCAGAACTAGCGCCACTATTGACAGGTCACCTCTGTCTCCGGTCAAGCTTTATATAATTTTTTCTTTCCATGGTAGCTAGATACCGATGGGAGTGCGCATTGTGGCGCGGTGGTTAAATCAAATGATAGGATAGGGATAGGTAGGTAGCAACACAAATAGTCCGGCAGATTCGTGAAATTTTTTGATAGAATTGCGCATTTAATAATAGAAGCATACAACTTGGTACACGTATATTACATATGTAGAGGATTGATTTTGGATATGAGGCCATCTTTGATTTCCCCTATAGCAGTAATGGCGGACATTCAAAATGGCGGCCTCGGAATTTTGTTGTTCACCAATGTTTCATTGTTATTTGATTATTTAAATTGTGATTATTATTTGTTTTAACTATGTATGCATGACAGAATTATACATTTATTCAATGACAGGTAATGGAGGAGGGCTACGTATTTATCAGCCGCCTTAATTATTGCACACCATTTAAAATTTGTTGTTTTATACTGTCTAACTTTGGTGTCAACGTCTACTACGTCAAATGTTGACTCATTTGACAATAATCATAATTTTATGAAGGAGGGCGCTTTTTTGAAACGTCATTATTTTAATTTTACAATAGAGCCATGTTAGTTTATTTTTCCGTCACGATCCTTATTATCCATGTCGCATTGTTGGTGGCATTTGAATTCTGTCATAGAAACTACATGCTTTCGGTGTTGCTACATAAAATGCAGAACTAGCGCCTCCAATGACAGGTCACCTCTGTCGCCGGTCAAGCTTTATATTTATCTTGCCTAATGCTTGCTTATATGGGTTGCCACTATAAAAAAAAACCAAATGGTGGATTATTTAAAATAATGGAAATATTGATTAAAATTAATACATTAAAAATGAAATAAAATCATATGAATATGTTAAAATATTTTACTGAATTAAATAGGGACCAATGTTTCTATTTACATACTTGTGCTGTGACAATAAAATATGTGTAGTTTTCATTTATGCCACTGGTAATGGTAAGCAATTCTAAATATTTGGTTCGTTGTTTCAGTATATTCTTGTAAAAGCTTGGAAAGTAGCGGATTGACCGACGCCAAGACATATTTAATTAATTTCTCAAATAATAATACATAAAATGACAGCGTTTCACCTAACAATAAAACGCTTATTAAATAACTTACCCTATTCGAAACCTAATTTATGAGAGTGGCAACACTGTCTTCTTTCTGATTGGCCGCAACTGCACCTGTTCCTCACTTTACGTTAGTCCCCCTTTCGCGTCTTACCCCTTCCACCAAGCAGGCATTCGGCGCGGAGGGGTGACGAATGCTTTGCGCATTGGCATTTTCCTATATATTATGTATAATAATTTCTTAATATATTAAGTACCTACCAATAGAAAATTGTTTATACTTACAAAAAGATCTAAAAGTTATATCAGATGATAGGTTTATCTGTGTTAAGTTTAAATAGTTTAGGTTAAGCTAGGTTAGTTACAGTTAGGTAGGTTACAACACCAGCCGGTCTAGCCATCTTTGACAGCTCCGCTTGCGTATGCGTGTATAATAGAAAATTGGCAGCTCGAAGTTCGACTATTTCTACAAAACATCTGACTCTACATTGACTCTGATTTTTCTACCACTGTCAATGCTGAATGCGTCCTATGTTGTAAATAAACTTGTATAGAGAATGAAAAGGATAGGTACATTAATATATTAAACAGGCAGCATATTCTTTATTTTCAATAAAAATTCATATAATGATGGTGCACCAGGACAGAAGGGACTTGCATCTAATTAGTATCTTGTTCTTCAAAATGTTTACAACGCAGCACTTCCAATTAGCAACCCAGACATCACCATGTCTGGTCTTTAGGAAACCTAGAAAAACAAATAAATGTGAATAAACGTAAATACGCGATTAATCCGTTGTTTCATAAAAGTCTGAACATTTAAAATGTCATTTAGGTATATTTTGTGTATGAAACCCTATACATACTATAAAATTGTGGACCGCTACTTACAAGATTTGAGTATTAAAATTCTTTACAATAAATACTAAGTCCGACCCTGTTAGCATCAAAATATTGTCGTACCTATTTAGACACCGAAATATTGCTCAATTTGGCAATAATTTAAAATCTATCTTTAATATCATATTGTTTTAAGGTAAAGCATTTCAATTATTGCTAATTCACACTATTACGATGCTTATTTTTATTACAATTTCTAAATTGATTCCCGGTCGCCGCGACCACGAATGAAATTACTTACCGATGAAAAGATAATCCATTTGTATTTCCATACTTTGCGCTTTCTCATAAATGTGCACTAAATTACACCGTCTTTTAATTGGTTTGATTTAAATTTAATTAGGAAATTATAAAATTTACACCGATGTTTCAAAAGAAACGTCAGATTGTTAGGCCCTCGAGCAATATGTCGAACGTTCAAAACATTGCGCCCGTCATTTTCCGTGAACTTATTCCAATGGATGAAAAAACGGAATAGCAAGATTCATAATCATTGTAGAGTGAGCGAACAGGGAATATTTGTAATTTGTGTTTAGTCTGTTATGTCTGTGATTTAAATTGACATTCAAGAACATTAAAGAAAAACACGCCTACAGTGAAAACAAATGTTCGCCAGTCGCCGCAATTCTCGTCATGAAGGGCTGAGTAATGTCATATGATCAATATTTTTACCTGTTCTATACACCGTGACTTTCTGTTTTTTTCAATAAAAACAATTATTTCTATCAGTAACTTATCCGTTGGCGAAACGCTTGCTGATTTTTTCTATTTCCATATGGGAATAGTACCTACTGGGGTAATTGAGAAGGTTGGGTAATTGGTACATCAGTAAATTATATATTTAATACTTTTTCCCATTAAAGACCATCGCGCATAGATTTACTAGAAAAATCAACGTTACTCCAAAAGTTACTGTGATGAAATGTACCTAGTGCGCGTATTGTCATGAGTGTAACAACATATTTTGAAGTAATCGAGTGGCGACCACATAGCGGAAAACGCCGCGCAGGTAGGCCTCCCACAAGGTGGACAGACAACCTGCTAAAGATTGCAGGTACTTTCTGAATGCAGATGGCACAGGGCCGGCCTTTGTGAAGATCTCTGGGGGAGGCCTATGCTCACCAGTGGGCGTCTTCTAGCTGATATGATGATGTTAATGGCCTCTTACTCAGTTCTGATTTTAAATATCATTCCCGCCTTGTATCACTTATCTGCTTATGGTCATGTAGTTTAAAGTTACCCAAATAATATTGACATTTAAATTATCTACTGCAGGTAATTAGGAACAGTTTAAGCAATAATTAGGAACTTTCACAATAAAGATTTAATTTTTTACAGATTTATCATAGTATAATGGTGAATAACCTGGAACAGACTCTTCAATCTTCTCGTTGTTTGTTGTGTGCTGACGACCTTAAGCTCATCCATAAGGTGTCTGAGATGTCCGACTGTAATTAATTACAGTCGAACATCGATGCTGTGTATAAATGGAGTATAGATAATAAATTACACTTTAATCCATCGAAATGCCACTTCATGTCATTTAGTCGGTCTAAAAGTCCTTTAATAGCTCAGTATAAGCTAGGCGCTAACATAATTAATCGTGTCACCACAATTAAGGACTTGGGCGTCATTTTTGATCCCTCGCTAAACTTTCATGAGCATATGAAGAGTCTCGCATCTGACTGTTCCAGGAGACTTGGGTTCGTGATTAGGAACTCGCGCGATTTTAAAGACCCCTGTGCCATCAAACTCATTTATTATGCACTTGTGCGGAGTAAACTTGAGTCAGCCTCTGTCATTTGGCATCCATATGAGAGTACCTACGCCTTGCTTCTGGAGAAAGTTCAGAAAGCGTTTTTGCGATATCTATACAAAAAGATGTATGGATACTATCCCTTTTTCTAGAGGATTCTAGGTCGCAGTCTTCGCGCGCGGTCGTGTATTTTGCTCCGTATTGTGATTTTTGTGATTTTATTTTGGCGTGTAAACATTACTCAGCAACGCACGTACTCAGCAACGCCGTGGCAGAAGGTTAATGGAAACAACGCGCTGGCAAATCAATTGAATAAACTATGCAACGTATAAATTTGTGGAGTTGAAAATGGATAGTCTATTTAATAGGAGTACGAGGGTTGTACGTACCCCTCCTCCTGAACGGCATCAAGCGGACCCTGGCCCGACTATTCCGGAGCCTCCTGCTGCGCGCCCGACCCCGGCCAGCGAAACTGTCTCCACCGCCGAGATATCTAGCTGGCTCTCTTCAATAGAAGAATGCCTCAACGACATCTGTGTGATATCCAGCGAGGGTAAGCTTAACTCAGACCAAAAATTAAAAATAAGCTCTCTCAGCAGAAACGTTATGGGCGGAGTTTCTCAGCTGGCAGTCCGTTACCAATCCCTGAAGCAGAAGTATATTTCAGACGCAGCAACAATTAGAAGCCTATGTGAGCAAACACATACCAATGAGCTAATCTGTGACCTCAAACTAAGTTTAGCATCAGCACTGAAAGCACCGTCGAAACCATCCTTCGCTGATATGGTTAGGACGAGTAGTAACTCTGCTGTTCGCCCGACCAGCACTAGCAGCATCGCGATATACCCGGTCAATAAAGATACATCCAGCGACGATACCAAAAAGCTTGTGCAAAATTTGGTCAAGCCCGAAGAACTTAAACTTCACGTTTGTGGTTTGAGGAAGACCAAAAATGGCGGCGTTATCATCAGCACGGATAGGAAAGAGGATCTGGAAAAACTAAAAATTTCATTCCGGTGCTAACACTCTTACGGAGCAGTTGTGCGTTGATATTTTAGTGAAATTGCCGATACACTTTCTATTCTAATTTGGACTGTGTGTACTAACTGTGTTTGGTTGTTTTTCGCGAGCGTGCATAATTGCACTTGTCACCTATTGATTGTGTACAACGCGTTGCGAGCGCCGCCGCCGCCGCCCCGCAACCAACCGCGGGAACGTGATAGACTCTTGCGCATCCGACCTTTCACTCCAGCCCTGCAGTACCTACAGTGCGTGTAGTGCAACAAACAATACCTTTTTCTAAGTGTACCTCCATCACACCGTGTGTGATATGAATAATCTGTTGCGGTCGCCCGTCAAGGGGTCTACCATGCATTGCGGATCACATCCGGACCTTTCTAAACTCAATGAAATTGAAAATGAGCAACTAACCGCCATGAGGAAACGTAGGCAGCCGGAGATTGACGCTGCCGTAATCGACGAATTGACGAAGTTTCGCACGGAAATTAAGTCCTTTTTTGAAACATTTTGTGTCAATCAAACCGAAAATTTGCAACAAATGCGTCGGGAGATAACATTTCAGAGATTTCAGAGTTCCTCGCAGACCGGAACGTGATTGTCGCCCTAAAGACCTGTTTCACATACCACGTAGTAGAACTTGTTATGCCAAGAATATGTTCTTAAAAAGAACGTGTCTATTGTACAATTGTAGTGCAATTAATAAGAGTATAGATATATTTAATTGCAACGTCAATACAATAAAGAAAGCATACATGTTATTGTAATAAGGTACTTTTTTAATCTGCTTGCAAATGTTTTTAACTTAATTTAGTTGTTATTAACTGCAATTAACTGCACCACTGCTATATATATTTTTAGGAAACTATAGGTTTAAATGTAGACATTTTGGTAAATGTAATTAACCCCAATGTAACCGTTTGTTTCTGAATAAAATAAAATAAAAAATAAAATAAAAAAGTCACAGACCTTGATCACTTCAGGCCTTAAGTTGGAGGAGACGTCCAAAAAGAGACCCAGAATAATTTTACTCGGTGTACCTACAAATTTAACGGATAAAGAGGTCTTCCAGTGTTTGTTTGAGCAGAATATCATGGATAGACATCCGAGCTTTGATAAAGACCTATTCTATAGCTCAATCAAATTAAGCCACAAATCAGGAAATAAGGACGCGCCCAATTGCAATTTTGTTCTAGAACTTACTCCAGACTTCAGAAAAATGATAATGGAGCACAACCGAGTTTTTATTAATTGGTCATCTTGTCCAGTCCGAGACTACACACTCTTGACCAGATGTTACAACTGTCAGCAATATGGACATTCTGCTAAATACTGCCGAGAGACGAGTCCTACCTGTGGGCATTGCGGGAATTCAGGTCACGTCATAAAAGAATGTCCCAAGGCTGTCGAAGCTGCTAAATGCGCTACGTGTTTACGGTACAAAAAACCAGCAAGCCACAAGACTGGAGACGTCTCATGCCCAGCAAAAAAGAGCGCTGAACTTAGATACCTTAGTTTTATTGATTACGGGGGCGCCTAGAGCGCCGCAGCACACAGGTACTGAGCAGCGCACAACGTATGGGTACCTAATGGTAAAAGACGTGGTACAAGACATTGATGACTCATGTAAGTATGAGTCCTTAGTATGTGACCCAGATCAGTGTTCGTCTCTCATGAACAAAAGTGGACCACAGTTAAAGGTGTTGGTACAAAACATACGTAGTATAAACTGTAATTATAATGGGCTATTGGCTTTGCAGAGCCAGATTAATTTAGATATCGATATTTTTGTGTTAACGGAATGCTGGTTATCCTCAGCCCCCTCTATCCCTCACTTAGATGGCTACGGATCTCATCTAAGTCATTCTAGTAACGTGCTACAAAACGATGGGGTAGTATTGTTTATCAAAGCTGACTTAAAAAATGTCTCGGTCGAAGAACCTCAAATTGCGGACGCAAACTGTCTAGTAGCCAAAATCGGCAGTGACACTGCTATCGTAGCTATTTATCGTTCACCGTCATATAAAAATATAGATAATTTCTTGAGATCCCTATGTACAATTTTATGTAACTTAACGACGTTTAAAAATGTATTTATTGTAGGTGACTTAAATATCGACATAAAATGCGGAAATCAAGACAGACATGCAGCCGAATATCTGACGCAAATGGCATTTTACGGATTTGTCCCCGCCCATCTTCATCCCACTAGAGGACCTAATTGCTTAGATCACATACTAGCCAAAACTACTCTTCCCCTAAAAAGCCTGGTAATAAACAGTACCCTTACAGATCACTGTTCTGTATTATTTAGTTTGCAAACGAAGCTTAGTAGATCCTATGCGGTTTGTTCTCGTGTAAAGCTGAACAATGAAGCAATAGCTAGTGACCTTGAAAAACTAGACATGGCCTACATTTATAACTCAAGCGATGCTAACATAGCAACCGACTACCTTATTACGGCACTGAAAAATATTACCGAGAAACACACGACAATCACTGTATTACCTAAACGCAAGAAATTAATTAAACCCTGGTTAACCCCTGGACTACTAAGGTGTATAAAAAACCGTGATCGACTGCATAAAAATTTAAAAAGACAACCGAATAACGAGATCCTCAAAACAACTTACTACAGGTACCGAAATTTCTGCAATAATTTATTGAAGAAATTAAAACGACAGTACGACAAAATGCAAATAACAAATGCAGGTCAAGACAAAAAAAGGTTATGGCAAGTCATTAAAAACATATCAAACATGAGTCATGTAAAAACATCTGCTCGAGCTCTAATTGCAGACTTAGCGTCAGCAGTGCAAAATGTGAACTCAGCCAATCGTTTCTTCGCTAGTATTGGAAAACATCTAGCCGAACAAGCGAATATTTCAAACTCACAATCAATTAGGCCACCTCAGTCTTCAACACAATTAACAAACTTAAACTCGTTTGCCTTACTTGAAACGGACGAAAACGAAATAGAAAACATTATAATGACGTTAAGAAACGACTGCGCTAGTGGCATTGACAACATTGCTTGCTCGTTTATTAAAAAGCATAAAAAGTACTTGATCGCGCCCCTGACACATATCTTTAATTTGTGCCTTTCAACGGGCATATTTCCTAAAGTATTGAAAAAGGCCGTCATTAAACCCATTTACAAAAATGGCGATAAATATTGTGTCAACAACTACCGCCCGATTGCCTTACTTCCCTCATTATCCAAAATTTTGGAAAGAATTGTCTATAAGAGGCTAGTAGGGTATCTGGAAAGTAATAAACTTTTAGCACCAACGCAGTATGGCTTTAGATCGGGACGATCGACTAGCGATGCAGTGGATAACCTAACTGATTATCTTGTCAGACAACTCGACTCACGCAGAAAGTGCTTAGCCATATTTATTGACCTCGCCAAAGCTTTTGATACAGTGACTATCCCTATACTTCTGGATAAACTATATACACTAGGAATACGAGGCCTTCCTCATCGACTCATAGAAAACTACCTCTCTGAGAGGACACAACGCGTTTGTATTGACAATATTATTAGCGACGAACTCCCTATTGAATACGGAATTCCTCAAGGATCTATTTTAGGCCCAATTCTCTTCCTGATATACATTAATGACCTATGTACTATCCCTCTCGCTAATGGTAGAATCATTACTTACGCAGATGACACTGCCTTGCTCTTTAGTGCGGATAGCTGGAGTGAAGTTTTCAGACTGGCACAATCGGGTTTCTTCTCAGTAACACAATGGATTAATAAAAATGCGCTTACTTTAAACACAGACAAAACGCAGTACATGACATTCTCTTACAGTTCAATTACTCAACCTCCTCCTAATATGTATTCAATAATAGCCCACTCCTGTGCCCCAAACATCCTCCTAAACTTAGGTAATGTCTGTGGTTGTCCCAAACTTGGTTCGACCAAGTCAATAAAATACTTAGGAATCATTATTGACCAGCATTTAAACTTTAAACAGCATATTGACGTGCTGACTACAAGAATGAGAAAACTAATATACGTGTTTAAACATCTTAGACACGCAGCAGGCAAAAACTTACTAAAAACCGTGTATCTTGCATTATGCCAGTCCTTACTAACCTACTGCAATACGTCATGGGGTGGCCTTCATAAAACGACTTTGATTGACTTAGAAAGAGCACAGAGAGCTATTCTAAAAGTGAGTTCCTTCCGTCCCTTCCGATACCCGACAACGCAATTACTTACCGAATGTGATGTTTTATCAGTCCGTCAATTATTCATTCTGCATACTATTATGAAAAAACACTCCCTAGTGCCTTTAAATCCCGGAACCCAGACCAGCCATAGACGAACAGACATCGTGTGCAGCAATGAACTGTTCCGCGCACAACATTCACATCGATTTTTCTGTTTCCTTGGTACGTACCTGTATAATAAAATAAATCGTACCCTATGCATTCACCCCATGAATTGCTATGGTTGTAAGGTTACTCTTACAAACTGGTTAAAAGGTAAATCGTACGAGGAAACGGAAAAATTACTCGAAGTGGTCGCTTAGTTCATAATGTTACAAAAATAAATATATATTATTGTAAATTATATCAATTAATAACTAATTCCGGTACAAAATGTAAACATTACTTTTATTGTTGTATTAATAAATACAGTCATAAGCACTAACCTACATTAAAATTGACCTACTAACATCGATACCTAAGACACAGGTAAACTACTTACTTAGTTTAGGTATCTAGTTAATAAGAATTTAGCATGTACCTATATTAAACTACTTAATAACTAGGATAATAAATAAATTAAAATTGTTTTCCTAAAAAAAATTTAACATAAGAAGGTACTTATTAACGTATATTTAACGGTGTAAATTTTAGACTTAAGTTTTTCTTGAATAAATTATTATATTATTATTATTACTTTTTATACCCCACTAAATACCTGCTGGGTACGCTAGGTTTTAAATTCTCTGGAAGTAAGGCGTAACTTTAATCTGCTCATAATGGTGTGTCTCATGTTGCGCGGAGATGCCGACTGTACGGCTCTGGTCTCACAGGTAGTGCGTTTATTTGTCCCCCCTAAGCCAAGAATAGTCCTAAGAGCGCGTCAGAACCGGCTCCTCGCGACTCCAGCCGTGCGAACTGTGGCTCGCGCGCACTCTCCTCTAAATCGCGCCATGGACATGCTGAACGCTCTTCAGACATCAGCACCTGAGTGTGGCATATTTGCTGGTGGATGGACGGACGTGCGAGGTATGTGTCTGAGGTTTTGTGAGTTGATGAATGAATGAGCGTTTGTAATGATTAAGAAATTTACTTGAGTTGTGCCATAGTTTCTTACTTTTTTATTCGTAACTTTGTTGTCATGTTTGTAGTGCATTAGTATTAAGTACCTACATGCTGTAACGCTACAAATGTATATTGAAATAAATAAATAAATAAATAGCCATTGTCACCACCGCCCTCACCATAGACTATTTAGGATTTAGTTAGGTATTGCTTTTGGAAGATGTTGATATGAACACTGTAGATACTAACAGAAACTTGGAGATAGGAAACTAGACTATTGGACTCTCAAGGATTATAGTCATATGAGAGCACAGAACTGATGGGAATAGCAAGACCACCGTGGCTAATAAAATATTGCAGTAAGTAATTACTAAGTATAAAAAGTATTCCGTGGTACCTGTGATACTGAATTTTCACATTTATATGACCAAACAGATACTAATAGCTCATATTATTATTTTGATTTGTTATTACTTTGATACATTCTTCTGAAGAATTATGTTACATGGCAATACCTATTGTAAAATTGTAATGTGTACTGAGCATGTTGTTATTGTTACGTACCTATTTCCTTTAATTAAATTCATTGATTATGATAGTCTGTATAGTTTTTTTTTATATCCACATAATAAAATACTTTGTTACATTTCAAAGTCAAACCAATATACATACCTACTTAAAGATTTATTATTCAAATAAGTTGCTAATATCCTCGTATAACTTCTAATATTGTTTTAAAGTATATCTATGACAAACCTGTTTCCCTCACACCAGTAGGAAAAAGTCGCCTGCCTGTACATTTAGTCTCTAGCCAGGACAGGAAAAATACCTATTTCTTATTGTTTAGGTAGGTACTCTTATTTCAACACAATGTACAAATTAATATTTTTTGTCCACGGACAGATTGGAAGCGTCCATACAGCCACTACCATCATTGCGAGACCAAGGGCAGCGTCTTTGATCTACTCTTTTGGTGAACATATTCAATATTGCTAATGCTACAGGCATGACGTCAGTTAGCCATTGTATCTATTGGAAGATAAATTATAGAAATAGGAATGTAATATCTATTACACAACCAATGTCCATAATGTACCTAATTAATTATTTTCAATTTATTGTTCGATGTAAACACAAATAATACATTGTAGAGGTTATGCTCTTGTACGGGTTTGTAATCTGCAATAAAACCGGTCAAACTGTGTTGGAGAACGTTTATTGCACAAACACAACACAATTACACATAAAAACCATGAAATTACAATAATAAAAGGTAAAAACTAAACAATTACGGAGCGTAGTCCGCTAGGTAGCTTGGACGGCGCGAAGACCGTTTTTCTCGCCCGTCAATAGTTATGGCCTCCGTGCGCATAGGTGGCGCTAGTGGTAGGCTCATATGGGGTTGCCGCGTTACACCCTCCCCCTCCAAGATACAACGTCGCTGGGGTTGTGTCTTGGCACATCTCTCAACATCAGGCAACACTAGATTAACATTTTTAGATTTCATAGGCCGACCCCGAGGACGTCGAGGATGAATTGGAGCTGAAATCTTATCCGAATTATTATGAAATTGAGTTAAATCCGAACTGTGAAATTTACCTACACTTGTACCGGTGCTAACATCTGCTAGTTCAAAAGTCGTAGGAGTAACTATTCTTGTAATTTTATACGGTCCGTCACGTTTCGGCATGAACTTTTTTGTCAAACCTTTAGAGGCGTTACTAAGTGCTGTTGTTTTAACTAACACTAAGTCTTCGATTTTATAATTAGGTGCAGGCTTGTATAATGCATCTGCAACCTCTTTACTTCTATCCTGTTGTGCTTCAACTCGTTCTTTTACTTCCGTCAAACTGTCAATAAAATTACGCATAAATGGAGTAAATTGAGGCAAGAAATTCTCTTTATCGAGAATGGACCGTAAATCTCTTTGAGCTTCGAAAGGAGACCTCATCTCACGAGCAAACATCAAATGTGCAGGGCTACACCCTGTAGAGGAACAAAAAGCGCTATTTAATGCGAACCTTATTTGAGGTAAGAATTTGGACCAAGATGAATGATTGTCTTTTACAAGAATTGCTAACATAGTCTTCAGGTCACGATTTTTACGTTCTACCGGGTTGGCCTGCGGATGATACAAGGGAATCAATTGTTGCTCTATGCCCAGAACAAATAAACATTGTTGTATTGCGGCAGCGACAAATTGTACACCATTGTCAGTGGTGACACGACGAGGGAAACCAAACCTTAGGAAGTATTCATTAAGTAAAATAGGAGCGCATGACTCAGCTGTTGCTTCTTTCAAAGGGTATAATTCGATCCAACGCGTTGCTACGTCTTCGACAATCAAGATCCACATTTCACCGTTGTCACCTTTCGGCAAAGGACCGAACAGATCTATGGATAACACTTCACCACGTTGTTGCATAACTGGAGTCTGCAAAAGTCCCGCTGGTTTTTGATTGGATATTTTATATCGTTGACACTCTATACAGTTTTTCAAATATTCAGTTACAAATCTGCGCATGCCAGTAAAATTAAATTTATTTCTAATACGACACAGAGTACGCTCAACACCCTGGTGTCCTGCTGTGGGCGCGTCGTGAAATTCTTTCAGGATATCTGGAATCATAGAAGATGGGACAACTAATTGCGGATCATCAGCTTCAGAGTCAGGGCTAAGCCGGTAAAGCACACCCTGTGACATAACATATCCACGTTCGAGCCAACGATTCGATGCCAGCAGGTCGGTACTTTCTATGTCACTAATGATTTTCTTTATTTCAGGATCCTGACATTGAGCATCGCGAATGTCTACTGAGTTCAACCGAGGAAGATCTACAGTCATGGAGCAGACATCACAGTCAGCGATAGAATATGCGTCACAATTAGGACGACTGAGCATTTCTGCTAGCGCATTTAGCTTACCTGGTGTATACTCGTATCTGATGTCAAACGATTGGAGCTTCAAGGCCCATCTAATTAAACGACCATTAGGCGACTTGACGGTTAAGAGCCATCGAAGCGGCTGATGATCACTTTTTACGATAATAGTATGACCATCGATATAAGGCCTAAACTTCTCAACTGCCCATATGACAGCGAGCGCTTCTCGCTCCGTTGTCGAATAGTTACGTTCGGCAGGTAATAACAAACGACTAGCATAACCAATAGGAAGTTCATCTTGACCTTCACCTTGCAGTAAGGCGGCGCCTAGTGCGAAGTTACTAGCGTCCGAACGAATAATAAAAGGCTTACTATAGTCGGCTTGAACTAACACCGGAGCGGAAGTCAATTTATTTTTCAGAGCGTTAAAAGCCTCTTGTTGTTCATAGGACCAAACCCACGGCTCATTCTTACGTGTGAGCTTGGTTAAAGGTTGAGCAATTTGAGCAAAATTCGGGATGAATTTCCTGAACCACGAGCAAGTTTGTATAAAAGACTTAAGATGTTTCAGGTTATTCGGTTCCTTTAATCCAAGGACTGCGTCAATCTTCGAAGGATCCGGTTTAATACCATCAGCTGCAACGATATGGCCAAGGTACGTAATATCCTCACGAGCAAACGCACATTTTTCCCGATTTGCCCGCAAACCAAAATGTCGAAGACGATCAAATACCTTAGCGAGATCTTTCATATGCTGGTCAAAGGTATCTGAAATGACACACAAATCATCGAGATAACCTAGAAGGACGACATCCTGTAAACTAGCGCCAGAACGGAAACGATCCATCAATCGTTGAAACGTACTGGGCGCGTTTTTAAGGCCAAATGGCATTCGCGTGAACCTGAAGGTTCCAAACGGAGTGACGAAACCAGTTTTGTCACGATCCTTTGGTGCAACGCTAACCTGCCAGTAACCAGATTTTAAATCAATTGTTGACATTACACAATTTTGTTTGGTACTCTGTAACAAATCGTCAATAACAGGTATGGGATAATTGTCAGTTTTGGTAATGGCGTTAAGCTTACGATAATCTACGCAAAAGCGAACACCATTACCCTTTTTAGGAACCAGAATTGCAGGAGAAGTCCATGCAGATTCACACTCTTCTATAACCCCGTCGAGCAGCATGTTATCCAGTTCCGTTTTCATAATTTCCTTCTTAGCTGGCGTAAGACGATAAGGAGGGGATGAAATAGGAGGGTGCTCACCTGTATCAATGTGATGTTCTGCATAAGGTGTCGGTTCTCCCCCTGGCTTAAAGATGTCAGTATTAGCAGCTAATAAACGCGCCAATTCCTGTCGTTGATTGGGTTCCAAGGTAACACCTTCATCGTCACGAAGCATGTTTGCAGCTGAACACGAGATATGTTGTGTTGGCAACTCGAACTCAAGAGGAAAAATTTCTTTCTCCTGTGAAAAATGCCACGTGGATGCTGCGAAATCAACCGATATACCAGATTGAACAATAAAATCAATACCTAATAATGTTTCATTATTTAAGGCGTCTGGCAAAACAACAAATTCCATGGACACTGTTTTATGTTTAATAGAGACATCTAATTTAGTCGTCAGCACCTTGCGACATTGTGCAGACCCGTCAGCCAATTTGATGGTCATCGAAGTTTCAGAAAACGCGTGATTATTGTCTTTCAACAAATTAAATAAAGACGATCCTACGACAGAGCGTTTGGCCGCTGTATCCATTAAAGCTATACCTCTAACTCCTAATATGGATATACCAAGAATCGGTCTTTGTTGAACATTGCAATTTATTTTGGACTTGCAATTATCCGCGGATAATACGGACGCATCATGTGATAGAGGTACATTATCAGATTTGAAAAAGGGGATACTATTTTTATTCATGGTAACCCTATTTTCAGAATCGAATGTATTTACTTTAGCTTCAGAAATGGTCACTCTAGAGTCAGTTGGACATGTTTTCATGTTTGGTATGGTCACCCTATCCGAAGTCCAAAATTTTCCATTTGGTTTGGTCGCCCTACTTTGCTGTAATGACAAACATGGCGACTGTAAATTCGGACTAATAAAATCACGGCAGCAACCGGTACAATTTTGCGTCGCATATTCGAGTCGTTCGGGTTCGTAATTCTTTGAAAAATCTAAATCGGAGAAATCGGTTTCGTTACAATTCAGCCTTGAGTTGCTACTCATATTATTATGACAAAAGTAATGTTTAGTACAACACACACTATTCAGTTCAAATGGGGTTACATTTACATTATTCGGCACATTATGACACAACCTTGTATGGCATGGTGTAAGCAAAACATTGTCATGCGATTTTCGAAATAGTAAGCTAGCACAAGTTTCCGATTCCGAACTGTTGTTCACCTGCCTCATATTACAATTACAAGAAACCGCCGATCGACTTAAAATATTATTTTGTTGCAGGTTGTACGGCAAAAACCTATCCTTTTCACACATGTTAAACCCAATACACGCAAACTGTGAATTACATTTTGAGCAGTTTGAACGAATGATACCTCTAGTTCCGCAACCATAGCAATATAAATCTGTATTGTTTTCATTGTTTACAACCGTAGCGTTGTTACCATTCTTATTTCTAAGTTTGTTGCAATTTTCTTTTAAATGATTATACTTTTTGCAGTATGTACAAAATAACTTTTTCGATACCTGTAGATCGGTGCGATTACCATCCGAATCTGTAGAAGGCACGATGCGGGCATTGGCGTCAAAGGGTCGGTTGGCGGGCTCGGCGGACGCGGCGGCGCGGACGGCGCGTTCGGCGCCGTCGGCAGGCAAAAACATGTTTGAACCTGTCTGTGCGGCTAGAGCGTCGCTATTTGCTTGAGCTGACGTCTTCGATTCCCTCAGCGACTCCTCGATGCTCCGCGCCTTGTGCAGCAGCATATCGAAAGTGTCAAAGGCTTCGCGGTCGAGTCGTTTTCTGATCCGACGATCGAGTATGCTGTAGGTCATATCCAGCTCCACGCGTTCCGAAAGGTCTCCGCTGGGTAGATGGGCCAACAAAGCCCTAACTCTTGACACAAATAAATCAGTGGTACTTTCACCCTGCTGCAGCGTAAACAATTCTTTGTACACACGAAAAGATGGCTTTCTTGCTCCGAAAGCACATTGTAGTTTTTTTACAGCGTCACTCCAGGTGGTGGTGGTTCGTTTAATACCCTGCCACCATACTGCAGCCATCTCCGTGAGGAGCATGGACAACCCTTTTACACTGATGTCATCCGTAATTTGAAGACACGCTCTGTAGGCTTCGACAGCATCCAAAAAAGCATCTACCGATTCACTAGGTGCACCGCTGAAGCGGGCCGTGCACTGGGAAAAGTTCGCGGGTGCGGCGGGGACCGTGATAGTGGTGGTGGTCAACTCCGCAGGCGTCGAAGCACGAACTTCTTGAATTAGGCGTTGGAACATCTCAGCATTTGACTGCTGGATAGTCGAGAGCAGGGCGTTAAAGTTTTCTGTAGTCATAGTTATAGAATTATCGCCGGCCTCGGCGGGGTCGTTGACCGAGCCGGACGGATTTTGTCGTGTATTCGGCATCTTTATAAGTTCTCACTTATTACCACTGTTTTGTATTTGGAGATACAGTCACGAGGCATAAGAACACAGTCCAATAGGTACACAGTTACGAAAATCGCACAAAACCACGTAAATGGGCGCCAGTGTAGAGGTTATGCTCTTGTACGGGTTTGTAATCTGCAATAAAACCGGTCAAACTGTGTTGGAGAACGTTTATTGCACAAACACAACACAATTACACATAAAAACCATGAAATTACAATAATAAAAGGTAAAAACTAAACAATTACGGAGCGTAGTCCGCTAGGTAGCTTGGACGGCGCGAAGACCGTTTTTCTCGCCCGTCAATAGTTATGGCCTCCGTGCGCATAGGTGGCGCTAGTGGTGGGCTCATATGGGGTTGCCGCGTTACAACATGATAATGTACATCACATTTTAATTTGTCTAGAAAATTATTACACAGTAAAGTACTTTTCAATGCAAAATAATTATAACCTACAGGGATTCCTCGGGCTTAATATTTGACATATTCAGATCACTGTATATTCTGAAAATAAAAGAAAGTTTTTACATTTAGGTATTCACACTACAACTGCTAATTTATTTATTCATTTTTTTGGAAGATCATCACAAATTTTTGTATTATGTTCACAAAGCATGTGGCAGAGTAGTAGAATATAACCAACCCTTTCCACTAAACCGCCCGCCAAGCTCGGAGATTAATACAAAATTGCACTAATGTGGAAGAGGTTGATTTGTATTAATTTTAAGATGTAAAGACAAATATTTAAATTCAAATTTATCATAATTAGAGTAAGACTATGTCTTACTAATGGGGTTGTTTGTAATGAGAATAACGTTAAAATATCTAAAAATAAGTAGGTACTTACATATAAAAAGTTTTCAAAGTAGCTTCCAGATACCTGGCGGTGGCTCTAATTAAAAATGCACTATTTTAGGGAAAAGGATGTATGTATGTGATTTGTAATTATGATATTCTATGGCATATATTTTTCTCTTGTTTGCCTGGAAAATACAATGTTAATGAATTAGACTTGGCCTGTAATGCATTAGGTAAATATTGACTATGTAATAAGTAGGTATATAAATGAATGTTAGGAAATACTGTTGTTCTTGTGTATTCTTGAAATTCGCTGTGGAAGGCGTGGGGGAGGCCAATGTTCAGCTGTAAACATCCTATGGCGGAGATTAAGATGATGAGATTCTACAACTAGGTACTTGGGTTCTTTACATCTTACTTATAATAGAAGTACCTATCAAATAAACTGGTAGAAATTATTAGGTACATTTTATTATAAAATAATGCCTCACGCCGCGTCTGCCTGTCTGTTCGCGATAAACTCAAAAACTACTAAACGATTTTCATGCGGTATTTACCAATATACAGTGATTCACAAGAGCGGTTTAGGTGTATAATTTCTCAAGATTACTGCCAGTGCGAAGCCGGGGCAGGTCGCTAGTATAAAATAACTGGCTTTGGATAGATAGAGGGGTACCTACTGCTAAATGTTTTCTTGGGATAGATTTGTGTACTGACTTTTCATTATTATGTATAAACCCTCGTTATTTGGCGTCTCATTTTACGAATTAGAAATAGATAAAGTTACTATACCTAGCGGAAAACAAACAAATAAAATAACAAAACAACATAAAGATAAGAAGTTCAAAATACACAATCAACAAACAAACCAAAGAACCTAGAGGCACACGCAGAGAGCAACAAACAACTTTTTTTGAATTTATCTATCATTTTAGGAGTTCGGATACAAGGTAGCTGTGGACTGGTGATATTAACATAGAGAAAATACGTGTGGCACTCGGGGACTGCCGCGGTAAAGCTATTGCATAGCATTTTTTATCAACTTATGCAATCATAATTTTTATTTATTTTATTTATGCAGTATTTTTTTCTCTTTGATATTAATTCAAGTTTTTTCTTTGATATTAACCATATACATACACGTTAAGGTTCAACTAGTCGCGGGCTCGAACTCACTCGTGGACGCGGCCAAAAAGCACGCTGTCTCACCTAGCATTGTAGAGATAGAATCAGTTATGAGCAGTTAGCACGCACACAAACACCGTGCCGAAGTCTGCCGAACTGAAACGACGTTAGACGATGCACGGCTTTCAACGCCGCCGCACCGCTGTGCCGGTCGGAGTGGGGGGTGTTAGGTTTTTTTCGTTACGGAATTTCTTGATTCGGTCGCCGCGCTCAAAGCCCGCGATAAAAGCTATGCAAACGCTTAAAAATTTCTAGTGGATATTAAGCATGACGATGTAGAGGGCAAAAGTATATTAAACCTACTGTTAAAATAATGTATTGAATCCTCACCTACTTTTGTTGGATAAAGTTCCGTTCTTCTCTAGTTCTTGGGAACTTTATCCACCGGCTCGATATGGTGCGGTGGTTTAGAGCGTCGACAACTTGCCTTAAGCACCGGCTAACAGGGCGTTGGGCAAGGTGCCAAGCGATACCCACAATAGCTTGATAGGAGCCGGTGGCAAAAAAACTAAGGGCACACAGCACCTACAAAAAGAAATTAAATGAATATTTGTTGGAATGTGAACAAGAATACTAACAAATAGGTAACATAAAAAATAATTTTCTTACCTTAGTTTTGATAGGGATCACAGGATTTCTAGAAAATCAGAAATCCATGATCCGTATCGCGATAAATATCGTGTGTGTAGCATCATCCGTTAATCCGCCTCCTTTGTACATCGAAAGTTCGTGAATTGTCTATTGACCAAGAATTTCTACCACAAACGTTAGCCATGTCAGATAACGTTAGCTTATGTCAAATCCCATACATTTTTTCTACCACAAACAATTGTAGATTAACGATTAGAGGCACTTGGCTAAGGCCGCAGGTAGTTTAGAAACTTGAGGTTTCGAACAGGGTAAGTTATTTAATAAGCGTTTTATTGTTAAGTAAAACGCTGTCATTAAACAACTGTACCGCTATTTGAAACCTAATTTATGAGAAGTGTCTGTTATCGCCTGGTGGAACATCGCCAATGTGTACGTATTTATGAATTAAAAAGACTATGTAGGTACTTAGTGAAAGCTTTGTATTTATTGAAATTTTTTTTTTTTTTTTATTATTTATTTAAGGTCGCTTTTTAACATCAAGGGTCATCAGCGACCACGGCAACTTACAAATATTTATATACCTGTATCATTTTCAAAAATTCGAGTGTACGCGTACATCCCTCTTGATCTAAACAGTCTATTATATTATGAGGAATATTACATTTAATTTTTTCAGCATTGTAGGATGTACACTCAACTAAGAGGTGAAACACAGTTAAGTCCAGCTCACACCTATCACATTTATTTCTTTCAGCTTTAGTAATCAAATGAATATGAGTTAGATTTGTATGCCCGATACGGAGTCTATTGATAGCCACTTGATCTTTTCTGCATGAGAAAGAAGTTGGTGATTTTTCAAAAATTGATTTTCTTATATCAAATAGTTTACTTGTGTTTTCTGTTTTCCAATCAATATCCCAAAGCTTCCTAATTTCTATACTTGACTATCTTTTTAATTTCAGCTTGACTTGCTTTAACTGATTTATCAATGTGAGTCATTTCAGTTGCATTTTTTGCTTCAAGGTCCGCTTTCTCATTTCCAATTATCCGTTGATGACTAGGAATCCAGATTAATTCAACTTGAAAGTTACTTCTGATAAGGTTAATTAATTTTTGCTTGATTTCTGTAATAAGAGGATCTTTGTTTTTAATATTTTGTAAAGCTGTCAAACATGATTTGGAATCAGTATAAATTACAAATTTAATAAAATTTGGTTCTTTTTGTATTAATTCTAAACATTTAAGTATAGCAATTGCTTCGCAGCTAAAGATCGAGTGACAATCCAAAAGTCTGCATCGGTGATATTCATCTCCTGATACAATGGCACACCCTGATCTGCCATTCTTAACTGACCCATCCGTATAATATATCTTGCTATTTTTATATCTCTCATTGAGTTCATGAAATAGGTTCTTGTAAATATATTGTGGTGTATCGTCTTTGATATTTTCTGCTAATTTTAAGTTAATAGGGAGGTCTATTTTTTCCCAAGGTGGAAATGAACATAATTGTTTGATAAAAACAGGAGGAATACCGAGATCCAGTTCTTTTAAATACTTTGCTACTCCAATTTTTAATGGTTGTGGCAATCCAGGTCGAAACTGATATTCTAAATCTGAAGCTGTTTGTTTTGTATAATAATTAAACGTTGGATTTTCAGGTTGAGCTAATATATTCGCTGCATAGACTATGGCCATCTCTTTTCTTCTGAAGTGTAATGGTATTTCCCGGGATTCAGCGATTATGCTTTTAACAGGGCTAGTCTTAAACGCGCCTATACTAAGGCGAAGACCCGTATTTTGAATACATTCTAGGGAATCTAAGGTACGTTTGTTTGCAGAATCATATATAACTGATCCATAGTCCAATTTTTGTCTAATTATCGCTCGATAGGTTTTTAACAAACAGTTTCGATCAGCCCCCCATGTTGTTGATGACAAAACTTTTATGATGTTTAACCTTTTGTAACATTCAGTTTTCAACATATTTATATGCGAGATCCATGACAGTTTTGTATCAAGTGTTAATCCCAATATTTTTACATTATTAACTTCTTTAATTGTATGTCCGTTTAAATTTAATTTGTAATTTGTAATTTTCTTCTTCTTTGAGAACACAATAAACTCAGTCTTTAATTTTGAAAATTTAAATCCACGTTTCTGACCAATTTTGAAATTGATTTAATGTATTTTGAATGAGTTTTAAAGTAGATTTAAGAGTTTTACCGCTACATGTTATTGTTATATCATCAGCAAAAAGATAACCTTTTACTGGCTTTGAAACATTAGAGAGAACGTCATTAATAGCTATCAGAAATAATATCACACTAAGGACTGAGCCCTGAGGCAAACCATTTTCAATATTGGTAGATTTAGATAGTACATCATTGATTCTTACTTTAATAGATCTTTCAGTCAAAAAATTTTTTACGAATGCTAAAGTATTGCCTTTAATATCCATTTGCTGTAAAAGCCTTAGTACTCTGTGTATCCAGACCATCTCATAAGCTTTTTCAATATCTAATGCTACGGCTACCAAGATGTTATCATTTGCAAAGGCTTCTAGTATTTCATTTTCAATATTCATCAAATGATCTATGGTTGATCGAAACTGTCGGAAACCGTATTGAAATGGGGAAATATACTGGTTTGTTTCTACATACCATCTAATCCTTCTACTAATAATTTTTTCAAGTATTTTGCAAAGATTACAAGTTAGAGATATAGGTCTATAACTTGATTGTAAACTAGGTATTTTTCCTGGTTTCAATATTGGGATTACTAAGGCCTCTTTCCAACTATCTGGAAATACTTGTTTGGACCAAATGTAGTTATATAGATCAAGTAAATAGTCAAGACCACTAATAGGTAAGTGTTTAATTATTGTATTTGGTATATTATCAGGTCCGGGACTAGTATTTCCTATTTGGGAGAGCACAAACGTCAGTTCGCGCATTGATATTTCTTTATTAATTGGGTTCGAATTATTGTTTAATTCAAAGTTATATTGGTCCGTTTCTTGTGAGAGTTTGTGTTTTATAAAATTTTCGTTATAATTTTTTGAGCTGGAATTTGAGGCGAAAGTCTCAGCTAACATATTAGTAGTGTCAATAGGATTGGATATCAATGTACCGTCTGATTTTTCAAGTATTATATTGTTGAATCGAGTATTGTGGTCATTAATCTTATGTATCTTTTTCCACATTTCATTAACAGGTGTTTTGTTAGAAATAGATGATACCCAGTCCTCCCAGTTTCTTCGTCTACTTTCTTTAAGTATTCTTCTACACTTCGCTCTCTTCTTTTTGTATTCGATTTTAAGACTGGAATCTGGATCGTTTCTAGCATATTTTTTGTATGTTCTTAGGGCTTTCTTAGTTTCTTTAACTGCTACCTTACATTCTTCATTCCACCATGGTAGACTTTTTTTATTAAAATTACCAGATGTTTTTGGTATTGATTTGTTAGCTGCTTGGATAATAACATCAGTGAATTGGTGTACAATGTCTGTGATAGAAAAATCTACGTTTGATTTTAAATCTATTAACCTAGAAATGTTAATATCTACCTCTTCTCGAAACTTTGACCAATCAGCATCGTGAAATTTCCATTTTTTGGGAAATTTTATGTTGTTTGAAGGTGATTCCTGAATTTGGGATTGAATTAAGATTGGAAAGTGGTCACTGTCGTACAGATCTTCTAAGGCATTCCACTCAAAATATGATACTATATTTTGTGAAGCAAAAGTTAGATCTATAACACTAGTACTTCCCGTGTTGCTGTTAAAATGAGTTGGTTGTCCGGAATTTAGTACAAGGATATATTTGTTGTTATCTAGCCAGTCTGCAACTAATCTACCTCTGGTGTCACACTTTTCAGATCCCCAATAGAAGTGGTGACTATTAAAATCTCCCATAATGATGAAGGGTGTCGGGAGTTGAGTGATCAAGTTATTTAAATCGTTTGTATTTAAAGGACTACTATTAGGAAGATAAATATTACATACTGTGATATTTAACGGGAATTTAATTTGGATTGCTACTGCCTCCAAATGTGTGTTTAATTGTACTTGACAAGGAATGGTGTATGGTTTTATAAAAATTGCTACTCCACCGCTAGCTTTACCACTAAGGATTCGATTTTTATGGAATGTTTCATAACCTTTTAATGATGCACAATAGTTAGAAGAGAAATTTGTTTCTTGGAAACAAATGCAGGCTGGACTCACCTGGTTAATTAACAATTTAATATTTTCTAATCTTGCATGGTATCCATTTACATTCCACTGTAAAATATTCATAAATGTAAAAACTATTACAAAAGTATATAATAGTGTATTATCTATATTTGTATTTATATAAGTATATATGAAAAAGGAAAAAATTGTATACTTTAATTAAGTGCTAATGGTGTTATTAATTATCTCATGGAGTTTTCTTGATAGGCGGGAGCATCTATTTTTAAGACTTTTATTCATTTTCGAGTGTAGCTTGTTGCACATGGTAATGAGGTCTTTAACATTATCTGTATATGAATAGACCACTTCTTTGACATTTTGTTTTCCTCTTATGCTATCCATTAAACTTATGAACTGGTCCAACTCTAAGGGAAAAGTTTCTGTGTCTTGTTCTGTCAAGTTCTTTTGTATATCTGTCCAGACCTCTTCCTCTCCTCTAGGATCAATTTTCTTTAGCTTTTTCTTTATTCTTGTTCTTTCCTCGGTATCCTCCAGTGAGATATTACTGGATGACTCATCAGTTTCAAGGTCCATAACTTCCGAGTCGTCTTCTTTTGAGCATTGCGCCCTTACTCCATATAAAGGTTTTAGGAACTCGGTATTTGTAGATTCGGTAGTAGTAGGCGAGTGAATACGTTTTACTCCTTTCGAATTTCCTTGTGACGGTTGTGATATTGTATCTGGGATAGGGGTTAATGATGGTAAATCGTCGTTTCTATTAAATATTTTTGTTATTTCTTCTTCTAGTTGTGTTTCTGGGCCGATTGAATTTTGGGGGCAATTTTTTGCCACATGTCCCATACTATTACAGGAAAAACATTTAAGCGAGTCAGTAGAGATGTAAATCAAATAATTGGTATCTTCAAACGTTATCTGGAATGATTCGGGGAGGCGTTTCTCGTCCTCGGGAGAGACATAGAGTTGTCTTCGGAAACTCAGTACGTGTGAAAATCCGGGGTCTGTTACGCCAATTTTCATAATAGTAATTGATGACATTATTTTGACATTCAATTCTTCAAATTTTTTCTCAATTACGTGATGTGGGATAACGGGACAAACATTAGACAGAACAATCCTTTTGTTTCTAGTAATTAATGGTTTAATTTCAAGAATTTTACCTTGGACAGTAATTTCCTTTTTCCCGTCTATGAGCTCGTCTGCTGTTTTTTTTGAGTCCGTATAGATACATATACGAGAATTTGATATGCGAGAGATAAAACGGATAGATGTCGTAGGTATAACAGAGGATAAAGCAAGTAGGTACTCCCTTAGTGTTACTCCATCGATAGAATCCAAGATTATAGCTTGATCTTTCTTGGGGAAACATGTTGTCGAGGTTACGTTAGCATAACTCGTTGTTTTTGTGGAACTATTAGACTTTTGTTGCAACTTTGGGGTTTGTTGAGACGTTTGGGTATTTTGCGACGTTGGGATGGGATTCATTTTGTTATCAGGGGTTCCTGGTTAACAGGAGTTACCCTTTTACGTTATAGTAGTAGCCAGGAGGTTATTTTATTATTCACGCACGCACGAACAAACAATAGGTACGATAACAACACGACCGGCGCGAGCGAGTAGGTAGTGACGCGTGTTCGCAGTGGCTACCTGCGCAAGACTGTTATTGAAATTTATTACTATGGTATTATCTAATATTTAGACTCAAATAAAAATGTAATTAGTAGTAATAATCGTTTATTTCAGTATTATAATACAAGATGAGAATAACAAGGTATTGTTTTTAATAAAAGAAAATAAAGCAAGTCTTCCTTAATTAGTAAGTAATTATAAAGCGTATCTGAAATCACACGGAATTAAAAAATTTGGGAATTATGGGGATTACATTGTTTGGCCGAACTTCGCGCCTATAGAATCTTAAGAAGATGTTGGATGATCTCCAGTTTCTATGGCTGAGGATGTCGTCCAATGGGAATCTCAACGCCCAGCTCTTAGAGGCCACTGCAGGCCTTGTACTGCCCGCTGATGCCTTTATTCCAGATTCCTCCAGCAGATTCTTCACCCAACGTGCAATGACTGTTCGTGATGCAGCTTTAGGTATATCACATGTCGTCAGGAACACATTTTAGATCCTACATGCATCCCTTCTATTCTTGGAGAGTTTAATTAATGTTTTAATCTAAAAAATAGGATTTAATGCGTCACTGTCTGGGTTAACTTGAAGTTTCCATCCCGAATGTCGAAAATCATGAGAATCAGTTTTGGATCCGTACAACGGCGAAAAAGTTGCACAATCTTCCGAAATTGCGAAGTTTTCTGGGTCGATTGAGAGTATCGTTAGGTCATGGACCCTACGACCGGAACATAGCAAAAGAAGGCACGCTGTTCGCCTAGAGCATTCGTAAAGGTTTAAGTTCCTATTAAAGCTGTTGCTTAGCCAGGTGATCAAATAATCGATGTCCCATATCGGTGGTTTGTTAGTGAGTTTAGGCTTTTGAATTGAAATGGATTTCAAAATGCGGTTCACTAAAGGATGAGAACCGAGTTGCTCATTATTCGGATTGCTTAACGTCAATACTACTGATCTGTGAAAGAGTATTGTATTGTAGGCAAGACCTTCTTTCTGGTAAAGATCTAACAGGAAGCAAGCAAGATCTGATCCTGATGGCGAGCTCAACTAAACTTTATGCTCTTTAGCCCACATATACCAGCGGGTCCAGGCAGCTTTATACGACTTTCTAGTAGACTCATGCTAACTTTGTCGTAATAAATTGCGTTGTTCAGGGGTCCAATCTGGTAGTGTTTCATCCCACCCCCACATCTCCAGATCTCCAGAGTCAGCTCGTTTATTTTCGGGGAAGAGCGACCTGTTGCTGTGTCGACTAACGCTGCTTGAAGGTTCTGTATGGTAAATGAGGGCGTTATGGCGCGTTGTTTTAGATCTGGTCTCCAGAAGGTCTTTTCCCAACGTGGAACTATCAGTAAAAATACTCCTCTCGATTGATTCAAGTGGCTCAGAACTCTAGGAACTAGGAATGGAGGTGGGAATACCCACGCGAGCTTAAAGTCCCAGCTTTGAGAAAAGGCATCCACGAATAATGCTTCTTTGTCCGTCATGTCCAGGGTCGAGTATTGTTGGACAACATGCGATCGATGAGATGCGAAGAGGTCGATCTCGGGTAATCCCCATTTGTCGAAGACTTTCTGGGTTAAAGCCGGTAGCAGGTGCCACTCCGGGTGAGGACAACCCCGTGAAAGGCGATCTGCCTCCGCATTGTACCTGCCCGGCAGATGGTGTAAGCTCAGGCGAATGTGATGGGCTTGGAGAAGGTGAAAGATACAATATGTGAGGTTGATCTGTTAACGAGTAATATCTGTTAACGAGTTTACTGTTTACGATAAATAACCTGTTTACGAGTTTCAGTAGATATCGGAAATTCAAACGACCGTACGGGACGACTATGCTGGAAAAGTTTAAAATTTCTACTATTCTTTGTGCTTCTTTCAATGATAGGCTTTTCCTGGACAGGGCCTGATTTAGTTTCTTTTGGATGCGTTCGTGCTTTTCTACAGGTAAGTACTTTCGATTTTGAAGCTTTTATTTGGCAATAACTACAAATATATATGACAAGCTGTAATAATATCAACAATGATAGGTATAACATGTTAAGACCAGGGTACATTCAATTAAAATCTATGGTGAATATTGTAGTGTCATGCCAAATTAAAACTCAGCTCAGCATATGCTGTAGATAGAAAAACTACAGCGCTGATTTTCAGCCGAGCCCTATAGTGCGCGCGTCACTCGCCAAATGGTTGAATGAGTACGAAGTGCCATACATTTGCCATAAAAACAAATAATTTTATGAACAATGCTATAGATTATAACTCTGTAACTAGTCCATAAGTAAATGCTTGTTACTATTACAAATTAATTTATACTAACGTTCCCGATGGGTGTTAGTTTAGGTATACAGTTATTATTTACTTGTTCACCTTGCTTTATTTAATTTAGGTATGTTGGAACAACTCTGCAGCCTAAAGGGAGTGATTTTTGATGTTCGAAAAGGTAATGTTTCATACGATGTCAAGGAATTGTAGTTCTAGTTGTGGTTAGGATCGATTTTTTGAAGTTGATTTGCCAACCTAATGATTCTAGTAGCTTTATCACATATTGCACTTGACTCTGTGAAATTTCTGAATTAAGGTGAGCTATCAAAAAGTCGTCTAGGTAAATCAGGATGCGTATGCCCTGGTCCCTGAGTATTTGACCGACCCAGTTGGTAAATGTGGCAAATACCTTTGGCGCCGTGGCCAGGACGAACGGCAGGCAAGTCATTCGCAAAAGTGATCCTTGAAAAATCAACCTTAGGAACCTTCGATTACTGTGCGCTACTGGTATGTGGAAGTACGCATTGGACAGGTCGATTTTCGCTAGCCAATCGTTCGGTTGTAGAAAGACAGAAACTTTTTGTTGATTGATTAAGCTTTTGTGTCTCCATTTCTTTCGAGCATGGTACAGATATGGCTAGAGCCGTCAGATCCGGTCTGTGAAGCGTGGTATTATCATAAAAGGTATACAGTATCCTAATTTTATTATTTTTAGAATTATATTCGGGGGCTCCGGGAGCCTCCTAAGTTTCGTAATGATGTTGTAGGCAACCGGCTTGGAAAACCGAGTCACAAATTACGTTTTCCTCGCCCACCTCGAGACGAGCTAGGTCTAGGCTGTCGTATTGAGCTAAAGTCCCTGGGCCTAGGGCCATGGGGCCGAAAATTTTGTCCGGGCACGTTAGTACGATTGACTGGTAACATAGTTTGACCATAGGAAGGCATTGCTCCCTGAGGAGATGTAGGATAAGTAAAAGGGTACATAGGTACACTGTGCATTGGTGTAAAAGCCTGGGCAAAGTTAGAACGTGAGTTCCTTAAATCCTAAGAGTCCTGCGCAGGTTGTCTCATATCTCATCTTTTGTTGGCCAGGAGTATTCTTGGGCAGAGATTTGTTATTCTGAGGTTTCGACTGAGGCCAAAAGACGTTACTCATACCCCTATTCTTATCAATGACTGATGTGAACTCTGATGGAGAAAATAAAAATTCGCAAGGAGGGATTTTGTTAATACTTGCTTTAACAAATTTGTCTTTTACAAAACGTAATATTGCGTTACGACGCTGCTGAATTGAAATAAGTTACACAGGCCATTTGTAATAAGTTAGTGAAATATTTTTGAAAGTCGCCAGAAAAAATCTCGCGTATCTTAAGTTCAAGCTTGGAAATATCTAACATCTCACAAGATCTTATCCATGTAACTAGCTCCCGATACCCGTTTTCTGTTGATTCTTGCTGTTTTAATACACCTTGGGTAAAAGCGAAATCCTCTGAGGAGAGGGATTCTCTTGAGCTGTGCTCTGAGGGGCTGTGATGGCCGCCTCGGTGGTTAGTTGACGAGGGGTTGGATTGACCGCCTCTTGCACATTTTGTTGAGCAGCTGGAGCTGCCTCTATATCTTGGTATAAGTCACCGCTGGTATCTAATAATAAAATATCATTATCGACATATTCGTCTTTGATAGGCAGGACACTCATCAGAAAACATAAGAGTACCGTAAAACGTCCCTACTTTGCTCAAATTTTGTAAATTGTGTTGTTATTTAAGAAATACGAATTGTTTATCTCTGGTAATGGTTTGATCGGTCAGAAACACTCTTAAGCTTTAGCAAGATAAGAAAATGTATGAAGTTCAATTGCTTGTTTTGATTTTTTTAAACTTTGTTTTTGGAGCAAAGTAGTACCAATGGCATGGGGCACTTTGCTCCAGCATATCTTTGCTTAACATTAACCTATATTTACGCAACGGATCAATGAAAGACGTTACTTTTTTTACTTTACGCCATTGGGCGATGATCCAGGATTAAGAAAAATGCAACTTTAAATGAAATTAATATATATTTTAAAGAGATCAATGGACATGAGATTGGTTCATGGAAACAAATGCTTAATTAAACTTACAATTAACTTTCAATACCTTTTTAACAAATCAACGTTATGGAACTTTGGTGGGAGTAATTCAAATTTATTAAGGAACACATAAATTATTTACAGTTATAATAAAAAAATACACTAATACCTACCTACATCTAAAATGCCAAATATATACACTAATAAAATACATATAAAATTTACTAAACTAAAACCTTATAGTTATAAATATTTGATGACCTAACTAAATTAAAAAAGATGTAAAAAACCAGGGCCCCGCGGTAAGGTGCCCATCATGGCGGCGGCATTCCCGCGCTGGATGGCGATACTTATCCGCTGCGCGAGAAAGCCGCCGGCACGTGGGTCACCCGTCGCCTCCCTGAGCTGCTTACTAAGCTCCCTGAAGAGCGAGTGTGCGCCCGGGCCCCACGGACCCAGTGTCTCGACACCAAATGCGACAAAGTCGTATTGGGCGCCAAGACAGCTGTACTTTCCCACCTTCGAGCGCTCACGCATCTCAGCCGCCGCGCCAGCCCGTTTAGCGGTTGCCGGAAGATAGGTCGCAGCTAGTGTGTCGGCGCACGTGGCGTCCCACACCAGCGGGCGACCGATCCTCCACGGTATCATAGACATCCCGTCAGGTCTCTTGCCATCGTCCCGTTCAATGTGTTGAGGTTCCAGGATTGCGGGGACGTTGGCGCTGACCAGAGACCGTCGCAGGATGTCATTGATCGCGGCGTGACGGGAGAGGCGGCCAGCGCTCGAAGAACAGGCAAGCCCATGGTGACCGAGGCGGTCAACACTCGCTCCACAGGAAGCACAACTATGGTCGATACAAACCTCGGCTCCCAGCCGGAGACCGATGGCGAGACGGAGAGTGGTCGGGTCGATGAAAGTGCCGGTGTTGGGGGATGGGTAGGCGTTGAGCCAGTGCCCGGATTCCCGTCTGGCAACTGCTTCCAGCCTGGCGCGGTCTTTTAAAGACGATGAGTTATTTATGAGAGTGTCTAATACGACTTGAGATGAAATGTTATCCCAGGCCTTTTGAATTTTGGGTGCGGGAGGAAAATTTGGGCTCACAGTTTGTAGCCACGGGGGCTTTAAGAATATTTCCTGTGAGGTCAGACGAGCTATGGATATGTCATTATTATGTCTGCTATGCGGAGGCGGGGCGCCGCTTGGGTTGATTGTGTGTTTGGAGCAGTGTTGTTTTTAATTTGCTATGTGAGGGATATCTTATTCTCAAGTGAGGCGTGTAGTGTTTTGTATGAGAAGGTGAGGAGGTCATGCCAGGATGCGAAATTGTTGTCGCGTGTGCATCTTTTGATGCACTCGGCTAGAGCGGAAGCTACGCAGGATCGGGCACCACGAGGTATGCGTTTCACAATGGCTGTAGAATGTTTTAACTGACTAAGGAGTGAGTGTAAGGGGGTAGATGTGTTCGTGAGTGGTGTGTTGTTGGTCTGGGAGTCGGGGCTTTGGCTACATGGTGGGCATAGAATGATGCGCGCGTGATGAACTCGCGATTGATGAATATGGAGTCCTTTGATGCTAGTGAATGATCTTAAACATACTGCACAATGTTGCATGGAAATGGGCTCAGGGAAAAGAGACACTTACAGATACTATACGTAGAAAAGAATAAAAACCCTAAAAATAACACTTATATCTATAAAAAAAAGTATTTTCACACCGGTTTGCTATTCACATTTACAAATTATAAAATTTTGCACTTCACTTAATTGTTCACTTGACAAGCGACATATTGTTTTTACCTCCTCTCTGGTGACATTATCAGGCCAGGAAATATTTCAGCGCGCGCAGACGTCTAGGCGTAGCTAGGCTACATATAGCTTGGCGTCATGTCAGCTCCTGTCAATTTGTTATAGTAAAAATTTTGATATACTCTTGGATACTATGGCGCCCCGAAGCCACCCACAACCCTGCGCATGCACTGCCATGGGTTTTACCAGATAGCACCGTATAAAAGAACTGCGTATGGAGCCATATAATTTTATTATTATTTATTTGAAATTGAACACCGGTTCACCAATAGATAATTTTTTTTTTTTTTTTTTTTTTGGTTTAATTATTAACTAGAAAATTAAATAAAAATTCTAAAAAATAAGAGAAAAGGCAAGATGAAAAGATATATTTAAAAAATTTTGCATCTACACCTCCCATAAGTGGTTTAATTCTGGGACAGAGTAAAACTCGCGTCTTCCAACTTCTTTCTGTGGATTAATGCATCCCAGTACGTAACTCCATCTATAGATAATTCTGTCTTTGGGTTTTGGACATTTCCAATTTATTAAATGAGCGTGCCATTGCCGAAATAGTAGGCCATTCTCATCGATTTTTGTAATTCCTTCTGGAAACAATTCTCCTTCGTTCAGAAACATGAAAAATCGGCTAACGTCTCTCACTAACACAATTGCAAAACTTGTTGATTTTGGCATTGCTGCAGGAGCATTGTACCCCCAAAAGTATGTGCAAAGAAAACCCAACCTCGAAAATATCGTATAATACAAAAATATTACAAATGATAAAAAAAATCTTGTTGGCAGTTAGTTATTGGAATTCCCTATCAAATGATATAACACTTAAGCGCACTCCACATGTGGAGAGTTTCGCCGGAACACGAGAATGTAGAGGGAGTATTCGTGTAGTCCCGTGCATGTTTGGCATGTCTCGCCTATTTCATAGACTAAGTAGAGATAGTTTGTTGTCGTCTCGATCCGATCGATTTTATATTTATATTCCTCGCGCTTTTTCCCGTAATAGGTTCGGGGTACACTTGACCATGATCCAGGATATTAGTAGATCAAGTAATTACAGTAGAGCAGCTGCCATCACCTCTGTGACCCTGTTTACAGCAGATTAGCGATATTACACCGATGAATCGATATAATGTCGACGCGTTTTGACACCCACCACAACCCTAATAGGCGAGAATGTAGAGGGTCGACCAAGTCCCGGCCAAAGTTTCGCCGAAAGTTTCGGCGGACATGTGGAGTACGCTTTACCTGTATTCGTCCAATAAATTCTCAGCTGCAAACGGATTTTGTCGAAGTACGTAAACCACAGCAAGTGCACGCAAGTAACTGGAGCAAAGTTACCTCTTTAGGAGCAAAGTAGGAACGATTTACGGTATGCAAAAAAATTTGAATGTGGCTAACCTGTAGTGCCAAGTTGAGAATCACACCTGAATCGACCCGCTGACGCTTGTCGGTGGTTGTTAAGCGCACTCCACATGTGGAGAGTTCCGCGGGAACACGAGAATGTAGAGGGAGTATTCGTGTAGTCCCGTGCATGTTTGGCATGTCTCGCCTATTTCATAGACTAAGTGGAGATAGTTTGTTGTCGTCTCGATTCGATCGATTTTATATTTATATTTCTAGCGGTTTTCTCGTAACAGGTTCGGGGTACATTTGGCCATGATCCAGGATACACGGCAGGTGTAAGTGCTAAACGCATTAGCACTTACACCTGCCGTGGTTGAGCTAGTCTCTTCCATATCGCACGTACTCAAAAAGTATTTTGACTTTATTCCTGTAAATTAACAACAAATTTAAAATCACCATTGTTCAAACGAAAATTTTTATAATGTGGGTAGCTGAAAAGGAACAGGTGATTAGATAATTTTATCTATAGAAAGTAAAATTCGAACGGTTATAACCGTTATTTCAAAAATATAGTTCTGTGCTATCTTTTTACAGAAATATTTTTCAAATTATTGATGAAAATATGAAAGTAGAAAGTGTAAGTAAATTTCACTTACCACGACCGATCAGTTCGAAAAACAAATAGCCAATGCGCTAAGCGTTCGTCACCACTCCGCGCCGAATGCCTGCCTGGTGGAAGGGGGTAAGACGCGAAAGGAGGAATAACGTGAAGTGAAGAACCGGTGCAGTTGCGGTCAATCAGAAGAAGACAGTGTTGCCACTCTCATAAATTAGGTTTCGAATAGAGGTACAGTTGTTTAATAATACATTATTTGAGAAATAAAAAGATTCTAAATGGCGGCCACTTCTTTCTAATATTGGAGTTTTTTAACTAGTGTTCTTGGACTAATAGTTTCCGAGTTGCTTATTACGTTTTTAATAAATTAAATAAATATGGCTAAATCGATTTGTTTCGTTTTCGAAAGTTTACTAGCCATTATAAAGCACACTGAAAAGTGGGCATGATTCATAACCATTTGGTTATGCAAACAATAGTAGTTTATGCAACTGTCATATAATACCTAGTTATATGCAGTTGCATACACTACTTTATCTACACTCATATTTTCATGTTAAATTTCGTACCTATAATTTTTTCAACTTTGCTGGAAGTAACTGCGACTGTTGTATCTACACGTTGAGGATATCAAGCGGCGGGAAATTCACTTTACTACTTTCACATTTATCTATTTATTTGCTTCAAACAAGAAAAAACATTCACAAACACAAATTACAACTAGAAAAAATATTGTTTAGCGGGAAAATAATTCCAAATGTACACAATCACAACCACAGACTATGAATTGATCACAAATATAAATAGGAATTTTGAATTTGTTGAAGACCTATAGGGATTCAGCCAACATTTAACCGTGTCCCGGCGCCCGACAAAAATTTAAAAAAGATAAGTTGCATAATGATTAAAAAGTTATTTTTCGATACTATTTTCATTACAGCTAATGAAAATAGTATGGGAAATGCTGTATCGAAGAGTAATTTTTTAAAATTTTATAGACGCGTGAAAAAAGTGTATCCTTAAACAACTGTTTTCGAATATGTAATTGGAACATTACGCTATGAGTGTAGATAAAAGGTTTTATACCCTTGGAAAGACTTTTACATTGACAGTTGTTTGTTTACAGTTTTGATCTTTAATTTATAGGCAAGTTAAAAAAGGGTAGGTAGGGGCCCCACTGTGGACCTAGACCACTAGTGGACCCCACTAGTAATTTTTGAATGTTCGCCATTAGTGTAAAAGGCAAAATTTGAGATGGCCTCATATCCAAATTTGAACCTCTATATATGTGGTCCAAATTGTTTGCTTCTATAATTAAATGCGCAATTCTTTTACCTATCTGCCGTACTAAAATGAACGCGTCGGATACCTATTTTCTGGATTAAATGTAGGTACATACTTACACTATACTTACTGTGTGGATCGAGTATTTGATTCAAACTTGGGTCTCACCTCACCACGCTCTGCAATATGCTTCGCCGGGTCAAATAGTACTTCCTTGTGAATATAAAAAGTGCAGAAATATGTCCAAGATTGAGTTGATCGTGGTTCTAAGTTTATGTATAGTATGTATTTAAAAAAAAATTTAAGTAGTTTATCAGTTCTCTGGCACCCATAACACAAGCTTTGCTTACTTTGGGGCTAGATGGGCGCTGTGTGAATTGTACAAGCATATTTATTATTTATTTATTTTAAAATTAGTAAAACATTTTTTAGTTCGTAGTAAAAAATTATAAAAGTTCACCAATAGGCCTTTGGCCCCATTAATGTATGCGAGTGTCGCCGCGGAGAGTCGACGAGAGACGGGATATCATCGCTGCGATACCAGGCGGGCTCGCAACGTAGACAAACGAAGAAACGAGGAGACAGCTCCTTAACTTAGCTAAGCAGTGATAGTGTGTTCGTATTTAAAGAAAGGGATTCGGGTGAAATAAAAGGCTGGGGTCATAAAAATGAGACGAATTTATTGTGGGGCGTCATCCCTCTGCGAATCATTGGAGGGCGGCTGGTGCGAGGGCTGCGCGTGGTGGTGCGCCGCGGGCTGCAGGTGCGCCACCACCACGTGCGAGTGGCGCGCGCCCGCCGCCGCCCCGCCCGCGCCCCCGCCCGCGCCCGCGCTCGGCAGCCCGCGCCGCAGCGCCAGCTGCTGCAGCTGCAGCTTGCGCAGCGCGCCCCCCGCGCCCTCCGCGACGGCCCCGACCGCGCCGCCTGCCGCACTCACCGTCACGCTCGCGGCCACTTCGCTCGTAGACCCGCTCGCGCTCGTCGCCTGTCAGACATAACCATTATGAGATATAAAAAATCTAAAAGTGGAAATCTGTTAGCAAATAAAATAAATAAATGAGACATGAATTATTTTTATATTGAAACGTTTACAGTACATGTTGCGCTATTGGTCAGAATCAAAAGCTCAAAGTTGACAGTTGGATTTCAGCCAATAAAACGACGTTATTTTGACAGTGAGAAAGACTTACTCGCCAGGGGCGCCAACCGGTGCAACACAGCAACGGTTGCCCTCATTAAATGCGTGCTGGAGGAGTTCCGTTCACTCCGTGACTGACAAGCCAAAGCATCAAGATAAAGTATATCTAACCTGCGCGAGGGGCACGGCAGCGTGGTGGAGGATCTTGAGGTGGTGTCGGGCGGCGAGCGCCTGCGTCTGGTGCCGGTAGAGCAGCGCGCTGGGTGCGCGCGGCGCGTCGGCGGCGGCGGCGGGCGCGGGGGCGCGCGCGCGGCGGGCCGCCTCGGCGTGCGCGGGGTGCGCGTGCGCCGCCAGCACGATGCGCTGCGGCGGCGGCCCGGCGCCCGGCGCGCCCACCGCCGCCCCCGCGCCCGCCGCCGCCCCCGCCGCCGCGCCCGAGGGGCCCGCGGCGCCCGGCGGCGGCGGCGCGGCGGCGGCGGCCGAGGCCGCAGCGCCCGCCTTCATCTTCTCCTTGGCGATGCGCTCGGCGCGGCGCGTGGCGACCTCCATGGGCGTCGGCGGGTGGTCGTAGTCGACGCCGTGGTCGTGCAGCAGCTGCGCGTGCTTGGGGTTGTTGGGCGCGGCGTCGTCGAGGCGGCGGCGCGGCTGCTGGCGGCGGCGCTCGGCGGCCTCGCGCATGGCGTCGAGCCTCGCGGCGGGCGGGCGCGGCGCGTCGTCGTCGCCGCGGCGGCGCGCGGCCGGCGGCTTCTTGTGCTTGCGGCGCGCGCGCTCGGGGTCGGCGAGCGCGTCGTGGCGGTCGCGCGCCTGCCGCGGCGAGCGGAAGGCGCGCGCGACGTCGTTGGCGAGGTCGGCGAGCCAGTCCCAGTTGGGCGCGCGCGCGGCGGGGGCGGTGGGGGCGGGCGCGGCGGCGGGCTCGGCGGGCAGCCGCTGCAGACGCAGCGCGCGGCGCAGCGCGGCGTCCTCGGGCGCGCTCCAGTCGGGCGCGGGCGGCGCGTCGTGCCGCGGGGCGTGCGGGCCGTGCGCGTGGCGGCTGCGCGGGCGCGCGCGCGAGCCGTGCTCGAACAGCGAGGGCGGCGCGGCGGCGGGGCGCGGGGCGGGGCGGCGGCGCGGGGAGCGGGCGCCGCGGGGGTCGCGCGCGCGCACGGCGGGCAGCGCGGCGTCGGAGGCGGCCCCGGCGCGGTAGAGCGCCAGCGTCCAGCTCTCGCAGTATACGTCGCCCTCGCCCTGGGGCGGCGTCGGCGGACACCACATCTGTATGCGGATAACATGTTGTAATGGCAAAATACGGTACTTTTTATTCAAAAAAGTAAACGACTGTTTCTAAATAAAAAAAATCGATATCACCCACTAAAACTGTTCCTTTTCCTCGCAACCACGTTTGCGCAGAATAGCTTTAGCTAAATACGATAGGTATTTTCTACGTTTCTTTCGGTGGAAGTTTCTTTTCTTTTTCTAATTTTATATTGTGTACAATCTGCATGTAAACCAATAAAATGTTAGGGCACCAACGCCTGCAGTACTCACCGGCATGTGAGCGCCGCAGCCGCTAATCCACACCTGCGAACAAAATCATCGTCAGCGAGGCCCGAACCCGCATTGCCCGCCCGCGACAGTCCCTTTATTGTTTGATACTTTATTTGGGACAAAGGCATCTGCCCGTCTCCTGTTAGCCAATTTGATTTGACAAAGATACTTATATTGAGTTATTTTTGGATAATGATTATGAAGATAATCTAGCTGTACTTACAAACACTTTCCTTTTCAAAGTGGACTCTCCAAGGGTACAGGGTAGTGTTGACACAGTCGACATAAGTGCGCCAGTTTTATATATCTGCATGTTTTCACTTACAACGTAAAAACACATACTAAGTACGTTTTCTTGCCATTTACACTAACAATATCATTACTTAGTTAAGTTTGAGTGGTGGTAGATTTAGGTTTTTTTTTTAATTAAGCGCGATCGATTCTATTGTGAACGTGAATTTGATTGTTAATGGATTTACATTTAAGATCTTTCATGTAATATTTAAATGCAACAAAAACTGCCGAGGTTAGCCGTGTGAAGTCCGGTAAAGCACAACATAGCACTAAACCCTTTCTTAGAATATCTTAGAGATAGTCTACCTAGTAACTTCATGGACTATAATATGTGCAACATTTTTGTATTTCTGTTGTGTATTTCCAACGTGATTTCTACACACAATTACTCCAATAACTATTGGAGCAATAGATATCGTTAGCCTCGTGATGCAGTCGTTAGCCTGTGAAAACTCGACGATAATATCAAGTTCACAAGTGGTATCGAGTTCTACCGTTTCTTATTTCTGTTCTTCGGAACAGTTTATTCCGAGGAAAGGTTTGACATGATACCCACGGTCACGTTCTAACATCACATCGCTCACCGTCAACAGGGAGTTCATCCTTACAGCTTAGAACCAAAATAGGCTGCGGATACAGAGGGTATTTTTTCTAAGCACTTTATGGTATTGAAATTGATCGCTCTGCTGAGGTTTTTCCAAGTGAGTACAACATGGAGTTCTTCAAGGGCGTGTAATTCGTAGGTTTTTATTAGAGGTCGGCAACATACTAGTGATCCATAGGCTATGGTAACTGCTTACCATCAGGTAGGCCGTTCGCTTGTTTGCCACCTTAATGGCAGAAAAAGCTATGAGTCTTATCAAACGGCGTCGCTATAGATTTTACGTTGTATTATAATTTGAGACAATGGCGATTAAAGAAAATGTACTAGCCGTCACACACTCAATAGTAAATACCTATACCTACCTACTACATACACAGAGACGAAGCAAACATCGACGTGTATACCAACTGACATCTAATTATGTCTTGATGGAATAATTATTTGGGCTGCTATGTTCAAATACCATTTAGCTTATACAGTTCTTAGCTACATGCTAGACATAGACTCGAGGTATTAAAATATGTTATTACGTATTGATAAAATAATAATAAATAAATAAATTATAATCGGCACATACAGCCCGATAGCATTCCGGGCCGCGCCGATCCGGGCGGATCTGGCATTATCAAAGAGATTGGTAAACCTAGGAAAGGTATAGTAAGTCTATGGTTGACCCTGAGTCCATTATTTTGAGTGCCGAAATGTTGAAATATGAAAAACAAGGATTATCACAACCGAGATCTTAAAGATCTTACGTGGCAAGAGGTAGATAGATATGTTGGATAAGGAGAAAAAAGATGCGGGTAGGCAGTATCAGTCTACTGCAGTCAGTCTTCGTGAATACATGAATTTGACCCGGGTCAAGGATTGGCTCTGTTTAACCTGGGGCTTGACCAGGGTCCAGCCCATGGTTACTATCCTACTACTCGGGAACTATTGGTCCTAGAACACTACTTCCTATAGAGACATGATAGTACTCGTCGAGATCTATATTTCAGATTTCATGACAGCTGTCACCCGAAATGTAAATCTCGACGAGCGCTATCATTTCTACCTTCATTCCTTTTATATTATATTTTCGCGCCAAGCGGTAAGGCGATGCACATTAATTCGTCGCCGTCCATTTCTACCCGTACTTCGTACGTCGTACCTTTCCCGGAAAGCGCTTGATAACGACTAAATGGAAATTTTAAGAATGCCCGGCTCCCACCGACCAACAGTTTTACGAGCTGTGATCTGCAGTTTGGCGGTTTTATGGCCGTGTGAGGCTTGCCTGTTAATGGCTTTACATTTATGTTAATTGTTGTCACTATAGTTTAAGAGCATTGGTAAAGAAAAAGTGAAAATCAGTTGGCAAATTAATTAAATGCCGGTAATCTCGGTTCAGTCGAGAATCTTCGAGCGTAGCTTTTAGCATCGCACGCAGTAATAATTAGGCTCATAGAAAAGACTCATCTATGACTGCGATTACACCACCTTAATTCAGACACCTAGATAAAGGATGCTCCACATGTTAGCATGCGTTGCCAGTGGCCGATATTCAAAGGAACACAAGGAAACTCAAAAATCTTATTTCATATTTTTAAAAATACTGTTCTCGTGAAAATATTAATTTTTGAGCTGCCTTGTGTTTCTTTATAATATTCGCCACGGGCAACACTGCCCGTAACGGACGTGCCAACAAGTGGAGTGCCAATCTAGGTGCATGAATTAGGGTGTGTGTAATCGCAGCATATGTCCTATATACTTTGTCTCTGACAAATTTTCCATCCATCCATGTAAACAAACCACTATTCCTACAGACAAAACTCGTCGTCCGTCAAAGCACAAGAACATCTGCGAATTCACACGATGGGTCACACTAATTTAGCTTCAGTTTTGTAAGCAAATAACCACATAAAACGATCTACAAATCACAAATACACAATTTGAATTTTTTCTTTTGGTTTACATCAGTGAAAAATTTATCCTAGACAGACCATAGATTGGTCATCAATAGCAACACTGGCCGAAGGTTCGTCTTTATACACGTAAACGGATCTTTTGCAACCTCATGAAGCGAAACTGGAGTTTTTAAGTTTCGCGTAAGTGCAGGAGCGAATTTGACTTAATTGGCAAAATGTAAATAGTGTAATACCCTAAGCTTGTTTGTCTGTGGTATCTCATCATCACAGCTCGCCATCGCTCGGGAGGGGAATGCAAGGGAACGTGCCGCGGGGCGCCGGCGCGGGCTCGCCCGTAAATGCTTGCACGTCTTACATCCCTGACGTTCGGGGGGAAACGAGGTTTTGGTGGCGTCTCACGGGACACACGGGCGGCCCGAGCCACAGGTCAAGCATTTACGGACGAGCGACGAGCGGCACCAAAACTTGGAACGTCAGGAATATAAAACGCGCATCGCAGTTTCAAATCATTTATTATCGTCATCGTCGGCGGGCCGCGGCGCGCTCGCGAGCCACGCGTCCAGCGTGCCGTTGCGCAGCGGCGGGCGGCGGGCGGCGCGCGCGTCCAGCGCCCACAGGTCGATGTGCACCCGCCCGCGGGAGCGCGTGCGCCGCCCGCCGCCCGCGCGCCGCTCCGGCGACGGCGGCGGCGACGGCGGCGCGCGCCGGGGACGCACCTCGGCCGCCGCGTCCTCGCGCCAGTAGGTGAGCTCGGGCTCCGGCTCCGGCTCGGCGGGCTCGGCGGGCTCGGCGGGCTCGTGCTCGGGCTCGGGCGGCTCGACGCGCAGGCGCCGCCGCTTGTCCTCCCAGTCGCTGCGCTGCCGCTCCATGTCGTCCAGCGCGGCGCGCTCGGCGGCGGCCGCGTCCGCGCCGCTCTCCACCACGCGCATCGCGTATTTCTCCACGGGCGTGAGCTGCAACGAGGAAACGATTCTCGTATTTATTATTTCTATTTATATAGTAATTCATAATGGACATGGTGGTTAATTCATTATTAAGAAAGCAAACGGGTCTAACGCAATGAAAAATAAAAATCTCGAATATGGTTTTTTCGATTCAACTGCATTATTTCATATCATTAAGTTATAGAAAGCGATTTGCCGCACCTTTAAATACCTTTACTAATAGTTAACATATTTTTTTTTTTATTTTGTACGGATATCGAATCCCCTTAACTTTCGCGAGGCGAGAGTGTAACGGTGGGTGCGTTCACACGATCCGTTTGATTATTTACCACACAATTAAGACACGAGTACGTAAATTCTGATTGTTTAAAAATATTCGAATATTGAAATGAAGCGAATATTCGAATTACTCGAATATTCGACTTGCAAGCCCTAGTTGGTACCCTAACAGGGCCAGTAATATTCCTAATGTTCTGGTTAACTTTTAATTGTGTTTTCTTTATTCGGACGGGACCGAATTTGAAATATTATCCAATACACTCTCGTGGATTCCAAGTGGCAGTATACCTAGGCAAGCTTCGATTGAATTTGAAAGCTCCTTTTAGTGATTGTTTAATTCGAACGATCTAACTGGGACCAAAATGGGATGCAGAGCTGAACGGTGATTGTCATACAAAGCATTCGTGTTAAAACAATTACTTAAAATGTTATCACAAATTTGTTAGAATCTTCATATGGATCAGTATTATTCTGGGAACAAAATTGCATATTGAGAGAAGTGCGGCAAGTGAGAATGCATGAGATTAATCGCATCTACTGCGATAGCCTCCGAGTCCTGATTGCAGGATGAATAGCGCTCACGGTCGGCATTGACGCGAGACATGAAATCGGTTATCTACTGGTTCCTCAATCATTTATTTATTTATTTCAAATAAGTTTACATACACAGCTTATGCCTAATTAATGTAAACAAAATAAACAGTAAAACTAGATATAAAAGAAGAAAATATAAAAAAAAAAACAATGGGAAGTAAATTAATTAAACAAGATAGTTACATCAACTAAACATTATTTTGGTGGGGTGGCACTTCTGCAAATGTTGTCGAAATCATAGGTTGTCCAACAGCGTGGACTATCTACCTGTAAGCCAGTCAGAGAGTTTCCACTCTATTTCATTTACTCTCTTGAGTCCTCATCAGCCTTAATATCACATAACCAAATATCCCGCGCTAGATTCTTTGCATGAAGGTATTCAATACTTGGAACACAAAGAAAGCGAGCTAATAAAATTGAGCCAGAATGTTACCGTAATTACATACAATACTCGGAAGATAAAATTAAAACTTGTCCAAAATAATTTTGGACCTACATAAAGTCGGTTTCTGGGGGGCGATGTTATCTGTGAATTATTCAGTACAACTTTCACCACCTAGTGATAATCCCCTGGTGTTCGAGGACTTGAAGCATCAGAGCAATAGTGTCATGGAAATTATTTCAATTGAAATAACTCAAGAACTGGTTCTAAAATATTTAAAATCTATTAATGTAAGCAAGGGCGCAGGTCCTGATGGTATACATCCCTTATTAATATCTAAATGTGCCTCAGGACTCCTTGCATCTATCACATTTCTTTTTCAGAAGTCACTCAGAAAGGGATATGTCCCTTCATTGTGGAAACGGGCTTCAGTAACACCGATTCCTAAGGGAGGCGCTAGGCAGAATGTTGGAAATTATTGGCATATATCTTAGTTGTGTCAATTTTGTAAAATATTAGAAAAAATTTTCACGTCACATATTTTCAACTGTTCGGCGATCCATCATTCCGAATCAGCATGGGTTTATCGAGGGCCGATGCGTTAAAAGTAATCTCTTGACATTTTCTGAGCTTATTTTCAATGCATTGGACAACAAATATCAGGTAGACGCTGTGTATACTGACTTTGCCAAGGCTTTTGACAAGATCTGTCATAAAACACTGTTGAGAAAGCTGTGGAATCTATATCTTATCTTATCTATATCATCTATACATGGCGATCATTGTCGCTGGGTTAAATCGTACGTGCAAAACAGAAGTCAGGCAGTTGTTTTGGGTGGTTTCACCTCTAGATACCGGGAAATCACAACAGGAGTGCCCCAAGGTTCTCACTTGGGTCCGCTTCTTTTCATTGTGTATATAAATGATATCACAAAGGTTACAACCAATTTATACAAAGATGTATATGCTTAAAATGTATATGCTTAAATCATACGTTGAAAGCAGGACGCAGTCTGTGGTACTGAATGGGTACACCTCGCAATCTGTAGTAATACCATCAGGAGTGCCACAGGGTTCTGTGTTGGGTCCGCTTCTGTTCGTATTATTTGTAACTGACATAGACAAGTGCTTTTTGCATTCAAAAGTTCTATCTTTCGCCGATGACATGAAAATTTATAAAACTATAGAATGCCACAACGATGCCGTTTTACTACAGGACGATATCAACCGATTGTCGCAATATTGTCATCTAAATCGATTGGAGCTGAATGTAGAAAAATGTCTATGTATTACTTCACACGTAAACAATCATCATTACATTATAACTACGGCATGGATGGTGTACCCCTGACACGGGTGACTACCGTTAGGGACCTCGGAGTAACGCTGGACTCTAAACTGCTCTTTGATCAACACATCTCAAATGTAGTCGCGAAGGCTTCCAAAATGCTGGGGATCATATTCAGGGTGTGTAAACAATTTAGTAGCGTTAAAGCACTTAAAATACTTTACTGTTCGCTGGTACGAAGCAACTTAGAGTATGCATCCCACATCTGGAATCTCACCTACCAGGTCTACATAAACAGCTTGGAGAAGGTTCAGTAAGAGGCTTTATACTGACTATTTTGGCTTACAGGAAAATGCAATTTCTGATTGTGTTTTTGGTCTGTAGCTATGTATGTAAATTCTCGAACTGCATTCTCTGGTGTTGTTGATATTATTTTTGCTGTTTTTATTTATTAATTTCTTTTGTTCAAAACTGCGTAAAGGTAATATTGATAATTTTTGAATTGTGCAGCTGGTGCGACTGTACAACCTTACCTTTTTACGTTTGGTGGGTACCCACGTAATACACATTAGGTTGATAATATTACAAACAAATACATAACAAATTGTGTAGCTCCGAAAATTGTGTTGACATTGTACATTGTTCTTTACTACAATATAAAAAATATTTGTATAGTGTACTAAGTACGTCCTCTTGCCGTTTACACTAACAATATCATTGTTTAGTTGTTAAGTTTAAGTGGTGGTACATTTAGATTCATTTTTTAATTAAGCGCGATTGATTCTATTGTGAACGTGAGGTGAGATAGTGGTATAATGTAAAAAAAAGCTAGTCACCTGTTTCATGAGAGCAGCGAACTCGCCCTCCTGCGTATCGGCGGGCGCGTCGTCGCGCGCCTCGGCGGGGGCGGGGGCGGGGGCGGCGGGGGCCGCCGGGGGCGCCGCGGGGGCGCCGGCGGCCGCGTCGTCGAGCGGCAGGCTCTCGTCGAACTCGGCGAGGTCGTGGCGCTGCTCGGCGCGGGCGGCGCGCGCGGCCGCCGCGTCCGCCTCGTCCTCGCACGCCGCCAGCGCGCTCTCCAGCTCGCCGCCCGCCGCCGACACCGCCGCCGCGGCCGGAGCCGGCGCGCCCTCGGCCTCGGTGCCGAACAGCTCCTTGATGTTAGCCTACCGACACGTAAATTGCATTTAGAAAAATTACTAAACTTCTCCCCGACGGGGACCTGTCGACCTCGCCGGCGGGCGGCACACGCACCTGTCTCAGGTAGGAGGTGGTGAAGTGTCCGTCCTCGATGGCGAGGTGGCCGAGCGCGCGCTTCTGCTCGGCCTTCCGCAGGATGTTCTCCTCGACGGTGGCGGCGGTGACGAGCCGGTAGACGTGCACGTCGCGCGTCTGGCCGATGCGGTGCGCGCGGTCCTGCGCCTGCGCGTCCATCGTGGGGTTCCAGTCCGAGTCGTAGAACACCACCGTGTCGGCGCCGGTGAGGTTGAGCCCCACGCCGCCGGAGCGCGTGGACAGGATCATGGCGAAGACGCGCGGGTCGCCGTTGAAGCGCTCGACGAGCGGCTGGCGAGCGTCCACGCGCGTCGCGCCGTCCAGCCGCAGGTACGTGTGGCCGTGCATCGACAGGAACGCCTCGAGCACGTCGAGCACGCGCGTCATCTGCGTGAACACCAGCACGCGGTGCCCGCCCGCCTTCAGCCGCCGCAGCAGCGCCGCCAGCGTCTGCAGCTTGCCTGGGGAAGGAAGGCACACTCTCGGTTCACTCGGGCCCGAATAGTGTAATCAGCGGAGGGTGGTCGGGCCCCACTCACCGCAGTCGTACTGCAGCAGGCGGGGATGCGGGAAGGCGACGGCCTGCCGGGAGGCGGGCGCGTGCAGCTCGGCGAGCGCGGCGGCGGCGGCGGGGCGCAGCGAGCGCTCGAGCCGCGCGGCCGTGCGCCGCCACGCGCGCGCCGCGCCCGCCCCCGCCCCCGCGCCGCCCTCGCCCGCCACGCCGCCCGCCTCGAGCACGGGCGCGCCCGCCACCGCCGCCCGCCAGCACACGCTGAACCTGACACAGTAAAACAAAACTTTATCAAAATTACCATTTTTTTTTTGGTTTTTTTTTTAATTTCTTCAGGAAACAAAAAGTTTTTTACAAATATTTCATGCAAATTTACCTAACCTGACCTATAGTTTCATATAAAACTAAGCAAGTTTTACAATAACTTGTGCTATCTTGTTGTTGTTGGTTTTTAGTATTAAATAGTTAATTAAATTAAAATATCATTTTTGAGTTTCGGTATGTGAATACTAGTGGGTAGAATTGTGTTTGTCATTAGGTACGTAAGTGTAATGTTGTAAATTTTTGTGCACCGCCTGCAATTAATTTTTTTTTACCAGTTTTTGGGGTAGACTGGTAGATAACGCTACAAAGCTTTAAGTCCACCTTTGTACTATTTTGTGCATAAAGTATTAAATAAAATAAATAACTAGTCGAGCAGAAAGAGGCCATTGCACGTATACGATACAACATTACTAGCAACACTTAAAGTTAAACATCGTAATTCTGAAGGTAGATATTTTACTAAAGCTTTAACTAAAAGGTATTGTGAACTACATCAGTTCTTTTAATTTCAATTTCAATTTATTTATTTCGCATTCCATGTGTTACATATAGATGTTATAATAATAATAAGAATCAACATGAATCAATTTCTTTTTGAACTGTGAGATACTTAAGAAAAATAAGTCTTAGTAAGATTTGTGGGTTACATTGGCGGTATGCGGGGCGAGGGGAGGCGCTCCCGCCCGCGCGTCGACCGTCTGACGTCCTCCGCATCCCGCGCATACCCCGTTGTGGTCCGCTAGTACTACCTTTGTTTTCATTGTTTATTCCCACGGTTAATGAGGCCTCAAAGTAGAATTTTAAACCGACAATGTAGAAAACTTGTGTCCGACGTATACACTTAATACACTTTTATGGCGACAGAAACAAGAAAGCGGTACAAAAACAGAGGCCGCAACTAAAACGTCGCTAATTTTATTTTATTTTATTTTATTTGGAAAACTTACAGCTTAAATTACGGCAAAGAGAATTGTGAACTTTACTATGTCTTACTTTTTTACTCTTGTCTATGAATTCCGTTAAGTTTTTGTTTATTTATTTTATCTGTATTTGTGTGAATAAGCTACTGATAAATATATTTTCTTAAACTAATTTTATGCACAAACCACAACAGCACAAGGCGCATCACAGAAAAAGTAAGAGCAAAAAATCAAACATGTTGGATCGCCGGCGGACACGAGCGAAAAAGGTCGTCGAGCCCAAGTTCACATACTCATTCGCCCATCACCAAAGACAATGGTCACCCTTTACGACACCAAGTCGACGGGTCGGGGCGATTCTACTCTGCCGGACACCACGCGGCCGAACGGACGAAATGCATAAAATGCGTATGGACCGACCTGTCGATAATATCGTGCATATCTCGGAGGAGTTCGGCGAGGTCGCGAGGCGGCAGCGGCGGCGGGCCGGCGGCGACGGCGGCGCGCAGGTCGGCGCCGTACAGCGGCAGCCGCCAGCAGCGGCGCTCGTTGGCCGCCGCCAGCCGCCGCAGGCAGTCCCGCCGGCGCGCCGCCAGCCGCGCGGCGCCCGCCGCGGGGGCGGGGGCGGGGGCGGCGGCGGGCGCGGGGGCGGCGGCGATGGTGCGGCGCGGCGGCGGCGGTGGCGGCAGCGGCGCGGGCGCGGGCGCGGCGGTCGGCACGCGCGGCACGAGCCGCAGGTGCAGGCGCAGGCGCGCGGGCGGCGGGCGCGGCTCGGCGCGCGGCGGCGGCGCGGGCAGCTCCTCGACGAGCCGGCGCGGCGGGGCCAGGTGGCGCGCGCGGTGCGCGGCGAAGGCGCCGGCGCCGGCCGCCTCCAGCGAGGCGAGGTCGCCGGCGAGGCGCGCCGCGGCGGCCGCGCGCCGCAGCACGCCCGTCGCCAGCGCCAGCGCGGGCACCCGCAGCCGCAGCGCGGGCAGCTGCAGCGGGGACACCACGGGCCGCGGCTCGAACAGGTCCGGGTGGTTGCACACCTTGCGCAGCTGCATGAGAACGTTGATCACGCTGAGCAGGTTCCCCGACGCGAGACTTTCCCTGGTTCTGAAAAATAACCGACGGATCGTGAGCGAGCCGCGCCCGGCGGGGGAAAGCCGCCTCGCCCCGGGCCGGCGTATCGTACTCACTTCGCCCGCGCCATGAAGTCGTCGTAGAGGAAACGCTGGCGTTTCGAGAGTCTACACATCAGCACGTGTTCGTACTTCCGCGGCATCTGTCGCTCGACGTCGGCTTTCAGACGCCGGAGGAGAAACGGTCGCAAAACCTGTACAGAAAGCGCATTTATTATTGAATTCTATTTTAGTGATGAAAGAATATAGGTTCCCGTGTGGCCGGTGGAGGGTGGAGGGTGGAGGGTGGAGGGTGGAGGATGGAGGGTGGAGGGTGGAGGGTGGAGGGTGGAGGGTGGAGGGTGGAGGGTGGAGGGTGGAGGGTGGAGGGTGGAGGGTGGAGGGTGGAGGGTGGAGGGTGGAGGGCGTAGTGACCTCGTGCAGGCGGCGCACGAGCGCGTCGTTCCGGGCGGCGCCCTCGGCCGCGGCCGCCACCTCGCCGAACCACTCGCGGAAGTGCGAGTGCGACGCGAACACGGCCGGCATCAGGAAGTGCATCAGCGACCACAGTTCGAGCAAGCTATTCTGCAGCGGCGTGCCGGTCAAAAGGAGCCGCCTATGAAAAAAAATCCAATGTTTAATTTAATATCAACATCGAGAATAAAATATCGTTTACATTTTTTATTAACTCACCTTTCGGTCTGAAAATTCAGGAGCATCTGCCATCTTTGAGATTTAAAGTTTTTTATATTTTGTGCCTCGTCCAGAATGAGATATTTCCACCGTTTTCTACGAAAACTCTGATGATCCTGCACTACGAGCTTGTAGGACGTGATACACACGTGAAACGAGTTCGCTTTGGTCCACCCGACTCGCTTGAGCTTGCGTTCCTTTATGGTGCCGTAGTACGTGAGAATCTTGAAGGCGGGACACCATTTCTTGAATTCTATCTCCCAGTTCATGACGACGGAGGTGGGCGCCACGACGAGGTGCGGCCCCCAGTCGGCGCGCTCCAGCGCCAGGTGAGCCAGCAGCGCGATGGTCTGGATGGTCTTCCCCAGCCCCATCTCGTCGGCCAGGATGCCGTTGAGGCTGCGCACGTGCATGGTGGCCAGCCAGTGCAGCCCCACGTGCTGGTACTCGCGCAGCGGGTGCCGCAGCAGCCGCGGCACCGGCGTGCCCACGGCCGTGTCCGCCAGCGTCGTGCCCGTCGGCTGCAGCGCCGCCGCCAGCGACGAGCACGCCTCCACGCGCTGCTCGCCGTCCGCGCCGTCCGCGCCCGCGGCCTCCGCCTCGCCCGCCGCCGGCTCCACCAGCGCCTCGAGCGGCGCGCCGGCGCGGCCGTCGCTGTCCTCGCTGGCGGAGGAGCCGGAGTCCTCGTCGTCGTCGTCGTCGCTGGAGGCGTCGCTGGCGGCGCGCGGCGGCGGCGGCTGCGCGTAGCGGCGCACGAGCTCGTCGAGATCCAGGTCGGCGTCGTCCCTGAGCGCGGCCAGCTCGGCGGCGGTGTCCTCGCCGGTGGCGCGCTCGCGGCGCTCCTGCTTCGCGATGGTGTCCTCGTCGTCGGCGCTGTCGTCGTCGTCGGGCCCGTAGTCGGAGGGCGGCGGCGAGTGCGCGGTGGGCGGGCGGTAGCCGGGCGGCAGCAGCGCGGCGAGGTCGAGCCGGCTCTCGCGGCGCAGCGCCTCGATCTCCTGGCGGCGCTCGTTGGGCGTGGCGGGCGCCTCGCGCTCCTGCGCGGCGATGGTCTCCTCGTCGTCGTCGGAGCTGGAGCGCGGCTCGAACTCGTCGTCGGAGGGCGGCGCGGAGGCGGCCGCGCTGCCGCCCGCGCTGCCCCCGCCCCCGCCCCCGCTCCCGCCCAGGTTGGCCGCCAACTGCCGTGAGTACAGCTCGGTGCGGTCCACTATGTAACTCAGCTGTTCGTCCAGAGCTTCTTTTCGTGCGCGCTCGACACGTTGAACCCGTTTCCACTCCACCAACTAGCAACAAAAATAAAAGTTAACAAAACCTGCATTAGCTTAAGCACTAGCGCACACCAATCTAGTATTAAAAGTAAATAAAACTTGTGGAATAAGTAAAGTACCAATCGGAATTCGATATATCCGAGTAAAGAGATAGTTTTGTAGACAGCTTGTATTTCACAATCCAGAGAAGGGTAATGTTGCTTTACTTGTTCTATTTTTTAGTTATTTTTAGCTTTGTGAAACAAAAACGCTGTTTATGTATTAAGCCCGCCCAACCTCCCACCTGCACAACTTGCAATCCAATCGAAAAATTCATGAGTTACCTAATATATTCCACACGAAAAGAAAGACATGGGTGATCCCTAAGCCAAAGAGCATGCACTTATACAAATAAACAAATATTAAAATATCTGATAAAAACACATACCTTTTCAACATTTGCCCAAAAAGTCCTTATCTCTTTTGCTGCAAAAGCAGCTATCTTTTTCAACTGTAATTCTTGTGCTTTTTCTGCTTTTTGGGCAGCTAAAGCTTTATCTTGAAAATATTTCTGCACAGCTCGGGCACACTAAAACAGTCAGTACAATAGTAAGTTTGACAGACAACTTATTTGCGCCCTTATTTATTGTTTCACTTTTGGAAACGCCGCCATTGAATCACTCAACATATAAAATAATCATCTTGGCGTGAATGACCCGGTTGCGTTCTCGCGCTCAAGTGAAGTCGCGGAAACGTGTAGGTTTCATCACGATGTTTTCCCTCACTGTAAGAACATCGGTTAGTGTTCAACAAATGTACATAACTTAGAAAAAGTAATTTATACATGGCGGCACTGGGGTTCAAACCCGCAAGTTTAACATGATACTATTTAAAGTTGAAATTTATTTCACAAAACGATTGTATCGGATTTCAATTAAATAACTTAATTTATATACAGATTTAGCTTTGGTAAGTTCCTGCAGTTACAGGAGTCACGAAAAACGTTCTTTGAAACCTTCGCGAGCACAAAATAGAAAAATTACCGAAGGTCCACTCCCGACGTCCTCGAAAATTATGACGTAAACTTGCCAACTCACTAGGGTTGTTACTGTATACGTTCTGAATTTTGAAAGGGTATTTAAAAGATAGAATAGAATTTTAAAGATCGTTTACAATAATATGTCCCTTGTAAAGCACGAATATCTAAGCCTTGCCATAATGTGATCATAATTGCTTCCCATGCTGTTGTTATCATATTTTCCATATCAGATTCAGATATTATGCCTTAGGAAAGCGTAAAAATAATTTACTGATTTATTTACCTAAATACCGAACAAGCTATAGCATATTTTTTCCAGAAATTATAAAGTTGATTAATAAGTAGAGAGAATCCGGTTACTATCCGGTATCCGGCCTATCCGGCGTTAATTTACTATCCGGCCGGATACCGGATAGCAAAAAGTTTATGAAAAGTATATAAAAGTGATGTTATTCATAGGAAAAAAAGTTATCTATAAAATTATTGTTATTCCTTTAACAAAACATTATTGATTAGGTACCTACCCGTTGTTCATTAAGTAGGTAGATTAGAAAAAAGAATGCAAAGTTAATCTAAGTTAAATAAAGATAAATTATTATAAAATGGGTTAAATTACGAATTGCTCCTACATTGAGAGGTAGCATGCGGTTTCGTTTGTCTTCTGCGAGCTTAAGATAATCTTTCACTACACTCTGGTCCATGATGCTGGGGCTGGGCCTGGGGCTAGGGGACCCGTATTTCGAATCGAAGGTACCGCCCGAGGTCGGAAGAATTGTTCAGAATAAAGTTCAAATTATTTGTATTGAACGAAAACTTGAAATCACGTCTAAATGCAATACTATGGTTATAGTCAGTTGATCTGATGATGGAGAAGGAAGGTGGCCAGAATTTTTTATATAAGACTAGACAGGCATTTCCGACAAGAAACCATTAAGGCGGCCATTACGGTATTTTATTCTGATAAAAACCGTCACGTGGTGCCAATCGGCTCTCGAGACTGTTCAACCAGTCCAAGAGTCTCCAGCGGAAGACCTTGGTCAACCTCGCTTCGCCATCGGTATTAGAACTCGTAGCGGTGCTGAAGTTCACTAGCCTCAAAGTCTGAAATGGTCACACATCAGTTCTTGGACTATGCGTTCGTATGTTATTAAGTAATATTAGTTACGTACACTTAATTTATTTTATCAATAATAATATCGTTTAATTAAATTATATTCAATTTACGTCGACAATACAACGAACTCTCAAGTTAACAACCGCGAGCACTGCTTGAAACTGCTTGAGAATACCTGTAAACGTAACGTCAATATGTGCGTGACGGAAATGGCGCTTTGTTTCCAGTGGACCTTCTGTTTGGGGAGGGCTTTTTATTTTGTGGCGCGAGTCTGTTCTATATTCAAAATTGTACACTGTAAAGTGTCTCTTACCTTCTTAGCAGCTTGCTTCTTCCATTTCCGCTCATGAGCAAAGTCTTGAGCCAGCCAGGCCATCTCCTCGAGCAGGTAGTCCCAGTGCGTCTTGGCGCGCGGCGGCTCCATCACGCGCGGCAGCCGGCGCTCGGCCCACAGCCCGGCGCGCGCCAGCTCGGCCACGCGCCGCGCCACGTACGCCTCCTGCTTGGCCTTCTCCACCACCTCGTCGGCGGCGGGCGCGGCGGGCGCGGCTGGCGCGGCGTTCGCTGCTGGCGCGGCGGGCGCGGCGGGCGCGGCGGGCGGGGCGGGCGCGGCGGGCGGGGCGGTCGCGGCGGGCTCGGCGGGTGCGGCGGGCGGCGGGTCCGGCGGGGGCGGCGCCAGCGGCGGCGGCCGCCGCGCCTCCACGAACGCCACCAGCTGCGGCGCCGGGGGCCTCTTTCGCCAGGCGATGTAGTCCATCATGTTGCCCCCCGCCTGTAGGAAGTACAGCTCGCTCAGCTGTTCAGTGAGACGCTCCCGGAGTGTCTTGATGCGTAGCAGCTTGCTCTCCAGGATCCGCTTCCGTAAAGCGGGAATTTCTTCCAACTTAGGTCGTTTCTTGGGTGGCTCGTCGAGCTGCAGCGGCGCGGCGCCGTTGAGCGCCGCTTCGCCGCCGCCGCTGACGCTGCCCACACCGCAGGCGCTCGGCATGTCTGCGTTCTGTAAATAATAATAAAAATCGAATGTTTTGTATTTATCAAAACAGCATGTTTTGTTTTTATTGATTATATGGTTAGGACAAGCGAAATGGATGGATGAAAATGTCTTATAAGAGATATATTTTGCAGCTAAATAAATGAGATTTCTTCGATGTTATTAGGTAGGTCCTGTTTGTAATTATTTGGAGTCTCAGGTCACGAAACGAACTTATTTGTGGCTATTTCATTGTATTTGTTTCATGTATTTGTCTATAATAATAGTTATTGCCATTGCATCTATTGAAGTGCTCTCTCTGCCCGACGAGCGAGCACTTCGCCTAGCGCTCTTCCCGTGGCTGTCATAAGAGGTGACTAATAGACAAATTCGGAAGATGGGCAGCAGCATCCTTCTGGGCAGCGAAACATCTACTGCGATCGCCAACCCGCCTGCGAAGCGTGGCGATTATGGCAATCTCCACCAGCATGACAAGTAAACACAGGCGACCAACTGTCCCTAGGTGGTGTCGGGTTCCTCGTCCACAAATCCTTCGCGAACAACGTCGTCAGCGGTATTCGTTGAAGGTCATACAGGTCTACGCGTCGACTTCGAGCCACTCAGGTGATGAAGTAGAGGCTATGTATAAGGAATTGAGAAACACAATACACTGTTGTCATGGGGGATTTCAACGCGAAACTGGGCAAACGAAGCGGTGACGAGTTGAGAGTGGGGCAATTTGGAGTTGGAAGTCGGAACGTCCGTGGCCAGATGCTGGCCGGCTTCATGGAGAAGGAGGGTCTCTATATGGTGAACTCATTTTTCAGGAAGCCGGATCATCGCAGATGGACGTGGGTTAGTTCCGATGGTGTTACAAAAAATTGGATTGACTTGATCCTATCTACGAAGCGGCATATATTCAATGATGTTTCGGTGATCAACAGTGTGAAAATTGGCAGTGATCACCGCTTGGTAACAGGCACATTGACTTTAAATCCAAAGCTAAGAAGATCGAGACTGAAGAAGTCTACGCTTCGGCCTACCTATCCAAATCCAAAACCCCGAGAGCTTTCAACTCGAATTACAAAACCGCTTCGAATGCGTAGAAGAGTGCGTCGACGTGGCCGACTACAATAACAGGTTCGTGGAAACTGTCTACACGGTTGGGTCAAGGTTCTGTTTAACCTGCCGTACAAAAATAACCTACAAAATATCTGACGCAACACTCAAACTCATGAAATAAAAGCGCGGAATGGCTCTGCAATCCCCTCTTGACGTCTCTCAATTTATGCGACATACTAGACAGATCTCCAAGTCTCTGACTCGCGACGTACGCCGCTTCAATACTACCAATATTTATGCGACGATCTAGCGGAACAAAGACTCTAAACTTTGCGAGAGATCTGTCGATTGGACAGAGCCAGCTGACGAGACTGAAAAACGGATGACGGCAAAGTTGGTTCGACCAAGTCCGAGGTTAGACCCCAAAGCCAAGTTAACCTGTAACTAGACCGAAGATATCCCGGACATCAGTCTGTACGAGATTATTATGACTTTTAAACAGCTCAAGAATAACAAGGCGCCTGGTGGCAAACCTGTGCTTATCACCCTTGACAAGCTGTTTAATTCCGTCATCCTCGAGGGAAAAACGCCGGAGGCATGGTACAGAAGCATAGTGATATTGTTCTTTAAGAAAGGTGATGAGACTCTCTTGATTCAGACCAATATCACTGCTGACCCATGTGTATAAGCTGTTTTCTAGAGTCATTACGAATCGCCTCGCACGCAGGTTTGAGACTTGCAACCTCCCGAACAAGCCGGGTTCTGAAAAGGTTTTAGTACCATAAATCACATACATATGCTGCGGCAGATTATACAGAAGACCGAAGAGTATAACCGGCCATTATGTTTGGCGATTCGATCGAAACTTGGGCGGTGCTCCAGGCTCTACAGCGGTGCCAAATTGACTATCGATATATCGAAGTATTGAAGGATTTGTATGAAAACGCCTTTGTATCAGTTCGTCTCCAGGACAAGACCTCTGAGCCTATTCAGCTGCAGCGAGGAGTTAGACAAGGTGATGTCATATCACCGAACTTGTTCACCGCTGGACTGGAGGATATCTTCAGGTTTCTGGACTGGGACGAACTTGGCATCAATATTAATGGCGAGCACCTCACTCACTTCAGATTTGCTAATAATATCGTAGTTATGGCTGAAACCTTGGAAGTCTTGAGCAAAATGCTTGATGACCTCTCTAGTGCCTCTCAACAAGTAGGTCTTAAAATGAACATGGACAAGACTAAAATATCTCAAATATCCATGATGTGCCTACTCCAGTGACAGATGGAGGCACTCCACTTGGAGTTGTTGACAACCATACATACGTAGGACAAATATTCCAGATAGGTTGGTCTAATTTTGAGAAAGAGTCAATCGACGAATCCAACTAGGTTGGGCAGCGTTCGGGAAGCTACGCCATATATTTTCGTCCTAATTACCGCTGTCTCAAGACGAAGGACTTTGACCAATGTGTGTTGCCAGTGATGACTACGGGCCTTATAAGAAAGCTCACTGACACCGAAAGAGCAATGGAGATTCGCAAGCGAACCAAGGTCACCGACATAGCCCTAAGGATTGCCAGGCTAAAGTGGCAGTGGGCAGGGCACATAGCTCGAAACAGATGCCCGATGGGGCAGTAAAGTTCTCGAGGGCGGCCACGTACCGGAAGACGCAGCGTGGGTAGGCCAGGCCTCCCACAAGGTCGACCGACGACCTGGTAAATATAGCAGGTACCAGCTGAATGCGGATCAATAGACACAGTGCCAAAGTCATTGTCGAGGATATTTCGAAATCCATTCGAGTGAATCAGTACACAAACTTAGTAATTTTACTATGCTCGGTTCTATATGGTACTCTTTAATTTCATTCCGAATTTGGACCTCCAGCCCTGCGCTCCCCTGATGACTCTGGTGATTAAAACGTCGCTAAGATCTTTTGTGGACAATTATATAATCTAAGAGGTGCCAGTGCTTAAAACTGGGGTGCATCCATGTGGCTTTATATTTTTCTGGCAGGCTGAAATATGTGTTTGTAAGGCAAAGCTCGAATTCGTTGGTGTTGCATTTCCAAACTCCACGGCGTCCCAAGTACTTCCTTCCATGCACTACATTCCGTACTATGGTCGCCTAATAAAACAACTTTATCTTTCGATGGGGATATTTTTAAATACGTGGCGTAGGTAACTTCGGTAACGTTCGGCGACGGTAGAATGGGCGCGTACACGATGATTTTCAGATGACAGTGGAAGCCGAAGCGTAATGATCGTAACCTCCTTTAGCAAATAGCAAGCCCATTCCACTAGCCGCTCTTTCGGACGTAGGTTTCCCGCTTCAGTAATATATGTAGCCACCAAGTTGTTCACAGAGCTCTCCGCCATGACTTAGATGAGTTTCGCTTATTGCTGCAACATCGACATTGTCTCGGGAGAGTCTCTGACAATAAGAGCCGTTTCCCTCTCTGGGCACAGATTGTTTTCGTCGTCTTTAAAAGTGCGAACATTCCAGGTTCCTTTAATTAAATTTATAATTTGCTAAGTTGTTTTGTATCTTATTCCGAACGCGTGTTTTCGATGTCCAAGTGACTGCGGTTTACCACTTGGAGTTGGACGAAATATGTTTCGGTCACCTTTTCTAGGCCCCTCCCCGGATTGGGGAACGCAGAGTGATTCTAAATAGGGCTGCATTGTCGCCAGACCACTCTCGTCTAACCGCTTACGTGCAGAGAATCAGCTAAGGCCCAACCACATCGGAATCCGAAACCCCACGACCAGCTCTCCATGGCCGCAGGACTTTTGCAAGCTCAAAATCCATAGAATAGCAAGGGTCTACTGCGCGTGCAATTAAGTGGGCAAGTAGTTGCACTGGTACAGATCCACTTTCTCGTCCTCCATTTCCGCGCACCAATGAATCAGGTGGCCGATATGATTTATGGGAAAAGCAGGATGCAGTAATTAGACACACGTCATCGTAAGATTCCGACAACTGCCCTTTGAGGCGTATTGCAACACCTTGCTACACCGCTTCAGAAGCCAGTAACGAGCGCCTATTGACAGTGTCCGCTTCCTATACCGATGTAGGCTTCAGTGTATTTCTGGGGATTACCTATTACAACTGTGGGTCCACAGTCTGCTAGGTTTAGCACAAGGGTCAACGCAGTTTGGGAGGGTGTGACCATCACTAGCCACTAGCAGAGAGTTTATAGAGGTCAAAACATCAACCATAATGCTAAGTGAGGAGTTGACCGATAGCCAAATAAAACCACTATTACGCCCTAACCTACCCACCAGTACAACTGTATGAGACTACTTTATCACATATAGACAAAATAAAATACTTAGAAATGCACCTAGATAGAAGACTCGCACATTAAATAAAAAAGAGACCAGGCCAACAGGAAGTTCATGGAATTGAAGTGGTTGATTGGCAGGGAATCAAAGGATGATGGGCTCTAATAACTATTACTGTACATTCAATGACCTATTCAACAATGTATCACTCATAGCTATTGAGTCTTGTAATCCCGGTAGCAGGTCCCTTCGAGTTATAAACAGGTTTATAACTGGATAATACAAATAATTGAAGTGAGACATCTTAGTAACTATTAATCTACATTCCAAACCACTATTCAATTAAGTACCACTCTTCTCAATTAAGGTCCAGGTGAGAAATTAGGGCCCAAGTCCCAAACAAATAGAGCATCATCCTTTGTCTCTGGAAAGTAAACTACAAATTTATAAATAAATCATAAAACCAATTTGGAGCTATGGAATCCTGCTTAGGGGTTCAGCAAGCCACAAGATTCAACGTGGCTCAAACATTAAGATTCTGCAGATTTTAAAACATTGCATTGAAAATTATAACTTTTGTTATAATTTTCAATGCCCCTTGGTTTATAAAAAAAATACATGTCAATACACTGGCAAATGACTTGAGAAACAACTGTGAGAATAGAAATTGTCTTAAAAGATTCAGACTAGCCTCAATATGAGGCAATTGTATGGGATGATATGTCAGTGGATGTACATAACACATTCACATAAACATAAAGCTCATGCCTGTGTCCCACACATCTCCCAAAATCCTTATCATACAAACAAATAATCCAATAGCCAATGGCTGATGGCAGATAGATAGCTGAGAAAGAGAACAAAGAAAATTATCATTCATAGAGGGTACCTTGAACCTTTATTTTTTGTATTAAATTGAATGTCTCCTACCTGTAAATTATTTTTATTAACTCTTGTCCATTTTTTTATTTATAATTAAGCAAAAATCTAATATGTCATGTACCTATCTAAAGGTAAGTTGCTTAGAAATAAATTCATACATTGACCTGTCTCTGTTGCTCCCGAGTAAATATATTAGCATCACACCTTCAGTCCAGTTTAGTAGTGTCCTTGAATCTGCACGAGTGCCAAGAGTGGAGATTATGGCAACAACTCCTACATAACATCTGATATAGTTCAATGGACTGATTGCAGATATTACAAAAAAAAAACTCCCCTTTAGTGGGAGAGGCACTAAGTCCCACAGTGGAGTGTTAGGGGCTGTGATGATGGTGATGATGAACAGACAGGTAGTAGCTAACTGGTCAATGTGCGAATATCTTTTATCTAAGCAACTAACCTTTATCAATAAAAGAAGCATAGCTAGCAAGGGAGGGTGGCATGTGGGGAAAGCCCTACTACCTAAGACCAAAATAATAGTCACGCTCTAAGGTTACAGTATAGCAAAGGCGATGCTCAGGAAAACCACTTGTAAAATTTCGGTACCCACTCTAGACAAGAAATGTGTCTAAAAGCAATTTGGTCTCACTGTCAATAGAGCAGACAGTCCATCCACCTGATAGTAGCAACTGACGACCATAGCATCTCTATGGTTATACTTATAGGTTTCCACTTAACAAAATTGTTTACAAATTAACAATTTTACATAGGTACAAGCTTAAGATTTTTAAGTTTTTGAGATTTATGTATGACAATAGAAATGTAAAGTAGGTAGGTAGGTATGTATGTAAGTAAGTATTTAAGCACTTGGAATATTGTTAGCACTTTGAATTTAAATGAATAAGTACATACAGGGAAAGAGAACGGGGGCCCGCTATTGCAGCTGTCGCCGGCCGCCACAGGCGCGGCGCACTCATCGCGCGTGTTCATGCTGCATTGCAACACACGATGATCACTCACCGCTGTGGCTTATAGGAAATTTGAACTTCACTAATATACTCTAACTTGATCGTTCGATTATGTCCGTTTACAGAAAATTTATACATCACAAATTTTCAGTAGTTCCGTTTATTCAGTCTTCTAATGAACATACAACTGTAAACTATACACTAGATGCGTTTCTGGGACAATTAATAGCAGAAACTTGCAATTTGTTGCAACAAGCAAAATAACCTGAAGAACAGTAAACAAATGGCAGAGGCAAATACAGTCCAGCGGCCATATTGAAATCGTCAGTCCGTTCGCGCCTCATACATTTTAATCTTTAGTTTTCATCACACTGTAAAGTCATCACAATATCTATAATATACTTTTATGCTCATTACAATGTACAGAACACCATATCACATTTATTTATTAAACACAAAATGGACACAACTAAATAAAATCCTTTAATTTCTTGGCTCATCAACGAATTTTTCTTTTTTCGGATTTGACTACTACTAGAGATGTCCATCACCCCAGCCAGCCCACGAACATGAGTCTATCAAACCGATTTTTCCGAGCATCGAAAACGATATTAAATTTTAATTGTAATGGTAAGTAGAACATATTTAGTAGCTAATAAGGATCTAATAAAATAGCAAACTTTGTTTAAAAATGCTGTCAAAATGCGTTTCTTTGGCAATGGCTAGAATGCAAAATACAATAGGACAAGAAATGTCAATACAGCTCATTATTTCTTTTGGGTATCTCATCTCTACTCCGGACGACACGGATGCCATGCCCAAACACAACGCGTAGTGTATGAGGCTGATTACACCTTTGCTTAAGTTAAGCAGCCTCCATATGCTGGTAATTCCGCAGGCACGAGGCAGCCCATCCGCAGATAAAATATATTTTGGGAATTTCTACTCGTAACGAACACAAACAAATCTGACTTGTGGGCGTATTTCGATCCGTACGACTTCATGATTTTTTTGAACTTGTCATTATTTAATATTGTCTTTATTATAAAAGTAAGGTGTCTAGTGAATCAAACCCACGCCCTGATACCTACCACCGTCTTTTTGATCTCTCGATCCTACATGCCGTGAATCGGCAGTGCTTGCTTTCGCATAAAGGAGGGTTATGATTGTGACTGGTATGAATTCTTATTTGTTGCCTCATAACTTCTAGACTAAGTAGGGACCTACTTACTTATCGTTAGAAGCGTCTTTATTGTCCACAGGTTGGCTTAGGGAAATTCACAATAAATTGAATTTATGCCCCTCTAGAGGACATAGTCATGAAAAAAAAAAATGGAAAGGATAGGTACATTAATATATTAAACGGGCAGCATATTCTTTATCCTTTCTATAAAATTCATATAATGATGGTGCACCAGGACGCAGCACTTCCAATTTGCAACCTAAACATCACCATGTCCGGTCTTTAGGAAACCCACAAAAGCAAATAAATGTAAATAAACGTTAATGCCCGATTAATCCGTTAAGTTGTTTCATAAAATGTCTGCAAATTTATAATGTCATTTTGGTACATTTTTGGTATGAAACCCTAAAGCGCACTCCACATGTGGACAGTTCCGCGGGAACATGAGAGTGTAGAGGGAGTATTCGCCAATATTCGTGTAGTCCCGTGCATGTTTGCATGTCTCCCCTATTTCATAGACTATGTAGAGATAGTTCGTTGTCGTCTCGATTCGATCGATTTTATATTTATATTCCTAGCGCTTTTTCCCGTAACAGGTTCGGGGTACACTTGACCATGATCCAGGATATTAGTAGATCAAGTTATTACAGTAGAGCAGCTGCCTTCACCTCTGTGACCCTGTTTACAGCAGATTTGTGATATTACACCGATGAATCGATATAATGTCGACGCGTTTTACACCCACCACATCCCAAATAGGCGAAAATGTAGCGAAAGTTTAATCGGACATGTGGAGTACGCTTAATACATATAAAATAGTGGGCCGCTATTTATGAGACTTGAGTATTAAAATTCTATAAGTACAGTTAATACTAAATTCGACCATGTCAGCATCAAAATATTTCGTTCCTATTTAGACACCGAAATATGGTTTAATTTGCCAATAATTTTAAATCTATCTTTAATGATATGTTGTTTTGAGGTAAAGCATTTCAATGATTGCAAATTCATACTATTACGATTTTTGTCACAATTTCTAAACTGGATCCCCGATCACCGCGACCACGAATATTTACTAACCGATGAAAAAATAATCCAGGTGTATTTACTCAATAGATGGCGCTTTAACTTTTTTTCATGTAGCAAGCCGTGACTAAGTCAAATCTTCGAAGTTGTATTGACGTCTATCGTCATGTTGACAGCTGTCACATATGACAGCTGATAAGTTGTCATTCGATTTTGACACACTTTGGCTCGGGACACGGTTTGGACTGGTTGTTGAGTTCTCGGTATTTTATTAATTAAAATATTTGTATAATAATATACCTAGTTCCTAGATTTTGATTTACCTAAGATCAGAAGTGGGATAGGGCCTATATTGTCCTATCCGCTTTGGCATCTGATTAAATCTGAATCCGTACTGTGCTTTATTTTCGCGGTATATTTTGTTAAAACTTGTTCGAGTTACTTAAGTGTTGATTTAGTTACGTAAAATAATCTTTGTTCCTAATGAGTAGAAGTTAATTATTTTAGAAGATTGTCATTGAAGAACAATGTCCGATCGAAAATCTCGAAGTAGTAGTAGCAGGCGACGTGATAGCCCGTCGCTTACGGTTGAGTTTAGTTTAAATGCGATCCATTATGGATCGACTGGACATGTTAGAGAAACAACCAGATCCTACGCGTGTGACCTCGCTGCCAGCTCTAGGTCCCAGCTCCGAGCAGCAGCCTTCCAGGAGTACGACGCCTCCTGGTACGCCGCCATCGTCTCGGTGCAGGCAGTCCGTTGGCTCAACAGCGGTATCGTCTGACTTCACTGATGCTGTTATCAACGCGTTGCGTACCATCGGAAATTCGATGAGATCTAACCAACCTTATTACATATCAAATTTCGACCCGAGCTTGCATTATATAGAGGTATGGTGTGCAGAAGACGATCGGGCTAAAAATACCAACCATTAGACCGATAATGAATGTTTGTCGCGGATTGAAAACTCATTAAAAGCGGATGCCAAAACGTTGTTAAATGAATGGGTAACTTACAACCGTAGCTGGTCTAATTTTAAGAGGGAGTTTGTACCAATGTGCCCAAAGAAGGTCGACATAGCCAAAGTCTTGTTTGATGTCATGAAATCCAACTCTGACGACTACGTCACGTACGCAGACTATGCGCGCCGTTCCTTGTTACGTTTGCGTATTGTTTCTGGCCTGAGCGACGAGCTGATCTCGGCGATTGTAATACGCGGCATAGTAGATCCCCAGATCCGGGCCGCTGCTACTAACGCGAAGCTTATGCCGGTGATTTAGTAAATTTTCTTTCGATTTATGTCAAGCCTGTCGCTCCCAGAGACAATACCCAACGTACTCAGCGTGATTTAACAAAAATACGACGTAGTGACGTCACTAGGAAAAGACGTTTTGAACATAACTGTTTTTCGTGTGGGCAAACCGGTCATGTACAGGCGTCATGCAAAAAGCCTAAACTTAACCACACCGAAAACGTGCAAGTTGACACGACTGGTTCTAAGTCGATTCCAAATAAACATAAGGGAGAACCATGTTGTTTTTGCATGAAGCCTGGCCATAAGATAGAAACATGTCTTGCTAGGTTAAAATCGGAATCTAGAAACAAAGACAATGTCAATTTCTGTCGTGAATCAAGCTTGCCGCGAAAATAACGTAGTAGTCGCGGTAATACAGGGCGTTTCAGTTGACGTCTTAATCGACAGTGGCTCGACTATATCCCTGGTTTCGTCGTCATTGGTTAAACATTTTCAGTGTTCTCGAAAACCTGCATTTAGAATTATGAAGGGACTGGGAAGCCAGGAAATTGAGTCTACCCACTATGTCACGGTGCCTATTGAGTTTGACGAGGTGACGCTCAAGTAGATCTATTCGTTGTGGATAGTCAGTACATGAATACGCCAGTCATACTAGGTACGGATGTTTTAAATCGTACCGGGATTACATACGTGCGTACTTGTGAGCGGCAATACATTACCCGTAGTCCCGAAAAGGTAATGACAATAGAATCGGAGCCAGTTTCAGTAAATACTAAATTAGCCGGTAGTGATTTAGAAAGCTTGATGAGTATCATTAGAGATTTTTCAGATAATTTTATTACTGGAACTGCTACCTCTACTGTGTCAACCGGTAGAATGTCTATCAAGCTACACACCTGTTAATTACAGACAATATCGTTTGTCTCACGCTGAGACATTACATGTGCGTGATATAATAAAAGATTTGACGGAAAAGGGCATTGTTCGCGAGTCTGAGTCCCAATATTCTAGCCCTATATTACTTGTTTGAAAGAAAGACGGATCAGATCGCATGTGCGTCGATTATCGCAAGCTAAACGAGATAACTGTGAAAGGCAGATTCCCTTTTAAAGTTGATCGACGATCACATTGATCGTTTAGGAAGGTATAAATATTTCTCTAGCTTGGTCATGGCCACTGGATTTCACCAGATTCCAATGGAGAAAGAATCGGTTCCTCGTACGGGTTTTGTGACCCCAGAAGGTCACTACTAGTACCTTAAATGCCTTACGGCTTAGCAAACGCGCCAGTGGTTTATCAGCGCATTATTTCTAGCACTCTTCGCGACTTCATTGAATCTGGCAAAGTCCTCGTCTACATTGACGATGTCCTAATTTTGAGCAATTCCATTGATGATGGTCTAGCCACTGTGCGCGGTGTTTTAAAAACACTAACGGATGCCGGGTTTCTATTAACCTAAAGAAATGCTCGTTTTTTGTCACAAAAATTGAATAGGACCATCAGCCAGGGTCAGGTACAGCCGAGCGTTCAAAAAGTTAAGGCCCTAGCTGACGCTCCGGTACCCAAGAATGTGAAGCATTTACGCCAGTTTTTGGGGTTAGCTGGGTACTTTCGAAAATACATAGCTGGGTTTGCTTCAAAAGTAGCTTGCATCGCTCATCTTACAAAGAAGGGTACAGTTTTTTGCTGGGGTCCTGAGCAGGAAGCTGCCAGGCGTCATATAATTGAGCATTTAACGAGCGAGCCCGTGCTAGCTGAACATTTTATTTTATTTTATTTTTACTTTATTCAGAACACCAACAGCTAGTTACAAGTAATACTTCCAAACATATATAAAAGCGAGGCCATTAACAGGTGCTCGCAGATAGTTATTTAAATGATACGGGATACTACAAGTAGGATAACAGTTTGTACAGAATTACAGAATTACATAAATTATTGTAAGAAGTCTAAATAATCTTAGTGTAAATTAGTTCATAATTTTTCACTTGATCCTAAGCTTCCAATAGAAATCCATACGGATGCGAGTGCAATTGGGTATGGGGCTGAGATGTTCCAGGTTCACGAATTGGGTCAAAAACGGGTTGTTGCTTATTTTAGCAAATTAATGCAAGGGGCAGAACCAAGATACAAATTATATGAGTTGGAAACTCTTGCGGTAGTCAAAGCCCTGCAGCACTTCAGGCATTATCTGGTAGGTATGTATTTCCGAGTAGTAACCGATTGCAATACCCTTAAGTTAACGTAGATAAAGAAAGATTTAATGCCGCGCGTAGCCAGATGGTGGGTATACCTGCAGGACTTTGATTTCTTGCTCGAGTATCGTAAGGGAACATTAATTGCTCATGCTGACTATTTGAGTCGCAATCCGGTGAATGCAATTCATATTCAGAAGCCTCAAAATTGGGCTCAAATTGCACAAGCAGCCGATGAAGAAACCCAAACTCTTCTTCGACAATTAAATGATGGTCAATTGGACCCAAACCAATACGTTAAAAAGAATGACCTTTTGTACTATAAGTATTCTCCCGTTGGAGAAGAGTCCAGGCTTTTATGCTTTATTCCTTAAGGTCATCGTCTTAGCTTACTTCGCGTCTTTCATGACGAACATGACCATCATAGAGTCGACAAAACAGTTGACCTTATGTTGAAACATTTTTGGTTTCCTAGTATAAGATCTTTTGCCAAAAAGTACATTTTTCTTTGTGTGATATGTCTGTCACATAAGAAGCTGCCTCGTGCGCCTCTTCAGCCTATACAATCGTGGCAAAAACCTGATTGTCCTTTCATAACCGTTCATGCCTTTCGTGTTGGGCCCGCTCCCTGAGTCTAACGGACATAAGTATGTCCTCATAATAGTTTATGCCTTCTCGAAATTCTGTCTCCTGTATGCAATGATAAGATAGGATGCGGATGAACTTAAGCGCCATTTTACTAATGCCGTCACATTATTTGGTGCCCCGAAATTGATAGCCGCCGATCGTGGGTGCATGTTTCAAAGCTCTGAATTCCTTAAGTGGGTTGCAGAGCTGGGTAGTGATATCCACTTGATTACCCCAGAAATGCACCAGGCTAACTGCCAGGTGTAGAGGTATTGCCGAACTGTTTTGAATATGCTACGAATTCAAACAAATTATAAACAGAATGAGTGGTCCAGCATTGTATGGTGACTGCAGCTTGTACTGAACACGACCAAACATAAAACGACGCAATATTCGCCACTTAATTTGCTGATTGGTGTTGATGCTGTCACGCCTGTGATTTGGAATCTGATCCGGGATGTAGCGATCGAGGGATCAAGTCCCAATTGGGAAACACTTCGTGTGATGACGAGACAGCGAGCTTTTGAGCGTTTAAACGAAAATTAAGAGAGGCAAGACGCTGTGGTCAATAAAAGAAGACGGCAGTCGCGCAAGTTTGTTAATTCGCTGGTTTTTGTTATAAAAAAGGCGCAATCAACTGGAAAGCTCGATTCAGGAATGCGCGGTCCATATCGCGTGATTAAGATCTTGCCGTATGAAAGATACGAGCTGCAGCTGATGACTGGCTCTTACGGCAAGTCCACGCAGGCAGGAGCGGAGTATATGGTGCCTTGGAAAGGCGAGTGGACTCTGGACACGTGTGCCGCCTTCTTTGATTGTAAGCACTTGATGTTTTGTATTTTGCACAGTAATGTTATGCGAGCAGACCTCGCCTCACTGTTTCTGTTACCTTATTAAAGTGATAGGACTTTCTGACTGTGTTAGTGTTTCATAGTGCCGTTACGAGCAGACCTCGTGCATGTGAGTAGACTTCACGGTGGTAGCGAGCAGACCTCGCACGTGTGAGCAGACCTCACTGTTGTAGCGAGCAGACCTCGCATTTGTAAGCAGACCTCACGCTGTTTTCAGGCAGACCTTGCATTTGTAACCAGACTTTGCGTCGATTGTGTGCAAGCTTGTTTATGTACGCTGATCTAATGTCATTGCGAGTAGACCTCGCTTGTTTGATGTGCGACTTCATGTTGCAGCGTCTGGAGTAGAGCAGACCTCTACAGAGTATTCCATTTTTATCAGGTTCGGAAGATGCTGAGCTTTCGCCGACGGAATTTATTACGGAAGCTTCGTGTAAGCCGCATCTTCGCATGACGGAGCCCTTCCAGACCTCAGATCTTCAGGAGATCCGAGGGGAACCTTTACATAAGACATCAGAGAACGAGGACGTTCTCATGGCAGGAGAGGCCGTGTTAGGGTTAGGCTCTCAATAGATGGCGCTTTAACTTTTTTTCATGTAGCAAGCCGTGACTAAGTCAAAGGGTGTCGTCATTTTATTCCGTCAAAGTTGTATTGATGTCTAACGTCATGTTGACAGCTGTCACATATGACAGCTGATAAGTTGTCATTCGATTTTGACACACTGGCTGGGGCACGGTATGGACTGGTTGTTGAGTTCTCGGTATTTTTTTTTTCCATAACTAATTAAAATATTTGTGACCTAGTTCCTAGATTTTTATTTACCTAAGAGTACAATATGCATAGACAGCTACGCAGAAAAAATATTGATGTATCCGATGACCGATATATCGATTTTATATTTTTCTTCCTAGCTATTTTTCCCGTAATAGGTTCGGGCTGCACTTGACCATGATCCAGAATTTTGGTAGTAAAGGTAATTACAGCAGAGCGGCTGCCATCACCTCTGTGGCCTTTTTTACAACAGAACCTACCAGATTTGCGATATTAGACCACCATCATCATCATCATCATCTCGGCGTCATGTCCTGGTTGCGCTCCCGCGCGGCACGTGAGGGCCCGGAGTCCTCCTTCTTACTCTTCCTGGCACACTTCGCTCGGTCTTCGGCATCCTTAGTAGTGAGCTTATTGGCACACATGTCATTCTTGACGAGGTCAAGCCATCGCTTCTTGGGCCGGCCTCTCCTTCCGGCGGGGGTGGCATGGCCAGACATTTGTTTCCCACAAATTTTGCCGCTCTGCGCAAGACGTGGTCATACCAATGAAGGCGGCACTCTTGCAGCTTATCTGCGATGTCACGAACGCCAAGGCTGCCTTCAATGTGGGCGTTTAGAATGCGATCCTTTCGTGAAACTCCACATATCCATCGCAGCATCTTCATTTCCGTGACGCGTAACTGCTGCTGGTGTCGCTCTGGTAGGGGCCAAGTCTTGCTGCCGTATAGGACAGCAGGTCTAGTGATGGTCTTATAGACCTGTCCCTTTAGCTTTAGGGTCACAAATGACACCTGTCACCTCCCGCCATTTGGCCCAAGCTGCGGATATTCAAGCTTTGACGTCACTGTCGATGGTGGTAGCGCTTAGTACAGATCCCAGGTATCTGACTTGATCTGTGCGCTTGCCTATGCGCCTATGCGCACGGGGATCTGCACTGTTGCAGGCTATGTACTCTGTCTTCGCCACATTAATCTTCAGACCGCCGTTCTCAAGTGACTCCTTCCACCTATTTACAAGCTGGACTAGTCGCTCCTTGTCCGAGTCTAGTAGCGCGATATCGTCAGCATACATAAGAAGCCACGGAGACACCCCATGGTAGTCTCGCTCTCAAAACCAAACCGCCGTGAATACGGCCAAACTCACACTTTTCACCCACGTGGCCATTTAGATCGCCAACCACTATCATACCCTATGACAACGTAATGTTCCGCAGTACTTTCCCAATTTGCTCCCAGAACAACGCCTTAACCATTTCGCTGCAACCGACTTGTCGAGCGTAAGCGCTTATGAAATTGGTCATGACCCCTTCGATAAGCATACCCACAACCATAAGGCGGTCGCTCAATCGCTTTACATCCAAGATCTCGAAACTCTTCAGAGAGCACTATACCTACTCCGTTATCCCCACTCGGTGAGCTCGCGTATATCAGCTTGTAGCCGTTTCCGATGTTGCGGGACATGTTGCCTCTCTAACGAGTCTCCTGCACGAACGCCACTGCCACCTTCTGCCTGGCCAGCTCACACGCCCATCCTGTTAGCGTGCCAACGTTCCAGGTAGCGAAGCGGACCTTCTTGTAGGCTAATGTCTTTAATCGGGCCCGCCCTGAACCCGGTAGCTCTAACCGACTTTACACGTGTCCGGTTTTTTTAATTGACCTGTCATAAATTTTATGGGGTTTTGGTATTTTATATGCGGCGACTCCCATCCAACACGCACAACCCGTTGAGGAAAAGCCGATTCGCTAAAGCCTCGTCCGTCTACCAACTAGGGGACCACGTGCAGGTGAGGTTGGCTTGGGCTACTGAGATGATGGTGGGACCCCATACCCCGTTAGCGATATTACCACAGACATAAATAAAATATAAAATAATATAAATAATTCTGTATATTAAACTTTTTCTCGATGGATATTACACCCATATTTCAAAATAATATCGATGCACTTTGACACCTACCACATCCCTAAAGCGTACTCCACATGTCCGTCGAAACTTTTGGCGAAACTTTGGCCGGGACTTTGGTCGAACCTCTACATTCTCGCCTATTAGGGATGTGGTGGGTGTCAAAACGCGTCGATATTATATCGATTCATCGGTGTAATATCACTACTGTAATTACCGGATCTGCCAAAATCCTTGAATATGGTCAAGTGTATTTTGTTATTGGAAAAACCGCAGAAATCGCTTTCCGAAATGTGATCACATTATTAACGCCATACGCATAGCAGGTGATGTGCATGCCGAGCCAAGCAAAGCCAAGTGCTACGCGGAGTGCTTGCGGTTGCAGTGTGGGTACATGAGGAGTTGGCTGTGCATGTGGCTAATGGCTTTATTACTTCACTCCCTTTGCTTATATTTTCACCGTCGTGACGTGAGAGTTGACTGACAGTGACATTTTCTATGACAGACAGCTGACAGATCTTGAGAATGACGTCAACGTCAAGTCAACGACTGAATCAATCCGAATCCTGATTTATATGAGAAAATACTTGGAAATTGTGCTTGAAAATTAATTATTGTACAAACGAGGTGTTGTGAGGATTTTATTTCTCTCCACTGCTTATACAAAAGAAAGGACCTAAAGCGAGGCTATTTTCATTGTTAGAATTTGCAATTATTTTGGACAAAATATTCGTGTTCGTACTGCAGTTGGCTTGATGTTTTGGTTTGTTGAATGTGTTGGCAAGAAAGAATACGGGATTCCTAATTTTACGAATATACTACTTTAATGTAGGTAAGTTTGTCAAAATAAGTTATCATTTTACATAAACTGACAATATAGGCAATGGCACAAGCTGTGTGATGATTAAGGTGGTATGAGACATGTCGCTGCCCATAGCGGCAGACCGGGATGGGATGTTTGCATATCAGTTAGAGTTTAGTGCGTGTGTATGCGACGTGTGTAATGTGTTGCGGTTCTTTTTGCCATCCTACTATGTGAATTTTTGCCCATTTTTGCTGTTAGCTGTTGCTGTTGTCATGCAATGAAATTGATCAATTTACTATACGAAAAAAGATCTTATGTTCCTATAGTGCATCTTAAATTTTAAAACTAGTAAACTGGAGCAAATATAAAAAGGTATATGTGATAAAATTACTGCATTATTGTACTTAATCATCTATTTTAAATATAAATAACTTGATTGGTTTGATAGTTTTCTTAGTACTAAGTAGTAGCTACTTATAAAAGTAGGTACGTATTATTGACTATATCTTAGTTCAAAAAGTACTTGATAATTACAGAAATAGAGTTTATTAAAATTAATATAATTGTACCTAGAATGCTTGCGCAAATTTTGACGGTTCCCAAATTAAATATAAATGGTGTGAAAAATAGTTTAATATTATTCATAACAATATATTGTTGTACATGACTTTTTCAGCAGCAACACATTTTGTGTAAATTGTTACAGGATCTGTTTTAATCATAACAGCCACTGCTAAAGTAATCGTAAGTGTTTAATGTGAATTAAATTATAATGTGAATTACATTACTTGGGGTCCAAAGATTTTTAGGGAGTTATTTTTGGTAACCCCATAGCCTACTAGAGAGGCCCATGTAGGTAGTTTTCTTTACCACCTCCTCATATTGTAATTACTTTTAATCTGACAGTTGACTGTACAGCGAGTAATCCATTAAATAAGAAAGCAATTAAGATAAACTTGTTAGTCCATTCTCTATTTATAACTACAAATAATAAAGAAAGTATTAATGTATATTGTCAAATGATTCTAGGAATACTTCTTCAGCTGCAGGACGAGGTTACTGTGCTTAAAGATATTAGAAGGATCTGTTTAGTTTAATTGAGTTAGGTTTGTCTTGGTAAAAGCTGCAGTGCCTGCCTCACTTTGATAAAATGAAATGTAGTCTTTTCACAGTTAGGTTGAACAAACATAGAAACTTCCCAAGGTTAAATTGAATTATTAATGGTGGTTTTCAAACCTTCCTCTGTGCATTGCTTGATGCAGCATTATTCAATACCAATTTTTATTTTGACCTTTCTTAGATGAGATCCATCTTGGTTTTAACCACACCATCATAATCACTTCCCACTTCCACTTCACTCTCACTCCATCACTTTCCATCCAGTGGCTAGCTTGCCTACCGTATGACATAAAAATTATAATAATTGACTTAAGCAGATCAGCGTCCAGCTGCTGTGGCAATTTTCATAGTTGTATCTCTTCTAGCTCTAAGGCACTTCAGCACACCATCACCTTGTTAACCAGTTCTGGGAAGTCCTTCTTCACTATATTGTATAATGTTTACTTCTGAACACAAGTTCTCCAAGTTCCAAGCCACACAAGACAAGTTAATCTAGCCATCCATTGATACTCTAGTTTAGCTCAGTATACTCTTTGAGCTATGTCTGCAATCTTTATTCTGTCTCTAGAAATGTTGTCATAATACAAGGTTTGCAGGTTTCCAGGGTGTGCTAAAACTTTTATTCTATACTAACATTCTATCAATACTAATATTTATGTATTTTTCAATACCATGAACATTTTCGAGTGTTGGTTGTGATTTGGGTAGGTATGAACATTAAAAAACAATGTTTCCCTTTGGATTGAATGTTTTATTTCTTAGGTTGCACTGGCAGCACCAGCTCTAAAACAGCACGCCAAATAACTACTCGGTTTTATGTGGGCGATAAGAGGGAGGCAATTGTTTACAAGTACGGCGATGTACCGCGATATCGCGTACTTAAATGCTACATGGCCATTACTTACTTACCTCCGCAATAGCCATCGGCAGATACAGATATCTGAATTAACCGATCGTTTTAATCGAGTAGAATCATCGCGGTGTCGTTAAATGTGACCGATTTGTGTGAGGGATATGTGGCACACAGGAGCGGCGCTCGTGGGCTGCGTGGGCTGGGCGCTCGCGGTCGCGGGCGGCGCGCATGGGGCGCGTGGTGCGGTGGCGCGCGGCGGCCGCGTTGGCCGTGCTGCTGCTGGTGCTGTGGGCCTGGCTGCGGCCGGCCGCGGGCCCGGCGGCCGTGGGCGACGCGCGCGTGGCGGGCTCCACCGTGCCGGGCCGCGAGCTGCCGCTCATCTTCATCGGCGGCGTGCCGCGCTCCGGCACCACGCTGATGCGCGCCATGCTGGACGCGCACCCGGACGTGCGGTGCGGCCAGGAGACCCGCGTGGTGCCGCGCATCCTGCAGATGCGCCAGCACTGGGCGCGCTCCCAGAAGGAGAGCGTGCGCCTCGAGCAGGCCGGCGTGTCCAAGACGGTGCTGGACAACGCCATCGCCGCCTTCTGCCTCGAGGTGATCGTGCGCCACGGCGAGCAGGCGGCGCGGCTCTGCAATAAGGATCCGCTGGTGCTCAAGATGGGCACCTACGTGCTCGAGCTTTTCCCGAACGCCAAGTTCCTGTTCATGGTGCGAGACGGGCGCGCCACCGTGCATTCCATCATCACTCGCAAGGTAGGCGTCGCGGCGGGGCGGGTGGCAGGACTGGCGGGAGCGGCGGTGAGCGCGGTGTGTGATCGGGTTCTCTGCCGTAGGTCACCATCACCGGGTTCGACCTGTCGAGCTACCGGCAATGCCTGACCAAGTGGAACCACGCGGCCGAGCTGATGTTCCAGCAGTGCAAGGCGCTGGGTCCCACGCGCTGCATGGTGGTGCGCTACGAGGCGCTGGTGCTGGCGCCGGCGGTCACGCTGCGCGCCGTGCTCGCCTTTCTCGACCTGCCATGGGACGACGCCGTGCTGCACCACGAGCGCTACATCAACCAGCCCAACGGGGTCGCACTCTCCAAGTCGGTATCATTCCGGTTTCTCTTTTAGTAGGACACACATCGACTATCAACACCACATAACCGGCCACGGCTGGACTCTAGCCTCCACCACATTGCTGAAGAATATTGACATTATCCCCACATAAGGTGGCAAACCCGGCCTATATTAATCCAATGACGAATTTGACGGTCCATGGAGCATTCTCTTTCAAGAAAGACTCCATAGTGAGCAGTTTGAAATTGCGTATTTGTTGACAGCCCATCCCTACTAGGACTGTAAATCACGAATAGTTAAAAAACATAAATAGGCTAGTCATATGTTACATTCGAAATTGCAATAATTGCGGTAAAGTTGCATTTTTGATATATTGTTTGGGTCCACCTAGATAGTATTTATCCAAATTTGCAGCACTAAAATGTGAGCGCGTTGAGTTATGACTAAAAAACCGCTACTTTTTTACACTTTTTTTAGTTTTATGCAAAAAAGACCACATAGAAAGGCTCTGACGAGAAAAGTCACTAGGACTTTTTAAAGTAGACAAAATTGAGACAGTGACAGTTTGAGCCTTAATTCCATTTTCTAGGTCTAATAGCTCCCAGGATACAGGATGCCCACTTTTCACTGCTTTTTACCAAATATCTATCTTTTCGACCAAAATATCAGGTATACTGAGGTATCTACGGGGAAATTAATGGGAAATGAATTTGTAGCAAATTTCATTACATTCATTTTGAGACTAGAAGTGTGTCCGTTGCCGTGATAGTTTGTTCGATGATGACCATATACCAAACAAGCCTAAAATCTAGTGTTAATGGGAAGTTACAATAAAATTACTAGAATTCATCTCCACTCTGTGTTATCTAGTTACATAATATATTATTATCATATCAGCCGAAAGACGCCCACTGCTGTTCATAAGCCTCCCTCAGAGATCTCCACAAATGCCGGTCCTGTGCCTTCCGCATCCGGCTGATACCTGCGATCTTTACCAGGTCGTCGGTCCACCTTGCGGGAGGCCTCCCCACGCCGCGTCTTCCGGTACGTGGTCGCCAATCGAGAACTTGACTGCCCCATCGGCCATCTATTCTTCGAGCTTTGTGCCACTTCAGTCTGTCAATCCTTAGAGCTATGTCGGTGACCTTGGTTCGCTTGCGGATCTCCTCATTTCTGATTCTATCGCGCAACGAGACTCCGAGCATAGCCCTTTCCATTGCCCTTTGGTTAACAGTAAGCTTTCTTATAAGGTCCACAGTGAGCGGCTACGTTTCAGTTCCGTAGGTCATCACTGGCAACACACATTCGTCAAAGACCTTCGGCTTACACGTCAATGCTTCGATATACGGATAGTCGATTTGGCACCGCTGTAGAAACTGGAGAGACGCCCAAGTTTCGATCGAATCGAAGGTTTCCTCATAGTCCACAAACGCCAAGCATAATGGCCGGTTATACTCTTCGGTCTTCTGTATAACCTGACGCAGCATATGTTTATGGTCTATGCTACTAAAACCTTTTCGGAGCCCTGCTTGTTCGGGAGGCTGGAAGTCATCAAACCAGCATGCGAGACGATTCGCAATGACTCTCGAAAACAGCTTATATACATGGGTCAGCAGTGATATTGGTCTGAAGTTCTTCAAGAGAGTCTTATCACAGAATCTTTCTTGAAGAACAAAATCACAATGCTTACGTGCCATACCTCCGGCGTTTTTGCATCGAGGATGACGGAATTGAACAGCTTCTGAAGGGTCTTACGCACAGGTTTACCACCAGCTTTCAGAAGCTCAGCCGTAATTCCATAATTACACGCCGCCTTGTAGTTCTTGAACTGTGTGAGCGCCATACTAATTTCGTACAGGCTGATGTCCGGGATATCTTCGGTGTAGTGTCGGGTTATTTTGGCTCTGGGGTCTTTTGACATATTGGTAACACATATGTGCCAGTGTTGTCCATAGAACCTCTCGACTTCCCTCAGAACCTCGGACTTGGTCGGATCAACTCTGCTATCATCTGTTTTCAGTTTCGTCATCTGGCTCTGTCCAATCGACAGACATATATTTTGCTGTTCTAAAATTAATAAAAGTAATAAAAAAGGAAAAATAAACAAAAGTATTTTAATTTATTTTATTTTATTTTACTTGTAATTAGGTTTATCACCACTGTTGGGCTTAATTTAACCTACGCGTCTTCTTTGATGGCCCAGGAGTATCAATGTCAACTTCGACGAGGGGGGAGATGTCGATGGGGAGGTTAATGCTCATTTGAAGAGAAGGAGAGACATCAAACATCCAATCAATCGCATCATCGGGGTCGTCTCCATCCTCGATTGGTGGGACATTCGTGCACTCACTACCCTTACAATTTTTACAGAGTGTGGAGCACTTTATCCCAGCCATCCTGCAACAGCAAGCCCCAGTACAAATTTTCTTGCACTTGCAGAATAGGCTTTTCAGAAGTAGTTAAGGGGCTGGGGACATTGATGAAAATAAATGAAACGAAACGAGCTAAATTTATTTTGTTGCTCGCCGAGGCCGTCACAAATAGGGTATAGCGCAGAGTGTTGAGTATTTTTCGGCCATCTCCGCCGTACAGAGCAATAAAAATGCCTCGCCTGCACTGTTGATCTCTTCTGGAAGGGAATCTGGCTGCAGGAATACTTCCAGCTGGTCAACGAGGTCGGGGTTTTGTTTGAGGACATTAATGAATTTCATTTTTCCCTACCCAAAAACTCGATTTTATGTTTTTTATTTAATATTACGGTCGTTAATGAATTAAATTAAATTTAAAGTAATAGTTTTTTAAAGTAATTAAATTTGCTATAACAATTTCCCTTGACTTTCTTCGTAAATACCTCATTACATCTGATAGTTTGGTCGAAAATTTACCATTTTACAGTTTTAATTAAAAATAAAAGCAATTTCGGTTAAACTATATCGTGGGAGCTATTAGACCTACAAAACTGAATTAGAGCTCAAACTGACGGGAATTTTGTCTACGGGCGTCTTTTGGCTGATATAATTATAATATATGATATAACTAGATAACACTCTCTGTGGAGGAATTCTAGTAATTTTATTGACCGTAGATACCTCATTATACCTAATATGTCGGTTGAAAATTGGTAATTTCACATTTTTTAACTTTTTGTAAAAAAATTGTTAACATTATTCACCACATCGTCCACATCTAGGTGGAGCCAAACAACATATTGAGAATGCAACTTTACCGCAATTATTGCAATTTCAGCGATTTTTGTGTAAGTTATGACTGTCATAAAAATACATTTTTTCCTGAACAGATTTAAGACTGATCTAGTCTTTTCTCTATGTAAATCTAGCGTGTAACTGATTTCACTTTAATCTAATTACCTTTTACAGACTATTTTAGTACAATTAATTATTTCTTTTTCTTTTGAGAGCGTTGGTGGCCGAGCGGTTAGTATCCGACTCGTAAGCCAGAGGTCCCGGGTTCGAATCCCGCTCCGGCCATGTACCATGTGACTGTTTTCTGAGTTATGTACATTAGTTGAATAGTAACCGATGCTCTTACGGTGAGGGAAAACACACGAAACCTGCATATTTCAGGCGACTGGATGTGTAACAATGATCCAATCTGGTCAGGTTCCCCTGGTAGCAGGGTCATGGAGGTCAGATGGCAGTCGCTCCACTGTAATTACCTGACCTGCCAAATCCTGGATCATGGTCAAGGCGGAACCCGGGCCCGTGCGCGAGAGCACAACCGGGACATTAACGCCAAGATGATGATGATGATGATCAATTTCTTTTTCTTTATTTAGAAACAAACAGTTGTTTACTCAAATAGTACATTGCACGAGATAATTACATAGACCTAATGTTATTTAAATATTAGTACAAACTAAGTTTCTCAAACAACTTAAATAGTAAGACAGTGAGTAAGTTGAGTGGTGACGGTGCACGACGCGTGTTGCAGCGTGGAGCGGTCGTCGGACCAGGTGGTGCGGCCGGTGAACCTGGACGCGCTAGACAAGTGGGTGGGGCAGCTGCCGGTGGACGTGCGCTCAGACATGGCGGAGCTGGCGCCCATGCTGTCCGTGCTGGGCTACGACCCGTGGGCCAACCCGCCCGACTACCGCACGCTGCTCAAGCCGCACCCCGCCCCCGCCGCGGCCCCGCGCGCCCCCGCCCCCGCGCGGCCCGAGCTGCCCGAACAGCCAGCGCCTCCATAGTCTACATTATACAATAATTGAAACATCAATTTTTTATTTTATTCCCCTTTTAGTGATTCTCTCTGATTATCGAAAGTTTTGTGCGTGCTACATATTCTAAGCAAGTGATATTTAAAAAAAAAGTTACAAATGCTTGTCGCCAATAGAGACAGAACACACACTTTGGATGGAAACCCTTGTTGTGATGTTAGGAAAACTTTACATGAAGAATAAAAGTTGGCAATTGGTAATTTTATAGCTATTATGTAATTAAAGTGTAGAAATGTAGCTAAAATGTGTTTTTGAGTGATGTACTCGTAATTAAGTTCATGTATTCGTAATCGAAGGTTTGTCACGAATCAGATTAATCACTAATCACTTGGTGTGTGTGTAAAACAACACGGCAGCAGCGCGCGGGTACGCGATCGAGCCTGTCGCAAGTGCCTGCAAATTCTACCTACACCTACAGCAGTAGGATTATCTATTATAGACTCCATCTCTTGTATATAATAATAATAATAATAAATATTCGTGGACACGTTCACACAGCGCCGTCTAGCCCCAAACTAAGCAAAGCTTGTACTATGGGTGCTAGATAACTGATATAATACTTAAATATTTTTTAAATACATACTTATTATACATAGAACACTCAGACCCGTAACAGAACTTAAAATTCATTTCATTTTCTGCCCGACCGGGAAACGAACCCGAGACCTCTTGCGTGGCAGACCGGCATGTTGACCATTGAACCACTCAGGTCGTCAACCAAATAAATATGGAAAATGTTCAGGAAGAACTCCAATACCTAGGTGTTTTATTAGTGGTGGTTAGATGATCCACTGACTTGTGACTTTCCAGACTAAGTTGTAAGTACTTCAACCACCCGTACAAGAAGTCAGTCTGTAGTTAGCTGGAACGAGAAATAATAGAAAAATTAACATTAGAACTGGTCGTTTATAAATACCTACTACTAATTATCCGCGTCAGTTGCTAGCGTGGCGGAGCTGTTTAGCAGAAGTGTTATCTCTCGACCTGTGACAGGGACGGGTTGCATATTTGATTTGCGCTTTTACTTATTTCGACCTCGTAATACCCGCGTAGATTAGATAGGAACTTGACCTCCACGTGTATTTTGCTTTGGTGGTATCATTTTTCCTGCCCGATGACACACCCGATACATCTCCACAGGCTAGCTTCCGTGGCACCTACTGGGCCTGCTACGGCCGGCTCGGCGGCAGTCGGGGCAGGGGTAGGCGCTGGTGGCTGCCGTAGCTTGGATAGTGGGTTTATCGTAAAGGATGTCCATTGCAAATGCTGAAAAACTACCTTACCCGGACTACTTATATTTTTGCTAACCATGTTTATTTTTTGGTTAAGGTAGGTCGGAGATAACTCAGTGAATAAATCAGTGAGTATTAATGTAGGCAACTCTGTAGTACCTACCCCGTCTCAGCAACGTCGTATCAGCAATATCGTTCCAAGTAGGTAAACGAGGTTCACACAGAAATGGAGATTAGTTGTTAATTTGGCGATAATGCAGCGTTGTGCGTCGTAAAGTTTTATGTGCTTCGCGTTACCTTGAGTTATTTTTGTATTGTCGAAATCAAAGTACCGGGGGAGGATTTTCACAATTCAATAATAAAATATTTATAACTACATACACTTATACCCTAACGAAAACATAATCAATTAATTTAAACAAAGCAATTGGATGTACTGAAATAATGATTTAAAAAAAATTGCATTTGCCCGGTTATGCGCCACCTAGGACTGCGAAAGGACTCTTGCTCTTTTTACTACTTCCCAAGGGGGCACGGTGTATGTATGGGTTTCTTGCTACCACACACTTCTTGGATGCTGATTTACTTGACAATAAATGATAATGCTGATATTCGAAGACTATGATTTATTGATTGATTAGGAGTACCAATCGGCTAGGCGTCCGTGTAAGTACTGAGTCAAATGGCTATATGTATATTAATTACAATAAAATGTTGCGCGCGCATAATACACGCTGTACTTTGTACATGCTCACGAGGGAGAAAAATAAACAAAATAAATAAAATATATTAAAGTTACGAATAATAAGAATTTCATTCAAGTATTTAAAATAATTCTTCTTAAAATTGGCGTCGTCCCTCGCTCCACTCTGGCGGGGTGTGGTGCCGACGCGGCCGCGGCGGCAACAGCGGCAGTAGTTCGCTCGCTTTCTCTGCCATAACGCTAGTGCGCCAACGATAATTATTGCACCCAGCACTAAATATATGATGGAATAGTGATGGATATCGTAGTAAGATATCTGATCTGTTATTGGCACTTCTTAGGTCTTGATGGCCTCTATTTTTCGATGTAAATTCTCTAACATTTGATCTGTGGACAGGGTTTCGTTCCCGTTCAAGGGCTCTATCGTAATATTCATGATTCGATTGATGGTAGCAATAGAAAAATCTTGTAAGTTGCTTTTCACATTCAAAGTATTTGTTAATATTTTGTTAGTATATGTCAGTCTTGATAGTGCAGCCTTCTTTGAACTTGATAATATTTGCTTGCGTTAGCTGGACCGCGGACAGCTGATCGCCGCATAGCGTTCTCAGTTCGCACGCGTTGCAACAATAATACAAGTACGTGTTCATATTATTATGTGCGTATCACTCGCGTTTGCACTCGGCGATGTCTGTTATACTTACATTGATTTTTCTTATTTTTTGTACTAAATTTTGATAGGAATTCATCTTGAATATTGGGTTTCTCACGGCACACAGATAGGTTGACTTTTGATGAGTCATGATTAATGCAGTCATTAACAGGGAGGTATGTATACATCCTTGTGCAAATTGATCCTAACGTAGTCAGCTGCTGGTGTTACGTAGGTATCCTGCTTTATTCCCAATCTGTCTCGGAATAGATATTACTTTGTATAAGACGATGTGATTAGACAATTTGATGATAGGCCGTTTTAGGAGCCTATTTTTTGTTTTTAACGTCACCACTCTGACGTGGCCATCCTTTCCTGGGTGTAGATCCACTACTCGTCCCATAGACAACTTTCCTGATGGCAGATTGGCGTCGTTGATAACTACTACGTCGTCAACTTTTATATTTTCGGTAGGCGACTTGCATTTTGATCTTACTGACAGTTGTATTAAATATTAATCATGCCATCTTCGCCATATGTCTTTAAAAATGCGCTGTGTAAATTCCCATCTCTCTCACATGATGATGAAGCAGCCTTTTTCCATGCGCTTCAGCGTATTTTTTAATTGTAGTTGAAACAAAATCCACCTTCAGTTTATACCTACACCTTGCTAAGGATGGGGGGGGGGCTGCCCCCCCCCCCCCCTGTCCTATGCTGACTACGCCCATGTACCTACATAACTCAGAAAAAGAGTCATTGGTACATGGCCGGAGTGGGATCCGAACACGGTAAATTTCGCTTACGATTTAAATGCCTTAACGATTCGGCCACCGCCACTGCCACTACTTCATCATCATCGTCTTAGCGTTTATCCCGGCCTCTGTCAGGGTCCGCTTTCCTGCTTATTCTACTCCTTTTCATCCGGTCTTCGGCATCCTCTCGTCGTAAGCCGTTGGCTCTCGCATTCGACTCAGCGATGTCAATCCATCGCTTCTTGGGTCGCCCACGGGGCTTCCTTCCTGATACCGGCAGGTTCAGGCACCTATTTCCCATCGTATCCCTGAGGCTTACGCAACACGTGACCAAACCAGCGCAGACGAGCCTCTTCGATCTTATCTGCGATATCCTTCACGCCAAGGCTGCCACGGATGGACTCGTTACGTACCCGATCGAGTCGCGTAACTCCGCACATCCACCGCAGCATTTTCATTTCGTTGACGTGGAGTTTGCGAACGTGTTTCGTCAGCGCTGGCTATGTCTTGCAGCCATAGAACATCACCGGTCTAATTATACACTTGAATATAAGCCCTTTGAGCTTTACAGGGATTTTAGGTCACAGGTGTTTGCTTGAGAGACACTGCCACTACTTATAGAATAGAATAGAATAGAAATCGTTTATTGTAGGACACTGACAATAATTTCTTATTAAGTACAGTGTTGTCCATTTCGGACGTACAAAATTCTAGATGATAGTATCTATTATAAATAAGCTAATACTAAAACAGACAAATACCTGCCATTTTAACACTTATAGGTATTGTAGGTAATAGTCTTTAACACTTTTAACACATATTCAATTCAATATATCAGACTCAAATGCTTGTTTAAGGAGTAGGTACATCAAAACCTCCTTGAGAAAGAGGTCATCATCATCATCTGGCCGTTAAATCCCGGTTGTGCTCCCGCGCGACGCGTGGGGGACCGCCTAACCACCTCTTTCTCCATGAGAGAGAGGTCCATCGACAAATCCAATTCGGTTGGGCAGCGTTCGGGAAACTACGCTATATATATTTGTCCCAATTACCGCAGTGTCTCAGGTCTTTGACCAGTGTGTGTTGCCAGTGATGACCTACGGAACAAACGTGGCCTTCACTGTGGGCCTTATAAGAACGCTCGCTGTTACCCAAATGGCAATGGAAAGGAAAATGAAACTCGGGAGTCTTATTGCGCGATCGAAACAGAAATGAGGTCACCGACATAGTACCTAAGTACGAAGGATTTCCAACCTTAGGTGGCAGTGGGCAGGGCAGATAGGTCGCAGAACAGATGACCGATGGGGCAGTAAAGTTCTCGAGTGGTGGCCACGTACCGGAAGATGCAGCGTGGGCAGGCCTCTCACAAGGTGGACCGACGACCTGGTAAAGATCGCGGGTACAATTTGGATGCGGAAGGCACAAGACTGGACTTTGTGGAGATCTCTGGGGGAGGCCTATGGCGAGCAGTGGGCGTCTTCCGGCTGATATGATGACACTGGACCAGATGCCACCTTTATGATGGATCTCCGAAATACCAGCTGACAGCTTTAGAACTCGACAAAAATATTAAGTATCTCAACCTCCGCACGAGGTTACCGATATGTGGCGATCATTGACGTTCACGGAGATCATACCAGTCGATCTTTCAACCAACGATCTCATCCTAACTTTTCTTCGCCATCTAAAGGCTTTGGGACCCGTAAAGGACCTCTGCCGAGAGTATCCTCCCTTAAAAGCGAAGAAAAACAATGTAGTTGCTTTACATTATTTAATAATTCGTTTATTTCAGGCTAAAATATATAATGCCCATAGTATATTATGTTAGTAACTTTTAAAAACCCTGTGTTAGGTACCTAGTTTTAGATTTGTTCCCCTTTTTAAATCCCAGTAATAGTCTGGGGGTGTTCTGGGATCGGCGCAGGGGCGAGGCTGGTAAGCAACCTTTCTGTATGGACCTAGGTGATACTCAATGAATGAACACCGGTTCTAATTTCGGACCCATTCAATTGTGTGTGACAGACATGAGATAGTAGACATCCGACGTAGGGCATAATTACACTTGATTACAACAACTGTCGTGAACTTGAACAGTGGCAGGATCACAATTCCCTAAGCCTACTTACTACTCTCTTTGCTGGCTCAGCGACCCGAAGTGGATCTTGGCCTCCGACACAATAATTCGCCACTGGTCCCTATCCTGCTCCATTTGTCTCCAGTTCGTTACCTAAGCTAAGTGAATTAAATCCCTACGAAGAGCTGGATAGGTGAGCGTCGGTGGCCGAGCGGTTACAGTATCCGACTCGTAAGCCAGAGGTCCCGGGTTCGAATCCCGCTCCGGCCATGACCCATGACTGTTTTCTGAGTTATGTACATTAGTTGAATACTAACTGATACTCTTACGGTGAGGGAAAACATCGTGATGAAACCTGCACATTCAGGCGACTGGATGTGTAACTATTCTGTAAGTGAGTTCCTTGACGAGTGAACTAAAATATATAGATTTATTCTAATTTTAATAGATAATAATATAATTTTTAATTTGACATTTTATTAATTTTATAATGTGACATATCAATATAACTATTGATACTCAATTAATATCTAAAGGAGACAATTTCATTTCTGTTATTAATTCTATTGACTGTGATACTACTAATTATTGATGGAAATACTCAATATATATGCATTGTTAGTTAGGACATAATGTATACCTAGATACTGAATTTTGGACAATGTATGAACAATACTAATAAAGAAATATGAAATATGAAAATATGATCCAATCTGGTCAGGTTCCCCTGGTAGCAGGGTCATGGAGGTCAGATGGCAGTCGCTCCACTGTAATTACCTAACCTGCCAAATTCTGGATCATGGTCAAGGCGGACCCCGGGCCCTCGTACGCGAGAACACAACCGGGATATTAACGCCAAGATGATGAAGAGCTGGATAGGTGAGCGTGCGGCATTGCAACTAAAGGAATCAACACCTGGAGACTGCCCCTCAGCTTACCCTACAGTACGGTACCTACAGCAGGATTTCATTTCATGGCTTACATGATCACAACAACATTTCTAGTTTTCTAGCCGGCTCCTCTACAACGATGTCCCAGAACCAGAAGGCGAGACTCGATGAGCGAATCATCACCAATCAGTCTTTTGGCACGTCTGTCGATAGAGTCAAGAGCTTCCAGCAGTGACCACAGTACTCCATACATGACCGGACTTGTGCTTGGTATAAATTGAGAAGCTGTTTAGGTGTGAAGTACTTCCTCACCTTAGCGAGGACTCCAAGTTTTTTAGAAGCCAATTTCGATCGATCTCTCAGGAAATCGGCTATCCAGGTACAATAGGTGGGAGATAGTCCATATGCAGGAAGCTTGCTTATCAGGCTGTCATGCCACATCCGGTCGAAAGCTTTGGAAATATCTAAGGACACAGCTAGTGCTTCACCGTGGTTCTCCACGGCTTCACTCCATAAGTGAATGGCATACGCAAGAAGGTCACCTGTTGATCTGTTACTACGGAAGCCGTATTGATGGTCACTCAACTGATAATTCGCTTCGAGATACGTCATGAACACAGCGGCTACTGCATGTAGAGTCACAGCGTATAGGGAAACCAGAACGGAGACTGTGGGGACGCCCGAGCCCAAGAGTGTCTAGCGTCTAGGTAATTCGTTGTCGTCTCGGTTCGATCGATTTTATATTTTTATATTCCTAGCGCTTTTTCCCGTAACAGGTTCGGGTTCCACTTGACCATGATCCAGGATATTAGTAGATCAAGTAATTACAGTAGAGCAGCTGCCATCATCTCTGTGACCCTGTTTACAGCAGATTAGCGATATTACACCGATGAATCGATATAAGGTCGACACGTTTTGACACCCACCACATCCATAATAGGCGAGAATGTAGAGGGTCGACCCAAGTCCCGGCAAAAGTTTCACCGAAAGTTTCGGCGGACATGTGGAGTACGCTTAACGTTTACGCGTTCGATTTCGAATAATTCTCGATACTCCTCATCGACAAAGTAAACTTACAAAACTCGCACTCGCAATCTGCAGCCATACAAATCGAAGTTAACTTTAACGCGATCGAGAAGTAAGAAAAACTCACACTAAGCCCTCAGGCCAACGCCATCTCGCATTCGCGACCGGAAGCTCGTAGTTTACCGCTCGCCTTGCTCCATACGTCAATGCCCACACAGAGCTGCTTTATGTTTGCGTAGGTTTTAAATTTTGATGAGACCGTACAGATGGCGTTGTGACATAACAAAGATTTGCATTTTAGGGTTCCGTAGCTAACTCGTAAAAAGCTTAACAAATCTTCTGTACACAAAGTCAAAGCCACACGATTGAATGACCACACGGTCCTGACCTGAGCCTGACAAACCATTTATTTTTGTTCGTAAGTAGTTGATTTGCCACTGGAAAATACTTACCTTGTAGGGTTTGAAAATGGCAAAAGATAGGTACCAACCTACACGTTTACTTGTTCTCTTCGCAGCTTTGAATCTTTCTAGTAAAACACATGTAAGTAACACATTTTGGATAAAACTAAGTTCACCTGAAATATACAATTATACAAGTTAGGTAGGTTGGTTTTTTAGGTACCTACTTCTTTCGAAGAATTTTACTAAAGAAAAACTTTAAATTTTACACAACCAATGTTGAATTTCATTTGCATTTTTTATTATGCAAAGAAATATTATTACGAATAATGCGAACTCAGAATGCGAATACATTGTAAAATACATTTAGGTACTAGGTACCTAAAAAACAAAACCCTCCTCCTGTTGCAGTCGGGTAAAAACGTCAACTTGCGTAATATACTTACCTACATCCGAAGACTTATATGAAAGTTTCTGTATTTCATTGAAAAATGATAGTGTGATTACATGTAGGTATTTTGTGTGTTATTTTCAACCCTACTACCTGGGTACCTTGTTAGCACTTATAGACTTCGTGCCTACGCAGTATGTTACGTTCACAAAACGAACGACTTCCGAACTTTTTCAAGGAATCATTTTCTAAAAGAATAAAATAACCAGTTGTATAGAATGACTCGTCCGTTTACACGATTAACACGTTAAAGAGTGTTAAAAATGTAATTAGTAAGTGCCTATTATTTTCGAACCCAAATACTGAGGAACCGCCGCAATATGCAGAAACATTAAAAGCCTTGTATTATATAAATATTAAAAGAGAAAAGAAAAAATTATCCCCAAGGGAAGCGGGAAGCCGGGAAGCGTTCGGCGAATCTGTATGCACATTGCACATGCGAGACGACGCGCATCGCAGCCGGCGCGCGGCGGCGGAGGCTCGCGGCGGCGGCCGCGGCGAGAGTGGCGGCTCCGCCCCGTGCCCCGCACCCCGCACTCGCTGCTCACGCCGCCGCCGGCCTACGGCTGGCACGAATTCAGTGTTGGAACGTTCGTCGGAGGTGGAGGTTACGTCAATCGTGAAGTGGACACTTTTCCACGTGCTGTGATCGTGTAAAATAAATAATGATTTCTGCAGTCTTTCGTTCTATTAAGTGAACGTCATTGTCTCGCGCCTCGGGCGCATGGATTTACAAAAGATGTAGGAATTGAAGACTGCCAAATCGGTTGCAAAACGTCGAGGAGGTGATGGCAGCGGTAGTGGTGGCGCTCGTCGCGCTGACGGCGTGGACGGGCGCGGCCGGCGGCGCGCGGCCCACGGCGCCGCCCGTGCTGGTGCCGCGCTGCTGCCCCGAGGGCGCCTCGCTAGCGCTGGACACGCTCGCACTGGACATTGTGACGCGCGAGGACGCCTCCGCCGCGTGTCGCCCCGACAACGCGCTCGCCCCATGGGCGCCTCGGGTGTACGCACCCGCCCTCCGGAAGTACCTGGACAGGGGCAAGGTGCCGTCGCACTGGCGCGTGGAGCACGGCGTGCTGCCCGAATGCGACGAGCTGCGCGTGCTGCGCGAGCATTCGGCGCCGTACGCGTTCCTGGCGAACACCGCGTCGCTGCAGGTGCCGCCCGCCGCCGCGCTGCCGCCGCGCCGCTACTGCGCGGATGCGGCCGCGGCGCTGGCGTGCGCCGAGGAGCTGCGGCCGGCGGGCGGGGGCGTGGCTAAGTGCTGCCCGGCGAGCGAGGCGCTGAACGGTGGCCGCTGCGTGCCGGCGCCGGCGGAGGGCGCGCGCGCGCTGACCGTGCTGAGGCAGCTCGGCAACGGCAGCGACGTGAAGGTCGGGTGGCCGATGTGCACCAGCGGGCCGCAGTACGCGGAGGCAGGCTCGCTGACGGGCGCGGAGGCGACGGCGGACGGCGCGCTCGAGCTGGCAGAGGGCGGCGGGCGGCTGGGGCGCGGCGCGTGGTGCGCGGACGCGGCGGTCGGCGCGGCCGAGGCGCGGCTGGCCGTGATGGAGTGCGACGAGGCTGCGCGCGCGCGGCGGCCATCGACGGCGCCCGCGCACCACGCGGTATACGGCGTGGGGCTGGCGGTGGGCGCGGCGTTCCTGGCAGCTACGCTGGCAGCGGGTTTCGCGCTGCCCGCGGCGCACCACGCGCTGCACTGGCGCTGCCAGACGTACTACGTGGCGGCGCTGATGGTGGGCGACGTGCTGCTGGCGGTAACGCAGCTGGCGGGAAACGCGGTGCCTCCGCTGCTCTGCCGGTCGCTGGGTGAGTGTGCTGCGAGTGCCATGGCAGTGTCCGGCCCCCGTTGGTGATACGTCGGACGGCCGACTCATGTTGTGTCTGTGCTTACATGTGCGGTGCTGTGACGGTGATCGGTGCAGCGATTTGCATGCACTTCCTGTTCCTCTCGGCGTTCTTCTGGCTGAATACAATGTGTTTCAACATATGGTGGACATTTCGGTAAGTGGAATTATTAAATAGAGTACCCATACAAATACTTCTTTACAACTCCTTCATGTGTACCCTGACTGTGGGAATGTGGAGCGTGGACAATGGACATTAGTTACAACGACTGTGATCTTTACATGTCGCTGTACCTGTAGTTTCTGATATTGGTAATTCAACCAGCTAGCTTATACTACTTCATACCTTACACCTCTCAGATAAACCTTTGTAGTAGTTACCTACCTACCTATATTTATTTATTTAGGAAACATAGAGTCTTAAAATAAACATTACTGACAAAAACATTCTTTTTCAATTTGACCTACAGTTCCATAAATGCTTACAAATTTTGGAAAACTTTATCGTTTGCTATATACAGTGATTCAGTCCTAATGCGCTTATTTTTACTATAATGTATCATATCATATATTTTTTATGTTATACGTCAGTCAAACAGGCAAGCAGCCCACCTGATGGAAAATGGTCACCGCCGCTTATGGACATCAGCAATAACCAGGGGAGCTGGCAATGCGTTGCCCGCCTCTAAAGACACCTCTAATATACCTCTTGAACGATCCCATGTCATAGTCCAAAGGAATGTAGCTGTAGCTGGGAAATTAGGAATTGTGGGTGTTTTGCAAATTGTAAGAAGAATGGCATATTTGTATCTAGGTCTATGCTTAGATTTCTACACAAAAATGTTACTTTACGTATTGTATGTAAGTACTGCAAGGTATATACTTTATGTCTACTTCTAAAAAACTTCAATGGAATTTTTAAAAATAATCCGTACCTACCTATGTAATTTGTTAAAAAGATGCCATAAAACTGATAAATATCTATAGGTATTGTATTAAAATATTGATGGCAAATTGCGGCGAACGAGCTAAAAGCGCAGCTGTGGCCGTATTTTTACTTGTGTCGAATATCGTACAGATACAATATACCAATAAAGCAAAGAAAGCGTCGAGCGCGACATAACTCGAGAGGCACCATCGACTTGCTCCTGAAATGTTAATTTAACAAGGTACCGATCAATTGTTGTGCCCTGTGGCTGTGTTGAAAATGTTGATGACTATACATACCTAGGACAAGTAGTCCAGCTAGGTAAGTCCAATATTGAATCCAACTCGGTTAGGCAGCGCTCGTGAAGCCACCACTTATTTTCGTCCCAATTTCCGCAGTGTCTCGAGACGACGGTCTGACCAGTGTGTATTGCCAGTTGCGGAGACGTCGTTGCTCACGGCTTATCAGAATGCTCACTGTCACCCATAGGGCAATGGAAAGGGCTAATTGCGCGATCGAATCAGAAATGAGCAGATCCGCAAGCGAACCAAGGTCACAGACATGTGCACCAATGGGGCAAAGTCTTGTTTACAGATGTTTGTGGAAAAACTCCATGACACCTAGGTATATAGCTCTCTCACAACCATTTGGTGCTCGTAAGGCTACTCTATCATGATCATCATCCGAGCGATCAATCCTCACATTGTATGCCGTTGACTTTTACACTCGACTCTGTGATGTCAATCCATCGCTTCTTGGGTCTCCCGCGGGACCTCTTTCCTGATACCGGCAAATTTAGGCATGTATTTCTCACGTATCCCTAGGGCTTACGCAGCACGTGCCTAAACCAGTGTAGGCGAGCCTCTTCAATCTTATTCTTATTACTTACTAGCGACCCGTCCCGGCTTCGCACGGGTATTCTCGGGCTTACTCTATTATAATATGCATATATATACACTCCTCATGAGTCACTCAGTCCATTGGTGAAAACCGTATGAACATCCGTTTAGCGCTTCTTGAGTTTATCGCGAACAGACAGACACGGCGTGGGACTTTGTTTTATAATATATAGTGATGTCTTTCTCTTTCTCACAGGCCTAATAATTATGCATTGATAAGCCCTTTGAGCTTAACACGGGTTTTAGGGTTGCAGATGACTGCCGTGAGTTCCCGCCTGCTCTATGCCATCTGCACGATCTTGCTCCTGTCCAATTCACTTGTTCAGGAATAAATCTTAATAGTGTTCGGTGGGTAAACTCGGTGGTACCTCTCGCTCAAGTTCGCAAGTAAATTACGTTCCTTCATCCTTCGCCTTCGGTCGGTTTAATTATATCAAATGACATCAAATCATCTGATCTGATATCAATCTTAACTTCGGTCAGGAATTGGCTTCTCAACGCTTCGATTACATGATCGCCGTGTATTCAGTTTTATTCTTAGAATAGTTTTAGTTTAAGCTTACCTTAAGCGAAAATTGTTTGGTAGAGGTATTTTTACCTCACGTAGAGTTCGTCCATGACGATCATGGTTCTGGAATCGGACTAGACCCCAAGTCAGTTTTGTAGACCCATAGATTAAAAAGAATTTTCACTTACGTATCTCTCATATTAACTTTGAAAATAGTTTTGACATACACCGATTAAGTGAGCCACAACAAGTTCATCTTAAATTGTAACCACTTAAATTAACTAAAAGGAATATAAATGGATTTTGTTTATCCGCATCAAAACATATCCTTAATAACCCCCGATTTGGTTTCATCTAAGTAAATAACACTTGTTGAACGTATTTTAACATCACACTGTTTTAGTCAAACAAGTTTGTTTACTTGCGATAAGCAATTGGGCACTTTTTCTACTACTGAGTGTATGTGTTTCGCTTGTGAATCGAAAGTTGCGTCCGTCCCGTCGCGTATCAATACTTTCTCTCTTCGCAGTTTTATAGATCCCTAAAACAACTTTTAACAACGGGCCGTTAAAACTGTAATAGCGTTAAAATTTATATCTGAAATAAACTCAAAAGTACGCTCTCGCTACCTACACTGCACTACCTATTATTACAGTTCCTATAGGCAGGTATATTGAAGTACTAGAATTTAGCTTAACTGTTACGATAATCGTTACTGATTCTGATTTCTGACGGCTTCAATGGTGCTTAAATATGCACCGGGAAATTAAAAGTAACTTATTTTATTTGTAACTTTAAAATACTAGATATTGGCCGCGATTTTGTCCGCGTAAAATGCAGGACAAATGAGTTGATAAATTATAGGCTGTGTAATTCCTGGCTAAGCTATGTTACTGTAAAATATCATCAAAATCCGCCCAATAGTTATGGCGTGAAAGAGTTACAAAGGCCCAAACACAAACTTTCGCACTAGTTGGCAGTGCAGGTATTTGATGTATGTCGTAACTTGTGTCCCCCTTGTGTAGCGACTTCCGTCCAACGAGCCTGGAGCGCGGGCAGGAGGTGTGGCGGCTGCGCGTGTACATGGTGTACGCGTGGGGCGGGCCGCTGGCGTTGGCGGGCACGGCCGCGGCGCTGGACGCGGCGCCGCCCGCCGCCGCGCTGCTGCGCCCGCGCTTCGGCGAGCGCCACTGCTGGTTCTACGGGGACCTCGAGGTGCTCGTCTACTTCTTCGGCCCGGTGGGGCTGCTGCTGCTGGTCAACCTGGCGCTGTTCGCCTCCACTACGCGGCAGCTCACGTGCGGCCTGTGGCGCCGCGACGAGGTCAAGTCCACGTCGGAGCGCGCGGCGCTGGGCCGCGTGTGCGGCAAGCTGGTGGTGGTGATGGGCGTCACGTGGGTGGCGGACGTGGTGTCCTGGGCGGCGGGCGGGCCGCACGCCGTGTGGTACGCCACGGACCTGCTGAACGCGCTGCAGGGGCTGCTCATCTTCCTCGTGGTGGGGTGCCAGCCGCACGCGTGGGCGGCGCTGCGCGGCGCGGCGCGGGCGCTGGCGGCGCGCGCGTGTCCGTGCTGCGGCTGCCGCGCCGCGCCCGCGCCGCCCACGCACTCCTCCACGCACCTGCCGTCCTGCGGCGAGTCGCTCACGCACACCACGCAGGCGCCCGCGCCGCCCGCGCCCGCGCCGCCCGCCGCGCCCGCCCTCGGCCCGCCCAAGCTGCCGATGGAGACCGTGTGCTGAGCGCGCCCCGGCCCGCCAGACCCCGCTTAGCTTTAAAGTACGATATGCTGTACTCGATATTTATTCTAATCTACAGTATTATTTTTATATTTTGTTGACGGATACGAATGTGTAGTTCGTGTGTACTGTGTATAGTGACGTGAACGCCGCGAGCCGCGGTGACGAATCTTGCCTCGATGAGATCGATTGTTATAATAAACCTGATAAACTCTATACTGTGGTTTCCTTCCGTCCATTCTTACCGTACCTTCTAGTTACGTAGTTAGATATCCTAAATATCAGATCAGTCATACCTGGGGTTTTAAATATCCCGCTCAATAAAGAACCTAGATAATAAGTTAATGAAATACCTACCTGTACATAAATCATAAGTCCATCAATTAATACATTTTTGATTTTCCGGTGGTTTTGATTGGTAATGATAAGGCGAGTTAAAAAGAGCGACTCTTGAAAGCCCGGGAATATTAGTCGGTACGCGCATATTTAAATAACATCTAACCGTTAAGACGCTATAAGGCGACTTTAAATAAAATTCATAACATCAAGGGGTTTGAATGTGCTCGTGAAAACAAACAACTTTTACAACACCAACTCTGAAATCACGACAAAAATCAGCCGTTGTATACATTTTGGCAGAATTCGTTTTCAATTTTGAATGAAACAACTAACTCCTTTTCGCAATTTCGGAGTTGGTGCCTTAGGAAATGGTGTTTGTTACCACGGCCACAAACCCCTTGGTATCAAGAATTAATTTAAAGTCACCTTGTACTTATATTATCTAGAAATGAAGTTGTATATAAAATATCATACACGGCAGACACGTATCTAATAATAGGTTCAGGTGCACAGAGCTAGGCAGCCGCGCGTTGATGTCTTTCGTATCGCCTGAAACTGAGCGGGAGCTTGGCCAACCGGCCGGCGCGTACCTATTTATTCCTAGTAGATACTATTTTGATAAGTGAGATATTTAACGAAAAGCACACTGGTAGTAATCGCGATGCCACAAAAGATAGGCCAGAGACCTTGGCGTAGGCTTGTCATCCCGTAAGAGAGGATTTCAAAAACCCCGCGGGACGGCAATGTGATGATACGGGTAAGAGCGTGGATATTGTGTTGAAATTGAACAAGAAAAACGAAATTTTATCCGCGCGGGCGGATGGGCTCGGCCATCAAGATAATGAATTAAGGTATAATATTTCCTCATATTATCTCCACGAAAAATCAGCGTTGGGTTGCCTCAACCTACATTGAATTGCGGAGTAACGTTGGTCATTTATTTTTCTATGCAATTCACAATTTTTATTATTTATCTTACATGTATATAACTTATCATTGCCACTGGTATGGCGTCTTTAGTGTGCATAAAAATAACTATAATTCATCAAAAACAGTAAGTGACTAATATTATCCCGTATCTGTTACCTAAGTGTATAAAATAAATAAATTACCCCGCAGCTCGAAATTAAACCCCGTTCTATTCTAGTATTTAAACTAGGTGCTGTCGGCAGGCTACCTCCACGGCAAATCTTGTAGGGCGTGTTCCCGTGGGGGCTACATTTAATTTTGGGATTCACTGTGGGATGGGATTAAAACTATGTACCTATTATTGTCTTTAGAACACTGTTAGGTTCATTCCTAACGTTGCTGATATAACTACAAGTTTGAGTAATCATTCAAATCTACTTAGCCACTGTGAAGACAAGGTTAATTGGAGACCTTTGCTTCTATGAGAGTTTTGAGTTGCAAATTTTGAGGATCAATCAGTCCAAATTATAAAGATACTTACTTTTTAAAATCTGCTTACAAAAGATCCTGAGGAGAGAGATGTTGCAAGACACTAAGGGACGCTCCAAGTTTAGAACGCGCCTGGTGGGATTTATGGGACAAAAAAGCATAATATGGTACGGATTAACCTGATCAGTGGGAAGCTCTTTATGGGCGGCGATAAGGAGGCTTTGATGTGGAATGCGGTGTAATTTCACCGCGGAGGCGAGCGCTGCGTGATCCGCGGGCTTAGCGGCCCGCCGCCGCCGCCGCGCGGCAAGACTCCGGGGAGCGGGCAGGCGATACCGCGCCAGGTTACAGGTACCTATTCTATGTAAGCACATACACCCTGTTTCTAGAGCAGAAGTCAGTATGGTTGTATGAGCAAAGTTGATAAGTTAAGTAAAATTGTAGCATCGAAGCCTAAGATGTTTGCGAGTACGTAGTTTAACAATAACATTAATAACAACAATAACATTGCTTAAAAATAACTAGCTCACTTGAACAATGAAACTGCAATAGAGTAGGTAATTATTAGAATAGATAAATACCGATCTCACATCATTATACGTAAGCATAAGTACTTGTAAGTCACGTACTGCCAGTCAAGTTATTTGGCACTGAACACTTCCTTTGTGGGAAACAAAGGAAGTGTTCAGTGCCAAATAACGAATCCAATTTTTTAGTTTTGAGTAGATTAGGTTTGTGCGGTTGTGCTCTCGCACGAGGGCCCGGGGTCCTCCTTGACCATAATCCAGGATTTGGCAGATCAGATAATTACAGTGAAGCGACAGCCATCTGACCTCCGTGACCCTGCTACAACTAATGTATATAACAGAAAAATTCGTTGGTACATAGCCACAGTGGGATTCGAACACGTACTTCTCGCTTACGAGTCCGATACCTTAACCAATCGAATCCAGGTTTTGTGTGATACAGATAGATTTTGGATCTTTTCCGTTCCTCAGATACAGTTTATAGGTTGTGGCTGTTGCTCATGGCACATTGGTCAGAGTCTGAATTGCCGTAGGAAATTGAACACTTATCTGTATGTCGGGTACTATTAGGTATGTACTCGCATGTAAACTCTTTGGTGCGTAGGCTTACAGGACAATGCACAAAAAAGGTAATACTAGTAATATTTAATCCCGTGCAGCAAGACTGCGAACCTACTTAATTAGTTAATAACACGTTGACGGCACGACAGCAAGAAACTTGGCAACTTTGACTTGGTGATAGGTACCTAAGTAGTTGCCAAGTCATTAATATCAAATCAGGAAAGTTTCTTGTTGATGATTCTAGTTAGAGGAGGCGGCCAATTTTCTAATTTAGTCGCAGTGAGGGTCTTTACTTGTGATGAATTAGGCCTAGTGCGCTCCTTAGAGATTCTATGTAGCATATACTACATGCATTGAACGAGATATCTAAGACCATTTCTAAAACAGTACTAATAGTAAAAGTACTAGCTAGATAAACCAATGGCAAAAGTTATAAATGAGTTTACAGTTTGACTGATACTTTCAGGCGGGCTGTCTGCAAGTGGTCTTTTGTGGTGTAAGTAAACGTGTCTCGAAAACTTTGTGCCAGCTGTTCCTAGTCATTGACAATGGCTCCTGTCTTAATATTTCGTGCTCCTAATAAGGATAACCAGCAAGGACAATAATTATTTGTTTTAATTTCCTACCCTATTTAAATGTCACGATGATTAAATTAAGGTTTTAAACAAAGTTCACTCAAAGAATGCATACAATAAAGTTAGTTTGACGCTATTATGATTTGTTTTACTTAAATATTTTTGGTATACTTCAAATATTACTTACAATTACATCATACAGACCTACAGGTCCATCAAAATGATTAATTTCATCAGTTATCACATTTGTAATTATCTCCGGGTCTGCGAATTCCTTTCAATGGCTTCGCGGTTATTAAATTATGAAATTAAATTGGGTTATTAATTTGTGAATGGCTTAATTAGGCCTGTGATGCTCTATGGCTGCGAGACATGACCGGCGCTGACGAGGCTCGTTCGCGAATCCACGACAACGAAATGAAAATGCTGCCGCAGATGTGACACTGACGCTACATTCAACATGCGGTAGGGACGATCTAGGAGGTAACCGTGCAGTTGATACTAATCTTTACGATATATAAAATAAAATCGCTTTTCAGATGCAGGGGCATGGTCGGACGTCGGTCGTCGGTCCGTCGTCGGTCGGAGATCGGCTGGCCCGCGTATCCGAAAAGCGACTTAGTTTCATGCTACGTAAGGATTACGATATAAACTACATAAACTACTACTATGTAAAGATTATTAGGATATAAACTACATGACTGCCTTCTAGATAAACCCTGCAGCATGTTGTATCTAGAGTCCTTTACGCAATTTGACCACGTGCGTAAGGAGTACACCCATGGCAGCCTTGACGTGAGATACAGCGCTAATAAAATCGAAAAAGCACGGATGCGCTGGCTTAGTGATACGTGCCTAAACTTGCCGGTATTAGGAAAGACTTCCCGCGGGATACCCAAAAGGTATGGATTGACATCGCCGAGAAGAATGCAAGAGCCAATGGGTTACGACATGAGAATATGGGCCAGGGTTGAATATGACTTATGACGATAATAATGTAACGAAGTAAATATATCAGAATATTTAGGATGTTCAATAAATAGAGTACTACATGCTCTTCTAAAAAGTAAAGTACAACAACTACACGGTTGGTCTTCGTAACAATGATAAAAAAAGATTAAAAATATTTAAGAAAAATAATGAAAGCTTATATTTTTTTCAATTTATCCCTTAGGCAAAGGAATCTAGCCCATATAGTCTATAGTCTAAGTCTTCCGTTATGAACTGTAATTCAATAATATGTCCCAGCTTCAGGGACTCTGGTGAATTTAAATAAAAAACTTCTATCTGATCGTTGCCATTGGGGATGCCCATACTGCCCAAGGCGGGCTGTATTCCCCCGGTGTACAACTCTATGCCTTAACCGAGGAACAAGACAGCCCCGTGATCGTCTTTGGATCGGATTTCTTAGCAATAGTGCACTTTGTTTATCTAAAACTTTAACGGAACAAATCAGTATGCGCACCACATTCCATTCGTCACCCATTAAGATCCGGTTATACATTATCGGCTTTTTGGCCACTAAAGTGCACTAAGTTATCGGCTTATAAGCAGGTAGTTAGGAATGCATTATCGGGTTGTTAGGAATCGTCGGGCTCGGGGCGGTCGCAGTCGCAGGCGAGCGCAGGGAACCGTTACGCGGCTACCTGCGCCGGCGCACACCCTACTACCGCTTTCCTTTTACGGAAGTACGGGCTAGCAATAGCCATGCCACTTATTGCCGCTGCCGCAAATGCCGCCATTCCTGTTTAGCTAACATCCAGCGTCGAGTCAGAGGAACTTTATGATAATCTATGCGGTGACCATGTGAGGTTAACGACTATCCGTTTCCTTTATCGCTAATTTTGTTAAAATTTTCGGACGCTAACATCCTATTTAATATTTTACTAACATAGCTGATGAAGGACCGCAGCCCGGTGACGAAGCCACACTTTCAAAGGACGCACAATACTTACATTTCAAATCGACAAAGATCACAGAATAGACTTATTTACTTTTTGCGCTGGCTCCGCGATCCAAAGTGGATTTTGACCTCTGGCACCAGAGATCGGTTGCTCTTCCAAGGTATATCTCATTAAATATTTACAGTACACTCAGGCCACGGAACCGGCCACCTTGTTATTTCTCAAGCTACTCTACCCGTTGGTAAAAAGAAAACATGGACATCCTTTCAAATAGATACGCAAACAGTGCCTTTGTTTTGACTAAGAAGGATTATCCCCAGGAAGTATTTTCTCTTGAAAGCTGCGGCGGCGGCGGCGGCGGCGGGCTATCGATTGCTATATTTCGGCGGCGGCGGCGCCACGCTACATATTTAATGCCGCCGTCGTTCGCTCGCAAAGCAATCTTTCGCAGATCAAAAAACCGTACCAAAGACCGTCCCACTGGCAAGCACGCACACTTTGAGATCGGTATTGTATTTGTCTTTAATAGTACTGTTAACTACTGGTTATTATGACCTTTTCATTGTGTGAGTAAGTTGTTTACGCGGGCGCTAAATACTACAGTGGTAGTGTGTTGAATGTATATGTTTACCTCCTTATCTTCACAAGAGAGATACCGCTACGAGACAAAGGTCTTTATTATGCTCCGCGGTGCGTCAGCGCACTGCCGCGCTGCGGTCGGCTGCGCTCGCGGCAAGCCCGCTCATACCCGCTATAAAGAACAATAATAATGTGCAGTTACGTATTTACGTATTTAAATTCATGTTTAGATAATACCTCAAGGTATGTGTTGTTAAACGTTTAGGGTATTGGCTTAGTTATGGTAAATATGTTGGAGTCTGGTGCTGACAATAGAATATTTCCATGATTTGATTTCATGTGGCGCCTCATGGCGAGGGGCATCTCGCGCCCGCAGCCCCGCAGCCCCGCAGCCCCGCAGCCCCGCAGCCCCGCAGCCCCGCAGCCCCGCAGTCCAGCGCCGCTGCCGCGCAGTCTTGCATAATGCCCTTTGTCGTGTCGATGAATTAATGAATAAAGTGAATTGAATATCAAATTTCATAATGTACGCGCGTGATTCACCGCCACCGCGCCGGTGCGGGTCTCGTATTACGGCCGTCTATTGTCGCATCGCCCCATACAATCGATAATGCAGAGTTTCACCTCACAATTCCAAGTAAACATGCACATTATTATTTTAAGTAAGCCATTGTTCAGCGATGACATCCACAAACAACTGTCACTGTAACGCTTTAAATGCCCCCATTATTCTAACTTAGCTAAGTAGCTGGTAGATAACGATAAATTTATAATGGCTACTCAAGTAAGACCACAACCGGACTCCTGTCCGGCTATGGACAACGTCTGTCGAGCCAGCTACTATAGTACCTACATACCTAAAGCTTAAAATCAGATAGATATAGTTTTGATGAAGATTCGATGGCCTGCACCCACCAGAAAATTTAAAATCGGTACAAATAGTTAACCAGTAGTAGTTACAAATAGTTACTACTACTGGTTGTAACTATTCGTAAGTTTAGAGGAATTTCCTGTTTTTGTGCATTCCATTGACCGCATTTGACTGCATTACCGGGCCCAAGGGTCGCGGAAGCGTCAGCGATAGGCGATGACGCAGCGCGATTGGTACCTACTTCTGTGGCGATACGCCTCGTTATCGCACTAGGGTTTTTGTTCTTCTCCCTAATGGCTGCAACAAAACAGGGAGCTATTTCATTGGCTAATCCGGACGTGATGTCATCAAGCACTCTACAGTGACTACAAGGATCGCACAGAAGCTCGTCGATATTTATTATAACATAGACGAATGACCAGAAGGTTGGCCTCTATTTGGGTCAGCGTATAAGCCTCGCTATCCAGGGACAACTTTCTGGCACCTTTACAAATTCGGGGGACCTGGGTCAACTTATTTATCTGCAGGTTAGTTAATTTATTTTATTAAAGAAAAATTTATCACTTCGTTTTCGCTCTGACCGAGAGTCAAATCCTTATGATTGGGACGTAGCTGCCATGCACGGAGCTCACTGTCAATAACAAACATGAACATCGATAGCGACTTCACTGCCCCAATATCAGTTGCCTGAGACTTAGCCTCTACAAGCAAGAGCTGCACGTCACGGTAATGAATATTTTGTCGGCGGATGTGTAGAGTTTCACGCAAACACCACGTCCGAAACGCCCACACTCGCAGTAGCCTTCACATTCGTGACACACAGATAAGCTGCAAGAGTGCCGTCTTCGATAATATGGCGATTTAGTTTCATCTGGTCACAATTTCAATGGTACACTTTTAACGGGATGCTGTTTCAAACAGACATAATCCCTCGTGGACCCACCGACATATTGTTAACCAGATTAGCTAAATACCTACCTACTACCAATTTATGGGTAGCTTAGACAGACTAAACGTTTGAACACTGTCAAAACACCACTGGTCTAGTGGCAGTGTGCATGCGAGACAGATAACCAAGATTAAGCAATGCTCGCAGTGTCCGAGAATTGGATAGGTGACCGTTTCGTACTTTGAGGTTAGTCGAATTTCAGCACCACAACGAGCTCGCCAGGGCACATCTCGCGCAGATCGGCAACTGATGTAGGGAACCAATGACTTACTTAAGTCAGGCACGGGTAGGAGAGGCGGGCCTAAAGCTATGGCTTTTTGTCGTTAAGGATGGCTTGCGTGCCTATAAACTCTGGAGAATGATGATGCCGCAGCCCCAATGAAGTGGACTAGAAGAAGTAGGAAGGCGGGAGCACAGCCGGGATTGTCGACAAGATGATGATGATAGAACAAACGAACACTCACTCCCACCTCACCCATAATTTCGCGTCTTTATGCGTTGACGCTGTGAGGACGAAACTGATATTAGTAATTATTGCCTACTTATTCTTCCAACCGGAACAGAAAATATGGCGGTGGCGCTCTAAATCTAGATGACTCCTCAGGCTCGACAAATTCAACCACTCGATGTAATACCGTCTACTATTCACTGATAATAGTGTATAGGCTTCGAGTGGTACGCACGGCGGACGTCAGTTGCATTGCGTAGTAGTAAGGTCAGCGAAGGCTGTTTGAGATTGCGATTAGCATTATAGCCGTATTGTATTATGCGGGAGAGCCGGTACCGGTCCTGCGCCGGCGGCGGCCGCGGCCCGGCGGGCGTCGACCCCGCGCCGCCGCGCCGCCCGCGCCTGCGCCTGCGCTCGCCTCGGATACTATTCGCAATCATATTTAAATAGGCAACATTATTTATCATCTTCTAACGGCCAAGTATCTATTCTTAGGTTGCCTTTAATAAATTATACGATTTTCTATTGCTTTCGTTTAGTTTGGGTCCCAGTATAATATCAAGAACATCACATTTCTTGATACATACACTACATAGATCTCCTGCTATGTTGTTTACAATGAAGTAATTTCATTATGTAACCTCGCACTTGATAATGTACGAAGTGGGTTATTAACAAATTTAATTATATTTTAATTACGGACTCCCAACTTTATGGAGGTTGCTACGAATTTATGGAGGATCTCGCTAACCGCGAGAAAGTTTATCCTAACATCACTCACGGTTAACACTCACCTACAGTCATCGCAGTAATAAAATAATTAACATTCTCATATGCGTTAATTTCAATAAATGGTATACATTCAAACTCGCAGCATAATCTCATTAGACTCAGAATTCTGCTGATGTGACGGAGACCTAGCTAAGTTTGTATTCTGTCTTAACAACTATTGAATTGCAAAATCATTCACATATCCGTCGGGTAAGCAGGTCACCGGCCAAACCGTGTTGACGATGCGTCAGCCGGCAGTCGCGAATTTGCACAACGTGTGAATAAATGCTGCAATACTGATCCTGGCAGCGAAGTAGGCGCGATGAGCCACGCTAGCGCAATACGGAGGTGTACAATGCGACGCGAGTGACGTCTGAATACGAATGATTTTGGAGAAAGTGCTTCCCGGCGCGTACTCGCAGCGGCCGCGATACACACTATGGTACCGCGCACATTATGATGAATATTTTTATTTTATAATATTTTTGACTATTTCGGTAGAGTAGCATGGTACTAACCCACCCCCTCTAATCACAGTTATTACCGTTAAACTTTGTCCAGACTTTGTTAGAGTAGCGTTTTAGCTAAGTTTTTAAAACTTTGATATTAAATTCTAAGGCGTCGTTTAAGGCTTGAAATTATAATAAAGCGCTCCGCGGGGGCCGCTCACGTCCAGCAATGCCTTTTTTGCAGAGGAGTATCTACTATTAGATTGTTCCGTTGATGGTGTTAAAGCAATTTTTATTATCTTGTATTGTTACGGGCTATTGGCTGCTTAATTTAGGTTGAGCCAATTTCTGACGGACGCTAAACGACGATGGTCAAGTTGGTCAAGAATGTACATCCGGCAGCGCCTCGAGACGATTACGTGTTCTGTCTGGATATACACGTAACTTGATGCAATCTTTATTGTAGCATAGGCTAAATCCACTGCAGCGGAACGACGCGGCGTGGCATCGTTATTGTCGGAACCACACTGGCTCGCAGCAACACGGACGGGCAGTGGCTTCTATACCGCAGAAATCATGGAGAAATAATGTTTTGATTTATGTACCTGCGTGTAGAGGGTCGGTGGCCTAATGGTTACTCTAATTTGGGACTCATATCCGGAGGTACCGGGTTCGAATCCACGTGCCGACATGTACCAATGACACTCTTCTGTGTTAATTAAATTAGTTGAATACTAACCGATGCTCTTATGGGGAGGGAAAACATCGTGATGAAACCTGCCCATTCAGGCGACTGAATGTGTAACCATGATATAATCTGGTCAGGTTCCCTTGTTAACAGGATTCCGGAGGTCAGGTGGCAGTTTCTCCACTGTAATTACCTGATCTGCCAAATCCTGGATCATGGGCTAGGCGGACCCGAGCCCTCAAACAAAAGCACAACTGGGACATTAACGCAAAGATGACCAATCTGTCCAGTAGGTATCTGATATGACCTTTGTAGACAGGAAAATTGTTTACGCATTCCCAAGCAGGGTTGATGTCAGTCTGGCGGCCGGTCATAAAACCATGACCACAGCACAGACTATTAATACTTGACATGACTCCGAGAGGCATGTTGCGCCGACTCCAACTAGTAGAATAAGGGTAGGAGGAACACATGCCGTTCATTCTTATGCTACACGTACACGAGCAAATATTTGAGAGAGAAACAGAAAACACAAAATTGCGGAAAATAACATAATGTTTACTAGGTATTGCTATGCTGGGTTTTGTTAACTAAATAGAAATACTGTGTACCAGTGTTATATGCACTACAACCCGGACGTACACGCGGCCACCGCTAACCGCGCGATGTTGGATGAACGCCAAGCTATCAGTGTCGAACTCCTTTTTTCCACGAGTCGATGAGACGATGTTATCACCAGTATAAATATAATATTAAACCACAGCAATCTAGGGCGTTGCAAAATTTCTGTAATAGACACCTGCAAAACGATGAAGAAAGTCAGGAAGATTTTAATAGAAAAAGTTCTGTAAGTGAATTTCTCGGTGGGAATAAATAAAGAAGCAACCACACAGTACATCGAACATACAGTACCTATAAACAAAGTATTTAAATAAATAATTATTCATCCTATCTATAAGTCTTTCGTTCAGCTCTGTGTTCTCCGAGGCACAATCACAGCATCAAAGGCAGTACATGTTAAATGTTTACGAAAGTCCAAACGATTGGTTAGTTACTGTACATTCATGTTAGAGTATATTTCAGACCTTTTTCAATGCGGTCTCTCTCGAACCTGAGGAGTCGGCCTGGATCTCTACCACATCTATTTCAACCTCAAGTTTGACTAAAGCTTGCATCGGTATATTCACGCTTGAAAATTAAGGAGTCCATTGGAAATATGAGACATCAGCTTTGACTTCACAGTGAAAACGACAGAAGAGACAAGAGTAGATGTTATGGACGACAGTTAGCAGCTCCCACTGTTTTCACGTTTGCCACCGGGGTAACCTAAGAACGTCTTCACGGGATCCTCACATCAGACAATTTAACCAATAAGGCAAAGATTGACTTGAGAAACTTCCTAGGCCAGCTCATACGGGCGGCGGGCGGCGGGAGCGGCGGGTCAAGCAAGCAAGTGAAGCAATTTGGTTTTCCTTAAGACGCAATTGGAATTCCTCGCGCGAGTCCGCTCTCACCGGCCGCCGCCGCGCGGTGAAAGTTATGCGGCCTTGATTGCGTGGTACCCACACTCACACGTACCAGACGACCGCGGTCATGTGTCTTGAAGTGTTTTTAAATGAAACTACACTGTAGACAGGTACCTACTTATGCTTACGTCCTTTGGTCGCTGTTCTCAACTTGGCAAGGACGAGCTACGTGGACTACTATAGTTAACTAAATACTATACTATATGGGTACACAGCTTAGGTTATTTAAAGGATGTTAGTGCTGTTAATCAATAAAGTAATATAGTCTCTACATTGTCCACCTTTGTGAATAATCTAGAGTGGAAAAAATATTGAAGTAGAAGGGGTAGGCGGGGGCGGGGCGGGCCGGGAGCGCTGTCGCGGCATTATCGGCCTTTCCGATCTCTTGACTTCATTTGGAGTATTTTAGAGGAATCTTAATTGTTTAAACAACCTTCAGGCTTAAGGCTCTGTCCACCCTTGTAAACAATTAATAGATTATTATCTGCATCTAATTCAGGAATAGTCACTATATGCAATTTATTATAGTTTATTGTAACCATTATGTTTATTATAATTAGTAAGTATCTATACAACGCCGTTAAACATTTGTTTGATTGACATGACCTTTCCTCATTATGTCTCCGATATGATCTGTAAAACGAATTAAGTTAATTTCTCTCGGGAACAGTGTGTATTTAATGTACATACGTATCTGCATAAAAAATACCGTCGAGTCTCGGCGGTACCGGTCGGGGCGGTTCGCGCAGCTGCCGCGCGTGGGAACCCTAGTAGATGTATTGCTGCAGGAAACTGGTACCTCTTGGCAACGGCTTTCAACAGGAGAGTTTATGCAGAGCCGGATTTGAACCTTAATTCATTAATTTGCAACTAATATAGGTACCGTCACAGGATGCAATCGGTTTCCATAACTGTTCAACCAGTCCAAAAGTACTATAATTTTAAAAAAAATTAAAAAATTTGCGCTTTGTCGAAATGCTTAATATGCTTTTTTCTCATACTGACACCGCACCACAATTGCATTTTTGTTCTAGTAGATGCTGTGGTCGACCGTTAACTGCTTTTGCGTGGGCTGTCTGTTCGTTTGTTGTCTAATTACTTGTGTAAAAAGTACCTATTTGATATTTAAATTTATAATATTTCTCAAAACCAATGCACGCCTGTTAAACCGTAGGTGGAGGATCTAGACAATCATTCAAATGTCGACATTTCGAACGCAGTGAACATAGATACTCGTGTAAGTAGTGTTAACGGAATAATCGGTACATTATAGTACAGAGTTACCTATTTAGAGGTATAAAAATACTAGTGTGTAAACTAAAATACTAGTTTACATACTAGTATTTTCCATACTTGACTGGCTATTTTTCGTGTTTATTATTCAAATACCCTCAATACTAACCATTAAATTAACGTAAATTATTAAATAAAATAGATTTTAAAAAGCGATTATGCATGACAGGAAAAGGTCAGGTGCCCAAAAAGCTGTCTGCGTTGCCTCGTTAGATAGGTAGCAATGCTTACATCCTTCGCCCGAGAAGCAAGCCAGAACCAGCTAGCTCTTCGATCACCTGTGGTGTCCGTTGGTTTTTGTGTCTACTGCATGCATAGATATATCGTTTCAAATTTACCTATATATGTAGTGTGTGTAATGTGTAAGTAATGTATGTAATGGTGTGTAATCTGTATACGTACCTACATCAAGCAACTAGTTCCTAGTGTGGTTCTGTGGCACAGTCAACAGGCTGTAGGCTGGAGTTAAGTACTAGGTATTAAGTGCGGTGGTGTGCGCGCGCGCAGGCCGATGCTCGGGCCGCTTCCTGCTCGCGACCGGTATTACTGGCGGTTCTTGGAGATCGATCGGGAGTGCCAGTTTAATGCCAAGACATTTTAAATTACAGTAACAGGTTTGCGTGTTTCACAATTTTATTTTTCATCAACGACATATTAAAGTCTGCAGTATTTTATTTATTTATTTAACTATTTATTGTATACAATCTCGTAAATGTCGTTAATAACTACTTTTATTTCAGATTTTTCAATGGCAAACGGTTAAAAAAGCGCTTGTAATCAAAATTGATTGTTTAACCTTGCATTATAGTATTAAAAGTTAATTAATAAATAACTTTTCAGTTCGAAAACAGGGGATTTTTATAAGTTTTTGTATACTTAGTTAAGTTTGTACGTTTATTTCAGTTTTGATGTTGAGCTTTACATCCAAAAATACTAATTTGAAAATTCTGTCGCTAGTAGGAAGCTACAAGGCAATGGCACTTAAAGTTCTTAAAAAATAACAATTTCGATGCACGGAATCGCGGATGCATACCGCGGGTAATGCTAGTCACCAATAAAAAGTGTGTCATTCAAGATGGAGGTTGAATGGTATATATACAAGTAAAAAATCCTCGAAATATTTAGGGAGGTAGGTATGAGATAAAATCCGTTTATTCCTTCCGTTTATGCTTAAAAGTTCAATTATTGGGCATTTTATTTTTGCTTTGTAATCATGGCGCTATCCAAGTTATCCTAGTTGTCGGATAGGTATAGGAAAACGCAGCCGAAGCGGCTGGAATAGCGATCGCGCCGCCCTGCGCCGGCGGCGGCGTCGCGGAATGTGGCCGGCTCAGGTGCGGGCTGACCTCAAGCCGTTATGCACTATTATATATCTATATACGTATGTACTCTGTACTAACTCGTATCAGCCTACTACGCAGCGTCAAGTATTTACATAACATACATTAGACTGCTACCCAATTATTATTGTCAACATGTCTTAAGTATAATGGACACGAATCTAATGTCCTGGTGAGTAAACTAAACAGTAGCTACTAAAATTCGTACTGGCGTAGTAGTTATCTATAGGTATTATTTAGGTAAATATTTAGTTTGAGTGCTTACTACATTTTACTGTTCAACATAAAATGTTTCTATTTCTAAATATTTTAATCGACTTCGCAGTAAACGTGTCGTTATCGGCAATCCAAATGAATACGTACTCGCGTACACCAAACAATGACGGTCGAGAGCAATCATCTCGTACTTTTGAATGGGCGTTATTGTTTGCAGCATCTTTTCTTTTCCCGACCGCCCCGCGATCCTTCTTATGGATGGGCGCTTACGGTCACTAACTGTACCTGAATACAAACGAAAAGAGACGTAAAGAAGGGTGTGGAGTGGAGGCTCGTCATTTAAAACCACTAGAAATCGTTCATATTGACCGTACGAACTGTTGTACCGCCAGTACTAATGATAAATATGGACGTTTTGGTCCTAGATTACCGAGGCATAGATTAATTACTGGACTTGGAAGCGATTCATTACCGCTTCATAATAAAATTTAATTGAGAACATTTGTTACTCAAGAACGGTACAAGCTACAACATGTTCCCATGGCGTAACATACGTGACATTCGGTTTGTTGAATTTAACGCATATCTCAATGTGGTATGTGTACCTACCTACACCCTTAACTTCTAATTCTTCCTTCGCCATTAATGTGTTAAACCTACTCAGATTCTGTACAGATAAGAGAAGACTTATACAGGCAGAAAATCAATTAAAATTTTAAAACTTAACTAAAAACTTATATTTACGGCGTAACAGTAGCTAATAAAAGCGAGCTGTCGGCCGCCATCGCGCCATGCAGAACGGGAGCCGGCGCATACCGGGAAGCGCTGCGCCGGCGCCGGCTAACGACGCCCCTAATTAGTGCCGATGCATTCCACGGCGCAATATCTGTCCCCGACTGCGAAATGAGCTGCACGAATGACATGACACATACTAACAAGGTTTAACTAAGTAGGTTCCTACTCGTCTTATGTTACGTAACTTAAACCTATTGATATTATTATAGTGCTGGGTCGTTAGCGTTAATTGCACTGGTAGGCCGACAAGTTTGTACCGCAGAATGTGTGCTGCTTTGTGGGTCTCGTATTTTATCCAAGTGTACAACGGGCAACATTCAAGTAAGTTTTAGTTTTGGTGGTAAGGTTCATACTTAATTATTGTTATTTACAACACTAAGTTTAAATGTTACAATACCTAAGTGCGTATTTTGCAAGATGTGGTTGTGGACATTTTAGACAGAATGACCTTTAAAGGTTGTACTGTTATAAAATTTGATTAGAGTTTTCACAGAGTAGAGCTTTTGCTTTTGTAAAATAAAAAAAAAAAAAAAAAATTGCCTGCAAAATCTTTCATGTCGATCTGTTTTCCCTAGAAAAAGTAAAGTATCAGTGATAATATAAAGGTACACGTAAAACCTAAAATGATAGCTATAAAGGTACACGTGGATGAAAGTAAACACTCCATAAAACATTAAATCATAATTAAGATTTCGTTTACTTTGTGTTAAGCCATAAAAGTAATCATTTATCTCACGCGGCGTCGCTTTATAAACAAGCGGGAGTCAGTGGCCAGGGCCGCGCAGACGGCACCAGCGAACATTTACAAACCAACCAGCAACTTGTAATCAATTTTAAGGTGATACGATTATGAGGTCACTAATTATTGTTTGTTATTAAAAGTAAATCGGTTTTAAATGTGTCTGGTGCGTTGTTTACACTTCGTCGACCGAAAGATTAAGTTATTTTTCTTGGGTATAGGTAGAGAGAGGTACCAATCTAGACCTATATCTGGAGGTAGCGTGCAGGATGTTGACGCGGCCGCCGGCCGCCGGGCGGCCGTTACGGCAGCCGCGAATGGGCTTACATAAATCCCGTTTCATAAACATCGCCGCGCGGAAATTTACGGATCCATTTCGCAACTTCAAAGCTGTTATTGCCGACAGTAGATCCTCGTTATGCCACTCGAAATCCTTTCATGTTTATTTGATTGCGGGATAGGGTTCGGGTATTTACATTAATTTGACATTTGGCGCCTCGTTTTTCCTGCGAGCGGGAAGCCCAGGCGCTCTGTCGGGGCGCCAACTCCGATATACCGCGAGCGGTGCCACGGCAGCGCCGCGGGAAATAAAGTTTGAGCGATAATATTCATCGACTGCTGCCGCATCCGCGCCGACAGCTGTTTCCTGAATAATATATTCAGTACGCAATGCAGCGGCTAAAATTAGAATTTATTTTAGCTTTTAACTTTTATCTGTTGTCCCTTATTTGTTGCTACGTTTTGGACGTTTACAAAAATACTATATTATTTAGGTATTTTCAATAAAATTCTTCCTAGACAGGTATGCTCCATCTTCAGTCGCATTGTAAGTTATCACTGTCGGTCAAATGCCTGGCTACTTCTTAAATAAAACCACTTTAGTGGTATAAAAAAATGAATCACTCCTAAATACCGCAGCAAGCACTCCGTCGTATACGACAGAGTTTTATGTAGGTACATAAAAAGCTCCCACTCCCAGATACTGGCTGGAGTTCTCGAAAATTGCGTTGTTAATTCGACGCGATCGAATAAATGTAATTTAACAAGGCCGGATGGGATGCTTGAGCACGGACAAAGAGCTATTAACAACATGGAATTAGACACTCCGTTTGCTTCTTGTGTGCGATCCAGTATCTACCTACGTGTTCCATGAAGGTTTGTACAGTCAATGGAATCGGAGATTTATGGGCGTCATTATTGCCGCTTTCTAACAGGTGGGTAGTACTTAGGCTCGTTTAATTGTGACTAAGCATGAATTAAATAAATTAAAGCCAGTTCCAATAATACTACCATTTAAATTTATATCAGAATAATTACTATTTCGAGGTTTTTTGTTTTAGGGTTTTCAATTATGGATTGTGCCATGGCAGTGTACTTGAGGCCACGTAATCCTCACATATATTATCGACCTCTGCAGTTGATACACAATGGGCTAATGATACTGCAGTAAATAATATTACATTACATTAGCCGTGACACAAGAGATCCTGATCTTTAGTTTGACTTGTAGTATCTTAATGTCAAAGCTCGATTCAAGTTTTATAGTTGACGCAACCCTGTAACAAATAAAACTGGATAAAAGACCATAAATGCTTCTTATTCCGACTTCTCTGAGCGACGAACCAGCGCGATAACGGCGGGCGCGCCGCGGGCGCCGCCGGCCCGAGTGCGCAGCCGGGCGTCGCTCGCGGACACGTGAAGATAACCAAGCGAGGATGTGAGCGTGTTAAACATCATCTCAATAAAACTGCGCCTTGGAGGCCCTTCATATCTTTAGTGTACCTAACTATACGATACGACTTAATGTTATGACTTAGTATATTCGCAGCATTTTATATTCCAGTTTAGCAGTAGAGCAGTCATGTTTACGTTTATCCTCGTCTATAGGCAGCTATACTCTTTTGATCTTTTCTGTAAATTACCACGGTACAATTTAGATACGCAGCTCCACGGGTCGATTTAGATTCCCTAGTTGAAACCCTGGTGAAGCTTATAAATACGAAATAAAGCGAAGGAAAGGAATCGTTGCGGGCGCAGGTGTGACTGACAAAGTGTACGCGGCGACGGCGGCTGCGGCGGCGGGCGCGCCGCGTGATCCGACCGCGGTAATTAGCGACGGACACACGGCCGCCACGAGGGCCGCGCGAACAATGCCGCGGGACGGCATTGTGTCTCACAATACAGGCTAAACCAATTACGGGGCTAATTGGAGCGACGGGAGTGGGACCCGCCGGCCAATATCATAATGGCCCAGGAGGGAACACTTGAAAGTGAGTCCACTTCTTGCATTAATGTCCCAACATCATAATCTTGTTAGGTACGCCGCCTGAACTCAATTAAAATATCAAAGGCTAATCTGAGTTTATTGACCTTGGATCGGCTACTCGTTCCTAATTACTTCACCGACATTAATCATCTAGGAGCCCGGCGTCGACTCGAGAGACGAAGGTAGGTATAGAGATTGCCGAATGTTTATTCCCAGGTTGGCGCGATCGCGCCGGCACGCGGCGGTACGCGGCGGCACGCGCCGGCCGGCGTCGCTCCCGTAACGCGTCTATTTGCGACTTTATCGAAATAAATTATTCATCAGTAATCCTGTTATGAAAGCGTAATGGCGACGCAGCGCTGCCTTGAGTAAGATATCGCTATAACAAAAGTGTCGTAAATTGCGTTACGACGTGCGAGCCGAGAGCCGCCGCCGCCGCCGCGCCGCGCCGCCTAGAGTCAACGAGAGCGGCGAGGGCAGTCGCCGCCGGCACAATATAGTGGCTGAGCGCCTGAGTGCCAGCTCGAGCTAAGAATACACGAGCAGATAACTAGCCGTGTACGGCGTAATCGTCGCACAGTCAGTTATTGACGGCGGGGTCAGCGCCCAGATGGCACGGCATGAAAACAGGAAACCTACTGTCAATCTTACGGCGGGTGTACACCAAGCATGCTCTGAGAATGATCATTCGCTTGGTATCAATAGAGCTCTAACTCGGTGTAAACCTCTAGCATTCGCTCGCAATAGTCGTTGGCTTAGTGGAAAAGCAACTTTTACACCAAAAGAACACTAGCGAATGATTTTCTTGCTCTATATTTGCCTAGTGTAATCTGCGGTATGTTAAAATCAAGTGATCGCTCACTTGATAGCTCTACTAAGAATTCTTATTTGTATAAACAAATGTAGTGCGTTGCTCGTTGTTTTATCATTGTTCCATGCAAATGCTAGCACGCCTAGTTTAAACGCAACGTTTACACCAAAATATTATGAGCGAATACTCTGTATAAACCCACCCTTATAGATACAATCACGGACGGTTCTAAATTTAGACATGTCAATGTCTTTGCCATTGCATACGTACAATGAAAGTTTCTTATTTCTAAATTAAGATTAGATTAGAGTTACATGAGTTACCGTCGAAGAGTTAGGAACATTTTCTTGTTAGGTTACATTAACCGGACAGCATCGATACTGTCGGGTTGCTTCTATCACCTACCATTACCATACCATTGTTAGATTTTCCTTACAACGGAGACGTGATCTGGCTCTCTTTAGCAGCTTATTCAGCTTATGCAGGGTGCATTGAACGTCACTATTTTATTTTTGACAAGTTTTTATGTGTAAGTACCAAAATAGTAAAAGATATACCAAATGTTTCTTCAAAGTTAACGATTTTTCAATACAGGAAGAGACTGTTTCAATGAATTGTTTATAAACAGCCATGAATAATAACGTCCACACTGTGTGAAATGATCAAAACTGTAAACATTGGAGAGTTGCGTTATGCGTGCGCCCGCGCAGAGCGCGCCGTCCTCCTTCGGGACTACTAATAACGTGCAGGAAATGTATTGACATGCTTCACTCTTGTTTTCTTAAATGGTACGAGTGCTTTACGTACTACGATATTCCAGAGTGCTTTTGGCGATAGATACGCTTATGATGTAAAGACCACATCACCTCAAAGACCCATAGCAGCCTCTAATGCCGGACTTTACCTTCTTTACCTACCTATATCCAGGGGTTCGCGGTGAATTAGTGCCTAAACCTTTATTTATGGTATCACTGATTAAAAGCTGTCAGTAACATCTACGATTAATGTATTTAGGTTGTAGGCAACAAAAATGCGTTGCTGTAAGGATTAAGATGAAATGCCTCGTGCCTGTAATTGTGCTGCCGCTAAACCTGCAACTATCAGGAAAATTGTCCTCAAGGAAGGCCTAGGAAGCAAAGGATTGACATTGCTGAGTCGGATGCGAGAGCCAATGGCTTACAATGCACGATTGTCGAAGTGCGGGCGAACTGGAGAAGAAAGAGTAAGAAAGCGGATCCTGACAGAAACCGAAATTGACTATTTGAATGATGATGATTGACTCTCCCCGCTGGGTAGGCGGCTTGGAGATCGCAGGTGGTGTCCGGTAGAGAGACATGGCCTCGTACAAGGCGACTGTCTTAAAGTCACACTAATTAGCGGCATTTTCTGTTAAGTATATTCAACATTGTGATCTCCAACCTGCCGCCCGTCTGTATAAATCATGACAAGGCCCTCCACTAATGTGACTAAGTTTTCCTTTTTCACTTGTTAGTTTATGATTGTTATATAATGTAACTTCTTATATTTTGAGTAAAAAATTAATCTGAATCAAGTTTAACAGGTGACCGTGCATCTAACACATGTACCATTTTAACTGTGTTGTAGTTTTTAACTAGACTAGTTGTCAGCACTGCTCACGGATGACAAAGTAACTAAATTTGACAGACAGTCAACAAGAACAACTCACAACAAAAACAATGACAGGAACGCAATAACCTAAACGCAGACTTAACTAGCGCAAGCAATGCTGTTCTTTCTGATGTATGTCTGTCACATAAGTACGTCAGCTTTATCTGATAGTTTTTGTGATAATTTTCCGATAAAACTCACGCATGGACAGACATATACGTCAAATACACTTAACAGTTAAAACTGCACTGCAAGGCACGCTCAGCATTTCACCTTTACAACACTCAGCAACAATATTTATTGAATTTTTCAAAGTCAATTCAGGTCAGTACCTATTGATCAATAAATCATACTTATCATCAATCAGCATCCAAGAAGTGCGTGGTAGCAAGAAACCTATACGTGATGCCTATGATTGTCTGAAGACAATCCTAACATTTGCACATTGAGCTCAATACATACTACAAGTGAATAAGTACAATTCCTGATTCAGATCTCGATATCGGCTTAGCAGTCGGCGTAACTGGTAACCGCCGCGAGCAGGGGCGGATGCCGCGTCGCCGTCAAACTGAATTAATTCGGTCTGAGACGGGCGTAATGGGAGCACTCCGCTGCGGCCGCGCAGCGCGCAGCGCCGGTCGCCGAGCGAGGAGATTCTAATTGCACACTTAGCCGGCTCTCGCACTCGACGCGCGACGGTAAGCCAAGCCACGCCATGTGCGATGTTCGCGAAAAGTGCAATGTTTGCGCAGAGTGCGCGCGTGACTCATTGTTCGATTCAAAAACTCGCGAGAAAAAGATTCCAATGAGACGTTTTTATACCTCATACGAAAGACATCAACGCGCTTCCTTTGTCCGCCATATAAAAGATATCAACTAGCAAGGAAAATTTAATTGTTATTGTTGTTATTGTATAATGGATATACATATCTACTTTTAATTTTTCATTGATACGTTTTAATATTTTACAAAATAAATAAGTGTCTCACTTTTTCAACGGTCGCGATTTATTAATAACTCGGTGATAAATGACGGAAAGTGGTAAATGTCGCCACGAGATAACTCTAAGTGGTAACTCTCGTACTAGAATGTGTGAATTCGTTTCTGACTCCATTTCCACAGCAAGAACTGTGTTAACACCTAAAAGTTACAAAATCAAATTGGTCACTAAAATATCGTAAATGTAAACCGTTGTAAATAGACCGTCAAGCTTCTTCTTGAAGTGACGAGCGCCAAGCTCGTGCGTACTGATTCAGAGTCATTCAGCTCGTATTTAATTGAACATATTTTTCCAAGTCGACAATGAAACATGAAACGTCTTAAAGCCGATAGTTGTGCTTTCCATCAAGCGGGCTCTATGCTTGTTTTCCACCTTCGAGATATAAGAAATAAAATACCTAATAATGTCATGCATGGATGTCGCGCCGCGGCCTCGAGTGCCTCGCCTAATCGCCGCGTTGACAGCGCGCGGCGCGGCGGCGCGGCGGCGGCGGCGCGGCGCGGGCGCAGCCGCGGGTAGCCGCGGCGGAGGCACTCACCAACCGCACAACGCTCATATTCATAACACTATGAATTATGAGCCGCGACTGAAACGCTTAGATTGGGAAGAGTTATTTCTGTTTGTTTGGGAAATAGTTCACCTTACAATAAACGCAATTTATCTAATCTAAATATTTCGGTAAAGATTGGATTCGCATAAAAGAAAGTTAACATAATATGTAAGTAAGTGTATGTAACAAATCGACCAAGGTAGTAGGTATTTTGGAGAAAATTTTAATAAGTATTCGACAGAACTTTGTTTGTAACACCCACCAAGGTTGTTATCATTTATTTTTGGTTTTTGTCATGTTTTTTTGGATGGCATTGGGTCATCAGCGGCGGGCAGCGTCCGGAGGGCATCGGTCGGCGCGTCGCGTGCGAGGCGGCGCGGCGGGGCGCGGGGGGCGGGCGGGGGCTCGGCGCTCGCAAACACAATAAATCAGCACTTATTTCGAGCGCACGTCGCGCCGACGCCGCTATTCCTGACCGACGCGGACTGGTTATATTTATTTCATTAACTTTTATTTTCGGTCAACTTCTATTAATCACGTTTAGTTATGACGCAAATGGCCCATCTACTTCGTCGATTTATTCGACACGGTTAAACATGCGGAATCTAATATCAAGACAGCTTGTAAGTTACTATGGTTATAATATATAGCGTCCGCAAAGAGACCCGGCGTCGTGCGCATCGGGCCAAAAGACAACCAATTGCTGTGGCGAAAGAAACTTAATTTTCCGAGTCAACGGCCCCCGTTGGGCCGCGGCAGTTATTTCCGTTGACAGTCGCAAAATAGAGACGTCGCTTTTCACTATAGTAAACACAGAAAACATTCTTATTGCAGTAGTTACTTGGCTACGTACAGAGGGTACTTCTTACTTTGTAAGGCTTTCCAAACATCCATATGTTTCGATGGGTGTTCACTACTCGCGAATTAACTATTGAATTAATTTCGATTTATCTGTGTAGTGGGGTATAGGCTTTAGTTTATTTTAAAATGCAAGGCGGTTTTGCAGGAACACGAGTTTGGATGTTTGGAAGAGAAGAGTGTGGATGTTTAGATGTCGTTGAAAGGTAACGAATCTCGATAACTTTTGAACTAGGAACCTTCATCGATCATCATTCGGAAATCATATCATATCAGTCGGAAAACGCCATCTGCTGGGCATAGTCCTCCCCCAGAGATCTCCACTATGGTCTTGTGTCTTCCGCATCCAGCTGGTACCTTAGATCTTTACCAGATCGTCGGTCCACCTAGTGGAAGGCCTACTCACACTGCGTCTTCCGGTACGTGGCAGCAACTCGAGAACTTTCTTGCCCCTCTGACATATGTGCTGCGAGCTATGTGCCCTGCTCACTGCCACTTAACCTTGGCAACCCTTCTGGCTATGTCGGTGACCTTAGTTCGCTTGCGGATCTCCTTATTTCTGATTCGATCGCGCACTGAGACTCCGAGCATAGCCTTTTCCATCGCCCTTTGGGTGACAGTGAATTTAATTGTAAGGCCCACAGTGAGCGGCCACGTCTCTCTTAGTCCCGAAAAAATCACTGAAAAATAGCAGGATGCCGCAGAATTCAGAGTATACTACTACATAGCTGCGCCTGAACAACTGAAATTTAATTATTTTGATGCAACGCTCCATTCTAAACATTTTATACCATTTTAATTTACGCGAGGAATGCATTACTCACGGTACTTTCCATAATGGGGACGGAGGGCCTACTCCCAACCGTCGCCGGTATATCCACTAAGCCCCGCGACGCTCCTGCATCGACTGTAAGGAGCAGCCACGCTATTTAACTATTTCTGAAGTTATTAATAAAACTTGAAAATCTAGAATTCGATTGCAATCATAGAAAGTCTACATTTTCAGGTTTCAGATTTCGTACCTATAGCGGGGCTGAGGTATGAAAATGTTCATAATAATGCATTCTGTCAAAAATGCTACCATGACTTTGTTAGCCAGTACTTAAAAAGTTAAGTACAATAAGTTTCATCGTTAACAGCAAACAGTTTTTGGACTTGAGCTTCCTCTGTAAATGTAGCCGGCGGCGGCGTGGAGGGCGCAGTGTGGAGGATACGTGTAGGAAAGAAACGCTGATGCCCATGTTCTGGTTTACAGTGGTACAAGCTGTCTACTTCAAATAGGTACGTATTCGGATTAACCCCTGGGTCCGCCTTGACCACGATCCAGGATTTGGCATATCAGACAATTACAGTGGAGCGAATGCCATCTGACCTCTGTGACCCTGATACCAGGGGAACCTCTTCAGGGGATCATGGTTACACATTCAGCGTCTTAATGTGCAGGTTTTATCACGATGTTTTTTCTCTTCGCACGAGCATCGGTTAGCATTCAACTAATGTTCATAACTCAGAAGAGAGTCATTGGTATAGTGGGATTCGAACCCGGTACCTCTTGCTTACGAATCGGATATCTTATTAACCACTCGGCCACCGATGCTCCTAATCATAAACTCATAATCTATATGACGGACATTAAAGTAGGTAGATAAGTAAAGTAAAGGAAAAACATAAAAGTATAATATTTTCATCGCGGCTCCGACCGTCCAGATATCGTCATAAAGTAACAGCCCATAACAGTTAATATCCGCCCTAAAAACTCTAAGCATCAAACATCCATTGCCCCGTCGGCGTTGGTCTAAGATGAACAAACACATTTATAATCTCTTCTGTACGGATGAAATCGTAGGAGAGGAATGCGCCATTATTTATGCGTTGGCTCGCCGCGAGCGCGGGCCGACCCAAAGGAAGAATGCGCATTATCTGTCGTCGAGTGCAGAGGTCCTTTAACAGCCCTGTTGAGTTATCTAATAGTGCAGTCAAGCCATACCTACGCATACATACGTTCGCGCTCTTACGATTACGACATTGGAAATGGTAGGTACTTAACAGTAACTCGGTTAGGTTAGGCAAGTTGGGTTTTAGTGTGTTTGCCCTGTGCCCAATATATTTTTAGTACCCAGTAAGGATCGTTTTGTTACTAACTTCCATAATAGCTTCCCTACAAGGGAAGCATACTAAGAGAAGCGCTACTCCATACTAACGTAGTTTGATTATATTTTCATATTTGAAAGTGACCCAGAGACTAACATCTACGCTTATACTTTGACAGGGTTTCGTTAAAATATACCGTTTCAAAATAACACGGGATTTAAGATTTCTGGATCACATCTACAACATTTTATTGGCTTTGATAGCTTAATATTTAAAATATGATTAAGCTGCGTTTGCACGGGGCGCGTTGGAGCGCGCCCGGAGTACACTTGATAGATAATTTATATCATTCCTAGAACTTTTTCCCGTATCAGCTTCAGGGTACGCTGATGACCATGACTGAGGATTTTTGAGAGATTAGGCCATTACAGCAGAGCGATTGCCATCTGACCTCAATGACCCCATTAAAAAGGGAACCTGACCAGATTGGATCACGGTTACACATTCATTCACCTGAGCGTACAGCTTTACTCACGATGTTTTTCCTTACCATAACAACAAAAAGTCATTGGTACATGGCGGCACCGGGCATCGAAGTCGATATCTCTGGCATACGTACGAGGCTGACTGACATGCTAGCCATTACGCCACCTACTCTCCTAGCTACTTTAACAATGAAAATAACAGTGCTTGTTTGTTAGGTATCCTTCCTTTACGTCGAATCGGAACCAATAGACCTTTTGGCACAGGTAATGGAGAGGGATAATTAATCTTTATAGATAGAGAAGGATAACCAATATTTAGCAACGAGATAAATGTAACATATACAAGCGTGTGTCTGGCGGCCGGCGGGCGGTCACGCGAGCGGGTGCGTGTCACCTCGCGGCGGCATTTCGCATTCTTTGCTCGGCGGCGCGGGCGGCGGCGGCGGCGGCGGCGGCGGCCGCAAATACGGCCAGACCCATTTCGGGGCGCAAACAATGGAACGACCTGGCTGCGCAGCGCGATTAGCGCGTGCTAGGGATGGCCGCGCTGCCGCACGCAGCTGCGACAACTCAGTACCTGTGCCGAAAGCGCTTTTTCGAAATGTATTGGCGCACGGTGCAGGTTCAAAAGTTCAAACTTCATAAAGAGCTACGTTTTCATATTACATATTTCACTAATGTGATTTTTGTAAGAAAATATTACCTACAATTTTACAAAAAAAAACCTAGCTACTAAGTTAAAATAACAATCAACAAACCGATAAATAGAAAATTCACGACACAAGGGTAAACCAAAGATAGTAAAAAGAGGTAGTAAAATATGAATATGATTGAGAGACTTCAAAGAGCTGAGCTGCGCTAGAGTTACTGAGTCACTGTGTTGACGCAAGGGACTGCTGAGTTACCCATCACTAGCGAGTGTGGACCCGCGGCCGGGCGCGGCGGGGCGCGGGGCGCGGGCGGCGGGCGGCGGTTCCGCGCCGGGAGCCATGTAGCGCGCCGCTCGACCCAGCTGGAGCGGCACGTTCTCCAGCTGGAACTTCGCAGGTCACGTCCGTCTGTCCGAATCACGCATTGTCTCCAGTTTAGGAACTACCTACTTATAACTATGCGGCCCAGCACAAGCCTCCTTCAATGGTGCTGCGGGCTGCCTAAATGTAAAAGAAAAACGTTGTAGGTTTCTGACGATCAATAATTTTCTTTCTGTGATAGAAAGTCATCAAGATCTGATTTACACGATTACGACGAGTTTAGCTTTGTTCCTTGGCCGGTCATAGGACTCTCTATTTACTCCGAGGAGTCGGCCTGGATAGATCACACAACTATTTTGATGTTAAACAACAATGGTCAAATTGTTTGTGTTGCGGTTTGAAGAAAGTAGCCAACGCAATTACGGCGGCATGAGACATATCATCGTAGGCACGGTGATACGCACCGACGATTCGAATTTAGATTTTTGTTACTGAAAACTAAGGGCCTAAAATTGTAGATGCCGCCGCTAGCAGCCGGGAAAGGGACAGCGGATGCCGAATCTGGGCACGTATTAAGCCAGCGACCCCTGACCTGGTCGACATGTCTTTTCCCCAATTAAATTGTTTAGCGAACCGCCCCTTCCATCCCAAACAATAAAATAAAATCATCTTGGCGTAAATATTCCGGTTGTGCTCTCACGCACGAGAGCCTCGTGTCCGCTTTGACTATGATCCAGGATTTGACAGATCAGATAATTACAGTGGAGCGACTGCCATCTAACCTCCGTGACCCTGCCTCAAAGGGAACCTGCCCATATTGGATCATGATTACACATTTCATGATTCTGTCGCCTGAATGTGCCGTCGTTTGGCCCTGATATGTATGAAAAAAGTGTACAAGTCGTGGTGTACCTAAATAAATCCAAAAATACACCACGCCATTCCACATTACACGCTCTCATAAAGAAGCCGCTATCAAGGGAAATGGGAAATATATTAATAGAACATTTTACCCGCCGAGGCTAGCCCCGTAACATATAATATATATACAACAAACCAATAAGTAAGTGTACTTACACAAGTTTAAAACACTAACTGCCCGACTGTGTATGATGGCATTTCTACAAGATAAAAATAAGTTTAGCTTAAACTCGTAGGTGTTGTAACTTTAGGTGACGCCGAATATACAAGAAGAATCTATTCATCTATACAATTATAAAACTGTAAAAAAGCCGTGTTTAACATTGAAAATATTTCAGAAAAAATTGTCGGGATAGGAGACGATTTTTTTTTTCTGTTTGCTCATCACTCAAAAACTACTAAACGGATTTAATCATAGTTTGGTAGCCTGTCTAGCCTGTTTCATCTAATTCGGATAGGCTTACAGTTTGACCTCTCCGTAGTTCTAGCATTCATACAATACGGAGGTCATTAAAATGTTAATGCGGGCAAAAGCCAGTTAACTATATTATATATGTGACCAAAGAACTTGGCCATAAGCTAGTGTGACCGATTTTGTCTACTATTCATAGTACGAATAATGTCAGAAAGAAGAAGTTAAATGAACTTTTAAATTTTTGCTTTGCTAACTCGTGGTCGCACCAGTTATCACATCGGAGATAGGTCTGACATTCATAGACTCTTTTTATGGGCCGCAGAGCGACGTAGGCATGCAAGTTACCAAAGAAGAATCGAAGACTGCATTGCGGGCAACAGTTTGTCCATAGGAATAGGAAAATTAAGTTCGGTCAAAGTGTTAATAACTAATCCGTGAAACAGGAAAATAAGTACCTACCTATGGAGGATAATGAAATCCTGATGTGCACCGCATAAATTAATTATAGCCGTAGGGAGGCACATGTTTAGACGGTCCCCCTGCAATTTCTTTAAAAATAACTCGTAAATTGTTGGTAGGTAGTGGTGTGTGTTCGTAGTTGTGCAAGTACATAAGAACCGTTATTTAGTTTAAGCATTTCCCAAGATGATGATATCTGATAATGTAAGTTGCGCAATATGGGAAATCCTCAAGTCGTCTAGTGATTTGAAGTGATACGAGGCGATATCGGACGCGGTGACAAGCTGCCGGCGTGGAATCCCGCGGCGGGCGGCTGCGCGGGCGCTCCCATCGCAACACCGCGACGCCCTTCGTTTTATTTCACACGTTACACTTTGTTGCGCAAACGTGAAACGTAATATAATGACATAATCATTATTTATGTACCTAAGTAACAAACCCCCAAAATAACTTAGATAACATAATATCCGCGATGCTACCAAATCAGTACCGGTATCGGTAGACATTATAATAAATAAATAAATAATCTTTACCAACAATTTGCACAAACAATAATATCAGTCACATATAGGCAATGCTTACATAATGACTTACATTTGCAACATATCTTATACAAATATAATCTGAGTGGCTTGTCGTGTTATCATTGTAAATATGATAAGATACTGTTGGTTAGAAATAAAAAATTTATCATATTGTACATAATAGTAGTACGTTTTCGGACATAGTTTGCAGTGCACGTCGCGACTTCGCGAGATTGTAAATATGCGGTCGTCTGGTGGGAGCTCAGCGCTGGCGACGACGCTGCTCGCGCTGGCGGTGGCGGCTGGCGCGGGGGAGGCGGGGGAGGCGGGGGCGGCGAGGGGCGCGGCGGCGGCGCGGGCGCCGGGGCTGCGGGTGCTCGCGGTGTTCCCGCTGCCCGGCCGCAGCCACAGCATCGTAGGACACTCAATCGTCGATATATTGCTGCAGGACGGCCACGAGGTTCACCAGTTCAATAACTTAGTTAATTTTCCCTAAGTTTGTTTTGTTGTGCAATTTGAGTTTCATCCTAAATTCTATTTAATGAACCTAGGTGACGTTCGTGACACCGTTCCCTAAGGCGACATCGAAGCCGGGTCTCCGCTACATCGACCTCAGTTCGCTTATGGGCGAAGTATCAGGTATGATAATCCTCCTCGCTCACCAGCTTGTCGCCAACAGTAATAAACGACGAGATAATGCACCTTATGGAAAGAGTTGTTTGTGTTTCTCGTATATTGTATTTTTGTCATACGAATAAATAAATAATAGAAAGAGTAACTAACTGTTACCCATAATATCTACGGTTCCTTCATAAGTTATTGTAACAGAAATATATATACAGTCGCAGGTGCATTTTGTACATTTGAAAATAGACAAGTCCCATGCCTATTATACCTAATTATTCTTCAAATGGGAACAAAATAACTTATTGAAGAATTGTTGCTTAGCGGCAGTAAAATATAATATGCCCCTTACCGGTGAGTGCAATGTACCCGTTATTGTACAGAGCGTGAGCTGCCGAAGGCGTGGCAGCTGGTCCAGAATCCGCGTCCGGCGCGGCGCGTGCTGCAGCTGGGGCCGGCGTTCACGCAGCGCGCGCTGCTGCACGAGGCCTTCCAGCGGCTGCTGCGCGACCCTGCCGAGCGCTTCGATGTCGTGGTGGCGGAATGGTTCTACACGGGACTGCTGGCGCCGTGAGTACAAATTGATGGACTTAATCAATCTGATGAGGCAGGATGCCTGGAGCACGATTGGCATAATTCATTCAATTAATCACTAATTTCGCAGCGCCTTTTCGCCTACGGGGCTTAAAACGCGAGCAGTCATTTCGTCCCTTTGTCGTAAATATACCAATGCCGCTCGAAACCTTTCTATAGCGTACGGTTCAATGAAATGAAATGCGTTACTTTAAAGAAAATAAATTTATTTGAATGATAATAAAATGGACTGATTCCCCACACGCCTTCCATACCGATTGTGCCTCTGAAATCCAACGGTTCTCTACGATCTCTATAATGTCGTTCGTCCATCTCGGGCTTCGTCTTGATCAAGTTTATTTTAACAATGTAATACTATACAAGAAAAACAAATATTCCATATTATGGTATATGTCTATTCTACCAATTTCATACCTGTCTACTAAAGAATAGCTAATAATTCAATGACCCTGTCGGCGGCAGGTTGGCGGCGGTGTTCTCCTGCCCGCTGATCTGGTACAGCGCGGCGGACGTGTCCTGGCAGACGCTGCGGCTGGTGCACGAGGCGAGCAGCCCCGCCTACACCACCGAGCTGCAGTCGCGCGCCGCGCCCGCGCATCCTTACTCGCTGCTGGACAGGGCCGACCAGCTCTGGCAACAGTTCTACCTCGGTGCTATTGTGTAGTAAGTTCTTGCAACAACCAGCCCTGTTTTCCACTGGGCAATCTGGGCTCGTGCCCAGGGCGACGCGATCGATAGGTGCCTTCTATATACTGCCAGGGATTAACTTGAATTGAACGTCGCCATCGCCATAGAGTGACGTCACACTTCTCTATTCAAATAGCGCTACTCCTAAAGCTAGCTATCCGATAGAGTTGACTAAAATGTATGATTTTGACCGACATTAAGTTGTCTAGATTTTCTATAATTTTTATGCTTTTTAACTCAATAATATTGAAAGTGAAGTTAAAACCTTATTCCGACTCCATCACCAGACCAGCTCCATGGTACCATATAATGCACTGTCATCCAAGTTACATAGGTATACCAAATATAGCGTTTTCAAATTTTAAATGTAAACGCTTTGGATTATGTCTGTAAGTTTGCATTTATTTTAAATAAATAAATAAATAAATAAATATCAGCTCAATAATACGCCGGGAAGTGGGTCAAATTAGATTTGCAAGAATCCAGGACATACAAGTGAAATTAAATAAGCTTCCTACAAGCTGAAAATAGTTTTTATTCATTATTATGTAGTACACTTCTAGAGCTATATTAACTTTTAAAAAATACGAGATTTCATAAATGCGCTTACTGCATTCATTTGGTTCGTAGTTAGAGTTAGACGGTCGCTTCGCTTCACAACCATATTGCCCATACATAACATACAACATACATATTCATTTCAATAAAATCAAACGATGTAATTTTTTGGTCATTAACTTATACATAGGTGAATACTTAGGTACTTACTTGCTTATTAGTTTTTGCACGCTCGAAACTAAGTACCTACTTTACTCTCGCTACTCTATTTTCTCTTATTTATTTATGTTTCTCGCTTCGCTTGCTTATATTTTCAACCATTTCGGCGGGATCATATGGGCTTGGCTCATAATAAAATCATCTTGGTCTACACACCAGGAGTCTCATATCACAAAAATTTTGAGTAAGGCGCCTGTAAGGCAAACTACGCCCGGCAGATGACTAGCTTGCTCTTTTGCCTCCCTCTATTGTAAAAAACATAAACTCTATAGATACCTACTACCAGTAAACGTACCTACTGTAATCATCATCAAATGGAGTCTATTAACGTGAATTTCGAGCTTTCATTTTTGAAATTGCTGGTGGGGAATATTCCACTCTTCTAGACACCACACAGCATAGTCGTACCTACATAATTTTAATTAAACCAATATTTTACTGGTACAGCTACAACGAGTACGTGGTGGAGCCTCCGATGTACCTCGCGGCGTATGGGCCGGCGCTGGCCGCGCGCGGCGCCCGCGCCGCCGCGTACTCCGCCCTGGCGTTCAACGCGTCGCTGCTGCTGGTGAACTGCCACCCGCCGCTGGGGCAGCGCGTGCCGCTGGCGGCCGCCGTGCGGCTCGTGGGCGGCCACCACGTGCAGATGCCGCCGGAGCCGCTGCCGCAGGTACGAGAATAACCATTTACGGTGTGATAGTTAGTCAACGGAACAACACTCTTCAGTTTAAGCGAAGAATGCCGGTTCTTCATTGACTGGCTGGACAGTTTTGCCTGTTTTACTTGCCATGGGGGTCGGGAATCGTGGTGTTGATTGTGAGCATTATGTCAAAGTAGTTTCGTTCATCATATTTCACGTGGAAGTACGTCTACAATTAAGCGCCTGCAACATTTCGCAAATCATCACTCTGTGTTCATTCAAGAACGATTAAAACTTACCTACCTAAGTTTAATGCTCTTAGTTCACTACCACGATAACGCGGTTTAATTAGATGAGGTACTTATTAACCGATGAACTTTTACGGACTCGTAACAGTCCACTATTGGAAACAGCTGATCATCACAATGATATCATAAGTTATCAAATATCGTATTGTTGATTATAGCTGAAGAAAATTGAATCCGTCTAACTTGTCTATAATATTTTTAGGACTTGCAAAAGCTATTGGACGATGCTGAGCAAGGTGCAATATTCTTTAGTCTGGGCTCTACTGTGAAGAGTAAAGACTTGCCAGAGGACATGACGCAAGAGATCCTGGCGATGCTGGGCCAGCTGGAGCAGACCGTGCTATGGAAGTTCGAGGGGAAGCTCGACAATGTACCCAGCAACGTGCACTTACTGGAATGGGCCCCGCAACCTGGAATACTCAGTGAGTGACTGGAACACGTAACTTACCGTAAACGGCATCTTTTTAAATTAATAATTGCAATGTCGCACGGGCTAATTTCTCACTGTAAGTAACGTATGAGGATATTATCTATAATAGTGTCAATATAGTTTTAGATATTCACCAGCTAAATAGGTTTGAGGTCAAATCGAAATTAAAAGATTGGCTACTGCAACTCAATTACGACGAGACGGAAAACTTACTGCCAAACAGCTCTTGACCGTTGTTATATGTATACATTCACTCACACACACTCCCACGTACACACACGCACGCACGCACGCGCGCGCACACACGCACGCACACACACACACACACACACACACACATACACATACACATACACACACACACACACACACACGCGCGCGCGCACGCACACGCACACGCACACGCATACACTCTCTTACTCTTCCCTCACTCGTTTTTATGAACATTTAGTTGTGATTTAACTTTATAAGTAAATGTGGTTGTTGAATTTGTATTCACTAACTAGCTTCCAAGGCAGAACACTGACATCCAAGATACAGGCTATTGCCTAGTTTGGATCTCAGGATTTAAAATTAAATTTGTGCAAATAATTTTTAGCAACCTACACTAAGTGAACCCATCGTAGTACTGTTTTTTGTACAAATCTTCCTGAATAAATATATATTATTATTATTTATTATTTGGCTAAATGTTATGGATGGTCAGCTCGTGTGTCACGGCGGACGTGATTTTAAACGGTTAAGGTGATAAATAAGTATACGTGGGGCGTTTAGTGTACGTACATAGCCTTTGAGCGAATCAATAAATTGGCCACCCAAAATTTAAACTAGTGTACGTTCGCCGCAGATCACCGCAACACGGCGCTGTTCATAACGCACGGCGGGCTGCTGTCTCAAGTGGAGGCGACGGCGTTCTACGTGCCGGTGATCGGGGTGCCGCTGTTCGGGGACCAGTTCGTAAACGTGGACCTGGCGGTGGCGCGCGGCGTCGCGCTGCGGGTCGACCTCACGGCGGGCTTCCCGCGGCGGCTGCAGGCGGCCGTCAACGAGGCGCTGGGCGACGGCGGGTACCGGCAGCGCGCGCGCGACGGCGCGCTGCAGTTCGCGCTGCGGCCCGCGCCGGCTGCGGCCGAGGTGGCGCACTGGGTGCGCGCGGTGGCGGCCACCCGCGGCGCGCCGCACCTGCGCTCGCCGGCCGCGCGGATGCCGCTGCCGCGCCGCCTCTACCTAGACCTGGCGGCGCTCGCGCTGCTGGCGCTGCTCGCGCTGCGGTGGTTGCTGGCGGCGGCCTGCCGCTCGCTCGCTCCCGCCACCGCACCCCCGACGACCGATGATAAAAAACTTGACTAAAATAAAGCAAATGCTTACCAACAAATACTACGTTCTATTTATGTTCTACTCGGCGAGCTTTAATTGTCTGTTTCCACTGTGTACCCGTCCACACCCGTCTCACTGCGAAACACGGAACGAGGACCTTTCTCTCGTCGTCCAGCTGAGGGGGTTCGCAACGGTTAATAAATTAGTAGGTGCCGAGTCCACTCTGACCGACAAGAGTTTGGACCTTCTTTAATTATTTAGCCGTTCCCATAGTACGTACGCATGTGTACAAATAGAGCGTTAATTCGGAGTAATTGTGTGCGTGTGTGGAATTGGCGGATAACATCTTCCCGATAGCATCAGCCGCGACTAGCGACCGGGTCAATCGATTGGTCGAGCTTCCTATATACCGCCACCTACGTACTATGGTTGTTACGTAAAATAAGAACAGTGACTATATTATAACCCCAACAAAAAGGTACCTATGACAGGGGATCACTACCGCATAAACGTACATTTTCCATCATTCATCCATCACATAGGTACGTAATGCGGTGAAGACGCTCGCTTCCCACACACTAAGGACAGTGAACGTGAACTTGAACTTGATTCGCAGCACGCGGTGCGCATTCGCTCGGTCAATCATTTGATTGTCTGGATGAAAATAAAGCTGTCGCAGCTGCTCTACTCTCGCACACTTAAAATTAATTAATGTGTCGGTTCAGTTTTCAACCCGCGAGAACTAATTTCGCGCAATCCGTGGTGCCCTCTCGATGTTTGAACTCACGCGTGCGTCGGCTCGGGCTTCCATTTCAATTAACTCCGGGCATTTTCCGCGGCGGCCGACGCCGGGCTTCAACAAATAACATTAATTTACCTCATGCAGTAAACACGCAGTCTCAGGGAAAGAAATCAACTCGTAGGTGAAAGATAATTAAGATAATTATTATCTTGAGCGAATAGAGCAACAGAAAAACATGTAAGCATTAAGTCAAACAAAAAACAAGAAATAAAAATAACTAATATTTTTTATCTGCTACAGTCCTACAACTTTTAGGCATTTATGGCGGGTCAAATGCGATTCGACGGATTGTCTGAAACTATTATTAACTTGTTAGAATTATGGACGTCTCATTCCGCCTTCCCGTTCCGCTACCCATCGTTCCTCCAAGAGTGGAAACCCCTGATGATTAAGTAATTAGAGTTTGGCAAGTCTTTGAGCTGGGAAATAAAGGAGCCCATGGCTCGGCCAGATTGACGCCACGAGACAACACAATTACGGTATCATTTGATTGGATCGCCCCGCCCCCCGCGCAGCCGCCCGTTCTCCCCGGGTGCCGTGGGGAAATCATCACCCGATACCACTTTCTTTGGGTTTACTGTTTAACGGGTAGGTGTCTGTATCATATCTAAGTAGTTAAATCTCCCCCGACAGCACCAGCGTCATCACCGTCACGCGCTGTTGGTCGCATGCTGGTCGTTGTTTTAATATATTATTCAAGACCCCCCCATCATAGTCCATAACAGTCCACTGCAGGACTTAGGGCCTCTCCCATGCGGTTATTGCCATAATCTCCACACTTGGCAGGCGGGTTGGAGATAGCAGTGTTGTAAATGTTTATAAATGGAAAACTTTGCAGCCCATTTTCCAACCTTCGGAGACTCCTGAACTTTTGCTTCGAAAACGTTAGTTTCGAGTTAGCCTTGTACGACACCCACGAGTGTGAGGGGTTGGTGCTATTATATTCTGCCGAACACCACACGGCCAGACCGCGCTTGATAGAAACTATTCAAAATGATATGTAGATAATCTGGAAGATTTCGCGTCAAGACTGTAGGCAATCTTTATTATTGTTCATATCCACTTACCGAATTGAAAGCGATTCGTATAAAGGTCAGTAGGGCTAGGCAGCGCGCTCGGGCGAACTCGCGCGGCGGCGCGGGCGGCGCGGGCGGCGCGGGCGGCGCGCGGCGGCCGCGAACAATGCAAGTGGCGCAGTGTGCCGCGCCGCCTCGCTTCATCGGGATTTTACAAAAATGTTGGTATTTCTCATTAAGCCATGAGGTTGCTCTACAATCTTTTAAACGTATTGTATGGCACAAAGAACTCATCTCTAATATTGAATCTCTTAAAATGAAAATATTCATTTGTACACGTGCCAATAGGTTCACGGCAACGTGATTCACATATTTATCGGCGGTCCTTTAACAGAAATAGAACGTTATTCTGCCACACTTGAGGCGCGTTCTGGCACCGCCGCCGCGACGCACAATCTGTTTTGATTTTAGAGAAGGTACTGTTCCATAAAAGTTAGGAAAAAATCTGTGTAAAGAAGACAACATGAAAGCCGGCGAAGATGCAGCTCTCGCGCCGGCGCGGGCGGCTCGCTGCGCGTAAGGACGTAGCGTAGTGGGTGATCGATCGCAATGCAGGCTGGTGGCGGACAATAATGAATGAAACGGCCTTGGCGCGGTGAGTCAGCGGCTGCGCCGACGCAGCGCACTTCGGCCTCGCGGCACGCCGTCGCCGCCGCCCGCTATTTTTGCACTGAACCGTGGCTACCGCAGGAGGAAGCTCTAGTTAAACATATACCTACTCGAGCGTTGCACAATTAGGCAGAACGTGCGTTCGGCGCCAACGGGAAGCTTTGTATTTAGTTACAATGCGAGGCGTCATAAAACAGGTCACTATGCCGTGGTGTGCCCGACCGCGGCGGCGCGCGACGGGACCACCGCGGCACCGCCGCCGCTGCGCCGGAGCCGCGGCGTCGCGCGACCACCCCACCTACCTTATCACACTATAGTATTATTATATTGTGAGTGACACACGTTTTATGTCAGTACCTATATTATATAAATACCCACAAACCCAGTATTGTTTTCGTAAAATGGTGACCACAAGCAATAAAGTTATGTTCTGCGGTTAAGTTAGACATACCATACTAGATCATTATTATGTTTGTTAAAAATAACTAAGTACCTAAGTAAACAATTTAGTTTAGGACGATGAAACAATAGCTAAGTAGGTATCTCGAACGCTTTCTCTTAAGCGACTTACAACCGTTTTGGAACTAGATGGGTACTTAACTACTTAGCAAGAAGGTGCGCTATCCGGGCCGAAATGTTTACTGCGTCAAGTGAGTGGAAAAGTATCGCCGGAACATGTCTAATGTAATCCGATGGTAATAAACCAGTCATCGGCCGGAGCGGCGCGGGGGGCGGCGGGGGGCGGCGGGAGTGCGTCGTAAAGCAGTAATTAACTGACTGAGATTTATTCATCGCCATATACACCCGCAATACACTACTTGGATGCGGTAGTGGCCCACAGATGCCGTTTGATCTGACATATACTCTAATGTAGTTGATGATCACAGATGTACCGTCCACAGCCGCGTTTGCATTTAAAAGTAAAAAAAAAATAATCATCTTGGCGTTAATGTCCCGGTTATGCTCTCGCGCACGAGGGCCCGGGGTCCGCCTTGACCATGATCCAGAATTTGGCAGGTCAGGTAATTACAGTGGAGCGACTGCCATCTGACCTCCATAACCCTGCTACCAGGGGAACCTGACTAGATTGGATCATGGTTACACATCCAGTCGCCTGAATGTGCAGGTTTTATCACGATGTTTTCGCTCACCGTAAGAGCATCGGTTAGTATTCAACTAATGTACATAACTCAGAAAACAGTCATTGGTACATGGCCAGAGCTGGATTCGAACCCGGGACCTCTGGCTTACGGGTCGGATACTGTAACCTCTGGGCCACCGACGCTCGACGATTTAAAAGTATGTATGCGAAATGACGTCAGCCATGCGTGCCCGGCGGCGCCGGCGGCGCGGGCGCAGGCACTCGACGATCTCGACACACATTGGCCGATGAGAGCGGCACCACGCGACACTGCTGGCGCCGGAATACACGCATACACCGATCAAAACGCCACTTCACTAACAGACGCCGTCATGTTGCACATTAACCATTACCATACAACATTAACCAACACATTACTGTGGTTCGTCAGCGGGCCGGCGGCATGCCACTGCCCTATCAACAAATTCGCTAGCACATTTAGCGACCATTGAAGTTGCTTTGAGAATATGCAAAGACATTGCTTAGAACTCTCGGAAAGCTTTGAATGTGTGTTACCGACTCGGTGTACAGTAAAGACTGTAGGCTATGTACAGTAATAACTGTAGTGTTTGTAATAAGTTAGTACGAACAATTAAATAACTTGTACAAAGTGCGTAAGTTCTAGATACGGCTGTAAAGTCCGCGCAAGATAAGTCTGCTGTTAAGTATGGCAGCATTTTCCTCTGTGCGATGGATATTATAGGCGTAAAACTGTCACGCCACGTCATGGTTGGCGGATTGGTACCTCCATAATTCAAAGTCGAGTTACAGAGAAAAGACTGCACTGTGGGCTTGGTTACAATTAGATATACACAGTGGTGGTAAAGACGACTAACAAAAGTTTCCCTAGTGAGCTTACGCAGATTCTTGGTTCTCCGAGCCTCTCTATAGGACCTGCATCATAAAATGAATGTAAAAATAAATATTTATGTTTTCTTCGACGAATCTCTCATCCGTATTTAAGCAATCTTCGTTCTATTCCACAAAAGGCGAGCTGTTTACTATGCTGGTGCGGTACATCAAGATTGGTGTATCGGATAGCCGTATTTATCCAATTATATGGATTGATAATCGTGTTTCGACACACTGTGTCCACTTTATCACAGTAAGACCATTTGAGTCCACGATGGCGCCCAAACGGCTATTAAAATCTATTTTTAAAATTGTTTACTGGCGATGCATCAACCACAACAGCACCTATATTGCGGCAGAACGTTCCAAATTCTACCGACACGCTTGTTACGTTTAGCGCGTCGACGCCCGTTTGGATACATGGTTGCCAATAAAGATTGTTGCCAATCTCTTGGTACGGTGGCCGCGACTTTCTGCCTGCTGGAAAAGCAGTATCACGTAAAGATCATCATCATCATCACAGCCCGTAACAGTCTACTACAGGACTTAGGGCCTCTCCCACGGAAGGGGAGGTTATTGCCATAATCTCTACACTTGGCAGGCGGGTTGGAGATCGCAGTGTTTAAATATAATAATGGAAAATGCTGCTGCCCGTTTTCCAGACTACGGAGACTCTTGATCTTTTGCCTCGAAAACATTAGTCGCCTTGTACGACACCCATGAATGTAAGGGGTTGGTGCTATTCTACTCTGCCGGACACCACACGGCCAATCACGTAAAGATAATTTAGCGACTGGCACGTTAGTGATGAACCGTCAATGTCTGACCATAACCATATTTGTTTTGACTTAGTAGGATCATTATCAAGTCAGGATGTTAGCTTTAGGAACCCTAGAGTAACTGATTGGGCGGCCTATAGGGACAACCTTAAACAGAACCTAGAAGATGTACCTAAAACAATAAAGACAGTAGAAAGTCTGGATATTGCAGTGACCATAGTCTCTAACGGCATAATTAAGGCCTATGAGGATAGCTGTCCTGTAAAAACAATGTCAACTAAAAGGGCAGTACCGTGGTGGAGCTCCAAGCTAGAAAAGCTTAGAAGTAAAACTCGGAAACTATTCAATAAGGCTAAAAGGACCCAAGAGTGGGAATCCTATCGGGAAGCCTTAACCACTTACAATAAAGAAATTAGGAAGGCTAAGCGGGGAACTTGGAGAAAATTCTGCGAAGAAGTAAACAGCACGTCTCAGTGCGCAAGAGTTCACAAATTCCTCGCAAAAGACAAACCTAACCAAATTGGCTTGCTTAAATACCCTAATGGGACTTACACGGCCAACGAAAAAGAAACTCTAAATTTATTGGTATCGACCCATTTTCCTGGTGCTTGCGCAGAAAGTCCATCCTCAACGCAATCATTTCGCCCATATAATGAAGAATGGAGGAGGGCCTCACTTATAATAAGGCCATCTCAAATAAAATGGGCCGTTAAATCCTTTAAACCATACAAATCATGTGGAGCGGATGGCATTTTTCCAGCACTACTGCAGCAAGGAATAGAAGTAATAATCCCAAACATGATAAAAATCTTGAGAGCAAGCTACGCCTGGGGACATATTCCAGAACAATGGACCGAAGTCAAGGTTCTATTCATTCCAAAGGCCGGAAAAAGAGACTACTCTCAACCGAGATCACTCAGGCCTATTAGTCTAAGCTCCTTTATGCTAAAGACTATGGAAAAGGTTCTGGATATTTACATTAGGGAGGCGATCAAAATTGACTATCCTATTCATTATTCTCAACACGCCTACAGCAAAGGGAGATCTACTGAAACTGCCCTTATGAATCTGGTAGACAAGGTAGAAAAGGCGTTAGAGGATAAACAAATTGCACTTTGTGCATTCTTAGACATTGAGGGCGCATTTGACAACACCCCTATAAGGACACTAGTTCGAGGTCTCACTGAAAAAAATGTTGACCGTGCGACGGTGAAGTGGGTCGAAGCGATGCTCTCAAACCGGAAAGTGAAGGTAACCCTATATGAAACCTCACTTGAATTATTCACTACCAGGGGTTGCCCCCAGGGGGGGGTCTTATCTCCACTACTTTGGACCCTGGCAGTGGATCAGCTCTTGTATAAAATGGCGGAGCTTAGGATAGACACGCAGGGATTTGCTGATGACCTGGTGATAATCGTCCGAGGTTTCTGTCAAAGTATGCTGTCATACGTTATGCAACGAGCATTAAATATTGTTGATAAGTGGTGCAAGGACAACGAGCTGTCCATCAACGGGGGGAAAACAGTGGTTGTACCATTTACCAACAAAAGGCAACTTGACAATTTAGTCAAACCACGATTGAATGGCCAAACTACTGCATTCTCCAAGGAGGTCAAGCACCTAGGTGTAATATTGGACCAAAAACTTACTTGGAACAGCCATATAATCGGAATACTGAACAAGGCTAAAACAGCCTTGGGAATATGTAGCAGACTGGCAGGACAACGGTGGGGGTTATCTCCTAAAAACACCCTATGGCTTTATAAGACGTTCGTAAGGCCCATAATAACATATGCCGCCGCAGTGTGGCACAGGAAAGCCAGCCAGGAAACTGCTACAATTAAACTAAGCGGCATGCAAAGAATTGCGTGTCTCTTGGTCACAGGAGCTATGTCAACCTCACCTGGTGAGGCCCTGAATGCAATGCTGGATATCCCGCCCCTACACCTGCATGTAGAGATGGTGGCGGTAAATCTGGCTCTCAAAGTCACTGAGATCGTTCCAGGACACTGTTATGGGCAGCAACATACTGAGTATGTACACTGACTCTATGACAAAACAGAGCAGCTTCCCGAAACGATACTCTGTGGAACTTTTATCCAGAGATGACTGGCTTAAAAGCCAAGTATACTGGAAAAATGGAAGCCTGATATGGTACACCGATGGGTCCAAATCAGGTGCTCATGTAGGGTGTGGAATATACGGAGAGCGGCCCAAGGTCAAGAAATTCCTAAACTTGGGCAAATACACCTCCATATTTCAGGCCGAGGTGTACGCTATTTTAGAATGTGCGGACATAAACCTCAAAAAGAGATACATGAACCATTGTATTTATATACACTCAGACAGTCAAGCAGCTCTATTGGCCCTCTCATCAGACTCTGTGAGTTCAAGATTGGTGCTAAACTGCGTGAAGGTCCTCAATTCCTTGGGTGAGAAAAACCAAGTGATCTTGCGCTGGGTCCCAGGGCATGAAGGGATCGAAGGCAATGAAATTGCGGACGAACTCGCGAAGGCTGGTAGCACAATTGCGACATATGGTCCAGAACCATTCTGTGGCATACCAAATAGTCTTGCAAAATTGACCCTTCATATAAATTTCAAAGAACAATCATTAGAGCACTGGAAAAATCAGCCAGGCCTAACACATTCTAAGGCATTAGTCAAACCCTATAATAGGCGGCATGCCAAAGAACTGTTACTACTTAGTAGGAATAACTTGCGTATCCTAACAAGGGCACTGACTGGCCACTGTGGGCTGAACAAACACATGTATAATTTGAAGATCAGCAGAACAAAGGACTGTAGATTCTGCAAGGAGGAGGACGAAACGCCTCTCCACCTGATCTGCAAATGTGAGGCCCTGGTGCGCAAACGCAGCATCCATCTGGGTAAACACCAACTACTACCCGATGAGGTGCACGAAATCAGTATTAAGAAACTATTACAGTTCATAGAAGCTATAGGAATTAGTACTGAATTGTAGAAAGAGGCGATCACAATAGATCAGTAATGGTCGCAGTGATACTGGGTCTGGAAAGCCTTGAAGAGCCTATCTTTCAAAAAAAAAAAAAAAAAAAGATAATTAAGAATTTTCAACCTTTCCGCATATTTCCGAATCATGATCATCATCAATAACAACGGCCCATAACTTGAGTTCCCTCCACATCACTCGAGATTTTTGCCATAATCTCTACTGTTGTGAAGGAAATCGGTCAATAGCTCATAACCACTATGCTCATAACCGTTTAGTAAACAGCCACAGTCTGTGAGCGAGCCGTTGTCAATTCAATCACGTCAAGTATCCTAAAACAAATATTATGGTTAGTTTGAAGCACTGCGATTAAACATTTCCCCTGACATGTCGTAAATGAGCATGGTACGCGTGGCCGCGCGCATCGCTGGATTCAGCGGAACAAACCCGCTGTAAATAATACTCGGCTCAGCAGCTAACAGCGCCGGCACCTACATTTCAACATGAGCACCGTTTTATGGCCGAGTAAAGAGTGCAGGGCGGAGGTTATTTTATACCATATTTTATTATGTTCTGGATATTGATGTATAAAGTGGATCTGACCCAGTAAACGGATGCCTGTGTCGTAAAGTCTTCAAATGGCTCTGTTGCACTTTTATTAGGCGAAGCGAGCGCGGGCGCGGCGCGGGCAGGCCAGGGCAGGGCAGGGCAGGGGGGTTGCCAATCGGTATGAGTACAAACATGTAGGTATCCCATGTAGTGTGCGTGACCTATACCCACGAAAGATCACGAATTTCGCAATCAGACGACTGCCTAGCTTTTCCAAACTATCTTACTATGCGGAAAGGAGTAGGTACGAAAAGTAAGAGACGCGTAAAGGCGTCTGTCGAAGTATTTTGTCATAAAATTACATTACAAATATCACGTTTCTTACCTCCACAGGTGCGCGGCTGCGAGCGTTTACATATGCGCACGCGCATCGAGGTAGGTAAGCGCGCATCGGGGCCGCAATGGGCATGTTGAACAAGAATTAAGTGATTAATTCATGTTTGTACTGAAAATGTAGAGAATTATTAATTAAGAAATAGTTTTAAGTTCCAACATTATACCTAAATCTTTGTGTTTATTTTTTTCTACCGACTCATCACTCACAAGGAGCTGACCGACGTGACTTGTTTAACACCCAGCCTAACTAATAGGCAGGGGAGGCGGCCCAAGCTGGAGATGAGACTATTACGAAAGCATGCGCTGCCGAAGTACAACGTTTAGAACATTACCAAATTATGTTTATTTATTTATTAATAATAATAAAATAACAAATATTTTAAAAGTAGGTATAACCACCTCTCAACGGCACAAAAAGTTGACCAGGTGCTTATATGAATGAATGATTAGATAAGATTAGATGATTCATTTATCAATGAAATTTACATCATAGTAAACGCATGTCATAATATAAGCTAGTCACAAAGATATCGTCAGAGAGAATTATAATAATGTCTTACAAAAATTTTCAAGATATACACAATCACAACAAAGAGAGCCTCGGTAGCCGGGTGGTTGTGGTAGCAGTATCCAACTCGTGAGCGAAAGGTACCGGGTTCGAATCCCGCTGTGGCCATGTACCAATGACTCTTTTCTGAGTTATGTACATTAGTTGAATATTAACCGATGCTCTTACGGCGAGGGAAAACATCGTGATGAAACCTACACATTCAGGCACCTGAATGTGTAACCATGATCCAATCCAATCATTCATTCATGTTTTATTGATAATTGTTAATTACAAGTCAATTACAGTATAAGTATGTCAAGCTAATGATTTTAAAATACTAATAATGATTACTAATAAAATAATAACAATACATTTCATATCTATGTCAATCTGGTCAGGCTCCCCTGGTAGCAGGGTCACGGAGGTCAGATGGCAGTCGCTCCACTGTAATTACCTGATCTGCCAAATCATGGTCAAGGTGGATCCCAGGCCCTAGTGCGCGAGAGCACAACCGGGACATTAACGCCAAGACGATGATCACAACAAAAATAAATAATAGAGAAATGTCTAGCTAAAAAAAATTAAAAGGTCACACAAAATTGACATACATTGTATAATTGTCAATAAATACTATAGGTATACGCAATAGCATACCTACGAACCAAAAAATAAAAAGTGATGAGCGAATGAAAGCTTTATTATGAACAGGACACCTCATCATAACATATACACAAATAAATGTACAACACAAAAACCAATAAAAAAAACAGAAGCTACAACTGCAAATACAAATAGTTACAATTGACCTGTTTAGTTTATTTAAGAGGATTGTGACCCGAGCCCCCTACATACAAACGAAGTTTGATCCAATATTAACCAATAACACAATATTAACTTCGTTTTGTATGGAGCGCGTTTGAGGGCACTCCTCTTAGAGGTAATTTATAATTAACATGTAAATGGGTAGCAGCACCGATTAGCATGATTAAAAATTAGCACCTGAACAATGTCAGGCGTAATCATATCCCGAAGTACCCATAGCCTCTAATTTATCTCGAAATTAATGTCGTTCTCGCGGGAATAGGGTCTAATATCAAATGAATTTTACGTGGACGAATTCGCGGAAAAAGCTAGTAATACGTAGCAATTTCATATACTTATTGAAGAGTTTGTAATCCACTCACATCCGTCCGCAGGATAGCGGCGGCGCGCGGAAATGGCGGCGGCAGCGGCAGCGCAACAGGTCCCGTTCCGATTCTCGCCTTTCTGCCTGCTCGCTTTACGGCAAATACTCACTAATGTTATGTCATACTTACTTTTTCTTTATCAGATGAAAGTAGAATTAAGTATCATGCGAACTGTAGGAAAACCACATCGAATTTCAGGTTCTTTTTACACGTGGGTTGAATCTGTCTATTTTTATTTCTGTTTTAGCTTTTGCACACTATCGTTCACTTTTGACGCAAAGATGCATAAAACGCGAAGAAGGCTGAATCATGGCTGAATACCTAAATATGTCATTATCAAATTCAAAATTCACATCCAAATTTCAAACTTTCTAGTTTATGTTTGTGATTGTGTAGTATGGAATTATTTTCCCGCTAAACAGAATATTTTATCTAATTGTTGTAATTTGTATTTGTGAATGCTTTTTTCCTGTTTGAAGCAAATAAATACATAAATGTGAAAGTGGTGAAGTAATTTCCCGCCACTTGATATCATCGACGCGTAGGTACAAAAAAACTCGCAGTAAAGTTGAGAAATGTATAGGTACGAAATTTTAAAATGAAAATATGAGTGTAGATAAAATAGTGTATGAAACTGCATATAATTACGTATTAAAACACTCTTGTCAAACTATTATCATATGCATCGTGATAAACTAACACTCATGTTTTAATACCACTTTTTATATGCGAGTTGCATAAACTACTATTAAATTACTCACTCTTGCCTTAAAAAACCTAGATTCATTAAATTTAACTTTTAATTACTCATAATTATTGGGAAGAGTTTCCCCCTACCTGTGAAAATTTTCTAAAGTTTTCTCTACTTTATGAAAGGACCTTAGAAATTTTCTCGAAAGTTCTAAGTTGAAAGCCGTAAGCGAAATGTCAAGTTTTTAGGTCTAGCGCAAAGATTTTGGACCGTAGGTCTAGCGGTTTTACCTACGCCTATGTCAGTTAAACTCGCATTCTCATACTCAAAGCTGGATGACAGAAAATGTAACCTGTAGTGGGGACGGAGATCTGTCAAACCTCTCAGTAGGAGTGTAATAATCCCACCTGTACTACCACAAGCATGCCGTACTTATCGACGAGTATGAGTTTACAATACATAAACAATAACGAACTAAACTAAATTTAAGTATGTAGCCATACTGCGCCATGCTGCCGCTTTCCGTCAGGTGGTCCCCCTTCTCGTGTCTAGGAATGCTGAGCAAATAAAAAGTTAGGATCTTATCAGCGATCCGTGTCTTTCACGAAATTAAAATTGTTTGTAGATAGACGATGTCGGCTGGTTCGCTGATCATACACAACATTTACCCAGACGTTGATAAATAAATACTTCAATCGAGCTTCTGTATCGTTTCCAAATATTTGGCAAGGCGTGAGCAAATATATTTTGATTTTAATCTCGGATCAGGCCAACACAGAAATTCAAGTAGGTGCCTGTTATTGGGTACAAAAATTGTAAGTACTTACTTATAAGTACCTACATACAATGTCTTTGTGTTATTAATTATTAAAATAGTTGGAAAATCTTCGCTCAATTTTAAGTCAGGGTGTTTGACCTTGCTTCGAAAATTTATTTGCGGCGGATATTTAACATTAGCTACAATTCTAGACTATAACAATATTATTTATTCACAACCACGTATAAATATACAATATGTAATTGCCAGCGACTTTCGGAAAAATAAGCTATACTCTCTACATGCCTGTAATTCCGTTTCGAATGTTAAAACCTAACCTGCCTGTTCATTTCAAAGTTTTTAGCAATTTGACAATTATTTTGTCATTCGATAGCAGCAGTCGCAGAGACCCTGGTATATTTTACCGACAGTAGTGTAGATCCTCTACTATACCCATTACTTAACGACTTTGACGAATTTAAAATTATTTGCACAAGTTAGAAACATTTTTATATAAACACGTATATATTATGACTTTAATTAGTAATTTTTTGACAATTTTAATTTGAAATTGCGGCAATACAATAGTTTTATCAATGATTTAATTAAGTTTACGGCGTTGACATAATAATTAAAGTGAGATGTGATGTACGTATTTTATGGGTAGAATTTAATTTCTAAGTACCAACACTGTTACTAATAAAGAATGAAACATGAAACCTAAGTGCATCAATCGTAGCTGTTACGGGTGTCAGTTACCTCTTACTATCGGGTGGGCTGTTGGGTAACGCTATACTGCGAGACGGACCGACCAAAGAACCTAAACAGTAACTAACAACTTTAGCCTTTGTAATACTAGCGCGGGTGACCCTCACGTTTGGCTCGAGACCGGAAAGTTCCCTGGCTCATCTTGAAAGGCGAACCATCTGCGGATACGGCGCGGCCCGGAATGTTTTGCTCAACTGTGATCCGAGTAGCTATCTGAGGATCATTCGGTTACGTCAGCTGAGCCGCGGTGTTTGTGTTGAATTATTGAAACACGCACGCTTACCGTCAAGTGCCGGGAGATGTGCGTGTAATGTAATACAGATAGCTGAGAAGGCTTATTTATTTATTACGTATACCTACTTACTCCACCTCTCCACGCGGAGGCGTGCGGGTGATATCCTCTCCCGCGCTCACGGAATTTACCGTATGAGTAAATTGCGTTATCCGTTACAATATAATCTAAATAAATGATGCCTTTTGTACGATTCATCGTGACGTTTCTCTCTTTATAAAAAAGCTATCGGGCGAAGGCGCCGGCGGGGCGGCGGGGGGCGGGGGCGCGGGCCTTCGCCGCGGTCGCGCTTGACCTATGAATACAATATCAGATTAAAAGGTTCAGCTCTCCATCATCGCCATCATCATCTCCCGCCACAGCGAGTACGCCTACCGCCCAGTTTTTATCCAACTACCCTCGACCGACTCGCTTCGCGCCGCCGCTCCACTGGTCACCACCCTCATGCCCTGTGCATGAGTGGTAGTGTCCACCCGCCGCCGCTGCCGACGAAACTCGACGCTCTCGCTGGCTCCAGAGCCAGCGAGCCTGCGCGCGCGCACCACCAGATCGCAATGGAAGAGGGAAGAAGCCCGAAGCCCACCGCAAGTCCCGATTCGCCGCCGCTGATGCAGTCGCCGCTCCTGCCGCGACAGCCCCGGCGAAACGCCCGCCGGAAGAGCTACGTGGTGACGGCCGACCGACCGGCCCGAGCCGCGTTAGCCTCCGCGCTGCCGCTGCCCATCCGCGCCGCTACGCGTACTATCCGCGCCGCGGCGCCCGCTATAAGCGCCGAGACGCCTACTCGCGCCGCGCCTATAGCCGCCACAATGCCCACCCGCGCCGCGACGCCGACTATCCGCGCCGCGACGCCCGCTATGAGCGCCGAGCTGCCCACCCGCGCCGCGCCTATAGCAACCACGCCTACGCCGCCCACCCGCGCCGCGACGCCGACCATCCGCGCCGCGACGCCCGCTACGAGCGCCGAGCTGCCCACCCGCGCCGCGCCTCAAGCCACCACACCTACGGCGCCCACCCGCGCCGCGACACCGACCACCCGCACCGCTACGCCATCAACAAGCGTCGTGACGGCCGACCAAGAGGCCCTGTCCGCGCTTATTGAACAGGTCAACGCGAACCACAGCATGGTCCTCGCCATGGCTGCAAGCCCCGAGAAGGACCGTGCTGCGCTCTTCGCCGCGCTAACAGCCGCCCGCGCCCCGACGCCTACCATCTGCGCCGCGTCGACACCTCCAAGCGCCGAGCCGCCTACCCGCGCCGCGCCCCCCGCCCCCCGCACCCAAGCCGCAGGGGTATTACCGACCTCCGTCGCGCCCGCCGCGCTACCCGCTCGCGCCGTCAATACGGCCGCTAGAGCGCCCGCGCCGCCCGCGACCGCAAATGCCACCCCGCCCGCGCCGCCCGCCTCCGTCGCCAACACGACGCCCGCCGCGACGCCTGCAGCCACCACCTACCTGCTCCAAGCCGCTCCGCCCGCCAACTACGAATGGTGGATGGATGCCGAGCCCCGACCACCAACAGCGACGCGCCCACGACCGGACAGCTTCGACGACAGCGTCGTCGAGATCGCCAAGAGGCCGCGCCCCGAGGTCACCCCGGAAGCGCCGCCCTCTCCGACGCCGTCGAGCCTACGTGTCCACTCGCCGCCGCAAGCACCTGGTAGCAGCGTCGACCATCCATCGGCGGAGTTCCACCCAATGATGGACTCGACGCGCTACACAGCACCACAAGCCCGCCGTAGCTACGCCGAACTGGCGGCAACCCCGCCGCCCGCGCGCCGAGCTACACCCCCGCTGCCGCCCACGCCCACTGCAACGCCTACAGCGCCGGAGAAGCCCCCGCGCAGCCACTACCCACCCATCGTCGTCGAGAATTTGCCAAGGTGGACCCACCACCTTGCGCAAATTAAACTCCGACTGGGCTACACCCCGCACGCAAGGGCTTTTAAGTCCGGCGTGCGCTTCCTACCGCGCGAAGCGGACGAGTTTCGCGCGGTGCAGCGCTACCTGATCGAAGCCCGTCAAGCCGACCCTGGTGTGCAGTTCGTCTGCTACACTCCAGGGGACGAACTGCCCACCAAGGTAGCCATCAGAGGGCTCCCCAAAGACACCCCCGCCCAAGAACTGGCAGAAGACCTCGCGCGCCACGGATTTGAGATGATCCACAGCCGCAACATCCCGGCGAAGAATGGCAGAGCGGGGTGCCTCATCTTCGCCCAGTTTAAGCGCCTGAAGCTGGAAGAGCTCGAGCGCCTCTACGCACTGACGGAGCTCCTGTGCATGCCCGGCGTCACCATCGAAGGATGGCGCGGCCGCCAGGGGCCCGCTCAGTGCCACCGCTGCCAAGGATTCGGGCACTCGTCGAGGACCTGCTATCGAGCCGCGCGCTGTGTGCGCTGCGGGCTCGAGCACGCCGCCTCCGACTGCCCGAGGCCCCGAGACGAGCCACCGACCTGCGCAAACTGCGGAGGAGGGCACACGGCGAACGACCGTCGCTGCCCCCGCCTGCGCCGCGAGGCTAGGCGGCGAGGCAAGCCGATGCCGCCACCGCTCCCCGGATGGGTAGTAGCGACGCCTCCCCCGCACCGCCCGCACCCACCACCACCATCAAGACCCCACGCGACCCCACAGCCGCCAGCGAACCCGGACCCGACCCGCGACGCAGTCCCCGCGAGAGCGACGCGCCGCCGAGGCGGGAGAAACCGACGCCGCAACGCGCAACCTACCAACAGCGAGCCACGTGCCGCGCCCTGCGCGCCGCCGGCCGCCTCCCCGCCCCCTCGCGCCGCCGCGCCGTACCAGCGCAGCCGCGAAGACCGCCGAGACCCGGCGTGGCCCACCGTGGACGCCCCGACGCAAGACGGAGGGCGCGATTGCGCCGCGGCGCCCACGCGTAGCCCACCACCAAGAAGACCACCGACCGAAGCGTGTGCTGGATGCGTCCGCACCGCTTCCCAGACGATCCTCGTCATCAACGCCGTCAGGGAGATCTGCATGGGGCTCCGCGTCGCACTCGAGAGAGGAGCGGACGCGAGCCCGGTGCTGGACGAAGGCATCCGGGCCCTGTGGGAGCTCGAGATGCCCCTGGCGGCCGCTGATGACACAGACTACGTGTAACAACACACCCCAATTACCTACCAGGCTGAGCCCTGGCAGAGAAGCAGCCCGGGCACGAGGTCCACGACCTCATACGCCCGCAGACCCTTTCCCCCGCAAACACGAGGGAAAAGAAGACCCGGAGAGGTTCAGCTCTTTGTGAAGGATATTTTTTTAGGAAATTGAAGACGTAAAGCTAAGTAATTTCTTACAGGGGATTTATATAATGGGAACGTTGTGTATAATAACGCTTAGTAGAATCCCCTTTTAGCGGTTACATTAAAAAATGACGTCTGCACTGCAACAGTAGGGTATTAGCAATTTTTTCAAGGTAGCCTGCGTTGCATAGAACCTATGTTTGTTTCTGACCCCGCAAAAACCGGTCACCAATGATCCCATTCTTGAAGTGTTATAAATCGTAAATGAAAATACCTATTCACCGACTGAATTCCGAGCGGGGAATAGGAATGCCTCGCATGCAGCTTGTCAATGTCTACTATTGGAATTACTTTTTCCGCGAATCGGTGCAGTGATACCAATGTTTAGATTTCAATAACAAGAAGTTTGTGAATATCGAATTTTTCATTACCAAAGTATTATTTGGTAGGTGTTATATGTCAAATGTGCCCGCAGCGGTAGTGTTTGTCGAATTACTAGAAATGTGAAAAGAAATATCGGCCGGTTCGCGACGGGCGGCGCGGCTCGCGGCGAATCGAGTCGCACGAAACTCTGCGTGTTGTGATTAAGTTCAATTAATTCCGGCCTCAGCGGGGTTGCCGCGCGGCCGCTAACCGAGTTAGATCCTCTGACGCATTACCGCCGTACAACTACCGGCGTTACCTTCGCGAACATTCACACCTTGCAAGCTTTATTTTTTGTTTATTGAAATTTAACCGAATCCTTATTAAAACAAACAGTGCAATCGCTGGCCCGCCGTAAACACGCGCCGGTCGGGCCGCGCCGCCGCCGATCACGCCCACGCATCCGAATAACGCAAACTCTTGTACCTAAATATTTATTCCTATTGGATTTTAATTCAATCGCAGATTTTAACTGCGTTCATTTCTATTTATACACGCTTCTTTGAAAACCGCGATTTGCGCGTGTTCGATTGCCACGTTACCACGCACGCGCACCGACATACACCTACCACGGGTTGCAATTTCGGACTATTCACTTTTTTGTATGCGCGTTCGCTTGTATTGAAATACTCGTATATCGATTACAATAAAAGTCCGTGCTTTATAAGAATACAAAAGGCCTATCTGCGAGCGGCAGGCGCGGCCCCGAGGGTCCGCCCGAGTTCGGTGTGACTTTGCGATCAGCGGCGGGCGGCGGGCGGCGGGCGCGCGGCTGCCGGGTCTGCCGGAGACATCACTGCTGAAAGTAAACACTTTGTACATTCAAGCCATTTGTACAGTGTTTTCGTACCTACTTACAGAAAGATTTTCCTTTACTTAAAGGCTTTATTAAACCCTAGAAAGCGTATTTCAGATAGAAATCTTCTTCTTAGCGCTTTTCCCGTATCATTCGATATACGCTTTTGTAATAGATTTAGTACCTAATTTAGCTTTGTTACAACAGCATAAGAACGAATTTTGTCTAACAATAAAGTTCTTTTTAACCAATATCCGAGATCAGGTAATGACAGTAAAGCGATAGCGATTTGATCTGCGTGACCCTGTTAACAGGGGATTCTGGAAATGTCGGATCATGGTTACACGTTCAGTGTGCAACTTCCCTCGCGATGTTTTCCCTCACCGTAACAGCGGTTACTGCATAACAGTGCATAACTCAGTCAGTCTAAAAGTCATTAATACATGGCAGCACTGGGGATCGAACTCGGTACCTCTCACTTACACGTACGTACGAGGCCGGCCCACTAGCCATTACGACATCGACGCTCTTCAGATATATTTCAGACGTAATGTGCAAAATCTAACATACCGCAAACGGTAACTGAGACTATTCATATTTTCAACATTGCCTTATCAAGCTTATTTACAACACATACATAGTAAGTATTTTTTTATATTGTACGGCAGGCAAACAGGACCACCATATGGAAAGTGGTCACCGCCGCCAATGTCAGCAACACCAGAGGCGCTACCAATTCGTTGCCCGCCTAAGAGACCTCTAATATAAGCCCTTGAACGATCCCATGTCTATAATTCAATATCCGAATCGTACAAGCGAGAAACGTTCATTCGAACCTTCAGTATTAATTTGCTACCTATTTTTTCAATTACATACTAAAGTGTCCTAAGTAGTAATTTATGCTTTAAATTGCATTACAAGAAATATATTAACTTACCTATCTGCTCCGTTAACCGCGGCGTCTTACGTTGTTTAGCAAAATATTGTTGAGAGGCAGTATTTACAGTTTCCCCCGTAATTGTGTCATCAATATGTGATTACTGTTACTACAAGAGACAACTTTTCTTGATTGATGAATACGTACTGTCACCGTCGTCCTGGCAGGCGCGAGGCGGGCCGGCGGCATGCAGGCAGAGCCCGATAATAGATTACATCTTTGACAAATTGCACACTCATGGACATACAAAGACTACCGGACATTGATTCATGCTCAACAGAGTAAGGGGCATATGAATTGAGGATTAAAGTTGAATGGGAGGACCGTCCGAAGGGCTGCGAGTGATTCACGGCGCTCGCCCGCGCCACGCTGCCCTACGGATTGTAGCGGACCAAGGTACAACTTCATAATTCTTATTTATTTATGTTGGTCACCAAAAGTTTGTACACAAGATACGTAAGTATATGCTATATAAAATACATTTTGTAGTCTAGTTTTAAGTCCGAAACCAATGATAGGTAAACACATCTTGTATCGTTTATCATTGATAACTAACTGGACATAATAACGACAGCAGTGAGTACTTTTATATTAAGTTAAAGCAGAAATAACAAAAATAACAAGTTATAGGTTTTTTTCCTAAATTAGTATTAGCATTATTTAATTTATTTCTATCATGGAAATATTTCTTTCAATCAAATTTATGGAGTTATAGGTTCATAGTAAATATCAAAAATAAAAATAATGTTATATTCAAATGTAGGTAGGTATGTAAACTGGAACTTAACTATGTCCATTTACAGCGCTTCTTCGCGATCTAAAGCGCATTTGTGTCGAAAGCATGCCTGAACAAAGTGGTTTTAAAACTCATGCTCTTGAGGTGGAATAAATATATATCCGCCGCTCTGCACAAATAATTGTATTGCCGACACGTTCGGGGGACTGTGGAGTGCAGGCCCAAATTAGTCTTGATGGTAAAAGTTCTTTTGTTTACGACGCGGCTATGTATTCGTGGAACATTGAGGTTCAACTGTTCAATCAGTTAAGGATAGTTGACCAGACAATTAGCGATTTTGAATAATAACATCAAATCAGCAATCCAACGTCGCTCCCTAACTGATATCACTTTAAAGATTTTCATTCTCTGATCATAGGTGTAATCATATAATTTGATATACACACAGCATCGGGTCGGGTATCGGGTATCTAGAGACGTGCCTACGGCTGAGACGAAAATGGGAATCCCGATAAATTTCTGATTACCTATATGTGTTGTAATTTGCAAGCTGTAGTGGGTCGAGGTACAATCTTATCGATTGCAATACTAAAGTTCATTCTCTGATTATAGGTATAATAATATCATATGATATGCTGTGACACACTGTCGGCTGTCTAGAGACGTGCCTACGGTTGAGATGAAAATGGGAAACCCGATAAATTTCTGATTACATGTGGTGCAATTTGCAAGATTTCTCTATCGGTACGATCTTCCTCACGTACTCTTATACGCGAAGCAATTATCGGAGTTAGCAAGCGGCGGTTACGTGACCCGCCAACCGGCTCGGCGTATTGCAGGTCGGTTCGCGGGCTATAAAGGCCCGTATTGTTCGCGATCCATTTCAGGGCCCGATAAAAGCATTCATTGAGCCTCGCTCGATAGGAATGGGGATCCGCACGATTGGCGCGTTTTTTGTAGAACAATGGTGTGGTCGCGGCTAGTGAAGCGGCGCCGCGCGCGCAGCCGCCGCACCGCCGCGCCGCCCGCCGCGCCGCTCCACCGGACCGATTTAAGCGTTTCCGCTCACCGCAATGCAAATTAGACCTGTTTACATGATCCATATTCATTGTGTGAATTACATAGGCTGACTTTATTAGCGGTGAGGTTGTGACTGCATAATGAGTGCGGCGCTGTCTCCGGGCGGCTCGCGCCGCGGGGCCCCGGGGGCTCCGGCGGCTCCGGGGCACGCGCGCAGGATGCGGTATTTCTGTCGGCCTCGTCACGTACCTGTACAATTAACCAATCGCAATGCCGAGTGCTATTTTCATGTGGAGTGCGGCGACCGACACCTGACATTAAAGCATCCCAAATTGGAATTCGGTATTTCGGGACGCTCACGGAACTAATTAAACATTGAAACGCCGTCCGTATTAAAATGGAATCACGTTTAGAGCTTCCAGAGAAGTCTCGGGTCGACCGGTGCCAGTTCTATAAAAAGAGTCACCCCTTTCCGACACCTTTGTGACTAGTAATTGAGTCAATTAAACGCGCCGCCGCCGCGCGGCGCTTCTCTGAATTTATTTCTAAATAAATTAACGGCAAAAGTGCGCCGAGATTGGTCGTGGGCCGCCGGCGGCCGGCCCCGGCGCCCGACGCCCGCGCCGCCGGCCGCCCGCGCCGCCCCGGCCGCTCCGGCCGGCAATCGAGTTACTTCCACGGCGACGGCGCTAGGGGCAAAATAATATTGCTTTACATCAAACTCTATTCAAAACAAAACTAGAACATTAATTACTATTTATGCAGAATTATAATGATCGACTCCGAACCGATCCTAAGACAATAAAGTGGACGATTTGAAGCATGCCGTCAGCAGGGATCGGCGGAGCCGGGGGCGGGCGGGAGCGGGCGGGGGCGGGCGGACGGGCGCGACAAGCATTATCCCAAAGATTTTAATAATGCCTTTGGATATTTCAAAACTTTCGGTGATTAATTACAGTGACAATTGGATTGAATTCTAGTCGTTAAAAAGAAAAACTTCTTAGAAACGCATAGCTACTGCATCGAAGCTGAAATCAGTAGGTATAAAGCAAAAACACCTCTTTATACTGGAAGGTTCTAGTAGCAAATCGCTTTCAGTAGACTCGAAGAGCGCACCATGGCGTTGTATATGTATGTAGAAGGCGGGATCGTTGCTATGTAGAATGATGATGATTAGGTAAATGCCAGAAACCCGGAAAAAATATGCACAGACGGCCCCTTTTTGTTACCTAAACTAAGGTAGAGTACACCTGCCTGGCTTCATTCATAATTTTCCAAAGTTCAAAAGAACAATCGAAGCGGTATTGAAATTGAAACAATCAACTCAAAAGGCGGCAACAGTAACAGAACTCCCAAGGGAAACATTTACATTTGAATTCTTTAGTGGAGATTTGTGTAGACAAAGTTTATACAACTTCCGAATGAAATTGGTATGCTTCAAAGATTGGATACTACAAATTGTATTGAAGGACCTATTTTTAGGCATTTAATAAAGTAACTTTAGCAGTTGAATGGCAGTTGGACGCCTTCTTGGTATTCTGCTAAAAATAAAACTGCCATTGAGCTGTTATTGCGATCCAATTACAATTCAATCAAGTTTAACCCGTATCCTAGCCCGATCGCCAATTGGAGATTTGACAGTTCTTTCCGTCAGCTAGTATGATCACCAATTGGATACGCGCGCCGCGCGCGTTTTTGAAATTTTCCGCTCGACAATAAATCGGTAATAACTAATTTGTCTTGAATCTAAGCCTGTATCCGAATACAAATAATCAATCTATGATAATTTCTGAACGTTTTGACATATAATAAGTCTGTGTAAAAGGTTTGATGATTAAATTTGTCCAGTTTCAAATCCATGAAAATTTTCCCAGTTTTCCGCCAAAAGTGCTCGTCAGGTGACAAAGAGTTTTATATAGTTAAATATTGTAAAAGTGAGTTTTTGGATGAAAATGTAAGTTATTTCTGTTATTTATTATATTGTTCACACATAAAGACAACTATATTTGAAAATTGTAAGGTAAAAACTCGTTTTGGACCGTTCGAAGTAGCTAACGTATTTTCCAGTACTAGTAGGTCTCATTTCAATTCAGATTTCGGAAATAATTACGCTCTAAACATGCTGCATGATTATAAAGTAATATTGTGTGTATATTTTAGTGCAATAATCATATTGGTTTTGTATGAAATAATGTAATATTTGCTTATTTATCTCATAGTAAGGTAACCAAGGCGATCCGTGTTCAGCCGCCATTACATTTTCCGCGGAATTTTCCTTTATCTGTGGCAAAAACGTATGCCAGCATAGGCGATTTTCATGTAACACATGTCGGTAATATTATCGATAAAATAAAATCATTTTTCTTTTTATCGATTGTTTGAGATTTCGTTAGATAACTTGAAATTAGTTTTTATTAGCGTGTATTGATTATAAGAATTGTTATATTCTTGAATTTATTCGGAAAAATATATTTATTGTGATATAGGTAGTTAGTGACCTTGTATAACGAGTTTTCGATAATAATAGCAATATTTAGGTACATAAGCTTTTAAAATTTGTGATACGAGTGATTTCCATTATTTTTGCCAGGTGGCTGTTTGGAATGTAGGTGGCCCCGACCCAGACGAGATTCTGGAGGCACTCAATGACGAGGATGACTTTGAGGAATCTGGGTCGGAGCCGCCACTCTATTCAGAGGACGAGGATGAGGTATGATAGCCTACCAATTAATATAGTTTTTTGTGACGGAAATAAAACTTTTCTTTGTTCGAAGAGAAAATATTGAAATAATTTGTTTTCACAGGACTGAACAAAACTGGAATATTATTACGATAAGTAGAAAAATATTATAAAGGTGGTGGATTGTCTATGCTATGGGGAGATTCTTGGCTTTGGCCTTGATTGGTTTTTTGTGTGGTGGTGGTCACTGGTTAGGCTTTTAGAGCAGCATCTTCAAGCATATTTATGTCAATTGCATAAATTGTTATTGTGTTTTATAACGATTTCATTTTATTTTACGTGTAGTGATTCTCATTGGTAATGCTCTGCTAGGGTTTCGTTTTGCAACAGACAATATGCTAATATATTTGTTTTTCACAGGATGATTTTAAATGAGGATATTCTGTACGATCTTCCGATATTCGAAAGAGTATTGGAAGATATAATCGTGCCCGTGTGCCCTTATGCCTTCCAGCCGTAAGTAAAAATAGCTCTTGAATATTATTATTTTACTAATTTGTTAGTGATACGATTGTCTTAATTTTTTTATTACTTACAGTGAACATAACATCGTCATATTTGACGATGCCGGCCGCGAGCTGATTGCTCCGGAGGACGACGTCCAGCCCGATGAGCCGTAAGTTATAAACGATTCTTGCAATATCTATATATACTAATATTATAAAGAGGTAATTATGTTTGTAAATTTTTGAGTTGGTTTGTTGGGGGTAAACTCCGACCGAAACTACTGAACCGGTTTTGAAAATTCTTTTACTATAGGAAATTACATTATTCGTAGGCTACTTTTTATTCCAGGAAAATAATAAGGTCCCTCAAGATAGTTGATAGTTTACAAAAATACGAACTGCGCGCGGGTGAGAGCCGCGGGGGACTGCTAGTTTAGACATATATATTTATAGAAAACACACTGGTTTGGAGTACATTTGAAATGTTTTCTTACAGGGAAGAAATGCAGTTCATGGACCCTGATGCCCATGAACTGTATCATGGCGGAGGGTGCCCATTTCCTTTGCGTTGGGCGAAAAAAAAAAAAAAGAAATTTCGGATGAAAGGGTTATTGGAAGTGAGTGTATGTTGTTGAGTGAGAAAACTTTATTCTACTTAACTTTAAAATATAATGAAAACTGTAATTCAACTTTTCTAGAAATTTATCAGCTAAAAGGGGTGAAATAGAGGATGATAATTTGTATGCCACTTTTTTTGTCTTTCAAAGGATTTAATTGAAACTTAGGAATACTTTGCATTCCCAACAATGAAAAATGTAGTAAACGCTTTTGAAAATTCATGCGATAAGTGTGAAATATTGAGTAGAAAACGAAAACCAAATTGACCATCACTAATACTTACATTTCTCATTAATTCAGGCTATATAACACGCTCCAGTATTCCAGTAGTTTCCGGAAGTGAACCGTTTTTCAGTTAAGGGAAGGGACCAATGCCCAGGTGACCTACCACGATGCATTCCACGAACAACCTTTTCCACCGCAGCGGCGATGATGGCCGTGGTCATAAGCTCCCGATGTTACGGGACCTGTTGCCTCTCCACCTAGTCTCCTGCAGAAACGTCACTGCCACCTTACGTCTGGCGAGTACGTTGCCCAACTCATGAGCACGCCCGGTCAGCGAGCTAAGGTTCCAACTAGCAAAGCGGACTTTTCTTTGGGCTAACTTCTTCAACAGGGTACACCCTTGGCCCGGCAGCCCTAACTCATTTAAGGTGTATTTAGGTGTATATTATGGGTCCATTAGAGGCGAGAATCGCATTGGTAGCGCCCCTGATGTTGCTGATATCCGTTGGCGGCGGTAACCACAGAACCATCAAGTGGCCCGGTTGCCGAGCGCCTGCCTGTCTGTTTGCGATAAACTCAAAAACTACTGAACGCATTTTCATGCTGTTTTTACAAAAAGGGTGATTAATACAAATACAAATTTATAAAATTAGATAAGTATGAGTAGTGAGAATAGTAGTAGTAGTACTGATTACTGGGTATTAATGAGGTGGTTCGTTATGTTAGAATCAAACACATACAAACCATTTTATATTTGTTATATTGTCTAAAACATAGATCCTTACAGTATAATTACAATTTTGGCAAAGAGCTATACACTAACAACAGAACTATTAATTAATATTTGGCCTTTCTCAAATCACATCCGTCACTCACGCGAGGCTTAAGTTCGAATGCCTTTTTTTCTTATAAAAACACACCCGACTGACTGAAGTTGACTGAACTGAAGGGTTCGCCGTGCCAGCGTCATCTATGGCGTTAAGCCTAAACTATCATAATGTTATCCAATAGTGTTGCTAACAGGAAACTTAGGAAAACATTTAAAGTTTGTATTTGTCCTATCTAATGCATTCGTCATTAGCAATATTGTTATTATAATATCAAGGTTGTCTGGAAGAGATCACGTTACAGATAAGACCGTCATTTGCACTATGCTTTAAAATATCTGTTATATTTATGTATGTTCTATCACCATCACAAACAATGGTAATTATTGTATAGTATGGTAGAAATAATAATAATTGATTGTCAATTAGATTTATAGAAACCTGTCAATTATAAGAATGTTTTAGCGTAAATAAAATAATTTAAATGTATTTTTTAATATAATGTTTTATTTTTATCATAACCCCTTGTTTTCTGATGCATACTGAGAAGACTAAAAGACCATACCGGAGCGAGGCAGTAGAGTAACATTTACCTACAGGTAAGTATGATCAACATCCTCTGTCAAAAATAGTCCACTACTGGACTTGAGCTTCCTCCATACCAATGAATAGTTTTGCCATAATATAAATCTACTTCCGACAATAAAGTTTGAAATCGCAAAGTTCAAAATACTCAACAGAAAACGCCATTAAAACATGTCCAATGGCTGAAGTGGCAGCGGTCGATTTTTTTGTTCAATTTTTTTATGCTACGCAGTGACGCGGTGAAAGTGCGTGGAGACCGGGGGCAGTGAGGGCAAGACAACTGTGTAGGCAATACATTCATATCGGACAAGAACAAGATTAGGTACCCTGTACCTATTATTTAATTTACTAAATTGTACAATATTTCGTTCTAGAAACGAAAAATTATTTGAGAGAATATAAAACACTTAAAATACAAAAACATGTAGGTATATCAACAATTCATTCCATTAACACATTAAAATTCATTTTTGAAAGCAAATAAATGTCAAAAGAAGATATTAAATAATAACAATACATTATGTAGGTATAATTTTAAATTAAAACGAACTACTATTAAACTAAACACAATTGCTTTGTATTAGTATACAAATGTAATCAACGCCGTCAATTAAAAAAAAAATCTTTTCAAAATGAAATCCGCGTTATTTTGTAATTCGTCCTAAACTTCAAGATTTAAAGTTGATGACTTGCTCTGCCCTCTCTGGAACCTTCCACATATTATCACTCGTCGCGTTGAGGCTACAAGTAGTCTTGACAACCGTAGACCATTCAAGAGAGTTATTGACCGATCGATGTAGTGACCCATATACAGCAGAGATGGCGCCTCTTTCGCGAAGAAATTGCATTTATTGTATTATTTAATTGTTATGACTTAAAACAAATAATATTACTGAAAATGCATGCTAAAATAACTAGGCTGTGTCACCGTATACCATATGTACAATGTCTAAATGCTACAAATAGGTACTTTGTCCATGTTCAGTTGCTCACGCAGACGAAGTCGCGCTAGTAGATAATAATACTAAAAATGCATGCCAAAATTACTAATGGAAATATGATTGATAATAAACTAAATAAATAATTTTATCGAAAATTACATTTTCGAGTTACATCACTATCGATATTTGCGACTTTTTCCTATTTCCATAGTAATTTCTTTCACATTACAAACACTTTTTTTCCAAAATTTTTGTATGAAAAGGATATAAAAATTATATTGTAGTTTATAATTTAGCAATACTAGATTTGAAATAACCAAATATCTCTACAAAAATAATGTAAACAATAGGTCAAAATTCAATTTTGGCAAAGGTCGTTACTTTTTCTTTCTTGTTATCCCTGACTTTGATTATTTGAAAATATTTTAAATATGGCATTTTATTTCTACAAAATTTAGTTGGTCAGATAAAGTAGACAATATTTCTATTACTTTATGAGCATTTCTAACAATATCAACACGGGGATTCTCTCATAAAAAATACCACAGACCACAGACATGATTATTCTGTTGAGGCAAAATTCGTAGGATTCCGAGTCACATATTTTACCGATTATGCTATTTGGCTATGGTTTAGAGAAAACCAAAGCATTTTACCATATAGTAAGACAGTTGGAGCCTCTATTGTAATAGCCTTACGATTGAACTTCGAAATAGTAAGCTCATAAATGAACTACAAAGTCAGTGAGTCGCAAGTATCTCGCACGGTTTGTTTACGCTCATGTTCACGAGCGGATATTCAGTGTTTTTAGTGTCTGTGCGTATTATTTCACTGATTAATGATGTAGATAATATCTTAGAGCATAGGGCTCTTTTTGTTTCAAGTCGATCCGTTGCTTAAGTGCCGAGTTATGTTTACAAGAGTGTCATGTGTCCGGCCGTCCTTGAAAGTACTTGAGTTTTTGACAGGTGAGCAACAATTACCGGGGAATTGAAGACGACAAATGTAATAGGATATGTCATAACATCGAGTGGTTAAGTAAATTAGCGGACGTGAGGCCGTGAAGGTGATCACCGTCAGTTTTATAATAAAACGAATGATTTAAAATACATTACTCTACCACTCCTGGGGACCTAACCTACCTTACTCTACCGGGGAGGTCGGTCACTCCCATGCACGTCATCACACCACCTATCAAACTCCAGAACATAGTGTAACTGATACCTGCATGAAAATTTAACTTAAGCTAGCTTAGTTATCATCGTTCTAGCGCTTATCCCGGCCTCTGGCTGGGTCCGCGTTCCTACTCAATCTTCTCCACTTCGCCTGGTCTTCGGCATCCTCTCGTCGTAAGCCGTTGGCTCTTGTGAGCCAACGTTAAGCGTGGCGAAGCGGAGCTTCCCACTACTAGGCGCTAACTTCTTTAACCCTGCCCGCGCGTGACAGGGTAGCCCTAGCCCATCGCAGGTGTGGGGCGATATGCCAGCGCGTCGTTCGGCGAGGCCCGAGCATGGTGTTGGTTTCTAGCAGCGGACCTTTTCATAACAATTTTTCTTGTGGTGTTTTGGCTTTTTATGTGCAGCGACTACCATCCGGCCCGCACAACCTGTTAGGGAAAAGCCCTTAGTTAGTATAACATAATATTTCTTTTCTCTGTGCCATAAATATGGGTGACGTAGATAATAATGGGTCACCGGACAATAACCTTTGATAAAAACAAAAAACAACAACCACATGTTTTCGCTCAGGAACTAGGTACGTGCTGTAGGTAGATAATGATATAAGTTGTTCGATTACCAGGTTAGACAATTTACTTTAGATTGTTTACCAACGTTGTTATGGCTTACTGTAAGAGTTAAAATTGTAATTTATTCTTATTTATTTTATTTATTGGTAGATCACTTTACATACCCATATTTACAATCATGTTAATGGTTTTTCTATACGTCTTTTTCACGGAAATAGTCTTTATTACATATGTTTAGTTTGTATCAACAGCAATCATCAACTCTGTCCACAGTCCACTGTTGGATTTGAGCCTCCTCCACAACACACAGCTTATTGCTGCTGTGTGTACAGTGAGCAATGTTCACACAAATATTCAGACAACACAAGGTTAAATTCGCTGGCATTGTTCTTATCAAAATGGTGGTGAAGTGGCGCGGGGAACCGGTTATCAGGGGAGCGCCCCGCGCGGGAAATGTAACGGCCAACGGCAAATTGATACGATACCGAGAAGTACGCTGTAACTTACACCGGCCGCCCTCGCTGCGAGACACTTTCGAAGGTACACAAACAAACACTTGTTGAATTATACAGTGGCAATGCGCCGGTACCAGTGGCGCCATCTGTGGCTGCTGTCTACATACATTACGGCAGCGGGTCGGCTAGCAGAGCCCGCGCGGTAGGTTGTGGGTACATCACACTGGCGCACTGTTGTAGTTCATAGCATACGCTATAGGTGGCAAATCTAGGCCGGGTGGACAGGACACCACGGTAGCACAACCAATCTCGCTAAGGATGGGGTCTCAGTGCGAAGCATCCAGTCGCACTTTGGATGCGTATTCGACCGAATGTCATTCGTACGAATCGCAGGAACGAAGGCCCTTCAAGCTCTAATAGGTCTACTCACTACATACAAATTTCATTCTAGTAAAACATACGCCTCCAAAGCTAGGTGCCAGATAACAGCCTCCGCCGGGGGCCTTTCACGCCTCTGGGGCTCTATTTTTTAATCGCTAGCATCGATTCGAACGGTTTTGAATTTTGATTTTCGGTATGAAAAATTCAATATTTTTCTAATCACTTTGGCAACACCGAAACAGTAGGTACGGTCCAAAATTGGAAATATCATGCCTAAAATCGAAATTGAAAACCGTTCGAATCGAGGCGAGCGATTCAAAAATTGGGCCCCTGGTGATGCTGATGTCCTTAGGCGGCGGTGACCACTTTCTGAAATGTCGAATTCAGGATTTGCTTGGTCGAGGTAACTGCGATACAATGCCTGAAATTATATTTAACACAAAAATAATATCTAAAAACGAACCGGTATTATTTCAGTTAGTACGGTTACTTTCATTTTAAAAGACATCAACGTACTCTACAATTTCTTCCATTATCTACATGTAGTAGACATCAACGAAGGCACATATTCATAACCGCTGCAATATAGTTTTTAGGCCACCGAACGGAAACGGAACCAATTAATCTGGAAATAATTAATGTTTAGCTTTGTAATAATATAGGCCTGTTCTGTTCTGTTTCTTTTAGAAATAAGTAGTGCCTGTTATGTCAGTTATATATATGTTATATATCTGTATTTCTTTATTGTGTGCCATAAATAGTTAAATAAATAAATAAATATAGTCGGAATGTAATTCCACATGCATCCAGTGACATCCACGACGTGATGGATAATAAGATAATAAACATAGACTCTTTTGCATACCTACAAACAATGGTAAGTGTAAGTATGGTAATGGTACCTTACACGCGCAACCTTCAGCCTTTTGTAAACCAACCATCATTTAAGTAGATGTTGCTCTTTCAACCTTATTATATAGCCTACATTATGATATCATAATACTTATCGATAATCCCCAAGAAATCTGATCGACAGGTATTGTATAGATAAGTACCTGTGGCGAAAAATGTATGAAACATGAGGAGGAAGTCGCACCCTCCGCAGGCTGTGCGGCAAAATGCATTGCGGTTGCCATGGCGACGCGCGTCGCGGGCATCGACCTCGCGGCAGTGCACGCCGGGCCCCCGCACGGCCCGCCCGCCGCCGCCGCCGCCGCGCAAGACTCCACCATGCCCTGGCGGACTCGGGAGGCGCCGTGGCTACTTCCCTGGACTGCAGCAGTTCCCCAGGGCCACGCCGCAACCGACACCTTTGGATGCCCGCCTTCCAGCGGAGTGCGAAGACTGCAACTGCAGACTACCATTAGTTATAGGTATCTAACCAAGTAACTAATATTTCTTACTAGCTTTTGTCCGCGACTTCGTTGAAGTTACCATTTTAAATGACTTCTTTAGCGTCTGAATGCCAGTACTACGAAGAGGTCAAACTGTATTTTTCTTACAAGGCTTAGATTTTAATTTGAAGCCTAAGCTACCAAACTATGAAAAGCTCAACATAATCCGTTCATACTGAGACAAAATTTCAAAAAATATATTTTTTGGGCCTGACTGTTTTATCAATAATATCTTCATGTACAGATTAGTTTATTTTACAGTTTTATAATAGTACTAGCTGTGCACGCAACTGCGTTCGCGTATACTAGAGATAGAGGACAACGCGTTAATGATTTACAATTAAGTACACATTTTGAATTCCATCCCCTCTCCCAAGGGAACGGTGATGCATTTCGGAATAAAAAGTACTTAGTGTCCTACCTCGTAGTATGAACTCAAATCATACAAAGTTTCATTTGAATTCATTTAGAAGTTTCGGAGTGATGCACGGCCAAAATATTGGAAGACAGACATAACTGAAAAAGAAATGTTGGCTTCAGTATCCTTTACAGAGTATACTACACTAAAAAATTTCAAAATAACTTAAATGTACTTAAATGTTTGTTAGCGTTTAGGTAGATACTAAACACAGATCATAACGGGGCGCGCTCAAAAATACCCTTATATTTTACGAGTATTATTGTCGAGTGCGTCCAATATAAATCAAGACGATGTAACGGGTTCCATTAGATTCGAAGGATTACGATATATTTATGAGTCTATCTGGCGCATTATCGAGCCCGCGCTGCACTAAATGAATAATATACTTATCCGCTATCGCAGCGCAGCATCCACAGCGAGCGCGAGCGCGGGATCTGGCAGCGCGTGACGTCACACGCGCCCGCACACTCTCCGGCCACGGAGCCGATGCTTTCAGCCATCGTAATAAATAGCACATCATAAATTTTATGGCGTGACGTCAACAACTACAAATTGGATAAGTTCTACAGCTGAAACGGGAATAGAATATTTACGAAGGACACATTATAGGTAACGAACATCCGACGCCTTTGAGGCTATACCTACAAAGTACATTTTTACCTCTTTACCCACGTACGAGTAATATAAACAAAGTGACAAAATCTAAATTCGACGGACACGCGACCGCAATATGTCATTGTGGTTAACTACGCACGCAAAGTAAGTACGCAAACTAGGCTAATCAAAAAGCGGGATACTTAAATGTGTATTAAACATGCACTTTGACAAGAATACTGCCACGCGATGCCAATGCGAATGGGCGAGTTTCTGGAGGCAATTGTTTATTTGTGATTGTAAGTACTTTGAGAATAGACATTAATTATGTCTGTATCTACTGTTACGTACTTCAACGCTAAGCCGCTAATCTGGCGGGGTTATCGGCGGGGCAGCGCGGAGCAGACCGCACCTAGCATCGCACGAGTTGACTAACTTGGACATTAAGAATACGAACAAAAGAACATGATGATCTCAGTATCTTGTTCGGCAAGGGCGTTGAAATTAGCACAAACAAAGCAAAGCGTTATCAATGCGTACATTATTAATTATGTGCCGATATAAGGTAAAACAGAAAGGCGTCTGTGAACAGTGAGATGCATATAAGTATAACCGAACCACAAAATCAGGTTACCATTTATTACCAGGTAATAAATATTTTTAAAAGATGGGTCCCAAACTTCCGACTCCTGCTGTTAGTGTACCTGCTGAATAGGTTTATCTCTTACACAAGAGCGGCTGGCGCCCGGCGGCGCGCGGCAGCACTCTGCTGATCGTTGTCGCCCGCGCGGGTTCTCACCTCCATTACTCACTGTCCAGTCATTTCAACAATTTACCCTTACACGTCAATTTACCCTTACAAGTGCTATCTCAATAACAAGTACATCTATTATAGGGTCTTCCGTGTACCGTGAAATATCATTCATCGAGTGCTGCGGTTTTAAATGTGGTGTTTTTACAAGACACGTGGTGTTAAAATGTTAGAGTGATAGTTTGTACGTTACAGGTAAATATTTAGAAGTAAGGGATTTGTTTTGTTTCAAAATAGGCAGTTTCTGATAGCAAATACACGATAGCTGGTTATTTCCTATTATTTTGCGGTATGTGTACATGTGTCATCATTAGGTCTCATGTAGTGTTCCTACAATTAGAGACGGATAATATAGCTGTCCACAGTCCCTGCCTACACCATTTTTAGAACAGTATGTATAGATTTTTACAACTAAACAAAACAAACTACTTATAAACTTACTTTTCTAAAAATCTGTTTCAATATTTAGTTGTGTCCATGTAATGAAAGTTATGGGTCAGTCGGCCTGAAATAAATGTATATTTTTTTTTTTTTTTTTTTTTTGTGACAATGAAGTGTGGCGCTAGACTAATATTTTGTAGTTCCGCTGATAATCACGGGACTTTCGCTTTCCGGAAAACGCTAGAGAGAAGGGAGGGGAATATGCACCTACATAATTGACAACCCGTCAATGATCACGATGATGATAAATATTGATGATTCTTTTGCATCTCACTTGTGATATTTACCTTCCTGTTCAAAATTGTATTCCAAAAAAGCGTTAATGTATGGTGACGGTACTATATAGATAAGTATTTGTTCACAATTTCGCCACGAAAGCGTTTGTGCGGCTCATTGAACTATGAACTGCCCCAAAAGCATTATTTAGGAAGCAGGGTAAACTGGGGTGACGGCGGGCCGGCGCGGGCGGTACATGCGGTGACACACTGCCCGGCTTCTAGCGTGTTATTTGTGCGATTATCTTCACTAATTAATGTTTATCACTAACCTCGAGTCAGCGCGCTGATATCTGCCATTAACTTCGTTTATTGCACATTGCTCTATAAGCAATTAAACAAAGTGAAGCATAAAAATATTTTTAAGTAGCCTTCATAGAGTGAAATGGCGATTGCCTTACCGACAGCAGCGAGGCTCTTACATTTATGATGCTGATGATGATGAGCCTTTATGTATTTTTATAATTGGCAAAATTTTAGACTACGCTTGTATAGTGACTATTATTTCACCGGCTTTTGGCTTTTAATGCAGACTATTAACCCTAAATAGACGAACGAGGTCAAATCTATTTAAAATCGAAAAAAGGACGTAAGTTTTTTCGAACTCTATCGGAACTAACTCGGTGTGCAAGACCAACTCGCACAGAACCGTCTATTTTAAAATTAGTTAAATTTTTCACTAGCATTTAATTTTGTTTAATTAGTTGAATACTAACCGATCTTCTTATGGTGAGGGAAAACATCGTGATGAAACCTGCACATTCAGGAGATTAAATGTGTAACCATGATTCAATCTGGTCAGGTTCCAATAGTAGCAGGGTCGCGGAGGTCAGATAGTAGTCGCTCCACTGTAATTACCCGATTTTGTTAAATAATACCTATATTAAAAAAAAATCTCACAAGTCCTTACCTAATTACCTAACTATTAGAATTACATTCTTTCCGGGTTTCTTGTCGCGTACTTGAGTTAACGAGTAGTCCGACAGTCGACGCAGTCGCATGCGTCATTTTCGAAACACCAAACATTGTAATATTCTGTCTTGTCCAAACTCTAACAAAATTCAACAGCTGCTGTTTATAAAGATATTCAATGTTGTTTGTGTGATTCAGCGACTTATATTTGCTATCTAAACTGATATCGAGTACAAAGACGATTATTTGTTTAATATCGACGCTGTTTGCGGCGGCGGCGGCCGCGACGCGCGATGCCGCGACTCCATCGGCAATAGTAAGGTCTATTAGTGACAGTGCAGTGAGATCGAGTCAAACCGAAAATAGGAATCTACACTATTTACTATCAACGTACACGTTGCAAACAGGTACGTTCATGACATTTATTTCCGAGTAGTGCACTCAAAAGGATGATGTCGATATGGGAAGGTGCCGAGTTGGGACTGAACTCCGGCAAATAGTCATGGACGGTAGCCGTATGTTCGGTGGCTGCACCCGCGTACAAAGCATCGGCCACGAGCCTGACGGCCAGATTCTTGCACGTTAATCTATTCTTAATCATCATTTAAAATTCGCCATCCTTATCTGTGAGTTGTAAACAGAGACGGAAAGAGTTTGAATCAATTATCAACATTAACAAGCGTTTCAGAAACTGGACCATACCTTACCCACTAACTAGAATTTTTACCCGATTATGGCAAAGCCGATTTTAGCAGTCTGTGTATTTTGTTACGTCTACGCGTCTGTTCCACAGTAGCGCTTAAACTATTAAACCGATTTTGATGAATTAGTGTCTATAATATTAAAATATAGGTAGGTACGAAGTCACAGATATTCCATTTCATTACATTTCAGTGTTTATCAGATAACTACTTACTAATAGTATAATCCAGACAATAATCGCCCCTCTATTGAGGTTCTGATGAGAAGAATCTCACAGATCTTAGCGAAAAGGACTTTTTACAACATTCTTCAATTCCTCCCAAATGCTCATATTATCAATATTAGCTATTATTAACTTGTTGATTAGATAAAAATTAAAACTTCGTGTTGGTCTTATTTTTCGTCGTGGCCTGATAACCCACTAACTCTGGGCGACGTCATACGTGACATCGCATAAACATAATTTATTATTATTCTGTACTTGTGGTCTTTACAATCCATTAGCATTTACAATCATGGGACTATAAATCTATTTTATAAACATTAATTTAGCAACCTTAACCTCCGAAAGCGATATCGCGTAAGAACCATGGCCGGCTGGCGGGTGATAGCGCTCATTAACAAAAGCATTTGCGATAGTAATATGACGTCATCATAATTTATACACTAAGGTACTACATAATAACAGGTAGTAATTTGTCTAATTAAGGAATATATTTCAATGTACGAATACGAAAAGTTGATTAACAAAATATGTAGTCAATGGATGTACTCAAACACATAGAGGCAAAGTTTTAAAAGTTTATCCTCATTTTGTACATCACTGAAACTAAATAAGGAGAAAAACAAGTTATTATGTACGTACCTATATAATTTTGCACTTCCGAAGATTTACTCGTGCGTGACGTGAAATGCGGAAGTTATAATAGTTCAAACTTAACCATAAGGATATGGGAAATACCGCATTTATATATTTTGTGAGAAATACGACATTTTCAACTAATGCCAAAATGGGTTTCGTAAAGGGCGACCAACCACATTGACTGTATATAAATACATGCAGGAAGTTTATAACATAGTAAACGATGGTAATATAGTAATGGTATGGATGGTAAATAATATGCTGTACTTGGACATGACTGAGGCATACTGTAAAGTCCAACATAAAATTCTATTAGAAAAGCTATAGGTAAGAATACGCAGAGCTGCACATCAATGTTGAACATCCTACTTGAGAAATCGCGAGCAATTTGTAGAGGTTGAACATTACAATTTCGACACTAAGAATATACAAATAGCTAGATCTCACCGCAATATTATTGATGCATCTATTCCACAGGGTAGTGTCATTGGGTTTCCGCTGTTTCTCATACATGTATATTATATGAATCCCTAAAAGTATAAATGTACCAGTTTGTGTTCTATTTGCCGATGACATATCCCTACCCATCTCAGGTCTAAATGTCACAAACATAGAGCGACAGCTTACATCAGCAATGGGCGAAACTGTGCAATAGATGAACGTCCACAGCTTGATATAAATTTTACCAAAAGAAAATCATAACTTTCCACGTGCGACAAAAAAATACATTACTTCTAGATTTCAACTACGGAAGCGTGAAACTGGAAGTTATAAATGAGTTTATCTACACTTATAGCGTAATGTTCCAATTACATATTCGAAAACAGTTGTTTAAGGATACACTTTTTTCACGCCAGTCTATAAAATTTTAAAAAATTACTTTTCGATACAGCATTTCCAATACTATTTTCATTACAGCTGTATCGAAAAATAACTTTTTAATCATTATGCAACACTTTTCTTTTTTAAATTTTTGTCGGGCGCCAGGACACGGCTAAATGTAGGCAAAATACCCAAATACAAAATTCCTGTTTATATTTGTGATCAGTTCATAGTCTGTGGTTGTGATTGTGTACATTTGGAATTATTTTCCCGCTAAACAGAATATTTTTTCTATTTGTTGTAATTTGTGTTTGTGAATGTTTTTCCTTGTTTGAAGCAAATAAATGGATAAATGTAAAAGTAGTGAAGTGAATTTCCTGCCGCTTGATATCCTCGACGCGTAGATACAATAGAACTGACTCGCAGTTACTTCCAGCAAAGTTGAAAAAATTTTAGGTACGAAATTTTAACATGAAAATATGAGTGTAGATAAAGTAGTGTATGCAACTGCATATAATTAGGTATTATATGACAGTTGCATAAACTACTATTACGTTGTTCGGATTAGCCGTGGAAACACATATTAATTGGAAGACGCATGTACTTAAAATAAACAATAAACTTTCAAGTTTCTTGTTTATTTTAAGCACTATGCACTATGCGCAATATGCACTTCATGAAATCTAGAAAGCCACTGATTTAAAAACTATTATGCATATGCCTATGCTTGGCTTAATTATGGCATTATATTATAGGGTAAGAGCCCGGGACCCTCGAATTTGTTCACCATGCACAATAAAATTATAAGAATACTTATTTATTTATTTATTGAAGTACCAACAGCAATTTAAAACACAATAAATATTATCTTAGAACCGACAAGACAATTACAGGTCCTCACTAGTAATACTTGTTAACATAGACTCATTGGATAGTTATAAACCACACTTTCAAGGAAACGGTATACTAAGACGCCACCAGGAACTTTATAAACGGCGGGATGAGATACAAAGGGCAGTCATCTATTGCGACATAAAAGCAGGCTGATATTACCAAGCTCCAGACTTGCAATACACCCCTCGAGTCCCCTAGTCATGTCCATAAAAATATTCCATAATTACCAGAAAAAAAAAATAAACGCTTTCAAAAAATTCTTTAACAATTCTTAATAAATAAAAGTTACTAGTCATTAGATGAATATATGAATGACATAATAACTGTTGATAGTCTAAAATGTAATAAATAAATATTATAATTTAAGTACATAAATTAAGTTATAAATGACTAATAAATAACAATGGATATAATAAAAGAATTAAGTTAATATTGAATACAATAGGTACTAATAATATAATACTTGCTAAAATGTACTCATATGGTCATCCATCGTCATTCTTCTGCCAAGGCCAGGTATATTACTTTTCCTCTTCCATTTTACTATATTTACATGTATAGAGTGCTATATTATATTCTAAAAATATAATTCTCAAAGTATTTTTGTATATTAAAGCAAGGACAACCCTCACAAGCTCTCAGGCTTTCTACAAGATTGCTGTGCCCAATCCGGGTCCATGTTGAAACTCATTACATAATTTTGTATTCGGTATGAGAAATTACTATCTTTGTAAAACACATGGATGCCAAATAAATTAAAATTGAAATAACAAGGAAATTAGTGGTATAAAAATACTTTGCCTACCAAAATACTATCAGAACGAATGTTGGTAGCAATGAAATAATTTATAGACTGTGCAGGGAACATAACGAATTGTGTAGCTCCGAAAATTGTGTTGACATTGTGTATTGTTCTTTACTACAATATAAAAAATATTTGTATAGTGTACTAAGTACGTCCTCTTGCCGTTTTACACTAACAATATCATTGTTTAGTTGTTAAGTTTGAGTGGTAGATTTAGATTTATTTTTTAATTAAGTGCGATCGATTCTATTGTGAGCGTAAGTTTGCCTGTTATTGGATTTATATTTAAGTGCTTTGGATGTTTCATGTAATATTTTGGATGTAACAAAAAGTGTTAATATGTTGGCAAATAAATAAATAGAATAGGACCACGATAAGTCCGTATTGACTGACAGTAGTAAAAATTATAAAGTGTAGATATGGCAATAATCTGGGGATAATCTGTCCTTGTCAGTCCTTCTTGTAAATTTATTTAGTCACTATTAGCTTGAACCTGCACTTTTAGTTTGTCTAAATTATTATTCATGCTGAAAATTATCTCTAACACTTCCTTTTTAATTGTTTTGCCCATTATTTAATAATATTTTTCATAACTCACGAAAATCAATCGACAATCCAGAAATCAAATTGTTTGTTATGACTTTTACGAATGACGTTCTATGACGTTTAAAAAACTTGGCATAAGTTGCCATACATCGATTTATTTAAGCGTTTCGGACTTAGCTTGGTCTTATTCTAGTTCAGTCAACGAATGGCCCAAAATCCACACGAGAGGAGTGCCCAAAAATATTTTATATTTTTTCATTTCTAGCTTATATCTCGAAAATGGTGATGAAAGATACAAGCCCTGTGACAGACAGCGAAGACTGAGTAATAGGGTTCTGTTTTACCCTTCCATACTCAAGTACGGAACCCTAAAAATGAATATTGACTGGTTGTTCACGAGAGATTATATTAAAAACATCCACCCGTGTTTGTGTTTTTACAAATGGTCACCGCCACTTGAAAACTTTGAACTCTGCAACAAAAAATTTAAATTGGTTGCTTGTTTGTCACTGAGTTGTATTTTATAAAAAAAATCTGTACTGTATTGGCAAGTTGACTTTCGTGTATTGGTAAGTTGACTATCTTATATTGGCAAGTTGACTACATATCGTATGTATATATTAATTGTTCACGCGCATAAGACCTCGGTCCGCCTTGATCGTGATCCAGGATTTGTCATACAGTAGAGCGCCTGCCATCTTACCTCCGCAACCCTGTTAGCAGGGGAACCTGACTAGATTGGATCATGGTTACACATTCAGTCGCCTGAACGTGCAGGTTTCTTCACGATGTTTCCATTTCTGTAAGAGCATCGGTTAGTACCATAGTATACAGTAGTAGGAAGAGTTAAGTTAAATTATAAATAGGACCAGAACAGAGCATTTGTATGAGTCGTAAGATGTTCTTTAATAGTATTGTAACATGTTTTTGTTACGTTAATTTATTTTGTTCTTTCCTGTAAGTGTTTACTGTTTCATCCTAACTTGCTCAATACTACGAAAAGTAGGTGTACTCTTAAGTCCATCAATTCGTGCTACGTCAATGTTATCGGCGCGGTGACGCTGCGCGCGCGCCGGTTCCCCGAACGCGGACCAGATACACGCGATTCAGCAAGACATCTGGGGACAAACATTACGGACTTCCTGCAACATGGAAATTACTGAAAACAGCATCACCGCAACTATGCGCTAAATATAGACATTTCCTATAACTATTTTCAGTGTAACGAGAGACATGTGATGTATCTATATTTAATAATATAATAAACAAATGCAATAATACTGTAAGGAAAATGCAAGGGAAATGAGTAGTGCAACGCGGCGCCACGTGCATTGTAAACAGGGAATCCCGCTTTCAAATTTATTTATATCAGTGTGACGATAAACAAGCTTGTGGCACGCCTGATGGTAAGCAGTTACGGTAGCCAATCGTAGCCAATGGACTTTTGCAATACTAAGGGCAGCGCGTAGCACCCCTTTTCTGAAAGGACTCTTTGTTCGTCTACGAGTATATGGAGCACGCGCCTCATACACCTCCAGTTCGATAAACCCATCATCATCTCACCCGTAGGATATCTATTTCCACGCTGTAGGTATATTCATAGTCTGCTGTCTCACTCAAATTGTAAATCCAAGCAAGCTGTTGGTGTCCGGTGTGCGAAGGTTTGAAAGAATGTTTTTCCCTCGCACGATTCGGATGTGGAATGAGCTCCCAGCCACAGTGTTTCAGTGTGACATGGGATCGTTCAAGAGATACATTATAGGCTTCAAAGGCGGGCAACGCATTAGTAGCGCCCCTGGGGCCTGGAATGTAAATGTTCCGGGGTTTGCAACATGTCTATACGTCCCTATGATACAAGTTAAGAATATATATATATATTTTTTTTATAAAATAAGGAGGCAAACTACCTAGTAAGCGGAAAATGTTCGTAAAATCCTAATGAGGTTTATAGGATATGCGCGGAAACTAGGAAAAAGAAAACCAGAAAGCTCTTTTAGGGTTTTAAATCCGTACCACATATCGTAAACAGTCTGGCAACAGCTTGGCCCCGGAAGACAATTATACCGTGATCACCATGGTGATCTTGGCCATTTGGTTATGCAAAAATAAATAAAAATAAAACCAATTTATTGCAGATAATGTTCGTAACATAATCTACTGTTCGCACCAGACAAAATGACGACGCAAATCTTGGTACCCACCTGCAATAGTTGTGTGTAATACATCCTTGGATAGCTATCTTTAAGTTGAACAAAACTCACTACATCGTCTAGTGAGTTATAATAATAATAATAATAATCATTTATTTCAAGTATCTTAAAACTCATACAATTTAGTGTTATGCTGTATTTTAAATGTCATATAACAAAGGTCAACTAGACACTAAATCAACTTATGTTCAGTGCAAAAATAGCTATCCAACGATATATCATGGGTAATGAAGGTGGATAGAACAGAAAAAAACTCTGATACACTGACAGCATAACTCCGAATGGACATTTGGAATTGGCGCCATAGTAACTTTTATTCAGTTCACAAATAGTTATCCAACGACGTAATGCACATAGCTATATTAATGGGTACCACAGTCCATTTAATCCTGTGTTGATCCCATAGAGAAAAAAATGTATATACAGAAGGTTCATCCTTTAAAAAGTTCTTGCCTAAAATCTGTATAGTGTCCAACTCTTTTGACTAACCTTTGACATTTGGAATTTAAAAAAAAATCTCAAATATCATGCGTGAAGTATGGTGAAGTGCGTGAATCACTATGAATCATGTAGTCTGAATACTCCAGGAAGATTGACATTATTTTAAAAATACGGTGGTCCATTTATCGATTATCAATGTTTTTGTCCAAATAATCTGTAATTTTTTGTTATTGTTTGATTTATTGTTGTTGATTTTACAAATTATGCTCATAGTATCCTGGTGATTACGATGAGCCTTATGTCTGTGAATCCCCCCTGTCTCTTCGAAACATTTTCCCTAAGATACCAATTTATGTCCATTATAAAGGATATTATGTACTTGTATGTAAGGATACTTACTTAACTTATATAGGTATTATGTACTTGCATATAATATAATTGAAGTTTCCTCTTAAATTCGAGTATAAATAGAGCACGCTTTGAAATTATTTGTGATTGCCGCAGAGACGCGGCACGGGCATGGTTTAGCACGAGCGAGGCGGAATGGCCGGCCCCTGCGCGCCCGCCGCCGTGCACCGCGTGCCGCCGCGCCGCCCACCGCCAGCCGCCGCCTGGCGCGATGCCGACACCGAGACCCGAGGCCTGCTACCGGCGGCGCCTGCCGAGGCGTGGCAGGAGACCGAGACCGAGACTCGCGGCCTGCTGAAGCCGCCCGCCCCCGCCGCCCCCGCGCGCCGTCTGCAGGCCGGCCTCGCGCTCGGCGTGTGGCCCGCGCGCCCCAAGCATGCGCTCTACACGATTGCTCCCTCCGCGCCGGCGGAGAAACTTCCACTCAAAACCAAGTACCAGAAGAGAAAGGAGAAACTGATCGCCATCTTTAGACCGCCCTACTTCGTTCTCAGTACTATCGTTATCATGGTGAGTGGGACATCGCAAAAATGCAAGACTTGAAATAATATCGTGTTATTTAAGCACAACTTATTGATAATTTATATTTTATTGATACAGGTGGGCGTGCACATGTTCGCCGGGAAGGACGTGCGCGCGCAGTTGGAGTGGGTGCCGGGCGAGTGGTGGCGCGAGCCGTGGCGGCTGGTGTCGTACGGCTGGGTGCACGCGAACGACACGCACCTGGCGCTGAACGCGCTGATGGCGCTGGCCGTGGGGTGGGTGGCGGAGCGCGAGCAGGGCTGGCGGCGCGCGGCGGCGGCGTGGGCGGCGGGGCTGGCGGCGGGCGCGCTTGGCGCCGGCGTGCTGCAGCCCGCCGTGCGCGTCGTGGGCGCCTCCGCCGCCGTCTACGCACTGCTCACCGCGCACCTACCCAACGTGGCGCTCAGGTAACTGGTGATCCACTCATTTAATTATGTAGGCAGCACAGACACGAAGGCGATTTTTTCATTTTTGATTATCCTTATGAGGCATGTGGTTTGTACTAACGAAATATTTATTCCAGGTTTGGCTACATTCCGCTGTGGTGGTTCCGGCCGCTGAGCGTGGTGGTGCTGGCGGCGTCGGAGGGCTGCTGGATGCTGCTGCACGCGGACGCCGCGCCCGCGCCTCTCATGCACGCGCAGGTCGCCTGGGCCGCGCACATCTGCGGCGCCCTCGTCGGCATACCGATCGGTTTCATCGTATTCACTGGTGAGAACAGTTCCGAAACTTTTCGTAAAATTGATTTTGTTTCGGTGACTTAGTAGTTCGTTGAATAGTAGTATCTATAATGCGATATGTGGTCGTTACAGGTGAAAATAAATCGAAGCCGTGGGTGCGGTATGCGCGGGTGGCGTCGGTGCTGGTGCTGGCGGTGGCGTTGGCGGCGTGCGCGGCGTACTACGCGCGCTGGGGCTCGCCGGCCGCGCCGCGTGCGCCGCGCGAGCTCGCGCCGAGGCCGCCCTGACCGGTTCTATCTCGAAGAGGTGTTACCTATCGAATGAAAATTGGAGTTTCGCTCGCCGACTGTACTTCTGCAGTTTCTTCCCTGGAGTCTCTGGACTGTATGATAGCGATTGCACATTCCGTCCAACTTTAGTGCGTAAGAGATAACTTTTGATACTACAGTCTTGTACAATTTTGGTAGAGTACAAAGTAGGGTAGAACACGACACAGCGGCGCGCTCGGGGAGGCAATGCTGCCGGGGCTCCGGCTCCGTCCTAGTACGGGACGGTTTTGTTAGGCATCGGTCTATTGATCGGTTGGGTACTATTGTTTATATTTAAGTCGATCGTGCCTGTATATGTGAAAAAGGTGATCAATATATCTTTAGGTAGACGTCCAGCACAGGACGAAGCGCACAGCTATGGATTTCTATGAAGTCGTCATTATAGTTTTGTATCAAAACGCACAACTTAATGGCTAGTGATTATTATAATAATTAATATTGTTTAATAACTTGGAGTATGTATAATGTCTATTATAGAGATAGCATTTCGTACAGCTCACCTTACCTATAATAGGCAAGTGAGTACGTATGTGCGTGATGTACTTACAGGGCTATCGATGACCATAAGGTTGATGATGCTACATTCAGATTAGTTAACTCTAATACTTATTCACCAGTACCTACTGGTGCTTACGAAGAGAATGTTGCGATCTCTCAGCACACCAGCTCTCATATATTTTGTAAGATTTTCATCCTATGATGGTGAACACTGGATGGAGTACCTGCGAATCTTATCACACAATGTAATATAATATTAAACATCTCATGTAGGAAAACGTACCAAAGATGTAGCGAGATCCGTGGCTCTGTCTGCCCGCGGTCTCACGGTGTTTAGTGCCATACAGTTTTTTGTTTATTTATGTAACAGCTTATGGTATTCATGAAAATTACCATAATAAGTACTTAAAGATTCATCCGTTATTCATATCAGTGTAAATACTTAGTTATTATCAGATAAGATATAGTTGGTAAGCTTACCTAAGTATATAAGCACTTTGTGATCGTGAAACTCAATGTCGAGGCTGCTTTCAAATGCTTTAGTCAGCTTGGACCCACTTTCTGATTAGGACGACTTCTCCTCAGAACACGCCTTTGCGCAATGCTAGTCTTTGATTGCTGCCTTCATAAACTTCATATTGTTTTCAATGTAAGTTGCAATTGGCTCTCCGAGCATTTGCTTATTGACATTGGGCAACTGGACAGTGTTGGGTTGCTCCAGATTGTACATGTAGCTAAATTGTCTCAACGGTTGCTCATCTACTAACTGATTCCTACTGAGGAGGGCTGGAATTAATACATATTAAAATACGAATGGCGTTGGTTGAATGGCCTTGCCCCATTATTAATTTCTGGTTGCTGTTTCACGGCAATGCAATTGGCTTTTCCAAGAATGCCTTCTTTGCTGTTGCCAGAGTAATGTGTGAATTGCTGGCTGCCACCCGGCTGAGGGTGATATCCTTACCTTAGAGGATAGGACGACTCTCTTTTCCTCTTCCGGGCAGCAGCCTCAGCATCATCATCACCCTTGATGGAATAAGATCGACGTTGATCAGGTCAGCCGAAGGAAATACACACAAACTAGGCAAAATACGCCGTTTTATCACGTAAAGTCCATTCGCCGTAAGAAAATAGTCACGACTGCAGGGTAAAGGTGTTTTAAGATCGAAAGTATTTTGTTCTGCATGCTCCATGACGTCATCCAAATTATAAATAACATTTTCTTCTTGGATCACGTGATCGCAGCATGTTTTCCATCGATTAGCATCTATTAAAGTTAGTGGGCCATAAAATATTTTTTTTGCATCACTCATCTTGAATCTTGGGTTACTGGCACCAACATAATTTTTTATTTGAGCCCACTCTAACTCAATAGGATTAAGTTTGCAATGGTACGGTGGCAGTCGGAGAATTTTCATATTATTACTTTTTGCAGTTTCATTTACTAAATATTTATTATATTCACTGGTTACTGAGGAGTTAGCTTTCTAGTTTTCTGCGACCCGATTGATCGAGGAGCGGGGCTAGGCCGGCGGTAAACGATGAGTTACTATTTTCTTATCGCAAATGAACTTAAGTTGCGTAGAGTGCAGAAGAATACCAACCAAAAATCTTTAAAACTATATGTACATTCCCCAAACAGCCACCAAAATGTACGATGTACAAACGCGATGTGCAAATCCATCAAATCTGAATAAACGCCATCTTACATTAAATTTAGGTACTAAATCTCGACTATATAGCTAATAGTCGCCGCAACTGACTACTACAATATTATACAAATTACCTATAAGCTACCTGTTTCACACTTACAACTTTGTGTTTTTGTATCGCCATGTCAAGTAAAATTGTAAGCTTTTGTGATATTTTGTAATAAATTTTTACAATTTTTACCATAGTCTTGATATTTTTTTATTCCTACTTATTAAGGTTGAAATTCCGAGATACAAATTGAACCTCCCTTCCTTAAACCTTGAGGTCTAATATGTATTTACGCGATATCCATACATTAGGTTTGACAAACCCCAAAACTTGACAAAAGAATCACTAAGAATTATCCTGGGGGAAATTGAAATCAAAAGCATCCCAATTTCATTAAGGAAAATTGTTAGCAACTTCAATCTGCATGGGATCAGTTAATTAAGATCATCAACGACCATACAAAATGCCGCCACTCATCCGTGTCATCAGTGTGTTCTATCAACTCTCTCGTTCTAGAACCTCTAATTCAATAACACTTTATTCTTCTCTCTTATATATTTATAATCTAGTGAAACCCTGAAGGAAAATTTGTATGTATGTGAGTGAAACTAACACACAATCATCATCATCATCCGGGCATTCAGTCCCGGCTTCTGCCAGGGTCCGCTTTCCTACTCATTTTCCTCCATTTCGTCTTGAGCATCCTCGCATCGTAAGCCATTAGCTCTCGCATCAGACTCAGCGATGTCAATCCGTTCTGCCAATCGTTCTTGGACCTTCCGCGGGACCTCTTTCCTGATACCGGCAGATTCAGGCACCTATTTCCCACGTATCCCTGAGGCTTACGCAACACGTGACGAAACCAGCGGAGGCGAGCCTCTTCGTTTTTATCCACGATGTCAATATTTCAGCCTTGCCACGAATATACTCATTAAGCATTTGATAGATGAAACTAACACATAATATCGGCAGGTAACTGACGTCGGAATAAAATGATTAATATGAAACCACAGGTAAAAGGAAAATACCATTATCCTCTGGGCCCCAGCCAAATTTTTTATTCTTTGCAGCGACAAACGTGCAGACAGCCCACCTAAAGGTAAGCGGTAACTATCGCCCATAACAGGACTGCCTGCGCCGCGCCAACAGCCAGCCGTCGAGCATCGAGCCGCCGAGAGGTCGAGCACCACGCCTGTTCCCTCCGCCCGCCGAGCCGACGAAGCCGCACACGAGCCCCCGAAAATGTGTCGCGCACAACATGATGTTGTGTCGCGGCACATGCGCCTCGCCGAACGGACTCACCCCCGCCGGCGGGGCCGCCGCCGCCATCCAGCCAACGCCGGGCTGGATTCGGGCTGTGCGGGCGCGCGCGCACATAACCGATCGCCACCGAACGTGACACCGACGCCGCGCTTCGAGCGCCCAACACCCCGCCGCGCCGCGCACGCGAACCGCGTAGCCGCCGCGCGGCCCTAAGCAGACGCCGCGCCGTCGTCGACTCATCGCCGTCAACGACGGCGCCCTACCGGACACGACGACTCCACCCTGACGCGACATCGGGTGTAGGCGGACTCCCTTCGGGTCGAGACCCTACACCCCACCCCTACCGGACTCTACGGCCGCTGAGCACCGCTCGCGGCGCCCCACCTGACTCGACACCGGCCGCCGACGCGCGCACCGCGCCCCGACGGCCAACCCACCGGATTGACTGCCCGGCGCTGCATTTCCGTCCCTACGGGTCGACGGATCTAACTGCGCCGGGCCCCGAGCGCTGCTTGCAATTGGGCAGCAACGCGGGGGCCGTTGAGCGACCTAGTCCCGCGGTCCCCTCCTCCGAACGAGACCCCCGGCAGCCGCAGGAAAGTCCCTTGCGAGGTCGACGTTCCTGCGAGACTCCGGCGACGCCCCTGCCACGCCAGTGGCAGCCCCCAACACCGTCAGCGACCCGGAAGCCTCCTCCATGTGGGTCGCGTTGGATGGGCCGTCCAACCCAGCGCGCGCGACTTCGGGGGAGGTGAAGAAGGCGCTCACCCTAATGACCGGCTCGTCTCAACGGGCCGCGCACCAATACTACCGTCCGTGGGCAACCGCCCAAACACGGTCTCCCCGCACGTGCGCTCCGCGCACGCGCGAGACGAAGAATTGACGATGACGCCCATAACATCTACGATTCGTGTATTTAGGTGGCAGGCAATAAAAATGCAGAACCGTACGTGTGTTGTCACTGTAAGGACTAAGATAAAATGCCTCATGCCTGTAATTGCACTGGCTACCTTACCTAACCTGCAGACCGCCCTGCTGACAGACGGGCGTGGCTCTGGCAACCGGCTTCTCACTAACTGGTCTCACTAACCCGAACGGTCAGATGCCAATCGCCGCACGTAAAATATAAAAACCACAAATTTTTTATGAAGGGTCCTAAAAGAGTGGACCCTAGCTGAACCGCAGACCCGCTAGCCACTGAGGCGGAATTTACCGCTAGGATGAAGAAGAATACGAAGGAGATTCCGCTAGAGTTTTATTTAGATTTCACGTGAGTCCGAAGGTGTCGGGCTCTCGACTTCTCAGATATCTAGCGCAGCCCGTTCATGGAGGTGTCGGGCGAATCTATGGAATGCTTTATATTTTGATAACAGTATACCGGTTTTAATCGTTTATTTTACTTATATAAATTACTAAATGTAATATTTATTTATCATCTAATTATAGAACCCACTTATACCTACGTTACATTTAAAATACTGTAAAAATATATATATTTTTATAACAATATTTGAGGAAGATTCAGTAGTTATCATGTCTGCTTTTTTATATTCCAACTAAAATTTGTAAAGGGAATATCGATTCTATGGTAATGTCGTTCAACTAAAACAATATGAGATCATCGTCAACGGATACTATTGTCACCGAACGGGGCGGGCGCGGGCTTCAGCGGGCTTCAGCGGGCTTCAGCGGGCTTCAGCGGGCGTCAGCAGCGCAGCGGGCGGCAGTGCACGCCCAGCTCGGTGCAGCGGCACTCCTGGCACGGCGAGGACAGCTCGGCGATGATGCGCCCCACGCGGTACATGCGCCCGTAGATGTTGCAGCCCGCCAGCTTAAGCAGCCCCGGCGCGCCCGCCGCCGCCGCCGCCGGCTGCGACGCCGCGGGCGCGGGGGCCGCAGCGGGGGCGGGCGGCGCGACGGTGGCGAGCGGCGGCGGGTCCCGCGCGGGTCGCGGGGGGCCGCCCGGTCGCGCCGCCGTCCCGCTCGGCCTCGGGGTGCTCTTCTTAATAGCCGTCGCCTCACCCAGCACCAGATGATCTATCTTGTTGACCGTCGTGTGGGGAGAGAACGTCTTCTTCGGCGGTATATACGGCTTATGTGTCAAAGTATCGAATCGATGGGGCAATGGAATGAAAGGAGCGACACTCGGTTTCGCAGGACGCGTTCTGATGGTTGTGGATGGCGGTCGGGCGGCGGTGACCGGCGGCCGGGCAGTGGTGGTGGCCGCCTTTGTGGTCGGTGTAGCTGTGCTGGTGGTAGTAACTGCTGCAGTAGTAATACGTGCGGGCGCCGTCGCTGGTTTCTTTGGAGGAGCCGGGCTGGTGGGATCGTAACTTTCACTGAGCAGCAACTTCAAGACACTTCCAAAAGAGAAACCTTCATCCTCCTCTTCCTCTTCGTAGTCCTCTGCTGACGTAGCGTTGTCGGCGTACGCGGAGTGGGCTGGCGTCGCCGGGGGCTCGGTGTGTGCAGCGGCCGTAGTAGGATTCGCACTTGTCTTTGTTGTCGTTAATTCAATGTTGTCGATGTATATGGAAGGAACTGTGCTGTATTTGGTAGTTTCTATTTTTACAGGTCGTTCGGTGGTTGGAGGCTCGGGCGGTACACTGCGGTCTGGCGGCGGATCGAAGAGTAGTATTTCAGATTGCAATGTAAGGGGCTCCTTAGATTCGAGCTGCGTGCTTTGGACCGTAGTCGTAGACGTAGGTGCAACTGTTGTCGTGTTATCTGAAATCGTAGAAAATACTGCTCTACATCTGCTTCAACTCAAAGCTACAATTCGTTCATATCACTCAATTTCAGCTACATACGTTGAATGCAAATCGTCTCCGGACAGCACGGGTCGAGGTTTGCGCCGAGGGCGCCGCGACGGCGTTCGCGCTCGCGGTCGCGGCAGGCGGCGGCGGGGCAGGCGCGCGGCGCGCACCGCAGCTCGCCCCAGGCGCAGGCGCAGCGCGCGCACGACACGTCCAGCGCGGCGCCCTCGGCCACGCGGCGACCGTCCGCCGTCACGCATTCGCCTGCGTCAGGTATTCATATTAGTTTAATTAATGAGCAACAACATTGCTAGCAAGGTGGACACATCCAATGGTTTTATATTTTTACAAACAGCCTTTGTATTCACTTTAGCTGAAGATATCCAGATTATACTGTGAGTACATACTGTACCAGAACTAGTTTACCTAGTATAGTCGGTCCGGTTCTGGTATAGTTGACAGAAAGTTGAGTAGGTACGCATTAAGGAAGTACCAAGGTTGGAAAGCAGTACTTACCTATTACAGACGATAGTTAAAAACCACTTGCTATCAGATGAGCTCGTTTGTCACTGAGTAGTATTGAAAAAGTCATTCAAATGGCTAATTAGATAAATGTGAAGAAAGGTTACCTTTAACAGTATTCAACTGCATCGAAGTTGTAAGATGAGGGAGCGACGGAGGCGAATGTGTACTCGGATACACTGCGTAATATTCGTCTATGATGCCCGGTCCCTTTGGAACAAATCCTCCTGGAACAAACCAAATATCAGTACCTTTCACGAATTAAAGATAGTGGCGATATAAATGCAAGGTTGTAGCGCATTGACGCACCTTCTGTTTCGACTGGTGGAGAGAACATGTTGATGGCAGGCGGGTCCAGTTTGAGGTTGGAGTCAGCTGGGCGCGCGGCGGGCTCGGGGGGCGGCGGAGGCGGCGCGGGGCGCGGCGGCGCGGGGCGCGGCGGCGCGGGGCGCGGCGGCGCGGGTGCAGGCGCCGGTGCGGATGCGGGTACCTTCGCTTTGCTCGAGACAAACACGGGATAGTGTGTCGGGCTGTAAATATCTTCTCTTCTGTTGGCAGTCGTTTGTTTAGTCTCTATCATTGGATAATACACGGGGAACTTATCTTCTCTGTCCATTATGGGGAAAGATAACACGTCTTTTGAAGGGGCCTCTTCGTCTACCACAGCGTCAGCAGCGACGAATGGAATAATTCTGAAATCAATAATAGCTTTATTATTATAATTTTAAAAGTTAAAAGGTTTCTTTGTCCTCCGATAGGGGGACGACGCACGGGTGATGCGCTGTTTTGTGCAATTCCTTTGAATTACACTTTTCTGTTAGAATTAAGTAAACAAATCTCACTTCAAATTGGGCAGAGACGGTGGTAGAGTTGGTTCCGTATAATCATAGTCATAGTCTCCTTTAACCCTGTTAGTGGCGTTGACGTGAGCCGGCGGCTGCAGCGGGAGCGCAGCGGCGGGGCGGGCGGGGCGGGCGGGGGTCACCACGGGCCGACTGACGTTCGTGCGCAGCGAGCTGGTGACGTTGATGGTAAAGGTCTCGTTTTCATCAAACACGCTCCCAATTATGCTATCCGTTATTATTTCGTTGGGATTGGACGTGTACGGCTGCGGGGCGGCGGCGGAGGGCGGTGTGGGAGACGAGGCCGGCGCGGGGGCGGCGGGGGGCGCCGGCGGCCGCGATGCGTTCGCGCTGATGCCATCCGGCGAAGACGACAATTCCGCAGTGCAATTAATTGTACCGTTGATCATAATCTTTGCAGTCCCTTCTGGTTGTTCATTTGCGGTTATAGTGCTCAGATTTTCAACGGAAAGCGTTTCTGTTGTGGCAACCGTCTCAGCTGGTGTAGTGTGTTTGATTGTCTGTGTGGAGATAGAGGTAGCTTTTGTGATGTCCTTTTTAGTCTTAACCATGGTGGAAGTGGCTGGAGGTGGGGACTCGCTGGTCTTGCGTTTGACTTTTGTAGTTGGTCCGGCCGCCGCTGCCGCCGCTGCGGGCGGGGAGTGCGGCGGAAACGTGCTCGGCGCCGCGGAGTGGAACGACCTATCGTCCGCTCTCGTGACAGTGAGCGAATTTTGGGACGTCAGCCGGTCATCGTGGGAGACAATAACTGAAATATCAAAATATTACATTAGGAAAACGGTTAGTGACACAAAATTATTGTTGCGATCGGACCCGCAATGCATAATTTTGGGTCCCCTATGTTTCTAGCCTTTACGCCAACGATTAGTCTTTTGCTCATAGATAAGCAGTGGTAGACTATAGTATGTATAGTTTGCTGACTAAACTTCATCCATATTTAAAGTAACTTACTGTTACTATCTAATTGTTATTCCACTTTTTGCCAATCACAACTATAATTGATTTGTACCCGTACCATGATCCCTGCCCCTCGGCGGGCAGTGGTACTGGTGCGGGCAGCACTGGCCGGCGCGCAGCAGCGGCTCGCAGCCGTGCAGCGGCGGCGCGCACGCCAGCGGTTGGCAGCGCACCGCGCCGCGCAGGCAGAAGCACGCCGAGCAGTTCGCCGCGCCGCCGGCTACCGGCTCGCCTTCGCGGATCCAGGCGCCGTCCACCAGGCAATCTACATGTGCAATCAGATATATGAATTGAAATAGATATTACTTATCTCCACGTGGTATTGATTACTAGATCACAGTTCTATGAAACTTCTTACAAAAAACTTAGAAATCGCAAACTTTTAGAAAACTTGTAATACTAATTCCGCTGTGCAACTTTTTTGACAACGATCCAATACTAGCCACTACCACTACTACTACTACCAGCACGTTGATAGCCAGATCAAAACATATTGAGCACAACGATGTTTGTTGTCAAGAACTGGTTGGCATGATGCCTACAGCTACATTCTATCATCGCACCGCTCGCCACCGACAGGGAGTTCATCCTCACACCTTGGAGCCAAATTGGTCGCAAACTGTGCAATGTGTGCATGTTGTGGAATGAACTTCCTGGAGAGGGTTTCCCTGAAGAGTACAACATGGAATTCTTCAAGAAGGGTGTGGAAAGGTTTTTACGGTTTAGGCAACGTGTGGGTGATAATATTAAAAAGAGCATTTCTTGGTGAACATGATATAAGATTTATCGAGTCCAATATTTTTGTTCTTAGGAACGTGTACAATTTCACTATTATTATGTAAGCGTTTAGTTTGGCGTAGTTTGCTAATGGAGAAATTCATTGAATCGTGATTCATTGGAGTGCTTCTTTCTTGGAGCACGCTGCGGCATTATTCTAACAATTTCTGTCCATTATTGCGATAACGAGGAGACCAAATCTTCGTCACACATCATAAACATATAATGAGAGTCGTAAAAGAAAAGACGAGAAGGCGACCAAAAGAAATATGTAGTATAGTTCAGTTGATTAAACAATAAGAAAATATAGCGAACACATTACCGTGCGATCTGTGCGCGGGCGGTTCAGTGGACGGTGGGTGGGCGGGCGCGTCGCAGTAGTAGCGGGAGGGACAACAGGCGCCGGGCGCGGGGCGCGCGCTGCACGCGGGCGGCGGCGGCAGGCAGCGTGGGCGCACGCAGCGCCGCGCGCCCGCCAGACAGAAGCAGGTCTCGCACGCCACGCGGCCGCCCATCGCCGAGCCCGCCGCGTAGACCACGCCGCCCTCCACGCAAGCTGGAAACACTCCACGTACAACAACGCGTATTGTTACGACCCACCGGCAACTATCTCAGTCGATTTTATGACGGCAACTTACCGTGCCCGCCGGCGCCAGCTCCGCTGACGGTCTCCTCGGATTCGAAGCGCGCGGACGCGCTCTGCTCTAAGGTGGTTACGCCTTCTGAAGTTTAATACACATACATAAACAACGTCACTTATAGTCACTTACAATCCTACTACACCGCTTCGCTTTCGCATCTACCACATTCATCAATATATTCATAAATAAACATATTTTAGATTTAGAGAAGTGTCTCTTTTCTTTCAGATGAAAACATACGGTTTGCGATCAAATCAAAATATTAAGGAGCGTACCTGGACAATGCAGCTCGGGGCAGCAAGCACCCTTCCTGTGCCTCAAGTAGCAGCGCCTCGGCAGCGGGTCGGGCGGCGCGGCGCAGGCGCGGCGGGCGCACGACAGCGCGCCGCGGGCGCACGCGCAGCGCAGGCACGCGTCGCGCGCCGCCACCGGCGCACCCTCGCGGTACCACCGCCCTTCATACTGGCAGCCAGAAGGCGATCCTGTGCGTCGGGATGCAATTGCCAAAATAACTATTATGCTGTTTAGTAATATATTGAAGAATCATTGCTCTCTGAAACAGGCTATGCTTAGCAGAAGTCTCCAGCAACCATAGATTTAAGGTCCTTTTTGGTTACCGAAATAAATTATTTATTTATTTATTGTAACCTAGAATAGGTACTATTACATTAGCTTTTGCCCGCGAATTCTTGAGGAAACCACATCGTCTGTTTTCATAACTTTTGCTCTTTGTTTTGCTTTGTAACAATTTTCATTAAAATCCGTTCAGTAGCTTATAAAAATAAGATAAGTTATCTTATTTTGCATTTATTATATTAAAGTAGGACAGGTGTATTCTAGTTGAATACTAACCGATGCTCTTACGGTGAGGGAAAACATCGTGATGAAACCTGCACATTCAGGCGACTGGATGTGTAACCATGATCCAGTCTGGTCAGGTTCCCCTGGTAGCAGGGTCATGGAGGTCAGATGGCAGTCGCTCCACTGTAATTACCTGACCTGCCAAATCCTGGATCATGGTCAAGGCGGACCCCGGGCCCTCGTTCTCGAGAGCACAACCGGGACATTAACGCCAAGATGATGATGAGGACAGGTGTATTCTGGTAAGCTACAACACTGTGTTCTTAATCAAAATCCGGTCATTAGTTTTAGCGGGAACCAGTAACACAAGTACCTTCCTACATCCTCAGAAACGATTTACGTTCATATTAGTGAGTTAAGGTAGTAAAAAGGCCGTACCTATATTTCTAACGCTGCGCTCATTCTGTGGATATTTGGTGTGTGCTGAATAGTGGGCTTCGTGAATATCTGTAAAATATTTAATTAATATATCACTGAAAACTTTGTTACTTGGTCCTGCGAACATAAACATATTTCAGCAGTCTATACCCAATTTTAATGCTTTGAATAAACGCCAGCAAAATAGCAAGAGAGCAATTATAATTTTGAAATCCTTCGGCCGCCGCCAACCTGAACCTGAACAACTAGAACCTGGTTTCGCTTTTTAGACATATTATACTCACCAAAAAGAAAAGAGACTTTACGACTGACTATTGCTACGAAAAGTCGAAACATGGGTCACAATAAAAGTTTTTTTTTGTGCCAGATTGTGCACGGACGGACCAACGTTTCGTGAGTGGGAATTGTTCACGTAGGATAACCTACGTCACCCACACAGTCTACTAGCGTAATCACATACATGCCATGCCATGGGATACCAGCCAACCGGCGGTTCTCCATTTTTGTTACATAAACCCCAAGTGTAGTGGAATCGAAGGTGTTATGTAGGCTTGCCATGCACTAGGTCTTTTCTGGGAAAGAAAGTCAAATGTCCTTTCTTGTACGTGAAAAGGCCCAAAATTGTCCTTACTTTTGCATATTTTGTATGATTCGTGCATTTTGCCCTATATCTATGAATGGCTGTGAGAGAATAAAGTAAAAAATCTAGGACAAGATGGCATGCGACCACGATTTTTCTCTAAATATCCGAAACCGAAACCATAAATAATTGAAGAATATTTTCTTATTTCGTACTTTTCAGATACCGATATTTTTAATATTCCCGTTCGTAGGCGGGTTTTGGTTTTTGTAACTTATTTGATAAATACAAAATATAAATGTCCAGCCAATCTAATAAAAAATTGTCCGCTAGTTTATTTCACGAATAATGTACTGAGTTTTTAAATTCAATTTCCCAAAAAGTCCTAAAGAAAACAAACAATAATGCGAAACACGTGAAAATTTTAAATCTATTATTAGTAATTAAATTAGTATTTAGTTGAACTTTTATGTTTTACGTCCTGTTTTATTGCTTTCAAATGTTGACCCTCGGGCTACAGTTTCCGCTTCCCATCAGGCGGGCTGCCTGCTAACTGAGTTGCAAAAAAATACAACTGAACAAAATCTCTGTACAACAAATATGGCGCTTCGTGTGGTCATACGAGTGTGGGGGCGGCGAGCTGGGACGCGGCGGGCAGCGCTGCGGCGGTAACTGTACCGGGGTTGGCAGACAATGGCGGCTCCCAGGCCGGCGTGGGACCGCGGGGGGCGAGGCGAGGGGGAGGACGGCTGATGACCGCGGCTGGGAACCACCGCATTGTCTTCCTCTCCACCAGATCCGCAGATAACACTCGCCATCACCGCCATAACTGTTCCTAACTGCGGACCCATTGTTATCTGACAAAAACCCGCTAAATACGGTCGTAGGATGACCCGAATTGTGCCTTTATTTCACAGTTTCTTAGCACAGGTGACCAAACAAGGTCAGCGTCCAAAGGCGTCAAAACGATCGCTATAAATAACTAGCTTTACCTACATTGACCACCGAGTGCGCTCGGTTTGGGACAAGGTTTCGTCAGATCTAGATTTAGATTTGTTTTATTGACCAGAACTGGTATTTTACAAAGTAATGTGTCGGTCGCCGCAGACTGGAAGGAACGGGACTCGTTTGCCGGCGCGTCTGGTATTCCGGCCGCGGCGGCGCGGGCGGCGGCGGCGGCGGCCACGTGCGCTGCGCCCGCGCCGCCTTCGCATTAGCATAGATAGCGCGCCACTCAAACAAATAACAACATGTCATTACCGGAATATTCATGACGTAACTGTTTCTGGGCCGTACAACCGAATGAATGAATGGGCCCCATTGAGCTTCCGTAACGGAACCCGCGCCGTGTGACACACTGCCTAGCCTAATACCCATAAATGGTACGAATCGGGTCGCATGCCTTGCCTACCATGGTATACAATAGCAACGACTTCGCAAAGTCAAACTTTCACGAAACATGGAACACTAGTAGCACAATGTACTTGAATAAATTTACTATGAACCGTATCAAGGATCAACCAATAAGCAAACCTTTGAAATAAATAACGTCAAAGCATGTCTCTACTTTCCTGCTTCCGGTGCGATAGCCACAGCCCTAGTCTTGGTCTGCTCCATCATGTCCGATATAACATTATAATATATTTTTTAAAGATGGATTCTATTTTCACATTATATAATGTTTTGAGGGTTATAGATCTCACTACTGCAATCATCATTGTTGATAAAACAGTTCTAAAATACTTACATAATTTACCAAACCATAGGGAAAAAAAAAATTTGCGGATCGACCAGAATTTGTGAAATTAATTACAACCTATTTATCCAGGCCATTGTAACCCAAAAGGGATAACTGCCCTATCAGTATTCCTTTTTCCTTCCTTTAAGGATTTTTGAAATGGAGACTATAGTGGGGCGATGAAATAATATTAACATCAACAATATTCTAATTAATGTTTGAATAAAGTCCATCGGTAACCTGACCCGCGCGTCTGCCCGCGCGTTGAACTCTTTCGTACCGCGGCGCGAGCCGCGGGGTACCTGCCCGTCGGCACACACCGCACGCATCGCAAATATTTATCTTGACAATATGTGTTTGCATTTCTAAAACATGCTTAAGTAAATCTAATTTATCTAATCGCAGAGCTAATCTTTAGTGCCTTATTTTAAAAATAACTCTTGCGTGTTTAAATGGGCACTCTCGTAAGTTTAACATTAGCACGTATATAGTTCAAAAATTAATGTATCCACTACACTAGCTCTTTCGCGAAGCGTATTACTATGTTACTCCGAGCGAGTTCAAAACAAAGTTGTTGTGGAATCGCAAGCCGGAGGCGAGGGCGGCGGCGGCGGCGGCGGCGGCAGGACCATAAAACGCACACGTTGCGGAGGCGGGACGAGGCGTTTATCCTTCGCATATATCACTGGGGTCTATGACCGCGGATTCGCGTACGCACCTGCGGCGGCGCGCGCGACGGCGAGCGCGAGCAGCGCGGCGAGCGGCGCGGGCGCGGGCATGGCGCGGGCGTGCGGCCGGGGCGTGGAGCCACACTGCCGCCTCGGCGCCGCCACTGGGAAGCCCGGCCTGCCTCCCCCGCGGCCTGCCAGCCTGCGCAGACTTCAACGTGGACCACCGCGGAGCTTTACACCTTAATTAAGCTAATCTTCTTTGGTGTTGTGTTAATACTTTTGCTCGGAGTGTCGCTCGCGTGCGGAGCGAATAGAAGGTAATAAACCCTGGGCCCCTTGAAACCATCGGCAGTATTTTACAATATAACACTAACATAGCCTCAGATAAACTACAAACCATACAAGTTATTCATCATATCGGGCGTTCATTCGCGAGTTCGAGAATGAGCGCCATTCGCTTTATTAGTTACTAAGCTAAATATTTGGTTATTAACAACTTACGAACTATACACGTTCCAAAAATAATATCAAACTTGGTCAAAACGGACCAATTAGTAGAGGCAAACCAGCTAAGACTTTCGTAGACCAGGATATTTTAATGGCGATGATGATGAATAAATTAACTAAGTATATTAGGATGATGGCCAAATGAACAAATTGATGAACAAACTACCTATATTAAGATAGCACAGGTTTGTTAGGTAAAACAAGGAAAACAGAATAGAGTATGGGTGACGCTTACCTCGTAGAGTATTTAATTTATGGAGTACATCTTCACACAAATGTTCGCATACTATATAAAGTGCCTGAGAGAGTTAAGTGTTCTCGAGAAGAACTTAGAATTCTGCATATAGCTTGGTATTAAGATTAATATGTATGCAATACGCCGAGACGCATACCTTCTCTAGAGTGGAGGAGTCTCGATCCAATACATCGGCTGTCGGTTAGATGGATGAGGACCTTCACAAGTAGCCATTATCATAGAATATCTATGTATCTAATATTATGTGAAGAATCTGATGAGAAGCCTCAGACACACATATTTTTATAAATTTCGAAATCTTCGCCAATTTTGTCCGATGTAGGTAATGAATGATATTTTTTTACACCACCTTGCAGACAAATTAGCAGGAAGTCTAATTGATGTATAGCGGTGGCGGTACCTCAGTGTCATACGATTTTATGCAATTAGGTTTCATCAAACAAAAACTGTTAGCACCTTGAGATCGTCTTAGTAGCTACTAGCGTCATACCATCCTTCAAACGAGAACAGAGCAGCGCAGCGGTTGACAGAGTCTTATCATAAACGATTCAAATACTACAAAATTTAAACCGTAAAATAAATTTGGAGGCCTTCTGCCACAAGGGGTATTCGGCAGAGATCGATCTTGGGACGATACTCTCCATATTGCAATGCTCGGATATAGTCTGTGACTCATACTGTAGCCACAACTTATATGCAGATGATTTGCAAGTTTAGTGTCTTACTAAACTTAGTGTCCCATACCCATTAGTGTCCCATAACCCTACAATGGATTAAAGGACACAGCGGATCGAGGGGAAACGATGCAGCTGACGAGTTGGCCAGAAGAGGCTCTAGTACGAAGCCCTGAATGAATTCTACCTATGCCATTCGCATGGACCTGTAAACACCTGGTGGATAGAATCAAGGTAAAACATAACCAACTCTGATCATCACTGGAGGAATGCAGACAAGCAAAGGAGACTCTACCGAAAATTATTCCCTCCCTTTCTGAAAGGCTCTTAAAACTAACCAAACAGCAACTCCGTCTGGTAAGCGAAGCTTTAACGGGACACGGTCCATTTAATAAACACCTCTTCACCATAGGTCTTACCGACAGCCCCCTGTGCAGAGCCTGCCTGAAGGAAGAAGAGACAGCAGCCCACATTCTGCAAAATTGCGAGGATAGCATTATACAGGCTTGAGCATCTCGGACAACCACAAACCCTTTCGGAGACGTTTGTAAAACTGAAAGGATTGCTACGAATCCTGCAGGAGTTGGGATGGCAGGAACAATAGGGTATCTTGGAGTACACCATATCCACGCAGAATAGGCGCAAGTTCGTCAAAATGCGGAAACGGCCCGGATACATCTATTTATCTAAGCCCGGCGAAACTCAGACTACAGAAATTTTCTTCATCTAAACTCCCTTAGATTAAATGAGAGATGGGAACTCGGGGGTACCTAAATAGTTTGGTAGAGCGGGTATCAGAAGCTCGAATCTAGGTATTATAACAGATTAACATCTCCTTCCTTGAAAGAAACATAACTAAAAATGTTATTATCTGTTTATATCGGCTAAAGGTTGTATAATCGCACCCGCTAGCATCTCGGTGTTGATTTGCATATCCACCTGTGTGGAACTTTGGTATCTTCTCTCAAACCATAATTATGGAGGAACTTCCACTGGTGGGTACTAACCGCACTCAGCGCGTCCAAAATGCTTGTCAGCTTTTCTTTTGATTAATTTTAAATTAGACATTTATTTTGACATTATTATAAGTATAAAAAATTTTTACCTAAAGGACATTGTCTGAAATAAATTATTTTTAATTTTGGATTGAATATTGGATGCCTACTCTTTGCAATTGTAACGAATGAAACTCCGCCTTATCTCTTTAAAAATCTCAACTTTACTCAATGACTTGTAAGGCTATCATCCCGACTAATAGCCGCTATGTACCGATTAATACAGAAGGAATAATATCCGTCCACGATTCATAACAGCAAAAGTATTTTTTTGGTTGGATGCAAAAAGAATTGTGATAATATGAGTATTTTATTGGTAAAATCTGAATTATTCGTCATGCGTGTCTATGGCTCGCTCCCGCCGACCCTGATGGCGGCGGCGCGCGGCGCCCGCGCAGCGCAAAAAGCGCGCGCTCCCAACGCCACGTCTCGCTGCCATTAAATCATCATCGGGCAAAAACCGCCACCGACGTCACTCCCCTGCAAATTGTTGTCCCTACATGGTGTTGTTTGTCGCAGATATCGGGCTCGAATGATGCACAAACAACTCTAATGAAGTGAGACCGCTGCAATTATAAATATTAACTACCCTTGAGAATTTGCCGCGGGTACAGTTCGCTTCTCAATTCTAGGAGGCGATGGCGCGATCCGGTCGCGGCGCGGCTCACCATGTACGTGAGCTCATTAGCGGCTTTTTGTTTTAATTAAAAGCTCATTACAATTAAGGCTCGCGCGCTCGGCGGCGGCCCGTTAGATACCGCGCCGCCCCGCCCCCGCCCGCCCCGCCGGCTGCCGCCCGCCGCGGAAACCAGCTATTAAACTGGAGAAATGGCATGTTCCACGCGGAGACACTAGTTGTAATTACGTCGCGCCGCCAGCTACCGGCGACGGCGGCCGCCACTACTTTACTGCGGCCATGTTCTAATACCGCCTTTGTCTACGTGGTATTTACTTAGTACAAATTATAAAAATATATAATAGCGTCGGTGGCCCAATGGCTAGTTGTTCAGACTCGTAAGCGAGAGGAACCCCAGTGTCACCAGGTTTCCCTGTTAACAGGGTCACGGAGGTCAGATGGCAGTCGCTCTACTGTCATTATTTGATCTTAGAAATCCTTTATTATCAACTCGGGTAGCGCGCGAGAGCAAAACCGGGATATTGATGCCAACATGATTATTATTATTTATATTGTATTACATTGCTCCTGTCCGCGTCGCCTCGTACTAAATCACACCCTTGAGACCTTTCTGTAGTGAAGGCCTGCATACTTAGATTTTACATTTTCATTATTACAATTTTATTTTATTGTCACTTTTGAATTTCATAATACTACTCGTACGTACAGAACTTATTAATGTAAAACTGTGCATCCAAACGCCACTTGTTCACAGGCATAACGAATGAGCCAGCCATTACTGCCCTGAGCCATATTTTAGCGAAGTAAAGATCCGAGACCAACGCTACTGTAAGCAAAGACCTCAAAGCGATAACGCACATGTCATAACCCGCCATACCGCAATGTGACATGGGCGCAGTTATTGTTGAGCTTCAACACCTGTAAAGTTGAAGATGTAGGTATAGTAGTAACCTTTTGTTGATTGTATAGCCAGGCCTATTTATCGGTCGGTTACTTCAGACAATCCTAACATACATTTGTATGCTCGATTTTAAACAAAATGTAGGATTAGGGGATAATTATTTTAATTTATTTATCTTAACGTAAAATAAAGCTCAATATTAATATTTATGTTGACATTTTAAATCTACCTGACCTGGGAGCCTGTGGGTAAACCTAAAAATGGCATGCAATCTCAATAACGAAACAAACAAGATAAATAATAATTCCTTTTATTTCTCCACAAAAACGTAAACATAATTTGGTATGCAACTAGAGACATTATTAAGACATCAGAACATGGTGGCAGATGACTGTGGCCAGTCAGTGCCACCACTAACCATTAGTTCCCTGTGGAGAAAGACCTCGTCAACCTTCAGTCAAGCTGACTAGGCGATTTTCATAATTGGGTAGAATTGAAACGAGATCGGTATGAAAGAGTTCTTGGTGTGAATTTGAATGGTAAACGTCTGTATAAGTATTTTTGGAGATGAGTCTTTGTGTGACAAACACAATGTTTGCTCATAAGGTATGTTCAAGATCAATAGTGTAATATTTTATCGCTAGATGTCGCTGCCGGTCAGTTAGAACGCGCTATCGAAGTGTTTCTTTATTTTTGTATAGATTGTGCAGAATAGTTCGTTATAATTCCGATAGATGTCGCTGAATGTATTCTACATCGCGGTAGCGAGTGCATCTTGTGTTTTCGTGATATGCTACAATGTTATTTACCTAATATACTATCTTCAGATCTAGACTTTTGGGTTTCATTTAGTGCCTAACTCATAGTCTATTTATCTAGATCAATTTTAGGTCAAATTTACGTGTTCAGCAGCTAGTGCCTGAACAAGGTATGAAGGAAGAAGGCTGTTCGAGAAGTATGATTGATTTTGTGATCGTTTACGAAAGATTGGGGATGAAAGTTAAGACATTGGTGTATACCGTGCTCCGTGGGGATGTGGGGAACCGTGGCTTTTTGCCAGTGGAAGAGCATTTGCCTTTTTGCTGCCAGAGCAACGTGTTGTTAAGGTGGGCAACTCGTTGGCGATACCACTGGAGTTCCTAATGTCTATAGGCAGCGGTAACCAGTTTCCATCAGGCGGCACGCTTACCTGTTTTCCTATCGTATGACATAAAAAAACGTACATTATCACAATCAAATCGGAGAAATTTATAGAAAGGTCAGATCAAGACTACTCTAAACCGACAAGCATGTGTAAAAAGGTTGATGAATGTGGAAGAAGTCCGAGAGTTTTGTCAGGACCGTAGCAAGTGAAGCAATGCGGTATAGATCGGCCTATCCCTACGGGAAAAAGTCGTGGTGTTATATACCCCAATCGAAGCTTGCTAGATACTTTCACCTAAATATAGTATCACATCAATAGCCTATTGGAAGACTTTAGGTAATTATTATTCTTATTATAGGCATATTTGGACCACTATTTGAAATAGAAATAGAAATCTTTGGCGCCCGATTGCCTTCGAATAGGGCCTTCGAGTTATCATCTATTGAAATCTATTCTATGGGATTGTGTCCATAACACATCTACATATTTTCTTCCTTTCTGGTAAAGCACCATTTAGAAAACTTATACAGAAAATTATTATGTATCAAATATAATATATACAAATCGAAGTAAGTACAGTGATATCATTTTAGTACCCACGTTTTATTGCTATGGGTATAGGTATTAACGAATACTGTAGAAGGAATACTGATTTTTTCTTTTTGGCCATCAAAGCATTCTCAAATATTTTAGACGATACCTATACTTTACCGCAGACATTATTGTGCGTCCTAAAAGAGGACATTCCTCGTAGCACGTACTATCAGCATCGTACTTAGGTATCCGACCCCGTATGCAGCAGTATTGTCAGGACTCTCTCTTTAGTGTTTTCATCACTTGGCTGGATTGACTTGTCAGTTAATGTAGATTTTCATCAGTTTCAACGTTAAGGTTGTTGTAAGGTTCAACAGTTTCTAACTAACCATCGTAATTTTCAGCCTTTTGACTCTGTACAGAACCGCGTGGCGCCACCTGGTTTTCGTTGGCCGTAGAGGCCTCGGTTCGCTGCGGAGACGCGCGCGCGCGCACCGGCCGGCTGCGCACGCTCGCCGAGAGGTGCCACCACTAGTTGCGCATCAGAACATTTCCTTCCGCTGACTTAGAATTTGGTCACATTAGAGTAGAACCGTTCACATGTCTTCTTTCAGATTTATTAATTATTTTTCCCGTAATTGCTGAAATCAACATTGGACGGCAAAGCATCACGACCTTTCAGGTGTTGCGGGTATCCAAGGGTAGTCACTTACCATCGCCTTGGTGACCTGCTAGACCTGATAGTTTGTCTACCTCCATTATAAAAAAATATTGTTACAGATTACGGAGAAAGTCAAGAAGCTATTATTACAAGAGGCATTCTTAATTTGGCCTGTGATTCTCTATATGTAATTTTACTAGCAGGAAGAATAACCGCATGTAAAACAAGATTATGGAAAACACCTCCACTAATCTGGAGATAGCTTTGTCACTGTTACGCCGTACGGTCTATTAAATAGCAATAATAACAACCGTGTCAGTGGCCTATGGATAGCAGGGGGCGTACCACTATATTTTCAAAACAAGGTTAAAATAACTTTGTTTAGAATAAGGTTATTATAATGTTATTGTAATCTTACTTTGATTCGTACCATGGCCTCCTAAAACAAGCTTGAACTGTTGCCACTACAAACGTATTTGATCCAATGACGGCATCGCTGTTGTTAAGTTTTGTATTGCCGCCAAATTTTATTTCAATTAGCACTCTTAGTTCCAGTTTCGGTCACCGGTTTGTGGCACTAACATAGAAAGGTGCATGAACGAATATTTCGTGGTTATTTTAGGCTACAATCATTCACTCAAACAAGCTTACTTTCTAAACCGTACCATGAACTTTACGTTTTTGTTTGACAGTTGGAAGTTTTGTTTGACAGTATTATTGTTTTTATGTCAAATCCATCAATCTAATAAAAGTCACTTTTTCATGGTGGATCTAATATTGCTTTACGATTTTTAAAGATTTACTACATATATAATACCGTTATTTTCTCCCAAAAAGTGAGTGAAATGAGTTTATTCTCACAAAAGTTTGAAATAACTGAATGGATTGGCATTAACGTCTCCAATACTACAACAACGGTAATGAATTTTAGACGGCTAACCAATACGAGATATTCGGGTTTGTAGAAGCTGTTATCGCTGATATAGCGTGTGAAACACGACCCCTTCGACGTAGAGAGTCGATGAGACGCGGGCAACTATACTAAAGAGCTCACATACAACCTATGCGACGAGGTAACTAAAGCCCACACTGGGAGAGTCCTACCAAATAGATTGAATTGTCTGTAGGGCCGAGGACGTATGAAACTATCTACTAAACCAAGTCAATACCTCATCAGGGGCTAGCTCTTGGCATAATACCATGAACGTATGTTCAATTTGTACGTGGCATTGGTTCCCGTAGCAAATTTGAAGATTTTCGTGAGAAAAGATTATTTGTCGAAGGGTGTGTTTTATCAGATTCCGTGGCCGGTCTAGGATTCCCGGTGCCAGCAAAACGGGATTTGTGAATTGTAATTTTTGATAAAGTGATGTGTTAAGAATGTTGTCAAAATGTTATGAATTTTAAAATATAATTTGTATGTCAGTACTAGTTCATAATGTTGTATACTTGTTAGTTCATAATGTTATTTAGAAACATGTGCCCCAGTTCCTTGAATTAAATAATTATGTAAATTAGAATCATGGTGATTTTTATTAGCTGAAAACCCTGAAAAAGTCCTGTAATGCTATCACAATAATTATTTCATATTTTAGAATTCCGTAACCGAAAGGTAAAATGGAAACCTATTACTAAGAACAGACATATGCGTTCTGCACATGTTGTCTTAAATGCTTAAGCTATTTTTCATATAGGTACTCGATGACATAGATAACCTACGGCACCCTCACAGTCTATTACTCACTACATATTATAAAACAAAGTCCCACGCTGTGTCTGTCGGTCTGTCTATCTGTTCGCTATACATTCAAAAACTACTGAACGGATTTTCATACGATTTTCAGCAATAGACTTCATGAGGAATTTCAGAATTTTACAAATTATACACCTAAACCTTCCACATGAACATGAATCACTCTGTCTATTGGTAAAAAGCGCATGAAAATCCGTTTATTAGTTTTTTAGTATATCGCGAACAGACAGACAGACGCGGCGTGGGACTTTGTTTTATAATATACTAGTGGGCCTTCATTTGCGTGGCGTCCCCCCTACCCTAACCTACACTACACCCACCCTACACCTACCTTACACCTATCCTAACTAGGGATGTTACGGAGCTTCGACTCCGACTACGATAAGTCAGAGCTTCCTATTGATCTTACACCTCCGGTTCCGACTTCGGTTCCGATACTTTTAAATCGTATTGTAATGCCCTGCCACTAAGTGCCCTCTGTAAGCAATAGCAATGTCCAAACAATTATATCAAATATATTGTTGAGTAGCGATGATGACGATGATAATACCACACCCAATGAACGTGCAGTTTTGGACAAATTTCGTATGTTTAAAGGTTTACTTAATGAGTACAATAGAGAAAAACGTATTCCTATCAGTGACGATCCCTTACTGTGGTGGAAAGTGAATGGAAATACAAAATTCCAATGCCTTAAACCGATTGTCCTCCAATATTTATCGTGTCCACCAGGTTCAGTAGCAAGCGAATAACTTTTTAGTGGTGCTGGCCTAATCTATGATCTGTTAAGAAATAGATTGGATGGTGACAAAGCTGCAAAGCTGTTGTTTATTAAATATGATTTGCTACTTCTGGAGTCAATTAATTTGATTTAATTTGCTAACTGTCATAAAAATGTGTTTATTTTTATTTGTGACACCTATATGATATAGGTTTATTTATTTTTTTTTTATTGAAATTAAAGAGGCTGATTGATAAAGTTTTTACTATTTTATTTTATTGCCTGCCCTTAACACATCTTTCTTCTCCGCTACCATCTCCAACTCCGCCTCCAATTCCGGTTCCGGCTCCGAAAAACCAAATTCAGAAACTCCGACTCCGACTTCGGTTCCGATAAAACCACCTCCGTAACATCCCTAATCCTAACCCTTCAAAAAAGAATTACTTAAATAGCTGCAGTCGTTTTGAAATTATGCGCGAACATAGGACATTCTGATACCTTGGGGTATATTATTGCAATTGCAAATAAATTAAGTTGTTTTATGTTTATCCTTTACAAGCAAACAAACAATCATGCTCGCGATCTTTGCGGTCATTACCCCTGCTATACCATCGCCGTCCAAGACGCCGCCTCCCGAAACTCCTCAATGAGCACCACCCCCACTCCGCTGTCCCCAGTCGATTAGCCAGCGTATATTAGTTTATTGTTTCGGGACCAGTTTCCTCTCCATTGAGCCTTTTGCAGGAAAGCCATTTCCACCTAACGCTGGAAGAGTATCGCTTTCGATGGTTTGGAAACGTCTCGCACAGACCGACAAATTATGTAGGGAAAAAAATTTCATACCATGCAACCCCTGCCCCGCACGATAAGAAGTGGCCGGCCCAAGAAGCGATGGCTTGACTTTTATAGAAGTGGCATGCATGTTAACAAATTCATCACCAAAGATGCCGAAAACCTAGCGAAGTGGAAAATAAGAAGTACCCCGGGCCAGGCGGGGCCTTGTACGGGACTTCTATTTGGGCTGAGTCATTGACCACTACCAGCAGAGCGTTACTGCATAGGGCTCAAAGAATTATGGCTGTGAGAATGTGCAGGGCGTACCGCACTGTCTCACACGAGTCAGCATGTGTCCTAGCTGCATTCCGTGGGATCTTGAAGCCAATATATTATCGTCTGTTTACTGGCGCGGTCGTGGACAAAGCCTCACGCCTGATGAGGTTGTTCGATGGCGCGAACTGGCTCGTGACCAAGCGTTGCAGGAGTGGGCTATACGGCTTCTATCCACGGAGTCAACCCGCAGAGGTACAGGAGCTCAAAAGCTCCTGAGAGCCTTTCAGCCGATACTGAAAGAGTGCATCGATCGCGGACATGGTGCGCTAACCTTTCGACTGACGCAGGTCCTCTCGGAGCATGGTTACTTCGGGAGGTACTTGTGCAACGTCGCCAGAATGGAGCCCCATAACAAATGTCACCAGTGTGACTGCCACGAGGACACGCCGCAGCACACCTTGGAGGTGTGCCCGAGATGGATGGCCCAACGAGATCGCCTCATCACGGTAGTGGGTAAGGATCTCAGTCTTCCAATCATCATGTCCCGTATGGTTGGTAACAAGCGATCATGGGAGGCAATGATCACCTACTGCGAAGAGGTTATGTCGCAGAAGGAGACCGAAGAGCGGGAGCGGGAGCGGGATCCGCTCTCTCTGCCGATCCGGAGAGCGCGGGCCAGGCGAAGAGCCAATGAAGGCTTAACGTTAGCCCGTTAGAAAGATGAGAGTAAAGGTAGTAAGAGGTGTTTGCCATACTAGTAAACTACTCATCAACGAGATTGCGGAGTGTGCTAAGCGGTCCCGTAATCTTGTTGAAAAAGAGAATATGAGCAGCAACGTGGTAGTTTTTAGTGGATAGCACTGTCACTTTCAATGACATGCGATTCCCACATAATCTTCTCCGTTTAGATATCTGTAAATGGATTATGCCCAAGTAAATAAAAAAAAAATTGGAGTGGACCCCGGGCCGTTCAAGAGGACAACCGGGATGAACGCAATGATGATGAAAATGTTCTTAATAACCTAATATTAAATTAAGTATCTAAATATGAAAGTAGTAAGGAACCCTTCAAATGCCTATTGGACTCACCCTTGACCAGGGTTCAGACTCTTAAATATATATTGACTGCACTGACATTTTTTCACGCCAATATTTTTATTTTATTTTATTTAAAACTTTATTGCACAATAACACAATTGGCGGACTTAAAGCCATTAAGCCATTAACATTTCCGTTTGACAAGATTTGCTACCGCCCCGTTCCACCCTAGTTATTCGTGTTTAATTCTTTACAAAATTATATTTTGAGGATATTACTATAAATAAAATTACATTTTTGTTTAGAAATCTACATTTTAGTATCATTTTCTGCTATGAAGTAGATTTGTGATAAAATTGTATTTAATAATAAGTTATAAAATCAATCAAACATCGCAATATTAATGCGTGGTCCGGAGTAAGGTGCGAAAAAGATAATGCTATATAGAGCTACAAACACAACTGACCCGATGATAGCGTCACTGTTGTTGTAATTGACATGACATTACAATATGGCGACACTTAGTTCCAGCTTTCGCTACCGGGTCAGATAACGAACATTATAACATTATAACGCTGTCTCTTTTTCACATATTTATACAATAGACAATTCATTCGCTTATAATTCTCTAAACAATATTATTATAACGTTGTTTTTAAGAGATCATAGTACCAACAAATTTTAATAATACTTTGAGCTTGCTAAAAACATCATAGTTTTCCCATAGACCTATATAGAGTCATCACCCATAGAGCAAACCGAAGAGCCGGTATATCAGCGTGCCACAACAATTACTATACATACAGGAGGAAAATGCATGGCTAACGCATGGACGCGGCGGCAAATTATCTACACCAACTACGCTATAACCCATTGATATTCGGTGAAAACCCGACACCGCACGGATCTAACGTAAATATTTGGGCCATTACTCCAATAATACCTATCAAGATAAGCATAAACCCCACTCTAATGATGATAATGGCAAGCATGTAGATTGAAGAGACATAAGATGGTGGTAGGCTTCCTTTAAAGAAAACTAAAATGTTACTTTCTGTTATGCAATTATTAAGTACAAAAGATCAAGAGTCTCCGTAGTCTGGAAATTGGGCAGCATCATTTTATAAATACATTCGTTTACAATAGGTATTTACATAAAAATATAATTTAAGAAGTGTGTACACTTCGGACACACATTATCACTTTCTAACACTTCTTTGATTTCATATCGGCTTCACCGATAATTCCAGGTCGCCCACGGAAACTCCGGTAAAGCATAACCCTTGGACTTCCTTGGGACAATAATATTCCCTTATGAAGAACTCCAAATCTTCAACGATAGGTTGATACCTATCGTTGAAGAACACAAAATTTGCACAAATTGAACCTACGCAACACAAATTGAACGTAAGTCCAAAGCGTGATTCCATGAGCTGTACTCCTTGGCTAACTGGACGGTCGTCCACGTTCTTCGTTGAACAGACAAATCTGTCGAATTTTACGTGTGAGCTCCTATGTTTGTATCTGTTGACGAATTCCGCATCATCTATATTCGCCGATGGTTCACATTTCTCATACAATGGCTTTTGTCGCTTTTTCCTGGTTGAGTTTAAATCTAAAGCTTATCAGCTCTATAACCACGAATATTATCTCGAATTCTTTGGCCGGACGAAGACATTAAATTGATTGATACTCAAGTATAAAGATTTCACAAAAAACGTTTTAATATTATCTTCTCTATAAAAATAAATTATCTAAAATTGCAATTCATGAAAAATCTAACACAATATAAACAATGCTTTCCGTCAAATGGTAGCTAGGTGTCACTGTACAAGTCAAAGTACTAGAAAAGCGTCGCTGCTTTTGGTAACAAAATTACAGTTCAAAATGGTCTCACTTCGTTCCAGTTTTGGCCACAGGGTTAGATAAGTTTGTGGTGGCTTTTAGTCTCTGGTTTGAATAATTGATTCGGCTGTGACGTAACAAAACTTCTCGCACAAACAACATTAAAATAATGTTATTTTTATTGAGGTCATGGTACCAAATTGACAAACAAGGTTAAAGTAAGCTTGTTTGTAAGGCTTGTGGTAGGCCCCCTGCACAGTGTGTTATTTTGGCTTAGTTGCGGACACGTCAATTTCTTGTGCCTATTCGATAGATATAGTTATGATAAATATTTAGCAAAAAGACCGACAGTATTTTTTTGTATAATTAGAGAGCTATTAAGGTTTAAGTGAAAGGTGAGAAAAACTAAATTCATTTTTAGTTTAGAAAATTGTTGTTATATATATTTAGTTAGTCTGTTAAATAAAGTCACAGCATAATATCTACTTAAATAAAAAAAGAGGCGTTGTACATTTTATATATTAAAAGATATTTTTTTATAATTTTATCTTATCACGGTAGCATTTTATTTTTATTTAAAAATATTCGCAATATTATTGTTAACCATACCTTAAAAAAGACACACGACAATTACAGGACAACGGAGATAGAGCGTTTCTAAATATTTCTGAAATTTCTATGGAAATAGGGTTATCACAATGAAACACAAAAAAATTTTTACAGTTATTTCCCATATATCTAACTCTTAAGTAGAACATTTCTGGTGTCATAAAACAATTACTACAACAACTAATACGTGAGGCTAACCTACTAGTAGTCATCAGCGGAGTATAACATTTCTACAGATGATAATACAAGTACATCGGCGTCGTCTGTTACCAATTCAGTGGTAGGAATATCAGCAGAACTTTGCGGTAAAGGATCCTGATGGGTAAAAACATTCTCCGTCGTCGGTTTTATAAGTGACAAAACCGTATCTGGAAGAATGGAACGTTTATTTTTTTATGTCGGCTGCCAATAGACATCGTCGATAGGAATGGGTCGGAAGACTCTAGCGCGCGGTGAAACAAGTCGAGTACTGTTGTTTTGCGATCAAATTTTCGGGTGTGATGTTCACGGTCGTAACCTTCAAAACTTGTTTCTTGATTCACCGGCTTGTTCTGAAAGCATTCCAATGGGTAAGGAAATAGATTCTATTATTTTTGCTCCATGCATCAGTATCTTGTGCAGGGTAACTGGCATATAAAACCAGTTGTGCGTTTTCACGTATTTACCGGCGAGATTATCACAAAATCGTTGAAATTTTTGAGAATCTATTTCCAACTCGCTTGATAATGCTACCAGAATGGTATGTAAATCCTCAACAAGCCATTCCTCAATTCCAAGGATATCTGCAAATGTTTTTCTGTTTGAATCTGAGAATGCAGTGCGGGCAGTATTGCCATCGTTTGTTGTTCCCGCATTAGGCCGTACTACATCTACCAGCAACCCCATTTTGTTTCTAATGTCTGTTTGAATTTGTTTTTTTCTCCTTTCAGACCCGGTCTTTAAGTGTAATATATTGGGCTCGTTAAAACAAACTAAATGAGCTCAAGTTCGGCGTGCATACTAGAAGCCTTTGAAGAGTTTCACTGTCCAACATCTAGTTCCGTCATCAAATCAACGGGATGAAGTTAAATTATTATATTGTTATTCAAGTCGATACGACAATAAAATTAGAAATTCTACTTCAAGATTTCTTTACATAGTTAAGACTCGGTTATGCTAATAATAACACGTAATAGTAACAGGTAATCATTGAGGATGAAATTTTATTTATTTACGTGAACGCCTGCCAATTCAGTCACGGCAACAATGATTTCGAGAAGATGGCTCGTTGTTTTTAAAAGGCGCCTACATCAGTTGACAACCCTAACCTAAAACTTTAAAAGCTAATAGCTCCGAGTTCTTATGTTCGTTTCTTCATATTTTTTGTGTGATAATCCTTATTATTGCACTTAACAATTACATCATAAAATAAAATGCGACCGTGTAAAGAATTACCATAAAAAAATTATTATGAAATCACAGAAAAAAAAAATTTGACGCCTAGGAGAACGTATTTTTAAAAGTTTTAATAGAAATATTGATGCTATTAGGTAATGGCTATCATGCCCTGAAACATTCATTGAAACATGACCGTCATAAGAGCCAAAATCTCATCTTTATGGTTTCTATGGACTTTTCTCGATTTTTGAAATATTTCGGAAACTACGATACATACATACAACAACCACGGGAGTTTTAATAGCGGGTTTCTTTTGTTATATTTTTTCTTTTGTTATGTTTGTCGTCTATCCAAAAGCCACAATAATAAGGGATGGCCGCAACTAAGCCGAAATAACACACTGCGCCCTGGTCGGACTCGTACGCGAGGTAGCGGATTTGAACCCCAGTGAGTCCCCATATTCTGAATTACGTAAATTAGTTGAACACTTACCGATGCTTACGGTGAGAGAAATCATAACGAGCAAACCTGCACATTCAAGCAACTAAATGTGTAACCATGATCCAATCTGGTCAGGTTCATCACGGTGTTGTCAGATGGCAGTCGCTCTATTGTAATTTTATCTAAAATGCCATATTCTGGATTATAGTCAAGGCGAGAGAAACCGGGATATTGAGGTAAAGATGTTTATCACTTGTTACGGTACGGATAATTTGGTTATAACGTCCCAGACCCGTTCCAACGGGAATTACATTTTTCGAGATAAATAATAGCCTGTGTGCTATTCTGGACTATAAGGTATATTTCTGCAAAATTTCATCAAAAGCCTTTCAGCAGTTTATGTGTGAATGAGTACAAAGTATCGCATTTATAATATCAGTAGGATAAAAGGATACATAAACGAATAACAGGGCCTTTCCAAATCTCTACAACACGATTCCTCCTTCCATCCGTAGCCCCACGGATCGTGAGCAGACACACAAACACATTTATTTATCACTCCAACGATAATGATCGATGTGTGAAAGTAACGTAAAGCTAAAAACTAACATAAGAAAAAATAATTTAAATATATCTATGAACTTTCACTTTAGCATCCGTCTGTTCGCGTTGTTGTGTTACATAATATCAGTAATGGCAATGCTTCTGCACCCGGTCAACATTTTAATCCATACCTACTCGCTCCAAGCATATGGATGAGTGAGCGGTGGAAGTGTTAAATCACAGTTTTGAAATAGAGTGTGTTACTGTTAGATAGGTACTTAATTGATTTAGTTGTAACTAGTTGTGGCCACGGCCTGTGAAAGCTGTGTTTACTTCTAAACTCTTGTTCTATCTGTTGCATACACGTACTACGGAATAAAGTATGCGGAACTTGCACTTAACTTCATCTTCAAGGAAGGTGTCATGATATCGGCTGTATAAATCTGAGAGGCGCTGGAATTGGGCCCTGAATTACACCCCTTTGCAGTGGAAGCGGCTTCGAATGCACTTAGTTACCAAATTATGTATCATAGGTATAATATAATAGACATGTAAGTAATTTATTCGGAGAGTTTAAATTTTAATTTCTGCCTAAAGGTGAAACATTCTGGACCTCACTCCGCGGGACTCGCAAAAGATCAGCGAATCAGCGGCTACGGCCGTGGCTCACGCTGAGTGAGGTCCTTTTGTTGGCAGGGAGTGCCACAGCACAGCAATTCCGAATTGATGTAGCTATGTTTATTGTGTATTTTACGCGTGATGTGGCGTCTTTGTTACGCAATAAATGTCATTTAATTTCATTATAACCACGCACTATTTGCATTCGCTGCCGATAAAACACCGCAATATCTCAATTTTGCCAGCAGACGCGGAACCTCGTCACAATCAAATTGAACAATCGCTCTAGTGAAAAGGTTTTCCCTGAACACGCATCTAAGTTTGGTGAACGTCAGCTTTGTTATTTATTAGACATATTATTTCGCAGTCTCGGGCGCAGTGGATCCCACGCTAAGTGCTGTGCACACGATTGCGTGCATTTCGGCGGAGCGGCGCGCCGTTGCAACATGAGATGCACTTTGTACTTGAGCGAGAGGAGTACGTGACACACGGCCATATTTATCTGTACTGTATCTGTACTACTGTATACTATTCTAAAACTGTAAAAAAAACCGTGTCTGTACATAGAAGATATTTAAGAATAAATTTAAGGCGTAGTTCTGGGACGTAACTATGCAAAAATTTCTTCGTCTATTGGTTGTTTTTTTGTTTGCGCATCACGCACAAACTGCTAAGCGTATTTAGATAATGTTTTCAGAGTTTGGTAGTTTGGCATCCAACTTTAAATCTAAACCATGTTTCATCTAGTTCGGTTGGGTAGAACCAGATATACAGCTTGACATCTCCGTGATACTCGCTTTCATCCATTAGGAGGTCAAAAGCGGTCGAAGTCGCAGGCAAAAACTAGTTTGTAAATAAATAAACACCTGACATTTTTCTATATAAAATTCATTAAATTACATTATCGTTCCTAAATATGTCGACTCACTCACTTCATCACTTCACTTTCATCTTGTCATGTGAGGTATACGTCGTCACGAATGACATGCATGCAAATAAAATCACTACCAAGGATGCCGAACACCAAGCGAAGTGGACCAAGAGGAGTAGGAAGGCGAACCCTGTGCTCTCGCATGCCGTGCGGGGGCGAACTTAATGATAATATGATGATGATGATGATGACGATGGTATAATTAAGACTTCAGTCGGACTTTCAAGCAGCCCAATGCGCCTCTGACAACTAAACAAGTCCGCTACATGAAAGTACGGGAAAGTTAAGTGGATCACATTCTTGCCGCTTTGCAGTAATATGTATGAAAAGTATCGTTCATTAAATAAATATATAAGCTACCCCCGTAGATACATGTCAATATGCGGGGGAGAAAAATAGTGAAGAAAATCGTCGTCGATAAAGTTCCTCGGATAAAAATTTATATTCTTTGCGTGTCAATGACAAGCACAATAATGAAGTCGGCCAAAATTTTAATTGAGACCTCTAGGAGGCTTACTTAACGATGATGATTATGATAATTCAATTTGCATCCGAAAGTAGGAATATGCAAGTAGACACCAGAACCTCCATACAAAAGACATCAACGCGCGAATTTCGTTAAAATCTATTGTATGAAAATTATTATTTGTATCATCATCTCAATAATATCATACCAATGCGCGCACCCGTGTCTATGATGGCGGTTAAGTTAACATTATCTAATCCACCATGAAACGTTTTATAAATTTTCACAAATAACAGCGTATTTAGCTCTCTGGTGCTATTTAATTGTTACGCCACTTAAATCGTTTATTTTAGTAATACACCAACACACAGTTGATGAGTTGAGCAACGTAACAATGTAGGTGTTCCGCTCTGGAAGAAATCATTGCGATTTGGTTCCATCATGGAACTAGGGACTACTGGAAACTATACTATTATACGAACATGTGGTGAATATCCTATCCTCTCCATTCCTATAATACTAATCCAAATCCATTTGAAATTTTGCAGTGTTACCCATCTACTTTACATCCTAGAATCCGACATCCTTGTCTTGGTGCCGCTTGGAGCTCTCGCATGCACACGTGGTTGCTTCAAACACGCCGCAGCAAGAATCTGGAACCTCCAGTGCGAGCAACAAAATCCCTCAATCCGTTCCACATGGATGATATATAGGTAAGTAATATTTACCTAGACAATAATTAATAACTAAATATAATGTTCCTAAAGCCACAATCGCATCTAAAGCAGCCGAGTTCGCGGGCTAAAGCTTGTATTTCCTAAACGAGAAGAATAACGAAATAAGTTACCAAATATCATCCAACGCACTCAAATAACTAAATATTTTCCGTTATGCAAATGTACTAAACCACTACTCGTGTTATTTTTTGGAGATTTGATAATGACGCAATCTTGACTGGGCCTTCCATAAAACGATCAACGTCTCCGATCTGAGCATTAGCATAAGAAATGATATTCCTAACTACCGGATTCCATCAGCGGCGGCGATTGCGCGGCGCGTCGCTGGAAAACAAATGTACCTGACAATCAGTAGTCATGACGAGCTGACAAAATGTCAATCAAAACAGTAACTCTAAAACGAAAATTGAGTGTTACGTCATTTTAAACTCGTATAAGGGCACACGGGGGCTGTACGTACTAGTACCTACGTATGCAAAGCGATGCGTTTGGTTAAAGCCCCTATTTGCTTTATGTTTGACCGACTGTACTTACAAGTTCATCAAAGACTCTTTTTTGTCATTTTAGTTGATTTGTAAATTATTAAATACTTTTATTTTCTTCTTGCTGTAGTTTTGTTTTCAGTTGTATCATATTTGAAACTCTTTAGTTATAACTTGGTTACACAATTTATATTGATTCAGTCAATTTAGGTATATTTAAAAAAGTTAAGGAAATACTATTGTAGAATTACTGAGTGATATTGTCTAAATATATATTTTAAAAGAGTAAATGAAACGTCCTCAGAAAACAATAAGCTTTGCTTACGGATGTAGATGCATGCTACGCAAGTAATCTGTTCACAATCCACCTATTGTGATAAACAGACGGGGAAACAGGAAAGTCGGGCCACGATAAAATAAAATATTGTGTATGCAAAACTAAATTATTTAGTTTCACTCTACTTAATTTTTAGGAATTTCGGAGGTAATTTGGCAACTTGTCTTGTGTCTGATAATCGTGACGTTTTGAAATATCTACGTTATCAATAAACACCTACGTCCGTCGCTGTACCATCAGTAGCTGTGTCTCATCGTACGCCGAAATTTGGAGACTTAATTATAAAGAAGCTATAGAAAGGTATAGGTGACGAGATGAATGTTGTAGGATGTATATTTGCATAGCACAACCGTGCACCCACAAACAAGGAGTCTGTCAAGGCCAATCCTTATGCTTGCAGAACGATTTGAAGGCCAACCATCGCATCCTCTCGTCGATGGGGCCCTTTTTCGAATTACGTAAAAAAACAAACAGGTTAAACATCGCTCGACCACTTTTATTATAATAAAATTTATTATGTACAAATGTATAAAAGATGTTACACAATATCACATTCACTGCCTTGTACTTGCGTCACCAATAAATTAAGTATTAGTCAACAGCTGGGCGCCGCGCATGCGCCGCCGGGACAGCGACGACGGGGAGCATCTTCCGTTCTTTCAGCCAGATACTGCTGAAGGTTGTGTCGTCACTGGTCCCCGATTATCTATTTGTACTTAACATTAATTGCCATCTATTTTTAAAATCCTTCCCGAGATTATCTTCCTTCCAGTTTGGTTCAGCTTTGTGTCCTATGGCTGCAGTCGTCCGGTGAGCCACTAGTTGCGGCCGACCTGGTCGATTTGTCCCTGCAGGTTGTTGATCACCTCGGAGGGCACCTGGTCGCCGAGGATCTCGAACAGGTTGATGCGCTGGTTGCCGGGGATCGACTCGTACGCAGCCAGCTCGATACCTTCTTGTACCTGTGATCGTATAAAAGTAATTTTAGAGAGATTACTGCATAAACATACGCTATTTTGTTATTTAGATGCTATCTATCGTTAAAATACCGCTACACATTCTACTGTCAGCGATTACGTAAACAAGAACAAATGGTCTATCTTATATCGGATTAAGTAACGGTTACACAACGACATACGATTTAAATCTGGTCGCGCACGAGACCGCTGCGTGACGCGGTGACGCAACCGGGACGCCGCCGCCGGGCGCGGCGCAGGTGGTTAGGGCTCCGTTACCTAACCCGAGATTCCGCTTCCTTCCTCCATCTTACGTAGAATCATCACGCAAATTGCAAAGACACTGTCGCCCGAATCGTTAAAATTGTTATTGCTTGCAAAGGTCCTACCTACCTAGGTTAGCAATAGTCGTGTGTATACCTTCTGGATCTCAGCATCCTTTGGGATGAGGAAGGTGTTCTGCGCCTGCTTGATGGCGTCCTTGGTGAACTGCGAGCCCTCTCGCTGCGGCGCCGCCACCGCCACCGCCACCAGCGCCAGCATCACTAACACGCACTTCATCTTGCACACGAGGGTAAGGCTACAGCGATCACAACACCTGCAACACACAAATCGAGTCCTTTAAAACGCTCAGCATATTTAATCGTGCTCATGACATAGTAAACAAAACCTGTTGCCGAAATTTCTAATGTGGACGTCTATTTAGAAGGGCGATTTCTATTTTCTAATAAAAATAAACATGCGTTAAATTCACATGTGTGGTCATCGTCAAGGTAACAAGTGTAACACGGTAGGTGAGTAGGTAGCTTTCGCGAGGCAACCGCTACTGTACACACAAGCACTGTTAGCACTGCTGGGGACAGTTCAACTGGGGGTTGAGGGGGTGGTCGGCGGGGTGTCCCCGCGGTGCGCGGTGCGCGATGCGCGGCGAGCGCGCGGGCGCGGGCTAGGCGGTGCTCACCTGGTCAGGCGGGAGTGCGGCGCGCGCGGCCGGCCGCCGCTCATATAGTGCCCCTCCCCGACCACTTTCACCGCGAGGAGCGTGCGCAACTCCTGCGCCAGCGCAGCCGCCGTCATCCGGCCTGCGCCTCCTTTAATCAAATTTGATTAGGCTGTGAAAACGAAACATAAAAGGCAAACATACCTCTACCTCTATGACCAAATATACCTATGCCACACTAAACTTTTGACATTAGGCATGCTTACCGATGAGTTTTTAATACTCCAAGTTACCGAAATAAAACAACAGGTATGCTACTGAATCATCACTAAATATTATAAAACAAAGTCCTATGCCGAGTCTGTCTGTCTGTCTTTTCGCAATAAACTCAAAAACTACTGAACGGATTTTCAGGCGGTTTTATCAAATAGACAAGAGTGATTCATGAGGTTTAGATGCATAATTTGTTAAGGTTTCTACCCGTACGAAGCCGGGGCGGGGCGCTAGTTACTTATGAAATCTTTTTAGAAATGATATCATCAACGCAAACATTGTTTACTTCGGCTGTGAACTTGTGATACGATACTCCGGCTAGTCCGAACGCCGTTCGCCGTGTTTTGTTCAGAAGCTTTCTGCGTCAAATAAAATTGTACTTTTAATTATGCACAGAATCTGTTGTTCTGTTGTTTACTTCAATTCCATTTATTTCGCAATCTGTTTAATCTGTTGTTGTTGTTTACGTCAATTCCATTTATTATTTCGCATTTAGGTACCTATTACTTAACATAATTTGGGTTCACATAAATCTTGTGGTCTGTGGTCTCAGTTGCTAGCGCAACCCGTGACAAAAAGCCGTCGCCCTATCTGTAGGTATGCATTTTAACGGGTATTTTTAGTGACATTTAATCATGTTAATTGTGGAATTCCATCAACATAAAACAACAATAGGGTAACACAGTATTGTGTAAAGGAGTTTGCATATTTCGCGTAGTTGATTAATGGCGCCCAAGCCCCCGTTGTCATGGTGATCATGAACGCCGGTCGCGGGCGCGAGGGGCGCGGGGCGGGGTCGATCGCTTGCACAAGCGCACGCGCATTGTCATAGCCCGCATGCGCTTAAAATAAATAATAAGTATGCGCTAGCCTTATGTCACAATGCTATGAATGCCATTTCACAATAAAAGTTTCATATGTTTTTAAGTGAATGAATAGATTTAGGTTTATGCATAGGTCGTCCCACTGACCATGGGCATACTGTTTAGCATATTTTATTTTATTAAAAATTATAATACAAACCTGTCCAACAGCATCGACTCATTCGTCTTTCTGGCAGAGATACATATTTTGGCCAATACCAGGTTGAAATATGGATATGAACAAGGACACCGTTTTCTGAGAAGATTCGAAAATAAGAAGTTTTGAAAATAAGAAAATCATTCACATACGTATGGTATGATATCCTTTATAGCTCTATATCCGTTGTGGATGGTAACTGTTTACCGTCACGTCGGCTAACGCTTGTTTGTTGCTTTATATTCAAAATTCGTGAGCGTCTGACTCTTTTCTGAGCTATGTACATTAGTTGAACACTAACCAATTCTCGGTGAAGGAAAATATCGTGATGAAACCTGCACATTCAGACAGCTGAATGTGTAACCAGCATACAATCTGGTCAGGTTCCACTGTCATTAGGCTCACGGAGGTCAGATGGCAGTCATCATCATTATCATATCAGCCGAAAGACGCCCACTGCTGGGCATAGGCCTCCCCCACAGATCTCCACTAAGGCCGGTCCTGTGCCTACCGCATCTAGCTGGTGCCTGCGATCTTTACCAGGTCGTCGGTCCACCTTGTGGGAGGCCTACCCACGCTGCGTCTTCCGGTACGTGGTCGCCACTCGAGAACTTTACTGCTCCATCGGCCATCTGTTTTTCGAGCTATGTGCCCTGCCCACTGCCACTTTAGCCTGGCAATCCTTAGGGCTATGTCGGTGACCTTGCTTCGCTTGCGGACCTAGTCATTTCTGATTCGATCGCGCAAAGAGACTCCGAGCATTGCCCTTTGGGAAACAGGCAGGTTTCTTATAAGGACTCTGTTTCTGTTCCGTAGGTCATCACTGGCAACACAAATTGGTCAAAGACCAACAAGAGACTGCCAGATGGCAGTTGTAACGTTGCAATTTTAGGCACGTTACATTAATTACCTTTGCCTTTCTTTTTTTTAAGGCTATCCTAGCACGTTAGGTTTATAAATTTAAAATTTCTTAACATTTCTTTTATCTCCTTTTTTCTCTTATCTATTTATGTAAATATCTATCCCTATCAGGCGCTCTATTTTGTTTTTTCGCGGTAGACCCCTACTCACTGCGCAAGTCAGGAAATGACAGTCCAGCGCAGTGTGGCCACTTTTCTCCGTTGCCAAATATTGTGCCACCTTTAAGGTTAAATGTCTGGTTATACTATAGTTTATGTATGTGTATTTCTTTTGTTTACTAGTTCTATTTATTTATTTAGTATTTATGTATGTCTATGTAACATGGTTCGATTTTTCTACCATGTTATCTCTCTTATTTTATTAGTACTTATTTTCATATCAATATTTTCCCAACTTTTGGCAATCCATTCTGGGTAATTTATTTTGACGTGCTTGGTAGACCAAATTTGAAGTCCTTTTGACTACGAGTTTTCTTTCCGAGTTTTTCTTCTTTTGGTAACCATGTTCCACAACAAAAACTTTTTACTACAGATTTATAACTTTAAATTTTGCTGTATATTGTGAATTGGTGAAATGCCTTCTTTGTTGTGGTATGCTGACGAAAGTCAGGTGAGTTTTTAAGCAACTATTTCAGTTGCCACTTTTTGACCCTCCTTTAGCTTTCCTACTTCGTTTTCCACTAACACACGACTAAGGCTATAGATAAAATGCTATTATGGATGATTTGATCATCAATTGTTAGTGTCTGCTCACAGCCCCTGGCAGTTTTTATGCCAGCACCCGGCCGATACTCAGCCTGCCCCATCATCCTTGAGCATCCTGTACAATTATCCAGCCCACTATTTACCTGAAATCCCCATATCAAGAACCCACCATCCATAGCCGTTCCTACATGCTATGCTTTTGCTTGCTTTAAGTTAATTTAGCCTGTAATGCATAACGAGGGCCCAGGGTCCGCCTTGACCATCCAATTTATGTATGTATTACTTTTAAAACGTAAATTAGGAAATAGACTGTATAATAACTATCTATGTCATCATCATCACCATATCCGATATACACTATAGACCTCCTCCAGAAATCTCCACAAAAACCGGTCCAGTGCTGTCCGCATCAAGCTGGTAGCTTTTACTAGGTGGTTGGTCCACCCATGCTGCGCTTTACCCCATCGGCCATCTTCTGCGAGCTATGTGCCCTACCCACTGCTACTTAAGCCTGGCAATCCTTTATCTTAGAGGTGTATACAACCTGGGGCCATCAATACTGTCTTTTAACGATCTGCGGGGGCATCATATGGATCTTCAGGACTATCACGATTTCTGTGGACTTGACAAAATATTGTACCTCGGCAAGCACAGGCTAAACAAAAACAAAACAATGTACTTTCTCTTTTATTAAAGTTAGACATTCCCTGGCTCAGCGCCACCACTAGCGTCACGTATCTGTGAGCCCGCAATCCCATCCCGCATACAAAGCGGCACAAATGAGCGTTCTTACGCGACGATAAAATTGTAGAGGCTAGGAATGGTAATACATTGCAATAAACATAATAATAAGCAATACCTTACACTTACAGTACTATACTTAGTTTGAGGATCAACTTATAACTGTAAAATTTGAAATTCTACGTAAAGCTATCCAGTGAGGATTCCGAGTCATAGAGGTCTTGGTGGTGTCGGTGTCGGGCGCGCGGGCGCTGCGGTAGAGCGGCCGTGAACGCGCTGCGCGGGAGCCTCAACGCGCGCTCCAACCGGCGCGCGCGCAGCCGTGCCGTGTATACTTGCAAACGTAGCAACTCTAGCTCCAACTGACCACGCTCGTTTAGGTACGATTGCGGGCTGTTTTGATTCTTCGCGACGTGTCTCCTGCTCGAGCCGATGGGATCGATGTCTTTGGGCAGCGGTTCCTTTAGTTTTGTTTGTCAGCGATCAGCCCAGGTTTGACTCTTCGGGACGTTCACGCAGCTTGAGCAAATGGGATCGATGTCGCCCTGGAGAAGTGGGTCTTCTGGCAACGGCTCCCTGTCGTCCGATACCTTCACCCGCTTGGAATTCGTTTCCACCTCCTCCTCAAGTTCCCCCTCCCCCTCGGTGCCGGAGAGCTCGCGCAGCCGCACCACCATCACCGGCGGCTCCATGTCGAGGATGGAGAGCACCATGTCGTCCACCCGGCTCCAAGTCCTCGCGATGGAGGCGGAACAATCTGGCTCCTTCGCCTTGTCTACCTTTTCCTGCAACAATCGTATATATCAAATGACGAAGTACAATCGGTGGTGTAGGTCCTAAAGATAATATTCGATGAATGTTAGGTTTTTACGCGGTCGGCAGGCCGTATACTTGTTTTCCAGCTGTGTAGTATAAATATTTGCAACTTTCTGTTTGATTATTTACTTTCTAGAATTAATATTTGTAGAATATTTATAGAATTAATATTTGTTTTTTATAATCGAGGGAGGTAAACAAGCAACCGGGTCACCTGATGGTGCGTGCTCCAGTCTATGATGTTGCCCGGTATCTGCCACAACAATTCGATTCTGTTGAGCTTACTAACAAAGTAAGTGAGTGTGTTCCCAATGTGAAGCACGGAATGCGGCGATTGCATCGTCTGTTCTACCACAGCGTCTGTCGGACTAACGCCGACCGGCGCGCCCCTCGCAATGGTTCATGCTTATAATTTTCACTTTACAGAAATAGACAGACCTATTTAGATATTCTAAAATAGTTACAAAATTCAGGTTATTGCCTCAGGTGTTCTAGACAATTATGTAAGTTAGGTAATTGAAGCTTGTCAAATTGTTTTTAAAGTGTTAAAAATGCAAATGTTATCATATTAAGTTAGCATACTAGACACAGCTTTTCTTTCTCTTGCTTTTTAAAATCTTTATAACTAGATTACTCATATTTTCGACCGTTGCGCGATTATTAGTTGTATTGTAATATGTGGTAAATGTTGCAGATTGTAACTTCACTACGATTTGTTATGATACTTGTAATTACTAAACTTGTACAATTGTTTTTTGACTGATTAAAGTAAAATAAAATAAAAGTTACTCGCTAGTTAAAAGCTCATCGACACCCGCAACGACTGGGGAGACGCAAATGCGTTGCTGGTCTACGGATATAGGTCTTAGGCTCATGTAACAGTGGTCAAGGAACACCACTGCAGGACACTCGTTCTTTAGCGTGGTTGCACGATGGTTGGCTAGTATTATTGGTATGATATAGGTATAAATGTAGGTACAATTAGCTGCAGATACATCAAATATACGTTTATTGAAAGTGTGCTGGGGGTACCGTTCTCTCACCAGCTGACTGTACCTATGGCTTCAAATAGCTTCCAAATATGACTTATGTGGAACAAAAATGAAAGTACATAAACATGACATAAACTTTAAAAACGTATAGCGTACCATAACCCGCTTCTTGACGTTCTGCCACCAGACGTCGCGCATGAAGGTGGGCTCTGTGGCGGCGCGCGTGTGGAGCCCCAGCGCGGCGGCGGCGCTCGCCACGGCCGCCCAGCCCGCCAGCTTGGCCTCCTTGGCGCTGGCGCCGCCGGCCGCGAACAGGGTCTCCTTGCGCTGCAGGATCTCGCGCAGAATCCCGATGCGCAGCCGCGTCCTATCCCCGCGCCGCGCCATGCGAGCGGACAGCCGCGACTTCAGATTTCGAATAAATTATTTTTTTTTATGAAGGGAGGTAAAATACTTAGACTTCCAAGTATTCCAAGAAAAAGATTTTGATGCCAGAGCAACATAATTCGCCAGATTTTATTGAATTCGAAACCATATAGCTCGAATGCGACGCACACTTGACCCATTTTTAGTATTTGTTGTTTTATACTATAATCGTAAAAAGTTTTATACTAGTAGGTATTAATTGCCGTTATTATTATTGAAATATAAAAAAAACTCAGAAAAATGGCCAAAAATAGCTTGTTTCTTGTATGCCCTTAATTTTCAATATCTTTCCAATTTTCACTAGATGTTTTTAAAGCGTCCATAGAAACACATTTTCTGTAAAAATTTCAAGTACCTTCAGTCATGTCACGTTTCCAAAAAGATAGACCTATGTCAAACAGACGTACAGACAGCGGAGGCTTAGTACCAAGTAGCAGGTGGTAAATAATAAAAAAATTTGGGTTCCTTTTTACCCTGTGAGCACGGAATCTTAATAAACGCGTTGCCGGCAAGAAAATCTTAAGTAGGAATACATTTAATTTTGTTTAAAGTTTGGAATAGGTAAAATATATGTATAAATATATATATATATATATACAACAGAACAAAAATTATATTACATTAAAGGTACTTAGACACCTGATAAATAGAGTTCATCGTGATATAATAAAGAAATATTGTCGTTTATTATACCTTACCACTTACCTAATGAGTTTTTGTAGATGTAAGAGCTTTTTGAATAAATACCTACCGAGGATTATTTGTAAATAAAATATAACTCTGAATTTATAAATAAACTATAATTACAACTCACAATTACAATAATACAATTCTTACTTGACAAGCCGTAAGATACCATGGTGAGTGACAATGACAAGTGGGTAACCAAGACAACGAAATAACGAAACAAGTGACAAGAGAAACGTGGACTATAATTTATCCAATATAGGATGATAATTTTGACAGTTGACAGTAGGGATGAGGTGGTATAAAATCGTAAATGAATCTATTCGATTATCGATTATCATTCTCATAGAAGTAGGAATCGATAGTTGCATGGTTATGATGTATGTATTATACAAAACAAACTAATTATTTTTCTTTTGAATTAACAATTCATTGATATTACATTAAAACTAAAAAAGTGAGTATTTTTATTCGATCACTTTACCTATTCGGTAGGGGAAATACAAACAATAAATGAGAATATAGTTACAAAAAATAATACAATTACTGTATAAAGATGTAACGTTAAGTTTAAGTTCCTAAGGCTGCCGCTAGATGGCGCTGTCGCGAAACATTGTAATTTGCTACATCGCGGTGGCGAAATGTTTTGTTGAAATAGTATAAGCCAATTTTACCTTTTGTAATTGATCGATAAATATATGCACGTTTTTGAAGTCGATACCTACTGTGTTAATTTATTTACACTATTTACCCTAGATTGCCTAGGTTTTGGGGTTCTAGCAAATTGCTAAGTTTATTCATGGTCCTTCGAGCCGGATAAAGGATTATAGTGCTATACACTATAACCCTTTGTGATGTGATAGTAATCCATATTCTTGCTTCTAAGCTCGACCACCAATCTAAAAGGCAGTTGGAGTTCAATTTAATGAATAATACGAGTTCTAATACTTTACCTACTTACAAACAGTTCGCGGAATTCATTACAAATAGATATTGTGCTATGGAATTTTTAGATCCGCGGTCAGGTTTAAGAAACAAGGTTCAGAGCGGTCAGAATCCACCTGTAAATAAATTTAAGTCTCTACATGTAACTTCAAATGTAAAATGTTCATTTTGCCAAAAAAATCAAAAACTAAGTTATTGCAAAGAGTTCGTTAAAGGTACTGTAGAATCACGTCGTGAGTTCGTACTTAAAAACAACGTGTGTTTTGTTAGTTTGGGTAGCAATCACTCTGCCAAAAACTGCCGTACGAACATGTCATGTCGAATTTGCTAGCGAAAAAACCACTCTTTGTTACACCCGAAGGCTTGAAGTAATAATGAGGTTTCATCCGAGGATAGAAACGACGCCAAAGATGCGGTTGTTTCATGTTTTTCGACAGCTAGACAGCATGAGCAAGTTTTACTAGCTACGGCGCTAGTGAAGACTTTGTCGAAAAGTGATCCATGTTTCATGGTACGGGCATTGCTGGATCAGGGGTCGCAATCGTCATTTGTGACTGAATCGACAGTGCAACAATTGAGACTGGAGAAAACTCCTGTCAAAGAAAGGTTTGTAGGTATTGGTGGAGACAATGGTTTAGTCTCCAAGGCTATGGTGTCAACTGAAATTGCGTCACATGTTGTTCCAGCTTGCGTAATTGTAGTGAAAGCGTATGAGTTAAAGTCAATTACAACTCTTCTTCCTGCTACGAAGATTGAAGCAATGGAGTGGCCTGAGTTCAGTCACTTGGTGTTGGCTGATCCCAAATATCATACGCCAAATCGGATTGACATGTTGTTGAGGGCAGATGTTTAAAGCCGAATTATACAGGATGGACTAAAACAAACTTCTACGGGTTCACTGATCGCTCAATCCACAAGTTTAGGATGGGTTTTGTCAGGTGTGGTCAAAACTAATAATTATGCTGAACGCGAGATTAAAGTAATGCATTGTCGTATGGACGAGAATGAAATACTATAGCGGTCCTGGGAGCTAGAGTCCGATAATATAGAGCCTCTGGAGAAGATGCTGAAGGAGGATGAGATACGCTGCGAGGAGTTATTTTCTGTAACTACTCGTAGAGACACTGACGGTAGGTATATTGTTCGCCTCCCATTCACTATAAACAAATCGCAGGTCACGGACTCGCTGAAAATAGCTGAAAAGAGATTAAAATCACTAGAGTTTAGATTGAGTAAGGATAAAAAATTTAAACAAAAGTATACGGAAGTGATTAACGAGTGTGTAGAGCTTAAACATATGGGATTAGTACCGAAAGAAGAATTAGATAATCCCCATGCTATTAAACTGCCTCAAAATGCTGTCGTGCGCGAAGATAACAACACAACAAAGGTGCGAGTTGTGTACGCCACTTGTAAGGGGACTAATGATTAATGATGATAATTCATTAGTGGGACCTACTTTGCAGTCAGACCTTAGGCATAATATTATCCACCCAATATGTCTAATTGCGGATATTGTGAAAATGTACCGACAGGTTAAAGTTGATGAGAGGGACATTGACTTTCAGAGAATCGTATGGCGTGAAAATGCGGCATCTGAAACAAAACATTATCAAATACTCAGGGTTACGTTTGGTACGGCAAGTGCTCCATACCTGGCAGTTAAGGCTTTGCAGCAATCGGCATTGGACGACGGTGGCGAATATCTTGCGGCGGCTAATCGGGTGCTCACTGACTTCTATATGGACGACTTGTTAACGGGATGCTCGTCTAAGGAAGAAGGAATTGCTATTTACAACGAGATGAGTAAACTTTTGGCACGGGCTGGGTTTGAATTGCAAAAGTGGTCGAATAACTGCGAGGAGTTGTTACAGAATATGATAGCAAGGAATCAGGATAATGACGCTAGGGAAAGCATTTAAAAGGAACAGGGAAAGGAAGAAAGGAACTTACTGGGAAAACTGAAAAAAAAAAGTAACGAGATAATTAAGATTGTTGGGCTTACCTGGAATCAAAGTGATGACTCGTTCCATTACTCGGTTATACTCCCGGCGCTCGCAGAGCCGGTGACAAAAAGGAAGATTATTTCCGACATATCTCGTTTCTATGATCCTCTATGATAGGCTGATCCTAGCATAATAGTATCGAAAATAATTATACAAAAGCTCTGGCTGGCAGGTATTGACTTGGATTGTATTGCTGTGACTGTTCATTGTATTGCTGCAGTCGAAATTTCCATATTCACCAGGTTTTCATCATTAACTAGGTTGATAAGGGGCGTTGCATACTATAGGCGTTTCATAAATAACCTAAAGGGCAATTTTAAAGTCTATGTACACCTCACTACCCAAGAGCTTGCAGGTGTATTAAACACGGCGATACGCGAATGTCAAATTGATAATTTTGGCCCAGAAATTACGTTGGTGACTCAGCGAAAAGAGCTACCAAAAAGTACTTGTCTACGAGCATTAAATACTTACCTAGACAAGGATCAACTGCTGAGAATCGGCGGGAGACTGGAAAGATCCCTGCTGGGTGATTATCGCAAGCATCCTATCATTTTACCTAGGAATTCCCATTTGACGGATCTTGTTATAGCGAATGCTCACAAACAAACTCTACACAGAAGGCCACAGTTAATGCTGCGCTACATTCAATCCAAGTATTGTATTTTAGGAGGGAAACAAAGAGTTACATAGTTTTACCGTAAGTGTGTTACATGTACAAAAAATGCAGCAGTAACTCGAACCCAGTTAATGGGTCAACTGCCACCTGAAAGGGTTACACACCGACACGTCCATTTAAGTGTAGTGGAGTAGATTACGCTGGACCTGAGAACTGCCAGGGGCAGAGGCCATAAATCGTACATACATACAGGATACATTTGTCTCTTTGTATGTATGGCTACTGGAGCCATACATTTAGAGATGGTGTCTGACCTGACTGCCCAGGGTTTCTTACAGGGTTCTATCATCGGTATCGATGGTCGTGTCAAACTCCGGATGTTAAAGTAGGAGATGTGGTTGTTGTGAGAGATGATGATTTACCTCCTTGTTGTTGGCTATATGGGAGAGTGATAACTACCCACCCTGGTTTAAATAAAATTGTTTGTGTTATTTCACCGGCGTCCCGCAAGGCTCTGTACTCTCTCCCCTCCTCTATATATCGATCACAAACGATATTCCCGTCCCCGACAACGGGGTACAACTGTCCCTCTTTGCCGACGACACGGCAATCTACGCCAAAGGGCGAAGACCACCGATGGCCAAGCTCCAAAAGGCGGTGAATAAGCTCTAAGCTTTATTCAAACTGTGGCGCATCGAAGTGAATCCGGAGAAGAGCTCCGCGGTTTGCTTCGATGTTAAGCTCAGACGGAGTAACAGCGACCCCCCTCCCCTCCGCATGCAAAGGAAACTAGTTCCCTGGCAGTGCGCTGTAAAGTATCTCGGCGTCACACTTGACAAGAGTCGTCGCCTCATGTCGCCAAAGTGTGTCGCACCGCCCGTTTTTACTTGGGTCGCCTCAACTGTATGTTGGGGAGATTCAGTAAAATGTCCCTCAGAAACAAGTGAACCCTCTACAAGGTGTGCAATCGACCGGTGTTGACATACGCATCCCCCGTCTTCGCTCACGCGAGCTCCCTCGTCATTGAGAAACTGCAAATTGTGCAGAACATCTTCTGCCGTAGGGCAATGGCGGCTCCATGGTACGTCCGCAATGCGAACCTACACCGAGACATGGACCTGCCTACCCTGTTGCAGTTTCTCAAAACGCTCTCCGAGTCTTTTTTCAAGGCCGCGGTAGAGCATCCCAATCCGCTCATGCGAGAGGCAGCAGCCTACTCTCCCCGCCCGGTCTCCGGCCACATGATCCGGAGGCCGAGACACGTCCTCACGGACCCCCCCCAACGACCTGTCGAGCGCTTTGGTCTTTTTTTGGCGAGTCGTGCATAACCCGGCCGGCTAGCTGGTACTCATGAGAGTTCACCACCTCCCTCCCAACCGCTATACCGGAGAGTGCCCATTACCTTTGCCAAAATGCGCAAAAAAAAAATTGTAATTGATCGATAAATATATGCACGTTTTTGAAGTCGATACCTACTGTGTTAATTTATTCATACTATTTACTAGATTAGCTAGGTTTTGGGGTTTTAATAAATTGCTAAGTTTGTTCAATTACCTAAATAATAATTTTAAATATTCGATTATTTTATTTAAAACCGATTTTCGATGGTCTGTTGTTATTCGTTATTCGTGGCACTTCACTAAAGGGGCTGTACCTGTCTATGAAGTACGACATTATCGTTGCTGAAGCTCCATTAGACCTGACGTTCCTCTTGAAACATCGGTGTAAATTTTATAATTTAGGAAATTATTGTAAGTAAAATTTAAATTAAACCATTTAAAAGACGGTGTAATTTAGTGCACATTTATATGAAAGTGCAAGTGAGCGCCGGTGGCCGAGCGGTTACAGTATCCAACCGATCCAGCCAGTGATCCCGGGTTCGAATCCCGCTCCGGCCATGTACCAATGACTGTTTACTGAGTTATGTACATTAGTTGATTACTAACCGATGCTCTTACGGTGAGGGAAAACATCGTGATGAAACCTGCACATTCAGGTGACTGGATGTGTAACCATGATCCAATCTGGTCAGGTTCCCCTGGTAGCAGGGTCACGGAGGTCAGATGGTAGTCGCTCCACTGTAATTACCTGATCGCCAAATCCTGGATCATGGTCAAGGCGGACCCCGGGCCCTCGTCCTCGAGAGCACAACCGGGACATTAACGCTAAGATGTTTTTTTTATGTGAAAGCTCAGAGTATGGAAATACACCTAGATTATCCTTTCACCGGTAAGTAAACATTCGTGGTCGCGGCGATCGGGAATCAATTTTAGAAATTGTGACAAAAATATACATCGTAATAGTGTGAATTTGCAATAATTAAAATGCTTTACCTCAAAACAACCTTAGCGAGAGATTTATAATTATTGGCAAACTGAGCAATATTTTGGTGTCTAAATAGGTACGAAAATATTTCGATGCTAACAGGGTCGGACTTAGTATTTTTTGTATAGAATTTTAATACTGAAATCTTGTAAATAGCGGTCCACAATTTTATATGTATTAGGGTTTCATACCAAAAATATTCCTAAATGACATTTTAAATGTTAAGACATTTTATGAAACAACAGATTAATAGCGTATTTACGTTTATTTCCATATATTTGTTTTTCTAGGTTTCCTAAAGACCAGACATGGTGATGTTTGGGTTGCAAATTGGAAGTGCTGCGTTGTAAACATTTTGAAGAACAAGATAATTACATGCAAGTCCCTTCTGTCCTGGTGCACCAGCATTATATGAATTTTTACTGAAAATAAAGAATATGCTGCCTGTTTAATATATTAATGTACCTATCCTTTTCATTATTATTATTTTTTTCATGACTATGTCCTCTAGAGGACACTATATTCAATTTATTGTAAAGTCACATAGGCCTACCTGTGGACAATGAAGACGCTTCTAACGATAAGTAAGTAGGTAACTTCTTAGTTTAGAAGTTATGAGGCAACAAATAAACATTCATACTGGTCAAAATCATAACTCACCTTTTTGCAAAAGCAAGCACTGTCGATTCACGGCATGTAGGATCGCGAGATCGAAAAGACGGTGGTAGGTATGGGCGTGGATTTGATTCACTAGACACATTACCTTTTATTATACTGACAATATTAAATTATAAGGACAAATTTAAAAAAATTACGAAGTCGCCTGGAGCGAAATACACACAAGTCAGATTTGTTTGTGTTCGTTACTAGTAGAAAGTCGTAGAGAAATATATTGTAACTTATCTGCAGATGGGCTGCCTTGTTCCCTCCGTGCATTCGCATTAGTGTGTGTGTTATAGAGATGTGTGACATTTTGTCTCGTATTTCAACTCGGATTGTATTCTCTGCTTCTGTATATAAAATTTTTCTCTATGCCTATATTATACAAAGCATAGAAAGAGCAAAGAAGTACCAACTTATTACTTTCCGAATGTAAGTATATTTATTTTCTTAGCTATTTCTTAGACCGAAAGTAAACAGAAAAGAAACTAACAAGTTGGTTACCGTCAGACCCGTAACAGCGTCGCTGTTTGTTAAAATTGACATGACATTTCAAAATAGCAACACTAGGTTCCAGCTTTGGCCACGACGACGTCAGTTAAGTTTGTGGCACTGTACCAATGTTTGGAATGTTATTAACGTTTACAGCGACATCTAACAGGTATTGTATGTAGTTTTATGTATCTTTGCCGTTGCAATTACTGACTCGTTAAGGTAATAATAGACAGAGTATAATAATAGTCGTTCGCTGCAGAACTTGTCAAGCTATTCCAGTTTTCAGGAAAATTTTCCCTTTCATCCACATTCGCAACCATTTTTCGTAACCAGTCACGAAACAAAACTTGTCTTTCACGTTTTCGTAACTGGTTATAAAACAATCCATGTTTGCACTGTCTTCGTTGTCTTTTGGGGTAAATCTGAACGAAAAAGTATTTCCTACTCTGTTTACCACTAAAGTTATTAAAATTTAAGATCTCAGCTCAAGTGGCTTCCAATTCGCTATCGCAGGAACGCTCATATCCTTTCTATGCTCTACAATATCCTCCACAATCCCTCTGCTTCCTCATATCTCCTTACCAACTTCCATTTCTCCCGGGCCCAAGATAAACCTTGTCGCTCAAATGTAAGATCGTCTTTGGCCATCACCATCCATCATTCCGCTTTCTTTTCATACTCTTTCACTGTTACGGAACTGTCCGTCACTGCCCGTATTAAAAAAGCGAGTGAAAGACCACTACCTTTCCCTGTCTAGTCCATAATTTATATATCTATGTATTTATATTGTTATGTAGTGTATATTTAAAAATTATAATTATATTATTATAATATTTAAAAGTTAATCATATTCATATGTATTTTATAATTAATTGTGCACGTCGTATCTGCATTTCCTAGCTGAACATTTCCCTTCTGTAGGCCTGATGGAAGGAATTTCTTTTAGAAATAAATAGTGCCTGTCGTGTCAGTTATATCTACGTTATATCTCTGTATTTCTTTATTGTGTGCAATAAATAGTTAAATACATAAATATAGTTCTGGGATCCAAGACAGCGTCTTCGGGCGTGCCTATACCCCAATACCTACCTAGCACTTTTTGGATTGCGACTGTAGCTCATGGCTAAATAGCAGTTGCAGCGGTGGAAATCAGGATGGGGTCTAGCCGTTAGTTCGAGCGACTTCGTCCGCGAAGAATTAGATGAAAAATGGAAACACCCTGAGTTCAAGCACAGAATAGCCTAATACCTAGACCCAGACCTAGACTTTAATATTGTTTTTTCTATATACTAACGAATATACTTTGGGGGCCGGTAGTACTCATTTCCATGTTAAAAGGCTGGCGCTGAATTCCATTATTTACTCTGAGATAGTACAGTGCCGTCATGTACCAATGACTTTATCGTTGTTAAGTACATTCATTGAACACTAGCCGATTCTCTTACGAACTTACGGTGAATGAAAACATCGTGATGACCTGCACGTTCAGGCAACTGAATGTGTAACCATGATCCAATCTGGTCAGGTTCCCCTGTTAACAGTATCACGGAGGTCAGATGGTAGTCGCCCACAGTAATTACCTGATGGTTGTCTGGGAGAGATCGCTTACAGCGATAAGGCCGCCTTTGCGCGCATGTACATTATACTGATTCTTGTATATTGTCTTTTAATATGTGTGCAATAAAGAGTTTGTACTTACTTACTTACTTACTGATCTGTCAAATCCTGGATCATGGTCAAGGCGGACCTGAGCCCTCACGCACGAGAGCACAACCGTGATGTAAATTCACATTGCATGGTTATTTATTAGTTTCGTGTGTTTGCGAAGATAATGAGAAGAATATTTTGGTACAGTAGTATGTGGATGGACATAGGCTATTTCTACTGCATCTAAATAGATGAGTTTTAGTCATAGAAAATACATCAACGCGCTCATCTATTTTACTGCGTGATGTACAGCAGGGTCACCTGTGACCCTACAATCCAATCACGCTCAAGATGCTAATTACAAGAGCTTAATTAGGCCTGTGATGCTTTACGGTAGCGATACCTGGCCGGTACTGACGAAGCACGTCCGCGAACTCCACGCCAAGGAAATGAAATGCTGCGGTGGTTATGTGGCGTTACGCGACTTGATCGTGTGCGTAACGAGTACGTCCGATGCAGCCTTGGATTGAGAGATATCGCAGACAAGATCAAAGAAGCTCGCCTTCGTTGGTTTGGTCACGTGTTGTGTAAGCCCCAGGGATGCGTGGGAAATAGGTACCTAAACCTTTTGGTATCAGAAAAGAGGTCAGTACCTCTCAGGACCGCAGGGCGGAAGGTCCAAGAAGTGATAGATTGACATCGCCGAGTCGATACGAGCCATGCGAGGATACGAGAGCTAGTGACGCGAGGATACAAATTGAAATTGAAATAGGATGCCCAAGACCGGGCGAAATGGAGGAGAATGGATCAGTAAGCAGACCCAGGCAGAAGCCGGAACTGACCGCTCGGATGACGATGATGATGTACAGCAGGTACAAAGAGGCTAATGTCTTAGAGACAGACCCAGGAGTATTCTTTTGCTAGGGACAGACCAGATAGGACCTTGGCGCTATCCTAATTGGTAGCGGTGGTGCGACCATGGTCGTACGACGGACGTCGCCCGAGCAATAGGAGACCTCAAAACCGCCCGTCTGTTGCCAATTAGGACAGCGTCCTTCGCTACGTAGACCAGCAGGATTTTCTGATTTTATCATAGGCGATTCTCAACCCGCCCTCGGTCAGTACATAACTTCCATGCATGGAAATTTATAGCCAGTCTCAAGAGGAGGACGCCACAAATAAAAACGCCGTATAATTCAGTCTAGTTTTATTTATTTGTAAAAAAAAACAATAATTATTTTAAAATAATACAATGAGCATAATGCGCTTATTGCTCGGGAAAAGGCGCGGTCTTCCGGAGCAAGAAGCAGCGGCGCGGGCCGGGGGGCGCGCGGGGCGCGGCACGGCACTCGGAACCAACTACGGCCAATACTTTGTCATCTACTCAATTAACCTACTTTATCAAATTCGATTTGTACCTTTTGTAGCATCCACAGGGTCCGCTCGGCGCGGCGCCGGCGGGTGGTGCGTGTGGATCGTGTTCGTTTCTCACTAAGTTTGTTCTTATTTCAGCCTAAGGAACTATGCTATAGAAATGGAATGCTTTACGTCAGTGTACGCGAGCTGTCATGCGGTGGCGGCGCGGGGGCGGGCGGGCGGGGGCGCGGGGCGGGGCCCGCCTCACGATGACTAGCATGGTTCATTACTTACGTTACGCGGTCTCACTACGCAATAAATAACTTACGCCTAACACGTATTCCTACAGACTATGCTCTTCATAATTTGACACATGTTCGCGGCTGGCGCCGGCGGGCGGGCGCTCGCGTTGTCCTAAGCTAATTATACTAGTATACCTATATTATTTGTATATAAATAATTTGTCCAGCTAATACGCATGAGCAAACTGAACGTTCGATTCGTTTCTTTATTTCAACTAACCGAAGTCACATTCAATTGACCTTCAATATTCTATCATTTTGATTTATTTTTCATATTTACCTAGTAGTCTCTATAGTTAAATTATAGTTTCAAGAACGAAACTTACTCTACAAAATGCTGGTTAGCTGAGGTTCCTAGTGATGAGCGCTTGGAGAAGCTCAATGCGCGGGCGCAGCGGCGGACGGCGCGGACGGCGCGGAGGGCGCGGGGGGCGCGGGGGGCGAGGGGGGCGAGGGGGGCGCTGCGGGCGCGGGCGGCGACGGCGGCGACGGCGCGGCGGACGCGGCCGGCTCATCAGCCGACAAACGCTCGTCATTGCTCTTTTTCATGATCACCTTGGTCGGCCGCCTGTTGATAGTGGGCACGTACGATTTAGTGATGATTTCGATATCCTTGTTTTCGGTTTTGTTCCCCGGCTTGTCGTCCGACACGTTATCGATAATCGCCCTCCGCGTCGTCGGCTCCACCCGGTCGTGAGGCGGCGGCAGGTCGGTGATGGTTTCCGTGTCGTCGCCTTCGATCTCCACCACTCTCTGCTTGGTGCCCACCGCCTGGCTCTTGCTCTTGACGGGAATCTCGGTGATGGAATTGACGTTCCAATTGTTGTTCTTGCTCTTGTAGCCGGCGTTGATCGGAATGAGCTCCTCCGAGTCGGAGATGGCGGCGGCGCGGTCGGGGCTGTCCGTGTGCTCGCCGATGGATGCCACGTCGCCCACTAAATTGATCAGATCGGTCAATACGTTGTTCTTTTTATGATTTTGTTCAATAATTGGTGCACTTTTCTCGGGTTCAGCAGAAATCTTTATTAGTTCCACCGCGTCGGTCGCACTCTCGGAAGAGCCGAACGATGTCAATACAAACTCGGTTGTTTCGACGTTCTCGAATGATAGATTATCGTTCCCGGTTGGAATTGATCTAGATACTGTGATGACTTCCGCTTCAGTGGCGGGTGAAATCTTGGTTGTCGCTAGCTCTGCCACAGGATCTAATGTCGTTTGAATAGTCTTTTCCTTAGGAATATTTTCGGAAACCTCATGTGGATTTTGATCACTGGTTTCAACCGGCAAGGAGCTAAACTCCGTCTGAGAAGTGACTTCGGTGCTGAATATGGGCGTAATGGTAGTGACAGTGGTAGGTGCCTGAGTAGTTTGAGCACTCGTGATTTTGGACGTGGTCTCAGTAGGGCCGACGGTAGTAGTATCAACCTCTGTGACTATCACAGTCGAGCTGGGAATTGTTTTGGTCTCGGTAGATGTTTTGGGCTTGTAAGTTGAAATTTCAATTTTTTCGAGGATTTGTGTAGTCGTCGAAACCTGGACTGATTCTTGGTTAAATGTGGTTGTTTCAGCAGCTCGCTCAGTTTGAGTGTTTTCTGGAATGTCTTCCGGTATCATCGACGGAATATTTAAAATTTCAGTCGGTATAGCAGATCTCAGATTAAGCATAGGGCTGTCTTTTAAGCTAGTCGTTTCAGCACCTGTCGTAGTGTCGACGTTCACTGAAGTAGCGTCACTGACGGTCGTGGGATCGCTGTAAGTTTCTGGATTGGTGAACCCGATGGTGGTGGCGGGGTCCGGGCCGTCCTGCGGCGCGGGGGCGGCGCGCGGCGGCGCTGCGGCCGCGCTGCCCGCCTCCTGGCTGGGAGACACGTGATCGTTGGACGGATACTGTGTCTGTTCTTGGACATCTTCCTCGTGGTTTCCAACTACTGACAGATCGTCCGGTATCGGCGGGAACGCCGGGTTATGTTCGAAGAGGGAAGGATCCTCCTCCTCGATAATGACTGGAGCTTTAGTCGCGACGGCAACGGAGACCACCTCCGGCACGGCCGAAGGAACTCCCATCGTGGGCACGCTGGTCAAGACTGGCGGATAAATGTCACTGTTGATGGAATCCTGTGTCGAAAGGCTTATTTTTGACGGAGGTAAATCATTTGATGGTTTTATTGAGTTACTGTCGGCGGAGGCTGAGGGGCCGACCGCCGGTGACAGAGACGGCTGAACCTCGATGATAATCGGAGAGTCGGTCTTCGCAAAGGACTCCTTGGTCACGGTCTTCTCAGAGGTGGCCTCGCGCACGATCAGCGGGGACTTGGAGGACGAGTATTCGGTGACCTCGACAGCGGGGGACGGCAGAATCTCCTTGATCTTAACTTCGGTGATGACAGGGATCTCGGACACGGGCGTGATCTCCTTGATGGTGATCTCCTGGCGCACGGGTTCCCGCGGCGGCGGCGGCGCGGCGCTGCTGGCGGCCGCGGCCGGCGGCAGCGACGGCGACGGCGCCACGCCCGGGATAGCCGTCACTCCTGGAACATATTCGCAGAATACATTGTAATTTTGATTTTGTAATTTTGTTTTACTATTTACTGTTATAAATGAGAACGAGAAGCTTATTTATACATTATGAAGGTATTTCTTTATCAGTCACGCTCGAATTTCTAAAAGTTGTTACCTATATTTTTCATACACATACATATCGTAAAAGGTTTCCCTAATCACGAATTATTTCTTTAAACTAAAGCTAGACTCAAGAAATCCACATAAATTCTGAAACCTCACACTACACACAGGAAAATAAATAGCAACTCGCGCTATTTATTTTCCTGTTATTAGGTTAGGTTCTCCTGTTAACTGGATCACGGAGGTCAGATGGCAGTCGGTAATCGCTCCACTGATCACGGATGTCGATCGTGGTCAAATCGGACCTCTTGGCTCTTGGCTCGGAGCTCCACCGAAACATTAATGTCAAGAGGACTATTTATCCTAGTATGCCATTGCCAAACGGCCGAACCCACCTCTAAGCGGGCAGTTGTCGTACTCCGGGCAGCAGCGGCCGGGCACGGCGCGCGGGCGGCAGTCGTCGCGCACGAAACACGCGATGCGGCGGCAGACCACCTCGCCGCCCTGGCAGTAGCACACGCGGCACGGGTCGGCCGGGTCCACCAGCTTCTCACCGTTGCCGTACACGCGGCCCTCTTGCTCGCATTCTGGAAAGGTCATCTGGTTAGACTAATTCACAAATTGAGGTGCGGGCAATCGGTACTGGCGAATTTGCGTTCAGCTAGTCAGCCTCTGTTGAGAAACAGATATTTTTCTCCTGAATCTTTCTGAGAGAAAATTATACTTGGATCCACAAAGCTGACCGAGTGCGACTTGGCGGATTTTACGCACCTCCTCGAAGATCATCCTATTTCCTTCACCGGGAAATCAGAATATCAGTCGAGTTTTTAGAAAACATAGTTCCATCCGTACCTACAACTACCGCAGCAATTTTCTCAAGCAGATACAACATTAGAACGTTAAACAAAAGAGCTATAATCTTTCTAAATAACCGGCAACGCATACACGATTCTCCTGGTGTCCATCGACTGCGGTGATCACATACCATTAGGTGAACCGCTTACTCGTTTGCCGCCCTGTACTATAAAAAAACAGAAGGAATGAAAACCCACCACACTGATATATCGGGCAGCACTGGTCGGGGCGGTGCACGGCCTTGCAGCCGGGGCGCGGCTCGCAGCGCTGGCGCGCGCAGCGCACGCCGCCGCCGGCGCACGCGCAGCGCTCGCACGGGCCCGATCCGGGGAACTCGTCGCCGGACATGTACACCACATCGCCCACGGCGCAGCTACCTGAGCAGTTATTACAGTGTAAATATGCCTGCACACAATTTAATAATTGAAGCTAGTACTGCGAAGAGTATTCCTTATGAGAAAGTAAAGATTCTTTAACCCGAAAAGCTCCTGCGGGACAAAGGCCCAGGTAGCGGTGCATTGACATTGCTGAGTCAGATACGACAGCCAACCGCCCACGACGTGAGGATTCTGAATACCAGGCGAAGTGGAGGGAAAAAAGTCGGCATGCGAGGCAAGGCGAATAATGTTATCGAGACAAAAGATCGAGAGTCTCTGTAGGCTGGAAAATGGGCAGCAGCATTTTCCATTGTTTTCCAAGCGTGGAGATTATGGCAATAACCTCCACTTTCGTGGAAGAGGCCCTAAGTCCTGCAGTGGACTGTAATGGGCTGTGACGATGATGATGATGATAGACTAAGCGAATAGAAGATCGTGCTGTTAAACACAAATGCTACTGCCATTAGCCTTGTGTTCGGCATCCACGCGCAACTGTTCGTAAAATTCTGCTCTGTTTATAGATTCACATTAGGTAAATGTTTATTTCATGTAAAGCTTTACTCCCGAGAGACACACTGCAAAGGACGACGTCTGTCGTTTAGGATCTCCCTCGCACGGCAAAAATAACGACGATTTCTTGTACGAATTTGTTTTCAATTCTCTTATGTACTTATATTTTTATGTGTAGTGACTTACGCGAGCGTGTTATGGTTATATTTTTAGGCTTTGAACAAACGGAGATTTGAGGATTTTTTCATTTGGGTGCTTATTTTGGCTTAGGCTTTGGCAGTGGGCGGTAAGAAGTTACGTGGCTTCTTCATCAGGGCAGTAGTATGATATGGATGATGACTCTTAGAAGCAAATACATAAGTAAGATATAAAAAAGTGACAAGGCCAAACTACGTGCCTATAATTATCGAAGGTTTCCATCATCAAATCCTGGCCTAATGAAAATAAGACCACTTCAGGCGAATAAATAAATAATCGTGGACAAATTTACACATCGCCCCAAACTAAACAAAGCTTGTAGTATGGGTGCTAGATAACTGATATACTACATATATACTTTTAAATACATACTTATTATACATAGAACAACCAGACCCGTAACAGAAATTAAAATGTATCATTTCAATTTCTGCTAGACCGAGAATCTAACCCGAGACCTCTTGCGTGGCAGACCGGCTGATGTTGACCACTGAACCATTCAGGTCATCAACGGGCGGAAGGAATACCCTTTCAAACGAAAAAAGAATGTTGTTCTCTCCATGGAAAACCTATTCATTATTACTGATACCATTTATAAATGTAATGTAACCACATACCTTCTTTCAATCCAAGATCCGAACTCGTCACATTGGGAAGTGGTCCTACAGGACCTGTAAAAAAGAAAGAAATATTTTTAAAACATATTCTATTTCAGCAACTCCGAATAGTCTGCCTGCAAATAGTAAAATCCACCGAGTATTCCAGGTTTCATACTTGTACAGAAAAATTGCAATGACATAAAAATTTATGAGAATGAATAATATTATATTATAAGAATGCTGTGAGTCGAAGAACAAAAACAAATAAAACATTATATTAATTGGTCAATTAGACTTATTTTTGTATTTATACCCTAGGTTTGTTTTTATCGTATGTTGATCTTATCTCGCGTTGGGGGCAAACTGTGTATTGGCAAAGTTGAGGAAAACATGTTACTTTAAAAAACAACTGTGTTTTGTAATTATCCCCACTAACTATCGTTAATTAATAAAACCATCGACAGGCAGTCGATAGTTACAACAATAGAGCCGTATTTTCTTCATAATGTTACTTTCTTTTCTAGTGAAAATCCAGTCGTTTAATAATGTGGCGTATTAGCAGTGCTATGGGTTTGACTAAACAACGTTTAGGTCGGTTTTTATTGTCGACATCTGTACTAACTAGATTTATGTTCGGGGTTACAGAGAAATTCGAGTTGGAAATATCTAGCAATATCTGCGTACCTGTCGCCGGTAAAAAATGCACATGGACTAGGCACGACAGGTGCACAATTTACCCTATAGGTCGATTAACGAAAGAAGGCAGGCTGGTTTATCAGTTTAACGAAACGATATATTTTGACAAAAATCTGGCAAACCACAGACGTGGTTAGGTTTCTAAATCACGTTTACAAAATTTAATTGGATTTTATCGACCTTCACGTATTACATGTATGCCTTCTCAATACCAAGGCTATCCTCACTTTCATGATGTGTTTGAAGCGCGGAAGGAATTATGTAAAATTCTAATAAAGTGAGTCGCGACTCCCGGTGCAGCGCTGCGCGGGCGCAGGCGCCGCGTGACGCAACGCGCCGCGGCATTAATGTTGCATGACGTGTAAAAACCGCTCGTCGCCGATTACGTGCAATTTACCACCAGTCTGATCACACATTGAATGTAAAGGAGCTACTAATCCGCTGTTAGACGTTTTACAGTGCAATGTTTTGAGGAAACATAGAACTTAAATTCGTTGGGAAGTTTAATGACAAATGAGTCGTAACCGTCGCCCGGAACGTCATCGAATCTTACAACTTTCAAAAATGACAAAACGGCCTTTCGTTTCATTTCGTAGTTATCATTAGCAGCTATCGACGTCATGGGGAAAAAACCACTTCTGTAATCGGCTAACACATGGGAAATTTTCACTGAGAGAATTAGTCCTCACAGTAGATTGATTGTCCTATAACTTATCCTAACAGACAGTAACAACGGTGGTTATACTATTACGGGTATCTACTCAAAGACGATATCAAAAATTAATTTTATAAATATTATCAAATGTGAAAAAGCTACCGTTAAACGAGCAGGTAGGAGATGACACATATAGACTAACCCAGCGATAGTATGGGCACCAGTGTGCAGACGGACTCCTCAGGCTTGAGGCCAGAATCCGCTGAAAATGAAATCAGTATATTATGTGCGTAGGAGGCAAGAGGCGGGGGGTGGGGGGCGAGGGCGGAGGACACGACCTCGCGAAGGGCGGCGGATGAACCGGAAGTGGGCCGCGGCGGACAACGACCTGACCCTCAGATACAGAGAGACGCGGCCCACATCCGACCTCCCTGTGAAATACTTCGTCGTATTGTGTACCTTCTGACAAATTGCTCGGCTTTAATACATTTATCGCGGCTACAGAATGGCAAAATATCGCATTACATTTATATCAAACAATGTACAGACTGTAAATGTGACCGTATGGTGTCCGGCAAAGCAGAATAGCACCAACCCCTTACACTCGTGGGTGTCGTACAAGGTGAAGCTAATGTTAACGAGGCCAAAAATCCAGAGCCTCCGTAAGCGGTATTTATAGCACTGCGATCTCACACCAGCCTGTAAATTTAGCTTAGAATTTAATGCATAACTTGGGTTTCTGGGAGCAAACACGCCTCTATTTATCAGTGAATTAAAAAATAAAGGATAAAATATTTGTCGTTGTAACGTATTTTGATTATCAATAAAATTCAATAGCGATATTGTATTATCGGCATCGGCATTCAATTTGACGTTTTCTTTCTGTCAGGTATCTAAATACCACCTCGCAAAGCCGACGTCGCCGAGGTCCACTGGTAAACATTACTCACGTCGGCCGCACAATAGTTCTTTCAATTTATTGGTGCTGAAAAAAATCATTTGCGTTAACGAACCAGCTAGGTTATATCGGGTTCAATTCAGTTCAAAAGCCTCACAAAGCCTCCACGTAGTCGCAAAGGCGCCACCGAAATGAGCTCAGTCGTAGACCCAATTACCGAGCCATCCATTACTCACTGCTCACCCGCACGGCGCGGGCGGCGCGGATCGCTGATGCGGAACCGGAGATTATTAGCTTGGTAGCTACCAGCGCGGTCACTGTCGCCTTCACCCACTACAAGGGTTGTTTTACTGTTTACTTGTTTGTTCAGCCTTTAGAAACTTACATAGGTACCTACGTACAAATGTAATAGGCAAAGATAGTATAAAGTCTTATTGGATAATGAGAGATTTAAGAGCTGCGTTCTGTCACAATTCTTCAATTAAAAATATCTTATACTATTACTATCCGATTTCGGAAAAATACAGATCTAATGATTCTAAAGCCGGGGCCTCCTACGTACGAGATGCTGTGTCTGGATTCGAAATAGGAAACCATAAAAATTGTTTCTTTTTGGGAACTTAGATGCCTAAGCTGTCTAATATAATATCACATTGATGCAATAAAGACATTTCATACATACAGTATAAAGAAAGCCTCCCTCCCCCACAAAACGGCATCTCAGTAATATTCTCGAAATTGTGACAAATGAATGTCTTTTATGTGACGGCAACAACATGTATCCATGGATTTAAATATTTTCCCTCCGTTCATACATTTATTACGGCATCTCAAAATCACTCAAAATGCGTTTTATACGTCTTTGTAAACGGAAATTATGCCACGGATATGATTTAATTTTTCTTCTCGATCCAGGGCTAATTACACAAGCAAAATTTTATCAAGCTCAGAATAAGTTTCTTTACATATCCACTATTGTTGTCAATACTGCCGTGTATGACCTACTTGTACATTAGTTGTTTTTTTAAGATTTTTCATACCTTTACATACATTGTTACTGTGGCTACCCCGGACAGTCTTTTCCCTGGTTCGGATCGGAGCAGTGGATAACCCCTCTAATTGAGAACGAAATTGAAAGGGAAATGATGAAAATAAGGGTGATAATGATGGCAAGAATTCGCATTATCTTTGTTGGAGAAGGCGGCGCGGCCTGATTGGCAATCAGCGGCGGCGCGCTACGCAAACGTGTCTCGCATGAGAACAATACCACTGTCCGTAGTAACTTCATTTCTAAATGCATTACGATTCTACATTAATATACACATTAGATAGACTATTGTGACAAAACTACTAGGTATGTCGAATATTGTTGGGCAGACATGGTCCAAGTTCTTATTGGTATTGATAAAATTAATATTAAGTCGCTGCTGGCTATTCCTCCCCACCAATCTGACTTTTTCTCTTACTCTTTCACTGTTCATGCTGCGAGATTGTGGAATTCTCTGCCACATGAAGTACGTGATAGCTCCTCTGTCACCGTATTCAAGAAGCGAGTTAAAGAGCATTTTCTTTCTCTATCTGTCTATATGTATATATTTATATTATTGGTATGTATGTATACATATAAGTATTTATTGAGTTTTTTTTTCATATTAGTTAGTCATATTTACCTAATTATCTGTATCTTATTTTCTTATTGTGCACGTCCTAGCTGCTTCTAATCATCACGTTTTCTTTGCTGTAGGCCTGCTGGAAGAAATTTCTCCATAGAAATAAGTAGTGCCTTTTGTGTCAAGTTTACATTTGCTTTGTATTTGTTTCCATTTTTGTGTACAATAAACGATTAAATAAATAAATAAAATAAATAAATTAAGGAATGCGGGTGTTAGTGTTAATTCGGATCTCGTCTGTTATATACACGTCGCCTTACATACCTACTTTGTCAGTTCTGTCTCCTAGAAACGTTATAATTTTGTATAATCTTAGAGATTGCGCGTTGATGTTTTATTAACCCTCGACGAAAAAGAGCTATTATGAGTTTTACGTGTGCGTCTGTGAATCTGTGTATGGGGATGTGTGTCTGTGGCATCGTAGGTCTCGAACGTATGGACCGATTTGGATGTAGTTTTATTTATTTGAAGTTCAGTTTAATCGAGAAGGTAATAATTAAAATCGGTTTAGTAGTTTAAATATTTAGGTATTATGTACAATATAACTTACCTTTAACATTTAATTTTACATTGGTTACACTCTAAATGTTGATTACGCTACAAGTCACCCAAACAGTAAATAAGTAAATAAATATTTGGTCGGGGATTGACCAACGTTTACCTTTTATGGCATCGTGCCAATTAGTCGCGCGTTGATGTCTTTTGTACTTTATGAGAGAGAATCGGAAAGAATAACTTTCTCTAGTTCTTGTGATATACCTATGCATGTTATTAGTAAAATGTGTGATAAGAAAGAGTGTCACCGGGAGCTCCGCTGCGTGTCCCGGGCCGGAGCCGGCGCGCCCCGGCACCGCCCCCGCCGCATCGATCGGGCCCCCACCGCCCCCCGTCCCTCCGAGCCCTACACCGAATACACATCCACCAATTCTTCTATCCGTCTCGCGTTTATCAGAATTAATCTCCGGTTGAACGCGACTGACACCATACAATGTATCTGCAGCATGAGTAATACACAATGCCAATAACATTATTTGCTCCGCATAATGCAGTTCCAATATGTACTCTGGGCACAACAGAACCATAAAATGAGAATGTGTCACATATTTACGATTGGCGGGCGCATTCATTCGCTTCTGAAAGAGCGTGTTGGCACAAAGGTGTCGCTTTATAGCCCGAAGATAACCGCAGGCCACCAAAATCACGTTCGGGCCGTGACAGCCGCGCGGCTGACACCGAACGGTAGTAGTTCACATAGTGAATAATCCAACCACAAGACCTACCTACTATCCTCAGTTCAACACGTCAAAACAACGCGGCTCCTTTGAAGAGCAACGTTTGGTTGGTTCCAATATCCTAGTTGCGGGCGGGGTCAAGATGCCTCCGTGCGGGTGACACTCAAGGCCTTTGGAGTGCCCCAAGTGCCCCAACCCTCTCACCGCTACAGAGCGCGGGTTCCAGATAAGTGTGGGGTACACTGAAAGTTTTCCGTAACTCATTAATAATACAATTTAGATGTAAAGTAATATATTCACTGCTTTCTAAGTATTCTCCATTACATTTTAAATACTTTTTCATTCGGTTCAACCATTTTTAAAACATGAGGACCATTTGATTGATCTGAGGACATTGTTTATCACGTGCTGCTTGAAAGTTATCACGACCTCTTCCGGCCCCGTAAATGTCAAAGCTCTCAACAAATCTTTGAATTTTGGGGAAATAAAGAAATCGCATGATGCCAGGTCTGGACTATGTGCGCGATGGATCACTAGCTCTACCATTTCAAAAGCCAATAATGGCTTTGTCTTGTTCGCAGTGTGCGCCTAAGCATTGTCATAGGATGCGACTTATCGGTAATTTTTTTAAAGACACTGGGCAAACAAATGGTGTTGTATCACTCAGCATTAACTGTCTTTTGTTCTTCAAGTGGGATCGAGCAGACGGGACCCGTGTGGCCGCTTGCCTGCGCTTCTCGCGTGCTTCAATTTTGTTGGTTGACTGTCGACTTTGTGTACGAGTTTAGATATAATAATTAGAGCATTATTCCATAATTTGCATTTTCTCTAATATTTACAAGGTCTCTGATCGTAATGTAATTAATTACCCTTCTCTACAACGACTCTACCCCCACATGTATCCGTTTTCTCAACTGAACTTGTTCACACCATTTACGGGATACAATTGCATGTGGTGCTCGGTGTAAAGGCGATTCATTAATAGTATTGAAAGCACTAAAATATAACGACATAGCCTTGTGACTTGTAAAAGCCATTCTTGTCTTTTACAAAATTGCCAAGCGACTTACGTGTTGTTTATGTGTTTTTAACAAGTATTCGAGAAGTCATGTGTTCGATATGGCGTACAGTGCAGCTCTCACGATCAGCGAGGATCCGCGCGGGTCACGTGTGGTCACATATTTGGGCTAGATAAGGCTGGGGCGCGGCGGGGCGCGCGGGGGTGCCGCGGGGGTGCCGCGGGGGCGTGCAATTCCCGCGCTAGACGCGCGCGCAGCCGGCCCGACGGCATTCCGAGCGTGACTCAGCCGGACGAGCGGCCGGCGCCGCTCGCGCACCGCACTGATCGATTTCTCTTACACTAATTTACACATCGATCTCATTACACTCATTTTGCTTAATAGTCAATCGAAAAGGAGTTACACTTCCAGGGTTACATAGCGTCGCTAAATGAGCGCAGCGAATCCGCCGCGCCGCGCGCCGCACACGGCCTCACAGCATGTCTTTGATTGAAATATCAAACGAAAACTGAAATTATTTAGTGCCATAAATGACTATTCTCGTTAAAATGTTGCTTTTACTGGTACTTTTAGATACTTGTCTGCCTAAACAAGTTTACCTATAGGTAATTGATTAACTTCCTTGCTATGGAAAACTTAGTACTTCTAAGAAAACCCATTATTTTCGCTTTCACTCAGCACTTAAGTGAGCCTATTTTGCAGAAACCAAGTATCAATTACATCAATTCCTAGCAGACAATAATTGAGGCTATATCAAGTGTGAAATCCATTTAGCGGTAAAACATTGAGATCGTGATTCACAGTTGGTTCCAGGTAACACGCGAGTGCTGCTCCGCAGCGGCGGGCCGCGGACCCGCGGTGACGTCACAGCGACCTTCGACTCCTCACCCGTCGCGGGTGAATCACGCGCCGCGCTGCTGTTTTTGCTCAATTTGTGGAATTCTCATGACTATTTACATAAAATCGTCTACAAAAACGAATAACTACGTTATACGGGTTTATCCGTAATCTTAATCTGTTTGATGGGTTGTGAGGAACTCGTTATCTATCATTTAAGCAATAAACTTAGGCTGTTAGACAAGTACATAATGGATTTTTAAATCATTGCACACAATTCAAAAAAATTAAACACTTAAAAAATTATTAATCGTTAGTGTTTAATTTGGTTTTTAATTTATATACCTGCTCATATTTCCGTGGCATAAAAAGTAATGAACGCTCATGTAACTCACCTGCGCGTACGCAGGGCAGCAGCAGCAGCAGCGCGGCGGGCAGCAGCGACGCGCCGCGCCAGCGCGCGCCCGGCCTGCAACAACACATCACACGTTATTACATACACCTTCCTTTTACAATTTATACAAGCATTTGACCGCCGTCTCCTCTGATGGTGACTCCTCTGAGTGACGATGTGGCTGAAACTGGAGCATGCATGTCCAGAAACAGCACAAACTGTTCGGGGAATACATCAGCAGGCATAGCGTTCCATTCCTTAGCCATACGCATTAGAAAAGTCGACTCAAAGCGGTTCGTGCGGATATCGAACTACCTAAGGATGGAACGCTTGCCCGACTCTTGTGCCCCGATGGCGGAAAGGGCCGTAATTCCTTTTGTTTTTCACTCACAAATCCTTAACATATTCCGTGAAATACACGCAACTCTACGCTGATGGCAGCCTAGCGTCTATCAGCCCTGAATTACGAATCATCACCATCTTAGCACGCTTCCCCACCGAATCAGCCAGCCAGTTGATATTTGGCTTAGTTGGATATTTGTTGATCCTAATCCCAAAAATATTTTCAGTCAGAAATACACAAGGCGGCGGGCATCCATCAGGCCAAAGAGAGTCAAAGTTACATTATACTACTACTATTCAATAACAAAAAAACAGTAAGCTACAGATATTATTATACTTCCGACAAAGTAACAATAGTACAAACTTTTCTAAACTGCTGAACCGCTGAAACAATATCCAAAACCATCATGTTTAATTTGGGTTAAATAAAGAGAAACGCATCTAAATTGGTCAATTTGGAGTCATGGTGCAACAACAAACAAATGCACAAACAAATCGAAACACGTTATAACACCCCCATTTCGTGTCGGGGGTGAAAAATAGCGCAAAATGAGAGCATTGCGAAAAGTAGATGCGGGCAGGTGCGCCCGCGCAGCCGGTCGAGACGACCCGCCGCGGGGCGGCGCGGGCGGCGCATCGCGCACTCACTACATAGATCTGCTCTACCTGATATTAACGCGATCATTTTGTAATATAAGTAAGGTAGTTTGGGTCGTGTACGGCAGAGTACGTAGAATGTCTCACCATACCCATATATTGAACGGTGACGTAAAAGGCGCCTAAATAATGTCATGGAGGTAGACCATATTACCTATCTATTATCTCCTAAAAACTAAAAATTCACAGCAGCATTCTCTGTTGAGTATTTGCAACACATCGACCTACGACCCGTGCCTGGACATTATGACAATGCCTACCACTAAGTAGTAGAGGCTTAAGTCCAGCAAAGCACTATTATGGGCTGTTGTGTGATATTGTTGGTTTTGAGTAGCCAAATATTTAAATATACCTACGTATCTGAGCCAGTGATTTCGGCTTCTGAACAAATACTTTTATTAACTTAACCAACCGGTATTAACGGCGTGTGATTATTACAAATCCGTGAATCAAAAAGTACCTACAAGTCAGTGTAGACTGTCCATTATGAAAGTGTTACAAAGTTCAAGATGAAAGAGGGCGCATGAAGGCAATAAAGCAATCAGTGACATGGATCTCCATGAGCGACATCCTTTCACTTTCCGGCGGGAGCGCCAAGACGGGGCCGGCGGGGCGGGCGGGAGGCGGGGGCCGCGCCGCACGCAATAGGATAATGTGCATTGTGCACTGTCTCCTGATGGCCACCGCGGCCGCCGCCGTGTGAAAGTCCCCCCGGGAGCCCGAACCGTTACAGACAAATCACTCGTTTCCTACTTACTCTCACGCGATGGATCGCCCGATACCGTGTGTAGGTACTGTCACTGCCAATCATATTCATAAAGCATATTCTAGTCATGAATCTCAATTCCTGACCGTTGTTATATCGTGAGTGCGAAAGTGTGTCAACAGCTTTTTGATGGAGTTCGTGGAACCAATTTACTGCTTGAAAATTTTATTTGTAGAACATGAGCTTCAGAAAAATACAAAGGGTTGTCGGGTGATAATAGAACAACGTCAATGCCGCGTCTTGATAGAAAAAAAAACACTAAAATCAATAACCTATTGAGCTGATGCAATCACATTGAAACGGTCACTGGGCTAATACACAATTGGGCATGTGGCAAAACCTAAAAATGAAACACTAAACCGGATATGAAAGTGGAACGGCGGCTGTCTGCTTGTTCGCAGAACAGCAGCCGTGACTCAGGCACGTGTGTGCCTGCTGGGTCGCTCAATAGAACACAATTGTAACAGACCACCTGTCGCAGTTACCATTTCCATTTTCTAGATCCTTTTACCGTCCTATTCCGTTTTGTCATTACTTCTCAAACGGTTTTGATAACGCCGTCCTATCTCCGCGTAAACGCGGCCGCGGCACCCGCCCGGCAGTTCATTGGATGATGGCTGGTAATCAAAAAGGACATCTGACAAATCGAACCAATAAGCGGCGGCCTCGCCGGGCTCCGTTATATGGAACGGGTTAACGGTCAAAGATAGGCGACGAGGACCTCCATCCATTCCACTCCTTTACGGGCCCATTTCTGTAACGAGTCTTATAATGCCTCCGTTGAATCGATGCGAGGTAAGTGCGCGACTACCTATAAACTTATAGTTACCAAACACACTTATAGCCGCAATTTACACCAACATTTTGTGGGCGACTATCATCTTAGTTAAGGATAAGATAATCCCTAGCCGAGGAGACGGCGGGTGCGCGGGCGCAACGCAGGTGCCGGCGCGTTGTCAATGACCCAGATAGCGCAGCGGGCCGCGCAATTACACCCGCATTGTTTGCCCCCGCCCCGCCCTGCCTGCACCCGCGCCGTGCACTTCTAATCTGGGTTAGGTATTTTCCCCCATTTTAAATTATTGAATTAAGATAGTTAGATGGAACACCTGTACTTATTTAATTTGTAAGGCTTTCATGATGCGCATACCGCGTTCCGGTCGGGCGCCGCGCCCGCGCCGGTTATGAAACACACGAAATGCGGAGTTTCAAGGAAACACGACAATGGCTTTATTAGTAACTGGCGCGTCGCTACTGTCTAAACGTGTACGTTTGACTAATAATTGCTAGGAATACGGACCTAGTAAAGGCGAACTAACTAGGCAAATTGATTATCAACAAACTACCCTGGGGACCCGGAGACTGGTTGAAGAGTACCGGAAACGGTATTTATTTTTAAACAAACTAGTAGGCATTTGACCACCATCTCACCTGGCGGTAAGTGACGATGCGGCCGAAAATGGAGCATGCCAGTGTAGGAACAGCCCATTCACTCTCGCTTTAAGGCGTCCAGATTATTTATAATGATCAGGAAACACACTCTCAGGCAACGTGTTCCATTCCTTACCCACACGAAATATAAAGGTTACTCATGCGGAGAGCTGGAAGATCTACGCCAAGGCGATGCGACGGCTCCGCGGTGCAAGTGCAGCGTGGTTGCGCAAGCGCGGGTGACGCAACGCGCGGCGGCCGCGGCTGCGTCACGGGTGCGTTACTCACTAGTTGGATTTTCCACGGTTAATTTAAAAAACCTAATGCGCGTTGCTTAATTGATTATGGCGGAAGCTTTTCGAGCCTGTATTTATGCAATAAATGTAATTGTCGCGATCCGCTGACCCAGTGCAGCGGCGGCGCTGCGGAGGCACGCCGCCGCCGCCGTTGCGACACGCCATTGCCATAACAACGTTAGTTTGTTTGGACTATAGAGTGCAGTAATCGCGAAAATGTTCATTAGCTCTATAACATACAACGCAATACTGAACGACTTATTTCCTGTATGTAACTCAACTCTTCTAGGTGTCCGCGGGCGGCGACGGCGGCGGCGCCAAACCAAAACAGCTTGGGACGGCGCGCCTCGCACCACAACATGCCTATTGATTTACATCCTGTTTTGAAAAGTTAAGCAACTGATTCCCAAAACAACACCAACTCAACGTGGCCCAGAGTGGAACCCTGTTAGTCATGTTGGCGAATGTGGACAGATGATGTTATAATGTTGATTTTACCTATCCACGTACCAAATATGAGCGCCCTCGAACAGATGTCCATCTATGCTATTTTGTGAATTTATTGCCATCTAATCGTTGTTTAAGGTGTAGAAAACAATATCTTAAGATTTGAACTGATTCAATTGAATTCTAAAAATATAATGAATGGAGAGCACTACATATATTTACCCAGGTGTCCAGGTTTCCAGTGTCCCATGGGGCGTAAAAAATACTCATAAACACATAAAAAACGCCCGTCTGGCTGTTAATAGAGTGGTGTTCGTTCCAACATTAATGTATGAAAGCGAAAGTTGGGTGTGACAGAAGAAGCATGAAAGTAGGATAAATGCAGTAGAAATAAGAACGCTAAGTTCGCTAGTTCCTGTCGACAAATTGCAGTACTTACTTTACTCCAAATCTTTAAAGAGTTCTGTAACTTCATCATAAGTAGAGCATCATCAGATGATGACACTCTGAAGCGAACACCTAAGTAAGATCTGATAACGTAACAAACACCCCATGCGTGCTTACAATTTACAGACATTACAGCAATCAGATCCTAACCTGATGCCCATTAGACCACCTGGAAAGTATACCCCTTCAAATTAAAAAAGAATATTCCAAATCGGTCGAAGCGTCTTCGAGTAATAGAATATACATAAAAAAAGCAAGATTTCAACGAATTGGGAACCTCCTCCGTTTTTGAAGTAGGTTAAAAAAGAGACAGACGTACATATCTCGACCAAATCGGATATATATTGAAGAAACGTCAGGTCAAGTGTATGAAAAGGCAGGTGAATGTGGAAGAAGCGAGAGAGATTTGTGACCGTAGCAAGTGGAACAATGTGGTACCTGCTTATCTCTACAGGGAAAAGCCGTAGCTAAGCTGTTGAAGCTATGTACGTGCACTACGTGATATACTACAAACAGTTCGCTCTACTTCAAATGCTACTGGATGTTGCAAAACTTTACATTTTTGTTTCATAGATACATCGAAGAATAGGTCGTTAGTGACGGACGGCGCATACATGATTCTGCACTTTTGCTACAAATTATGACTGTTGACTTGTAGGCTATATTCACGTTTTTGATGAGAGGCAAAATAGATAGGATTCCCCGCAATATGAGTGTTTTCTGTTACTTTCTAAAAGCGATGCCAACCCGCCTGCCAAACGAAGAGATTATGGTATAATCCTCTACTGATGTAGAAGGAGGAATATGGGCTTTCGATGTGTTAATTAATTATATGTGACTTCTTCGGCTAACAAACAGCTACCTAAATTAGTTATTGATACTACTTAGGTGCTAAACGAGCTTACGGCCTGCCTGATGGTAAGTATCATAAAGAACGAGATGCACCCGCAGCCGAGTGATCAGTGTTTGGTCGCCGCGGAAGGAGGATAGTGCGTCGCGGCGGGTGCGCCCGCGCCGGCGCTGGCAGTCCGCGAGCGCCGGCGCTGGCCTTCGCCGGAGGACGGCGTCGGCATCTCAACTACTACCTATTTTACTATTTGTTTTCCTGAATATTACTCAGGCTGCTTTGTTTACGTACGACACAAAGTCGCGACTAGTCATCTGTTTATTTTAAATAATGTGATTTTCTCAAAATGGCCTTGTTGTATACGATTTTCAGAAGATTATAGCATAATTCGACCATTATGGACAGTTAGGATGTTAAGCAACTAATAAGGATAGGAATGAATAAGGAATATGCTTTAAGGATAGTGCCGTGTTTATTGATTTTGCCTTAACAAATTGCCACAATTTGCACTCGATGCCTACTTACTCTAAACGCCAAGCTCTGCTCTATCCAATTCACAATATTAGAACAATAATAAGAAGTTATCCATTGAGCTCCTAGCTCCACTGTAACATTAAGTATTGATTATGTATGACACGATTTTCATTTAAAAGGTTAAACTCATTATCGTATGTACAAAACGAGTGCTGCTAAAGAAATAGACAACAAATTCAATGGTAACCTCTTAGAGGTCGCGTTTGATTAGCGCGAGAGATGTCCGAGCAAGTTCACGTCCCGCGCCGCGTCAGGCGCGGCCGCGAAAGTTTGCACTTTCTCCCGCGACCGCGCGGCGGCGCCGGCGCCGGCGGCGGCCTGTCACCTGTCAATCAGCTGGGCGTATGCGCGCGCGCGCCCCGCGGGTCGCGGGCCCGCGTCCTGGCCGTGAGCCGTAATACTGTGCGACACTGCACACCGAGACCGAAAGGAGAGCCGGCGCCACGGCAAGCTGATCGCGAGATGTGATCTGGCTGCAGCGGCGCCGGCGCCGGCGCAGGACGCCGCTGCACTCGCCACGGTACCGTTAGCGCCCGGCGCCGCGCTCGCGGCCTAACGGTAACGGTTAAATTACTGTAAACCTCTTTCGCAACACCAACTAAGTAACAATTTAGTGACATTACCCTCTGAGGCGAAATCGGAGCATGATCGTAAATTGGTACAGATAATCTCGTTCGAGCAATTCCGCAGTTGTCGATCGAGGGTGATCAGCTCGACGGTCGTGTCAACGTTTGCGCAGCCGGCGCGGGCGCTGGCCGTCGAATGAAAGCGGGAAGTGGGTCACCGCAGCGACGAGTCAGCGGCGCATGCATTGTCTACAGACAGTGAATGTGTTACGCTGTGCAAAATGTGTTAAATTGTGTCATTTAGAATAAGAAGACGGAAGCCGCGAAAATATGATCGAATTCGAGTATTTTAGTCGACGGAGGCAGCGGCGCGTGGAGAGCGCGCGCGGCCGCGGGGCGGTCAGTGTGCCGGGTGACTTGAGTCAGCGGCCGCGGCCTGACTCAGCCCTAACGGACTCTCAATTGACACTTCCCGTCGCCAAGGACTGCGGAGCTAACGGCAGAATAGAATTATCTTCATTATATAGCAGAAAACCAGCTGCATTGTGCTAGTAATCACTATGTTGCAGATAATTGGCTACATACGTTGGTACTTGGTATTGAATATACAAACGAAAATTAAGGAAATGGTGCCTAACTAATCACTTAAGTATACAATATCAATACTCATTTTAAACTTTCGGATACCTCGAATTGAACATTATCGATTTTGGAAGATGTAGAATGAGCTCCTTTCCGCTTGCACTACAGCATGGAATTCTTCAAAAGTCTACTGGTAGCTCATAGGCTGGCACTGCATCCAATCTCCTTAGGATCGGGTTTACCGTCTGACTGTGTGCCTCATCCTGAGCCTACGTCGTTTAAAAATAGCTCTTTAAACGTCACTAAGATAGATTTTTTGTAAATTCCAAAGGAAGAACTTAAGAATATTGTTTTAAAAATGAAAGATCAAATATTAACCGCACGTGGTACAAAATTTCGGCTAATTGCTAGTTACACCTTTTCACTTTCCAATAGTTTAATTTAATTAATTTCCAGTAGTGCCTATAGATAGGGTAAAAGCCGGATACTTGCCCCACTTTTCGAATAAGCTCTATTATGGAGAAATATGTACTTACTAAGAAATATGCAACATGTATATCAAAACATAGGTCTTTAATCTTCTATAATAGCCTATATTCGTAAATGTAAATACTATTGGTCTTGAGTAAATCCAGTTTTACTTGACCTCTCGAAAGGAGGATAGTTGCCTACTGTGGCGGATAGTTGCCCCACGGTAAAAATGCTTCGGGGAATAGTTGCCTCGTGCGGGGATAGAGGCCTCATTATGATTGTATTGAATATAAACAATGTTTATTATTTACTGAGATCCTTTATTATGCACTAATCAAAATATTAATAATTATTGTAAAAACAGTATTCAGTTTTAATTATTTAAATCATAAAATCATCACCATCCCGGCGTCTGTCAGATCGGATCCGCTTTACTGCTTTTTCTTCTCTATTAATCCAGGCTTGGGTCTCATCTAGACCATGCCATGAGATCCACACCAACCACGATCTGTTCAGAAGATAACATATGCCGCGTTGCAGCGTTTCTTCGAGACTATCCCAGAAGGCAGTCTTGTATGCGGTGTTGGTGCAGCCAGACTGAGGAAGTTGTTTTGTAGTCCCCCCCCCCCCCCCCCCCCCTCCTCTTTATCGCCAACTATCTTCTGCCTAGCTAATGTGGCGCGGCACCACGTCCGATTTTCGCTTGTACTTGTGAGGCATTTTGTTCACCTAGAATAAAAGCATAGACAATTACATATTTATTTTATAAAGCAAGAAGTCCCAATAAGTTAGAAAAAACCTCAAAAGAAAAAAGCCCTTGCTTGTTTAATCATTTTATACTTGCTGCAACTATCCGCCAAAGTAAATGGGGCAACTATCCTTTTTGGTACGGATAGTTGCCCTTTTTATTTGTGAAATAAGTAAGACTTATTAAACAACAAAACTAATAATACAATGTAATTTAAACCCTAATGCATCTATAGAAACATAAAGTAGACTGATACCATAATCAGTAATAAAGATATTCAATATTAATTACTTACCAAAATAATTTTGACGCCCGTCTAAGCCTCAGCGCGGAAGATTTTTGCTCACAAGGACAAAGCCCGTGCGCCTACGCTAATGGATTACATGGCACTGAGGCTTTCGGGAGGGGCACTTTCAATTGTGATAAAGCGCTAACGCCACCAACAGCCCTAACATAGTGTATTCGAAACTGCGGCAACTATCCCACTGGGGCAAGTATCCGGCTTTTACCCTATTCATTAATTTAATTTAGAGACAGTACGACATACGACCAATGGATAGAAGTAACTGACATATTGTAGCTGCATTAAATTGTAAACACAGTCAATTACATGTCTAGGTTTTCGAGTTTTAGCCTCGTCTATTGGCGGGCTGTTTTCCCTACGACGACAACTTAAAATAAATTAAAGCCTATTAAGCCTATCAGAGCATGACCTCCACTGGCAGACAATGCGATTTCCTAAAAAACCAACGAATTAGATAATCACAGATCATCCCACTGTTTAAGTAACTTGATCGCCCCAGGTAATCGTTCCCTTAGCAGTATGTACGGCATGGGCCCCGTGAGTAAGAGGAGTGGAGTGACGCAACCCGGCGCCGGGCGAGGCAAGTTCAAGGCGTTCTCGGCCGAAGAATGTGCGATGTAATCCTATTCCGTCCCACAAGTGCCAACAATGTCGTCGAGGAATGTCTCCGAACCCGCCCCGAGTGCGGTAACGGTGCTCGCCGCGGCGCCGCGGCCGAGAGGCAGAAAAAATTATTGCGCGCCGACTCCCGCGCCGGACATTCCGAACGGATAAACCTGCGCGCGCAGCCCGCATCACTCTGTCAACATTCGATACTGACTTGTAGCCGGTGCAAAGGTTGGCTAGTTGTTTGTTAAGTAAATAATAAAAATCGTTTGCGAGAGTGTCAGTGGCCCTCGTGCGCGAGAGCAGAGCACGACCAGGATCTTATCGTCAAGACGACCACCATCTCCAGTACTGAGAAAGAGGCACAAGATCAATATTGGGCTGTTACGGCTGCCGATGATTTCCAGTTCCTGTGCCCGGGACTCGGGTCGGGTCGTGAGTCATCGCAAAATCAATTCTCATCATCCCATGCGTTGCGGCACTGGCTGATTGTTTGTTCACCGTCGAAATTAATTAAATCGCGTATAACGAGTAATCTGATTCGTTCTGCCTCGGTAAACAAAACACCTACAATAGCTGCACGTCGCACGGACTCCAGTTAATTAAATGATTAATATGTCGCGACGGCGCGCAGACAACGCGCGGCAAGCCCGTGTGTACGCAAGGGGTCAGCGGCAAATAAACTGCATAAACTAATAGGTAGCATGCTGATATTATAGGTATGCGTTTAAAGTTGAAGTATAAGTTTTTAATTATATAACAGACTATTTTATGCGGAATGACTCAAACTCAAGACGATGACTCAAACAAAATAACGGGTTATACCAATAACATTTAAAAAGAACTAGGTAATTGATATTCGATTACCTCAACCCAAAAAATTGCACGATCACCGTTTCGAAATATACTCTTAGAATTTATTGAAATAATAATTTTGATAAAGTTATAGCTGGCTCTGCCTCTGGCTGATTTTGATACAGCTGGCCCGGCGCGACTTCGTTCGTGGTCTCCTACCCCTACCCTACCTTACCCTACACTAACTCTGAGCGTATAGTTCCTCCAAATGAGAAAGATTTTAAGGGTGCTGTAAATAAATAAATCGCAACATTGGCAGCATTGGAGGGCGGGGAAAAGTAAGATCTACCACAGTATAAGCTGTTATGGCCAGTTCTGCTAAACACTAATTGATATTATAAAAACTTATATTAGTAAAACGTCTGTCCGCAAGTTTGTCATTGCAGATTTCAGATAACGAAAAGTAGCCTCGTCACCCTCCTCGTTTCCCTCTATTTTCTATACATTCATTAGCAATCTCAATATCTCATCCTTTACTAGACCAGACTATCCATGGGCAAAAACCGCTTTAAAATTCAAACAAAGCGAACTAAAGGACATACGCTAATAACAAGTTTGTTTTGTATCTTGGAAGAAATACAAACGATGACATGTTGTATCGCACGATTAGGGTTTGCGTGTAGTAGATTTGCATGTCTTATGAAATACCCGGTCGCTCTAAGTTTGTCGCTGATGTAGGTAGCTTTAGCGACAAAATAACAAACATAGGTACATGAATGCTTGCGTTGTGTTTAACGAGGCATATAATTTAGCACAGTGTCCTCAAAGGCCTATTCTAAAGAATCTATCTATAGAAATAAAAATCAATTTACCAAATTATGTTAGCGCAAGCCTGCACTAATTTGTCTAACTCGTAGGAGTAGAGTAGAGGTAGTGTAGTTTAGTAGGTATAGGGAAGAGGTAGGGTAGGATGGGGGTAGAGTTCATTAAACTGAAACAACACAAACGAAGTCGCAAGCAGTTTGTTAGTAAATAAGAATAAAAAATATAGGTAAGAGATCCCTTTAAATAAACTGGGTAGGTAGGACATATGACCTAGACGGAATCATTCCGCCTCGGGTTGTCTGCGAGAGGTAGCAAATACTCCCCAGCGTAATCATTACTTACTAATAACATATTACATAAATGAAATTGGATTAGCACGGTCCAGTGTAACAAGAATTGGTTGAGTTGCGGCGGTGATGATCGTTTGTGCGGCGTCGGCGGCGGCGGCTGATAACGTACGCGTGTTTCTACCATATCAATTGGAGCTACTCGGCTAGATATTACTAGTACTCACTTTGACGATGGACTAAATAAGTATTCAAGAACTGGGGAGGGTGGGAAGGGCCAGTCGTGAAATGTGTGCGGGCTGAACTTTACAGAATGCGTTCTATGAAACTTTGTCATTCATTAAAAGTGAATAGAAGAGGAAATATTAAATCTGAACATTAGAATTTAAATTTTCATAATGCATTAAAATGTCAAAATATATTGCGCATGTAAGCGTGAATTCCGTTTGCATATATATTTATTTTGTGGTGTGTATTGATTTCTTACTTAAAATCGGATTACCTGTAATCAAGCTCTGTAATTTACAAAAATATTTTATTTATTTTATTACCATAGTTTTATGGGATATTGTTACTTGCTAGAAATTGGGTATAAAAAGTGAGTCCGCCGTATAGTCGGGGCGGCGCGGCGGCGGCGGCGGCGGCGCGGGCGCAGTTCCGCGTACGGCGGACCCAAAACAATGATGGTGTACTATTCCGCGCATTGTTCGCGGGCTCGCGCCAGCGCCGGCCGCGACGTCAGTTTCAAAACAGTGCACTGATTATTTGTCGATAGCGATCACGAGTTGAATGATTTCTTTTTGACTTTTTTTTGCTCGTGTGTTATTTTATTTCTGATCGAGCGGCGACCGCCGCGGGAGCGCGTGACTCACCCGCCGCGACGCGATGATACAACAGGTTGCTGCATTGTTTTTTGGCATTATGCAAAAAACGAGCAGAGGTCATTGCGTCAATAATTAACATTCCGCGGGCAGCGCGCGCGCAGCCTTCGCGACGCGCGCCGCGGGTCCGGACGTAACCGAGACGGGCATCTTTACGAGCGGCTTCTAGTTTCACAATTAACAATTATTGCAATTAGTGCGAGACCGGAGCGCAAGGGACACACGGCTATTCAAAGACTTTCCAGCGAAACGTTGCCCTTTCTATTTGCTAAGTCTGACCTTCAGTTTATTTTAATGAGGCTGTTCGTTTTACTTTGTGTACATTTTATCGTTGGCTAGATCCATAATTTTCTTTGTTATTAATAAAATGATAATTTTGCTAATAAAATCACCATATAATGCTATTCATAGATGTAACTAACACATGAACAATTTTAGACCTGCAAGGCGCACAGTTAAACTACACCTGTTATATAGAGGATGTTCAGGACGTGTGATAAAAAAATACAAATGCAAACGAAAACGTTTAGGAAATAGATAAACCAAAAACAACCAAAATGTCGAATCAAACACAAACGCGAACCGCAATCGCGAAACCCGAACAAGAGGCGCGGATAGTAAGCGGTTGCAATTTTCCGGAGGGAAAACGCCGGTCCAGGGAAATGGAAACTGCGTATCCTTGGCAGCGTCCGGGCGTCCGAGTGGTGAGACGGGGCCGGGGCGGCGGCGGCACTCACCGAGTCATAGCGAGGGGCGGGTCCGCGTCGGGGAGCAGCGGCGGCAGCAGGGCAGCGGCGGCAGCGGCGGCAGCGGCAGGCACTCACGGTTCGCGGCGTCAGCGCGCAGCCGCCATGTCCACGCGCGGCGAGAGTCGGCACGCGAGTGGCGCCGCCCCGCCCGCCCGCGCCGCCGCCGCCGCCGCCGCCGCCGCCCCGGCCCGCCCGGGGCACGCACCAGCTACATCATTGACAATCAAAATGAACAGTTGCAACCAAATCTAGGTTGCCTAGTCGACAATTTACTATTTTCGAATAAAGTAGGTACGAAAAAATTAAGAAAATAGCTTCGATTGCTATTTGCGATCAACTAATGAATTGCAACATATAATTTATTTCATAATGTTTCATTTATTTAATTACATCAATGTGTAAAATTGCTTCACTCATTTTTTATCGAAGTAACTAGCCAAGCATTTGACCACCAATCACCTGGTGGCGATGCGGGCGAAGATGGAGCATGCCTGTCTAGGAACAGCCAATTCACTCCTGACTACTCTAGCCTTGATGGCGTCAAGATTATAGCAACACACTCTCAGGTAACGCGTTCTATACCTTAGCCGTAGGCGCTGTCCTTATCGGCAACGGTCGTACGACGGACGTTGCCTGACCAATAGGAGACCTCAAAACCTCCCGTCGCACGACCGTTGCCAATTAGGACAGCGGCTACGAATTATAAAGGCTGAACCGAAACGGCTCGTTAGGACAGCTAGAAGATCCACGACATAAGATTGAAACGTCCGCCTAGACCGCGTTTCCTGCTGGTGGAAAGGGGTCGGCGGGATGAGGTAGTCCAACTGCTTCGCACACTTAAAATGTAGAAGTACACTGTAGAACATAACATAATAACAAACCAATTTGTTTCGAAAGTTTACAGGCGATAAAAGTACAAGTATGTAATAGGTATACAGATAGCACAGAGAATATACATAGTACTGAGGTCAAATACATTGAAACTTCTGAAATCAAAGTAGGTCAGAGACCTGTGTCTTGGATATCAGGGGTTTCGTCGGGTCGTGGTAGCACTATTTTATAAGTGGTATTGCATTGTTGTAGAGTACACTCAGCGAAGTGTAGAAGTAGACTGTAGAAGACCGACAAACACGCAAGCCCACACCGATGCTCGAGGCTCTGTCACAAATTATCCTCTTTGCACGTTTTTCCACCGGATCCAAAGCAGCCAGTCGGTATGGCTGATCCATCCAAGAGGTGGCAGCAGTATTCCATACCGGATCCGACCTATGCTTGAAATAACAAAAGCAAGTGCTTCGAAGTGAATTACCGCCTGACCTTCGAGAGGATACCAAGTTTCTTGACTGCTTTTAATTCGAAATACTAACCGAAGTTGAGACTGGTAGATAGCTCAATCAACACTAAGGAGCGGTAGGTTGTGGGGTTGACTCACAAATACATAGTTACGAGTGGTAAACACATAAAATCTCTGAGAACAATCGTTTTCACAAAGTTTAATTAACCTGCATCGTAGTCACGTGATCCCGTCGGAAAACATGATAACAAACTTCGTAATGAATCAATCAATATAGTACCTACTTAGACTTCTATACTTTAATGTACTACATTTTACTCATTTAGCTGTCGTATCTCAACATGTTAAAGTAGATAGTTAATATGACTTAGTTAATTGCTACAGTTACGTTTATACTTACCTACTATTTTCATTTATTTATTTGACTGTTTAATTAACAAGACAAGATAAGTTTAACAAGATACAAAAGAAAATGAAAATGACACTTAATGATTTTCAGTTTAGGGGGAAACAGTTTTCTAATTTTCTCCGACTTCATGCCCTTACTATGGGTATATAAAAATCCTTTTTTATTTTGTAGTATCCACCGTTAGTGCCTAGTGCCAGCAATGTCGGCAGCCAGCCAGTTTCCACTACCTAACATTATGCAGGAATGGTTAAGAATGTTCAATTTTTTTTAAAACATCATTCTCGCCTCGCACCTTGCAATAATCATCATCATTTATTGTTCCTAAATCTCTCCAATATTTTAGCCGCATGTAACGGCCTCTTCCCACTCTCGCCAGGATCGTTGGGGTCATTTTTAATTTCATGAATGTTATCATTTTACCTATTTTAACACGCTGTTATTACTGACCTAGCGATCCGCCCCGACTTCTCGAAATTTATCTATTAAAATATTCACATATTAAACCTTCCGGAAGAAGTGATATATGATGGTGAACACCGCATCAAAATCCGTTACGTGGTTTAGGAAAAATTAGCGAATATACAGACAGACAGACGCGGAGAAACTTTATTTCAAATCATAAAATTTAATTTTTCGTCTCGTTACTCGACACCCATTCGAGTATTTTGTACAGGTGGTCCTCTGAGGAGGATCCCGCACGAGGGACTGGGGCCTGCCTTGACCATGATCCAGGATCAGCCACATGATACAGACCCTATTATATACAAGAGGAACTTGACCAGATTAGATCATGGTTACACATTCAGTCGCCTGAATGTCCTTACAAAGTCTACTACTTATTACTATAGTCATCAAGGGTAACAGACAGTCGAAGACTTATATTGCGATTTTTTGAGAAAATTGGTACGTCGTAAGATGTAACTATAGCCAATCGTTGATGTATGTAATTGCCTATTTGACTCCAACTTCTTTTATTGCCTGACTCATGTATGTGGTGGATGTAGAGCCCGCTCCGTATGGGCCGTAGGTCGCGCCCGGACCAGCCGATGCCGTATTATAAAAATTATTGCTTCAGAAACTACATGAAAAACTATAAATTTATAGCTGGAACGACCCGGGGAGCTGATGTGTTTGTGGGACAATTAAATTAATCTAAATTCGTCATACAATTCGGCAACTACCCAGTACCTAAAGCGCCAATCTAAGACCAAACATCACATTAACTTGATAATGATTGAACACCGCATTTTACTATGTATTTGTGTGAATAGGTGATAGTGTCAACGAAAATTGTCCTCAGTTTCCCGACCTCCCGCGCTCCCGCCGCGCGGCTCTCCTTGAATGCTTCATTGAACATTCGCCGTGGACAATCGTCTAATTGTTACATTAATTGTCTGTTAGAAGAACAATTGGTAAATAAACAGCTAATTATTTATTTAATAGACAAACTTCCTTTGAGGCGTGGCAGAGTTTAGCCAACATGGTGACTATATGACAGACAGAACTAGTAAAGGGTGTCTCAAAATGTTTTTCGTTTTTGAATTGACCAGTACGCGCCAACCACAGGTAGCAGGGAGAGGGGAGTAGTCTCAAACGCTTGGCCAGCTTGTTAAGTTTAGTAGCCATGAATCGTTTCAGGGGACAGCAGCGCGCGTTTTGCGTTCGAGCGTCTTATAAAAACAACGATTCCTACATTATTGTTCGTCGTCTCTACAGGACACATTTTAATTTAACAAGCTTAAAACATGTGCCAAGTGCCAATTTAATTAAGCATTAGGTGACCAAATTTGAAGAGACTGGGAATACAATGCCGGAGAAATCGTCTGGGCGCAACGACATCAAGAACGAGCATGAACGTCGACCGCGTTCGCCAGTCTGTTATGAACGACCCACGACAGTTGTTGAGATTGCGCGCAGCTTCTCTTAATTTGAACAAATCTACGGTTCATCGCATTATTTCGAAAGACTTACACTTTCACCCCTATAAAATTGTTATTTTTAAGAAATGAAGCCTGATGATCCTGATAAATGAGTGGAATTCTGCAAGACAATGAAAAACTGTTTTAGAAGTTTCAATAACATCTGGTTCTCAGACGAATCGAATTTTCACATCAACGGTCACGTGAATAAACAAAATTGCAGATACTGGGCTTCCGAGAATCCGCTAGAACTGCATCAGAAGCCCTTGCACTCGCCAAAAGTTGTTATTTGGGTTGCCATATCAAATCAAGGAATTATCGGTCCTTATTTTTTTGAGGATGACCGAGGTCGAACTCAGACCGTTAATTCTGATCGATATTGCCAAATGATCCGGACTTTTTTGGCTACAGAAATGCAAAACCAGTATGGCTACAACCGCAACACCTTTTTCCAGCAAGATGGAGCCACTTCTTATGTAACAAATGACTCATTAGCTGCTCTTCACGATTTATTCCCTGGAAGAGTGATAAGTCGCCGAGGAGACATCAACTGGCCACCGAGGAGCCCTGATTTAACGCCTGCTGGTTATTTCCTATAGGGCTACCTAAAAAGTAAAGTTTACATTCCATTGCCACCCAACCTGAATGTTTTGAAGCAAAGAATCACTGAAGAAATCAACTCTATCCCAAGAGCGATATCCGGCAAGTGATTGAAAATTTTACCTCCAGGTTAAATGAGTGTGAACAAGTAAATGGTGCGCATTTGCAAATTATTGTTTTTCATAAATAAACTTCAAGAACTGCTCTTTAATTTAACAAGAAATAAAACGAGTTTTAATACAACCAAACCAGAAAATAGGCTGCAGCGTTTTGTGTGACTATTTCCTAATCCTGCGAACTCTAACCCGCCTGCCGTACGTGGGGATAATGGCAATGTCCTTCTCTAATGTGGAGGAGGCTTTAGAGCAGCAGCAAACTTTTATGGGCTTTTGAAGAGACTAACTTTGAGATTACTACATATTATAAAACATAATCCCACGGCACGTCTGTCTCTCTGTCTCTCTGTTCGCGATAAACTCAAAAACTACTTTACGGATTTTCATGCAACTCCAATAGACAGAGTGATTAACGAGGACGTGATTAGGTTTAGGTATATAATTTATTAAGGTTACTACCCAAGCGAAGCCGGGGCGGGTTCTTAATAGAAAATAAATATAAAAGAGAGAGTATAGAATAACCGTCTTATGTGAGGGCGCTTAATTAATCAGAGTCTTAGTTCCTATAAACGCCAAGCCTGCGCCAAGTCTGAGCCGGAACATATGCAATATTCTGCAGAGACTCTACTAACAGATCTTCGTTATAATAATTTATCACTAAAAGTGTCATATTTACTTAGTTTTGTTCACTCAAGCGTCTCCAAAAGTTCTGCCTTTTGAGACCAAAATTGTCTTGGCCCAGTCGCTGCTTCTCCCTCATCTTGATTACGCTGATGTTTGTTTTCTGGACGCCACCGAGGAACTTTTGAATAAACTGGAGTGGCTGCAGATCTTGTGCATCCGATTCATCTTTGGTCTACGTAAGTTTATTCATGTGTCTGAATTTGGGAGGTACATGTTCTCAGCACGCTGTTTAATGTTCTTAACCATCCACGGACTCCTCAGTACCTCAGTGAGCGTTTTGAATATTTAGTGCCCAAGGATATGCCTGTGCGTTCTGTTGGATCCTTACTCTTGAAGATACCATCCCATACATCTAGCCGGTATGGTGGTTCATTTACTGTGCACTCCGCGCGTTTATGAGAGAGGTTGGGGAGAAAGTTTCTTCGCATTTTATATGAAAATTCAAAACATTTTTTAATACAGTTTATTTACATTTAACTAAAGTATGTGGGTACCATTTTGTTCAATAACTTTTTGCCATCTTATAGGTAGGGACATGATCCCATTGCTATAGAAATTTTGGGGCTTCTGATCAAAAAACTGCGTCAAGGAGTTTTGGCAGTCTTCTCGTGATGTTAACCTGACACTGCCTAAAGAATTCTGAAGAGACCGAAACAGGTGGAAATCTGAAGGTGCAAGGTCAGGACTATACGGCGGATGCATTAACACGTCCCAGCCAAACTCTCTTAAATTTTGCTGAGTGGTTAAATATGTGTGAGGTCTAGCGTTATCATGATGAAAAACCACACCCCTTCTGTTGATTAATTCCGGCCGCTTAATCTCAACTTCTTGCTTTAATCTTATCAGTTGTTCGCAGTAGAGTTCTGAATCGATGGTCCTGCCTGGTGGTAACAGCTCATAATGAATAATGCCCTTCTAATCCCACCACACACACAGCATCACCTTGTTGCGTGTTAACCCGGGTTTCGCCACAGTCTGTAAAGCCTGACTGGCCTTTGACCATGACCTTTTTCGCACGTTCTTGTCGTACGTGATTCACTTTTCATCTCCAATTATCAATTTCTTCAAAAATGGTTAATTAGGTTTCTTTCAGAGAGCTCGTGAGGTACCCAAATATCGACCTTTTTTGTGTACCCATTTATTTCAAATGCGCCAAAACTGTTTTGTGGTCAATTCCCAGTTCTTTAGCTACGTCGTAACTACTGATATGCCGATCTTGCTCCACTTTTTCAAAAATAGCATCCATTTTATCCGTAACAGGGCGACCAGAGCGACGTGCATCTTTGACATCAAAATTTCCGGATTGAAAACGCTTAAACCAAATTTGTGCTACTCTCACAGACACTGCATTACGTCCATATACATCGCAAATTTTTTTCGCGGATTGCGTTGCATTTTTAGCTTTTTTTAGTAAAATTTTAATATGTATCTAATTTCTTCATTAGATTCACTCATCTTGACGGTAAGAAAAACAAATGAAAATCACGCATTTTCATAATTTGAATTTGGAATTATCTTCTTTAAAATTTAAACTTTTAAATGATACCAAAACCAGCCAGGTACAAATAGTATAGCCAAAGAGGTTTTATTACAAGTTCATACATACCATATGCGAAAAGACTTTTTCCCCAACCTAATATATCTATAATGTATAGGTATGTATAGTAATGTATATGTATACATATATTATATTATGTATGTATAATATGTGTTTATATGTATATAATTTGTATGTATTTTTAGTATATGTTTATGTAAGTAAGTAACTGTGTTTATCAATATCTACCGTAGTAAGTTTAAGTGTACACTTTTAGTACCTGCATTTAAGTTAAACCTATTCCTATGACTCCAAGGTTTGCTGGTAGAAAACTCAATTAATGAGTTAAGCTCGCCTTTGTATATCTCTGTTACTGTACTGTATAATTATGTCATGTTTGTGTACAATAAAGAATAAAGAATTTATATACATAGCTAGCTCAGCGACCCGAAGTGGATTTGGCCTCTGATACAAAGATTCGCTTAGTTCCAATCCTGCGCGATTTATTCCCAGTGAGTTGTCTGAAGTTCGCGCAAGTATTTCTGACTTCGTCCATCCATCCAAGTGTGACGGAGTTTTTTAGATGGAAAATGTAAAATTAAAACAAATAATATAATAAAAGCTGCTCAATTGTGATACTAACAACGAAAGATTAGTTTTCGCCAAGTAAACAAGTATTCTGTATGGACACAGATTACTGAGTATAAGTACCTATATATTTAGTTAGTTATAGGCGACGGGCGTGGCAGGCGGCGGCAGGGCCGGCAGGTGCCACAAAGGGCACCTGAAAATAGAAAGGTCAGGGGTTTGCACGCGCGTCACTAGCGGTCACCCTAGTTTTTGCACCAATAGATAATTATTTTCCAGGTTGCTGGATGAACACTGGTCCCACCCAAGTGGCATAAAATATAACACTACATATTACAAAACAAAGTCCCACGCCTCGTCTGTCTGCCCGTATGTTCGCGATCAACTCAAAAACTACTGGACGGATTTTCATGCGGTTTTCACCAATAGACTGAGAGATTCATGAGAAAGGTATATGTGTATTTTTGTTAATGTTAATTGTGAACAAGGCATTCGATTAGAACGAAAACGGGTTGAATAGGAATCAATAGGCATTGCATTTGAAATTAACGGGACAACGTAAAAAGTAGTCCAAGCGGACGAAGTTAGACTGTTTAGACAGAGTCTACCTGCCCATATTTTGTTGGAGTTTTCATGCCAACCCGCCAGGTCATCTCTCTGGTCTGGTACCAGCGAGATGGCCGTTTGCATTGATGCCTATTTCACTCAGTCTGACACTATCCTACTACGAGTCCTTAACCAATTCCGTTTTAAAGTCAGAATGTTAATATAAAATGTGATCAACTCTCATATTTTATTCAATCGTTTGCAAGTAGCCGTATATCGGTAATTCCCAGGTGGCAACTAAGCCAAAACGAATGGCTCGTCGGTGAAATCCTGGGAATATATCGGTTCTGTTTATTCAGCGGCCTGGCGCTCATGCATCCATGAATTCCAATTCAGGTGTGGGTAATGTGGGAATATATACATGGGAAATGAGCACGGCAATATTACGGTGAAGCAGCCTGCGCCAGGGGCCTGCCAACATCACCAAAAGCTCTAGCGAGTCTGCCGTATTGAAACTTACCTTTATCTACACTCATAGCATAATGTTCCAATTACATATTCGAAAACAGTTGTTTAAGGATACACTTTTTTCACACCTATCATTATAAGATATTATTTTTGTTCATTATTTTTCACCTATTATAAGATATCAAAAAAAATTACTTTTCGATACAGCATTTCCCATACTATTTTCATTACAAGCTGTACCGAGAAATAACTTTTTAATCAATATGCAACACTTTACTTTTTTAAATTTTTGTCTGGCGCCGGGATACGGCAATATGTAGGCTGAATACCTAGTCTTCAAGAAATTCAAAATTCAAATTTTCCTGTTTATATTTGTGTGTAATTTTTCCGCTAAACGGTATATTTTTTCTAAATGTTGTAATTTGTGTATTGTGAATGTTTTTTATTGTTTGAAGCAAATAAATAGATAAATGTGAAAGTAGTGAAGTGAATTTCCCGCCGCTTGATATCCTCGACGCGTAGATACAACAGAACTGACTCGCAGCTTACTTCCAGCAAAGTTGAGAAAATTATAGGTACGAAATTTTAACATGAAAATTTGAGTGTAGATAATGCATGTATGCAACTGCATATAATTAGGTATTAAAACACTCGTGTCAAACTATTAGCAGTTATACTCGGCTACGTCTCGTATGATAAACAGACACTCATGTTTTAATACCCCCTTTTATATGTCAGTTACATAAACTACTATTTTATGTCAGTCGACATCTAAGTGTAAATATGATGGCAAAGCTCTCCTGACTGACGTGGAGGAGACTCGAGTCCAGCAGTGGACACTTATTGACTTTTTAAAGGACTCTACAATCTCTACATACGACACTACGGTAGTGCCGATGTATTCATATTCATATTCATATTCATTTATTGCTTCACATGGTAATATAATAACATTGGATCTTAACAGTAAATAAGTATCTCATGTGACCCTGTGAGGGCACTGCAAAATAATAAAAAATATAGTAAACAAAATTATCCTTACAATTAATCTAGATTCCATACTGCATAAATTATTACATGTTCATTAATAATAAATTAATTAAATAATCAACTAGCTTTACGTCAAAAATAAGAGTATGAGTATGTCAATTAAATATCAAAATTAAATTAAGTTAAATGTCACCTTTTCAAATTAAATTACACGTCAATTCTCAATAATAATTAAATTAAATGTCAATCACCGATTAAAATCATTATAAAAATTATATTCTAAGTCATACAAGTACAGATATTGAGCATTAATACAAGATAAGTTATAGATATCAATTTTTCTCATTTAGAAATTCATTTAAACTATAGTAGCTCTTAGATAACAGTAACTTCTTAAGCTTTCTATTAAAAACTTTGCCATCTGTTTCATTTTTCAAAGTTTCAGGTAATTTATTATATATTTTGATGGACGTGGTATATGTGCTGGTAGAGTGGATCTTTAGTCTGGACACTGGGAGCATTAACTTGTTTTTGTGGCGTAAATTCATGTTCGTAGGCAAATTTTCACGTTTTGTATATGAGCCTAGGTGGTTCCTTACGAACTTACACATTTCAAAAATATACATGCTTGGAAGTGTAAGAATCTTCAAGTTGTGAAAGTGTGGTTTGCATGTTTCAGTTTGTTCAATGTTAGCCAATATTCGAATCAGTTTTTTTTGCAAAATGAAGAGTGTAGGTGCATCTGTACTGCATCCCCACAGGATTACTCCATAGTTTAACCACGCATGAGCATATGCATAATAAGTAGCAAGGGCAGTATCTAAGTTGGTAGATTTTTTTATTTCACGTAGCGCGTACGAAAATTTTGATATTTTTTTACAGATTTTCCCAACGTGATTTTTCCAATCTATATGTCTATCTATATCTACACCCAACAATGTGAATGCATTTACTGTTTCCACTGTATTGTTTTTGTAGTTAAAAATTACGTTTAAGGGATCTTTTTGACGAGGGTAAAATGTCATTATTTTTAATTTTGAAAAATTTAAGTCCAAATTGTGTTTGTACATCCAATCGGTTATAGAGTCGAGCATGACAGTTAGTTTATTCTCTATATCAGTACCATCCTCACAAGAGGTCAATAGTGAAATATCGTCTGCAAATAAAGTACAGTGATCGTTCACAATTTTAGGTAAGTCATTAATGTATATAATGAATAGAAGACATCCTAGAATACTTCCTTGAGGGATTGAGGCATTTAGACTGGTCATTTTAGATCGTATCAATTCTATTCTAGACGTTTTGTCATCGTAATATTCTACTTCTACTAATTGTTCCCTTCTTGACAAATATGACTTTAACCATTCGTGTGCTATTCCCCTTATTCCTATCCCATATAACTTGTTAAGTAAAATTCCATACTGGACTTTATCGTAGGCTTTTGTCATATCTAGAAGCATATTTTTTCTTGTCAATAATGTTTATTACTTCTTGAATGTATTTATAAACTGACAGTACTGTTGATCTTTTTTTACGGAATCCGTTTTGATTATCGTCAAAAACTTTAAACTTTTCACAAAAAGTATAAACGCGGTTGTACATCGCTCTTTCGTAAATTTTCGAAATTGTTGGTAATAAAGCAATTGGACGGTAATTAGATGGATCCGTTTTTGAATTTTTCTTGTAAATTGGTCTTATTATAGCTTTTTTCAGTGCATTCGGAAAAATACCACTTTCAAAAGACTGGTTTATTAAAAATGTTAGAGGTAACGTAATTACGTCAGCGCACTGCTTAATTAGAGAAGGCGGGAGCTCATCCATTCATTAGGAGGCAGCTAGAGAATTGAAATGAATCCTTTCGGATGTACGGGCGCGCCGACCTGGGTCAGACGTCCGACCACGCCCCGGCATGTAGAGTGTGTGAGAGTATCGTAAAGCCTCACTTCCTTAGATCAACTATACCAGAACAGTTAATCTAAGCTTACTCATTTCCACCGTTACAACTCCTGTATAAAGAGTTCGAAAAACGTCTTACAGTTTTGCGCCCTAAAGGAGACAGTCTAAAATATTCCTTACCACCAGCCGGCATAATAAGAGTTGTAATAGATAAAGCTTATTAAACGTAATATCCTCGCGTAACTATTTAAATTATTTAGATAGCCATTTTTTTATAATGACGTTTAAAATATTACTAATTCGCTATAAAACGAACGTATTCTTGGCATGAAATTATGAACACACCCGGAAAGAGGTATGGATGCACAAACTTATCTGACCCGGTAGCCAAAACTGGAATTAAGTGTCGCCATTTTAAAATGTCATGTCAATGCCATTAACAGCGACGCTGTCACCGGGTCAGATTAAGTTTGTGGCACTGCATAGACAGACTGGTAAAAAATCCTAGGTTTTTACATTGACAATGACAGGCATGTCATTGCCTTTGTCATACATTGCCACAAATGACGAATGAAACTCCTTACTCCGTTAGGAAGACCTGCCCTGTGGTTGTGATTTCTATGGCGTTGACAGGCTGTAAAACCAAGTTTCGCTATTGTTTCTTTTCTGAGTTATTTATATTAGTTGAACACTAAGCGATGCTCTTACGGTGAGGGAAAACATCGTGATGAAACCAATAGGCTAATTACGTAGCGCTGTTGCCAACAACTATCTGATTTCAATGATTGAAACTGTTACTTTTGCGATTCTGTATTATCGATTTCATGGGTTCAGTAGCTAACAAAATTCCATTGCAATAAACTCAGAAATCGATCATACGCAATCGCAAAAGTAACAATTTCAGTTATTGAAATCAGAATTGTTTGCAACAGAGTTACGTAATTGGCCTACGGTACTTCAGTCGTAATTAGGCGACTGAATCCATAATCCAATCTGGTCAGGTTCCCCTGTTAACAGGGTCACGGAGGTCAAATGGCACTCGCTCCACTGTAATTACCTGATCTACCAAATCCTAGATCATGGTCAAGGCAGACCCCGGGCCCTCACGCGCGAGAGCACATCCGGGACATTAACGCCAAGGTGACCATATTGTACATACCATAATTTTAAGGAAATCTAGTTCTTATGCTAGTTCATTTTGGGCACATCCGTCGGCCATTTTATGTAACATCAAAAGGTATGTATGGCACGCCGCAATACCAGTGTTTTCTCAATGCATTACACGCATTATTGAACATAATTCCCTCTTCTCTTAAAAGGAGTTTTTTCTTTCCTCATTGATTTCTCCTAGCTATGACGAAAAAATCTCTCGACATTTACTCTACGGCTTGTTCCAGTGTTGCATGAGTATCGCATGAGTGCTGCAGTTTTGCTAAAACAGTTTATTTTTCAAAAACTAATTGTGAAGAATTGGCTAGACTTAGATTTATTTTTTCAACTGATACGACTTCCGTATTTTATATTCTTCCTTTTTTCATTCACTTTGTACCGACTGGATCTTAGTGAACACCTTCTATGAACCGCTAGACTGAATCCTTTTCAGAATACATTAGCCTGCATCAGGATAATTAATTGATTTTTTATATAAAAAAACATGACCCTGCTGTCACGCCTGTCACTGTCACTACATTCGATTAGTTTAGTTTACAAAAATTACGTACATTTGCTCGAAATTGTCTCAGATTGTACCGTTTTACTCTGACTCTATAAACAGACCCTGGACCTTCCAACTCTACGATCTTGATCAAGGCAAATCCATCATCAGACCAGCTCCCGCCCACATCCCGCATACGATTGAATTTAAATTTTGCACAATCAAATGCGAGATGTGTAAGATAACATTAACAGATAACAAAAGTTTTATTTAGCATTTCAAAGTGCTTTTAACATAATCCCTATTAACCTACTAACCAATAGCTTTTTTTGCTTAATATTTTAAAGTAATCATATGTTATAAAATTTCCTGTCTGCTTTATCTTATAATGTTAAAATTATAAATGCAAAATTATTTGTGTATGTTTGTTACCTCTTCACGCCTAAACGGATAAACGCATTTGAATGCAATATGGTAGGTACCTAGATTAGGATCTAGAACTCAGGTCTATAACCAGGCTACCTTTTTTCCTCTTTTTTTTCGCGATATGTCCGCGTAGGACCACGCGGGCGGAGCCGCGGCCGGAAAGCTAGTCTTCTTAATAAACGGCGTTTAAAATCGGCGGCATTGAAGCCACCATGCGCCCCCGACGGTCCAGAAGAAGAGTAGACGTCGTGCTGCTCAGAATTTTCGCGGCACTTCAGTAACCGGTCCCAACTTCCTGCTGCGCCCTGCGACACCGACGACGGCACTCTACCTGTCCCGCCATCATTACACAGTGACGGTAAAGGACGTGGAAGAGCATATCCGTTTAACCAAGAAGTACCTCGTAAGGGTCCAGCTCTTGGAATCAAGTCATGAACATACGTTCAACTCGTTTTTGGTGTTGGTTCCCACCAAAGATTTGGATTTCTTCATGAGGGAAGATTATTGGCCGAAGGGTGTTATGTACCGGTGATTCCGTGGGCGACCCAGAATTTCCGGTGCCGCCGAACGACATTAAGTGCCAGTTAGTTTTTAAGATATCAATAAATTATGTTTTTATATATTAGTTTACAATTTATAAAAAATTTTATGTAGGTATAGGTTTTATCTTTGTTTGTATTTTGCATCAGTTTATTTTGTATTTATAAATATGGGCCTTAGTTACCTGAAATAAATGAATAAATAAATAAAAATCGATTTGTCGAATGTATATCGCATAACTTTATAACGACTGCACCTATTGAGCTTTTGCATTTTTATAGTGTTTGTAACTGTGAGGAAAAGCTCATTAAATTGAAACCCCGCGAACGAAGTCGCACCGGGCAGCTAGTAAAATATGAAGACATATTTATAAAAGTTCATTAACTGCTGTTACATTCCATAAAATGCTGTTAATTGGATAAAGTTAAGTTGGTAATAATTTAAATACCGAGAATTATTTAACTACCTACTTAAATAAAATCCTACTTAGAAAAACACTACTAAGCAATAAATGCTGCCATTATCGTTGCGGTCATGATCGTAGATGCGACACGGGCAGATTGTTTAAATAGATTGTGCACGTCAGTGGTTTGTGGAGGACGCAATGGAGGAAAATCTGGTATTAGCAAGTCTAATGGAGCACGGAGAGGCCGCGCACTGCCGCGCAGGTCCTCAGAGGTAGACCCAGAAGGTCCCGCAGCTTCCGGGCTGCGCGTGCGCCGCGGACTGCAAATGCGCAATGACGTCACGCGCCGCCGTGTCCGCGCATTGTTGCCCCAATGCTTCAAAGCACGTCGTCTTTCGGGAAAAAATTAGAAATGCAGAGTTGTTGATGCTCCATGCGTACCCTATCCAGAAGATGTATGTGGTTCAAGGTGCTATGACATGCCAGCTGTCCTCATATCGAACCATAGGAGGAAAATCAATATGACATTAATGTGTTTGTAACCACAAGGTTTTCTTTCGAGTCTTCGTAGAATTTCGACTAAGATAAATTCTTAAAAGTCGTGGGTAACTTAGGTAGGTTGTAGGTTATCGAACATCCAAATATAATAAATCTGTTGGCACTTTGTCATCGGTGGTGGGCGAGTGCACCCAGTGTCAATTTACAGTGCGTTGCAAGGCGAGAAAATTGCGCAAGACACGCGCTCTCTGGTGCGCTGCGCGGGCGCCGCGTCAGCCGCCACCTGCCGCGCTCTCGAGTCGCGCCACCCGCGCCTGACGCAGCACCTCGCCGAGCCTTATCGCTCTATGCGCAATCGAAATAGCTAAACATTGCATCTTCAGCGCCTAGCTAACAGTATTAGTCGCGTCATTAAATTTTACTTACTTTCAGGATAGTTTTGTCGATGTATTAAATATTTCGATTTTATGTATTAGCTCGATTTTTAACTCAATGTCGAGTAATCAAAATGTTTAAGTAAATCTGTTTCAGTTAAACGCATGCCTATTGTTATTTTCAGTTTACAGGATAGTATCTTCCGGATTTAAAGCTACGTATCCGCAATATCCATATGCACACCAGGGACTCTTTCCAAGCAACATTTGGTAGAAAATATGTAACTTTCAAGTGGTTGAGTCAATAGCATTGAGAAAGTAGTTCAATATTAGGTTATGGGTACGCTGCTTGCTTATTCGTGTTGTTGTTCTACACTGCATCGATGAATCATTCTTAACCAATAAAGCTAAAACGTATGACCAGTCGTAATACATACCTACATTATTATTGATCGTTCTTAAAGATTGTTCTGGAAGCACAAAACTCGATTCATCGTTCTATGAAACGATGTAGGTACTTACTATTTACGTACTTTTTATTTACATATGAGTCACTTGGTCTCAGATGAATCGATCTAATACACAATTCTTTTGAAGAACGAAAAGAATAAATCCAATAATCCGACTAAAAATCCGTCCAAAATCTGAAAGGACTCTGATTTGATGTCGTATTTGACTATGCGGTTTTAAGAGGGAAAAGGGGAACCCGAACCTGGGCAACAAGACGTATCATCATTGTAAGCATTGGAATTTTTAGTGTGTCGAGTTCATAATCATCCTCCAAGGGATCAATCCCGTTTCTGCCAGTAGCTGCCGCTTCTCCAGTTCCAACGGTCTTAACCATCCTCCAGCATCCGGCTCAGAGATGTTAATCCATCGCTTCTTGGACCTCCCGCGGGACCTCAACGTTGACAGGTAATAGGCATCTATTTCCCACGTATCCCTGAGCAACGGATACGCAGCACGTGAACAAAAAAAAACAGAACATTTGAGGTTCTTCAATCCGAAATCTCTTAACGAAATACTCGTTACGCACTCGGTCGTATTGTCTAGCATGTCTTTAGAATAGTGTTCCCGAAAATGCTCAGCCAGCGCGCGCCCGGTTTTCTGGCAATAAGTATATTAGCCCGTTGGGCTTAAGACTAATTTTCGGATTACAGGTGACAGCCGTGAGCTCCCACCATTTAGCTTATAAGATACCGCCATGGGACGCACGGGGCCCTAAAATGTTCAACCCACTAAGCGAAAGATCTTGGTAAACCTCGATTCGCCAACTGTATTTGTAGTATTTAGAAGGCACACTAATGAGTGGTGTTTTAGCCTAAGTTACTGAAATATGAGACTTGACAGTAGGGCTTCGGCTCCGAACACATGCAGCACGGATCCGACATACTTGATTTTTTTTTTTTGATTGCTTCTTTCTCTGTACAGTTGGTTCCTAAAGCGGTGCTGCAGCTAGCCACGTGTCCCACCACCGATTTTTGGCATTTCCTTCCACACATTTTTTATAATAAAGTGTGGTCGTGGTGGTTCAGGAATCCGTATGCCTACCTGTGTCTCAAATAAATGGCTTTGCCAACGGGTCTAGCAAACGGGTCACCTAATTGAATTTACTCTAGTCTCAAGATCCTGTTTAATGTTAAGCAGAGTCAAGCCCGACATTGGAGTGTTTCGAGCTGTTTCGATGATGATGGACAAGTAACCATGTACTTTGTTTTATTGCAAACTAGTTGTTTTCAACGGCTTGCACCAGCACATCTCTGTAAACAATCAACTTTCCCGTGGTGACCTATTATTTTCCCGGGATAAAAAGTATGTTACTCAGTGATAATTCTATTAGTGAAAGGTGTTTTAAAATCGGTCCAATAGTTTTTGAGTTGGTACTACCAACAAAAATAGAAATATGTTCTCTATAGTATAATAGTAAAGATAATATCAGCTGTTAAATAAGTGAACTGCCGCGTGACCTCGGCTTGTCTCAAAGTGAAGAGTGTGCTAACAACGCGAGCAAGATGTCACGTGGCTGAGTATAGGGCGAGGGCGGGAGGGCGCGGCGCCGATCGATGGCAGCCTCCGGGAGCGCCGGCACTCAGCCGACACAATATACCCTTACTATTCTAGTTGGCATTCCTAGCCGAAAAGTTTGGCGGTGACATTGGACTGCCCAAAAAATTTGAAATGACAATAACTTTGATAGAAGGAAATGGGGATTGGTTGGACAGACCAAAATATAAGAAATTACAATAACTTATGTGAAACGTATCAAGTTAAAAATTACATTAATAATAGTTATTTTTATTATTTTGTTATATCTGCGTTATACTTAAACATACGAGTGTGTTTGTCTCATAAACTAACACTAAGGTCTGTGACTGTAAAATATTAACTCTACCAATGATAGAGTGCGCGCAAGATAACTTTGCCAGCGACTGAAAATGTAACTAAATTTTACAGATATCCAACAAAAACGTCATATCCCAAATGCAGACTTATCTTGCGCGTACTGATCAGCCCCCAACACTCGTCTATTTACGCACCTTGTTCGTTTTGATTCATATAGGTAATTTAATGAGGCGGCGGCGGTGCGGCTGCGCCGGCGCGACGGCGCGTGCCTATGTTTGCGCAGCCGCCTAATTGAGGCCAAGAAAACGATTCGACGACACTAATCCAATAAAGCCTTCACAATAACAGCTCTATTGTATTGTACATAAATACTAAGTATGTTATTATTTAAATCGCTGTACGTTGCTCATAATAACAAACGACGTATTTAACGATTAATCGCAGATAATTATCTATACGAAACCACTGAACCGATTTGGATAATTCTTTCTTTAATAGACGTATTATTTTTTCTGTGTACTAATAGGAAGCTACATTATTTCCAGGACATCATGGACAAGATTGAGGAGGTTCGCCTGCGCTGGCGCAGGGAACGTGCTGCGTAAGCCGCAGGGATACGTGGGCAATAAATAAATGTTTATATTATGGGTTCTAAACGACTGATATACTTCTTATACATATACTTTATAAATCCGTATACTTAAAATACAGAGATCAAGCGAGAGCCATAGCTTACAATGGAAGGATGCTGAAGACCGGGCGAAAACTAGGGAAGTGGACTCTGGCATAAGACGGAATGGACGCTAGAACCAATGGTTAATTATTAAAGAAATCCCCACCAGTGGGGATTGGATGATTAATTCCGAGTGAAAAATAATAGTGTCCCGCGGGATGCAGAATGTTTGCAGAGATCCGAACTGCGCGCAGGTGAAAATCGCGGGGGAATTTTGATTCCTGCCAGAAACTTTGGAATTAACACAAATAAAGTTAATTATTATTTTAATCTCATTTTACAAGTTTCAAATCTGCCACCTCAGAAGACACAATAAAACAAAATATCAATAAAATAAAACCTAACATACCGACGGGCTGACGCTGTCAAGAGCAAGAGGAAGGCTCTGTCTGTCAGTCTTGATATAGCCAAGGCAGATATAGGATCGGGTCTGGCACAGGGCACTAATATCTAAACTCCGAAGTATGGTATCACCAAAGGGATTTTGCAATTGGATATCGAGCTTTCTGTCTGGACGAAGCTTCCATGTAGTCATTGATAGATGCTGTTCCGATACCAAGACGATTAATATTAGATCTCCCACGCCCTTTCTTCTGCAAATCAATGATATGCTAGTATTCATTGTTATGCAGACGACAGCACTGGAGATTCTCGTTATACTGGCTGAGCGAATATCGCTCGTTCTGAGGTATCGGAAAGCCGAATTAGACTTATGTCGGATATAGAACACTCCTTGGAGAAAGTACCCCAATGGAGCAGACTCAATCTGGTCGAATTCAATCCCTCTAAGATACAAGTCTGCGCATTTTTCGCCAAAAAAAGTTGCAGTTCTAAGGAATACCCCTACTATCTCACAAAGTGGGACCCGCTCTCAAAAAAGTGACACCGTAACCTGTCAATAGGTTTATGTTAGAACCTTTTTTGAATTATTCAAATTTTTATACATTTTTGCTACTTAAACTACATACTACATACATACTTCGACGACCTAAGTGGTTCAGTTGGTTAACATGCCGGTCGCCTCGCAGAAATCCCGGGTTCGATTACCGGCCGAGCAGAAATTGAATTGATTAATTTTAATTTCTGTACGGGTCTGGGTGTAGTACGTATAATAAGTATGTATGTAATAAAAGGTATAAAAGTAGTTTATCAGTTATATAACACCCATAACACAAGCTTTGCTTACTTTGGGGCTAGATGGCGCTGTGTGAATTTGTCCAAGCTTATTTATTATTTATTTATTTTATTATACATTCATGTAGAAAGACTCTTGCAAATGGAAGCCAGTTATTTTAAAGTAAATATATTGTATATATCTAATCTTATAATCAGTTTCCACCGGCAGTGTCCCAATGCGAGACACTCTTTTTTTTACACTTTACTAGACAGGCATTTGACCGCCATCTCACCTGTTGGTAAGTGACGATGTGGCCGAAGATGGAGCATGCCCGTCTTAGAACAGCCTATTTACTCCAACCTTGAAGGCATCCAGATTATATTGATCAGGAAACACACTCGCAGGTAACGCGTTCCACTCCTTAGTCGTACGCATTATAAAGGTCGAGCCAAAGCAGCTCGGGCGGATAGCTGGAATATCCACGACATGAGGATGAAGCGCTCGCCCAGATCGTGTCTCCCGATGGCGGAAAGGGGCCAGCGAAATGAGGTTGTCCAGCTGCTTCGCACACTCTCCGAAATGTAACCTGTAGAAGACCGACAGACGCGCAACGCTACGCCGATGTTCGAGGCTCTGCAGCCTAGCCTCAACCAACTGCAGGTCACAAATTATCTTCTTTGCACGTTTTTCCTCCGAATCCAAAGCCGCCAGTTGATATTTGGCTGATCCATCCCAGAGGTGGAAGCAGTACTCCATGCAGGATCGGACTTGTGCTTGATATAACTGAAGCAACTGCTTTGAAGTAAAGTACCGCCTAACCTTCGAGAGGACAAGAAGCTTTTTTGGTGCAGTCTTAGCCTTGGATTCGATGTACTGACCGAAGTTGAGATTTGCAGATAGCTCAACGCCAAGAAGCTGTAGGTTGTCGGTAATTTCCACAGGAACATCCCGGAAAGTTGGAGTCAGGTGGATCGGACTCCTTTTGGCGGAAAACAAACACGCCTGTGTGTTGGTTGCGTTGAACGCCACCAGAATGGCTTTACCCCAATCAGAGACTGCCTTGAGAGCTTTGTCCAAACGATCAACCATAGCCTCCCGACAAGACTGAATATCGTCTCTGTTGGCTTTTGCCTCTGACAAATATCTATCCGTTACTGTGCTGTCGTCTGCGTACCCAAAGGTACGTGGTACAAGCAGATTGTTAATATGCCGCAGGAATAAAATCCCTGAGGAACTCCCGCGTCGACAGCCTGAAGATTAGACGAGTAGCCATCGATAACTACGCGGATAGAACGTCCACTCAGAAAATCCCATATCCAGGTGCAAAAGCCAGCAGGAATACCAAATGAAGGAAGCCTGCTTAGAAGGCCCGCATGCCAAACTCTGTCAAAGGCCTTGGAGATATTAAGAGACACAGCAAGGGCCTCGCCATGTCTCGCAATGGCCTCACTCCATAATTGTGTGGCATACACCAGAAGGTCCCCAGTAGACCGACCACGGCGGAATCCGTACTGGTGATCGCTGACGAGATCGTTACCTTCAAGATGCGCAAGGAGTTTGTTATTCAGTGCACTTTCCATAATGTTACAGAGTATAGAAGTGACCGAAGTAGGGCGGTAGTGGACAAGGTCGGCTCGGCTGCCTTTTTTGGGCACGAGGTACAAACCTTTGCTCAAGAGTATACCCTGGGTAGCTGAGGTACGCCGCGTCAGCCAGACATCTGATCTGCATCAGGTTCAGCAGCTACTGTTCCTCAGTGGGAGGGAGTGCAGCCGCTGTTTACCGTTTCTCTTTTTGTTGTAAATCATTTTGAGTGTGAAGAGGTTGTTGTAGGAGGATGGCAGTTGGACGCGGTAGCGCTACGACTACCAGCTAACATTCTCACCAATACCGCACGGGAAGGTGCCTGACGCGGAGACCGTGGGGACGCCCGCACGTAAAAAAACGGTTACGCAGAGCGACTACAACTGTCCAGACCCATCCTCCTAGATGGCTTTTATAATTTTTTTCATGACTATGTCCTCTAGAGGGCATCATATTAAATTTGTGAAGTCACATAGGCCAACCTGTGAACAATGAAGACGCTTTTAACTATAAGTAAGTAGGTAGGTACCTACTTAGTTTAGAAGTTATGAGGCAACAAATAAACATTAATACCGGTCAAAATCATAACCCTCCTTTTTGCTAAAGCAAGCACTGCCGATTCACGGTATGTAGGATCGAGAGATCGAAAAGACGGTGGTAGGTATCAGGGCATGGCTTTGATTCACTAGACACCTTCCTTTTATTATAATGTCAATATTAAAGCTTGGCGCCGCATTCGCCTGGAGGGTGGTGACCAGCCACGGCCGAAGCCTACCACCAGAAACAGTGCTGTCCAATTTGCACTACCCGGGGATCACGTGTAGGGTATCTAGAGTAATGAAACCCAAAGTGGGCTTCACCTACGGACGCGGACAGCATTGATCCCCAAACTCGAGTTTTAAGTTAAAAAAAGATTTATTTAAAAGGTTTGATTTTAAAATGTATTGCAAAAGCTTAAAATAATGTTAAAGCATGGTGTTGGATTTCATCATCTCAGCCGAAAAGTAGAAATAATAGTAGAATATGTATCTAATCTAAATGTAGGCTATGTTTTTCCCCAGAGTTCAATAAACTATCGTTACAACAAGTTTAATTACAGCCAGCCAATCAATTTAGCCATGAAACTAGAGGGATATTATACCTTGTAACATTTATCATAGGGTTTAATAAATAAATGTGATGACCAAATATGTATTATTATTTCATCATTGGCATACGAGTTACGAGTTTACGACGCGTGCCGGAATATTGCAGGTCAGCGTACCCAATCTACACTTACCTACATTATTTATTGAATGAGCAAAGCTTAGAACATTTCCTGAACTTGATCAGTGGAAATGAGTAGTTTCATTATTTTCTAAAAGAAAAAACGCCGTAGTAGATCCATGCAGTGTGGTGCCCGGCAGAGTAGAATAGCAGCAACCTTTTACACTTGTGGGTGTCGTACAAATTTGTTTTCAAGACAAATTCTCTAGTCTCCGTAGGCTGGTAAATGTGTAGCAGCGTTATCCTTTATTATATTTATAACACTGCGATCTCCAACCCGCTTGCTAAGCGTAGAGAATATGGCAATAACCGCCTCTTTAATGGCAGAGGCTCTAAGTCCTCCAGTGGACTGTTATGGGCTGTGATGGGACAATGATGATGTAGTAGATCCCTTGATATATCTTAAAGATTTGACTTCTATTTTGCCGTCTGTAGGTACATCAAAATGAAAAGAAAATATGTTGTGGTTGTATAGTTTAATAATTTTAAGCTAAAATCACTCATTATACCGGCGGTTGAGTAAGGAGATTCTGCAATACATACTCTTCGTTACCCTTATATATTGACAATACTGTCATTGCTTGATTGTGTAGGTACTTATCAACAATTTTAAATTTGATGAGCTCCCTCCATTGATTTTTGATTTCTGTCGTTAATATTACTAATACTGGTTTACATAAGAACGGCGGCTACTTCGCACCCTCGCTCCCTCCCGAATCCCGGTGACAAGGCAAATTGATGGATGGAAAAAGTTCGCTAATGTTTTTTGGTAATCTGATAAGTTTATGAACCTGCTGTGATAAGGTCAGGTCAGGCATCAACGACTATCTACCTAAATAACAATTATAGGTTAGTTTTGTATTAAATTACCATTTCGAAGTTTTTTCACGAAGAGTCCATCTGGTCGCTTACAGTAGGTTACCTACTGTCATTACTACTAATGACAACATCCAATTATGTATCATGAAATGTCACCGTAAAGCATGGTATTGTTATTCGCAGGGCGTTTATATTGTATGAAACTTCCCTGAGGAATAAAGTGATTTGAATTTGAAATGTTAAAATTAATATGAAAACTATAATTAGTATACGGGCTTTGTTAAGAGACTTTATTCGAAAATCGCACCATTTTTTTTTCTACAAAAAGAGAAAAAGGCGCCGTAGCAAAAACTGCGACCAAAGACTAGACTGGAATAAGACTAGATGCAGAACCTTGGGCAAAAGTGTGAAATTAAAAATGTGTTTCTTGTTAAATAATAACATAAATATTCTGTACAAAATTTACAAGAATATGTCGTGAAGCGATACCTACTGATTTAACTCAGGAGTTTGCTAAATCAGTATAGTCTTAGTCTTGGGCGGCTTGGACCTATCGCTTCACTCAGGGCCTCGAGTCCGCTAAATAATTGACTCGATGGAATTGTTCGTTCGCTCATTTTAAGCAGAATACCAAAAACGCGTAAAACTGTTATTGAGCTGCGATTGCGATCCAATTAGAATTCATATTAGCGGACTTGAAGCCCTGGAGTCTACATAACTCCCTCGCTTCGCTCAGCAATTAAGATTTAGAGTCCTTCGTTACGCTCAAGATCCAAAATTACGGAAGACACTGCTTTATTCCCTTGGTGCTTTATCTACAATTGTCGTTTTGGTAAAAATATCTCAAATTTATAGAGAAAGGAATATTATAATATTTATAAGAATATATCGGTAGAGTAGATATTAATAGACTGTTAGAAATAACTTTTACTGTAGCTTCTAAATAGGTAGGACGAAGTTTGTTTTCCTTGATTCGGCGGAGCCGAATCGAGAGCCACTTGAGCCGTGTCCGGAAGCTAGAGATATGGTCGTATTTACGCAGACCAAAAATAAAGCGTATGCACAAATTTTGGAGACGTTCGAGCTTGTTTAATAGCTCCTCAGTGGCATCCAGATAGCAGTAATCGGCGTAATCTAGGATAGGAAGGAGAAGGGTGTGAACGAGGGAAATGTTTGTTTTCAGGGGTAGAAAACGTTGGAAGCATTTAATTGAATGAAGAGTAATAAAGTTTCTTGCTAACCTCATTGACGTGAGAGACCCATGATAAGTTAGAGTCAAATGTCACTCCGAGGTTTTTCGCAGATTTGCTGAGCGGAATAGGAACATCGTCAAAAAGTATCTAAGGAATGTTAGCATTGCCTCGCAGTTGTCTACACATGTAAGGGCTGCCGATTAATAGAACCTGAGACTTAATTGGGTTAACCAATAAGCCAAAGGATTTGGCCCAGTCTGAAATGCGTCGAAGGTCAGCGTTAATGCTTGTACCTACTAAAAATATAATATATCGATTTATACTTCTCTTTAATTTTTAAATAAGTAGCTAAGATAAGTAGGCATAAAAAGAGAAACGCTGAGGACAGGATTCGAACCTGCGCGGGTAAAACCCATTGGATTTCAAGTCCAACTCCTTAACCACTCGGACACCTCAGCTATTGCACGCCCTGCTGAAATATCGCAATTCTTTATAGATAGCTCTATCTCTTTCTATTTTATGACGTATGGAGTCTGTCTATACATATAAGTAGTTTTTAAAATATTTTCACGTGCATTCACGTCATTGACAATGTTCTTAAAAATAATTACATGAATCCGTGTTTACTTAATTGCGTTTGAAGGTCTAATACAAATAACTCCATTACTACTAGGTACCTATATCTTTTAATCAAAGTACCTAGATAGAGCATTCGGCGAGAGATGCCTGTACAAAATATTAAGGCAAATAAACATAACATGAAAATAATCAGCAAGTATTTCCGTAAGTAGGCCGCCGGTTGTACATAATTCACTATTCAGAACGGCTTGTCTTACACTGAACAATATACTGTAACGTGCATTTGCAATTTTGCAGTCAGTGTGTGTGGCAAAGCGAGGCGCTGTAAAGCAAAGAGTACTCGACCGCAATGCAATGCCGGCGGACGGAAAGCGCTGCCGACGCAAAGTCTGCGGATGCATAACACTCCAACCCTGCTCCATACTTCTTTAAACGTCGTCGCTTTAACACTTTAACTGCAGTTAGTACATTGTGTGTTTCCCACTGCTCGCAAGGTACCAACTGCAGGCCAACCCAACCTAATGCAACGTTGATTTAAAATGTTTCATTATGTTCAAGTGGTGATACTAAAGTGTTATCTGCATATTTATAACTATCTTTACGCCGCGGCTTCGCTCGCGTAATCTATATTATGTGTGTACGTATGTTCCCTATGGACTCCGAAACGACTGAACCGATATTAATTAAGTTTTCAGGCAATCTTCAGATTAACCCCGCTGCCCCTGCTGTGCGTTACTCAAAACTATTTAGATAGGTACGATATAATTACAGAAATCAAAATATCGCGCTATCTCAATATCGCGCTCATTTGAGTACGGTTACTTGCCTATGGCCGTAATATCCCGGTTGTGCTCCCGCGCGCGATGGCCTGGAGTCCGGCTTGGCCATAATTCAGGATTTGCCAGTGGAGGGAATGTAATCTGACCTTCGTGACCCTGTTAACAGGGTCCAAACCGTTTGTGTCGCATTTTGAATTTGAAATATCAATTTAAATACTAGGATTGTACTCTATTAAAGAATATTTTCAGATTTCGTTAAATTTATCTATAGACCAAATAAAAGCTAAAAAGCATGAAAATTATTATGAAAATTAGTCTTCTTTGTCGAGTCCATTTTCGAAAACTGGCTTGCCCAGTAGTCGGCTACAGCAACGGCATTATCAGTGGGAATTATATTAGTGGAACGGAACATAAAATCCAGTCCTATAAAGTTATTTAACGAACTTCATGTCGTTAAAAATCATATATTTCATTGGGATAGGCTCTATAGGAGTAGAGCCTGTAGGAATTGGATGTGTGATGTTATTTTATAGGTATTGGAGTTCAATTGGAATAAGACAGTGCTGAAATATGTTATTGTCGACATGGCTGTGTGATTAAATGATTCTAAGTCTAACAGCTTGGACAAAAATTAAAAAATCATGCGTTTTTGACAGATTGTCAAAAAATTTACTTGACAGTTGGTTGTCTGTCAATGTCATTTAGTGTCAAATCATTCGAGTGTGTGTATGTGTGTGTCATGATGATCTGTCCCTGACCAGTCAATAAACCACATTGTATTTAAACAGTATTTAAATGTCCGGATACTAAGTACAGCGGGCAAACGGAAGATTTTCAGTCCCTTTCGGCCGAAGCTCTCGCCTACTTGACGAAATGTAAATTGAAAATTTAAACATTTAAGTAGCAGTAGAAACTTAAAAGTCATACGATAAATAAAATGATGATTTGTGAGATGTTTTGGTTTTTACACGAAAAAATCTAAAAAATTAGCCAATGCAAAATTATTTCGAACATTGAACAAAGTGCCATGACGAATATCACTATGTGCTCATTATAGTGAAGTGTCGAGTTCTTCGGCGGCTTCGGGAGCATGTTAGATGATATCGCAGGGAAGCAGGTGTAGTAAGATGCCTTGCGCAAACTGCGGCGTGCAGTTCAGCTTGTTCCGCCGCAAGCGGGCCTGCTCGGAGTGCGAGCGGCTGTACTGCGCGGGCTGCCTGCGGCGCGGAGCTGGCATGTGCGCACCCTGCCGTGCGCTCAGCACCCGCCCGCTCGTCAGGCAGGCCATCGCACACCTCAAGGCCCGCGACCTCCAGTGCTTCCTGCAGCGCCAGAACGTCTCCACTCGAGGCTGCGTCGGTATGCGATTCCATGCTGCACTCATCATTTTGTATTCTCAGGCATTCTCTCTAGAACAATCTATTACGTACCTACGCATTGTATAAATACTAGGGAAGGAAGGATAAATAAGAACACAGTGTTCTACCCGTTCGTTCAAAGTTTGCTACTTACAACAAATCTGAAATGTCCTTTTAGTAAGGTTAACATTATTTCAGATATTAAACAAATCTTGTAACTTCCTTCTTTAAGTTGTAAGGTCTCCAGTGCTCCATGGAGTGGGGATTCGGGGATCCGTGGCTTTGGCAGTGGAGGGGCATTTGCCTTTTTGCTGCCAGAGCAACGTGTTATAGAGATGGGCAACGCTTTGGCGATACTCTTGGTGTTGCTAAGGTCAGTGGTGACCACTTTTCATCAGGTGGCCTGCTTGCCTGTGTGCCTACCATATGACATTAAAAGAAAAACAAATAAAAATTTATTTTAAAAAGTTATTTTTCTAGCTAAGGCTGCCGTCATTACCACTAGAGCGAAGAGATATAAATAATTTGTATTTGGCATTGGCTAGTTTGCTCTACCTAGGTTAACTTCTTGGAATACTTTGAACTTACAGTCCCAATGTTACCCTCTAGTTCTTTGACATTTGATAACAGTGCAATTAATCCTATTTCAATAAATATTTAACTTTCAATTATTTCAATACCTCCTATGACATACAGTTTGGATTGCAGTACCTTATAATTACAATTACCTATTCTGTAAGAAAGATTAAAATGCTGTAATGTTTCATAAATGTCTGAAAAATCATTGCAAACATATATGAATACTTTGTATTGAAGCCTACGTTATACTATCTCTGATTAGGCATAATTGATTGCTGTATGATTATTATAAAATACTGATAAAAAAGTACAAGTTTAATTGCCTCAGCAATGAGCTTATAGATATGTATTTTGGTATTGCCAGAAGGTGATTCATCATCATCATCACAGTGTACTAGTTTACTGCTGGGCTTGAGTGGAGTGTATTGCTCTAATCTCCACACATGGTGAGTGGGTTGGAGATCACAATGTTCAAAACAATGTTTTGTCTGCCTCGTAAGACATCAGTGTCCTTATACAACACCTGTAAGAAGAATAGTTGTTGCTATATGCTACTCTATCAGGCACTACACAACCAAGAATGTTTTATGTTAAAAATATACAATAGAAGATGCTGCCAGTCTCTGCTTGCAAAGCTCCTAGCCATTTTGCCTCATGAGTAAACCCATGCATGAGTAAAAGAGTCGGTGTGGTCCTCATGCACCACATCCTACATAAACAGATTCATTTAATTCGCTCGTGGGCTCATGACAGATCTTTCAGATCATGTCACTAGCATTGGTGCGATTGCATTGTTATAAAAGGTTCCAGAGTGTCATGTATTGCAATGAGGGTACATGTGAATACTTCAGTCTTGTTTCTTGCAGTGAGGGTATATGTGAATACCTCAGTCTGGTTTGACATAGGCGAGTTATTTGCGCGCGTTCTCCCTAATGGTAGCAGTTTTCCCTGTATACTCATATGTTACAGAGAAAGAAGAACTGGTGAACCTCTGCGTGTCTCATGTGAACAGCACGGCATACCGGCGGCGCGGCGTGGCGGGCGGCGGCGGCGGCCTCGGCGGCCCCGGCGGCCCCGGCGGCCCGCGCCCGACCGGCCCCTTCACCTCGCTCAAGGGGCTCACCACCAACATCAACGAGTTCATCAACAGCACGTTCGTTCGCACGCCGGGACCACCCTACGCGCAGCCGCCGCCCAATGCCAACAGTTAGTACTTGTTTGGAAGAACAAAGTATTAATTACTTGTATAAATTTGTTTTAAAATACTTAACTTCCTTATCATTCAGTTGTTATTTTTATTGACCTTCCAAGTAAACTTTACTTAGAACTGGGCATTTCGTAGATAGTAAATCGCGATTGGTGCGAAATTGAATTTAAAACAAGTTGATGGGCGTAATTAATTGAATGGATTCATTGATGTTACGGGCCACAGTTTATACATACAACAGGCTACCTCCAAATGTTGTTAACGCTCCAACCTTTTTTTTATTTTTATTTTATTAATTAGGAAGACCAACAACTTTATAATACAACAGTTATTCATATAAGAAATAGAGTGCCAAACATACAAACATAGACTATGTTGGTGGCTTATTCAAAAAGCTAAGGTTTAGGTTTGGGACTCCCATTTTCCGTACTTGGACTCAAATTCGGTCCTTTAAACGTGACTGAGAGCCGGCTATTGTAGCAAGCCCAACTCCTTCCAGAAGTCTATTAGTCTCTTGGGACAATTACAGACTTCTCGAAGGGACCCTGTTTCTATTGAGGCTTTAGTTCTGTAGCTGTCTCTCAGCTCACGTGAGCTGTTGTTTCCTCAGCTACTAAACATCCCCTGCACAGGTTTGTTCAGGGGGAAGTGCCCTGTAATTGTACCAACAACTGTCTTAAGTTCTCTACATTTTAGATTTAGTAGTCTTGTAGTTAGCTTAGGGAATCTTTCGCTCACCATAAACTTAGACTGCCTACATCCGGGTGTAGGGCCGGATTTAGGGGAGGGCAACCGGGGCGAAAGCCCCGGGGCCTCCACAAACGGGGGGCCCCCACAATAGACTTCGGAGAAAAAATCTTATAAATTCCAATTAGTAAACATCTTTTCCTTTGATATTTTTTTTTTTGCTCTTTTACCTTTACCTACAAAGTAAAATAATAATTAAATTCATAATATTTACTTATTAACTAAAGGCGAGGGGGCCTCCACTCCTTCGTTGCCCCGAGGCCCAGAGGTCCAGAACCTCTAAATCCGGCCCTGTCCGGGTGTGCTTTCCCAGCGCTTGTTGTGCTGGTCATTTGTATGTTTGCTCACCCACGAGCGTAGTGTATTATTCAAAAAGCTTATAAAATTATAGGGATATAAATTGAGAAAATTATTAACGAAATTTTAACATGAAAATATGAGTGTAGATAAAATAGTGTATGCAACTGCATTTAATTAGGTATTAAAACACTGGTGTCAAACTATTATCATACTCTCATGTTTTAATACTCCCTTTTATATTGTGAGTTGCATACACTACTATTAATTAAAGTATTATGTAATAATGTCTTATGACATTCTTAACAATTTTATTGACATATTGATAATTTATTATGTTAATATTATCATTTGGATAATTTTAAATTACAATTGGATTTTGAATATTATTATGATATTTATTATTAATTTTTGACTCATCATCATCGTCATCCTATCAGCCGAAAGACGCTTCACATTGCTGGGCATAGGCCTCCCCCACAGATCGCCACAAAGGCCGGTCCTGTGCCTTCCGCATCTAGCTGGTACCTGTGATGCCAGGTCGTCGGTCCACCTTGTGGGAGGCCTACCCACGCTGCGTCTTCCGGTACGTGGTCGCCACTCGAGAACTTTACTGCCCCATCGGCCATCTGTTCTTCGAGCTATGTACCCTGCCCACTGCCACTTCAGTCTGACAATCCTTAGGGCTATGTCGGTGACCATCTGTTTGCGGATCTCCTCATTTCTGACTCGATCGCGCAACGAGACTCCGAGCATAGCCCTTTTCATTGCCCTATTACATTGGGTAACAGTGAGTTTTCTTATAAGGCCCACAGTGAGCGGCCACGTTTCAGTTCCGTAGGTCATCACTGGCAACACATTGGTCAAAGACCTTCGTCTTGAGACACTGCGGTAATTGGGACGAAAATATATGTCGTAGCTTCCCGAACGCTGCCTTTCGTCCTTTCGATTCGTCGATTGACCTCTTTCTCAAAATTGGACCTACCTAGCTGGACTATTTGTCCTAGGTATGTATAGTCGTCAACAACTTCAAGTGGAATGCCTCCAACTGTCACTGGAGTAGGCACAACATGGGACATTCGACATAATTTTCGTCTTGTCCATGTTAATTTTTAGACCTACTTGTTGAGAGGCATACAGATGATAGTCAATTCGGCACCGCTGTAGAGACTGGAGCACCGCCCAATCGTTTCGATCGAATCGAAGGCTTTCTCATAGTCCACAAACGCCAAGCATAATGGCCGGTTATACTCTTCGGTCTTCTGTATAACCAGCCGCAGCGTATGTATGTGGTCTATGGTACTAAAACCTTTTTGGAACCCGGCTTGTTCGGGAGGCTGGAAGTCATCAAACCTGCGTGCTAGACGATTCGTAATGACTCTCGAATACAACTTATAGACATGGGTCAGCAGCGATATTGGTTTGAACTTCTTCAAGAGAGCCTTATCACCTTTCTTGAAGAACAATATCACTATGCTTCTGTGCCATACTTCCGGCGTTTTCCCCTCGAGTATGACGAAATTGAACAGCTTCTGAAGGGTCTTAAGCACACGTTTGCCACCAGCTTTCAGAAGCACAACCGTAATTCCATCATCACCTGGCGCCTTACTAATCCTGGAGCCATACTAATCTCGTACAGGCTGATGTCCGGGATATCTTCGGTGTAGTGTCGGGTTAATTTGGCTCTGCAGTCTTTTGCCATACTGGTAACAGGTGCCCGTGTTGTCGTGTAAAAATTGTCCATAGAACCTCTCGACTTCCCTCAAAACCTCGGACTTGGTCGAAACAACTCTGACGTCATCCGTTTTCAGTCTCGTCAACTGGCTCTGTCCAATCGACATATCTCTTGCAAAGACTTTAAAGCCTTTGTTCCGCTCGATCGCCGCCTCAATATTGGTAGTATTTAAGCGGTGTATGTCGCGAGTCAGAGACTTGGAGATCCGTCGATTAAGTTGCCTAAATTGAGAGACGTCATCAGGGGATTGCAGTCTTTCTTCCATGAGTTTGAGAGTATCGTCAGAGATTTTGTTGGTTCTTTTTGTACGGCAGATTTTGTAAACTTTCACCCAACCTGTTATTGTAGTCGCCCACGTCAACGCACTCTCCTAGGCACTCGAAGCAATTGTTGTTCACGAGGGATTTGTGGACGAGGAACCCGACATCACCTAGGGACAGTTGGTCGCCTTTCCGGAAATAAAGCAGATTTCTGGACTTCAGGATTATCGAGTCTTTCTTCGGACTTCAGATAACCCTATAATATCCCAATGTAATCTGCTCACCACTTCCTCCAGTTCCACGAGCTTTTCGTCGGTCCGCAGTGTCTGGACATTGTATGTGGCCAGGGCCAGGGGTCGTACTTTGTGGGAGCCTCGTCGCTTCTGGAGATTCTTCGCACCCCCACTTTTTGACACCCAACTTTTTACTGTAACTTTATTATTTTAACAAAATTATACAGAATTGACATTGAAATTATAGTCTTGAACTAGATAAGTAATATAATTTATTTTGACTTGTAACGAATGTTATGCATAAATGATTATGCTGGTCCAGCTCTATGGTGCAGGTAGTAAAAAGATTAAGTTTCAGTTTAACTCCGCAGACGTCCACTGTTGATCGTAGGCCTCCCAACACGCTCCAAATTATGCAATGGTAATACATACTCGTACTTCACAATTATTTAAGAGAACACATACTACTTTGCAGGCAATTGCTACAATGCCGGCCACGCGCACGCGCCGCCCGCCGCCCCCGGCGAGTACCCGGCCGCGCGCCGCGAGCGGTTCACCACCCGGCCAGGTACGTCGCCACAACCTCGCCACTCCCCACGTACTGCGCGGCTAGCACAAGTTTGCCCGCGACATTGTTCGCGCCGCGAATCAGTTTTTATTTCCTTCTAATACTAAGGAAGGGCCAGTTTCACAACTTTCTGATAAGTCCCAGATATCTTGCTTGACAGATACTTGTGATGCCGTGTTCCTTTTGTCAGTATGAGACGAAAGATATGGCATCACGGATATTGTCTTTTTTTATTTATGAAACAAACGATTACATGCAAACGAACATGTCTTACAAAATGCAAGGTGTCTCAAAAGAAAGTTTATATTTATTTAGTTTACTGCGTGAACGCAACGAATATGTCGAGTTATGTCAATCGTTAGCCTGGCTCTTGGGAATTCAGTTGCTATGGAGCGTTTCTCAGGAGCAGACCGCGCGTTGTGCGTGCGAGAGTTTTACAAAAACGGTGATTCGGCTACTGTAGCGCGTAGGAGATTCTGCAGTATTCGAGGTTTTCGCCACTTAAATGATGGGCCAAGCATTCCTCTTATTCGAAAATGGGTCAAAAAGTTTGAAGAGACCGGTACAACGCTGGAAATACCTAAATCCGGGCGATCAAGGTCATCAAGAACGGTAGAAAACGTGGAGAGTGTTAATCAATCTGTTCGTTATGACCCGAACCTTTCTATTCGCAAGCGCGCAAGTGCTTTAAATGTGCATAGATCATAATTACACCCCATTTTGCACAAAGATCTAAAGCTGCACCCCTACAAAATTCAATTGTTGCAAGAATTAAAGCCCCAAGATGCCAGTCAGAGGCTTGACTTCGTAAATCAGGCAATTGAGCGCTTTTCAACGTTTACCAACATTTTGTTTTCGGATGAAGCTCATTTTCATCTTAATGGACACATAAATAAGCAGAATTGCCGCTACTGGAGTGCAACGAATCCGAAACGCAAGCATCAGAAACCCCTTCATTCGCATAAAGTGACCGTATGGGCAGCGATGTCGGCGCGAGGAATTATCGGCCCTTACTTTTTTGAAGACGAAAGGGGGCGTGCAATTACAGCGAATTCAGAGCGTAATGTGGAGATGTTAGACGACTTCTTGGTGCCTAAACTGCAAAACTTTCCTGGCTATAACCAAAGAACATGGTTCCAGCAGGACGGAGCAACGTCACACACGTCCAATACATCTCTGCCACGAGTTCGTGAAATTTTCTCGGGCAAATTGACATAAATTGGCCTCCACGCAGTCTTGATTTAACCCCTATGGACTTTTTCCCATGGGGTTATCTTAAATCTAAAGTTTACGCCAATAAACCGACTTCCCTGGCGCGTTTGAAAGAAAATATTCGTCACGAAATGGCAGCCATCACTGAGTCCACCTGCCGAGCCGTCATAAGTAATTTTACTGTTCGATTAAATGAGTGCCGCGAACGCGAGGGTCTACATTTGGACGATATTATTTTTAGGAAATAAATTGTGTATTTTAATAATCAATAAATATTTTTTCAATACACGGCTTACTTTCTTTTGAGACACCTTGTATAACGGTCATTATGTAACCACCACCGTTTCCCACAATGTGGGAAATATATCTGTCAGATAAGATATCGGAAACTTATCAGTAGGTAATGCAGGCCACTAGAATAATTATAGAGAAGCAGACAGGTATGTCGCGCCGTTTCTCGTTTGTCACTCTCGTACGCACACTGGTACTGCCTTGTATTTATATATATGAGGTATGCAAGTTTGTAAGGGATCAACCTAACAGCTTTTAGACGGCTAAAGAAATGTTTCCAAGGAACACGAGAAACACAAATAGGCTAGTTAAGGAACATTTACCTAAAAGCACACGTTTCCAAAAAAATGCATACTCAATGTGTATAAAAATTTATAATAAAGTTCCTGACGAAATAAAAATATTTTTATCTGCAAATTGAAAAAATTTCTTCAAAAGGAATGTTTCTATTCTGTAGCTGAGTTTATATCTTTCAATACCTGCTTCTAGAAGAGTAATATAGGTAGTAATAAAAATGATGTGACGTGTATGTGGGAGAACGTGTATAGAACTTAAACAAAGAAATATGAATAATAAATCTATGTATATTATTACCAATAATATAATAAATGGACAGCAACAGATGGAGAGGACATATTTTAGTAGCTTAAGTGATGTACTTAGATTTAGCAAAATACAGACAAGTTGACAATCATTAATTATTATTTCTATAGAAATAACAAAATAGAACATAGAAATAATATGCGTTATACGGTTAAGCAAGATTACCTAAGGAAGACAGTTCAGAGCACTGGTGGTGCCGTGTCCGCAGTCGGACAACGTCTGACCTGTCGAGAGCGATGGCCGCCTTTTTATAGACTGCGGTGTACCCGCATGTGGTTTTTAATTTAAGAACACTACCTTCATTTTATAAAAATGAAGATAAATACAATAATAATATTATCTCCCACACGGCCATACTGACGAGCAGCCTAATTGGCTTGCGATACACTATCTCAAAATTACAATTAAACAAAAATGTATGTGTAACATAAGAAATCAATGCTTAAAGAATACTTAGAGTCAAATTATATCATGACAATACAATGCACGTATCTTTACTCGAGTTACATTACGACAATTTACTAAAAACATCATCAATTTACATAAACTAGCATAAATGTAAAATCCAATCAAATTATCCTTGTAGGAAACACTGATTAGGTCTCATGATCATAACAATTCAATTTGTCAAACGTGACCGAAATCATACTTTTTATCCTATTTACTTAAGGAAAACCAACAGCAATGATTACAATATAATATAATACCAGTATTATTTTATATTAGCACAGAGCCAGTTACAGGCTTCCACAGATAAAAACTGTATAATTTAATACATACTTAACTAAAAGTCAAGCATACCGAACAGTCTACAAGACTTTACGATTTCAAATTTAAACTAAAATATACCTACAATACTCGAAAGTAATGCAACAATAGTCAACTCCATAATAACATGGTTTGAAAAATGCCACAACGCATCGAAGTAATAGTTGAGTATGCGGTCTCTCGCTGACTCACAACTTGTGTTAAATAAATCAAGATTAATTCTCCTGGATAAAACATTAAAATTATTCATTGCTCACGATAGAAAGGTGTTCCTTCTGTAGTTGGTAGAATACGCCAAATTGCATGGCAATGGCCAAATCACATGAGCCATATAAACACCAAATCACATGGTACTAATGGTCAAATCACAGGTACCTGAATGCCAATCCTCACGGCAGTGGCCAAAACACATGGCAATGGTTAAATCATATAACCCCAAATGCCAATTCTCAAATCAGTGGCCAAATCAACTACAATTAAATGCCAAATCACAGGGCAACGGTCAAATCAAATGACCCGCACATCGCACCAAACACCCAGCACAACACCGCTGGCCACCGATATATTGTACAGGACAATTTATCGGAGCACCGATGAACGAAGAACGAAAGTCCCTTGATGATCCATTATGCAACAACTCCCATTTATGCATTTATAAAGAACGGCCATATGACGTGAGGCAATAAATCAAGACTTCTCTCATTAATGGATGAGCAGCTAGTTCCACATCCTGACCACGGCCGCGAGCCGAATATGATGTCATCACAGTATTTCCAGCAATCCGCAAGGCGGTGCTTCGATTGACGTTGCGTATTTTATTCAACATGATGTCTAGGCTCAAGACCGCCCTCGTGTGTTATCTGAAGCTAAAATACCACAGCACAGTACCATGTTCGCTCGATCATTCCTGACCCTATGATTGTAAAAGACTATACTAGCTCTCCTCTTATCATTCTAAGTTCAAAACAATATTCCTTAACTCGTGGAAATACAAATCGAAATCTATAAACATTGCTAACGCTTCCACTTAGTGACGTTGATTCGTCTTACTTTTGTAATCCGTAGGTACTTATAGACTCTAGTAGTACCTTTGTAATACATAGAAGCTAGTACAGTACTGGCCGTACTCTTGTATGTAGATACACTACTGTTAGACTATACAGTATCTCAATATGAAATTGCTAAAATCGTAAAATAGTAAATTTAACAAGCTTTACTTTACTAAGCCCACTTTACTTTATCAGCTCATGGTCAGGTTAGCACAAATTTCAATTACTGAGTCGTTAATCGTTAATAATGTACCCAAAATAAACATCTCAGAACATGTCACCTCTATTATTGCAAGGTGTCTGTATCTTCAAATACAATCACACAGAGCTATCCCGGTTGCTCTACCCGAACTTACAATGAAAATTTCAACTTTATAATTATAAATCAGTCGTCATCTGTGGTCAACCTGATGATCATCGCCGTGATTATCCATTAGGTAGGATTTCCAATCCCCGTGATTACATACTAGCCAACTTTAGGGCTTTTCATCGGAATCACATTTTATTAAAGAAATTACACTCTACTCTTGTACCCTAGACAAAACAATTGACTAGTCTCCATATTTTTTGTATTTGATTCATCGTAAATCATGTAGGAACTTTCCACACCATTGACCCGTACTCACTACTTAAACAACTATATTGCCAGTAGTATGCAATGCAAATTCCCAGCGCTGCAACTTCTATTTAGCCAATATCTAAAGCAGCGTCATAAGAGAGCAACTGAGTTTTGCCACGGTCACGGTCCGTGGATAACAGAATCGGAAATTCATTTTCCATTAAGTCACTTGCTTCAGGTCTCATTAGTAATCAAATTCAAAATATAACCTACTTTCATTTGTCTACCAGCGAGGTAAAACGCTTTCATTCAACTGTGTTAACGTCTCTAAAAATGTATCGTTCTTTACATTAGATACATAATTTCCAAATTTGGAAATGAAAAGCTTCTTTCTGCCTTCAACAGTTTTAGGTAACAGTATAATGATAAAAATAAAACAAGCATTTATTATTTTTTCACAAACAAATAAATGATACGTAAGTAGGTCAGTACTATATAATTTTTGTAGCTATATTTATTTGTGAGAAACTGGTGCCTGAAATAAGTTCCATAGAACCTGTGATACAGGTAAGCAGGCTCCCACCCCATGGATTTACAAAACAGACTATGTAACATTTTTAGTACTTCTGACCTAAAAGAATAAGATATTACATTCATTAAGTTTATGTGTCTATCAGTTACCACACCAAAACAACTAAACAAGTAAAGTAATCGTCATCGTCTTAACTTTTTTTTTCACTGTTCGATCGAGTCTACTCTATCTGTGACTACGTTACGTGTAAGTTCCCATTTTAAACAATTTAACAATGTTTGTAATAACGAAGAGGTCTCATATCCAGCCGTCTTCCAAAAAAATCAGAACATAAAAACTTGCAACATCCGAGACTTTCGGGGCTCTCAGCCCAAAGAGACACGACTCCCGGGCCACTCCAAATCAGCAAAATAAATCGGAGTGTTTAACCTCAACAACAGTGTAGGTACTACCAAACTTGTACTAGCCGAAGGATATGAATCTCACCATTGCTTACAGTGCCTCATCTTACAGGCACAACAACAGAACTCGAAATAGTTACTTGGTATCGGTAATCAATGAAATTTCAGTACTCGAAGCTAAAGTTAACATTATGTAACTGACTATTGAGCAATCACCAAAATATGTGGACTTTCTCATCATCATCATCATCGTTTAACATTATTTCACAAAGCTTGAAACAACTACCATCTGTTGGCCACGCTCCCAGAGGCTCCATCAGCCTAGTACGTAAAACACCAACATCATCTCTATCCGGTGATGCCACAAGCTTTGAGTAAACAAAACCAACCACATAAACGTCATAAAAACTTTTGCTCGATAGTCGTCACGTATGGACTTAGTTGCTTAAATCCGTCTACCAAAGTCTTAAACAGGTCGAACTGAAGTAAGTCACAGGATTAACTAAGTCACTCAAAACATAATTTGAAACTATCTACCGTCAATATATTTACATTCCTTTCGATAAAATAATTTGTCACCAACAAAAATGACGTTACCTCCTAATTAAACTGACTTTTTTTTTTTTTTAATGTTGGAGGTAGCTTTATAGAATAATCGTATTTTGGCGGTCAACGTTAAAACCACAATAAAATCATACCCTCGGCAAACAAATATTGTTCATCGTTTACTTTTGTGTTCGTATTCGATTCTAGACAGTAATAATTCATTGTAAAACAAAATTAAATTGTAACTCCGTAATTTGGTACATAAAAACTTAGTCGGACTTTCTCAATTTTGTTCTTTACACGTTCTACGCGGAAACAAATGCTTCTAATTCGGTTATAAACTCATTTGAATCAAGTAAACTCGTAACGACTCACCGAATGCTAATTTGCAGCCTGTAGTTGTTGTGGACCCTATGATGTCTGGTTTTGCATCTGCATTCACTCGACACTTCGCGTCGTCGGAAGCATCCAGTTTCCTCAGCCTCATGCGGGCGGTGCGAAAAGATCACGATGTAACATGAAAACAAAGGACATTGCATTAGAAATATTGTGGGACGTTGGGATCCTTTATCCCACTTCTGATGTGGGAGAACGTGTATAGGAATTAAACAAAGAAATATGAATAATAAATCTATGTATATTATTACCAATGATATAATAAATGGACAGCAACAGATGGAGAGGACATATTTTAGTAGCTTAAGTGATGTACTTAGATTTAGCAAAATACAGACAAGTTGACAATCATTAATTATTATTTCTATAGAAATAACAAAATAGAACATACAAATAATATGCGTTATACGGTTAAGCAAGATTACCTAAGGAAGACAGTTCAGAGCACTGGTGGTGCCGTGTCCGCAGTCGGACAACGTCTGACCTGTCGAGAGCGATGGCCGCCTTTTTATAGACTGCGGTGTACCCGCATGTGGTTTTTAATTTAAGAACACTACCTTCATTTTATAAAAATGAAGATAAATACAATAATAATATTATCTCCCACATGTAATATTATGTAAGTCAGTCCCTGAACTAAAATAATTATTGGTAATGTGTATTGACACTTATAATTATTTGAGATTTATATTGTGTTGAGCCTAATAATTAACATACACATTTGACATTTTGAATTGACTTACGTGTATAAGAATTCTCGTAATTATAATTAAGGATTTCTCTAATTGATAAAATGTAATTAATGGTTATTATGTATTGATATTTGCATGTCAGTGCCTAAACTGACTGAATGTGAGAACTGCATCTCTGATCATTGTATCACCTACATTGTTAATGTACCTACCGCATTTACAGCAAATAAATTATTCTAATTCTAGCGGTGCTGATCATGTCATAATTGGAATAATCACACTACCATTTTATTTTATTACCACTGGTAATTACAAAAATGTATCTTAGGTTCACATTAGCCGGTCCTTTGCAATTGGCCCATGGCTTTTTGACTGAGTACCGTCCGTGGTTGGTCTATGGTATATGCATGTTGCTTAGCGTATTGATTGCGACGTCCAACTCATTGATCACGTCACGTGGCCGGCGGGGTTGTGTACAATAGTGCGTGTGCCTGCGTAGGCGGCGAGCCGGAGCTGGAGCTGCGCGTGCCGGCGCCGCCCCCCGCGCCCGCGGACCCCGCCTCGCCCCCCGCGCCGCGCGCCGACACCGCCGACTGCTACGAGATCGAGGACCTGGACGACGCCGGCTGGGAGTTCGTGACCCGCCCCGCCGACCCCCTGCCCACCGGTACATTGCATGCCTCGACGCGAGGCCGGCCGCACTTTGCGTTTCGGACGTTTCGCGCGAATAAAAAAGGCATGGATCACCGGCGCATCTAGTGTGCAAGGTTTCATAGTGTGATACGGACGATAAAAGCTCCTACATACAAAGTGCCACCGGCCTTATATTTCGAAGGTCCATCTCACTATTTAGTTGTTTGTGTTACCTGTAGTCCGTGTACGTGTGTCAAATAAAAAGCGATGTCCACTTTGGTAACCCAACCAAACTAATACCATATAATGCCTTACCCTATTTTGGTGATACAGTAATGGGTTGCGCCGCCACTGCTAAGGTCCTTCACCGGAGACGGTTTCCATTACCTAAGAATTCCACTGGTACATTAAAACTCCCTCTCGCTCGCACTCGAAACAATATAAATGCCTCATAACTAATTCATGAATGCTACCGTATTATCATTATTCAACTTTTAGGATAACTTCATAAATGTTGTGATCGGGGGTGACGGGTGGATGGGGGATCTCTTTTCGCTCGCCGCCGTAGATCCTGATCGACCAGGACTTGCAACGGTGGAGACGAGTGTTTCCTGCCCCTCAATCATAAAAGTGGTGTTCATTCCACAGATTCGGAAGTGCTGATGACGCCCTCGGAGGCCGGGGCCACCCTGTCCCCGGACAGCGCGCTCCCCGAGCGACTGCGCGCCGGCGGCACCCGCGGCGGCGGCGGCACCCACGCCGGCGGCATCCACGCCGGCGGCATCCGCGCTGGCGGCACCCCGCAGCGCGCCGCTTCCGAGCTCGAGCTGCGGACAGGTGAGCTCTCGTGTGTAGCATCATGATGACACTGATCAATATGGGAAACAAGAACGAAACGAACTCACTGGTTCATTGATAGTATGATGTGTATTTTAAATTTTTATAGTCAAAGCTTGAAACAATGGTTTATGACGAACCTTTTATGTATTTGCATTGGCACATAAAATCTGGCTCTGTTTACTCATCGTCGATTGGGACTTTTCGCGGTTCTAAGGTCCACAGTAAAATATGGCAATCCGGAGCCGGGAGGTCTTTGAGCAAAATAAAACCCACTGGCTAGATGCGTCATTTTACCGTTGTTTCTGACCTTACTCTTTAGTACGTCAAAATAGGCAAAGTTATCGACTGTCGGAAATCAAAAACGCCCCAATACAAATACTCGACGAATCCTCGAATCCTCACCGGCGAATGATCGTCAGCAGGGGGCACGCCCCCCCGGGACGAGGAGCCGGACACGACCAGCCTGCAGGACGAGCCGGTGATGGACTCCCGGCCGGCGGAGGAGGGCGGCGAGGCCGACGAGGGCGACAGCGGGGGCGCCGAGGGGGAGGCGGAGGGGGAGGGCCTGGGCGGCGCGGCGGCGCTGGCGAGCCTGCGCGACGAGGCGGCGCTAGACGGGCTGAACGTGAAGCAGCTGAAGGAGCTGCTGGCGCGCAACCGCGTGGAGTACCGCGGCTGCCTGGAGCGCGAGGAGCTGCTGGAGCGCGCGCGCCGCCTCTACCGCGACCACGCCAAGTATAAGGACGGTAAGCAGCGCAGGGCGTGGCAACCCCGCCACGGAACGTCTGACATTCATAGTTCATACATTTACAGCTCCCGCACCGGTCCGGTGTTGAGACACATTTGAAAATGTTTGAAAACATCCCCTGTGGCAGCAGTTTAGTAACAGTTTGAAACAAAATGAACCTGTTTCACTGGTGTGGGAGCAACTCATATTGGTTACCTTCATCCAAACTTAATTCTACATCAACCGTGGTCCCTAGTGTGGTCCTTAGATAGAAAATCGGGACATGGTCCAACACTATGGCTAATTTTGACGTATGCGATATAGATGTTACCATTACAACCCTAGTTGACACTTGGAATTACTGCGACGGCGCGTTTTCTGTGTAGTCAAAATAAAGTGCAGTTATTGTTAAAATATGCATTTTACCTTTTACTTGGTCATGAAGAACTCTTTAATACTAGAGAATTAGACGTGGACTTTTTCAAAACGAGCATTCGTTTTTGCCAGATCGCCTACACATGAGTGCCATCCTAGTATAAGCATTTGTAGATTATGATACCTGAAGCCTTCCTGCCTAACTGTTTACGATGGTAAAAGGTTATCCAAAAAAGCAGGGCGATATTGAAATGGAATAAAACAAACTGTATATGTGGCTCAAATTCTTTTTTTCTTTGAAAGGCCTCGTATGCTATTAAGTAATTTTCATTTTTTTGTTCACTTTTCAATAATTCTGCCGCATAGATCCGGCTGAATTTGAACGATGGCTTGGGTTTTGTTGCCTATGAGGGCATCGGTCGATGGCGTCTTATTGGCATAGACCGGTGACTTTAGGAAACCTTACAAGGAAAAATCTAGTGGTGTCAAATCGCACGATCTTCGCAAATTGAACGAAGGCGTCTATCGTCTAATGGGCGCAACGAGCGCAACGTTTCAACTTTTCACTTGTTCGTTAGTGGACGTGCTGCTCAGTCGTGTAACTTGCCATGATGATTTGGCATCAGGGACTGAATAATAAACAACAGTTAGACAGATCCCGCTAATATAGAATGGCCACCACAGACTGTCAACATCGACCCGTCCCTATAATATAGTCCCTAAAATAGCTCTAAGACTTCCATCTCGCTCGCTTCATTCGCGACGTCTCTCGCGAGCGAGATGGCAAGCCGTAAGCGATAGCGTTCGAGTTAGGCGATCGGGCCCTTGTTTTGCTTACCACCATACGTTCGATTTGCATATTTGTCTCCCGCAATAAAAATTTCTCCCCACGCTTATCAAAACATTACCAATAACACATGACACGTATCTGTCGTTAGACATTGACAACCTGCCTCTCGAGGAGTGCTGCAAGATCTGCATGGCGGCGCCGCTGGAGTGCGTGCTGCTGGAGTGCGGCCACATCGCCGCCTGCACCGCCTGCTCCAAACAGCTGTCCGAGTGCCCCTTCTGCCGGCAGTACGTCGTTCGCGCCGTCAGGTTCTTCCGCTTGTGAGGGCCGCCGCCGCGACACCCCTGCATGGAACCGCTGTGTGTGGTTCGAAGGCGCGAAACGCGAAGCCGGTCCTCCGGGCCCTAATTATAGATCCACAGCCAAAAGTACATTGTAAATAAAATTGTATATTTTTTTATGTTCGCGAAAACGTATATGGAGCAGTTACTCTATGCTATCTAGTACCCGTCGGGCCGTGTCTCGAGTCGTAGCGCTATAAAATAACGCGGCTCGAGAACAACTTAGGTGTAGGTCTTAATATTTGCGAATTATTTTATTTTGGTCGTGTACAGTAGTTCTGCCTACCGACAAGGGTCTGTATCGTTATGTAAAGCGGACGGTGCCCTCAAACCCGCTCACACGAGCCCGAAATGGTGCGTGCGGTACGAAAAACCACTGCTCTCGATCGCATTCTGTAAATAATATCACGTATAGACAATACTTGACCCCGCCCCCCTGGTGACAGGCCGTTTACGGCGTTGCTATTGTGGCAGTGCGCAGTCGCAATCTAAAGATTTGAAGTACAAAATGCTAGTACAGTTTGCATGTTTTAGCGAGTTGACCGGGGCTCATACTTTTGTACACTAAGTCAGTCCCTACTAGAATATTAATTTCTCTATAATAGGATCACGGACCACGAACTCGAAAGACGAAGAGGACCTACCTCCGAGCTTAGACCTAGGAACAAAGAGACCAAGTGTGATTCTAACAACTCGGCGCTAGGTGTCGCTTTCGTCAGTAGAGGCGTTTCGGATATTATAATGACATCGTGAATTGCGGTAAAGTGTGTCTCAAATGGAAGAACCTGGTGGAATGGGTAGGCGAGGGTTTCTGATTTAGCAGTTGTCCCGGGATTATTGGGACGTTTATAAAGACGGTCATTGGACGTCGGGTCTATTGTGGCGCCGGCTGTGGCTTTTCTTACAGCATTGGGAAGTCATAAATGATCTCCAATATTCTTGCTACGCACACCATATGCCACATGAGCATATTGGTGCAGTATATCTTCTAGAAAATAATATAATTTGCTATTCGTTACGGCGTCTGCGACCATCGTCAGACCGTCGTGATGGCGAAAGATATGAAACATCTTTGTAGGCTGCGAAGAAACGCGAAATGGTGAATTCGAGAGATTAATGGTTAATTTTGAAAATTACAGAGAAAGTGACGATATTATGTGTATAATCCAAGCAAGTACACTCTGTGCGTATTTTCTAAAAAGTTTAATAATGAAATAACCGAGCAAGTTATTTTAAATTTTATGGAGGAGTGTTTGTGGTCCGTGGTAAACAACGTGTATTATCAGACTAAGGAAGACAGTGATAAAGCTCCACAGACTGAGAGTTATACAGGAAAATGGAAGAGTGCGCTTTGAAAATAATGCAATGACCGAAATTATAAACTAAACTACTGCATACATGTAGTGACAGTAAAAGATAATGCACTAAAAAGATTCAGTATAATACTATGACCGCAAACGATATTTACCAAGAATTTTCAAGATTCGGCTTCTATCTTAGTAATCCCGACTTCAATATGCAGATTTTAAAACTAGATTATTACTGGCAATCATCTCACCTGAGTCACTCAAGATGACTAAAGTGCTCACGGCTGAAAATAAAACAAAATTTGTTAGACGGTCAACAAGAACAATTCGTGACAACTTCCAACAAAATCTCTATGAAGAAAATCAATGACGCCATACCGGAACACCATAAATTAAGTGCAGACTTATCTTGCAAGGGAAGTTCATGCAAAGAATTAAACGGGTATTGGGCCAGTTCCCGTTTCGTTCTGGTGTGCACAGCAAGCTTAATTCTTCTAACAGAACTTTACCTGGACATAATTCCGATTTTTTTTTAATTTGGGGAGATTGTTCGGAAATAGTGTAAGGTAATTTAAGTTTTCGAGCTCGAGGGGCCTGTGCTACCTTGAGGGGGGCCAAAAAAACTTTTTTTTATAACTCGAAAACGGCGGGCTATAGCAAAATGGTCTTACACTAAAGATCTACATACAATTCTCTACAACTTTTTCTTAATACACTTGTTCAAACTGTTTGGATCGTAAATGGTTGGGCCGCTTACGAGCAAAACATGTACATAAAAATACATGTATTTTTTTATACAATTTCCTAAAAAAAGGATATTTTACCTACCACCACAACCGAGACTGTTTTACTCGTAAACGGTTGAGAATATGAAAAAGCATATAAAGCAAAAGTTGTAGAGAATTTTATGTTGATTACCTTAGTGTAAGAGAAATTTTTGCTATAGCCCGCCGTTTTCGAGTTATAAGCAATAACTGGAAAATGTCCACAGATTTCGAGGTTTTTTGGCTACTCTCAAGGTAGCAGAGGCTCCTCGAGGTTGAAAAGTGACAGGCCGTCCATGCCGGCTTTGCTATTGTGGTAGTGCGCAGTCGCAATCTAAAGACTCTACAAGGAACGACACTACTCGGCGGTCGGCACAGAACAAAATGCGAGTACAGTTTACATGTTTTGGCGAGTTGAGTGGGACTTCTACTTTCGTAAAGTATGTCATTCCGTACTAGAATATTCACTTCTTTATATTCGTAGTTTCGGATCACGAACAACGGTATCAAAGACGAAGAGGACTCACCTCTGAGGTTAGACCTAGGTTAAAATAGTCGTAAAGTGTGATTCTAACAACGCAGCGCCAGATGTCGCCTTCGTCAGTAAATGCGTTTTGGGTCATCGTAATGACATCGTGAATTGCGGTAAAGTGTGTCTCCACTGGAAGAACCTGGTAGAATGGTTAGGCGAGTGTGTGAAGTTTCTAAAGAACTCAGACGTTTATAAAAATTGTCATCGGACGTCGGTTTTGTCATGGCGCCAGCTATACCATTCCTTACTTTATTGGGAAGCCATAAACTCCAAAATTCTTATGCCACGTGAGCAGATTGGTGCAGTATATGTTCTAGAATAATTGGCTATCCGATATGGCGTCTGCGACCATTGTCAGACCGTCGTGATGGCGAAAGATATAAAACATCTTTATATGCTATAATGTTTTAAACTATCGCGAGTAGCCGTCAACAAAGGTACGCGGTAGGAAACCCGGAACATACTTTTAAAATAGCTTTGTATGCTGTCGTGTACTTCGAGTTTGGTGTACATTTTCAAAATCACGGGGAAGGTGACGATATTATTGGTATAGAAATAATCCAAGGATATCAGCACACACTGCGCGTATTTTCTAAAAGGTTTGATAACGAAATAACCGAGCAAGTTATATTCCATTTTATGGAGGAGTGTTCGTGGTTCGTGATAAACAACGTATATTATCAGACTAATAAAGACAAAGTCGTAAAGCTCTACAGAATGAGAGTTGTACAGTAAAATGGAAGATTATGCTTTGAAAATAATGCCTTGGCCGAAATATAGGTTTTAAGACTTTCGTGGTTATTCACTACACATATTATCGGGTTTATTACCACAGTTACTATTGTTTTTACCTCGTTACTAACCGTGGTAACTAACCCGATAATAAGTACGTAGTGAATGTGTATTGGCCGAAAGTAACAAACACGAGATATTAACCATGGTATAAACTATACTACTGGATACATGTAGTGACAGTACACGATAATGCACTAAAAAGATTCAGTTGCAATTATTATAAGAAACAGGCATTAGAAAGCGAGCATATATGAGAGACTGTTCGAGCATGCGCGACACTTTAAATATCAACATGAATTGACCCTTCTCTTGACAGCACTTGACGTTTTTCAAAATCAAGCTGCCGGTACCAGTTACTTCAAAGCCACTCACACACCAGGGGGGTCACGTTGGTAGGGACTAGTGGTATTTTTAACGCGTAGCTTTGGCTCTGGCCTATACAAACCTCAATCTTCCAGCTAGAACCTTAAAAGTAACACTTATCGAGATTCATCTGTAGTTAAAAAATAGACATGACAAAAGGTTACGTACACGGTTACAAGTGTCGTACGTTAGAACGTACGATGCCGTAACGTACGACAATAATAATAAATGATTCGGCAACAATCTGACCGTAACCATAGCTGTGACAAATTTTATATTGTTGCCAGCTGTCTTGTTATTAGTCATTGTATAATTTCTTAATACAGCTCAATAGTAATTTATTTTAGATGTATAATAAAATAAGTATGTAAAACGTACGGCAGGCGAGGAGGCGCGCCGGCGCAACGCCGCGTTCTCTTAGTGCGATCGTTTCGAATTTAAAACGTTATAGATATTTAGCTGTGTAGCTATAGAACGCTAGCAACTATTTGGCTGTGTAGTTTATAATCATTGTTCGTTGCAAACTGGGCTACAGGAGGTGATTCGGGACACTTATCACTGCTCGATGATTCGGGACCGGTGATTGATCTGTTGTCAATCAATTGGTAATCAGGTCAGGTTATTACGACTGCGATGTGTAGCTATCATCACTGTTAAATTTCTTTTAACACGATTTCACATGGTGAATCAAGGACAAGGAAGGAAATTGAATAAACCTATTATTTTATATTGATATGTTAATTTTTATATTAATTGAATATTATATACGCGACACGGTATTTTGTTCCAATATATATTTTATACAGATCAACATTATTTTATTTCCATACAATACATATACAAATATCATAATGTATGATGATGTGACGCCCGAATCGCCTGCCGGAGCCTCGAGCCCTCGCCTAGCAGAGCTGCTGTTCACTGCAGATACCTAGTACCCTTTACCTCAACTCTATATAAGTATGATATTGTAAATCGTCCAATATTACATTTGAAATAACACAAAGTCTTCTTGTATAGTCTCAATATTTTTCGTACCTATGGATAAATGATAATAAAGTATGGAATAATCTTTAGTGTATTTTTGTATGTTAATAGATAGGTTAGTTAATAAATTATGAGCCTACTGTACTGTACGCCGCGCGAATGGCGCGCCGAACTCCGCTAGATCCCAATAACGTATAAGTATAATAATTACACTGTCACAAAATGAATTTGTTAATAGTTGGTAATGGTCCGGCCGGCGCGGGCCGGCCGCGACGCAGCGGGAAATCAATAAACGGTCGTCGTAAATTGTTGTCGTTACTGGTTATTTTCATTCGCCGCTCGGCGCCGCCTCTCGCCCCTCGCCCCGCCGCCTCCCTTTCACATCCTCTAGGTTCGCCTATATCTATGTAATCCACACTCTTTTACATTTAAAAATCATAGCAAAATTATGTCGTGAAGCCCGGCCGCTACGCCGCCGCAACATTGCAAGCATATGTTGACCTGAGGTCCATGGTTTAATTTCTGCAACGAAATATTTGCGAACATAACGCTGTTCCGAGTAATACGTTCCATACAGTTGCTTGTAATCTGGCGAGCGCAGAGGCCGGGCCGCTCCGTCGCGCGGACGGCGCAAATCGAGCTTAAAACTCGCCAATGTTTTGAAAATGTGTATATTTTGGATACATGTTTTAGAAGAAGGTAAGTAGGGTGTACAACTTTCAGACTCCAATATGTGAAAAAATGATTTTATTATAAATTAGTTTCTTATTTTTAAGAACTCATATACATACAACAGATTTATCACTAAAAATCGTTCGCCCAAACAAGTTAATAGCGCCCTCACACGAAAAGAATCAACAAAACTATTGATTTGTTACTCAAATTAGCGCCTAATATTTATATGTATACCAAAATTAGTGTCGCAAAGAGGTGGTATTCTGGCAAGTGGTTACTCAAACATGTGTCAACGACTCATTTCGGTGTTTATTTTATTTAGCTAGATTCAAAACCTTGTTTCATCTAATCAATTCAGTGTTCAATACAATATTGTCTTGTGTAACAACTAAGCTTGTTTCCGCGAACGTCTTCCCTCCGTACAAATAGCGCAGTCCGCTAGTCCCTCCCGAAGGCGTGCGTGTCCGCGGGCGCATCGACGCGCAGCACGTGGCTGGCGAGCGCGAAGTAGCCCTCGTAGTGCGCGTCGCGCGGCGTCGTGTCGTAGTGGTAGTGCCCGCCGTCGCCGTGCTCGCCCCAGCCGTGGAAGTGCTGCACGCGCAGGTCCAGGCCCTGGACACGGGTACCAGTTTGACCGTCAAGTCTAAATTATCATTGAGGGAGACATATTAAGCAGCTGTTAGCTTTTTATATTATACGCCCAGCAGACAAACAGGTGAACCACCTGATGGGAAGTAATCACCGCCGCCTATGGACATCAGCACCTCTGATGAGACATCTGATATACCGCTGAAGGATCCCATCTTCCAACCCCCATCCCATAAAGCGCATGTATTTGACGAACGGCTTAACGTAGCCCTACGTCACAAGCAATCAGTCCACTGCTGGACATAGGCCCCAATGAGCACCAATCCTCACCACCGATTGATAGACCGCTAAGAAAGGAGCAAGGCTCACGTACCAGGTCCCCAGTGACGAGCGTGCCGACGTGCGTGATGGGTGCGCGCATCTCGAAGAAGTGCAGCCACTCGTCCACGTCCTCGTCCGAGCAGATCGCCGTCGGCGAGAAGTCCGGCATCACGTGGTGCTTCACGCGCCCCGAGCGCAGCAGGAACGTGCCGCCCAGCCCTGGAGAAATACATCGCAAGGAATTAGGCTTAATCTATTGTTACTAGATTTGAACATGCACTGCTGTACAAAACAACAATACTCCCACAACAACAATATTCCCGGTTAATATACCAGGTATCTGGCCATGGTTATCTCTAAGGAACGAGGGCATTTCACTAATATAAGTCATGCATCAAAAGTGTTTAGGGATCATAAACATTTTATCCAATTATATTTTAATAACAAAACAACAAATCCTAATTGCAAATGATCAACAAAAACGTGCTTGATCCCTAGACACGTTTGATGAGGAGCATAGGTTAGCCGTGTGGTATCCGGCAGAGTTTCTACTCTGCAACTGCAAAATAGCAACAACCCTTTACACTCATGGGTGTCGTACAAGGCGTCTAATGTTTTCGAGGCCAAAAATCAAGAATCTTCGTAGTCTGGGAATTGGGCAGCAGCATTTTCCATTGTTATATTTAAACACTGCGATCTCCAACCCGCCTGCCAAGCATGGAGATTATGGCAATAACCTCCCCTTTCGTGGGAGAGGCCCAAAGTCCTGCAGTGGACTGGCACGGGCTGTGATGATGATGATGATAGGTACTGCAGCTGTAAAGTGGACACCACTTGTGGAGGTTAGTACTTTTCCAGTTGGACGGCTCCATTCGCTCTAATATGTCTGTTGATAATGTTATAGTTTAAAACATCTCTGAATGAATCCTCAACTTTTTCACAAATACAAAGTGATGCCTTTACGTACCCACAACTTTATCGCCATAGTGGCTCTTGAGCGCTTCTCTGATGGCGGTGATGAAGTTCGCCTCGCCTATGCGCTTCTTCGCGACCACTTTTATTACCTGCAACGTGAGATTTTAAAGTTGTGAAATGTATGAGCAAAAACATTATTAGTTCATTAAAGCCTGGTCTTGTAAATGCTCGATGTGGAAGGCAGATAAGGCCTAGCAGTGTTAAGCTATGACCGGCCTGTGGCTGAAATTATCCCTGGCATCAACCCTTTCCATTCACGGGTAGTGTAGAAGATATTTTGATGTCTTGTAGCCGTTTTCCGTTGTATACTTTTACAGCGATTAACCCATCCATGAAGACTATTTTAAAACTCTTCTCTTGATGGAGGCTCAATAGGCACAAGTCCAGCCCGCTACTGCGGTGTTTTATAATAGAAGAAGTCAAGCAAGCAGGTCACCATATGGCGTAATCAGCGCCGCCCGTAGGCCGCATACACGGGGGGACAAAATGTTAAAAACATACAGACCTTCCCAGGCCGTCCGTCAGTCAGCAAGTAGTTCCCGAGCACGGCGGTGCGCGTCTCGGTGTCGGGCAGCCGCTGCGTGCGGTACCCGCTGCTGCCCTTGGCCGCGCCCGGCGGCTGCACCGACGTTATGCGCGTGCCCTGCTGCACAGTGCCGTTGGACACTCGCAGGTTTATTATGCCCTGAAACAGTCGGTGGATGTTTGGGTCGCTGTTCGTTTTGGCTACACCGGAGATGCGCCTTTGTCAAATTCTATAAAAGATATATCAGATAAAAGCAATTTGTATATTACAAACTTCTTATCGGTAACTAGATAAGGTAGACTCGGAGTGGCAGCGGTCAGAACCGCAGCGGCCAGTTGTTTTGTTGTCCCATCATTTTAAGCTTTTTCTCCATTAGGAAATGCATAGTATCGCTTGAAAGTAGGTGAAAGACACCGGACGTGCGGCCACTGGTGGCGCACACACCATTGTGGGTACTGTTTGGGCCTGAGACGAAGAACGGGCTGCTACTCCGTTGTGAACTCAAAACTAACATTTATAAATTCGTTCAAATCTTTTAAAAACTGAATACTTAACTATCCTTGGTCATGTCACATCATACTTTTTCTCATAGGGGTAGGCCACATTGTTCTACTTGCTACGTACCGTACGTACTTGAAAAACTCTTGTTTCTTCCACATTCATCGACCTTTTCATGCTCGCCGGTTTAGGGCATTTTTGACCTTGGGTGAATTAAAACCCTATATAAATTAAACATGGTTTTAAATAAATTTTTCTCCATACTTTCCCATCTGTCGCCGATCTGTAACCCATCCAGCTACTTCAGGTGTCATGGCCTTTGGTGCGCAGTCGGTCAACTTAGCAAAAAGTCCCCTAAAATATGATCGGTAAGGTCCTCTTCACCTCGCAGTTAACTCCAAGGTATGGCCAGGGCCCGGCGCCGGCGCCGGCGAAGAAGGCGGGGTCGCGCTGCAGGTGCGCCGCGAGCGCCGCCAGGTCGTACAGCTTGTCTCGCTGCACCAGCGGCATCAGGTACGGCACGCCGCCTACTTCCAGCAGCTTCGCATTGCCGGTCAGCCCTGAGCGAGGTAACAGTTTTTGTAGGGAACGCAAGGCATTTGGAGAAAATAGGCACAGTTTAGGAAGCATGTTCTTTCTTGGCAAGAGAACGCCACGACAGGACGCATGATTGTTTGCCCTGTTAATAGTTATAAAACTGTGATAAGCCTTGGTTCGCAAAGAATAAAAAGTTTGACGGGCGTTTGCGCACTGACTCAAATTCGATTCGTAAGTATTCGATACGTGAAAAACACGGACGGAAATCCACGTCCTGGCGTTAACGCACTTATTCAAATTCTATTCATATTGGAGATTCAGCTACCCTTGAAGTACGTAATAACTCCCCGTACATTCATCTTCGTTCTATGAGTTTTTTTGTTACGTACTTCGTCACGCGTCTCCCGTCTCCATCCTCATCCTCATCTTCACCATTCTCATCGTTATCCACATCTTTGTGAAACCCATTGACATTGATATGAATTATGTAAAACCGAATACGAACCGAGTGCAGTACATAGCGTCCACTTCGGCTCAGTTTTAATCCGTATAAAAACGACTCGAAGTGAGAATTTACGTAACGAATTCGAACCGAATACGTGTCAGTAAGTAAACGGCCTTTCAAAACATGCGTTTAATGGCGTATTGAACTATCAGTTAATTAAATATTTTTAAATCATTTACCGAGTTGTAATAGCCCGATATTTGCCGTTGATGTATATGGTAACAAACATAATATGACTAAGTATATACATAGAGTAATTAGTATTTCAAATATAAGGAACACATTTTTTAATGTTGTTAGTATTGTTATCGGAAAGTTTCGAAACGTACTTATTTGTAATTACATAACGATACATCCCTCGCGACACTGTCGGCAAACAAACAGATATCACAGATAAGCGGAATCACGTAACAATTGGTTGTTATCGCGCGGCCGAGCTCTCGTTGCGGATAACGGTGACACTTACATGTATACAAATCACGGCCAGAGGAGACTTATGTTTATTACGTATGTAGAACACTGTAGGTAAGTACCTATATAAAAAAATACACGAAAATATTACAAAGCGCCTATATTTTTTATTAAATGTAATTGATTAATGTAGTCTACTTGCACGTTGAATTTGAATGACGCCTAAAAATGTATACTTACCGTAACATAACTTACGTCTCTCCGTATAACAAACTCATACGTTTACATACGCTGACTAATAGGTAGGTAGAGTGTGATCACCTGGAGCGGTAAGGTTGTAGGGCGGCTGCGTGAGGTCGGGTGATTCCTCCGCCGAGACCTCCACAGACTCGAACGTGGCTGGCAGCGCGCGAGACAACACTGCCGAGACAGGTAAACTCATAAATAACAAATAGTCTTTTGTTGGGATTCAACCTTCAACAATTCCGTGAACTAAATAATGAGAATATTAGAATAATTATAGTCATAGTGCTAGTGAGGGATGCTGCGAATTCCGTTGACGGCACATCGGACCAATTCATATATTTTAAAGCAATGAGTTGCTTTAGAATAGATGATTGGTTCATGTTGGGACATCAAGGATAAGCTTTCCACCAACAGAAAAGTGCTGGAATATTTCGGTCATATGGCCAAAATAGACAGGGAGAACCTCAAAAAGTTGATGGTCACTGGAAAGATAGATGGCAAGGACCTAGAGGTCGTAGCCCAATGCGTTGGTCCGATGATCCACGCCACTTTACAGACGTTTCACGAGGCTCTGCATATTTCTGACAGTTGAATATGGCGTGCCATTGTCCATGCCAAGATTCGACCCTCAGATATGAGGAATACGAACACAGGAGGAGTCAAAAACAATAATATCATCCCAATACTAGGGAATATCACTGCACGTTATGCATGTTACAGACGTTAAGTATATTATACACGACGGCGCAATGTAATCCCAATTCGTCCATAGCTTCACCATATAGAATACGTTGAAGCAACAAATTGTTTACTTGGTGCAACAAGTACTGTCAACTACTGTAACCATGATTTTCCTTCCTATTATACATATAACTCATTATCATTAATTATGCAGAACACAGAATGTTACAAATGATGATAAATACTACTCGCTAAGTAACAGCGCCGAACGCATGACAATAACTTCGTTAAAGGCCTATTACGGCAAAACATATTGAATTAAACTTGAAATGACATTTAAACTGGTTATTTCCTTTTCCATAACGCAAGGGGCATTGACTTTATTTGGCTAATGACTTTCCTTACAGAATAAACGATAGAATATTGAAGACGTTTACCATCCACGATCTCCTCGAGCGGCGGCGTGTGGAGCGGCTTCTCCTGAATCGGCACCTTGCTGTAGTCCACGGACGCCATGCTGCCAACCACAAGGTCCACTAGTGAAACAAACATTTGAGTGTAACTTCCCATTCCACCATACATTGGAATTTATAATATTTCTTTTAGCGATTCTTACAGTCTACTGCTGAACTTGAGCTTCCTTCGCATCACTGGAGGGTTTTGCCATGTAATCTCCACACTTGCAGGCGGGCGGAAAACCTGCTGCCCATGGTTACTGGTCTTACTCTTACTATTTGGAACTTATATTATTAGAGGTCAGCGAGGTCATAGCTTCTAGACTCTAGAATAATTAGAGTCCTTGACATAATTTCTTTAGAAACACATTACGCTAATAACCAGCTTCGTTTTCTAAATGGTTTAAAATTAAATGATTGTCCAAGTTTGCGCAGCGCTGGCCAAGTGTTCACGATCTTAGAACGAGTTTATTTAGCTATTTGATTCAGACCTCGAGTGGAACAATGATTAGAATTTCAACTGACATAAGTTGTATTAATTTGATGTTTTCGTCACCCATATTAATTACCTATTTACATATAACAAGTGAATCAAAGTCCGTTTAGCAGTTTCTTGAATTATTTAAAGTTTTTATACTGTTTCGAAGATTAACCATGCTTAATAGGAACTAACTATACGTAAAAACAAACGTCCCATTTCTTGTATGAATGAAATGTAAATTGACTAAAATTCGCATTCGTAACACAACGCAACAAACTCCTTGAACACGTGAAAGTAGATCGCAAACTCAGCGGCCACTCACCCGACCGCCGCCAATGCCAGTGGCAAGTACAGCGCCAGCATCGTGACCCACTGACCCGCTAACACTAACACAAGATCTACTCTGTCAACGACCGAGTTTACTATTGCAGAGAGGACAATACTCACACGAGGAAGCGGCGAGAATGGCGCGCGGCGGCGGCTTGACTGCCGGCGACCGACACCTCGCGGCGCACGAGGCCACCCCTCCCCGGCACAGGGACAAATCAAACGACCTTATCTTGTATAACAACTTTATTGCTCTCACCGTACTTAACATAAACGTCGCATCGACCACGCTCAATAAATAAATCATTACCCACTATTTAACGTCAAGTAAAACAATAATTATTCGCCTTATTTTCATAGATACAGCTCGAACCGCACTTTGGTATTGAGGTAAACACAGGTATAACCTAACAAAACAAAGGTCACACACACCTTATTGCTTTAATTGCATTTTTAAATCATATAAATTGTTCCTGCGCCATTAAAATAATTATAACCAACCGTAACCATTTCAATTCACCTTATTTGATAGAAGCATCACCAATAAATATTACGTATAAACATATGTGAACGACACAATCAGAGCACCCGTCGCATTAGATAGAGCAACCCGTCAACTTTGAGTTGAGATTTTCCATTTGTATTATCACTGTGACCGTGTCGCGGCCCGCGTATTCAAAATATACTCTACATCCCACACAATATACTCATATTCAATTCATCATAATAAAATATAACGGCGCGTCTATCCCGGCACTCGACGAAGCCGGAACAAGGCAATCACGTCATACTTATGTACAAGATATTGGCACCCTTTACAATCAAAACATCCGCTTGGCGCCCCGAGTGCCGGCGTCGAGACGCGCCTTCAAATTTAATTCCCATAGCAATTAACAGCATACATACACAATATTATGATCAATACTGTAACTTATATAAATATGATCACAAACCTTGCGGGGGGCTAAATCTAGAAGTGTTCTATCTTAAGTTACATTACACGAGTCTATGTATATCTCACTGTGATCAAAGCGGGAGATCAAACAATATTTATTTACAGAGGACATCAATTTGATCTCGGCTAAGATAAACGTCTTTACTACTTAGAGCCGTTGAAGTCTCTCGTCTCTAGTACTAATTTATACATACAGATATGAAACAAATCAATATAAAAATTAATGAAAAACACATAATCGAGGTGATGACGAAGTATTCGCACTACTAACTTTATATCGTATTCGATATAATGAAAACATATTTCACGCAATGTTGCTCGTCTTGGAGCTACTGTAATACTTTCGTTTCGGAATAAGTCGATATGGTTGTCTAACACAGTTAGGTACAGTACAGAATACAACACAAAATACTTATTAGAAATATACTTTAAGGAATGGCGGATAATCAGGAGAGTTTACAGCGGATGGCACTAGTTAGGTTGAAAGTCATGCTAGCTGTTGATTTTATAGAGCAATGTAAAGTGACTTCTTTTCAAATTTTTTGGAAGATCGTCGCTTTATTGGCCACCAAATCAACTAGCGCCACCATGCGGGAGCAGAGCATCACTATTCAAAGTGAGTTACTCCGCATTGCAGAATGTGGTTACAGTAAAGTTGTCACGGTTATTCTCATAAGCTAAAAAGTTTTGTCGCGGAGCAGCTTGTGGTTAGAATCCAGGTGGTCATATGCATGAATCCAGTGAACAAATGCTGTCAACAGTCCGTCTCAGTCTACCCCACTCTGCAACAAATCCTGTTTCGGCAACGTAAGCGTGTGTCCAGCTGCCTGGCATATGCCGCGTCTGGCCACCTAGTCGCCGTACACGTTCCGCTGTACAAAAAATACAATGTCTTTTCAAAAGTACAGAGCGTCGTCTCTGTCACTCGCACACGGCTCACGTTTCTTTGTTTCAGAACCCGATGGTAGGGCAAAGCACTCAATAGCTGGGTCCCGGCAGGGTCGGAGTCCGCATCCTCGAGGCGCCCCGGGCTCGCTCCTCACAGGTCCTGCCGGGGCAGCAGCGTGTGCACGTGCTCGTAGTAGAGCTGGCGCGCGTAGGCGGCGTGCTTGGCGACCCAGCCGGCGAGGTCGGCGCTGTCGCACTGCACGCGCGGGCGGCGCACGCCCTCGGCCGCCGCGCCGCGCACGCCCAGCTCCACGTAGTGCGCGCCCTCCGACGACACCGCCACGCACGACACCAGGTTGCTGGGGGCAGAACGGGACGTTGGCGTTGGTACGACCAGCGTACCGCCGATCGCCGATCGCCGACAGTATGCCGCCGCCTTGATGCTATTGAGTGTGGACCAATCGCAGCAAGCCAGAGCCCGAGCTGTCTTGCTGCGATTGGTTTAAACTCAATTGCATCTAAATGGCGGCGTACTGTAGGAGATAGACGGTACCACTGTTGGTATTTAATACTAGAATCGAGTAAGCAGCCTCCTTATTGCCTATTGACCTACCTCAACAATATTGCCAGCGGGATCAAAGTGAACTAGATTAGAAGAACTAGATCAAAGTTGACTAGTTAGTTATTTCTTTTTCTGTAACATCGGTTGTAGCTCTTTCGTTTTATTATTTCCATCTCTATCTTTGATATGAGAGCCATCGATATTAGCACAGAGTAACTTGATTCCGACAGCATTGTAAGACCTCAAGTCGCATGATAAAAAGTGGTCGTCCTCCATAGACATCGTTTTATCGTTATTGAATGGATGGAAGCGTCTAGATGGCAAGCCACAATTATAGCGTGTTCAAATTCGAAGAAAATGTTGGTACAGACGTAAAGTGCATCAGTTTAGACCTCACAGTCCTGTCTCTGGGCGGCGCTAGCGCTTCCCCACCCACCTGAGATGCGTCTCCATGACGACCTGCGGCGCCTGGTGCTTGCAGGTGAAGATCCGCAGGTAGGTGTGGCTGAGCAGCGCGCGGATGTCGTGCGGCGTGTCGCGCACGCAGCGGTACGCCAGGAACTGCTCCGCGTAGTCCGAGCCGTTCAGCGCGTACAGCAGCGCCGCGCCCAGCGCCTGCGAGGGGAGATCCAATCAGTACTGCGTGAGCAGAGGGGAGGAGGAGCAGGCAGAAGAAGAAAGGGAAAAGAGGGAAAGATCGACGAGTGTGCTGTGAAATCAACGGGACTGATCGAGAATATACAAGGGATGTGTGCGTGAAGGAGTCACCGACAATATGTATATGTCCATATATGACCGAGAAGTACCGCGGCAGGGCGTGCAGCCAGCAGTTGGCGCATGCGTACCTGGTCGGGGCAGTACCGCGGCAGCAGGCCGGCGGGCCCGGCGGCGCAGCGCGGGCCGCGCACGCGGGCGGGCAGCCAGCGGTCGGCGCATGCGTACCTGGTCGGGGCAGTACCGCGGCAGCAGGCCGGCGGGCCCGGCGGCGCAGCGCGGGCCGCGCACGCGGGCGGGCAGCCAGCGGTCGGCGCATGCGTACCTGGTCGGGGCAGTACCGCGGCAGCAGGCCGGCGGGCCCGGCGGCGCAGCGCGGGCCGCGCACGCGGGCGGGCAGCCAGCGGTCGGCGCATGCGTACCTGGTCGGGGCAGTACCGCGGCAGCAGGCCGGCGGGCCCGGCGGCGCAGCGCGGGCCGCGCACGCGGGCGGGCAGCCAGCGGTCGGCGCATGCGTACCTGGTCGGGGCAGTACCGCGGCAGCAGGCCGGCGGGCCCGGCGGCGCAGCGCGGGCCGCGCACGCGGGCGGGCAGCCAGCGGTCGGCGCATGCGTACCTGGTCGGGGCAGTACCGCGGCAGCAGGCCGGCGGGCCCGGCGGCGCAGCGCGGGCCGCGCACGCGGGCGGGCAGCCAGCGGTCGGCGCATGCGTACCTGGTCGGGGCAGTACCGCGGCAGCAGGCCGGCGGGCCCGGCGGCGCAGCGCGGGCCGCGCACGCGGGCGGGCAGCCAGCGGTCGGCGCATGCGTACCTGGTCGGGGCAGTACCGCGGCAGCAGGCCGGCGGGCCCGGCGGCGCAGCGCGGGCCGCGCACGCGGGCGGGCAGCCAGCGGTCGGCGCATGCGTACCTGGTCGGGGCAGTACCGCGGCAGCAGGCCGGCGGGCCCGGCGGCGCAGCGCGGGCCGCGCACGCGGGCGGGCAGCCAGCGGTCGGCGCATGCGTACCTGGTCGGGGCAGTACCGCGGCAGCAGGCCGGCGGGCCCGGCGGCGCAGCGCGGGCCGCGCACGCGGGCGGGCAGCCAGCGGTCGGCGCATGCGTACCTGGTCGGGGCAGTACCGCGGCAGCAGGCCGGCGGGCCCGGCGGCGCAGCGCGGGCCGCGCACGCGGGCGGGCAGCCAGCGGTCGGCGCGCCGGCTGGAGTCGCGCAGCGCCGACGCCGTCTCCGCCGCCAGGTCCAGCACGCCGATCACCGGCTTCGTCACCGTGCCCACCACACCCTACAGACAAACAACAAAGTTCACCCTACGGACAAATAACAATTACACAAAACAATTTGCTCTTGTGTTACAAAAAGTGTATATCTGTTGTAAATAAAATCAATAAATAAAAACGCTTTTGGTGTGAAATAACTTGCAGTAAAAAGCGATTTTGCTGCAAAGAGGTCGTTTCATGTTCGAGCTGTGTGTAAAAATATCGATCGGCTACCTTCCCCACGCCCGCCAGCAGGCCGGGCAGCCCCTCCGTGGTGTAGCCCTCGTAGCTGTGCTTGACGAGCGAGGTCATGCCGCCGAGCAGGCCCAGCCCCAGCCCGCGGAAGCCGGCGGCGAGGCGCGCGCCCGCGGCCGCGCTGCGGATGCGCCGCCGCGTCTCCTCGTGCGCCTCGTCGCCCACCACGCGCTCCAGCCCGTCGCCCAGCGACTCTGCGGACACAACAACGGTTGCAGAACCTCCACAATACACCAGCGCACAGTCGGAGAATACACACTGACCAGAGCAGTTTATTCTCGTGTCACGTACCGGTAACCTTAGCGGCGGAGTTGGAGATGCCGTGCGTGACGTTCTTGAGGAGGGCCGCGACGTTCCCCTCGAGCAGCAGCCCGCTCACGCCCTCCGACACGTCTGCTACGAAGCCGAGCGGGTTGCCCAGGAAATCCACCGAGCCCAGGATCTTGGCGGCTTGCCACTTCAGCTCCTGGGGATCGCACAGCGTCGATGAGAAAAGTCAATGACGATGAATGTAATCCACACACGCTGATAGAAGCGATGACCGACGACTCACATCCTTGAAGTGCTGCACGAGCTGTCGCGCGAGCGAGGCGGGCGTGTCGAAGCGGTGCGCGCGCACGAAGGGCTCCAGCTCCACGGCCGCGTCCTCGAACTTCATCAGCGTGAGCCCCAGCCGCCGCCGCAGCGCCGACAGCCCGCCCTCCAGCTTCGACGCCGTCACCATCGACAGCCGGATCTGGGGGAACATCGGCCTTGCTGGGTTCAACAGTAAGGACTTCGCGAGCCTGAGGGAGTTCGTGTGCGCTTGACACCGCGTGGGGAAAATGGAGGAGGAATAGGAGCAGAAAAAGAGCAAGAGGAGGGAGGGAAGAAGGTGTGCTGTGATGTGCAATGACGTGCGATAGGAAAAAAAAACTGATCGATAGTTGTAGGGAGCCAAGAAGTGCGCGCGCCCAAAAGAGACACCGGAAAGTACGCGCGCCCACTTCTCTTAATTAGGTCTGACGCGGCCCGTATGACCGAGGTCAGTGGGACCATGGGTAGTGCGTGGGTTCAGACGAATCTGGACATCTCATAAAAAACACACTGTGCTCTAGCCATGACATGTTTACTGGGCAAATGCATATATCATGAGCAAATGTGTTGCTACTAGAACCTGAGGTCTGTTGTGAAAATAAATCAAGCTATACCAACAAATTTATTAAATTTTTGAAAGTGACAAGATTTTGCTAGTGGTGCCAACCGATGAGCAAAAAAGCGTAAGCCCTATTGGATTAGCAGTATTCGATAATGATACCCATATTCAACTGGATCATTATACACAGTGGGTAAAACAAATTACAGTTCAATTTAGAATTTAGCTAACCTCCTTGCGCCCTTCACTCTGAGCCTAAAAATGAAATATTTAGTTAGTAAAATATAATGTAAGACACTAGAGACGTCATTCTCGCGCTGTGACACCTCAAATTCGACATTTGTTCTAGCCACAAATCTCCATTAATTATTTTTTATTTTATTTATTTTGGTTCGCCAACAGTTTGTACACAAGATACATAGGTATAATCTATATAAAATACATTTTGTAGTCTAGTTTTAAGTGTAAAACCAATGAAGAAGATTCTAAATGTTTTTTTGAACTGGATATAAAAATATTAGTAAAATGAAACAAAACGGTGAAATATTTGTTTTAATAACTCAAAAAACAAAAAAGTTATGATACTTTAAAGTTGCGAATTCAAGAATAATTTCGTTAAGACCGCGAATTAATGCGTGACGCCACCAGGCCGGAAGCTCGCCCGCCACTATGGCGCTACCCATACACTCCTACTATTTGTGACAGTATGTTTGGAACTGCAAATGCTAGATACTTGAACTCTTGACAGAGTATGTGTTACTATGTCTGCTAAAATAACAAAAATAATAAAATTAAAAATAAGGGGGTCTCCATACATGAAGGATTAGTATGAGGATAGGTTAGTATGGGGTTAGGGTGAGGTATTTAGTTTTTCTCTGTCGCTTAAATGGTTTGTACCATTTACAAGCATCAATCTTTGGGAGTACTGGTCTAGTGGTAACGTACTTGTGAGACCGATAACCAACGTAAAGCAATGCTCGCAATGTCCGGGCACTGGATGGGTGACCGTTTCGTACTTTAAGGCTAGTCGCACTTAAGCACTGTAAGGTGGGTCTTAGGTGGGCGTAGGTGACCAAGGTCAACCCTGGTCAACCATCGCAGTTAACGCGTCTAAGTCTACGCGTCTTAGGCTACAACCAGTCTCAAGAACCCAAAGTGAAGTTGACCAAGGTCAACCCTGATCAACCAACCCGGTCAATGCTGGAGACCTAAGCCTGGACTACGGCCCAAGTCTAGGCCTACGCTTAGGTTACAACCAGTCTCAAAGTTGCTAGCGTTGACCAGGATGGTTAAATTTACGAAAACAGAAACTGACCACTGGCCCTCGTGCGCAAGAGCATAACCGGGACATTAACGCCAAGATGAAAAACTGACGGAGCTATATCTAAACGAGTAGTAGATTGAACGGTTGACAGGGTTGACCTTGGTTAACCTCAATTCGCAAACGGTATTAGGAGGTGCACCTAACCTTTAAGTACGTAACGGTCACCCATCCAGTTCCCGGACACTGCGAGCATCGCTTAACCTTGGTTATTGGTCTCGCAAGCACGCTGCCATTTGAACAGTGCCGCTCTCCTAAAGTTTTATTCTTGAAAGTTTAACCATTTATGCGATAGAGAAAAAACGAAATACCTCTGAAAACGCCTTAAAATCATGTTTATCTACACTCATAGTGTAATGTTCCAATTACATATTCGAAACTAGTCGTTTAAGGGTACAATTTTTTCAAGCTTGTCTATAAAATAAAAATAATAGTAGTTTATGCAACTGTCATATAAAAGGGGGTATTAAAACATGAGTGTCTGTTTATCATACGAGGCGTAGCCGAGTATGACAATAGTTTGACACGAGTGTTTTAATACCTAATTATATGCAGTTGCATACACTACTTTATCTACACTCATATTTTCATGTTAAATTTCGTACCTATAATTTTTTCAACTTTGCTGGAAATAACTGCGAGTCAGTTCTGTTGTATCTACGCGTCGAGGATATCAAGAGGCGGGAAATTCACTTTACTACTTTCACATTATCTATTTATTTGCTTCGAACAAGAAAAAACATTCACAAACAAATTACACAAAAACAAATTACAACAATTAGAAAAAATATTCTGTTTAGCGGGAAAATAATTCCAAATGTTCATAATGACAACCACAGACTATGAACTGATCACAAATATAAACAGGAAAATTTGAATTTTGAATGAGTTGAAGACATTTAGGTATTCAGATATAATGAGTGTAGATAAAATACTTTTCGATACAGCATTTCCCATACTATTTTCATTACAGCTGTATCGAAGAAAAATAACTTTTTATCATTATGCAACACTTTTAATTTTTAAATATTTGTCGGGCGCCCGGACGCGACCAAGTGTAGGCTGAATACCTAAAAGTCTTTAACATTTTCAAAATTCAAATTAAAAATTTAAATTTTCCTGTTTATATTTCTGTGTAGGTAATTATTTTCCCGCTAAACAGAATATTTTTTCCAATTGTTGTAATTTGTGATTGTGAATGTTTTTTCTTATTTGGAGCAAATAAATAGATTAGCAAAGTTGAGAAAATTATAGGTACGATATTTTAACTTAATAATATGAGTGTAGATATAGTAGTGTATGCAACTGCATATAATTAAGTATTAAAACACTCGTGTCAAAAAATTACAGACACTCATGTTTTAATACCCTCTTTTATATGACAGTTGCATAAACTATTATTATGTATGGAGATCACCACGTTATTTTAAATTTTTCACTATTGTCATTATCTGTTGTTACAACGGTCATAGCAACACATATTCTGTAAAAAGTTCAAGTGTCTAGGTATTGCGGTTCCAAAGATACAGTCACAAAGAGTACGAGTGTATGGGTAGCCCCATAGCGGCGGCCAGTTTGCCGGCCTGCTGACGTCACAGCTAGATCGCGGCAGCAATAATTTCGCCAAAAAATATGTTAACTTAAATATTCTACAACTCAGTCATTTGATGACGGATTTCGAAATGTTTTTCACTGGCTTGTTAGTTATAATTACATTAAATATGGCAATATCGATATTAGGAAACTTCCTCATGATAGGTAAACACATCTTGTATCGTTAATCATTGATAACTAACTAGACATCATAACAACAGCATTAAGTACTTTTATATTAAGGTAAGTTAAAACAGAAATAACAAAAATAACGAGTTACAGGTTAATATTATAAAACAAAAATAATGTGAAGTTCAAATATGGGAAGGTATGTAAACTGGAACTTAACTATGTCCATATGGTTTTTTTCCATATTCATTAACTTCCTTACTCCCCTCCTCTCTTGTTCTTACCATCTATATGCTGACGACATTCAAATTTACACCCACGCTCCTGCCGATGAGCTGGACACCGCAATTGCAGCGCTAAATGGGGATCTAAAAACTATCCTCGAGTGGAGTCTGGCTCATGGACTGGCTGTTAACCCTGACAAGTCGCAGGTTATTATAATTGGTGGGTCTAAGCAGGTGGGTCGACCTGTTTATGGTAGTCTTCCGCCCGTTATTTTCAATGGCGTAGTGCTCCCCTATAGTAGCGTGGTCAGGAATTTGGGGGTATTCTTTGACACAACACTGTCTTGGTCCCATCACGTTGCTCAACTAAGTAGACGAATTTTCGCTGCAGTTTCTGCCCTTAAAAGGTGGAAAAATCTACTTCCGGTCAGGACCAAGGTTGAGCTTGCTCAAGCCCTCCTCCACCCTATACTAGACTACGCAGACGTCTGCTTCCTTGACCTCAATGAGGATCTCCTTAATAAACTTGAGCGTCTGCAGAACATCGGTATACGGTTTATATATGGGCTGCGCAAGTTCGACCACGTCTCTGATTTTCGTAAGAAGCTGCAGTGGCTTCCGATTAGGCTGCGGCGGGACGAGCATGTGTTGGTGCTGCTGTATAAAATACTGTTCGATCCCCGTTCTCCCAAATACCTTAGAGATGGTTTCAGATTCCAGAGTGCTGACCTAGTCCGGGATCTTCGATCGGCGCTCGATAATACTCTGAGGCCTCCGTTTACACGATCTGGCTATTTTAAAGAGTCCTTTACTGTGAAAGCTACCGTCTTGTGGAATCAGTTACCTAAAGAGATTCGACACTCCAAGTCACTGAGCTCCTTTAAGGCAAAGCTGCGCACGCATCTTCTCTTGCCTGGCATGTGAATATCTATGTCCTTAATTGGTAATATATTATTTAGTTTATGTAGGTGTAGTGGTTATATGTATTATTAGTTTTGTTATATGTGTATATTTCTACTTTGTATTAAGTGTAAGTTCCCTAGTATAAGTTCATGTTGTTGACTTGCCTGTGTATCAAGCGGTTCTTAAGACAAAGGTTGCCTGGTAGAGATCGCTTGCAGCGATAAGGCCGCCTTTGCCCACAACTAGTTATGGTTTTTGTCGGAACTCTTTAATGTAGTGTTTCTTGTGTGAGCAATAAAGAATTTATCTATCTATCTATGTCCATAATGACATTGAAATGTCAATTACAGCAAAAAAAAACTTTCTCAACTATCTTCGACAGTCTGATATTGTCGAAGATCAATTTCAGTGACGTACACAGTTTTTTGGCTAGAGCGCGAGAATCGCCCCCTAGACATCAAAATGGTACAGGACGACAGTTTCGTTCTCACCTGGCTGGGGATGATCTTGATGAGCGCGAAGTAGCAGCGGCGCGGGTGCAGCGCCGTGAGCTCCAGCAGCGCGCGCCGCGCCTCGCACTCCGCCTCGTCCGCCTGCTCCAGCGGCTCCTCCTCCTCGGGCGCCGCCCACGCCCACACCTTCAGGATCAGCCTGGGGGGGAGACCGCCCGTTACCAACTCACCAAAGCACGATTAGTTCGACGTAAGGTTGAAATACCGCGTAAAATCACATATCCGTTTTAGTCAATAGCAGAACTTTATTAGCGAACCTCACTTCCCAGAAGCAGGTCTGGGGGAATTTACAATCGCGGAAACCCTCACTGGCTTGACGTCCCGCCCCGCCGTCGCCTCACTTACCTCTCCTCCAGCCGCACCGCCAGCGGCTGTATCGCGACGATGAGGTGCCGGAAGAAGTAGGCGTTGTAGCGGCGGGCCGGCGCGCGCATCAGCTCGGCCGCCGCGTGCAGCGCGGGCAGCCCCCCGCCGGCCCCGCCCCCGCCGCCCCCGCCGCGCGCCGGCAGGCAGTACGCCAGCACCGGGCTGGGCGTGCCCAGCAGCTGGTTGTCCCACTGCATGTGGTGCACGGTGAGCGCCGCGGAGGCCGCGCGCGGGCCCGCCGCCGCGTGCAGCGCCAGCCCCGCGAACCGCGCGTGCACCAGCTCCGCCGGCGTGGGCGCGCGCGCCACCAGCGACACCGACAGCCCCGCCAGCGCCACCGACACCTCCCACTCGCCGCGCGCCGCCGGCTCCTCCTCGCCCTCCGCGCCCTCCGCCCCGCCCTCCAGCCACCCCGCCTCGGGCGCCTTGTGCTCGTGGATGGTGACGAGCCGCGTGGGCCCGTCGGCCGACAGCGACACGTCCAGCCGGCCCGAGCCCGGCCGCAGCGTGTGCCACGCCACCGCCTGCTCGGCCGCCGGCGCCGCGCCGCGCCCCGCCTCCGGGAGACCCAGCACCACGCGGCTCCCTGGGACAGAACCACTCGCCGTTAACGGTGACACGCGATTCTCAGCTAAGTGTCATGGTTTGAATTCAGTGAAAAATGTATGATTTTGAGCAACGCTCGACGTCAGGGGCGGTACGTACCCGGCGCGAGCGCCATGAGTCCGCCTTCGACGCGCACGCAGAGGTTGGCGTGCGCGCAGGCCATGCGCGCGGGCGGCACGACGCGCCAGGCCTGCGTGGACGCGCGCCGGGCGTCCGCGCGCCGCAGCACCAGCGCCGACGCCAGCCCCGGCCGCGGCGCCGCGTCCTCGATGTCCAGCACCTGCAGTACAGAGGAGACGAGACATTCTTTCATTCCTTTATTTGTAGTCAAGTTACGAAGCGGATAAAAAAAACGTCGCAACACTGGAACTGCCGCCGTGTAAACGAGCGGCGACGTTTATATTTTAGTCTCCACACTAACCATAGAGTGCGGCGAGAGCGCGGTGTCGTCCGTGAGCAGCGCGTCGGTGGGCTGCGGCGGGGAGCTGCCCTCGTGGATCAGCTGCTCGTTGGGCCCGCGCCGCCACAGCTGCGACCTGCCCATCACATACACTATTTATTATTTGCACAATCGGTGATACATTTTTATTTATTTATTGAGGAAATTATGACTTACAAACTAAAACATTATTTCGATTAGAGCAAGTTCCAAATTTTTAAAGTGTCAAAATCACTTATTTCGGTTTAATGGACATGTCCTACGGTCTGAAAAGATATTGCCATATAACTCCGACCGATTTTTATACCAACAAAACTTCAACGAGCAGCTTTACTTACATCTGTGATTTACACAATTCAGTTTCACGTAATAAAAATGCAAGGAGTGAGGGCCGAGATGACGAGTGATAGGGGTAAATGCAAAAAAGAGACATATTGTGCCCACCCCAAGTAGTAAATAAGGGCAGGTGATGATGATAGTGATAATGATCTATAAGCAACTCACCTATCCCCATACCGCTTCCGCCCCAGCACGACGCGAGTAGAGTTGAGAGGCACTTCCAGCACCAGGACAGTGTCATCCTCCGCACCACCCGTGCTGCCGGATAGATCCCTACGAAAGGAAGTTTGATACTCGTCACCGTTCGCCAGACAGATGTGCAAACCAATCTTGTTTCATTTTATTTTATTTTATTAGGTAAACTTAGAGGTAAATTAGGTTTCATTAAATTGTCGGATAAATGGGGTAACACACAGCCATTTACAAGTTTTCACCAGTAGGTAAAAGAAAAAAGTGACATTGCATCAAAATGTAAATACAAGTTTTATCCGTAAGTAATTCAGTAAGTAGGTACTATGGTGGGCTACATTTTTACATGATTGCGCCGCGTAGCAGCCAACAGCATGATGTTGTTATAGTTGTCATAGATCAAAGAATTCGCCGACATACCTCCCAGCCGGCGTGGCGGTGAAGGCGACGTAGATGAAGTTCTGGTAGAGCAGGTGGTGCGTGGGCGACGCCTGGTCGAGCGCCAGCGCGAGCGTGGTGCGCGGCCCGCCCGGCGCGCGCAGCGACAGCGCCGCCGCGCCCTCCGGCTCGGGCAGCGCCCAGCGCATGCTGCCGTGCGCGCCCACCACGCACTCCTCCGTGCAGCCCACCTGACACACACAAGTTAACTCACTGTTCTGCAGCTCTAGCCAAGATGACAATCCATTTCGTACCGATTTTATTATGATTAACGATCGAAATTTGTCGATTTCGTCCGGCAGCTTCGCAGCGTTCGCAGTACTGCGCTGGACGAACAAAACTGACAACTTCCTATCTAAAGTCGGCATCTTGGCTAACTAACTGGGAGATTCGGGCGTACTCGCGATCTCCAAGTCAGTCATCATTTCAAAGTTTATCGATAGAAGCAGTCTTCAACATAGGATATAAGGTGTAAATAGATAATCCACTGGATATTCCACTTTGTCAACCAAATGCATATGACCAAGAAATGGAATTCTTCGCCTGCGGTGTATTCCCTGATCATGAAGTTATCTGGTCACCATTAAAATTAGAATGAACAGCCAGAAAAGTGAGATGGCGGTTAAATACCTCAAACATACGGTTATTGAAATGGCATCTTCGTCAAAACTAGTGACGTCTACACGTGATCTCGATATCCAAACTGCCACATAAACATATCCCATGCTACCTGGACGGTAGTAGTATATAGTGAGAGAAAACCGAACCTGATGGAACATGATGGCGACCGGCGAGTAGTTCTGTATCTTGAGCGGCGCGGGCGCGCTGTCGGCCGCGCTGACGACCACGAACAGCGAGCAGTGCTGCAAGACCACCTCCACGCGCAGCAACGCCCAGCCCGAGCCCGCCTCCCTGGGGGAGAAACCACAACCATCAGTGCTGAGGAAAACTTCGTCCAATCCATATAATCTGGACGCCTTCAAGGCTTAATAGGCAAGAGTTAATAGGCTGTTCCAAGATGAGTATGCTCCATCTTCAGCCGCTACGTCACTTACCAATAGGTGAGATGGCGGTCAAATTATTAAGCATGGTATCTTTCTCGGTGCCTAGACGCAATGCTAGAGTACTTAATTTTAGACCTTTCGTACTTAAAAAAATCAGAACGAATGTTGGTAGCAATTAAATAATTTATAGACTGTGCAGGGAACATAACAAATTGTGGAGCTCCGAAAATTGTGTTGACATTGTACATTGTTCTTTACTACAATATAAAAAATATTTGTATAGTGTACTAAGTACGTCCTCTTGCCGTTTACACTAACAATATCATTGTTTAGTTGTTAACTTTGAGTGGTGGTAGATTTAGATTTATTTTTTAATTAAGCGCGATCGATTCTATTGTGAACGTAAGTTTGCCTGTTATTGGATTTATATTTAAGTGTTTTGGATGTTTCATGTAATAATTTAGATGTAACAAAAAGTGTAAATCTGTTGGCAAATTCAATAAATAAATAAATAAATGCCTGTCTTGTGTAATATAAAACAACGACGTCAATGAGGGCTAACGCGAGCTCGAAATTCCACTAGATGGCGCTACAAGCGAGTAAGGTCTGTTGCCACAATGTGGTGCGCTATTGGTTAGAATGAAAGGCTTAAAATTGACAGTTTGATTTCAGCAAATAAAACAGTGTTATTTTGACAGTGACAAGACCTTACTCGCCAGTGGCGCCCACTGGTGAGCACCAAAATGGTTGCTCTCATTAGTCATCGTGTCGTACAAATTATTTCTATACTCGATGAACAGAGTTCGAAATCACAGAAAACGTTGCTGATTGCTCTAAGACATGAGTTGCCCCCCCCAATACGTTTATTAATAACTTACCATATTCGAAGCCTAAGAATATTGAGAGGGGCAACACTGCTTTCAGCTGATTGCTTGTTTAATATACCTGTCCCTATTACACATCCTTCATCCTTTTCTCATCATAGCGTGGCGCTCGCTCAGCAATAGCCTTCGTGTCCCATTGGCGTCAGATTTCCGCACAGAACGATCGTAGTCTTACACCTCAATAGCGCCATCTGAAATGTTGACAACCCTCATTCCCACTTACCTGCAGGCGATATGCAGCGTCCGCTGCGAGTCTATCCGGAAGCCGCCGGACCAGGCCGTGAGCGCAGCCGGCGCGGAGGAGCCGGCGGGGGCGGGGGCGGGGGCGGGGGCGGGGGCGGGGGCGGGGGCGGGGGCGGGCGGCGCGAGCAGCCGCACGCACAGCAGCTGCTCGCGCTCCCAGCGCGCCCAGTGCCACGGCAGGTAGCAGCCGGACACGGCGCTCATGTGCGTCGCCATCGCGCCGGGGTCGCTCTGGGGATACAGGGCGATGCTTGTAGGGACAGAAAAGACATTCAAGATACGGCTAGTACAAGTAGCTCTCGCGCGCGATAAGCGAGAAAAAGCGCGATATAGATACTGCTATATCTTTCATCTTAGTATTGAGAGAAGGAAAGAAACGCTCTCTCGCGGCACGAGCTGTGTCGCGGACACACTTGTGATAGCCGTGCAGGTAGCCTCTGTAGTTAGTAGGTATTAAACGATTTGTTTTAATTTTTTGTGATTTCTGCTGACATTCAATTAATTGAACCTAATTACAAGTTCCTGACGTTCAATTCAGTATGGCATAGGTACTTCAATTATTTTGACATTTACAATTTATTTATACATTTTTATTTAAGGACATTATGAATGTATGTTTATTTATGCAAATTAATTAATTTTAAATATGACATTTATATTGTTATTTATATTAATATTGTTGACATGATGCATTGTATTATTTTAATTATTTACTAGAATGTTTGATTTTATTATTTGTAATTTAACTCTTGTTAATTTTTATTTATATTCTCACTGAATTACCTATATGATGACGATGTATGTACATTACTAGAATAAATGAATATGGATATGTAGCGCTACTGAGTTATGACGTCCTTTGTCAAATTGTAGCTGCATAGAATTGATCTCTCAAACTGTAGTAGTTGATATCCTATAGATTATGATATGATAACGTTAAATAAGATTTTACATGCCAGTAGCGCCATCTTGTAGGTTTCCACTAATACTACTATGTACCAACCAAAGTAGTAGCAAAGCACTTCTGTGCGAAGTGCAATTGGTAGAGCATATTGTTGTGCAACTGGTATCTCGGTGTCAGCATCACGATGTTAGTGTGTGCGACCAGCGCATACCCACACCCCCACCGCAACCTTACAGCTAAGTAGCGCTACCTCGTAGATTCTCAAAAAACCTGCCAAAATGTACCAACCAAAGTAGTAGCGGAGCACTTCTGCGCGAACTGCAGATGGTAGGGCGTGTTGTTGTGCAGCTGGTATCTCGGCGTGAGCGTCACGATGTTGGTGTGCCGGTAGCGGCCGCGGCCGGCGCGCACCCACACGCCCGCCGCGTACACGCCCTCGCCCGCGCCGCCCTCGCCGCGCCCGAACGCCTCCAGCCGCTTCACGCACACGCCCACGCCCAGACCGAACGGGGAGCACCACTGCGGGTGGGGATATAAAGGCGCTGACTTTAACTCATGACTATCTTCAAATTTAAAAGTATTCAAAGCGTATAAAGTATAGAAATGGGGAGTGTGTCCGACGATAACTGAGGGGATTAGTCCACGCCAAACATTATCAGCTGCACCGCAATCGAAGCAAAGCAGCTGCCAAAGGTGAGCAGTGCTTAGAGGGTAAGGACGGAGGGAATAGACGCTGCAGGTGAAATTATTATGAGGATTCTGTGTTAAAAAGGGGACGCGAGGATTGTGTATCAACAAGGAGTAGTGTGTGTCAAAAAGGAGGAATGGGTGACAAAAACTTAGGGCGACGATTGTGTGACCAAAAGGGATGGCGTGAATTGTATGCCTAAATAGGAAAGCGAGGATTGTGTGTGGGTGTGTCGTGGGAAGGATTGTGTGTCAAAAAGGGACGGCGAGGATTTCATGTCAATAAGGGAATACAAAGACTGTGTGCCTAAAAGGGTAGGTGAGGACTGTGTGTCAAAAAAGGAAGGCGAGAATAAAAAGGAACAGTAAATAACCTCCGGATTGGGCGCGACGCCCTTCCCGAGTCGGGCGGCGATGGTGGGCCCGCCGTCGGAGTCGGCGAAGGAGAAGAGCAGCGGCGCCACCATGCGCGCCACCTCGTGCTCCTCGAACTGCCCCGCCGCCGCCGCCGCCGCGCCCTCCGCGCGGAACACCAGCGGCAGCCCCGTGCGGTTCACCAGCCAGTACGCCGCCGATATCGACACCTACCACATTTACGTATTCAAACATATTAAAGCTCTACATTGTAATCAACACTTCGAAACAAACATAGGGATCATCGGCGGTACCTTGATCCCGTCGGTCTTCTTGACGGTGACCCGCGCGTTGAGGTAGAGCCGGCGGCCGCGCAGGTCGCGCAGCTTGAGCCGCGCGGCGAACGAGCCCGCGCCCCCCGCGCCGCCCGCGCCGCCCGCGCCGCCCGCGCCCACCACCAGCGGCGACGACCAGCCGAAGCCCTCCAGCTTGACCGCCAGCTCCACGCCCTCCTCCACGTTCACCTCGTGGAAGGGGCGCGTCGCGGCCGCCGCCAGCGCGCCCGTCGCCAGCGGCGGCTCGTCGGGCGCGGCCGGCGCGGCGGCGCACGCGCGGTACGACACCTCCAGCGGGAGCAGGTTCTCCAGCCGCAGCGCCGGCACCAGCGCCAGCGTGTGCCCCGCGATGGGCGCGCCGTGCTCCGCCGGGAACCGCTCGCGCGTCACCGCGCAGCAGAACCGGTAGGCGGCGGCGGGCGGCGCGCGGCACTCCACCGGCAGCATGGCGTGCTGCACGCGCCACGCCACGTCCACGGGCGCGGCGGCGAACGGCAGCGCGGCGCGCAGCACCGGCCGCAGCCACAGCGCCGCCGCCGCCTCCGCCAGCGGCGCCGCCCACGTGCCGCCCGCCGCCACCAGCGCGCCGCGCGCCCCCGACCGCCCGCCGCCCCACGACCCTGCCCGCCGACACACGCTGTTAGCGACCACAGTACACGGCGGCGCAGTTGCAACTCCGCTCCAGCCGAGTATCAATTATAGCATGATGCATGAATAATGATATTTACGACGACGATACAACAATAGAAGTACCATGTATACACAAAGATTACACAAATTGTCAACACTTTAACAGTCTAATTGTGAGAATCCACCCCCGTTACCGCATTTGACTGCCAAAATGAGGAGACACAAGGTTGTCTACATGACTCAACTGCGAATTACATAAACTGTGCATGCAACTTAAATGAAGCAAATCCTACGTGGTACTCGTAATAGGTGGGGGGACATTAGTCGGTTACCGCAGGAGGCGGCGACGGGATGCAGCGCGGCGAGGAAGGGCGCGGGCGCAGGAACTATGGGCGGCGCGGACAGCTGCAAGCGCTGCACGGCGGCGCGCACCAGCTGCTGCGCGCGCCACGCGCCCGGCGCCGCCAGCAGGGCTCGCTCTGCGCACCGCTCCCATCGGTTAGCACCCGCAACGGCCCGGCCGGCTGCCCTAGCCTTCGCCTAGGACACCTCCCGGGAGACCCTCCGTGAGGTGGGCCGGAGCAAACGTCGTGGTGGATTTACCCTAGCCTACGGGCCGAGGTGACGCCTCCGCTACTCTACGGGACACCTAGTAACCTGTCAAATGCGGTAACTGAATGCGGTCGGGCGACACGTACCTGCGGCGGAGGCGCGGTCCAGCCGCACCTCGACGGGGTGCGGCAGGCGGTTGACGAGCTGCAGCGCGGACCGCACCGTCACCAGTTTCCGCGCGGAGCCCTCCAGCGACACCTCGAACACCAGCCGGGCCTCCGCCTTCGATTTCTGCGAGGGACGAGGCGGTAGTGGTCAAAGACCAGATTCCCGGCGAGAGGGGACTAAATTCGCGATAAGAGTGGTAAACCTTGCCTATAATACTCAAGTCTGCTGAGCAAAAAAGCTAGTGTTATTGTGTTCTAAATAGAAAGAAAATTATTAATATCATACAGATGTAACAATTAGGCATGAACACGATTCACAGTAACAACAAAGCTATGGCAGGTGTAAACTTGTTATAATTATGAAATTTTTATACTGTCCCAGGATGCCCTCGTCTCCCAAGAATGTTGAACAAGTGTTAGGGTCCCCAGTAGCTGCCCTTGGTTGAAATCGAAGGGCCTGATTCACATCCTACTGATAAGTTCCCGATATCGTATCTAGCCAAAGCCCCTGATTCACCGCCCAAATCGCACCGCAAATTCCCGATAGTTTATCTAGCGGATACATGTGATGCCGTATATTTCGTTCAGTACTAACAAGAGGGGGACGGCATCACAGATATCTGTCAGACATCGCGAACTTATCAGTAGGTGGTGAGGCAAGACCTAAATGTCATCGCTTTCCATCCGCATCATCTAATCACCTACCAGTAACATATCTATCTATCCATAAACTCACCGCATGCGTAAGATGTCTGAAGTAGACGCCGACGCGATCGACGCAGACGGGCTCCGGCGGCGCCCAGCCGTCCAGCCGCAGCGCGAGCTGGTGCAGCGGCGCGGGCGCGCGCGCGGAGGGGTGCCCGCGGGCCGCGTGCCGCGTGCGCTCGCGCCGCGCGCCGAACGAGAAGGGCTCGGTGTCGCCGCCGCGCACCATCACCCACGAGTCGTCGGGCGCCGCCGCCGCGCCCGCTAGGCTGTGCTCGTGGAGACTGCCAGAGGGGAAATGTTCTTTTGTTCATTTGTTTAGGAAAACAAACACAAACAGTCTTAGTCAATATTATACATAAAAAAACATTACAACAGACTTACAGTTCCATAATTCTGATACAAGTATTTATTTAAGTTATGTTGTGTTATGGTAAGTTTGTATTCCGTTACATCGATAATAAATCATGAAAATAGCAAATCAGCTAAGTCTCGATAAGAACAACTCATCGAGTTGATGGACTATACCCCCACAAACAATTTGCTAAAGTGTAGATGACTAAAACTGTAAAGGCTTAAGTAGAGTAGGCGTCGACGTTTTCCATGCGAAGATTTCCCAGACGACAGACAGTACGATGAGTGACTAAGATCGCCCCTATCGTCCGTAAAAATGGTACGTCACCAGCTACCAATCATCATATAACGAAAGCACAAGCAGTATGGTTTTCCTCAATATTTGCGATTGACATTATAAACCGCACACCCTACAACTACGCAGCTTACAGAATATCGCAGCTAAACAATACTCTTTTAAATATAATTATGTTTCTGCCGGTGAGTAAGGTCTCCAGTGTTCCATGGGGTGGGGATTTGGGAAACCGTGGTTTTGGCAGTGGAGGGGCATTTGCCTTTTTGCTGCCAAAGCAACGTGTTATAGAGGTAAGCAACACATTGGCGATACTCTTGGTGTTTCTAATGTCTATAGGAAGTGGTGGCCACTTTCCACCAGGTGGCCCGCTTGCCTGTTTGCCTACAGTATTATATATAAAAAAAAACTAAGTAGCCTAATCACTAGTGAGTGTAAAGGGGTATATAAGACCCTATGAATTTCATTTGTGACTAGCTTGCAAAACAAAACGGAACCTGCAATCCCAACATTAGCTCCCACATCAAAACCTTACAGATAAGACCATCTACTCACACGTCGGAAGTAGTAAGCAGCGTGGTGAACCACAGCCGCTGCCCGACCAGGTTCCTCAGGGCGTAAGGCACGAACGGCGACCGCCTGCGGTGTCCGGGCGGGCTGCCCTTGGGCGAGCTGGCGGCAGCCGCGTAGTAGTCCGCAGCCCAGTTCTTCCTGACCAGCTGACAGAGCTCTATGAGAGAGCTGGTGACGTTGGTGTTCATTACGTCCGTGGAGCGCACCTCGGTCTGCACCCGCCCGAGGGACAGCCCGCTGGTCAGGGTCTTCTCCCAGCAGGTTTCGAATCTGAGGAAGGATTGTCAGTCAGGTGAATTATAAGGAGAGTTTAGAAAGTTATACAAATAAAAAAGGAATATTGGCAGATCACCATTTTAAATTGATTTCGCTTAAGCGTTTGATGAGATTTATCATAACAATGCTTCTATTAAAACTCTGGCGGTTTAGCATCTTGTAGAATTGGACCCAAGAAACGAACTTCTATGTAGAGAATCGCTTTAAGCAGCTGTTTTAAGTAGTTACACGTCTCGATGCAAGCTAATCAGTTTAAGCGTCCCACAAGGCTCTCAATGGAACCAATCACTACTTACTCCTTTCAGCTACTTTATCGTCCAAAACTTGTATGTACTAAATTAAACCTGTCGTAATATGCAGCCGGCGTCGATATTAAGAATGAATGAATGGATGAACACTTTATTGCATAAATACACGATACCGTCGGTACATATCGGTAGCAACAGAGAAAACAACAAGCGGCCTTATCGCTTAAAGCGATTTCTTCCAGGCAACTTTTGGGTACTGCGAACTATCAATAAAACTGAGAGTATGTTTACGTCAGACGATTGCTCCCCTCCGCTACTAAAATCTCATCGACCCACCTCCACGGCTCGATGACGGGTTCCCAGCCGGACAGTGTCCGGTTGTAGTAGTCCACGCTGAGCACGGCGGCGAGGCGGCCGCGGCCGGCGCCGGCGCGCGCGGGGGCGGGGGGGGCGGGGGCGGGGGCCAGCGGGGGCGCCGCGCCCGCCGGCGTCGACACCAGCAACGGGTCTTCGAAGGACTCCTCCACTTTGCGCAGGTCCTGAAGCAAAACCATTTTATAGGAGCTGTATATTGTCTGACAGATCTGTGATGCCGTCTCTTTCATTTTGTACTAAAAAGAGGGAGACGGCATCACAGATATCTGTCAAATAAGATATCTGAAACTTACCAGTAGGTTGTAAATTCCTAGGCTCTAAATTACACTACTGAAACGTGGGAAGAATAGGTCTGTCATCAGTAATTCAGCAAATATTCTGCCCTATAACATGTAAATATTTTTTACAGCATGCTTCACACTATCAAAACCCTGCTATGATCCTGATTCTTGTTCTTAGTCGCGTACTATTGGCAGAGTGGTCGTGGCCATTCTTCGGTCGCGTCTTGCGCCACCGCCGCTCTCGTGATGTGTTGCCAGTATCAGTATCATAATCAGATAAGGAAATTTGACAAGAACGTGTCACAGTAAAGAGTAGTCGTCTATACCTGTTCCACTTTGAGTTCCGTGAGCGCCACTTCCAGCAGCGGCACGTCGGAGTCCAGGCAGTCGTCGATCACGCACAACGTTATGCACTCCGCGTTCACCTGCGATGGAGAACAGATTGCTCAAGGATAGGTTGAGGATCCAATAGGTAGGATAGGATAGGTCGAACGATGTCGTTTCTTTCCAAGTTTTGCTCAACAGTCGCAATAGAATCGCTACGAAGCCATATCTACTACCTTACTGGATTTTTGGTGACAAACAAGCTTGCGGCCTGCCTGATGGTAAGCACAGTATTGTCACAGTCTAAGTGAACTGTAGGTCAAAAGGCTCGCCGGGTACACTCGAGCTAGAATCGGCAAAAAGAGGTGCAAGCGGCTCTAGCTCGAATCTCATTTAGCACGTACGTCAAACTGTACTTAGTTACAACAAATTGTCACTGTAAAAAATAAACCCAAGGGGTGGATTAATTAAAAACAAATAAAATCGTATGAATATTTTAAAAAACACAATTTTGAATAATCTTCCACATCTCGGGTTTATTTTTGACAGTAGCGATTTGTTTATACTTTTGATCTTGAATTTCATCTTTGAGTTTCGATTAATTAAACACTGGAGTTAATAAATAAGAGACAACAGTGAAGACAAGAGAGAGTAATTCGGGCCACCTGCACAGCCGTGAGCGGCCAGGCGGGCTGGGGCGGCGCGCGGGGCTTGGGCGGCGGCGCGCCGCGCGGCGTGTAGAACTTGGCGGCCGGCGCGCGCATGTGCACGCTGTTGGCCGGCGCGTCCGGCGCACACTCCGCGCTCTCCGACTTGCCTGAGGGACAGGTGTGCTGTTTTGAGAACGCTAAACGTCAGTTCTAGATAGGATAAGCGATATTTCTAGATAAAAAAATTGATAATGATTTTTCGGGACCGGGGTGAAATTAAGTAAACAAAAATCAAATGTGGGTCATCTTCGTCTCGCTGCAGCGATAAATAGAATAACATGAAAAACTGTTTGCAAAATTGAAACAAAAAAGAGACCATCTCATGGAATGGAATCGCTTGATTTTTTGTATACGGCAGACAAATAGGCAAGCGGACCACATAATGGAAAGTTGGATTGTTTTCGTATTCATTCATCATTACGGCTACATTCAATATGTCTTAATCGGGGCTTTCGCGATTTCAAAATCCATCAGATGGCGCTAGTGACAAGTAATGTCGGCTGGCAATATACTGCCGTGCTACTGGACAGAAACAACTGCTGTAAAATGACGGATAAATTTTAGCCAATGACAGGGCTTCAGATCAGGGCACCTTACGTCGTATTAGCACCATTTGAAAACCTTCATTTCTCCCTAATCCTACTCAATCCACAATCCCAACAACCGATCCCTTTATTTCCCCACCTTAAACCCCCCCACTGACCTGAGAGCGCGGCCCTGGCCTGCGCGGGCAGCGACTGCAGCATGGCGGCGAACATGCGCATGTCGTGGTACGACAGCCGCAGGTTCAGCGTGCCCATGTCCACCTAAACGGGAAACAACCTCGTTACAATCATCGCAGCACTCAATTAATGTTATACTAATAAACAGTAATTAGGTAACTACTTTTGAATGTGCATTTGTGTCGATTTTAATGCATGGGACGGAATGACAAAAGATAACATTATAATGGTACGGAATGGAAATAGATAGATTGGAAATAGTTGGAATGGCATGAGACGAAATGGCAACAAATAAAATGTTATGGTACGGAATGGAACGAGATAGGTTGGAACGGCTTGGAACGGAATAGTAAAACAATACATGTACAGGTTACGGAATGGTCGAGGTAGATCGCAATGGTGTGAGGTGCAATGTAATTCTTTCATTCTTCCGAGGACGCAATATAAAATTATGAACTAATTTACACTAAGATTATTTAGACTTCTTACAATAATTTATGTAATTCTGTACAAACTGTTATCCTACTTCTAGTATTCCGTATAATTTAAATAACTATCTGCGAGCACCTGTTAATGGCTTCGCTTTTATATATGTTTGTAAGTTTTACTTGTAACTTGCTGTTGGTGTTCTGAATAAAGTAAAATAAAATAAATATGTTGATCCACCCACCGTGAGCACTTGGTCGTGGTGCAGCGCGATGGCGAGCCGCGCGGGGTCCACGATGGACAGCGCGGTCTCCTCCTCCAGCCCCAGCACGCACGAGAACACCTCCAGCTCGCCCGCCTCGCACACCACCGGCCGCGCCGCGCCCGACCGGTACGATATCACCGTCGTGCTCTGGGGGGGGTACCATATCATGTCGGATTTCAAACGATGCTCAATAACGAAAGAGCAAACAGTCGCTCGTAACATCTACGATTCATGCATTATGGTTTCATGTAACATAAATTCAGAACCGCAGATGCATTGTCATGCGGTGCACTCGGCCGCGCTGACACCGTTCAGCTGATTAAAGCCCCGACACACGCTACTAAAATCAAGGCCTAACCATGATAGGATCTACAGAAACTAAAAAGTCCTCCTGGAAGTAACATCAATTTATTTATACCTGCTGCAAAAAATTATACACGGTCATCAATTTCACACGAGTTTTTATTTCAATTTTTATTTCTGTGGTACACAATCCAATCTCAAATAAGATCATACCCAGCAATTGGATATCTTTACCTTGACTATGACAGCGTTGGTGTCCCACACGGAGGCGTCCTCGACCAGCACCAGCTGCGAGTCCGTGATGTTCAGCTTCAGCTCCATCGGCGCCTCCGCCCCCGCGCCCGCCCCCGCCGCCTCCCGCGCCTTCGCCGAGGACACCACTTCCTCGCTGGGGAATTACCATTCTCATATCAGAAGACGCCCACTGCTAGGCATAGGCCTACCCCAGAGATATCCACAACGGCTGGACCTGTGCCATCCGCATCCAGCTGGTACCTGCGATCTTTACCGCTGGAGGATACCGAGTAATAAATAAATACCAGAATCGAAAAACTCAGCATTATTATAGCAGCCAATCCCGTCTTCTTCCAAGGTCTGTTTTTCTACTCTTTTTTCTACACATCGCCCGGTCATCGCACAGAAACAAAAATCATAGGTTAAAATATAACACATGACCAAAAGTAATTAGTAGTTTTATAAGTAGTTAGAAGAGTTATTTAAGTAGTCTAGTGGCAGCGTACTAGCGTGACCGATAACCATTACGCAACGTTCACAGAGACCGGGAACTGCATGGGTCAGCATTTTATATTTTAAGGCAAACGGGCTTTCCCTCACCACTCATTCCCACCGCTGCAACTCTTGTGCAGCCAGGGTCTAGAGCGGCGACCGCACGCAGGTCCTGAGTTTTACCACTCAGGCGCGCCCGAGGACAAGCTAATACTGTCCTTGGAAGCCCCAACAAATTGAATTAAGAAAATGTTATTGATTTTAAGGCTAGTCGAACTTTCAGCTCCGCTACGAGCTCGCCACTTGTTAGGTGTGCCTCGTAATACCGTTGGCGAAGCGAGGAGTGAGGTTGGCCGAGGTCTTCACCCCGAGACTGCTCGAACAGTCTCGGGAGCCGATTGACACCCAGTGACTGTATATTTTACAAGTGTCATAGTGTGTTGTGCCGTATATGTGTTTTATCGTTTTATCTTTTCCGTCTTTTTCCACAAACTATCGAAAAAATTCATATTTTTGTCGTGCAATCTCGGAATTCAACGAGTCTGCAAGCAAACTAAATATTGACATATTTAATTCTAATCCCAACTGGGTGAAGAGGCATCTAGCAATAAATTGGTTTGACTCTGTTGTCTAGTGCATTGGTGTGGTGTTCTGTTTATAATGTGTTAATGGTTAAGTACCTATTAGAATGTTAATCTTCTAAAGTATGTTAGGTTATTGCTTCACAAGGCAAGTCACATCCCATCTTAGTTGTTAAATGTGAAAACATATTATTGGCGTATTAGTTATTAACTTGGTTATTGGTTTATTGTCATACATGCTGTTTGTTTTCCAAATAAAATAAAATAAAAATAAAAATAAAATAAATGTGCCGTACTAGGGCGGCTGGTCGGGGTCGTGCGGCGGCGGCGGCGGCTGCAGCAGGAACTGGTTGGCCGCCTCCCACCAGTCCAGGATCGCCATCAGGCGCATGTTGTTCACCAGGATCGTGTACGCCGACGACTCGCGGCGCTTCCTGCGAAAGGAATACGGTGCCGCAGGATATTAATACTGACGTAATAGACTGTGAGGGCTAGGTTAGCCTAGGTCATCGAGTACAAGAAAATTTCACTTTGTAGTGATGAGGATACCCACAAAACAGGTGCACAGACATGTACAAAAAAAATGTTTAATTCAATCTTCGACTTTTTGTAGTGACCATACTAACATATCCTCTTGTGTGGGTTCTATAAGTAAATACACCGGGGTGCCTCGCATCCTTTTGGCAGTTTCGCTTTTCAGACACATTATAGTCACAAAAAACTGTCCAAAAATTTTTTTGTGCCCGTCTTTGCTCGGGCAGGTCAACGTTTTGTGGCTCTCCTAAAAGTCTACTATGACTACAAAGTGTAATTTTTCTTGTACTTGATGACGTAAGTTAACCTACGCGCCTACACAGTCTATAATAGAAGAAAAACACTCAGATAATTATCTAACAACATTTACACATTTTAAGCTAGATAAAAAGCATAAAGTACGTTTCAATTGACCATAGCAAAAGTACAGCACGTTACAGTGCGTGATGTAACAATCATAATAAATAAATAAATAAAAAATATATTTTATTTCCACAATTTCTATATAAAACTAGTGGCAGGTGTATTTTATTAGGCTAGGCTTGTGTGAGAAGACGTCGCTCTTCTATGTTAACAATATTGTTGCTCTATCTCTACTATATGGTGTGTGTGGTGTGTGTGCGTGTGTGTACTACGTGCGTACCTGGCATGCACCTCCGCCTGCACGCTGTGGCGGTGGTCGGGCATGGGCGTGACGATGTGGCTGAACACGTTGCCGCGCCGGTTGGCCGGCTCCGCCGCGAAGCGCGTGTCCGACACCAGGATCTCCTGGGGGACAGGTTATTACGCCGTTTTTACAAGATTCCTTTGCACTGCAACTTGGGATTCTGGATTCTTAAAGGTGTCTTAAACCTTTTGGGTTGCTGATCGCTTTCCATCAGTTTGCTACTTAAGTAACTTTGTTGCTAACAATTCGATGATATCAATGGTTGAAATTGTTATTTTTGCAATTAAGTATCATCAATTTAATGTTTCCGTTGTCTGTAAATGTTATTGTGTCGTGGTGTGCTATGTGTAATAAATATCTTTTCATTTTTTTAATTTCATTGGTTCAGTTGCAATAAACTGAATAATTAAACCGATAATACCTAATCGCAAAAGTAACAATTTCAATACGTAATTAGCCTACAGGTAGACTGACCATGTGCCCCCTAAGGCAAAAAAGGAGGGAGATATGTCTGTCCCTTTCCTGCAACCAGTTTGTTATATTTTTATCTCGTAATTAGAAAACCACCACCCACCTGCGACACGAGATCGATGTCCTGCCCCAGGTCGGAGTAGGTCTCGACGAGCAGCCGGGACTTGATGAAGTTGATGCTGGCCAGCGAGCTCGCGCCCCCGCCCGCGCCCCCGCCCCCGCCCGCCTCCGGCGCCAGCGTCACCGTCACGTCGTGCAGGTCCAACTTCAGAGAGGTCGTCGTCCACACCTGGAAGGGAAACCAGCGGGGGGGTAGCTACCATTTTTAATACTAACTGGGCCTGGCGCGACTTCGTTCGCGTGGCATAATCCTACCCTTACCCTACTCTTACTCTACCCTACCCTACACCTCTTTTTCTAGCATACAAACATTGTCAAAAAAATTACAAAAAAGAATTAATAAAATAGCTGCAGTCACAGGCAGAGATGGGACTGTATCAGTCAATTTTGTGTGACTTTTTTAGTGTGAACAGTTACTCGACTCGACCCGTGTCGTCTATACGTACAAGTTCCCGCGCTCGTACGTGAAGTCAGCGTCATCTTGTAGAGGTTTCTGTTCCGGATCGGTCATTGGATTGTGCGCCCCGCATGTATGGTTTTGATTGCACAACAAGCTGGTCTATATTCGCTCCCTTGCCAGCGCTTCTCTGGCTTTCCTCGGCGCAGTATTAGCCCTATCAGTTATTCGTCACTGTACTTGTACTAACCACTGTTCTTGACCAATGTAAATCGGACATTAGTTTGGGTTCCGAGAAGAGCGCGCAATTAGAAAAATGCATTACTCTCTGAATTCTGAGGAGGTCTAGCCAAGTTGCAAATCGCTCCATAACAATTATCCAAAAGCACCTACTACCACTGACTACCGCCGGCTAACCGGCCTCGGTTAAAAGGCCAGCGCTAGTGGGTCGGCGCAGTACTGCGAGTATCTTGGCCGTACCCGATCAGTCTATTGATGCTCTGGCAATAGTGCTGTACCATCTGCAAGGCCGGCGTACCTGGTCGGTCTGCTGCATGGGCTGCGGCGGCTGGCTGGGCAGCAGGTCGTCGACGGGCTCGCCCAGGTTGTGCGCCAGCACGCCGCGCACCAGCCGGTACTGCGCGCCGTCCAGCGCGCACTGCAGCGTCGCCAGCGTGCCCTGGATCGTCATGTCCGGCACTGGGGGAGGGGAGCGGGGGGGAGTGCGGGTATCAATTAATGTAGATCGGTAGCTAAAGAGGGTTTTCGTGATTTGAAATCGTACAAGATGGCGCTACTGAGAAGTAAGGTCCGTTGTCAATTATAAGGTTATTTTGACATCGGACTTCACGGTTTAATAGCGCCATCCAAGATATTGTGGAATTGTGAAAACTCTCATTAAAGGGCTTAATTCAAATTCGATTTTATCAATTTTTAATTACTGTTGAGATAAACGGGTTTTTAAACAAGCATTTTGTAGGACTCTTTCTAAATGATGATCTCGATGATATATGAAAGACCACAAGCAATGATTAAATACGATACACCGAAGCGAGACGTAATGGTGCTAATTTGGAGTCTGCGTAACATGATACAACTTTGTATTTCGCTCATTTCAACGTAAATCAAAAGATGAATTCAATTTGCGACGTAGCTAGTCCTAGAAATATCTCACTTTATTTTCTCTCAACTCAACAACCCAACCCACACTCTCCATACCGTTCTTGCAGTCCGTCATATTGTGCTCGATCTGCAGCGTGAGATGCGCCGGGCGCGGCAGCAGCGGCGCGCCCTGCCGCCGCACGCGCCCCCCGCCGCGGCCCCCGCGCGCGCCCCACAGCGACAGCCCCGACAGCTGCACTGTGCGCACGTCGAGTAGCTCGCGGGGTACTGGAGACGGGAAATATTATAATGTTTAAGGAAATGTATGACGTACATGACAAAGTAAAAGCAAAATGCCAGTGTGAGTAAAACACGCCCACCACACACAGCATCATGCGTAGTCCATTCGCGATAAGAAAATAGTGAGTCATTGTTGTCCGCCGCCAGCTTATCCAATCGTGTCGCAACAAATTAGAAAGCTAAGTTTACAGTGACCAGTTGACGGCAGAGAATAATAAATATGAGTACCTCGCCGGTTGGAATAAACACCAAATACTAGACTGGCTGCTAAGCAAAGGGATATTCTTGACTTTAATTTGAAACAATTAAGTTGATTTTTATCCATTAATTAACTAAATATTTTCTTAAATATAAATTGTATTAATTATTACTCCACTGTAAAAACACATTTACTCACTATTTTCATAACGCGAATGGACTATAATGCTATGTTCACATAGTCTACATGCTGGCTGGACCGGGATCCCATGCCAGTCGGAAGCAATGAATCATTTAGACGTTACAAGTCAATAGCAGCCGCGGCAGCGCTCCGCTGGCCCGCCTGGCTGACGCCGACGCCGCCAGCCCTGCCACTACCCACTACCAAGTATCAGTACAGTACTCACGCGTAGGATCCGTCCTCGTGCTCGCCGTCCCCGGCTCCCCGGCCAGCCGGAAGCAGTTGTCCACGGTCAGCCGCTGCAGGTCGGCGGCCAGCGCGGCGCGGCGGCGGCCCGCCATGGGGACCACGATCCGCGGGGACACCGCCACCACGCGCAGCCGCATGCGCTGCAGCGGGGACGGGGGCGAGATGGATACCTGGGGGGGGGAAAGCTGGGAGTCAATTGGGGGTGCCTACTATCAATTACCGGTACAGAACATTCTCGTCACTAGCGATCAGTCGTAGTGGGTTGCTGACCGTCAATATTGCTGTCGGACGGGAAATGTTACAGTTCAACACGAGATCAACACTTCAAACTCCCTCGAAGCCATAATCGTAACTTAGCGTTCAACTATGGCATAAGTTAAGGGAAACCCTTTGGATAAGATTGTTCACTTTTCTTTTTGGTACTTTTAATATGGCTGAAAAGCAAAAATGTCGAGAGGATGTAAGGCACCCCAGTTGTTTTTACTTCTAGAATCCATACACAGTATTTCATTTTGGACAATGACATAGGACTTTCAGGAGGTATATTAGAGGTCTCTGTCGGGCAACGCATTGGTAACTCCTTTCGTGTTGCTGATGTCTATAGGCGGCGGCGAACACTTTCCATCAGATGGCCCGCTTGAATGTTTGTCTGCCGTATAACATTGGGTCAATAAAGAAAAATATGCCAAGTTGTGCACGAACAGACCAACGTTTTGTCACCTAAACCTCTACTACTCTATGACGTAGGATAACGTACGGCGCCCTCGCAGTTCAAGAGAGTACACCCCCCTCACCTTCTTCCTGGCCTGCAGTATGACCCGCCTCAGCAGGCTGAAGTCCCTGGCGAAGGCCTGCAGCTCCTGCACGAACCGCTTCGTGTGCACGTACGTCACGGGGCCCATCTCGATGCACAGCCGGGTCTCGTGCCCTTCCACCGCCGCTTCCGCACTGCTCAGTCTGAATGGGACGAGTGGGTGTTTATTTATTCATTTGCCAACAGATAAACACTTTTTGTTACATTTAAATCATCATCACAGCCCGTAACAGTTCACTGCAGGACTTAGGGCCTCTCCCACGAAGGGGAAGGTTATTGCCATAATCTCCACACTTGGCAGGCGGGTTGGAGATCGCAGTGTTTAAATATAATCAACAACTTTTTATGAACAGTCACAAAACACAGACTTTGTATGAAGTTTTTATGCAATGCAATACAATCTCGTAACTTTATTGTCAAATGTGTGTCACAAATGTGTATTACATCAAGTCTAGTGTATAGTGGAAGATGCGGTAGCGCCATCTAACCAGTAAAATACAGCTCGATCTCTTTGCCAGCTGCCATCGCAACTAATAGCACGGACACGCATAACATACTCGATGCCCAAGTTTCCATTCGCCACATCGTTGCAAGTTCCCAACTCACCTATTATACTCGAAGGTGAGCGCGTGATCGCCGGCCGTCCGGAAGCGGTCCCGCCACAGCGGCGCGTGGGGGGTCAAGTCCGTGAGGCTGAGCGCGGCGAGGCGGCCCGCGACGGTGCGGGCGCCCGCGGCGGCGCGCGCGGTCAGCCGCCCGCCCGCGGCCCGCGCCAGGCACGCCTCGCCGCGCGCGCCCACCAGCACCACCGAGAGCGCGCGCACGGACACCTCCGTGCCCACTGTGCCCGACAGCTCCACGGGGGTCTCCGTCGCTGTTGGGAATAACGAATATGCTTGGACTAATTCACACAGCGCCTTCTAGCCCCAAAGTAAGCAAGGCTTGTTTTATGGGTGTTAGATAACTGATAAACAAATTATATACTTCTTTTTATTTTTTAATACATACTTATTATACATACTATACCCAAACCCGTAACAGAAATTAAAATTCATCATTACAATATCTGCTCGGTCGGGAATCGAACCTGTGTGTGGACCGGCATGTCAACCAACTGAACCAATCAGCTAGCCAATACTTGGTGAGTATAGAATGCACTGTCAGGAAATCTAAAGCAGATACGATTCGACGTTTTTTAAATAAATTAGAATTAAATTTAAAATTAGCCAGGCATTTGACAGCCATCTCACCTGGTGGTAAATGACGATGCGACTGAAAATGGAGCTTGCCTGTCTAGTAACAGTGTTCTCTCTGGCCTTTGGCGTCCAGATTATAATGATAACATAATATGATGATTGTAAAAACAATTAGCGTTTCCTCATTTCTCAAATCCACCAGTTTCCGTTAATGAGCCGTAAGACCTGCTGCCGTGTCATTGTTTCCGCTCCCCTTAAATTGCAGATGTTCTGGATGACGATGACCACTTTCCATCAGGTGAATTGTGTGTACGTAGGTAATAAGTAACGGTCACAGACAGTCACTGACAAGTACGTAACCACAAGAATTAAATGATGTCTTGCATTACCTGCCATGGGCTGCGTGGGCCCCCCCTCGGGCGCGGGGGGGTCGTCGCCGGCCACGCCGAAGAAGTCCAGCACGGCCACCCAGCTGTCGATGCTCACCACCAGCTTCAGGCAGTTGAACTCCACTTTCGTCAGCTTCGACACCTGTTGTAGAGTAATTGTGTGTAGCGGAACGCTAAACGTTGATCGAAGATTTTAAAGAGTCAAAGCCTGCTATAATTTCCGTCACTAATCTACGGTCAAATGTCACTATTACAGTTTACGAATCGCTATCGCTCGCTCGTCATCATCATCATCCGAGCGGTCAATTCCGGCTTCTGCTGGGGTCAGTTTTGTTACTCTTCCTTCTTCACTTTACCCGGTCCTCTGATAGCGAATCCTCGCGTCATAAACCATTGACTCTCGCATCCGACTCGGCGATGACAATCCATCGCTTCCTAGGGCTCGGGACCTCTTTCTTTTACATTTTTAGGCACTTTTTTTTATTAAGATGAGTTTGCTTTTAGATCGACGATTTTCCACGTATCGTTGGGGCTCACACAGCACTTGACCAAATCGAGCGAGCTTCTTCAGTCTTATCCGCGATGTCCCTCACGCGTCCCTTAGGATAGTTAGCAGAACATATTTAAAAAATCTTCCTCTCGCAATATGGATGGTTGGCCATTGGAACTGTGTATCTATCCTACCTCGTACAGGCGGTCAAATACGTGGTCCACCATTCTAAAATTAAAGTTCTATTGCACATCATAAAATAAGAAGATTAATTTTCCCTAACAATAATATTCTATCCTCACCCTTTGTCACATTATGGTGACACGGGATCTTTCAAACCCGATAGACCACTTTCCCGGCCCACCGTACCTACCTTATTGTACTTCTCCTCGAACAGCGGATGATCCGGGTCCCGCATGTGCACGGACACCCAGACGAGGTTGTCGCCCGCCGCGCCGCCCTCCTCCCCGCGCGCCTCCCCCGCCGCCGCCCCCTCCCCCTCCTCCCCCGCGGTGGCCACGGGCGAGCAGGGGGGCGTCGCGCCGCACGCGCTGTCGCGTTTGCTCTTCTTCAGCTAGTTCAACGAAATTATTTCAATGTATTGATGGGTTAACTCCGATTCTCTTACGGTGAGGGAAAACGTGATGATGAAACCTGCAAGGCACTTAATGTTCCCCTGTTAACAAAGCCACAGAGGTCAGATGGCAGGCGCTCTACTGTAATTACTTGATCTGCCAAATCCCGGATCATGGTCAAGGCAGAATTCGGGCTCTCGCGCACGGGAACGCAACCGGGATATTGGCGTTAAATTGATGGATAACTCGAATAAACGTTGTGCTCGTAACTGTCTATTATTCAGTTTGAGACTCCTTTAAATGAGTGTGCGGGTTTCGTTATAACCTTGCCAAGCGAGGAGAGGCAATGAACTACTAAGCCGTAAGGTCTGCTATCAAAATAAAGCTATATCATTGGCTAGACTAAATCCATCATTTTACAGCGGTTATTTCTGTCCATTAGCAGGACAGTATTTTGACAAATGACCTCATGGCTCGGTACCATTTTGGATTTATCGTACGGATTTTGGAATTTGTAAATAGCTTTTAGTAGTAGTAAATTTCCCTCATTAAAACCAGAGACAATCTAAAAACAAACTAGAAAAGGGCAAAGATCGGGGCAGTGGAAGGCCCTGATGCAATTCCGCTGTTGGTTACCCATACGCAAAGGTGCATTGCAGCTCACCTCTCTATCGATAACATTAAGATGCGCCGGCAGCGACGGGGCCCGCCTCAGCACTGTATGGGCGGCGGTGGGCGGCAGCAGCGGCGCCAGCGCCGACACGAAGTCCGGACAGGACTTGGACACGAACACCGCCTTGGGCGGCACCGGCGGCGTGTGCGACACCATCAGGAAGCGGTGCTTCGAGTCCGGCTCCTTGGTCAGGTCTTCCATGGTTATCGAGTGCAGCGATACCTGGAGGAGGAAACGTTTTATGGGGACATTTAGTGCAATTTATGCCCGCATTGGAAGGTTTACAACCATTCCTATAGCTTTGTAGCTTATAAAAAATTTTTGTCCTCGATGTTCTATTAAACGGTGCACCAAGGTGGCAAGGCTTGAGCCTGTGGAGTCCGCCAGCACATAATCCATTTCTGCCGTACAAAAATACTTGCATTTTTGTGCCTCGATTTCGAATTTATGGTAGCATAGTTACAGATTTCAAAGAGTCAGTTTGGGACCTCGTCACCACCCATGGAGTACGATAACCAGTGGGGAACGAATCAGCAGGATTTTGTTGTATACGCTAGTCATCGATTTGCGGTCTGAGGGATAGGTAAGCGTTGCTGATTACACTTGGTTGACTTGTAGCGTCGTTGGATGTCATTAGCCGACGGGCGATTTACGCAGATGTTTAAGTTGCATAGGTATAGTGCTAGACGCCTGTTACCTGCACGAGGCTGCACTGTGCCACTGCCCAGGAGCCGTACCGCCAATCTCTGATAGTACGCCGCCGTCGTGATCTAATTGAGTAAACCCCGCAGTAAGACAGTTCTGGCTAGGCCTTGCTGCGATTGGCCCCTACTCAGCTGGATCAAGATGGCGGCGTACTATCAGAGATCGGCGGTACGGTCGCAGGTCTTTGAATAGTTACCTGCAGCGCGGTCTCCCTTGGCGTGGTGGTGTCGTAGCGCAGCGTGAACTGCCGCGAGGCCAGCTGCACCAGGCTGCGCGCGCCGCCGCCGAGGTCCGCGCGGAGCTCCACCGTCAGCGTCGACAGCTCGAACAGCACTGGGGGGGGAAGACGCATAGTCAGCGAAAGAAGCCAAGCGAAATTATTATCCAGTTGGTCTAGGCAAGATGTCGATTGCTTTTTGTTTTTACTTTTTATTTATTAGGGAGGCTCACAGACGGACGGTTCACCTGATGTAAAGTGGCTACCGTCGTCCAGGATATCTGCAACCAAAGTGGAGGACGGGGTACCGGCCGTTGAGATACCTGTAGACTTGCTTTTTAAAGATTCCCGTGTTGATGTGCAAAGGAAATACTTTGAGAGGGAGCTTAATTCAACAGAATTAGCATTAGGTCGACAGGAGCTTGCGGCAATGTATAAATATGGTTGCGGAAATGTGTAATAAAACACTTGGTTGATAACCGCATTGGGGCGTTGGTGGTATTACCTTTGAGCGGCACGTTGAGCGCGGGCGGGGGCGGGGGCGGGGGCGCGGCGGGCGGGCCGGCCAGCGCCAGCGCGGCGGCGCGCAGCGCGGGGTCCAGCCGCAGCGTCGGCACCGCCGGCTCCGACAGCACGGCCGACTGGGGCAGGGAGGGGGGCATTGTGAACATCGTCAGTTTAAAGCGGTTGTGAAAAAAATTTAACTGGAAAATCGAGTGCGTGTAAAAACTTTAAGAAAATTAACTAAATCAACGAACATTTACAAAGTACAATGGGCGAATCCAAATAAAAACAAAAGATTTTAGTGAAAACATTTCGAAAGATGACCTTTTATGAAAGCCGAGCCGTAGAGGCTGTATAAATTGTGTGCTTCTGCTTGTCAACCAGAAAAATGTCAACGATGTTGCCTTGTCAAACTTTTCGATGAGTTCGCCATGGACTCGCCTTTTATTAAGTTTATTAGTTAATAATAGCTTTAGTTAATTTACGCCACCTATGAAGTCATTTGGAACTAATTTCTTTTTATATTTGGTCTCGGAAAACCACCTATTTTTATTAAGAATTTTTATGGTACTCATATTTTTTATGGTTTTTTAATATATTTTATGATACAAACGAGCAAACAGCCCACCTGATGGTAAGCGGTAATTGCCTATTCAACAAATGATTAGCAACAGATTTAAATTCGATTAAACCAGTTGTGCTGTGCCTACCTCCGGCGCGGTAGTCTGGTGCGCGGGCGCATCACTTTCGTGGTGGTGCGCCCCGCCGTCGCTGCCCGCGAGCCAGCGCGCCGTCTCCAGCAGCTGCTCGTACTGCTCGCGGCGCGCCGACACATGCAGCCCGCCCACTATCTTGCCGTGGACGTCGCACTGCAACATGGGATGTAAGTTTTTATTAGGTATTTGTGTTCGTACCCCAGCGGCGCCACTACTGCCGCAACGCCGCCGTGAGGTCTATTGTCAAAATAAAGCCCTGTCAATTGGGAATACCATCGTCATTTTACAGTAGTTGTTTCTGTCCTATAGCACGACAGTATTTTGGCAATAGACTTTACGCTAGCGCTATATGAAATTGTAAAATCACGAAAATTGTTAATAATCGCGAATAAAAGTCTCGGACGATCATTGCCGTAAATATAATAGAACAACCGCATAGACGCGGTTAACAATTACGTCAATGAGCGTTCGAAACCATCAATAACAGAACTTAAAAATCTTGTTTGACTTCGAGCTCATTCGCCTTGAACGACACCTGTGAGCAATAAACGTAAGTTTAAGCTAGTTTATAGCAGATACTGCTGGTGTCGGATTCTCAAAAATCCTTCAAAAAGTCCGTCTGAACGATCATCATCGCCTTAAGCAGCAAACCACCAAACCATTTATTCCTGTAAAGCTCCAAAAACGACCGCCAGTGACTCACCAAAGCCGGCGCGGTGCCGGTGGCGGCGCTGTAGTTGATGTTGAGATGCAGCGTGGTGTCGTGCAGCACGGGGCGGCCGCGGGCGCGGTCGTACAGCTGCGGGAGCCCCAGCGCCGCCGCCGCCGACGCCGTTATCGGGCCCACGTCCAGCTGGGGGGTGGCCAAAGCATTTTATGGCCGATGGGGCAGTCAAGTTCTCGAGTGGCGACTACGTATTAGAAGACGCAGCGTAGGTAGGTCTCCCACAAGGTGGACCGAACCTGAAGATCGCAGGTGTACCAGTGGTATCGCAGTAGCCGGCCATTTTGGATATCTCTAGGGAAGGCCTTTGGGGTGGGGGTTTTATTCATTACTAAACTTTTTTTTAATATGAATTGTTTGAATTTTGATCCGTTGAGAAAACACCTTTACTCATTATTTTCTTAACGTGAATGAACGATACTGACACTACGAGATTGCCGCCGGAGGCTAATATTCAGAACCTTAACAGGTTTGAAATGATACAAACCAGTGGCCACGCGCACACATAGGCGGAATGTGGCATACACCCGTGCACACGTCCACCCAGTACTCACGGACACGAGCGAGATGTCCCTGACGCGCACGCGGTACAGCGTGTGGCGGGGCGGGCCGGGCCGGTTGGCCAGGCTCATGCGGCCGAGGTGCGCCACGAACACCTGCGACGCGCCCGCCGCGCGCGGCACCACCACCACCGGGGACTCCAGCTCGATGTGCACGCTGGAACGACATTTCAAATTATTTACTAGAGGACGCAAGAGAGAAACTGGAACTGCCTTCGGTCGACGTACACTGCAGGCTATGCATCCGTCTACTATGCGTCCGACTAGAGGCAAGTGTGCAGTAGTGCTACACACTACTGCACACTAGCAATCGCTTGTGTCCAGTGACTAGACTCTACTGTTAAATCAAAGGCTTATTTCAGTGCCCGACTTTGACTGACGGTCGGCGCAAATGTTAATCAACATAACATAGAAAAACACTTATTTTATTATACAGAAAACAACACTAAAACCTAAATGTTAGCTTTTCGTTATTATATCGTAATTAGGTATGTATAATTTACAAAATTGTTAAAAATATATATTGGTGGCAACACCGGATCCGGACCCCTTATCGTGATCATTTTCACTGTTCGGTCTATATAATATTTTGTACATCAGGATTAGATTGTAAATTGAAGTGTAGAGTGAAAGATTTTCAAAATTTACGAAGATACTAACTGACATTTAATCCTAGAATATAGTCTTCTAAATATACCTATATCAAAGTGGAGTGGCTGAAAATGAATCAAGGTTCTCGCGTCACTAAAAAATCACCAGGTGGCGCTACTGTACGGGTATGTGAGACCCGTTTTGTTGTTTTACAAGTACTACGACACTACAGTTTTTTAATAAACAGGCACCCGCTCGGCTCGTCCTCCATACCTGAATATGATATTGTCTGGCGGCAAGTCCGGCGGGTCGTCGAGCGAGCAGCCGGCGCTGACGGCGCGCCGCCGCGGCGACACGCCCTCCACCGACCCCGACAGCCGCGGGTTCAGGTACAGCGAGTCGCCGCCCCTGGGGACGGGGAGGGGGGCACCGGTCATTACTCTGGCTTAGATTACAGGGTTCGTTTAGTAATAATCGTCCGAAGGAATCCTTTTCATAACTTTAAAGGCAAACGATTTCTCCGCCAACAGAAGTCATGCAACCATCGAAGTCAGTTTAGACTTCTGGGTCAACTTCTGCGTCGATCAGTCGCGATCAGAGACGCTACTACTCCCCCCGCCGCAAATCGGTGACAAATGTTTACAGTAAAAACATGCAGATTCGCTATCTACTTGTTAAACTGCCCCAAGTTCTTACTTGATTCCCTAGTTGTCTCTTCGGTCATCATCTACACTTAATCTTCCTTAGATTACATTGTTATTTTGGGTAAGTACTTAGGTTGAAGTTAATGTTGTTTATACCTATAATTGGGGTGCATATAAGTCTTAACTAAATTGTAACTTTTATATGTGTACTCTGTTGTTATATAAAATAAATAAATAATCTTTTTAAACACGTGAGACTGGAGGAAAATTCCGAACACCACAACACTAAATATCTAGTTCGGTATATGATCAAAAACTTCAACAGGTAGTTTCAAATTGATGCTGCTGGTGACCCGATCAAATACTGTAGGGTCTACCATTTCTACCACCACGGACTGAGTTAAACTCTTGGGGCTCCTAAAGGAGCGAGATGGAGCGAGGAGAGGAAGACCGTGACAAAGGAGACGGAAAGAGGGATAGGGCAAAAGGAAGGGAGAAGAGGCAGATAGGTAAAGGGAGTGTTGTTGGGAAGGGATAGGGATGAAGAGGGAGTAAAAGCAACTTGGGCAACTTTGTTTCTTTGACTCCCTACAGGACAAATGTAAAAGTATCCCATATCCCGTAGGAAGTCTAGATCCTATACGTTGTGTACATATACTAGTAACAGACGTTCCGTTTTGGCTGAAGTCGACCACCCGTCAGTTGCAGTTGATACTAATCTTTACGCAATATAAAATATAGTCGCTTTTGGGTGCGGGGGACGTGGTCGGACGTCCGACCAAGGTCGGCTACCCCGCGCATCCGAATTAATCCAAAAGCTACTTTATTTTATACATGGTAAGGATTAGTATCGACTGCAACTGACGGTTGGTCGGCTCCAGCCAAATCGGACCGTCAGTTACTAGTTTAAGTTTCTGTGGTGTGCGTGTCTACTGGCCATGTCCATACCTTGGATGCACGAGCCCGATGGCCATGTCCGCGGCGGCGGCGCGGATGGAGCGCGCGAGGTTGGCCAGGTACTGCTTGAACTCCGCCAGGCAGGAGCGCAGCTCGCGCAGCAGCGGGCCCGAGTGCGTGTACCACACGGAGGCCACGTGCAGGGACACCTTCGCTTCCACCACTGCGGGTGTATCAGTACTTTATAATTTTTTATTTTATTATTATTATTTTTATTAGGAAGACCAACAGCTTTATAATACAATTTAATACAGTAATTTTTTATTTAAATATATTGACTTTCAGATCCAAAATTCACTAGATGACGCTACTGAAGCGTAAGGTTCAATTTCAATATATTACATAGCCGCAACATTTAACATTTCTGCGATATCAGAGTCATTATCATCATATCGGCGTCATGTCCCGGTTGCGCTCCCGCGCGGCACGCGGGGCCCGGGGTCCGCCTAACTGCGATATCAGAGTGATATAGGTAATTTTTTATGTAGCTCTATCACGCGAGTCAGACAAAAGGCTTGCAGAAATAAATCGAAAGCACACACTCCATCCATACTGCAGGAACCTACTGACTTAGGTAATATATGCATGTCGTTAATTCATAAAATTTCTAATCCAATGAACGAACGCAAACAAAATTGGGTACAGATGATGACAGACAATGTGTCCATGTGGACTGTAAAATTATGGTGAAGGGTACCGCAAGCCTGACACAAAAAAAAACCCTTTGCAATAAAAATAAATCAACAACCACCACCAACTCACCCGGCGCATCAGCCCCATCGACCGCGTCGACGCTCCTCTCTATTGTAAAGTAGAGCGCCTTATCGTCTTGATCGTCATGTATGGGCTGTGAGGGCTGGGCGCCGGCGGGCACGGGCGCGTGCACGTGCCGGCCGGCCGCCAGCACGCGCGCGTGCGGCCCGGCGCCCTCGCACAGCGACACCACTTGCACGCCGCCCAGCGAGCCGCACACGCGCACCAGCGACGAGTCTGGTGATGGGAAGGTAGGAGATTATGGTTGTGTAGAGACGTTAATTCAGTGGTCTTGTGAGATTTGTGATGATTAGATGTAGCAATGTTTGTTTGAATGGCAAATGAGCAGTCTCAGTACAAATACGATTTCTTACGCTACGGGCCACACTATCAGTCGAATATTCGCGACGCGATGTCGCGATCGCACTGCGGGGAAGTACATGGCCAGCGATGTTAGAGACAGATATAATGCGATAACTCGAATATTCGCCGGCTCCCGATAGTGTAGTCAAAACATTACGAAAATCAAACGTCATAAATGTATTGCTTGTGTGGAAACCAGATTTTTTTATATCAATCTAGCCAGGCATATGTTAGACCGTCATCTCACCAGGTGGTAGGTGACGATGCGGCCGAAGATGCCTGCCTGTCTAGGGACAGTCTATTCGGTCTAGCCTTGACGGCGTCCAGATTATCATGATCAGGGAACAAATAGTTGTAATGTAAATGTGTGGATGTAAAGTAGATTGGTGCGTATGTAAAATTTATAAGCCACAACAGGCAGTTCGCGTTAAGAAAATAGTGAGTAAAGGTGTTTTCACAGTGAAGTAAAATTCAAACCAATTATATTTTTAAAAGGATTAAGCTTATTAATGGATATTTGGCGGTGTAGGGATAAGGCAGCCGCCAATGTTGGCAAGCGAAGATGGAGAAGGGTAATTACCCACCTGGCAGAGTGTTGTAACCAGAGGACCAAGGGTCCGATGGTTGATCGTCGGAAGATGTATATATGCCGCGGAAGTTGGCATATTTCGCTAGGCGATATAGGACGGTCAGCGTCATCTATTTGCGATAGATGTCGCTACAGATAAAAATCAACTAAACTGATTAATATTCAAATTTAATCAAGGATAACCCTTTGCTTAGAAGCCAGCCTAGTATTTGCTGTTAATTCCAACCGGCGGCGGCGAGGTATTCAATTATATAATTTTCTTTCAACTGGTCACTGTGAACTTATCTTTCTAATTTGTTTTGGGGCTAGACCGGCGGACAACGACGACTCACTATTTTCTTATCGCGAATGAACTATGAACTAAACCCTGTCCTGCGGCATACGGTAAGCGCCATGCACCTACCCACGGTGGCCTGTATCTTGGCCTCCTGCACGGTGGCGGTAACGATCTTGCGCGCGACGCCGCGGCGTATAGGTACCTACCCACGGTGGCCTGTATCTAGGCCTCCTGCACGCTGGCGGTGGCGATCTTGCGCGCGACGACGCGGCGTATAGGTACCTACCCACGGTGGCCTGTATCTTGGCCTCCTGCACGGTGGCGGTGGCGATCTTGCGCGCGACGACGCGGCGTATAGGTACCTACCCACGGTGGCCTGTATCTTGGCCTCCTGCACGGTGGCGGTGGCGATCTTGCGCGCGACGACGCGGCGTATAGGTACCTACCCACGGTGGCCTGTATCTTGGCCTCCTGCACGGTGGCGGTGGCGATCTTGCGCGCGACGACGCGGCGTATAGGTACCTACCCACGGTGGCCTGTATCTTGGCCTCCTGCACGGTGGCGGTGGCGATCTTGCGCGCGACGACGCGGCGTATAGGTACCTACCCACGGTGGCCTGTATCTTGGCCTCCTGCACGGTGGCGGTGGCGATCTTGCGCGCGACGACGCGGCGTATAGGTACCTACCCACGGTGGCCTGTATCTTGGCCTCCTGCACGGTGGCGGTGGCGATCTTGCGCGCGACGACGCGGCGTAAAGGTACCTACCCACGGTGGCCTGTATCTTGGCCTCCTGCACGGTGGCGGTGGCGATCTTGCGCGCGACGACGCGGCGTATAGGTACCTACCCACGGTGGCCTGTATCTTGGCCTCCTGCACGGTGGCGGTGGCGATCTTGCGCGCGACGACGCGGCGTAAAGGTACCTACCCACGGTGGCCTGTATCTTGGCCTCCTGCACGGTGGCGGTGGCGATCTTGCGCGCGACGACGCGGCGTATAGGTACCTACCCACGGTGGCCTGTATCTTGGCCTCCTGCACGGTGGCGGTGGCGATCTTGCGCGCGACGACGCGGCGTAAAGGTACCTACCCACGGTGGCCTGTATCTTGGCCTCCTGCACGGTGGCGGTGGCGATCTTGCGCGCGACAACGCGGCGTAAAGGTACCTACCCACGGTGGCCTGTATCTTGGCCTCCTGCACGGTGGCGGTGGCGATCTTGCGCGCGACGACGCGGCGTAAAGGTACCTACCCACGGTGGCCTGTATCTTGGCCTCCTGCACGGTGGCGGTGGCGATCTTGCGCGCGACGACGCGGCGTAAAGGTACCTACCCACGGTGGCCTGTATCTTGGCCTCCTGCACGGTGGCGGTGGCGATCTTGCGCGCGACGACGCGGCGTAAAGGTACCTACCCACGGTGGCCTGTATCTTGGCCTCCTGCACGGTGGCGGTGGCGATCTTGCGCGCGACGACGCGGCGTAAAGGTACCTACCCACGGTGGCCTGTATCTTGGCCTCCTGCACGGTGGCGGTGGCGATCTTGCGCGCGACGACGCGGCGTAAAGGTACCTACCCACGGTGGCCTGTATCTTGGCCTCCTGCACGGTGGCGGTGGCGATCTTGCGCGCGACGACGCGGCGTAAAGGTACCTACCCACGGTGGCCTGTATCTTGGCCTCCTGCACGGTGGCGGTGGCGATCTTGCGCGCGACGACGCGGCGTAAAGGTACCTACCCACGGTGGCCTGTATCTTGGCCTCCTGCACGGTGGCGGTGGCGATCTTGCGCGCGACGACGCGGCGTAAAGGTACCTACCCACGGTGGCCTGTATCTTGGCCTCCTGCACGGTGGCGGTGGCGATCTTGCGCGCGACGACGCGGCGTAAAGGTACCTACCCACGGTGGCCTGTATCTTGGCCTCCTGCACGGTGGCGGTGGCGATCTTGCGCGCGACGACGCGGCGTAAAGGTACCTACCCACGGTGGCCTGTATCTTGGCCTCCTGCACGGTGGCGGTGGCGATCTTGCGCGCGACGACGCGGCGTAAAGGTACCTACCCACGGTGGCCTGTATCTTGGCCTCCTGCACGGTGGCGGTGGCGATCTTGCGCGCGACGACGCGGCGTAAAGGTACCTACCCACGGTGGCCTGTATCTTGGCCTCCTGCACGGTGGCGGTGGCGATCTTGCGCGCGACGACGCGGCGTAAAGGTACCTACCCACGGTGGCCTGTATCTTGGCCTCCTGCACGGTGGCGGTGGCGATCTTGCGCGCGACGACGCGGCGTAAAGGTACCTACCCACGGTGGCCTGTATCTTGGCCTCCTGCACGGTGGCGGTGGCGATCTTGCGCGCGACGACGCGGCGTAAAGGTACCTACCCACGGTGGCCTGTATCTTGGCCTCCTGCACGGTGGCGGTGGCGATCTTGCGCGCGACGACGCGGCGTAAAGGTACCTACCCACGGTGGCCTGTATCTTGGCCTCCTGCACGGTGGCGGTGGCGATCTTGCGCGCGACGACGCGGCGTAAAGGTACCTACCCACGGTGGCCTGTATCTTGGCCTCCTGCACGGTGGCGGTGGCGATCTTGCGCGCGACGACGCGGCGTAAAGGTACCTACCCACGGTGGCCTGTATCTTGGCCTCCTGCACGGTGGCGGTGGCGATCTTGCGCGCGACGACGCGGCGTAAAGGTACCTACCCACGGTGGCCTGTATCTTGGCCTCCTGCACGGTGGCGGTGGCGATCTTGCGCGCGACGACGCGGCGTAAAGGTACCTACCCACGGTGGCCTGTATCTTGGCCTCCTGCACGGTGGCGGTGGCGATCTTGCGCGCGACGACGCGGCGTAAAGGTACCTACCCACGGTGGCCTGTATCTTGGCCTCCTGCACGGTGGCGGTGGCGATCTTGCGCGCGACGACGCGGCGTAAAGGTACCTACCCACGGTGGCCTGTATCTTGGCCTCCTGCACGGTGGCGGTGGCGATCTTGCGCGCGACGACCCGTCCGCCGCGCGACGCCGCGCGCAGCAGCAGCACGCCCAGCCGGTGGAAGTCGAACGTGATCTCCGTGCGACGGGAACGCTGGAACGACCACGTATCACCAACGTTATGTGCCTTCTGGAATTACGACGTTATCTACCCTCTGATATAGGGCGGGTTAGAGACTTTTTCTATAGCCCGGGTCCCGATACTGTAATATACACTATGCCGTTCCGTTCACTCACGAAGAAACCGGTCACAGTCACTGATTGCGGTGGTAGACTGGTATGGATGTGAGGGATTAAAATGTTAAACAACATATAAGACTAAAACGTGACCTGTTGCGTTTTCATCTCTAATAAGTCGTATTTGACAAGCACATTTCCCTGAGTGGCGAAATTATGTTAAGTATTTTTTTTTTTAAAACATATCTCCTTGTTCCAATCTGTAAGTATATTGTTTACCTTGACCTCGTCAGCCGGCGGCGTGGGCGGCCCGGGCGGCGCGGGCGCGGGCTGCGGCGGGCCGGCGGAGTCCGGGGTGTCCGCCCCCGCGGCCCCCGCAGTCCCCGCGGCTTCGGGAGCGGGCTTGGCGGCGGGCGGCCGCATCACGCGCTGCGCGAAGCCTATCAGCTCCACTATTGTCTCTTGGTTGGCTGAGGGAGAGACGTGACATAAGCATTTTAACCTTACAGAAATATGACCGTTTATTTAATTAAAGTAGATAAACAGCGCTTGCTACGCCGGCTCAAAAAATAACATAAAGACGACTGAGTTGCAATTTTGACAAACATTAGCAAAAACAAAGAAGCGATTCCTAGCAGGCAGATGACAACAGCAACAATATTTTACGATGTCTTTCGAAATTGCACATTAGCTGCTTTGTTGAACGCTATGACATTTGAAACCTGAATGTTAAATTGAGAAATATATGGATATAGGTTCTCACTCGAATATTTTCTCAGAGTTAAAGCTTCTTACAGAATATGAACCTACTAAGTCGCTAATAATCACAATTTAGAAGACAAAGAAAACGCACCTATAATATCCAAGTTATTGAAAAGTATGTTGGCGATGCGCAGATCCTCGTTCTCGGCATCGCCATACACAAGGTACAGTTCCACCGCGATCAGCGCCTCCGAGTCCACCATCCCGGCGGCGCCCCACGCGGCCCCCGCGCCCCCGCCCCCGCCCCCGGCCCCCCCGCCCCAGCCCGGCGCGGGGCTTACGCGCTCCGGCTCTGGTTGACCTGGAAGGACAAGACAAGGTTATGGTAGTGATGTTCTGCCCAGAGTACATTGATGCCATTGAGGCATTGAGCGATCGATTCTATTGTGAACGTAAGTGTGCCTGTTATTGAATTTACTATTAATATTTAATGTAACAAAAAGTGTAAATATGTTAGCAAATGAATAAAGCCAAAGTGCAGGGTACTTATTTGGCCGGCATGGCCATATTTATTTGGATAGGTGGCGTTGCTAGCGAAAGTAATATCATGGTCGTATCGCTTTTACTGACCCATAATCGTCTGACTAGTAGATCGCTTAAGTCAGTAGGTTCCTGCGATATGGGAAGGGCTTTTTGTAATTATGTCATACTGTAGGCAACCAGGCGAGCGGACTGTGGATATTGTTTTACATTGACATGACTGTGATCTTTGCCGCGAGCATCCAGTCGGACGAGGGGAAATGCTTGCTGCTGTGTACGTAAAGTTTCGCCTATACCTGTAGTCCGTACATAAATACTATCATTGTATATACTACGCATCAGTGGCGTTACTGTCATATAAACCCAAAAGCCGGGCTTGCCTTATAAAAATAATTATTCAAAAAAAATCAAAGGTAATGCGAGCGCGAACTATTAAAAGCTCGGACTCCTATTACTTTTCAAACTACGTGCACACCGCCACGCCGCGAAGCAGCGCCATCGTGCGCCTAGCTCACGAACCACGAACCGAACGCACGCGCAAGTTGAGACCGAGTTGAAATTGAGACTCGGCCAGTCATCTCGCTCGCACGCGCTGGCTTGTTAGCGGGCTTCGATGACGGCCGGTATCTCTTTCTTGCCTATGAAAACTCTCCTATAATGAGATATAACTATACGTTTGTTTATTTAGTAAATTGTACGAGACTTTAAGCCCTGCATGCACATGAAGTTGTACACGGATCTGTGAAAATGTGAAATTTCGCGCATGCGCAATAGGTACGTTTGTTGAATGCTGGAATACGATCTAACTTCACTATTGTTTTGTTTGAGCGGATAAGTAATTAGTTTTTTGTTGTGTTTGTAATGTGTTTTGTAGTAAAAGTGATTGAATTGGATTGATCGACAATAGAAGAAGTATGGTCCCTTGTGGTGATTTAAAATGTGCACAAGTTTTGATTAGCGAGGAAAAAAAGGTAAAGTGTTTAAACATCTCTCAGAAAAAAACAGTTTATCTCCTCGCCAAAACCTACGCCCGATTTAAGTACCTATTTGTCAGATGAGTAAATCGTTTATAAGACAATTTCATAGGTGTACCAAACTCATATAGCCGTGTGGTGTCCGGCAGAGTAGAATAGCACCAACCCCTTACACTCATGGGTGTCGCACAAGGCGACTAATGTTTTCGAGGCCAAAAATGAAGAGTCTCCGTAGCCTGGAAATTGGGCAGCAGCATTTTCCATTATTATATTTAAACACTGCGATCTCCAACCCGCCTGCCAAGCGTGGAGATTATGGCAATAACCTCCCCTTTCGAGGGAGAGGCCCAAAGTCCTGTAGTGGACTGTTACGGGCTGTGATGATGATGATGATGATGACCAAACTCATTGGATTGTTGGTTGTTATCACTCTAATAAGTTATATTGCTGGTATGAAACTGAAGAGTGATAAGTAAGATAAGGATTGATCAGTAATGTGGCAAAAAGATGGATTTATTTTCAATAACCGTAAAAACTGCAAAAACTGCATCTCTCGGCTTGCCATACTGTGAAATCCTAGGCACGCCACTGCTACGCAGTGACAAACGAACAGATAGCCCACATGTTGGTAAGCAATTACTGTTGCCCATGACATCTACGATTCATGCACTTAAATTCATTTATTAAAATGAAGAATCGCAAGTGCGTTGTCGCTGTGAGGGCTAAGATGGAATGCCTCGTGCCTGCGTTTTTGAGCTGGTTACCTTATTCTTCAAACCGGAACACAACAGTGCAAGCATTGTTGCGTGGTGGCAGAAATATGATAAAGCGGTGGTAGTCACCCAGACGGACTCATCAGGCACTCCACACTCTTAGGACAATACAACAATGAAAAAAAAAATTGCAGTCTCCCACCTATAGAGTACTCCCCGTGGTGCAGCGAGTACAGGGCTTGGTGCAGGGCGTGCGCGTGCGCCGGGTCGGCCGCGGCGGCCACCGGCGACGCGGGGGACGTGGGCGACGTGGGCGACGTGGGCTCCGAGTCTCGGATGCTGCCCGACGCTGTGTCCATCCTGTGGAAGGTTACATGTTGATCTTTGATTAGTAAAGTAGACAAGCTTGCGGCCTGTTCGAAGGCAAGCGCAGTCACCGCAGCTTATGGACGTTTGCAATACCAGAGATAATCTTCTCTTGATGCCGACGCTGTAAAACATTTTCACCGCTTCTCTGATGTCGAGAAACAAGATTGTCATTTGATTTCTTGTATATGACAATTAGGGTTTTCGAGATTTTAGATGGCGTTAGTGAGGCGTTGGGTCTGTTGTCAAAATAGTGTCGTACTATTGGACAGAAGCAACTACTTTCAGCCAATGACTGATCTTTATTTTGACAGCAAACCTTACATCGCAGTAACGCTATCTCGTGGAATTTGGTATCGCGAGAACCGTCATTGACGTTTCCAGAACACTGTAGGATGGTCAACTTCACAAAAGCGATCTTTGACGCCACTGCCACTAAAATAAAGTCTCTATTAACTATAAAGAATAGAGTCGAATTATATGAACTCGTGTCCCACTCACCCGACATGCTTATGACTAGCGACCAGCAGCTCGAAGTCCGGTCCGTAGGTCTGCAGCGCGTCCACCAGCAGCAAGGAATGCACGCTGAGCGAGAGCGAGGCGTCGGCCGCGCGCAGCGACGCCGCCGCCCGCACGCCGCACACCTGCACCTCGGCTATGCTGCGCCCGCGGGACTGCACCTGGCTCGCCAATACCATCGGGGTAGTGTCATTAAAATAATCAACTTCACGGTAATAGCCCGGTCGAGGGCCCGAGTCCGACTCGATCATGGTTTAGGTTTGGGCAGATCAGATAATTACAATGAAGTGACTGCCATCTGACCTTTGTGACCCTGCTATTAGGGGAACTTGACCAAATTGGATTATGATTACATTATTATAGGATTACAGGATTATTCAGTCGCCTCAATGTGCAGGTTAGTTCACGGTGTTTTCCCTCACCTTAAGAGCATCGGTTAGTATTTAACTAATGTAGATGACTCAGAAAAGAAAAGTACATGGCCGCAATGGGATTCGAACCCGGTACGGTACGCTTACGAGTCGGATATCTTAACCACTCGGCCACCGACGCGCCGGAATAATGTACAGCTCTCGAAAGGTGCGATTAACAAGGAAAATACAACTATCCTTCTTCCACGACCTGCCTTTTCTGTGTTAATCCCTCTCATTAACTAGCCAGATGAGACTAACGTCCAGTTTTTTAAACGCTTATAGTTAATAATCGATTAATACTCGTTCCGTCTCTGTCTATAACTCATCATAGATAAGGATGGCGAACTTTAATTGATGATAAACAATATATTAACATCCCGCTCCGGCCATGTACCAATGACTGTTTTCTGAGTTATGTACATTAGTTGAATACTAACCGATGCTCTTACGGCAAGGGAAAACATCGTGATGAAACCTGCACATTCAGGCGACTGAATGTGTAACCATGGTCCAATCTGGTCAGGTTCCCCTGGTAGCAGGGTCATGGAGGTCAGATGGCAGTCGCTCCACTGTAATTACCTGACCTGCCAAATCCTGGATCATGGTCAAGGCAGACCCCGGGCCCTCTTTCTCGAGAGCACAACCGGGACATTAACGCCAAGATGATTATTTATTAACAATATATTAACATACGAGAAACTGGCCGTTAGTCTAGTAATCGAGTACAGATGGAAATTTATAACAATATCGTCGTATGACGTACACAGTTGTAGCAAACGCCTGACTCCCTACCCGTAAACAACTAAATGCTACGAGAGACGTCAGAAAAATATAACATCGTATTCCATTAAACAAACACCAATCCACGATTGGCTCGGACAACTCACCTCCAGCGACATCTGATCGATGGCGAACTGCAGCATGAAGAGCGTGGCGTTCTGGTGCGCGGAGCGGTCCTCGCGCTCCGAGTCGCAGCTGTCGGCCGCCGCCGCCGCGCCCGCCGCCGCCGGCGCCGCGCCCGAGCGCCTGACATCACCAATCATCAAATCAATATTGCTTTGCGCCGTCGCTGGCGCTGACGGTGTCGCGGCGCGGTGTGCCTGCGCGAGCGCATCACGCCCGACACGCTGTTCCCCGTGCACTTTTAAATTGCAAAAGTCAATAATGCTAAGGCTTGACGCTCCAGGCCAACGTCTGTTATGATATTGGTTGGATTCAATTGTCTCGGTGGTTGTTAGTCGTATTAGTACATTGTGTCGAACTTTATTGACCACAGATTGCTGGAGGAAGTGCGAACAACTTGATACCCATTCCTTCGGCTTCGGCTCCGGCTCCGAACATTGTGGCGATAGGCTATTAATCGGATTCAGCTTCAGCCAGAAATTCACCTTCGGTCGGACGCTACCTCAACCTTACTCTTGTGAGGCGAGGTTCGGCTTGGTAAGGTACAGCGGGCCGCCGGGGCTTCCACACGCAGGCTGCGGGCGTAGCTTACCCGGGCGAGACGAGGTTGGTCCGGTGCAGCACGCGGTGCAGCGCCCGCAGCTTCTGCTCGGTGAGGTGCGCCACCAGCGCGGGCAGCGAGCCGCGCAGCGTCGCCGCCGGGTACAGCGGGTCCGCTGTCGCCACCACGCGACGCTCCGCCTGTGGGGGGGAGGTCCGAGGTCCTAATTATGTTATCATAGTGGAGGAAATCCAAACTACGATAGCAGCGGATGAGGTAAAATGTAAGACTATTGCCAATAAAAAAAACTGCATTAGACACTTGCGCCAAACGGCTGTATTAGACGATCGCAAGCAACGACACGGCTGTTTTCGGTCAAGATAAAGTTCTCTCGAATTCTAAGGTTGGGCAGCAATTCACTCCACGAACAAGGGATGAGGTTTTAACGGTGTCGGCAGCACGTGGGTGATACCCCTGTTATTTCAAACATCCATAGGCTGCGGTGATTACTCTGACCATCACGCAGGCCGCTAGCTTTTCTGCCACCATAGTGGTATATAAGAAATTAGGCCGTGTAAAAGACAAAATGAGCTCGTTGGTCAGTATACCTGCAGCGAGATGCTGAACCGGTCGAGCAGGTGCAGCGAGGAGGTGGCCTTGGCGTGCGCGTACTGCCAGTTGTCGCGCGCGCGCCCCACCAGCACCTGCAGCTCGCTCAGCTCGATCTTGTACCTGACGGGGGATGGACCATTCAAATGCTGTCCTACTAACGTTTGTGGGGATGTTTGGATGGATGTTTGTTACGCCAAAACTAAGGGATTTTGATGTGACAGTAATGTAGATTATAGACCAGAATAACATATGGGCAATAATTTATCCCGAAATTCAATATTTAGTGTTAACGAGGCCAGAACGGAATAATCAAATTTTACGTAGACGAAATCTATTTCTCTTTCTATATCTGGGGACAGGCAATGCCCAACAGTGAGCATCTTAAGGCTGATATGATGATGATGATATACTATTAAGGTTTAATTTTGTATAGTATAGTATGAGTATTGAACAATGTCAATATCCCAAACTCACCTGTCATAGAGGCTGGTATGCAGCCTATTGGGGTCGATGCCGGGGTGCGGGGGCTGCGCGGAGTGCGGCGGCGGCGACGCCGGCGACAGCAGGCTCCCGGGCGGCGTCGAGCACGGCGTCATGAACATCTCCTCCTCGTCGTCGCCGCCCCCCGCCGCCGCCCCCGCCCCCGCCGCCCCCCCGCCCTCCCCCGGCGCCGGCGCGTTGGCCAACCGCAGCCGGCCGAAGTCCACGACCAACACGGCGGCGTCGCGCGCGCACACGTCCTCCACGAACAGGATCTGGGGCGCGGAGATGTCCAGCTCCACCACCCACGATTGGCGGTCGCCCTGGACAAGATCGAAAATGTGCTTGAGTATTAACTGTGGTGACTGGACAGCGGGTCTAGCCATGATGGTTTCTATTTTCGCGATCTATATTTATTTATTTTAACAATTTATTGCACACAATATATAGTATACAGAAATTAAAAAATTACATACGACACAACTGGCACTATTTATTTACTATAATAGAATAGAAAAAAAAATTATGTTATTGGACATAACTTGACATAAGCTATCGCTAAATGACATTTAGCATCGCCAGAGTGAGCTGCGAAGCTGGCCGAACATAGTCATTCTGAGTCAATAAGCATTTTGGTTAGACCCACTGTTTAACACGTTTCCTTGGCATTAATGAAGGTTTTCGCGGTTCTAAAATCCGCGAGATGGCGTTACTGCGACGTGAGGTCTGATGTAAAATAAAGCCCTGTCATTGGCTGGAATAGACTCGCCATTTTACAGCAGTCGTTTCGAACTAATAGCATGACAGTATTTTGACAACAGACCTTACGCCTCACTAACGCTATCTGAAATCGTGAAAATCCTTCTTAAAAGATGGTGCACTATCAAAATTTTTGTACACTACAAATTTTTGGGTAGCCGGACGTCAGACAGGAAATTTTCGTTCAAAAAGTCAAGAGAGACTAGACTGTTGTAGTTCAAAAAAAAAAGCAGCTACGCAGTGCTTCTACCAACTCACCGGATGCGGATGCAGCATGTGCTCCCACTGCGTCCGTAGATGTTGTCTCGTGGAGTCCCGGAGGTTGTGTGCGGACAGGGGTGAGCCCTCATTTGCAGCGGCGTCGGGCTGCGCCCCGGGCTCGCCGACCCCGCCGGCAGCCCACGGCGCGGACAGGAACTCGCGCGCCCAAGCCGCCGCCATAGCGCTGTATACCACCTCCAGCGAAGCCGATTTCACCCACAGCCTGGGATCGACCATATAGACTGACATTGTACTCGATGACGTAGGATAATCTACGGAGCCCTCACAGTCTTATACGACATCTTTACTTTACTTAGAACAGTTACAGGTAATAGTTAGAAACATATTTTCTCATTTCATATTTTTTTTATTTGTATTTTATATGGTGTATTGGCTATATTAATTACGAAAATTATGAATTGCAGTTTTGTAATTGGCATTACAAGTTAATAATGTAATCTTTTTAAAATAATTTATATGCTATAAAGCAGCGAAACCATTAACAGGTGCTAGCAGATCGTCAAGAACAGTATAGTGGTCTCGTCTCACTTGTAGTCGCAATTGAGTCCGAAGGGCTTCTTCTCGTAGGTGAGCTGGAAGAGCGGCTCGGCGGGCGGCGCGGGCGGCGGCGTGCCGCTGCGGCAGCGCATCGCCATCGCGCCCATCGCGCCCAGCGCGCTCAGGCCCTCGCGGATCATACCCTAGGACAATAGCGGGTTGATAAGGTTAAACTATAGGCTATAGTTTAGGGTAGACCAAGATCATCATCATCATCCGAGCGGTCAACACCTATTTCCCACGTATCCTGGGGCCTGGGGCTTATGCAACACGTGACCATGACCGTGACTGGCCAGTTTTCAGGATTTGTAGACCAAGATCATGTTTCAATAAATTATACATCACAGGAATCAAGAACATTTGTTGTCGGGTGTGGTGCGCTCGCGCAGGCACACCGCGCCTAGTGACACCGTCAGCGCCAGCGACGCCTAAGGTGTCAGTCGTTACCTGCGGCGCGACGAGCACGGGGAACAGCGTGTCGGGCGTGATGCGCTCGCGCAGGCACACCGCGCCCAGCGACACCGTCAGCGCCAGCGACGACCCTAACGCCTAAGGTGTCAGTCGTTACCTGCGGCGCGACGAGCACGGGGAACAGCGTGTCGGGCGTGATGCGCTCGCGCAGGCACACCGCGCCCAGCGACACCGTCAGCGCCAGCGACGACCCTAACGCCTAAGGTGTCAGTCGTTACCTGCGGCGCGACGAGCACGGGGAACAGCGTGTCGGGCGTGATGCGCTCGCGCAGGCACACCGCGCCCAGCGACACCGTCAGCGCCAGCGACGACCCTAACGCCTAAGGTGTCAGTCGTTACCTGCGGCGCGACGAGCACGGGGAACAGCGTGTCGGGCGTGATGCGCTCGCGCAGGCACACCGCGCCCAGCGACACCGTCAGCGCCAGCGACGCCGCGCGCGGCCGCGACTCCAGCCGGAGCAGCACCGCGCTGAACTGCAGCTCCACGCCTGCGCCGGAGGGGGCGGCGCCGGGCTCGCTGCTGACTGATGCCCTGACGACCATAGATAGATAGGTTTGTAGCGACTTCTAACGCTCCACGTAAACTCAACAGCACATTACGAATACCTACATGAAGACAAGGAAAGCAAGCATCCGCACATAGATGGCGCTGACCGTTCCTCCATCGCGCTAGAGAAGTCTTCCAACCATATAAACTCTCGGACCTTTGATCCCCTGGTCACAACACCCGGCCAGGTAAGGGCTGATCACGCTAATTCTTAGGCGCCGCGCAAGTATTATTTATTTATATTTTATTTATTTAGCGCGACCACGGAAACGACGCACCGCGATCACGGAAATGCATGAGTCATTGCTTATTTAAAAACGAATTTATGCCACTGAGAACCGAATCACATAAAAAGTCCCATTGGATCGTTCAAATGTGTTATTATATTAATGTTTATCATCTGCTGATTTACGAAAGCGAATGTCTCCCACCACACGGACTCACGGACTCACCTGGCGTCATCGTCCTCGTTCTCGGTGCTGATGTTGAGGCATCCCTTATTGAGGACGAACTCGAACTTTCCGAACACCGTGTCCCTCTTCAGCAGCGTGTTGTTCTCCAACGAATCCGCTAACACGTCTAGGATTTCCTCCTCCAGTTCTGGGGTGGGGGCCGTTCCTGGGGTGCCGGGGGTGCCGGGGGCTGTGGGGGCTGCGGAGGCGGGGGGGTCACCGGCTGGTGGCTGCGAGCCGTACCAGCCCCACCACTGCGGGAACCAGTGCACGAGCATGCTGCGGCCCGACGACGGCTTGTCGGGCGTCGCTACAGGCGTCGCCGCCGGCACTTTGCGCATTGCCACCTGAGGTGCAAAGTGTGAGAATATATATTCCTAATCTTTATTCTACCAGCGTAGCATATAATATGTAAAGACCCCTAGAGAGGTTCAACCATTATTGTCAAGTGCATCTACGTGACGTTCAAACGCGATAGTCAAGATTTTACAACTCTACGGGCCTGACTACAGGTTCAGGAGTATGATAATCAACTTGTAACCGCTACGACTGGTCTTATTCTTAGTAATATTCATTGGCAGTTAAGTTCGCCACTACCCGCACTTTTTGGGGGCCAATCGCGCTGCACCCCACGCGCAAAGCCCAGGTCGACCGAGCTCCGTCCCTCTAGCCATAGGGCTCTACTAGCGACCACAGAAAACCAGTGCTGTGAGACACCTCGCAGTTCACAGCACAAGCTGAGTGGGAACTTTTTGCACTGGCCGCCGTGACATTACTTACCTAAAGACAGTGCCTTTTTTTTGTATCATTATTTTTAGCTTTGTTGTTTTTTGTCGTGTCGTGTTGTCTTGTGGCAATAAACATTCTTATTTTTATTCTATCCACTGACCTGTCTGAGCGGCTTGAGTATATGCAGCGGCATCTGCCACTCGTACTCGTCCTTGGCGCGCTGCTGCGCTGCGGGCAGGGTGGCGGCCGGCGCGCTCAGCACGAACAGGCACGCGGCCACGTACTCGCGCGAGCGCCGCGCCGCCGACAGGCACGACGCCCATGTGGGCCGGGGCTCCGTCCCTGATGACATGTACAGTTATATATAAAGTAATAGAGTAATGAAACAATTATATTTAATTATTTGTATAACTCAGCATGCGGGCAAAGAATGGAAAAACTATTGAAGATTATTGAAAACATCTGGAATAACCAACTCTTACAAATATATCTTTTGAATCTTTGACTAGCGACTCGACCCAGCAAAGAAAGTACATAAACCTTCCGGAAAAAATTCTCGAAATGATGGTGAAAACCGGATAAAAATAAATTGCGAGGTTTAGGAGTTAGCGAATATAGAGACAGATAGACAGATGTGGAAAGCGACTTCATTTTATTAACCTCCGACAAAAAAAGAGGAGTGTTAGTACTATGGAAGGATACATATTCTATGCAAATTCAAATGCAAACGCATGCATAGCTTGTTACAGGATTAGGCTGCTCGCCTGGGTAGGATTTTTGTAAGCCAGATGTCGGATTTTTGTAGCAATATCTTTCCCATTTTTTTTGTTTTTCAACACTGAGACTTCCCAGCCGCCTGTCTAGCTTTGGAGATAAGGACAAAATTTGTCGAATATGAGTTAAAAAATAATCGATGAAAAAACCATCAAGCACGAGTGAAAATAAAAATCAAACGAGAACACCCATCCATGCATTTCTTGCATCACAAACACTCACATCAAAAGGTTAGTTGGGGATGCTACGAGCTATAGATTAGATTTGATTAGATAATTGATTTATCAACGAAATTGACACCACATTAAGCGCATATCATAACACAAGCAAGTCACAAAGATATCGTCGAAGAGAACTAAAATAAAGTCATACAAAAATCACGTCACTCACATTGATAGTGCGTGGAGTGGCACTTGAGTGCGTAGAGCCACCACTCCCGGGCGTGTCCCTTGACGGGGAGGTGTGGCCTGAGCGCGCGCCACTCGCGCAGCCGCCCCAGCCGCTCCAGCCCGCGCCAGCAGCACACCGCCTCGCTGTATTGCCGCTGGGGGGATATACGACCTATCATTGTCGGGTTTCACACTCTTGGAACTAAAAAGCGGTGGGAAAGTACTTCGTTCGCATAGTACGCGCATCGAAGTCTGGGTCAGCTGGAAAATCAACGCTGTGATTGGCTACTGCCGTTCATAGCATTACGTCTGACGTCACATCGCCCTACTTTCTTTTTTGTAAATTTAATTTTTAATTCGTTCGAATGTATTTCCAAATAGGTCAAATAAATATTTGTCTCGTAATGTGTGTGTGTAGGGGCGTCCAATTATTTTACTCTCTTCATCCCGCTGCGCGCCCTTAGTTACAAAAATGTAATTAATAATAATATAGATAATATAGATGGCGTTAAAATAAATCATGTCTATGTCTATGTCTATGTCTATGTCTTTATACGCCATCTAGTAGATTTTACTCTAAGTTACTTCATAGGCAACCATTCTACCATTCATCTTAAATAAAAAGTACTGCGGAGAATCGCTAGAGCGCGCTTCAAAGAGCCTTGACAAAGCGATTATTATATTTAATTAAATACAGAAGCAAAAAGTGTGAGAACAAATCAAAATGGAATGTGGAGTGGAGTGGTGCGGCGGCGGCCGCACCAGGTACCGGTGCGCCGCCTTCCACGTCCCAGACACCTACCTCGGTGAGGTTCAAGTCGACGGCCTGCAGCGTGAGCACGGCGGCGAGGCGCGGGCGCGTGCGCGAGCGCAGCGGCTGCCCGCAGCGCTCGCGCCGCACGCGCGCCGCCGCCGACGCCGGCCGCACCAGGTACCGGTGCGCCGCCTTCCACGTCCCAGACACCTACCTCGGTGAGGTTCAAGTCGACGGCCTGCAGCGTGAGCACGGCGGCGAGGCGCGGGCGCGTGCGCGAGCGCAGCGGCTGCCCGCAGCGCTCGCGCCGCACGCGCGCCGCCGCCGACGCCGGCCGCACCAGGTACCGGTGCGCCGCCTTCCACGTCCCAGACACCTACCTCGGTGAGGTTCAAGTCGACGGCCTGCAGCGTGAGCACGGCGGCGAGGCGCGGGCGCGTGCGCGAGCGCAGCGGCTGCCCGCAGCGCTCGCGCCGCACGCGCGCCGCCGCCGACGCCGGCCGCACCAGGTACCGGTGCGCCGCCTTCCACGTCCCAGACACCTACCTCGGTGAGGTTCAAGTCGACGGCCTGCAGCGTGAGCACGGCGGCGAGGCGCGGGCGCGTGCGCGAGCGCAGCGGCTGCCCGCAGCGCTCGCGCCGCACGCGCGCCGCCGCCGACGCCGGCCGCACCAGGTACCGGTGCGCCGCCTTCCACGTCCCAGACACCTACCTCGGTGAGGTTCAAGTCGACGGCCTGCAGCGTGAGCACGGCGGCGAGGCGCGGGCGCGTGCGCGAGCGCAGCGGCTGCCCGCAGCGCTCGCGCCGCACGCGCGCCGCCGCCGACGCCGGCCGCACCAGGTACCGGTGCGCCGCCTTCCACGTCCCAGACACCTACCTCGGTGAGGTTCAAGTCGACGGCCTGCAGCGTGAGCACGGCGGCGAGGCGCGGGCGCGTGCGCGAGCGCAGCGGCTGCCCGCAGCGCTCGCGCCGCACGCGCGCCGCCGCCGACGCCGGCCGCACCAGGTACCGGTGCGCCGCCTTCCACGTCCCAGACACCTACCTCGGTGAGGTTCAAGTCGACGGCCTGCAGCGTGAGCACGGCGGCGAGGCGCGGGCGCGTGCGCGAGCGCAGCGGCTGCCCGCAGCGCTCGCGCCGCACGCGCGCCGCCGCCGACGCCGGCCGCACCAGGTACCGGTGCGCCGCCTTCCACGTCACAGACACCTACCTCGGTGAGGTTCAAGTCGACGGCCTGCAGCGTGAGCACGGCGGCGAGGCGCGGGCGCGTGCGCGAGCGCAGCGGCTGCCCGCAGCGCTCGCGCCGCACGCGCGCCGCCGCCGACGCCGGCCGCACCAGGTACCGGTGCGCCGCCTTCCACGTCCCAGACACCTACCTCGGTGAGGTTCAAGTCGACGGCCTGCAGCGTGAGCACGGCGGCGAGGCGCGGGCGCGTGCGCGAGCGCAGCGGCTGCCCGCAGCGCTCGCGCCGCACGCGCGCCGCCGCCGACGCCGGCCGCACCAGGTACCGGTGCGCCGCCTTCCACGTCACAGACATGCGCTCCTGGGAACCGGGAACGAGGAACGACAACGGTTACATTATTTATTTATTTATTTTTATTTTCCAACAGATTCACACTTTTTGTTACATTGAAATATTGTATGGCAGATCTTTAACACTTAAATGTAAACCCAATATCAGGCAATCTTACGTTCGCAATAGAATCGATCACGCTTAACAAAAAAATAAATCTAAATCTACCACCACTCAAGCTTAGCAACTAAACAATGATATTGTTAGTGTAAACGGCAAGACGTACATAGGATTTTTTTTTAATATACAAGAATTATCGGTTATGTTACTGCTCAAAAGGTAAGGTAAGGTTTTCCCGTTATTGGCTTTACATTTATGTAAATTGTTCTTGTCACTATAGTTTAAGAGCATTTTAAAAAAAATATAAATCTGTTGGCAAATTAAATAAATAAATTAAAACAAACAGTTTGATTTGTAGAGGTTATCAAATAGAGGCCTAATTTCTTGCTTTATTTTCGTAGCTTAGTAGTCCGCCAGCTTCGTTACGAAAATAATACCGCGGGTCTAGCCAAGATGCCAATCGCTCCATGCGGACGCTGCGAAGCTGGCCGAATGTAGTCGACAAGTTCTGATCGTCAATCGCTATAGAATTGCTACGAAAGGATTGGCATCTTGGCTAGAGTATGGAGGGCCATGTAGCACGCGATATAACTTTGTTGCTCGCTTAATGTACAGGTAGTCCAGTGGCGTGCATTTCATAAAGACAAAAAGACACTGGCAACCCTACAATTCTGTTCTGATAACAATAATTTATATTTATCTACGAGTAATTGCTACTTTACTAATTATACTTCTACTATAAATTGTTGGTGCTTGCTTTGTTGTTTCTTTAATTCAGCGCCATTTATCGAAAATCGTTTGTACCTATGCAACTATCGTTGCGCTATACTAGTGCCGCTATGAGCACGTAAAGACACAAACTATTTGTGTCTTAATGTGCATCAGTGTGCATTGTTAATTGATCCTCATTGGTATGCATTCCTATTAATACGTGGCACAGAATGCCACAAATTACGCACACAACCGCAATAAAGTAGGCAATGTCTTTTTACACGACAAACAATGACCGAAGTCTTGCGAACCGAAGTTGTTAGCTGGATAAATAAAGCTTTTAATAATCTACCCTACCAAACACTCTGTGCACACCACTGACATGTACAGATGTTTAGTTAGCCCGGTTATTTAAAATACATATAATACCTACCTATTGGAATACGACTCCTGAACAAGCAAACAAAATAGTCACCGTGAGCTCGGCGATGGTGCAGTCGGCCATAACATCTGCGGGCCCCGTGATCGGGTCCCAGTACACGGCCAGCTGTTGCAGCTCTAGCAGCTTGAAGGAGCAGGGGTCCGCGTCCGCGAGCAGAGTGAAGCCGCGCACCCATCCGCTGTCGCACGACTCGGCCGTGAGCGCGCCCACCGTCAGCCCGCACGCGAACCCGCGCGGTGCGGATGTCACGCTGTCCTCGTAGCGGATGTGCACGTCGTTTAGTTTCAGCTGGGGATCGCGACGGCGGCCGTTTTAGATGTTATGGAAAAATTATGATTGTGACTGATGACTGTTATTTGAAAATTGTGTCGTCTGTGAAGGAGGTTCACAGTTCCCGCATACAACAGAGAAGGCCAAAAATAAACATAGTTATATGAACAATAACCATACCACTGACTAGCTTTTCAACTTAGACTTAGGTTTTAGGCTTCATGTTCAATTCCACATTTAGACACAAACTTTGTCATTTGTAAATATATAGAGGGAATGCCTGCAATGGTCAGCCCATTTCAGGCATTCAGCACGGCTAGCACAAGTGTGCCCGCTACATAGCTCGCGCAGCGACGAGAGCCTTTGTTTTCTTCTCTCAATGCTAGGATGAAAAATATAGCAGCAGCTTATCTCGCGCGGGAGCAGACTTGTGCTAACCGTGCAGGATCATATTAGTCTCTTAAAACACTATTCAACTTATTAATGGAACCCATTCACAAGGGTCAACTGGAGCAGACCAGGAGTTAAACATCCTCATGCCAGTGTTACCTGCAAGTTCTCCACGATGTTAGCAAGCAGTCCAGTGCCGTAGCTGAGCCAGGAGGAGTAGGAGGTGGCGTAGTAGGAGGCGTCGCTGGCCTCGTGCTCGGCGCGCCAGGACGCCTCCAGCGCGTCCAGCAGCGCCAGCTTGCGCTCGTGCGCCGCCAGCGCCTCCGCCGCCGCGTCCCACTAGAGGTAGAGCAAACCGGCATGACATAATCAACAAGTAAATACAGTAGAAGTACTAAAGTTATAATGAGAAAGGTGTTAAATTGTTATTACAAAAGTAGAAATATTTTAAAGACCAGTAAACAAAATTATGGTAACAATTTCGACAGCATGCTTTACTGTAGGGATAACAATGTCATCCCTGCACCTTGTTTGTTCTTAAAACCTGAAAATCAAGCATTTTATGAGTTAGAAACTCTTCTCGCTAAACTAAACTAAAATTTATGCACATAAGACAAAATGATTATTGATTAGTAACATGACTGAGATTACATGAAAGATAAAAATCGAATGAAATATTTTAAATGATAATCATCAAAATGTGTATGTATACCAAAATGAATCATTCATAACTTTACAATGTTTTCTAATGCTATTAAATGATAACATGAGACGCACATAGATAACGCTACAAGTGTCAAAGTGTACCACTGGAACAATCTAATCTTTACAGTATAGTTGTTAGTAGTTGTATGTGCAAACACATTACATCACATGCCGGCCTATTTATAAAGGGCTACTTGCCAAATACAAAAGCTCTTTGATCTACACTAAATAAAAACTATCATAGCTAAAGACATCAAAGTTACTTCTAACAAATATCCAGCTTTTAATTCATTATAATAGGTGTAACCGATGTGTATAATGGATTTACAATTTGTTATACTTTGATTTAAATAAAACAAAATTGGTAGACTACAAAATGTTCATTACAAGTAATTGCTTCAAATTAATTTCCTGAAATAATTGTAGACATTTAATTGGTGTTTTTATAAAATAAGGGACATGGTACCTCATCCAAATTGACAGGTGCCGCTACAAGGTACAGTTTCTCTATGGCTATGAGCCACGGCGCTGACCGGATCTGCCGCACAGGCACCTGCAGCTGCACCTTCCCGATGAAACCCGCCTTCACCTCCACGGACAGACCCAAATGCCGTAGAGCATCCTTCTTCAGTGGCAAGTTTTCTAATTCCACTTTTCCTGTAGAGTAAGATTGTAAAGTCACAGTTATTGGAAAATATATGCGGCATTTACACCCACTGTGCGAGTGCTTATACAATATCTAACATTACTGACCTGACAGCAGAGCTACACTTAGCTGATCTGTGTTCAAGTTTTCCACATACTTCCCGAGATAATTGTTCAGAACCCAAGCAACCAAGCCTTCCAACATCGTGCATGGTCGATTTCTCTAGCCTTTTGTTGGTGTTCTATGATCACTTCTTACAGCTTTCACTACAAACAATCACAAAACTGGAACATACCAAATAAATGAATCAACACACTTCTACCTGCGAGTAAAAATTATAGTAAGTGACTAATTAAGACTTCGTTCTTTCTTACTATTTGTTTTTCGGAAACCAATTCACTATCATTCTCAAAAATATTTTCTTCCACTTGCTTTTTCACTTTTCTTGAGCGATTTGATTATGTTGGTTTGGTCAATCAATCATTACATCGCTATTTTTGACAGATAGCTGACCGTGTGACAGAGATCATTATAGGTCTTTGGGTCAAGCGTACCTAGCAAGTCCATTGGTACCAACATGGAATTATTAGGTACAAACGATAGCAACCATTCGGTTTCTTGTTACACCATTCCATTTCACGCACCTTATGGTATATTTTCGTATGACTTCTGTGTTTGACAACATCTTCAGACGATTGAAACGTTATTACACATTCATGTTTGGATTATCGTGTGATTTTGAGCGCTAGTTAGTTTAGTTTAATTTAAAATTTCTATAATTCTTGCAGCATGAAATCACCACACGGATTGAAAAGAATTTGTTGTTCTCCAGTTAAAATTTTACATTTTGGTGGCCAGTTAAAGGCCACAAAAGTTCAAGTGCGACATACGGCTACAGTAGTTTTTGGAAAATACAAATGTTTTACACCGCTAGTTGTAAAAGTTCGCGACTTAGGGCTTGGACCCACCTCCAAAGATTTTGAGGAACCAACTCAATTAACAGGGCCCCTTACAAAAGCCCATGCCACTGAACTTGTTCTGCACCTAAATGATGAAGAAAGAAACTTATTGTTCAGTGCGCTGGAGGAGTATCAATCAAATAAAATAAAGGATGAATTCGAAGGTATTGTTAAGTGCATTAAGTATTGTACTTTATTGAAGCAACAACATTGAAGTTACATTTTATTTTCCAGACAAATTGGCAGGCCGGAGGTGGCGCAGCAAGTTTGGAAGGCCTAGTAAAGTTCCCACGCTGGGAGACGTCGATCCCACGGGTACCTACTGTCCTGTGCCTGAAGACTGGCTCGTAAAAAAATATGGTAATTATTATTTTGTCCTGAAAACTACTCTTGTAAAACAAGGTTAAATCTAGTTTTATCTAGTACCAACCAGATGATGTCATTTACCTGTTCAAGTTAATAATAAATATTGTGTCAATAATATCTATTTAGATAATTTTTTTGTTTAAATTAGTTAATATAGATGAAAATTAGTTACTATTTTTGTTAGACTAAAATTTTAATACATCACATTTGTTTTCAGCTGCAAAAGTGCCAAAGCCCACATCTAGGGAATTACTACATTGTAAGTGTTTTTGAGCTAATTTAGAACAATTATGTAACAATGTTGTAACCTACTGATACACCATTTAGTTTCCTATCTGACTTATCTAAATCAGTATAAACACACTTTGATAATGCCTTTCTTATCTATCAAGCTAAATCAAACCAAAGTGTAGTTTGTAGTTGACAACACTATCCTTATTTCATACCTTTTAACACATTCAAATTTTTTTCGTTTTCTATTTGCTGATTATGTGTATTGTACAACACAATAGAAAGCATAAGTGCATTACCTATTCCTTTGCATTTTTTAAAACTTTGCATATTGTTAACAACCCAGAGATTGTGATCTTCAAGGTTTTTAACCCCTGACAAACAATTTAAATTTCAATTTCTTTATTTCGCATATCGCAAACAATTGTATGTTATAAGTTTGATGTGTGTATCTATGGCTCTAAGTAACAATGATTTTGGGAGTCAATTTTGAAAGGTCAATTCGCCGTTACTGAATTTTGGATTTTTTTTAAAGAAAAATATTTTACCAACATAATGCAACAGAAATTAATTTTATTGTGCTAATGGGAATGCATTTGTGCTCTTGTATTATGATCTAGGATGAATGACTTTTTCATATTAAAGTAATATACATTATGTATTGTAAATGACAACTTATACTTTTTTTGGTTTTCAGTGGCATTTGTAAACTCTGTACCATTCATAGGATTTGGCTTCTTGGACAACTTCATTATGATCATAGCTGTAAGTATTTTGTAATCACTTAATATCTGAATACTAATTATTGAAAAATTGAATGATGGATTTATTTGTCATCATCACATCATCTGAGTGGTCAATCCTGGCTTTTGCCAGGGCCCATTTTCCAGTCCACTTCGCCCGATCTTCGGTATCCTTACGTCATAACATATTACTTTAAACTATCGCGAATTTTAGGGGTATGTTCCTTACGTCATAGACCCTTGAATCTCGCATCCGACTCGTCGATCTCAATCCATCGCTTCTTAAGTCTCCCGCGGGACCGCTTTCCTGTTAACTGCAAGTTTAGCTTTTCAATCTTACCCGCGATGTCACTCACGATAAGGCAGACACGGATATACTCGTTACGTAGGTACACGGTCAAGTCATGTAACTCCGTGCCACACATCCACCACAGCATTTTAATTTCGTTGGCGTGGAGTTCGCGGACGTGCTACGTCAGCGCTGGCCATGTCTCGCAGCAATATAGTATCACAGGCTTGTGTGATAGAGATTTTAGGGTCACAGGATACTGCCGTGAGCTCACGCCATTTGTCCTAAGCTGAAGATACACAGGACTTGATATCGGAGCCGATACCTCTGGTCTCTGGAGAAATTTGAATTTATCTGGTTGATATGGTTTATCCCTATTTGGATGGTGTCAAGAACCGCGCCACAACTAGCCATGTTCTGGCGACGTTCAGCTACAAACCATAGTGTTTACACTGACATCAACATCCTGTCACAGCCTGCTCACGAGTGCGTGGGGCTTTTGTGGTATTCATTAAACAAAGCAAAATTCTAAGCGGCTCGTCTAGTGGCAACGTGCTTGCGATACCGATAACCAAAGACAAGCAACGCACGCAGAGTTCGGGAACTGGATGGGTGACCGTTTCGTACTTTGAGGCTAGTCGAATTTTCAGCCTCGCAACGAGCTCGCCACTCGTTAGGTGCGCCCTCTAATACAGTTGGTGAAGCGACATTGACCAGGTTCTTCTGCTGAGGAAGACTGCCACTAGACACTAGGCAGCCAGCTTGGACATACACATACCACAGGTCTACAAGGGTCCAGCTCTCTCGAACATCTATAGACTTTTACGGCATCCGTGAGCAGGAAGGAGTTGGTGCTATATTTTACTCTGACGAAATGCTTGCCCGCGGATCGCGTTTCCCAACTGCTTCGCACACTCTCCGAAATGTAACATGTAGAAGACCGAGAGTCTGGCAACCCTACTGCTCGAGGTTGGCATCTATCAGTTGCGGGTCACAAATTATCCTCTTTGCACGTTTTTCCACGAAATCCAAAGTGGCCAGTTGGTATTTGGCTGAATCCCAGAGGTGGCAGCAGTACTCCATGCAGGACTTGTTACTTACTAAAGACCCCCCTCACCCTTAGGGCGACCGAATCGACAGCTCGTTGAACGCGTACATTACGCTGAGCACGATGGCGGCGGCCGCGCTCGGGAACACGTTCAGCGACGTGATCGGCATCGGCTCCTCGTACTACGTGGAGCGCGCCGCGCAGATGATGGGGCTCGCCGCGCCCAAGCTGTCCCCCGTGCAGCTCGACATGCCCGTCAGCCGCCGGGCAGCCAACTTCGTGAGTTCAACGTCATTTATTACCTACTAGCTTTTATTGAACTTGTTTGTGTATGTTTGCATGTTCGGGTCGAATATTGCACGCCTAATTTGACCCACTTCCCGGCGTCCAATTGAGCTGAAATTTGGTATTTCTATGTAACTTGGATGACAATGCATTAATATAGTATCATGGAGCTGGGGTTCGATATTTGAATACGTCAAAAGTGACCTAGCTTATTTTTGCTTGCCAGTGTATATTTACATTGATACAATGTGTATCAAAATTCAATTCAAAATTCAAAATTTATTTATTGATTAGGACATTAAATATCTCTTTCAATCGTCAAAAAGGAGGGGGGTAGGAAAGTAGGAAGGACGCACACAGTGACACACTGGCCGCCCCATGGCCGCAGCAAACCCTCCCCACGCCAACCATGATCAGACCGTGCCCGACAATGCCAGGCAGAGCCGGACCGCGCTCAATATATTATATAGGTATGTCTTGTATAATTAAGATAAACCACCTAAAACTACAGCAAGAGTAAGCCAGTCCACCAAGGCAGCACCCGTTCACAAGTATATCGCAGGGCCCAGCCATCGCCCAATTCAACCATATTTGAGGGAAAAGAGCGACCCGGCCCCCACTCCACCGCCAGACAGACTTTTAAGTGAGCGTGCATTACACCTATCAGTGATAGGTAGCCGCTCCCACACTTCTCTATCCTATCCCTACCCTACCCCTACCTTACCCCTACCATATTCTACCACTGCCTTAACCCTACCACAAAATAAAAAACGGCCCGCCCCAAGTAGAAGGTCCACTGAAAACAATGCGCCATTTCCGTCACGCACACATTGACTATACGTTTACAGGCATTCTCACGCAGTTTCAAGCAGTGCTATTTAATTATACAATATTATTATTGATAAAATAAAAGTACTTGTAAATAAGATTACTTAATAACATACAAGCAACGCACGCAGAGTCCAAGAACTGATGGGTGACCATTTCAGACTTTGAGGCTAGTCAAACTTTAGCACCGCTACGAGTTCTATTGCCGATGGTGATGAGAGGTTGACGAAGGTCTTCCGCTAGAGACCTAGGACTAGTTGAACAGTTTCAGGCACCACGTGACAATTTTTAACAGAATAAGAAACCGTAATGGCCACCTTAATGGTTTCTAGTCGGAAATACCTATCTAGTCTAATATAAAAAAATCGCTGAACACCTTCCTTCTCCATCATCAGATCAACTGACTAATACCATAATATAGCATTTTCATCAAGATACATGTGTATGAAATTTTCAATTCAATTGATTACCGGGAAGTGGGTCAAATCCTAGGTCAGGGAAAGTTTATTCTCAGGGTCTGATGATATAATCAGGTGGCGTAGAATTTTTAAAAAGTGAATAAACCTTAGAATATTATTACGCCTACTAAAGGCATAATGTCTGAAGCTGGTATGGAAAATCTAATACACAGTACTTTATAGTCATTGTGCACGTCTTATTTGCGTTTAATTATCACATATCTCTTTTGTAGGACTACTGGAAGAGATTTCTTTTAGAGATAAGTAGTGCCTGTTGTGTCGTAACTAATCTGTACTTACTGTATTTGTTATCTTGTGTACAATAAACTGTAAAATAAATAAATAAATACACTTGAACACAACAGCTTCGGAAGCAATTATGATCACATTATGGCAAGGATTAGATATTGGTCTTTTGCAAGGGACATGTTATTGTGAACGATCTTTAAAATTCTATTCGATCTTTTAAATATTATTTTCAATATTCAGAATAAATACAGTAGCAACCCTAGTGAGTCGGCAAGTTTAGGTAGAGCTCGTCTAAGCTGAAATGACGCGCCCCACTATCGCATTAACGCACACAAGCAAATTTAAAATATGGACGCAATACATATACAAAACCGTTGTAATTGGTCATTCAGTTGCCGGTGAGACTCAAACGTACGAGCACGCGTCGTTCGATTGAGCAGTCGTCGCTCCCACACAGATGAAGTGTCGTTATTAATATTTGCACTCACACATCGAAATCAACTAATTAAGTAGTGAGACGCGTCATTTCAGCTTAGACAAGCTTTAATAATTTTCAAAGACGACGGGAGTGGACCTTCTGTTACTTTTCTATTTTGTGACCCTACCCTACCACTACCTTACCCCTACCACTACCTTACCCCTACCCTACCACTATCTTACCCCTACCCTACCCCTACTCTAACTACTACCCTACCCCTACCCAACCGCATACAGAAATCGCCATGTGTGGGAAAGGTAGGAAAATTAACGCCGCTCCAAAGGTGGTTCTCCGTGGGGAAAAGAAACGGCAAGAAACCCACAGAGCCTACTTCATTATTTTCTTTTTTAAACATGGCTTATGTATTAATACATTATTTGTCCTATATGCTATCTTAAAAGTAAATACCTGTATAGAACAGCAGTTCAGTCCCATGGACTTTTGTCATTTACATATTCAGATATACTATAATAACTTTTTTGACATAATTTGTTTTTTATAGTGACTTTTAATTTATTCAATAGTAAATTTTGTATATCTGTTGCAACCTTGTTATAAAAGCGTAGAGGAAAGTAACCAAATATGGAATACCATTTTGATTTTTGAATATAAAAAATAAACGATTCATAGTACGAAGTCAATTTCTTTATTAGATGAGAAGACATAATGTTTTGCAACACTTAGTGATAGTCTTATGTTTTATAATTAGTTACAGTATAACAAATCTAGTTTAATCAAATAATGAAAAAGGTAGTCAAATATGGAATAGGTACCCCAAATATGGACCATGAGAAAAAGGCACAACAAATTCTTAAAAATATGAATATTATAAAATGTTTTGTAATACTTAATAACAGTCTCATTATTTACTAAATTGGTAATTAGTTGTAAATATTATTAGACTTATATTGCAATAAAATAAACGAATTAAAAAAGAAATAAAAAACTGATAAAAATCGTCATAGTGCGAGTGGTACCCATATCTTGAGTGTTCCGCCCGACCTAACAAATATATAACATTGGATGCAAATCGGTTAAGCTGTTTAAATCTTGAAAAAAGAATATATTTTTTTTGTTATAAATCGATAAATTCTTGGTTTTCGAATATTTTTCTTTACTTTGTGTTAGAAAGCATTCTGGAAAATAAATATAAACACATTGAAAGTAAAAATTAAAGCATCAATTGCAATTTTGACCCAAATATTCCATAAGTGGACCCCAGTGCCTGTCCATATTTGGAATTTAATGAGCTCAGAAATTATTGTCCATATTAAAATAATTACAAAACTGAAACAAATAAATGGCCTGGAAATACAAGAACCATGTATGCAACCACATAAATGTGTGAGGAAAATGTTATCACTCTCTAAATAATAATAAATACATCGATTTTACGTGCCTAGGAATGTTCTGAGCGACCAAATAAAACACACATGCCATGTCACCGGCCTTCGCCCTACTGACAAGATTGAACATATACACGTCTAATATGAGTATATGAAACAGAATATGGTTCTGTATTGCGATTTCAAATATTATTTCCGAAGAAATCAAGGAATTCCATGTTTGGACCCTATTCCATATTTGGTTACTTTTCTCTACACTTTGACCCATAAATGATTTGTGGACTTTGGCCAGACGACAAGCACTAGTAACAAGTTTATCTCTATTTCTAGTATTCCTATTATGCACATCACTGTTCTTCATAAACAAGTGTATATTTTTATGAACATAGATCTAGTTCTCATATATGTATTGTGTCGGCATTGTCATAATGTCAATATTCTTCAATTTATCTCTAAGTGAAGTTCTAGATCTCAATTGGTAAATCGCGCACATAATAGGTATCATACACATAATAGGTATATCTGTTTTTGCAGGGGCGCGTTATAGGTATCACAATCGGGTGCTTCCTGGGAATGATCCCGCTCCTGTTCAAGGACGGAGAGAAGCCTGCGGAGTCCGCGAAGCAAGCCGTCAGAGCAGCGGAGCCGGCGCGGCCAGTGCAAGGCGCCACTCCCTTAGTGAATTAATAGTTAGTGTAATTTTCACACCAAAAATGAATAAATATCACACAAACTAAATACGATTATCGAAACTAATATAATGTTTACGAATACGTATCCGAGTATCTTGATCGAAACGATTATCTATTTTAATGTAGTGTAAAATTAACTCGAGTTTTTAATAGATTTAAGTAGCTTGACGAACGCCTTGACTCAAATTTAAAATTTAGCAATAAATTATGAATCATATCGCTTATCTCATCTTGTATGTTACGGGCCTAAAAATAATGTCGAGTTACCAAAACATGAGAAATGAGTGCGGGCCACTCAGCCCGTAGCCGATCCTCCGCGCTACTCCCCCGCACGGTGTGAATCCGTTGTCTTCCCCCCATGACCCGTATCTACTCGCATTCACGGCAAGAGCTCTCATCAAAACAAGTACGATTTTATTTAGCTTTGTCAATTTGATGATTTGCTTCAAATTGCAGTAGAAGTACGGAAGACCGTGCCAAAGTGAAAGAAGATGTAGTGACTACGATAGAGAAAGGAATGTTGCATTGGTTTGATCATGTAGGGAGTATGAATGAGAGGTGTTTGACGAAAAATATATATGCCTGAAGTGATGGAAACGTTGTAAGGGGAAGACTGAGACGAACAATAATATTACGATCTAATACATCGGAGACAAAGGTCAGGTCGAGAGTATCCTACACCGACAAGCAAAAGGTTGATGAATGTGGAAGAAGTGAGAGAGGTGTGTCACTACCGTAGCAAGTGAAACAATGTGGTCTCTGCCTACCCCTATGGGAAATAGGCGTGGCGTTATGTATGAGTCGCAGCCGGATAGTTAAATTGGCCGCTTAATGAAATGGCTAGCGTTTTATGTATTTATGCAATTGTAAATTTCCCAAATACATGAACTTTGAAAGTAAAGAAAGAAATTGTCACAATGCTAACCTATCCTAACCGAAATAAAACCTAATGAAAACTATTACTATTGTTTGAGGTTATTGTAGTTAGGTTCAGGAGTAAACCAGCAAATTAAATGGCAATATAGGTAGTTCTCGAATCATGGGGACAGCGGGAATACAAGCTGGCGTCTGGAGATTGGCCGCGCTCCTTTACTAGTAAAATATACATTAAAAATATATTACATACTTCGCCCTGCTTAGACGCCGTTAGGAAAGTGAACCATTATCAACACTGGACTTTGGACGGTACACTACGCCGGTGCACTTTACTATCGGCATCTCAAGCATGGTGAGCTATTTATTTTTTCTTACTTGATATTATTTGTAATAGAAGTAACGCCTGCGAAGTAACGTGTACGATTATGAATTATAACTTTACAAGTAGTTAAAAAAGCACTATAGACAATTTGTTATCACAAATAGTATAAGCCTAATAGAACGATTTACTGTCGAATTATTATTAATTGTAAGTACTAAAATCAAATAAATTATACGCGTCCTTTTTATAACTGCAAGATTATTAACAATATTTTCTATTTCTATAGCAAAGAATACTATTTAACGTGAGAAGAATGTTTCGCTGGGAACATGTATGGTGCGAGAATAGCTTTATAGGTACTTATATACAATTCCTATGACATGTATTTGAATGTTTAAGGCATAAATTATCCAATTTTCGAAGTGAGTCTATCTAGCTAGGACCACCTCTACTTCTAATAATCTTTTTGAAAATTGTACTGTTTACGCCTAAAAGAACAAACTTTTTCTCTTGTTGTTGATCGTAGATAGATATATAAACTGTTTTGTAGATATAGTTTAGAAAACTTTTTGAACCATATTATATAGTTTACCGGCAGGTTGTGGGAAAAAACTCCCCATAACCATTTTAGTTTCCTCAGAGAACACAATTTTTTCTCATCTTGCCCTTCGTGACTCTCTTTCGTAAATAACCCCTAGCTAGTTAGAATGATTTTAAAATTCTTATGACTATATTTGTATACTTACATTTTTTATAAGAAAAAATCATTATATGAATCAATTTATTATAATAATAGATCAAAGAAATCGATCGATACATATTTTAATAATGTAATGTGTGCTACATCACGTCATGCATGCGTGATATACAACTTAATTATTTTGTAATAAATGATGTAAGTGTCGTAAGCCGTGCAGGCCTGTCGCGTGTACTGACCAGTCGGCTCCACATGACCGTGTACCACAGACCTTCTAGTCAATGCACAGTAACCATGTATGTAGTAGGTAGTTGTATAATTTGGTACAAAAATAATGCACAAACAGTTACTTAATAAGTAGAAAATGTACGATGACATAGCGTCGGCTATGATTCACTATAGGGAATAGTAATAATCTCACTCGTCTAGGTACATACTGAAGTTGAAAGATATTGTTTATATTTGTAAAAACTTGTTCCTGGGTGAGATAGTATTTGTTAATGGTTTTTTAAACTTTTAGTCGACTTTATTATGTAGGTATCACTTTCTTACCGTTAATTCTAGATACTTATTATGTTCAAAGTTGATGGATTATTGATTGGCTTTTCATTTATAGATACTTTTAATTTAACATTATGTAACTTGATTACGGTAATAAATAAAAACCTTGCTGCCTAAAGAATTTGTATCATATCTATCACACAAGTGTTCCCCCGTGGAGTAAAGGCGCAGTCGCACTAGCTAGCCAGCGTCTCATTTTGTCAAGTCCCGTGGTTCTCCACGGAACTACAAACAATATTATAAGTAAATAGCTAAGCTAGAAACAATAGCGCCACATTTAATTTTTTTTTTTAATTATCATCATCTTGGCGTTCATGTCGCCGCTATATGCTCTCGCGCGCGAGGGCCTGGCGTCCGCCTTGGCCATGGTCCAGGATTTTGGCAGGTCAGGTAATTACAGTGGAGCGACTGCCATCTGACCACCGTAACAGCGAAACCCTGACCAGATTGGATCATGGTTACATATTGAGTCGCCTGAATGTGCAGGTTCACGATGTTTTGCCTTACCGTAAGAGCATCGGTCAGTGTTGAACTAATGTAAATACATAACTCAGAAAAAAATCATGGGTACATCAACATAGCGGCACTGGGATTTTAAACCTGTACCTCTTGCTTACGAGTCGGACCCCATAAGGCCACCGACGCTGAGAAAATTTTCCCTTGCTTGCACATAAAGCAACATAGGTCACACTACTTTTATTGTTTTCTATGGGTCACAGGGTATTTGGTGCAGTATTAGCCAAATTGAAATTAATTGACTTGAATTAAAGAAGCGCCACTTTTCATAGGTAGGAACTATAATTGAAACAGATTATACGCTGCGCTGCGCGGCGCGACCAGTAATTGAGCGGCATAAACTCCATACAAATTAATTGAAGGGGATCGTAAGTGCGAGTGTTACTCAAGAGTGACCCAACGGGATCAAAGATCACACGCGGGCACTGCCAGCGCCGACGGATGGAGTGGCGGGTGAAGCGGCTAATTTTCTAGCTATTGAAATGAAACTTAATGCTTCGCCGTACGATTGAAATTGAAATAGCGAAATTGTCGCGGTGTCTCCCAATGTAACTTTTTATTATAGGTATCAATTTTAGGTATGCAGTCATGCTTCTCGGCCGCTCGCTATTCCGTCCATCGGCCCTAACAGTCTACTATGTTCTACGAGGGTGGTCTGAAAAGTTTCCGACCTCAGCGTGAAGATGGCTGCACTCGTAAATAAAAGCTAGTGCATTTCGTTGTTCATCTGCTGACAGTTGCTCAAAAAAGTTTCAGCCATTTTGGACGGGCAGTTGTTATGTAACAGTCGTTTGAGTGAGTAGAAGTGAGTATTTTAGCGAAAATTGACAAAATCGAGCTGTCATTAAATATTTGTTTTTGAAAGGCAATACGCCTACGCAAATCAAAGATGAGTTGGATTCTGTGTATGGGGACTCTGCACCATCATTTAGCACAGTGAAATTTTGGGCAGCTGAATTTAAACGTGGCCGTAAGAGCTTGGGAGACGATGAACGTCCAGGACGTCCAAATACGGCAACTACCGACGAAAACATCGCCAAAGTTCACCAAATGGTGCTAGACAACCGCCGAATTAAAGTGAGAGAGATAGCAAAGGTTATGAACATGTCAAAAGAACGTGTTTGTCACTAATTAAAGAAACATTTAGACACGAGAAAGCTGTCCGCGCGTTGGGTGCCGCGTTTGCTCACGTTAGACCAAAAACGTGTTCGAATGAACATTTCCCACGCTCTGTTGGCGCAGTTTAGGCGCAATAAATCCGAGTTTTGGCGCCGATTAATTACTGTAGATGAAACTTGGATACATAATTATACGCCTGAAACAAAAAAACAGTCCAAACAGTGGACTGCAAAGGCAGAACCAGCTCCAAAAAAAGCAAAAACTGTTTTTTCGACTGGGAAAGTGATGGCGACTGTTTTTTGGGATAGTCGTGGAGTTATTTTATTGGATTATCTTTAGAAAGGAAAAATCATTACAGGAGCATACTACGCATAATTACTTGACAAGCTTAATGCAGAACTTGCGGAAAAAAGGCCACATTTGCAGAAAAAGAAAATCCTGTTTCAAGAGAACGAACCGTCTCACACATCAGCGGTTGCCTTGGCGAAAATCCACGAATTACGGATTGAACTGCTTGACCATTCGCCTTACTCACCAGATCTAGCCCCTAGCGACTTCTTTTTGTATCCTCATATAAAAATTGCGCTCGGAGGACAGAGATTTTCGTCAAATGCAGAGGCAATCACCTTCGTGAACAACTATTTTGTAGAGAAAAACGCCGAGTACTATTTGGACGGGTTACAGAGATGGGAGCATCGCCGGGAGAAGTGTGTAGAGTTACAAAGAGATTATGTTAAAAAATAAAATTAAAAAATTATAAAAAATGTCTTGTATCTTTGTTAGGTCGGAAACTTATCAGACCACCCTCGTATTATGGTATCATCATCAGTCTGTCCATGTGCTCCCTCAAGCGCCAATACTCCCTGTCAATAGCCTGCCGCATCCAACATCCACCTTTCGCAAAGCGTCACTGTCACTGCACTTGTCAGAGCGTCCTACACTAAGCTTGTCCTTATTATGGTATGAAAGAAAAGAATAAAACACATTGTCATCACAATCATTGTTTTAATAAATAATTCTCACTGTCAATAAACATTATGCGTAGGTACATCTTATAAAAGCAATACGCTCGTTCGGGACTCCGTCTACGGAACGATTATTATAACTAGGTGATAGAGCGAGTCCTCCGCTGTCAATATCCGGAGATTGACATAGTCCAGCCAGTGTACTTTAGTTTACGAAACACTTGTGCAAAATGCACGCGTAAATTGACCCAAAAGTTTAATTCAATCGCTTATTTGGTAAATCACGACTAGATAGCTCCGAAAGATTTATTTCAAAATTTTGTAATATTTAACAGCTGCGTTCGCTTTACGACCAATACTTTAATTTGGCGAAAATATTCGGCCAACATAATTTAGAAAAATAAAGCATCTCAAACATTGGGACTGCATGAGGCGAGTTAAAAATGCACAAGCATAGGAAATACAAAATTGGTCAATAGGGTGTGAGAACGTGAGTTAGTATCATGAGATCCTGTCACAGTAAGGAAGTGAAGCGCGCGCCGCTCCGCTGCGATCACAAAGTAATCCTAAAGTATGTAATAATAATTATCACATTGTACTCCACATAAAGAAGTGCGGGAAACTAGCTTATACAGCTTGATATAGATACACATCACAACCTAAGATAGTGGCCAATATGAAACTTAACAAAACGTGCTTCTCCTAAATTTTATTCAAAATCATCAGAAAGCTACATATACAGATTATGCGCCAAGGCGTTAACCTCGACCCATAGTTCAATATACAATATAATGCCGATCAAGTGGCTATTCTGTAATACGTGATGGAAGTGAGTCAACTGACAAATTCATTTTGAATTCAAGTTACGAACGGGTTTAAATGAGAATTATCATCATTTAATCATTTGTGGTACACAGGTTGTACAGCTTAAGTAGAGTAGAGCCTCTGCGACCTGCCATCGGCATAAAAAAATTAAATGTCCTTACTTAGTTACGATTCAGACAAATGAACCTAATTCAATATACACAGATGCACCACATTATGGTAGGCTGTGTTGATTACAGATCAAGCACAAGTCGATAGATTCCTGCGGAATGGCAGCGGCGCGGGAGGCGGTGCGGCGCCGTCCCGCGACCCAGCCCGCCCCCGCCCGAGCCGCTTTTACACCGCGGGTTGATACTAGGCGTGTAGTTTAACATGAAAATGCACAGAAAGAATCAATGTCGTGGTTAACATTTTGACAATCAAATTGCGGGGTTCGTTAACATCTAGCAGTTTAACCGTAAAAATAACATGGTCCTTATTGAAATAATGACATATACAAGAGAATCAATTAGTTTGTAATACAGAAGAAGGGAACACAATTCGCAACGCGTATTCGAGTGACGACGGCTTACGCTACCCCTACACCACCAACACTAATGAGTATCTTGCGCTCCGCATCGCGCAGCGCCTATGTGTACTGTACATTACGATAGGTACAATCAGATTTGTTCTGATATACTTCACAGTATACCGGTACCACTGATATTGCATGCGCCATACCCACAAATAATCGGCGCAGGTACACATTAACTATGTTAATAATAAAATATAATAATACAACGAAAATACTGAAAATGTACAAAAAAAACCATAACAAAATTCTACTCAACCGAGTCTAACGTAAATTAAAAAAGAGTAGCACACACAGATCCGCACCAAACTTATACTATTCAGTACTCGTTCACACTTTTTACAATACTCGTACTATGTACAAATTAACGATATCTAAACCTAATCCATCACTCAAAGAAAATAATATTTGGGGAAGTATAGCACCCGCAGCTACGTCGCCGCATGCTGTCGGCAGCCGACGGCGGTCGCACTAGGTGTCGGCGGCGGCGGTGGGCTGGTGACGCGGCGGCGGCGGTGGCGGCGGCGGCGTGAGCGGGTCGGGCGGCGCGGGCGCGGGCGCCGCGGCCAGCGCGGGCGCCGACGCCGCCTCGCGGTAGTCCTCGGTGGAGTTGCGCTGCAGCTGCGCCAGCTGCGCGGGCGCCGCGCCGGCCGACACGCGCCGCCAGTGGCCGCCCGCCGCGCCCGCCGCCGCGTCGCCGCCGGGGCCCGCGCGCGCGCTGTACCGCGCCTCCTCGAAGCCCGAGCGCAGCCCCAGGATGATGCTGAGCGCGGAGGCGTCCTGGCCGTGGCAGCCCGAGTACCGGTACTGCGGCTTCTTGTCGAAGCGGCAGCCGGCGGACTGCGCGCCGAGCGGCATGATGCAGTCGAGCGTGAGCGCGCACTGCACCCAGGCTCGCATGAGGCCGGCGGTGTGCGGCGCGGCGGCCAGCACCAGCCGCTCGGCGTCCACCATCTGCACGAAGAGGAAGTCGTCGAGCGCCGCGTGCAGGTAGTGGAACATGCGCGGGTGCGTGAGCGAGGTGACGGCGGCGCGGCGCGGCCACGCCAGCGCGCCCACGCCGCCCGCCGCGCCCGCGCGCCGCGCCCACGCCGCCGGCGCGCCGCCGCCGCCCTCCCAGCGCCACCAGCTCTCCAGGAACACCACCGCCCCCACGCGGCTCAGCGCGTGCTGACCAACAGAAGATACAATATTAACGCTCTATGTCAACACAAAATTAAAAAAACATATTTATTTATTGTTTTCATTCATAAACCACGACTGACGCATAGGTTTTCTATCATACGCATATGGCATGAAGAGTCGTTAATGACTATGTCTTTTTACTAAAATCGTATTACTAATCTTATCTAGTATAACTAGAAACGTGCATTCAGTCAGGTCGTAGATAACGAGTGGCGGTAGTCGATGGATGAGTAATTAGCGAGGCCGCGCGGGCCTTCCTATAATTACCGCGCGCCGCCGCCGCCCGCCGAATTAACCTATGCCTTTAAAATTTAACATTCCTCTGGTGTATAAATTGGTCTGATTACAGTCAGTACAGTGTTCATTACAGTCAACTGTTATTGACTAACAATTATTGTCCTTTTTCCTGCTTCATTATTTAGGCTTATTATAAAACCTGTTAGTTCTACATTATGAACGAATGGTTTTCACAAAACAATGCAAATAAAGATTTTGTATATTATGTTTTCAAATTCTTATTGATCAGTGCATGCTTACTGTTTGGTTTGTTTTGTTTGTTTGTCAAGGTTTAGTTTGTGATATTTTTATCACCTCTATTTATGTGGAGAAGGCTCATGTCCAGCAGTGCACTGTCATAGCTGTTTATATAAAATCTCCAATGCCATCACATGCAGTGTTGTTTAAAGAATTTAACTATTAAATAATACCTTACCTGGATAATCAGGGGACGGAATGCATGGATACTTTCATCGCTGATGTGTGAGGGGAATTCTTCTAGGTCAAAGTCGATTATGGCACACTTTGAAGAGTTGCAATAGTTGGAAACCTGTAATAAATATAGTGTTGTACTTGTGCAGTCATATACTATCGAATACTCTAATCAGACTTATTTTTCAAAGTGGCAAACAAGCTTCCAGGCAGCTTGAAGGTAAACAGTCACCGCAGCCTAAGGACGTTTGCAATACCAGGGGCCCCATGCTTTGCTAACATTACATTCAATTTTTAAGATTTTAAAAGATCAACACAGTGGTAGAAATCTGTCAAGTCTGAGCTGAGGGTAGGGTTGATAACTCTTATTCAAGGGTATATATGAAGGTAATATTCAAGAGTAAAAATAGTAAGCGTCGGTGGCCGAGCGGTTACAAATCCGACTCGTAAGCCAGAGGTCCCGGGTTCGAATCCCGCTCCGGCCATGTACCAATGACTGTTTTCTGAGTTATGTACATTAGTTGAATACTAACTGATGCTCTTACGGTGAGGGAAAACATCGTGATGAAACCTGCACATTCAGGCGACTGGATATGTAACCATGATCCAATCTGGTCAGGTTCCCCTGGTAGCAGGGTCATGGAGGTCAGATGGCAGTCGCTCCACTGTAATTACCTGACCTGCCAAATCCTGGAATCCTGGAGAGTGAATGAAAGAATTTTTAAGATTTTAAGAGACAGTGATAGAAATCTGTCAAGTCTAACCTGAGGGTAGGGTTGATACCCTTATTCAAAGGTATATTTGAAAGTAATATTCAAGGGTAAAAATGAACATGTGGGATAGCTGAAAAAGCAGAACCTGTTTAAAAATGTGCTTCAACAGGACACCTGAGGGTGTCCGATTGAGTCACACACAGAATAGTTAGCGATCCTACCTGAGGGGTACCTGAGTCTGGGATCTGAATGAGTACCACCAGCTACATGAGTATATCTTTCAAGTGCAACAAATCTTGTGGGGCTGTTTTACTTTTGTTATATTTATAACTTCTATGAATTTGCTGTCACGGTTGTATAGAGGTAGTAATAGTATATGCTATCATTTGCCTTACCACTGCTAGAGAGTAAGGTTTTAATCCTAGGTTGTAGAGCAGTATGGTGAACGGCAGACGGGCGTGGGCGCGGACGAAGCTGACGGCCTGCGCGTGCGCATCCCCGCGGGCGTAGGTCACAAGCACCGGAACGGTGGTGTTGTGCCACAACTCAGTGTGCCCGTCGAGCCCCAGCAGCCGGAAGTATCGCTCCTCCTCCACCAGGGTGTTCGCTTCCACATCGCGGAGATTCTCCTGTGACACAGACACCTACGTTGTTGTGATTTATGCAAATTTCGGTGTTTTGGGCCTCCTACTTAAGTGTATCATTGTATCAAGCTATTACCTGGAAGTCCTTTAAGTGTTGATGAGTTTGTGTAACGATGTTCTGGATAGACTGCGGAGGTTGCGAATGAAAAACAATGAGAAAGATGCTTATTGCAAAGACCGATGTAGAAAGCAGCAAGAAACTTTTAGTCTTCATCTTCAGAGTTCATCATCCCAGTAAAAGTCACCTCCTCGAGCTAGGAATGGTAATGCCTGGGCATCATTACCAAATCACTACCAAAATCAGTGGCTTCTCGTCTTTCGGAAGAAATCAATAACTTTGACATGACAGTCTGGCATCTTACAAGTAAATTGGTGCCCAAAAGCAGCGCTATTGTTTCTCAATACTCCAGCCGGGGCATGCTTATTTCGGTATCACAAAAACGCATTGTATAATAAAAATCACAGATCACAGAAACGTTAAAAACTGAAAAACCACTGCAGCGTGACCGTAACCGCAACCGTACTCCTCGCGGAAAAAATCCTCTCCTCTCTTCCCTTGTCGTCCCTATCCTTCATATCCCTATGAACATAAACTCAAAAACCCTTGTGATGGATGTGGTGAAGATAGTTTACTCTACTCTGTGGTTAAGATCATGGTTGGTAAGACCCCCGTCATACACCCCGTTTTGATATGTTCAAGTAAAGCGCGCTCCACATGTGGACAGTTCCGCGGGAACACGAGAATGTGGAGGCAGTATTCGCCTACATTCGTAAAGTCCCGTGCATGTTTGGCATGTCTCGCCTATTTCATAGACTAAGTAGAGATAGCTCATTGTCGTCTCGATTCGATCGATTTTATATTTATATTCCTAGCGCTTTTTCCCGTAACAGGTTCGGGGTACACTTGACCATGATCCAGGATATTAGTAGATCAAGTAATTACAGTATAGCAGCTGCCAACACCTCTGTGACCCTGTTTAAAGCAAATTAGCGATATTACACCGATGAATCGATATAATGTCGACGCGTTTTGACACCCACCACATCCCTAATAGGCGAGAATGTAGAGGGTCGACCAAAGTTCCGGCCAAAGTTTCGCCGAAAGTTTCGGCGGACATGTAGAGTACGCTTAAGATTAAAGCCACAGACATAACAGACTAGACACAACTCAGAAATATTCCCTGTTCGCTCACTCTACAATGATTTTGAATCTTGCTGTCCCGTTTTTTCACCCGAAGCAACGGGCTGTCAGAAAATGAAGCGCGCAATGTTTTGAACGTTCACAATGTTGCCTAAAGACCAGATGTTTCCTTTGAAACATCCGTTTAAATTTTATAATTTCCTAATAAAATTTAAATCAAACCGTTTAAAGACGGTGTAATGTAGTGCACATTTATATGAAAGCGCAAAGTATGGTAACAAACATGGATTATCCTTGTACCGATAAGTAAACATTCGTGGTCACAACAATCGGGAAGCAATTTTAGAAATTGTGACAAAAAATGCATCAAAATATTTATCTTAAAACAACAAGCCATTAAAGACAGATTTAAAATTATTGGCAAATTGAGTTATATTTCGGTGTCTAAATAGATGATTAGGTTTTGATGTAAGCAGGGTCGGATTTAGTATTTATTCGTTGAATTATACTCTTTGGTGTTTATGTTCTTTTTCGTAGTGTTTCTATCCTCTTTGTTCTCACTTTTTTTGGTTTGAGTCAGCGGACTCTGCAGCAGTCAAAAGTCAAACGTAAATATCTGATTCTTTTGGGATTAACTTGCCGATAAATCTAAAAATTCATTTTTACATTCCTCTAAATCTACAGGATGTCAAACATATCAAAGAGACGAAGAGAAGGGTCACGTACCAAGATCAAGGTAAAGAGGTCACGATTATCCATCCATAACGTGTTCATGTCGTGGCTGTTTTGGTGTTAATTTTATCTTAAAGTGTCCGTTTAAGACGTAATTTCATTTGTTGTTGGGGCCTGCCCCAGCGGTCCCCCCAAACATTGAACTCTTGTATTCGTCTCGTTTCCGATCGTCGAATTAGGCAGATCGACATCTGCCTGGACATTTGTTTTGTCCGCGGAGCAAGGCCCTCGGCGCTTTGGCACAACACAAACCTAACCTAAGCGAATTGAAAGGCTCCTCGGCGCTTTGACACAAAACACAAAAATAACCCTCTGCGCTATGAGACAACACTTAATCGTGATATTTGGATCGCGATCCTGGATTGCGATTTTTATCGAGGTGTAGGTCTCACGGATCGTGATACGGATCACAGGATTTCTAAAAAATAAAAAATTCATTATACATATCAACAATACAATAAATATCCAGCGTGTAGCATCTGCCAATTGGAACTTCCACACGATCTGACGATTTGTCAATGACATAAATCCATAACCAGGTATCCTAAAAGGTAATGCACTTCGAAGATAGAAGTATTAAACAGTCTTCTTGAATATTTTGTTAAAATTCAGAGAGAGTGCTCTGACATACAACTTTCTAACAAATTACATTATTCATACAGAGTATGGGCGACCACAAGGAGTTTCTGAAGCGCATCACCAAAACTTTATACTATGGACAACTCCCAACAGTGCCCTGCTTAAGCCTACCTGTCACTGGTTTGTAATTATTACTTATATCTTTGTCAAGTGTTTTTGTTGATTCTCTTTTTATTTTATTATTTTATATAAAAGGGTTGACCTCAATGGATAGTTCAATTTGAAGAAAATTTAAATTAAGAGTAGAGAAATAAAATATACCTTGAAGATTTTTTAAAGTGCTTAAATCAAAAGTTGCCTCACGAGAAACCTTTGAATAATGAACTGAATATATAATAAAATTGAATGTGGTGTGAACAGAGGTGTCGTGCTGGACGTGGTCGGCGGCGCAGCGCGGGCGCTCGGTGCGGCGGCTGCACGCGGACGCGGCGGCGCGCATCGCCCGCACGGCGTGCGTGTCGCCGTGCGCACTCGTGCTCGCCGTGCTGTACCTCGAGCGGCTGCGCAAGCGCAACCCGAACTACCTCCTTGCCACGCCGCCTACTGAACTCTTCCTCGTCTCTTTGGTTGGTCTCTTATTCATCTCTAAAGCTCTAAGAGCCCAAAAGACAAATTAAAGTTCTAATTATAGAATAATAGATATGTCTCAGCCAATACGACATTGGGACCTTTAGGGGTGTTTGCTGTGTAAAGCGGGAACCCGGATCTTGCGTCTGTTATTGCTGGCCTTTAGATATTCTGTTGCGTGCGCTAAATACTAGATAAATTGTCAACTAACACACTTTTACTAAAACTCTACGGAACTCTTTAAGTCACAAAATAAACATTATCATTATTAAATAGTAAACGTGCAATGCATTATAATCCAAAAGAAATAAACCTACACACGTGAATTACAATTTAAAAAAACTGCACCTTAAAAACACTTCATTATCACAAGATAGAATGATATTAATGATTATTTTTAGATGGTTGGCAATAAATTCCTCCAAGACGATGGAGAAGACGACGAAGTCATCTGTTCCGAGTGGGCAGCCTCCGGTGGACTGGAGCTCAACCAGCTGAAAAAACTGGAAGTGGAATTCCTCAACGCCATAGTTAGTGTCCATTTTCAAAGTACTGTTATCAGAATTACAAATGTCATCGCAAATAATATTTTAACCAATTTTCAGGAATGGAATGTATACGTGAGCGACAAATCGTTCGAGGTCGGGCTGCAGTGGCTGGAGCGGCAGGTGGCGCTGCGGCAGGCCACCGCGCAGGGCTTCTTCACGTACTCGGACCTCGCGGCGCTGGGCGACCTGGCGCAGGCGCTGGCGGCGGCGCGCGCGCTAGCGGCGGGCACGGCGGCGGCCGCGCTGGGCTACGCCGGGCTGCTGGCCATGCTGGGCTCCGCGCTGCTCGCCGCGACCGCCGCGTTGCCCGTGCTGGCGCACCTCTCCACGGCGCTGATCCCGAAGCTGCCCGCGCTCTCGCTGCCGTCGGCGCCGCCGCTGCCCGCGTACTCGCCCAACGCCACCGCGGACCTCGCCGAGCCCCCGCCGCTGCCGGAGCTTTCGCGCGTGTTCGAGCCCCCCGAGGCGACCCTCAAGTGCTGCACGAGATGGCTGAGATATCAGGACGAGCTCCTCGACAGGAGGAGCTGGCCCGAGAGTGCGCCGTCCGAGTGGAAGTCCCTCGAGCCGTGGTGGTCTCGGACCTCGGTCATGAACTGGCTGTCCCAGAGCTCGCTTGTGGACCCGCTGCAGCGGTGGCTGGAGCGGATGAACGAGTACGGGGAGCTATGGGCGGGCGAGAGGGGCGCGGGGGCGGGGGCGGGGCTCCCCCTCGGCGGGTTCCCCGCGCTGATCGCCTCCGTCTCGGACCGATGAGGACCATCGCCTTACGAACGGTTGTACGAAAAAAATGAAAGATAAGTGCTAAAATATGGAAAACACGAAAGCATCGGAACAAAGGTTTATGCAGAATTTTCGTTAAGCTTTAATGTCTCGGACATTGTGACTAAAAATAGTATTTATTCTTCATACTAAAACGCTCAAAATAAAAGCAATGTTTCATGTTACATCATTATTCATGTCTCACCCATTACTAGGAAATAAAGCGAAATTGTCTAAGGCAAAGTTGATCCTCAATTTTTACAGCTATGCAGGTTATATTCGCTATAAGTCTTGAGAAATAGAGTGAGTCGTAAAGCTACATTTATTACAAATTAATAATATTGAAGTTGTCGATGTATATACAAAATATCACTTGTTAAATTATTTAATAAATATAAATCTATTTTTGTATGTGCATTCTGCTGTGAATTTATGATGTAACTACTTAAATATACTGTCAGAAACTATTTTTAGAATATTTTTCTTTGTCCTACAATATTTCTCATACCTCATCTAAGTGTTACCGAGGCGTGTTATTTAGCTTGCATTTATTATCTTGTGTTAGCAAACTATAAAGCAAACAAGGTACAGGTCATTGACTAAACATCAGACCAGGAAACAGCGCACGTGCGCAGCGCTTCACCGTTGTTGTTTCAAGGTCTTATGATAAAAAGAATATTCTCGGTATCGCTTACACACCCAAGTCCAAACCACTAGGGAAATTTGTTAATATTTGAAGTTTCTGTAGATAGGGACTCCTTCCTTTAAAATCTATACGGCGTGAAGCGGCATTTTTTAAGGTTCAGCACTGCAAGGATTGGAGGCGAAGCGATTAATTGTATTTTGCTCCATATCTTACGGCCATAGAGAAAAAAAAATACTACGTTTACGGCTAAAATTGCTTCCAGTATCATTTTTTCGCGGCAACGTTATCAATCCTATGAACAAGCAAATAAAGTTGGGTCATTGCTGTAACTACTTACGAGTAAGCTAAGCTAAGACTTGCATATAGGTATATCCACCTACGTAGTACGGGGATGTTCTTTAATAAAATACAATGAAATTATTAAAATATGATTTATTGAGAAATATAAAGTTTGAGCACATTTTGTTCAGTACATGACTTAATTATAAAAGTAGGTAATAAAATTCTTAAAAAATAATAAATGCATCGATGGTCGATAGTTTGTCGCGACAATATGCATTTCGTCAAAATATAACTTAAAAATAATAATAAGCTTAATAATTTATGTAAAGCCCTGCCATAATGAGAATCAATGGTGGCACGCATAATTATTAATATGTCACGAAAATTCATTTAAAGCTTATGAATCAATACACTGCTACGAGTATAGAATAGCACCAACACTGTAATACAGTTATTTTGTCAAGGAAGAAATCGGTGCTGAGTGCTTTTCTAAAGATTCTAGAGAGTCCAATACTTATACTATAAAGTGTACCGTCCTTGGAAGACGCGATGATAACGATAGATGCAAAGTCACTCAAGTAATTATTGCCAGCAGGCATACTGTTCTAATTACTTCGATCACTATTCTGTATGTCCATTACTCACAAAGCACATACATCATACAAGGTTTGGCCGCCGTAAAAATACAATACTCGAAAACAAGGTCGTCTACAAAATTAGCCTATGTTGTTTCTTTAGGTAAGTACATTTTTCCAATTACACTAGTCACTATAATTTCCTAAAACCTATATAAGTATCTTTTGTAGCATTAAGTCAATTAACTACCTCGCATTTCCTCCCAAACATTCGTTACATTACGCAGTCGTACACGAGTAAAAGAAGGACACCTAGCGTAACACTTAACAACAATAGTAATGCATTCCCATGGCGGTAACTCGTCCATATGGTTGCAATATCACAGTGGAGGGGTGGGGGGGGTCACTCGTAGAGTCCGGGGTGGAGGTAGAGGCGCTTGTTGAACCCCCAGCGGTCCACCGAGGAGGTCTGGGTGGAGTAGCGCTCCTGCAGCCGCTGGTCAACCAGCGTGAAGAGGTCGGCCACGTGCCGGTCGTGCGCGCGCTCGGCGAACACCTGGCACAGCACCTGGATGTACCACGAGCCCGCTACAGGATCGCGCCGCGACACCGACCCTGGGGAGACGAGCACCGCCACCTGTCAGTACATCTACTCGAATTTATATAAGCTGTGTTGTTTTCGAGTAGCTGTTGTTTTGAGAACGCGGAGCGCCTGGCCGCTTGACCGCTCTCTGTCTGAAAGATTCCTGTGGCTACCGAATTTGACATTGATAATAGGGATGATGATTGGGTCAACATGTTTAAATTTTAATTTGCCCGTCAGTTAGATTATAAAAAAGTATTAGACACGTATTTTTTTATTTATGAAGACCATAAATAAAAATTACTAAAAAAGTGTATCAATATTTTGGAATCCCCGGGAGCTCGCGACGTCACTTCTGAGAAAAATTTCACCTCAGGCGTGACACGCAACATTTCAACGCACTTTAAGTAACTATAGAAAAAATACGAGTCCAATATTTTTTGATAAACTATCTGACAGACTACAAAAATTTGTTTCACGTCTTCATCCCCTTTTCTACACTACGCCACCTACGTTTGCCACTGGCCATAGTGAATACCAAATTAGAGTAAGATTTTCAAATGTCAAATTTAGATGCCCACTGAGACAGGCCCCGCTGAGGTCCAGGGGCCCTTTCCTCATGAAAAATTCGATATTTAGATACATGATGCTGATTTTCCCTATTCTTGAATCATGATCTTTCAAACCTGCCAATGTGATTTAAAAAATATCGTACTTTTCGTATCGAAATTCAAATACGAAAACCGTTGGAATCGCGGCGAGCGTTTCAAACATCCACCCACGGCCGGCGGTCCACTCACCCGGCACGGTGGAGTGTGCGATCAGTATGTCCGAGTAGACGCGGTCGCGGTTGTCCCCGACGGCGTCCGGAGCGTCCTCGGCGTCGGCGGTGGGGCGCGCGCCGTCGGCGGTGGCACCCCCGCGCCCGCCGCCGTCGCGCTGCGGCTCCGGCAGGTGCGGCGGCGCGCGCAAAGTGTACTCGTCCTTGTCGCCGCTGGGGACACACGCATGGATATGTCACACGGAGCAGGCAGAGGCCACATCAAACTCAAACTCGTAATTTCTTTATCGATTAGGACATTAAAAATCTCTTTCAATCGTCAAAAAGGAGGGGCGTAGGAAAGTAGGAAGGAAGCACACAGGAGTCGCTGGCCGCCCCATGGCCGCATCGTTGCACTTGCTACGGACCTGACAGCTCTCTCTCGCCCCCTAAGAAATGTTGATGACAGAGAGAGAAAGCGAAGGTTGAGGAATGAGGTTTGGCAAACGTCGTTCAGAGACAGCACCACTAAAGTAAACATTGCTATCTACATGAAGCCCTGACACACCTCTTTAGTATATAGATCAACAACGCAAGAATTTTTGCTTGGATATATAGTTTAGCAGCCTCAGAGTGATGACTCGGGCTTGATTAGGCTTTAGCCTTCAAATCACAGACGTGCAACAAGATGCAGAACGAGCTCCGTCGTATCCGAGTCTTTCCATCAGGTGGACCATCAGGCCGTATGTCTTCTTAGGTAATAAAACAACGCATCAACTGTTTCTTTTCGACTCACCGACAATTTTGAAAGACGAACACCTTCGGCACGCCCTTGAGCGCGGGGAATTTCTCATTGTTGAAGTACTCGATGACCTGTGATTAATGACGAACACAAAAGTCAAAATTTATTTATTGATTAGGACATTACATATCTCTTTCAATCCTCAAAGAGGAGGGGGTAGGAAAGTAGGAAAGAAACACACAGTGTGTGAACTGTGTGAATAATCCTTTTTGTTTATAGTACTAGCGGGCCTGGGGCGACTTGGTTCGCGTGGCGTCCTACCCTTTTTTTCATGCCTATAAACCTTCCGCATTAATTACTATCTATTGATGAATATCGCATTAAAATCCGTTGCGTAGTTAAAATACCTCAGCATACATACATACTTATGGATACAGACGTCGGGAAGCGACTTTGCTTTATACTAGATGCTTTATGCCAATTAAAACCCGGCCAAAACACCATAGTTGCATAGGGCACCATAGTTGCCTGTCAATATGCATGCTTAAACAACACATTACAAAGTTACAAATGCATCTACTCCTATACAACTTGTATGAAATATTTGCTAATCCAACTACAATTTATCAATTAGTTGACTATCTTTATGACATGTAACTACAAATTAACGGTTTTCGGACTTTTTTCTTTTACTTGTGCTACATGGCATTGCTTCTTGCCAAAATGGTAGGTAAACGGGATTAGGACTTATTTCCCTATATAGGGTTTGATTCCTTTGCGAGCGTCTAAATATGCGTAATAAACAAAGCAATGCGGCCGTATCTTTTAATTCATTTTGTTCGATATTTGTACTGCTCCAGGGGAAGGTGGATTGGAGACCGGAGTAAAAAAAAAGACCTGAGTATTTGATGATGAGAGATATTAATTTCAGCATAATACCTCCACGCTTCCCTGAGAAAAACGGTCTCGACAGAGCCAGACGGACAACAAAGTTATCCTATAAGGCTTCCGTTTTTTCCTGAAAGTGATAAGCAGGAAATGTATATGTCCAGACCTCGTGCAGGCTGATGAGTCCGCCGCACGAGCAGCGGATCTCGTTGTCGCTGGTGCCGGCGCGCATGTAGCCGTGCGAGGAGAACATGATGAACACGGTGTCGGGCTGCTGCGACCCGCTGAACACGTCCTGCAGCTTGCCCAGCGTCGCGCGGGTCTGCGCCATCTTCAGGTCCGAGTACACTATCACCTGGGACGGTCAGCGATGGATGTAGTGCAGTGTATATGTATGAATATTGGATATAGAGGCCAGAGATAAGGTCTCCAGCTGCTGGTGTCCTTCGTTGTCAACTTCGGCAGGTCTAACGAATTCAAAAGAAAATATTGCAACTCTACCTAGCTAGACACACAAAGTTGTATCTCGCGCGACTGATTCGCGCGGTGATTGTTTGCCCGGATACATAAAACTCACGCCCTTGTCCCACAGAAACAGTGGGCATTGAAGAATTGTTCGTTCCAGCGTATCTGCAGTCAGGGTCCGCTTTTCTACTAGGAAAGCGCTCCCAGAGCTCTTAATTTAAAATTTGTGGTGGTTTAGGCTTTTACGTCGGGCGACTGCCATCTGACCCGCACAAACCCTTAGGGAGAGAAGCCGCTTTGCAAGAGTCAATGTCCATGATTGTAAATATGTACTAAAGTATATCAAGAAAATCGTGAAAAGGAACTACTGCTCTTGTAGACTGAGGGCCACGAAACTTTGCTGACAGTTGCTATACATAAACAATCAGTAAGTCATATTCGCCAACTACTCGAAATATTGACTTACTCTAATAATGAGTGAATTAGAATAAGTAATTAAAATGTAAATGCTAAAGAATAAAATAACATTTAGGTATATCTATTCATAATGAACTTAGAATTATGGGGGTTATGGGCCCACCATAATCTCAGGACCCAAACCAATCTCACGACAGACGGACGAGCGAGGCTCTGGCGAATCGGCGTTTTCCTACGAGATTGTGCGGGTCCGGTGGTAGTCATCACAAGTAAAAAGCTAAAACACCGTATAAAATAAGTTCTAAAACAAAACTTGAGAATCGTTTCTTCTTGAACATACTTAGTATTTTTAGAGCGCCACAATCGCTGAGAATTTATGGCGCGAAAATATATTCACTTGTAGTTGTTGTCACAATTAGCAATTGTTAAAATTGGCGACTCCGAAGCTAATGCCATGCGTATAAATAAACTAATAAATAAATTGCGCAAAAGTGAAATGCGCGCTTCGACCGTTTCTATGAAAATGACCTATGATTGTTTTGTGGCTGAACTTGACATTGTTAGTCAAATTTAGTTCGACTTTCAGCCGGGCGCAAAGTCTCGTGGCCCTCACTCTAACAATAAACGACTGTGGTATAAATGAAACTGACAAACTTCAGCTGTCATATTGTAGGATGGAGGCGCCCTCAAATTTGTCCCGACTATCTTGACAGTGTAAGTACCTTGAACCCCAGCTCCGTGAATAGGTACCGGAGGTTGGTGACGTCGACGTCGGCGCCGAGCCGCGGCGGCTCGATGTTCTGGTCGTAGTGCTGGTAGCTGAACATCACCAGCACCCCGCGCTGCCGCCCGCGCGTGCGGTACAGCTTTATGTCTGCCGATGGGGAGAGACTACACTGCAGACACGATTGCCGTTTCATACAAAATAAACGCCTTGGGAGTTTCCTACAGTTCTCCTTTTATGCCCTATATGGCGCTGTAACCGATAATGAAATATTTCATCAACGGATGTTTTGGTAAACGATGTATGTGTATAAAAAAATCATAGGATATCTACAAATTCATAGGTACGTTCAGATGATGCGTCAAGGAGCAAATTTTCGTTTTTAGTTGCACCCAGAGAGCAATCGAAACTTAACTGTAAAATTTGCTAATTACCTATGATCATTGAGCTGAGGTCGTATAATGATTGAATAGAGAAAAATCATTGGTCGGAATGTCATTTTTTGATAGACCTTGGACAACTATCCGCTGCACCAAGAGCGAATTTTCTGAACTCCGTGTAAAAGTTAAGTCGCTAAGAGGACTAGCGCGATCTAGTAAAAATGTTTGAACTAGAAATTAAACAAGAAAAGAATCACTCCCATTAAAAGGGTACGGAAGGAGAAGCATAAAAATAGAAAGAGAAATGAGAGCGTTAAGAAGTATGGAAGGAGAATGAATGGGAGAAAAATTACGTGATAGTGTAATAAGGGAACGTGCAGGAGTGGAAGATGTAATGATGACGATAGAGAAAGGAATGCTTAATTGGTTGGATGGAAAGTAGTCATCGTCGCCTGTGGACTTCAGCAACGTTGCCCGCCTTTAAAGAGACCTCCAATATACCTCTTGAACGACCCTATATTGTAGCCCAAAGGCAGCACTATGGCTGGGAGCTCATTCCACGTCCGAATAATCCGAGCGAGAAACGTTCCCAGCCCGCGGCGGATGGCGGTGACGGTTTGGCCATGTAAAGAGGTTGACTGAGAAGCCGGTTATTCATCCTCTTAATATGACCATTGGCGTTAATGTCCGGTGTTTGCTCTCGCGAGCGATTGCCCGTGGTCTGCCTTCACCATGATTTGGGCAATCAGAAAAAATATTTTTCGCCATGTTCTGCACGGGTAGGCCAAAGTTTTTTCTCCTAAACCTCTACTGTAGAATTTTTCTCGTTCTCGTGAAATCAACGGTGTTTGTTCTAAAGAACTGTTTGACATGATGCCTACAGCTACTTTCTATCATCGCACCGCTCGCCACCGACAGGGAGTTCCTCACACCTTGGAGCCAAATTGGTCGCGAACTGTGCGGTTCCAAAGGAACTTTCTCCCACGCACACTAAGGTTGTGGAATGAACTACCTGGAGAGGTTTTCCCTGGAGAGTACAACATGGAGTTCTTCAAGAAAGGGGTTAAAAGGTTTTGGGTCGGCAACGCATGGGTGATACCCCTGGTATTGCAAACGTCCATAGGCTGCGGTGACTGTTTACCATCAGGCAGGCCGTAAGCTTGTTGCCACCTTGGTGATATAAAAAAAATATATATAAGATATGTACGTATAATAATTATTTGATTGGATGACTTACCATCTCTCTCACTTTCATCGAAAAACTTGGTAGATTTGATCACATTAAATTTGGGTATTTCATTGGTTCTTTCTGCGAGTGCAAGCTGAGTCAGCGCCTCAGCAACATTGCCTGCGACATATTGGAAGGAGCATTATTAACAAATATCTCAAAATAATGAATATGTCATGGGAGACGATCTGCTCGAACGAACTTTAAATCGTACGTAACATAATTCTTAAGAGGCACTGATTGGACAGTGCTTAACAACAAGGACATAGTGCGAAGACTAAAAAGGACAAAACCTTTACAGTTACTCTAGTGAATATTAGTCATACATAGTGCATAGAGTGCTTACAATGAGAGACACATGAGAACAGTTCGTTTTGTAATTATCTATGTTATCAAAATGACATAATTTGACTCAATAAATTATTTATTATTTTTACACGCAGATACTCAGATACACAAGGCAAATACATACCATTTTCCTCTTCGCGCGTGCTTTGTGAGGGGTTAGATGGTCGGGTGCTCGGGCCAGCTGGGTTGCGGTTGTGATCTGCGATTTTTAAATAAAATAATCATCTTGGCCTTAATGTCCCGGTTGTGCTCTCGCGCGCTTTGACAGCTAACAAATTAGTTCTGACCGAGAGATCAGTGGGATCAAAGATATAATGTATGTAGCAAGAAATGTTTACCTTTCCTTTCTTTGTTTTGTCGTTCTTCTCTTTTAGTTTTAGACAAACTTAGAAAATCGTTTCCTCTCGATAATAGCCCTAGAAAAAAAAATATAATAATAATAATCATCTTGGCGTAAATGTCCATTGACCTTGACCATGATCCAGGATTTGGCAGATCAGCCATCTGATCTTCGTGACTCTGCTACCATGAGGGGAACCTGACGAGATTGGATCATAGTTACATATTCAGTCCCCTGAATGTGCAGGTTTCATCACGATGTTTTTCCTCACCGTAAGAGCATCGGTTAGTGTTTGAATAAAATACGTAACTTAGGAAAGACTCATTGGTACATGGCGGCACTGGGGTTCGAATCCGGTACTTCGGGGTACGAGTCGGACCCTTACTATTAGGCCACCAATGCTCCGCAATCAATCATTTCACTCCTTAATCTCTATGCTAGCTTTACACAAAGTGTACACACACCAAGTTGCCTATAATCAGTACGATTCTAACTCTTGCAACGATTGACATAAGTACTACATTAAAACCCGAACAGAGTAACAGCGGTGTCATTTATACTGTCACACCGAGAAAGTGCTCTTCTTTATCAATCATGAAAAAACTTCTCGGGTTAACAACTGGCTAAGTTGACGCTGTCAACTATCCGAATATTGCATGGAAAAATCGACCTTGTTGCTTTATGACGTGCAACTGAATTTCAACCACAGGGCGATAGAGCAACAAGGTCGTTTAAAATGCGGTCTTACGGGGCAGTGGGTTGATGATGCTGTTCGGGTCGAGCATGCGCACCAGCTCCCAGTATCCGTTCTCCTGAAGCGCGTCCAGTAGTTTCTGGAAGGCTTGCGGCCCGCGGCGCATTATGTCCAGGTACAGCATACGCTTGCGCGTGCGCACGTCTTTAGTGGTGTCCTGGAAACAACGAGAGTTATGAGGAACCCGTGGGAGTGAAATCGAAGGTTCGAGAAATCAAAGTGAGTGCAATTGTCGAATTCGAAAAACGGTAGACTCCTCGTCGTACTCGGTCTATTAGTGGAGCGAGCATCCGTTTCGAAATATCGAGGTAAAATTAATCAAACAATAAAGATAGGCCTAATTATAATAATCAGGCCTAACTATTTGTGATTTGCCTAATTATTTTAAGTGTAGTTAATAACCATGAAAATCTAAAAACGTTGATTGGTTGTACTGTGGACAGACATGATTATTATTGTAGTTGGTTTGTAAATAAAATATCTTTCACTTAAATGGGTAATGTATTATCAGTGGTAAAATGGTAGGTAACTGTGTCAATAGGTGCGGTGACGATGACGCGTCCCGCGCCCACGCGATGGCAATAGTTTCCGTGTAATCTATTTCGTGGTTAGACTCAGTTCCTAAGTGCTTCTAGCCTTGCTACTGAGCTATTGGGGATTGATCACATTGTCTGACAATAGCAATTATCGGTTGGGGTCAATGCTCTATGTCGCCCCCCACAGCATGCTCGGCAACGTGCAGTCTGTCCAGTACTTATAATGGGATACTTTTTGGACTTTGACTCATTTGAGGTTTTTTTTACAATTCTTAACATTCAATCAATGTACCTGATTCAAACCTACCAACTCGCATGACAATCGGGCTATAATAGTAATATAATAATAGTATGGTTTCACAACAAGCCTAAATATTACATCACCTAGCAATGGTGTGATTTGCCATGCAAATGCTGATTGGAGAAAATTTAATTATATGTCTGACTTCACAATTGTAAAACGTTGAAATTTAAATTTTGAGATGGATATACATACAAAATAAACTTTTCAACTAGCATACAGAACAAAATTAAAGGTTTAATCTATAATTTGAATTTTAGTTAATTGCAACTGGTAAACCTCTACACATGTTTTGCTCCTTCAACTAAAAGACATTGGGGACCTTGAGACTATGTAGTTTGACAATTTATTATCTGAGTCCTTGCACACAGGACAATCCGACTAATATTATAAATGCAAAAGTTTGTAGGGATGGATGTTTAGATATTTGTTACTCCTTCATGCAAAAAGTACTGACCGGATGTTGATGAAATTTTGCAGTAATATAGCTTAAAGCTCATAATAGCACATGGGCTTTAATTTGTCCCGAAATTCAATGTGGTTCACGTGGGAACGGGTTTAGAATGTTATAACCTGTCACAGGCAAAAGTTAGTATAATCTAAAGGCCACTTAACAAGGTACCTTTTACATGGAGCTGATAGCTGAGAAAGTCCAGCAAGAATAATGCATTGGCTTGCCAATGCCAATTGTAAGCCAGACTGACCCAGATATTGGCTCTATATCAAAAAAAACCTATACATTGGCTTGATCACTGGCTTACGGGGCAATACATAATAATTTATACATTGTATTTATATTTAAATAAGCTGAACTGGCCCTTTGTAAAAGGGCCTTGACTCGAGACAGTTGTGGCAAAATCAGGATATGCGGCAAGCCTTGTACTGCTGTGAGGAATAACTCTGACCATTCTGATTCAGCCCTTGGACCTGATGGCTTTTACATCAGCAATTCAGGAGTTTGTCAATAATTTAAGCTTTCATGTGATAAAGATTGTAGTTTCGTTAAATACCGTCGTTTGCGTCACTACGCCCGTACCTACACTACCCGCCCGTACCACTACCAGTACCCTCAACAATTTTTTCGTAAATTTAAGGTTGGAGGGAAAAAACAAAAAGGGAGCAGAAGCAAAGGATTTTTCTCGATTTTGCTAGGACTTTTATAATTGTAAAGAAATGGGAATAATTGTAAATAAATAACTTACTTTATAGGGTTCTATCATGGCCTCCGAAAATACTTCTTTTTCATAAAGTGCTGTAACCATAACTTCTAGGTCTGTCTGTTCAACAAGAGATACATAGTTCTTCTGAATGATGTCCCTGTGTTTTTTATCCATTTTTAAGGATCGGTCGGTACACCACCCGAGCGCGATATTCTTCTTTATTTTCACGAGGGTTTTACTTAAACGTAAAAAATTAGTATTAAGACGTAGTTTTACAAATAAACTCTGTCTGTACCGAAAATCTCAGAATCCTCAATGATTACTCATCAAAATACGTAAAACGACCCAAAATAAATAGCACACACATTTTTTGTTCTACAACCACGCACACATGGACTGTTAAATAAACAAAAGTTAACAAAACAAACAAACACGATGCAACCACGTGATATGTCAAATAAGGCCCCGTCATACACCCCGTTTTGACCCGGGGTGGTACCGCCGATCTTCGATGGTACGAGGCCATATTGATCCGACCCTGTGAAATGACGTCACAACATCTAATTCTACCAAGTAACAATTCAATAGCCTACCCAGTAAAATCGACTGAAATGTACTGTTAGTTTTGTGTTTGGTAGCTTCCCAGAGGGATAAAGCTCTCACAGAAACAGTTATAAGTGTGTGATCACAAACTTTTAAATCTCTTGTCTGTTAGCGGAGAACGAGTTGATTTTAATATCAATTTATTTGTATGGGTGTCATCATTGTCGTTTACTGAAGACTATTTTAATAGCAAAGAAAACAAAAACTGGGCACAACCAGTTTAAGTTAAAACGTAAAAAAAATTTTTTTTTTAACATTTTTTTCTGAGAAGTCTTATGAACTTAAAACTTTGTGATCGTATGCTGAAAACTATTTCAATGATAACCTCAGGCCTTTGGAAAGCTAACTCACCCTCAACTTTAATTCACACATTAAATTTTCTGTTTTCTGCTTCTAATAGAAAAAATAACTTAATTTTAATATTAAAGCCGACTACTTAACCGGGATACTGTTAGTTTTGTGTTTGTTAGCTTCCCAGGGGGATAAAGCTCTCATAGAAACAGTTAAAGTCTGTGATCACAAACATTTAGTGTCTTGTCTGTTACCGAAGAACGAGTTGAAAATTTTAATATCATTAATTGTCATTGGTGTCATTGTCATTGTACTTGACTAAAGACTATTTTATAAGCAATGGTAACAAAAAATTGACACGACCAGTTCAAGTTCATACATAAAAAAGAAAGTAATTACCTATTAAACCCTTTCTCTGCTTATGGTGGTAAAACTTAAAACTTTAAAATAAATATTTGTAGACAAATTTACACAGCGCCAACTAGACCCAAAGTAAGCAAAGCTTGTACTATGGGTGCTAGATAACTGATATACTACTTAAATATTTTTAAATACATACTTATTATACATAGAACACCTAGACCCGTAACAGAATTTAAAATTCATCATTTCAATTTTGTGCCCGGCCGAGAATCGAACCCGGGACCTCTTGCGCGGCAGACCGGCATGTTGACCATTGAACCACTCAGGTCGTCAAACTTTGTGATCACATACTTTTTTCTGCATTCATCTACTACAAGAAAGCTACTTAAAATAAGCAACTTGACAGCAACATGAACAATATATTTTTATATTGTTTCAGATTGAAGAACATGATAACTGGTTCGTCCAAAGTTCAGAATATCAGCGATTTATTGTCTTATTCCTTTTCGTGTTTTTGCACCAGTGTTTTTATCCGTCATTCTTAACGGAACGGACTGGTCAAGTGTGGCAAAATAAATGGCGTGTACATTGAATTTGCTCCTTCCGTTTTCATGTCATAATTACCGGATCGAATGGAAACGGCTAGTATGGCACGGGTCTAAAGAAAACGAAATTTAAGCTGTGATTACACGTGCACTAATCTAGCACCCTACTTCACTATCACAAATATAATAGACTACACACAAATCACAAATATTCCCTATTCGCTCATTCTACAATGATTATGAATCTTACTATCCTGTTTTTTCACCCATAGCAACAAGCCTGTCGTAAAGTGAAGCGCTCATAAAGACTATACATTTATTTTGAAACATCGGTGTAAATTTTATTATTTGCTTATCAAATTAAAATTAAACTATTTAAAAGACGATGTAATGTAGTGCAGATTTATGTGAAAGCGCAAAGTATGGAAATACACCTGGATTATACTTGCACCGGTAAGTAAACATTCGTGGTCGTGGCTATCGGGAATAAATTTAAAAAATTGTGACAAAAAATATTCATCGTAATAGTGTAAATTTGCAATAATTGAAATATTTATCTTAAAACAACATGCTATTAAAGATAGATTTAAAATTATTGGCAAATTGAGTTATATTTCGGTGTCTAAATAGATACGAACATTTTCGATGTAAGCAAGGTCGGATTTAATATTTATAATATAGAATTTTAATACTCAAATATTTTACATAGTAGTCTACAATTTTAAATATTATAATATTAGGGTTCCATACAAAAAATGACATTTTAAATGTTCAGACATTTTATAAATAAATAAAATTAAAATAATTTATTTCAGCCGATTGACCCATAACTTTCATTACATGGTAATATGTCAAAATATTTCAAATTCAAATTTTTTTATTAGTTTATGTTATTTATATAGTATACATTCCATTTAGCGGGGCAAGTCATTAAGTAAATTTTTCTCTTAGTTTTTAAAGACCTAATTCACCACGTTCGTACAAATGCTGAGATGTAGACCGGTCCAATGCTTATTGAAGCGACTGTCCAACCGGTCCGCTATCACAGCTAGGATGGTGTTGCGGGACCCGTAGGGCATTGAACGATTTTTGTGTGTATTTGGTCCATAAACTGCAGGTGTACAGCGATGTACAGTACGCCCGGAAAAGAGTAAGTTTAACTTGAGCTGTACAACGATAAAATCTATTCGCTTTCATATTTGCCCTAATCGCCAATGCCCTACGTTCCCGTTCCATATCTGAATCATCACATAAATTCTCATCTACTACATGCCCTAGATATTTGAAGGAAGATACCTTCTTAAGCAGCGTCCCATTGAGTCGCACCCGAGGAACATTAGATGGACATTTGGTACCAGCCTTAAACACCGTGAACTCGCTTTTTGCGGCATTATAGATGAGGCCATGAGTCCGGGCATATCTTTCACACACGGCTAATAGCTTTCTCAGCCCACTGATTGACGGGCTCAGCAGCACCATGTCGTCCGCATAACTAAAATTGTTTACACACACCCCATCAATGCGGCAGCCGACACGCATGCTGCTGAGCTCCCCGATCAGCGCATCCACATACAGATTAAAGAGAGTTGGGGAGGTTACTCCCCCCTGCCTCACCCCACAATTCAGTGTATACGAGTCAAATACGATACGATTAGAGTAAATTATTAGTTCCCTAAATAACACTGGCTCTATTGGATATGATGGCATAAGTACTAAGATCATAAAAGCGTGTGCGGATGAACTGTATGTTATTCTGGCGCATTTGGTAAATTTATCTTTTGGTAACGGGGTATTTCCATCCTCCCTAAAACTTTCCATCGTAAAACCACTATTCAAAAGAGGAGAGCAAGATGATGTTCGAAACTATAGACCTATTACACTCATTCCCGTTCTATCAAAAATATTTGAAAAGGCTTTCCTTAAAAGACTAACTGATTTTTGCGAAAAATTCAACTTAATATGTCCTCAGCAATACGGCTTCCAAAAGGGAAAATCAACGTCTCTGGCCTGCTTCAGTCTTGTTAGACATATATCACACCACATGGACAAACGAGTTCCTGTCTCCATGTTGTTGTTTGATATGAGTAGAGCGTTTGACCATGTATGCCATAAAACACTTCTGGATAAGCTAGAGGCATACGGTATTCGAGGGCTTGCGCATGACTGGATCAAGTCCTATCTAACTGAAAGACAACAAATGGTTGAAATAAATAGGCTGAATGACTCGTCTCAAATGACCGCCTACAAATCTTCAATCAGAGGAAACCATTTTGGGGTACCCCAGGGGAGCTTGATTGGACCAACATTATTCATTCTCTACATAAATGATCTTCCCTCTATCATCAAGTATCCCTGCGCGCTATTTGCTGACGACTTATCAATAGTTATTAATAAAAAACCAGACACTGACTACGAAACTGAAATCAACATGACCATAACAAACGTAATAAACTGGCTAAATCATAATAATCTCTCAGCTAACTTATCAAAAACTAAACACATGCAATTTTATAATAAAAACGGAGAGGCCCAAAATCTATCTATAATACACAGTGGAACACCTATTACGAATTGCACTTCGGCTAGGTTTCTTGGGATAAACCTCGATGCTAACCTAACATGGAAACATCAAGTTGACGAAGTCTGTAAAAAAATCAATCGTTTTACCTATGCCTTAAATCGCTTAACAAAATTAAGTAATCAAAAGACCTCGTTACTAGCCTACCATGGGCATGTCTGCTCTGCTTTGAGGTATGGGCTTATTATGTGGGGAAACTCCGTTGACATAAACCGCGCCTTCATACTCCAAAAGAAGTGTCTCAGAGCCATGTGCGGTGCGGCTCCACTGGACTCCTGCAGACCACTTTTCAGAAAACTTAAACTTCTGACCTTGCCCTCAATGTACATTCTCGAATTATGCGTATTTGTAAAAAATAACCCAGATTTATTCAAGATGAAGTCTGATGTATGCACGTTTTCCACACGTTTTCCCAATGATCTCGTGACTCTCCCTCACTCAACTACATGCTTTGCGAGAAATAGCCACAACATGTCCATACAAATCTACAATATGCTGCCAGATGCAGTTAAAAATATGCCTGTTCAAAAATTTAAAGCTGTGCTGAATAATTTTTTAAGTAATCACGTATTTTACAATATTGATGAATTTAAAATGTATTTAAAAAATAACCGTCGAAACTTGAATGTAAACTTCAAATAAATGATATAAGTAATTTAATTTATTTAATATTTTTTACTAATTTCAATGAATTTTGACTTATTGTTTTGACATTTCTGAAATATTTGACTTAATTTAATTTATTCTATAAGTTTGACATTGGTATTCAATTTGATTGATTTTCTTTGACATATAATTGTATTTGAATAATTTATTTTTGATATTGTTTGTGACGCTCTCTTTTCATTTTGCATGCCAATTGATTTGGCTTTATGTGTGATACTAATTACTCTGTAATATCATGTCGTACGTACATATTTACCACATTTACTGCAATAAATAATTTGAATTTGAATTTGAATTTGAGAGACAATACGAGTGTTATAAAACAACTTTAACGGATTAATCGCGAATTTATGTTTATTTTTATTTATTTGTTTTTTATGTTTCCTGAAAACGAGACATGGTGATATCTGGGGTGCAAATTGGAAATGCTGTGTTGTAAACATTTTGAAGAACAAGATAATAAGTCTGGTGCAGTACCTACCATCATTATATCAATTTTTACTGAAAATAAAGAATATGCTGACTGTTCGATATATTTACCTATTTATCCTTTTCATTTTATTGGTGGAAACCTGTAATTGGCTCTGTGCTTCCAGTGTTATTTTATATTGTAATCATTGCTGTTGGTTTTCCTTAAGTAAATAAAAAAAAAAAAAAAAAAAAAATTTTTTGGTCATGACTATATCCTCTAGAGGGCACGGTATTCACGATACGTATGGTCGAGAGATCGAAAAGACGGTGGTACGTATCAGGGCGTGGGTTTGATCCCCAGACATCTTGCCTTTGAAAATGGTTTTTAATTATATGCCACATTCATATATGGATTTAAATAATTTATTAAGCTATTCAGTGAAGAAAAATATCGTGAAGAAACTTGCATGTCAGAGATTAATTTGAATTGTGAAGTCTGCCAATCCGCATGAGTGGTAAACTATTGCCCATTCTATGTCAATAAGAGGGCAGATCTATACCCCAGTAGTTTAGACGTGTATAGGCTGACGACGACGGTGATGACAATCAGGTCGTCACCTTCATTGTACTTTTATTATAATGATAATATAAATATGCCCACGAGTCAGATTTGTTTGTGTTCGTTATTCAGTAGAAATTCGTAGTAAAAAATAACTTATCTGCAGTTGGGCTGCCTTGTTTCGTCCCTGCACTTGTATTAGTGTGTTATAGAGATATGTGATGTTTTGCCTCTAATAGAAATTCGGTATCTACTCTCTGCTTCTGTATAGCTTGACCAGCCACAGAGATGACCTGTCAATCGTGGCGCTAGTTCTGCGTTTTATGTAGCAACACCGGGAATTGTATAATCTATCATCAAATTCATATGGCGCTATAAGAATGTCAGATTGACATTGATGTTATCGTACATTTTTCTCTCGATATATTTTTTATTGAATAAAATGTTGAGTAAATAACAAATATTACCTATTTATGTTCCCGTATACGTACATCCTATTCTACTAATATGTTATGGATGGATGGATGTACTTATGTTATTCGGTCACGCAACTAATCAATAATTTTGAAAAACTTACCTAATTATCACTTCTTATTTTTGATAAATAATGCCCAAAATAGCACATAGGCTACAATTATTTGGAGGAAAAAATTCTGATTAAATACGCGATTAATCCGTTGTTTCATATGTCTGAACATTTAAAATGTCATCTAGATACATTTTTGATATGGAACCCTGATACATTTAAAATTGTGGATCGCTATTCACAAGATTTGAGTAATAAAATACTATACAATAAATACTCAGTCCGACCCTGTTACCATCAAAATATTTTCGTACCTATTTAGACACCGAAATATTGCTCAATTTGCCAATAATTTTAAATCTATCTCTAATGGCATGTATTTTTAAGGTAAAGCATTTAAATTTTTGCAAATTCACACTATTTCGATGCATATAAAAATTGAAATTCATAAAAACACAAATTGAAGACATTTGTAGGACTAGCTCTGATATAGAGAAATCTTTAACTTACCTGTCTGCCGAAAATGATTCCATGCAGAACACAATTACAGTACTGGAAAAAAGAGTCTCATCCCAGGATATTCGCATAAAGTGCCTCGAAGACACTGTAGAGGAACAGTCGCGACAGCGCGTAGGAACCATGCTTGAAATTCGTAACATTCCTTGGACTGCCGATGAGTCCAAAACAAAACTACTCCAAACCACCACATACTTATTGAGGATTGTATCTCCAAGTACCGTATCCCCGGACATTGTGGATATTCGACGGCTGCACTCCAAATCCGAGAGAAAAGCGGTTCTGGTTACATTTGCCTCCGCCCTACACAAGGACAGCATTATACAGGCTGCTAAGACGTATAATAAGAACAATAAATGTAACAAGCTGAATACTTCCCTGATTGTCGCAGACCGCCCCAGCGAACCAATCTACATAGAAGAGCACCTTACCTTCAAGGGAAAACATCTGTACTATCTGGCACGCCAACTTAAGAAAAATGGTTTATACAAGTACTGTTGGACCTCCAACGCTAGGGTTCTTCTCCGCGAAAACGATGGCGGAAAAGTCATAGTTATAACAAACGTGAGTCAAGTAAATAACTTATCTAAGACTCCATCGAAAATACCAAATGACAACACACAATGACTACTTAATATATGCCACAAAAACCACCTTTTTACTTATTTCTTTAAACTTAATCTTATTGTTCTTGTATTTATTATGTTTTTGAATTTTTATATCTGTTACAATTTGTCACTTGTTAACAAAATTCTAATTGTTTCCCCAAATGTAGATACTATAACGTACTTTAACGTAAGCTATTATAAACAAATCACACACACTTCACATGAATCACTTGTCTATTACAGTTACTCATCTTACACTGCCTTACACAACCACACCTACCCATACAAATTACCATACAAATGCGAATATATTTACTCGAAACTATACATCTCATTATACAATTACTTCTATACAATTCTACTTTATTACACCGTCATAATAAAAACAATACAATGTACACATTTACCTCGCTGGATCTTGCCTAAATCTCTCTGCAACCCTTTAAAAAATCTCACATTACAAATGAGCACGCTGCAAAGCTCTCGTCTATACTATGTCACAACACAGATATATAGTGTAAAAGCAAGTCTCACTAGTTTTATGATTACCTACATCATAATTTATTTGCACTCAGTACAACAGATTATTTACACATATAATTGTACACACACAACAGCACAGACACACTTTGATGCTCTCTATTATGTTCGCATACACACACTATTATATTATAGGCCTTATTTGCTAATTCATAAATGCCTATTAACCCACACTTACACTCTAGTCAACGTCTACGAGATATATACTAACTTACATAATATATTCCGCATTCAAGCATTAATTGAAGTCTTATTTACACGCATTCTTTACGCTGTACTATCTAACATGCCCCTACTTATAACATATTTGTCAAATTCGATCACTTAGCTAATGAAATTGATGCCATGTCGGTGTCACACTCATCATACTGCAAAATAGACGACTGTGCTTCACTAATTCAATATCCAGACAAAAACTTAAAAGTTCTAACCCAAAATATTCGTAGTGTAAATAAAAATTTTACTGGGTTCTTAACAATCCTGCATGCATCACTTATTAAATGGGATATTATAGTGTTGACAGAGTGTTGGTTGCCCCGAGTTCACAATATACCAACTATAGCCGGCTACAACAATTGCGCAACCATAAATCACGCCACCCAAAATGAAGGTGTCATAATTTATGTTAATGACTCGCTTAGTGCGTACTTTGATGAACCTTTAGTCACTGACGCTAACTGTCTAACAGTCAAAATAAATAATCAAACATTATTAATATCATTATACCGACCACCCTCGCACACAAACATTCAAAATTTTTTACAGTCACTCAATGATTTACTCTGCACGTCTAACAGTTATCAGACAGTTATTATAAACGGCGATATTAACATTGATATCCGTACAAATAATAATGATCACAGTTCTCTGACTTACCTAGAAATGCTGGCCTTTCATGGATTTTTGCCTGCCCATACCCTACCTACTCACGGTAACACCTGTTTGGATCACTATTTTGTAAGAACCAAACATTCAGTGCAAGTACTGGTTGCTCAAACAACGTTAACAGATCATTATACAGTCTTGCTATGTCTTAAACAGAGTGGCATTGATAACAAAGTTAAATTTACATACTCTCGACTCAACAACGACGCCTTAGCCAGTGATTTAAAAAACCTTGATTTTACTCCTATCTATCGGGAAGAAGATACAAATAAAGCTACTGATTATTTGATTTCACAATTGCAAAATGTTATTAATGCAAACACAACAATAATAACCACAAGTAAACGTAAACGTATACTAAAACCATGGATAACCCCAGGTCTTCTACGTTGTATAAGGAATCGGGACAGTCTTCACAAAAAATATAAAGGCTCTCCAATGAATGAAGTTTTTAAACTAACATTCCTCAGATACAGGAATTTTTGCAATCGCATACTCTGGAAAACTAAACAGCATTTTGAACGTAATGAGTTAAAAACAGCAGGTAAAAATCGAAAACAATTGTGGCAAGTTATCAATAACATATCTAGCAGAACGAAACCTAAACATTTTGCAACAAAGCTTATCGATAAAGAGCAATCAATTAACGATGTGAATAACTTCTTTGTTAACGTTGGTAAATCACTAGCCGAAAAATTTATACATGACCCTAACGCTATAACAGATTTTCCAAATGAGTCCATGCCATCCTGCCACTCTATGGCTATGATACCTACTGACTGCGAAGAAATTTATGCAATAATTTCCAATTTGAAACGTTACTGTGCGGCAGGGTGGGATGACATCTCTAGTAATCTTATTATTCAACACAAAGATATATTGACTACCCCCATAACTCACATTTGTAATCTTTCTCTCAGTAGTGGAATCTTCCCCACAGCGTTCAAAAAGTCCCTTATTCATCCTATATTTAAAAATGGAGATAAGAGTGTAATTAATAACTATAGACCCATTTCAGTATTGACAGCTCTGTCTAAAATTCTTGAAAGATTAATGAACAAGCGTTTAGTTACATACCTAGAAAGCAATAACTTGATATCATCAGCTCAATATGGGTTCCGAATTGGCAAGTCAACTGCAGACGCTGTTCATGAGCTCACCAATTATGTGGTTGAAAACCTAGACGATAAGAGAAAGACTTTGGCCATATTTTTAGATTTAACTAAGGCGTTCGACACCGTCTCTTTACCCTTACTCCTATCAAAAATGGAACGTCTTGGCGTTAGAGGTATACAATTGCAATTATTTGAGAGTTACCTTTCCAGTCGTACCCAGTGTGTTAAAATAGACGAGCACATCAGTACCGTTCTTTCAATTACGCACGGAGTGCCACAGGGCAGCATACTAGGCCCTACCCTATTTCTTATTTTTATCAATGGACTATGTGACCTTCCTTTAGTAAATGGTAAAATCCTTATGTTTGCGGACGACACTGCTATCCTTTTTAATGGCAATTCTTGGGAAGAAGTATTCAACTGTGCCCAATCAGGACTCAACGTTGTCACAAGTTGGTTGTGTCAAAATAAGTTGACTCTTAACACTCAAAAGTCGAATTATATAACTTTCACCATGACGGATCATCAACGCTTGCCTGTTCTTCCTTTAAATCTAGTTGCTCACTCTTGTTCCCTTTCTACCCCGTCATGTAATTGTCCGAAAATAGAACGTACTGATTGTTACAAATACTTAGGTATACTAATTGACCATAAGCTCACCTTTCAACCACACGTCAACCTACTTACAAACAGAATAAGAAAGTTAATTTATATCTTTAAGACGCTACGTCACGTTGCTGATGAAAAATTATTAAAATCGATTTACTACTCATTATGTCAATCGCTTATTATTTACTGTATCACTGTCTGGGGTGGTACGTCCAAAACAAATTTAATTAGATTAGAAAGAGCTCAACGAATTATTATTAAAGTTAGTACCTTCCGCCCTTACAGATTTCCTACATTTGAACTATATCAAAATTATGAAGTATTGTCTGTCCGACAACTGTTTATATTGAATATAATTCTGAAACAACACTTATGTGCACCTACTTCAAATATCACATTCAACTCCAGACGCCCCATAGTCTTCTGTCCAAAGCTAGTGTCAACCAGCTTTGCTCAAAAATTTTTTCTATTCCTTGGTCCATTTCTTTACAACAGAATCAATAGACAAACACAAATTTACACTTTAGCTAAATTCGAAGTTAAACACAAAATAACTTCACTTTTACAAAATATTAACTACGACGAAACCGAGGCTATTTTGCGAGTTGTTGACTGATGGACACACACACACACACACACTTACACACAATACAAACGCACCACACACCTTTTTATTTATTTTTTCTTTTCTTTAAAGTTATAGTATGTAAGTAACTATAATTAAAATTATCTATGCATCACTATCTCTCTCAATGATAATACATTAATTTTATCATACAAAGGTGCTGTAATAATATATTTATACTACAGTGAGGGATCCCTGGAGACTTACAACACAGGCTTGACCTACCGTAAGCTCCAGTCTCCCACAATACCATATTAATGTCGTGATTTGTTGTATCCTAATATTGTAAGATGATTATTGTGGAGAAAATAAAGATTTATTATTATTATTATTATTATTATATTGTGAAAGGATAATCCAGGTGTATTTCCATACTTTGCGCTTTCACATAAATGTGCACTAAATTACACACAAAATTACAATCTTTTAAATGGTTTGATTTAAATTTTATTAGGAAATTATAAAATTTACACCGATGTTTCAAAAAAAACGTCAGGTCGTTAAGCCCTCCAGCAATATGTCTATCAATAAATATCTTTAAAGACACTATCCTAGTTATCAAATCATCAACCCACCCCCAACATTGGTCCTTCGAGCATACGTTAAGCGGGATCATTACGCGAGTGCAGTGAACTTGTGAACTGTAATTGTGTCAGTGTTTCCGGCTTAGCGACCACGTGGATTTTACAACCCATCCTGAATCACCACAGCGCACAGGGGTAGCAGCAAGGCAAACGGTCAAATCATTATCAGGCTCCTGTGCAAATCATCTTATCAAGTAAGAATTTTCCAATTTATCTGAAGATGTCCAGCATCAACGATATCTTAGCAACTCAAGAACAAATTATCAATGCTATAGAGCAGACATACAGGAATTTTAAGAAGGATAGTGCCGAGAGGAAAACTGCCGACTATATTCGCCGTTTAGTCGACAACTTAGATGCCTATTGGACTGAATTCCATTCCAATCACAGCAAAGTAATGTCCTTTGAGGACAAATCTAATATATATTTTACAAAGGATTTGTACGATCAATCAAAATCAAACTATTATCGGTATCGCGAAATCATTGCAGCTTATCAACCGACTGAAAGGCCGCGTACTCCTGTGCTGAAGCCTCCTACGTTCCTGCCTAGCCAGGGTACGTCGCAACAGCCTTCGGAGTCGAAAGCATCTAGTAGTAAGAATGATGAAATGCTTCGGAGGCAGGCCAGTAATTTTAAAGCATTTAGAAGGTCTGTGGCTAACTTAAACTTGGATCTTGTCTCCGAAAAGTGGCAGTTTGAAGATCTGTTAACCACTTTGCAATCACGATGGTCAGCGATAGACTCATTACATTGGGAGTTAGATTCGGAACTGGTCATTCCTAATCAACTATATGAAAATGAATTTTCGGAGTACGAGGAGCAATATAATAAAATTAAAATAGCTATCAATAGAAAGATGTGGTCAGTGACTCACCGGGAGAAATCCACCCCTGTGATGGAAATGGCAACATTTACTGGTACCTACTCGCAATGGTCATCGTTCAAAGATCTTTTTACAGAAATTGTTCATAATAATATATCAATGTCAAAGGCTCAAAAAATGCAATTTCTGAAAAGCAAAGTGAGGGGTGAGGCAGAGCGGTTAATTCAACATCTCCCTATCAGCTCTGATAACTACACAGTGTGTTGGGACATTTTATGTCATAGGTATGATAATAAAAAGTTAATTTTTACCACCCATGCTAACACTTTATTAAATATTCCTGCAACGCAACAACAATCATTTCAACATTTAAATCGTCTCCATGATACAGCCAAGGAGTGTTTAAATGCCATAAAAAATCTAGGAATAGATATAACATCGTGGGATCCTTTAATTGTGCATATCCTCGCACAAAAAATAGACAGCGACACCTATCAAGATTATGTCCAATCTTTGCAACAACCCAGGGATTTGCCTAAATTAAAGGAATTTTTAAACTTCATGGAAGTCAAGTTTACGGCGTTGGAGACTTCTCGCAGGAAGCCTGACCAGTCATATCAAGCAAAAGCGGCACATAACAACCAAACAAACATCAACAACACATCATCATCGAACTATCAATCAAAATCAAGCTATCATAAAAATGCCTTTGCCACCAGTTCCCAAGGGAATCTATCATCAGATAAGACAAAATGTCCTATCTGTGGAGACGATCATGCCATCTTTCACTGCCCAAAATTTAAAGATATGACCAATTACATGAAAAGAAATATCGTCGCAAAATTAAATCTGTGCCCTAATTGCCTTTATGATCATCATGGAAAGAAGTGTTTTTCCACAAAACGGTGCCGTGTGTGCAATAATGCACACAATTCATTATTACATGACGCAGTTGCAAGCAATCCGACACCCCCACGTCCGGTCCGAGCGGGGCCGACGACCTCGCCGTTCGCCGCCGCGCAGGGCGCCGCGGCCGCCCCGCCGAGACCGCCAACTCAGCACAGCCAAAGCAACGTGTCGCTGCAAGAGGAACCATCAGAGGTTCTATTAACCACAGCAATGATCAACGTCAAAGCCGCGGATGGGACCTACTACAAGTTGCGAGCGCTGCTGGACCAAGGATCGCAAACATCATTGATCACCGAAAACGCCGCCCAGCTTTTGAAATTGCCAAGACAACGCTGCAGCGGTGTGATCACGGGCGTCGGAGCCAAAGAGAGTAATTGCAAAGGAGTTATCAAGATAAGGTGCGAGTCATTGCGTCATGACTATACATTTGACACGAATGTATTTATCATAAAAAATCTTGTTAAACATCTACCAAGCGCTACTTTTACGAAACCAAATTGGTCTTATTTGGAGCAAATTCCACTAGCGGATCCGGAATTTTATATCAGTCGTCCCATTGATATCTTACTAGGGGCTGACATTTATTCTAATATCTTAATGGATGGTATTTGCAGAGCAAGCAGGAACTTACCAACAGCGCAACAAACACAGATTGGATGGATTCTAAGCGGTAATATGAAGGAAAGCTACCATTGCAACGTGGTGATTAACCAGTTAGAAGAGATCAAGAATTTTTGGGAAACGGAAGAAGTATCAGACGAATCAAAGTTATCATTGGAAGATGAAAAATGCATTGAGTTTTTTAAATCAACAACGACAAGACGAAGCGACGGCTCTTACGAAGTTAGACTACCACTAAAACCAGATTATCAAGAAAAAATAGGCGAATCAAGATCAAAATCAATTGCCCGACTTTATCAAATTGAAAGAAAGTTAAGTAGAGACGTAAATGTAGCCAACATGTATAAATCATTTATAAGCGAATATTTTGAAATGGGACATATGAAGCGCGCGGACGACGACCGTAACACGAAACCTCACTGCTATTTACCGCATCATTGCGTATTAAGAGCCGACTCCACCACGACGAAGTTGAGAGTTGTATTCGACGGATCTAGCCCAACATCATCGGGTTCAAGTTTGAATGACGTCATGTACAAGGGGCCCAATTTACAGCAGGACCTTCAAAGCCTTTTAATTAAATGGAGACAGTATAAATACGGTTTCACCGCGGACATTGAAAAAATGTACCGCATGATTTGGTTACATCCGGACGATCAAGCTTTGCAAATGATCTTATGGCGAAATCACTCCTCAGAACCAGTTCGCGAATATCAGTTAGCGACCGTCACGTATGGAACAAAAGCCGCGCCGTTCCTTGCAATGATGGTATTAAAGCAATTGGCACAAGAAGAAATGGGTAAATATCACAACAACGCAGCATCCGAAATTCTAGATCAGTCTTTCTATATGGATGATCTCGTGCACGGAGCTCATTCTGAAGAAGACGCAATGCAACTGAAGAGTGAGATGATCAAACTTTTGAAATCCGGAGGATTTAACTTACGCAAATGGAAATCAAATCTATCAGAATTGTCAGATGAACATAGCAATCCACAAAACCATTTTGATTTTAAACACGCAGAGTCAACGAAGACGCTAGGCATCAAGTGGAACCCTAGCGATGACTCATTCATCTTTAACTACATCCTACCTGGTCCAACCCTGAACAAAGCTACTAAAAGATCTTTACTATCAGATATATCCAAACTTTATGATCCACTAGGTTTTCTTACTCCTATTTCAACCAAGTTAAAAATAATGTTCCAAAAGGTGTGGCAAGCAAACATTGGATGGGATGATTTAATCTCAAGTGAGATTTATAATGAATGGGAGACTATCAGAACAGATTTAATCACTATCAAAAGCTACGAAATTCCGAGATGGATCCAAACCAATGAAAATCAAAATATCGAGTTGCATGGCTTTTGTGACGCTAGCACAAAAGCATACGCATGTGTCGTATACTGTAAGACCAGCGACGACAAGCCTCCGGTACTCGTTGCGGGAAAATCTAAAGTAGTTTCCTTGAGTAAAAAGATGTCAATACCTCGTCTAGAACTATGTGGTGCCCAATTACTTACCAAATTAATAGTTAAGATCATAGAATGCTTAAACAACTACAACATAAAGGTATGCAGCTGGACGGACTCTATGGCGGTCTTAGGTTGGCTCAATGGCGAAGCGGATAAATGGAAACCATTCGTAGCTAACCGAGTGAGTCAAATAACAATATCAATCCCCCCAGAATGCTGGCGGTATGTCAAATCTGAAGAGAATCCAGCGGATTGCGCTAGTCGTGGTTTAAATCCGTCCGATTTGCAGAAAACATCATTATGGTGGAACGGACCATCTTGGATTCGAACCCATGGTCTTAGCATAGAAGTCGAACAACCTAACTACTGCACCACAGAGGAATTGAAACAATGTAAACAAGTGACGGCCGCGCAGATATCAAATAACAACAATGAAATCGTACATAACTTATTAAATAAATGTAGCTCGCTATCCAAGGCGACTCGAATTTTAGCTTGGATGTACAGATTTATTTATAGAAAGGAGAAGCAAAATTACTTATCATTGAGAGAGCTGAAATTATCCAAAGATCATATCATAAAGCAAGTACAGTTGGAACATTTGTCAGACGAAATATGTAGTTTACGGAGCAAAGCACCCATCAGCAGTAAAAGCAAAATAGCTAACTTAAATCCGATTTTAGATGAGAACGGTATTCTTCGTGTCGGCGGGAGGCTGCGACATGCTAATATCAGCCCGGAAATGAAAAATCCCATCATTATCCCGAATCACACCAGGTTATCAGACCTTATCATTGATCAAGCACATGCCCTTACATATCATGGTGGAGCAAAATTAACCACCGCTTTTATCAGACAAAAGTATTGGCTCTCAGGAGGAATCAGAGTCACTAAGAACAGGTTACGCAACTGTGTAACATGTAAAAAACATAATCCTATGCAGCAACATCAAATTATGGGAGATTTGCCATCGGCCAGAGTAAATCAATCTAGACCTTTCTATCACACCGGCGTAGATTACACTGGCCATGTGATGGTTAAGGCCAGCAAGGGCCGTGGAATCAAGAGTACGAAAGGGTACGTCGCTGTGTTCGTTTGTATGGCCACCAAAGCCGTACACTTAGAACTCGTATCAGATTTAACATCATCTGCATTTCTAGCTGCTCTCCGCAGAATGGCCTCGAGAAGAGGGGTTCCAGGACACATATACAGCGATCAAGGTACAAACTTCATAGGTGCAAATAATGTTCTACAGCATCAATATCAAGAATTGCAATCGAATGATCAGTTCATGAATGAGATAACAGACATGGGAATCGAGTGGCATTTCAACGCACCATCTTGGCCTTCAGCTGGTGGCCTGTGGGAAGCTGCCGTGAAGAGCCTGAAGTATCACTTGAAACGTGTAATCGGAGAACAAATGCTCACGTTTGAGGAGTACAGCACGTTACTGGCTCAACTAGAGGCGTGTTTGAATTCTCGCCCTCTGTGTCCTCTAACCGAAGATCCTGAAGACTTAGATGTCTTAACACCATCACATTTTTTAGCAAGCGGTCCAATTTTAACTTTTGTGGAAACAGAAACCGATTTAAGAACCAGATGGCAGCTAACTCAGAAAATCTTTAAAGATATTTGGCACCGATGGAACAGCGAATATCTTACGCAATTATCAGTAAGGAGCAAGTGGCAACGTCAGCAGAAAAATATAGATATCGACGACATTGTAATCATTCACGACAACAATCTACCACCCGGCAAGTGGAGTATGGGTCGGGTGGTCAACTTACACCCGGGGGGCGACGGCCATGTTCGCGTCGTCACTCTTAAAACGAAAAACGGTCTCATGAAGCGACCGATCGTTAAACTATCAATATTGCCCATCAAATGGGAAAATCAATCACACACAAGCAAGTTAGAAACCTCTCAAGAAGAAAGCAAAGTCCAGTCAAAGTCGCCCAAAAAACACTCTTTCCTAACCCTAGCAATGACATTATTATATTTTATGTCAATTTTGTCACCGGCACAATGCCTATATAACATATCATCTTTACCAAACAATAATAGCCTTTACTTCGATCGTATTACAGACATGCACTTGATCCATGACTATTGGCGTCTTGTTGTATATTACGACACATATCCATACCAAGAAGGTAATGTGGCGTTAAAAAAGTATTTAAAATATCTAAATAACTTATGCACGACTATCAAAGATAATTCCCACTGTGCCGAATTATTATCTCAACTTCGTCACGGCAGTGAAGACCTAGACAACAACAACAACATGTTAAGATCGCAGTATGTAGCACAGTCCATATCAAATCGCCGCCGCCGCCGAGGTCTAATAAACGGTGTCGGATACCTAGCAAATAATCTTTTTGGAGTATTGGATCAACATTTCGCAGAGCAATACGAAAAAGACATAAATATCATCAAGGTGAACGAAAATCATTTAGCAGCCCTATTGAAAAATCAAACATCAGTTGTCGAAGCGCAATATAACTTCATGAAGAGAAACGAGGAATATATGGAAAACCATCATAAACTTATCAATAAAAAACTGGTCAGCATTCAAGAGACAATAAATTCCCTGAAAAGTGGCATTGAAAACACGACTGTATTGAATGATTTTACCATGTCAGCATTAATTGCCAACAATATCCTATACGACTTAAGAAAAATACAAGAAACTCTGATCGATGCGATAAGCAATATTTATAATGGAAAATACAACTTTCATTTGTTCTCACCACAACAACTGAAAACACAACTTCTATTTATATCAGCTAATCTTCCCAAAGATTTATCAGTACCAATAGAAAAGATGGATTTAAGTGAATTATATAATTTATTAAAAGTACGAGCAAGAATATCGGAACGCTACTTAATCATAGAAATCAAGATTCCATTAATAAGTCGAGACATTTACGAAGTATCAAAAATTATACCTATCCCACACATTGTAAACCACCAAACAATTACCACAGTACCTATATCAGAATATGTTGCGATCAATTTAAATAAAGATACACTTATACCAATGACGGAACACGATGTGAAATCCTGTACTCATCAGCATCCAGATATTATTTTATGTTATCTCACAAGCCCTATTTTTTATATGAAGAATGACCTAAGCGTGTGCAAAACAAATCTTATGACGAGATCATGCACAAAAGTATCTAATCCTTGTACAAACACATGGATATATCTACATAAAATAAACACATTTATTTACGCCTGCTGCGACGAGTGCCAGATAAAACTACTCTGTGGAAATCAAGTTACCGTAATAAGACTCCTCCCCAATGTCGGACTATTCACCGTAAGCGAAGGATGCGTCATAAAGTCAGCCGATTACTTTATTTACTCGCATAAACCTCAAATGACCCAGTTACAGACGAAAGCGAGTATTGAAATTCCTCAAATTTCACCTCTAAATAACATCATCAACATACCTCTATCATCTACAAATTCGTCTGAGATAGCGATAGCTTACAAGCGGCATAATAAGGAACAGCTAAAAGAAATAAGAGCGGGATTAGAATCCCTTCAGAGAGAAGAACCATTTATAGAGAGGGTGTCATATCATGATATCCATCACTACACTAGTATCTACGTGATCCTCGCCGTAGTGATCATACTAGCAGCAGCAGTGGCGTGGAGGCTCCGGCGGGTGCGGGGCGGCGCGGGAGAGGCGACCGGCGCGGGAGAGGCGACCGGCGCGAGCGCGCCTGCCCGCGGCGGACGAGCCGCGGCCGGCGCGCGCGCCGCTATCACCGAGTGTTGTGAAAGTGTTAGTGATCAATGCGAAAGTGCTCAAAATAATTGTGTCAGTGAAAAAAACAAGACAAAGCAGTGTCCCCTATATATAGTGCGGTCCATTTTAATCGCGAAGTGTAAATATCTTAGTTTAAATTAAAAATGCCCATCATCCATGTAAATCATCATTAACCCTTAACTTAGCATATTAATAATTGTGTGATCATCTTGTTAGCATATATTCATTTAACAATCATTTAATAATCATTGCTCATCTTCTCGGCCCGGGAGCATGTACGAGCCACGCACGTACAAATCATGAACGCAACGTCGGCGTTTACGCCAATCCATTAGTTTTGGCGCATCGCCACGTTAGTTCGTATTTGTCCATCAGCAACGACGCGCGTACTCATATCAAATCATTTTATCATTATCAATCTATCAATTTAGCATTACTTTATCACTTATCAATAAATATCTTTAAAGACACTATCCTAGTTATCAAATCATCAACCCACCCCCAACAATGTCGAACGTTCAAAACATTGCGCGCGTCATTTTCCGTGAACTTATTCCAATGGTTAAAAAAACGGGATAGCAAGATTCATAATCATTGTAGAGCGAGCGAATAGGGAATATTTGTGATTTGTGTTTAGTCTGTTATGTCTGTGCCCCCTATTTATATATAAATTTTTTTCTCTATGTTTACTATGTACAATGCAAGGTAAGGGCTTGTGTAATCGCTGCTTTAATCCTCACACACCTCCGGTAACATACCACAGCGTGTAAAGTTACAAACTACTTGACGTTTTTACGTTTGACATTGATTAATTGAGTTTCTGTTTATATCCTCTTTGTCTCAGTCAGATAACTTGGTAGTATTTATTTTCCTCGATTTTCATCAACTTTTCATTACAAAAGATGAAGATCCTATTTCTAATAGCATCTCTGGTGATAGTTGCAGTTACTGCTTATAAAAATGAAGATATCTTGTCTGGCCGAATCGAGGTGATTATCAAAACAAATATAAAGCGTACGCCCGGTCTGGTTTTGGCTTAATTTGTTTGTTTCTAATGTAATTTTGTTTGTAACCCACTCATGTGAACGGCAGAGCTGCCGCGGATGTTCCCTGAACCGATTGCCGGAGGTAAAGCGGTTCATCCTGGACGATGCGCCGGGCTACGACCGGCTGGAGGTGCAATTCATAACTGGCGCGCCACCGGAGCTGGTGCTGCTGGGCAAGAGCGACGTAGAGCTGGAGCGGCTTGCGTTGTCGGAGCTCGACCGTAACCAATGCAACGAGCTGCTGCAAACCAAAGGGTTCACCAAGAAACTTGTCAAAGGCGATCTCTAATTGCATCACGAGGTCGGAGTTACCCGTGATATACGTAAAACAGTAGTGATAAAGTAGAAACCGTTTTTTGTTATACAATTTGGGAGGGAGTTGTGATATAGCAACGTTTAATGCATTTAATTTATTAAATTCTCTAAGGAGCTGGGTCTTGGCACATTCCATTGCAAAAGAGCAAAACTACAATATTGTATAGTGTCACATTATCTCCACTATAAAATTATGGTAGCTAAACCTTGCATCTATAAAATACAGTAATATTTGTAAGTATAAATGTCTTATTTGAGTATGTTTATAAGAGTACACCTGATTGTCTAGGATTTTTTAAGATGCATCAGCCATAATACAAATAAAATAAGCTTTGGCCATTAATGTAAAGATCGCAACCACAACCATTCTGTCAAGAACAAATTAAGTAAAAAGATTATTAAGAGGATGTTTTCATTTTTTTATAATTTTGAAACACCGTTTCTGAGCCAGCTGCATAACTTAGACACATTAATTTCAGTAGGTATGTTTCTCGGAACCTTTATCTAAATGAATTATCTTCCTTTATGCTAAACTGACATGGTGCGTTGCATCATTGCACCATGCAAAAACAAATTACAGTTTACGGTGTCTTCTTAATGCATCTCAAAAAGGTTTTTTTTTATTGTATAAAGTGTTTAAATTTTATTATATACCAATAAATGGTTTATTTTGTCAGTTTCTTGCTTTCCTCTTTCTATTATTTTATAACCCACAAGTTGTCATGTCTCATGGCCTTGCATTTTCCACTCCCTTCTATACTACTAATATTATAAATGTGGAAGTTTCTGTGTGTATGTTTGTTATCTCTTCACACCTAAATGGATGATCGGATTTAGATAAAATTAGGTAAGTACCTAGATTAGGGTCTGGACTCTGGAATAACACATAGGCTACTTGTTATCCCCCTCACTACCCCAACTTGTGCGATAGAGCGTGCATTACAGATACTCTACCCCACCCCTACCCAATCCTACTTACTCAATGCCATCCCCACCACAGCCCATACGCCGAGCATAGCCCCCCAGCCCCAAAACAACCAAACCACACCGTGTGTAGGAAGGAAAATGAAAATGTTAGCAGACAATTAAGGGATCACTGCCGGATGGCTCCCTCTACCTTCAGCCAGAAATATCACAGAAAACTCACGAACCACCTAATGGCCTAGCTCGGGCCTTGAATGATAAGGAAGGAAATTTTTATTTTATTGAAAAAAATATGGGTAGGCACATAATAAAGCTAAACATTGCTTCACGCCGAGACATCGACTTTTGCTATATAAAATACAAGTTTGTCCCCATACAAAGTGCATCTCCTACATATGGGATGGTGGACCAGAATACTAACTCATTTCATTTAACGCCGGGCTATTAGTGTGTCGACGATCCACTAGTCGCAACACAGGCGGTGTGGATACCATAGGCCTCCAGAGACATTGGCTCTGTGTTCTCTACCGTCTGTGCAACGGGGAATGTTCCGAGAAACTGTTTACTTTGGTGCATCCGTCACTTTTCTGCCCCGTACCCTCCGACGATTGCATCCACATCACCTAGATGCCTGGCATCCAACTAATGTACGGGCATGACGAACACTTTTATCGCGCACGTGCAAGAAGTGGCATGAACGCCCTCCCGAAGTCTTTCCTTTGCACTAAAACATGTTTCACCGTTCCAAATAAGGCATATCCACAGGCACCTCAAAGACCGGCACCTTATCCGCTACCCTTAGGTTGCAGATGCCATGGACGACGGAGGCCGCGCACCATCAGGTGGCCCGTCTGACCACCGTGCCTCCCTAGGCAATAAAAAAGAAAATACAAGAGAGAAGAGTTTTCGCCAGCAACAGGGGATTGAGTAATAAATTATGATGAGTCTCAAGTGATGAGTTTCACTGAAGTTAGAATCTAGGAACCTTCGAAGGTTGCGTCATCATTCGAAAAATTCTGGTAAAATCATTCATGATGGGGGACTAGATAACGTAGCGTGACGTGCTTTGTCCCGGGGAGTAATGAAATCTTCCTATTCCCCTCATTTGTAATGTCGGGTTAGTTCAACAATAAAAAAATATTCTATTCTATCGCATTGAAGTAAACGCCGCAAACTTGTGTCCCTACCAAAGGCAAACCATAGAAGAAAAAATTCGCTTCGTTCAAAATGGTATACCTTCGAAGCCAGCGAAGCGCCATCTACAGCGACAACTGACGCAGCGCTACTGTGATGACTTTAGGTGCCGTCAGTCATTTTAGGTGTCAGATTCCTTCGCCGCGTCGTGCCCTCTCTCTCTAATAGCTTTTGTGAATATATCATGGAACTACGTTAATTGATATAAGAGGTTGATGATTATGTTTTACTTCGATACTACCTTAGATTAGAAAGAGGACGCATTTAAAAAAATGAAGGATATTTTAAGATTTTAACACGGCAACAATTATATTCATTTTCTTCTTCAGTAAATACTTAACTAGACGCCATTTTCGTTAAACTTGTTTTGATACAACCTTACAATACACGGGAACGCAACGGCACTACATGCGCGTCACATGCACACAGCGCGTCACCGACACTGGCGGTCGACGACACTGCCGCGGGGTCACCGACGCCGCGCTCGAAGGTCGTTCCCTGTATTTCCATACTACCATTTATCCGCCGCTTCGTTACCACGACTAGGAGGTTGAATGAAACGCCACTCGAGTAACATTACATTTAGATATATTATAATGATAAAGACGTGGTGTTCAGCACACGAGCGTGCAGTCGAGTTCCTCCTGCCGGTCTGCGCGCGCGTCGGGCTGCGCGCCGCGCCGCCGCACGCGCGCCACCACGTCGCCCAGCGCCTCGCGCCCGCCCGCCTCCAGCAGGCACATGCACTCCTGGGGATACAACGGGGCTACTTGAGGAACTTATTCTCGTCGGTTTACGGAATGCCCAGATAACACTATGGGATCCAGTAATTAAGGTCAAAGACTACACCAGGGGGGCGATTCTCGCGCTGTGACGTCTTGAATTCGACATTCTTTCTAGACACATATCTCCATTAATAATGATATTGAAATGTCTATTGCAGCCTTAACTATCTTCGACAGATTGACGAATTGGCGAAGATCACTTCCAGTGACGTTTTAATACAATTTTTTTAGCTAGAGAAAATGTCGAATTTGAGATGTCACAGCGCGAGAATCGCCCCCCAGTGTTCTGTGCGCAACGGAACCCTAATGATCCCCTAATTATAAATTATCTACTTAGTTTACAGAATTGGGCTAGCTGTCCAGCTGGGAGAGCCAAAATTTTAACAATAACATGCACTTTTAATTTAAGGTCTGTTAATACGGAAGATTTATGTTTTCTCTCAGCTCAAGGTAACTTAATCGATAGCGCCAGCACAATGCTCCATCTGAGCACATGGATATTAGCGTCAACGTTTTAAAAAACGCTCGAGCTCCAAAAGTAGTAACAGACGCTTCGATTTGGCTGGAGCCGACCAACCATCAGTGGCAGTCGATACTAAACCTTCCGAAGTACAAAATAAAGTGACTTTTGGATTAATTCGGATGCGCGGACAAGCCGACCTTGGTCTAACGTTTGACCAAGTCTCCCGCACGTAAAAGCGACTTTATTTGATACTGTGGAAGGATTAGTATCAACTAGAACTGACGGATGGTCGGCGCCAGCGAAATGGAAACATCTCTTACTAGGTTAAAGTCAGCACCAGCTCACCTGATCGAAGGTGGAGTCGTCCTGCGACAGCCTGAGCACGGCCCGCAGAGCGAGTTCCGAGTTGGCCCTCACGTATGTGTTCTTCTCCTTGGTGCCGTTGACGAGAGCTGGCAACAGCGCGCGCAGCACGTCGGCGGAGGGCCCGCTGACGCGCAGCGGCGCCGCCCGCCCGAGGGCGCCACTCGCCACGGCCACCAGCTGCTTCACCTCGTTGTGGGGGTGGTTCATGCTCTGGGGAAGGGGTGTTGCAGTTAGTATTGTGGAAGGAATATGAGGTGTGCCGTACTTGTGTGATGTGATTATGTTTGACTAGCTGGCAGGGTGCGACTTCGTTCACGTGGTGTCCTACCCCTACCGTACCCTAATGTACCCCTATCCTACCTTTCGTTTCTTTCATACAACTATCATTCCAAAGAAACCAATCACAGCGATGTTTGTTGCTCTTTCATTCATAGCGGATTTTGATGAAACTTAGTAGCAATATAACTTACAGCCCAGAATAGCACATACAGAATGTTCCCCAAAATTCAATATGGTTTCCGCGGGAACGGGTCTAGGACATTGTAATCGAATTTTATGTAGATAAAGTAGCGGTTTTTTTTTTTTTTTTTAATATCTTTAGATTAGGACATTCAATATCTATTTCACTCATCAAAACGGGGAGGAAGTCCGAAGTATTTACCGAAAACCCAAGAAAAAAAAGGTGTTATTGCAAATGATTATAGACTGGTATATATTTTTTTTATATTATACACCTGTTGGTAAGTGACGATGCGACCGAAGATGAAGCATGCCCGACTTGGAACTGCCTATTCACTCTAGCCTTGAAGGCATCCAGATTATATTGATCAGGGAACACACACACAGGCAACGCGTTCCATTCCTTAGCCGTACGCATTATAAAGGTGCTCGCCAATGCGGCTCGTGCGGATAGCTGGAATATCCACGACATAAGGATTCGCGCTCGCCCGGATCGCGTCTCCCGATGGCGGCGCGGGCCCCCGCGGGCGGTATGAGGTCGTGCAGCTGCTTCGCACACTCTCCGAAATGTAACCTGTAGAAGACCTACAGACGCGCAACCCTACGCCGATGTTCGAGGCTCTGCAGTCTAGCTTCAATAAAATTTTCTCTTATTATCGGTTGCTATCTGTCAGGCCTCCGTGTTACCAGAGCATCATTACTCACCCGCACAAACTGCGTGAGCACCGTCTGCGGCACGGGGCGGTCGTTCTGCAGCAGGTACAGCATCAGGTACCCCACGGCCCGCAGCGCGTTGCAGACCACCGGCACGCGCTCGCTGGCCAGCAGCGCCAGCAGCGCCTTCTCGATCTTCTCCTCGTTCTGGTCGCGGTAGATGGCTTCCGGAGTCTCCTTGAGAGCCACGAAGAGGGCGCACGAGCGGCCGTGCTGGAGCGCCGCGTCGTCGGCCGCCGCCGGCGCTAGCACGTGATGCTGCAGCGCGGCGTCGCGCGTCGCCTGCGGCAGGCAGTGCAGGATGGCCCCCAGACAGCCCCCCACGGGCCCCCGCGGCGGGTCGTCCGGGTGCGCGAGCAGCGGCCCGGTGAGCGTGCCCAGGATGGCGGTCGCCTGCGGCTCGGTCATCTTCTCCCCGCCGGCGCTGATGACGCAGCGCAGCGCGTGCAGCGAGGTCTCCCGGATGTTGGGGTCGTCGGCGCTGCGCACGTACAGGTGCAGCTCCATGAAGAGCGGGTCGGCGCGCGTGTGGATGGCGACCAGCTGCGAGAGCGCCTGCGCCGCCTTGATGCGCACCGGCCGGTTGGGGTCGTGCAGCGCCTTCAGGAACGTCGTCTGCAGCTGCGGCAGGAACTGCTTCAGCATCACGCCCACCTGTTGGGGAACGTCGGATTAGTATGGGTCTGCAGAAGGTCCAGTCTTTTCGTCGTTTCTTCGGTCAGAAATTTTAGTTACTTCTCTCCATACCAAGGTTGTCTGGAAGAGATCACATTAGTGATAAGACCGCCCTTTGTACTACCTAGCATATTTTTTGTATCTGTACTTGTGTCCTCTGGTGTGCAATAAAGAGTATTGTATTGTATTGTTACGGATTTAAAGGAATTTTCGACACCGTTTCAATGGTAGCGTTTCAGATAAAATCCTTATCGAGTACTTGCAGTAGGTATAACCGTGAAACTAAAAGATATATCAATATTTTTGGACGAATGAGTGGCTGGACAGGGTTCTTAAAAAAAAAAAATTATAGTACAATATTTTCCTGTTCTCAATTTTATGAAAATAATCGCAAAAATATTGATAGCCTAAAACGTTTCGAAAATTTCATAAAAAACACCTTTTACAGAAAAGAAAATGACTGAAGTTTCGATTGTCTCCGATCACTTTATTGCCCTTAAGGAGACGATCGAAACTCCTCACTCCTCGCCGGATACTCGCCTTCCTTAGCAGCAACGCGAGCGTCTCTAGCACGGCGGCCTTGACGCTGCAGTTGAACCGGTCGCCCAGGATCCGGATGAGCGGGCCGGTGATGTGCACGACGGACGGCTGGATGGAGGTCGGCGAGGTCAGCTTGATCACCTCGCCCAGCATCAGCGCCGCGTTCTCCTTGTCCTCCGGCAGCCCGTTCAGGATCGACTCGCGGAACAGCGGCAGGATCGGCGCTATGCCCTGGGACAGTCAAATGAGAGTGTTACCAGATGAAGGACGCCATTTATGGCCCATAGAAAGAGAAGTAAAATTTTGGTCTTGAAGAGATCGCTCTTAGCGATAAGGCCCCCCTTGTACCTATATTGTTTGAAACTGTATTTTTACAATCTCCTTTAATGTACAAAAAGTGTTATAAATAAAAAAAATTGCAATTTCAACAGTATTCATTGTTTTGACCATTTTTTATTTCATTAGGACAGTTAAGCTACACGACAATAATTAAAGTTGAACTTGAAACTTGAAAATCTAGTTTTTCTATGATTGGAATCGTATTTTAGATTTTCAGGTTTCAATAACATCTCTAATATTGGTATGAGGTAATAAAAATAAAAGAGTTCCATCAAACTAATTACTTTTTAGTTTTGAGTCACTTTTCACCTTGTTTGTACTGTTAGAAATTATGTCTTTTAATAAAGAACTGCCCTCAAAGTCAGCATTCACAAGGGAACCCACCTTGGGCAGACAGAAGCCGGGCAGCAGATCACCCTTGAGGTCCGCGACGGCATACCGCACCGCCTGCCGCACATCCGACACGTGCTGTATCTGGTGCTCCGGCTCCAGCGTCTTGGTGAGCGCCGCGAGCGCCTCCCACGCCATCTGGAGCACGTCGGGCTCCGCCTCAGCCAGGAGAAGGATCAGACCACGCAGCAACTGCGGCACGTATGGGGAGAGGTCTGCGCGCGTGTGGGTAACGAAGGCGCACAGCAACGCCGCCGCCGCGCGTCTTCTGGGAGGCTCCGGGGCCCGCGCGGCCTCTAGAAGGGCATCTATGATGCATCGAACACCACCAGGTTCCGAGACTGGCAGCAGGGCGTCCCGGCAGTGGTCCAGCTCGCGCTGGGCGGCGGGCGTGCCGGCGGCGGTTTGCAGGGCGGTTAGTAGGGCGGGCAGCAGCCGCGGCAGGTGCCGGACGAGGGCGCCGCCCGCCGCCGCCGCTAGTGCTGACAGCGCGCGGGTGTCTACCACTCCCGAACCACCTGCATCATAAGTGTAATACTCTTTAATACATTTCTCATTGATTACAGTATTTGTTTTTAATGCACGGCCGGCCGGTGTTACGATTTGGCACGCGGATGTGTGAAACTAGGTACGCTTGCGCCCTGGACGCATGAGTGGATAATAAATTAAATGAAAAAATTAAATTCTACACTCTGTCTAGCTACCAAATCGAAGCTAAACTCTTGGCTCCTACCTATAAATTATAATAATACGGAGACCCTAATAGAAAATGAAAATGTTTCATTGTTTTGCTTAGGTAATAATACAAAGAGGAAATGCATTTGTAAGAAAAATTTTAACAAACTAAATTAAAACTAATTGGTATAAGGCTCTGCTATAGCAGCTAGTCAAACCAGCAGCCGCTGTTATTCTGCCATGGCCGTGTGGCATCCTAGTCTAACCACATAGTAGCTAGGCTGTGATGACAATAGCATACACACACTTAAAATTTTAATAGGAATTAATAAATTTAACAACAAATCAAAAATATAAAAACAAAAACATTAATAGATAATAATTGCCAATTTTTTCAATTTGTAATAGGTAAAAGCGAAGTGCAACACAGGTCATCCTACTGTACTAGGGGTGTCGTACAAGGCGAGTAATGTTTTTGAAACAAAAGATCTACAAAGATTCTGTACGCTGGAAAATAGGCAGCAGCATTTTTCATTGTATATTTTCAACCCTGCCAAGTGTGGAGATTATGGTAATAACCTACCCATTTGTGGGAGAAACCCTGAGTCCTGCAATGGACTGTTATGGGCTGTGATGATGATGAATTTAATTTACAATTTGTGGTGTCTGAACTTAAAGACTTATATAGTACTGTTACTTTTTAAAGCTGGTGATCTTCCTAATAAATGAAATAAATAAATAAACATTATAACCTGTAAAGTATGTAATTTTGGCAAACAATATTTGGCAGCAACACTCACCGGCCCCCGTCAACACCGGCACCAGATACGGCAGCACCGCCCTCGACTTGATCGCCATGATCTGCTTGAGCCCGTCGAGGGTGGCGTCGGCGACCGCGGGGTCGGGGTCCCGCAGCGCGTCCAGCATGCGCGGCAGGATGTCGTCCAGCGCCTTGTTGCCGATGGTCGCGTGCAGGCTGTCGAACGCGCGGGCGGCGGCCAGCCGGACCTCGGGCAGCGGGTCGCAGAGCGCCGTGCGGACTGTTGGCACCTGGGGGTATGGGAGGGGTGGTTCGGCTGGAGTATACCCTTTCAGCCTTTGTGAAGATCTCTAGGGTAGACCTGTAGGGGGAGCAGTGGGCGTCTTCTGGCTGATATGATGATGATGATGATAACCTTTCAGCATCATGTCTGTCCAAAGTACAAGTTAGCATTCTGTGACCTGAGTTCTGAGTGCTAAAACATCATCAGCAGCTCAGCTCAACAGCTGACTCCCAGAAGAATAAGTTAGATTATCGTAATAAACACACCGTACGTGGCTATAATTTTAGAGATTTTAGATCTTTATTATAATATGCATATTTAATATTTCAGGCGCGGTCCAGTTCTACCAGGCATTGTCGGGTTCGGTCTGGCTCTGCCGGGCATTGTCGGGCACAGTCCGGCCGTGGTCGGCGTGGGGTGGGTGTGTTTCAACCCTGGGACGGCCGACATGTCACTGTGTGTTTCCTTCTTACTCTCCTACCTCTCCTTTTGCGAATTGAAATCGATATTTAATGTGCTACTCAATAAAGTAATTTCGACCTTTGACTTTTAGACGGTTGCTCTCGACATCATACCATAGAAGAAAAACCCTTCGAAAAACTTAAAAAATAAAATAGATACATCAAAAACTCGAAAGAATCGCGTCTTGCACACAAAAATAGATTCAATGCCGAATTTTGAACCTCCTCCTTTTTATTTTTGAAGTCGATTAAAGTCGGCAATGTGGTCCAAGTCTGCATACCAGTCCGTCGGCGAACGCTGGTCCGCGCGCTCCGACTTCAGCCCGCGCTCCAGGATCGGCACGATCTCCGGCAGCCTAGGGGGGGGCAACCAGGGGGGGCATACCAGTCCATCGGCGAACCCGAGCACGGCGTCCCGGGAGGTGGAGGCGAGGATCTCGCCGAGCCCGATGCAGACGCCCTGGCGCTGGTCCGCGCGATCCGACTTCAGCCCGCGCTCCAGGATCGGCACGATCTCCGGCAGCACGCGCTCGCCCAGCTACGGGGGGCAACAAAAGGGGGGTCATATGTCATATTTTATTAATTTGCTGTCCAATGTACAGCCCACCAACTTAGTGCTTTAGCAACTTGCACAAAGCATCTCGCGTAGCCAAAATGTCGCATATAAAAACGGTTTTAACAACGGTGACGGAAATATGCTCGTCACCTCTCGTCAAATTTGGAAGACGATGGGATACGTTAAATCCCGAAACCGTACAATAAAGTTGCCAACAAGTTGACAATGTCAATGCTTTATGGCCTGAACTCGCTAGGGTTACCCCCTCGAGCAGAATAGATATAGAATATTATCTGGTATAAAAACTTTTTGGCGTTACCCTAATTAGAGAGATGGGACGGCTTCTCGTATGAATACCATCTCTTTAGTTAAATTTCATGAAGTAGATTTATTACGATGCCTAATCTGTAATCGAGTTATGGTTACCATTTATTTACCACATACCAGTTATTTTGAATTCGAGACAAATCGGATAATAATCGTTCATTACTCGTATCTTAGACAAATATTTGTGTTGTCTAGGCACAATGGTAAAAACAGTTTAATATCCCTGTCACCTGACCGTATATCGAGGGAAAGTGAACCTTGTGTTTTTGTGTAGTGCAACTGAACTTCAACCTTAGGGTACTAAAGCACTTTCTTGGCCGAGTGTACATAAGATCTTAATATTTTACAGGATTTACATTAGACACCTTTGAAAGACACTGCAAATTTAGAGGGTGGTTACCTGCCCCGGTGAACACAGTGCTAGCAGTCATATCAACCTACCCAAAACCAGTATAGATGAGCTAGCGTCTCTATAGACGCGCATAGCGATAATAGCTCTTTTTATACTGGTATGTATAAGTCGATATGCTTACAGTCCGTTTCCAAACTTTGTATATTTTTGGTTCATGGTTTTGTATGCACATTGTCGAATGCAAGCTTTAAGTATAGGTATTTTAATCTAGAAACAATGGTTACTGGTACTTTGCTTACTTTGGGGATAGATGGCGCTGTGTGAATTGCCCAAGCTTAAGCTTATTTAAATAAATAAGAACCATAAAGAGATAGTTTAGTGTGTATTTTGTTGGTATTTTAACATATCTTGTAAAAAATTGGGAAAATACGAACAAAACGACGAGGCGGGATAGGATAAGATTGTTAAGGTTTCTGAATAAATTGTAAATAAACTCAAAATTAAGCTAAAGTCGTGGGCGGTAGGAGTTCCTAGAGGTATTAATAAAGCCAGTACAAAGTGATTATTCCCATATTAATGTGCTTATTCAGTGGAGCCTACAATGTGCATTCAAAACCACCAATACGCCTGACGACATAACTCAGAAAACTGACTATACAATCCCAGGTCCACCCACCTTCCTGACGAGGTCGCCCAGCGTCCGCGCGGCCACCTGCCGCTTGTCGTAGCTGGTGGAGGCGAGGCAGCCCAGCAGCAGCCCGAACAGCGTGGGCAGGATCTCGCGCAGCGTCTTCGGCGTGTTCGTCACCACCACCTGTACACCGACGTTGATCAGCTCAGACGAAGGAAATACATAGAATCTAGGCAAAATAAATCGCTTTGTTAGCTAGCATAGGTGCGTACAGTGTGGAATATTAACAAAAAATATCTCATATTTATATTCAATAATAAAACGTTCCGCAAACTAGCCACGGCGATTTACAAATCCAGCAAATGTGAATCAACTTAAACTACGAAAAATAAAAGTACTAAGCCTCGACTATAAGGCTAATGAGGATTTTCGTTTTTTTTTATAATTGGACTAGATATTGGATTCCAAAATCCAGGAGATGGCGTTACTGTAACGTAAGGTCTACTGCCAAAATAAAGCCCTGTCATTAGCTGATATATAAACTCAATTTTACAGCAGTTGGTTGTGTCCAATAGGACGTCAGTTTTTGACAATAGACCGTTCGCCTCTATAATCGCGAAAACTCTTATTACCACAACTATCACGCGCAACACACCCTTCCACAGTGACGCTACGCCAACTTCGCCTAACACAACCCGCCAGCTCACCTTCCACACGTGCAGCGCGGCCTGCCGCACCATGAGCGCCACGTCGCTGCGGCCCATGTACAGCCCCGCCAGCACCCGGTTCCGCCGCTCCACGCCCAGCGTGGCCATGATGGCGCGGTGCGACTGCTCCGTGCCGAAGTTGTCGTCCTCGGACGCCGTCTCGGTGCTCATCTTGCCGGAGACGCCCGAGATGCGGTACAGCAGGTCGCCCAGCAGCTGGACCGAGGAGTACCGGATGCGCCAGTTGTCGTCGAACAAGCCGCGCTCCAGCTCCGGCAGTAGCAGCGTAATGGCGGACTCGGCGTAGAGGGTCACGATCCGTTGTCCGGCGCGTAGAGCCGTCTCCCGGACGTACTCGTTCTCGTCGGCCAGGGCCTTGAGGATCGGGTTGATGATCTGGCCGATGTAGGGCGTGAACTCGTCCGTGAACGCGCCCGGCATGTAGATGAACATCATGATGTAGCCGTCCTTCACGTGCGGCGCGATGTCCGTGCGCTCCGCGGTCGCGATTATGTCTGCGGGCAGGTCATCGTTAGTTTTGGCTGGCTATCGGCGGCAAAACCGCGTACAAATATTAAGAATAAGAATAATAAGAATAAGTTATTTGATATAAATGCGGTAGGTACATTAACAATGTAAGTGGTACAATAATCAGAGATGCAGTTCTCACTTTCAGTCAGTTTAGGCACTGACATGCGAATATTAATACATAATAACAATTTAATCCTTCAAACACATTTGATCAATTAGAGCAACTTTCAATATATTTGCTGCAAACCGAATGGCATCTTGTCTATAAATAAATAAACAAAATTAAAAATTAAAGATTAAAGACAGGGACAGCAACCATAAAAACACTAGATCCATCTATTAACATAAAATTAATGTTCTTTTTTACTTTTCATATTACCACAAACTCTGACCCGGTTGCCAAAACTGTAACTAATTGTCGCCATTTTTAATCGTCATGTTATTTCAACAACAGCGACGCTGTTACCGAACCGGGACAAGGTTTTAGTACATTTCAGAGGATGAAATATAAGCATCAAAGTCCATGTTAATATTTGGACGCGGTAGACCCGCTGATCAAAATACATGGCAATCCTCACTGACCGGGCATGATCTTGTGCAGCTTCCTGACGCCGAGGCCGGCCACGACCTCGGAGAGTCCCTGCGCGGCGCCGGAGCGGTCCACGGAGCTGGTCTCCGAGGTCAGCGTGTGCATCAGCCACGGCAGCAGCTCCTCGAAGCTGCTCTCGCCCATGCCCTTCACCATTGCGCCCAGCGCGCGCGCCGACACCGAACGCACCTACGCACACACATTTATTTAAACATTTTTTATTGCTAGGGAGGCACACGGACGGTACACCTGATGGTGCGCGGCCACCGTCGTCCAGGACATCTGCAACCCTAAGGAGAGCGGATGCGGTGCCAGCCTTTGAGGTACCTGTGGACGTGCCTTTTGAAGAGCCCCAAGTTATAGTGCAAGGAAAAGACTTCGGGAGGGAGCGTACGCGTGCGCGGTAAAAAGGCTCGCGGTGCCCGAACATTAGTTGGATACGAGACATCTAGATGGTGGTCATTTACATATTCTTCACGCGTTCACAGCAGGTTCAGCAGTGAACAGGCGTTCCACCCTAACATAGTAGATAATACCAGCCATCCGCACGAATCGCTTTGGCTCGACCCTGTACTAGAATGTATCCCGAACAGTACAACCTGGGCTCCTTCAAGGCCCGAGTGAATAGGCCGTTACGAGGCACGCTCGACTTTAGGTCGCATTGTCGCGTCCCATGGGGTGAGACACTGCGGCCAAATGTCCACTAAGCATTTTATAAAAAAAAGACACCGCAGTGCAGCGATAACATCAGTCGTGACATTATGTGTCATTTCGATTCTCTTGGTATAATTACGCAAGTAAACCTACTTTCACTTTCACGTTACCTCGGGCACAGGATCCAGGAGCGAGCTCTTCAGTCCCGGTATGATGTTCGGCAGATACGGCATGAGATCCTTCTGGTCCGTGAGCGAGTACATGTTGCCTATGATCTGGGCGGCCATCTTGCGCGTCTCCGTGCTGCGGTCGAGGAAGGCTCGCTGGACCACCGGCATTATGAGCGCCAGGGAAGGCGCGTCGATGAAGTGAACGAACTTGGTGTCGAGCAGGGTCTGCAGGCAGGCCGAGGTCTTGTTGGACGGGTCCTGGAGCGCTAGCAGCAGCACTGGCACGATCGCTGCAATTACACGTACAGAGTTGTTTTCAGACTGCTATAAGCTAAAGTGTTCACATGTTTTTTCCGTGCATACTGAATTTCTTTTTGTCAGAGAGTTTGTTTGAAATCAGAATGAAAAGTGTGTGTCGCGCAATTAAGGGATCTGTGTGAGCGTGATGTAAATATACTAACGCGAAAGCAATAGAGACAGGTAGTAATATAACGAATTTCTTTTTAGTCCGCGACTTGACGCGACTATTTTTGGAGTTTTGAATATTGTTGCGGGAAACGCAATAAATTAACCATTACGAAATAAAGGTAATCGAAAAGAAGATCCCCTTTTACTTGTCACTGAGAAGCAAAAAAATCATTAGGACATCCTCAGAATAATCACTAACGTGCATTGTTTTAAGACCCCGTAACAAATGATACAGTACGAAAACCAAACAACCGTTGCAAGTTCCCCCCACCCCCACCCACCCTGTATCTCCGGGTTCCGTATGACGGAGCCGATGACCTTGAGCGCCTCGGCGCCGGCCTCCTGCACGCGCATGTGCGAGTCGCTCAGCACCTCGATCAGCTTGGGCACGATGGACGGCAGGCACGACGACAGCTGCTTCGGCGCGCAGTACGCCATCGCGCCCAGCAGCTCGATCGAACCTGCCACCGACAGTTCAATGCACATTTTACGTGAACGTTCTATTCATAATTGGAATTCAACACATCATCATCATCGACGAGTCCTTGAGGATGTCTCCTGTGGTAAAATCATCTAGGTTTGTCAATAAAATCAGTCAGTAGGTATTTGTTAGTGCATAAAGTTTTAAATAAATAAAGCTTAAATCCGTCCGTGCTCAGCCGGATCGTGTCGCTGCCTCGCTGTTAAACTAGTAACAGACGTTCCATTTCGGACTCAAGGTCGTCTCGCCCGCACATCCGAACTAGTCCAAAAGTAACTTTATTTTGTACTTCCTAAGGATTAGTATCAACTGCCACTGACGGTTGGTCGGCCCCAGCCAAATCGGAGCATCTAGAACAGATAGAATGGTATACCGTGCCTTGACCTTGTGGTGTCTGGCAGAGTAGAATAGCACCAACCCCTTACACTTACACATTGTTGTCGTACAAGGCGACTAATGTTTTTGAGGCATAACTTCTGGAGTCTCCGAAGGCTGGAAAATGGGCAGCAGCGTTTTCCATTTCTCTATTTATAACACTGTGATCTCCAACCCGCCTGCCAAGCGTGGAGATTATGTAAGTAACCTTCACTTTCGTGGAAGAAGCCCTAAGTCCTGCAGTGGACTGTTATGGGCTGTGATGATGACCGTGCCTTACCAGCCTTGGTCCGCCAGTTGTCATCCTGCAGCGCTTGCAGCAGCGACGGCAGCACCAGCTTCACCCCATGAGCGCTCAGCCGGCTCATGATCAGCTTGGCGGTGTCGTCGGCCGCCGCGCGCACGTACGCCGACCCGTCGCCGAAGCAGAGCAGCAGGTGCGGCAGCACGTGCACTATGTACGGCTCGAAGAGACGGCCCAGCTTGTGGCAGAGCATCTCGAAGCCGAATAGCGCGCCTGCGGGGGTGAAGGGGGATTTTGAGTGGGGTTGGTGATGTATTAATTTGTTTTCTTAAATGTAATTGAGAACTTTTAAAAATGAAAATGTTTATTTGCTTTTCTAGCTAATACAAACAGAAAATTCATTAGTATTAATAATTTGTGAACTTTTAATCAATTTCAGTCTAAGATTATCTAGAAGAAATTGTAACATTATTACAATTTTATATATATGGCAAGATTCAACATTATCTTTTCAACTAATGTTTTTTATTCAAGAACATAATGAAAGCTTTACGCTACCCAAAGTGCTACTCTTACCTTCTCTGTACTTGTAATTTTTCTTCTCTTGTATGGCCTCAGTGAGCTTGCCCATCACGTCGAGTTGTTTCAAAGACAATATACCCAGCCCCTTTATTATGCCGGCGATGCCGTACGCTGCGCCCTGAGGAGGAAGGAAAGAAAACTGAGGCGTATGATGGAGCCGGGACAGTACAGCCGATATACGCAATACAAATACGAAACGCATGGAATAAGTAAGGGTATTTATAGATTTTGAAGTATTTGCTTTTGCGTAATCATTACAAACTATTTTCTTATTGTTACTCTGCACAGTTACAAATTATATTGTAACGTTGTGGCAACGAGTGGTTTATTAGAATGAATCGATGAAATATACAGATAGGACAGTGTTTAAGACGTGACTCGTGGACCCACGAGACATCGTGACATCGTGTTGGGACCACGAGTCTGGAGTGGTACTCTAAATTTGTTTTGCACCAATGATTACTCACCTTTCGGTCGCCATACTTTTCCGCGGTGAGCAGTTGCTTCATGAGCTTGTTCATGATGGCCGGGATCTCATCCTCCAGCGCCGGCGAGTCCACCAGGTGCGGCAGGCAGTTGCTGACGGCTTCTTGCACCTGCGGCGGGATTTCGACATGATTACCCCCGGAACATGTTGTATATTTTGACGAAATTTAGCCCTGTTCCAATTAGACTTGTATATGTTTATGTTCCGGAGGCGACAATACTAGTAGTAGTCTCAGGCTGATATTCAGGGAGCTTGCTCTGGAGTTCCGACTCGTTACTACGAATCGTGCGGTCCTGATTACTGTTACCTTGCGTTGTGAGCAACAAAGTGTGCTTCGTATTATCGGAAGAAGAGCTAGAGAGCAGTCATTAGACCTTACCTTAATGGACTTTTAAGTGCCAAAACTAACGCACACTCATTGGAAATCTGAATAACTATAAGTAAATAAACTAAGTTACTTCTGTAAATATCAGTTTTGCTCATTGTAGTTTATTTCATTATTTTCTCCTGAGCTAAGTACTGCTTCAATTACACACCAAAAATGTGAGAAATATTTTCTAATAGTTGTTCCGCCCGGTTCACCAATGGGGTGAACCGGGCAACCATCACGTGGGATAATTGAAAGAAATTCTTTACGAGCATGTCAAACGCCTGGGGGTCTATTCTTGCGCTGCGACATCTCAGATTCAATATTGTCTCGTCACAAATCTCTCGAAAACCGTTTTTAATTACATTAATACTAAAGTAAATATGGAATTTGAGATATCACAGCGCGAGAATGGGTCCCCTGGCCCCAAGGCGGGAAAACCTGTACATGGACGGCCGTCGTACCTGCTGGCTGGGCGTGCTGAGCGCGGCCACCAGCCGCAGCGTGATCGGCTTGACGCGCGCGTCGCCGGGCGCCAGGTGCCGCGCGAGCGATCCCACCAACAGCACCACGCTCTGCCGCACCGCATCGAACGAGCCGGACTTGGGCGTCTTGTCCAGAAAGTTCTCGAACACCGGCAGCTGGCTCGAGAGAGTCTCCTGCGACAGACAACGTTCACGTTTGTTGAGTATTCTCCTGTTTGAAACAATATTAGGGATACAATCCGAGGCCTTATGTGTTGGACCTGAGCAAGTGGATGTGCTCAGCTGGAAAAATAGCGCTCGAACGACAACGACGACCTGACGCTGTTGTTTTTTTTAAAACTATTCTTTAGCGTTTTAGCACAACATTGAAATCTATGAAACTGAGATTTTACTAAAAAAAATAATTAAGTAATGTGGCAGGCAAATTGGCATGCGGGCCACCTGATGGAAAGTGGTCAACGCCGCCTATGGACATCAGCAACACCAGGGGTGCTACCAATGCGTTGCCAGCCTCTAAGGATACCTCTAATATACCTCTTGAACGATCCCATGTTATAGTCCAAAGGCAACACTGTGGCTGGGAGCTCATTCCATATCCGAATAGTACGAGCAAGAAACTTTTATTCGAATCTTCGCGTGGACACCACTAGAGGGCCCACGTAATGGGGATGAGTACCCAGCGCGCGGCGGGTGGTACTTAATTATTTCCTAAGTACAAACAAATGTGTATCTTTTCAAAGAAATTCACATCGGGACAGGTGAAAATGATTTTCAACAGAATTTAGTTATCTTTTAGATAATCTAAAAATATCTATTGTGCTTATCAAAAATGTTATTTTTCTGATGTCCTTTATCAAAAATTGTGTATTACAGAAAGATAATATTATAATCCGCCTTTAAGACGTTGTTCAATTAATAATTTGCAAGTAATTCACGATAGGAAACGTAACTTGAAAAATACAATAGGTTTCCTAAAATATGTATAAAATTTATTTATTTATTATTATTTTTATTGTACTAATATTTCGTGTCCTAATTTCGTTACTACTGATTGTACTAATATTTTTTATTCTAATTATCGAAAGTCCTCATCGTTCGAAGTCCTAATAATTTATTATCCTACCCCTAAATAAATCAAATTGCTTCGCAAAAATAGATTGCAAATTATACAAAAATATTAAGATCATCGTTTAAACTTTCAAAGCGCCACTTTATAAAATTAAGAGTGGTAATGAGGAGATCTTCATACTTGGAGGACCCATTGGGAAAGTCACTTGCCTGAATAAAATTTATAGTACCTGCACGAGCACAGGCTCAAGTGAAGGTGAAGCTGCCATCGGCTAGTAAGAACGAGCCGAATAGATATGTGCTGGTGAAGGAAGCGTCGCACAAAACCACGACTCAAAAACTCCTAACAGCAAAACACTTGGCAGTTGAAGCAAAACTGTAGTGGTTGTAAATCTGACGAGCGTGACGTTTGCATGGATGGAAGCGATATTGTTGGGAAATGCGAGGAAGTTCTCTGAATTAAAATGTGCCAATCAACACCTACCTAAGACGGGACGTTCACCAAGAGTGGTTGATGGATGCAAAGGTAACCTGAGCTATTCGCAGAGCATGATTGCCAAGGGATTCGCGGATCTTCTCTTCCCAAGATAGAAGTCTTGGAAAGACATCGTTAGTTCAACAAAGGATCGACACTGGAAACAAAAGACTAATCCGTCAGCGAGCACGCGAGAATACGAGCCGCTTTGAAGAAGGCCGCTTTGGTTTGGCTGCACAACCCGATTCATTGTAAAAGAAATTCTCAGAAACTACAGACATGATGGGAAGGACAATACAAAATAGTTTTTTTAATTAATGATGTGACGCATCGGATACTACGGCAGCTGAGAAGAGGGATGAAAGTTGTGCAGATCGACCGCTGAGCACGTTATCACGGCAGCAACAGTGCCGAGTGCCAGAGAAATAACTTCGGAGCGAATACCGAGCGATAACCTGCGACATCCTACGACTTCGGCGATACCTACGGACTCCGAGAGACCTGCGATTGTAGAATATCAGCTTGACGTGTAAACCTTGGAAGACAGTAAACTTTCGAAACTTATCATGAGTGTTTCACTCCAAATAACGAAGAGTAATGATTTTTCGGAGGTTCGATATTAGGAGATTTAAACTTTAGGACCAAGAACATTAGGACTTAGAAATATTAGGACTAAAGAACATTAATGATTAGGATAATCAAATATTTACATCAAACGTACAATTTAGGAAAATCATGTTAGGACAATCGTGTTTAAGTCTATAAACATTAGGACATACTAAAGGTTCCCGTATAAAACATGCTTCTTTACGACATACGACATAATACGACAGACTAGGCTGCTGGCTCCCTATCCGTCTTTACAGCTGTTAGCCTTCTATATTGCTTGCTGTTTGGCTAATCAGTTCCTGTCTGAAAACCAAACTCGAGCTACGCGTACATGTCGAGTTATTTAATCTCAAAAATAGATAGGTATTAGTTTTTATAAGTCCGGTTGTTGAAGCTATGTAATCTGCTCATTACATATCTTTTATCGGGAATACGTGCACCATTATATCTTAATTATTATTGATTACTTTATTAATAGTTCGTAAAAATAACGTGGGCAACAGGTGCAAGTAATGCATTTCCTCGCGATTTAAGATACGATTTTAGATATCATTACTTGCACCTGTTGCCCCCGTTATTTTTATTTACTAATTCTATACTAGCTGGCCTCGCGACTTCGTTCGTGTGGACTACAGGATGTTTGGTATGTCTCATATTAAGCAACACCTGTGGTCTGCGATGAAGGACTCTTAACAAAAAAGGAGCTTTTTACTTTGGATATGATTTCGGATTTCTCGTTCAAGAAGGCTGAACACAAGCTTTATCTGCATGCACTATAAATACTATTATTCTCCCTATTATTTACTTCTATGTATGTATTTGTTAGCCAGTTAATTACATAACTGGCTAGCGTACTAGCAAAGTGGTTCGTGCGAGTGGTCTTTGTAATTTCGGTTCGTTGTCGGTGTGGAAATGAACCTCCACACTCATAGCCCCACATTAGAATTCCCTGTGTCACTTGTTTGAAAACGAATTAAAAAAATCATCAGGTTCCATGAAATACATTTATTTATTTATAATAATTGGTGTGTGATTTACAAAAATAAAGAGTAAATATAATACAAATTAAGTCGAACCATTATTTACAACAATTAATACCAGAATATACACCACAATTTAAGAACCCAATGAATGTTCCTAAAAACAACGAAAGGCTCCTGCAATGTTAAATTTTCATATTATACCTATTAATATAATAATTCCAACTAAAATCTAACGTAATCAACCATTCATTCACATAAACATTTTTCAAATGCAAAAACATAGGAGCCTCAAATCATCTCATAAAAATTACTTCCAAAGACTATTAAAAAGTAGAACACCTTATACACCCTATTGAACAAAACTGAAGTACTATGTACTATTACTATGTATGTACTATAGAAGGAGATCCTGGAAGAGTGCCACTCCACTACCGTGCGCTTCTTAAGAAAATTCCTGGCGCGTACGACCGTACTATTAAATAATCTTCCTGCAGCGGAATTCCCTAGACGGTGCAAAATTGTAGACTACACATGTCTCTAAGGCCGGCAACATTACAGCTAACTTTGTGTTGCGGATGTTCTTACCATTAGGTGACCGGCTCGGTTGTTTGACTACGTCTATTTTACACAAGATCTCGTATATATCTTAAGTTTAACAGTCTCTTTTGGTTCATAGAGTCCTTTTCAGTCGGTCTTCCTGTGGGGTCGGTCTCGGGGCAGAAACGTAAGCGGCAGGCCGTGCTGCGGGCCGACGATGAGCCGCTGCGGGTTGAGCGGCGGCCGCGCGCGCGTCGCCGCCGCCGGCATCACGCGGTACCGCGACAGCAGCTTCGCGAGGCATACCCGTGACTGTACACGCGCGAATCGCATACCTGCAAACAGCACCGATTACTTTGTAAAACTTTCAAGTTTACTACTCATGTTTAGCAAGAACAAATTGTAAGTACTAATAGGATTAAAGTAAGATTGACTCTTGTCTCACCTATACAGTTCCGGGGGCCAGTTCCGAAGGGTATGAATGCACAGGGGTGGCGGTTCTTGCTGTTCTCCGGCGAGAAGCGGTCCGGGTCGAACCGCGTGGGGTCGGGGTAGTAGCGCTCGTCGTAGTGGATGCCGCGCACCGGGATCATCACGCTCAAGCCCTTCTCGAGAACGATGTCGGTGCCGGGGATCCGGTAATCGGCCATCGCCTCTCGGGTGAGCTCAGCAATCGGGTACATGCGCAGCGCCTCGTCGAAAGCTTGCCCCATGTAGGTTAGGTCTTTCAAGCTGTCGTATGTCAGCTTCCCATCGTTCTTGTCGAGCACCTCGAACACCTCTGCCGCCACCCGGTCCTGCACCTCTTGGTGCATCGCGAGCTCGTGCAGCAGGAACGCCATGGTGGTGGCCGAGGTTTCGAAGCCAGCCGCGTAGAATATGAACGCCTGCGCGGCCATCAGCGTGTCGTCAATCAGCAGCACGCGCACCCTCTCGTCCTCGTGCCTCTTGGAGTGGGTGATCTCGCCTGCATTGCGCAGCTCCAGCATCAGGTCCATGAAGTCTTTCCGCGAGGACGGCACACCGTTGCGGTCGCGTACGATCTTCTCCACGAGATTGGTGAAGAAGTCGTTAACTATCGCCGGGAATAACGACATACCGAACTTTTTCAGTATACCCGGGAACATGGTCTCGAGTTCGATCCCGTAGTTGGCCCCGAAAATAAGCTGGTCCATCTTGGTAAAGATATCGTTGACGTTGTTCAGGTCGATATCGATGCCGAAGGCGCAGGCGCTAATTGCGCCGATGGTGAATCGCTGCACCAGCGGGTACACGTCCTGATCGGGACTCGCGGCCACCACGGGCGCTACGTATTCGAGGAAGCGGTCGCCGCGCTCGTCGATCAGGTGGTACATATTGCGCAGCTTGCCCGACGTGAAGATGGGTGTAAGCCGCGTGCGCAGGACGCGCCACGTGTCCGGGTCGGCGTTGAATAAGTTCAAACCGAGGCCCTTGCTGCCGAAGGTGAATCCGCGGTCCGCGAAGTAGTCGAAGTCCTTGATCAGGATGTGCTTGACGACGTCGAGATCGCGCAAAAGCACGCAAGGATTCCACATGCGATAGAAGCCGATCACCTTCTCGTTGCGGAACGCGTCGTAGGCTTCCTTGTGGTGTTCGGTGTAAGTAGTGCGCCGCAGCGCGGTGGGCTTGCTGTTGCCGAACAGCGGCATGGGCTTGGGCCCGGCCACCCCACGCTTCTTCCAGTAGCTGAGCTTGCGAGTCACGTACCAGTAGGAGAACGCGACGAGTGCGGTGGTGCTCCCCACGCACACCAATAGTATATACAGGGCCAACTCAAGAGTCATCATGGTGGATACGGAATAATATACGGGCAACTTAGCTGGATACTATTTATATACTATTCTAAACAACTAATCTAGCGTGAATAGATAATAATGTGTTATTATCATAATAACATTATATAGAAAAAAATATGCAAATATACAGGACGTGGTCTGTAACTTACCTATGAATCCCATGATATCCATGACTCGGTCTGTCGCGATAATACCATGTGCTGGAGAAGGGTTTAGTCCCAATCATATTGCGCTTCTATTTGTAAAATCTCTATCCTAAACTGAATGTAATCCGATTACAATAACGCTATTTTTTTGTATTGGATTTCACAATTAGACCTGAATTATGATGAAAAATACCTTCTGATGTCATTTTCTGTCAGATTAGAGTTAAACTTCTTAGGCTTAAAAGTTTTTTGGGCTTAGTTCTACTTGTTAAGTTTATATTTAAGACAGAACTCAGAAGGTTAATGTGAACGGAGAGACATCGGCAGGGTTTGTTGTCTCTATGGGGGTCCCACAGGGGTCAATTCTAGGTCCGTTTTTGTTTCTTATCTATGTAAATGATTTACCGTACTTTGTAAAAGACACTTACGAAATTATTTTGAATGCTGGTGTATATTTGCTGGTTTATATTTACGGTTTTTTTTATAAAAAATACATTAGTAGGTTTAAAACGTTTATTAACTGTTAACATGCCGGTCGCCACGCAGAGGTCCCGGGTTCGATTCTCGGTCGAGCAGAAATTCAAATGATGAATTTTGATTGCTGTTACGGGTGTGGGTGTAGTATGTATAATAAGTACGTATTTAAAAAAAACGTATATATGTAGTTTATCAGTTATCTCACACCCATAACCCAAGCTTTACTTACTTGGCGCGGTGCGAATTGTCCAAGCATATTTATTTATTTATTATTATTTTTTAGCTAAAACACTCTAAAACGAAAAATAATACCTTTAAAACGTACTTTAAAATTCCTTATTTATAGACGTTCCATAAACCTCTCATAACAAAAGGTCTGATAAAATTCAGATGGACATAATCTTGTCGTCGCTCTCATGAATTTTTAGCCTAACACATAATACCGCCTGTAGCCAAGCCTCAAAAAAGTTTAACGTGGGGAAATTCGCTTTCAAAACAGAGGTCCAAGGAAAATTATAGAAGTCATGGCTGTATGGATGCATCGCCTTTGCCTATCTTCTTTACGACAAAAGTCAAGAATACAGTCATGAGTCAATCACAATCAAGCAAGCCGGGTCCGCTGCGCATGTAATATTTTGTACGTAATAATGCGCAGAGGACCCGGCACAAAGCGAATAAAATCAACTGTTCCGTGTGACGGCGGCCAAGTATTATTTATTTTATTTTATTTATTTATGTGTATCAGAGATTTATAGAAGGGATCAGGTACCTTTAAGTTAAGAAGCCGTTATTGAGCGTTTTAGACTTTTAGCGCCATTATGCTTTTATGAATAATGTTTATCAAGAACCATATTTGTTAAAAGTTAAAAGACAACAATTAACATATGACGACGTAAACAAGGCAATTTCAGAAGTGGTAAACTGGTTTACCGTTAATAATTTATTACTCATTGGCAAAAAGACAACATGTTTAAAATTCTCCTTGCCAAATGTTAGATCAGTACCCACTAATGTACAATTAAGAGGTCAATATTTGGATCTTATTGGTTCCACAGTATTTTTAGGCTTTACTCTAGATAGTAGATTACAATGGGGTCATCACATTGATAAACTGGCAAAATGGCGAGGTTCTTAAGCATATGCTGTAAAGAAGACACGATTTCTGATGAGGCTACAGCAAGGATTAGTTTACTTTAGCTATTTCCACAGTATTATGACCTATGGCATACTGCTGTGACACGCTGCCGACCGGCATACTGTATTTGTACTGTAGAAAAGGGCTTAGTACCAATTGTGACCCATAACTACACTCAGAGATAAATTCAAGAATATTGACTTTATGACAATGCCGTCTCAATACATATATGAGAACCCTAATCTATGTTCATACAGACATACACTTGTTTATGAAGAACAGTGATGTTCATAATATTAATACTAGAAAGAAAGATAAGCTTTATGCAAGTGCTTGTCGTCTAACCAAAGTCCACAAATAATTTATAGGTCAATGTGTACGCTTTTACAATAAGGTTCCAACATATACAGAATTTACCATAGAATAAAATTTAGAGACACTGTAAAAAAAATTATGTCAAAAAGGTTACTATAGTGTATCTGAATATGTAAATGACAAAAGTCCACAGGACAGTATTGCAGTTTTATACAGATATCTTAAGGAAATTATCCATAATAGTTCACACTCCCCACATTACAATTATGTAATTTTTATTACAAAAATAAAGAAAGAAAATGGTTTCCAAATAAATAAATAAAATATTTATTTATTTATTTACAAATATAAATATAGTGTATAATATTGTGCAAATTAAGTCGAAAGAGAACATTTTATTAACAACTTGGGCATACCCAGCAATTTTTGAGGTGGGGCAGAAATAAATATTTTATTATATAATGTTACCGGAAATGTAAATTGTATACAAATGATGATAATGAACCAATGTGAAAAAATGATTTGTCGTAGGTTCACATTTCCTAGCTGCAAGAGTCGATTTACAAAGAGCGATAATTTTTAAAATGAAGTTCCGAACGTTTTTTAATTGGGTCTAGCACTCGCCGGCGGCCTTCTGCGACAGTACGACGTTTTTGATAGATTCGGTTGTTTGACAAATTTTCAAAGAAAACAGTGCAATTAACACATTTCCAATTCCTGATTAGGAAATGTTTGAGATTGCTAGGAAATGTATACACATTTACATTTATTTCACACATTTTCGGTCAATTTTAGGCATCGTATACATTTTCTAGGAATTCTATATAATGACGGATTACATACATTTCCTGTAACAAACATATACATTTCAAGATGGCGGAGCTCCACAGAGGGTAAAAAAACCTAAATTTTTTGCTGGTCAGCGTGTGAGTGGGTTTGCTCATGATTTACAATCTATACTATTATTATAAAGAGAAAAGGTTTGTATTTTTACCCGACTGCGTCAGAAGGAGGGTTATGTTTTTCGAGCGAATGTATGTCTATTTCTTTGGCATGGGTGACAGCCCTAACGGCTTAATGTATTTTAATATGTGAGGTGTGTTGTTAGATTCGTCTTGGAAGTGTTTTTGCAGTAAAAGAAAACTAGCTCAAAAAATTTTGAGTAACTACGTATTTTAATTAGCTTTTAATTAACTCGTATCGTAATAATACTCATATTAGCATGTCGACTTTGATATATTGCCAATATTTTTCTTAGATTATGACACATATACAGAGATGTTGCAACTTCTTTGGTTGTGACTAATTTCCATAAATTGATATGTAACTTAATGGGACAGAAATGGCTTTAATAATATCTAAATAATAATAAGAACTTGTAATAAGTAATAGATTATAAATCTTATAGATACATATATAGGGACATGATCCAATCTGGTCAGGTTCCCCTGGCAGGGTCACGGAGGTCAGACGGCAGTCGTTCCACTGTAATTATCTGATCTGTCAAATCCTGGACCATGGTCAAGGCAGACCCCGGACCCTCGTGCGTGAGAGCACAACCGGGACATTAGCCAAGATGATTTTATAGATATAGAGGGACAGACGACGGGAAGCGACTTTGTTTTATACAATGTATAGATACGGCTCGTGACACAAAAGTACATGCGATGAGCGTCGCCAAGATGCTGACGATGCACAACATAAGCGGTTGCTAGTGGCGTACTTTTGAAGTCAATCACATACTCGTAATTAATCATTTAATTATATATTCCTTCATAATTATAAAACAAGTTCAAATGAAAAATATTTCTGAATAGCACGTTTTTATTGCGCGTTCTCTGTGATCAGTCAGAGTATTTCTCAAGACTAATAAAACGAGCCCAAACTCGATGGGTTTACCATGCGTAGTTTAGGAGTTCCTGTGCCCACCTTCCGTCTCCATCATCATATCAGCTCGATGGTATCAAAACATTGCATTGTCACCGAACTTACGTGAGTGTGCAAAGTTTCAGCTCAATCGGAAGCCGGAAAATTGGTAAAAATTAATTTGCAAGATTTTATTACAAACAAACATGGGGACATGTGAAACTAAAACAACAGCTTGTATCTAGTGCTCAGCCTGTACAGGTTGGTATGTGACAACAAGATAAGAGTTATTTTGATTTCACAAAAAATATATATATATATATCGGAGAGATTATTGATTACGTATGGACAATAATATACCTGTATTACGTGATGTTTTTGAAACATTTAATATGAAAGCTTAGTTGATAATTCATATATGTCGACGCAATCTTAAAGAGACAATCAATTGATGTTAAGTACGCGCGATGGCCGATAGATGGCGCCACGGCGCGAGCGCACCTGCCAGCAATGGGGCGCCAGCGTCTGACGAGTGCCAGCCAGACATTCCATTTACGATACGCGTGCGCACGCGCATAGTTTCTCTCTGAGCAATATTTACTTTCGATTATTTTGCGTCAATTATTTTGTACTGAAGTACCTATTGTGATTTTGAATTGCATTAACTTAATCAATACAGAGAGACAAAACGTTGTACTCGTTTCATTTAAAAACGTCATCTTGAGAATACCACACAGATCACGTATGCACCGTGTCCGATGCGCAAGAGAACAGTAACCCTGCCTCTTTTCCGACAAATATACATACACAACGATGTATTAAAATCTTTCTTTGTATACAGAATAGCTTATCAGCTTCTGTATAACACATTTAGGTGCATCGAAAGAGTGCAGTGATGACAAAAGTATGTGTAGTGAGCGAGGGGAGATAGATAATTGTTTTGATTAGCTGTTGGTTTAATTAAGGATTAGTTATTGTGAATGAGTATGCTATTGAATGGGTAATGTAAGACTAAAATGTATCTGTGTTTATGTTGATAATAAAAAATGTTTATTGATCAGAGTGTTAGCTTAAATATTTACTAAATATATGTTTTTTTTTGTTAAAGTAAATTTTTGTATGTGTATAATTTTTGCACACCTGGCGCGCAACGTGTTAAATTTATGATAAATAAATGTAGTTATTTTCTGTCGAATATACCGTCTGTGATATATTCACTACATATTATTATAAAACAAAGTGCCACGCCTTGCATTCTGGCTGTGCGCGATAAACTCAAAAACAACTAACTGGATGGATTTTCATGCGGTTTTCACTTTCATTTAGAGAATTCCTTCCGGAAGGTTTATATGCATATTTATTTATTTATTTATTTAATACTTTATGCACAAAATATACTGATATTATTATTGAGTAACCCCGAGAAAAACCGTGCAAAGCCGGGGCGGGTCGCTAGTAGGTTATAAAAATAGATATTCTAAGTACCTATTTATAGAATGTTACATATTTTAACTGCATTGCATAAAAAAGGATAAACTGTATTTTGTTTATTTTCTAAAGTTAAGTAGCTAATCATGTTTAGTATATGTTATTTACACACAAAATTTGTAATAGATAGTAGGCACAGATAAATTTTAATTAAAAGATAAGATATTTTATTTGCTTCCAAAAAGAGTTATACTCGTACATACATATAAGATGTAGGTACCTATTTATGTGACAAAAATTACTTGTTATTGTAATAATTTATTTTTTCCCAATAAGGGGACGTGTAGTGTGTAGCGTACGCCTCACTCCGCATTGGGGTATTTATCTAAGTTAGGCTAGGTAATTTGATTCATTAAATTATTACACGCCACTTTGTATCTTTTCTACGCACCTGTAAGCGCCACATTGCATTTATAATGAACTAGTGGACTCGGCGCGAATTCGTTCGCGTACACCTACTTTACTTCTAACTACCCTTTTTCTTGCTCATAAACCTTTCACTTGAATCACTCTACCTATTGTTGACAACCGCATTAAACGCCGTTGCGTAGTTTAAAGATCGAAGCGTAGATAGATACATAGGTACAGACGCGTGAAAGCGACTTTGTTCTATGTTTAGATAAAATCAAAAACTACTGGACTAATTTTAAAAATGCTTTCACTAATATGAAGCTACGTTATTCCCCCCCGAGTGAGATAGGCTACTCTTTATCCCGTGAATATAATAGGACCCCACGCGAAAGTTTACAGAGATCTGTAGCGCGCGGGTGAAAGCCGATGCGAATGGGTAGTAATAAATAAAAATAAAAATCATCTTGGCGTTAATGTCCCGGTTGTGCTCTCGAGAACGAGGGCCCGGGGTCCGCCTTTGACCAGGATCCAGGATTTGGCAGGTCAGGTAATTACAGTGGAGCGACTGCCATCTGACCTCTATGACCCTGCTACCAGGGGAACCTGACCAGATTGGATCATGGTTACACATCCAGTCGCCTGAATGTGCAGGTTTCATCACGATGTTTTCCCTCACCGTAAGAGCATCGGTTAGTATTCAACTAATGTACATAACTCAGAAAACAGTCATTGGTACATGGCCGGAGCGGGATTCGAACCCGGGACCTCTGGCTTACGAGTCGATACTGTAACCGCTCGGCCACCGACGCTCTTTTTTTTGGGTAGTAATAAATAAACTAACGTAATGTTCTAAACTTTATTACGCGGTTATTATCGGACATTTTATACGCGGTAAAATATCCCGTAAAACCGTAAAATTACTATAAAACATACAAAAATTATTAAAGATCAAAGATTTTCATATTAACCTAACAATTATTACTAACCTAATATAATGTAATAATTAATTAACACTTATATTTACAAAAGTAACACAGATTTTATAATTTTCGAAGACAAAGATATAAGGACCTTAATAATCACTGCCAAAAGCTTTGAAAAAGTTCAATCACTTATTATTTATTATGTAATACGGCAAGCGGGCCACCTGATGGAACGTGGTCACCGCCGCCTATGGACATCAGCAACACCAGGGGTGCTACCAATGCGTTGCCCGCCTCTAAGGAGACCTCTAATATACCTCTTGAACGAACCCATGTCATAGTCCAAAGGAAACACTGTGGCTGGGAGCTAATTCCACATCCGAATCGTACGAGCGATCAACTTTCTTTCGAATCTTCGCGTGGACACTACTAGAGGGTCTACGTAATAAGGATGAGTTCCTAGCTCGCGGCGGGTGGTGCCATGGCGGAAATGTGCTGTGGGCACCAAATCAAATAGTTCCTCAGAACACTCCCCATTGTCCAGCCGGTAGAACACACCTTCGGTCAGTCAGTGGTTCTAACTTGCTTGTTAGTATGGGATCGTCGACAATTCATTGTTCATTTATTTAGCTTTTGAACAAAACTTAAGCATGTATGTACTGTGTACTAAACTATTGAAGGTGAACCCGGATGAGTGGCGGTTCATAGTTCAAGCTTTTAAAATTTCCTGCCGCATACGACCTTTCTATGGCATGATTTTATTATAGCGATATTCCCGAGCCGGTGTGACATTGGGGCCTTCAAGTAACGAGCCTATTACACGCACGCACGCCTTCGCACACCTTCTGGTATTGCGGATGTCCATGGGTGGGGGTGATCACTTACCCTTAATTGATATATTTGCCTCCCTCTACAATGTCAATCTTAAGTCTAACAGTCTGTTTTGGTCCACAGAATCTTGTTTAGTCGCTCTTCCTGTGGGGCCGGTCTCGGGGCTGGAGTGTGAGCGGCAGGCCGTGCTGCGGGCCGGCGATGACCCGCTGCGGGTTGAGCGGCGGCCGCGCGCGCGTCGCCGCCGCCGGCACCACGCGGTACCGCGACAGCAGCTTCGCGAGGCACAACTTCGACTGCACAAGCGCAAATCGCATACCTGCAAAGGGGACAGATTACTTTATAAAACTTTCAAGTTCAACTCGTGTTTAACAAAAACAAATTGTACCTACTAACAGGAATAAAATAAGATTGTCTCTTGTCTCACCTATGCAGTTCCGGGGGCCAGTTCCGAAGGGTATGAATGCACAGGGGTGGCGGTTCTTGCTGTTCTCCGGCGAGAAGCGGTCCGGGTCGAACCGTGTGGGGTCGGGGTAGTAGCGTTCGTCGTAGTGGATGCCGCGCACTGGGATCATCACGTTCATGCCCTTCTCGAGAACGACGTCGGTGCCGGGGATCCGGTAATCGGCCATCGTCTTTCGGGTGAGCTCAAAAATAGGGTACATGCGCAACGCCTCGTCGAAAGCCTGCCCCATGTAGGTTAGGTCTTTCAAGCTGTCGTATGTTAGCTTCCCATCGTTCTGTTCAAGCACCTCGAACACCTCCGCCGCCACCCGGTCCTGCACCTCCTGGTGCATCGCAAGCTCGTGCAGCAGGAACGCCATGGTGGTGGCCGAGGTCTCGAAGCCAGCCGCGTAGAATATGAACGCCTGCGCGGCCATCAGCGTGTCGTCGATCTGCAGGACGCGCTCCCTCTCGTCCTCGTGCCTCTTAGAGTTGGTGATCTCACCCGCGTTGCGCAGCTCCAGCATCAGGTCCATGAAATCCTTCCGCGAGGACGGTACCCCGTTGCGGTCGCGCACGATCCTCTCCACGAGATCGGTGAAGAACTCCGTAACTATAGTCGGGAAAAACGACATGCCGAACTTCTTCAGTATGCCTGGAAACATGATCTCGAGCTCAATTGCGTAGTTAGCCCCGAAAATGAGCTTGTCCATCTTGGTGAAGATCTCGCTGATGTTGTGCAGATCAATATTGATGCCGAAGGCGCAGGCGCCGATAGTGCCGATGGTGTATCGCTGCACCAGCGGGTACACGTCTTGATCGGGGCTCGCTGCTACCACGGGCGCCAGGTAGTCTAGGAAGCGGTCGCCGCGCTCGTCGATCAGGCGATACATATTGCGCAGCTTGCCCGACGTGAAGATGGGCGTGAGCCGCGTGCGCAGGACGCGCCATGTGTCCGCCTCTGCGTTAAATAGGTTCAGCCCGAGGCCCTTATTGCTGAAGTTGAATCCGCGGTCCACGAAATTGTCGAAGTCCTTGATTAGGATGTGCTTGACGACGTCGAGATCGCGCAAAAGCACGCACGGGTTCCACATGCGGTAGAAGCCAATGACCTTCTCGTTGGGGAACGCGTCGTAGGTTTTCTTGTGGTGTTCGGTGTAAGTGGTGCGCCGCAGTGCGGTGGCCTTGCTGTTGCCGAAGAGCGGCATGGGCTTGGGCCCGGCCACTCTGCGCTTTTTCCAGTAGTTAAACTTGCGAGTCACGTACCAGTAGGAAAACGCGGCGAGCGCGGTGGTGCTCCCCACGCACGCCAACAGTATATACAGGACCATCTCAAGAGACACCATGGTGGAAACGGAATAATATAGGCACAATGTAACCGAAGACTATATATACTACTCAAAATCACTTATCTGGCTTGAAGCGATAATAAGATGTTATCATTATAATATCATCGGCAATTATATCCTTAGGTGATTCGTCACCCATACTAGATTTCTCTTAAAATACAATTTATGTGTGTGTATAGTAATTATTTTATTATGTCACTATCCTAAAGTCGATCAAATAATATCATGGAGGCCGCTGCTCATGATAGTGTCGTATGCTGTCTGACAATACGTCCAATATAACGCTGAACAGAAACGGGCTCAGCACAGAGCCCTGGTCTACCCCAACGGTAATAGAGACCGGGTTGGTGTCACCAACAGCAGTCGCGGTGCATGTGCCGGATAAGGACAATATAATAGGCTTCAGGTACCGACTTGGACCACAACGCCCACCAGATCATATCAAGAGGAACACAGTCAAAGGTCTTCTGCATGTCCAGAAACAGGAAGTGCAGAGGCGTGTTTTTAATTTATATCCCTCCATGAGAGTTCTTAGGGACGGAGTCTACGGTCCCACAAATTGGCCATACTGACACTGTGGTGTGATTCATCTTTTCAATCACTTGTTGTCACAAGGCATTTATCAGGGTTGTCATATTGGTGAATCATACTTCATATTCCAGTATTAAAATTTGTTTTTGCTAACATAGATTGTAATTACCTGTATTACTAACAAAGATGGATCTCTGTTGTATGAATAAATAAATTAAAATTGAAAAATTATACCGCGTAAATAAAGACACTGTAATAAAGGTATCTGATCCAATGAACATCCATGCTCCCCAACTCTGCATTTTTGTCAGATAGTATGGCTTGGCCGTTTCATAGATTTTGATGTAGCATCTTACTGACAATGATCTAATTCAGCTCACTGATCCGACTGACAACGCCCGCCTGACCGTCACCACAGCGCCGTCGTCGCGCGACAAAAAAAATTAATTATAATGAATGCCACCGTTTTGAAATTATGCACGAACATGACACATTTTGATACCTTGGATCATATTATTGCAATTTTCCTAGGGATCTCAAATTTTTTTGGTGATAAAATATAGCCTATGTTACTCGCTGTCGCTCAGCTTTCTATACCTCATCATCACAGACCGTAACAGTCCACTGCAGGACTTAGGGCCTCTACCACGAAAGGGGAGGTTATTGCCATAATCTCCACGCTAGGCAGACTGGTTGGAGATCGCAGTGTTTAAACATAACAATGTAAAATGCTGCTGCCCATTTTGCAGCCTACGGAGACTCTTGATCTTTTGCCTCGAAAACATTAGTCGCCTTATACGACACCCATGAGTGTAAGGGGTTAGTGTTATTCTATACTTAGGTGAAATAATTTCTAAAATAAATTAAATAGTTACATTACAAATAAACAAAACGACAAGCAAATATTTTCTATTTATAATATTAATATAGATACGGTCCGGAACACAACAGGAAATTACTAAAATACGTAGGTAGTGATTACGTATTTCATTTACACCTAAGTAGTATTTTTTATCAAAGTATATTGACAAGAACTTCTCTCTTTGTCCTCTTCTTGGTATTTTGGGAATTAATACGGTATTTAACTAGGAGTTGAAGAACTTACAGTAAAAATGGCCTTTAGCCAATGAGAATAGAGGAAATCCCAAATTATTTATACTTTTTAAGTCGCATAAAACGTTAAAAAGGAACACATTTGACGATGACGTCACGAGCATAGCTAATTACGGAACTCCGTTGCCTCTCTGATTTCAATGATTGAAATTATTACTGTTGCGATTATGTATGATCGATTGAATACTTTCAGTTTATTGCAATGGGACTTTGTCATCTGACGATACGGAATTGCAAAAGTAATAATTTCAATGATTGAAATCAGACAATTGTTTGCAATAGCGTTACGTTATTAGCTTACTGAGCGCGTTGTTGTATTGCACGCAGTGTGTCGAGTGTATGCTCCACAGCTGGCTGATGTACATTGACATTTTATGTATGGGCGTTTTATGCATTAGCATCAACTTTATGTAAATCTGTTGAAAAGGTGACAGACCGACGGACAGAGTTACGATGAAGCAATGTAGTATAAAATTAATTAGCAACTACACAAACGTGACGATAAATCGCCGATAAGACTACTTTTATAGTAATTTATTAATACCAATTCATGAACTGTCCTGATATCTTGATGTACTAAAGAAACCGTAATACTACTCGTGTCAATTAGCTTCGAGTGCAAGTTAGGTGCGTCCTAGGTTTATCAGTCGCAAAGAACGCGTTTGTTTATTTAATAAATACAATATCATCGTTACCAATACTTGTTACAATAATAATATGTACTAGTGGACACGGCGCAACCCGTTTGCGTACACCTGCTTCACCCCACCTCCCCGTTTATTTTGCTTAAACTTTCCTCTTGAATTACTCAATCACATGAGATGGATTAAAAGTAGATAAGTATCACATGGGTCACATGAGATACTTATCTACTGTTAAGATCCAATGTTATTATATTACCATGTGAAGCAATAAATGAATATGAAATATAGATATATTTTTGAAAACCGCATTAAAATCCGTTGCGTAGTTTAAAAGATCTGTGCGTACATAGATACAGTGTTAGAGAGGAGATCGAAGATGTTGTCTAACACTATGACTAATTTTATATTTGACGATATGCACCGTCACTAACTCACTACCACGGTGGACACTCGACATTGCTGTTCTGGCGCTATTTCTGTGTAGTCGCAATAAAGTTATTATAAAAGTATGTAAGAGCTGTTGCTGCTGCTGCTGATTGTACATGTATTACTTTTTGCCCGCAACTTAGAGGCAGGCAACACATTGGTAGCGCCCCTGGTGTTGCTGATGTACATAGGCATCAGTGAGTACTTTCCATCAGGTGGTCCGCATGCCTGTTTGTCTGCCGTATTACATAAAATAAAAATATCGTCAGAATTGAATACGGTTAGCCTTGTGGGGTCCGGCAGAGACAAATGTAGCACCAAACCCACCTATCAACGGGGTCATAAAAATGTATTACAGAAAATGTCCAGCAGAATTTTCTGTTGAGTATTTTATTTTACACTGCGATCTCCTACCCGCCAGCCAAACGCGGAGAATTTATTTATGTTCTCTCTCTTCACTGAGAGTCGTACCTTCCTTGCCACGTATAAAGAGTATTCTTTCTCTAGGACGATGTTACCTTGGCGATGTCTATCCATGGCGTTGTGTAAGGCATGTGGTGCGAATTTGGTTAGACCATCGCATGGGGCTCCGGCCTCTGGGCCTTCATACGGGCTAATGAACTGTTCTAGGCTTTGCCATCTGTCCTGGCTAGGTTTCCGAAGAACTTAATGACGCGGCGAAGAAGAATGGTCTATAAACGGATCTTAATACTATACTATATACATATATATATATACAGTTCTGCGCTCCTGGCCGCACATACACGTTTTAATTTCGAATGTTATATTTATTAAAACATAAGAAAATAATCATCGATGAAAAAAAATAGGCGGGGAATCGTGTGTCCATTGTTTTTTTTTATCACACGTTGATGTTCGTTGTCTGTAGCAAAAACGGAATTAAGGTTAAAGATTTTATGGCGATGATTTTTTGTGATTAAAAAGTTCATTGTCTCCGCAAGACTGCACTGCTCGTCTTCAAAATGCTTTTGGGAGGGATGCACCTCATTTGAACACCGTAAAGCGTTCGTATGCAGATTTGATCGTCGCCGTGTTTCTCTCTATGATGAAATTCGTGAATGTCGGCCCTCAACTGCGATCACTGATGAAAATGTGGCCACTGCCAAGCAACTAATTAAAGAAAACCGGCGTTTGTTGCCGCTGGATTCCACATGAACTCACGCCAGACGCCAGTAGCTTTCAACCAGCATGTGAAAAACATGCTCTTAGACCAATGGTCCTCATGTTTTCAAAAATGGTTTAACCGAATAAGACAGTGTTTAAAATATAATGGAGATAACTTCGAAAGCAATAAATTTATTACTTTGCATGTAAAATGTTTTATTAATGATTTACGCAAAACTTTCAGTGTACCCCACGTGTCGAGCTCTCGCTGAACCCTCGTATGTATTGTACTTTCGTTCTACAATTTATCTAAGTTTCAAATTAAAACTAATACACCTACTTTACACACTTCTAAATAACAAGAATTTTCTGAGTATCGCGATTCCTCAAAAGAAAAGATTACAGGATTTCACAATAACAATTTATTACCTACTCAATTACTTGGCGCATCTAATCAAGATTCCGATAAAAATTTGTATCGGAAATATTTGTTATATGTATCAGCAAATTCAGAATTTGCGTCGCTTTATTTTTCTTTCATACACAATATCTAGTAGTGTAATTTGGTGAACTAAGTAGGCTACAGCGGGAGGCCGTATCTATTTAATCCACTTAAAAAGAGTCACTACCTATTTGATGATTCATGGAAAAGTTTTAAGAACTGTCGATAACAAATGACAAATTATTGGCTTATCTTGTGCTCATCAAATAACAAAAGACAACGAACGCCATTTGAATTTTATTACAATGTGACTCAATAGAAAAATATATTTATTCCTATGGAATTCTTGGAAGCCTATGTTCAGCTGAGATGATGATGTTGCCATTAACACTTTAAAGATTTATAGAAAAAACTAACACATTTCGTTTACGCTAACTCTGGGTTTTTGGTTCATATCGTTATGTGGACAGGCACTCTCCTGTTATCGTAACACACATGGTGGCGCACGAGCATCGGTCCCTCACCAATTGCAAAAAATATATCTCTAATTGCAAAAATTAAAATTTATTCATAAGTGGATCGATTGAAGCGCTAAGGCCGCCTTTGCTCAATTGTCTCTAACTGATTGTAACTATACTGTATAATGTTTTGTATGAGTAATATATTGTTTTCCCATCTACCAATGACGCAGTGTGACTGAGGACATTGACACCAGAAGGGTCAGTGGACTCAGGAAGTAGCCAAGTTAGGACAGTGGACATGCCATCACCAAAATTGATATAATAAGACCACGCTAACTTCGAATCGCATATTTTAAAAAAATATCTGTATGGCAACTTATGCCAAGTTTTTTTTCCGTCACAGAACGTCATTCATAAAAATCATAAGAAACAATTTTATTTCTGTAGGATTGATTATTTTCGTGAGTTACGAAAAATATTATAAAATAATGGGCAAAACAATTAAAAAGGAAGTGCGGGAGATAATTTTCAGCATGATTAATAAATTAGACTAAAATTCAAGACCAAATAACTGAATGTTTACAAGAAGGACTGACAAGGGCAGATTATCCCCAGATTATTGCCATATCTACATTTTATAATTTTTTACTACTATCAGTCAATACGGACTTATCGTGGTCCTATTATAGGCCTTTGGTAGGCAACCCCAAAATACATCGACGCGCACTAGCAAAAGGAAGCTCACTGTCCATAATGACCTTTAACTCAATCACATCATGGTATCTTTTTAGGGTTTTGGAACCCCTTAAAAATTCAAAATTCTAAAAGGGTAACTTGTGTTTGGGCAATCCGATAGTATGTGCCACATTGACTGAATTGGGGAATTATTTAAAAATATATACGACAGACTTTCACTTTTCTGTTTTTCATTTGACAAACACTAGTCCCCAGTTTCTTGCATTCCATTTATTAGGGGCCGATCCGCCATGTTGTTCAAATGGTATGAAGGGTTGAAAAGTTCAAAGATTTGTTTAGAGTCAACTAATCAGCCGAAGAGCGTTACCTAAAATTCATCAAAATGTATTTAATTCAAATGAAGCAAATTCACCGTTATCTCAACAATGTAAGGCTCATGTTTACAAAAAGACGCGCGAATTCGCGGGTATTTCTTAAAATGCATATACACACAAAAATTCCGAACTACAGGTGCAAAAGGGTTCTCTGACTAAGCAGAGAAGTCTCTGTTTTCCAAAAAGAACCACAACAAGTCTCGCGAAGCGGTGGGGCGAGGGGAGTTCAGTTAGGTCGTCTTAGTCGAGGCGAACGCGCGTTGCTCAATGAACGTCACCGCGGCGTTTGCCGCGCAATGTTCGGTTGGCTATGGGGTTTTCGCATGAGAAATGAATCCGAATGGAACCTCAGAAAATATTTTACAAAAAATCTTTAAATTATTATAGAAGAATTATGTAGCCTATAAAATATTTTAATTAATCACAAATCTGCGTAGCTCGTTTTAATATAAAATGACAAACCAATGGAAAATTGGGCGTCAGGTGTTTTTCCTTCAGTACAGTTTCCGTATTGGTGGCAGGTTACTTCCACGACACGTTATGCCACATTCAATATTATCGTTGCCGCGCTCAATGACGGTTTTTGCGCCATTCCATTACAGATGGCGCTACTTAGACGTGCGGTCTGTTAAAATAAAGTCACTATACATCAGTCGTTTCTGTCCAACACCACGGCAGTATTTTGACAACGGACCTCACACCCTGTGCCATCAGTTGAATTTTGAAATCGCGAGAACTTTCACCTTTTCGTCTCTACCAACATTTTGACATTTCAATTTTAACAATGTGACATTTAAATTTCAATAACATAGGTTAAGACTACAGACTATCAAACTAGATAATGTCGTCAACGTTGCGCCGATTGGCATCATCATCGTCCTAGCATTTATCCCGGCCTCTGCCAGGGTCCGCTTTCCTACTTGGCACAAGAATGTTAAAAACAATATAATTTTTTTATAAATGAACAATGTTCGACATACCTTCCCATGCAGTTCGACGATCGCCATAGCGGCGTTGAGCATCTCCGCTCGCACCGGGTCCGCTCGGTCCGCCAGCGCTCGCTCCACAAAGAACCGCATGGTGGCGGGCACGGCCGGCGCGCGCAGCTGGGGCGCCAGCGCCGCCAGCGCCAGCGCCACCCCGCGCCGGGCGCCCCACTCGTCCACCGCCTCCTCGACCACGTGGCCGAACTGGTCCAGCCGCGCCGGGATCATCTGGGGGGCGATGATCGATATTCATACGAGGACAATGGAGCGGTTCTATCGTGCTATTGTGGGGGAGTGGAGGCTACCGCCTTGAAATAAAAGTTTTCAGCAGAGTCCCATACGCTGACACATAAGTGAAAACTGTATTATTGGAATAGTTTTTGGCTGATGGCCCTAAATGACAGCCTATTAAAACCAAAATAAAAATGAGACTCCCACGCATTGAGGAAATATTTTGCCGTCATCTTCACGCCAAGCGAAGGGGTAAGCAATACGAATATATCAAGAAAGGAGCAGCAGCTGACGAAAAAGGGAGATGTTGTAAGTTTGACGTGTGTAACTGTCTGTAGCAACATAGCTGTCGAATCGGTCGGATGGACTGATTTGGATGCGGTTTTCTTTATTTAAAAGTCAGTTTAATCGAGATGGTTCTTAGCCGTCTTTCATTAAAATCGGTGTAGTATTGTAGTCTAGAAAATATTTAAGTTAAAGTACACTTCGGGGGTTATCCAACTTACTCTGTCAGTTAGTTTTTTATCATACTAGTAAGGCATCTAACCGCCATCTCGCCTAGTGGCAAATAAGGATGCGGCCGAAGAAGGAGCATACCTGTCTAGGAACAGCCTATTCATTCTATTCTAGTTAGTGATAGTGTATTTTCACAACAGAAAACACCTCTGCTCATTTTCTGGTCTACAGAAGTTCCTATCCGACGAAAACTAGTCTCTAAATCGGCAATTGGGGGCCTACCACAGACCTGCGCCAGGGTGAGCGTCTCGCATAGCCCTGTTGCTAGCTATATTCTACTATAGCAGACGACCGCCACCATATGATTAGCCGACGTATCGGTTCGACATATAGTCAGCTACGGAGTGAAATGGTCCACTAGAACACATTTAAATTTTGGTAAGGGGTTCACTCTGCAATTAACTGGACATATCCTGGTAGCAGCGATAGGGTGCGGCGAGTACCAGCGGTATCACCGTATTTATTTTATTTTATTTATTAGGAAGACCAACAGTTTTATAATACAATAGTTATTCATGTAAGAAATAGAATGCCAATTATAGGTCTCCACAGATAGAAATCAAACTAACACAGATAATCCAACACAACAAAAAAATAAAAATAAAAGTGAGCACCTAATTAACATAAAAATGACAGATATCGGTCTATCTTTCTATAAGTACATAGCTATAAGTAAACTTTACATTTTTGCCAATTATAAACTCCAATATAATTTTAGAAAACGCTCATTGTTTAATAAAAAACTTGTTACTCAGCAAACGCCTCGCTGACACAGCGCTAGTGTTGAACAAATCAAAATCGAGTTCAATACTTTTGCAATTACATTGCGCGATTATGTCTGAACGACGGGAATTCCCCCAACACTGTAGTGTTTTTACAGACGATATCAATATCTTTGATAACAACTTGCGAGACAAAAAAAAATTAAAGCAAAGATTGTTATATGCTAGCACTGTAGAATAACTTGTTACACTCACCACAATCGTAGCAAATGAATTACTTAGGTACTACTAAGTATTGTTGTCAGTCGTAGCAGCTTACTATACTATTTATAATTTACATATGTTTAGGAAACTATAGGTCTATTTAAATATATTTTTGACTTTTTAATAGTAGACAAGACATACATTTGACCGCCATCTCACCTGTTGGTAAGTGCGATGCGGCCGAAGATGGAGCATGCCCGTCTTGGAAAATTAGTCAAAGAATGACTGTTTCTAACTAAAGAAAAAAATCAAGACAAAAAACTGACCGGCAACTTGTCCACGTAGATATCCTGTAGCGCTAGTAAGAGCGAGTCGACATCAGCCTGTTGGCGCTCCGCCAGCGCCGCCAGCGCTGCGGCGGCGGCTCGCTGCAGCGGCTCGGCCGGGTGTTGCACCTCGGCTAGCAGCAGCGGCACCAGGGCGCCCTCCCGGGACCAGGTCTGGGCGAGGGGCAGCGCCTCCCATAGCTCCGCTGCTAGTTTCCTGCCGGCCGAGATTGGCTAGTTGGAACGAGTTTGCAAGGGCATGGTGGCCCGTTTTTCTTTCGTTATCATATTGAAAAACATTACAAAAAGGGGTAACTTTGGGTTTTTATCGAGTGAAGTTCATTAAATCTTGTAATTTACAGCTCTCATCGTGTAAATGGTGAGGATTTTGGGACCGTCGCTTTTGCATAGGAGAGGCATTTGCTTGAGAGATTGGTGTTGCTAATGTCTATAGGCAACAGTGACCCTGTGAGTAAAATAACAACAAGTCGTAGGTGGCATCGGATACCCAGACTCATAAGCCGAAACACCCGCAAGCACAACGTCACTCACCGATTGTCGTCTGCCTGGTCGAAGGTGGCGACGAAGAGCCGCTTGGTGATGTCGAGCGCGTGCGCGGGCTCCTCCAGCAGCCGCGGCACGCAGCCCGCCACGCGCCACAGCGCGCGCAGCGCCGCGTCGCGCACCACCTACGCAGCCGGGTACGAGTTATACTGCTGGGCTAGGCGACCGTTTCAGATGCTTGGACCGAGTGAGCACCACCATGTACGAGTTACACCACCATCTCTAGATCATTTGAGATTTTTGCCAGAGAAACTCGTATTCGGCCATTTCACGCATAATGCCGCAAAACGTCCCATTCTCGAAATGTCTCTCTTTCTCAAAATTTCCCTTTCTTAAAACGTCCAACTGACAAGACGTATCAAACGATACACATAAAACTTCGTCCTTCAAAGGTCACAAATATTCATAGCTACATACATACTCTCAAAAAACATTATCCTCCTTCGTTTTGCGAACGGGACCTTTTGAGAAAGGAAGATGCTCCATTATATGAGCGCAGCGATGTTTTACGAATGGGATCTTATGAGTCAAAAAGAGCAGCACCACATAGTTTCATACCTCTAATTTCGAGTTTGTGATTCAGCTGTCAGAGAAAGTTATATTATTAGCCGATGGCCCCCAATAACATACTTTTATACTTCTAGATAGAGTATGAGATTCAGCTGCCAGAGAAACTCATATTCTCTAGTCGAAGGCTCTCGCGCAGGACCACATACTTTCATAACTCTAGATAGAGTATTTATCGTCTCGCTCCAACCACGTCCCTTCTGCACTGCCTTGGTAGTGCCCCTCCCCCCGCCTACCTCCAGCGGGCTCTGCAAGCCAGCCAGCAGCGCGGCGAGGTCGTCAGCGCCGAGGGCTGCGCGCGCGCCGCACTCCGCGGCCTCCAGCAGCGCTACGGTGCACGCGGCGGCTGTGCGGGCGCTGGTACTGCCTAACATTACGTGTTTAGCATAAGCACTGGGTATTTTGGCCGTGTAGTGTCCGGAAGAGTAGTTATTGCACAAATTCTATGAAAGGGTGTGAAAAAGCGACTAATGTCTTAGACCAGAAAATGGGAAGCAGCGTTTGTTGTTCTCCATATAACATTGGAAGAAAACTTATCAAGTCCCGGCCGTTGTGGTACAATTTCAATGTATTTCAAATACCTATGTCACCGTGCATACGTACGTTCTATAGACTACCAGGAGCGGCATTCGCAGCGCGCTAGCAAAACCGAGACTGACTAAGGTTAAACAATGCTCGCAATGTCCAAGAACTGGATAGGTGACCGTTTCGTACTTTGAGGCTAGTCGAACTTCAGCACCGCAAATAGATTGCCCCTCGTTCGGCGTGTTTCCTGATGCCGTCGGCGAAGCGAAGTTGACCGAGGTCTTTCCGGAGATTGGTCGACCAGTTCAGGGCCCCGAGACGGTGATGATATAAAGCACCAATACTCGCTTTGCTCAGGTTCCCCTGGGAACAGGGTCACGGAGGTCAGAAGGCAGTCGCTCCACTGTAATTATCCGATCTGACTATGACACATAATGATGATGTTTTTAACAACGTTTCTGTAATATCGTGTCGTCGAATAAATATACTTTCTTTCTTTCTTATCTGCCAAATCCTTTCCCAGTCAAGGCGGACCCCGGGCCCTCGCGCCCTCGCGCCATTAACGCCAAGATGATTATTACTCACTGATGAGATCAATAAGCAGCCGGAACATGTGGTCGATGGGGAACAGCTGGGGCTCCATGAGCGGCGCGGGCGGCGGGGGGCGGAGCGCCGCGTGCTGAGCCAGCACTGCCACCCCACTCAGCAGGGTCGTCTCGTCGCCACAGATGCCGGGGGCCGTGAGGGCTGCGGGGGGGTTGGGGGTACAAGTCAGCTTTGGTCGCACCGTCGCCATTAGGTGCGATGGCAATTAAGGTTTAGTTTATTTGTTCGTAACTTGGGTAGTTTCGTCCCCGCAGATGCCGGAGGCGGTGAGGGCTGCGGGGAGGGGTTTGGGGTATAAGACAGCATTGGGCGTAGCATCGATCATTATCAGATGAGATCGCAGTTTTATTATTTATTATTATAACTTCTTTCATACGGCGATTCGTAATAATACTTGTAGAATAAAAGAAAACCTTTCTAACGATATATCGTTTATCGTTTTTGGACGTGTAAGCTGAATTGCTGAATTATGGCTTGACATCGCCAAGCGTGATATGAGTGCCAACAAGCTCACCACTAGGATGATGATGATGAAGCTGAATTGTTCTGACCTATTTTTATACAAATTCTGTGCTTTGACAGCTCATAAAGATTTGATCAAATACCGTATTAAAGGCATGACATGCAGAATTTCATCTGTCCTGACAGAAGACAGATAACACACCTGTGGATTTGTTACTTGAAACTGCTCCGTAGATGTTATGAGCGATCTACTCGTTCGCCACTGCCACACATAAAAACAATCTTCCGTCCCACCCACCATGCTTTATCAGCGGGAACACGTAGCACAACCCCAGGCGGCAGAGTAACAAAAAAAACAGTCCCACAAACCTTGCTTAATGAGCGGGAACACATAGCACAGTCCCGGCGCAGTGAAGTGGTTGACCCGTGCGGAGGGCGGCGCGGCGACCGTGGCGCCGTGCAGCAGCGCCACCGCGCGCGCCGCGCCCGCCGGCAGCGGCTCCTGCTCCCACGCCGGGTCCAGGTCGCATTGCGGGTGGTGCAGTCTGGGGGGGGCCATAGTCGTGGTTTTAATATTGATATTATAAAGAGGGAGGGAGAGAGAAGACAGAGAGAGGAGAGAAGAAAGAGAAATAGATAGATTTCTCTTTCGCGAAAAAAATTAATTTATGTAAGTCTTTTTTTATACCACAAAGGTGGAAACAGTCGCTGCAGCTTATGGATGTTTGCAATATTAGTGGCATGACCCACGCGTTGTCGACCCCATAAAAACCTTATCACCCCTTTTATGAAGTAGCAAATAAACTCAAAAAATTATGTTATATTCCACGAGAATGTTTCCAAAATCCGAACTGTGCGCGGATGAAAACCACTGGGAACGGTTGGCAATAAATATAAAGAATATTATGACTTTGACATCATTTCGTACGTAGGATGTCCACAGCTGAACATAGGCTGACGCGATTTAAAATACATTAGGAGGCGCCACTGAAGCTTCACGTTCCGTTATTGAGGTCTAGTAGTTCCCGGCCACTCCCGGAAATATCTACCTCATAAAGCTTTCACAAATGCTATCTTATTAAGGTCAGTAAGAGTCAGGCGGTCGCGCCCCTACACATCGACAGCGTGCGTTTCACATAACATTCTTCCATACATTGGTGATACCCGCAGTCTTTGCTTCTGGGCTCCCTTTTCCCACTTCTGCACGCAAATTTGCAGCGTAATTCCCGCAGTATTATCCATCACGTGTGTACAATAGCTCGAAGAACAGATGGCCGATGGGGCAGTAAAGTTCTCGAGTTGCGACCACGTACCGGAAGACGCAGCGTGGGTAGGCCACCCACAAGATGGACCGACGACCTGGTAAATATCGCAGGGACCAGCTGGATGGGGAAGGTACAGGACCGGCCTTTGTGGAGATCTCTGGGGGAGGCCAATGCCCAGCAGTGGGCGTCTTATGGCTGATATGATGTGTACCGTACCTGACAGTAATCCTCGCGACAGTGTCCCCCAGCGTGGCATGGTGCGGCGCGGGCAGCAACGCGGGCCTCAGCTCGCAGTACAGCTGTACGGCCGCCAGCGCGGCCAGCGGGGACCGCAGGGCGGCTAACACTGCGGGCACTGCGGGCCGCGCGTTCAGGCAGACGGCTTCAGCGGAACCGCGCTGAACGGCAGCGAAGAGGCTCACGCCGGCTTTCACGTTGTTGTCCAACTGTTGGGGGGTACGGGGGGCGTTTAGTCGAGTTTTTGAGGGAATTCGTTTGAGACTAAAATCTAGCTATAGTTCATTCGCGATAAGAAAATAGTGAGTCATCATTGTCCGTCGGCCTAGCCCCGCCCCTCGGCCGATCGGGTCGTTGACCAGCCCGAGTGACCAGTTGACAGCAAAAAATAATAAAAATGAATATCTCACCGGTTGAAATAAACAGCATATGCTAGACTGGCTGCTAAGCAAAGGGATATCCTTGACTTTATTTTAAGGCTTTAATGTAAGACAATTAAGTTCACTTTTACTCCATTGTGGAAACATAACTTTACTCGCTATTTTCGTAACGCGAATAGACTATAGCCAAGATACAGTAAGTAATAAAATGTGTTCCAATAGCAAAAGACAACACAATGAGGGTTTTCAATATTTCAGATGGCGTTAGTGAGGCGTAAGGTCCATTGCCAAAATACTGTCGCGCTTTTGGACAGAACCATCTGCTATGAAATGACAAATCTATTCCAACCAATGACAGGGCTTTATTTTGTAAGCAGACCTTACTTTACAGTAGCGCTATCTCATGGATTTTGGACATGAATCGTTAATCGCGAATATCCCTCATTGAGCATGCTAACGATAATAACGACTGTGACAGCGGCGTCAGTTGCCTTTTCCTAGGAAGTTTTCCTATTGCAGGTATGTTATAGTTCCTTTAGTTTAGTTTCATTCATTGAGTATTATCGCTAACCGCTCAATTGTTTTTAGAAAACACATTAAAAACTTTAGACACTGGTTTCTGATGCAATAAACCATAGCCTCCTTCATCTTACAAGCCATGCCGTAGCACGGAACGGCAACGTCGCTGTGAATCGATTTACTCATTGTTTACATGTCAAAGTGCGGGAAAATTATGAATTTTATGATGATAAATTAAAAATGTATTGATAAAACTGTAAATAAACGCGTTTGTATGGACCATCTACGAAGGTAAATAAAAGTAAATATATTTATAATTGTGCTAAAATTGGATAATCCGATTTTTGAAAAACAACCCTTGACCATTTTTGTTATTAGTTTTTTACTTATTTCATAAATCAAATTCTATGTTATAATCATAATCTTTCTCTAACAGATGCAAAGGCGTTGTTGTATTTGAAAAATGCATTTAAAATTATGATGAGAACCTTAAAAATGGGAAAGTAGCTGTGTCGATGTTTTGCTTTCCAAAAGATGTAATTCTATTAAACAAATGGACTTATGCTATTCCCCGAGCATGTTGGAGTCCCACCGAAGGATCTTTAGTATGCAGCAAACATTTTCGCATTGTGAAAGTTATCACAAGTACTTTAAACCACGATCTTTGATTAGCCACGATGATGGAAGCGTTGAAAAAGTATGTAGATAGAATAAGTAAGTAAGTAGTTAGTTTTTATATACTTAGGTACTTAAATAAAAATGTTTAAAATATATTATACCTAATATTTAGTAAATTAGGCAATATTTTGGCTGGCATAGATTATTTTATTTCATAATAGCTTTTGGCCGCGACTGCGTCCGCATAAAATTCGGCTATAACGTTCCGGACCCGTTCCCGCGGGAATCACATTAAATATCGGGATAAATTATAGCATATGTGTTTTTTTTTTTTTTTGAATGGTGGCTCTTCAAGGCTTTTTAGACCCAGTATCACTGCGACCATTACTGATCTATTGTGATCGCCTCTTTCTACAATTCAGTACTAATTCCTATAGCTTCTAGCATATGTGTTATTCGAGGCTATATGCTATATAACTACCAAATTTCATTGAAATCCGTTTAGTAGTTTTTGCGTGAAGAAGTAACAAACATCCATTACGTACAAAACCAAACATACATTATATTTCGCATTTATAATATTAGGATAATACAATAGCAAGTAGGTAGATAAGTAAATAGTACAGGAATCTATCCAATTTCATATTATCTAACTAATGTATATACTTATTAATATAATTTATCACATAAATAACTAATAACATTAAACGACGACGACCGCGATGATAGTTTTACAGTAATCTTCAGATTCACTAAAATTAAAAAATGCGACTTTGTCAAACTTCTGCTCATGGCTTGTATGATGAAGGAGGCTATGAATAAACTGATACTGGATAAAGCCGGCAATAGTATAGAATCTCGGAGTGTTGAAAAACATATTCGGAAGTTTAAGATTGTCTGTCTTCAGTTGAGCGAAGTGAACCGTATAATGCTAGCTAAATTCAGTAAAATTCTATACTTTTTCGGGTACTGCTAGCACTAGAAGAAGAGTTTCTTACCTCCGCGAGCCTCTGCCGAACCGCGCTCTCCTTCGCCAGCTGCGCCTTTATCGCTTCCTTCTGCTTCGCTGACAGCGGCACCTGGCGGTTGAACATTCAATGAAAATGAGAGTCAACGTTTACGATCTTTCATTTATGGATTGGATACGGATTTAGAATCGTGTAGTTTCAAGCAATGCCATCTAGCGAGACACACCGGAATTAGCTTGTCAGAGGGCGTGCACTCTACTGATTAAGTCCGCTAGAGCAGGGTCAAAATTTGTAGAGTATTATCTTAATACCTATATTCGGAGATGAAATTCAAGATAAAAAAAGTAAATAAATTGTCCCTATAAAACATTAAGCCAAGGGGTGGAATTGTTTAAAATCATTAAAATACTGATAAAAATTCAAAATGAAATAAAACATATGAATATAAAAAAAAACAATTTAAATAATCCACCATTTAGGTTTCTTATAGTGGCAGTTTGTTTACTCTTTTGATCTCGAATTTATGTCGAGTGTAGACGGTAGTGCAAGCCGTACCTCCTTGGTCTTCCCCTGGCGGCGGCGCTGGTCGTCCATCTCGCGGCGCAGCTGCAGCTCCTCCAGCTGCTCCTTGTAGCTGTACGCCTTGCTCTCGCGCTTCAGGTTCATCTCCTTCGTGTCCTCGTTGCTGGGGACGGCCGACAGCCAACAGGGTACGGTCAAGTGGGATTTCACAATGATAATAATGACTGAGGTTGGTGTCAGTTGACATTTCTACAGTACAAGTTTTCCTATTGGTAGGTTTAGCAGGTAGTACCTACTACCTGCTAAACCTGAGACACAGACAAAGACACCTGTCTTATCTATTTCTGCCGCTAAGCAACAATGATTGCGTTGTTGTGTTCCGGTTTGAAGGATAAGGTAGCCAGCGCAATCACAGTGACAATACACCTGCAGTTTTTTGTCTGCAACCCAAAGGTATTAATCGTAGATGCTACGGGCGCCAGTTACCGCTTACCATCAGGTGGGCTGTCTGCTCGTTTGTTACTGCGTAGGATAAAAAATAACCTAACAGGGTGTCACATGTAAGTACTACATAATATTGTAAGATCTTTGGAAAACTGATTTCTACGCTGAAATACTTACAAACGAAACACAGAGAAAACCCGTCAACTAACAATACAATACATAACTACGAATACGAAAGCTGGTCTTAAGCGACGATACGGCCGAAGATGGAATCAACCTATTCACTTTATCATTTAAGCTGTTCGGATTATATTGACATTGAGACATATTATATCAGAGAACTGGATCCAGTACTTACCCCGGCACAGCGCTCTTATCATACAGCTCGCCCTCCGGCGTGAGGTAAGTGAAGTACTCGTCGCGGGTGATCCTGGTCAGCCCGGGCGCCGCGAGGGGGCGGAGCGCCGCCGCCGCCGCCGCCGCCCACAGCGACGGCCCGCCCACCGACACCAGCGTCGACACTACGCCTGATACCGTCTGGGGGGAGAGAGGGGGTACGTCTTACAAGGACAGTCCCGACACCAGCGTCGACACTACGCCTGATACCGTCTGGGGGGAGAGAGGGGGTACGTCTTACAAGGACAGTCCCGACACCAGCGTCGACACTACGCCTGATACCGTCTGGGGGGAGAGAGGGGGTACGTCTTACAAGGACAGTCCCGACACCAGCGTCGACACTACGCCTGATACCGTCTGGGGGGAGAGAGGGGGTACGTCTTACAAGGACAGTCCCGACACCAGCGTCGACACTACGCCTGATACCGTCTGGGGGGAGAGAGGGGGTACGTCTTACAAGGACAGTCCCGACACCAGCGTCGACACTACGCCTGATACCGTCTGGGGGGAGAGAGGGGGTACGTCTTACAAGGACAGTCCCGACACCAGCGTCGACACTACGCCTGATACCGTCTGGGGGGAGAGAGGGGGTACGTCTTACAAGGACAGTCCCGACACCAGCGTCGACACTACGCCTGATACCGTCTGGGGGGAGAGAGGGGGTACGTCTTACAAGGACAGTCCCGACACCAGCGTCGACACTACGCCTGATACCCTATGGAGGGAGAGAGGGGGTACGTCTTACAAGGACAGTGCCGACACCAGCGTCGACACTACGCCTGATACCCTATGGAGGGAGAGAGGGGGTACGTCTTACAAGGACAGTCCCGACACCAGCGTCGACACTACGCCTGATACCGTCTGGGGGGAGAGAGGGGGTACGTCTTACAAGGACAGTCCCAACACCAGCGTCGACACTACGCCTGATACCGTCTGGGGGGAGAGAGGGGGTACGTCTTACAAGGACAGTCCCGACACCAGCGTCGACACTACGCCTGATACCCTATGGAGGGAGAGAGGGGGTACGTCTTACAAGGACAGTCCCGACACCAGCGTCGACACTACGCCTGATACCGTCTGGGGGGAGAGAGGGGGTACGTCTTACAAGGACAGTCCCGACACCAGCGTCGACACTACGCCTGATACCGTCTGGGGGGAGAGAGGGGGTACGTCTTACAAGGACAGTCCCGACACCAGCGTCGACACTACGCCTGATACCGTCTGGGGGGAGAGAGGGGGTACGTCTTACAAGGACAGTCCCGACACCAGCGTCGACACTACGCCTGATACCGTCTGGGGGGAGAGAGGGGGTACGTCTTACAAGGACAGTCCCGACACCAGCGTCGACACTACGCCTGATACCCTATGGAGGGAGAGAGGGGGTACGTCTTACAAGGACAGTGCCGACACCAGCGTCGACACTACGCCTGATACCCTATGGAGGGAGAGAGGGGGTACGTCTTACAAGGACAGTCCCGACACCAGCGTCGACACTACGCCTGATACCGTCTGGGGGGAGAGAGGGGGTACGTCTTACAAGGACAGTCCCAACACCAGCGTCGACACTACGCCTGATACCGTCTGGGGGGAGAGAGGGGGTACGTCTTACAAGGACAGTCCCGACACCAGCGTCGACACTACGCCTGATACCCTATGGAGGGAGAGAGGGGGTACGTCTTACAAGGACAGTCCCGACACCAGCGTCGACACTACGCCTGATACCGTCTGGGGGGAGAGAGGGGGTACGTCTTACAAGGACAGTCCCAACACCAGCGTCGACACTACGCCTGATACCGTCTGGGGGGAGAGAGGGGGTACGTCTTACAAGGACAGTCCCGACACCAGCGTCGACACTACGCCTGATACCCTATGGAGGGAGAGAGGGGGTACGTCTTACAAGGACACTCCCGACACCAGCGTCGACACTACGCCTGATACCCTATGGAGGGAGAGAGGGGGTACGTCTTACAAGGACAGTCCCGACACCAGCGTCGACACTACGCCAGATACCCTATGGAGGGAGAGAGGGGGTACGTCTTACAAGGACAGTCCCGACACCAGCGTCGACACTACGCCTGATACCGTCTGGAGGGAAAGGGTCGTGGTGTTACGTCTTGCAAGGTATCGATGCGATACGAGTCTAGCCAAGATGCCAATCGCTTCGTAGCGATTCTATTGCGATTGTAACTTGTCAGCTCCGTTCGGAAACAGCTCGTAGATCGGCGCCGTACTACGAACGTTGCAAGCTAGCCAAGCGCAATGGGTTAGTTCCGATCGTCAATCGCAATAGATCGCTACTACGCTATGAGAGTTTTCACGATTTCAGATGGCGCTAGGAGGCGTACGGTCTATTGTCAAAATACTGTCGTGCTATTGGACAGTAACGACTGCTGAAAATTGACGAATCTGTTCCAGCCAATGACAGGGCTTTATTTCGATAGCAGACCTCACGTCGCAGTAGTGCGATCGTGGATTTCGAAATCGCGAATCCCTTCATGGGCATCTTGGCTAGACCGTCTTGTCGGCTATGTTTGGCCAGCACTGACAGATCGGAGTCGTACTGCGAACGCTGCGAACGTTGCCGACAAATTCGACGAATCACTACTAAGCGATTGGCATCTTGGCTGGACCCGCTGTGAGGAGATCTTTCGCAGCCATATTATGCTACGTACTATTAAGGAAGATAATGCTCGGCGCTCCTTGGCGCCTTGCGGCAGAGCAAGGGATCTTTCGGCATCCTTACATGTAAGTGCACACTAACCGCAAGTATGCCGGGTATCCGCGCTTTTAGGTTTTTTTTTTATACCACTGAGATGGCAAATAATCTTACAGCCTGCGTTAGGTAAGTTAACCACAAAAAAAGCGCGCGAGGTGCAGGACGCGGGCACTTTATATTTTATTCATTAATAAACAATATCTTGTTTAATTAATTTATAAGATTTTACTCCACTGTGAAAACACATTTACTCACTATTTTCTAAACGCGAATGGACTGTAGGTCTATTTCCAAAGCGTTATCATTCTGTTTTCTGAAGCAGCACATCAGTCTCTTTTTCCGCCACATTCCCACCCACTCCGCATCTAGCGGTCCGAGTCCACAAAGACACAAAACACCAACTTACCTCTGTAGGCGTATAGTGTTCGATATACTGATCGATGAGCTTCTGCGCGTGGTATGCGACCAACCGGCGCGGGTCGAGCTTCAGCCGCGCAGCCAGCCGCAGCCAGCCGCGGCGCCCGCACGACCCGCACACGGGGTGGTGGCAACTGCGGAGCGCCAGCAGCACTAGCGCTTGGCTGTCCTCTAGAGGGTACTCTGGGGGGAAACGGAGGTTTTTGAACGGGTGAGACATGGCAGTGAGGGAAGAAAATCCATCAGATGCGGCTACTAATACATGAGGTCCGTTGTCGAAATACGGACACAAACAACTGCTGTAAAGTGACAAATCAAATTTTGCCAATGACTGGCCTTTATTTTGAGAGAAAACCTCACGATTCAGTGGTGCCATCTGGTGGATTATGCGATCGGGAAAGCCCTCATTGGCGAATCTATTACAACAAGGGAGATAAGAAAACAAATCGAAAAGGTACGTCGCGTGTAAGTCACGCCTAATATAATAATAGGGGATCTAGCATAGAATTGAAACTATTCTAACAAGCTTCGGCATCTTGCTCGGACCTACACCAGCGACCCACAAATATAAAATGAATACAGTGGTATAAAGTAATAACTGGCTTGGAACCTTTAACAAATGCATTTATGAAATTAAAAGGAAATAAATTGGTATTGACCGACTACCCTTCCAAAATAATGTTTTATTATCAAAAGTCTGTGTGCAAGACATTTGTATCTTTGTAAGTATTTATTTCACATACTTCACAGAGAGACAGAGAGAAAGAGAGAGGGAGAGAGAGAGAGAGGGAGAGAGAGAGAGAGAGCAATCGAGAGGAGAAATAGTCAAAACTCACCTTTATATGAGCAGATCGCCTGAACGCATTCGAGCAACATCTTCCCCGTGACTTCTGGTCCTTTCTCTCCATCTGATTTCTCCTTCGCCACTAGGACTTTGCCCTCTTCCAGCACTTCATCCAGCTTTTGCAGCAGATGCCTGGCTATGGCCGCCCGGCTGGTCTCTGCCAGCAGTTCCTTGGTCTCTTGCAATGCAGCCGCCCTCACTGGCTTCGAGGTTGACAGCAGTACCAGCACTAAAGCCCTGTACACAGGCGAGTTTTGCTCGCTGGCAACACTTTGGTAGTTTCCCAGTAACGTCCTGCATAGCCACACCACCTGTATTAGGACTATAAAGGGGTGACTGTTACAGTGATGCCCGGCATTTGCACCGCACCGCATTATAGGCTTTAAGGATAGCCAGACAAGCATTTTGTGTGATTGTTTCAAACGAGTACAACATAGAACAGGTGCAAAATAAAATTGTTTTTTTTTTTATGATGTGGATTTTTGAAAGACTTATGCACGATTGGACTATACTTAGCCGACTCTTAAGTTTATTTTTAGTTAGAGTAGCCAGGCATTTGGCCGCCTCACCTGGTTCACAGTCGAGTCACAAAATTGGTGTCATAAAGTTAAGAGTGACCTAGCGAGTTGTGTGTGAATATCTTAAAATAACTTAAGCGTCGTGTTAACTTTAGTGCAATCGGGTATTAAAAACAAATTATGTCGTCAACGGCATAAATAGCTGACATAGAATAATAAAGCTTAAGAAGCGGGGTGGGAGGACTCCGAGGACGGTGGTGCCGTGAAATGGTGGCCGAAGTTTGCGGTTTCCCACTGCCCACAGGGTGGGGTCGACACATCAACAAGTTTGCGTTTAATGTATGTCAATAAAACGATTTTCCTCGAGTCATAGTTGTTTATGTTACTCAGTTATTAACTGTCAGATTATAATAAATAATCATTTTGGCGTTAATGTCCCGGTTGTGTTGTCGCTCACGAGGGCCCGGGGTCCACCTTGACCATGATCCGGGATTTGGCAGATCAGATAAATAACTGTTCCATCCCTTTCTTGAATGCCTTTAATTAGTTACAGTTTATTACGATGACGTACTATAAGAGTATTGTATAACTATCTTGAATAACAAAAATTGTCGCAATTTTTTTAGTAAAATTAATAATTTTCAATTTTAACTGGTCCGCCCACCACATCACGCTACCACCATCCCAGTGCCCCAATCCAGAAAGCATAGTTACCGTCGTCGGTGGCGGCTGCGATGGTCCGATCGTGTAGTAGGACGTGCTTGTCTGTGTGCACGAGCGCTGCCCACGCGTGGGGCGCCCGCGCGGGGAGGTCCCTAGCCCCGTCCAGCAGGCACACCGCGAGGGCCGCGCAGACGCCTTCCATCACAACCAATGGCTGTTGGATTGAGGATAAGATCAAGTTTGATAATTCATCCACCCATCATATTACTCTCGTGAACTAGAAAATCGATTAATTCCATATTCTCTGATATAAAAAATATTGTCTACACCAGACATATTTTGTGGCGATCGCGAAGCGATCGTGTGGATGAAAATAAATAAACACAGATGCAATCATTGTTTTATTGGCTATAAAACCGCGATATCCTAATCAAAATCGAAAGGTATGCCGGAAATGTATGAGCGTATATGAAAAATATGGGGTGAATCGATTTGCACATTATTTTCCCATAGGGGTAGGTGTACAACACATTGTCCAGAAAGTAATTGAGTTAAATACTAAAATTCGTTCTTATTGATGTCTAAGCGCGTGAATAACGGATTTGACATTGGACGTGCCGTTGAAAAGTATACTTTTCACTCGCGCACGTGCAACGGTGGTATCATTTCTATTGTATGGGTAACAGGGTCGAATATCACTCGCACCCACAAAGCCGTGAATCTATGTCACTAGGGAGAAAAGGCAATAGGCTAATTGCTCTCTCAACCATTGAAACGCAGCGACGGCGCGGAGGTCTAGGCGGTCTTCAACAGTTAGCGTCGTACTTTTGACTCTTAAGTAATTTAATGAGTCTTTATTGTATAGTTAGTAGAGACGAATATCGCTAGCATATTCAGACCCGCGATCGTAGATCCGGCGCCGGCGACACTCGGGCGCGGCGCAGCGCATTCTGAGCCTTTATTACATGGTCAATAGAGTCGAAGATAGCTTGCAATCCTATGGGCCTTAAGGCTTTACAGCCCATCTCTCTGGGGAGGGAATCCATGTCTCTGGGGACTAAGAGATTGGTGATCTATCTACGAACCTGCAACGGCTGCGCGGCGGCCTTCTCAACAGCTTTCAGAAGTAGTGGCAGCAGCGCCTGCGCCTGCGCCGGCGACGCCCGTGCGCGGCGCAGCGCGCGGGAGACCAGCGACGCGTACGCGCACCGCACCGTCTGCGTTGTGTTCTTGGCTGACAGGTTCTTCTGTGGGGGGACGGGGGAGCATTAGCGTTGGTTTTAGTCAGGGTGGTTGGAGAGGTCATCTATTCTTATAAGTATAAAAAATATATTTTGAAGTACAAATATTTCAATTATTTTTAATCGAGCATCATTTAATAATTGCTTATTAAATGAGGGTTTTCACGATTCCAAAATCGACGAGATGGCGCTACTGGCGCCTGATATCATAATAAAGCCATAGGCTGTAATAAATTTGCATTTTACAGCAGTTGTTTCTGTCCAGTAGCACGACAGTATTTTGACAAAAGACTTTACGCCTCACTAGCGCCATCTGACATCGCGAAAACTCTCATGGCTAGACCTCTGTCTGGTAACATGAACCATTGATACGTATTCCCATTGTTCTTGATTCGTATCCCAGTTGAGCGCAAAAGCGATCGAATTACAACTTAATGTTCTTCGCATACGAACGAAATTTACATAACAAAATGAAATCAAATGCATTTCGATTGCTTTTACCCTCAACAGGGATACGTATCATAGGGCTTATGGTAATACATCGTACAGAGACACTAAAATAGAGTCGCTTTACGAATTTCGGATTTACATACGCATCCGAAGAGCGACTTTATTTTATACAACGTAAGGGTTAGTATCATTTGTCTAATTGCCTCCCGGCCCTGCTGCAGTGGAGATCATAATCTGGCGGATTCAGCTCGCCGTAACCGTGCTGTTGTTGCCAAGTCTACAAACGGCAGGTCTTCATTTATTATATTCTTTTAAAATGATATTCTGTATAAGACTGTTTGTTTCTAATAAATAAAAAATATCCCCACCGTTCCAACTCAAAATTCCGACTCAAAGAGACTGTCTCTACGTTCAGGCAGCTCGAACCGCCCGTCTTATACCTCAAGTCCTCAATACAATACCTGGAATATCTCGACGACGACGGGCGGCAGCTCATGATCGGCCGGCAGCGCTGCCAGCCAGTCGTGCAGCGCGTCGAGTGCGGCCACCAGCGTGCGCTCGTGCGACTCGCTCTCGAGCACTCGCGCCACGCCCGCCGCCGCCGCCGACAGCAGCGACGACCGCTCCGAGTCGGACACCCCCGCCGCCCCCGCCGCCGATAGGGTGCCTACGCCCTGGGATACACGAAAAAAACAGGAATAAGGACAAACGAGCAGACGACTCAATGATAAGTGGTAACTGTAACCAACATCTACGATCCGCGCATTTAGGTTGCAGGCATTAAAATGCAGAACCGCAGGTGTGTTGTCACTATAAGGCATTATCTCATCTTGGCGTTAATGTCCCGGTTGTGCTCTCGAGAACGAGGGCCCGGGGTCCGCCTCGACGGTTGTCACTATAAGGACTAAGATGAAATGCCTAATTGTGCTGGCTACCTTATCCTTCAAACCGGAACACAACAAATGGCGACTGAAATACATAAGGCGGTGGTACACCCCCAGGCGGACTCCTCAAGCTTGACAGAGTCCTCCCACCTGATGGGACCTTTCAGATAGGTAGACTTGACTGGGATTCCGCCACGATATGAGCCTGACAGGATACTGCTTCGTGACCGCAAGTGCCTGTCCTGCTAGCTCCCGGCACAGCCGATTGCGTTGGCTGAGGAGGACGCCTTTCTGGACTTCAGTTAAACTTGTTTCTTGAAGGTTTTTAATGTCGTAACGATCTGGATACACCTTAGCACGCTCATACTCACATTGAGCACGGCGATCTTGTCCTCGCTGCTGGTGAGTTTCCCGCTGGCGCCGTGGTACTCCTTGAAGGCAGCTGCGAGCAGCTCTGTGGCGGCGGCGGGCCCGCGCGCCGCCAGCAAGCGCAGCGCGCGCGCCGCCTCCGACCGCACCCACGCGTCGCGAGAGTGCAGGTTCACTAAGGACACGGGGGACATCCTTACTAATCCTTAACATATCAAACTACGGAGAACGCTTGTCGCCACCTCGGCCTCTATTGGACGTGACTGTCCTACCGCGCAGTAACTCTCAGACGACTCACGTATAGGACTTCCCATGACTTATCTCATTTTGATTTCTGTTACGGTAAAATAAAGTCGTTTTTCGCGTTTATCTGTACGTCCGCTAACTCTTAAACCACGCAACGGATTTTGATGTGGTTTTCACATCGTTTAGAGAATTTCTTCCAGAAGGTTTTTATGTTGGTATACATTCTCTTTTACCGCCAGCGAAATCGAATGGAGTTCGTTTTGATTCTGCTAATCTAGATAGTAATCAACACATTCTCATTGGTAATAGTATAATAATTATTTTGTTTTATTTACTTAAGGAAAACCAACAGCAATGATTACAATTTAAATAACACTGGAAGCACAGTGCCAATTACAGGTTTCCACTAATAGACATTGTATAAACTAATACATACTTAACTATAAGTTAAGCATACCGAACAGTCTATAAGACTACAATTTCAAACTTTTACTAAAATACACCTACAATACCCGAAAGTAATGCAACAATAGTTAATAAATAATATTATTTAAGAAAATGCTACAACGTGTCGAAGTAATACTTGAGTATGCGGTTTCTCGCTGACTCACACCTTGTGTTAAATAAATCAAGGTCATTCTCCTTGATAAAACATTAAAATTATTAGTTGCTCGCTATAGAAAGGTGTTCTTTCTGTAGTTGGTAGAAGCTTCTGGAACACGCAATGGGTCATTGCGTCTAAAGCATCTCACAGGTGTCTTAAAATATAGACAAGAAAGAAGTTCAGGGCAGTCGACAACCCCAGACGCAATTTTGAGAAGCATTGTCAGATCAGCTATTTCCCTACGCATGAAGAGAGGAGGAAGGTGGTGTTTCTTGCACAGAGAAAGGTAATGTTCCGAACTATAGCGTTGGCCCACCCGGTAACACACTATAATTCTATAATTCAAATTATAATTACAAATTATACTATAAATTATTTAAATTATACGAGAACACCTATCAGTCGGATCGCTAGTGGTTGAATATTTGTGCTGTTGATGCCTTTTTTTTACGACTAAGGTGGAAAACAAGAATACGTCCGGCTTGAGGGTAAGCAGTTACCAGGTAGTTTTAAGATTTCCGTGTGTGTTCACTATACTTTTTCTCAAAAGATACAGGATACAGGCTTACCAGTGGTACAGCAGCCTACCTGTTCAGAAATATAAACTTCAACTACACATCGTCTGTTTAGACAGAACTACAACATATGGCAGTGTGCAAATAAAAAATTGTACTCAATTTCCCTGCTAATCTATAGGTGTAACGTTTACCTATCTAGTATTGTCCACCTTCCTTCCCATCACTCCAAGAACAGTCACCAAACTGTACTTACCTATCAAGTTCTTCCCGATATCGACGGCCACGCTGTCCATGTCCAGGTCCAAGGCATCGATGACCTCTCCCACGGCCTGCACCACTGTCTCGGGGCTTCGCAGCAAGGCCTTATGCAGGGCCGGCAGCAGCGCCCCGCCGGCGCCCGGCAAACGGATCAGGGCCGAGCACGCGCGGATGTAGTTCGCGTTCGGACGTTGCTTCACGCTCACCAGACTCTTTATGAAGCACTCCAGCATCTTGTCCTGCGGTTGAAAGATAGGGTTTATCATACATATTTTAACATTCCCACTGCTGCAACTTTTGACTGTAGGCCATGTCGCTAAGGATGACATGTATGCCAACAAACGCAGCAAAGTGGACAAAGAGAAGTAGGAAGGCGGCCCCGGGCCCAAGCGCGGGAGAGCACAACCGGAATAGACGTCAACCGGAATAGACGTCAACATGATGATTATGACACTTATAGTCGACTGATCGCGGCGGAATCCGTTCTGTTGGTCGCTGAGGAGATCGTTACGTTTCAAGGTGAGTCAGAAGTTTGTTATTTAATGCACGCTCCACAATATCAGAGTATGGAGGTGACCGAAATAGGGTGGTAGTTGACTGGGGCTGCGCGGCGGCTATTTACGCACGATGATGTTGTAATTGATACACAACAGTTTGGGCTTTATAAGATTACGAATTCAGATCGCCAATTGCTAAAATCACAGTACCTTATGGTGCGCGAGCGCCGGATCGTGGCTAGCGAAGGCAGCGAGCGCGACGGCGAGGTGCGGCCCGCCGTCCGGCGGCTGCGCCAGCAGCGCTTGCGGCCAGCGCGCCGCCACCTCCGGCGGCAACAGGCGCCAGGACGTGTGCAGCTGGGGAGAGCCGATTCAATGTTATCAAGATCAATAACATGTGACAGAACAGTAAAGGATTTTTCTATAATCTTCAGAGATTAAGATTAAAGTGCTCAACACACGCAAAAAAAATGTTGACATAGTCTTAGGTGCCTAGTCAGATGTCAAGTTGGACCTGTAAGATACTGCTACATCTGTCGGATACCACACAAACAGGTCGCTATCACATATATCTATCCATGTGCTTTTGACAATAATAATCACAATGAATGAAAACTACCATCTCACCATAGTGTAAGCTTTCTCGTTGAGCCTCTTATCGCCATGTGCGGTGACCACAGCGAGCAAGTTTGCCTGAACCAGCACGAGCGCGCCGTAGTCGACCACCGCGTCGTCGACCGCGGTCCGCAGCGCGCCGTCCACCACTACTGTGCTCCAGCGGAGCGCGATCAGCCCGCTTATGCATGTGCTTTTTCTGAAAGTTAATGAAGATAAACTCCTTTTAACACATAAAATAAAGTAGCATTGAAATGCGGATTAAGTTTCTAATATAAAGATATAAGAAATTATAAACTCAGACCTGTCCTAAGAAACTTATAAGATGCTTCTAAATGCATCTCATAACTTCCTAAACCAATTTGATAAGTATGTATAACAGAAAAGACAGAGTACAATCGACAAATTCAGTATAGCCTGCAACATCAAGTGTCAAGAGAGGGAAGGGAAATAGATATTTGTGATATACAAACTAGAGATGCCACAAATATTCTGCCACTACTTGGTGTTCGGCTGCTTGTTTTAAATATATTTTTTAATTGCCATGGGACTGTCTACCTGATGGAAAGTAGCCACCATTATCTAGGGCATCTGCAACCATAACATGGTATACTTGGTGCTTCAGCCGAGTTTGAATTATTTGGTATAAATTATCACATTTGCAAAGACTTTGCATACTCTTGTTAGAGATTTTTAACTGTTATTAGGCATTTGTATTGCCAAATTTTTTACAATAATAGCCAGAATGTAACTTACGAAGTTGTAGTGTTCTTGAGTGTTTCTGATATATCTAGCAAAAGTGGCAGGAAGTTCTTGAGTGTCCATTCTCGGTGATTAGTTGCAAGGTATCGCAGTAAGTTTCTAACGTATGATTGAGATGTAGAGTCTCTATATCGATGTAGAGTTAAAGTCAGCACACGGCAAACGAACCGCACTGCTTGTTCTGTGATACCTGTGATATAGAAAAATATATAGATAACAAATATATGACTAGGTATGACTATGTATACATGTATGTATGTATAAACATTTCTAACCTACAATATGAAATTGAATTGATTTTTGTTTTACTAACAGAAGAGGCTTTTCATGTTTTGGAGCTACTATTTTAAATTAAATGCAATGTAACACAGAAACATTATTTTATTGCTTTAATGTATAGTTGCATTTATTTCTACATATTGAGCAATATTTTGAAGCAATAAGATTTATATTATTTACTTTATGAATCTCAAAGACATTATTTTGACATACAATTTCATGTATGACATAAAATGTTCCGATTCCCGCTCAATACAGCCTTTGCCCGGGGACCCGAGGTGAATGCACTTGCATCAAAACAGGCAAGTATGGATCAATACAGCTGGGAAAATATAACCCCAATAAAATTCAATTTGACAAATAATACGTACATATACCCATAATATAAGGACATTTACAAATAAATATAAGTCTAAACTATATGTACATTACCTGGAAGTGATAATACATCCTGAATTTCCTCTACCACCTTTCGTCTTTCTTTCAAACTTGCGGATTGGATTCTGAATGGTATATCTTTCAAAGTCTTGAGAACCTGGCGACAGAATCAATATCAATGAATAGGCCAATTGTGCCGGAACCACGTTTATCACTGTACAAATTTATATTACCTCGTTATCTGCCATTTTCCTATAAACATTTGGTAAAATTTCTCATAAAACGCACACGTACGTACTCCCTTGCGGCAGCAAAAGAACCATAGACAAAAAAAGGTTTTTGACATGACAGCTCTCCCTTGGGGTTGCCATTTTATAAAATAAAACCAAAGAGGATATAAACACTTTGTTTTCGCTCGCCCCAGATATACCGTTTTGACCCTTTCCGGTAAGAAAAGAATGGAAACGGTATGTGCAACATCAATGTAAATGCCATACATTGTCACACACGCGGTCGTTATGTAACGAATGATTGGAAAGAAAGTTAGTCGAAAGAGACGGAGGATGTCGCCGTTCAATTCATTCGCACCGGCGTAGTTTAAACAGTTTTGTTCGTAAATTGCCACAGCCGTATTTTTATTGTAATAATGCTTTATTACCTCAATACACTGTTAAACTGTTCGGTTGATTCTTATTTCAATAATACTATTCAGAAAATACCTTCTGATGGATCCCTCCCCTGCTAGAGTCTGCCCTAATCTACGACAAATATATTTTACCGGATTTCTGGTATTTTTTGCCTTATATGTACGTTACTATAAATCGGTTTTATAATAGGACCACGCTAAGTCCGAATCGCCTGATAATAGTAAAAATTATAAAATGTGGATATGGCAAAAATCTGGGGATAATCTGTCCTTGTCCCAGTCTTTCTTGTAAATATTCAGATATTTGGCTTGAATTTGTACTTTGCTTTGACTAAATTATTAATCATGCTGAAAATTATCACTCTCACTTTCTTTTTAATTGTTTTGCCCATTATTTAATAATATTTTTCATAACTCACGAAAGTTAGCAATCCTACAGAAATCAAATTGTTAGTTAGGACTTTTATGAATGACGTTCTATTACTTTTAAAAAACCCTTTCCGCCATCGGGAGACACGATCCGGGCGAGCGCTTTATCCTTATGTCGTGGATCTTCCAACTATCCGCACGAGCCGCTTTGGCTTGACTTTTATAATGCGTACGGCTAAGGAGTGGAACGCGTTGCCTGCGAGTGTGTTCTCTGATCAATATAATCTGGATGCCTTCAAGGCTAGAGTGAATAGGCTGTTCCAAGACGAGCATGCTCCATCTTCGGCCGCATCGTCACTTACCAACAGGTGAGATGGCGGTCAAATGCTTGTCTTGTCTAATATAAAAAAAAAAAAAAAAAAAAAAAAAAACTTGTCATAAGTTGCCATACATAGATTTTTTTTATAATAAGTGATTCAGACTAGGGGTGGTCTAATTTTAGTTTTATTTTTTGTGATTTAGTTAAATATATATAAATAGTACAAAATTTCGAGCTCGCTGCGGTCGCTTGTTCATTAATGGTTGGCAATTTCATTCCTTTTTAATATAAACTAGTAGAGAATAACGGGTAGTTTATAATTCGTTAACGGATATTTTTTTGTTCGATTGGCAACAACACTGCAAACCGAGAGATGTGAACGCAACCGCAACCGCGGCTGCACAATCAATTTTAAGAAAATAATGAAAGCGGTTTGTGTGAGCAACTCTTCCGTTGTCGTTCTTTTTCTAACCGGAACGCGTCAAAACGGCCTGTATGGGACAGGCCTTTTATAAAACGGTACAAAACAGCTCAAGAATTTCTCCACGAAAGTAAAACTGTCAGCGATCAGCTGTTGGTTGGTTCGTCCGTGTTTGCAGTTTATAGTTTGTGCGTGTTTGCTTGGTAATTTTGCATGATTTGCATTGTGTCGCTATATGTCGGTGTTTGCTACTTTTATTCTAAGTTTTTTATGTGTGTAATATTTATGTAAAAATGGAGGAAAGACGAAAGGATTTGATTGAATTACAAACATATATCAATGGAGTCGATAATGAAGTGACCATGATCCTGCAAAGCCTACAGTGGGACAGGAAACACTTATTGGAGGTCAGATCTTATCCTAGTAAACTTTGCCTTGTCTTCTTTGCCTTGCAGGTTTTATATAAGTGAAAATTCACTGTAGTAAAATGAATGAAAAATACCAAAAAACAAATGGCAACACACCTCTCTACAATCCAACCATAATTTTGGACAAATAATTTACTTCTATTTGATAATACATACTTACTTATTTGATTATTTTTCTAGAGTGACCCACTGGTATCATGTAAACATGATCCTAGCCATAAAGTGCCTCCAGATAAGAAGGCTAAACATGAGGCTCTTTGCTGGTTGAAGCGTGAGGGATACACTGAAGATGACTTGAAAGCCTTAACTCGAAATGGTAAAAACTTTATCAACTTATTATTTACAACATATTTCTTCATATTTATTCGTGGTTTAATTTAATAAACGATACCCCTACCTTTCAAACAATTACTATCAGGTTTTATAACCTTGTCCTGACGATTACAGACAACAAATACAGCAAGTCTCCATTATCTCTTTCTTCGAAAATCATTTTTTTTTCCTAATTCCATTTTTCGGTTTTACATAAGTTTAACAGTAAACAGTACTGAGATTTAATTCATGAGTTTACAGTTGTAAAGTTACAGATGTAAAATTAACACACAAATCTAACAAAAAATCGCAAAACGGCGTAGCTAATGTTATTTTATCATTTTTACAGTTATGGAAACATGTATAGCATGGAATCGAGATGTTATATCCTTTTTTGTTTTTGTATCCTTTAAAAATATTCCTCAACTCCCAGTAGATAAGTCTTGTAAAGGCATAGCCATCTGTGGGTTTATTTATAATGAAGTCTTATAATCATTGTTGAATATTTTCAATTGTTGGCAGAGTTCTAAAACTACTCATTCAATTGACTTATTGTATCTATTCACAACTTGTTTCTTTTTTAATAATATTTTCGTGCACCTGTATTCCTGAACGATGTAAAGGTGAGGATATTGGTGAAATGCTGCTGCCGTCGCTGCGGTGGCCGGGCCCGTTGTCGACCGCGGACCGGCTCGCGCTGCACTGCGCCGCCGTGGCGGCTGCGCCCGCGCCGCAGCTCGATGGTGACCTGACATTGCCTGGGTACGTACTCATGATATTAGTTGGTAGTAGATGTAGGCTTTTATATAGAACTAGCTTTTCGCCTGCGTGGACTATTGTATCTATATCTATCTAGCTGGTGAGTGGAGGGGAATAAAGAGTAGCCTATGTCTACTTTAGCCTCAGGTGCTAAACTATGTCCATACCGAATTTTATCAAAATCAGTGCAGTGGTTTAGCCGTGAAAGCGAAACAGAAAGTTACCTTATATATAGTAGGCAAGTGGGGATAGCGATTGTTGAGCGGCCGCGATTCTTTAGCGATGTCACCGTTGCGCGCACGTGCACGTCATGGCCCCGATGTGGGATCATGGCGCCTTTGTCGACAAATAGTGTAATAGGGGTCTATAGTAGATAACAAGGGTAAGGCTAGCATCATAGCACAGAATACTAACCATAACCAAGCAGTGTTACCAGCAGTAGTTTCCAAAAAAGTACGTCCGGGCTCCTAAAATAGTACGAAAATGGCTAAAAAGGTACGGTTTACCTTCTCTTCTATTTTATCGGTCTTGGGGGGGGGGGGGGAGGTCTGTAGCCAATAAAACGGCGTTATTTTGACAAGACAACACCTTATTTACTCGCCGGTAGTGCCAGTGAGCAAAAACACGTCAAGATCAACCCCTCCTTCCATTATTTTACGGTATTTTGCGGACAGGAAATACAAAGTGACTACTCCCCTCACCTAAATTTAGCATTTTGCAAAAGCGTACTAAATAGTACGATGTGGAGCAAAGTACGCCAAAGGTACGACAGTCGGCCAAATAGTACGTAAATCGTACCAAAAGGTACGATCTGGCAACGCTGTAACCAAGACAAAAAAAGCACTGGTGCGCATTGGAACGGGATGCGAACCACCCAAGACCGGGTAGAATGGCGCTCGTTGGGGGAGGTCTGATCGATCGATCGTATTCACGTGCACTTTGCGTAAATGTTCATGGCAACTCGGAAGTTTGTTAAAAAACCTTCCTACTTTCCTACCCCCTTCTTTTTGACGATTGAAAGAGATATGTAATGTCCTACTCAATAAAGAATTTTGGACTTTGAACTTTGGTGACAAACAAGCATACGGCCTGCCTGATGGTAAGCAGTCACCGCAGCCTATGGACGTTTTATTTATTTATTTAATATATCAACAGAGTACACATATACAAGTTACAATTTAGTTTGGACAACGTACAAGACTTTTGCAATTCCAGAGGCATCGCCCACGCGTTGCCGACCCCGTAAAAACCTTTGCAGGATTATTCAAATTGTGCTTTTTGATGGTTAATGACTTCACATAAACAATAAAACATTAATTTACATTGCATAGAATGCAAAATTATGCTTAATTATCATGCAATTAATGATTTAGAAATTTCTGAGCCGTCGTAAAGATTGACGCGAGATAACTTGACAGAGTAACAACTCTCCACAATTCCAGTGGGGCCCGCGAAGGCAAGCGTGACGACGAGGGCGAAGGCGCCGGCGCCGACCCGCGGCTGACTGAGCTGGCGCTGCAGCGGGACCTGCGCCGGCGCCGGACCAAGTACCGCGTGGTCAAAACGAAGAATTACTCCGATGTGTTGAAGGATATCATACAGACACAGGTAGGTCTTTTATTGTTGTTTGGTTATAATGGGGAGCCAAATAGGGAACTTATGAAGCCACAAGCTATACTGGCCAAAATAACAAGTAGGTATGTAAAGTTTTGACGTGACTCAAACCAATCAACAGTTACCAATCATTTATTGGGCACAGTCGTCAGTAGCGCCATTAGTTCTAAATTTGCCTCCCCATTATTATGAGCTACCTCAATTCTTAAAATATCATGTAAATTATGTTCGTGATCAAATTGAGTGCTTTTTTATTTGACTAGCCAGGCATTTGACCGCCACCTCACCTGGTGGTAAGTTGCGGCCTATTATGGAGCATGCGGAACAGCCTAATCAATCTATTAATGCATTTATATAAAGTATATTTTAGTAAAAACAAACTGAGACTAATTTTAAATAAAAATGAGTACTTGCATCAATTACTATGAACCATACTATATATAATAAATGTATAATTGTAGATGGAGTTCTACACTGGGAATACAGAAGATGAGACTGAAGACATTGACTCAAACAGGCAAGACCAAATGGAAAATAATAAAACACAAATTAGGACAAATGGAGAGCCATATAATAATGAAAATAGCAGATACAGCAGAACTCAGAAACGATATACACAAGATTCTAGTCATTTGAAACACAGTAGCAGATATGACGAATACGAACATAATACAAGTAGATCTAGGAAAACTGATGAATATACCAGAGAAACAAGATGTTCAGACAACTACAGATATGAAAGAAGAAACGAAAGAAAAGACAGAGGTGACGATTACGATTATAGACAAGAAAGACATTCAAGAAATGATAAACAATGTATTAATCGTGAAATCAAACAAGAAAAACGGTCAAGATCTAGAGAAAGAGAAGAAAGACATTCGAGAAATGATAAACAATGTAGTACTCGTGAAATCAAAAAAGAAATGCGGTCAAGATCTAGAGAACGAGACCAGAACGAAACATATAGCAGAAGAAACAGGCCTTCAAGATCCGATGAATTTTATTCACATAATGATAAAAACGAAAGATTAACCCGATCTTACGATGATATTAACAGACGAGAAGACCGAAGGAAAAGACGATCCACAGAGAGAAGTGACAAGAAAAACCATAGCACATATAAAAGATTCAAAGAAGATTACATTCAAGTTAAGGTAGAAAGGCAATCAAGTTCCGAAGAATCGAGTTCCGAAAAACTGTCGAGATCTAGAGAAAGAGAAGAAAGACATTCAAGAAGATATAAAGAGTATAGTACTCGTGAATTCAAAAAAGAAATGCGGTCAAGATCTAGAGAACGAGATCAGAACCAAACATATAGCAGAAGAAACAGGCCTTCAAGATCCGATGAATTTTATTCACATAATGACAAAAACGAAAGTTTAACCCGATCTTACGATGATGATAACAGACGTGAAGACCGAAGAAAAAGACGATCCAGAGAGAGAAGTGACAAGAAAAACCATAGCACATATAAAAGATCCAAAGAAGATTACGTTCAAGTTAAGGTAGAAAGGCAATCAAGTTCCGAAGAAACGAGTTCCGAAGAAACAAGTTCCGATGATTATCCAGGCGGAAGTTATTACAGGCCTAAAGAATATGAATATGAGCATCATAAATATGATAAGAGTGATAGATATGGTCATTCTTCGAAAAAGAAAGAGAAACACCATGACAAAAAACATTATGACGATAACATTAGGAATTTTAAATACGACAGCAGAAAGAAAAGTAGTAGCGGATATTATGATGTTTATGTGAAAGAGGAGCCTGATGATTTTTAATATAGTTTTGATTTCCTACTTCTATTTTTGTATACCTACCTACCTGCAGGATGTCTTGTATTTGAGACAAAATAGATGGTTAAAAGTTTTGGTTTATAAATATTGAAGTAATAAATTTCCTTCGAAAGAATAAAGTTATTCTTTATTCGAAAGAATAAAGAGTAACTGCATTAGTTTTATTATAACTCTAATACTAATTTGTACTATATCAGCATCCTTTAAAAGAATTGCTGACATGTTTTTTGCAATTTAACTTTTAATTTATGTTACAAAATTGGGTTGGGTTCGATTCCCAGCTGGGTATGAGAGTTACTATTTTGAAATTCAGTTATTAGGAAATTATTTTAAATTCTGCCTCGGGTCCTAAGAACAAATCATGCTGTCTCTTACAGTTTCGGATGTTGCCTCACTGACCTATTTAGATTATCCACAATAATCTCATATTATTATCTTTTGATTATTTACACTGACAGGCCAAACTGGAACGCGTTGCTCATAGAATAAGGGCCATTGTCGTATCACGTATTTTGGAACGCGGACAATGGCGAAAAATGCTAATTTTGATACATTTTTGCTTGTTATAAAAATAATTATCCCCAAATAAAACTCATAATATAAATATTTATTGTCATTAGTTGAGTAATTAAATGTAAAAGCTAATCATGTAGGCTGCATGTACTTCTATACAATCGGCCGCAGAGTATGCATTAATTTATTTATTCCAGACTTATAGTTTCAATCACAGTGTATAAATATGTGGTCTGTCGCCTAAACCAATCTGCATGTCACTCGGTGTTTCCTTCTTACTTTTCTACACTGTCTTTAGTTATTGCAAGAGATTATGTCCTACTCATTAAAGAAATTGTGACTCTTTGACTTTTGAAAATACGGCTTTGAAACTCTGCTTTGTTGTCGTCAAACCTTCACTAAAAACGAATAATATATTGCTTTGACAGGATTATTTCAAATACCTACCACAGCAAAAGGAAATACCTACTTATAAATGGGGAACCTGTAATAGGGTACTTCAAATTAGTTTTTTCTTCTAGAGAATAATGTTTCTTAAGATATGCTAGCCTTTGTAAGTCCAATCCAAGTCTGTCTATCAGTTTTAAAGAAAGATTTGTTTGGAGGAACTGCAAGGGTTTTAAAAGTATTTCTGCGCTTAGATATGTCTATAACGCGTTGGTACGTACCATCCTGCAATATTGTTCTTATGTCTGGAACCACAATATGAAAACCATATATCCAGAATTGAGAGAATACAGAAACGTTTCATGTTCTTCTTAACGGTCCACCAGGAGAAATTGTCAAAGCTTACCTCGTACAAAGAGCGATTGTCCCACTATAATATGTTCACACTCCGGGATCGTCGTTGAATGTCAGACAAAATATTTCTTTTTTAAATTGTTAAGGGGTTAATCGACTGCCTATACTTATTACATATGATATCTTTCTCGGTGCCTAGACGCAATGCCAAATTACTTAATTTTAGACCTTTCGCACTTAAAAGTATCAGAACGAATGTAGGTAGCAATGAAATATTTTGTAGACTGTGCAGAGAACATAACAAACTATGTAACTTCGAAAATTGTTTTGACATACTACACTGTTCTTTATTACAATATAAAAAATATTTGTATTAGTATACAAATATTTAGTTGTGTTCTTGCCATTTACACTAACAATATCATTGTTTAGTTGTTAAGTTTGAGTGGTGGTAGATTTAGATTTATTTCTTAATTAAGCGCGATCGATTCTATCGTGAACGTAAGTTAGCAAACTTACGTTATTGGATTTACATTTAAGTGTTTATGATTTTTCATGTAATATTTAATGTAACAAAAAGTGTAAATCTGTTGGCAAATAAATAAATAAATGAATACTGAAAATCCCGGTTTTGAAAATATATACCCCTACAAGTATTGCGATCCCTAGTAGTTTTGTCATCATATTGAAAAAACATTACAAAAAGGGTAAACTACGGGATTTATTTTTTATCGAGTGAAGTTGAAAATCTTGCAACTTTAAGCGATTTTGACTAGATTAGGTCCATAACTAATACATCTAAGTTTTAAAAGTATTAAAGACAAGTGTTAAAGACTATTACCTACAATACCTACAAGTGTTAAAATGGCAGGTATTTGTCTGTTTTAGTATTAGCTTATTTATAATAGATACTATCATCTAGAATATTGTACGTCCGAAATGGACAACACTGTACTTAGTAAGAAATTATTGTCAGTGTCCTACAATAAACGATTTCTATTCTATTCTATTTTTGAGCATTTAAAACGCCATATTCTATGTCGCAGGTTGTATGAAAAATCCCTAACGTGTGATGTTTATTTTCTTCTACATTTAATACAGACGTCTAAGCCATATTTTTTGTTTTAACTTTATCAAGTTGGAGTTGTTCTCACACGCCTGTATTGCCTCTCACTTGAGACTGGTATTGTAAGCACGTAAGTCGTGGAAGCTTGCCAATGTGCAGCCCGTGCCCATAAAAGGCAGCCGCGCCGACAGTCTTGTGGAGAGGCTATGGTTGGTCGTTTGAACAAAGCTCTCAAGGCAGTTTCTGATTGGGGTGAAGCCGCACGAGCCGCTTTGGCTCGACTTTTATAATGCGTACGACTAAGGAGTGGAACGCGTTGCCTTCGAGTGTGATCCCTGTTCAATAGAATCTGGATGCCTTCAAGGCTAGAGTGAATAGGCTGTTCTAAGACGGGCATGCCCCATTTTCGGCCGGATCGTCACTTACCAACAGGTGAGATGGCGGTCAAATGCCTGTCTTGTACAATACAGAAAAAAGTTAGAGGGCAGCAAACTCATCTGCGTGATCGCTGCGCAGGCGCAGCCGCCGGAGCGGAGCGCGCTCGGTTATTACCATAACGTAACGCGCTCGCCGCTCACATTACCAATATAAATCTCGGTATTTTTGGCCAAAACCTACAGCCGCCTACAACGTTCCAGCCGCATCAAATGTCGCGCCGCGATCCGCGTATCTACCACGATCAAGAGCCTCCACGCTCCTAGCTCCGCGCCGCGACGCGCACCGCCGCCGCCGAGCGGCCTCCTGGGGATGCCGTTGTCCCCGATGGACACGACCTACAAGTCAAATCCTGAAGGCGATTTCGGGCCTTTACGGCACTTAACCCGGCCTGGTCCCAGCATCGCCTACATCTCCTTTGAGCATTGAGCCTTTCTCATTTGAGCCTGTTAGTGAAGATGAGATCAGAAAGACCATCATCTCCATCAAGGCTAATGCAGTAGGATGTGATGATGTGAGTCGAAGGATGATTATAATGGTACTTGAAAGTATTCTTCCTGCTGTCACTCACATCGTCAATTACTCGTTGCTTAGCGACCAGGTTTCCTAGTTTGTGGCGTAGAGCTTATATTCGTCCACTTCCCAAGATTCCACTCCCTTTCCTTCCTAGCCATTTCCGTCCTATCTCCGTCCTCCCTTTCTTTTCTAAGGTGTTGGAGGCAAGTGCGCATAAACAGCTCTCTGAGTTCGTTCACCACAACAACCTTTTAAGTCACATAAATAAGAGTATGAACAAAAGGAAAGCAACATGGGGCATCATAAAACATAATACATCCGGAAATAACATAAAAACTACAGTAGAATGTCTAACTGAAGGTGACAAAAAAGTGACTGATCCATATAAGCTAGCAGAAATATTCAACACCTTTTACATAAATGAAAATCAAAATAAACAACAACAACCTTCAAAATATGAACCGTCATTTAGTAAAAATTGTAAAAGCATGTTTATGACGCCTATTAATGAACTCGAATTAACAAATATAATTAAGCATCTCAAAAATAAAAAAAGTACTGGTCACGACCATATACCCATAGAGCTAATCAAATCATCCACAAAATACATTATAGGCCCTCTCACACATATAATAAATTTAACAATAGAAACCGGTTGCTTTCCAAATGATTTAAAAAAGGCTATAATCAAACCATTGTATAAAAAAAAAAAAACTGACATTAATAATTATAGACCTATAGCCTTACTTCCGAATTTCTCAAAACTGTTCGAAAAAGTCATACACATACAATTGATCTCATTCCTAGAAAAAAAAAAAATCTTAAACAGTCACCAATACGGATTCCAAAAGAGTAAAAACATAACGTCAGCAATATTTAAAATTTTAAAACAAGTTTGGGAGGAAGTAAACAATAGCAATAGGTGCTGCGCTGGCTTATTTTTAGACCTGTCAAAGGCCTTTGACTGTTTCCAATATAACATACTTTTAAAACAGTTGGACCACATAGGTATAAGAGGAAATGTGTATAAATTGCTTAACTCGTATTTGTCAAACAAGGAACAAAATACAGCTGTAGAATCATATAATAAAGAGACAAAAACCTTAGAACTAGTTTATTCAAAAAGTGAAAAAGTCAGCCAAGGAGTTCCCCAAGGTAGCATATTAGGACCCCTTCTATTTTTAATTTACGTAAATGTATTACCTACTCTCGTCGATCATACATGTGTCATGTTCACAGATGATGCCACAATCTTCATATCCCACGACTCTGAAATAGACTTTCCAAATAAAATAAATAGAACACTAGACAAAATTAAAAACTGGCTTCATTCTATTAATCTCACAGTAAATCTGGATAAAACCAAAGTTATACAGTTTAAGAACAAAAAATCACCTCAAAAACTTAAAGTCATTAACTCTGGGCAAGTCATTGAAGATATAAACGAAACCAAATTTTTAGGCATAACTATTGATATCCATTTAAACTGGAAGCCTCATATAAATAATCTAACTAACAAAATTTCCAGCTTCTGTTATGCTCTCTCAATACTTTCGGTAATAACATCTGAATCGATTGCTATAAATGCCTATTATGGTTACGTTTATCCTCATCTAAGTTACGGCATCATTTTCTGGGGCAACTCTGTAAATGTTCAATCAATTTTTGTAGCACAAAAAAGGTGTTTAAGGAATATATTTAAAATGAGCCAAATGGAAACATTGCGTGACAAATTTAAAGGAAATAATATACTCACTGTTACTGGTATTTATATCCTAGAAATAAGTCTCTTTGTAAAGTCAAACCACAACACATTCCTTAGAAATACCAGCAGAATACTAAGACCGAACTATGAACATAATATAATTATACCCCAAAGTAATAATATTTTATTCCTTAAAAGCACATATGTGAGTGGTATTAAAATATTTAATAATTTACCTTATGATATAAAAAAGTTAGATGGTAACAAGTTTAAATCAACGGTTAAAAATTGGCTGTTACAAAAGTCATTACAGTCTATCGGAATTCTATAATTATAGAAATGATACCTACCTATATTGTTAATTACTAAATATTTTAGGCTTTGTTTTAAATTAAGATCATTATTTTGTATATTTTAAAGACTATTATAGTACTATTGTACAAGACTGTTACCTATAAGTGTTAAAATGGCAGGTACTTGTCTGTTTTAGTATTAGCTTATTGATAATAGATACTATCATCTAGAATATTGTACGTCCGAAATGGACAACACTGTACTTAATAACAAATTATTGTCAGTGTCCTACAATAAACGATTTCTATTCTATTCTATTCTAAGTCCGTATCAGTCTGGCTTTCGGCCTGCGCATAGTACCACCACTGCTTTGTTGAAAGTGACCGACGATATAAGAAGGGGTATGGAGGATACAAAGGTAACTATCCTTGTTTTGATTGATTTCACAAATGCTTTCAACACGGTGGACCATGACATCCTTCTTGCAATCTTATCCCACTTTCAAGTGTCGTCGGTATCTCTGGATTGGTTCGTGGCCTATCTTCGAGGTCGTTAACAGGTGGTCCGTTTGGGGCAGGCATCTTCAGACTGGTGTAATCTTGAGGCTGGGGTTCCCCAGGGAGGTATCCTGTCTCCGTTATTGTTTTCAATCTTTATTAATATGATTACCATCTGTCTCTCGTGCTTGTATCATCTGTACGCTGATGACCTGCAACTTTACGTGCAGTGTGGGGTGAATGAGCTGTCGGATGCTATATATGGTCTTAATGGGGATTTGGACAGAGTTTACCAGTGGTCTAAGAGTTTTGGTATTGTCGTGAACCCGGACAAATGTCAAGCTATTATTATTGGTAGCTCGCGGCTCTTGGCGAGGATTGATCTGGCTGCTCTGGACCCGGTGTTGTATAATAGTATTGTTATTCCGTTTGCCCCTCATGTAAAAAACTTGGGACTCTATCTAGACCAATCTTTGAGTTGGAACGTCCAGATTGCTGAGGTAAGTAAAAGGGTCACATATACGCTGCGCAGTCTGCATCGCTTTAAGTTCTTTTTGCCGATGAAAACTAAAATATTATTGATGCAAACTCTGGTTTTGCCTATTTTAGATTACGCTTTTACGAGTATATTGATGTAAACGAAGTCTACCTCAGTAAGCTGGAACATTTATTGAATAATTGTATTCGTTTTATTTTCGGGCTACGGAAATATGATCACATCTCCGAGTACAGAGGGAGGTTGTCTTGGTTGACTGTTTGGGAGAGAAGGAGATCACGTGTCCTTTCTACACTTTTCTCAATTCTGGATAATCCTCTCTCGCCGGGTTATCTCAAGCACAATTTCCGACTATTGTGTTCGACTTATGACCATGATCTCCGCTCCTCCGATACTTTATGCCTTGACATTCTCCCTCATCGGACCAACTTCTTCAGCCATTCATTCACAATACAGGCAGCTCGTTTTTGGAATGACATACCTGAGGACGTACGAATGGCGCAGAATCGATTAATGTTTAAAAAATTGCTAAAAGATTTTATTTTAAGTAGGTAAGAGGTCGTAGGTTGAGTGATGAGTTTGGCGTAGTCAATATCACATTTTGTATCTAGTGACAGTATATATAATTGGTATATGTTTATTGTATCTTTTTTTTTTAAATAGTATTAGTATTTATAGTTTTCAATTAATTTAATTTAATCTCAAATGTATTTCTTTCACTTTTATCAATATTTTTCTGTTACGTAGCACTTACTTAATCACTCTCTGCATGGTCTGCTGGTTGACTGTTAGACAAAGCCTCAATGGCTTTAAGTCCGCCAATTGCTGTAATTTGTGCAATAAAGTTTTTAAATTAAAATAAATAAATCTCCTACTCCTCGTGAATAGGATGAACGGTGGGCGGCCCACCATAGACGACACCATCTCCCGCCTTCGGCTGTCGGGCGCCCGCAAGGCCACTTACACCTCGTCCTCGCCGACGACAGCCGAAACCAAGTCGCCACTGGCAGTCTTGTGAATGTTAGACTGGCGTCTAACGATCCAGACTCAGCCGGTGGCGCGAAGACAGAAGACCAACCAAGTCTAGCAGAACACAAGTTCTGTTGGTCTTAAACACAAGCTCGCGCCCCTACGGGGCGCTCGCTGCGAACGGCGTGAAAAACCAGACTCCACGGCTTCCTTGTGCCACCCTAATGACCCGTCCGTAGTAACGGGCGGCGGAAGAACCCGCTGGAAGAAGATGAAGTCTCCCCGCACCAATACAGGAGCGAGAAGAAATCTCACGGATGCTCTTACGGTGCGGGAAAACGTGATGAAACCGACTGAATGTGTAATGATGATCTAATCTGATCAGGTTCCCCCTCATAGCAGGGTCACGGAGGTGAGATGGCAGTCGCTCCACTATAATTATCTGATTTGCCAAGTTATGGATCATGGTCAAGACGGACCCCGAACCCTCGTGCGCGACGAACCAACAGGGATATTATCCCTGTTGGTTCGTCGCCAAGTAAATCGCCAAGACGATTTATTTTTATATTCGTCGTCTATGGTGTATTACCTCGAATACCGGGCGGTGGATGTATTTTTTTATACATCCACCGTCCGAAAGTATATGTTGGTAGATACCTATATTCAAAGTATTGCTACAATAACAAGTTGAAAATGCAATATTTTTACAGCCATAAATCAGGTTAATTCGTCAAGCTTACGATTATAACAAAAATTCCCTTGTCAAAATTGGTTGAAACTCATTAGGATCCGGATGCAACCTAACTTCCTACCCTAATTTATCATGAATCATTTTGTGGTTTGGCCATGGAAACTAACTAGCAACAATAGAGCCTCGCGTCACAACTACCATAAAGGACAGGTTTGCCAATCGCATACCCAATAGCCAAAGAACAGTCAACTGATAGACTCGAGCCTTCTCACTTCAGAGGCGGGCAACACATTAGTAGTTGATGTTGCTGATGTCCATAGGCGGCGGTGACCACTTTCCAAGCGGACCACCTCGCTTGCCTGTTTGTCTGCCGTATAACATTAAAAAAATCTACGTTTAGCCGACGGATTGAAGACCCGTGTTGTATGTTTGTTCCGCCAGTATTTTTTTTCTATGTACGTAAGTGCGCCTGCCCTCCAAGCAACTTTATGTTGTGTTATATGAGAACGCAGCCGCAGTCTATCTGGGGCGGAACCCTAGCGCGTAGGCGTTGCAATACAATGGCAATTAAGTTGTCACTTCACCAGTTGCATGTCCGGCTGTCTGTCCGTCTGCCTGACGGGGCGATTTCTAAAAGATTGCCACTGATTAGGTAACGCAGTAACCGGCCCGTGCGTAATAGTGATTAATGACATAAAACCTATTGTTTTTTCGCTTCGCCTTGTAATTAAATGAAGATATTAATCATCTTCATATTGTAACTCTACCGAGAAGTCGTAATATAACCTATACTGTACTTTAAATATCTTATAACTACCTTATGCCTAGATGAAATTAATTTGACCGTGTGGTTGCCGGCGTAAAAGAATAGCACCAAAGAACCAAAGCGTCCACTTTTTAACGGGGTTTGAACATTTAAATACGTTTGGAGAGCAGTAATAATCATCATCATCTTGGCGTGACATACCCGGTTGTGCTCTCGCGTATGAGGGCCAGGGTCCGCATTGACCATGATCCAGCCAACCTGCCAAATGCAGGTCAGGTAATTACAGTGGAGCGACTGCCATCTGACCTACATGACCCTGCTACCAGGGGAACCTGACTCGATTGGATCATGGTTACACATCCAGTCACCTGAATGTGCAGGTTTCATCACGTTTTCCATGACCGTAAGAGCATCGGTTAGTGTTCAACTAATGTACATAGCTCAGAAAAGAGTTATTGGTACATGAATTCGAACCCGGTAATCGTACGAGCGAGAAACGTTCTTTCGAAATTGCAGAGCCTCTCCGGGATACCGTACTTTGGAAGTTTTGATAGCAATGCCCTGTGCCGATCAACTGCCTTGACTATATGAAGACTGACAGCCAGAGCCTCCGTTGCTCGGACATCCTCAGCCTACCGCTTTAGGTATACAAGGTCACTAACCATGACGAAAGCCATATGCTAATTAAACAAATCAGAGATTTGGGGTTAAACATCATGCCCCAGGCACGAAATAGCCCTACATCTGTAGAGGTCCTGGCTTATGTATTAGGGTAGATATGTCAATTTTAGGTAAAGTAGTAAGGTTATTTCCTATTATTTACACAATTTTCCTAATTAAGTTAGTAACAGCAATTATTATTTCTACTCGTACGTAATAAAGGTGCGTGCGTGCACAGTTGTGCGTAACTTGATTTGGACGTCCCAACTCCAACTCACTATTATGATTGTATAAGTATTAGCTAGCTAGAAGATAGAGTAATCGTCGTCATCATAATTGTCAGCCTAGTATAGGACTGGTCTAGTTTACAAGATGACCTAGTATTTATCGAAAACTATGAATTAAATGAAAAACTGAATAAAACAAAAAGAAGGAAACTGAACGAAATAGTAAATTTGATATTTTTCCAGGACATAGGTAAAGTAATTAAACTACATAGAAAAGTAAATTATGGTATGGATACACCATCTTATCAAATAAAGTACCGTTGAATAACGAATACACGAAAAACAAGGCTGGCTAGCAAAGATGATGCAGTATTTTTCAGTGGTGGACTCCAGCTGGGAAGTACGTACAAAGTTAAGTACCTACATGGGTAATATGACAATACCTATATTAATATTTGAACATAATAAAATACTTCTATTAGGCATTTAAATATTTTATTTTATTTTTAAATATAGAACAGCTTCACAAATAAATTAAGAACAGCAATGAACACCAGGGTATGTACTGCAATGAAAATTTTCACTTAACTTTGGACTGCAAAGCAAAAGCCTGGTCCCTAACATGGAACCGCGTTTTGTAGCTCTACCTATACCCACCCTACCACTTTTGTTGCCTATGTTGCCACCAGATGTTATGAGTGACATCTACCGTTTACCATCAGGTGGGCTGCCAGCTAGTTTGTCACTGTGTAGTAAATAAAACTTTTTTCACTAATAAGAAGCTATGTTATTCTCGAGTGACATGGACTACTTTTTTCCCGGGAAAATAATAGGGTCCCATGAGCAAGTTAAGTTTAATTTTGCATGTACAATGGCGGCATCTCAAACAAAAGAAACAAACACTTTGCCCAATTGCAAAACAATTAAATGCAACAATGTTATACATTGTTTATTTAATTTGTTACTCCAGTCCTAACCCGCTTAGGTCAAGGCACATTCTTGTGAGAACTCTTGAGGTGCTTCTGGAGACCATTCTTATACCGGTATTCCTTGCCGCAGGCATAACAAGTGAAGAGGTACTTGTCTGTATCTGGTGTATGCACTCGTAGGTGGCTTTTTAACATGCCTGGCAATTTGAAAGCCTTGCCGCATTGTGTGCAGGTATAAGATCGTGCATTACTATCTACTGGCATATGTGTAAATTGTTGGTGACATTTTAAGTACCTCTGCTTTTTGAAGCTTTTGCCGCATTGTTCGCAGGTATGAGACGGCGCATTACTATCTGCCGGCATATGTGTCCATTGCAGGTGACATTTTAAATTCCATGAAGTTTTGAAGGCCATGCCACATTGTTTGCAGGGATATGGTCTTGCCTCGCTGTGTACTACTTTAATATGTGCCTGGATATCAGACTTAGTCTTGAACATCTTTCCACAGATGTCACAACCGAAGGAACGTCCGCTCAAATGCACCCGGTTTAGGTGTAACTTTAAGTATTGCTGCGTTTTAAAGGTCAAGCCACACTGCTCACAGGGATACGGCCTCGCCTCTGTATGTACCCTTGCTTTATGGAGCTGCAGATTATACTTCTCCTTGAACACCTTGCCACAGATGTCACAACTGAAAGTACGTAAGCCTACATGCACTTGGTTTTGATGTACCCTTCTATGATGTTTATTCAAGTTAGACCGTGTTGTGTAGGCATTGTCACACTGTTCACAGGGATATGGCCGCTCCTCGCTGTGTTGTTGAGCAATAGGGGCAGGAGCTTTCTCAGTGTCTCTTTTAGCTATATCACTCTCATTTATAGTAGCTACAGATTTTAGACTTTTCATTATGTTGCGTTTAAAAATTGGTACTTTGCCTTTACTGCTAATGGAAATGCCATCTTCTTCGACTTTTTCCAAGCAATCAACTTCTCTATTTTGGATTGTCTCTTCAGTAAGCTCTTCATGACATTTAAGTGAATCATTGGATTCTATAAAATTATCATCAAGCTCATTTGTAGGTGAAATTTCAATATATATCTCATTTTTTATATATTCTGTTTGTATTGTTTTATTCGATTCTATAAAATTATTGTGAACATCATTTTTGGGTGCAATATATATCTCATCTTTAATATTATATTCTATTTGTAATACTGTTGTCGGATCAATAGCCATGGCTAATTCATTTACACTGTGGCGTGCATTAGTTGATGTATTTGTTCTGTGACTCTCATCATTTGAAATTACTTTATTGTCGCTTATGACAGGTTTATTTACAAAGTAGCCATCAGCATTTTGCGAATTATCTATCTCATTCTCGATCGGTTCTACTTTAATTGCTACGGCTACGTTATGTACCTTAACAACTACTTCATGAGAATCCTCTGTTTTCTGCATTTTAATTGGTATCTGTTGACTTGCTGATCCAAACCAGAATCGTAAACATGAATCGAATATACACCTATTTACTTTTCTCTATGAATCTATTCATTCATTCATTCATTTTTTTATGAAATGGCATCTATGAATCTAAGTAAAGGCTGCAATAATGAAAACAATAAAAGTTGCATCCAAAATTATGAACGAAAACACCAACAACAAACAATCACAACAGAATACAACAATTCTACTTTGTTTTCTGACAATCGTTAATCAATGACATTTGGAAAGATTTTCTGTCCTTTTGACCACAAACTATGAATGCTTTTGACATCGAAATAATATTGGAAAGCGGAACGACGCGTTACCTACACATAGGCTGTGAAACAAAAATGGACTGTATTATTAGCAATGTATAGGTACTTATTCCACTTTCATCTTGTTGTGAATGATTTTTTTGGTTCAATTTATTCCTTACAGGAAAGGCAAAGGGATCTAGCCCATACAGCCAAGCCAAGATGACTCTGCTTTAATGACTGCTGAAAAATATAACGTTCAACGTTTTAAATTTCAAGATTAAAGCCATATCTTTAGCTACAATAGCACGACAGTAATGATGTTATTATAGTGCATTTCTATTGCGACTTCTTTTTATTGCATTTCTCCATCATTATACTCCATCGCAAAACTTACACTTTCATAGGTATTTGCCACTTATTACACTATCACTAATGCGTGTTATTAAAATTAAATAAAAATTATGATTTAACGTGAAAGACTGGACTATCAAAATGCATCTCCTCGGATACCTAGAGGATCACCAGCTGATCAGTGGCTGTCAATATGGCTCTTGACATGTTCACCCACTGGTGACCTTTTTGTGTAAATAACGCACCGGTGTGGGCTGCTGTCGACAGCAAGGGGGAGACTCTGGCTGTCAGTCTCGATATAGTCAAGGCATTCATCAGGTCTGGCACAGGGCACTGCTATCAAAACTCCCGAAGTAGGGTATTCCCAAAGAGATTGGAAAGTTGGCTACCGTTATAGACTGGCAATTTTTTTTTTGCTCTGTGGGTATCCCGGAGGGGCTCTGCAATTGGGTTGAGCTTTCTGTCTGAACCTAGGATCAAGAATCAAATGGATAAGCCAAACGCGTATACCCGGGACGGACTCAATGTACCATTGTTGCAACCTCTACCTTAATTTTTAAGCCACAAAATGTTTGAAAAATCTCCCTATCATGTAATAGGTTAGATATGAGACAGGACGTCTCAGACGCACATCTTGCGAATAAATTTACTAGAGTGTGCGTCATAACAAATAAATCAATGATAAAATAAACTCTTTACTCCGTAAGGACTTTGCAATTTTACTATACTATCAAATTTTGTTCCATTTTCAGCCGCGCGCAGTTATCTTCGCGCATTCTATACTTCGGTTTTTAATTAAAACAAAGACATTAGTTCTCATTCATTCAGACAGACATTCTCCCTCTACGGTCTGAACGCAGCATCCAAGACTCCAAGTCGTTGTCGATGGATGCTGCTCCGATACCAAGACTATCAATGCTGTAGTATTTTAAGGTTCAGTGCTATCTACAACGATGTTTTTTCTGCATATTAATGATGTGCTGAATATCTTCAGTATTCATTGTTATGCGGATGATGTAGGGTCTTGCCCTGACGCTTGGTGGTGTAATACGGTGTCGGGTGTACTTACTGTTATTAGGACTCCTGTTCAAATAACTGTTTAGCACGTTCACACTTTTATTTTAAAATTTTACACATATAATTGTTATATTCTTGGGTTTGGCCCTTCAGGCTCTGATTGCTCATCATCCTTGCCTGGAAAATTAGTTAATACTTTAAATTCTGACTACGTTGTAACTACGTTCTACAAATATTTTGATTCGAATCGAACTTCGATTAGAGTATTTTCTTTTGGGGAAATGATCTCTCGTTTCCTAAATATCAAATTGATAAAGTAATCATGGTTTTTGGACAAATACAAGAGTATTGGGGTGTGTGTCTGGATTCTTATCGCTGAAACTTCTTGTTTTCCTTTTGTTCAGAATCCAGGTGGACCCCCATGCCACGGGGGTCATTTTTCCATCACATTAGAGTGTTTATTTCGTGGCAAATATTTGATTTTGTACATAAAATATTACATTTTCCAAATTAATGTTTACCATTTATTATATTATTCTTTGTACGTCATATGTTGTCATGCGGACACATTTTATAGTCAGCGGAGATTTTAATCTTTTTGTGCTCCCCTTATTCTAGATAGCTGGATCTAATTCTTCATCATGTCTTCATGGATTATATCCTTGGCTGCCAAACACGTGGTCGTCCGAAAATTAATATCGACCACTTCGGGAACAGGCTGGTTGACTATGAGTACTGGCCATCAAGACTGTATCTTCTTTTGTGCCAAATCGTTCTCGAACGTGTTTAAAAAAAGACCCGAGCCTGCGACAGACAGTGCAGCTGATGAGTGGAGAGAATTTTCCCAGAACTCAGTGATCCAGCCTGGACATAGGTTATGTGGAGTAGACTTTCGTAGGAACTTTCGTGCTTAACTTTTAAATTCCTTTTATAAATTTCTTGTTGATATAGTTTGTAGTTTCTGGACTGATCGAATATAACCCCATTGCCCTGAATATTTGTTGTTTCCTTATTAACTGAACCTTGCACTGTCCGTAGGACAGTGTTACGTTACAATGACCACAGCGGATGACGTATTGGAGATGCTCGTTATACCTGCTGGCCGAGCGACTGTCCCTCGTTCCGAGGTGTCGGAAAGCCGAATTAGACTTGTGTCGTACATTGAACATTCCTTGGAGCAAGTTGTTCAGTGGGGCAGACTAAACCTGGTCGAGTTCAACCTCTCGAAGACACAGGTCTGCGCATTTTCCTAGCTAGTCTGCCTCTTTTTTTCGTCTTGCACGACTATTCGACTATGAAGAGTTTATTTTGGCGTAAAAGAGTTATAATATACAGAGTGACTTTAAATTGATTAATAGATAGATGCAGTGCTCGTCCTAAAAAAAACTTTTACTATGGTACTTGTTCTGTAACAGTGAAAAAAAAAATGAAATCGAATTCTGCTACAATATATGATAGCTGAATTTCTTGCGATTTCAGTGTTGGTGCCATAGGAAAAGTTGTTTGTGCACGAGCACTTGTTAACCCCATGGAATCAAGAATTAATTTCAAGACCAGGTTTGATTTTTTTTGCGGTGAATCAGCGCCCGCGCAACTCAGCTGAGGCAATTTCACGCAGCGCCGGCGCGGCGCACCGGCTTTTTCAATAACTTTTTGTACGCATAGTGACTAATAGAATATTATTTATGAGTATACAATTCTGGAAACAGTGATACCTACCTTTTCAAACGCATAATAAGGCTATTTTATGACTAATACAAAACAATTCAAAAGTCGTTGACACGCCCCACGGCTTAATAAAATAGTAGATACCTTATTTTGAAGATTCGGTTGTTTGAAGTTACAGTTGGTAGGTAGGTTGATAGTGGCAAAAAACCAATGCAGAACCACAGGTGAGTTGTCTTGTCACAGTGAGAACTGCGTCCTACCTAAAAGTCCATAAGGCTGTTTGTCTTCAGTATGGATTTCAATCAGATACACTCCCACAAGCACAAAGGAGGCATTGTTTTTTGGCGGCATGTGGCAACTATTGATACGGATTACTCAGCTAAGGCTTGGTCTCCACCAAGTCACCATGCTACCACCGGTTAAACTAGAAGCAAGATGCGATGATAATAATAGTAGTTACCTACTCCTGTAGGTAAGTAATAAGTATTTGTATTGTTTATGTCTTCGAGTTAATACTTAACTGCTATGCGCTCTGTGTGCAACTGCGCATTCGGTCAAACGAAGTTTCCTGCTGGTGCAACTTCTCAGCTCGGTCAATAGTTTTTGCAATCGACGTAAGCATGAACTTACGTAAACTGTTGTTCTCAGACTAATAAATCGTTGATTATAATTTCTAACTTTGCCTAGCTAGAATAACAATATATAATGGACTACATAGTCCATAGGCTGCGGTAACTAGTTAACATCGGGCGAACGGACGCTTGTTTGACACCTTGCCAGTATAATAAAATACTAATGAACTTTAAGGTTACGGGTATATTTAAGATAACAATGCCCGAAAAAAAATCATTTACAGTTAAACATATAGAACCACAGACTATCTTCTAACTAAGGAGTCCTTTTGGTTCATTTTCGCATCGGGCACTGCGCCCGCGGGTCACCGCACACGCCGCGCTGTAAGGTCACAGAACACATTGCATTTGCATTAAGCTCCTTAGTTATTTATGTAAATACTCATTTCTATACTTACCCTTAAGTATGTGGAGGCTGTAGATCTTCGCTAAATGTTAATTGCAGCGAAATACCCATGTCCGTTAGGGGTTTAAGAATCACCAGTCGCGTATTGATTAGATAAATATAACACTAGAAACATTCTTGGTCCATTTACTGTTTATTTAATTTATTAAAACATAAACTAATAGATTAAATCATGATCATCATCAACCTGTACTCATGTACACATGACCGCTGTAGCTAATATATGACCGGTAACAAGTCCAACAAGACCTCCTAACAAGTTTCAAACTTCGAAGAACAAAAGCTCTGGCCGCTCGCGGTAGTGAGGCGTGGTTGGAAGTTGGGTCCGCAGTCCGCAGTCAACTCGCGGTCGCTCGCGCCGGCACTCGCTCGCGGCGGACGGCGCCGTTACTACACGACTCGCGCCACAGTTACGCGAACTAAGTAGAGGCCAAGTGAAATAGTGCACAGAACTGACAAACAATGTTATAGTGCTAATTGATTGATTATCCAGTGGTATTATGTGAATGTTTGTGTTGTTCAGACGGGAGCGAGAGGATTTTTCTTTATTTTTCGCTCTGGTAAGTTTTTGGTTGTTGTTTCTTTTTATATAAAAATAGAAAAGTTGCAAGTTACGATTTTTAAATTATCCTCTCCATGTTATTTTTATTCGTTTTTCATATAGCTTTTACATTAACTAAAGCAACATCGTTGATATTTTACTCGACTCGTTGCTACCACTTTATACACAGATCAAGACGATAAACTAGGATAACCATCTTTTTCTCTAAAAGTGGTAAAAGTTTTAATTGCGCCGGCGACCTCGTTCGCGGCTGTAGATATTAATGCGTAGCTGCTGATGATGCGCGGCCGCGGAGGAAAACCGGACCACTCTCAGATCGCAATATGATAACACTGACGTAGGTAACTCCTTCGCAGACTGTTTACATTTAAATATTGCAATTATGATTGGTACAGTATTCATCCGCGCGGAAACCTAAAGTCTACATACATTTTGAATTGAAGTAATTTTGAAATTTTTGTTCCCGAGGTTGTAATAAACCTAGCTCATTTTAGTCAATAGTGTACTTTGAATAGCTCTCCAGGTCTTGACAAATTCAAGTTGTACTTATAGTTTTTCTGTTTGTTTATTCGTTTAGCCTGTAAACTACGTTTTCATACATAGTAGGTATACAGTTTTCATCGATGGCCAATTAATATATTTATTAGAGGAAACATTTATGTAGTAGTGCAAGTTAAATAATAATTTAAACATCGTTCTATTATCCATATCTATCAAATCCACCAACGCATCCTATAAAATTTAGTATATCATATCAACTGCAATTGCTGAAACTCACAGCCCGAGAATACCCCACAGTTCAAGTCGAGAAAACGACGCATAAGTATTAGCCGAGTGTAACTCAGCCATATTATCGGCTCACATTACGCCGGCCGTCGTAAACACACCCAGTCCTACAATTAAAACGAGCTCGAACTTTCCATATTTCTCCGGTATCATGTGCGATCTTCACGGTCTGTGCAGACGGGTCTTTACTGCGGATGTCAAATCCCCCGAAGCGAAAACTTAGATTTGTCCTAGAGGCAGACCAGCTAGTTTCTCCATGTACCACAAAATGGGCATCAGCTATCTGTTGTGTCCGTTCGACATCTCCAACCAGCTTGCCAAGCATGGAGATAATGGATACCCCCAAATTAAAGCGGCTTTGGTCAAATTTCGGACTGGTTCGAGCTGTTTATGATGTTGATGACTTGTCACTCATTTCCTACTATTCATTTGTTAGAAGGCGATTAAAGTCAGTTATCTGCGTCCTTCGTCGGTTATTCGGGGATCTTTTTAAACGCTGCACTTTGCACCTCATGTGCACGCGCATGTGCATGATGTGGAATGAGCTCCCTTCCGAAGTCATTCGTTCGCACAATAACATGGGGTTATTAAAAGCCAGGCTTGTCTACAGGAACCTTTAAAACCGGCACCGCATCCGCTCCCCTTAGCTTGTAGATGACCTGGACGAGGGTGGGACGAGGGTGGCCTTTCCGCATCAAGTGGAACATCCGTCAGTGTGCCTCCGCGGGCAAGAAAAAGAAATGTGAGTTATTCGATACAATTGGCTAAACAAGCAACCCGAGACTCCCTCGTCTGCGCAGGCTAGGCCCTCCATCACGTCGGGAGTGTCATTAACGAGGTTGTCCACACTCCCGCGCATCGCTTCGTGGACGTAATTGAATAGATCTCGGATAAAGCGCATTCAAATGAGAGCGAGGGAAAGTGCGGCGGCTGGACACGAGCGCGGTCGCTGGCTTGTTTACGGTTTTCTCCCTCGGTAAGGCCATTTGTTTGTAGCTGATGGTACTGTTAACTATAGTTGATGCGATGTACACTGTGTGTTCGTATTATGTAATAAATCGACATAATATTGTGACAATCTAAGCTCTATGAGCGTACGAACTGTCTGAAGCTGACTCTACCGTGGTGAACGAACTCTACCGTAATACTTACGCGTAGTTCAAACTTCGCATAAATTTTTGGACTCTGTTTAGCATTTTATATTAATATTATTAAGTCCCTATATAATAAATTGAGAACGAATATACAGTCGTTTTTAATTTATGATGTAGAGAATTTATTGTAGTTAACATTGTGTATTTTACCTGACTGCGTCAAAATAAGAGTTATGTTTTAGGATGACTAACAAGAAAAATAAGTAAACAACACTATTACTGCTACTAATGCAACTCACCAGGAACCAGGAAATCGTTCGGCATCCAAGTCCTTTGTCTGACGATCTCGTAATTGGGCAAAAACACCGCGAAAAGATCCATAGTAAAGTCGTCTCACGGTTTTTCTAGAAATGGTTTATGTCTGAATTACGCCAATATAGGAAAGTAGGTGTTTGAGCATCGCACGCGACGGCAAGCTGTCACGTACGCTGTTCACCGCGTGTTCCTGGTACAGTCTAGTCTCAGCTACTGTTACGCTACTGTTTTCTATAAGTACCTACCTACTTACAATCTTGGTGACGAGGAAATAGACTACCTGATGGTCCTGATGGCAACTTAAAAACTGTTCATAACATCTAACGTCTACCCCATCAATTATGGTGCGTCCTAATAAATAAAAAAATATGCTTGTACTAGTCACACAGCGCCATCTAGCCCAGCGCAAATCTTGTGTTATGGGTGCTAGACAACTGATAAACTACTTAAATACTTTTTTAAATACATACACATATTATACTAACAAGCGGAGCGTCGGTGGCCGAGCGGTTACAGTATCCGACTCGTAAGCCAGAGGTCCCGGGTTCAAATCCCGCTCCAGCCATGTACCAATGACTGTTTTCTGAGTTACGTACATTAGTTGAATACTAACCGATGCTCTTACGGTGAGGGCAAACATCGTGATGAAACCTGCACATTCAGGCGACTGGATGTGTAACCATGATCCAATCTGGTCAGGTTCCCCTGGTTACAGGGTCATGGAGGTCAAATGGCAGTCGCTCCACTGTAATTACCTGACCTGCCAAATCCTGGATCATGGTCAACATGTACAACTGTACAACCGGGACATTAACGCCAAGATGATGATGGATGAATACTAACAAGCGGACCCGTAATAGAATTTAAAATTCATCATTTCAATTTCTGCTCGGCCGGGAATCGAACCTGGAACCTCTGCGTGGCAAGCTAGCCACGCACTGGAATGCTAACTAACTGAACCCCTCAGGTCGTCATAATCGTCGAATAATCTCCTTAGGCTTTGTAGCAATAGCTGTTGCTGCTACGGCGCGGTGTAGTTGCTGCTAGTATTTCGTAAGCTGCACGATATACGATCATCATTTATGCGACAGTTTTTATTGGATTTGTTCATGCATTGTGATCCAACTTCGTTCTCGTGCGACGTGCGTTACGTGACGTCTAAATCTATGCTGATACTAGCTTTTGCCGCGAATTCATCCGCCTAGGCCTGTATTTTCTTGCCTATAAATGAGTTAGCGTCAGTCATCCTTTATTTTTTGAGATTGATATGTTTTTGAAAATATTATGTAAGTCGAATTAACATAAAAAGACTCCAACGAAGCGTGACGTTTGAGTTACATCATATAGCCAGCATAAAATTGTTATTTTGCATATAGGCCATTCTACTTATATTTGAGGAGTTGGCAAACAAAACGGTATAATTTTACAGGAGCAGTGAAATTACTTTGGAAGCAATTTTGACACTGTTTTAGGCCATTTTTATTGTAAATGAGTTGAGGTCCATATTCACAGGGCGTAAAAACTCCGGACTAAAAAAATGTTTTTGACCAGAAGCGCAATTATACCGTTTTTTACCACAGCTCCGCATTTGTTCGACAAGATTCGATTCAATATACCTAGCCTCGTTTTAAAACATATCATATACCTACTGCACTGCAATAAAGTCTTCCTTGCTACAGCTGTCTGAACATCTCTTGAGATTTACGAGTACATACCTACCTACATGAACTTTAGTTAAGCAGCACATGGTATTTCTAAACGTAAACATAGTAACATAATTTGGTGAAGCCTTAACCTGTTTAGTTACGCAACTTGTACCAATTAACGTATTTCCACATCCTTTCAACATAATTAATTTAATCGAGACGAGTTAAACTATACAAATACAGGTTTGTTTACTCTAGCTTACTGATTTCTGGCTTGACGTACTATTTTTCTACTATATACTCGCATCATAAATTCGTCACCATCCACTTCACCTGGTAGACTCGGCGTCACGACGCGGGGGAAGATAGAGCCTACCTACCAACCTGCCTACGAACCGCCTATGTATTCACTCTCAGGGACACCTAAAATTTCTGAGCAATAGACTTGATTGAGAAAGATTGATTGATTCTCATTTCTTTTTTATAAGAAATGTTTTTTTACGGTTCTGGACACAAGTTCTTTTGAGCCATGACTTATCATGCCACGATCATGCATAGAACGAACCTTTGCTGGGCTCGATTATGCCGAGGAGCATATTAATTTTTGAACATTGATATTGTAATGGTTAGATAATGATGTATTATGTTTATGAAGGTTCAAAAATGATACCGTGTATCCTATCCAAATAAAGATATATTAAAATTGAAATAAATTGAGACAGGTCACTTAAAAGATATTTCAAATGCAAAGCCTAGGCAATGCAGCTTACGAGCTCTCTGCGCCTCTTCTCACTCTCTATTGAATATCGGAGGGTACTTTAACCGCGGGATTGACTTGATCGGCATTGCAAGCATGTCTTGGGAACCAAGTTCACCCGCACCCACAATAGACCATCTGACACAAAACATTAAGCCAAAGCGTTCAATCACTGAACTATTCCTTTGTACTGGTCTCAGCCTCGCGGCTGGAATTTTCTGTATTCAATCTAATCACTGTTTATAACCATTACTTTAATTGCTCACATAGTGTAGCTGTAGTGTAGCTAGATAATGGCTACAGTTTTTGTTGTGCAGTGAGGTTTCATGAACGGAGTCATTAAGAACAGTTCAGGGAATAGTTAACCGAATACAGCGGAGGTAATCATAGATTAGAGACATTATTTTGCACTATTTTCTCGTGATTGTTTCCAAGAAACAATAAAGAATGTTCCAATACTAATAGCGGGTGGCCATTTAGTGTGATTGCCGTTCGCAAATCCTTGTTTCGCTGCGAAACAGAGCGGCGCGGCCCGCGGGCGAAAATGTTCTAAAAATGCGACGCCCGCTGCGCGCGCGCACCGAGCGCGTTCATGTCTTTTGTAAGGAGAACATTGTTAATGGCGTTAATTTATATCTGATGGTGATTTAGGCTCGTTATTCACCTTCCAAGTAAGTGTAGCATTCTTAAAATTATAATGCAGTGATGTGCTTCAGTTTTGTTGTATAATTTCGGAATCATAGTATGTCGGTACTCGGATAATTATAAAGTCTAAAATTAATATTAAATCTATCTATCATTTTAAGTAGTACATTGTTCATAAGAAACTACAACCACTTCGCTTGTAGGAAGTCCGTTAGAGCCAGTGGCACTGACTGCAACACTTCGTCACGGCGCGTGCGCAGCAGTTGTTAAAATACCGGCATCCGTATGCGAGTTACAGGTACGAATGCGTGAACAACATAATCATACAAACACAAATACCTATGATTTCAAGTAATCAATCAAATGCCTACTATTAGAACAGTATTAGTCCGATCCGATTAGTACCCGTAAAAAAAGTTTCACGTAAACATTTTATTAAAACACATGTAACACCCAATCTCTGTATGTAAATCTACACTAAAGAAATATCAAGGGTGAGCTTTAGTAATTTGTACCGCAGGAGAAACGGTTTAGAAAAAATATTTTAATAAGTAACCATAACGCTCGCTAGTATTAACAAACGCTAATTTGAATCGCACCCTTCTTAGCATTAGATTGGGAGAACCGGGTTTCACCGCTTCGCATCCTGCGGCCTGCCGTCGTGCCATCGAGCCCCTTTGATTGCCGCCAGCTCGCTCCCCAACGGATGCGTAAAAAAACCGTTGATTATATCAAACCGAGCTGGCTGGCATGCGAGATGTTTTTTTGTTTTCGTTTCCAAGATTAGATTAGTAACGGACTTTACATGCCGTAACTAAGCTGCTCTTTAAATTGTAGCTTGTATGATTCTGTAACGGTTTTCTCGTGAAATCATTAAATGACATAAGTCCGATAGTAGTAGAGGAGCTTCACGTTCAAACGTCTCTTAAGAGGCTTAGAGAGTAAATTGTTAACGAGAACACTTTTCCGGCGTAATTTGAGTCTCATTACGAGCCCTAAAATGACGGCGGATCACGCTTTCTTGCTTTCAATTTTCTAAAAATAAAAACGCGACCCGCGCGATGTCACCTAGGGAGGTTACGCAAACCGTAATCCCCTCGAAACAACAACAACAATGACTTTGTGGTTTCACCGATTGTATTGTGCCGCAAATCAACTCACGGGATTGGTCAAAATACGCGATGGTAATCGGATCTTAGGAAAACAAACGGCGCGTGCGCGACCGGCTATTGTGATCGCGGCGTGCGATCAATGGCACCGCCGAATGCCACGCCATTGTACCGCGGCGGCGGCGGCGCCCGCGCAGGCCGCGACCGTACTACCGCCCCCTCACTACCCGTCCGCCACGCAACACTAGGTAATAATCTTATTGTTTTGCCGCTATTGTACTGCTCGATCTGGATGAGTTTCCTTTTCTATGGTATTGTTTATTCATCGGACTGTTCGACTTTCTTTTCTTTCGGTGGGTACCCGTTCTTGTATTGACCTGAGTTAAAATAACATTAACGGCATATGGACTGGAACCTATAATTTATAATGGTCTTGGTTAGGGTGTAGCAAAAAAATATTTTATAAACTAAACCTTCAACTATTGTTATTGGCAAGCAGCATAATATGGCGAGCCGCGAGTATGACTCATTCGTGCCCTCGCGCACTTTCGCCGTAGCATCATCGTTATGCTATATTTTTGCGAACAATGGGTAAATAAAACTAAACAATACTTATATCAGTGACACTTTACAACTCAATATCAAAACGTATGAGGCGTCACAATGCACTCCAGCGGGTATTGTTGCTAGTATGCGCCCGCGCACTTCGCAATTGACATTACGCCGCGGCAAATAACTGTAACAATCACATCGTTGTATTGTATGTCATTTTATGGGATTTGGTGCAGAATGTGGGAGATAGCGGTTATTATAAGGGTAAGTACTGTGAATAACCCATAGAGAAAAAAATGTATGGAGTAACTATGCGTTTTCAAAAAACATAGCCTTGTGGTGGTGGGCTAAATAGAACACAAAACCAACCTCTCCGACGGACGACCCTCTTCGATCGATCAAAGTCTTAACTTGTAGAATTTCCGTAAATCTTTTAGTCGATATGAATTAATTTAAATAACAATAAATAAAATTCACCCCCTCCAGTAACCAATGCAGGATTTACATTGAGCTGTGCTAGCGTCAGTGGTTATGTACATAGGTAGGTACCTCCTCCTAATATACGCTTCCGCCGATGCCCTATACCGTGACCAGTACAAGTGTCCGTTATAATCCGCGGCCGTAGGGTGCGCCGGCGCACCCGAGGGGTTGAACGAACCGAATAATGCCTCCGCCAATACAAGGGATCAATCTACAAAGCTGAGGGATCATTTATGATGCGGATCCATCACCGGTCAATGGAGTGACAAGTTTATTATCGCCGGTTTTGCCGTGACGGCGCCGCGGCGGTGGGGTGCGGAAGCAATCATTTTCGCTTCCCTACTCGTACATTCAGACAGATAATGTGAGATTCTGTATTTTATTGTCGCTTTGGAGAGCTGTTTGATTCGGAGATATGTAGTACTCGTGAGCCTCAGGGTTGGGAATTGACTTGGAGCATTCGAGATATTTCTTAAAATTAGTTAATTTTTTTTTAAATTTCCATTTCCGAATTTTGTAAGGATGGTAATTTCGGAAAAACTATGTTATTCAGTTAAATATTTAAGAATTAAGAAATGGGTTTCTACTTTTCACATCGGAAACAACTACTTAAGCTGCTGGAATCTCAAAATTCACCTTGTTGAAATTAAAAACGCTCTCACGGAGCCCGCAACACCCAAGTAGAGACTACTAATAAATTCTAACGCTGAATGCTGCACCCCATAATTTAAAAAACCTGTGTTGAACGTTCATTAATTATTTGGGTACACAATCGTAAATTAAGGGCATTCACATTGGTTGTTACACTTGAGCTGCGTTAAAAAGATTCCACTCGACAGGACTGCCGGCCCGGCGCCACCGCCCCTCGCTAATCAAATGCATACAACGGCATATTTTGGTAGCACAGTGTAAGAACCAGTTCTTCGTCACAATGCCCGCTACTGACAATGAGTGAAAACTCTCATTTATCTAACTTACAACAACAAAGAAGGGGTGCAGCAAAAAGGGTCAAAATTGTATAACGTTTTTTTCATCTATTTTTATTTTTTTATAATCTATTCGCTGCGTTCAGACGATGGGATGGGCTTGTAAGCCGATATTTTGATGAGGATAATTTATTCGCAACAAATCTTTTTGGAGCATCTACTCATGCGGAAACGGTAGTCCCGCCGCCTGGCGCGGGAGCTCGCTTTGTTCCCATTTCTTTGTTTTTATTTATGGGAAATTTTAGAGGAGTGTAAATGGCGTTAGATATAAGACACTACGATGCCACTATACCTACATATCAAAATCTTTGGAGGTGGTTATCTATTTTGTGCATGGTTTTTCTGCGATTTCAAGACATTGCGCGCAGCGAAATTATTCATGGAGATGGAGCCCTGATCAGCAAAAATAAATTCGAATCGACCTAGAGTAAAAACACGAAATGTCTCTCCCCAACACATAAAGAAATTCTCCACAAAGAAATTGTATGTTGCCCACAGTATAGTTTTACCTAAGCATAGATTAATCCTTATATACAATCTGGCCCCACGATACAGGCATGTCCTAGTGTGGAGGCCATAATGACCTTTCCTTTTATCTGTAACACCAGCTGATGTACTGCAAACGTGTAACAACAATAAACATACTTTTCTAATAATAGCACAACAATACCTTGGCTACATTAGTATTGCATGTAATGCGCGAGTGCAGGTTATGGTTTGCTTAACGAGATTAGATCAGGCCACCGCCGCTCGCAGGCTACGGACAGACCTTGGGCCTTCCACGTGAACCACTTACTATGCGGATAAATACTACGCGTAATGATAATAATCGCATTATTTTTATTTGCCGGGTGGAAGTAAAGAGCTGTTAAGTCTACCCTTTTGGCTTCCTGGTGTATCAAAGGCACGTAAGCAAGTACGACATCAGTGGCTCATAAAATGACGCGCAGAATGATGAACGATAAAAATGGACAGCAATGGAAGAGTCTGATAATGTTTTATAGAGAGGATACATTAGTACTATTTGAAACACCAAACAGGAAAGGGATAGAAATGTTGGAAGGAAATACACTGACGTATTGGTCGTCCGGAAGCCGGAGGCATAGGTAAAGCCGGGCCGCGTATCATTCTAATCTGTAATCTAAATTAAGAAGGCAAGTAAACGCAGAAACAGGAATAGATTCCGACTTTTCTCCTCAAAAAAGCGGAGATAGTCAAGCAAGTAGCAGGAGTCCATAGTTTGAAAACATACATGTATCCTATTAGATAGCTGACAATCCACGTTAATGACAAAGATCAGATAATTCCTTTATCATGCAAAGCGTTAGAATTAGGTAAACATGATCCAATCTGGTCAGGTTCCGCTGATAGCAGGGTCACGGAGGTCAGATGGCAGTCGCTCCACTGTAATTACCTGATCTGCCAAATCTTGGATCATGGTCAAGGCGCGCACATTCGGGACTTTAACGTCAAGATGATACGCACACTTCAAATTTCGGGACGACACTCTACGACGAACGAACCGATAGTCACCGCGGATACTGTATCATACCTACGCCAGCTCAGTGTCCAGCAGCGCCGGCGACCTCATTAGCGCTCGCATCGCGCCGCGTGCGCATTCTCTCTCGTATCAGTTTTTGCGCGCCTCCGTGCGCCGGCGCAGGCACAGGCGGGACTCCCGCGCGGACAACGTAATTGTAACTTTTCATGGCCATTATCGTTTTATTGCCGGACATTATCTCGTCATGAAATCTTACGGCCGTGTGCCGACGGAATGCGTGCTCGTCAACTCGTTGCTAATTCGCTGTGATATAGAAATGAGATGAGATGACATTGGCTACGATGATTGCTACGTAACTTTAATGTAACTAGCGAAGCAAGTTTGCTAACTTGCTTTAGTTTAAAATTGTGTATGGATGAAATCGTGCGTAAAATCATACTGGAAGTGCTCTGAGGAGGGAGTGCCACTTTACATTCGGTGGGCTGTCCGCTCGTTTTTCACTGAAAATATATATAAAATTATATGTGTAGATTGAGTGAGTGAGTGTGTGTATGTATGAGTAGATTAATACAAAGTCCACCGCTCATTCCCACCATACCTCTTTATTGAGCGAGGATCAATAGCGACCAAAGTTACCTATTTATGAAGTTAACAGACTCCCACTCGAAGTTGGTAGAGGGTACCTGCAGGCTGCACTAGCGCGCTGGCGTGGGAGAGGCCCGTGGCCCGCGGGCCGGGGCCACAATGGGCTCATTTCACGGTCGGGCTGGCCGTGACCCGCGCCCTGCTCCCCCCTCTCCCGTTGCGCCCGCGCACCTGCCCCGCCGACACGCTCCACGGAGCGCGCTCCACTTGACACCGCGTTGGGAACCTGCCCCAAGCCTGTACCGACTCGAGCTAGCTAGTGTTAACGTACAATCCATTTCTAAGATAGGTACATTTGTATAAAATTCTCGGGAATTGTACTAACAAGTCACAAACGCTGTGTACGTTCGATGGTCTAGTATTTTAAGCATTGAGAACAATGTTTGCGATTTAAGAAAGTTACACTTCATTTTCGCAAAGAATAAATATGAAGAGAAACAACTATGTATTAGTATGACGCAGGTATTCATCAACAAGGCCGGCTTATTCGTTTCGTACAGGATGGGATTAATGTTCGGCGTTCCTGGAACGAGTTCACCCATTCCTGCTGTAAGCAAAAATAGACCAACAGCATGGTCTACCACAACTAATATCGGAGGATCTCCACAGAATGCTTTTGGACGAGCCCTTCGCGCTTGCGCCGTGACCACTGCGCCCGGCGACTCGGGCTTAATTTGCAAACAGTTTGCGGCTCGATGCTGGCTAGCTAGCATGAATCGATGCAACGAAATCCTAGGAATGTCCCTTGTATTGAAAGAAAATGTACAATAATATATGCGACATTTGCACATTGCAGTATGGCATCAAGGATTGCCTCTCCTTTTGTTAGACACTTAAGCCGAATTAGGAACACTTGGTACCTATATTATACCTTCACTCTACCACCTTCACTAGATTCTTAACTCTTATTGCTAAAATTACAGTTGGACAATTTATATCTGGACAATTCTCAGAGATTGTTTGTATTAAAAGCCAATCTCAATTATATCTTAACAGTAACCGCGGAAGCGAATTGAAACATCCTACAAATCATTTCACGCTGTGAGCCAAATAATGTGATATCATCAGAAATCTTGGCAAAAACGCGGCACGTCCGTGTCCCCGGACTCTATCAGCAATGGCGGCCGGCAATAAATTGAGACGCAGCGTGTGGCGACGCCGGCACCCGGAAGAGAAACTCTTGTTATTTATTATCGAAGGTGACGAAACAGAAAGCCCCACTAGCCCTAAAACCTAACCCACGTGGGACGGCAGTGATGACGTAATATCCTTCATGATGATCCGGAAATTGCTGTAGCTACAGATAAAGGGATACTTGATAAAGTACAGTAAGCAAAAATAAACCTATGTCTATTATTACATAATGTTTCTATATCTAAATTGTAGCTGGCATACTCCCTGCGGTCAAGACCTTTGATGTGGTCACATCCGTGGGTTGCACAAGAGGCATATTTCGCATCGTTCGTTAAAACATTTCGTTGCAACACAATCGGCTGGACTCGGACTAAAAGCTTAATTCTTCAAAAATTAGTCAGCAGAATGTCTATTGTGTTATTGAAATATTTAGTTTATTGTTCTTTGTTACACAAGACAGGCTTGGAGAGACATGGCGGTGGCATGTAATTTATAGTTGTGCAAATGTGTAAATGTTGTCAAAATGAGATTTTCTCTTGAGATAGGCTAGACAGTTTAATTTACTTTTTGACGTAAACACTGTGTTATAGCTTTCTCGCGCAACAATAGCCGTGGTAATTTATTTAATTTTGGGCGTATTACCTACAGGTGAAGTCCTAAATCGGACCTGATACTGAAATGGGATAGGTCGGATCTTAGAGCCATTGCGTAGAGCTTACATTAACCAAAACATATCGGGTTAGTATAAGTTAATTACTGGCGGAGTCGCCCACGCCGCGGTCGCGCACAAACAAAACCTCCCGATTAATTTGATCCAATGAATAATGCATCAGTTACAAAACCAATTAAAGACGGAGATAAAGCCCAGCCTTGGCTGTAGCATGTTGAGTGGGATACAGCTGAAAATAAAATAAGAGGTACAGTAACTTTCTTGCGGCGTCGGCTCCGCGCCGCGAAACCTGTTCCGAGCCTCTCTTTTGAACCATTTCTCCGGCCGCTTAACTCAATTATGTAGTTTTAAAGCTGGCTTTAGAGTTTTATTTTGTGAAACCGCCAGTTGGAAGTCGTTTTGGGCAATTTGGAAACGTTCTCGTAACTTGGAAGCGTCTCGCGGACGATTAACTTGCGGTTGCCTACCTGTCTTCTTGGCTTTACTACAAAAGTAGACTTATACAGCACTCGACACCGGAAACAGCATAAGTTAGACCTAAGCATTATTTCATTCAACACACTCAAATAAATCATTAAGCGGTTTCCAATCATTCAAACTGATAATGCGTTATTAATTTCCCACTTACAGCGACGCCGCGTGGCGCAACCGCCGCTCCGCCGTAGCCGCGCTTGTTTCGACATTAAACAATTGTATCTTACTCACACGCTAAACTTGTATCCATAATAAATGAGCATTAGCTACGATTTCGTTCGTACGCATAGATCCTACATCGTGTGGTGTTCGGCAGAATGGAATAAGCAGCGCTAACCAACCTCTTCTACTTACACGTAGACGTTTCCGTAGATGAGAAAATGGGCATTCTGTAGTGTAAATATTCGAGCATTACATGGAGATTACGATCAATCTGAAACGAGGTGTATTTTGTTCAAGGAACATTTCGCGATTGACAGACGACGAGATGGTAAAGATGATACAAATCCGATCTCGAAAACCATTTCGTGAAGAAATATTTGCAATTTTGCTTCTTCTTTGTTAATTTAAATGAGGATCAGGACGTGTTGAAATGAATTGCTGTTTAATTTTTCTATAAAATAAATATTTGGAAATGCGGGCTTGAGTACAATCTGATACTCAATTCAATCTGGTAATAAAAGGTAGGAAGACGATGAATTTCTGAAGACTGTCTTATATTCCATTTATATCGCGAACTGAAATCTACCGTATTTTTAACATTTGCAAAATGTTCCTTTTGTAGGTACGGTATATTTTACAGCTTTTGTAAAATTTTGCGGCAGAGATAGAAAGGCTTCATACATCTCAGGAGTATAAATTTAACGGAAAATGCGGTTAGACTCTACTCTGTTGCAGGTTTCTGATTGAGAAACCTTCTCGAATTACCATCCACATTAACTCGACTCAACCTGTTTGGTGTAGACAAAAAATTGGTGTAGAGATAATTTACGGAGGCCACGATATTGAAATTTATAGCTTTCGTTTTGATTGTGATTTATAATGCGGAACTGTTTTTAGAAGTTATTATTATAAACATTTAACATAGAAAAAACAACTTAACCTAATAAAAAAATCCATATTCTAACTAATCCTAGAGATAAAAATGTTTACCCAGGTCCTCATTTTATTATTCATCATCACAACCCATAACAGTCCACTGCAGGACTTAGGGCCTCTCCCATGAGTGGGAAAGTAATTGACACAATCTCCACGCTTGACAGGTGCCTTGGAGACCATTTTCCAGCCTACGGAGACTCCAAAACTTTTGCCTTGTAAACATGAGTCGCTTTGTATGACATCCACGAGTGTAAGGGGTTGGTGCTATTCTACTCTGCCGGACACCACAACGCCACTGTTATTACTATTAAGCAGTTATTATTAGTTAGTATTTTTCTTGTTTTGAATTAAATTCATCCAGATAAAATGTGTTACAGCTACCTTGACTATCTTCACGTTTTACGACATCAATATCACTTCTTCGCGATTACCTTAATGTTTACACTTCCTGTAACCTCCGTTCGTTGGTACTTAGGTAGTGCTGACCATAAACCAGCATGACACGGCTCCGACTCTTGTTTGCAAACTAAATCATTGCCCAGATAACATCGCCGTAACAAATCGTAGTGTCAACGTAACCACTTATTTAGCAAGCACTTATCTCGGACCTAAGATTGCTATCAAATAAAATATTAATTAAACTAAAGGTATATATCGAGTTACTCGTATTTAGGTGGTCACACACATATATATGATCTAAAAAATATCAAGATTTGGAAATAGTCTTCTTCGTCGAGCCAATTTCCGAAAACCTTAAAATCTGGCTTGTCCAGTATAGTTGGCCAGGACAACAGCATTATCAGTCGCCAGGCGCAGTTCTTCCCTAGTGTAGGTAGCAGGACAAAGAGGACAAGAGAGCAGGTGAGCCATGGTTTGGGATGAAAGATTTGGAGATATATTTTAATAACCTATTCGATAGAAAATGTCGAATAACCCCCGACCAAATTACTCAATTTTCTACACTACTGAACCGATTTCTGATAAAACAAAGCTAAGAACCATCTCAATTAAACTGCCTTTCAAATAGAGAAAACCGCATCCAGATACACAAAGCTACAGATACACAGATACACACGTCAAATTTACAACACCCCTCTTTTTTCGTTGGGGGTTAAGAAAGTGTTTAAGATCAATAAATATTTTAAATTAGAAATTATGTATTTATTTATTACACAGTTTTACAGCATAAATTGTTTTAAAAAGGTTACATCATGAAGTTATAATGCCAATTACAATACTGCAATTTATAATTTGTATAAAGTATTCATATCCTTCTTAATTTAATGCTCGCAACTAAGTTCGCAACTGGCCGCGCCGATTGGCCATGTCTTGGTATGTAAGGGGGCCAAAAGTTTGCCCATTTACCACAAACAATAATTTGCGGAACGTCAAAGCTCAACTTTTCTTAACGGTACCTCCAACTGTCGTAATTTACGATCTTCGCCATCTCTGGAAGTAACGGCCGAAGTATTATCTAAGAGATAAGTGTCATTGCCTTCACCACGCGACCGGTAATGACGCCATGTGTTGGAGGGGACCCTTGCCGCCATCAATCAAGCGCAAACTGTCCGCAAGCACATCACCGCCATGACTTACGTTTTCATTCTTACGTCCGCACACCTTTAGCTGAACTAGATTAGGGGGCCCTTTGAAAGGTTGTGGCCGGATCGTTTTGATGATGAATGGAGTTTGCTGACAGCTAGCAGGGTCGACAGTCTTTCGAAGTTCGTATGGACGGTTTAGAGATTATAAGAATAAAGAGCTGAAAGTTTATTACTTGCCGTTGCATATCTTTCATTGCGAAATCTTTCTTACTACCTACTAGTCTTAGTTAACAGACTGTTGAAGCTCTTCCCCTTTAATCCAAAGTTATAGCCAACGTCGCCGCCGGCCGGCCTCGTTCGCGGGCCGCAGTTCCTCGCAGACATCTAATTATCCCACCCCAGCTGCAACCCCATCGCGTATGCAGCGTTTTATTGCGCAAGCGTCTAATTTACGCTCTGTAGCCGTCTTGTTTACGTCTCAATCGCTGTAACTTTACAAGATGGGTAAGATAAAGATTATGATAAAATTAAGTACTTACTTGACACGCAATTTACTTGTTATGCTGGACCAGTTACTCAACCGACCTAATACATCATAGTGACGGACGAATTAATAGGACAAGACGTAATATTACAGGGAGAAATATAAATACGCATCAATTCTTCTCAACAATAGGCGTTATTTGCGTAACTAGGACGTTTACCTCGCCGTACGTGGCTCGTGGCGCGCGTGAGAGGGTAATGACGAGTTGCGCGTAGAGACACGGTAATGACACTGCGCGGAGTGCCTTGATACGGTAATGAGGGGCTGCGCTTGCGCCGCTGCGTGCGCTACACCCGCGTATTACGGGGGAATGCGCACGAAGACGTAGGTACGGCTGTACCACGGCTGGACGGATGGATTGGATTTGATCTATATGATCGACACTGTACAGCAATGCTGAAATAATAACGCTTATGCCAAGAGTGACACCTACAGAATACACGTATAGATAGATCTAAACGTGTGGTTTCTGGTAGGTAGAACACGTTTCATTAAAGGGTGTCAGATCAGGTAGGATCACCGTACCGGGTAATGAGCACCAGCGTTTTCTATTGAGTAGGAATTGTGATCTCTAACCTGCTTGCCAAGCATAGAAAGTATGGCAATACCTTTAAGAAAATACTGGAAGATTTAATATTTAGTGAGTGACTCAGCTAACTTTAGTCACAGGCAGTCGATACAAAAATCAAGTCAAACCTTTCTTAATGCATAGCCCACCCATTAACAAACCATGTTGACACACGGAAAGTCAATGTTTGTCCATAAAAACGTGCGAAACACAAAACCGACGCGGCTTTATGGCGAAACTATTTGATCGGCGAATCAACTGTGAATTAATTGGCGTTAGAGATTTTAAAAGCCGGCTATAAAGTTTGTTATGTAAGGCTAATGGGCCGTAAACTGCGCCAAGGCCGCGCAGGCGCAGCTCTGTAATTGCTCGTGGTCAATCCGCTGATTACCAGTCAATTATTGTCACGGTCTTTATATTTGACATTTCGGGAACTCCCACGCCACCGCGCCTGGGGTCGCAGTGTTACGTGTGCAGTGGTACATTTGGCCGCATCGTCGCTAAGTAGATAGGTACGATGAAATGCCTGGCTAAAAATCAACTTAAATAAAGAAGAGACTAAAAATATAAAAAGCAAGAAAAATAAAAAATTGGTAAACATAAAACTCAAAGCAAGAAAGAAAAAAAGAAAAAAATAAAGCATTGTAGAATTCGATCTTCTCCCGTTAGCGTTGACCACAAAATGAAACTAGTCACGTTCAAAGGCAAATATGTATGCTAACTTATATTTTCACACAATATAAAGTAGTTACAGCAAGTAGTTACAGTTTAATTAAAAACTTAGGTCTTCACATTTAAATTGTAATTAAGAGCCTAATAAGCGAAAGTTCACGAAATAAGATGAATTTTTAGCGAAAACCGACGAACAGACAGCATAAAATAAAGGCTACAACAAAAACGTTGTAAATCAAACTCACGATCCGCCGGCCATGTGGGCTTCCGCTTAGATTTAATGTGTGAAATTTCGCCAATCATAATAGAAACACGTTTAATTAAAAACGGGAAAGTGAAGCGGTGATGTGCGGTCTCTTGTCTCTCCATCACACATTAGTACATCATTACAATCATGTAAATTCCGTTGCGGCACAATTTATTCGTTTCATTTAAAAATACACGCCGTTTTCACGTAACAACTGTCTCATGAGATTCTTAATTATATCACAACACAGAAATTATACCTAAAACATGGCTCAAACAACATCGAAAGTTTTCTGTTGAACTGTTTATTTTTTTAGCTACATTTATACTTTATTGAACAACACCTTAAATTTTTACAAACCAATTTAACAAACCTACTTAATTAACCTAACTGTAGATTTTCTAAACGCAACGCGTCTTCTGCCATATTTAAAATTCGAATGTGACGTTTAGTGCTGGATGCATAGTCGTATTTTAACAAGCAACAGCACTTAAATTAGTAGGAGAGTGTGAACGAGCCAACAAAACCATATTAGTGTCATAATGAAGCGAGTAAAGCAGCCAGAGATCAGTTACATGCGAAAATACGACGCGGACAAAAAGTCGGCTAGCGGTGTCGCGTTTGCCGCAACCGGTTTTTCTTTAGTTAAATTTGTTAAACTTCAACTCTCAAGATTGTGACGTGATTGATGTAACAGATATGGCTAAATAACATACACACACCACAGTTTCGAGTTCCCACGTTCTGTCTTCGCATCACTAAATTAACTTCTGAGTTGCGATAGATCTTGAGTTGCAAAATCTGTAGCAGTCTTCAGAAAAATTTAATTTTCGAGGAAACTCAATACTGAATATAATAGTTAAAAATTAATGAAATTGCGTTATTTTCGAACTCATTACGAAATAAACTAAGCTGCAGCATTACAGGTAGCTAAGGAGAAACTTAAATACAGTCCCTAGTTTATAAGTTTCTCCCTAACAGGCTCTTCATAGAATTCATTTTATTTCATGCAAACTTAACAGAAGAGCGCAAGCCCGCACTCATTACCATGTAACAAACATTATTTTAACGACTCAACAAATCATTCACGAGAGCCAATCAATATGATAGCCGGTGACATTTGTCTTGTCACTAATCGACGCGGGCGCAACGACAGGCACGCAATTTGTCGGACCGCGCATGCGCTGCCCGCCATGCATATGTAACGGCCTGTCTGGGAGAACACATCCTACTCGGTGTTTTTACACCAAGCCAGAACAGCCGAGCCAGTTGTCACATGACACAAGCAATCCCCTTTTTGTAAGGTTCCAGACTTTCCTGCAATTCCAAACGCGTGTCAGTGAAACTGATGGAGCTGTGGCCCGTGCCTGTTGCGAGTATTAAATAGTTGTTTTGTTTATCTCTCGAGAGATAGTGACAATGCTAGAGTTAGCGCTAGAGTTGTAATTTACAAAGCTTTACGATCCTTTTATTCTGCACGAAGTCGAGCACGAGTCTGCACGAAAACCTACATACCTACCTCAGAAGTTTTAGTAGTATTAACTAAGCTATCTAAACTCTAAATGTGAGTCAAGTTAAATGAGTATTTAACACTCAGAGAGACTCTACAAGGCTAGAGTAGGGATTAAATCATGGAGATTAAGTAGAAGGAGGGTATGAAACTGGCTTATCACTAACGGGTGGCATTCGTCGAAACCTGAAACAACAGAATTTTTTAGATTCTGGTAGGAAAGTGCTTTCCTATTAGAAGATCGGACCCTGGCTGGCGGATTTTTATCGCTAGCCGCCGAGCTGGGATTTTTAAATAATAAACTAGTCAGACATTTGACCGCTACCTCACCTGTAGGGAAGTGAAGATGCGGCCAGAAGTAGAGCATACCTGTCTAAAACGGCCTATTCACTCTGGCCTTGAAAGAGTCCAGGCTACCGCTAAGATGAGGATGATGAAGAGGTGCAAGGATGATATGTTTAACGTCCATAGGCCATCGTAGTCACACCATATTGTATTATTTACCCTATGACCGCATACACTAAAAATCTACGAACACACATTTTACCATATAGTTTATTAATTGCTGGTTCGTGTTGTTGCAGCGTAGCGCTGCACGCGCTGCCGAACCGCCGCCGCCATGTCGGCGGTGATGAGCACGCTGTCCATCATCAGCGGTGGCCGTCGTGCCCACCGTAAACTCGCCTCCAGGTACGTGTATCATTTCCTGGCCATAAGCATCTTGGAACACTGGATGTATTTCCTATAATCCTAATGAGATCGCAGTTTAAATAAAACAATGTAATGTTATTAGCGAACGTATTAAAAAATATTGTACAACATATTAGATAAAAAGTGAAAAATCCATCTTGTTAAATATTTTCTGGCTCACTGTGCGATGCTGCTCTTTTTACATTGACTACAAGGAGTTGCAATCATTTAAGTAAGCTAACACACCATAAAATGGGTATCGACACTGTCGCAATGCTCTGTAGACAACTGGGTACTATTTTCTCTTTTCCATAGAAGGCGGCCGTGTTGGCACAGAGAATACTTTTTCTCGGCAACAAAAAGCGCTACGTAGACACGCGATATGGGTGGCTCCGCGGAATGTGGCGTCCGATTCGATATTGGATTTCTGCGCATTACCATACTGGCCGGTGCGTGGGCGCAGGCGGCGATACCGCCTTGCGATACTCGACAATGGACCGCAAACCGAAATATCGATTGTGTTAGAAATCAAATTAGACAATTATTAGGGCCAGTAAATTCCAAATGAAATGTAGTGTACCAAAGAATTTTTATTTATATAGGTAATATAGGCCTACTACTAGCTTGCATTCTACCCTATATTGCAATTTAGTTTATACTCCATTGTGTTAAAGACCTAACGAAAATTATGGTTCGAGGACGTATCGCCAACCTTTCACTAGCCTTGTATAATTACGGAGATGGAATTAAATAAATCGTAAAGATTATTGCAATAACAACACAATGAGATGTGCTTAGCGATTAGACATATGCTGATGAGATCTTGGGAACAATGCGGTGCGCTGTTGGAATTCAATTTACTAAGTTCACATGCTATAAGAATTAAAATAATTAGCCGTACGGAATTCTTTCAAATACAAAATGTGCTGCACATGACAGGCGCACTCATTGAGTTGCTTATATTTAATTTTATCAAGGTTTTGCTGTGCTGTGACCCAATTACCCTTGAATTTAGAACGTTAATAGGTTTCGTCATTGACGTTGTTATGGTATAAGATGACTTATCTCTATTTTATATTGGATTCTGGCTTAATTAGAGTAAGTAGGTAAGTACCTATATACTTTTTGATCTGTGGTGTGTTGTTGCAGCGCGCGCAAGTCGGGGCAGTTCTCGGACGCGGGCGAGGAGCGCACGCGCACGCACGACCTGCATAAGCAGCGCTCCGCATCACTGGTGAGTGATATAGATATAGACATGATTTATTTTGACATCACAAAAATCCATAAGCGTTTACATTTATTAAGGTAATTTTAGAACAGTTCAATGCTAAACTAAAACAAAGTAAGTATAAACACACAAATACAATAAATCATCGACCAATACGATGCTACGGGAAGTTTTCAACAACTTAACTCGAAAATTTGATTTTTGTAATGATAAGGAGCACTTCCAGACTATTTAGGTAGATATGGATAAGCCCAGAAAGTTACAGCCTTGTCTGTCATTTATTTGCGTTGTAGTGTAAAGAATGCCGAATGCTCGAGTCGTTACGGTGCTGATCAGTTGCCGTTCCATTAAATGTTGTATTATCTCCTGAGCCTGCCACGAAGAAACCATTTATCTGCTTATATACATATCACGACATTTAAATATCATCAGTGTCAAAGGAGCCATAAGAGAAATCAGTTGATCTCCTCGTAACCGCGGCTGTGGCGGGGTCACCGGTCGCGGCGTTCATGGTATTAGATAGATATATCTAACGTAAGTGGTTTTCACATATAAAAATTTAGAGTTTATTCATAGTAATTCATTCAAACTTCTCAGAAGAACGATTTGTCGTTTACTGAGAATGGAATCAAACAATCAACTAAAGATAATTTAAAGTGATTTGAGAAATAAACTCACATGTAAATACATCCTGGTAAATGCTTACCTATAATGATAAACCGTTTTACGTTTGACGGTCCACGTTCTTTAAATGGGTTTTAGCAAAATAAGAAATTATTTGGAGATTCGGTGTATGATAAAAGGTTTAAACACTTAAATTGCTCATTTAAAATCTCATCCGCCACATATATTCCTGCACCTTTATAAACAATACTTAATGCAGCCAGCGACGGGGCCCTCTCCGCTAATCTCGCGCCATTACCAGAATGGTCCCATATTTCTCGCGGTTGTATTTTAAATGAGATCATTTATTTACTTCATTACGGCGACGACTTTGACCGAGTTTACATTTTTTGAACAGATTATCTAAATGCCGCGCGTGCCACCTTGTAATGAGAATTATTTGTGACCACATTTTTATAATAAGCAGCGTAGTTATAATTTAGTTACTTACTTACTGGCTGGCTCAGTAACACAAAGTAGATCTTGGCCTCCGACCGCCATCTCTTTCACCTGGGCATCCTCGATTGGCAGGAGATGGCGCAGTATAAATTAGTTAGACCACAATATTTTATTTGGACTTGATGAAATAATTATTTAAATGTTATATTGATTTGGTATCACATCGCATCAACAGCCCATATACGTAACAGTCAGCTGCTGGACTTAAGCCACCTCTTCATTAGTGGCATTCGCCGTAATCTTCAGGCGTGGTGCTTGCTTTTGGATCGGTTGGAGATCGCAGTGCTGAAAATACTTTACAGAATACAGCTGCCCATTATCTTCTGGTCTACAGAAGCTCGTGCGGCCTGGGATAGAATGACACTCGAAGTCGAAGAGAATAGTGCTATATTCTACACAATCACATGATTAGTTTTTTATTTAGTATTCCTACCAATATCAAAACATCATCATTCGTCATCATCATCTTCATTAGCGTCTATTCTGGCTTATACCAGGTTCCGCTTTCCTACCTTTCTTCCTTCACTTCCTCACGTTATAGGCCATTTGTTTCCGCAGCCATACAGCATCACAATCATGCTCTTGTAGTCACCTGTGACCCTTAAGTCTTCATCAAACTCATTAGCCTCTTGAGTTTGATGAAGACTTTAGGGTCAAGGGTGACTGCCGTGAGCTCCCGCCACTTGGCCCAGCTGCAGAGATACGGGACTTGACATCGAGTCCTATATCTCCGGTCTTGTGCAGTACGGATCCGAGATATTTGAATTTATTTCTTCTATTGACAGCTTCGTTCTCTATCCGCGAAGCAGCTAACCATGTACTCTGTTTTGGCGACGTTCACCTGTAACCCTCGTTTTCTAGCACTTCCTTCCACGTGTTTACCTTGGTCTCAAGATCCTGCCTAAGTTTGCTCACCAGTGCGATATCATCAGCGTATTTTATAAGCCAAGGAGGCGTAGGTATCCAGTTTTTCCGCTGAGACTCAAGCACTATACAGAACAAGTAAAGGGCTCAGGACAGAACCCTGGTGGACACCTACAGTAATCGGGAATGCATCATCCATCATCATCAAAGGTTAATAACCCGGTTGTGCTTAGAGGGCCCGGGTCCGCCTTAACCATGATTCAGGATTTAACGGACCAGGTAATTATAGTGGAGTGACTGCCATTTGATCTCCATGATCCTGATTTAGTCGGCTGAATGTACAGCTTTCCTCACGACGAGGTTTTCGGAAAAGCATTATAGTATTCACACTAATAACTCAGAAAAGTCATTGGTACATGGCGGCACTAGGGTTCAAATATCAACCTCTCGCTGATAAATAATAAATATTAAAACATGAAATGTAATTTGTGCTGTTTGTAGGATATCCTACAATAAAAAAAACATCACCATCAAAAGTCCGAAATCCTGGAGCCTCCTCCACATTTGTGCAGAGGCAATCTCCACGCTTGGCAGCCAAGTTGGATATCGCAGTATTTGTAAAATACCAACAGAGAACGCAGTTCATCATATTATACCACACTTCCAGTAAAATAGGCGAACGGTGTATTAAATCCCACATCGATTGCAGGCTTGCCGTCCTTCATTCCACAGGCGATGTTTGATTGCAGTATTCAATAAGTATTTGTGTTATTCATGTGATGCAATAGTTTACTTAATTGTCAAGGGAGTACCTACTGTATTCCACTGAGTACATATTATAGATGTGTTGCGCGGGCATCGAACGTGTTGAGGCCTGGTTCTTGATTGCGTACCGTTCAAATGATGCGTTTGAATATTTATCATAGTGGGGCATAGTTATTAAGGATAGCTACATGCGCTACTTATCACTACATGTTATAAAGTCCCAACCCGCGTCTGTCTGTTCGCGATAAACTTCAAAACTCAATAAGTTAGAATCGTGCTACCAATGTTTTGATTCTTTCGCGAGGACTTGGGGTTTAGGTAATAGTTGGCTTCAACGCATGTTCACAAACTGCAGACGCAATACACTTAAGCCTGATTGCACTAAACTCTTAAGGACCCTTATCCATTAGGCCACCGACGCTCTGGTGTCTTAAAGTTAAGTAGAGCTCGTCTAAGCTGAAATGACGCGCCCCACTATCGCATTAACGCACACAAGCAAACTTAAAATATGGATGCAATACATATACAAATGCCGTTGTAATTGGTCATTCAGTTGCCGGTGAGACTCAAACGTAGGAGCACGCGTTGTTCGATTGGAGCGTCGACGCTCCCACACAGATGAAGTGTCGTTATTAATATTTGCACTCACACATCGAAATCAACTAATTAAGTAGTGGGGCGCGTCATTTCAGCGTACACAGGCTCTAGCGAGTTTAATTTTGACGTACGAGTACAATGCTTTTTCTTGTTCTCCTTCTGACTATATCCCACTAATCCTGCTATAATATTTATTATGACTAAAGTTTGTGTGTTTGTTACCGCTTCACGTCGAAACAGATTTGGATGAGGATGATGGCTAAAATGGCCGTGTAGTGTCCGGCAGAGTTGAATAGCATCAACCCTTTACGTGGTTGTCGTACAAGGCGACTAATGTTTTCGAGGCAATAGATCTAGAGTTTCTGTAGGCTGGAAAATAGGCAGCGGCGTTTTCCATTCTTATATTTATAACACTGTGATCTCCAATCCGCCTGCCGAGCGTGGAGAAGATAATAACCTCCCCATTCGTGGCAGAGGTAAACTGTTAAGAGCTGTGATAATGATGATAAGCTGGTCAGAATATAAGGTTTGGAGTAACATTTATGCTTCTTTTAACCCCCTCTACCCCTACTTGCGTGATATATTCCATTCGGTTGGAGCCTCGGGCGGAAAGTAGTACCTAATATTATAAATGCGCGGTTATTTTCAGCTTCTATGTATTCTTGTTTCTATGACATACCCTAGACCTTCGCGTGCCGCGCAGGGGCACAATCGGAACATAACGCCAAGAGGATGATGATGATGATGAGCTTCTATGTATACTTCGATTAGGTATAATTTTAATTCAACAATCCAATAGCTAGATTAATAACGTCATACTCGTACACTCAGGAAAAAACCTACAAGTAAAATTTACAAAAATAGCGTACAGTGATTTGTAGTGTGCCATTAAATCAGCGAAAGCTGTCCGTCCATATATTCATGAGCATGGTGCGCCCATAAACTGGGTTCTATAGTCAAAGAGCTCTTCATTGCAATACTGTGGCGACAAACAGGTGTCAACAAGCTCGCTGCTCCGTCTTCTGAATACATTATGTAGATTTGTAGATTGCCGATGTATTTACATAACTGCTTGCAGTACGCAATTACTGATATCACTTTCGTTGCGTATTCTTGTGACCGCATAAACAAATGATGTTTATGCATTTTAGTGTACTATATGCACCTAGATTCGAGGCGTTTTTGTACATTTTTTGTACTAACGTATGAGGCCGATAAACATGCATTTATATTTACACGGTGTTGCCAGCTATAACTTTCACAGACATGATGCCTCCCTAAGAACCACATTAGAAAGCTCAAAATGGCATACAAACAAATGAGAGTAAACATAAAATATAACACCCAAAAATCGTTTTCATTGCTATTCTCACTCAAAGTCGGAACACGAAGCCCATTCAAATATTCATACAAACTTGGTCTCATCCTATTATTACACGTCTATGCATTAACAAAGACATGTTTGTGGGCAATCTGAGACCGTTGTTAACACCTGGAACAATGGTGGATCGCCCGCGCAACGCTGCGCCCGCGCACAGCACCACTCCTTGCCTTGGAGCGCCCGTCTAACCGTGTCAAGTTCGCTTATATATTTATCTACAGTTACTATACAATATGAATTTTAACACTTACCGGTGCTGTTACGGTGAGGGAAAACATCGTCGACTGATTGTGTAACAATGATCCAATCTGGTCAGGTTCCCCTGTTATGATGTTTCCAACGTTTAGAAAATGTGTTCGTCCTCTCTGATTTCCCTGTGCCTACCTTGTTTAAATGAGAGGCGGACCTCCTATCACCTCCATCATCATTATCACTCCACCGCAGTGCACTGTTTTCCCCAAACCGGCAGTCAGTCTTCGAGTCGATCTTTATTCAATAATAATAAATAAATAAACTTTATTCAATAAAAACTGATTACACGTTTAACAACGGTCTCCGCCCAATCTAGCCCCAGCGCATATCTAACGAAAATCTAATCAATCCTAAAAAAAATCACCCGTTTGTGGGGTGTACACATGTCCTCGAGTTGGACAAACGTACGTGTGGGATGACCTAATACCGCCGTAGTCCAGAAAATGTTTGCATGGAACCATAATCGGCCTAGTCATTGTCCCTTTTTTGTTTATAGAAGGAAAACGAGCAACCAGGTCACCTGATGGAAAGTAACCACCGCTGCCCATGGACACCCACAACACCAGGAAGGTCGCTCCTATATACCTATATCTACAGAAAAATCCAACCGACTCCACATCTCCGTTACACCTGCAATTTGAAATCCACCGATCGCTCACGTAATTGTAATTCAAGTGTAGCGGAGCTCTCGCTGTCCACATCCCGGTGGGCCCAAGGCACGTTAATTGCCATACTAGCCGCGCGCCCGGCCCCGCTCGCCTTCCGCGAACCAGAGAACCACAAGATTAGAAACCATTGCTTTATTTCCTTTCGACCAATTAGTGCCATACCACCGGCTGATGGAGATGGAAGCAATTAAGAAATAATCGCTACTTTTTTACTCATTTGTAGCTAATGAGTCAACGAGACGTAGTCATAACTTAATTGCGTTTCTTGTCGAGATTCGTGGTCTACATAAACTTGTACACGTTTCTAGCCGTATGGTTTCCTGCCTCAAGGAGCACATCGTCGATCAGCCCAGGCTTGTGCGACGTTCAGTGCGTGTTTTTAAGAGGGTCAGCTGACGATCGACGGCGCCACACCAACACCTTCAACCAATGCGTGTCGTAAAAGACGACAACTGGCTAGGATCTCCGTAGACCAGGAAATGGACAGCAGCGATGTATGTTGTGTGTTATTCACAATGCGATCTTCACCCCGATGATGTAGAGATCATGGCAAATCCCTCCGTTTAAGCGGAGTATGAATGTTTTAATTTATGTTCTGGTGTGACACATAAGTGGAGGAGGCTTGTTCTATCTGATTCACTTCGGTCAGTGTCTCCGATAAGTATAACCTTGGTGTCTTCAAGTCAAGAGTAAATAGGCATCTTCTAGGCATGCATGCTACATCTTGGACCTCATCGTTGCATTCCATCAGGTGATTTGAGGTCAAATGCAAGCTACAAAATACTTTGTATTTTTGTTCCTAATCATAAGCGTTATTGTTCCGGTTTAAAGGAAAAGTAGTCAATGTGATACAGATGCAGTGAGGTCCTCGTCATCTTATTAACTCATTTTAGAGTCTGCAATTATGATGAAATTCAATTGAATGCTATATGATTCATAAATATTGTGGGCGATATTTGCCGCCTTCCATCAAGTGGGTTGTCTACTCATTGTTACTACCTACTGTTATACTGTTGTAATGTAAATAAAATGCTAAACATGCTTAAAAAGACTGTTCATTATCACTCTAAATATTGAACGAAAAGAATTAGTATAGGAAAATACTTCAGTACAAACTTTCAATTTTATATATTTTTATATTAACGATACGTCTATATGTGGCACGGGGTACTAAAAATTGTCGCGAGAGTGGGAGAAAGTTCTAATTAAATGATGTTAAAAGTCGTATAGAATCATAACATTTTCATTATAAATTTTGTCAAATGCGAAGCTTACCCTCACGAATGATTGACAACAAACCCTCCTCCACCCAGGGTCTTTCGACCTCTTGGTCATACGGACCGCGTCATACCTTATCACGGGTGATGCGCACGCTTACTTACCGGTGGCTCTTTGTGCGTGCGCACTTCTTGACACCCATAAATCCAGTTTTCCATACAACTCTCGCTTAACGGACTGACGTCACAACACACTCTCTACTAGCCAGCTCCCATTCTCATTCACTCCCTGAAAGGCAACTATTTACATTGTAAACTGTCAATCGGTTATACCGACCATGCACGGAAAAGCATATCAACTTGCATTTTTACGAGATACAGCAATTAGGCCCCTATCACACTAGCGATGTTCGGGCGCGCGATGTTTCTATGCATCAACGAGCGATAGTCGGGCAGTCACGGCTATTGTATTTCGTATTACAGGGGAATATACGAGAAAAGTACCTATTTTAAACCCCCTACGCAAAAAGAGGGGCGCTTTATTGTCTGTGGCATCGTAGTTCCGAACGGATGGACGTATTTCGATGCGGTTTTCTTTATTTGAAAATCAGTTTAAGTACCTAATAGTTTTCGCTTTGTTTAATCAAAATTGGTTCAGTAGTTTTAGAAACACTGAAGTATATATAGACTTTGTCGTGGGTTGGTAAGGTTATTAATTTTAAGCAAGCCAAACGTAACTTGGTATGCTTTTCATTTCGACTCTGTCGTTAAAAACCGCTGAGGGATCGCCGTCGCTTCGGAAAGGCGACAACATCGGCTATTGTCTATACTACTTTACGAGAAAAGGCGAGACATTATACTGCTGACTCGTCTCTTTCATCTTAGTATTGAGAGAAGGAAACAAATACTCTCTCGCGGCGCGTGCTGTGTCGCGGAAACACTTAAGCTAGCCGTGCTGGTGTTGCTAATGTCTATAGGCAGCGTTGACGACTTTCATCAGGCTTGCCTGTTTGTCTACCGTATGACATAAAAAAATATTGCAGATGAATCGCACTGAAAATCGCTAGTCTAACAGAGGCCTTAGACAGTCACGGGCGGCGCCTGCGCCGGCTTTCGCGGCCTCCTCTGCTAATCCATTTAATCACAGCTGGAACCGTTTAACTAATTCACTTAATTACTCCCGCTTTCGCGACGACACACTGGATCGCTGTAATGATTAACTTTATAGGTAAGTGGTAAGTGACCGATCTTCTACCGTTCAGTAATTATTCTTATTTTCTTGTGAAACGAGCCAGAAAGAGGAAATGAGGCGAACCGACTTAATCCTCGCGTGGTGAAACCCAAATATAATAAGTTGATGTTATGAGCCATGCAATTACAGCTTTTCTTATACTCATTTCTCACTACGTTATTGATATATGATATGAAGACATTGTATGAAAACAAAATATTACGAAGTAAATGATTCATTTCTTTTTATCCTTTTTCCCCTACAACAATTTTAGTCGCTGGTTTTCACTAATTTTTAATTCTGTTTTCTATTTTACTAATTTTTTATTGCAATGTTAACACTAAATTGCTCTGAAATGACAGCTCTTGAAAGCTAAAAACTTTTTGTACTCCAATGGAACTCCTCAAATGGTGCCCCCTGCTCGTGTACTGCCATAAAACATGTCTAAGGCCTTGCTCTGAAATGATATGTTTTGAATACCAAAAACTGCAACTAAATCGGCCCAGTAGTTTTCGAGGAAAATGGTAACAAACAAACACAACCTCTAATCCCAAACGCATATACCACCTTCACGAAAAATCCGCTTTGCAGAGGTTTAGGAGACCCACAAAACGTTGCTCTGCGCGTGCACAACCTGGCATAAAAATTATTGTTTTGATGACTTTAATGTGCACAGACAAATTGCAAAGACCGTTTTTTTTAATCTATAACCCGCAAGAGGAGAAGTCTTTACTCAGTACTTTTACTATCGCTTAGAATAGTCGATGTTTGGCAAAATGGCACATAAAAAGGTGTCCTAAACCTCTACTATCGCAACTAAGTAGCTTTTTTTTATACTCGATGGCGCAGGATAACCTACGGCACCCTAACAGACTATAAGGTCGTTGTAGTCTGCCAATATTTATGGGCAATAACGGAATTATACACTGACCAGTAAACTTAGCCCTCATTCATCCAGTACCCATTGAGGAGCTGACAGCACAATGAGTTCACTTTCGCAACTAGCGGCGCGTGCGCATGCATTATGGATAAAGGAATCAAAGAAATGCTAATTGTCCACAATCGCATGCTAATCACGGCCTCGATGAGCGCAATTAGAGAAAAAAAGTCATTAGAGGAATAGAAGAATCAGTTCATATTTGAAGTTGTATACATGTGAAAGTTGACCCACAAATGACGGTATTCCATAGCATTTGCCCGAGACTTGGCCCACGTAGACCACATTTGTAATTTATAGGTTATCATACAATATTTGTACTCTCGTCTCTCGTGGTAATTTCTAGTGATCTTGGTGGTGATGCTCTTCAAGTGAGGAAATACATCGTGATGAAACGAGTTATAACCTGCACATTCAGGCACTGTATATCAGTGCCTGAATGTGCAGGTTATAACCATGATCAAATCTGTAACCTTTCCCTGGTAGCAGAGTCACGGAGGTCAGATAACAGTCGCTCCATTGTAATTGCCTGATCTGCCAAAATCCTGGATCATGGTCAATGCGGGTCCGGGCCCTCATGCGCGTGAGCACAACCGGGACATTAACGCTTAGGTGACCATTAGGTGACAAGGTACTTCTGAAAAATTATGTGAGCCAGACTAAGCTGCCAGTTATAATTTAACGTCTGCTTTCCATAGTCTCGGATTAGTGACCAGTATTGTTTCCATCAGAGGAAATCGACTAATAAGTACCTTAGGAATATTACGATAGGTAGTATGATATGATACTCAAAATAGACATAGATAGGGCAAGTAAACCAGTAAATACAAGTCATAATAATAGTGGAATTACCATATTATTAATGGTCATACATTCCGTGACGTTTAGTAGATCCTATCGCGGACATCTCATAAGTATAACGGTGCTACTGATATTATCTAGATATTCTCCAAGAGTAGAGTGCTTTGTCACAATAGAGAACGCTGCTGTGCATTATCTCGGTGTATGAATACGAGTACAATACGCCTTGTGGGTGAAGGGTGGGGGAGGGTTGGTGCTGGAGTTCTACCACGCCGCCATTACTGTATTAGATAATAGAGTGCCACAAACTGAACTAAATCGGTGACAGCGTTGCTGTTGTTGACGGGACATACGAGTAGATATAGACGTATCTTAACTTGGTAAAATGCCACATTCACAAAACTTAAAACTAACAGAGTACATACATAATAAGAAAGCAGGGCGATGCGTCATCGGACCAAATTGGACCAACCTCAGCTTAATGCTATGAATGGCAGCAGCCAAACACAACGTTGGTTTTCAGACTGACAACGAAATGACATTTCAAAACAGCAACACTTAGTTCCGCTTTTGGCCACCAGGTCAGATAAGTTCGTGGCACTCTACACAGTATCCATTGTCAAATAGCCAGAAGAGTAACAGAGCAACTCCTTGCACAATAAATATCCGCAAGCGGACACAAATCACGCAACCACCTGCCATTGAGTTGAACACAATCCAACGTTTCGCCTCGCCGATGGCATGTTTATCTTGCACTATAGGTGAAATATAAATATAACAATAGTTCTGTTTGTTTGTTGCAGCAAACCCTGGAGACGAGCGGCGCGGGGGTCGTCAACCTCGACGCTCTCGAGGCCAAGGTCAGTGACCCCTTACCTCACGTTCGTTACATATATTACGTAAATACGTGCGCGCGCGCACGCGAAACCGGCGCGCGCCGAATATTACGATGGATTTACATTACAAAAACTAGTTTGCGGACGGTCGCGGTGGCGGCACGCGCGAGTTCGCTGAGCCTAATGAGTTTAAACATATGCTGCTATACCCCCTACCTTGCATGTCATAATTTTTAGTAGTATTTAATTTTTGCATGTCATGAACTGTTTTAATTTGTATGTAAATAATAATTAAATTAAGTGATTTATTACAATTGATTCGATTAATACAAATGCGCAAACTCATCTTTATTGTAATACTATTACAATAATACAAAATGGTTTTGACAAAGGATTTTGATGAACCGCGTTGATGTGTAATGTATGGTAAATGTGTGCGGCGTACAAAAGACATCAACGCGAGACGCTGTTTGATTTAGAACATGTGATTGATTTATAGGTATTTGACAGTCACTCTGGAACTGTGTGTGCTGATGTTACAATACAAACATTTAGAAATTAATTATGTAGCGTTTTCCCAGCACTGTTTACTTCGTTTTATAATGTATGCCCGTGCGAAACTGGGGCCGTCGCTAGCTTAGGCGAATAAATTACACGTTATTGACATATTTAACGAATAACTTTTTGCAACTTACGTGTTACGGAAGTATTAGACTCAAATCTATATAGGTCACTTAAACCTCCCAAAGAATCAATATTCTCGCCGTGCCATGGTTAGGAAAATTCAGTACACGTCTGTTTTAGGCGTTAAGTTTGGCTACAGAGTCAAATAATCCCGTAAAAAAGAGCCTCTAATCTGGTATTGCAAACTGCTTTCAGGCCGTAAGCTTGGTTAGCAAGTCGCAGGTTATTAAGCAGGTGGGTCGACCTGTTTATGGTAGCCTTCCGCCCGTTATTTTCAATGGCGTAGTGCTCCCCTATAGTAACGTGGTCAAGAATTTGGGGGTATTCTTCGACACAACACTGTCTTGGTCCCATCAAGTTGCTCAACTAAGTAGACGAATTTCCGCTGCAGTTTCTGCTCTTAAGAGGTGGGAAAATCAACTTCCGGTCAGGAACAAGGTTGAGTTTGCGCAAGCCCTCCGTCACCCTATACTAGACTGCGCGGACGTCTGCTTCCTTGACCTCAATGAGGATCTCCTCAATAAACTCGAGCGTCTACAGAACATCGGTATACGGTTTATATATGGGCTGCGCAAGTTCGACCACGTCTCTGATTTTCGTAAGAAGCTGCAGTGGCTTCCGATTAGGCTGCGGCGAGACGAGCATGTGTTGGTGGTGCTGTATAAATTCCTGTTTGATCGCCGTTTTCCCAAATACCTTAGAGATGGCTTCAGATTCCAGAGTGCTGACCTAGTCCGGGCTCTTCGATCGGCGCTCGATAATACTCTGAGGCCACCGTTTACACGATCTGGCTATTTTAAAGAGTCCTTCACTGTGAAAGCTACCGTCTTGTGGAATCAGTTACCTCAAGAGTTCGACACTCCAAGTCACTGAACTCCTTTAAGGCAAAGTTGCGCACGCAACTCCTCTCGGCTGGCATATGAACATTTTTATGTCCTTAATTGGCAATTTATTAATTTAGTTTATGTAGGTATATTGTCTATACCTATATATTTTAGTTTTGTTATATGTGTATATTTGCATGTAGGTGTATATATCTACTTTGTATTAAGTATAAGTTCGCTAGTATAAGTTCATGTTGTTGACATGCCTGTGTATCAAGCGGTTCTTTAGACAAAGGTAGAGATCGCTTGCAGCGATAAGGCCGCCTTTGCCCACAACTAGTTATGGTTTTTGTCGGAACTTTTTAATGTAATGTTTCTTGTGTGAGCAATAAAAAATCTATCTATCTATCTACTGGGGATACTGTGGTTACCACGTCGCAGAGGTCTTTAGGGGGCTTATCTTTGCTAAATGGCCGTGTTCCCGAATCGATCGCGGACAGCTTTTTTCGTATAATGTATACGGAGCCCGAATGCGAGTGACGTACCCACACTTCTACACGATTCACACACACACAAATGAGCAAACCAAATCCTTTATACATACATGGCTTGGACATGGCTCGTGATTAAAACTTTAGGGTGATACGATTGACTCGCCTTGCGGAATCGAGCACTCGTGATCAATTTGGGAAAACGGCTGAAATAAGAAAATCAACCCCCAGGATCCACTGCTCCTATGGATATGTCCTCTCGCCACGATCACACTTTCATAACGTTATGCAAACTCAGACCGCGCCTATTTTAAGATTAATTAAAATAATTGCACGGCGCTATCAAGTCTCGTCGTCAATACCACAAATTGCCATAACCGAGATTATACCACAGCTACCAACTTATCTGTTCAGTAGACGGCGGCGCTAGTGATCTCAGTGGAATTTGTTTACTGAAGAGAGAAGTGAGTGGCGCTGTGCTTGCGAGTCGACATTATAAAGTCACGGCCTCGTACTCTTGTTAGGTTGTTTTTAAAAGTCGACATTCCAATTATAAATTGAACAAAATACATACATACATTCATTGATGTTGTGATAAGATAACCAACATTTTGTATACAACTTTTTCTAAGAGTTGCTTTAATAATTTTTCTTTGTTATTAATTACAAACTAAACGTAATAAATATGAACGAGGCTCTAGTTACTCTTGCGGGTTGTGTGGGTCAGACGGTAGTCGCTGCTTGTAAAAATCCAAAACACGACAGCTCTGTAAAACCCACCCTCCCGTAAACCCTTCGACGATGTGATAGATTTTATCCACACTATCTAGATACCTGGCATCCAGACTTACGCATGGGCATCGCGAGCCATTTTACCGTGCACCGTGGCCGCTTCCTATCAGGTGGATTGCCCATCCTTGTGCTTCCCTGAGCATTAAACAAATTTTCTTAGACATCTAGGATATACCTATGTAGATTTGCTAGTAATTTTTTCACCGACCACCTATTGCAAAGCAGTAACTGTGGTCCATAGCATGGCAATGATTCATAATTATCTACATTTACGTTTCAACATGAGTAAAAAGAATGCGAACAGAAGGTGCGCTGTTACTGTGACGAATCATTACGCATGTCTCATTCCTGTTACACTAGCTATTTGTCATTTAAACTATAACACAACATGTTGTATTTATTAAATTATATTTCAATATATGCAACAAAAAAGCCATAAATGTAGCGTAGGTGTGTCCGTAGGGGGACTGGACTAGCCAGATATGTTTTTTTTACGCAGTGACAAACGAGCAGACAGCCCACCTGATGGTAAGCGGTAACTGTCGCCCATAACATCTCGATTCATGCATTTAGGTTGCAAGCAACCGTTGTCACTGTGAGGGCTAAGAAGAAATGCCTCATGCCTGTAATTGTGCTGGCTACCTTATCATTCAAGCCAGAACACAACAATGCCAGCATTGTTGCTTGACCTGATAATTCTCAGAAAAATAACAGGATCCTGCGGATAGTGTGTTTGCTTACAGAGACACAAACTGCGCACGGGGGACGGCTGGTTATTTTATTTTATTTAGTTTATTTAGTTGTACATGTATTGCATTAGACTAGTATTCTTACTTTGTACTAATTAATCTTAAAAAAAAGTTACTAATTTTTCTTCTTGACAAGTGATACATATTTTGCGTATTTGTTATGAAAGACGTCAATGTGATAATACAGCTCAACATAGGTCCTGCACACCCTTACCACAAACCTATTCTTATCATAATTGGTGGAACACAAATGTTTATCAAAGGTTGATGTTGATTGTGTGTTTACTCTTGAGCATTTATATGTATAAAGCGGATGGTACAAACCTTATTGCCTAGGCGGCGCGGCCGGCGTCGCAGCAGCGCATGCGCGGCCGCGAGAGTTATCTTGCCGATCGATAACCTCACTTTATCGCCTTTACCAATCTATGGACATGTTGGGGAAGGATGCACGGGGAACCATAGGCTTAGGATCCCTTTTTTAAAAGGAACACTACGTGTGGCGTAGGCGAATACGTGATTCGCGAATCTTGGAAGGCTTAGATTTCTATCTTAGCTTCCATATTAAATTTTACGCTAGTCTATAGAGACGTAGACATAGCCTATTTCCATTGCTGCATCCTAACGATTACTCTTTTTTCTCTTTTTTGATTTTTTTTATTATTTGCTCAGAAATTGATTTACGTACTTAATCATTTCAAATGTTACAGTTTTTATTTATGTACATTTTGCTGGATATAATTGTATCAGCAGTCCGTTGCAGCAAAGAAAACAAAAAATTGTTCAAATTAAAATAATTGGTATACCCCAGGCGTCTCGCGAGTGCGCGGGCCAACCGCCGCGATGGCTTTCAATTATTCAATTTGTAACGAACGCTTATGCGCTTATCGACGCGGCTTTTTGTTTAGTTTGCGGCCGCGCCGACCGCACCGGCTTGAAAGCGGCGCCGGCGCAGCTCCAGAAAATCACCGTGACAACGATATTTCACGGACAATTTAATCGTTTTATATTAATTCGTTTCATTCGAGCTTGAGATATAATAAGGTTGACTGTGAGTGCTGTAATTGGATTATCAGTTTTTCCCGTATGTTTTTAAACCCAATCGTTTTGGTTTTTTATTATAAAATTAAAATATTCTTAATATTTTCCAAAAATGCAAGATGCAGATCGGTATAACGAAATACTGGATCAATGTGTTGCGTTCTTTTGCCTCAACGAAAGTAAAAATATACTCTTACAGAATTGTTAGCGAATAATACGCGCAACCTCATAAAGCTCGAGGGGAGCCGCTAAATGCAAGAAGCACAGTTCGATCGGTGTTGAAGTCATGGGGAGCCCTATGTTCAGCATTGGACGTGTGATATGTATTTAATTATTAAGTAAACGCTTTATTTCTAACTTCACACAGGAAAATATTACAAAAGATGAAAATTGTCATTGCAAGGCGGGCTTTTCCCACAATGGGATTTCTTCCAGCTACCCTTACTTTACGACGTCCTATGGATAATGACAATGATGAAGGCTGTCTTATTGCTTTTATTACGTTTTACAAATAAACACCTTGACGTGAATGTAAATATATTTACACATTTTCCCTGAAGTTCTGTAATCTCTATGAGCGTTAAACGGTACTGCTACTCCGGCTCAAGTTTTTATCTACTGTCGGAGTAAACAATCGGTGGAAATGTGCATCGAACAAGGTTTATGCGCAAATAAATACGTAAGTGGTTGGAGGAGGTTGTAAAGTTCCACGTTAGGGCTGCCAACTTGTACAAAGGCAAAATAGAACTGGTCTTTATATTCAGCCTACTCCCACCACAGCTTCGTACGGATGCAATCCCGTGAGGATTTCTGGATGTAAAGTAGCAAGTTACTTCTGGATAATGTAGAATACTATGGGTGAAAGAATATTGAAATAGTTTTTAAGTTTATCCTTTACGAGCATTCAATTCTTTTCTCTTTATTATTTTATTACTAACTGGCCCGCCGCGCCTTTGTTCGTGTGTTGTGCTACGATATACTCGTAAACCTTCTTATTGAATCACTCTATTGATCGTTTAAATTAACTTGAAATGGTTCAACGAAAGTTTCTCAGACGCTTAGACTACAAATTAAAAATTCAATCTTCTGGTTATGAGGAGCGATGTAAGCGCCATCATCTCCTGCCACTGGGAGGAATTGCTGATTTATCATTGCTTTCTAAAACAATGACGGGTGCGGTAGATTGCCAAATGGTATTATCCGCTTTTGGGTTACAAGTACCGCCAGCAAGGCCATCCCGCCATGCCGTTAGCTTGAAGCTCAACGTCTGCCACTGTAACTTTAGGAGACATACTTTTGTACCACGGGTTTCAGAAATGTTTAATAAATATTCTTCAAAGTCTTCAAGTACTGTGATAAACCAGCTAAAATTAAGCAATTGTGTGCTGACATGTTTTCTGCCACTGAATGCATCCTTGACCGAGGTTAACATAATCCAAACAATAATATCATCTTACTATTAAAAAGTGTTAATTGTTGTTTACTTTCATGGAAATTATTATCCATTATTTATACTGTTATTGCTATAGGCGAAAACTTGTTAATGGCTCAAGAATATCCTTATATAATATAAGTTTTCCGAATAAATAAAATAAAATAAAAATGGCATTAAAATCCGTTGGGCAGTTTAAAAGATTTAAGCGTACATACATAGAGAGGAACAGACCTCGGGAATTTCTTGTTTCTTGACCATGTATAGATTTTCAGACAAATGAATTTCTTAGCTTGTTTCGCTTCGCTAGTGTGACACATAAAATCAATTCATCAATTAATTCAAGGTCAATGAATGACTCATTCATTATTATTACATGGCAAGTAAATTAGCATTACATTTTTTGATTTGATTACCTAGTTCATTGAGATTGAAACATTATCAGATTAAGTTTTACAAGTAAAATCAATTTGTAATGTAGATATTATTATTGGTCGATAATATCTACCGCTCTATATCTATCTACAGCTCGCCGCCCTATCGCGCGGATCTAGACAGCGCGAGTACAAAAGGTGATAAAGGCGCGGGCGCAGACAGCGAGAACTATGCAAAGAAAGGGAGCGCCTATAAACCATGGTTTCATGTAAAGAGAGCTCTCTAGCGAGGATGACACCTCCCAAATTGCCTATTGTGGCTTTTGTTTTGTAGCTGGAACCTGGAACGTACATTTTATTAGAAAACACTTTTTGCGCTGTTTCTGTTGATAGCATTATCGTTGACTGGTTTGGGGGTATGGTTGCTCTTGTAATGTTATAAATCTGCGAAATTAGTAAGGTGCGTGTAGATCTGGCTCGATAGCCAGGTTTCATTTTTTTCTGACTGAAAAATATTTTCTCTCAATATGATGAATAATGAAAATCCCCCGTAACCCACGTAGCATTTTACCCCTACCCTAACTCCATCTAAACAAACCACGAGGTGTATGGACGACCCCACATCAGAAAGGGGGCTATGCCTTCATTATGCCTCGCGCCTGCGCAAAGATACCATCTAGGAAGAACTCTCTCCGATACAAACGGCGGGGAAGCTACGGCATGGCTTATGCAATGGGGCTTCGTAATGCGATGTAACCACAGGAACCTTAGATAGTTAGCTCTATGGAGAAATTTATGGGAATTTCTGAAAATAATCTGATGTTAAAGCGCTTTGTTTCCATATAAGAGAATTTAATAGTTTGTGTAATGATTTTCTGGTAAATGTCTCCTGTTATAACTCGAAAAGGAAAACAGCAGAAAAAATTCAACGATTATATTTTTAAAACATATGTCCCTTTACATTTCGTCGAGATAATTAAAGCTGAAGCATCCAAATTAGGAGCAAGACTCCGTGCCCCTGGGCTCAAATAAGTAGCACTGGTGGTACGCGCTGCCCAGCACACCAGTGAAGTGAGGTACGTGGTTATATATGAGGTATCCGTCCTCCTCAGCGGCACTGGCGAACGAGTGCGTGCTTTTCCTGGTCTCACCCACGAAGAAATCCATGAAATAACGATTCGCCTTCACAGCGTTCACGGAGTGAGGGTAGAGCTTGGACAGCTTCCATTCGAACGATGACTTCTCTGGGTGGAATTGGACGCCGTAGAATGGGTAGCTGGAACAAAAAAAAACCGTAATCATGAATATGAAAAACCATGCGCCTGCGCCTTCTAGTTGGTGGTAGTTAGCCTTTAATATACGTTTGCAATACCGCAGTATCAGTACTGTGATGCCCCTCCCTTTATATTTAACATTCTTTTGAATATCTTTCTGTAATCTGAAATTAGCACTGAAAACCAGCGTCATAGCACCAATCACGGCGAATGCTGAGTGTGGGACCTTTGTACGTCTGCCATTAGCACAGGTACCGTATCGCTACGTGTAATATGTCACTGTTTTCTTATTTTTTTTAATTTGAGTTCACCTGTCGTGTCAAAAGTTTATGTGTAATAAACTTAATTTATTTATTTAATCATCAAGGAATGAAGCATAATCCAAACAACCATTAATCTACAATATTATATCAGTATAGATTTAAATTCGTCTCGTCACATCGTATCAAATACATAATCTATCACTGAGCTTCATTCACTAATTGATTTTTAACGTCATCAGATTCCGATTTAGTATAATTGTGATAATTACCTAATCTGATAATAATCAAAATTGATTCTTCTTGTTATCGTGTGTACTTAAGTGAGGCGTGTTCTGAGACACGCCTTTCGACGCCTGATGTCAACAGGACCTGAGACCAACGAGCTCGGATCCCGCAGCGATTTACAAACATACATACATACATATCATAATGCGTCCTTCCCAGGGGGGTAGGCAAATATTGTTCCACTTGCGGCGGTTATGTTACCTATAACTACGTAACAATCACAGAGCATAAATATCACATCACACCAACAGTCCATAAGAGCCCATTGGACTGGTCTTGAGCTTCCTCCACATTGCCTTAATCTCCACGCCTGCCAGGCGGGTTGGAGATCGCAGCTTGGGGCGGGCCGTCTTTTAGTTTGTGATCGCAGTGATGTGTCTGTCTCCATGACATATTATTTCTACATTTCTTCATGTTAATAAAAAAGAAAATACAAAAGAAATTTAAATTGCCCTGTAAACTCTACGAAGGTATTCGTACTAGTAGGGATACGTTGAAAAAATCCTCCACTAAATCTACTGGTATTGTTCATCATCATCATCATCACAGCCCAAACAGTCAACTGCAGGACTAAGGGCCTCTCCCACGAAAAGAACCTCCCTTTTCATTGTCATAATCTCCACGCTTGGCAGGCGGGTTGGAGATCGCAGTGTTATAAATATCACATTAAAAAAGCTGCTGCCCATTTTCCAGCCTACGGAGACTCTAGATCTTTTGCCTCGAAAACATTTGTGGCCTGGTACGACACCCACGAGCGTAAGGGGTTGGTTCCATTCTACTCTGCCGGACACCACACGGCCAACCGTGCGAATAAATCTATTGGTATTGTTGAAACCGCCTAACTAGGCTTCGGTTAGGCTTAGATTAAATTAGATTACATAGTTTTTAACTTTATATACAAAAAACTTGCTGGGCTTACCGCGTGTGCTCCACGCTAGCAATAAATTCCACGCCATATTCGTCGTTGGTGTATGACGTCACGCGCCAGTCCTCCTCAAGGTTAAAAGCCTTCAAATTCTAGAACAGCAAGAAACGAGAACATTCGATATAAGCTTCATTACCTGTAATATAATATAAATAAATAAATATAAATATGCTTGGACAAATTCACACAGCGTCATCTAGCCCCAAAGTAAACAAAGCTTGTGTTATGGGGGTTAGATAACTTATAAACTACTTTTACGAGTATACTTTTTTTTTAAATACATTCTTATTAAACATACTACACCCAGCGTGAAAAAACCCTACGTCAAATCCTAGAAGGTAGGTTATAGTAATCAACTACTAATAGAATAATAGAGGAGTAGAATATGTACTTTTTACTGACAAACATGCAAGCGGGTCACCTGATGGTAAGTAGGTTTCCCCTTGGGGTTTCCACTACTAATGACATCTCTGTCTGACATTCCTCTCTTGAAGGAGCCTATGTCAAGGAAACACCGTATGAGCGAGAAACTTTCTGTCGAGTCATCCCGTCATGTGGACTAGACACTAGGTACTCAGTAATTATTTAGAATAGAAACAGAAAAACTCCAAAGAAATGCAGGCTAAAAGCGTAGCTTTCATTATCAATCGTATCATTGATGAGAGATAACCAAATGATAAGTTAAAATATAACAATAACAAGAAAGTTTAGGTTGTTGCGAAGTGAAAGAAACCAATTTAAAAATCCGTTCAGCATAATAAATAAGGAGAGTTTTCGGAAATGCGAACTGTGTCTACATGAGAGTTCAATTCGCTTCGATCGTGTACGAAACCTCAGTTTCGTAACTGGTTTCGAGCATAGTACCTACCCATAGTATTCGGATCTTACGCCGACAGTAGACAACGGGTAAACAGCTCACCCACCACTTTACACCACTTTATACACCGTTTTATTGGGTGAGGACTATTTACTCTGTTAAGCATGAAAGCATGAGGCTTTCATGTTATAGTGCACAGCGTGACTCACCTCATCCACGATGCAGAACTGATGCGCGTTGACTGTCACATCCTCATTCACCAGCAAGTCGAGGACGTTTTCGGGAACGTCTTTGAACATTTTGCTCGTGCGGAAGTCTGGGAAGTAGCGGTACGAGGATCAATTCACATATGGACTCCGTTCCAATCACGGGTGTCGGATAGTGCGACTAATGTCTGAGAGGTAAATCGGCAGGGCTTTCCTAGCGAACGAGATTTCTAATCAGGCTTCAGGCAGGCCGTAAGCTTGTTTGCCACATTGGAAGCCTACAAAAAAGAATAAGTAAGTTTTCAACCTTATTCCTTACGTCTCCAATCTATCTCAAGAATAGAGAGAGAGAGATAATGACTGTGTCCACTCAGTTGGAGTCAATAAGGACAATTATTACGGGGAGAGTTCATTATTATTTGCTGTCAGTCAATAATATAAATACAAAACATCTAAGCCTGTACTATGGGTACAAAACCACTAGGGTAACACTCTGAAACAAAAAAAAATGTCTATTTCTGCCCGAAATCGAATCCAGACCGTCTGCGTGGTAGTTAGGTTGACCACTGAACCACCCACTCTAATTTGCTGGCATAGATTGCACTGCTTTTTAAATGACGTTCCAAGTTTAAATAGCATCATAACCTAACCGGCAGCAAAACATTAGACCCCCGATCAAGTATACATTTACTTGAATATTTCCTAAACTACCAAATCGTTTAAAAAACCGCATCGAATTCGGTCCATTCGTTCGGGAGCTACGACGCCACAGACAGACACACACATCAAACTTATAACACTTCTATTTTCTTTAGTTTAAAACCAACCGTCAGTGAAATTAAGAGGCGTATTCTCGAAGGAGTAGCAACGGATCCTGTTCTCGGGGTCCCCGCGCCCTGAAGCCAGGATGATGAGCAGCTCGAACCCGAGGCAGGTGCCGAAGATCGGGAAGTAGTCCCCGGCGTCGTTCAGCTCCATCGCCAGCTCGTAGATGTGCTGGCCGGCGTCCGCATAGCCGTCCGATTGGTTGAAGTACGTTGCGCCGCCGGGGAAGAGCACGCTACGATATATTTGTTGTTACTAAGTAATGTATCATGTTATAATTAAATAAATGGGTGCGTGTAAATCTTACGAACGGGCAACAATATCGCAGAACAGCAAACCACGCACCCTAGTCTAATGTAATGTAATCAGACTTAAGAAGTTTGCATATACAAGTATGGTACACATAGTGTTACTTACCCATTAATCTTGGACATTATGTCGGAGTAATAGGAACGGTCTTTGCCAATCCTGAAAACAATTGTTACATTTATTATTCTGCTCGTAAATAATTCAAGTGTCACTACACAAACAATTCGAGATAAACTGTATTTTTTATTGACTACTTATTTTATGGTTGTGTTAGTTTAGTTGCACTCGTAAGCCCTGGCAAATAAGGCCCACCTTGTATAGAAATACAATAAATCATAAAAAAGCGATTATCTATCGACATTATTCAATTTAAAATAGGTACTGCGAGTTTTAAAAATGCTTGCTGTGTGACAAAGATGCTCTTTTTATTAACAAATAAAACATTTTTTTAATAGAGTGTCGCTTTAATTAAGCGCAAAATATGGAAAAAGCGAGAGGGATTTGTCTGCCTAGTCTTACGGGGAAACGGTGTGACTTTAATATTAAGTATATTATAGAAATTGGGACTTATATGCTGCAGGAACCTTACTGAGACTGAGATCGACTCATTCTTATTCTTACTCACAATATTGGCACGACCCTAGCTCCGGACGCCTCAACATCCTTCACGTACGAGGCGGCGATATAGCTGGTGTAGTTCTCCTGCGGGTATTTCCCGTGGAGGTAGAACGACTGCTCCTGAGTCAGCACGCCAATGATGGGCCGGTCATTGAGGCTTGACTTCGACCTTACCACAACGGCTGCCTCTCCACCCACCGCCAAAACCGCTAGCACCACGAACAGCAGCATCTTGAACGGCACCCAATGCACTTTCCCACCTTTCAACAGCAATTAGTTTTTATACGCGATGCTATCACAAATCGGGCCTTGTTAGCTTCTAATCATATCAGTATCACAATCGCTTTGATGTGTTCCGCCCTGAATCTAAACGTATGCTTTATCACATGATGCGGATCAATTAATTGACATTAAATTCGGTGTTGGACATGCATGCATAGATATTGGTCAAAGAAATAGTTTATCCACAAATTGGGCTCCAATATCTTCAGAACGAGGCGCTGTCCTAATTGGCAACGGTCGTGCGACCATGGTCGTACGATGGAGGTCGCCCGACCAAAATAGACCTCTAAACCACCCGTCGATGCACGTTACCAATTAGGACAGCGCCTAAAGGTTTCACTTTCTTCTGGATTGTCAACGCAAAATTGATTTATATTCGGTTACTATGTCAGTATGTAAATAAATACGAAGCTGCGGTGGGCTACACTCGTATGGGTCAAGATGGTGGAACAATTTGCGAACTGTAATATAGTAGGTAGGTCACGGGTCACGGCTTCCCGTACAGATTTGACAACCTCCATTCTCAAATTGCGAAATAACCCACAATACCACAATATCTCAAGACGATAGTCAGTTGCAATATGTTTAATGAGCCTAATTAGAAAGCTCATAGCCACGCAGCTTGTGATAGAAAGAGCTCGGAGTTTCTCTACGTAATAAGATACGTAAATAACCAATATATAACGATATCATAGGTAAACCCATATACATAGCGCACAATTATTCAAGGTCACTGACATATAGGTTTTCGAATCGAAGTCGGCAATTGGCAGACGAAAACCACGCTGCAACTTCATAACGTCGATAAAAGTTGACAATTACATGATTACAAATTTATATCCTCTAACTAGTAGAGTTTTACGTACCTAAGTGTAAAGTTCAATCCCGCATAATCGATCACTCAGTTCAAAATAAGCACTTAGATATTGCTGTTATTATATTGAACACAAATGACTACATTTAGGACACAACAGTACAGTTCTATCGGAGCAGATGAGTTCTACTTATCAACTAACAAGATCCAAGGAACTCCACAAGCGGACAGAACAAATGTTATCTTCTTGTATTTTGTCCGTCAGAGCACTTGTGATAACATGCTTACCGCGCCATGTTTACAAGTAGCTATTTATATACTTATACCTAGTGCTGTATTTTATTTATTTGTTTAATAACGACTACTATGTGGTGAAAGACGATGGTCTCTATGAAAAGAAAAACTCAATTTTTATCAAACATACTTTCATTTACTTAAGAACACAGTATACGGAAAATTGAACGAATTAATAAAGCACAGAAAACATAAAGTAAAATTATTAAGAACATTACAAAACGACAATATTATAAAAATTAAGAATCCAAGGCTCACCGCCGGTCGCGCTGCGGTGTGGAACGAAGCGTGTGCGCAGGAAGCCGGGACCAATGCCTTCCTCGCCACCTCAGCCAGCGCCGGACCTAGCCCTTGGTTGGGGCCCAGCGGAATTGTCTTCGGTCACCCCTTGGTTGACGCTGTTACATTGTACTAAACACAGCAACTCACATAACATAACATCAAATCCGTAATCAGTAGTTTAGTTGGCCGACCTGGAAGGCGCTGAATAGGCTGCAAACCCAGGTGGACCGATGTAAAGAGAATCTCTTTAGGTGGGGATATACAAGTGACAGTTCTTAGTGCGACTATGGCACATCACCGCAAACCATAGACCACCGCGTTTCATGCTCGGCGTGTCCTAAAACTTGTACAATTTAGGACTTGTTTGTGGCCAGTTCAAACGTTATATGCGTCGCCGAATACTGGAAAGTCAGCGTTCAGTACAACGACTCGATAAGAAGAAGAAGTATTTTAGGGAATATATTTGAGATTTGTGTTGGGTAAACATATATGCTTTTTATTTGATTGATGCTTTAGGTTGGTTAGGTTTGATTTCGGGAGTATATGAGCTCCAAAGTTACTGACTTATCTAAACTCCCGACTGCGCTGGCTTATAGGCTACAACAAACAACGTACGCCGCCTGGCTCGAAAGTCGCCAATAAAATTTTAATTCAAGGTATTGTAATTTCATTTTAGCGCCCCTCTACCATAATATGGTGTCTAGAGGGGCCGCTCCACTCGCTCTACCCTTGGTCCGGCGCTGACCTCAACGTCCACTAATTAGCCGCATCGCGTACTTCCGATTCACTATTAGTAACAGTAGTGTTACTAGAAGGCAGATAAGGTTCGGGATAGAGGCCCGGATGTCAGTTTTAACAGTTAGACTAGCTTCCTCGCCTTAACCTTAACAGCGACTTACTTACTTTGGTGACTTAGCGGTTACCACCTTCCTAAAAATAGTTAGTATATTTTTGCATGAGAGGTCTCACAGGTCTCACAGTTTTATTGTACTTACATCATGAAACCTATGTAGGTATGGCAAAATTTATTATAAAAGTTAATATACTTTGTTCTTAATTGGAAACAGTTCAATTATTATACTATATAAAAGTTATACCTTCTTTCCATCCATCCATTACCAAGATGATTTCGGCCTTTGTCGATCCAAGTACAAGAAATAAGAGGTAGGGTACTATTCTATACAGAATTTCATTTGATAAAAGAGATCCCCCCCCCCCCCCTTTCTTTTAAGTGGCCATTAATGATACATCCACATTACGTTACTTTGTTTTTACTCCAATACCAAAATACATGTGTATAATAAAATCATAGTCGTAAGTGTTTGCTAAATGGTTTACTAGTCTTCTATATTCATATATTTCCGTTAACAACACTTAAACCACACAACGGATTTTGATGTGGTTTTCGCTACCAGTTACATAATTTCTTCCTGGAGGTTTATATGTATAATACATATACAAACAAACGAAATACAGTGAAGAGAAGCCGAGAATAGGTACCTGTGTCGCTAGTAATCTAAAACCCTCCCAGCCATCAGATTTCTCCAGCCGCCATTACCATTATTATTAGGCAGGGGTCTCCGTACCATAATAATTAAATTTACGAAAGCTATTTTACTAACCGTTTGATGGTCACCAGCAATTAAACCTCTCGTGATGTGGTCGGCTTGCGCAACAAAATCTCTAGCCGACTAATAGCCACATATTACGGAAACTGTGTGTTTTAAACAGACTGAAACTGTTTTATAAACCTATTTTTTAAGTAGGTTAAGCGTTCTAAAAATTTGCTATTCATGAAATAAACACTTAACAATATGGTTGCCTTGCATAATGCAAAGATTACGTCTCCGTGTAAAAAGGAAATAGGTTGTTAGCAATTATATCTAATACCATTGACTGTAATGAAAAATAAAACAAGTAGAGCAACGCGTATTACCCACGGTTTTATTAAGACTCTATCAAACCTATAATCTGCCTGGATGGTGTGGTACCCCCATCCGTTGTGGCTTGTGTCCATCGTCAAAAATCACGGTCTACATGACACTGCTCCTAGAGGCGGTTGATAAGGGCCGAACTTAGCCTAGCCTAGGCAGAGTCCTATCAGTGGCCTAACCTCCCACCGGCCACAAGCAGCCTTGGGCCGCAACGGGACGCCTGCGCCGGCGCATAAACAGCGCTAACGGGCCGTAATCATACGGCCGGGTTACTGCGGGCCAAATGTACATTGAAACCCATAAAACTTTTACAGTACCACTTAATGATGCCAGAGAACGTCTTCAGGCTGTGGACATTGAGGAGTTTATGGTTAATACAGGCTTTTAAAGTGCAAGCAATTTGTAATTGCAGTAGTAAAGGCGCGTCTATGGCCCACAGGTGGGAGCGGACAAAACTAATATGGAAAATAGACAATACGCAAATAAGACAAAAATAAATATCCTCGAGTATAAATTAAAGCAAGGAGGAATCCTAAGAATTTTGAAACACTTTGAATTTTTCTTCTCAGGGTGCGTTTACGCACTCCTCAATGATCATCTTGGCGTTAATGTCCCGGTTATGCTCTCGGGCACGAGAGCCCGGTGTCCGCCTTGACCATGGTCCAGGATTTGGCAGATCAGGTAATTACAGTGAAGCGACTGCCATCTGACTTCCATGACCCTGTTAACAGGGGAACATGACCAGATAGGATCATGGTTACACATTTAGTCGCCTGAATATGCAGGTTCCGTCACGATGTTTTCCCTCACCGTTTTAAGTTCACGAACTTATCCAGCTCGCTTTTTTATAAATTCCGTAAATTATTCGAGTCAAAATCAGTCACTTTCTCAACAGAAAACCATGAAATTAATAAACTAAACAAAATTTTTGCACAAAACACATGAGAGAGATACATCACAAAAAAATATTGGCTCGCGGCCCGCGGTGCTGACGAGCCGCGAGCTACGAGCAAAAATCAAACACGTTGGATCACCGGCGAACTTACTCGGCGGTTTTAAAGTACGCGTACTTAGGCTGACATACGAGCGAGCAAGGTCATCGAGTCACAAGTACGCGTACTTACTCGCCAGTCTGTCAGCCACTTAAAAGTATTGGTTAATATTCGGTACCTCTGCGTTGCGAGTCGGATACCATTACCACTAGGTTTAGTGTTTTCTCTAACAAAACATCTTTGGTTTGTTCCATAATCACAAATATTTATTATGTTTGATGTTTGCTGGTAGTATGTTGAACCTGTACTTATTTACACGAGTTCTAAACCAGCCCTATAGCGATCACTGTAAAGAGTTTCATTGCCATCGCACTTTTAACATGGACAGCTTTGTGTGCTATCGTGCCTGTAACATCAGCTACTTTACCTCTCTTTACCAGGCAGACTAACAGCCCAGTAGTCTGCTAAATTAGCGGTTAGCAGACTGCCAATTGAGCGGACATAATGTGCCATTGTGAAGCCGAAACGTTCTTCCGCCAAGCCAGGGGATTTACACCTGCATTCTGCGAAAGCACATCCATTTCTGTAGCTAGAACTTATTCTTAAGGATTTAACAAATCTTGTCAAGGTTATTCAGTGTTTAAATAAATTAACTGGTGTACAATGTTAGGTACTTATTTAAGTCCCTGATTAAGTGATTAGTAAACTTTGAGCAGAGATGTGTCGTTGTTTGCCCGCCTCTGGTTACTGAAGGAGGCTTATTTTTAACCAATTTAGGAATACCTTTGTTAAGTACACTTGGTATCGAAGCATATAAAGCTACAAACATTAAAATTCTTAATTTACTTGTGGTGTCTTTTTGTAGCTTATTTTTCCAGCGATGGACGAATTGAGTTACGAACGGGTTCGCTTGCGCTAATTTTAATTTATAATTAATTTCCGTAAGCGAAGTGGAGTAGTAAAATCGATAAAGCGGATCATTGGCGTAGACCGGGATAGTCGCTAAGATAATTGAGTTTCACGCAAAGATCGCGGCCTAAACGCCCACATTCGTGGTAGCCTTGGCGTATGAGTGCAAATTACGTAAGGAATATATGTCTAGCAGTGTCACACCCGCCAGGCACGCGGAGGAGATGCCGGCCCAATAAGCGATAGCTAGGCATCGTTAAGAATGACAATGCCAATAAACTCACCACCAAGGATGCCGAAGACCAAGCGTAGTGGACCATGAGGAGTAGGAAGGCGGACCCTAGACGCTAAGATGATGATGATTATTCTTTATTGTCTATAGATGGCGAGCATCGAGGTCTCGCTGAACAGTCGGCGGCGCGGAACGGGCGCGCGGGAGCCAGCGCGGGAGTTGGACGCGCTGCGGGCCGCGCTCACCGACAAGGACACCCTTATCAACAGGTGGGTGAGAGACAGGGTCGGCGAAAGCGGGAAACGGACGTTGTTTTGTATCACCAAGGTTCGCCTGGTGGTAGACAGGCTGGGTACTCGTCCTTACTACATAAATCCTCTGTTGACGACCACGCGAAGGTTTAATAGAACGTTTCTTACAATTTGGATGTGGAATGAGCTCTCAGCGACAGTGTTTCCTTTGGACTATGACATGGGATCGTTGAAGAGGTATATTAAGGAACTCTTTAGAGGTGGATAACGCATTGGTAGCGCCCCGGATGTTGCTTATGTTCATAGGCTGCGGTGACCCCTTTTCATCAGGTGACCGTATAGCAAGGCAGGGAATATAAAAAGGCAGCACAGCTTAAGAACGTGCCCTGTCATACCAAACTCTCGTGTTGCTGACCTCGTAAGGTTTTTCATCCTCAAGAAAGTCAGGAAGGAATATTGTTGCAAGAGACGCCAGCGTTGATTACTTGTATCGCCCAATTCGACAAGGGTGTTGTACCGACAGGGCGACTAACTACAGAAACAGATCTTATCCATCGATTTCGTAGACTTAACCAAATGGGCAGTAGCAATAGGTGCCAAGGCCCACTCTGGGATAACACTTCAAGCGACTTAAAATATCAGTATATCTTAAGCACAACCAATCGATAGCCAGTAAATATGGGTTCCCTATTCTAAATTTGTAGGATTCGATTATCAAAAAATTTGAAGTATACAAACTTAAAACCTAATTAAAAATGTTACATTAAAAAACGCAAAAAATTTCAAGTTGTCTTTTTAGCCCTCGACGAAAAAGAGGGGTTTTACATAAAGACGTGTTATCTGTACATTTTTGCATGGGTGTCTGTGGCATCGCAGCTCTCAAATGGTTGGACCGCTTTTGATGCGGTTTTCTTTATTTGTAAGCCAGTTTAAACAAGATAGTTCTTAGCTTTGTTACGATTAATCAGTTCAGTAGTTTAGGCAATATTTGGCTATTGTATACTTGCTCCGGAGTTTCCCGACGCTTTCCTATCCATTGTATCTTTCGAATATTTCTTAAAATACTTTCTTTAAATTGTTGTATGCTCACTTCTTTTGCCTCACAACTTTTCCTGTCAATCTCTCAAAGGTCGACTGGAAGAAATTCCCCTGCGGGATAAGTCCACCTTTGTACATACCAATGTCACATTTATGTAAAATGTATATTATCTTTTTTTACAATACAGATTACATCAGTCAATCAAACCATTCAGTTCATAATCCAACCAGAATGTTCACCCCAATTGTATCTCGTCCACCAGTCTGAAGAAGCAGCTATCAGCGTCGCTGAGCGCCGCGCGGCTGGCGCACACCGGCTCGCCGGCGACCACGCGCGCGGCCTGCGCGGGCGCCGCTCTGTCCACGGAAGAGAGGCGCGCGTTGGACGACCGCGCCGCGGCGGTCGGGGCCGACCTCGACGCGAGAAGGGCCAACATACAGGAACTGAGACGGCGGCTCGAGAAGACGCATGTTACTGAGTGAGTGTTTGGAGTGACTGGCTTTTGTGCATAGGGGTTGGTTTCCATTACTGCAGGCTTGAGGAAGTCTACGTCCATCAACCTGAAGTAGTTCGCGCGGTTTTTAGAAGCTACTCCTGTTAGAGGATGGACAACCTTAGTTGATGGGTGAAGGCTTTTGAGGTTTTAAGGTTTATTTCCAGCCACATTCTACTTGTAAAATTAATTAAACTATTATTCCATTTTAGAATTTGCATTGGATTTGCGATAAATACCTTGACAAATGAATTTTATGTTGCATATTTTATTCCCAATGAAGAACCGTACAAAACGAGACTGTCAAATTTATTTTCTCCGTGGTTCAAAAGCTCAGACGACTGACTCATAAGGAGGAAAGTACGCCATGATCGTATGATTTACAATCTATTCATATTCGTAAGATAAGATTATATACTATATAGCTTTATTTTTATATTTGTAAGAGAGGTCTAATTTTATCACGTGATAGTGATAAGCCCTGTCACTAACCACAGAATTATATTTATTTACGAAAACAACAGATATCAATTAAATGGCTAGAACTGATAAAAGACATTATATTATGTTATCTGACGCACGTATATCTGACACATCTTTAGCACACGCGTTCCTATTTACCGACAACAGAAACAACATTTCTTTGTCGGATAATAAAAGAAAACATCATTATCATCATCCCACGGAAGGCCCGGGAAGCGATGGATTGGTGTCGGATACGAGAGCCAATGGCCTACGCCGGGACGATGGTGAAGACCGGGCGAACTGGTGGAAGGAAAGTTGGAAAGCGGACGGAAATAAACGCTAGGATGATGATTATCACCATCATCACCCGAGCGGTTAATCCCGGCTTCTCTTCTACTTCGCCCGATTTTGAGGAACGTCGCATTTTTAGTCGCTGGCTCTCGAATCCGACTAAACGATATCAATCCATCCCTTCTTGAGCCTCCAGCTATTTTCCACTTATTTCTGAGTCGAACACAATACCAAACCAGTGACCAAATCAGCGCAGGCGAGCCTCCTCAATCTTATCCGCGATAGGTATTTAAACTAGATAACAATTTTACTTTTATTTTTATGCCAAAATTCTATAAGTAAATCAATTAGGGGTAGACGGAAACAACTGCGACAACGTTTATAACTAATGCAGATCTTTCCAATCAAATTGTTGTACCTATGTAAAACTGTTTTTGGTTCTAAATCAATATTTTTAACGAAGAAGCATCAATAATCTGCTTTGAGCCCGAACTGTAGCCACACCCTCTGCCCGCAGCAACATAGACACGCGCATCCAGCAGGCAGAGCTGCAGTACCAGCTGGGCCGCGAGGAGCTGGAGCTGCTGACGCTGGGCGAGCAGGCGCGCGCGCTCGCGCTGCTCATCGAGCGCGCCGACGCGCACGCCAGCGCGCACCACACGCTCTACAGGTAAGCTCACACTAGCCCCGCGATAGATAGCCCGTATTTTTCGAAACGTCCCGTTTTTAACCCCGAAAACAGAGAGGTGTTATTAGTTTGACTTGTGTATCAATGGCTGTCTGTATGGCATTGTAGCTCAAGAATGGATCAACTGATTTGGATGCGGTTTGTAAGTCAGTAGAATCAAGATGGTTCTTAGATTTGTTCTATTAAAATCGGTTCAGTAGTTCATAAAATATTTAACCTGTGTGTAAACTTAACCTGTGTGTAATCTGTGTGTAAACTTAACCTGTGTGTAATTGTGTGTAAACTTGGTCGCGGTTTATCCGATTGGGTTATTCAGCTATAAAATTGACCATATCTCCGTATTGTCCCGTATTTGTAATAGAGGCCACCCTGTCGGCTGGTCGGATACCTAGAGAAAAATCAAATGTTTTCATCTTCTCAGTTTGGCTTTCGCTCGGGTATTTCGGCCAGTGACGCGGTACTAAAACTTACCACGCATATTGTTAATAAATTGGACAATAAACAGAAGGTGATTGGTATTTTCCTGGACCTGGCAAAGGCATTTGACACTATCTCTGTCCCCGCCCTCATCACCAAACTGGAAGAGAATGGTGTCAGAGGTCTTCAACTTGAAATCTTTAAGAGTTACCTCTCAGACAGACGTCAGTGTGTCAGGATTGGTGATTGGGTGAGTGGGGAGCTGGGAATCTCTTAGATTGTGCCGCAGGGCAGTACTCTCGGCCCAACTTTGTTTTTGATATATATTAACGACCTTTGTCAAAATACTCTCACAAACTGTAAGACCTTCACATATGCCGATGATACTGCCTTAGTATTTCATGGTGCAACATGGGAATCTGTTTTTGACTATGCGCAGGCGGGATTTGATTCTGTCTCTGACTGGTTGGTGCAGAACTTGCTCACTCTAAATGTCGAAAAGACAAAGTATGTGACTTTTTCCCTGTCTAGTCGGAGTTTGCCGGATTCTCAACATTTCTCATTACATTCTCATTCATGCCAAAATCCTTCTGACGCTAAAGGATGCATATGTCCTAGACTCACATGTGCTGAATCGATTAAATATCTGGGTGTTCAGATTGACAACCTACTATCTTTCCACCCACACATTGACGGACTGACGGCTAGACTGCGTAAATTAATTTTTATATTTAAGGCGCTGAGGGATGTTGCTGAGCGTGGGATACTGAGAATGGTGTACCTTGCCCTTGTCCAATCGGTGGCCTCATATTCTATTGTTTCGTGGGGTGGCCGTGGGTGCGATAAAACATATTTATTAAAACTAGAGCGCTCTCAAAGAGTACTGCTGAAGGTTGGATGGCGACTCCCGTACCGGTTCCCTACTTCCGAACTTTACAAATTTTGTAAGGTTCTCTCTATTCGACAACTCTTCATTTTCAGCTGACTCTGCATAAGCATTCGCAGATTCCTTACGATCCTATCAATCCTCCTGTTTCGCGTAGATTTTATACAGTTTGTCCGTCTGTGTCGATAAACTGCAGCCTGGCCCAGCGTACTTATTACTTTTTGGGAAACTTTGTTTACAACAAAATAAACAAAATTTTACAGATTCATTCTTTGAGTAAAGCGGAATGTAGGAAGATCTTGACAGGCTGAAGAAGCTGAGGCTGAGGCTTGGCAGGAAGATTATAACTATGACTTGAAAATATCACTCACTCACTCACACACACTCACACACACACACACACAGACACACACACACTCACAAACACGATTGATTATATTTAATAATATTATAACTATAGGCACAAACAAACATCATATAAGCTAAAAATCTTTGTTTATATAATGATATAGGAGGTTGGGAGCCTGGAGATCCGTAACACAGGTTTTTAACCTAGCACGGACTCCAGTTTTCAATAAGGATTTTGATCCTTTCTATATTTAACTCATAACACTATGTACTGTTGCATTTTTGAGAAAAATAAACGTATTTTGTATTTTTTGTCTATTAACAGTGTTGGCTCGGTTGCACAATAAAGCTAACTGCTATTTTCCAGTGTCGATTTTTAATGAGCTTCTGCTGAAAAATTTGCGAAGTCGAACAAGACACAAGTCTACAGGAAAAAAGCATTTAGTTTATCTAAACGTAAATGGGTTGACCCCGTTGTCTCATATTTTAACCCTAAATCTCGTATTTTGAACGATGTTGTCCCCTACAATTATAAATCTGATCTGGTAACCCTACCCCGATCACAGAAGTTCTTGAGAACAAGCGACTAGAACTTCTGTTCTACCTCCTGTTTGGATTCCTCATATCTTAGGGTCTTAACCTCGAATTATCTTCGATAATGTTGCCACATGCAATGGCTTCGCTCTGCCCAACGCAGTGCCCCGTGGAAACTAATCTGTAATGTAGTGGAGATCTGCTCGGACCAATTATTTTATACCTTTTCAATGATCATCTGTCTTTAGATGAAAAATGTTAAGGGAAGTACTTTTTATCCCAGTATAACATGGAACTGTTAAATATATCGACGTGGATTGCTGCAAGAACTTATAAGAAATGAACGTAACGCATCTGAACCTCCCGAGTGGAGCAGGTGTCCATTGGCGGCGTTGTTTACCTATCATGGACCTATTTTGGTTGTATGACGCTGATTTTCCTTTTCTTTGAACCGTTAGCTTTCGGTGTTGCCAAATATAATTTTAAAAATATTGAAAGTTTAATACCGAAAATAAAAATGTACAACCTCCTGCCAACTTGTCCAAAACGTAATTAAATACCTTATAACCTGTTCTGTTTCTTAGAAGAGGTTTCTTTTATCACAAAAAGCGTATCTAATTAGGTCAGTGTCTCACGCAGCGCGTGCACGCACCGCGGCTTTCCGGTAACCACCCGCGGGATGGGAATCTAGATCTTATAGACAATAGAAACCAAGTAGGTAAGTTTATTAATTAGACGCGGCTTTAGAGTGTACCTATAGGTCTTCTGAATAGTGAATGTTGAAAATATTAGATAGCTTAGGTCTCTGAATACGTATTTAATGATAGGCTATTAAGGTAAAAATCGACTCGGAAATGTATGAAAAAATGTGTACTATCCAGCTCTGAAGCTTGTTTCAGAACGTGAAAACTCCACAAACAAACTTAATAATTACTTCACTTTGAGGTCCAACTCAACCGCCAACCCTAGCAAGCTCCAGCTAGGCCGTGTCTAGATATCTAACCTAGGCTGTAATTGATTGGTCGTATGCCCGTAAACTCGTATGCTAACGACGCATTGTCGGCCGGCTCGCGTGGGACCGCCTCGTTACCGCTCTGACATCGCTAATGGTAAGTATTGTTGTAAACCGCGGTAATGAGCCGGCGACATGGGAAGCCAGCTGCAGCCCGTGTTTAATGTGTCGCATTTATTGGGCGCACGGTGCATCGGTGGCCTAATGGCTAGCGTGACCGACTCGTAAGCAAAACGTACCGAGTACCGAGTAGTATGTATTTACCAATTACTTTTGCTGAGTTATGTACATTAGTAGTTGGACACTAACCGATGCTCTTTCGGTGAGGGAAAACAATGTGAGGACACCTGCACATTCAGACGACTGATACGTGTAACCATGATCCAAACTGGTCAGGTGCCCTTGTTAACAGGGTCTCGAAGTTAAGATGGCAGTCGCAGCCAAATCCTAGATCATAGTCAAAGCGGACCCTGGACTCTCGAGATCACGACCAGGATATTGACGCCATGATGCGTATTAATAAATATTGATTGGGTGCTCGGTGCGCAGTAAATGCAACAATTTTTCATTATTTAACTACTGTTCATACATATTAGTGGTGGGTTGCCCATAATCTTCTGTACTTATGTCCTAGCTTGGAGAATTATGACACCCAAGCAGCATCTCATGGGCAAAGCCAGCCTCACCTGCTCATGGTCTTACTGCTGACAGACAGGCGAGGCTCTGGCGAATCGGCTTTACTCTAACAGGTTGTGTGTGTCAGATGGTAGTCGCCGCATGTAAAAAGCCAAGACACCAGTAAGCCTGGTGTTCAAGTTTTCAGTAAACCTGAAAGCGGTTTCCTGTTAGAAGAGCAGACCCTGGCGGATTGACCGCAAAGATAATGAAGATAAAACATAAGTGAAACCGCCTGTTACTCCGGTTATCACATCGTACGACTTCTCACAAATTAGAGCTTTCCAAATCTGGCTCTGTATCTACGAGCTGTGTGCGAGTATGTGCTTATGTTATCACGAGCAAGGCGCTAACACACAGGCGCGAGTCAGAACCGTGAAGTTGAAAGGAGTAAAGCTGGAGAGAACATTCCTAAAATTTCTCTTGAAGCATTACATTTGTATCGCTCTCTTCGCTTTCTGTGAAACGGGATTCTTTCCACATACCACAGAGAATGACATAGAGGTACCTATAATATTTTGAAGGTATCCATCTCAAGCTTTTGTTCGAAGTGGTTCCTCCATTTTATCTACACCCTGATGGTCCGAACCGCAGCGCAGGACAATCTCGCATCACTCTCTCCCTAGATTTCGGCGAGATCGTTCCCAGCGATTGTTGTCGTAGAAAGTGTGCCGGCCGCCACGCCCCGCGAACAATGGCCCGTGTGGTAATCCGCGTAACAAATTGCTGACGATTTGTACGTTTGCCTATCGGGCGAAGATCTCGGGCCCCGCGTGGAAGATTAGCAGCTGATGAATGCGAGCGCGTCTCAATGGAGCCGTTAAACTGGCCAGCAATTTCCAGATGCTAAACAGTTTCCCAAGATAGGTAAGCCAAGGGTCGTGGAGTACGGAACCTCGCGCGAGACAATAGCTAATATCCGTTCCGCCGTATACTCTCACGGCCATGTGGTTTCGATTGAAAAATAATACAGCCCATGATATTTATTTCTCGTAAAATAATTTTATAATTCGAAGCTACGTATCTACGAAAATTGAGAGGATAAACAAATTACCTATTTGGTTAACATGCTAACGATCCAAACCTATACTGGTATATCATTCGGCTGCAAGCAGAACACAATAACAAAAAAAACATTGATTTTTGCAACCGCATACGACTTGCAACATCGGTTAGTAAATGCTAATTCCATTAGATTGACACAAGAGCGTTAATTAAAGTCACTTTTACTTAGAATAAAAACATGAACATAATTAAAATAAACATATGCTAATTGTATGCGTCTCTAATTTAATGTAATCACCGTTTTTCTGGATCCAATCTCCGCGTGATTGACAAACCGGGATGCACAGTTTGCGCTGCAATCATGCGCATGCACACTCACGGTTTGCGTGACGGCTTCCGTCCCGAGACGCGTCAAGCCGCCGCTGGGAACGCCCCGGGCGCCTCCCACGCTCCACTACTCCCCACGGGTAACTACTACACTAGTACGTACAGAATACCTAATGCTCATCAGATAATTGCTTAATCATCCACGACGATGAGGGATTGCTCGTGAAATGACATGGCGATGGCTCCGCTGACACGAGCGAGGCTCGTAAATTTATAATGATGATGATCAATGGTGATGGGATTAAATGGTGCTGACAGATGGAAGATGAAGGGATATGCACATGAAGATTTCTTGTGAAGGTGATTTAGAGACGTACATAGAGACTAGAGAGTACCTTTGTGACACAACTCTTTTCTCTTTATTTCATTTCATTGTTAATGATTTTTTGTCTCCAAGATAATTATTTTACAAGCTATCCTCGGAATGTCTTCAGTGTCAAAAGTCAGTGACTCATGAGGCTTGCCCATTGTGCCAAAAAGCCCTCGCAAGCGAACATATTTCTGAAGATGAAGGGCAGGCCTTATAACAATTGCTATCGGTAGCTGGAAAATGCACCACATAAGGATAAAACGTTCGCCAGGATCGCATTTCCCGATGACGAAAAGGGGTCGGAAAATGGGATCGTACAACTGCTTCGAACACTCCCCGAAATACAAACTGTAAAAGACTAATAGACGCGCAACTCTACGCTGATGATCGAGGCTTTGCAGCTTAGCGCAAAGATTTTTACATTTATATAGAGGGCTTTGCCCTGCAGTGGGACAGAAGTGGCTAAAATAAATAAATAAATTGATTGAAGCCCTGAGGCTTAGTGTCAATAAAATAGAGAGACACAAATTATCCTCCTTGCACGTTTTTCCACCGAATCTAAATTTTATGTTGTTAATAAGTTTTAATAAGTTTGCGTGCCCGAAAAACGAAATTCGGCACTCATAGTCATAATACATGTGTGCGTTCCTATACTTCTTATGGAAGTAGGTAATCGCCTCTTGGACTAGTTTTGCACTCGATACAGTTGTAAACCCCATTAAGGGTGGCCTCCATATAAATAGCCATCCTCTTCATGTGACTGTGAGTCACTCAACTAATTAAGTAATTAACGTCCCAGTGGAACTAGCGCAGCCACACAGCCTGCTTTGCCATTGCCCTGTTCCTCGAAAGCAACTAACCGCATGACAGTTACAATAATCGTCCCCATACGAGTACACGCTTAATAACAGCTTTTTTAGAGCTATTACATCTAATTCATCCCGCGGCACGATGTTTACAATAGCATTTACCGTTTAGTTATATCACGTGGCCGGGAACACACGTAATTTTATAAATACCATGCACTCAACTGCCTATTTGTTCTAATAGTAGTTTTTGCACCTTGTTTCTGAGCGTGTCGTGATGTGAAAGGAAGATAAAATAACGATGTAGTTACTTAATCATTTTCTTTTCGTTTTTCCGTTTATTTGTTATAATATATATTACCGTGTACTATCGTGTGTTTAATGTAGTAATATATATTCTTTCACAATCAAATAGTTCGTAAAGAAAGGACAGAGCCGCGCACAGAGCTGCATGATAAGCGTGGTGGTGTGATCGCCAAATGATCTAAACACAACTAACAACTTACTTAACTTTGTATCAATGTCTATTATTTTACTAATCTTAATGAAAACATTTTCCCACAAGCTTTGCCCATCTTGTGTCTTAAGAGAGGTATGTTTTCGGATCACAATTAGATAAGTGAACTGATAAACGAAATGTTGCCGTTTCGGTTGCATATTTTACATCTTACGAAAATGACAAAACATTTGGTAATTAACACTAATTAGGTACTCGATATTATGTTTATGTCTGCTGATGTTTATGATGCAGGTGTGCATTCCTATGTTATTAATTAGGTATCGAAAATGACTTGGTAGCGTTACAGAAAATTATTCACAGTCTTTTGGGACAGTTGAAGTAAATTTCCTATTTGCAAAGTACCTATTTAAAAAATTTTGAGGTGTGAAATACTTTCTACTTTACTTTCTTTCCTTTGTTTTTCTATGTACCTAGGTACCTATACATTTTTAGCGTTTTCTATCCCATCAGTGATGTTTTTGAAAGCTTTCTATTCCATAAAATTGATTGTGCCCACAATTACTACGTCGAACACAAAAGGAGTGTTAATTAAAAAAACCGAATCGCTGTTGTAATCTATGTGAATTCTCTATTAAGATCGGAACTTTAAACTGTGGAGAAAGCGGAAATCCGTGACTCCGCCTTTCTTGCTTTTAATTACAGACTGTAGCTATAAAACGCTCTACATGCAAACAAATGGCTTCTTCTTCTTCTTATCGAGTCGATGGACTAAACTCTGACTTCCACTTGGATTGGGCCAATATTCGGCGACGCTTACAGCGTTTGGACTGGCCTCGAACAAGTCCTCCATTGTTCAAGTTTTAGGACACGCCGAGCATGAAACGAGGTGGTAAATGGTTTGCGGAGGTTTGCGGCTGTGAAAGCGACGGCCCTACAACCAGAAAAAAGCTGTGGATCAATAAATTTTCCCATCCCGCAATTTATCCATCCTACTGAAAGGCTCCCACCTGGAAATCAACTTTCTTGACCTACCTGGAAGGTGCTAATTAGGCTGCGAACCCAGGTGGGCCGATGTAAAAAGAAAGATGAAAAGAAATCTTAGGTGGCGATGTACAAATGACAGTTCTCAGTGCAAATGTGGCATAACAAATGCCTTATTTTATGAAAATATTCCATGTTTATTCAAACCCAAACTCCCATCAGCGAGTAATCTAAAAAATAAAGAATTGACAACCAATTTACTACGATTAACGTAGGGGTAGCTTCTAGCTTACCTCCTGAACCCCTAGCTTCAGTCCGCAAATTCGCCTTCGTAAAATTCGATTCTAGTACAAGTATACAGGTAAACAATAACACTAAAATTATACCAAAATTCGTCAAGTAAAACCTCCCAAAACCAATCCAGGCATCTTTGCAAACTTCCGCGTTAATAATTTCACAACCTTTACCAGTCTGGGTGTCGACTGTCGGTGCTTATGGTGTTTCCTGGCCGTCCATACCAATAACATAAACTGCCATAAACGGGATGCGCGGCGCGGCCTGCGTGTAGATTGCGCGCCATATCGGGCCGCCGGCGCGGGCGCAGATAAACCGCGGATAAATCAATATCTGCTATTGAACCGGCGAAGGCCCACGCCTTAACTGCATATTGGAACATGTATAATGCATCACCACCTCTCGCTGGCTGATATGCGCTCAGAATACATTCTTACAGGGAAATGTATGAATTCTGCCGTTAGGAGAGGTCATTTTGGTATTTGTATATTTACGTTGTTATAGCTACCTTCTCTTATGAAGTATGCCCAGCGCATAAGCAAACAAGATGTACAGATTAGGTAAGTGTGTCCGATTCATGTCGTGAATTCAAATCGCTGGTTTATGTTTTTCAATGCCAGAAACGTTTTCACTGAGATTGCTGCAATTTTAAATCGTCGATTTCACTGGATTTGTTAAGACCTCTGACTCAATATTTACAATGTAATAAACCTTATCAACAAGCAAGTTGCAGTTAGTGAAATATCTACGTTTTACAAGCGTAGTTTATACCAACATCGGCATGGATAGGTGAGCGGGCGCCGCCGCCGCGGCGCGCCGCGCTCCCACGGCACGCAGCTTATTTGCCATAAACATAAGCTCTCAATTTATAACTCTTACACGTCATCGTCTACAATATAAATTTTACTGTTTTCAATGCAAGTAGCGTTAAAATTAAGTAGGTATTAAAAGCACATACTTGGACCACAGCAACATAATCCTCATTTTCGTGCTTATCTTATAATTGTTTTGTCTGTGATAAACGTATTTTCTTATTATAAGGTTATACAAAGGTTATTTATCACCGCCGTCTATGAAGCAACACTCGAGGGATAGCAGATGCATAGCCTGCCTTTGAGAAAGATATGGCTACTTAGGTACTTTCGTAGCGCGGTCCTACGGGGCAGCATAGCTTTTATGCCAACCGGTGGGGATATTCTGCAGGAGATACCAGTCCAAATAAATCCTCAAACACTGATTTCGTAGAAGATGTACGTACACTGACGCACACAACCCCTTACCGGAAAGTGAAACAGATTAATTGAAAGAGAGGTGGTTAGGCATATGAGAGTGCTCTCTTCCATGTCGTAGTCCAAAGTCCATGTCCTGTTGATAATTTTTATTTTCATTGTATTTTATTTAAACAACATTCTCTTCCACTATAACTACTCGCACCCATTTCTCTGGCGATGCTATGGTGACGGCTATCTTACAAATCTTATAAGCCCTTACTCGAGCGCTTATAGCAACACATTAAGGTGGGTAATTTACGCAGCATTACACGGAGATCCCTGATCTATCCGACGCAGTCCGCTGAGCATGCGCGGCCCCACGCGTGGGAACGCGTCCCGCGGCGCCCACGTGGTAATGCGGTTAGATCGTAAAATAGAGTGAAATTGCCTAACGATTATTGCATAATGTAGGGTGTGACGGTTTCTGGAGGATATAACTGGATTTACAAGTTCACAGTAGATTTTTAGATGTTCAGATAGACTCATTTGGAAGTTCATAATTCATAATTAGAAAATGTAGCTGGATCCATGCAAGCGCCACGAAGCAGTTTATCTATGCCTGAAGGATCGCCTATGCCTAATCTAAATCTAAATTCCTCGAGAAGTACCTATAATCGGTACACATTCACGAGTCAGGCGCACAACCTACATCAGGTCGAAAGTGTGGCTATTAAAACCTACTTATGTCATAATTTTGTTTGAGATGTGATGGAGGAGACGTGGTTAATGTCCATAGCCGGTGGATGTAAGAGACATAGGGCTTTGGTGTGGATGACTGTGGATGTGATGATGAAGATTTTGTTATTGGCTAGGGAGGCACACGTACAGATATACGTGTCACCATGATACGTGATGGAAAGCGGCCACCAGGACACATGCAACCTAATGGAAGCGGATGCGATGCCGTCCTTTGGACTGAGATGGCTTTTGAAGAACCCCATGTCATAGTAGAAAGGAAAGACTTTGGAAGGGAGCTCATTCCACATTCACGTGCGCCATGTTGCTTGCTGCATGATGTTTGTTATTTGCCTAACCCATCCCACTCTGTTCTGCAGTGCGGTGCGTGAGCACGGCGGCGCGGCGTCGCTGGTGTGCGCGGAGGCGCGCGAGGGCGCGTGGAGCGCGGCGGTGCGCGGCGCAGCGCTCGTCGTGGACTGGCCTGGCGACCATCCGGCGCTTAGAGCTGGTGACAGGTAAGCAACGTTCCTATACGGTGACTTTAAGTTTGAAGTAACACTTGTTGCCAGAAGGTATGCATGTGCTTGTAATAACAAACAACTCTGGTACATAGTTTCTTATTTTCGCAATTTCAGAGTTGGTGCCATAGTAATGGTTGGTATCACGAGCAGATGCATACCCTAATTATCAATACCCTTAAAGTAACCATTTAATGTATGTCGCTATCTTCCTTTGTGATCTGGTTGAGTAAAGAGCACGGAGGCAGCGCAGGAGCTGGTGCGGTGACGGCATTGCGAGCGCGGGCCACGCTGGTGACAGTTACCACCGGGATTGAAGCTGAGACTGTACAGTCAGAGGCTCCGAGCTCTAGAAAGAATTAGAATGAAATTTAAATTTGTATGGAGTCAGTGGTAGGGAGAGAATGGAAGGCAGTAGAAAAAAATGTTGTGGCTTTTCACTGCATTACGATTCAGAACACGTAGTGCACCTAGTGTACGAGTAGCTTGGTTTTCCTAGCTACAATGTATTCCCAATTAGCGCAGACGACCGTCCATCAGCCACCCACATGAATTAATGGAACCGTTTCCCATATCGGCTAGATCTCGATACAAACAGCTCGTCGCGTCGGTATCTCTATCGGGGCGGCGCGGGCGCAGCGCTAATGGTGATAAATCGCAGGAATTAATCGCGACGCAATAATGCGGGACTTATCTCCGCGGTGCGAGCCATTGCGGGACGGCCAGCTGACCGGTCAATTGCTATACTTCTATACTTACTCGTGGTAACTATCTATCTTGTAGATGGAACGTAATGAAAACATAAAGGTGCCTAAATTCATATTCATTAAATTATTTGAAAACCTCTAGATACTACCCACTACCACAGAAGTTCAAATTTTTCAGGAAATACAATTTTTTCTAGATATTTCCCGGGATTGGCGGATTTGAGTTTTACACAGTATCGGTACTAATAATTCATTTCCCGGAAAATTCGGTACTCTCGGTACTTTTGTTATTAACTTAAAATTCATGCAATACTTAGCTACGTGTTATCGTGCGTCTATTAGTTTAAAAATGACGCTTTTTTGACATTCATTCGAAAATAAATAAATTAATTAATACATATTATATTATTACTTAAGAGTCTATGATGTGCATACAAAACCACCGATTGCCTGGTAACATAAGTTAGGGAATAGACTGTACCAAACAGGTATTATGAACGTTATTTTTATTTTATTTTATTGACGATACAGTAAAAAAATCCTTAGTACTGAAAATAACCGAATTTTTCTGGTTTTCCCGGTAACAGAGTTAGTGCAGTACCGGCAGTCCAGTTTTCCCCACAATACCGGTGCTGCAACCCTATTTTCAACGCGCTGTACTGATTTGATTATACTGGTATGGTGGACATATCGTAAAGAAAACCATGACAATATTCAATTGCCTTATTACCCATAGATCTAAACTCGATACAGAGAACTTATAATAGCAAAAACTGACTCATCTATATGTAATTCGATCATTTATGCGGACATTTTATGCGCATTGGACGGACGTATTGAACTGGTTCTCGGGCATCACTATGGATGGGCGTGCGCTAGCTGAACTAAATTATCGTACTAGGGTGTCTTTCCACTAAAGAATGCAAGGTACTCGTAGCTATAGGGTTATGAGCCAACCAGATGTGCTTAGTTTCACCTAATTCTGACGTGATAGCGGTGTAGTAAATGCTAGGTATGTCATATTTAAATAGTATGTCATTTGTATTTAAAAGCTTTCTTAGTTGGCATCGGATTACATTTGATGACATTCGCATTGTTCTGTCTGGTTGGCTCAAGATCTCGGCTTTGTGGATAGTCTGGTCAACCAGTCCCGGGGTCCCCAACGGAAGATCAACACTTCGCTATAACGGTAATAGGAGACACACCTACCGAGAGGCGAGTTCGTCGCGGTGCTGAAGTTCGACTAGCCTCAAAGTATGATACGAACACCTATCTAGTTCCCCAACTCTGCGAACGTTGCATAACTTTGGTTATTGGTCTTCCATTTTTTACACTGCCACTAGACCAGTGCCAGTGCCACTTTGTGGGGTCCCGGCAATTATTGGCCCCGTGTAAAAGGTCTCTTACGGCGGAGTCTGGCCGCGCAGCCGAGCCGCGACGTGGACAAATGGCGCGCCGCGAGCGTTTCCTCCCTTCGAGTTTAATTCCTGCATTTCCATTATTTATTCGCGTAAACGGTGAGACAGCGCTGGGCAATGAGACTCGACAGGTTGCGGTATAAGTTTCCTTTTCAAACTGATGGCACTAGCGTTTAGATCGATATGTATTTAGATACTATCAGTAGATTTAGGATTAAAACGACCGTTAACTGAGTTTTCGTTAGCTGACTTTCCGAATTAAACGTTTAGTGTGCTCATCATGAAATTCCCTACCTACTTATATGAAAATATTTCAGTAGTTAAATAGGCACATACCTGTACAGGCATAGGATTGAAATGGGCAGGATCGATGGGGGCAGAAATAGGATATTTACAACTGCAATATCCAATGCCAACCGTAGACATTATTGTATGGCAAAAGGAAATTAGGTACCTACTGTGAAGAAGGACCTACCTAATTTATACGATAAATTGATGACGAAACCCTCCTCTGTCACCAGGATAGTAGAACTGAACGGCATATCTGTGGTATCCTGCCGCAACCCCGAAGAGGCGGCGCGCGCGGCCGCGGGCGCCGCGCGGCTGGTGCTGCTGCGGTCGCACCAAGCGCCCGCGCAACCGCCGCAACCGCCGGCGTTCACGCAGGTAACTTCTATTGCCCACCACCTAGGTACTACTTTTAGCCCCACCACTCGTTCCCAATACAGCAACTCCTGTGTAGCCAGAGTCTACAGCGGCGACCACAGTCAGGGCCTTAGTTTTGTACACTCAGTCACGCCCGAGGACAAGCGCAAAACAAAATAGGCATAGGTCAATGCAAGAAATCAGGAGAAACGCACCAAGACATGCACTAGTTAATTAAGCTACCTAGGTAGGTACTATTTATTTACCTATGTTTTACTTAGAGGGCACTAGGTTACTATAATTGAATCGAAAAAATCCCAAGACTAGGCAGGGGATAGTTTGACGAAGCTTTTGTCCATATTGCACGGTAATTTTATAACTTTTTTCTCACAGCGATTCGAGAGTTGTCGCCATAGTAAAAGTTGTACAAAATAAAAAGTCCTTTCCAATGACATATCGCTCAACGTTATTGGTCATACAGGCTGGAATCCATACATTTCTTCCGGTCCTCCTAAGAATTGTGTCGTCGACTCTCATTTAGTCGAGTCTCTCTACGGTGCGTGTGGGTTAATGTTTCCCGCGGGAACGGGTCTGGAACGTTATAACTGAATTATTCACGGAGCAAAAGGTTTTAGAAAGCAAATGTTATACATGTGTCCACTTGACTCTCCAGAACGAAGCAGCCTCCCTCCGGTCCGAGGTGGGCTCGCTGCGCGCGGCGGCGGACGCGGCTGAGCGCGCCAAGGAGAGCCTGCGCGGCGACAATACGCGACTTACGCACCGGATCTCCTATCTGGAAGAGCAGGTTGCCGAGTTGCTGGCCAGGCACACGCAGGTAAGCCGAGCTGTTACGTTCTTTGCTTTTTAGATAGATTATAATACAAATTCCATTTTTCTAAATACAGCAGACTTTTTTGGCGAAATCCCGCCGAAAAACTGGCACTAGTTGTAGCAAATAAAGCTGGTATTGGAGAGTGGAAAACGTATTGGTTCCCTGACCCCATGTTTATTTTTGTCTAACGCTGAATAATTACAGTTGCGATTGTTATTCTAACTAAATACCAGTTGGCCCAAATACTTAGATCATAATAAATTGTTGACCGTTCGTTCGCTTCCCCGTTTCCAGCTCCATCCAGTCAGCAGCAACGACAGCAGCTGCATCACGGTGAACAAAACCAAGAAGAATGTAACCAACATCAACATCACTTCGGAACCGCACTGCAAGAGCCCCAAGTCCGAGGTGCAGGTGTTCCAGAAGGGGCCGGACATCACCGCTATAGTGGCGAAGCTGCCGGGGCTGGACGGGGAGGGGAGCCTGCCGGTGATGCGGCCGCGCTCCAACGCGTCGGGCGCCTCGTCGCGCGCCGCCGCCTCCCCGCGCGCCTCCCCCGCGCCCCCGCACCACCACCCGCACCCGCACCCGCCCCCGCACCACCGCGCGCACAGCTCCCACTCCGCCGACCCCCGCGCCTCCCGCATGCGGCACTCGCTCTCGCACCACTGCCTCGGCGGCGACTACGGCACCGAGACCGACGCCGCCATCCGCATGATCGAGCGCAACCAGCGGCACATGGAGAAGCAGCGGCTGAAGGGCGACCGCCTCGGCCGCTCCCGGGGCGAGGACTTCTTCCGGTCCGACAGCGACGCCGACGCCCCGGACGCGCACCCCGGCGCGGGCGACCCGCGACACTACGAGATCAAGAAAGCCGCCGACCGCATCGAGGAGAGCATAAAAAAGACCAACTGGGCGGAGAGGAAGACGCTCTCCATAATAGAGCAGCTGAAGCGGTCGCAGCGCCTTCGGAAGTTGAAAAAGAACGAGAGCTCGGAGGACATCCAACTGGAATCGGAGAAGCACTACCTGTACCACAGGATAGACGGGAAGGTGCTGGAGAACGCGCACAAATCGAGCCGGAGGTCGTCGAAGCTGCACTCGCGGAGCGCGAAATCGTCGGAGATGGAGTCCGAGTCGGACTACCCGCCCGGGGAGATGTACGGCAGCTCGCCGCGGATCGACTGCGGCTCGGAGTCGGCGCGGCACTACCGCAAGCACGAGGAGCGGCGCGACGGCGACGGGCGCGCGCGGCCCACGCCGCCGCGGAAGCCGCTGCGGCTGTCGCTGCACAAGGCGCGCAGCGCGCACTCGCTCGCCGGCGGGGACTCGGAGTCGCCGAGCCGCGCGCCTTCCGAAGCGGCGACGGACGACTGCCCGTCCAAGAGGCCCGTCAAGCGCACGCACGCCGCGGACAAGTGGGCGCGGGAGAGGTCGCGGGAGGGGCGCGAGTCGCGGGAGGCTCGCGAGGGGCGGGAGGGGCGCGAGGGGCGCGAGGGGCGGGAGGGGCGCGCCACGCCGCGGCCGGCGCGCAAGCTGCTGAACGGGCTGAGCTGCCACGCGCCGCCCGACCGGCTGTACCCCGACTCGCACGCCCCGGCCTCGCCGGCGCCGAAGCTCAACGGGAAGTGGTGCTAGCGAACGGCCCGCTCGCCAGATCTACACACCAAATACTCACGAACTAGATCTCGATAGCATGACAGTGTCCCTTCCGTGAAAATGGGGTCTCAAGAGGTATTGAAATAAAGATTCGTTGCTCGGCTTTGCTAGTCGTGCGGATACGATACGATGATGACATCATATAAGTGAAGGAGCACATCGTGGTGTAGGTAAACAAACATTGACTAGGTATAGTGAAACGACTCCAACGAAGTGAACATTGACTGCTTAATTTAGAGGCTAGTTTAATTTTACTCTGGTAAAATGTATGTATGTTTACAAACTGTAAAATAATTAATTATAAGAGCAACAACGATGAATGTAAATACTATTATAAGCGCACCCACCGCTGACACTCACCTTTATTATTTAAAAACTTGTTAGGGTTGCACACGTCAGGTTTTCACCCGGCCCGGTTTTTTTCAAAATATACTACTTTGACCGTCATCTCACGTGATGAGAAGCGACGATGCGGTTACTTTGTACTCTCTCCCTCTCTCCTCATCGAGCCGATGCCCAATCCGGCCCAATCGTTCGGCTTTCGTTTCTTAGTCGGGCGAGTACAACGCATTGCACTTTTGTATGAAAAATTAACCGGGCCGGGTGATCGGATCTAAAAACCTGATATGTGCAGCCAGCCCTAGTATACAACACGTTTTATAAAAGAAATAAAAATGCGACATTTTAAAAATTATGGCAATGTTTTATTAAAATTCCAAGTGAACGCATTCAAGGTCTACACTGTAATAGAAGACTGTCAAGTGTCCCTCATGAAAACATGTATATCGTTAAATAAATAGTCTTAACTCTTAACTATTTCTGAAATTAACAATATATAAGAGAAATCTTCGAGAAATGACACATGATAGCGGAATTTTGTACAGTATAGTGAATGGCGACTGCTGATAAAACAATTTTTAAAGCTTTACAAAAAATTTCTTACATCTAGGAAGATTAAAACAATAAATTCTACAATAAAACGATAACAGGTAAACTGCGAATATACGACGCAATATTATTTACATGTTATTTATTTAATCGAATTAATGAGTGTCCACGATACCCACGTTCCGCCGAGGGCGCGCGGGAACGACATTAGAGATAACTTCCGGTAGCATGAACACTCGTTCCGTTCACATCTGTGAGATATTTGGCTAATTAATTAAGTTGAAGTTCATGTCTCTTCGAGCTTGCGTACATACACTTCCCACTAAAAGAATAGCGCGTCGCGAGAGAAAGCTAATGTGGTTTCTATCCAAACTGTTTAAAATGGACGCATTGACATTGAGTTCTGATATTTTTGGTATATTTTTTTATTCTAGCTAGAGGGAGGCAAAAGCCACCGCCTAGTTGCCAGTCTGCGGAGGTAGGTGTGGACTCGTCTTCAGGGTTCAATGTCGTGGCGATTTGGAAACTTTACTGCAGGAAGCTCCTTGTAAAGTGTGCTCTAGGAAATTGTCTTTGGTAGCTCTCGTTCTTCTACGCGAAAATGGAACGTTCAACTGGAATCTTTAACGCCAAATATCCCACAAAAGCAATCGCTAACATTAATATTTCGGATTATGTATAAACAGGTGGCCGGTGGCGCTATAGCAATATACAAGAAGCTGGTTATACTCCCGACCGGCGCACGCACACTCTACAGGGTTCTAAACGAACAAATCATTATCATCATTCCTTCCAAATGTTGTCAAGCTCGATAGTTCCAGTCAACGCGACTGGAACTATTGAGCTGCTAGGATTTGATCGCGTAAGCATGACAGCAAGTTTGTATGTACAGAGTTACAAGGATCATTTGGAACGTGACCGAAATCAGAACTAACACCGCCATCTTGTAAAGCGTTGATGTTTCACACCCTCGCCCTCAACCAAGTGCCAAATTCTCATTGTAGGACTGTACATGTTTTGTAAGAAGTGTTACCAGTTTTGAATGATCAGCACATTCTTTCGAGACTAGTGACAGATAATGTAGTAATAACTTGCTCGTTTAGAAGCATCTTATTGTACCACAACTGGTTTGTAACCCGATGTGGCACCTGTTTCTGTGTGGCATTTTGAGTTAGAATCGATGGCGCCACAAGGCTTGACGTCTTACATCTATTAACTTTTGTGTTTCCTACTAAATCTATTACTTGCTGCCACGAACTATTTCGCCCTCTTCGTTGAACAAGCCAGTAAGCCGCCCGCGATCAAGATGATCGCTCGATAAACTGACAACGTGGGGGTGAAATGCTAAAAAATAACAAGTTTCAGACAAAGTACACAAAATTCCAATAAGTATAATAGCTTTACATAAATTCCCTTAAAACTAACTTTCAGTCCTCATTAACTAAACCATTTTCATTGCAAAATTTACATCATAAATGAAAAACAAAAGTCATATAAAACATCGCCATCTTGTCAGTTTATCGCTGGCGGTATAGCACGGATGGCCGGCATCAGCCATACTTAAAACTAAAGATAACTGCAGTACTGCCGCCCGTGGCGGCGGTGACACCAACGCCATCCATACGCGGCCCACGCTGCAGCGCCCGTCGCGCCGGACAGACCCCGCTGATTGGTCAACAAAACTATTAATCAAAAATTTGGCCAATCAGCGGCGGCTCCTCCCCCCGCGCCACCCGCCCTGCAGCCGCACCTGACTAGGGGCAAACATACACACAATCCGCCCGCGAATATTTACAAAATTTAGAAAAATCATGTCCATCATATATCGAAATAGGTACATATATAATAATGTCAATTTTGAATATAAATTTCTCATTGTAAAACTTTGAACACCCTACACGATCGTCCATCGGCTAAACCGTCCAACAGATTTCTACTAGCCCGACAAACCGATCACAAACATCCAGTAACACGGTAAACTCGGCACGAGGCCAACAACAATACGACTATACTGCTAAGTACATTCGTCGCAACCCGCAGCGAGTCCGCCCTCAACTCAATCAGGTCCACCGCAAATTCGAAATTCCACCAGATGGTCCCACCGGCGAGGAAGGTCGGATACCAAAATACGTCGCGCTCCTGGTCAGAATCGAACGCTCAAAGTCGACAGCCAGGATTTCAGCCAGTAAAACGGCGCTACTTTGACAGCGCCAAGACCCCAATCGCCGGGGGCGCCAACCGGGAACACAAAAACGGGGACCCTAACTCCGTACATGTAATCTCTTATTATATTTGCGGACAGTCGCTAAAGACCATGCAGCACTCGGAACAACAAAGTCCTCGGCAGATCAAACTTATCCGGTAAACGACTCAACTAGAGTATTAGGAAGAACTTCAGTCGATTTCACTCACTCATCCGCTGCGCCGTCGCTCCCCGCCGCTCTAGAACTCGAAGCACCTGCCGTAGTTGACGTACTTCTTGAGCGCGTAGGGCAGCGGCAGCTCCTTGACGCCGCGCTTCATCAGTATGGAGAGCCGGACGCGGCGCGCGTCGGGGCGGTCCTGGTCGGGCGCGCGGCGCTTGAGACGGCGCCCGTCGTCGTCCTCCTCGGTGGAGGAGGAGGGCGCGGCGGCGGCGTGGTGGTGGCGCTTCTGCAGGCGGCGGCGCGGCGCGGCCCCGGCGCCACTGCCGCCGCTGCCGCCGCTGCCGCCGCTGCCGCCGCTGCCGCTGCTGCCGCTGCTGCCCGCCGTGGAGGACGGCGAGTCGTCGCTGCGCAGCGCCGAGCCGGCCGACCCCCCGCTGGAGGGGGTGTTCTCCTCCCCGAGCCCGCTGTCCAGCTTCTGCCGCTTGTCGTGTGCGTCGGCGGGCGGGGAGTCGGCGCTCGGCGGCTCGTCCTCGTCGTCGCTGGAGTGCGTCCGCTTGGCGTCGCCGCCGCGCTCCCAGTCGCCGCCGGCCGAGGTGCTCGCCTCGCCGCCCGCCTCCATGTACACCTCCACCTCCGGTCGGACCTTCCATTGGGGGGGTTCATTTGTGGTGAGCTGGTCAAGTTGTTGTGTACATCTTAGTGGGGGACCCGCTGGGGCCGCCGCTGGACGCCGCATAGGTGTCAATGGCAAAGGGCACTTAATGATAATGGCGATAAGGAATGAGGCATGAAGCATGTCGTCGCTGTGACGACACACCTGCCGGTTCTGCATTTTTGTTGCCTGCAACCTAAATGCATGAATCGGCATGAGGCGACAGTTACTGCTTTCCATCAGGAGGGCTGACTGCTTGTTTGTCACTGCTTAGCATAATATCAACATAAAACAGTCAAAGTAAATGAGGTGTTCAATTCCATTCTACAAATCCACTAGATGGCGCTACTGAGACATGATGCCCGATGTCAAAATAAAGCCCTCTTATTGGCTGGAATGAAATGGATTGTAATTTTACAGCAATTGTTTCTGTCCAATAGCACGGCAGTATTTTGCCAAAGACCTTACTTCTCACTAGCGCTATCTGGCGGATATTGAAATCGCAAAAACCCTCATTGTCAAAAATCGAGCTAGACGTAGCGCAGCGCATTTCAGTTCCTGCGGCACGATAAAAGGCGGGGGTGAAATCTAACATGTACTGCCTACCTTCTCGTCGTCAGTTGGCGGGGCTGCAGGGGCAGGGGTGGACGTAGTGGGCGTGTCGGGGGCTGCGGGCGTGTCGGGGGCTGCGGGCGGGTCCGCCGCGTCGGCGGGCGCGGCGGGGGCTGTGGAGGCTGCAGGAGCTGTGGGGGCGGCGGGGGCAGCAGGGGCAGCGGCGGCTGCGGGGGCTGCGGGGGCGGCGGGGGCTGCCCGGGCGGCGGGGGCTGCCCGGGCGTAGGGGTCCCTCCACGCTTCACTCTCGTGGAACTGGACCCGGAATAGGCTCCTCGCGCGCGGATGCAGCTCGCCGGCGCTTGAATTGCGTTCAGTGCCAGCGGCGGGTTGTTGCGGCCTGGTACTGGGAGAGAAATTAGATATAAGAAACCACAAGCTATCGCAGCGTGGGATAACTCCCCACGAGATGCAAGCACGTAGGGAGTAGATAAATAAAGTCGTAGGGAGCCGATGGACGCGGGCGGTCCAGAGTCCTAGGAGGCCTATGGTCAGCAGTGGATGTTCTGCGGCTGGGATGACGCTGATGATGAAGGGTCGCATTCTTTTTATAACTTTCTCTCTCTTTTATTCATATTTCGCCTGTATAAATCACGGCGCGTAAGTTGAACCAAAAGGGCGGTCGTCCGCGCAGGTTTAATTGTGGGCATAATTCTTCGACGGAATACTCCGCGATTGACCGGGAAATTAAAAAATCTTAAACGAAACACCGTATTAAAAATTTTTTTTTTTTTAATTAGTTCCTAGTATTTTTTTAAAATCTATCACTGCGCATTCAAGGTCATAGTTCAACTTACGTGCCGCGATCTGTAGCTATTTGTTGGCGATTTCCAGCAATGGGCAACTCTTTTGTTTGCTTCCGCTATTTTTATGTTGATTAAGAGCGGTCCAGTGACCGCATTCCTCAAATGTTGTTCAACTCTGTTCAGTATCGATCGTAGACTAGTTACACTATGTCTCCTATAGCCGACTGCGTTGGTATGCTATGCGCATTCACTTGGACGGCTCTCACCGGATCTGTCCTACACATATATTTATAGATTCCATGCGAACTAAAGGCATCACATATATTCTCTTGCTAATAGAAAAAAATGAATAAAAGGCTGCCCCATTCACTTACCGGTTAGCGTCGACCGCGGCGACGCCGTCGAAGGACGTGTAGGCGGGGCGAGAAGAGACCGGATAATCCTCGTCATCGGAGGAGTCCGTGTCGCGCGAGGAGTGCGCGGAGTGCGCGGAGTGCGCGGAGCGGGGGGAGCGCGGGGAGCGCGGCGAGTGCGGGGAGTGCGGCGAGCGGCCCGAGGAGCGGGAGGAGCGCGAGGAGCGCGAGGAGCGCGGGCTGTCGAAGCGCAGCGCGCCGGCCACGCGGTTGTGCCCCATGCTCAGCACGAGGCTCAGCAGCGCGTTCATCTCGTTGGCGCCGCTCGCGGGGTCCAGGTCGTGGAAACCGTTCAGGTTCTCTGCGATTAACACGTTTTGTTGGGTATGGTCACCATGAAGATAACGGACAGAAAAAGTCGGATAATGCCCAACTAAGCCTGCATGTACTCAAACATTTCCTTAAATTCTAAACCGATTTCAAGAAAGCTAAGGAACCATCTTCATTAAACTAGCTCTCAAATAGAATAGAAGCCGCATCCAAATCGGTCCATCCGTTCGGGATCTACGATGCCACAGATAGACAAAGCCACAGACACACGCGTAAAACTTACACCCCTCTTTTTCGTCGGGCATTAAAAATTACACGTGGAGGCTGCCACCATACGCCGCGCGCCAGCGCTTTCAAGTTGACGGGGATAAGATCATAGTACATACTTTGAGGCATTCTAATCTCCAGTAGCTCTATACTTTTACTAAGCAGTCACGAAGCATCAGAACAGAGATATCGCCACCGTTAAGTCACTACCGAGTACTGCGAGCGTCTAGCCTGTAGAACGTCATGTAAGCAGCGTAGATCAAGCTGGTCTACCTCCGGCCTCGGCAGCCGGTCGATCGCCGCGAAGCCTAATCTTCAATCTTACCATCAGCATCGCCGCAGCAGCGCCGCAGGCCAGCGTTTGTAAGCGTTGTGTATGTAGAGACATCGCCGAGTCGGACGCGACAGCCAACAACTTACGACGTGAAGACCGGACGAAAGAGCAGAAAAGCGGACCCTGGCAGAAGCGGAGATTGACCACCCAGATGGTGATGTTGTGTCTAGAGATATTGCACCCGTTAGGCCACCTTGGATTTTCAGCAATAAATAGGAGGTTTATAAGCAAGAAAAAAAAGTGTAGGTAAAATGGCCGTTTGGTGTCCGGCAGAGTAGAATAGCAGCAACCCTTTACACTGGTGGGTATCGTAGAAGGCGACAAATGTTTTCGATGCAAAAGAACTAGAATCTCCGTAGGCTGGAAAATGGGCAGCAGCGTTTTCCATTGCCATATTTATAACACTGCGATCTCCCAACCCGCCTACCAACCGTGGGGATTATGACAACAACCTCCCCCTTGTGGCCCTAAGTGCTGCAGTGGACTGTGATGGACTGTGTAGGTCACCTATCAGCCTAACCCAGCTCACCATCAGCCTCCTCATCCAAGGGTATGCAGATCCGTCGCGGGGCCTGCCGCTTGGCGGGCGGGTGCCGCGGCGGCGGCTCGCGCAGCTCCGGGTGCCGCGAGACCAGCGCCGCGCGCATCGCGTTCCGGATCGCGCCGCGGGACAGCGCCTGCAGACGGACCGGGCCCTGCTCCTCTGCAATGGGGCGACAAGTTTTATAACTAAACTAAATACCTAGATAATCACTTTTTTTTCTTTAGGAAGCAAACAGTCTTTTACAAATATTAAATATTTCAATGCACAAAGAGACCTACAGTTCCATATAATATTAAGCAAGTTTTACTACAACTAGTCGAGCAGAAAGAGACCATTGCACGAATAGGACGAAACATTGTTTGCAACACTTAAGGTTACATTTAGAAACATAAACATCGTAATTCAGTATGAAGGTAAATATTTTCCTAAAAGTTTGAACTGCATAAGTTCAAATATGCTTTGACAATTCACACAGCGCCGTCTAGCCCCAAAATAAGCAAAGCTTGTGTTATAGGTGTTAAATAACTGATAAACTACTTATATATTTTAAATACATACTTATTATACATGTATAACACCCTGACCCGTAACAGAAATTAAAATTCATCATTTCAATTTCTGTTCGGCCGGGAATCGAACCCCGGACCTCTTCGTGGCAGGCCGGCATGATAACCAACTGAATCACTTGGGTCGTCAGGTTACAGTTATTGGATGCCATACAGAATACACAGAATATCTACTAGTAGTGACCTTCCCCGTCTTCGTACGGGGTCTCTCGGGGTTACTCTATTATAATACACTTGTTTTCTACATATAAACCTTTCGGAAGAAATTCTCTAAATTATAGTGAATACCTCATTAAAATCCGTTGCTTAGTTTAAAAGATCTAAGCGTATATACAGACGGACAGACGGCGCGAAGCGACTTGTTTATATTATGTATAGACTTAGATTACTACGCCATATGCACTATTTGTTTAAATGACACAGAGATAGGACGAATAAGATGATAAAAAACTTTAAATCGTTCGGAAGTTATGTGGAATTTGATTTTTAACTACTATCGTGACCAAAAATGTGTAGCGATCTAACGGGCAGTTGAATAAACAGCTGAATATTTGCAAGTCATTACAATGATTTGCAAGTGAGTTGTTTGTTTTTAGTTTTTATCACCACGTAACAGGGTTGAGGGTCGTTCGTTTCGTTCGCATAATGTTTTTCTTGTCCGCGGAAAGTTTTAGATACAATACACTGTAGGTACTTGCTTGAGCGCTTATATAGGTTATTTATTTATTTATTCTAGCCACTTCTCTCCCACTGCAGGGCAAAGGCCTCCCTATCCGTCTTCCACGACTTACGGTCGGATGCTTTCTCGTTGTGTCAGTCATGGAAAATATAGAAAGGGGGTCAGACAGTTAACCCATCACGCTTGTCTGGTGCGTGTTGATGGGTGTGCAGTGAGCCATCTGACTAGGCCTGTGAGCGCCGCCGTTGGTGCGCTTGGCACTCCTCCGCCGCCGCCCTAAACCGACATCCTGCGCTAATGCCGATTATACTGCCTCGGCCTTGTAAGGTCCGTTGGTCCCGGGTTCGGTCTATGGAGGTCCCGGTTCGATTCCCGGCGAAGCAGAAATTGAAATAATGAAATTTAATTTCTGTTACGTTTTCAGACGTGATAGCATGGTCAAGGCGGACTCGGGGCTCTCGGGCGCGAGAGCACAAGATTATTGTTATTGTTTTCAGAAGCGATATCCGTTTTTACAACGATTAGTGGACTATGTGCATCCGATTTCCCCGACCGACTTCATGATCGGCGTATAGGTATAATACAATACATTAAATTATTTCACACACAATCTCTCACATGGCTAAGATCTGAGACAATGAAATCTCGACTCACCCATCCGAATGGGCTCAGCGGTGTCCTCCCGCGTGGGCTCCCGCAGCGTGGCGAAGGACACGTTCAGCAGCGGCCGCGAGTGCCACTCGGTGGCCGACACGCGGCGCACTTGCAGCAGGTTGTCGTTCAGCGGCATCACCAGCACGCCGCCGATCTGGGTGTAACAATGTTGTTTAATTTTTTTATGCTACTCCGTGACAAACAAGCAGACATTCCACCTGATGGTAAGTGGTAACTGTCGCCCATAACATCTAGAATACATTTAGGTTGCAGGTAACAAAAATGCTAAGCGTCGTCACTGTGAGGACTAAGATAAAAAGCCTCATGCCTGTAATTTCGCTAAAACGCTTGGGTGGGTTTGGTGGCGCTTGTTGGTTCACTATAGTAGGTGCCAAATAGATTGGCAATAGCGAACGTTGAACTTTCGGTTGGAATTGATTCGTAAATGGTCACAGCAATTGCAATTCAAATAATTCAGATTCAAATGATCGTATTCGTTAAAATTGTATGCAGTGCAAACTTTATTAATAGTGCATTGACACCCATCTGCCAATAGTCATTAGAAACGAAGTTAGGCAGTTACAAATAATGGGCTTATTGCACCTGGCGAAACTCAGTAGACTAAACTTAAAAAAAAGAGAGATAGCAACTCAAAGTGGAATGTATTGCTTATAGAATAAGCTCAATTTTTGTGTCACGCCTTCTGGAAAGCGGAGCGACGCGTAACAATTGTTTATGTGGTACAAAAATGCATTTTATTCTATGAGCAATACATTCCACTTTGACTTCTGTCACGCTTTTCTTCTGAATTTGCCAAATGTAACATAACCCTTTGGATTATTACAGCAAACGCTCAGATCACATACGAATTAGTTCCGACCGAGAGGTCAACTACCGCTATTGTGAATCTATTTGGCAACTCAACCACGTAACCATTAACTTGAGTGTTTCCTTTGGACATGGAATCGTTCAAAAGGTATATTAGATGTCCCCGTGGGCAACGAAAGGGGTATCACCAGGGTGTTGCTGATGTCCACAGGCAGCGGTGATCACTTTCCATCAGTTGACTCGCTTGCCTGTTTGTCTGCCGTATGACATAAAAAGGTAACTGATCGTCTGAATTTACATAGGTGTGTAAAGCCGGTCAGACAAGTACGGGTCAGAAAAGTTTGTGACACTGTGGTCTAGCTACACACGCCGTTTTTTCCCATAAAGATACGCAGTAACGTACCTAAAAAATGGGCCCACAGAATACCAGCGCTGTGAGTCGCTTCTTGCGTCTGTGACATCGGTGATTGACCGATTTGGATGCGTTTTTTTTTTTTATTTGAAAGCCAGTTTGATCAAGATGGTTTTAGCTTTGTTTCATTAAAATCGGTTCTGTGGTTTAGAAAATATTTGAGTTTAAGTAAACTAGGTCGGAAGTTATCCGACTTTTTCTGACAGTTAGGTTATTGTACTAAACTATGTTTGCGCGTTGTCGTAGCTCGCAGGCAAATTCCAAACTCGCAGAAATGTGTTTACACTTAGCCTCACCACACACTGTCAAGTGATTACAAATCTTGTAATCGAATTTCAAATAACTACCGATAATTGTGTATCCACACCGGTAACGCGACGATATTCTTCATTCAAGAGTGAAGAACCATAGGTACAAAAAGCAATCTGTCTACCGAAATAGGGATTCCTACTTACTTTTTCTGTGAAACATAGTCGCTCATTGAACAACAAAAAATAACACACATGGGCGACAACGAAAATGATTCAAAATAACAATGAAAATACATACTTTTTCTAAGTCTTGTCTTTATCTTAGGCGGACCCTGGGCCCTCGCGTGACGCGCGGGGGCGCAACCGGGACATAACGCCAAGACTATGATGATGATGAGTCTGTCTTCATGTTTAGATACGAGTACAGCAAAAATTTTGAAATAAAACATTCAAGTTAAACCTGTTCCTACGACTCCAATGTTTGCTGGTAGAAAACTCAATTAATGAGTTAAGCTCGCCTTTGTACATCTCTGTTACTGTACTGTATCATTATGTCATGTTTGTGTACAATAAAGAATAAAGAAATAAAGAAAAGGAACGATAACATAAATACATAACTCAAAACATATTTAGATATAGATTTCTCTCCACTAATAATTACTTTCTAATAGATACAACGAGAAGACGCTTAATATATAAAAACAAATTACCATAATTGAAAAACAAACACTTATTTAGTAAACTATAATTAACACAGGGAGATTTAGTATCTATAATAGAGAGTCACCCAAGAGCGTCGGTGGTCTACTCTAACCCCGAGGTACCGGGTTCGAATCCCACTTCCGCCATGAACTAATGACTCTTTTTTGAGTTATTTTAGATATTATATTAGTTGACCTACTACTCGATGCTACTACGCGACTAACCGATGCTCTTACGGTGAGGGAAAACATAATGATGAAACCTGTACATTCAGGCGACTGAATCAGGGTCAGGTTCCCCTGTTAACAGGGTCACGGTGGTCAGATGGCAGTCGCTCCACTGTTATAACCTGGTCTGCCAAATAATGGTTTGGGCAGACCCCGGGCCCTCGCGGGAGACGATTCTCGCGCTGTGACATCTCAAATTCGACATTTTCTTTAGCCAAAAAGCTATATTACGACATACAACTGTCGAAGATAGTTGACAATATCTTTTTTGACTGCAATAGACATTTAAATGTCATTATTAAAGGAGATGTGGCTAGAAAAGATATCGAATTCGAGATGTCAAAGCGCGAGAATTAGGCTGCAGGACACTAACGCCAAGATGGCCGATAGAGAGTCACCAACCTTGATGAGCTGATGGAAGTAGTTGACGAACTCGTCGAGGCAGCCCGCGCCGCAGTACACGCGGTCGTAGGGCGTCTGCAGCGGCGCCAGGCACAGCCCGTTACCTGACAACACCAGTGGGAACCATCACAGGCTGCAATCAACGACTGTAATTAAGGATTTTATAAATAACTGATCAACAGATATCGTAAGTCCCCCGACAAAGTACAGTCGAGGAAACTTAATGTTTAGCAGTTAATTCGTCTTCTTAATTTGTTCGTGTTATTTCAAGAAACATAACGACAAACTAAACTTCGGAAAATAGTAACAACTTATTTCAGACTTAAGTAAACTTGCTAAAGATTCAGTTTCCACAACTGTACATTAGGGTGTCCCGAGAATTTTTTTCTTAGATATTCTTAACGCAAGGCCTCTTAAAATTTACATAATTGATAGCAGATTACCATAATAATATAAATAATAAAATAAAATTTGATCTTTAGGGTTCTACCGATCTTTAAAGTTCTGAAAAATTATGATATTTCGCTACTCCAGATTTCAGCTTTATATTATATCTCTTCTTTGTTTTCCTTAACACAAGACCTGTTAAAAGTTGCGTAATTAATCGTAGATTACTCAAATAACTTAAAAAACCCAATAAAACTATAACTTTAGGGTTCTACAGATCGTCAATGTTTTGAAAAATTTAACAAGTTATGGTTATATTTCGCTATACTATTTTAAACATAATTATAAAAAATATTTACTTATTATTTTATTAAGATAACACGATATTTCGATTTTTATGCAACAATACGTCATCGGCGACTTCGAATGTGCAGATTGGTACTTTCAAATTCAAAGTCGCAGGTAAAGTGGTAAGTTTCAACTTGTTTAGAGGACTTTGTGGCTTGACTTTACTCGCTAGTGTTTTTTCGAATCCAAAATATTTTTATGCCATCAAAGTAGTACAGTTGCGATTAAGTTGCAATTAAGAGATTTTGTGACTTTATTTGAATAATAAGTTCGAGACGTCGTGAGGCACTTCCGCTATTTTGGGAACATACTAAAGTGTACTCCACATGTCCGCCGAAACTTTTGCCAGGACTTGGTCGACCCTCTACATTCTCGCCTATTAGGGATGTGGTGGGTGTCAAAACGCGTCGACATTATATCGATTCATCTGTGTAATATCGCTAATCTGCTGTAAACAGGGTCACAGAGGTGATGGCAGCTGCTCTACTGTAATTACTTGATCTACTAATATCCTCGATCATATTCAAGTGTACCCCGAACCTGTTACGGGAATATTCTTTCTATTATACATATCCAATTAATTAATATATGGGACTGTTTCAGAAAATATCAACAATATTTAGACCAAAGCTTACATTCTAATCTATGCTAATATCATAAAGAGAAAAGATTTGATTATTTGTTTGTATTGATAAGCTCAAAAACGACTACTTACTACGATTTTAAAAATTCTTTGATCCATAGAAAGCTACATTATCAGGGGGTTACATAGGCTATAGTTCTCCCCGAGATTCAATGTGGTTCCCATGTGGTTCAACCGGTTTTTACCTAATTTTACGCAGACGAAGGCGCAAGCAAAAAAGCTAGTCGAACGATATTGTGAAAACGATAACTTCAACGCCTGCAAAGATGTGTTTCGTTTGCCTAGAGAGATGCGCAAGACAATAAGATAATTTACTGGAGAACCTTCAGAGGGGTCACCTACAGAAATTCAGGGAGTTCAAAAACGGTGCCAAATACGTTCTGCCTGTCTAAATTGTAAGAAGATTGTCTGTTTACACTACATAATTTCTTACTACTGTGGATATGCAAATGTAGATAGGTAGCTGCCTATGAATAATTTTAAAATTTCCGTTAAATTTAGCATAAAGTTTCTTAAAGACATCACATTAGGTATTCCAAAAAGTAAAAAAAAATATTGTAAAGTTATAATTTTGTTTATTTGTTAGTAAGATTACAGAAGTTAAATATTTTGTTATAGATTTAATAGAGCTTTCATAAATACATAAGCAGTTCCTAATATTGTATGATTTTTTATTGTTTTTCATCAAAATATAGTTATTTGAACATCACTCAAATTTATTTAATATATCATTTCCAAAAATTTATTGAAATATTAGAATTAAACCATTTTCAAAATCCGGGTTATATTGACCCACCATACAGTCCTTGTACTGATTTTCTACCATAAGAGACCGATTCTGTTTCTGCAAATTGTGATTGAAGATTAGTGCGTGAATCTTCCCCAGAAATATGTTCGATACCAGAGGCAACCCCGACAAAAACGACCTCGAGAGAGACACCGCTTCAACAGCGAATAGACAAACATTAAGCAAAGCCGAATAACTAAGTAGCTAAGCTCTGTGACAGATAATGTTTATCGACGGGATCTGCTGCTGCTGTTTTGCCTGACATCCGCTTGGTTTCTACCAAAGATTTAACTTAATAATAGTAAAAGCTAGAAAACCTGAAAGTAGCACTAAAATCAGAATATTTAAACTATAAAAATTTACTTCTCTGCTGAAGATTACACATAAATTATTGTGTGACAGGAAAATCCGTAACGCCGGTTATTCACTGCACCGCCGATTCTTCAGCATATTTCTAATGACGACTTTCAAATTATGGCAAATAAAAGCGTGGAAATTGTTGACTATCCTTGTTATACACATTCTGTAATAAGAGGCCTCACATAGTGCTACTGTGTTACTGACGCTAATGCTTGAGATGGCTTCATTCGAATATGCAATCACGAACAGAAATCCATAATTTTTGACACAATAACAAGCAAAATAAAATAAAAAATGTTCTATTGATTATATGCTCTATTTTGATTTTTATGCTTTATTTCATTAATTTTTATATTATAGTATATATATAAGCTTGAATTTTGTATTATTTTAAGAGGGTGGAAAAATTCCGTAAAAATTTTAAATTCCCAAAATTTCAAAGTAGGTAGAGCACTCAAGATTACACAATTTTTCAATGAGGTGCCCGCGGGAATGGGTCTGAAACGTAATAACCGAAGTTTACCCGGACAAAGTCGTGGGTAAAAGCTAGTTACTGAAATATTTCACAAACTACTCTTTTTGTCTTGTTTGTTACATTCAACATTTGTGGATTCAACAATAGGCCACTCCTATGTTCATTAATTTGTCCTTATTGTATAATTTACATTTGGGAAAGAGATTAATGCTCTTTTACAAATAGCATCTTTCCCAGTGAGAAAAACACTGGATGCTTATCTTTGGAGAAAGGAGCTGTTCTTTCCTCAGTTAGTTCTTGTGGTTTAAATTTGTAGAAGAGAATGGTGGACACTTCCCCAGCCTTTTAAATTCTATACTAATTCATTGACATGTCTTGAAAGCCAGTCTTGGTATTTCTTGCTGTATGTAGCGATCTCTTAATTTAAGGTCTTTACTTGAAGATCCATGTGGATATACTTATTGCTTATGTAATACGGTATGTCAAGAATTCACAAACTACTGAACTGATTTTAACAAAAAAATGCTTAGCTACAACAAGTTGATTAAACATATTTTAATATAGAGAAAACTGCCGTGCTACGATGCCTCAGAAAGATATACAAATTCATTTTATACAGGGGGTCAAAAATACATATCTACTGGCTTTTCAGGCCATCCATCATGCACAACCCGTATTAATGTCACAAGGGATTGTCAGCAACCCAGCATGCAGACGGCTGACCTGATTATCGCATGTAGCAATGTTTTTTTTATACCACTAAGGTGGCAAACAAACTTAGGCTAGGTATGGGAAGGCAGCCCTTCGGCCAGGTGGAGTTACAATTTGGCTACAGGTGTTTGCTGGATGTGGCAAGCTAAGGACTAGGTTCATTGGCACTCAATGGGAAGGCCTTTTACAGGAGGTACTGCAGTGTATTAGTGTCTGTCCTGGACTTTGGGAGGTACCACCTAAAAGGAAGAGAAGTCTCCGTTGACAGTCACCAAGGATCGCAGATCATGTGACTGCCCAGCCTTAATCATCCAACATAAAAAGCAGTCATCCAACATAAATTGCAGACAACTCAATAAATGTTTACCATGTTCTAAACTGATAAAGTGATATAGCAAACATGTTTACAATAAACATTGTTTTTATCTACTTTGTAATCCTTGAACATAATGGAATTATAAATTACTGGGCTGTGTTGTTGGTTATTTGTCTACCATTTTAAATTTTGTTTTCTTTTGTTTTGGTGTCTAATCAATATTTTCTTCTTTCTTTATTTGTGAGACTGACAGTTCAGTATAAAATTATAAATATTTAAATACTAGTCCTGTTTAGGGACTATTCTTAAAATGCAAGACTAATTTGAAATACATTTCCATTTTAAAAGATTTATCAATCATACAAATAAAATACCAAAAGAATCTCTACTCACCGCAGTAAAATTTTGGCACACAGAAATCAAACTCATCTAGAACTGGTGAGTTTTCCAGGAACTGACTGAGCTTCTTGGTGGAGTAATCTGCTACTGATGAGTGCACCTCCACACCATGGCTGATTCCGCTTGATCCGATAACCAGCCCAACCAGGGTACTGAGGTATCCAGTGCCAGACCCAATGTTTAGGAAGGACAATCCAGGCTTCAGCTCCAGTCCTTCCATCACTTCACTGAATTTCAAAAGAAAAAATTTGTTAACTAATTATTAACAAACGACGACATTGATGTTGTTATAGAGATAGTGATGAAAAAAAAGCAATTGAAAGAATAAGATGGTCTGCTTCTATAAACAACTATTAATGTCCCTGTATCTGTTGGTTAACAAAATCTTTAAACTGTGTTATTTGAGATGAGATAAAATTGAAAGCACAGATACCTACATATAATCATAAATTTCGTCATTGTCGCATGGTTTACCTGTAGATGCAGGGCGCGGACATGTGCAGCAGCCCATTGCGCCAGGCTAAGTCCTTGTAAGCCTGATCGCGAGCTTCTGGGGTCATATAGTCCGCTCGATCTAGAGCACGGAACACCTTTTCCACCGACTGTGTGCGGATGTAGTTCCCGCCTATAAGATTGTCGATCAGCTCATTGTTGTCCCGCCCTGAGCTCACAGCACCTCCCATCCTGCTGACTGTTTTTGCTCCACGGATAACCTGGTGACCCTACTACCACTCTCCTCTCCTCAGCTGATCCCAATTGTGACGTCACAGTTGTTTTTCAACATATTTTCTAGCCAACAATCAAATTCTATCGGTTGCCGAAATGATTTTTCACAATATTTAGTAACAACATTGAGTGCGCTAAATTATGTGCAATGCAGAAAGCTCGTAATTGATGCAACAATGAAAATAAACTTGAAAAATATCTACAACACGAACAAATTTTTCAATACTTTGTTTCCTTTGCACATGTTATACGATCCGCAAAATTGAAGGATAACCACAAAGAATTACCAATCAGAAACTAGAATTTGACAAACGTCGATCTAAAAGAAACCATGGATTTGTTTACAAACAAATCTATGGTTCCCTTTTCGGATCGCACAACTTTTTGGAATAGTATTTATAAATCTAACATTTCTAGGTTAATAAAATACTGTTAAATATGAATTCAGTAATAACATAATTTACAATAAAATATGAAATGTGGATTACGTGGCTTCTTTTTGAGCGAGTAGGGTTCATTGATGGCGGTTCTATGTTGTTTATGTCTACGACAAAATTTGACAGCTAAACACCACGGGACCGATTTTATTTGTTTTTCATTTACCTAATTTATCTGATTCTAATGAGATTCTCTAAAATTCGTCAGTGAAAAACTGTATCAGGAACATCATCTTCATGTAAACGAAACTGTGCGCGGAGTTTGATAGTGTTTCTGTTAGATCATATGTCTCGGTGGTAGGACGTCACTGGCCTGTGATAAGTGTTGATCGAGGACGGGGGGTCTGAGACTAGGCTTGGAGGGGTACCCAGTGGTGGGTGAGGACCGAGTATGGCGGAGACGAGTGCAAGTCCGAGCGGCGCGTCGCAAGGGGCGGGTGCAAACGGCGAAGGCGCCGGCGCTGGCGAAGAAGACAAACGCGACGAACGGATGCTGGAGTGCAACATCTGCCTGGACACGGCGCGTGATGCGGTTGTCAGCATGTGCGGACACCTATTCTGGTAGGTTCAACAACACCCGCGAGAAAGCTTCTTGACCACCTCATAGCCCAAATTCGATCCGGAAAGCCGACGTGTCAGGCACCTGCTTACCTTGAGCGAATGGAATGATTATAACTAAAGTTTCTCTTTACTCTCATAATTAAAGCGGCAACAACTTTAAATCAGTACTCTGCCATTGTAAAGTATCTATTTGTGTTATTAGTATTATCCTGTTTGTTAAACTGTACTTATTTTATTCTTTTAACTGTAAACTATTCTATTCAAACTCAAATTTTTATTCAATGTTTCCGTAAAATGTATAGTTTAATTGAAAAATATATCCAATTAAGTAATATTGATATTGAGTGGTAATGAAAGCAGGGTATATTGAAGTTATTAGTTGTTTTTACAACTGCCTGCCTGCATAAATAAATATAAATCATTTTTATTGCTATAGTGTAAGGTGATTGTGATTGTGGATGGATGCATCAGTAGAGGCCGTTCAAAATATATATGGATGGACTGTGTGAACAATCCATCCATAAATCAAATGGGTTGGTGCTACTCTAGTATACCGATAAAACTGATAAATTATACTTATTAAGCATGTCTGATTGGTGGTTAAAATAAGTTCAGCTTTGAATAATGTTTTCTTTTCTCATGATTTGGTATTCGGTATTCAGTCGAATATTGCAGACTATTCGGCCGAATACCAAATATTACGAAAAATATCCAATTACTGAATATTTGTGGCATCTCTAGTTGTTATTATGAGCATAATGTAAAAAGGACAATAAAGAATGTTCAACTTTTTCATTCCTTAGCTGGCCCTGTTTGCATCAATGGCTGGAGACACGGCCAAGTCGCCAGGTTTGCCCTGTCTGTAAGGCAGCCATCAGCCGTGACAAGGTGATACCACTATATGGACGAGGGAACACCAAGCAGGAAGACCCTAGAAATAAGGTATTTTAATATTTGTGTATTATATGTGAATTGGAATCTGCTCCTTATCTCGGCCACTATATCTTCTACATTCAGTTTTAATGCACAGTTCTGAGTGTGACAGCCTAACTCGAATTGAATGCTGCCATCTTTAAGCTATATGATCGTAAAGCTATGCTATAGTGATAGCAGCGGAGCAACTGCAATGTTCAATTCAAGTTGATGGGGCTGCTGGTCAACATTAAAATGTGTCCCCTGAATTACTAACAAAGTCCAGCTTTAGCTAATCCTATAGCACATAATGCTGTAGCTAATGAATACAAAGTTATTCTGGTATAAACACAAGGTGTTCATTTCAATTATTGGTCATGGCTTTAGTTACATGTATGAGTAACCTATGGTGTGACATTACACAGTTTTAGTTCAAATATGTATTCATTGTATGATCAGTAAACATGAATATGCATAATGCTAGAAGACGGTTTTTAATTGAATATTGTAATCCCTATTTAGTTGTGTACCCACAATAACCTGAAAACATTTAATGCAATAATCCTAAATTTACTTATCAATCAAGTTATATTGCAGTCATAAGATTAAAAACATTGTGTGAACATGTCATATTATACTTGAAGTATGTATATACTGATGGGTACACCAACTGTAGAAGCCTATTGTTTTCATTATTTTTCATTGACAGAGTGAGTCAGCACATTGTTGAAACAACATTCACAAATATAACTACATTTTATTTTTTCATCCTTATCTTAGAGATGTACAAGTATAAAGTCGAATTTTCTATCTGACCTTCATTCTAATATTAGACAATGTTACCTATAACCTTTTCAAATATGCATGCTTGCACACTGTTCTGTTATTCTGTTTACCTTCTACAATCAAGTGTCAATGTTGCAGTTGAGTCAATGTTACAAAGTTTATAAAAGTTTGATAACACTCCTAATTGGTTACAATGTTAATTGTAAGAATACTATCTGGAGAAGTTTTTCATAGTTACTACAAGGTGGACTTCTTTTAGGGCTTTGAAATATTATGGGATGGGATAAGTGATGTCTTTGTATTGGAAATGTTCATAGGTTACTCAGGTCGGCCGTAGGCTTTCTGCCGCCTTAATTCATCATCATCCGAGTGGTCAATTCTGGCTGCCAGACAGAGCACGGATGCCAGAGTCCGCTTTCCTGCTCTTCCTTCTCTTCCTTCTTCTCTTCGCCCGATCTTCACATTATAAGCCATTGGCTTACTAGAAAATTTATATGAATAAAAAAATTCGTGCCGAAATTCGCATGTACAGTCAAAGACCCCAGAGTACCTTTAGAGACTGAGAGACCTACCTACTCCTACGTACCTATCTACACGCAGTTGTAGCGTTGCCGCTGTTTGACGTAAAAACGTTTCATAATATGAGTAATGTTTAATCAATTTGTTGTAAAATGACATTACAAAAACATTTATCTATAATGCAATGTCGAGTTAATTTGCGTAACACTATGAAATTATGAATAGTTAAGCTAGGCTGGTGACTCAATGACCTTTGTTCATTCGTTACATGCTCATGAATATCATTTATATTGTTAGTTAAGCATAGCAATAGTAGAAGAGATAAAGGTAATGCCATTAATTGTAGCTCTTTACATACGAAATTACCTATACGGCTATACAAGGGTAGTGCGTCACATCATGTAACATGCGATTTGATGTGTATAAATAAACAATGTTTTGCTTTATTCACCTTCCTGCAGTGCAGGGATTTGCTCATACGGCTGACATTTGCAGGACTCCACACGAGTGACTGCTCTTTTATGAAACCTAAATGAAATGAAAGCTGATGTGTGTGGGGTTTCAAACACATCCTTCCACCCATCAGGTGTCGCGCACCCAGCCCGAGTCCGACAACGGCTTTCTGATAAAAGATTAGCAACCCTATAGTTACACTGTAGAGTTGACAGTTGCTTGATACGTGTCTTGCCGGCAGGTGCCGCCGCGGCCGGCGGGGCAGCGCACCGAGCCCGAGAGCAACAGCGGCTTCCCCTCCTTCGGGTTCGGCGAGGGCTTCCACATGTCGTTCGGGATCGGCGCATTCCCGTTCGGCGTGTTCACCTCCTCGTTCAATTTCGGCGATCCGAGGCCCAGCGCTGGTTAGTAACGACAGTTTATATTATTTTCACTCACTGTAGTGTAATTCTTTTCCTAGCATGGCACTCAATGCTCTGAATCATCATTATCATCCGAGCCGCCAGCCCCGGCTTCTGCCAAGGTCTCATTCTCCTCGCCCGGTCATGGGCATCCTCGCGTCGCAAGCCGTTGGCTCTTGTATCTGCGTCGACGATATCAAGCCATCGCTTCTTGTGCCTTCCGCGGGGCCTCTTTTCTGATACCGGAAAGTTTAGGCACCTATTTCCCCACGAAGCCCTGGGTGTACACAACACGTCACGTGACAAACCAGCGAAGGCATCATCTTCGTACAGTGCTGCAATGAATTTGCTGACCACTTAGTCCGTACTGTCATGTGAGTTATACGGTGATCAACCAATTGTTGAAACACTGTACTAGCCTACTGCTGGACCTTGGCAGGATTTTATAAGTACCTAAACCTACATACTACAATGTTACTAAAAACTATTTAGCATTTTATTAATAATGGTGTCTATCGCGTAACAGCCCCGCGCGGCACGGCCCAGCATGAGGAGGAGCAGTTCCTGTCGAAGATATTCCTGTGGGTGGCAATCCTGTTCGTGCTGTGGCTTATCTTCGCGTGACCGCGGGCGTCGGCCCCGTCCGCCCCTCCCCGCGCCGCGGGGGGGTCCCGCCCGCCCCGCCCCGCCCACCCCGGCCCGCGGGACGCGCCCGACACTCCCTCCGACATCGGAACCAAGGCACAGTTAATGCTCCAACCCGACTACAGTGGCCTACCATGTCCTAAACAAATTGACGCGTAACGTACGTAACCCATAAAGTGAACCTTCAATGATCACAGACAAAATCGTACGCTAGATTCGGGGCAGAGGATATCCACACAATTTCCCCAACGAGTAACTCTGTGGATTGATTTTTAAATTATTTTTTAGTTCGCGAGGTTAGCCAATAGCTTTATGCACTGGTCATAGTGGATAGTACGTTGTAACGGCGAGGCACTTAGTGCAAGGTTAGGGCCTGGGTGGTCGGCCAGTGCAAGGTTAGGGCCTGGGTGGTCAGTCTGATTTAAAAATAAACAAACCCGCACTGCGAGGCCTTGAAATATGTTTGTCTGAAACTTGACACTAATCACATGTTTAAGTAATCATATTAGTAGGTAGTGGCTCTTCATCAGTCTCTTAGGTCTACGTGCATCGCTGACTGTGTTGTCTTATATAAAGATATAAAGAATTTATTTGTAAATTTTAGAGTACTATCTATACATAACGTTATTGGTAAATATAGATGCAATTAGTGACATATATATACCATTCCTAATTACTACTACTGTAAACGATTATTGTAGCATAGATCTCTTAAAGTATCTGAATGCTTCTTTCATAGTTGCGGCCTAGTTCAGAGTAAAATTGCAAATTATATCAGATGTCTGACTCTAACTAATAGGGTGATCATGGGTCTTTTCTATTTCGTAACCAGCTACGAACTTTAAATAAGGGTAACGAATATAGTTTGCAGTAAAAATACATTATTGTACAATGCCACAAACATATCTGACCCGGTGGCCAAAACTGGAACTAAGTGTCACTATTTTGAAATGTCAGTTGCCCTGCCGGAAATCGAATCCGGGACCTCTGCGTGGGCCGGCATGTTAACTAACTGAACCACTCAGGTCGTCTCTATCCGCAACTCTGAAAGAATGTTACTTATGTACTATAAATATTTATGCATTGTAGTGTTTTATTCGCCTTCTGGAAGTATTTATTCAATAAAGTTCAATTTACTTTGCCGCGGAACGAAATGTAAGTGAATTTTTTGTTCGAAGCAAAACAAGCTCTATGTCAATTGGGTAGATAGATGTAACCGGGCCGTTTCCGCAGACCGACGACCTCGCGTCTATTCTGCATCAATTAGGTAACGTTCAAACTAGACGCGAACCGAATTCTGGATAATTCCCTGGAAGACGTGCTGTCTCATTTTAGCGTGTATATCAAATTTTTTGACATTAAGCTGTTTTTGCAATTTACAAAAAATTCCCATCCACTCCATTCCGCGACAATATAAACGGACCCTAATAGTCATACATATACTGCGCGTTGTACGTTTATAACCACCTTAATTAAACCAAATCGCGTCGCGAGAGAGCGTTTGTTTCCTTCCCTTTTGAAAGTTGAAAGAAATAGCAGTATATATATATCGCGACTTTTCTCGCTTATCGCGCGCGAGAGCAACTTGTTCTAGCCGTACAGATGGTGGTATCGAGACATAGTCAAAATACTACAGTGCTATTAGCCAGAAAGAACTGTTGTAAAGGAACGGGTTCACTCCAACCAATGATAGGGCTTAATTTTGACATGAGATCTCACGTGTCAGTGGCGCCATCTGTTGGATGGACACTCAGGAGGAAAATCCTTATTGTCAACTTTGCTATCACGACTGGCCTGTGCAATCACGTGCATCTTGATGGACTGTCGCTGTACTTTGTTCACTTGTGAATCCTTGTCACATTGACCTTTTTCCTGTCTATAATCTGCTTACACATCAGTGCACGTGATTGTAGCTAATATGTATGGAACGTATAGTGAAATAATCCAGCTCTAGGGTTTTTGAATAGATGTTGAATTTTTCAATAATTAAGACTCAAGCAATAAGACTAGATTTTTATATCATGTTGCTGCTTATTATCTTACACTAGCTGGCCCGCCGCGACTTCGTTCGCGTGTTGTCCTACCCGATAAACCTTCCCCGTCAATCACTCTTATCTATTGATGAAAACCGCATTAAAATCCGTTGGGTAGTTTAAAAGATCTAAGCGTACATACAGAGGGACAGACGACGGGAAGCGACTTTGTTTTATACTATGTATGGATATAATAATGGGCAATTTTCAAACAGCTAGTTTAAAAAGTAAAAAGTGTAGATCGACGTGTCTCACTAGATGGCGTTGTGTAGACGGGGTTCTCAAACAATTGAATTTAATAGCTGAAGTATCTGTGAATTGTGAAAATATATGATAGGTTTAGTAACTTTTTCGACAAAAATCGTCTCACCATCGTCGTCATTGTAGGTAACCTATTACAATTAATTTTAACTATTTGTCTTTTTTATAAGATGTCAGAAGATTTCCCATTGAGCATGAAATCACAAGGAATCAATAAAAATGTACGCATACATTGTGCGCTAAACCGACGCTAAAAATATAGGATTACTTGTACAAAAGGGGTCAGCAGGTTATGCTGTCAGGTTTTCTGGCGAATTCCGTTCCTAACTTACTGATATTATTTCAGTGTAACAGATCAGACCACAACTCCACAGTATTGTAGATGCAAAGTACACGGCACGTTCTGAGCGAAACATGCTCGTATACCTTACGGAACTACCTGCAGAGCGACAAACGACAAAATTTAAACACAGCACGGCTAGCACAAGTGTACCCGCGACATAGCTTGCGCCGCGAGAGAATCTACTAACATGAAAGAGATAGCAGTATCTATGTCGCGCTTTTTCTGGCTAATCGCGCGCGAGAACACACCTCTGCTAGCCGTGCAGAACAGACGTTCTGGGGCCCTATTTTGGAGCCGCTCGCCTGGAGTCGAAAAGGTTAAAATTTTTATTTTCGTCATGAAAATTCAATGTTTTGATACATGGCTCTGATTTTCTCTATTTTTAAACTATTCCTTTTTGGTGTTGCCAACGTAATTTTAAAAATATTGACTTTTTATACTTGATAATAAAAAATTTACATCGTTTGATTCGAGGCGAGCGGTTCAAAAAGAGAGCCTCCTTTTTTTCAAGTGACTATGGCATCCAGTCGGTAAATGACTGTTGATGATTTGATTATCAATATTTATATTATACTTAGTGATTTATTTCGATAATTCAATATGTTATCGCATTTCAGTGCATTAATTATTGTTTCGGCTAACGGTGAGCCTCTTGGCATAGGGGAAGGTTTTTGTGAAAATTATATATTGGTCCCAGTTATTTAATTACCTAGGTAGCGTGTTATTGAAGCGAATTTCTTTAAGGAAATTATTTTATTATTATAATATTTATGTGTATTTAACTTTTTTTATTTTCCAGAAACGTTTGTCGGGCTGACTTTGTTTCATTAGTACCTAATAATGACGCATTATGCTTTCGTTTAAGATACACCCACATTCGATTAGGTTATGAAATTATTTTTTTTCATCAGCAATAAATGTTTTGGATTAATTTATTGTTATAAACGTTTTGTAGATTATATAACGGATGCCTGCTTCGTTTTATACTACTCGACTCGTGACGTGGTCACTACTGTTTATAGTTTTATACAACGTAAGGCCACTGCGTCTGCCGAGAATGTTTTATGTTGATATTGCTGTAAAATATAAGTGTATTGTATATATACATAATTAATATCGTATTTCAAGCTGTGTTGTAATGGGAGGGAAATTGTTTTATGTAAAATACGAAAATAAAGCGCATAATGCTGCATTTTGTTTCTCATTTGATTATTGGTTCCAAGCTATCACCCAATCTAATAGTAAGTAGAGTTCCACTTAGACGTTGTCCAGACGAGCCGAATTCGCGGCGTCTCTTTATTTTTACGAATCCGCTCATATTTTTAATTCGCGCGTTGCTTGTGGACGCAATGTATTGGTGCCTCGCCAACGCGCGTATGAAAAACGAAAGCGAATTCACCCCGTCTGGACGAGGTGTTATACACGTTTGTCTACCGGAAGGCAGCATTCAACGTATTAGGTCACCGGACCATACAGATATAAACCAAGTGGTCAGCTTATTGACTGACTGTACTCTCGACAGATTGAAAATTCGCACCTACTCCACGCTGAAAATACTGACTGAACTGATTTTCAGTCTCTCTCTCTCTACAGTCAACATGTTGTAGCCGTATCTGTGGGCTCAGTTGCCCCCGAAGTCACAATAACTGAATTTATATAAAAGCAACTACGATATTTCAAAGAAAATAACGATTTTACCATAATGTTTGTAAGTTTTGTAACTATTGCTACTGATCGGAGTTCTTGATGGGGATCGGTGTCTTGGTGCATCTACGTTGACCCGGACTAGACACTACACAGTAAAAACTTGCATATTAATGCATTATCTCCTGGGATGGATGCAGAAGAGATAAGTGTCATCCGTTTCTTACATGTCATTTCTCTGATCCTATCACGTAGAGAAACTCCTAGCACTTTTTTTTTTTTTTTTTTTTTTGAAAGATAGGCTCTTCAAGGCTTTCCAGACCCAGTATCACTGCGACCATTCCTGATCTATTGTGATCGCCTCTTTCTACAATTCAGTACTAATTCCTATAGCTTCTATGAACTGTAATAGTTTCTTAGTACTGATTTCGTGCACCTCATCGGGTAGTAGTTGGTGTTTACCCAGATGGATGCTGCGTTTGCGCACCAGGGCCTCACATTTGCAGATCAGGTGGAGAGGCGTTTCGTCCTCCTCCTTGCAGAATCTACAGTCCTTGGTTCTGCTGATCTTCAAATTATACATGTGTTTGTTCAGCCCACAGTGGCCAGTCAGTGCCCTTGTTAGGATACGCAAGTTATTCCTACTAAGTAGTAACAGTTCTTTGGCATGCCGCCTATTATAGGGTTTGACTAATGCCTTAGAATGTGTTAGGCCTGGCTGATTTTTCCAGTGCTCTAATGATTGTTCTTTGAAATTTATATAAAGGGTCAATTTTGCAAGGCTATTTGGTATGCCACAGAATGGTTCTGGACCATATGTCGCAATTGTGCTACCAGCCTTCGCGAGTTCGTCCGCAATTTCATTGCCTTCGATCCCTTCATGCCCTGGGACCCAGCGCAAGATCACTTGGTTTTTCTCACCCAAGGAATTGAGGACCTTCACGCAGTTTAGCACCAATCTTGAACTCACAGAGTCTGATGAGAGGGCCAATAGAGCTGCTTGACTGTCTGAGTGTATATAAATACAATGGTTCATGTATCTCTTTTTGAGGTTTATGTCCGCACATTCTAAAATAGCGTACACCTCGGCCTGAAATATGGAGGTGTATTTGCCCAAGTTTAGGAATTTCTTGACCTTGGGCCGCTCTCCGTATATTCCACACCCTACATGAGCACCTGATTTGGACCCATCGGTGTACCATATCAGGCTTCCATTTTTCCAGTATACTTGGCTTTTAAGCCAGTCATCTCTGGATAAAAGTTCCACAGAGTATCGTTTCGGGAAGCTGCTCTGTTTTGTCATAGAGTCAGTGTACATACTCAGTATGTTGCTGCCCATAACAGTGTCCTGGAACGATCTCAGTGACTTTGAGAGCCAGTTTCCTTCTCCCTGGGTGGTTAGCCTGTATATGCTGTTTACCGCCACCATCTCTACATGCAGGTGTAGGGGCGGGATATCCAGCATTGCATTCAGGGCCTCACCAGGTGAGGTTGACATATCCTAGCACTTACTCCATCGCAGGCTGTGGGATCCTGAGCCTTCTTATGAGGTCCTTGGCAACACTATGGCTTGCAAATATTTGAAAATTTAAGTATTCGAAATATTGTGAAATCAGGAATCAGGGTTTTAACTACGTTCTAAATGAAAGTTTGTGCAATTGTCTCTCAGTAAATGTATCTAAATGGGAGTAAAATGGATTTCTACATGTTAATAATATAAAACATTCATTCATTCCCATACCGCCAATTGCTTAGAACTTCTGCTGACAACTGATCCGGACAGGCACTCAGTATCGGTTTCTGCACCGCGGGGTATATCCGATCACTGGTGATATCTGTATCCGTTTATTCCCCACCCGAGCAAACCCCATGTAACCCCCGACGGGTGTGGCGATGCAAGTTAGCAGATTGGGATGAGATGCGCCACTTCTTTTCGTCTTATCCTTGGCGGGAGGCATGCTTCTCTTTGGGTCATCCGTCAAATTGCGCTGAAGCCGTTACCGCGGTTATGCGGCAGGGTATGAAGTACTTTATTCCGTATTCCGACGTAGCGATGGACGGCAGGTCTTGTCCATGATTTGGTGCTGAGTGCAGTCGTACTGAAGTGCTGAAGCGGGCGGCAAACTTTGCCTGGGCTGAGGCTCGAGCGCATACGTCTCCGGATACTCGCTAACTGAAGAGAGCTTTTAACATCGCCGCTAAGTCTTGCAAAAGGACGCTACGCAGTGCTCGATTCGATCACATAAGCCGGATTGGCGCCAAACTGGCCTCTTACCTTCCTGGGAATAAGGCGTTTTAGTCTTTGGCAAAAGCGGTCGAATCTAATTTCAGTCAGTCTTCGTTGCCACCGTTGCTGAAGCCAGACGGAATATTGGCCTATGCTGCCGAAGAGATGCTTGCTTGTTTCTCTTTTCGCGGCGAATTCACGTTTGGATACTGCAGGAAAAACACCACCTATCTCACCCTGTGCTGACTGCGCTATGGCAGAGGTGCGAATACATCAGAAAGAGATCTTAAGAATCCTGCGGAGTCTGGCCGTGAACAAGGCTAGTGGACCTGATGGTAGTTATTTATATATATTTATTTAGGTAGTATAACGCCCGTGACGTACCTAAAAAATTGACCCACAGAATACCAGCGCTGTAAGTCGTCTCTTGCGCCTCACAGCACATGCTGAGTGGGTACCATTACCATACCGGCAATAGTACTGCGTAAATGTGCCCCCGAGCTGCAATGTGCAGCCCGTGCCCAAAAAAGGCAGCTGCGCCATTCTCTATAAGATTACGGAACGTGCATTGAACAACAAACTCCTTGCGCATCTTGAAGGTCACGATCTCCTCAGCGATCACCAGTACGGATTCCGCCGTGGTAGGTCTACTGGGGACCTTCTGGTGTATGCCACACAATTATGGAGTAAGGCGATTGAGACATAGCGAGGCCCTTGCTGTCTCTTGATATCTTCATGGCCTTTGACAGGGTTTCGCATGCGGGCCTTCTTAGCAAGCTTCCTTCATTTGGTATTCCTGTTGGCTTTTGCACCTGGATATCGGATTTTTTTGAGTGGACGTTCAATCCGTGTAGTTATCGATGGCTACTCGTCTAATCTTCAGGCTATCGACGCGGGAGTTCCTCAGGGATCTGTACTGTCCGCGACTTTATTCCTGCTGCATATTAACAATCTGCTTGTATCAGGTACCTTTGGATACGCAGATGACAACACAGTAACGGATAGATATCTGTCAGAGGCAAAAACCAACAGGGACGAAATTCACTCTTGTCGAGAGGCCATGGTTGATCGTTTGGACAAAGCTCTTAAAGCAGTTTCTGATTGGGGCGAAGCCAATCTGGTGGCGTTCAACGCAACCAAAACTGTGTTAGTTTTCCGCCAAAAGGAGTCCATTCCACCTAACTCAAACTTTTCGGGATGTTCCTGTGGAAATTACCGACAACCTACAGCTTCTTGGTGTTGAGCGATCTTCAAATCTCACTCAACACTTCGGTCAGTACATCGAATCCAAAGCAAAGACTGCAGCAAAAAACTCGGTATTCTCTCGAAGGTTAGGCGGTACTTCACTTCAAAGCAGTACTGCTGGCACCTCTGGGATGGATCAGCCAAATATCAACTGGCGGCTTTGGATTCGGTGGAAAAACGTGCAAAGAAGATAATTTGTGACCCGCGGTTGATTGAAGCTAGGCTGCAGAGCCTCGAACATCGGCATAGGGTTGCGCGTCTGTCGGTCTTCTACAGGTTACATTTCGGAGAGTGCGAAGCAGCTGCACGACCTCATTCCGCCGGCCCCTTTCCGCCATCGGGAGACGCGATCCGGGCGAGCGCTTCATCCTTATGTCGTGGATCTTCAAGCTATCCGCACGTGCCGCTGTGGCTCGACCTTTATAATACATACGGCTAAGGAATGGAACGCGTTGCCTGTGTATGTGTCCCCTGATCAATATAATCTGGATGCCTTCAAGGCTAGAGTGAATAGGCTGTTCCAAGACGGGCATGCTTCATCTTCGGCCGCATCGTCACTTACCAACAGGTGAGATGGCGGTCAAATGCCTAACTATTAACATACTATAAATACACAACACACAATTGCTAAATACTCTCACGTAATCGGTCGCTTTGCCTCATCCGACGAGCGCAACCGTGGCAGCTTGGCGTGAGTGACTACGCGTATAATATTGAAGAAGCTCGCTTGCCTGGCTGCGTCAACCCCAGGGATACTACCTGCCGGTATCAGGAAAGTAGTCCTACGGGAGGCCCAAGAAGCGATGGATTGACATCGCTGAGTCGGACGCGCGAGAGGCAAACATTTCACGGTGCGGGGAAGGGCGGGTGAAGTGAAGGAAAAAGAGGCAGAAAGCAGACAGACCTGGTAGACCTTTGCTGCTATCGGAAATCACACTGCTTGATAAAAACGGTACTTTAATACCAATAAAATGACTATTTCCTTGTCAATTTCTTTAATTTAATGTAAACTGAAAGTATGTACTGCCACATAAATTAAAACTGATATCGAAATAATTCAATTGAAATTAAAAGTAACTTATAATAATACATTTTATGACTACAGTTTCCTTATTTCATAGATCAAACATTGTAACTTACTTCCTAAGCTTTCCAGACATGAATTCCTAGGGTAAATACAGATCAAACAAAAACTGCTCTTCATTAGTTCCAGCACAAAGTGTATCAATGAATCATTTATCACTTCGTGATTGATATTATTTATTAGAAAGATCTATAATAGAACGCCTTTACTGTTCTTTATGTATTCTACGTGATTTTGTACTTATTTCAATCTTGGTGTACACTGGGCTGATCCAGGAAAATAACCAAACAGTGCTAGAACAATGATACAAGACACTATGATCTCAAGTTAAAATCGTTGTCAATTAAACCGATTTCAGTCATGTGTGATATTTTAATACCTACCTAAATAAGCTAATTAGTTTTTACAATGACTCACAAGTAGACATTCCTTCTACAAGCGGGTCAGGTAGGAGCAGTGTTGGTTGGCTGCGTGCGGTACCACCTCCGGAGTTACAAGACACGCAAGCTCCTCTCATCCGCTGCTAACCCAAATATCAAAGAGTCTGGCGCGGTGGTAACTCATAAAGCGCCGATTTTGCACGGACCGGCCAGCAGAGTCGTGCGCATCCACGTAGCGCCAATTAGAACTCAACTGTGTAGGTCGTCGCAGCTAACGTGTGCAACCCGTTGCTTTCTAAACCTAAAACGTTCAGAAATTTCACCGCCCATGTCAAACCCAAACATGATACTGTTACCTACCTATAGTAAATTATAGTAAGCTATAAATTTATAAAATTCTCTAAGTGATAACGTGTACTGCAATTGGGAACCTAAGATTTAAAAACCTCCTAAAAATTACCTATTTTTTATTGTTCTCTTATTTTGTCCCTTATTTTGGTAGATTAACACTTATTTAACTCCTGTTAAAAAATTTTCAAACATCAAACTGCCAAACTTGCATCAAAATGACGAAATCACTTAAAATAGCTATTGTTCAAACATATTTTTAGTATTGGATTTCCATTGCAGCACACGTAATCACTGCCCCTATGTCATACAATAATTTGTAATTTAGCACAAAAAATTAAACAGCTTAGACAAGTTAACCAACTTATGGGCTTATTACATTTGGCTAAATTCAGAAGCAAAAAGCGTGAGAGTTGTCAAAGTGGAATGTATTGCTCATAGAATAAGGTCCATTTTTGTATCATGCCTTTTGGAAAGCGGAGCGACGCATAACAATAAACAATTACAAAATCTTACACCTATAAACAATACCAATGCAATCTTAAACCAAATTTAATTTCAACAATGCAATTTTTCAATGTCACTGGCCTGATCATCATTCAAAATTGAAATACATATCTCAATTCCAATCTCAAACTGCTGTTTAACTTTTTGCGTTAACAATGACTAATCTACAATAGCACAAAGACACCGTTACTCGAGACCGTACAGTTTGAGCGTGCGGTCCATGCTCGTGGAGGCAATGTACTGCGCGTTCTTCCCGAACCTGACTCCCGTGGCCGACGCCGTGTGGTCGTTGAACACCTTCAGCTCCTGCCATTGCCGGCATAAGTACACGCGCACGTCCGTACCAGCGATCGCGAGGTACGTACCGCTCTGGTCGAAGCACAGCTCCTTGATAGCGTACCCCTCATCCAGCTGGATAGTCTTGAAATTCTTCAGCTTCCTCAAGTCCCACAGCTTAACGCACGAGTCCTCGGCAGCTGTAGCTAAGTAGTACCCGTTCTCGGAGAACGAGATCGAGGTAACGGGCCCCACGTGACCTGGGAAGTTGGCCACGTTGCTCTGCTCCTTCAGGTCCCAGATCTTGACTTGCGAGTTCTCGGTGCCCGTGCCGAAGATGAGGCCGTCCGGATGGAACTGGGCGGTGGTGAGACTCACGCCGGAGGAGTCGCTCACTTTGGTGAGCAGCGCGCCGGTGCGGATGTCCGAGAAGGCCCAGTGCTGGTCCGTGGAGGTGGAGAGCACGTAGTCGCCGGTCGGGTGCAGCGAGAGCCCGGTCACCGGGCCGTCGTGCGAGCGCAGGATCACTGTCGTCTGCGATCTGAGGAGGTTTCGGTCAATTAGCGCCAGCATACACTACAATGGATTGCCCAAAGTCCATCCACGAAACGAGCTCCCAAAGGAAATAGTTCGTGTGCGCCCATTGGTTAATGTGCGTGACCTCTAGCCGCGCGCATTTATCTATGAGCGAGTATTTTGATCCCCAGGAGTTCAACTCGTCGAATGGAGTTTGGTATTGAATGCTCATTATTAGGTTACCAGCAAATTGCGACGAAAAACCTACCCTAAGAACGTAACACCAAAAATTTGAGTCTAGACATAGCACAAGTGAATGCTAAATTCTAGCTACCTAGGCTAGGATAAATAACCTAACCGACAGAAAAAGTCGGACAACCCCCGACCAAGTTTACATATTTCCGAAACAGATTTTAATTAAACAAAGCTAAGAACCATCTCGATTCAATTGGCTTTCAAATAGACAAAACCGCATCCAAATAGGTCCATCCGTTCGGAAACTACGATCCTACAGATAAACACACAGATACACACGTAAAACATATAACACTCCTCTTATTTCGTCGGGGGTTAAAATTGCCTTTAAAACCCTCCATAAAAACACGTCCCACTAAAATAAACACAAGGTATACTAACGTAGGCACGTTCCAAACACGTATGGTGTGGTCCGGCGACGCAGTGATCACCGTATCCTCGTCCGGATGGTAGATGACCCGCGTCACCTTCTTGCTGTGCCCCTTCAGGATGGCAACCACCTGTTCCGTGTCCTTGTTGAAGACTGTCGCGTTGCGGTCGTTGCCGCCGGTCAGCAGCTTGCTGTGGTCCGAAGGGTTGATGTCCAGGGACAGGATGCCCGGTACACTGGCCGAGTGGAGACCCTGGGTGAGAGGAGATGCTGTGTAAGATTTGGGTTTATTTTGTGAGATCCATCGATTCCGTAAGACCTTTACAAGGTCGCCGGTACATTTCGTGGAGGCTCGTTGCGTAGCCCGAAGCGTTACACCATTCGGGACATTTCCGCCCGCCGATGTACATGTACCTTATACCTTGATCTGCAGTGGATATCGTCATTTCTGATCATAACATTTAGAAAAACTTTCGGCATATATAGTAGTCTCTATTCCGTGTATCATTACTGGCAACAAACGTTTATTGTAAGATAGAAGCCCAGGAAAAGTTTTTATCATAACACAAAGTTAGCAAACAAGCTTACAGCCTGCCTGATGATAAGCACGTACATCACCCCTTTCTTGAATAGCTCCATATTATACTCTCCAGGGCCAACCCCTCCTCGCTCCTTCCACAAACATAAAAAGGAGTGCGATACAAACCGGATGGCTAGCCAGCGTGAGGAAGGAGCGTATCTGGTCGTGCGAGAGCAGCCCCTCGGGCACGGTGCGCCCGCGCCGCTTGCGCTCCTGCGTGAGAGCCGTGGCGCGCTCCTGCAGCCGGGACACCACCTCCGCCGACATGCCCACCGCCAGCGCGCCGGACCCCGCCGCGCCGCCATCCGCCTGACAGATATAGCAAATGTTGTCATATTCATACTTGTGCGTTTGTAATCAGTCATATTCATAAATAAATAAATAAATAAAATAATCGTGGACAAATTCACACAGCGCCATCTAGCCCCAAAGTAAGCAAAGCTGGTACTATGGGTGCTAGATAACTGGTATACTACTTTAAAATTTATACTTATTATACATAGAACACTCAGACCAGTACCAGAAATTAAAATTCATCATTTAAATTTCTGCCCAGCCGGGAATCGAACCCGAGAAATCTTGCGTGGCAGACCGGCATGTTGACCACTGAACCACTCAGGTTGTCAAAAAGAAGAAGATTATGAATGAATCTTATCTGCGTGGTCTAGAGAGTGGGTGACCAAATGGTTAAGGGGTCTCTGTGGGTCACAATCCTTACTGGGCTAGATCTTGTGATGGTGAAATAAGTTGACTGTATTATATTTTACACTGGTTTATTCGATGCTAACACTGAAGATATGTATTACAAATACAGAATACTACACTTCAAAATATGGAATAACTCGTAATTAAATTATATAAGAACAGCTGATATTGGAGATAACGACCATTCTGTACGGTGGTTACGGAATGGTCAACGAACGATTATAAAAATCGGCCGCCGAAGACGTTTCGTTTCACGAACAGGTCCGACTCGTATCCCAAGGTACCGGATTCGAACCTCAGTACCGCCATATACCAATGACTCTTTTCTGGGTTATGTATTTACATTAGTTGAACACTAACTGATGCTCTTACGGTGAGGAAAAACGTCGTGATGAAACCTGCACATTTAGGTGACTGGATATTTAACTATGATCCAATTTGGTCAGGTTCCCCTGTTAACAGGGTCACGGAGCTCAGATAGCAGCCGCTCTACTGTAATTACCTGCCCAATACTGGATCATGGGACTCCGGGCCCTTGCGCGCCAGAGACCAACCAGGACATTAACGCCAAGATACTTCATGGTCTAGACCCAAACTAAGCAACTAACGTTTACAGCTAAAGTTGTTCAAACACAAAATGTTCTAAGTAAATGAGGGTGCCAATTCACACTGCTAAGATAAGGACCACTATATTTTTTTTAAATTGCATTCAATCTTGCAATTTATATTAAAAAGTGATTGGTCTGAGTCTAATAATATTCGGTCATGGTCACGGGGTGCCAAACGGCGCCCGAGACTGTTCACGCTGTCGCAGGCTCCCAGTGGAAGATCTTGGTCTGAGTCTACTTATGGACAATCTCATTGGTCTCAATGGCGAACTCACACACTCGATACGTATCGGGATATGTGGGTTACGATCTTGCCTGGATCACGAAATTCGAATGTATATGGATTTTGATATAGATAATATGATTTCCAGAAGTTCAGAAATCCACGATCCATATCAAGGTTACATATCAACCGTAATTCCCAACAGCAACCTTCTCCACACAAAGAAATAGCAACAGGGACTGACCGCATGCGCGGGCTGCGGCGCGACGATGCCGGCCTGCGGCTTGAGCGTGGCGAGCGCCTCGCGCGCCGCCGTCACCTCCTTGGTGAGGCGCGCAATCACCCGGCACGCCGCGTCGTGCTGGTACAGCGCGTGGGACAGCTCCTGAGGTGTTAGGGGTAGAGGAGAGATGTTAGTAAGTCAGTTGTGACCACTGAAATTATTATTTTAATTTATTTTGGAATTATTTGGTACTCGAATTATAGAATAGGTCATGCCTGATGGACACGAACGCGCGCGCACTGTAGGTACTCTCACAGGGTGCCAATGAGCCAGCTTAGTTTACAGAAGTAGACAGTTTAGCTTTTGACGATATTCCCATTTTAAATGACCTCCATATTATATGATAGTACTACAGGGAGGCTTAGCTGCATTTCTGGTTCTACCTACCCGAATAAGATGAAACATGGCTTAGATTGTACCTGAACAAGCTACCAATATATCAAAACTGAATCAAAATCAGTCAGAAAAAATAATTTAGCTCATAGTTACCCCCAGAATCATATCCCAACAATTTTTTCTGAAACATCTTCAATGTACAAACACGGCCTTTTTACAGTTTTATAATATATTGTATAAATTGAGACAACACAATGTCAGTTTTTGCGCTTGTATAGATTTATTGTGTGTAGGTAAAACTGAGCCTGTCCGGTGCAGGACATTCAATATTCGGATAAAATTCTGAACAACAGGTCTGGCAACACTGAATTCATGACCCACTTTGACTAAAAATAATGTCATTTGCTAACAGCTAAAAGCAATAATATTCCGCTATACTGATAAGAGTTTAAAATTCCAAATTAGAATTGCACAGCAGATACACAAGTAATTATACATTTAGTAAGTTTCTAAATGTATATTACATTTACATTGAGAAGCTAATGCACACACTTCACAGCGAAAAATTAACAACTTTTATGTTATTAACACTTTCACAGCAGCCGCCTCAACAATAGGGTCATAAGCAGCGCTATGCTTGTGAGCGGGACTCATCTGGCCAGTCGCTTAATACGTGCGCTATGCTAGTTAGCACTGCTGTAGACTCTCTGATATTTGAGAGGTTAAATTGTAAAGAACTAAAAATGTATTTACCTACTTTACCTACTTTGATAACAACATATAAACAAGTTTACCTGTCTGGCTGTCTGCAGTTGTTGGCGCTGTGTAAATGCATGTAGCATGAGGGCATCCCATTCATCCTGCATGCTCTTCAATGTGGCAGGGATAGATGTGGCACTTGGAGGTTTTGGTTTCACTATGGGTGGTGCTGTTGGAATTACATCAATGCATTATGTAACTAGTAATGTTTTTATACTACTCAGTGACAAACAATAATTATTTTGTGGCTTTTTATTATTTGCCTCAAAACATGTACTTTCAAACTTCAGAGGCACTTACTTTTGATTTCAATAAGGTCTTCCACCCGCAACTCTTTTCCAGTGATGGGGTCCACTCCATTTTCAATTATGTATTTTTCAATAATACGCTTTTCAAAGACAGATCCGGAGGAAGGAGACACAACTGGCTGCTCAGGCACCTCATTTGATACTATAATTTAAAAGTTAGGTTAGAAATTTTTCATAGCAAAAACAAAGGGTGCCATTTTATTTATAGTAAGTTATTGAAATCTTACATTAACACATTACTAATGACAAAGCCATTTGGATGTTATTGCAAATAATTATAAAGGTAATCTTATTACGAAAAATCACCAGAATCGCTACCGGTGAGCGCGAAATGGCTCTTCATGTTCACAGCATAAATTATTAGCAATATTTAAAAAGAATTGAGTTACTTACTTGCACAATAAAGAGACATTTTTACACAGTCTTCTCTGATTTACAACAGAAATAACAAAATAACGCGCTGCAAATTTCAGCGAAGCAAGCAAACAACTTTTTTTTGTCATCTGCTAATGTCATGTCAATCAAATATGAAGGAAAGGGAAAAGTTCTACATACAGCCAAACAATCAAACAATCCTATTGACAGTACTTTATTCCAAAGAACCTTAGCCTATCCAAATTGAAATAAAAAAAGTAATTTGAAATTGTACACAACGGGCGATTCATTGTTTTGATTTTAAAATCTTTTAAATCATTTTATATTTTCCTAACAAGAAACAAAGTTGAAGTAATGTATCAAGCACGATATACATTAGCGCAGTCATCTGCAGTGCGAAAACCCAGGTTCAGTATCTTTATACTATTATAATCCTTGCACAAATCTCCTCGCAAACTAATAATTTTATGTTGTTTTGTTATTATTTTAGTTTAGCGGATCTAAAATCTTTGGTACAAGCATACGTGCAACTCCTATTCATCGAAGTACGAATTACAGCTATAATCTATAGATATAAGTCCAATGCAACTTGTTATAATTTATTTGTCATATTAGGGTGGAAGGGAAGCCTTCGATGCTACCCAAGCCTCGGCGACCTGGCTCCATAGACCGTGCGTCGACGGAAGCTCGACGGAGCGCTACAGGGACCTACCGCTCCAGCAGCGCAGAGCCTGCACGAGCCACACTCGCCTCCAACAGACTCAGTAGGGAAGCCTCTGCCACTAAGCTGCCTTTGAATAGAGTAAGATACATTTAAAGCACTTTTACTATTTATTGTAATTTTTATTTCTTTTGCTTTTCAGGAAACACCTATATGAAATGCACAGATCTTCTAAAATATTTCTTTACCAAATACAATGAATGTAACACACAGTACATATATCTAAACAGAAAATGCTTCCAAGGGCCTACTGTAGAGAGAATGCACACCTACTGCTAAAATATTTTTTTGTAACACCTAAGTTAAACATACTTAGTTTCTAAATGTTATATTTATTCTATTTGATGAAGGAGTAATAGATAAACAAAGAGTAGTTATAAAAAGTGTCAACTGTAACCAAAAGTAATTCCCTGAGATGATATCTTTATTTGATTAAAACTCCAAATATAAATATGAATCTGAAATTTTATATTAGCTGCCTATTTTGTTTTCATTCATTTTGCAGAAAAAAAAAAAAAAATACAAAACAAATAATTATACTGTATAAAATTTTGCAGCGGTCTAGATCTCAGCAAGCAGAGCCGAGGTATGGGCAGTCTTCCATGACACCACTGAGAGGCAGCCAGTATTCAGCCCGGCCAACCACCACTCCTGTTGTAAGTATCCTTAAGTTACTTTCTTCATGTAATTAACGTATTTAGTTTATTACTGTACCATTAGCTAACTTTCATTGACTCTGCTTTAGAGGTCGCAAAATACGCCTTCACAATACTGGTATTCATTTTACAAAAACTGGGATTTTTAGTATTCAGTGAAAATAAAATTATATATTATTTTTGCACTATTAGAATAACTTATCTTGGTATCTTGGTCTGGCTGGCCAAGTTATTCAAAGGTCGAGTGCTTTTGCTTAAAGCTTAAAATATCTTACAAACAAATATCAGAGAGATGAATTTTCTTAGTCTTAGACAGTTCTTATGTATCTAAACGATTCTGGATTTGTATCGGAAAAACGAATAATAGTTTGCTTCAACAGAATTTTCAGAAGTACTATACTTATTGATGGGGGATTTATAGTAGGAGGAAATTAAACTTAGGTTTTTCTTCTAGTAAAAAACCTTTCATATGAAATGCTCTAACCATTTTGAGTAGCTAGCCTTTTTAGGTAGGTACTATTTAGGTCTGTCTATGAGTTTAAAAATATATACCGGTATTGCGACCCCATACTCTGCTTAATGTTATTCTCAATTTAAATATTAATCTCAATGTTTCTACAGAGAACACCATCAGAAGACCGTCTCAGCCGCAGCTGGCAGTCTTCTGTAGAAAGAGCCCTGGCGTTTGTGACTGTGAAGGATCAGAGGTAGTTATTAGTCTGTGATTTATAATTCAAGTTCCAAATACTTTAGAGTCAAGTTACAGTTCATTAAGAGAATATTATTAAATAATTCAAAAACATACTAATAATCAATGAATTGGTAATATTATTAATTTATTATCTTATTATTTGCTAAAGCTGTCTCTGAGAGCTTGTGCCTATCAACTGTCCCTGTGGAATACTGTAGTGTATCAGCATATTTCAGTTCCTGAGAGAGGGTAATGTAACTAGTCCTAGTGTGTGCCCAGAATAGCACATAGGCTATCATTCATCCCCAAATTGTAAGTGGTTCCCGCGGGAACAGGTCTGGGGCATAAAACCAAATTTTACGCAGACGAAGTCGTGGGCAAAAGCTATTTCCTATAAAATATATCTATTCCTATCTGCCACTCACGGCCAACAAGAACAAAAATGTTTACGCTAAATTCGCTCTCACGTTTCCTTTCCTTTTACACTTGCTTTTCACCCCCAGACCGGTAGGCAACGTGGCCTGGCAGCGGGCTGAACTCGGTCGCGTGCAAGAGGCTCTAGCAGTGCGCGCGGGCGGCGACGGCGCCGGCGCAGCGCTCGTGCGGCCCCTCACCATCGCGCGGTTCGTCGACATCGCCGGGGGACTGCTTGCTGACCTCATGCGGGATGTGAAGCTCACCAATGATAACTATGTTGCTAAGGTAGGTTAAGCGCACATCATTTACTAGTGGAGAGTGTATCAGAGACACTATCATTGATTGTAAATACATCGCCTTAAAAGGCACGATCCAAATCCAGTCAATGCGAATTAGTCCGTGATGTTTTTGTCTTTCGTATAGGTGCGTCTCTTTCGGTTCATTATCTCTTTCTCTCTCTATCATATGGGAGCCATAGAAAATACTAAGGGCTAATCGCAACGCGAAGATGCATCGGTTTCATAGCTGATTAGACATACCTTTTTGTTCAAAACGAGTGTAAGCATCGCTTAATGCAGTTGGTCGACGTGCGGCGACGCTATAAGATGACTCCGAAAACGCTTATAACATGTTCAGTGACGCGGTCCCCCTGCTGGCTCTACATTGTTTAAATAGTTCCACGGATAGGCCGAAGGTTCGTCTCGGTATTCACACTAGAAGCAGTCGTTATCAGAACCATTAGAGCTGGGTGAATTCATGAAAATAACTGCGGACCAGCAGGTCTATTGTTTTTTATTATGAAATGAGTTCACGAGAAATCTGCACCACTCTAGACATATTGGTTAAACCTCACCACCAAAAGAAATCTAAATTTTACCTGGACAAATTTGCTGACAAAAGCTAATCTATATTTACCACCATCTGACGACCCCCCTAATTTCAGTTGCCGCACCTGGCGAAGCGGTTCCTGTACCCGGCGGCCGTCTCCAAGTCCTGGCTGAAGACTGTGAACACTTTGCACGCGTTCCCGCATGCGCTCGCCTTCATTGGATACTTCTTGGATCTCGTCAATCATCTGGTTAGTATGCTTTGGGGTATCTGATTAGTGAAAATGGTTATATTGGCGTTAATGTTCAGTTGTGCACTCACGCGCAAGGGGGCCTCGAAGTCCCCCTTCACCATGATCCAGGATTTGGAAGATCAGGTAAATATAGCGGAGCGACTGCCTTCTGATCTTCATGACCCTGACTGGGGAACCTGATCAGATTGGATCATTGCTACACATTCAGGCGCCTGAATGTGCAAGTTTCATCACGATGATTTCCCTCAACCATAAGAGCATCGGTAAGTGATCAACTAATAAGCGTTTTATTCATGGCGGCACTGCGGTTCGAATCTGGGAACTCGTGCTTACGAGTCGGACGGCCGCCGACACTCCGTGGGGTATCTAATGAATGAAAAATAAGTCATCATCATCATCATCATCATCATCATCATCATATCAGCCAGAAGACGCCTACTGCTGGGCATAGGCCTCCCCCAGAGATCTCCACAAAGTCCGGTCCTGTGCTTTTCGCATCCAGCTGGTACCTGCGATCCTTACCAGGTCGTCAGTCCACCTTGTGGGAGGCCTACCCACGCTGCGTCTTCCGGCACGTGGTCGCCACTCGAGAACTTTACTGCCCCATCGGCCATCTGTTCTTCGAGCTATGTGCCCTGCCCACTGCCACTTCAGTCTGGCAATCCTTAGAGGTATGTCGGTGACCTTGGTTCGCTTGCGGATCTCCTCATTTCTGATTAGATCGCGTAAAGAGACTCCGAGCATAGCTCTTTCCATTGCCCTTTGGGTAATAGTTAGTTTTCTTATAAGGCCCACAGTGAGCGGCCACGTTTCAGTTCCGTAAGTCAGCACTGGCAACACACATTGGTCAAAGACCTTCGTCTTGAGACATTGCGGTAATTGGGACGAAAATATATGGCGTAGCTTCCCGAATGATGTCCAACCTAGGAAAATAAGTAAAAAAAGTTAATTCAACGCAGGGCGGCCCAAATTGTCGACGGTGTAAGTCTCAACTGTCAGCTTGACAATCTGGCTTTGTGGAAAGAGAATGCCTTATCGTGCATACCGTCTATAATATATCACGGGAAGTGCTCTGAGGAATTGTTCGAACCCGCCGCAAAGTGAAATTCCACCCGTGCCACCTGAGTGCATCCTTGGATGAGTGGCCGTCGTCCACCGTACGATGTTAACGACAGTTCCTGCCTCGACATTGAAACCTTCAAGAAACGAGCCTGTACAGGGTATCTCGAAGGCCGGCAATGCATTTGCGACTCACCGGATAATACCGAGTAATCACTATCCATCAGGTCCCCCTGTTCTTTTGCTTCCCTCTATAATAAAAAAAGTTTACAAGTACCTAGACCAAAATTAACTGATAAATAACAAAGCAATCTTCCACAGGATCAGCCAGTGTTAGACGAGTGGCTGCACATAGAGAAAGACGAACTGGCATGCCTGCGCCGCGACTATCTTCACAAATGTTGGATCAGGTAAACTGTATTTCGATAAAAAATAAGTCGAAATAAATCAAAATAAAATAAATGAAACATAATATGGAAACTATAAACGAATTGAATAAATAAAAAATAAATGAATCGGAAAAAATATTCACGGCGGTCAACATAAAGTCTTACTCGATAGATGGCGCTGTCATATAGGAATGGCAATGTAATGAAGTTGTACTTGCTTCGGCAGTACATATACTAAAATTGGAACGATACAGAGAAGATTAGCATGGCCCCTGCGCAAGGATGACACGCAAAATCGTGAAGCGTTCTACATTTTTTGAAAATATTTACACAAATTAGGTTGCATTTTTATTGTTTTAAATAATTTTATAATATAATATTTTTATTATTTGTTTGTTTATTTTATTTTATCTCAGGCACTTAGTGTGACCGGTAATATAAATGAAAGTGATTACTCCAAGATAGTGGTAATGGTAGTTTCTGCATGTTGATATAGGTATTTTCCTATTATTATAATGTCATTCCATCCGCTTACCGGGAGGCGGGAACAGGAAATAGATCAGACACAATAGCTTGAAACTTATTCAAAGCACTTAATTAAACAAAACAAGAAACAAGAACCATGAACCCGTCTTTTGAGTTTTGGTATATAAAACTCAGAAAAAATTTAAGTTGATAACTCGCAATTTAGATACTTAAATTGCTTTCTATCGAAAACTGGCAACGTGACAAACAAACACATTCGCTCTGCACAGAGACTAAACTACTAGTACAAATGTCTAGGTCATACATAACATAAAGTCACTCCTTTTCCCTGTAGGCAGAGAGCACATCGCTCCACTTGCTACGGTCCTGATAGATGTCTAGGTGACTCTAAGTAGCTAGCTTGCAACAGCCTGATCTCCTCCCCAGGTTCCAAGACCCAGGGCACGGGTTCGACGACCTGAACCAGGAGTACCTGGAACAGCTGCGGCAGCTGCTGGGCGACGACGAGCACAAGGTCGCTCAACTGCAGGAGGTCATCAAGCGTAAGTCAACTGGAGACTACATAGACTAGGGTAGGGATGGTCATCTTCGCGTAAATGTATCGGTTGTGCCCTCGCGAGAGCGCAGTGTTCACCTCAACCATGATCCAGGATTTGGCAGATATGATAATTACAGTGGAGCAACTGCCATAAAATAAGGTACATTTTGAAACCACCGCTTTTGAAAAGCGGGGCGACGCGTAACATAATATAAGTGGTACAAAAACGGCCTTATTCTATGAGCAAAACGTTCCACTTTGATTTACTTTCACGCTTTTTACTTCTGAATTTAGGCTACTGAATTTAGTCAAATGTAATAAGCGCATTAGGCAAAAACTCGAGAATGGCGATGGGCGATGGCGATCAGTGTCAGTTGCTTGCCGCACAGGTGCGGCTTCATATGGACTATTGCTCCTTGTGTTGCCTATATATTTATAGGCAGCGGTGACCACTTTCTATCAGGTGGCCCGTTAGCCTGTTCGTCTATCGATTGAAATAAAAAATACTGGCTCGTTTTAGCGGTTTTAGGCTACTGTTGTAGGGTAACCTATGCATCACATATGATGCAACGAAATGAAAATAATGAGTGAGGAGGGCGCTATTTGTATTTTCTACAGTACAGTTTCCCTTTTGGCGGCATGTTACTTCTTTTTTACGCCACATTCAATATTATCGTTGTCGCAGTAAATTTTTTTATTCTATTTAATTAAACGTAGGTTTCATAGATAACTTTAGATACCAATTACTTAACCATACACAACATATACCCAACACTGTGTGGTATAGACACACCAGCAACGATTCTGCTCGTCTGCAACCTAAATAAATAGATCCCCTACCCTCCCCCAACCCCAGAGCTCGAAGCGACCCTCGAAGACGAGGAGGAAGCCGCGGCGCGCGCGTCCGAGCGGCGCGTGCGCGACCGCCGAGACGCGCTGGCCGCCGCGCTGCGGGCCGCCCGGCAGCACCGCCTGCAGACCAGGGAGACTGCGGCGCAGGAGACGGCTCGGAGGACCGACCAGACTGCCGCCATTAAGAGCCTGGACGCTGATATTACCAATGTCACGTGAGTGTTTTTGATACCAGAGCGATGTGTGTGTGTGGGATTTAGAGGTAGTAGTGTCCGACTGAAGCTTCGGCTTCGATTTCGTCCACCTTCGGCCACAAAAACCATCCTTGGCAAAACCTTCGGCTACGGCCCGAAACCCGGCTTATTCCTAAGAAGGTTCCTATGAAACGTCATCATTTAATAAATAATGTTATAAATCACATTATATCGAAATGTTATTGTTTTTGAGACATAAATTACAAGGTAATTTTTTTTATCATCTCTAGATGTACTTCAAGAGTAGATCTAAACTACCTTTTTTAATATGCAGTCAATATTAAAGTTCTAAAATTATTTATATTATTAATTGTGGTTTGTAGGCAATCCTGAAATATATTTCTTAGAACTTTTAAACCTTCGGCTTCGGCCGACGGTTGTAGCAATAGCCGACTAATCGGCTTCGGCCAGAAATTGACCTTCGGTCGGACACTAAAAGATCGGCAACGTATTAGCTATACCCCTGCTTTGTCTACGACACCCCTGCGATGTCCATAGGGGCATTGACCATTATCCATCAGGTTCCGCTTGCCTGTTACACCATCGAACAACAAATAAAAATTTTAGCTCACAATATAATACAGCGATAAGGCCGCCCTTGTACCTAAATTGTTTTAAATTGTATTTTTACAATCTCCTTTAACCACTCACACTTCCAAGGGAAACGCAGTACCCGAAAAAGAATTCTCAACCGTCCAAGGGAACTACAGTCCCAAAGTCAGCTTGTTACCTGTTGACAGTTTGACAGCTGTCATTTGTTTTACAAATTGGCAATAGATGGTTCTGTTATAAATAATTAATCCATGATAGTGCAGATATCACTATATGGCTCTATATAAAATTTTTCATCTACGGCAATATTTGTTTTTCTCGAAAATGCGCGGCCAAGTAACGTTACTATTTAGTGCGCGGACGTGTGATACTAGGTACGTTTGCGCCCCGGACCCTTGAGTGGTTAATGTAGAATAAAGTGTTATAAATAAAATGTACTTTCTCCAGCGCGGAGATCCAGGAGCTGAAGCGCGAGCTGGCTGTGCAGCCGCTGGGCGTGGCTGCGCGCGCGCGGCTGCTGGACGAGGTGGACTACGCCACCCGGGTCACCGACTCCAAGCGGACACTCGCCGAACAACTCAACAAGGTCATATATTACCTCCTTAAGTATCAAATTGGCGTTTTGTGTGGCGAAAATGACGGAAACTAACGGTAATTATCATACAAGCATGTTGTTCTTGGTAATGGCAAATTCGATTACAATGAAACTTTGTAGGTATAATCAGACAATATTAGACTAACTGATGCGTACAATTTGATTGTGATAACTACCCTCTTCATAAAAATGCAGCTGGTTTAAGATTCAAAACTGACGTAAATTGAAAATGAGTATTTTTAAACTCAAGAAAATCTTATTTATTAAATTTTATGGACTTATCGGCATATATAACTCTATTTTCGAAGTCAAGTAATAATTTTGATACGTTATGTACATTTAAAAATATTTGAGCCAATATATAATTACGGAAAAAACGCCAATTTCATAGGCAAGGACCCAATAGATGTAGACTGTGCACATCGAGTAGCTGCGTCGTGGAGCGTCGTCTCTGTCGCACGCGTGTCAGTAAAAGCAAAGTTAAAACTGCAATAGCCAATTACAGACGTAAAAGAAAAATACTATATAGTCACTATAATTAATTCGCGATAAGAAAACAGTAAGCCATCGTTGTCCGCCTCCTAGCCCCGCCCCTCGACCTCACCGGTTGGAATAAACAGAAAATACTATACTAGCTGCAATCCTTGACATCCTTGACAATATTTTTAATTTGAGATAATTAAGTTGATTTTTGTCTATTAAGTTATCCTTTTTTAAATATAAATTGTGTTCGTTTTTATTCCCTATGTGAAAACACTTTTACTCACTATTTTCCTAACGGGAATTGTCTATACGTGTTTCCATCTAACTCAAATAAATAATTATGTTTCGATTACAAGTGTTCTCTCCACCTCGATCTCCAAAGTGGTATGTCCGCCCCCAGATGATCCTGTCGAAGGAGACGGAGCTGGCGCTGTGGCAGAAGCGGTCGCTGGACGCGTGCGTGGAGTACAAGCAGGCGCTGATCCGGCTCGCCGCCACCTGCCCCGAGCTCGCCGCCTTGGCTGTCGACGAGAAGTGAGCACTTCATTTTTATAAGAGCCAGTTTCTCATCTTCATCATTATCATATCAGCCAGAAGACGCCCACTGCTGGGCATAGGCCTCCCCCAGAGATCTCCACAAAGACCGATCCTGTGCCTTCCGTATCCAGCTGGTACCTGCGATCTTTACCACATCGACGGTCCACCTTGTGCGAGGCCTACCTACGCTGCGTCTTCCGGCACGTGGTCGCCACTCGAAAACTTTACTGCCCCATCATACATACCAACCATATTCATATTATTTATTTGATAATATAAATTACATGACAATATTTAATTACATATATTGCACATATATTGATTATAATATCTAGAACAGTAAATAGTTGAACTATTGCCCACCCAACAGTTGTTTGCAACTGCCTGTCAGATTATCAATAAAATCAATGTAGATACTCCCCCTTGTTAGTACAAAACGAAAGATACGGCATCGAAGATATGTATCGTAGAAGACTTATCGACACTTATCAGTAGGTAGTGAAACCAGCCCAAGTGTTATTGATCGAGAACCTCTTCCTTTATCAATGAGGGTTTTCGCGATTCCGAAATCCACCGAATGGCGCAGCTGAGATGTGATTCAGGAATTCTGATGTCATAATAAAGTCTTGTCAATTGGTAGAAATCAATCCAAAGATATTGGACATAGACCATAAATGGAGCCTCGACCTATAGAGAATGTACACTGTCACTCTGTCACAACTCTATACAAATGACTCAATGTCGTACAAAAAGCTAGTACAACAAGATGACCATGGTCCAATCTGGTCAGGTTCCCCTGGTAGCAGGGTCATGGAGGTCAGATGGCAGTCGCTCCACTGTAATTACCTGACCTGTTAAATCCTGGATCATAGTCAAGACGGACCCCGGGCCCTCGTTCTCGAGAGCACAACCGGGACATTAACGCCAAGATGATTTTTTTTTTTATTATTTATTAAGATGACCAAGGCCATCAAATCTGACAATAGCAGTGGTAGCGCTTTTTTTGCTGTGAATAGGCAGGCTCCTTGTATGCCTCCACTCCATTTCCAATTTATTTGGTTATTTTATAGCAGTTATTTCTGTTCAATGGCACGGCAGTATTTTGACAACGAATTTATTTCTCAGTAGCGTTATCTGGCGGATTTTGAAATCGCGAAAGTAATCCTTGTTATTTTAATTTGCCTCAGTTTAACCTGTTATCTTTGGGGCATTAATTTCATTCATATCATTCGGGCAACTGAATGTGGACCCATGACCCAATCTGGTCAGGTCCCCTAGCCGCAGGGTCACGGAGGTCAGATGGCAGTCGCTCCACTATAATTACCTAACCTGCCAAATCCTGGATCACGTTCACGGCGGACCCCGGGTCTTGTGCGCGAGAGTTCAACCGGCGCATTAACGCCAAGATGATTATTATTTTTATCTTTGTGCCACCACGTCATTATACGGTCCGGCCTACCCCCAGGGAGCTGATGGAGGAGTCGTGCGCGTTGTCTGTGGCGGGCGCCGTGGAGACATTGCGAGCTCACGCGCAGCGCATGGCTGGACAGCGGACGCTGAGACAGCAGCAGCGCGACGACTTGGCTAGGCAGCGGGATCAGGAGCTGGTAATGCCATCACAACATAACATCATGTTGAAAAACTGTTTACTTCCCTATCATCATCGCAACCCATAACAGCCCACTGCAGGACTTAGGGCCTCTCCCACGAAAGGGAAGATTATTGCCATAATCTCCACGCTTGGCAGGCGAGTTGAGATCGCAGTGTTATATTCATAGCAATGGAAAACACTGCTGCCCATTTTCCAGCCTACAGACTGTTAGATCAATTGCCTCGAAATAGTCACCTTGAGTGTAAGAGGCTGGTGCTAGTCTACGCTGCCGGACACCATACGGCCAATTACTATTACTGATCTATATAGGTACTAAAATATTTCCCAAACTCCGGAACCGATTTTGATAAAACAAAGTTTTTCCTAAAATTCTGTAAAGATCTACCGAATATCACATTATCAATTACCTACACTACAAAACAAATAAATAATTAAGTAGGTATATACATCGGCCTTTGTATTTATTCATACTTTTGCAATGTTGTAGTGTTGTTGTTTGTGTCAATAAATGTTCTTTCTTTCAAAATATTAATAAATATTTTTAGTGTATGTTCATATCGACAATATTTTACCTGAATCGGTATGGTGTTTTTATGGATTTGTAAAAGTTTTGACAGAAAACAATGACCGCCGCTGCGGACTCTTACTACTTGTCCATTGCTGGACATAATACTTCCCTCCCTTTGTGCTAAAGTCGATGCGATTTCCATATATTTACTATTCTACTCAGAATTAGACATTCCAACCAACATTGCCACTTATCCCTTATCAACTCACTCTAACAGGAAGAGACTCGCGCTCAGATCGCCGAAGCCAAAGCCTCTCTCGCCCGCGAGCAACAAGCCCTAGAGGCCACGACTGCCCGCGAGGCGGCCGACGCGGCGCGCTGGGACGCGGACGCGAGAGCGCTCGCCGAGACACTCGACCAGCTACTCGCCAAGGAAGTGGACTACAGCAAAGCCGAGGCGGAACTCGAGTACTGGGAGAAGCAGGACCAGGCGTAAGTGTCATCGTCTTCCAGTACTTAGCACAGTAGGACCACCTAGTGACCAGTAGAGGCCACAGCAGTTTTACCTAGGTCATCGATACATAGCATAAATTAATGTCGCTTTCCGCGTCTGTCTGTCCGCTAACGCATCGAATTTTGATGCCGGAATTCCTTCCGGTAGATTTATATTATACTTTTTTTTTCTTTATTTAGATTAAATTAGTCATTAAAATGTTTTATGAACTAAAAAAGATATTTAAATAGAGATAGATATATTTTATTACACATATATGTATAAAATATTATAGTACATATACGTATGTATATTCGCTAGTAGGAAACTAAAATGAGATATATTATCCATTATTCCTTCCATTCCCAGATGGCGTTCGAAACTCGCAGAGTTGGAAAGGTACATTGAATCTCTCAAAGAGCAGTTGACTTTGGACCTTGATACTGAGAAAAAGAAGCGAGCGGTTCTGGTAGGCGACGTCGTGAGGGCGTGGCATGCCTGCCTGGACCATGTTGAGCGCGAAGAAAGCGAGATGGAAGATCGTGACAGGGAAAAGAGAGAAAGGGATGAAAGTATTCGAACTGAGCGGGTCTTGTAACTCGTAGTTTTCTAACGCAACGCTTTGTATGGCAGACAGGAAGATGAGAGAGAACCCTGAGGCTGTTATCTCTGCCATTTAAATCGTGGACAATATTTACTTGTTTGTATAAGTTATTTGATTAGGAACACAGTATATGTAATATTAACGATAAGGCAATAAATGTTATTATACATAAAATTTTTTTTTAAATATTTATACAGGGTGTCCCGTAAGTCAACGTCAAGCCGGAATCGGGTGATAGTCCAAATCATAATAGTTACTAGAAAAATAAAAAATAAAATCTGTCTTGAATTTTTTAAATTATAGGCATTTCTTTTTTTTTCGAGAAAATGTACACCCTCTGATGGTTTTTTAACTCCTGTTGCTACAAATCTTAACTTTTTTTCAATTTTATTTTTCTTATGTTATCCCGAATAGTGCTAATCTAACCCATTACTTAGAATTCCAAGTCAACTGCTCCAGCTTGGAAGAAAGTGTCACATTATGCCGTACAATGAATAGACAATTAATATTTCGTCCAACTTTAACGGACCGTACTGAAAAAAAAGAACTACGCCAGGTTGGCAAGTAGCACTAAAAGTTGACGCATTTAATAAGGATTCTAAAATGGTATAATACTTGCTACATTATTTCTTTGATTACGGGGAAAAAAAATTCCTTCAAGAAACCCAGTTTCGAAATTTTTTTCTTTACCTACTAAAAATTATTCTAGTGCGTTCAAAGCTTGCCTAAGACCGAGTGAGACGGAGAGTCATTCATGAAATGTGAGTGAGACAGGTAGTGATGCTTTCAAGTCAGAGATGCTAACTTTTTGTTAAATTTAGGACAAATTTTCCTTAAGTTTAAAATTAAACACCAATTAGATGCAAATATTTATTATTTACAAAAGATGTTCAAACTGCCTTCCTTCAACTGCAATACAAGCTCGACATCTTCTTAAAAAATATCGGATTATCACACGGGCAAATCTTCCGTTGTTGACAAATTCAGCTGCTTCCGTAATTCTTTGCCGAAGCTCAGCTACATTTTCGATTGGCTTAAAATAAACTTTCTCTTTCACTGCTCCCCAGTAAAAAAAATCTAATGGATTTAAGTCCGGTGAACGGGCTGGCCACGAAATCGTACCAGACCGACCTATCGATCTGTCCGGATATTCTTCATTGAGAAATGCTCTAACTGAGCGGGCATAGTGCGCTGGGCAGCCATCTTGTTGATACCACATCTCTCTGTAAATAATGAGTGGCACGTCTTCCAGTAAACTAGGTAAACTGTTTTGTAAAAAATCTAAATAAACTTCAGCAGTCAAGATCTCTGGCAACTCAAAAGGTCCTATGACTCTTCCATTTAAAATTCCGGTCCACATGTTTATTTTAAAACGATACTGAGATCTATCTTGTCTCATTAAATTCGGATTCTCTACGTGCCACTCGTGTAAGTTGTGTAGGTTCATGTAACCGTCTTTTTTAAATGTCGATTCATCCGACCACAAAATTTTCTCTAAGAATCGCGGATCTTCCCGGTGTCTTTGTAGCATCGTTTGACAAAACGCAACCCGAAGTTGATAATCCTGAGGATGCAGGGTTTGTACTCGCTGTACATGGTATGGGTGGAGCTCATGTTTTTGTAAAATTCGGTGAGCTATAGTTTTGGGCAGTCCTGTGCTTTGCTGGATTGCACGTACCGAAATACTTGGATCTTCTTCAACTGCTTGAAGTACTACGTCCTCGTAAGGCAAGGAACTTCTTCCTTCACCATGTGGTCGGTTTGGAAGTATGCCTTCTGTGGAGAGTAGACGGTGCACATTTGTAAAAACTCGGTGATCTGGATAACGATCAGCATTTGGGTACCTCTCGCGATACAGTCTAGCCGCAGCACTAGCATTCCCTCTGCATTCGCCATAAATAAAGTGCATGTTGGCATATTCCTGAGTGGTGTACACAGGCATGGTGGCACTACACAATCACACGATAGTCCAGGAGAAAGCAAAGGTCGTTGTAAAGAGATCGAAACTGTCCAAATCACAAGCAAACAAACAAGTCCAATAAACGAAGCAAAAAGTCGAAAGTACGAAATAACACGAACGAATACGGAAAGATGCGTAGTAAACGAAGGAGCGTAACGTACTGATCTGTATTGCGTGTGCCAATATTAAAAAAGTGGCGTCACTATCTATCTCGCTCACACTTCATAAAATGACTTTCTCTGTATCTGACTCATTAGCGTCACTATCTGTCTCACTCACCCATTAGAATATTTGACTCAAAAGCGTCACTACCTGTCTCACTCACACTTCATGAATGACTCTCCGTCTCACTCGGTCTTAGGCAAGCTTTGAACGCACTAGAATAATTTTTAGTAGGTAATGAAAAATTTTTCGAAACTGGGTTTCTTGAAGGATTTTTTTTCCCCCATAATCAAAGAAATAATGTAGCAAGTATTATACCATTTTAGAATCCTTATTAAATGCGTCAACTTTTCGTGCTACTTGCCAACCTGGCGTAGTACTTTTTTTTTTCAGTACAGTCCGCTAAAGTTGGACGAAATATTAATTGTCTATTCATTGTACGGCATAATGTGACACTTTCTTCCAAGCTGGAGCAGTTGACTTAGAATTCTAAGTAATAGGTTAGATTAGCACTATTCGGGATTACATAAGAAAAATAAAATTGAAAATCATTTAAGATTTGTAGCAACAGGAGCTAAAAAACCATCACAGGGTGTACATTTTCTCGAAAAAAAAAGAAATGCCTATAATTTAAAAAATTCAAGACTTAGATTTTATTTTTTATTTTTCTAGTAACTATTATGATTTGGACTATCACCCGATTCCGGCTTGACGTCGACTTACGGGACACCCTGTATATAAATGAAAGATTAACTGATTAATTTCAAAAATGTTTATTACAGAACAACATTTAGAATAGTTTATGCCAGTAGAAATGGCACGCACGTTTCTTAAATCTAAGTGTTGTGTAAAAAAATTTATATGGCCACACCAAAAATAGTATTACCCATGCAATGAAGAAATCTCAACAAATATTAAGTCAATTTACATTGTAATACGCCGCACATTTCAGTGTGAAATCAAAGTAGCCAAGTATCTTCTATGCAGAGATCTTCACTTGCAAAGGTAATTGTAGCCTATACACCAGAGTACCTATGTGTATGTATAGGTATAATACTATATACAAGTACCTATCTTAGAATAATGATACGTGCTTACATATATAGTTTTCGGTAGCACTGTACAAATTAAAACACACACTTTGTCATAGCTTGTGTGATGAAACCTGAGGTTGAATGGAGCCTGGAGGATAATGTTGAATAAGTATTGCTTCATTTTGCCCAACGCAAACCCAGTTTCATCACTGTGTTCATGTGTACAAATTTCGATAAAAAAATAAAATGTACACTTGTATGATTTATTAGAATATCATAGTCGTAGCTTATTTCAATATAACTGTCGAAAGGAACTATTATTTACATGAAAATATTTTTTTTTCAAATTAATTGCTACTTGAACTTGATGTCTAAATTAAAAGCTTCATTAGCATTTACTATTGATGCAGCAACTAAATACTTAAAGCCTTAAAACACTAAATAATTTTAATAAAAACCTCTTATCGTCTGTTACTGCATTTAAAAGAGCAATATTCCATTAATCTAGATTGCACTGAACAATAATGAATGAAATAGTTGTAAATCACTATTTTGTTCTGCTGATACTTATTTACATAATTAATCTCTTGCCAGATCATCTAAATGCATTGGAACTAACATAACATGATTATGCATGACTTAAGAAATGACTTAATTCCATAAAAAATATTTATTTTAATCATTATTTATTTTATTTACCGAATTTAATTTCACTTTCAATAATATTATTAAATCCCAATATAGCACAAAAACGAATTGCATGTAATCACAACCACAGTTTAAAGCCATAACCAGACTACATACATTTTGTGCATCGTGTTTTATTTATTTATTGCCAAATAGACATAAAAAATTTCTTTATTTACAAAATAAATCATATGTATGTAATATCCCATACTTAATAAAATAACTTGCTGTATATCTCATGGAATGCCCTATTTACAACTTTAGAATTTCAACAAGTTTTGTACATACATTAACAGGGTTCAAAGTGATAATTATCATTGATAAATATCTTGAATTAATATCATGATAATATGATATACCTTGATAATAATCTTGATATTAAGAAAATGTCTCTTAATGGTTCACAAACACTATTTGCCTATTCTCCACATTTGAAAATACACTGTCATAAACATTTTGTTCATCAACAAGGATAGCAAATAGCAGGTAGATACTTTATAGTTCATACAATTGTACAAAAATGGCGAAGATTAAAGACCCTGTTTGGATCACAGTAAAAATACTGACTTTCGAGTGCATTACAATAACAAAACCTGTTTTTGGGAGGGATGCTAAAAGAGTAGGGATAATTATCCGATATTTATCACGATAATTATCAAAGAAAATAACTATCTATAATACCATCTTAAGTTGACTAACAATTTACGACAATTTCGAGCCTTAGTTTTCTTGAACACTCAATTTTATGTAGGACTATGCTATTTTGACTGTATTTTGATTTAATTAATAAATATTTACAAGTATTCGTGAATCAAAATTTATAATTTTATATGCACTAGAGATCTTTGGAAGCCTCGTCAGTGGCTCATACTGTCTCTGTTGACTAAGTGTCTCAGTCTGGAAATTACACTTCACAGACTTCAAACAGCTTACGAGAGTTTGACCACAACTTTATTATGATACACGATAATCAGTTACGGATTTCACGCAACGGTTCCTGTTGATCTCGGATAACACATCAATATGCACTTTTTTCTGACACCACTAAGGTGGCGAACGAGCAACACTCACATTGATTACTGTCCGCACTTCACTCACTGATCACTGTGGGCGTATCACTACCATCAGGCGGCACACCGTCACTGCGTTGCGATCACGCGACCGCGTCCCGCAGGTCCCTGACCGCAGCGTACAGCTTGATGGCGGGCCCGAGCCGCAGCCGCATGCACTGCACCAGCTCGTCGCGCGACGCCATGACCAGCTCGGCGCCCGACACGCGCGCCGCCGCCGCCGCCGCGCCCGCCGCCGCCCCGGCGATGCGCGTCACTAGGGTCGTCACGTCGTTCTGTGGGAGACGATGTTAGCTTACAGCTTGGCTTTTAACTGTACTTCAATTATGCGGATTTTAAACACGATTAACTGTCTAATTTAGTTTGCGAGATTGATCCACTTCGCATTTGGTACGATGCACGATTAATACAATATACTTTCTGTAAATTGTAGAGAAATAAAAGAGGCTCACATTCATCGCACACAACGGCCACATCTCAAAGTGGGTAGCCGCGACGTTATATATTACCTCTCAGAACTGTAGAGTAAAACTAAGGAAAAAATTGGAATGCAATGCTTTGCCTGCTAACGTGACCTCCGGACAACTGGACTCCTCACTCCTCACAATACCTCGGTCGCATCATCGCTTCCCATCAGACGAAATGACAATCAAAACCCTAGTTAGAAGTAAATACAGAGACGCTCGACACCGTGCATGTCCACATTACCTGCGACCACACAGTGGGGTCCATCGGCAGCGCCAGCTCCGCGAGGTACTTCTCCGTGTGGGGCCTCGGCGGGGGGGGCCCCGCGGGCGGCGGGGAGGGGCTGCCGGCGCGCGGGGCGGGGTACGTGCGGCGCGAGTCCCCGCGCCAGCGCTTCCCGCTGCAAATGGACTCGTCGTCGGACGGCTCCGTCTTGGACGAGTCCACCAGCTTGTGCTTCGGCGGGCGGCCGCGGGCCGGTCTGCGGGTGAAGGGGAGGGGAGGGTTAAGGTGTGTACGGGTGTGGTGGCAGGCAGAGTAAATATAGCGACAGCGTTTACACGTAAAGTTCCGACCGCGGGAAACGCCCCACGATCACGCCCAAGTGATCAAGAAGGGTCAGTCCAGCAATGAAGAGCTGTGAGTTGTTCTTCACTTGTTACTCTTGAATCTGCTAGATTAGACATAGACATAAAATCTTAAGTTGGCGCAAGTAAATTTTCACAAGTCACATTCAGATTCTAGTCAGCTAGACATAAAACGACTTTAGTGTGCGCTTACTGTGTGTGTGTGTGACCTTAGAGGTCAATACTTATTTTAGGTCACAGCATAATCAATCATAGTAAGTTCGTTACATTTTCTGAAACTCTTTTTTGACAAAAGACTTTACCACCAGTGACAAATGTTTATTTGAGTGCATTTAAATAATAGCATTAATTGTTCCATCACTTATTGCAAACTACGGTTTTTGTCAAAAACAATAATTAATATGAACATAGTAAAATCACCTGTTGTCCTTCTGTGTGTCGCTCGTTGGAGTGCTAGTGTGAATGGTCTTCGACAGTTTGGCCGGGAGTCTGTAAACAAACATTCTATACTGTAATGAGCGCAGCATTGCTTGGATTCAAATCATGGCCTACCTAACTTATTTGATCATTTAATATTCGATAAAGTCAATCCAGTACTTCTTTTTTGTATTTGGAAAGTACGTTTACACGCAAAATAACTTTTTAAACAAAATAGTTTTCATACCAAAACACAAATCGGTTTATTTAACAACCAGCTACTAACTAAGCTTCTATATGGGTTTTCAAAAAGAACAGATGGCGTGATTCAAGAAGAATGGCAGTCGGTGCAAATAGTATGTCCAACAACTTATGAAAGCCCAATTGCTGGATTCAAGACATAATTAGCTTGTCCTCGGCCATTGGCTGGGTGTCGTCACTGAGCCGCTTTGGGTTGCCATTGCAGATCTTGGTCAACTAGGAGTTGCAGCGGTGGGGTCTTCGTTCTCGCCTGCTTGGGCAGCGGGAGCGCCTTATCAGTAGTGAGATTCGGCTCCAACCGGTTTCGACTAGCCGGGACGGTCAACCGGCCGCCGCCGTTTGGTGCTTGACGCGCCCGCCCAGCATAAAGAGAACCCAGTCATCATGTGCTGCGAGGCGCAAGAAGAGTCTCACTGCGCTGGTATTCCCATTGCTAGGTACGTTGGTGTGCTCTCACCTTCGCGGGTCGTCTGCTCCCACAAGGGAGCCCGGACCGGAGTCAGGTGCGGGCTTATGGGTATAACTCCGTGACCGGGCTTCTCGGCGAGGCATCTTCCTGGGCGGTCCAGCATATACAGAACCACTCATATTGCTGGTATTCCTATTGCTAGGTACGTTGGTGTGCTCTTACCTTGTTCGCGGGTCTACTCCCTTTCTGCGGGGGAGTCAGGTGCGGGCTTATAGAAATAATCCCGTGCCCTCGGCCGGTCATATTGGTGACGTGGGCTTTTTTTTGTTTTTCTTTTCTCACCTGCGCTTAGGCAGCGGCAGCGCCCTGTCGGGCGAGCGAAGCGGCTCGAGCCGGTCGGGCGGGTCGGGGCGCGCGGCCGGGCGGTAGGGGCAGCCGCCGGCGGCCGCGTGGTGCTTGGCGCGGCCGCCCGCCGCCGAGCCCAGGCCGCGGCAGCCGCCCACGCCGCACGGGCCCGGGACAAGGACCTCCTCGTCCGCTGGGGGAGGGACCACAGGTTCATATGTAGGTAGGTGATAGTTTGTTTGGTGTAATTGTTGATGGAACTCCATTGTATCATGGAGTTAGAACACTGTTTGCAGAAGTTCCACTATAATTCAAATTAACTTATTATACTGCAACCGGTTTCGAATGAATCATTATCAGGCAATGTAAATTGAAAATATAAAAATTTAAGTAGCAGGAGGAACTCAAAATCCACACGATAAATAAATAATGCCCGATGAGATCTATCACGAGATGTAGGATAAGGACTCGTGGTACATAAATTGTCACACAAAAATAATAATAATCTGCCTGAAGATGACACTAAGGTTGGAAAGCCGCCTACCGTTGAAGATCTTACTAATTCAACTAAACTCCAAGTATGTCGAAGATCGAGCCTAGTGGACCAGGACGAGCAGGAAGGCGGACCCCAGGCCCGCGCGTGCCACGCGCGAGAGCGAAACCGGGATTTAGCGCCAGGATAATGATGATTACGGTCATCATCCTGGCTATATTCCTCTTATTTGATGGAAAGCGAGAACTTCTAGTCATTTACATTTTATACAACAAAAATACAGAAGGCTGTCTGCTCGTTTGTCCCTCTGTAGTATAAAAAAAGCACTCACTCAGCGGCGGCTCCAAGGGGTGTCTCGTCTTGAGGCACCACCCGACGGGATGCAGGTCGGGCGAGTCGTCGTCCAGCCAGCACGCCAGCGCGGGCCCCCAGCCGTCGTACGACACCAGCACCTGGTGGCCGCGCACTGCCGATATCGTGGCCACGCGGATCAGGAACGGGACCTAGAGAGGTGGCAAGGGAAATTCATATAGCTACTAATTATAATGCTAATGTGTTTGTGTAGTTTCGAGTTGCTTGTACCCTATTATTTCGACATTATTGGATACTTATAATGACTTCTCGCCATTTTGACATACTTGTTATAAAATTAATATGTTGCATGCTATTTATCGTTTTTGCATACCAAGGATATTGGTTAAATGTGCGATCATATATTTTAACCACGTCTATTGCAAATAAAGACACTATCTACTACCTAATCGACATAACGACGCTGCCGCAGATTGGGCATGCCCTTAAAAAACCTTTGTCATATATTCTATTTAGTACAATAACAGATTAACAACAATTACTAAATAAGTAGAACTTAAGTCGGTAAGTACTCATGTGTATTGTAGGTAGAAGTATTAAGCTACGTCCACACTGGTGGCTTGCTTAGCGTCTAGCTAGAGCCTAAATAGGCGCCTAGGGTGTAGCTAAATATGCCTGCTTCGTGCCTCGCTTGAGGGCTCAATTGGTGCCCCTCTTTCCAGGCGAGACGCTAGGGCGTATATAGGGGCCTAGCGTGTATAGAGCCTTGATAAGCGCCTAGGGTGCAGCGAAATATGTCCGCTTGGTGCCTCTCTTTCCTATCCACTATGCCTATCTAGACACTAACCGCTGTCAGTGCGTCCATAGCCCCAGAGAAACTAAAGCTTACTCACCCTTTTTTTTTAAGAGTTTAAATCTTCGAAAGATACCACGTCACCGGGGGGATTGCCCGAAAATGGACCCTACCCACTAAACCCCTCTATGTATCCACAGACGCTTTTTATCGGAACACCACAGGACCTCATAGATAGTTCGCTATGGTGAAGCTTACTCACCCTAGGATCGACGGCCTCGAGCTTCATTCCCGGCTTGAACCCCTGCGGCGGGCGCGTGCGGAACGCCCGCGGCGGCGCCGCCTGCGCACCCGTTTCGCTCAGGTAGTTCTCCCATGTGAAGGAGTCCGGGTCCTTGTAGACTGGGGGGTGGAGATGGGGATATGTTAATGTAGACTGCAGCCAAGGCGAAGAGAGGTCGACCTGGCAGACTGGTTATACGGTCACGTGAGCTGATTGGCATCCCGTTACTGTATATTTATTGTTAAACTGCAGCGGTCCGGTGCAGAATATAAAGGTGAAAGATGGATGTGCAGGTAATAGAGCTATTTATTCTGTATTAAGTAAAAAAGTAGCTTACAATAAATATAACTACAGTTTATGGAGTTTGCAGCTCGGAACGTGCTGCAAAACTCAGTGATTTTCTCAAGACGGCACGCACATATATCTATGTACTCACCGACGTCGGAGACAAAGGAAGGCATCATAAAGAATCAACCGAGGTCAGCGAATTTCTATTGACTTATTTCTAATTGTATAAGTGTACATATCTGGCCACACACTGGACGTTTAGGTGTTTAGGGTATAACCATAGCTTTGGAATTGGAACTGTAGCCGTGTGGTGTATAAGGCGCTGTCCTAATTGGCAATGGTCGAGCGATCATGGTCGTTCCTGCAAGTCTGCAACCTAAATACATGAATCGTAGAGGTTATCGGGAACAGTTACCGCTTACCATCAGGTTGGCTGTCTGCTCGTTTGTCTCTGCATAAAACAAAAAATATTGAATAGGGGATGTACGTGAAATTCGCTAATCAACACGAAGGCAAGGTGGTGGATTAAGGGATAACAATGATACTAACATCATCATTATTGTCCCGGTTGTGCTCTCGCGTACGAAGGCCCGGGGTCCGCCGTGAACATGATCCAGGGTTTGGCAGATGACCCAGTGACTGTGCATTTGACCTCCATGACCTTGCTACCAGGGGAACCTGACCAGATTGGATCATGGTTACACATTCAATCGCCTGAATGTGTAGTTTTCATCACGTTGTTTCTCTCACCGTAAGAGCATCGGTTAGTGTTCAACTGATGTCGAACAATGATAACGTTAATACTAACACAATAGGTACTGCTCAAATGTATTGTTATGTACGTATTTACATAATAGGTTTTTACCTATGAATTGCCATTTTGTATGGCGGAAACTAATTTTCATACGCAAATTTTCCAATTTCTTGTAGATCACAAATCCGGTTACATTGCAACTTTGTGGGCATAATGAGATAACATTAAGCTAACTGGTGCTTAACATTTCATTTCGATAACTAACTCCTTCATAAAATGAACCTGCACCTGAGCTGTACCTGTTGTGTTGTTTTTCTTTATGTCAATATTGTATATTTTTTGCTGTGCACAATAAACTGTTAAATAAATAAATAAAATGCTCAAATAGGCAAAACTGACGTCAAATGAAAAGGGATATTTTTTATTAAAACTTAACATAATACTTTTTATTTCATTTTACTCGTATCTAAATCATCAATACAATAAAAAATATTGAGCAAATGTATACTTGCGAAAAAAACAGTCATAGGTAAAGACTTATTATGAACTAGCTTTTGACCGCGGTATCGTTCGCGTGGAAATCGTTTTTATTATTATTTCTTCATCGCCCTACATTTTTTTTTTTAAATATATTCAATGTACAGACACACTTATTTTTTACTGCTTTATTATATATATAAATAAATAAACAAAATGTGTGTGAAGCGGCCAAGATGCACTAAGTTATGTGTAGGGTGGGAAAGAGTTCATTCAATTGAAACCACGCGAACTAAGTCGCACCGGGCATCTAGTACTCAATAAAACATTGTACAAAACATTATTAATTTAAACAAATGTCAGTAAAACACGCTATGATTGTAGGATTTTATGTAGGAGTTGTCGTGATTAGATGAGCGATAAGTAACTTACCAGATAAGTACAACTGTGCTCTTGTTCATTATTACATTATATTATTTTAAGTCACATACAGATAAGCTAAACCACTTTGGATATTAACCTTTGACATTTAATTGGCTGAACTGTGCTATACCACATCAAGATTAACAAGCAATTTATTATGTATATTATTTTTCAATACATTTCACAATATTGCCCAAAAGGAAAACGTGGAGCTATTTGATATTATTTACTTTGTTTTTAACTATCTGCACTCATACAACAAATTCCTCGCACCTCGACAAATAAAACACGAATCATACCTGAGGAAGAAACCCACAACAAGACAAAATAATATTAAACACAAACTCGTGAACAAATAACAAACGCATGTAGCGCAGCAAATGGCAATCAGAGACCATCTGAACACAACATTATGAAAATACACTACATTATTCTCCAATCACTATTACCCTTTTACCCTTAATACTGCAATCTAGAGGCATGTAACCGAGTTACATTTGTATTTGTAGCTCTGACTTCGCTAAGTGTAGAGTGGTGTATTCGCGACGCTCGCGCACTGATAACTGCAGGAGACTGTTTAATACTGTTTATCCTCGTACACGGCTAATGGGGACAATATTCGAGCGTGTAAATTGAATGCAAGCTCGATGCCGCGACATTCTTCTGACGTAGCAGAGGCGATTGACTCTTCGAGTGTTTGAATTTATGGATTGCATTGCCTTGTTTTTGCCAAGGTTCGGGCTCATGTGACGTGTGTGTTACTGTTATAAGAATCCGCTTCAGTTTATGTAAATGCTTGCATTGTTTAATTATTAAAACATATTACTTCAGTATTAAATATTATTTTATGTTGTTATGATTTTTTTTCGTAAATATTTTTTACGATTTTATCAGCTCAGTGTGGTTATCATGCAGGTCTGCTACCCGAAGAATCCCGAGTGTATTTCTTTATTTAAAAACTTCATTGCACAACAACACAATTCAATTCCCGTTCGATCAGAAATTGTAGTGATTAATAATATTTATTGTAGGTAACTAGGGCAACTTATTTACGCTCTGCTCTGATTATGCTGCAGACAAAAACTCAAGTTGAACAAAAACATTCAGTTATAGATCGAACATGTGCATATTAGCTACTTAAAATTGATAAACTTTATCAGTCCTTAAATTATTGGACAATATCTTTTTACAAGTCAATGTACACACAATCTTGTGATTGATAATAGAAACACCTCTATATACATAAATGTTATGTTGTTTGCGTTTTTAAAGATAATTTATCTATTTCAGATGATTATTCAGTTTAGTAGATGACAATGAAGACTGGCGAGTTAGTTCTATTTTTTGCTTTTTTCCCGTTTATTGGAAAAGATAGCTCGTAGCGATGAAGCAGCCACGGCTTGTGTGTCTCTGACTGTACACGTTTTGTATCAGATAGATAGACAACGCTTTATTGCTCATATAAAAACATTATACAGTAGTTAGCCAGCAAGACACAGTTGAGCAAAGGCGGTTTGTATTTACAGGTAAAGTTGAGCACTTATTAAACATTAGAAATCATGTTTTTGTCTATCTATTTATCCATAACTGATGATTATTTGTGAACAATTAAATTGTTATATATGATGGCCGATGGGCAGTAAAGTTCTCGAGTGGTGACCACGTACTGGAAGACGCAGCGTGGGTAGGCCTCCCACAAGGTCGACCGACGACCTGGTAAAGATCGCAGGTACCAGCTGGATGCGGAAGACACAGGACCGGCCTTTGTGGAGATCTCTGGGGGAGGCCTATGCCCAGCAGTGGGCGTCTTCTGGCTGATATGATGATGATGAACTTATTATTTTAACAGCAAGCATTAAAATAGTTCCGTGTCCAAATATACTATATTTAAATAGTCTTCTACTTTTTCTTGTTTTTATGTCAATAGTATTAAGTTGCAGAATATATAATTTCGAGTTCAAAACTGAGGGACGCGGACCTACAGCAAGCAGAAATCGGGTCTAGCTATTGTCTGCGATTAGGTGGGGTGATTAGAATGAGTTGTCATTACATTAATTAGTTTCTCTAGAATATAATGTTCTTAAAATAGCGATTACATACGATTGAATAATTGCAACTGCTGACTTTAAAGTTAAGGGTAAGATTTGAATAAAAATTAGAAAAATAATTAAATAAGAGGGGAATCTATTTCCTGTTCTTCTTAAAAGAGTTATTGTTATGTGGTTGGTGAGTTAATCGTGCTCATTACAATACGGTAAAATTAAGAAAAACCTCATCTAACTAGCCTGGTACTCAAGAGAAGGAGTCATTATTTATGTGTGGTACGCATGGTGTTCTGCACTTCACGAGGGCGCATGGCACTTTTTATCACGGTCCATACGAATTTAGTTACGGGCGGTAACTAATTGACTTTTAATTATTATTTGATTCCTTCACATTAAAGGGCCGACCTAACTAGAGTTGTACGCGAAATTTAGATCTCGACGATTATTATCAGTTTTCTTTAGGAACTAGTGGTTTTAAGACTAATAGTTTCCGAGTTATACCGGTTTTGAGTTTGACAGTCATCACTTTTCTTTAGGAATTAGTGTTCTAGGACAAATAGTTTCCGAGTTGAGCGAGAGGGGAGAGGAGGGGCTGGGACCCTCTCTTCATCTATCGTAAACTGTCGTACTTTAATTTATTAATACGATTTGTTTTTATAGAGTTTTTTCTATGAACCAAATATAAAAATTGTTTCAACGTAGCTAAAGCGTATTCTCAGCTCCGGTGTGGACAGCTCGCGTCAAAAACGGGTTTGATCGGTCCTTAGAAGAGTTCGTTTGTGGAGAGTTTAATTGTGATCACCACACTTGACAGACAGGGTGAAGGTTGCACACAAACAAAGTACATAGCAGAATATGCGGCTGCCATTTCCTAGTCTTTAGAGGATCTAGCAGATCTGTCTTTAAGACATTAATTATATTCCTTATACGACCTCCTTGATTGGAAGGGGTCTGTTCTATTCATATTGGTGGTACTCTGCCAGGTAAATAAATAGACAGACAGCGACAAAAAGTCGCATTCTTTTTCAACTAACAAAATGGACGGACGAATTAAGTAAGGTTGTAAGTGTGGAAGACGTGAGGGAAGGCTTATGCTCAGCAGTGGACGTCCTGCGGTTGAGATGATGATGAGTCATCATAGATATTCACGAAGTAGGCAAAGGTAGCGTCGGCACTGTAACTTTGAACACCAACCGATGTTATATAATGTATTTTTATGATAAATGTAATGTTGCTGTTTGTTTTTTTTATATTATTATGTTTCTTTAATCATGTATTTTTATGATAAATGTAATGTTGCTGTGATCTGCTAATAAATAAATAAAATAAATCAAATGTTCTTACGGTGAGGTAAAACATTGAAAACTACACATTCAGGCGTCTGATTGTGTAACCATATTCCGATCTGCAAAGCTAGTGTGACCTTATAATATCCAGTGGCGAACTAAAGACTCACAGTTGGGCGGCGTCAAGGAGACCCCGTTCTCCTCGGCCCAGCCCACCGGGTGCACGTACGGCGAGGTGGGCTCCACCCAGTAGTCGTACATCTCGTCCCAGCTGTCGAAGTTCACCAGCAGCCGGTTGTCCAGCACGTCGGCCACCGACGCCACGCACACCAGCTCGTTCTTGCGGTCCTCCGCCTCCAGCTTCATGCCCACGCGGAACCCGTGGGACTTTATCGTCTAAGGGAGATGAATTCGTGTTAATAATCTACAAAGAGAGACCACCTCGTGGACAGTAACTGTGGGACGTGTATGGATGGTTCAGCACATTCATTCTGTTTGGTCACGGAAACACATATTGACCTTGTGATCACTCCAAATCTAACACTGAAACTAAAACTAAAAATAACTGTGGATACTATTTTTGAATTGCAGTTTCGTTGCTATACTACATCTAAACTACCGGATAAACATCCGAGACGCAATCAATGACTTTGTTTACTACAACTAAAAAAAATTGCACTTTGAAATTGAAAAAGAGATTCTCACCGTAGTGGTGACGTGCGGGAAGAGCTGTCGGGGCGCGGCGATGGCGCGCATCTGCTTGAGGTAGAGCGGCCAGGCGAAGGCCGTGACGCCGGGCGGCGCGCGCAGAGGCCGGTTGTTCTTCTCGCACCAGCCCGGCGGGAAGATGTCCGGGGAGTCCGCGTTCACCCAGTAGTCGAACATGTCCGGGAAGCCGTCGAAGTGCAGCCGCATCCGGAAGCCCTGCAGCTCGGCCACCGACACGACGCAGAACAGCGCCGGGTGCTGCGGGTCGATGGCCTCCAGCCGCATGCCCACCTTGAACCCGTTGCGCGTGTACGGGAACGCGTCGCGGAACAGCTTCACCGGCGCCGCCTTCGCCTTGCACACCTCCAGGTAGCGCATCCACGAGAACCCGTTCTTGCCGCACATCCACGGGTACTTCTCGTTCTCCGCCATGTCCTCGCTCAGCTTCAGCAGCGCCGCCTCCTCCGCCGACGAGTAGTGCTTCAGCGGCACCTTCTCCTCCTTCTCGTCGGGCAACATGTCCGACTCCGACAGCGGCTTCCGTATCAGCAGCTTCTTCATCTTGTTCTTCCTCTTCATCAACTCCGCCCGCTCCCTGTCCCTCTTCTTCTGAGCCACCTTCTGCACCTCGCCCTGGCACGTGAGGCTGCAGAAGTTGGGCGTGATGAACTCGGCCGCCATCCCGTGGCAGCCGCAGCCGTCGCAGCGGTAGAGGTCCTCCGGCGACATCGGCTTCTTCTCGCGCCCGCTGCGGTCGATGCGCTGCTTCAGCGGCGTGTGGTACTTCACGCGCGGCATCAGCATCTCCTCCGGATCGCTCGCGTCCACCAAGTCGATGAGACCGAACTCGTTCGTTTGGAACCGTAAACTGCTGCCTTGAAGCAGCGCCGTCCCGTTGTTCCATATCAAACCGGGTGGGTCCTCTTCCAGAGTTGAGTCGAAGCTCTCTCTTTTATACCTATTTGAGGCCCTCTTTATACTATCTAACGTCTGATAGTACACTTCGTGATTGTTTTTGTCGTTATGGGGCCTCCTATCTTTGTAGTCCTCGTCGGAATCCCCCAAGTTGACCTTAGTTTCTAAATCTTTATCAAGTTTTTCATCGCAAAATAAAGAGGGCACTCGATGATCGTCATTACTCGTAATTTCGAGTGACACCTCGGTTTTTTCCATTGCTACGGGCGGAGGTAATGCCGTCACCTTGAAGACCTTGTTAGCCAAATTTTCGTTACACAAAGAAATTCTCCTCTTGAGATTAGCATTTGCTGTTTTCCGTTCACTATTGTCAGAATTTGATCGACGCAATATGGCAGGCGCGGCAATAGTGACTGATGCCATTTCACTTTTATCAATTATGTTTTTGTTTAGGAGACTTTTGCTTTTCTCTGGAATTGCCAATGTGAACGATTTCTCCCTGGTCTGCCCATTCTCATCATCGGCTATGGACACTGTATAAATGTCGTCGTTCATACTGGCATTAGTTTCTGGGATGGAGAGTGTGTACTCGCCTTGCTCACCGGTAGGCTCTGCTCTAGAGCCCGGAATGGAGATGGCAAATGCTTTCTCGCCTTTGTGATTTTGAAGAATAGTATTCCCATCCTTTCCATTGACCAGCTTCCCTAACGGCTGCAAAGGCGGCATGTCCGAGGCCTCCATTGCCGCAGCGTCTCGCATGACGGTGATGTTGCCTTGGGGATCGTTCTGTATCTGACCATTGGCAATTTGAAGATTTATAATAGGGCCCTTTGATGCCATTGTGGCTGGCAATGAAACTGGCAAGATGAATTTGGTGTTCTGCATTTTTGGCATGTTCATAGGAGTCAAAAATAGCTTCTGATTGTTTGCGTTCACATTTGACTGATTGTTTGATATGAGTATTGATTGGTTTTCTGGTATTAACTTATTGGTCGCCTTCTTGAGAGGGTTTAGGTAAGCTATGGCCTGCTTGCTTTGAGTGCCAGATGCAATGGTCACAGGGACAATCATTTTGTCATTTGGTTTGGGTTTCTGGATGACAATTGGTTGTCCAGCATTTGCCGGAGCCAAAATAGAAGCCTTATTTTGTCCAGTTAGTTTAGGAGCAATGTTAGGTTTGTTTCCCACATTTGATATCAGATGGATATTAGAGTTACTTGTAACCTGTAAATGAAAATAACATATAAATATGCTGTAAGTACATATATCATAATCAACTTGGCGTTAATGTTCCAGTTGTGCTCTTGCGCACGAGACGTCCGCCTTGACTATAATCGAGGATTTGGTAGATCAGGGGCCTAATTCTCGCGCTGTGACATCTCGAATTCGACATTTTTTCTAGCCGCATATCTCCATTAATAATGACATTGAAATGTCTTTTGTAGCCAAAAAATATTTTCTCAACTATTTTCAACTGTCGTATATTGTCGAAGATCAATTTCAGTTAAGTTTTAATACAGGTTTTGGCTCGAGAAAATGTCGAATTTGCGATGTCTCAGCGCGAGAATCGCTCTCCAGTTAATTACAGTTGAGCGACTGCCATCTGACCTCCGTGACCCTGCTACCAGGGGAACCTGACCAGATTCATGATTGGATCATGATTACACATTTAATCGCCTGAATGTGCAAGTTTCATCACGATGTTTTCCCTCACCATAAGAACATCGGTTGGCATTTAACTAATGTACATAACTCAGAAAAGAGTCATTGGTAGGTACATGACCGCAGTGGGAGAACCCGGTACCTGTCATTTACGAGTCGGATAACTTAACCTCTAGGCTACCGACTCTCGTAATATATGCTTAATTGTTTTACTTTATATTTTCTGTGCATTGTTAATTCGTTAAATTTTTCTTCCTACGTCCGTTATACTGTGTAATTTACTTAAGTAAATTCAGAAAATAAGTTAGTTATAAAAAGTAAGTCCAGTCGCCAGCTTTCATCACGACGTTTTCCCTTGCCGTAAAAGCAACGGTTAGTATTCAACTAATGTACATAATTCAGAAAAGAGTCATAGGTACATTGCAGCAGTGGGATTCGAACCCGGTACCTCTCGCTTAGGAGTTAATGATACCTTACCGATAAATGATACCTTAATCACTATGCCACCGACGCTATTTATTATTATTATTCTCTTAATTAATATTAAACAAATAAATTGTTGGTTAGAATGAAAGCACTTTAGCAAATAACTACAGTTTTTATCCGGTTTAATTTGTTCTGGAACAATGACTGTCAGTTGCTTCATTTAGTCAAAAGATTATAATAACGTTGAGTCCATAGACTCCATCAACGTGAATTTTTGAGAAGCAATTCTTTAAATTAGCTCATTGTAATAAAAAAATAACTACAAATGATTTTTTTATTCCCTTTTGAACAGTATGCTACCTGCTATAAAACTATTTATCGCTACACAGGAATTTTAAGGTGGTAATGCACTAATGTTTTAGTGAATTTTCAAAATTGAAAAATTTAACTTCCCAATTTCTTTCAGACGGGGGAACACAGTTGTTGTGACAATTCGAACAACGTAAAACATGCAACTTGCATGCCATTCCAAGGGGTGACTCATATTATTATGGTTATTCAAAATTGCAAGAAATAATCAAAGGTTCTGATTCTAACAAATTTTTTTCAGTATTCAATATTTTATAGTTTATTTACACATAAACGATACGTAATTCAAAATCGAAACCAAATTATGCGAATTTATTTTTGCAATTGTTAGATAATCGGCTCCAAAAAATCAATCTTTTTCAGTATACAAATTGTTGTATTGATTATGTTTCTAGAGCAAGTGATAAAATATGCATTTACATACAATTGCAATAATCATCTGCAATCTGAAATGGTTGCAAATTTTTGACAGCAAGTTGTATGTGATGTGCTTTCCATACAACCTTGCTGGAGACTAAAAATTTTTAGACTTATTGATAAAAAATTCGGAAATTCGCGAAAACTTGGAAAATTGGAAAAGTATGCAAACACATATTTATTACTTACTGTAGAAAGGTAATTGATACAATTTGCAAACTGAAAAGATTGATTTTTTGGAGCCCATTATCTAATAAAAAATATTTGCATTATTTGCACTCGCATGAATTATTTGCAATTTTGAATTATGTATTGTTTATGTGTAAATAAACTATAAATAGCATACTGAAAAATTTGTCAATACAATGCTTTTTACATTTTAAAATTGAATTTCAAGTGCACACGGGTGCAATTTCTAATTTTGGTTTCTAAGCTTACTAATGTTGTCTAAAACATTCTTGCAAATTTGCATATTATAAAAAATGGGACACCTCCAACTGTTGTATCCAGTCAGTCTAGTAAAGATACCTTAAAAATACTTGAGGCCGTATTACCTATTTGTGTCTGATTTAGATAAAGTTACTGTTTACATTGTTTGACCATCTAATTATTTACTGTGTTGAGCAAACTTTTAAGTAAGGGTAATTACTTGCAATTTTAATAACATACAATTCAAACCATTGGCTGGCCATGTTGTCTTCAGTTTAAACATAATAACAAATTTTTTAAATTGTCACATATAGCTGTAAATTTTTTTTTAAAACTTTAAAAATATTAAAAAGTGTATGGAGTAAATAGTGACTGTCAAGTTACTTACATTTCCCAAATTAATTAAGCTTTCTCAGATAATGTTTCAAAATTCATTTGTTTTTGTTTTATTTTGGATGGCACACATTCTGACCTGGTTGTGACATTTACTAACCTATTGCATTATAGATCTATGTTATAACAAAATAAAAAGAAAATACTTACAGGTCTCCTTACTATTATTTGTGGAGGATTGCCACTAGTGCTGGCTTGACTGATCACTTCAGTGCTTGACATGGGTTTTAGCCCTGTTGGGGTCTGAATATACACAACATGTGGCATTGTTCTAGCTGTGCCACGTAATTGAACAGTCCCCGCATTAACAGAACTCGGCAGTGTCAACTGTATCGAGTTGCTAGATGAATTTGGTATCTGTACTATGGCCTGGCTAGAAGACACTTGCCCTTGAGACACACTAGTAGGAGTGTTCATTTTCATCTGAACTCCAGATGAATCTGATAGCTGAAGCTGGGATGAATTTGACATTGTTATATCAGTGTTGTCAATGGTTGCAGATCTAGCATTAGGACCCATGTGAACATGGATAATTGAGCTGAGAGATTGATTTGTACCCTGCAATATAGGCATATTTGGACCAGTCAGCTGTATGTTTTGACTGCCAGGTGGCATTTGCAGGGGGACATTGATAGTGTCCCCCGCAGGCAAATGTACGGGTACGCTTGTGCCTGACATTTGTAGAGGAAGTGTTCCTGGACCAATTTGCAATGGGACTGTGTTAGTTGGTCCTGACAACTGAACAGGAACATTAATATTTGAATTGGAGCCCGGAATTTGCACTGGCACATGCAATGTGGACAGTTGAAGGGGGTAAGGGCTATTGGTTGTGTGAATCTTGACAGGCGCAATAGAATGGGTGACCAGGTTGTGTGTGATAGGCATAGAGCTCTGCGGCGCCTGTACTGAGGACACGATCATGCTGCTCGATATTGGCGCCTGAAATATCACAATTATGTCAATAAAATTGAGTCCACATATTGCACAATACCTAAGAAGTTAATTCACATTTACAAAATTCAACTCACACGTAGACTATTCAGTATCACATTAGTCTGCGAACTACTCTGCGACAAGCTCGTGTTGACAGACGTGTTCAAAGATTTTAGTAATCTTTTTTTCAAAATTTCAGTCTTTGAATTATCAAAGTTTTGAAGTGAATTACACTGCTGTCTTTCCATCTCTTGTCTCCAAAAACGTGATCGAATTCATTACAGATACCTAATTAAGTTTTACAATTCATTATTTATAGCCTGTAACGCACACAAAATAAAATATGTTTTGTAAATGAAAATCATCTGGACGTAACGCACACTCGTAGTAATTTACACGTTGTCATAAAATTATCCTATTCTAATTCGACAAATCGTTATAATAACAAAAAACTAACAAGTTATCACTAACAATATTTATAGACATCGTAACTTTATTCTTTTCCTAAAATCGCACTCTATCAAATTGTGCAGCTACTTTTACAGAGGTACAACCTTCTATAGAAAAGTTCACGAAACACTAAAATGATAATTTATTACTTACATTTCACAATCTCAACGCAAACTCAATAAGTTCAGACATTAATTTGGAGACGAAACACCATAATCGTAACAAGAACCAATAAATAAAAATAAATTTTATTTGTTTCAGCGACGATATTTACCTATCCCAGCACAACTGGTAATAATTCTGTGATACTGACAACATAACCATCCAATCGTATTTGTAATTTCGTACGTTGGCACCTCCTAAATTTTAAACCAATCCAGTGAAAGCATTTTCATAGAACAGCTTTTGGCGCCCGCAAAAAATCAACAATCAACATTGTAACTTATTATTTTTCAAAGAAATTGCAACGATTTTTCTTATTATATTAGCATTTTACAATAAATTTTACAGATAACAGATAATGTTTTAAGTCATGACATTGATCGACTCAATATAATTGTCATTAACATCATTTATAAATATATGTACAGATAAACTAAAACATTTAAAAATATATTTTGACAAGAATTTAGCTCCTGAGTTAACAATCTCCGTCTAAAGTAAGTCATGCCTAAACCTAGAGTACATGTGAAAATAAATAGGTTACTTATTAAATGAGTACTTTTAAAAAAGGAAATAATGTAAGAATTAATTTCACCGGAAATGATTTTCTGCAAATCCCGCTACTCTTATCAAACACGTTCAAAAATCGAATTTAGTTTCGTGTGCTGTAGTCAAGTTTAGTCCATTTTAAAAGCTGTTATTATAATTTATCACATGTACATATACATTTTTTTTAATCACATTTGTATAAAGGTATTATTTTAGACGCGTAAAAGAATAGGAACAAAGATTTTTACTTATTTGTGAAAAGGAATAATTGCACTTATTTTTGGATAATAGTTCCTGAACGAAACTTTTTCTCTCTACTTCCGCCGTATTTAATCTTTACACTACCCAATATCAAGGCTTTGCACTTAGCGTCCTGTTTTCTTTTTAACTACTGCACTAACCGAAAGGCCCAAGTTGCCAAACTCGTTTACGGTGATACGATTGACTCTTCTTGCGATAGGTCAGTAGTACTTTAACCACCTTTTATTTAAAGTCTACCCAGTTACCCACCTTCGAGCTAGTACTTTAATTTTTACATGTAATCGCGGTTTCTCGCGTTTTACAACCTATATGAGTACTAACCGCATGAGTCGCACACGTTATGGGCGACAGTTACCGCTTACCATCAGGTGGGCTTGCTGTTCGTTTGTCACTACGTAGAATAAGAAAAACAAAGTTTCTGTCCCTCAGATGGTTGCAATTTTGTACGATATGTACAAAGGACGTGATTGGTCTCGTCTGGCTCTGGTTAACGTCAGTTTTCTTTCACCCGAGTCCCCCTTTGAACTGTGTCAAGCCTGCGTCCGCCCCTGGACACCCCCAGTAGTCCCAGTACCCTCGATAAGCATCGCTACAACCATAAAGTGGTCGCTGACACACTTAACGCCCGCGACACCATCTCGAAACAGCTCAGAGCAGGTATACGAGTACTAGTTTGTAGCCGTTGCGATGTTTCTAGACCTGATCTTCCTCCACCGAGTCTCTTACAGAAACGCCACTGCCACCTTCCGCTTAGCGAATACGTCGGTAAGCTCATGCGCCCGTCCTCAGCTCAGCTCAGCGTGCCAATGTTCCGGCAGCGTGGCGGACATTCTAATGGGCAAGAAGTAACCGGGCCCGTCCTGGGCCCGCGCAGCGCAACTCGCTTTGCCAGAGCCTCGTCGGTCTGCCAGCATAGATACCACGTGCAGGTGAGGATGCCCTAAGAGGGTGATGGGAACCCATACCGCCCCAAAGACCCTGGGAACCCTGGGACCTTGATCCGATGGAGTAGTGACTAATCGCAGCAAGGCAGGGCCAGAACTGCTTTTTTTCCCACAACGATTAAAGAGTTGTCCCTATAGTAGTTGTAGAAAATGAAAAATCCTTTCATAATGTGCCGAATTTTCCAGTACAAAATGAAGTTTCATTTTAATCGGCCATAATTTTTTTCCCACAGCGATTCGAGAGTTGTCGCCATAGTTAAGTTGTAGAAAAAGAAAAATCCTTTCTAATGATATATGATTAACATTATTGGTCATATAGGCTGGGGTCCATACATTTCTGCCGGTCCTCCTTTAGATTTAAGGAAAAGATATTGTAATCAGCAATAATGGTTTATTTTATATTTTTGACAATATAAATTACAAATAACACATTATTACAATGATACGAACAGTACCTAAATACATACTGATTACTATAGACATTTTGTATATTAATTATGATATTATTTTAATTTTCAGTATAATTCTAGTGTAACATTATAAAGTTGTGATTTTGATGTACTTATGCACATGTTTTACCCTTTGCGTCGTTTTGACGACCTGAGTGGTTCAGTTGGTAAACATGCTGGTCGGCCATGTAAAGGTTCTGGGTTCGAATCCCGGCCGGGCAGAAATTGAAATAATGAATTTTAATTTCTTTTATAAGTGTGGGTGATGTATTTATTAAAAAAATTATTGTGCACAATGAAAGTTACAATAATATGAACATAAAGATAACATTCACAAAAGTATAATATATAAGTATGTACTTAAAATATGTATAAGTAGTTTATCAGTTTTTGGCACCCATAACAAGCTTTGCTTACTTTGGGGCAAAATGGTGCTGTATGAATTGTTCAAGCATATTTATGTATTTATTTATCTTCTGTAAATCTAACATAAATCCAAATAAAATAGTCTATGACTACGACGTATCCACATAGACTAGCGCATAGGACTTCTATTGACTTAAATTTTTTGGCACATGGCCAAAATCAGAATTAATGTTGCCATCATCAAGGGTCAGACAGCTGGAGTTGACGGTTGTCAACCATGCCCTCATCAAAGTGCCAAAAGTTCCTTATAGGTTTGTATCATATTTTGATTTCTGTGTCCCCCACACTATAGCACATATGCTTCATTGGTTACCTTATTTGTAAGTTTGATGAAGGTAAGAAGGTAGGTTTACAAGTATGACATTGGCTTTTAGACGATGGCGCCTCCTCCAAAAGAACACTTGGTCCAGGTGCCAATAATTTAAATGCAATAATGTTATACTTCAGACACTGTAATTGATTCTTTCCAATTTTTTTCCAATCCTAAGCTGCTTAGGTCAAGGCATATTCATGTGGGATGTTATGATGTGCTTCTGGAGACCAGCCTTATACCGGTACTCTATATTACAGATGTCACAAGTGAAGAGGTATTTGTCTGTATGCACCCGTTGATGCTTCTTGAAGTAAATCTGCCTTTTGAAGGTTTTGCCACATTGTTCGCAAGTATACGATCGAGCATTGCTATCTACCGGCATATGTGTCCATTGTTGGTGACATTTTAAATTACACAATGATTTGAAGGCCATGCCACACTGTTTACAGGGATACGGCCTCACCTTGCTGTGTACCATTTTAATATGGACTTGGATATCAGACTTAGTCTTGAACATCTTGGTGCAGATGTCACAACTGAAGGGACGTTCTCTTAGATGCACGCGGTTTTGGTGACCCTTTAAGTTTTGGTGAGTTTTAAAGGCCATGTCGCACTGCTCGCACTGATATGGCCTTGCCTCGGTGTGTACCCTTGTAATATGGCGCTGGATATTAAACTTAGTCTGGAACACCTTGTCACAGATGTCACAACTGAAGGAACGTCTGTCTATATGCACTTGGTTTTGATGCACTGTTCTATGATGTCGCTTCAAGTTATACCGCGTTGCGTAGGTCTTGCCACACTGGTCACAGGAATATGGCCTCTCCTCACTATGTTGTTGAGCAATAGGGGCAGAAGCTTTCTTATAATAGTTTATTTTAGTTATATCACTCTCATTAATAGTAGTTACAGATTTAAGGCTTTTTATCATTTTCCCTTTAAAAATTGATACTTTGCCTTTACTGCGAATAGGAATTTTTATATCTACTGCATTGACATCTTCTTCAACTTTTTCCAAGCAATCAACTTTTGTATTATTGATTGTCACTCCATTAAACACTTGACATTTAAGCGAGTCATTGAATTCTATAAAATTGTGATCAACCTCATTTTTATGCAAAGTTTCAAATAATCTATCTTTAGCATTAGATTCTGTTTTTATTACCGTTGTCGAATCTACTTCATATTCAATTTCAAGTTCGATTTTAGGTGAGATTTCAAAATAAATCTCATCTTTAACATTACATTCTGTTTTTATTACCATTGTCGAATCTACTTGAAGTGAGCCACTGGATTCTATAAAATTATCATCAACTTCATTTTTAGGTACCATTTCAAAACATATCTTATTTTTAATACTATATTTAGTTTGAATTTCCGTTGGTAGATCAATAGCCATGGCTAATTTGTTTACACCGTGGCATGCATTACTTGAAGTAGTTGATATCTGACTACTCTCATAATTTGAAATTACTTTATTGTTGTATAAGACAGGTTCATTTACGAAGTAGCCATCAACATTTTGCAAATTATCTATCTCGTTCTCGGCCGGTTCTTTTTTAATTGCTACGTCATGTTCCATAACAGCTACTTCATGGGAATCCTCTGTTTTCTGCATATCTGTTGGCTCGCAGATCCAAACCAGAATCGTAATCACATTCATACAATAAAAGTTGCTTCAAAATTACGTACGAAAAAAAACAGCAACAACAAATGTTTTTGGCTGATATCGACCAAAGAGGATAGAAACATTACGTTTAACAACAACGACTAAAAAGCATAATGTAGATAGCCGCAAACCGTTGAATGTTGACACTTTTTCATGTGAAAAATCGTGATCGACTTTTTGGACTTTCCCAGCGAGAAACGCTCAGAATAAATTGGACTTTCACATGTCTTACTCCACAACGCTCCAACTATCTCGAGTACTACATTGGCTGGCAACCTGCCAGAACAAGTCAGAGTAATTGCTTGTAGTATGTGACACACAAAGGGCTGTTCTATAAGCTGTCGAAGACCGAAGCTCCACGTAGGTTCAAGATCGTGGCCTCCTTCCTGCAAAACAGAAGGATACAAGTCGCAGTAGAGGACAACTTGTCCAACTTGTACCTCACCAAGTCGCTCAATGCCGTCGACGCAGTCCGCAAAATAAAGACGCAAGCTATGGTCACCGGCATCTACCATTGCCGCAGACGAGGGTCTACCTCCACTGCGCCTACATAGACATGACATCCCGTAGACGCGCACTGTGAAGTACCTGGGCCTGGCGCCAGCGACGACCGCCCCACCTGCTCTAACGCCCGCTGCCGTTCCTCGCCTGGGTGACCTCGCGGCAGCCTCCACTGGATATGACGCCACCGCTACCGTAGGCCTCGATAAAATGTTATCTACTTGTTAGTAGATGGCACTGTATTGAACTCTTATGTCAAGTTTGTTCTAGGTCACACAGCACAGGAGATGTAGCCAATGTTGCTAAATGATCATCACCCCGTTATGGTGCGTTTTGATGCACGTCGTGTACGGCAACACAGCCCGTGCACTTCAGTTTACGCGGGCTAAACAAGCTATTCACACGCTCGCAAACATGCTAGTCAATGCAAACATGGGAAACGACGCGGACGCAGATCTCGTGGGGGCTACTGCTTTGAGACTGACCTTTTTTTTAAAAAAAAGAAAGTTATCGATGACGAACCGAAAGGAAAAGAAGAATTAAGGGGGCTTACCATGAGCTCTTATAGCAGAACCTGAACAGACCTGCATTCTAAGCAGTAGAATGAGCCAGCGTTATACGTATCACATAAATAAGCTTGTCTCTTTCCCAACTAAATTATAATATAAAATTGCCCCAGCCCCGACTCTGACTTACAATCGCTTACGGTTTAATGATCCAAAATTTGAAACTCGCGCTCGCTTCGTTCGCTCATTCATTGCCTTTAGTTTTGTCCTACTATCCTTGGTGGATTATTTGTGGATATTTTAAAACCTAAAACTCCGACCTCGCTGCGCGCGCTCAATTATTCATTTTAACAGTCACCCCAGCTTCTGAGAACCATAATTAAAGTTAAAAGTTTCGTGAGCGGTTCGATTTCTCATTCAATAATTTTAATTTTCTTTATTACGGTCAGCATCACACATCATCACAGCACCTAAGCCAAAATGACAAAAATTCCGAGCCCCTCCGCTTGCTCATTAATTTACTAAAGTAACTTAGGAAAATTTATGGGGTATCTCACCCAAGCTTTTAAGACCCAAAATATCGAACTCTCTTTGCTCGCTCATTCATAGGTTTCAGTTACTTTTTTACCTTTCACCAAGCTCGTTGCGGTCGCGCATTCATAAATTTCCCTATGTTACTTTTGTAAAGATCTCCCATTGCTGTTAAAACCTAAAATATCTAACATTTCGACCCAAAATGTCAAAAACTTCGAGGTGACTTCGCTCGCTTGTTCATAGGTTTCAGATACTATTCTTATCATTCACCTAGCTCTTTGGAGTTACTTATTCATCGATTTCCTTAAATAGGGTAAGATTACGACGCTAGGACCTCCATTGACTTATTTTGATCTTTGTGTCACCAATGCTGGCCATAGGTCTATGCATTTTTTATTACCTTATTTGTACGATTAATCGAAGGTTAACAATATGGCGGCGCCTCCTACAAAAGAAACACTTCGTCCAGGTGCAAAACAATTAAATACAACAATTTAGACACTTTAATTTATTCTTTACTCTTTCTTTTTTAAATCCTAACCAGCTTAGGTAAAGGCACATTACTATGGATAGTCATGATGTGCTTCCGGAGACCAGTCTTATACCGGTACTCTTTGCCGCAGATATCACAAGTGAAGAGGTATTTGTCTGTATGTACTCGTTGGTGACTCTTCAATATGCCTGGCGATTTGAAGGCCTTGCCACACTGTGCGCAGGTATAAGATCGTGCATTGCTATCTAAGGCCATATGCGTCCATTGTTGGTGATATTTTAAGTTCCATGACGTTTTGAAGGCCATGCCGCACTGCTCGCAAGGATACGGGCTCGCCTCGCTGTGTACCATTTTAATGTGGACCTGGATATCAGACTTAGTCTTGAACATCTTACCGCAGATGTCACAACCAAAGGGACGTCCGCTTAGATGCACCCGGTCTTGATGACGCTTTAAGTATAGTTGCGTTTTAAAATCCATGCCGCACTGGTCGCAGGGATACAGCTGCGCCTCTGTGTGTACCCTTGAAATATGGAGTTTAATATTATACTTTGTTTTGAACACCTTGCCGCACTGTGTGCAGGGATAAGGCCGCACCTCGCTATGTACCATTTTAATATGGACCTGGATATCGTGCTTAGTCCTAAACATCTTGCCACAGATGTCACAACTAAAGGGACGTCCCCCTTTATGAATCTGTTGATGATTCCTGTAGTTACTCTGCCTTTTGAAGGTTTTGCCGCATTGTTCGCAGGTATATGATCGCGCAGTGCTATCTACCGGCGTATGTGTCCATTGTTTGTGATATTTTAAGTTCCATGACGTTTTGTAGGCCATGCCACACTGCTCGCAGGGATACGGCCGCGCCTTGCTGTGTACCAATTTAAGATGCACCTGGATATCAGACTTAGTCTTGAACATCTTACTGCAAATGTCACAACCAAAGGGACGTCCACTTAGATGAACACGATTTTGGTGACCCTTTAAATACTGCTGTGTTTTAAAGGCCAGTCCACACTGCTCACAGGGATACGGCCGTGCCTCGGTGTGTACCCTTGTAATATGGAGCTGGATATTATACTTAGTCTTGAACACCTTGCCACAGATGTCACAACTAAAGGAACGTACTCCTTTATGCACTTTATTTTGATGCACCCTTTTATGATGTTTATTCAAGTTATACCGCGTTGTGTAGGCCTTGCCACATTGTTCACAGGGATATGGCCGTTCCTCACTGTGTTCTTGAGCAATAGGAGCAGCTTTTTTATGATAATTTCTTTTAGTTATATCAATCTCATTCATAGTAGCTACAGATTTCAGGCTCTTCATCATATTCCCTTTAAAAACTGATACTTTGCCTTCACTGCTAATGGGAATTTTGATATCTATTGCATTGAAATTTTCAACTTTTTCCAAACAATCAGCATCTGTATTATGGATTGTCTCTTCATTAAACACTTTAGGTGAATCATTGAATTCTATAAAATTTTCATCAAACTATTTTAGGCAAAGGTTCAAATAAACTATCTTTCTTATTACATTCTGTTTTTATTATCATTGTAAAATCTACTTCAAAATGATCATCAAGCTCGTTTTTAGGTGAGGTTTCAAAATACATCTCATCTTTAATAGTACATTCTGTTTGTATTACCATTGTCGAATCTATTTGAAGTGAGTCATTGGATTCTATAAAACTATCATCAACCTCATTTTTAGGTAAAATTTCAAAACATATCTCATCTTTAATATGATATTCTGTTTGTAATACCGTTGTTGGATCAATAGCCATGGCTGATTCGTTTACATCGTGGCGTCCATTACTTGAACTATTTGATATGGGACTCTCATAATTTGAAATTACTTTATTGTTGCCTAAGTAGCCATCTTCATTTTGCAAATTATCTATCTCGTCCTCAGTCGGTTCTTCTTTAATTGCTACGTCATGTTCCATCATTACTTCATAGGAATCCTTTATTTTCTGCATTTCATTTGATATCCGTTGGCTCACAGTCGCAGATTATAACGAGAATCGATCATTAAAAGAAAAGTTGCTTCCAATTTTCCAAAAATATACGAATTACGAACACAAACAATAACAAATAATATTTACTGTGAAAAACACCAAACCACAGAACAATACTATTCTCCCCTTACCAAACCAGCCAACAGTGACAGACAATATTTATTCTGACATTACCTGTGTTGACAACTTAATTACTGTTGACAATGACAAGTATAACGGATTTTGTCCGTTCTGTGTCCTTTTTGGCTGGATAAACCACAGACTATGAACTATATCGTGAACACAACGCTAGATGCGCGCTTTTGTAGTCCTGGCAATAATTTTGACACACGCCTCTGCCTCGCAGATGGGGTAGGCAAAGACCATGGAGCGCCACTATGCTTAACATATAAATCCTTTCCTATGTAGTGCAATGTAAACAAAACAGACATGTAGAGCCCTAGCTCATGCACTAGATGTAGTGTAGTGTAAACTGATACTTACAGGTTCTATATAATAAGTTAGTTATTTGTCCGTGGTTAACAAATAAATGTCATTGTTATAGTCTGTGGTCATTGTCAAATTGTGGTTTGTCAATCCAATTTGTTTTTCAATTGGGTTCGGTCCGGTAAATTTTGATTTGTTGAATTAAAAGTTAGACGATGAAATATTTTGAATTTCTGATACACTTTGTTTAAAATGGATTTGTCTTCTTGCAATAACAATCTTGCTGTACAACTCCATAAATTATGTGTTGGACTGACTTCAGACCCAGGTTGGTATGTTACATTATTTTATTGTGCACTTTACTAACCCATTATTTTCCAATTTCAAATAATCAAGATACACCTTTAAGTAGGTTTACATGTAGCATAGCGTAGTGGCACACGTGTGTCTACTAATAATATTATAACATTGGGACTACATTGCCATGGACCTTAACAATGTTTAGATACTTACCATTAGCTTTGGTACAAAAGCATTCTGGGACTTCAGATCAGACAGAGTTCTTCTTCTTTAGAGTTCAAAGATGAAAACGGCAGGTTCAAGTTCTATATTATACACATAGTTAAAAAAATTTATATACAGAACCAGAGAGTACATTTAGAGTTTAAATACGAGACAAAATGTCACACATCTCTATAACACACACACTAATGCAAATGCAGAGACGGAACAAGGCGGCCCATCTGCAGCAATAAATATAATTGCTGCAGATGGGCTGCCTCATCAAACTCATCATGAGTTATATTTTGCTACGACTTTCTACTCGTAACGAACACAAACAAATCTGACTTGTTGTTCGCTCCAGATGACTATGCAATTTTTTTAGGCTTGCCCTTATATTTTAATATTGACATTATAATAAAAGGTAAGGTGTCTAGTGAATCAAAGCCATGCCCTGATACCTACCACTGTCTTTTCGATCTCTCGATCCTACATACCGTGAATCGGCAGTGCTTGCTTTTGCAAAAGGGAGGGTTATGATTTTGACCGGTATTAATGTTTATTTGTTGCCTCATAACTTCTAAACTAAGTAGGTACCTGCCTACTTACTTATAGTTAGAAGCGTCTTCATTGTTCACAGGTTGGCCTATGTGACTTCACAAATTTAATATGATGCCCTCTAGAGGACATAGTCATGAAAAAAAATAAATGAAAAGGAATACATTAATAAATTAAACAAGCAGCATTATTTTCAGTAAAAATTCATATAATGCTGGTGCAGCAGGACAGAAGGGACTTTTATCTAATTATTATCTTGTTCTTCAAAATGTTTATAATGCAGCACTTCCAATTTGCAACCTAGACATGACTATGTCTGGTCTTTAGGAAACCTAGAAAAACAAATATTTATGCAAATAAACGTAAATACGCGATTAAGCCGTTGTTTCATATAATGTCTGAACATTTAAAATGTCATCTAGGTACATTTTTGGTATGCAACCCTGATACATATAAAATTGTGGACCGCTATTCACAAGATTTGAGTAATAAAATACTATACAATAAATACTAAGTCCGACCCTGTACAGTACCATCAAAATATTTTCGTACATATTTAGACACCGAAATATTGCTCAATTTGCCAATAATTTTAAATCTATCTCTAATGGTATGTTGTTTTAAGGTAAATCATTTCAATTATTGCAAATTCACACTATTTCGATGCATATTTTTGTCACAATTTCTATAATTTATTTCGGATCGCCGCGACCACAAATGTTTACTTACCGGTGAAAGGATAATCCAGGTGTATTTCCATACTTTGCGCTTACACATAAATGTGCACTAAATTACAATCTTTTAAATGGTTTGATTTAAATTTTATTAGGAAATTATAAAATTTGCACCGATGTTTCAAAAAAAACGTCAGGTCGTTAAGCCCTCGAGCAATATGTCGAACGTTCAAAACATTGCGCGCGTCATTTTTCGTGAACTTATTCCAATGGATGAAAAAACGGGATAGCAAGATTCATAATCATTGTAGAGCGAGCGAACAGGGAATATTTGTGATTTGTGTTTAGTCTGTTATGTCTGTGATTATAAAGGAGGAACATTGTAGGCAGTTTCAAAAACACAGCCTCATCATCACCAACCAAAAAGTCCTGCAGTAAAATAAAAAATAAATGTATTGATGTCTGTCAATTTAAATGACATTGGTGGATCACTGTTGAATTGTTTTTATTTATTATTTATTTGTAGGTGAAGCTTTTTTGTAGGTAAATCTTTTAATGGATTGGGTTAATAATTTTATTACAGAAAATATTAGAAGATATTTTTCAAAACAACTGCAAGGTTAAAACCATATTTCTTCCGTTTTTCTTAGGCTCTAGTCAGTGCTTGATGGCATATCTTACCAATGACTAAGTATGGAATAAACACCTTTAGTGCTTTGTGCAGTATAACCACCTTAATTTGGTAATAGAATGGGTTATTGACTAACTAACTCACTGGAATAAGTGCTAGAGATGGATAATAAAAAATGTCATACGATAATAAGGACTGAGCATCAGTGTTTTCGTCTTCATGCAAATATAGTAATGAATCTGGCGGTAAAGGTACTCATATACCACTGATACTAGCTCTCTAGCACTTATTTGAGTGATTCAGATTTTAGATTTATTTATTATCTAATTTTACACCCTATATTTAATAATCAATATTATAGTAATTTATATAAATCTATAAAAGGGATAAATAGAGATACAAATGTGTATACATTTGGAACAAGAGTACATTTACTTTCATCGTGGAAAGTAAACTACATAGTTAATAATATTAGGAACAAGTGAAGTTAGTCAACCTCCCATTCTATTACCAACTATGTTATCGGGGCAATATTGAGGTAAAAACAATACTAACCATGGTAATAAACCTGATAACATGTGCCACTTAGTTTCATTGTTTTATTTTCACCTTAATTAATATAATTATTCTCAATGGCAGATAGCGCATATGAATTGGCGGTGTCATATCTTTCTTTGACACCTGAAAAATCATGCCCTCAGCAAGATGAGAAGGTTCTCTGTCAGAGGGTGTATTCCAGGCTTGCCAGCAGTTCAGTCAGAGATGCAGACAAGTTCAACGAATGTTACACAAAACTGAAACAGTCGGTATGTAATTTTTATTTACAGTAAGTAAAGAATATACCTACCCATCATACAACTTTTCAGCATTCATAGAATTTGATCTGCTTATAGATGCTTTTGTTATAAAAATCTATATTGATGATTTTATAATTAGAGATATGCCACTGAATTTGTCATATTTATAAACAAAAATAGCTGTAATACTTCAATAAATTTAAAATAAATTAATAGTTTAATAAACAAAGAAATTGTAATCTTAATGATTATTTATTGCCATCAAGAGTTGACCAGTATGTTTAATCAAGAATAGATTTAAAGGTTATTGTTGTTTGCAGTTCGTGTTAAAGCAAAGAGTCTCTATTCTGACCCTGCTGTTGGCTCTCTCGGATACACCCAAGACTTCCGATTCCACACACCAGCTATTCCCTGTGCCACTGTTGGCTACTGTGGTAAGTCAACAAACTTTTAATATGTACATTTATGTTGATTCAAATCATTGGTTGAATCGAATTGTCGAGGTGATTCGAATATTTCATTGCGCGATAAACTAACATAATAGATAAGACAATAGGGATACCTTCAGGTATTTATCGATTTCAACAAAGTTGTTCTCGTAAAACGTTTTTAAAGTATAGTAAATTCACAATTAGACCTATCTAAGTATTAAAGACGTATTTTTATTTATTTATATTCATTCGTATCGATTCAAATCATCCTATCGATTCGAATCATCATGTCAATTCGAATCAAGGGTTAAATAGAAAATTCGAATGTTTGCTAATATTATAAATGCTAGAGGTTTTTAGGATGGATGTGAGTTTGGATGTTTGAAACTCCATCACCCAAAAACTACTTATCGGATTTGGATGAAATTTGGCAACAGTATAGTTCATAAGCAATAATTTATCCCGAATTCAATATGGTGTGGTGAACGGTTCTGGATAATTTTATACGGACGAAGTCGCGGGAAAAAGCTAGAATCCTTAAGAATAATAGGGGATGAACGTTTGTACATTATGGGTAACTGGCCTGGTCGTCCACCACCATGCTTTAACTACCTGGCATCATCATCTATTTATCCTCTCTCTGTTACGTATCTTCACACTTGCAAGACACAATTTCCTAAGGTTCCGTAAATGAAATGGGACCGCGCTTATTTTTTGTGACCACCCTCCGGTAACAACGAGGGAGGACAGAGTCCTACCACCTGATAAAGACAAAGTCCGATGGTCAATCGCACTATATACGCTACCAAGCGATTGGCATCTTGGCTGTTTAGTTACCCATTCTGGATGACCCGCTGCTCCCCTCCCAGAAATCGCTGTCGGGCTCCGGCGGCACCCAGTCCAGTTCGAGCAAGGGCACGCTGGGCTCGGCCGGCTGGGACGACGCGCGCCGCCAGCCCTCCGCGCACAGCTTCACCAGCAAGAACAGCAACATGGCGCTCGCCCTGAACGCGCAGAGCGACCATAACAGTGAGTTGTTTGTTGATGATGAGAGTGTAACTATCACTATGTAACACTGAGTAGATGATTTTGAGGCAGAAAAGCCTTATTCGGGTTATTATGTTGCAACAGGACTAAATTGTATTATGTAAAGAAGAGGCGTTTTTTTTTTAAATTACGCTAGCCTGTCATTTGACCGCCATCTCATTTGGTGGTAAGGGACGATGCGGCCGAAGAAGGAGCATGCCTGTCTAGGAACAGCCTATTCACAAGACTTGAAGGCGTCCAGATTATATTGATCAGGCAACTCGCAGGTAACGTGCTCCATTCCTTAGCCGTACGCATTATGAAGCGTCGGTGGCCGAGCGGTTACAGATCCGACTCGTAAGCCAGAGGTCCCGGGTTCGAATCCCGCTCCGGCCATGTACCAATGACTGTTTTCTGAGTTATGTACATTAGTTAAATACTAACCGATGCTCTTACGGTGAGGGAAAACATCGTGATGAAACCTGCACATTCAGGCGACTGGATGTGTAACCATGATCCAATCTGGTCAGGTTCCCCTGGTAGCAGGGTCATGGAGGTCAGATGGCAGTCGCTCCACTGTAATTACCTGACCTGCCAAATCCTGGATCATGGTCAGGGCGGACCCCGGGCCTTCGTTCTCGAGAGCACAACCGGGACATTAACGCCAAGATGATTATTATTATGAAGGTTGAACTAAAGCCACTCGCGCGGATAGATAATGGCTCTAGTTCACTATTGACTACAGGTCCTGTCATTGGCTGGAATGGGTTCAACGTCATTTTATTGCAGTTTTTTATGTCCAATGGCACGGCAGGTTTTTTTTACAACAGACCTTACGCCTCACAAGCGCCATCTGAAATCGCGAAAATCTTATTTGTTTACGAGGGTTCACTTGGATTGGTACAGGGAGAAAGTGATATTTTTTCTATTTTGGCCAAAAGTAAATTTGTCTTAGGTTACGACCGTACTGACAGGTGGTTTAGAGGTTTCTAAGCGCTAAGCAAGCTAGCCGCAGCGAATAGTGAAGTAAAACTAACGATAGAATGTTCGAAGCCTGCACGCTTGGCACCTTCAGTACCTGCTAGACGACTAGCTACAATACTAAGACACCGGTCAGATCGTTCGTAGATGCACACGTTGTCTCGTCAGCCATATCCAGGTCCCTCTCTCGGCAGCCATGTCGCGGTCCCGGTCGGCGGTGCTGCCATATCCAGGTCCCTCTTGTCAGCCTAGGTGGCCCGCTAAGCCACCGGGAGTACACATACACGTTGTCTCGGCAGCCATATCGCGGTCCCGGTCGGCGGTGCGGTCGGCGGTGCTGGCGGCGACGGGCGTGCGGTCGCGCGGCGCGGAGGCGTTGCCGCGGCCGGCGCGCGCGCTGCACCAGCGGATCGCACACCTGGGGTTACTGCACGACCGCCTGAGGGAGTTCATTGATCCTGCTTCGGGGCTTATGCCGCAAGGTACGGACGAGTTTCGTAATCAGACCAAACCGCCAAATCTCTCTCCGAGTCTCTACCAAAGTAATAATAATAATAATAACTTATAATTTTTGGATTTTTATAATGTGTATAATTTATATTGTGAAAAATTTAAATCTAAGAAAGAAAATAAATAGAGAGAATAATAATAATAAATAAACGTTTATTTTCTCATTTACAATACACAATTCACATCATGTTTAGTATCTTGTTTCAATTGCAGTGCCCGACAGGGATCATGTTATAATAATGTAATATTAGTCCGAACGTGTTGTACCTTGTAAGACCTGTACGTGGATGCAAATAAATTTGATTGGTTGATTGATTGACATGTTCATATATCGTCAGTAAAGGTGTTTTCACAGTGGAATAAAAATTCTAACCATTTTTATTTTCTGAAGATTAAGTTTGTTTATGGATAAAATTCAACTTAATGATCTCAAGTTAAAAATAAAGTCAAAGTTCAAAACCATACAACTCTCACTTTTAATTTCCGAGTTGCTGCATCCAAATCCACTCTGTATACAGACAAAGCGTGGAGCGTTAGACAAATCTTTATCGTATGTTCTTAACAATCTCGGAGAATTAGCGGCGACATAGCCATTGTAAAATAGAAAACAAAAAATGTCATCATTCGACATATTAATAAGTTGCTCTCCCCAGGGCTGATGGGCGAGGGCTTGGTGACTGCCATCCGGGACGAACTCACGGAGTACCACCGCAGCATCGCCTTGCTGCAATCTCAGGTGAGATTAACTAAGGCATCGTAGTTTTAAAGTACACCAGATGGCACTACTGTATCATTATTTATTTATTTAGGTTATAGACGAGCAGCATTATTGCTGACAGATATTTAATTTAATTTTAATTTTATTTGTTACATCTGAAGTGAACAGCATAGTTACAAAAATGTTAAGCGAAACATCATTACTTAATCATTGGCCAATTACAGGCTTCTATTATATTACTTAAGCTAGTAAACAAAAAAGGGTAGGAGTAGAATTAAAAAACAATTTCACGTTAATCTACCCACCCAAAGAAAATTATAAATAATATTGTTTGCATGGAGCGCAGCGTGTGATGATGTGATCTGTGGATGTGGTTGTATTGTGTAATGAGTGTGCGTGTAAAATCATTCCGACAGTAAACAAAGGTAGTTTTAGGATTGGTTTATATGTCGGCATTATGTTTAAAAAAATGACTCAATAGAAGTCTTATGCGCGCGGGACTTTGTCGCCATGCAGATGACTCGATAGACTTTTACCCATAGAATCTGACACCTGACAGTTATTGCGCAGTAGTAGCCGAGGTAGCGACAAGCGTTCGCGATATTTTGTAGTGTCCGACCGAAGCTTTCGGTTTCGGCCACCTTCGGGCAAAAAAACCACCTTTTTCATGGTTTCGCCGAAGGTGGATTTTGTTATTTTTGACAAATAAATTGCAAGGTAATTCTTTTATCATTTCTTGATCTACTTCTAGAGATGATTTAAATGGGAGGCTGTCCGAGTCCCGATTAAAAAGAAAAAATTGTTTAAATAATTGACGTTGATTAGACACGATTCTCAAATATAATTCAAAACGAGACCGTTAGATGTATAAAAATGTAATTATTTTGCGCTTTCTTCTCTACTAGTACTATAACTAATTATCTTAACACGAAACACCTTTTCGAGTGACTTCGGTTACCAAATTCAATACTTGAAATTCCTGTCTAAGCAGCGCCATCTAGTGAGGCACACCGAACTACACGTTTTACTTTTTAAAGTAGCTATCTGAAAATCCCCCATTACCACTTAGGCATCGCGCTTTAGCGCGATGCAGGAAAGTTAACGCCATCTATGTGCGTATGCTTGCCAACCTTGTGTTCGTGTACTCGTAATGTGAGTATCGTTAAGTTTCCCTATTGGAGCGATAGATGTCGCTACAGTACTCTCCCCGAAGACTGGAGGTCGATACCGAAACGAGAAACGCTGAAGCTGACGTATGAGGCTCAGTCAGTCTAGCGATGCGGTGAGCAATGGCGAAGCTCTGGCGTGAGGTTGCGCTGTGAGCTGTGCCGAAGCGATGCTGTTCCCAAGTCTACAGTGAGTCGAGACTGGGTGGGGACAGTGAGATGCCGCGGGTGAACAACCAGGAAGCACGCGTTGTGCCGACTATGGTCGAGAAGCTGTGACTGCTGCTTGCGGGGTCAGGTAGGGAGACGTAAGGATCACGTCGGGGTCACCACTTTGGCGGTGAAGGATATGGTAGCCGCCAATGTTGGCAAGCGAAGATGGAGAAGGTGGAAAAGGGTTATTACCCACCTGGCCGAGTGTTGTGACCAGGGGACCAAGGGTCCGATGGTTGATCGTCGAAGGTTGTATACATGCCGCGGAGTTGGCATATTTCGTTAGCGCGATGCAGAAAAGTTAACGCCATCTATGTGCGTATGCTTGCCAACCTTGTGTTCGTGTACTCGTAATGTGAGTACCGTCAAGTTTCCCTATTGGAGCGATAGATGTCGCTACACTTTCTATATTATTCTGTCTATATAAGCCTTCAATATCGAAGTTTGAAAATAATTTATATTGTTACTAGCAGCTTGTAGCCAATCTTGAACAATATTTCATAGAGATTAGGCTTCGGCTTAAAGTTGTGGCGATAACCGATTAATCGGCCTCGGCTTCGCCCAGAATTGACCTTTGGTTGGACACAATATTTTGACGCCCCACTGGTATTTCTATTTGCTTCTTAATATTACTTTGATTGCAGTCAATGGCAAAGCTTTATTTTGATAGCAGGTCTCACGTCGCAGTAGTGTCATCTGAGAGAGACAGAGAGAGCGATAAGGGCCTGTGACACCACAATAAGCTTCGTTTTGTGAGAAAGAGATAGCCAACAAAAATGTGATTTGTTTTTGAATCGATTTTAGTATCATTTTTATTTTTACTCTAGTGTTATAGCTATTTTCGTATTTTGTCGTTCTTGTTTCATAAATGTGTCATATTCAGTATCAGGCTACTCTATAATGTAGTTTTAGGGATCAGAAAGGGGATACTGCAATAAGTTCCGTTTCACTCATCATCATCATCATCATATCAGCCAGAAGACGCCCACTGCTGCTGGGCATAGGCCTCCCCCAGAGATCTCCACAAAGGCCGGTCCTTTCCGCATCCAGCTGGTACCTGCGATCTTTACCAGGTAGGCGATTCTCTCATCTCTAATTCGACATCTCTACTTTGACGTGTTAACAGAGTTACACGTCAAAGTATTAATTTGGTACTTAGGAAGTACCTTTATAATAAGCATATTACATTTACAATATAAACGCCCCAGAATTAACTAATTTATTTATAATAAAATATAAAAATGTCACAAATTCTAATTAATGAAATCATTCATATTTATTACATCATTCGAAATAAAATAATATAATGTCATAATCAAGTACAAGTCATTTCAATTCATTCAATTACACTAAGTGAAGTCAATTTAGAATTGACGAATTCGTCAAAATCGTAGAAACAATGTTCTAATAGCCAACCCTTCAATTTGGATTTAAAGATGTCGACGGTAGTAGCATTTTTAACGTGTGCCGGCAGTTTCAGATCGTTTTAAATATAATTTTTAATAGAGAAATTTGCTATAACAAATGTCGAATTTGAGATGTCACAGCGCGAGAATTAGGCCACAAGTTGTCGGTCCATCTTGTGGGAGGCCTACCCACGCTGCGTCTTCCGGTACGTGGTCGCCACTCGAGAACTTTACTGCCCCATCGGCCATCGGTTCTTCGAGCTATGTGCTCTGCCCACTGCCACTTCAGTCTGCCGGCAATCCTTAGAGCTATGTGGGTTTTCTGGCTGTCTTGCGTGAAGCGATCGTGTTGAAGTTATTCATTAAATACAGAGGTAATCATTGTCTTATTGGCTATCGAACCACGAAAACCGAATTAAATCGATTAAGTATTTATAAAATTATGGACTGATTAATGTATGCCAGAAATGTATGAAGGTGAATCGATACCTGGTCGATGAAGTGTCTGGTAAGTGAAGCCAGTTCAACCAGATACAGATATCATGTGGTCGTGAAACAAGAATTGGATAGCTATCAGATCAGAATTTGTAGGGAGCCAAACAGTGTGCGTGTGGAAAAAAGGCACTGGCAAGTATTGCCCGCACCTAGTCTGACACGGTCAGTATGACCGAGGGGTCGGCTGTACCACGAGTGGTGGAGCGTTTAGATATGAAATAACTTCTGAATAGGCTGCCTGGAACTTGATCAGCAGGTGGTGAAACAGGTCTAATGGTAGTATGGTTGTCGGTGTCAGGCGCTGGACGGCGAGGGCGGCGCGGGCGGCGCGGCGGTGTGCACGCTGCGGCGCGTGGCCGTGTGGGCGCTGGAGCCGCTGCACCGGCTCACCTGGCTGGCCAACATCGCGCACGTGGCTCACCTCAAGAAGGGTAGGTACCCACGCTGCGGCGCGTGGCCGTGTGGGCGCTGGAGCCGCTGCACCGGCTCACCTGGCTGGCCAACATCGCGCACGTGGCTCACCTCAAGAAGGGTAGGTACCCACGCTGCGGCGCGTGGCCGTGTGGGCGCTGGAGCCGCTGCACCGGCTCACCTGGCTGGCCAACATCGCGCATGTGGCTCACCTCAAGAAGGGTAGGTACCCACGCTGCGGCGCGTGGCCGTGTGGGCGCTGGAGCCGCTGCACCGGCTCACCTGGCTGGCCAACATCGCGCACGTGGCTCACCTCAAGAAGGGTAGGTACCCACGCTGCGGCGCGTGGCCGTGTGGGCGCTGGAGCCGCTGCACCGGCTCACCTGGCTGGCCAACATCGCGCACGTGGCTCACCTCAAGAAGGGTAGGTACCCACGCTGCGGCGCGTGGCCGTGTGGGCGCTGGAGCCGCTGCACCGGCTCACCTGGCTGGCCAACATCGCGCACGTGGCTCACCTCAAGAAGGGTAGGTACCCACGCTGCGGCGCGTGGCCGTGTGGGCGCTGGAGCCGCTGCACCGGCTCACCTGGCTGGCCAACATCGCGCATGTGGCTCACCTCAAGAAGGGTAGGTACCCACGCTGCGGCGCGTGGCCGTGTGGGCGCTGGAGCCGCTGCACCGGCTCACCTGGCTGGCCAACATCGCGCACGTGGCTCACCTCAAGAAGGGTAGGTACCCACGCTGCGGCGCGTGGCCGTGTGGGCGCTGGAGCCGCTGCACCGGCTCACCTGGCTGGCCAACATCGCGCACGTGGCTCACCTCAAGAAGGGTAGGTACCCACGCTGCGGCGCGTGGCCGTGTGGGCGCTGGAGCCGCTGCACCGGCTCACCTGGCTGGCCAACATCGCGCACGTGGCTCACCTCAAGAAGGGTAGGTACCCACGCTGCGGCGCGTGGCCGTGTGGGCGCTGGAGCCGCTGCACCGGCTCACCTGGCTGGCCAACATCGCGCACGTGGCTCACCTCAAGAAGGGTAGGTACCCACGCTGCGGCGCGTGGCCGTGTGGGCGCTGGAGCCGCTGCACCGGCTCACCTGGCTGGCCAACATCGCGCACGTGGCTCACCTCAAGAAGGGTAGGTACCCACGCTGCGGCGCGTGGCCGTGTGGGCGCTGGAGCCGCTGCACCGGCTCACCTGGCTGGCCAACATCGCGCACGTGGCTCACCTCAAGAAGGGTAGGTACCCACGCTGCGGCGCGTGGCCGTGTGGGCGCTGGAGCCGCTGCACCGGCTCACCTGGCTGGCCAACATCGCGCATGTGGCTCACCTCAAGAAGGGTAGGTACCCACGCTGCGGCGCGTGGCCGTGTGGGCGCTGGAGCCGCTGCACCGGCTCACCTGGCTGGCCAACATCGCGCACGTGGCTCACCTCAAGAAGGGTAGGTACCCACGCTGCGGCGCGTGGCCGTGTGGGCGCTGGAGCCGCTGCACCGGCTCACCTGGCTGGCCAACATCGCGCACGTGGCTCACCTCAAGAAGGGTAGGTACCCACGCTGCGGCGCGTGGCCGTGTGGGCGCTGGAGCCGCTGCACCGGCTCACCTGGCTGGCCAACATCGCGCATGTGGCTCACCTCAAGAAGGGTAGGTACCCACGCTGCGGCGCGTGGCCGTGTGGGCGCTGGAGCCGCTGCACCGGCTCACCTGGCTGGCCAACATCGCGCACGTGGCTCACCTCAAGAAGGGTAGGTACCCACGCTGCGTGCGTCGGGCGGCTCCAATTCTAATGGTATATCCCGCTATGCCCTACATGCATACGTGCCCTACGTATCCTAAAATATGTCAATACATGAATTGTTCAGGAGCCCTATTTTTGAATCGATCGCCTCGATTTGAACGGTTTTCAATTTTGATTTTGGGCATCAAAAATTCGATGTTTTGATGCATAATGCTGATTTTCCCTATTTTTTTGAATGTATTCTTTCGGTTTTGCCAATTCGATTTTAAATATATTAAATTGTTCATGCCGAAAATCGTAATTGAAAACCGTTCGAATCGATGCGAACGATTAAAAAATAGACTCCCATATCCCCAATATCGGCACAACACGTTCGCCCTCAGGCGGCGAGCTGGCGTCGTGCGTGCACCGGTTCGCGGTACACGGCGACTCGCGCGTGGCGGCGCTGGCGCGGCGGCTGCTCACGGCGCTCACCTACCCGCTGCTGCTCATGCTCACCAGGTGGCTGCTGCATGGTGAGACGCCGGTTTTACTAGCTTTTCATCATTTTCACCCTTCGATTCTTTCGCGTTCCTAAAAATACTTACTTTTTTTGCATTATTTTCTCTTTATTTTAGCTTCGTTGTTGTTGTAAAATATACCTCAAACTTTACGTAATATCGTCAAGTCTAACCTCATAGAAACAATAATTGTTCATTTACATATTTCTTTAATTTTTAATTATTCTAATGTGATAGTACTTAATTCGAAAGCGGCCTGTTATGACTACCTGATTGCTAATGAGTGCTCAAAAGGGGGTGTGCATCGGGTTATGCAGAGACCACATTGTTCAATCTGCTACGGTCCTGACACACCCCTTCGCTTCAACATTCACTACCCTTCCCGCAGCAACTGTGTTTTACTGTACAGGTGAGATCGACGACCCGTTCAACGAGTTCTTCATCGAGTGCCGCAGCGGCGTGCCCATCGACCGGCTGTGGCATGACAAGTACAGGGTTCGGTGAGTTTGTCATTTTATTTTATTTTCATGAAAAACCATCAGTTTTTAATACAATTATTTGCACAGAAGTTGCACTGACAAAAGGACCGACCAAACCGGAGCTTCAAAAACGCTGTCGCTGTGATAATGCGACTTATCGGCTCAAGCTCGTACCGTACGTCTGTCAAATAAGTGACGCTTAAGCCGATGAGTTATGTTTACTCTGCGTTATCCCAGCGATAGCGAATTTTGAACTCTGTTGTGTACAGCTCGCGTTACAAACACGACGCATGAGCGGTGTTTACGCCGCGTTATCGCAGTGACAGCGTATTTTTAGCTCTGGTTTGGTCGGTCATTAATTTCAGAGTGCTGCCCACCATTTCGTTTAACACGGCTGAGTGCCTGTGACGGTCACCACACTACGCTCTATTTTCAGTTTACTTAATTTGCTCACTGTTGCTAGCTCAAGAACGACGAAATAACAACCTCAATAGAAGAATCTTGATTCTTGAAATTTAAGGGGTAAACTAAAAGCCAATGGCAATGGCCAATGCCACAAGCGACTATACCCAACATCATTGTTGATTATTCAATTACTTGTCAAGTATGTCATGTGACGTGACTCAAACCAGTAACAGATTTTGGGAAGAAGCGCTTGTAGCGCTTAGTTCTCCGTTTACCTCCCCATTTGGCCGATAGGAATACACGAACATAAGCCTCCCCCGAGTAGCCCGTCCTCCCTGGCATTGTGCCGCCTGTCGTCTCCACCCAATGAATAATAACGCTCCTGGTCCCCAGTGAATGGATGGTGCCCTCGTTCATCGGCGGGTCGCTGAGCGCGCAGATCCTAGCGACGGGCAAGAGCGTGGTGTTCATGCGCGAGGCGGGCGGCGACGCGGCCAGCGACCACCACCACCACCTCGCCGCGCTGCAGCGCCACGCGCGCCCGCCCCACGCCCCGCCCGGTGAGTCCCCCCACCCGCGTAGCCCCCGCGGGAGCGCGCACCGCAGCCCCCCCCACCACCACCACCTCGCCGCGCTGCAGCGCCACGCGCGCCCGCCCCACGCCCCGCCCGGTGAGTCCCCCCACCCGCGTAGCCCCCGCGGGAGCGCGCACCGCAGCCCCCCCCACCACCACCACCTCGCCGCGCTGCAGCGCCACGCGCGCCCGCCCCACGCCCCGCCCGGTGAGTCCCCCCACCCGCGTAGCCCCCGCGGGAGCGCGCACCGCAGCCCCCCCCACCACCACCACCTCGCCGCGCTGCAGCGCCACGCGCGCCCGCCCCACGCCCCGCCCGGTGAGCCCCCCCCCCCGCGTAGCCCCCGCGGGAGCGCGCACCGCCGCCCCCCCCCACCACCACCACCTCGCCGCGCTGCAGCGCCACGCGCGCCCGCCCCACGCCCCGCCCGGTGAGTCCCCCCACCCGCGTAGCCCCCGCGGGAGCGCGCACCGCAGCCCCCCCCACCACCACCACCTCGCCGCGCTGCAGCGCCACGCGCGCCCGCCCCACGCCCCGCCCGGTGAGCCCCCCCACCCGCGTAGCCCCCGCGGGAGCGCGCACCGCAGCCCCCCCCACCACCACCACCTCGCCGCGCTGCAGCGCCACGCGCGCCCGCCCCACGCCCCGCCCGGTGAGTCCCCCCACCCGCGTAGCCCCCGCGGGAGCGCGCACCGCAGCCCCCCCCACCACCACCACCTCGCCGCGCTGCAGCGCCACGCGCGCCCGCCCCACGCCCCGCCCGGTGAGCCCCCCCCCCCGCGTAGCCCCCGCGGGAGCGCGCACCCCAGCCCCCCCCACCACCACCACCTCGCCGCGCTGCAGCGCCACGCGCGCCCGCCCCACGCCCCGCCCGGTGAGCCCCCCCACCCGCGTAGCCCCCGCGGGAGCGCGCACCGCAGCCCCCCCCACCACCACCACCTCGCCGCGCTGCAGCGCCACGCGCGCCCGCCCCACGCCCCGCCCGGTGAGCCCCCCCACCCGCGTAGCCCCCGCGGGAGCGCGCACCGCAGCCCCCCCCACCACCACCACCTCGCCGCGCTGCAGCGCCACGCGCGCCCGCCCCACGCCCCGCCCGGTGAGTCCCCCCACCCGCGTAGCCCCCGCGGGAGCGCGCACCGCAGCCCCCCCCACCACCACCACCTCGCCGCGCTGCAGCGCCACGCGCGCCCGCCCCACGCCCCGCCCGGTGAGCCCCCCCACCTGCGTAGCCCCCGCGGGAGCGCGTACCTCAGCGGTTAGCATATACCGCAGCGACCTATGGTATGGGACCTCTTTAGTATCGAGCGGTAATTAAATTTTTTGTCGAGCATAGGTGCTGTTATGTCATATTTCATTTCTCCTATACTGCCCCACTACCGCAGGGCCCCACTGGGTAGTGTTACATCCGATGGTGACACCACGAAGCTGACTTTAACCGTCACCGCTTTCTCCGCAGGCCTGTACGGTTCCACCGCCGCCGGTCCCACCGAGCCAGCCTGGTGGGAGACGACCCAACTGCAGACCGGAGTGGCTCTGTCCCACAGCGCGGTCTCAGCACAGCTGGTGGCCGCGCTGCGGACCCATCACAGTCTATTGGACCACTTGGCAGCACACCGTCGCTACTTGCTACTGCATCAAGGGGACTTCGTGCATCACCTCATGACGCTACTGCAGTGAGTAATAGCGATAAATAGATAGATAGATCTTACTAGTACAGATTATAGCTGCGCTGCGGGGAGGCTACGTATTGTTTTAGATATTTTAAGCATTAATGTTTCCGTTGTCTGTAATTATAACTGTTATTGTGACGTGGTGTGCTATGTGTAATTAATGTCTTTTCTTTCTTTCAATCTGTCAAAGTAACCTGAAGTCGTGGTACTCCTATACATACATTCATTCATCATGAACAAAAACTGTAATAACAACAAATAATTCAATTCAATAATTGAATTTGATTAATTGACAACGATTAATCAAATAATTATCATATTAAATTAATAAAATTCATGACATTAGATTGGTGTGAAAGATCCAGTGATCGCCCTAGATTGCAACTCCGCTGGATCTATACTCTGTCTAAAACACTATAATAAGACCACGCTAAGTCCGAAACGCTTATTAAAAAAAGAATCTGTATGACAACTTAAGCCAAGTTTATTAAACGTCATAGAACGTCATTCATAAAAGTCAAAATAAACAATTTGATTTCTGTAGGCTTGTTTATTTTCGTGAGTTACGAAAAATATTATAAAATAATGGGCAAAATAATTATAAAGGAAGTGCGAGAGATATTGTTCAGCATGAATAATAATTTAGACAAACTAAAAGTACAAGTTCAAGCCAAATAACTGAATGTTTACAAGAAGAACTGACAAGGACAGATTATCCCCAGATTGTTGCCATATCCACATTTTATAATTTTTACTACTGTCAGTCGATTCGGCCTATGCGTGGTCCTAGTATAACCTTCTACACATGCACTTGGGAAATAGGTCGATAACAAAATATATTAAATCCTTACCATGCGCACCATTGACGGAATTTGATCGAATGATGTCTCGGTTGGAGATGGGACTCTAATCACATTTGATTCGAATTATTCGAATCATGACAGTCAAAACTCGATTCGAATGAGATTTTATGTTGATTCAATCAATACGGACTTATCGTGGTCCTATTATATCTGCCCCCCCCCTAGGGACGAGCTGAGCAAGCCGGCGTCGGCGCTGTACGTGCACAACCTGTCGTCCACGCTGGAGGCGGCCGTGCGCGCCACCAACGCGCAGTTCGAGCCTCCGCACGTGCTGGAGAGGTTGCACGTGAACCTCTTCCCAAATTGTGAGTAGCTTGTTCGCTGACTGTTGAGAGCGTTGCCGATTAGTCGGTAGTGGTTTTTTTTAGTTACATGATGCACCGAGGTCTTCCGTAGTCCCTGAGACTGGTTGAATAAGTCTAGGGAGACGATTGTATATTTTTATTGGGTCCTTACCTATGAAATTGGCTATATTACTTATTTTTAATAGTACAAAACCTACCAAAATTAATACTTGAATACGAAAATAGAGTATGTTTAGATGCCAGTAAGGCTTTGAATTTGAATAAGAAATATTTTCACAAGCTCTTATGAGGGTTTGAAAGTCTTTTAGTGGGCGGGGGACGGGGGCGGGGAGGATAGGCTGACGACGCTCGGTCTGGAGGACAGCGGCTGGGACGTGTTCGCGCTGCAGTACCGCGCGGGGGGCGGGGGCGGGGGCGGGAGGATAGGCTGACGACGCTCGGTCTGGCCGCAGGCGACGGGCGCGAGGACAGCGGCTGGGACGTGTTCGCGCTGCAGTACCGCGCGGGGGGCGGGGGCGGGGGCGGGAGGATAGGCTGACGACGCTCGGTCTGGCCGCAGGCGACGGGCGCGAGGACAGCGGCTGGGACGTGTTCGCGCTGCAGTACCGCGCGGGGGGCGGGGGCGGGGGCGGGAGGATAGGCTGACGACGCTCGGTCTGGCCGCAGGCGACGGGCGCGAGGACAGCGGCTGGGACGTGTTCGCGCTGCAGTACCGCGCGGGGGGCGGGGGCGGGGGCGGGAGGATAGGCTGACGACGCTCGGTCTGGCCGCAGGCGACGGGCGCGAGGACAGCGGCTGGGACGTGTTCGCGCTGCAGTACCGCGCGGGGGGCGGGGGCGGGGGCGGGAGGATAGGCTGACGACGCTCGGTCTGGCCGCAGGCGACGGGCGCGAGGACAGCGGCTGGGACGTGTTCGCGCTGCAGTACCGCGCGGGGGGCGGGGGCGGGGGCGGGGCGGGGAGGATAGGCTGACGACGCTCGGTCTGGCCGCAGGCGACGGGCGCGAGGACAGCGGCTGGGACGTGTTCGCGCTGCAGTACCGCGCGGACGGGCCGCTGGGCACGCTGTTCCCGGGCGCGGTGGCGGCGCGGTACCGCGCGCTGTTCGCGCAGCTGTGGCGCGTCAAGCGCATCGAGCACGCGCTGCACGACGCCTGGCGGCACCACACGCTGCTGCACAAGCGGCTCCGGAGGATGCCAGGTACGGGGGGTGTACGGGAGGGGGAAGCAGTCAGTGCGAGGCCGATGGTGTAAGCGTAGTTCGGTCGGCCGATGTCAGTGCGTGTATAGCTATGTCACCTGTACGGTTTGATTGACGTAGCACTACGCGATCGACGTACGTCCGTGCCGTCGGTCGAGCACTGACTGCGCATTGTACCTAATGGATATGAGGAGAACGAAACATTTCTATCCCAAAGAAAAAATATCAAAATTCATACAAATTAAAAATATATTACATTTCTTTCTTTCAGAATAAAAATGTTACGTTTTTAGATTTTTAACTTAAGAATAACTTTGAATTTTAAACCTTATTGTATGTAGACAGTTAAGTCAGTTGGTTCTGGCGGTATGTGAGCGACCCGAGAGGGGAAATGAGGATGTCAATAGATTACCGCGAGCCTTTAGAAATTTGCAAAGCATTATTACGTAAAATTTTGTCGACAGTGTCACTTCTGTACCGCAAGAACCTACAAGTTAGCTAGTCCTTAGTGACTTACGGTCTTATTCATAAAATTACCTTATAGTATACATATATAGGTTTAAAATATTCATTGGCTAAATCACTCATTAGGGTTTAAAACGTATTTTTAAATTCCTTATACATAAACGTTCCATAAACCTCTATTAGCTAAAGGTCTTCAGAAAAATAAATATTGGCATCATCATGTTGTCGCCCTGATGAATTTCGGTTCCTATTTAAAATAAAAATCAAGAATGGCGGCACAAGCCGATCGCAATAAAACACTAAGCTAATCACAGCTGTTCGTGTGACAGCGGCCATGTTTGTCACTAATATAGGTTTATCAGAGGTTCTTTAAGTTTTGAAGCCGTTATTGAGCGTTTTAGCGCTAATATGCGTTTATGAATAATGTTTTTCAAGACCGTTGTTAATTTATGTAGTTCTATATTCCATTATACCCTTGATCAAAGTAGATGAACTACATTTTTTAAGGATTTAATAGATCTAACTTTAGCTAGCACCCGCGAATTAATACTCACAATTATGGGTTAAATCGTATTCTACTTTATTGTAATACAAATTATTCTACTTTATTGTAACAATTTTATTAAATGGCAACTGGTTTCGAAGTACTCGTCTTCAGGCAATGATTTAATTTTGTTTTTTTTTCAAACCTTTCTTATTTGGTTTTATTTTTTAATGCAATGCTTTGATTGCAATGATTTTTCATTGTCTGAAGATGAGTAATTCGAAATGGATTGCAAGTTTGATAAAAGTCGCAAGTATTAGCTGGATGCCTTTGTGATTTCTAGGCGAGGCCTACGTCCAGGGATGGAATTTTATTTTATTTGATGTGAAGGTTCTCTGAGAAATATCCTAGAGAGCAACGATGAAATGTAGGATGTCCTGTCGGATGATAACAATATTTCAATAACAATTTGCGCGTTGCTTGCCAACCTGGCCACGGTCCGTCACGCTTCATCGTGGCGCTCACGAATGGTCGTGCGACGGGCGGTTTTGACATATCCAATTGGTTTGGCGACGTCCGTCGTGCGATCAATTAGAACAGCGCCTAACACAGCAGCTGTTGACGTCCCTACTGCCACCACCGCCATAACACCCATTTCCCCTCCCCCCAGAGGTGTGGCCCCTCATGCGTCGCGTGTCCTGCATGCGTCTGGAAGCGCTGCGGCTCTGCGGCGCGCTGCAGGAGGCGTCGTGCGTGGGCGCGGAGCCGGCGTGGCGCGACCTCACCGCCGCGGCGGCCGACGGGCGCGGCCTCGATGTGCTGCTAGACCTGCATCGGAAAGCGCTGGACAGACACGCCATACACGCCATGATACATCACTCCACGCAGGTGAGCGGAACAGCGGAGCGGGCCTAATTCTCGCGCACGTGACCTAATTCTCATGTTATCTCGAATTTGACATTTTTATAGCGAAATATCTCTATTAAAAATGTAATTGAAAACGATCTTCGACAAGAAAGGAAGTGAAAAAATCGTTGAGAATACGTTTTTGCCTTAAATAGAGAATTAATGACTTTTTAATAGATATTTGTGGCTAGAGAAAATGTCGAATTCTAATGTCGACTGCACGAGAATCGCCCCCCCAGGCCGTTTGTCGCGCTAGATATGATTATGGCATTCGTTTACTTCAACGTAATTTGGAAGAGCTATTTATTTTTAGAACTAGAGTTATTTAGCTCTCTCGCGGGTTACAAAGCCTGTTATGCTAGAAGTGTAGAACCATTTGTGTCGACTGTCATTTTTCTTTATTCTACGCAGTGACAAACGACCAGACTGCCCACCTGACCGTAACCTATAACTGTCGTCCATAACATCTACGATTATTGCATTTAAGTGGCAGGCAACAACGCAGAACCGCAGGTGTGTTGTCACTGTGAGGGCTACGATGAAATGACTCCTGCCTGGCTACCTTATCCTTCAAACAGGAACACAACAGGGCATGCACTGTTGCTTGACGGCAGAAATAGATAAGGCGGTGGTACTCACCCAGGCGGACTCCTCAGGCTTGCCAGCGTCCTCCCACCTGTCAAAACTCCCACAATTCGATCATCTAATCGACACCTAATCTTCTTAATATTGCCAGGAGTTGCAGCTGTACCTCGGTAACGTGCTGTCGGAGATCCTGACGCTGCGCGAGTTCGAGGCGGCGCTGCACGCGGGCGTGTCCAGCGAGGTGGCGCGGAGGGACGACATGGAGAGGCTACGGGAGGAACGGCTCGCTAAAGGTACGTACTGCACACGCTATACACTGAATTTGATTGGCTTATGGAGGTAACACCACAGTATACAGAGGGTAAACGCCTTAAAACGCACTTTGATAGGTATTGTAGCATGTGTGTCTTGGCAGACCTTAGTATAGACTTAGGTAGGCCTTTAAGATGGGTTCTTGTTGCGACAGTGTTATCAGGGCTTTATTAGGATTTATTTGGGCTAGGGATCCAGCGTACTAATGTAGGATGTAGGTATTGACTCCTGGGTCCGCTGGCTAGGTATAAAATTCAAAATGCATTTTGGATCAGTCTTTATGTTTAGCCTAGATTTTACGCCATTACAAATAACAAGTAACAATACAAAAGTGGTTTCCTTATCATCTAAATAGTAAAGAAAGCTGAGAAATCCATGCGAAGCCGGGAGGGGGCTGTCATGAGGCCCTCTTCTCTAGAAGAATGAATAAAAAATTATTAGGAAACATATTTATTTATTCGTAAGGCATTTTATGCCGTATAAATTATGATTATAAAAAACATCACAAAGTAATTTTCTCCTTCAAGTTCTGTATCTCGAGGATTGTGTAATTTTTAAGGGTGAATAGGTCTACCGGGTCTCCACCACTATATTTTAAAAGAGGACAGTCCCGAGCAATATGTTCAACTCAGCACGGCGGCTCCACACACACACTTCGACATATAGTTGTTACTCTGACCGCATCCATTTCGCGCACGGTTGAGTTAGCACTAATACCTCCTTTTTTCCATCCTCATTGATTTGTGATGTGAGAGCGTCCGTGGTCAAATGGATAAGGTGTCCGACTCGTAAACGAGAGGAACCGGCTTCGAACCACAGTGCGGCCATGGATCTAATTATTCTTTTCTGAGTTATGTATTTACATTAGTTGAACACTAACCGATGCTCTTACGGTGAGGGAAAACATTGTGATGAAACCTGCACATTCAGGCGACTGGATGTGTCACCATGATCCAATCTGGTCAAGTTCCCCTGTTAACCATGTCATTAAGGTCGAATGGCAGTCGCTCCACTGTAACTACCTGATCTGCCAAATCCTTGATCATGGTGAACGCGGGCCCCGGGCCCTCATTCGCGAGAGCACAACCGGGACACGCCAAGATGGTTATTTTTTATTGATTGATGAATGATTTTCGGCAGGCGAGTACGCGTACACATCCGCGGAGGAGGCGCTGGACAAGGAGCGTCGCAAGATGTTCCTGCAGTTCCTCGCGAAGCGGCGCGCAGACCTCAACGTGCTCGCCAGGTCCTACAGGTACGGGTGTAACGTATAAAGTAGCTGTGGGCTTTATGTGGAGCTTTGTGGCAACAAATTTTTTAACCTCGACGAAAAAAGAGGGGTGTTCAAAGTTTGACGTGTGCTTTTGTCGATCTGTGGGTCTGTCTGTGGCATTGTAGCCTCCGGACGGATGGACCGTTTTTGATACGGTTTTATTTATTTGAAAGCCAGTTTCATCGAGATGGTTTGGCTTATTCAATAGTTTTTTTTTTATGTAATACGGCAGACAAACAGACATGCGGGCCACCTGATGGAAAGTGGTCACCGCCGCCTATGGACATCAGCAACACCAGGGGTGCTGCCAATGCGTTGCCAGCCTCTAAGGAGACCTCTAATATACTCCTTGAAGGAAATATTAAAGAATACCTCGAACATCGGCGTAGGGTTGCGCGTCTGTCGGTCTTCTACAGGTTACATTTCGGAGAGTGTGCGAAGCAGCTGCACGACCTCATTCCGCCCGCGGGGGCCCGCGCCGCCATCGGGAGACGCGGTCCGGGCGAGCGCGAATCCTTATGTCGTGGATGTTCCAGCTATCCGCACGAGCCGCTTTGGAGAGCACCTTTATAATGCGTACGGCTAAGGAGTGGAACGCGTTGCCTGCAAGTGTGTTTCCTGATCAATATAATCTGGATGCCTTCAAGGCTGGAGTGAATAGGCTGTTCCAAGACAGGCATGCTCCACCTTCGACCGCATCGTCACTTAGGTGAGATGGCGGTCAAATCCTTGCCTTGTAAAATATTAAAAAAAAAAAAAAAAAAAAAGTATATGTATACTTGGTCGGGAAATTGATCCATCCGTTCGGGAGCAACGTTGCCACAGACAGACACACCTACACAGATACTCCGATACACACGTCAAACTTACTACACCCCTCTTTTTTCGTCGTGTGCTCAAAAGTAATAGTGAGCACGTAAGATAAGTCTGCATTTAGGATTTAGGTATGACGCCCATGTCATTATTTGACATGCTATTGATGCCAAGATGCTCATGATTACTGTCGCCCCCAGGTCGCACGTGTCGACGCTGATCCGCAAGCTGTCGGACCACTTCGAGGTGTCGCTGCAGACGCTGGCGTTCCGGCTGGACTACAGCGACTTCTACAAGTGCAGCGACCCCAAGCTGCATCAGCTGCTCACCTATCAGCACAAGCGGCTCAGTGAGATCGGACTCGACGACAAGGTACGGCAGAGCGGCAGGGTTCGGACTTGAAGGATTTTCAAGTACGGGGTGGGGTGGCCAGGGTTTTGAAGACGCGAAGGGCTCAGACTAGCCAGGGTTCTGAACACAAATTTATCTAGTGGCAACCACGTACTGGAAGACGCAGCGTGTGAGGCCACCCATGAGGTGGAGCGATGACCTGGTAAAGATCGCAGGTACCAGCTGGATGTCAAACGCACAAGACCAGCCTTCACGGAGAATTGCACCCATTGGGCGTCTTTCGGCGGATATGATAATGATGAAGGGTTTTCAAGTACGTAGTAGGGTAGCCAGTGTTTTGAGGGTGCGAAGGGTTCAGATACGGGGTCAGGGAGCCAGGGTGTCAGACGGCTCGATAGCTCGAAGGGTTCAGGTACGGAGTCGGTGTACTCAGAGTTATGACGGCTCGAATTCAGATGGTCCGTGCATTTGGCCGTGGAATAAACTCCCACAGTATATCTTGAAGATCATGGAGTTTTTCAAAAAGGGTAGATTAGACTGGCTGAACAGCCTTAAGACCCGGGCGGCACCCCGTGACGGTATCTACTTTATTTATAGATCAGATCTGCCCGCCTGATATATCTTTATCACGATTAAGTATTTAGAGAATGCTATAATGTTTTAATCTTATTAATCTGTAAAATTTAATAATTGTGACCACAATCTAAATTTGCAGTGCCTTTCAAGGGTGTCTAATGTGAATCCTGTAAATAATATTAAGATCTTATGTACCATTGGACAGCAAATAAGTAAAATATGAAATATGATTTTTTACTTTACAGAAGAAGGAGCGTACTCGCAGGAAGTGACGACATACGGTCGTCGCACGGCGGGGGCTCGCGCCGGCATCCGGGACCAACACGGCGGTACCACCGATACACTCACTGCAAATCCTTTAGAAATACTCAATAGCTGTTTTGAGGGTAGTTCGGTCACACATATCAATGCAATTTTAAAAGTGATATGGGCGGTTTGTTAGAGGCATTGTTGGTACCCCGTCTACTAAACTGATTAATTTTTATAATCAGCAACTGATCTTGCACTGCTTCTCATGAAATCTCAAGTGAAATTAATATTACTATAATTAAGTTCAGTGATTGCATTTTAATAAATACTTTGTCGTTAACTGAGACGTGGATGGTTAGTTCTGCTGAATTGTGTTGTTATGTAACTCGATTAAGCACTTGTTTACTAAAATTAAGCGAATCAAAGTGATGTAACATTGTTAAAGCTCTCTTGTTAGTGCCATAACCTGTTATTAAACCAGTTTTGTGTTAAATATACATTTTTTGAAAAATAATAACTTTTTTTATTCTACATCCTAATCATTATCATCATCCTCGTCATTCTGTTGTCAATCCCGGTTGTGCTTAAAAATGCACTCTTGCAGCCCATCTGCGATTTCACAGACGTGAAGTTTAAAGTGGAAGTCTTATACAGCGGACATTTCGAGATAGTGAAATATGTGAACCTAAGGGAAGACACCGCAAACCTAGGTACCGCAAACCTAGGTACCGCAAACCTAGGTACCGCAAATGTGGACGTTTCAGATGCGGCCTTTGCTGGATTCCGCATCTCCACCGCAGCATTCCAGCTTCCACCTGTTCATGTCGGCCCTTGTCAGAGTCTGTCAGCGAGATGTCATCAGCCAGCATACAAAAACAATACCTATAACGAGGAAGGCTGCTCATGAAGATGATGGCTAATAGTACGTTTAATATCACGCTGAACAAAAATTGGTTGAGCACGGAGCAGTGAACCCCAACGAATGTTCTATCATCAGAGGTCTTACAGAGGTTATTATTATGTGCGTGTATATGCCTACTGATCAAACGGATAATTTACCTTCATTTACCCAGTGTTTGAGTGAAATGAACGCTTTGATTGAAGACTGTAATATCGAAACGGTGTACATGTTAGGTGATTATAATGCACATCCATCTGCTCCGTTTTGTGATGAGATGTTAGAGTTTTGTAATGAGAGGCAGTGGGTCTGTGCAGATATGGTAAAACTAGGCGTGTCTTCGCAAACGTTCACTTTTGTCAGTGAGGCTCACGGATGCAAGCGCTGGTTAGATCATTGCCTGGTAAGTCAATCTGCATGGAAAACTGTTTCTGATGTGCAAGTTTTAGATAACGTTTATTGGTCGGACCACTATCCTCTGCAAATTGTATGTAATCTAGATTTAATTAAAACTAAGATATCATGCAATAATATTAAAAACTGTGATAGTAAAGTTATGTGGGGTACAAGGACTGAAAATGAAATTAATAATTATCATAATTTATGTAATAATCAATTAAAATTAATAGATTTTCCTAATGAATTTGGTAATTGTGCTGACCATATGTGTAATGACATAAGCCATAGACAGTATATAGATATTTTATACAATAATATTGTTAATGTTCTTCGAAAAGCATCAATGGAAAGCCGAGCACCAAGTTCAAATGTGAATATTAGCAGAAAATGTGTACTAGGTTGGAATAAACATGTCTTTGAGGCCCACAGACAGGCTAGGCACGACTTTGGGTTATATGTTTTGTATGGTAGGCCTTCGTCAGGTATTGTTTATGACAGAATGTGTGCTAGTCGTAGGATTTTTAAGTCGAGGCTGAAATACTGTCAAAATAACCAGGACCAGATTCGAATGGACATTTTGGCAGCACAACATTCTTCGAAACAATTCCATAAATTTTGGAAAACTACGAAAAACATAAATGGCAGGGTGGGTCGGCCAGTCAGTATTGAGGGTAACAGTGATCCGAAAAATATAGCAAATATTTTTAAGGAGCATTTCAAGGTCGAAAGTCAACTAAAGCAAACAGGCACATTTTCTGGGACTGTGCTAGGTTTAGATGGTCCACCGTTGGGTATATCTGCTAGGGAGGTACATAGGGCCATTAGTGAAATGAAGCGAGGAAAATCTCCTGGTCATGACGGTCTAAGTGTGGAGCATCTGAGGTATGCTGGGCCTCATTTAAATCGATTGTTGTCTATGCTTTATACATTGTGTATTAGACACTCATATTTGCCGCCCCCATTAATGAGGACGGTAGTAATACCTCTTGTTAAGAACTCTACAGGGGATGTAGCTGATAAGTCCAACTATAGGCCAATCTCACTGGCTACTATCATAGCAAAGGTGCTTGATAGAGTGCTAGATGTACACATGAGTGGACGTTTACAGTTGCATGATTGTCAATTTGGCTTTAGAGAGGGATTATCGACTGAAAGTGCAATACTGTCACTTAAGCAAACTGTAAACTATTATGTTAAAAGGAAAACACCGATATATGCTTGCTTTTTGGACTTATCTAAGGCGTTTGACTTAGTATCTTACCAAATTATGTGGACCAAGCTAGAAGACGCTGGAATATCAGGAGAAGTCATTGGGTTGTTTGCTTACTGGTATAACAATCAAAGGAATGTAGTGAAATGGGCAAATGAGTTGTCTGACGAATATGTGTTGGAATGTGGCGTTAGACAGGGGGGTCTCACTTCTCCTCGGCTGTTTAATCTATACATTGATCAACTCATTGGCAGGCTCAGTAGCATGCATGTCGGATGTCGCCTAGATAATGTAAGTGTTAATAATATCAGTTATGCTGATGATATGGTGTTGCTGAGCCCGTCAATTGGAGGACTAAGGAAACTCTTGGGAGAGTGTGAGGCCTACGCTGAGCAACACGGCTTGAAGTACAACGTGAGGAAGAGTGAATTTATGATCTTTACTGGTAAAAACAAAAGACCAGCTTGTGTACCACCCCTACTACTGAATCAAGTGCCTCTAAGCCGTGTTTCTCAGTTTAGGTATCTGGGTCACATTCTAACAGAAGACATGAAAGATGACCAAGATATTGAGCGTGAGCGCAGGTCCTTATCAGTGAGAGGTAATATGCTGGCCCATAGATTCACTCGTTGTAATATTTCAGTTAAACTTGCACTTTTTAAGGCGTACTGCCAAAGCTTCTACACGAGTGGGCTATGGACCAGTTTCAGTCAAAGGACTTATAATGCACTCAGAGTGCAGTACAATAACACGTTCAGGTCGCTGTTGAGGCTCCCCCGATACTGCAGTGCATCAGAAATGTTTGCTAATGCACATGTGGATGGTTTCCACGCAATCATTCGCAAGAACGCCGCATCTGTGGTTAGAAAGTTGCGGGGGAGCACCAACAGCGTCCTGGCGATGTTGGCGAACAGGATGGACTGTCCTGTAATAATTAGACTTATTGACTTGCATATTTGATTGTATTTGTAATGTTCATGACATTGTGTAATTTAAGTTGACATTTCCGATTGATATAATTATGAATTGTTTTGACATTTTATTTAGAATTGAACTGACATACTGATATACTTCATATTTAATAATGTTCCTAATTAATTTCTTAAGACACTAACCTAGTTAATAAGACCTTTAATACTAACACAATATGGACAAAAAGGTCTGAAATAAATGAATTTTATTTTATTTTATTTTATTTTATTTTTATTTTTATTTTATTTTTTTATTTTACCATGAGCTTGCTATAAGGACCTAAACAGAACTATCCAACTTAGAATGAGACAAGCTTATGTGACACGTATAGTGCTGTTTCGTTCTAAGCAGGGCAGTTCTGTTTAGGTCCTGCTATAACAGATCATGGTAAGCCCCCTAGGAGTCATATATGTATAACTATGGAATCTGTATGTATCCCTCCGTAAGGGTTCTCAGAGTACTGAGAGGGGTCCATCGTCCCGCATGCCTGGCTGAAACCCATGAGATCACAAGACCTTAGGCTTTTACAAAAGAAAGTATTAAACAGCGGATGTTCTAAAAACGAAGTTCTACTTTTTTGTCTTTGCGCTTTTACAAAACTGAATCTAGAATCAAAAATTTTTTGACAGTCAGATGACATTGACACATAACCTCAAAGTATTTGTTTACATCGCAAATTGTGTGCTTTCTTCACTCGTTCCAATGTTTTTATTCTGAATATAATACATAATGGTGTTTTTATTGCGGTCATTGTTTGCTGCAAAAGAAATAAAATTGCCACGGAACTATCGTCGGTCGAAGTTCTTGGATTCCATAAGGTTACATGTGAAAGGCGGCACGGGGGGCACTGGGCTCCCCAAGTACGGCGGGCTCGGCGGCCAAGGTGGCTGCGTCTACTGCGTTGGGAAAGAAAATGCTAAGCTAAGGACCATACAATCTTCATTCAGAGCCAAAACAATTAACGCTGGACACGGCGAAGACAGCCGAAAGAATAAGATAGTTGGCCATCCGGGAACAGACATCAAATTGGAGGTCCCTCTGGGAGTGACAATTTACAAAGAGGACGGGAAAGTATTGGGGTCCATTAACAACGAAGACGATACCGTGATCGTGGCGCGCGGCGGCCCCGGCGGCAGTCCACGGAACGACTTCATGGGGCATTTCGGTCAGATTCACCACATACGATTGGACCTAAAGCTTATAGCAGATGTTGGGCTTGTCGGTTTCCCGAACGCGGGTAAAAGTTCCCTATTAAAAGCAATATCAAGGGCTAAACCTAGAATAGCAAACTACCCATTCACAACAATCAAGCCGAACAAAGGTATAATCCAATTTAGTGATCTGCGAACAATATCTCTTGCCGATCTGCCTGGTCTTATTGAGGGTGCTCACATTAATATAGGATTAGGACACCAGTTTCTGAGACATGTAGAAAGGACAAAGATTCTGTTATTCATTGCCGATGTTCAAGGGTTCCAGCTAAGTCCTAAACATCCAAAGAGGTCTTGCCTAGAAACAATACTATTACTAAATAAGGAATTGGAACTTTATGATCCTCAGTTACTAGAAAAGCCAGCTATATTGGCAGTAAATAAAATGGATATAGAAGGATCAGATTCTATCTTTAACTCAGTAAAAGAGTCACTGTCAGACATACAGAAAACCATTGACACAATTCCAGAAGAGATACGTCCTGAAAACATAATATCTTTTCAAGATGTTGTAGGAATATCTGCACTAAATTATAATGACAGTATTGAGGGTTTGAAACAACTGTTGAGGAAAAGGTTGGATGAGTTTGCTGAAGAGAATGATCCAAATATAATAGACGCAGGAGAGTTATTCAAAAGCAATAAAGCCATTATCAGTGAAAAAGGTCCGAAAGTCACTTAAAACATAATTTTGTTGTATAGATTTGTAAATAATAAATAAGGTTAACAAAGTTGTATTTAGCTTTTATTATTATTGCATGTCAGCCCTGTACAGTCTTTTTCATGTGGTGTATTTTAGAAATTTACCAAGGGGCACAGTTTTTATAAAGAGTCCTGTGTAGAATAGAACAGCACGGTTACTAATGTCTGAGAGGCTAACCAGCTTTCTGTAGGCCAGAAGTATATGAGCAGCAGTGTTTTCTGTTATTTTCAACATTGGAAGTCTCCAACCTGCATGCCAAGCGTAGATATTATGGCAAAATGCGTGATGGAAGACGCTCAAGCCCAGAAGTGTACTGTTATGTGCTATTTATATGATTAATGGGAGCCTCGGTGGCCGAGCGGTTACAGATCCTACTCGTAAGCCAGAGGTACTGGGTTTGAATCTCGCTCCGGCCGTACCAATGACTGTTTTCTGAGTTATGTACATTAGTTGAATACTAACCAATGCTCTTACGGTGAGGGAAAACATTGTGATGAAACCTGCACATTCAGGCGACTGGATGTGTAACCATGATCCAATCTGGTCAGGTTCCCCTGGGTAGCAGGGTCATGGAAGTCAGATGGCAGTCGCTCTACTGTAATTACCTGACCTGCCAAATCCCGGATCATGGTCAAGGCGGACCCCGGGCCCTCGTTCTCGAGAGCACAACCGGGACATTAACGCCAAGATGATATGATTAATGGGAGTACTGAGAGGGAATGGGAAGAATATACCTTCTCCATAAATTAAAAAATGAAACAAGTACAAATACATGACTTTTGCTTTATTAAAACATACATAGCAAAACCTCCATGATCTCCATATTAAGAGCTAATTATAAATTCAAAAGTTAAACATAATCACATACAACCAACTGCACTGGGCCCGCGGGTCATTGCCAGCAGGAACAGTCTATCACAGAATTTACGTTACCATTATGCTTCACCCCAACATTATCCCAAAATATAAACCTAAGTTTAACATGCCTTAATCTACTTTTACATAGAAAACATAGATTGATGGCTAAAATTAAATTGAATTAGTTTTGTCTCTTATCATTTCCTTATAAATTCTTTTCTTATTATTTACAAATCAATCTTATACCAGATAAATTCATTGCCATATACTGAATTAGCAGAAAAGGTGCTGAGCCAACTATTGAATAATGTGAAGTGGAGATTAGACTAGACAACAAACTTATGGACTAAATAACTAATGGATTCTCATACTTATCGATAGCTGCTGCATTATATTCACATCTTGAAATGCTTTAACAACTGACAAAGTGACAGATGTAAGAATCCCAAGTTGTGAACGTAAATCAGGCATAACAATAGGAAAACTCAAATTAAACTTTAAGGATTAGGACTACGTTAACTCAGCCTAATGTAAAGCTACTAAAAATATATCACTCACATAAAAAAGAAGTCTTTTTAATAAAAAAAAAAAAGTATTTAGTTTTTTTAGATTTAAAATATTTCGTTATCAGAGAACATTTTTTTTATTAATAAGACAGTTTAAATAATATAATTATTACGCAACATGTTTACTCACTGGATACAAGAATAACAATTGAGAATTACTAACAATTAATTAGGTGGCGAAAAATTACATTACACTTCAGCCTTATATAATAACAAGTGCCATTTTACATAAAAACATGGAGTTCCTTCATAATTGATATACATTTACAAATATGTATAATACAATATATATGTATAATACAAATATGTTGACTAAAAAAAAATACGACAAGGAATAAAATAAAAAGAGAATTTATAATTTTAAATATTAAGGGCCCATGCACACCACGACTTTTTCAGGCACCCTCAACGCGCGTTTCACGGAATCGGAACGCGCTGCGAAATCTTGCCTTACTTATAATAATATACCATTCCGGGGTACCAATCGGTTCCTAAAACCGTTCAACCAGTCTCAGTGTCCCCAGCGGAAGACGAAGACAGCAGGTCAACCTCGATTCGGCAACGGTATCGGGAGCCACACCTAACGAGATTACAGATTGTTGTGGTGCTAATGCGCGATCGTGAAGCCAGCGTCGAGGGCGCTTGAGAATACGTGCTGTGCACTGTGCCCTAAAGCACAGATATAGCACGTAACTCTGTAGGTTCCGTTGGCATGGGCGGGGTCAGTGAAGTCTGACGAACTATTCCTTGCCTGATGAAGTTTCGCGGGAATCAATTGACATCGCCGGACACCCCCGTGCCGCCCCCATACCTTAGAAAGGAACCTACCGACGTAAGCGCGACGCCTGTGCGTTTACAAGGCAACAAGATATGTGAAGCTAAATATATTTTTGCTATATATTTTAGTATGAATACCTCTCCATATCATTTGCATAACTAGGTTAAGACGTATATTGTGATAGTTTATTCTTACGGCTCAATACTGGACTAATAACTGTTACGACTAACGATAAAGTCTCATTATAATAATACAGAGATACGGCACTTTAATTTTATAGAGCCATTGTTGGCTTTTTAATAATCTCATAATACAATATACATATTTTAACTTATCAATACGAAACTATAGGGATAGCGCGGAACTCAATGGTCCAATGGATACTGCGGTAGAGCTTGTCTAAGCTGAAATTACGCGCCCCACTACTTACTTAGTTGATTTCGATGTGTGAGTGCAAATATTAATAACGACACTTCATCTGTGTGGGAGCGTCGACTGCTCAATCGAACGACGCGTGCTCCTACGTTTGAGTCTCACCGGCAACTGAATAACCAATTACAATGGCATTTGTATATGTATTGCGTCCATATTTTAAATTTGCTTGTGTGCGTTAATGCGATAGTGCGGCGCGTAATTTTAGCTTAGACGAGCTCTAGTAGCGACGGCGTGTAATATGACGCGAACGCAAAAGCAGGCTACTGTCAATAAATTGAGGTTACGGCACCCACTTTGATGTTACTGTAAATACCGAGTTACGTGCTAAACTTATACCGTCTTATTCATAAAAGTTATTTGACGTTTATTAAACCTATTTCAGCAAAAATATGATTCATCTTTATCTGTCACTAAAATTATTAAATTTAAAAGAAAGTGACAAAACATTTTAGCTAACATGGATTTAGTAAACTTCAAATAAGTTTAATGAATAAAATCATTAGCTTAAATTAGGTTAAAATCGATTACTATTAAAATTCGATGAAAGAATATAATTCATCGTTAGTATTTTTCCATTTGGATTTCATCAATGCTTATCAGTTTAGGCTGATGCCAGACGAACGTAGTTTCGGTCGAGTTTCGTTCAATAGAAATTTCTCACAAATTTTCTGTCGCGCTTGCGTGTATAGGCAACCATTCAGATGCGACGTAAAATGAGTTCGTGGCATTTGCGCCGTCACTTTTCTCTGAAGAATGCTCTACATGTTGGCCAAAATTCCACGAAACTTGGCCAATAAGAGAAAGTAGAGAGAGTATTGACCTGTGTTCGTGAAATCTTGCGAATGTTGGCCTTGTCCTTCTGCCATAGACCTTATTACTAATAAGATTCAAAGTGTTCCAAAAGGTAGAATAATAAATAGACAATTGTGCTAGGCATATCATATCACATCGACACTTTCACTTTTGATCCGTACAACATCCCTAGACAAGAATGTTGGTCGATCAAAGTCTCGGCAAATGCTTTGCCAAAACTTTGGGCCAACATGTGGAGTCTCCTTAAAACTGAAATGTATGCCGTTCGTAGGGACTATCATGTGCTTATATACTAATAATAAGTAAACTATAGAATTAAGTATACAATTAAACACATGTCGAATTAGTCAAGTAATTTCAAATTACTGGAGTGACAATTTGGATCAACTGACAACATTTATTAATTAAGGTAGAAGGCGAAGTATTTAGTTTTAGGGTACAATGAATTACATGTTTACGTATATTTGAGAATCATCTGTTAAATTAGCTATTGCGATAATGGCTCATAACGTAGATTTAAGTTTTTTGAAATTTATTCTTCTGTAGACTAAGCCATTTAGAGAATGACTCGGCTACAGAGCCATTTCGAGAATCATGGATAGAGCTGTTTAGATTTACTCATAGGTAGAATTAGGAAAATTATTATCATCGATTATTGTATTAGCTATTTTGAGAATCAAGTACACTACGCCTTCTACCATAAAATCATAACCTCGCAGTTTTAATAAATATGTCAATAAAATGACAAACAAAACTGTCATAAGAGTTATCCCCACAGGTGATTACTCAAAACAGATAGCTTTAATTGTAACTTTACTGTTTAGTACAAAGCTATCTGGGTGTGATTTATTTCCCGCGGTCACAAAGGAAGTACCTACACACAGAGTGGTAGAGGAAAAATCATACAATCGCGCATCGATAGGTACACATCCAAGCTCGGGCGCTCGCTCCGGCGGCTGCGACCCCGGACGCGCTAGTAGTGAACAGTTAAGATGAGCTAGGGTCTCTATAGACGTTCATAGCAATGTACAATTCCTTTTATATTGGTTTCGGGTATATCTGATATTCTGTACCAACCAAAGCCCGTTTGTAAAGCGTTTCCTGTGGTGTAGCGTGTGTGTGTTGATCGCAACCATCACTCCCAAGGCCCCACTCCCGTGCCTACTCGTGTCCTCACTCGTCGTATCGCTCGGCGGCCTCGGTGGCGGTCTCTGGCGCGGGCGCGCGCGCGCCGCTGCCGGCAGAGCTGGCCGGGGAGGGCGAGCGCGGAGGTGGGTTCAGGTCGTCACCTAATGAAAGTGAAAATAAACAAAGTAGGTATTTATTGAATTAGGATTACGTTTTTGGCGGTGGCAAGGATAAGGCAGCCGCTAATGTTGGCAAGCGAAGATGGAGAACGTGGGAAAGGGTAATTATCCACCTGGCCGGGTGTTGGGACCAAGGGTCCGACAGTCGATCGACGGAAGATGTATATATGCCGCGGAGTTGGTACATTTCGCTAGCGCGATGTAGAACGGGTCAACGCCATCTATGTGCGGATGCTTGCCAACCTTGTGTTCGTGTATTCGTAATGTGAGTATCGTTGAGTTTTCCCTATTGGAGCGATAGAGCGATAGATGTCGCTACACGTTAATTAATTTCTTTTCAAACGTCATAAATCTAACGGAAAGCAAAGGAAAAGTTAAGCGAGCTCATCCAGGTAGGGGGCGACCAGCGCGTACGAGCGCCCACCCCGCGCCCCGGCGAGACACCGACACACGAGATGGCGATAAGGTTGCCGTGTTTTGGCTTTAACACAAATTGGCAGAGAGCAGGGAACATAGCTCGAAGAACAGCCGATGGGGCAGTAAAGTTCTCGAGTGGCGACCACGTACCGGTAGACGCAGCATGGGTAGGCCTCCCACAAGATCGCAGGTCCCAGATGGATGCGGAAGGCACAGGACTAGCCTTTGTGGAGATCTCTGGGGGATCAGAGTGGGCGTCTTCCGTCTGATATGATGAACACTTCCCCTACTAACTCAAATACCAGAGATGCTCCAGCAGTGCTCTGTACCATAGTGCACGTATTAAATGGAGCGGCCGGGTGCGTCGGGCGCACACGCGGAGCGCGGATTGCGGACGCAACTGCTGCGTCGCCCGCAGCGAAAGTGTTAATACATATTCCCAGGAATCAGGTTAAAAATCTCCTTAAAAATGGTTTTAGCACAGTCGGGGAGAATATATATCCCAAACGCCTGCAGAAAATTAAATATTTTTAATAAACAGGCTTTTGGGATCAAAATCATGCCGGTCGAAACTGTACTCAGTAGCAGAACAATTCGACTGAGATATCACTCACCATCTTCTTGTTCCCCCATCTGCTCCCTCGCCTCCCGGGCGTCCCCGCGGCGGCTGCGGGGCCGGACGGGGCCCGCGGGCCCGGGGCCGGCGGGGACTGCGGGCCCGGGCCCGCCGGCCGGCCGCTGCTTCTTGGCGGCGGGGTCGTCGCGGCCCTCCTCCACCTGCGCCGGGCACTCCAGGTGCACCAGGTGGAACACCTGACGGGGGATGCACGGTCAGTATCGGCCAGTTGGGGTGTGCGCTTATTACATTTCAATCAATTTAGTAGCCTAAAGTCAGAAGCAAAATGCGTGAGAAAAAATCATAGTGGAATGTATTGCGTATAGAGTAAGGTCCATTTTTGTATCACGGCTTTTGAAGAGCGGAGCGACGCGTTACATAATATATGTAATTCAAATTGTCCTTATTCTATGAGCAATATCCAACTGAATTCCAATTAGCGAAGTAGTCTAGAATTGAAGCACACGTGTAAAACGTGTGGTGTCCGGCAGAGTAGAATAGCACCAACCCCTTACACTCATGGGTTTCGTACAAGGCTACTAATATTTTCGAGACAAAAGATCTAAGCGCTTCCGTAGACTGGAAAATGGGCAGCAGCGTTTTCCATTGTTATATTATAACACTGCGATCTCCAACCCGCCTGCCAAGTGTGGAGATAATGGCAATAACCTCCCCTTTCGTGGGAGAGGCCCTAGTCCTGCAGTGGACTGTTACGGGCTGTGATGTGATGATTAACGTAATATAATGATCATAGTATCTAGATCATGACACCTCTGCTCACCTCGTTGACGGAATTGCTGGTGCCGACGATCCGGATGATGGAGACGGGCCGCGGGGTGAAGTATATCACTTGCCACGACCTGCGGGGGACAGGGTTTGGTCAGTAAGTGGCTCAGGCGATTCTCACGCTCTGACATCTTAAATTCGACAATTTCTCTAGCCCAAAAACTGTGTTAAAACGTCACTGAAATTATCTTCGACAATGTACGACAGTCGAAGGTAGTTGAGGAAATCTTTTTTGCCTGCAATAGACATTTCAATGTCATTATTAAAGGAGATATTACGAGGCTAGGAAAAATGTCGAATTCGAGATGTCACAGCGCGAGAGTTAGGCATCAATACTGGTAGCTTTGCTTGCAAATGTATAAATTGTCATCGTGTACAGACAATTTCAAAACCTACGCCGTATAAAGGATGCCATTCACGGCCCATACAAAAAGTAAGAACCAAAATTTTAAAGTGCCGGTCATAAAACTATGATAGCAATTGCGACAGGACGCATTATTGTGAACATTTTTATTATGTCGATTAAGCGATACGACAATCATTAGTTAAGCTAAAAAACTCGCCTTTCTATGATTGCTATTGAATTCTAGATGCTCAAGCTTCAATTATAACACTAGTAATGGCCGTATAGCACGGCTGAGGTGACTGTGAGGTCACCGTAGGTACCATCGTACATACCGTCATCGTGTACAAGAAATATGCCAGCTTTAGGAGTCTGGTCTGCCCGTCCACAACCAGGCACGTTGGAAAGTCAAAAAATAATTTTTTTTTGCGACCCAATCTTTTGACTTTATGTAGCGATAGTACCAAATTATATAAGTAAAAAGAAAACTAGTCTGCCTGAAGTCCTCTTGGCAGTTTCGCTAGTTAGCCACATTAAAGTCACTAAAAGGCGGCGGACTAGCGAAACTGTATGGATGAACTGAGGATGTAAAGCAGACAGGTACTTTTACTAAATCACATTTTAGTTTTTCGCTAACACTTTCTACATTTTGGTAGGTACTCTTTGGACGACGTCCTTTAACGTTTTATTCGAGTTCCTTTTATTTAGCGACACCTAACATAGTAACAGCTCGTGTTTGCAATCTCTTTATGTATAACACACTTTCTATCTTAAACAAACGTGAGTCCAGCGTTTCATATTATGATTCATATTAGAGCCACAAACCTATCTGATCCGGTGGCCAATACTGGAACTAAGTGACGCCATTCTGAATTGTCATGTCAATGTCAAGAACAGCGTCGCTGCAGATAAGTTTGTGACCAATCAATAATCATATTGTGAAAAACTAATGTGGACTTTTGTAGACCCCGTATTTATTTAGATATTTGCCAACAGATTTACACTTTTTGTTACATTAAATATTACATGAAAAATCGTAAACACTAAAATGTAAATACAATAACACACGCTTTATTAAAAAATAAATCTAAATCTACCACCTCTCAAACTCAACAACTAAACAATGATATTGTTAGTGTAAATGGCAAGAAGACGTATTTAGTATGTTATACAAATATTTTTTTTAGTTGTCGATAATAAAGAACTGTGTAGTATCCCAACACAATTTTCGAAGTTACATAGTTAAGTTTGTATCCACTGACCTGCAAGCATCTCTAGTCCGGTCACAGACGGTCTCCCAGTCCCAATAATTGAGCGATGTCTCCACGTAGTAGGAGTAGTATCTGTAGTCGCAGTCCCAGAGCAGCATCCGTATCGACGAGAGCAGGTAGGGCTGCGCTAGTTGCACCACCACGGCGCCGGAGCCGAGCTGGTGGCAGGTGTAGCCTTGGTCCCAGTCGTAGTGCTCCGTGTCGCCGTTTAGGAGCGCGTTGCGGGAACGGCTGCGTAGGTCGAAGCGTGTTCATACGCTGATTACATTTGACTACATACGCATTGTCTTAGATGTTTAATTTATTTATGTTTTCTTTGTCTCTAACTGTGTTGTGGTGTGCTATGTGTAATAAATTTTCTCTTTCTAAATTCAGAAGCAAAAAGCGTGAGAGCAAAACAAAGTGGATCGTATTTATTATTACGTCGCGCTATTGACCAGGATGAAACGCTTTAAGTTGACAGTTGGATTTTAGCCAATAGGACGGCGTTATTTTCTGTGACAAGACCTTACTCGACAGTGGCACCCACTGGTGAGCACAAGGGTTGCCTTCATTGGAGGTTTTTGAATTGAAGTTGAAAAAGAAGTTCAAATATTTGTAACAGATGGCGTTGCTTATTTATCAGTTTTTAAACTTCTAACACCTGTACCTCAGTTAAGACACTGTTTAGAGATATAGTTGTCATAGTAAGTGCTGTATCGTTCATCATTTTAAGCAAAAAAATATCGGTTTGGTCAATGCAATTGCTAAAAAAGACGCCATTTGCCTAAAATAAAACACATGTGATTTTTTTCTATGCAAATTTCTGCTGTATGTGTATATGGTGTCTTGTAAATGGCTGATACAAGTTGTGCTATTGTACAAGCTGTGAGACATCAGAATACAATAAATTAAAATAAGTTGCAACGAGGGCTATTTTCGATTTCAAAATCCACCAGGTGTCGCTACGGTGGCGCAAGATCTACTGTCAAAATATTGCCACCAAATTGGACAGGCCTAGCAGCATCAACCAATAACGGGGCTGGATTTTGACAGCAGCCCTTACGCCTCAACAGCGCAACCCTCATTCGATCGCTTTCACCCTCAATGGGGATATGGGTCGGGGATACATGGAATATTTTTGTATTGGATGTAAAACGACAGGGGATTTGAAAAGCTGAAGCGACATACTGGTTGCAAATTTCAGTGATGACCTATAAGTCTTTTACGAAAGAGACCAAGGGCAACATACATAGCTGTCATGCAAACCGCAAACACATTATTTCAATATAATTATTGTAGAAAAATCGTAATTTCTGTAGGAAACAGCATCAACGATATTATAGCATAACCTTATATCGTGGCAATGTTTAAAAGGCCTAATAATTGATGGCTGGTCAATGTCAAAAAGTCACAATCGTCATTTTCTTCATCATTGATTTCTGGTAGGTATTCGATTCGACATATCATTCATCACATAAAAAAGAATAAAAAAGCATGTTGAGGGCTATCGCGAGTTCGAAATAGTACTAGATGGCGCCACTGGCGAGTAAGATCCGCTGTCAAAATACTTCTCGACTTCTTGACTAGAATCAAACGCTCTAAGTAACAGTTGGATTACAGCCAATAGAACGGCGTTATTTTGACAGTGCCAAGAGCTTACTCGAGAGTGGCGCTCACTGGTGGCCCCAATGCACTGTAATTGCCACCCATCCAGGCGTACTCCTCAGCAACAGAATCCTACCACCCCTGGTAAAGATTCACTCATTAATAAATTACCACGATGCCCTCATACAATCTCCTGAAGCCCCAAAAACATGCCCCCCAAACCTTCACCTCGCCACACTGCAATCTCAGCGCATTCCCTCCAGCATCCATCATCCAGGGTTCCATCACGTGCATAGACTGTCTGTACATCATACCAATTAGGGAGGGGCAGTGCCCCCGCAATGTAAAACCGTCCCGGCCTGCTTACGGACCTGATGCCCTCGATGACGACGGCGGAGTGGTCGACGGTGGCCACGTTGTGCAGCGGCTTCACCAGCCCGTTGGACAGCGGCGGCACGCGCGCCGTGTGGTACGCCTCTAGGGATACCGCGTGGAACACCTGGGGACATTCACCTCTTTATCACTTCCCCTGCTAACTCAAACACCAGAGAGGTGAGCAGTGCTTAGTATAGCGCGCTTATTAAATGGATTGGCAAGTTGAGTCGTACACACACGCGTAGCAAAGATTTCGACCCAATTGTTGCGTCGACAGCAGCGAAAGTGCGCTTCATTTCAAATTGATTATATCAAGGGGCAAATATCGTGATTTCAATCAATTTTTAATTTAATTTAATTTCTTTATTTCGCATTCCATGTGTTACCGGATTGGGCACAGCAAATTGGTAGAGAGGATTGAGGTTGGATTAGTTTACTATGGCACCAACTGTAAAATCACAAAAGAAATGAACGGATTTTAATGCGGTTTTCAACAATAGATACAGTGATTCAAAAATAAAGGGTAAGTAGGGGTAACGTAGGTGTACGCGAACGAAAACGCGCCGAGTCCATTAGTTTCATACATTTTGGCAGAATTAGTTTTCATTATTGTGGAGCGTCGGTGGCCAGTTATCCGACTCGTAAGAGAGAGGTACCGGATTCGAATCCCAATGCGGCCATGTAACAGTGACTCTTTTCTGAGCTATGTACATTAGTTGAACACTAACCGATGTCTTTTCGGTGAGGGAAAAACGTACACAACCTACAATGTGTAACCATGATCCAACCTGGTTAGTTTCCCTTGATAGCATGGTCACGGAGGTCAGATAGCAGACGCTCCACTGTAATTGTCTGCCAAATCCTGGATCATGGCCAAGGCGGACCCCGGGCCCTAGTGCGCGAAAGCACAACCGGTATTAACGCTAAGATTATTATTACTATTGAAGGATTTTCGCGGGGTTCCATACCTTGTTCACAGTGTTGCTGGTGCCGACAACCTTGATGTACTGCACGACCCTTGCGGCGAAGTACAGGTTCTGCCAGGAGCGGCAGAAGTAGTTGCTGTGGTCCACCACGCGCACCCAGTCCTTCTGGTCTACGGACACCTCGATGAAGTACGCGTACGACCTGACGGTGGACGGTTTAAGAATAACAAATATTTAAAAGAGGTAGGGCATAGCGGGATATCCCGTTCGAAATGGAGCCGCCCGACTGGGGAAGTGCCTCCACCTTACAGAACACAGCAGCAAAACAATACTCTTTTAAATAGTATTGTGTTTCTGCCGGTGAGTAAGGTCTCTAGTGCTCCAAGGGGTGGGGATTTGGGGAACCGTGGGTTTGGCAGTGGAGGGGCATTTGCCTTTTTGCTTTCAGAGCAAACGTATTATAGAGGTGAGCAACGCATTGGCGATACTCCTGGTGTTGCTAATGTCTATTAGGCAGTGGTGACCACTTTCCATCAGGTGGCCTGCTTGCCTTTTTGCCTACCGTATGAAATAAAAAAATTAAAATTTACACAAACAGAAACACAAAAATATAAATACCTAACGAAATATAGAAAACACGACATACCTACGTATGTTTAGGGGTGAGCTTTGTCCGAACTTAGTGTTTTCCAATGAGACCCCAGCATAAGCCGGCATTGACAAGAATGATGATGATGAGCGTTTTTCAATGAGGAAATAAAAAACTTTTTTTTAGAGGAGAGGGCAATATGTCAATACTGTGCCATTAAAATAACAATAGGACGGGCCGTTGTGTAGCTACATTTCACACGTACTAGAGATAGGTGATAAATAATGTCACTAGTATCGGAGGCATGTACCTTTTTACGCCATATTCATTATTGTTCTAAGGAGCCGCCGATAGGGGATACCGATAAAAAGATACTGGCCCTCTCACGCTCCTTATTATCGTGTGTCCTTTAAGTTATGGCGTGATTTTACACACAGTTTCTTCGTGTAATGTACCAGTGATAATACCGTGACGTTATTTATTACTAATTTCACGTGTAGTTAGTCAACGCACGTATTATTGTTATTTTAACCAGATAGTAACACCTTCTGATAAATGAAATGGCCGACGAATGTGCCCAAAAAGACCTAGAATTCCCTAGCAACATAGTAGGTACATAATATAGCGAATCGGCCGTCAAACGGCACGCTGATGGCCTGTCATCGCCGTAGAAATTTAATTTTATGGCCCGTCCTCCTTATGGTACGGAGTAAAGAGTTTCTTTCATCATTGGTGTTTACCGATTTAAAAAATCTACAGGTTCCAAATGCGTCCTCATTGACAATGTAGTAGGGTCGAAAATCGCTCGCAGTCCTGTCAACTGTGATAACACTGTGAAACACTCACCGGTTATCCCTGTCCCACAACAGCAACCTTATATGATTAACGATGGTTGTCGTGGGCAGGCGCACAATGATGCCGGGGTTGTCGGGCGCGTCGCTGATCGTGTGTCGGGTGTAGCCGCGCTCCATGTCGTACGTCTCGGTGTCGCCGTCGAGCAGCGCGGAACGCATGTCGCCTGTGATCACGCGCGCGCCGCGTTTCGGTGTCGCCACGTTCTCTTCGGGTACTGGTGGGGGAGAATATCAATAATAATAATAATAATAATAATAATAAATATGCTTGAAAAAATTCACACAGAGCAAACAACTTGTGTCATGGGTGTTAGGTATACTTCTTTTTTCAAAATATACATAAACTTATACATAATACACCCAGACCCGTAACAGAAATTAAAATTCATCATTTCAATATCTGCTCGGCCGCGAATCGAACCCGGGACCTCAGCGTGGCAGACCGGCTGATGTTAACCAACTGAACTGACGACCTGAGGTGCATTATTAATTTATTGGAGTCTTCTTCTTAGTGGTGCACTCTTGACAGAGTGGTAGTGGTCATGTGTCGGTCGAGTCCTGCGCCGCCGCCGCCCTCGCGATGCAGCGTCATGTGTCTCTGTGCTTGGCGGAGCGAGTTGTCATTTATTTAGTTTTTATTTATTGGGAGTACCAACAGCTGTGTAATAAATAATACCAAACATAATTTATAGTATTCTCTTTATATATTTATTTATGATGACGTGTGTAAGCACATCTTTTAATTTTTCCCCTTATTTGCTTTTGCACTACTATGAGATACTGTGATAACTTACCTCTTCTCCCAATATAAACACGATATATGTAAACTGCATATAATTAGGTATTAAAACACTCGTGTCGTGTCGTGTCGTGGGCTACGCCTCGTATGATAAACAGACACTCATGTTTTAATACCCCCCTTTTATATGACAGTTGCATAAACAATTTTTAAAATTTTATAGACTGGCATGAAAAAAGTGTGTCCTTAAACAACTGTTTTCGAATATGTAATTGGAATATTTATTTATTTATTTCAGGCAACTGAGGCCCATATTTATAAATACACAAACAACATAAATACAAAATAAACTAATACAAAATACAGACAAAGAAAACGCGCGTGAGATTACGCTATGAGTGTAGATAATGAGTTTTGACTTACTTACGTAATACAAACATAATACCCCGTGTCAGTGAATTCCTTCATCAACCTAAATAAATATTATTTAGAGCAAACAAGCAAATTAAGTCTTTACAAAATTCAAAATTTCCTGTTTATATTTGTTATCAGTTCATAGTCTGTGGTTGTGATTGTGTACATTTGGAATTATTTTCCCGCTAAACAGAATATTTTTTCTAACTGTTGTAATTTGTGATTGTGAATGTTTTTTCTTGTTTGAAGCAAATAAATAGTTAAATATGAAAGTAGTGAAGTGAAATTCCCGCCGCTTGATATACTTGACGCGTAGATACAACAGAACTGACTCGCAGCTTACTTCCAGCAAAGTTGAAAAAATTATAGGTACGAAATTTTTAACATGAAAATATGAGTGTAAAGTAGTGTATGCAACTGCATATAATTAGGTATTAAAACACTCGTGTGAACTATTATCATACTTGGCTACGCCTCGTATGATAAACAGACACTCATGTTTTAATACCCCCTTTTATATGACAGTTGCATAAACTACTATTATGGGGTTGCCATGGTGACAATCTACTCTCATCTGTTATTTAATCAAGTTATATGTCAAATGAAAGATATTTATTTTACCTAGGCAAATAAATGGTTGCCTAGGTAAAACTTGGTCTGAACGGAAATATCGGTGAGCATTCATAAAATAATGAATGAAAATTAATTTATGAATGTTTAGCAATATTTCCGTTCGGACTAAAATTGACATAGGAAATCATATATATTGGTTTTAAGACTCGTGGTTATTCAGTACAGTTTCACTACACATTTTATCGGGTTTGTTACCGCCGTTAGTATTGGTTTTACCTCGATATTTCGACCGTACAACAACAACACTATTTGAACAATACTAACCGTGGCAACTGTAAGGTATTTCTCTAAATAATACTGTAAATGATGGTAGATGCACATTTACTTAATAAAGGCAGTCAGCTATCGACCTCGGCCTTTCATTGACGTCCCACTGGCGACGATCGCGGATAATTACCTACGTGTGTTTAAAATGCCGATTGGAAAATTAGAAACGTTTGATCTCAACTCCAAGCAATGGCCGGCGTACGTACGTCGAGTTATACAATTCATTTTGTTAAACGAAATAAGGAAAGAATTGCACGTACCTACGTTAATTACTGTGGTTGGAGAAGCGACGTATGCTCTTATGTGCGAATCGTGTTCGCCGGACAACCCCGAAGATAAGGATTTTGACGCGTTGGTGAAACTAGTCACGGACCATTTGAAGCCACAACAATCCGAAATTGCGGAGCGCCATGTTTTTTGCTTACGCAGGCAACGAGTTAGCGAAACACTTACCGACTATTTACATAACCTAAAACACTTAGTTTCGACGTGCGGTTTTGGATCTTCCCTTGAAGAAAATTTAAGGGATCAGTTCGTGTCGGGTTTAGCAAACGACGCAATGCGGTCACGTATTGTAAAAGAAACCACTTCGTCCAGGAAATACTTAATATTTTAATTTTATAAATAATAAGGTAAATTTAGGTTGGCACAAACAGTAGGCACACATGTATAGACTTTCACTTAGGAAACCGTCTTCTCCAGCAGCTCGAACAAGAATGCATACTAACTTAGGTAATTCAGCCGAGGCCCGCGGCCCCTACCACTCTCCCCACCAGTGGTAGGGGTTCGCGCGAAACGTTATCGGTGTTGCCAGTGTAAACTATTTGATTTGTGCAAATTATAATTATAAATCATGACATTCGGCCATCCGATAACGTGCCGCCTCCCGGCGCACTACAAACCAGCAATTAGCCTTGTCTAGGATAGATACCTTAATTAACATAACATATTTATTTATACACCATAAATCAGTATTAATTAATTGATTATTCATTACATAATGTATTTATTTAAGTTTTAACAAATCATGACATTCGTAAATTATTATTTAGGTATCTACAACAGCATGTAAAAACAGTGTGTCTCTACTACTTATAGTTCATTTCATTATTACTGTTTTATTAGTTTGGAACTATTACTGTGAACTGTACAAATGCATTTTTACTTATTACCTAGTTATTACAAATTATAATAATAGTAGATTACAAAGAAAAACGAGTAAAACATATGTAGGCATCGTTGTAAGATAGATTATGATTATTGTACGAAATGGCATAACTATGTTTTCGATACATTCAATTTATTAATATAATGACAAGACAAGTATTCTTGATTTTATCAAAAATATTATTCGCTCTCGATATTACAATCACTAGAACTACTAACATCTGTGTCATGCACTTCAAGTGCCTTCACATTTATCCACGGTCTAATCCTGTCGAACGCAATGACAGTTGTGTATGGCTTGCCTTTTCTACCGAATCCAGGTACATCAGTTATCCTATACCTGTCGTTACCGAGTGATTCCGTGATTTTATAGGGTACCACAAACTTAGACAGAAGCTTTGTGCTTTGTTTATTGTTATCAAAGTTGTTGCGCAAGATTTTAACTAAATCACCAACTCTGTATAAAGGAGCCTCCGCATGATTTGCATCGTGTCTTTCTTTTTGTTTGGTTTGACCTTTACTTATATTAGCGCTGACTTCCTCTCTAATTTTTTGTAAGTCCGGATTTGCATCCGTATTATTAGTAATATTCAGTTTGTTTAACAGACCCTCACGTAATTTGAGACCGAACAAAGCTTCTGTAGCCGTCTTGTGGGTTGAGGCGTTAACAGTATTATTGATGCCCCATTGAATATTGCCTAGACGCTTGTCCCAGTCACGTTCATGTCCACTGAAATTTTGCGCTGCTAACGCGTTTAAAATGGTTTGATTAAACCTTTCGGCTTGCCCGTTAGCCCTGGGACAAGCGACAGCGGTTAGTACATGTTTAATACCGAGTGAATCGCAAAAGGTTCTAAAAGCTGTGGACGTAAAGCTCGTACCCCGATCAGACACTATCCTTGCCGGAACGCCAAAGTCATAGAATATTCTCTCTAATGCTTTTATTGTAGTTTTGGTTTTCAGATCCTTGACAGCCCTTACAAAAACATATTTCGTAAAGGCATCTACTACGGTCAGAATATAAGAGTTGCTGTCCTTACTCCTAACAAAAGGACCGAGATGATCCATGTGGATCGTGTGGAATGGAATGCTAATCTTTTCTAGCGGATGTAAATAACCAGTTTTCCGTTTCGCTGCGGTATCTTTATTATACGCGCATTCTAAACACGCGGCTACATATTTCTTTACAAATCTCCTTAGTTTTGGAAACCAAAAACTGTGTTGTACTCTTTCTAAGGTTTTAGCAAATCCTAAATGACCAATATCATCGTGATTAGCACGACATATTTGCCATCTAGCACTCCGTGGGACGACTAAGCACAAACGGCTGTCGACCTTTCTATAGACCGTGTGGTTCTTTACTATGTAATTTTTACGGATATCCTTACATTCTTGGTCATCCTCTGGCTTAAGAATCTTATTAATGCGACAAATGTCGGGATCTGCTAATTGAAGAGATAAAAGCCAGTTTTCTTGTTCTAGAGTGTATATTGAAACAGATGGGTTGTCATCTGATTCAGACAGTTTGGTGTTCCTGCTTAAGGCGTCCACGTGGAACATTTGTGTGCCTGGTCTATATTCAATATCAAAAGTATATTCACTAATCTGGAGCCACCATCTAGCTATCCGTGGAATCAGGTCGCGTTTGGTCAACGTAGTTCTGAGTGCGGCGCAGTCAGTAAACACTTTAAAATGTAATCCCAAAAGGTAGACGCGGAACTTCTTAAGAGAACATACAACGGCCAGTGTCTCAAGTTCATATGAGTGTAAGTACCTCTCTTCAGGTGTTGTCTGACGGCTAAAATAAGCAACAGGCTTTAGAACTCTTATATCCTTCTGCCATTGCATAAGAATACCGCCGACACCGAGGGAGCTGGCGTCAGTATGTAGCTCTGTTTCGAGACTGGGGTCGTAAAGCGCTAAAACAGGTCGTTCGATTAACTTCGCCTTGAGATCACAAAAAGCTTGTTCCTCGATTTCTGACCAACGCCATATTGAGTCTTTTTTTAGTAAATCATTGAGTGGCCGCGCTATTTCCCCGTAACTCTTTATAAATTTCCGAAAATAACCCGTTAACCCGAGAAACTGTCGTATTTCGTGAACATTACGGGGTTTTGGAAACTCTTTGACTGCCGTTACTTTAATCTCTCCAGGCTGTACACCACGAGACGAGATATCGTAACCTAAATAGTTAACGGTAGAGTCAAAGAAACGACATTTCGACAGTTTTAAAGTGAGCCCGTGTTGTCTAAAGAGTTTCAGCACCTCCTCTAGCCTTTGAAACATTTCGTCTACGTCTTTTGAGGGTATTAGCACGTCGTCTAGATAGGCAAGCGCGTATTCAAAACGCCTGTTCCCTAAGATCTTATTTATTACCCGTTGAAAGACGGCCGGCGCATTCGCCAGACCAAAAGGCATCCTTTTGAATTCATAATGCCCGTCAGGCGTCACAAATCCAGTGAGGTGCTGACTCTCCTTAGCCATTGGAACCTGATAGTAGCCGGAGGCTAAGTCGAGAGTTGTGAAATAGGTGTTACCACTAAGGTTTGTTATTTGGTCTTCTATGAGAGGTAATGGGAAGCGATCCTTCACAGTCTTGTTATTTAATGCCCTAAAATCTACGCACAGCCTAGGCTCTCCTGTTTTCTTTCTGACCATAATGATCGGGCTGGCATAGTCAGATGTAGACTCCTGGATTATGTCATTCCGCAAGAGCTCATCTATGGTCTCACGGACAACTTCCCTTTCGGCATGAGACAGGCGATACGGCCGGTATATAACAGGTTTATTGTCCAGTAGATCAATTTTCATTTCTGCGCCCGCTGCGCAACCAATCTCCTCCAAATTTGTGGCGAAACAGTCCCTATAGTCCTGGAGCAGAGAATATAGTCTATCTACCTGGTCAGTACTTAGATCTGGTCCAGTTTTTATGTCCGATCTATTCAGGGGTTCCAAGTCAGCAGCATCTACTTGGATTCTATATACCTGGTAGGGTTTACGTTCAACAAAGGGTACCACTCTAGCTATTATGGTTCCCTTTTTCAGGGTCAAAGGACATTGACCCAGGTTTGAGACGACCACCTTGCCCTCACCATGGGAAAGGTGGTACGCACCTTGGAATAAGCTGTATTCTTTTCCGGGTTCCGCAGAGCTGTACCCTTCGGTGAATACATCTCCAGTGAAATTACTCTCAGACTCCGTGTATACGGCGACCGTACTAGTTTTACTAATCCTAGTAGTCTCAACGACATGGAGCTTTAATATTTGGTCCTGGCTATTAAGTGCGTCGTCCTTAGGTGTGTTATAAAAAGTAAGTCTTTGACTATCTTTCAAGACTGTGACGCCGGGCATCTCAGTAAAGTTTTGACCAATTATCAAAGCAGTTTGCATGTGCACATCGTCTACCACCAAAGCTTCTATTGTAGATTCGATATCATCTATCCCAATAGAAACTTGGGCTTTGTACAGAGGAGCGACGGATGAGTGACCGAACCCTTTTATTATTGGAACTTCGAAAAAGTTTTTCGCTAAATTCAATGATTCTGCCTCCGTTTTACGGAGCAATGTACACTCACTACCGAAATCTATGTACGCCTGCATGGAACGATCATTTGCTGTAGCGGTTTTAAAGAATTTATCGTTTGTTTTATTCTCAGTGTCTATTTTGAGTGTTTTCTTCTCTAGATTGTTCCGTGCAGACGAACTGGGTTTAGAACGGTCGTAAGGCTCAAGTTTGCATTGATTATTATTATGCCCTATTCTACGACATACTACGCATCTTACAATGGGCTTATCACACTTATAAAAAGGATGACCTCTAGTATTACAATTATAACATAACGGCGAATCGATCGAACGAGTGTTAGGCGTGGTGCTACTGGTGCTGTTATTTTTCTGAACGATACGCTCCCTACCTTTAGTATAATTTACCGGTTGTGGTTTTTGCGAGCATAGAAAAGTGAGCAAGTCTTCGGGTTCCGAACAGTTTAGTGCCTGTGCCCCATTTCTAATTGATCTATCGTAAATTCCGTATACAATACAGTCAACAGCTTTTTTCCCCTTAATATCACACCTGTTTAACAAACACAATTTATCAAAAAAATATTCGCGTAGGGACTCATCGTGTCTAGACATTCGATTTAACATTTCTTCTAACAAACGCCCGTAGTTATCCTCACTGGGGAACGCTTTTTGTAGCTTTGTCTGCCATTCATCCCAGGTATAATTGACAGTTGGCAAGGCCTCAAACCATCTTTTTGCTAGCCCATTTAATTTTTGTAGTGAAAAATGTACGACTTGTTTTTCGTCCCATCCATATATGACGGCACATTCGTTAACTTTACGCAGCCAACTTGTGATGGTTTGAGCTCTGTTAGCCGGGTCAAATTCGGGGACCACGTTGTGTAAATTATTGTTATTTAATGATGGCTTACTTGCTTCTCCCTTCCATTTACTTAGTAGCTTGAAGACGTCATCAGCAGAAATACGTTTAGATGTCTTACGTGTCTTCCGTGGTGTTTCCTCGTCATTAGAAGACGGCGAAGTACTTTCTCTCCTCCTGCGTTTAGATTTCTTATGTGACCGCCGTCGATGCGGGGGCGTACCTGGTGGTGTGCCGCCCTCCTTATCCGACGTCATCTCTTGTAGACGCTGGAAGAAGTTATCATAGTCGCCGTAAACCACACCAAAACATTCATTAGTTAAAATGAGGACAGTCCCACCAAACAGTAGTTAAATTAAATGTTACGTTTCGTTAAATCCAAGAATCTACTGGTAGGTATATATATATATATATATAGTTATAACGTCCCCTAATCAATCCGACAACGTGTGCGCGCCACTCAGTATAGACTGGATGTCATCGTAGCACACGTATCGCCCCTAATCAATCCGACGAACGCGTGAGCCACTCAGTAGAACTGGATGTCATCGGCACACACGTATCGCCCCCTAATCAATCCGACGAACGCGTGAGCCACTCAGTAGAACTGGATGTCATCGGCACACACGTATCGCCCCCTAATCAATCCGACGAACGCGTGGGCCACTCAGTAGAACTGGATGTCATCGGCACACACGTATCGCCCCCTAATCAATCCGACGAACGCGTGGGCCACTCAGTAGAACTGGATGTCATCGGCACACACGTATCGCCCCCTAATCAATCCGACGAACGCGTGGGCCACTCAGTAGAACTGGATGTCATCGGCACACACGTATCGCCCCCTAATCAATCCGACGATCGTATGAGCCATTCAGTATAATGTGGATGTCATCGGCACATACGTATCGTCCCCTAGAACATATTTGTGAATTAGACCATAGATTAAATGCTGTCATAATATGATCGTAAATAATCGGTTAAAGTTCTGTTTACATATCTGTCATCAACAAGTGTTATCTTTCAACTTTGGCGACGGCGCGCCTTAGTCTTGTATTCCCAATAGTAGAAACAAGAATAGGTACAATAAATTAAGTAGAAATGCATGTACATCGTACTTTTAAATAAAAGGTAGCAAACTTATAAATGCATACGGCCACCGCACGTAGGTAACAACAGACTTAAAATAATGTAGGTAGGTGTTACTGTAGGTGTTAATGTGGTAAGTGAATTCTTGCTTACGTACGTGGGTGTTCTTCTGATCAGTGTACATCGTACGACATTCGTATGCCGATATTCGTATGTCGTGAAATACCACGAGTTACCGGAGTGTAGCCCCGGTCAAACACGTAGCATTTTTTTTATTATTTGTATTAGTATCGCAACAAATAAATACTGTCGGAGGGTAGCCCCGGCCAAGTGTTTAATGTGCGTACCAATACCCTAGTCGAGTAAAAGTTAATGTCATGTAGTGAAATGCAAAGTATTACCGGAGTGTAGCCCCGATCAAATACTTTAGCATTTAGAATAAAATTGTATTAGTATCGCAACGAATAAATACTGTCGGAGGGTAGCCCCGGCCAAGTGTTTAATGTGCGTACCAATACCCTAGTCGAGTAAAAGTTAATGTCATGTAGTGAAATGCAAAGTATTACCGGAGTGTAGCCCCGATCAAATACTTTAGCATTTAGAAAAAAATTGTATTAGTATCGCAACGAATAAATACTGTCGGAGGGTAGCCCCGGCCAAGTGTTTAATGTGCGTACCAATACCCTAGTCGAGTAAAAGTTAATGTCATGTAGTGAAATGCAAAGTATTACCGGAGTGTAGCCCCGATCAAATACTTTAGCATTTAGAAAAAAATTGTATTAGTATCGCAACGAATAAATACTGTCGGAGGGTAGCCCCGGCCAAGTGTTTAATGTGCAAACCAATATGAATACCCGTTCGAGTACGGTCAAAGTTATACACTACGTGCAATGTATCTACATTTTTAAATTTGAGTTTTATGCAAAATAAAGTAAAAATCAGTAGCCATTCTGTTTCAACTTTTGTGGGCGGATAAAATAGTGACAATTTAAAATTGTACATACCTGTGTGTATCCCGCTTCTGAAGTGTAAAAGAAACCACTTCGTCCAGGAAATACTTAATATTTTAATTTTATAAATAATAAGGTAAATTTAGGTTGGCACAAACAGTAGGCACACATGTATAGACTTTCACTTAGGGAACCGTCTTCTCCAGCAGCTCGAACAAGAATGCATACTAACTTAGGTAATTCAGCCGAGGCCCGCGGCCCCTACCACTCTCCCCACCAGTGGTAGGGGTTCGCGCGAAACGTTATCGGTGTTGCCAGTGTAAACTATTTGATTTGTGCAAATTATAATTATAAATCATGACAGTATCTTCGCGGAAAAGAAAGTAACATATAATCAGGCGGTCTGGCTCTGGCTCTGGAGGCCGCAGAGAAGCACGCGGAGGTGAGTGGTGCCACAGGGGTGGCGACCACATCGGGCCTCAGGCTCGGGCGGCGACGGGGGCGAAGGCGTGTTCCAGGCGACGGCACGGCGCGGCCGGCGTGCGGCGCGGGGCTCGGCGCGGCCGCTGCCGCCGCCACCCGTGCGCTGCTGGCGCTGCGGCAAGGCGCATCGCGCGGAACGGTGCCGTTATGCGCAGTATAACTGTGATGAGTGTGGCCAACGGGGCCACTTAAAGACAATGTGCAAACAAGCGCGTGAACAGCATTTTGTGAGTGATGATTTAGTGTATAATTCTGAGGGCGAGGATTTTTTAAACCTCCAGGTCGACAGTAAAGGTAACCAACCTTATTTTGTAAATTTAACTATAGATAACAAAATAATTCAGTGTGAGATTGACACCGGTAGCCGGATTACAGCAATAAGCGAAAACTTTTATCATAAAATTTTCTCACATAAGGAAATAATGACAGATAACTTGGTCTTACGTTGTTATCCCGGCACTCGTATAGAATCAATAGGGTACATTTTGGTTGATGTTGTTTACGGGAACGTAACAGTTAATAAACTAAGTTTGTATGTGATTAGGAACGGCAGTCATCCACTACTGGGGAGAGAATGGATTCGCGCACTTCACATCAAGCAGATAACCATTAATAGTTAAGTAGATGAGAATAGATTGGTGATCCAGTTAGCCAGAGAGTATCCTGATGTGTTTACAGGGGAATTAGGCACATGTAAAAAACCATTCAATTACAGCTGACCGATGATGAGCCCGTAATCATTCGCGCGCGGCCCGTGCCGCTGGCGCTGCGCGAGCGCGTGGACCGCGAGCTGGCGCGGCTCGAGGCCGAGGGCACCGTGTACCGCGTGGACCACTCCGACTACGGGACCCCCATCGTGCCCGTCATCAAGGAGAACGGCGATATACGAATTTGCGGCAATTATAAAATCACTGTTAATCCAAAATTAAAACGCGACCCTTACCCGCTTCCGCGAATTGAGGAACTTTTCGCCACGCTGAGCGGTGGGGAAGAATACTCAAAAATTGATTTAAAACAATCATACCAACAAATTATGTTGACGGAAGATTCTCAGAAGTACACAGCGATTACTATGCATGTTGGCACTTTCGTATATCGCCGCGTTCCATTTGGACTTTCATGTGTTCCGGAGAAGTCTCAAAAACCGATGGAGGAAACTTTGCGCGGGGTACCGGGCACGGTGGTGTTCCTGGACGGCGTGTGCGTCACGGGGAGGACGCGGAGTAAAAATTTACAGAATATACGCAGCGTACTTGAACGGTTCCGTAAAATGGGATTTACTGTAAAATTAAGCAAATGTAGTTTTTTACAAAAGTGTGTTAAATATTTAGGATTTATTATTGATAAGTCTGGGTTACGACCCGATCCTACGAAACTCGATGCCATTTCCAACGCACCCTGTCCAGGGAACGTTACCCAATTAAAAAGCTTTTTGGGAATGTTAAATTATTACGGTAAATTCATTCCCAACTTAGCATAATATTACATCCGTTGCATACTTTATTAAAAAAAGACGTGCCTTGGTAATGGACGAGCGAGTGCGAGAGGGCCTTTAATCGCGTAAAGCGCGTGCTGACGAGTGACCGCGTGCTCGCGCATTACGAGGCAGCGCTCGCTCGTGCTGCGTGGACAGCAGCGCGTACGGGCTGGGAGCGGTCTTGGCGCACCGGTACCCAAACACCAAACCCGATAACATGTGTAGTGATTCCATATATTGTTGGATAGGGGAAAGAAATACCTTTCATTTGACATATAACTCGATTAAATAACATATGAGAGTTGATGACCTTTCATTCTCTGATGTGTATAATAGTGTCGATTTAAAGCTTTCAGTCAATTCTATGATGTACTTTGTTTGCTAAAGAACCTATGTTTTCCAACAATAAAAATAAATATAAGAACAGAAATAAAAAAATTAATTGGTTAACAAAGGGAATAAAAATATCATGTTAGGTAAAGCGAAAATTACATTTAAAGAACAAACATACACACAACAGCCAAACAAATCGTAACCAAATTAATAAGTACAACAAGATACTAAAAAATGTATCAATATGTCACAAAAAAATTGTAACCAGAAATACATTTATTCCAACAAGAATAAGTGCAAGGCAAAGTGGAACATAGTAACAGAGACCGTGAGTGAGAGCATACATAAACATGACATTAAATCTATTAAATTAAATAATGATATAATATATGTCATTATCCTATTGACATTTGTATTATAATTAATAATTTTTTCACTGATATTCCTAATAATACAACATTTAATAATTCAAATTTGACATACTCATCACATAATAATGTACATTCTTAATTTTTAAGACCAGTTAACCTAAATGAAATAATTAATATAATAAGGGGATTAAAAACATCAAAGCCAGTGGCATAGATGACATCACTACAAATATAATAAAACGAAGTGCTAAATGGTTGTGTAAGCCATTATCACACATCATAAATTTGTCGTTTACTCAGGGAATATACCCTGAGCAGCTCAAACACTCAATTGTTACTCCTATATACAAAAAAGGTGATTGTGCAGACCCAAATAATTATAGGCTAATTACTAGAGTTTCTATTATATCTAAAATTATAGAAAAGGCAATGTGTGTTAGGTTGAATGAGTTTATTGCCAAATACAATCTGCTTCAGCCAGACCAATATGGGTTCAGGAAAGGTTACTCTACGGAGAGAGCATGTTTTAACTTTGTCAAGTATATAACTGAATCCTTAAATTGTAAGACGCTAGTCATGGCTATATGACAAATTGCTAACTAAACTGGAAAATTATGGTGTGAGAGGCAATGCGCTACAATGGATTAAAACTTATGTAAAGGATAGGGAACAGCGTAAAGAGGTAAGTAAATTGGTCAATGTGGAAAATAATATAATTAAACAATCCTATCGGTCACACTTTGTAAAAAAGCTTTCAGGAGTACCACAGGGAAGCAATCTACTCAATCACAAGTAACTAAACATAAATCTTTGTTTGCCGATGACACAACTGTCATAGTAAGAGGTGAAGAGTCAAGTGAATATGAGAACAATATAAATAATTACCTGACTGACCTTGTAACATGGATGAATAAAAATAATCTTAGTATTAATATGACAAAAACTAATTTCATACAATTTCAATCTTATAATTCAATCCCAATTAAATTAAATATAAAAAATAATGACATTTTAACACAAGACTCTGATAGCACTAAGTTTTTAGGTTATTTACTTGACAAACATCTAAATTGGAAAGACCACATAGACTCCATTGTTAAGCGATTGGATCGTTTTGTATTCGCGCTGAATAGATTAAGAAGTGCCGTATCAGTAGATGCAGCGTTGACAGCTTACCATGGACACGTTTCATCAGTGTCAAACTATAGGTTCATCTTGTGGGGAAATTCAGTCGATGTAATAAGAGCATTTAGGTTACAAAAGAAATGTATTTGTGCTATTACAAACACATGGTTCAGAGACCGCTGCAGGCCATTGTTCCTTAAGTAAAGGATTTTGCCATCACCATGCATGTATCCGAAATATCTGTATGTTTACAAAGACTTATCCAGAGTGTTTTAAGACAGTTTCAGAAGTAAGTACCAGAACTCAAAGGGCACAATACGAAAATCTGGTGAATAAACCTCCATGCAAATCTTATATGTATATATAAAAATAATATATACAATATGTGCATAATCTATATAATAATTTACCGAATGAAATCAAAATATTAGAGGAGAGACCGTTAAAGTAAAGTTAACTGAATGGCTTCCACAATTTTGTTTTTATGACACTAAAGAATTTTATAATTATAAAAATATGGTTCCAACTAATTAAACTTTGTAGAAAAAAGTTCTCAATCATGTATAAGTGCTATTATTTATTAATTTTGTGAAATGTGTTAAATATGCTTATCCATTAATTTAATATTTGTATGCCCAAAATAGGACTAGACATAGAGAGACATCCAACTTTATAACAACCAAGTTATGTTTACACACCTATGTTACAAATAAAAGACTTTGAACTTTGATTGTCACCATGGCAACCCCATAGAAGGACCAGGGTGAGAGTAGGCAACCCATATATTTCTTCTTACTTGAATATTTTTTCATGAAATGCACGATTTTTTTAAATAACAGATGATTTATGATATTCTATGGCCGGATCTTAGACCATGTAGGGCTACTTTCTTCGATCATAGGTCTTGGGATATGGAATTCCAGATCTACTCACACAGCAGCCCCCGATGCCGCAGCTCGGTGCTGTTGGTCTGCGTCTTCTCCTGTATGGCGTCGAGCAGCATGTCGGGCGTCACCGCCGCGAACGGACGCACCACCGTCAGCAGCTCTTCTAGGCTCATCAGCGTCAGCCGGACGCCTTTCAGGATCTTCTCCTGAGGGGTGGGGGGTTTTAGACCTTGTGTCTTGGGAAATAAGGTGTAATTTTAAGTGAGTGAGTGTGTGTGTATTTGAGACGTTGTATCTTGAGCTATACGACGTAATTAAAAGAATCTTCTCCTGGGAAGATGGGAGGTTTAGCCCTTGTGTTGGTGCGTTAAGGTGCAATTTCAAGTGAGTGGGAGTAGAAGATTTTAGACCTTGTGTCTTGCGCGGTACAATCTTTCGTTGCCAGAGCAACGTGTCACATTAAACGATGCTCTTACGACGAGGGAGAAAACTAGCCAGCGCAATAACAGACATGAGGCATTTCATCTTAGTCCTCACAGTGACAACGCACCTGCGGTTCTGCATTTTTGTTGCCTGCAACCCAACCGCATAAATCGTAGATGTTATGGGCGACAGTTACCGCTTACTATCAGGCGGGCTGTGTATTCGTTAATCACAGCGTAGAATAACAAAAAAAAAGGCAGATACCACATCGTTCCACTTGCTGCGGTCCTGACAAATATCTCTCGCTTCTTACCCTAATAATATACTTATCACAACTTACCGCCTGAGCCTGACCGGCTTCTGACTTGACCCACTGTTGGTTGGCGTTGAACCAATTGCAGATCGCCTTGAAGATGTCCACCTCCGGGGCGAAGAATGAGTCGCGCTCCAGCAACCCTTGCAGCGCTTCCTGCCAGACGAATAGAGGTTATAAGAGTGGGTACATAGAGTTGAAAATACCTCGATGGTTAAAAGTTCGATTCTGTTATAAAATAAATAAATATTATGGGTTATGTACACGCAGCGCCTTCTAGCCCTAAATTAAGTAAAGCTTGTGAAATGGGTGCCAGATAATTTATTTACTACTTTTATACTTTATAAATATTGCAATAATGTATATTTGTACAGAACTGTTAACTGTTCCTAATAATAATAAATAAAAAAAGACATTTATTTATTTGAAGATATAACGTTCAAGTTCTGTACCAATGGGTCTTTTCTTAAACAATATACAGATTTAAAGATGTCCAATGCTGTAATAGAAATCTAGAACACTGCTGGACTTAGTTTAGACTTATGACCATCTCCGGTTTGTATGCGTTTTCATAGTGACGCAATTTCATTATATACTGGTGGTTTATATATAGGTTATATATACATTATATATAGGTTAATATGCTACCTGCTACACAATAGCAGAAATGAAAGATGGTCAAAATTTATAAATAGTATTAAAAAAAGTCGCTTTTCGCCGTCTGTCCTCTATGCATCGATGTATGTATGTACGCTTAGATCTTTTAAACTTCTACTACTTAGAGTCATTGAAGAGGAAGGGTTATAGGCAAGAAAAAAGGGTAAGTAGGGGTAAAGTAGGACACCATACGAACGAAGTCGCGCCGGGTCCGCTAGTAAATATGAAAGTACTCACGACAGACAGCTGCAAAAAGGACTCGTGCTGCAGCACCTCGCTCGCGTTCTTGTCGAGGAAGTTGTAGCAGTAGTCCATCAGCGACTCCAGCCCGTACAGTCTGCGGCAGAAATCGAATTGTGCTCGTACACATTGCGCCAGAAGATAAAAGGCAGACCTTTGGGTGTTTATTTGCAAAAAAGAAAAAAACATTCACAAACACGAATTACAACAACTAAAAAAAATATTCTGTTTAGCCGGAAAATAATTCCAAACATCACAATCACAAGTATAAACAGGAAAATTTGAATTATGAAAGAAACAACTAATTTCGCAATAAAACCCCTCACCTAGCAGCATCCAGCACTGCGCAGACGTTCCTGAGCGCGAGCACCTGCCGCAGGTAGTCCGAGACGGCGGTCTCCAGCTCCTGGAAGTTGAACTGGTGCGCCAGCCCCAGCATGTCCAGCACTGTGTCCTCGCGGAGCATCGAGAGCCCCATGTGGCCTGGAAACCATTTATTAGTCTACATCTTTCATACATTATTCATTTCCGATAAGACAATAGTGAGTCTATGTTGTCCGCCGGCCTAGATCAATCGGGTCGCAACTAATTAGAAAGCTAATTTTACAGTGACCAGTTGAAGGCATAAATAAATAAAATAAATATTCGTGGACAAATTCACACAGCGCCATCTAGCCCCAAACTAAGCAAAGCTTGTACTATGGGTGTTAGATAACTGATATATTACTTAAATAATTTTTAAATTCATACTTATTATACATAGAACACCCAGACCCGTAACAGAAACTAAAATTCATCATTTCAATTTCTACCCGGCCGGGAATCGAATCCGGGACCTCTTGCGTGGCAGACCGATGTTGACCATTGAACCACTCAGGCAGAAAATAATAAAAATGAATACCAGCAAATACTAGACTGGTTGCTAAGCAAAGGGATATCCTTGACTTTATGCTTGCGAGACAGATAACCAAGATTAGCACCGTTCGCAGAATCCGGGAACTGGATGGGTGACGGTTTTGTACTTAAAGGCTAGCCGAACTTCAGCACCGCATCCAGCTCGCCAAGCCACTGGTTAGGTGTGCCTATGCGGTGAGGTTATCGGGGATACGTAATACAAGCGGGGAATCTAAGAGCCCGTGACGTTATTTTCATATTTTGTTCATAAATGTGACATACTCAGTAGCAGTAACAATTACTGTTGCCTGGGGCTCATTTCTATATATTAAATAATAGATTATATTGTCAGTTCAAAATGTTAGAGAGCGCTGGATCTATTTGAGATACATACACAAGAGTCCATTGAGATACATACACAACTGAAATTAGCCGAATCCATATTTCAAATATTTTAGTACTTACCAGAGTAGACATATCGGAGCAGCGCTTTGAACGCTTGTAGAGGCGCCTGCAACTCCACTTCGGCCTGCCAACAAGAACGTTTTCGTTTTTTAAAACTAAAAACCAAATCATTAAAAAAAAAAGTTGGATAAGCCCAAACCAAGTTTACTTAAACTCAAATATATTTTAAACTGCAGAACCGATTGAAATGAAACAAGTACAAGCACCACCTCGATTAAACTGGCTTTTAATAGGGAAAACTGCATCCATATCGGTCCATCCATTCGGGAGCTACGATGCCACAGACACACGTCAAACTTTAACACCCCTCTGTTTTCGTCGCGGGTTAAAAACTACACACTAGTGTTTGCCTGCGAGTCCGTTCGCGTGGACCATGGAAAACTGCATCCACATCAGTTAAGCCGTTTCGGAGACAATTTGCGCAGATATCACACACACGCCCGCATCCCATAGGGGTAGGCAGAGACCATAGAGTGCAACAAGCTACGATCCTAACACACCTCTTTTGCCTCTTCCGCATTCGTAAATATTCTCATACATTTCCGTGGGTGAGAGTACTCCTGACATGCTTTTTCGGAGAAGGTCATTTATTTCATCAATACATGTCCTCGGTCTACCGCGCCGCCCTCTCCCGCCCCTCCCATTCACAGTCGCACGCGGAGAGGATGGATGAAAGACGGCTTACGAAAGGTATAATATCGTGCAAATGTGAATGGAAAGGCCAGTAGAGGGCGATCCACAAATAGTACGTGCGAAATGGATTGGCATAGCATACCTTGATCTCTCGGTCATTTACTTCATGAAAAATACATGAAATTTGAAAGAAATTAAGTATCAAAATTCTCTAAAAAGAACATCTTGGCGTTAATATCCCGGTTGTGCTCTCGCGCACAAGGGCCTGCACATTCAGTCACCTAAATGTGCAGGTTTCATCACGATGTCTTCCTTCACGTTTAATTTATTTATTTATAACTCTTTATTGTACATACAAGGACAGTAGAAATTTTTTACAGTAAGTATGTATAGCTTTAAACTTTTCTATTTCGTTAAATTGTAACGAATACGACTATTTAACCGCTTTACTGGCCGAAAGATCAACGACCGTCATTCTCAATCCATTCGCCACATACTATAGGTAGGACAACAATCTATCTATAATCCCACCTGACTAGCCTCCCGCATGCCGCCGTAGAGTAGCGCTCGGAAGTAGTCACTGCTGGCGGCCAGGATGACCTTGTGCGCGGGGATCCGCTGCCCCTCCACCACCAGCGTCACGTCCGAGTACTCCGATGAGAGGCATAGCGAGCCGATGTGCTCCGAGAGGTGACCTGGAAGAACTTCTGGGTTAGCTAACAGCTATCAGCATATTATATTAAGCATCAGTACTTTAAGCACAGACCTGCAAACAATAAGCAAGTAATCTCTGTGAGATTACATCTGTGTCTTAGAGTGAAGCATGTAAATGGTCGCCAATGCATTTGTAGGCGACAGAGAAATTGGATATAGAGGCATAGAAGGAGCCTGAAGGCAGAATCTATATTTTGTGCATATAACGTGTCCGTCGGATTCATTTAAATAACCAACGATATTTCCTAAACAACTCCTGATAGCTCTATGGAATCAAGAGTTTTTAGTATACCATTATGTTTATTTCATGAAGCTGCCTTTTTTAGTTAAACGAAATATCGTTGTTTATGTGTTATTTTTGTTTGTCAATGTAATAATAATGACGCCACAGGTTTCGCTCAATAATGGCAATCGCATCAGATCATAAGTAAGCAACGTACATATAATTGTTTTGTTTCTTTCAGAATCGATAAAATGTATGAAAATGGCGAATCACCAAACTAGTTAAACTTTTAAGCCATATTAATTTGCTCCAAATTGTAGGTTCTAACAATAGGCACCATTTTAAAAGTATGTACCGGGTTTAATACCTCGTACCATTGTTGACGAGTACTTTATTGTACCTTTTAAAATGTGTGATAATAACTATGATAGTTTAAAATATGATGTTAATAGGCACCATTTATTTTCATTGGCCGGCACTTTCAGGAAAAGGCCAAAAATGTATGAAGCCTATAAATGATCTCCTTTATACAACTACATAACAATAAATAACTCAAACTCTTGTAAATACAGAGTGGATACCTAACATTCCTTGGTTTGGTTAAAGGAGCTGCCATACTGTTGCAAACCCAGGGTGCCAACCAAGTGACCTTGCTTCAACCAACAATCAAGGACCAAGGTCAACGAAAATTGGTTGCAAACTGCTGTTTTAGTCGTTTATTGGTTAGTAAATCAAGGTCACTGTGATGGCAACCTGGGTTTCTAACCGTGTGGCAGCCCCTTAAGAAAAATGGAATTGAAATTATTGGTTGAATGATTCTGAGGCAACATATAACAGACACTTGATAGACCTAGGTATTTCAATATTTCACAGATGGCTGACTTTAAGTTAACTCATGCAATATGAGTATTTTGTGAAACAATACTGGTTGATTAATTGCATTTTAATTGACAGGTGATCCAAAGCTAAATATTCATTTATTAACAACTAATGAATTATGGACTCTTGAGAATTAATGGTTAATATGATTAATAGCAATTATAGATATTTCAACTCAGTTGTGCGCGCTTGTGCAACCTTAATACCTTGTATTAAGGTTAACCCACAGATAGGGCCGCGCGCACAACTGAGTTGAAATATCTATAATACAAATAAACACAAACAGCCAACAACTGTCCCATACCGACCAATATATAAATATTTATTATTATATAGCTACCAACAACTTTAGTATTTATTTATATATATATATATATATATATATATATATATATATATTTTTTTAAATCATTTATTATTTTCACATTTTTCAAAAAAACGTATACTACTAAAATTACGTGAAAAACCAAAGAGGTTTGTGCCCGTAACATAGCAATGAGTCTTATCTAAATAACATATAAATGTGTTGTGGCAACATTACTTATTTCTAGGTCTAGGTTAGTCTTTGCGTAAAAACTGATGTACAACAAAATGTAAACAGGTAGAAAAAGCACGTATTACAATTTTAATAAATTTGTTGTAATAGGTTGATTCCCAGGTTAAGAACCTCGTGACTGCATTTCCAATCATACTTTTAGCCTTTCGAGTTCTTGGGCAAAGTGTATTTTTAGTTTATTCTTAATGTTTAGTTCTGTTATTGAGTGAATTAAATCGGAGGGTAGATTGTTTATAAAGCGCGGCACGAGGAACGTAGGTAGTACAATGCCCATGTTGTACCTAAAAAATGGGCCCATGGAATACCAGCGCTGTGAGTTGCTTCTTGCGCCTCACAGCACATGCTGAGTGGGTATGATTTATGCTGGAAGGCTATGCATTGTTTTAAATGTGTCAATTATAAATTTTTCCTTTGTCTTTGTCTTGTGTGGTGTGTATAATTTTTTTTTTTGTAATTTTATCTACAATCTGACCATTGAACTATAATTAGATGTTATGTAGAAGTTATTATATATGTGCTATATGTTATAAATGTCTACTTTCTTTCTTTATTCTTTCAATTTTTTAACTCTAACGGTCAAGAATAAACCAAACTGCTTCTGCTAATATATAATGTTAAAATAGAATACTGGAGGGAATAGACTTTTACCACAATAAACTGATTGGAGTTGACATTAGTCAAGCTATTTGCAGCATAATACTTACTGATATGTTCAATATCGCCAACTCTGGAGCCAGTAGAAGCATTGCTGGATGACATGTATTGGTGCTGGCTGCTCATGCTGTTTCACACGAGTAACCTGTTGAAAATAAAACAAAAAAATAAGATATAGGTACATGGCAATGTTTTAGGTTTTACATTTGTTTGTTTCAAAACAACAACAGTTAGTGACAACATCACCACAGGGTATTATGAACATTCTAGAATACATGGGCTGCAGTCAAGTACACTTCATACACGTTTTTAATAAAATTGTGTTGAGTTCGTCTTCTATAATAAGGCAAAGATAATTAGATTGAAAATATAACATGCATGAATGATTGACGAAATGTTTATATGAAGAAGTAGACATTACGACGTCATGTGGTCATGTCAACTTTGGCAGTGCACAGAAACACTGCGTATTCGTATGAAACTTCTAATTAACAGAAGCATGTTTATAATCAGTGGATTATTATAATATAGGTACATAAGTAAAAGAATTAATGATATGCGTATCTTACACGACGAAAATGATGCACGGCAAGTTGCAGACTACACTGCTCACTCAGTGCTCAACTCAACTCTCAAACATTCCACTTCAGTTTTATTATAGTAGAAGGCGAAATGAATATCACACAAATTATTTATTGTTACTTCACAAAAATATTAATAGCACTTTTACTAAAACGAACACGAACGAAACACGCACGACGCAAAGTAAAAAAAACAACACAACAAGCAAACACGCTCGGTCGGTCGAGTGATTGATTGTTGATCTAAAACCTAAGAAAGCTTAATACTATATGGGAGCGTAGAATTAACAGGTACTTTGAGGAATTGGTAAAGGTCGCTCTACACTTTACGCCAAAGTACAACTATCATCCTATATTTGACAAAGTATAGTGCTACTTCCATCTAATACTCTCTCGTTAAATTCGAATTTAAATCAATATCGAAATTTGCCATTTAATCTCTTTTCTCTACTTTGTGGTCGTTCAAAATCGTATATATCAGCGCCCTAGTCTTGATAGTCGACATCATTATAACTGGATCTATCATCATTATTTAACATCAGACCCGATTGTTTCCAGCGCGGCGCATAAGGGCCCCCGGTCCACCAAGACAAAAATTCACAACACAGTCGGTGGATAATTTTGCCCACAATTCGTTCGGCATACATGTCCAGCCCAGTCCCACTTCAGGTTAGCAGCTTTTAAACCCACAACGGCGATTTGAGTTTTGGAGTGCAGTACACTGTTTTTTATACGATCCGACAATTTGACTCCCAAGATATTGCGCTCCATGTCTCGCTGGCAAACCCCAAGTGCGGACTTCTGATGATCTGTCAAAAACCAAAACATGAGTAGACTAAATAGGTACGCGCGAGTCGAAATCGTTGTTGTGAAAGGTTTCTTAGGGTGAAATACAAATAAGGAATAAGAGTTAAGTTACAAAAAATAATATAATTACCTAAATGTTAATTTTAAATGTTCGATTATTTTATTTGAATATCGATTTTCGATTGTCTTTTATTATTCGTTATTCGTGGCACTACACTAAAGGGGCGGTTCCTGTCTATGAAGTACGCCATTATCCGTAGTCATAAGCCTGATTTACACGTTGACAAGTGGCAAGTGCCAAGTGTGAAGTAGCAAGTATGAAGTGTCAAGTGACAAGTAGCAAGTCGGTATTCACACATGTGACAAGTAAGTATGCTGTAAGCTCATTACTACATCGATTGCCGAACTGCGCGCTTTATTTGTTCACAATTTCTTAAAATGCGCCACTCTGTATCTATTTCCTGGAAATCGGTAGGAAAATCGGGAAAATTTCCATGTATACTCTGAAATCGTGGAAAAATCGTTGCATTTCGGTATTTCGGTAGAACAGAGCCCATATCGGTAGAAATACCGAAAAATCGGTAGGTTCGGGAACACTGCGGTCAAGGCCGCGGTGGGCGAGAGAGGAGAAGGCGCGGGTGGAGCGGGGGTGAAAAATAGAGCAGGCTTCTATTCACTTGACACTGGTCACTTCACACTTATCACTTGCCACTCGCACTTGTCACTGCTCGTTCACACGCACAAAGTGCTTGTCACTTGACACTTGCACTTCTCACTCGCACTTATCACTTGTCAGCGTGTAAACCAGGCTATAGCCTCCTTCATATTACAAGCCATGCGCAGAAGTTTGACAACGTCGCATTTTTTAATTTTAGTGAATCTGATAATGACTGTAAAACTATCATCGCGGTCGTCATCGTTTAATGTTATTAGTTATTTAAGTGATAAAGTATATTAATAAGTATAAACATTAGTTAAATAATATGAAATTGGATAGATTCCTGTACTATTTACCTATCTACCTACTTGCAAAATTATTATCCTAATATTATAAATGCGAAATATAAAGTGCGCTTGGTTTTGTACGTAATGGATGTTTGTTACTCTTTCACGCAAAAACTACTGAACGGATTTTAATGAAATTTGGCAGTAATATATCATATAGCCCCGAATAACACATATGCTATAATTTATTCTGATATTTAATGTGATTCCCGCGGGAACGGGTCCGGAACGAAATGGCCGAATTTTATGCGGACGCAGTCGCGGCTTAAAGCTATTATGAAATAAAATAATCTATGCCAGTCAAAATAGTGCCCAATTTATTAAATATTAGGTATAATACATTTTAAACAGTTTTATTTAAGTTCCTAAGTATATACAAACTAACTACTTACTTACCTATTGTACCTAGGTATCAACTTTTTCAACGTTTCCATCATCGTGGATAATCAAAGACCGTGGTTTAAAGTAGTTGTGATAACTTTTACAATGCGAAAATGTTTGCTGCACAGTAAAGATCCTTCGGTGGGACTCCAGCATGCTTGGGGAATAGCAGAAGTCTGTCTGTTTAATAGAATTACATCTTTTGGAAAACTTCGGCACAGCTTCTTTCCCATTTTTAAGGTTTAATCATTATTTTACTTGCATTTTTCATATGCAACAACGCCTTGGCATCTGTTAGGGGTAAGATAACGATTATCAAATATAATTTGGTTTATGAAATAAGTAAAAAACAACAACAAAAATGGTCAAGGGTTGTTTTTTAAAAATCGTATTTATCAAATTTTAGCGAAATTATAAATATATTTACTTTTATTTACCTTCGTAGATGGTCCATATAAACGTGTTAATTTACAGTTTTATCAATATATTTTTTAATTTATCATCATAAAATTCATAATTTTCCCGCACATTGACATGTAAACATTGAGTAAATCGATTCACAGCGACGTTGCCGTTCCGTGCTACAGCATGGCTTGTAAGATGAAGGAGGCTATGTCCGTAGTACATTGTACCGAAAAGAAAGACTAAACTTCATAGGCGTGCGCCAAGGACCAACAATTAGTGAGTTGTCAAAATTATCATCCTATTTTAGACAATTTAAAGCATAGAAAGTGCTTATCCAAATGGATACGTTGTTAGTTGATGGAAAGCTTTGCACCTAAATTCTAACATGTTTGTTGTGACCTAAACCAAAATCTGAGAGGGTACTCAAAAAGACATGTCAAGCTCCTAGAGTAATAATTCTTGCTAAACCGAGTAGTGAATGTCTGTTACTCCATATAATGCATTGCTGAGTCCGCTTGCTTAGTGTTGAGTTGATAAGTTGGTACCTATACGAGTATCTTCTGCTGGGTCTATGAGTTACGAACAAAATACAAATAAAGACTTCCCAGTCTACTTTTATCACGCTACAATTGTTTTCTTGGTATACTATAATAGCATAACATTAACTTTCCACAATGAGACACACTGAAAGAGTCGACAAGCCAGGTTTTGGTTTTAGGGGGGGGGGGGGGGATTCAAGATAAATGTGTTTGGGGTTGAATCCCCTGACCCCCCCCCCCCCCCCCCCCCGCTACGCTTATGGTGTAGGTATCCGAAAAGATGGAAACTTTGGTCAGCACCAAACTATACCAAGCGACGGAACGCATCCAATGCAAGCAGTTCATTGATAAAGGTAGGAGTCACGACACTCAGCATCAAATGACCGACCAAGAGGAAAGCCTATGCCGCAACTGTAACTAACTCTAAACTGACTTTCAACAAGTACGTGCTCCCACTCATTTACAATTATCAAGGGCATGTGATTTACCACACGCTTCGACCAAAGACAATATGATATAAAATTGGTATCTTCAACGAAACTATGTCATACTTCATCAATTAAGATTTTCTCATGAGACTCAAACAACCCGCCGAAACACTACCGGAGCCCCCATACGGCCACTAGACACTTACCTAACAAAATTTACCCATCTGGTAGGCGAGCCATCAATTAAATTTAAGAAAACAAACCAGAACACACATATTCATTGATATAACCTTCTCAACAGTCACCTTGTTCTCAATTTCGCATCTCTCTGTCTACGCTCTTGCCTAGAGCCAAAAACTTAAGTATAGACATAGAGAATAAAAATACTACGAACAAGTATGGACGCCGATCTGAAAAAATACGGTTTGAAAATCCATTTTGTTTGATCATCGACTTGATCATACCATGATCATCTTGTCGTCAATATCCCGGTTGCCCTCTTTCGGCGTCCTCCTTTGACCATGATCCATGGTTTGACAAATGAAGATTACAGTGGAGCGGATGAGCTGAGGTGCCTTTTGGTTGGCTTTGACTTGACACTGATGTTTGGAACGCACATAGAGTAAAAATTTGACGCACTTGCGCACGGAGCATAGCCTCGGAATATGAATATGTCCGAGTGATAGTCCAATACCCCACATACTAATAAAGACCCGGCAACGTTCATGTGTGATGATGATAAAGCTGGGGTGAACAGCTGAGAACCAAAGACAGGGGACTCCTAAAAAAAAAAATTGTCGTGGATGCTACACACACGATATTTATCGTGATTTGTATCGTCGATTTCTGATTTTCTAGTAATACTGTTATCTGTGAGTCCTACACACGCGATAAATATCGTGATCCAGGATCGCAATCCACGTATCACGATAAATATCGAGCGTCTAGTATCCCCGATTGACTTACTATAAGTCCATGAGTAGGGGGCCACATGGAACTTGACATAAAATACATGGAATTAATATGTGGACACCGCCAGCTGATTGATTGTCAAAATTACGTCATGTTTAGACGTAAGTGTTTATACCGTCATTGGTCTGTCAGCTGTCTTGAACTTGATTTTGTTATTCTCTTTCTTCAACTATTGTGATAGATAATTTTGTATTTTAGCCATTTTTAGGATTATGTTAAGCTTACGATTAATAAGTAAAAGGCAACAATGGATGTCGCTTGTAAGATTTACCAGTACAACCCCAGAAATAAAATCGATACAGCCACCAAATCCCCATAAGATTAACCAAGACATGATCGGTCCCCCAGACCCAGTATCTAATCTGAGGAAAATTATCTTCAGACAGCCTGAGAATGAGACGAAATTGGAGAAACGGCATAGGGAATTGAGAACAGAAGTCCAAAAGTGGAACCATGATTTTTGGACGAACCATAACTCGCGATTTTTCCAGGTAACCTTTATACAATATTATCATCATATACCTATTCAATTGGCGTCGGTGGCCGAGCGGTTACAGTATACAACTCGTAAGCCAGAGGTCCCGGGTTCGAATCCCGCTCCGGCCATATACCAATGACTGTTTTCTGAGTTTTTTACATTTAGTTGAATACTAACCGATGCTCCTACGGTAAGGGAAAACATCGTGATGAAACCTGCACATTCAGGCGACTGGATGTGTAACCATGATCCAATCTGGTCAGGTTCCCCTGGTAGCAGGGTCATGGAGGTCAGATGGCAGTCGCTCCACTGTAATTACCTGATCTGCCAAATCCTGGATCATGGTCAAGATGATGATGATGATGATGATGATCATCAAATACCTATTCCTAGCTATAAGAGTTAAGAATATTAATTTTGCAGGAACGAGAAGATTACATAAAGAATAACTTGCCAGCAGGACAGCAGAACCTTTCAGCAGATGAAATGAGCGTCTTTTATAAAGCTTTCCTTGACAGAAATTGGAAAAACCACACCTCATACAATATGGAATGGTACAAAAAGAATATAACATTAATAGTATTATCAATAAAGGTTAAATTGGCACGAATGTTAAAAATAACTAATACAAAGTAGGTTAATAAATATTAATTATTTGTACAGTGTGAAATAAAATGAAATATGTAAATATCCTTTTTTCGCATTATTTAATTTGATCCCTTCTTTAAGGTAAACATCGTCCAAAAAAAGAAATGTGTGAACGGTGACTTGCGAGTGAGGCGAGTACCAAGATGACGAGTGATAGGCTTAAATGCAAGAGAATGGCATGTGCTGACCCCACCTAATGGGATAAGAACAGGAAGATGGAGAGGAGACTACCATGTTTCACATCATCACTTATACGGTGAGATTACTTACGAAATGCTTTGCTACAAGATCTCCTGGAGGTAAATGCTGGTTTTGTGAGGGTCCACTTCTGTTGGGCTTTGTGTGGGATATGTTTACAGTCAGATATAGGCAGGTTTCAACCCATATTTCTGAAGAATCCTTTAGTCCTATGAAGCACTGAAGCCTGCACTGCTTTCACACTAGACACTTTTAAGACCAGAGCCTCTTTGATAATGTCTACCTATGAAACCTTTCCAAGGCTGTGTGCACTCTTTGGTCGAGTTGTGTAAGGCCTAAATCCACCTACACAGAAGATAAAAATCGTGTGGGACTGCCAGCTAGCTATGTTAGGAAATCAGGGGCTGTATTGTTAATGTGTGCGTGCATTCTTGTATTGTCAACCAGCTGCTGGTATCCTTGAGTAGTATCTCTTGATGCCACCGACGCGCTCCTTCCATCGGTGTTCAAGAACACTAGCATGACCTAACTTCCATAAAGCGATCGGAGGGCGCGCTCAAGGGGTCAAGTCCCAAGGGACGCTCCTAGGTACCCCTTAGTATCTAGGTACTACTTAACAGGACGAGTTATTTTTTACCTAGATAAGTGAGACGAGTTTTGTAAGGTTCCTTCATAATAGAGGGAGCAAACAAGCAAGCAGGTCACCTGCACGGCTAGCACAAGTGTGCCCGTGACATAGCTCGCGCCGCGAGAGAGCCTTCGTTTCCTTCTCTCAGTACTACGATGAAAGATATGGCTGTGTCTATGTCCGTAATACGTACAACTACTGTTGCCTACTCGTAAACTCGATGGTGTGACGCTGAACTGTGAAGTGCGTGTCAGCGACGAACTTAGACCAACACGCCGAATTTAGATCGTCATTGGTGACCCGACTCTAAGGCGACGAAAGAAACGAATATCGTCGACGCATCTGACTCTGAATCTCCATCTCCATGCAGTTGTGTTGTGGGTATGTCCATGCAGTTGTATTGTGTGATTTGTGCAAATGGATAGATAGCCTTGGATGCGCAAGACGGTGCAGCGCCAGCGCGACCTCGCCTGAATTCGCAGAACCAACCAACTTTGACCAATTTCAAGACATCCGAATCAAACCTATAATAAGGTTCTAGTTCAACAGCATACAACCGATTTCAAAATAATTGAACACATCTGGCCACATCGAAATTTAGATGTGAAAAATATTATATGCCTACTTGTCAAATTTCTGAAAATTATACTTTTTTCCGATTCGTGCATTTCTTTTAGTGGTTTTTTACATACAGGTAATTATGATTTCAAAAATAAGCTACAAATTTCGGTTTCTTAGTTCAGTACGTCAGTAAACAATAAAAAATCAGTAAAACAGGCAAAACCCTCGATTATGTATATTGCGTTCAAGTGGCTATTTGGTCTGGTGATCATCATGTGGTTGAATTTATGTTGCATCGATATTTATGTTGTTCGTAAAAGCCAAGGAAACACTCAAGGTTTGTACGCCAATATTACAATTTATTAAATTGGTCATAGTAGTAGGTATACCCACCTACCTATACAAGCCATTTAGGGTGACTGGCCGGACCAGACGTCTTTGCCAGCTCATGTTTATCCAAGACATTGTAACTAATATTGATACTTTATTTGACTATTTACGTAAATCGTCAAATCTGTTTGAAGAGAATATTGCGGCGAACTCTGAATATCATATAGTACGTCGGTATGGGGTACGCAAACACATGGATGTCAACAGCAAATATATGCAAGCAAATATTTTCAGATCTGAAAAGCCTCTATTGCATATTTGTACCTACTACAATTTTTTTTACCTGTAAGTTCGATATACTTACTAACAAAATTACCTATGATATTGCTACAAATTTTTATAATCTCTACGCTTGGCAGGCGGGTTGAAGATCGCAGTGTTGATACTTATTACTCGACAAAAATGTTGCTGTCCATTGTCTGGTTTACGGCGGTAATAGATCATCGGCATGTGATAGCAGTTGGTCACCACATAGCTTATTAGTGTACCATGGACGTGATTGTCTAAAGGTTAAGGGGTCCGACTTGTACTCCGTGGTACCGGGTTGGAACCACAGTGCCGCCATGTACCAATGACTCTTTTCTAAGTCTTGTACATTAGTTGAACCGTACATTACTAACCGATGCTCTTACTATGAGGGAAAACATCTTGATAAAACCTGCACATTCAGGTGATTCAATGTGTCATCATGATCCAATCTGGTCAGGCTCCCCTGGTAGCAGGGTCACGTAGGTCAGATGGCAGTTGCTCCACTGTAATTACCTGATCTGCAACATTGTTAAGGGAGATCGGTGTGGAAGGCGTGGGGTGGATGGTCAGCGGTGGATATCCTACGGCTCAAGTCGCTCATGATTGATAATCTTTTACTTCGGTTTGTGATCTCAGAAGTGGATCAGTTATAAGCCGATGGTAAAGATGGATGCTAGGTAGCAGTAGTGGATGTGTGCGGAGGTGGAATTGTGTTAGACAGAATGGAACGAAGTACCGATACCTCTGCTCTCTGAACTGTCAGCCTATCTCTCATGTTAAACTGACTAAACTTTTGTAAAAGTTAGTTGGCTGTGAGAACTAGTACCTGTAATTGCATACTAGCGCTATCTATCAGGGTGCTCTACAACGTGCTTTTCTTTCAGATTTCAACGAGACGTCATATTCAGATGACTTGTTGAAGAAACAGAAGAAAGAAATACATTCACATAGAATAAATCACCAAAGTGACGTTGCCCCGAGTCTAACTCTATTTCATTACTTTATGTTTTTTGCTGGAGTTTTATCTGTAACTGTGTATAATAAGAAGAAACAAATTGCCATGTATACCAAAAACACTGCGGCTAAGGTATACAACCCGTCTGTGAAAGAATGTCTGGTGGAAAATGTAAAAAAACTCAAAATTACCGCTTGTGGCACGGCGAGGTTCGCCGCACTCAAATGTGCGCAGTGTACTTGGGGATTATTTATATATTTGAAAACTAACATCCAGGATAGACGAAAGGCGGAAGCCAACGAATTGAAAATGAAAATGTTTTTAATTAAAAAAATTATTAAGCTCAAAGAGGAACGCGATCATCTCACTGAATTATACGTAGCTGCATTGCGAGCTAATAAGTGCATTCGAATGCAATACCACCTAGAGACATTAGCCAAAAACAGACTATTAGTGCACGTGAAAAATGTTGAGAAACAAATGAAAGACAACAAAGTAAAATATAATAATTTTGAACGTCTGTATTCGCAGACGCACCAGGAGAGTTTATTTTTGAAAGCAAGACTGCGGCAACTTAAATTCGACAGAGAAAATGCACTGAAGGATCTTATGTATCTTATAAGTGAAATATATAAATCCAGCAACGATGCTCTTAAAATGTATTGTTCCAGCTACATGAACAATGCAAAGAATGCTATAAGTGCTGATTTGCGAGCAGAAATACAGAATATTTTGCTGATGCCTCGTCCGCACATATCTCGCGCGAGTTCGTCAGCGTGGGCGTTCGATGAGGCGGATAACAGAGCAAATCTTGCAAAAAGATGGACTCGTTCCCAAGTAAGAGTAGCTCAGGATAGGGAGAACAGGATTTCGACTAATCCGGACAGAGTCGAGTTCAAGAATGTTCCCGGCGAGTACATTTGGACAATAAAAGATAAATCCGGATTGATTGAGAAGTTGTTTCAGTATGATTACGAATATGATTTTGGTAACAACGAAACAATTGAAAGAATAAGAGAATACAATGTTTGTCAGAACAAAAACACCACGTTTGACCTAGCAAAGTAAGTGCTTATCTAGTTTATGAAACATGCCTTGCGTTGTATTTGCATCTAATTCTTGGACAATAAAGTATATCATCATCATCATCATCATCATCATCATCATCATCATCATCATAACAGCCAGAAGACGCCCACTGCTGGGCATAGGCCTCCCCCAGAGATCTCCACAAAGGCCGGTCCTGTGCTTTCCGCATCCAGCTGGTACCTGCGATCCTTACCAGGTCGTCAGTCCACCTTGTGGAAGGCCTACCCACGCTGCGTCTTCCGGCACGTGGTCGCAACTCGAGAACTTTACTGCCCCATCGGCCATCTGTTCTTCGAGCTATGTGCCCTGCCCACTGCCACTTCAGTCACAATCCTTAGAGCTATGTCGGTGACCTTGGTTCGCTTGCGGATCTCCTCATTTCTGATTCGATCGCGCAAAGAGACTCCGAGCATAGCTCTTTCCATTGCCCTTTGGGTAATAGTGAGCTGTCTTATAAGGCCCACAGTGAGCGGCCACGTTTCAGTTCCGTAAGTCATCACTGGCAACACACATTGGTCAAAGACCTTCGTCTTGAGACATTGCGGTAATTGGGACGAAAATATATGGCGTAGCTTCCCGAATGCTGCCAAACCGAGTTGGATTCGTCGATTGACCTCTTTCTCGAAATTTGACCTACCTAACTGGACTATTTGTCCTAGGTATGAATAGTCATCAACAACTTCAAGTGGAATGCCTCCAACTGTCACTGGAGTAGGCACAACATGCACATTTGACATAATTTTCGTCTTGTCCATGTTCATTTTAAGACCTACTTGTTGAGAGGCACTACATAGGTCATCGAGCATTTTGCCCAAGTTTTCCAGGGTTTCAGCCATGACTACGATATTGTCAGCAAATCTGAGGTGAGTGAGGTACTCGCCGTTAATATTGATGCCAAGTCCGTCCCAGTCCAGAAGCCTAAATATATCCTTCAGTGCAGCGGTGAACAACTTCGGTGATATGACATCACCTTATCTAACACCTCGCTGCAGCTGAATAGGTTCTGTGGTCTTATCCTGGAGATGAACTGACCTAGTGGCGTTTTTGTACAAACACTTCAGTGCTTCGATATATCGATAGTCAATTTGGCACCGCTGTAGAGACTGGAGCACCGCCCAAGTTTCAATCGAATCGAAGGCTTTCCCATAGTCCACAAACGCCAAGTATAATGGCCGGTTATACTCTTCGGTCTTCTGTATAACCTGCCGCAGCGTATGTATGTAATAAAGTATATCTTCCCATCTAATTAATGTTTTTTGTTTTCAGTTTAAATACAATTATACAATCAGATAAGTTACGCTCGAAAAATTCTAACAGGTTAGTGCTTACATATTTTTATATCTATATCTACTGGTCGAGCGCTTATCTTAGGCTAGGTTCTTGCGATGGCATGGGTCTAAGATAAGTCTAATGGACCTACGATAAATGTTGTCATTTCTATACCCTGTCGTTATTAAGGTCGGGTGGTAGTCAATAAACCACGAAAAGTTTGAATGACTGTAGCATTGGTTCTATAAAGGTTTAGAAATAGCTTGTTAGGTCTGTACTTAGGTTATTTAATATCATATTTCAAATTTCGGTTGTAATCTAAGAATCTCGACAAAGCATCTTTTAAAAAGTGAGATTTGGTTCATTGTGTACACCGGTTTTTCGCGAGTGTACTAACCCCCTCTTATGGTACGTTACCGCACCGCTTCCCTATTTACACCGTTACCTGAACAAGACGTTATCTGACGGAGCTTCAACAAATGTGTTTTTTTTCAGTAGTGATGTGCACTGGCCGCTGACAGATGCCTCAACGCGCCAATGCCTGGGAGCCGTAACAGTATTCCCGAAGGGTCCCAGATTTCTAACGGAATCTGAAGCCTTCCAGTCTTTCATGAAAAGTAGCCAAAACCAAGAGAAGACAGTACCGTTACGCACGTCTATGTCCTTGTGCGAATGATGTTTTAATTGCGGTTTTAGTAACGCAAAGAATCGCGGTGCAGGAGAGCTGTGGTAACCTATGGTCAATGTAACTATATGGTATTAAAATGTACCTATACTCTGTACGTACAATATTATGCCTTCGCTGTGCATATTGCTAAAATTTTCAGTTGACGTAGATGCAATGTACGATACCTGTCTAAGCTGAAATGTGTCCAATAAACCGTGTTTTAATTGTATGTAAAAAAGATAAATCTTCCATTCAAAAATGAAAATTTTAATTTATGTCAGATATGTGTACTATTTCGATAGTAATATAGTAATATCAAAGTTATAAGTGTCCTAGCAACATCATCAAACATAACAAAATAATTTAATAAGCAATTAGCGCTAACAAGTATTTTTGGACAGAAAGAGTCGTCTTTCTTAGGTTCCATTTTAATATAGGTAACGTCACGACTCTGCCTTAGTTGCAATATTGTGAATGAATTAAAACCGTCTTCCCAGTCTTTAATGTGGATCCTGTAAAAATAGATAATATACATAAGTACCAATGATAGTTTTTCTAACTCTGAGATTTACCTATACCTACATGTTTCGTAGGTAATTGTTATTTCGGAGAATTAAAAAGCTTTATCGTATTGGTCAATTTAATTTCGCCTTTTACTTTCCATTATGCCCGATTTACAGTGGTCAAGCACAGAGGCGAGTACAAGTACAGTGGCCATTTCTCTGTCAATATACGAGCAATGTCAACAAATACGTGCAATCTATGCAACTGTACTAAATTTGTCTGTTGGGGTTAGAGCAAACGCGCGAGGGGTGCACTTGCCACTTGCAACGCAACTTGTAAGCCAAGTTGACTCGCTGCTGTCCGATCGCTTTACATAAGGAGGTTATAGGTAAAGCTTCTCTTTTTAACAACTTCCTTGGGTTTACACCATTGTACTTGCCGACTTTGCTAAACACTTGATCAATGTAAATTGGGCTTTACCCATTCAAAGGTGTCGTGGGTTTACCGTTACTATCAATCAATCGAAGGACCCAACTCAGTTGGGCAGCGCTTGGGAAGCTACGCCATATATTTTCGTCCCAAATACCGCAATGTCTCAAGACGAAGGTCTTTGACCAATGTGTGTTTCTTTGACGAGTGATGACTTACGGAACTGAAACGTGGCCGCTCACTGTGGGCCTTATAAGAAAGCTCACTGTTACCTAAAGGGCAATTTAAAGGGTTATGCTCGGAGTCTCGTTGCTCGATCGAATCAGAAATGAGGAGATCCGCAAGCGAACCAAAGTCACCGACATAGCTCTAAGGATTGCCAGACTGAAGTGGCAGTGGGCAGGGCACATAGCTCGAAGAACAGATGACCGATGGGGCAGTAAAGTTCTCAAATGGCGACTACGTACCGGAAGACGCGTTGGTAGGCCCCCCACAGTGTGGACCGACGACCTGGTAAGGATCGCAGGTACCAGCTGGATGTGAAAAGCACAGGACCGGCCTTTGTGGAGATCTCTGGGGGAGGCCTATGCCCAGCAGTGGGCGACTTGTGGCTGATATGATGTAGAGCAAGGATTACTGAAGACGTATCTGCGGCCTTGAAGTGAACGTTATTGAACGTTACATTTTTCAAGACATTCCGTTATTGTGTTCATAACTGAAGACTAGACTGTATGGGTTAGATCTCTTTGCCTTTCCCATAAGGAACAACAATAACAAAAAAAAAACAGGTTATTGTTATTCGTGGTGGGTGAAAAAATTTATCTTTAATTTACTAATTATCAAATGACGCAAGTGATTGTGACCTTGTCTGTGATTTACGTAATTTTCAAAAGGGTTATATTTGAAGAGAAAAACGAAAAAGCCTATAAAAGGTGAACTACCTACATTTTTCGAAGTAAGCAAGTGCTTTGTTTTGTTATGTTACATTTGTATTTTCAGTACCTATTTTTAGAATAAATATGGGGTCCTATTGAGCACCGATGCCGGTGTATGGAGACAGCTATAATTTTGCGTCGAGCAATGCCACTCACTTGGCATGAACGTTATATGCAGTGTTACCAGCGGTAGTTTCCAAAAAAGTACGTCCTGGTTGCTAAAATAGTACGAAAATCTACTATATTAAAAAAGTTATCTCACTGCCCTGTTTTAGTGTTAAATGTAACAAATAACAAGTACCTTAATGAATTTAAGATTAATGAAATGCTTAATTTAATATGTAATAATTTCTCTAATTCTTATTTTATTGACATTTCAAACAATTTTGGTTTCGGTGACAATTTAATAAAATGGGCAAATGAAATAAACTCAACAATAGACTATATAGATTATGACATCAGGTATTTAGGATATAATAGAAAAAAACATGCAACTAATTACGTTAAGATGATTAAAGAAACAGGAAGGGAAATACAAAGAACAATTCTGGACTATTTTCCTATAAAATCAAAGAACACACAAGTAAAGAATCCACAACAAAACACTAATAATCAAACAAATATTTTAGAATATTTTCCAAGAACTTTACATCCAAAAGATCTTCAACAACCGACTGACAGAAATAGTCGGCTTTTTCGTTAATAAACAAACGTTCTGTATCATGCATCAAAATATGAATGGGTTATTATCTAAAAAAGAAATATTAGAATTAACACTTTTAGATTTAAAATATGATTGGCCTGATGTTATATGCATCACGGAGACAAAGGTAAAGTTAGGTGACGAAGATAATATAAGGATTAAAGGTTACCAACTAGCAAGCTCTTACTCTAGGAATAAACGAAGTGGTGGATCGTGTATTTTAGTAAGAGCGGGACTCCCTTTTAAAGTATTACAAATTCAGAAGGATGTACAAGAGAACAACATTTTTGAATGCTGCTCAATAGAACTCCCTGAACAAAATACTGTGCTTGTATGTATGTACAGAACTCCAATTAATCTAAAAAACAATTTGCTAAGGTTTTTTAATAAATTAGATATAATTTTACAAAGAATATTAGTTAAATTTCCAAACCACAAAGTGATATTAGCGGGAGATCTGAATATTAATACATTGATTCATAACAACACAACACAGAAATTTAAAAATATTCTGCATAACTACAACTTAACTCTGAACATCGAAACGCCTACTAGAGGGGAATCATGTATTGACCACATAGTCAGTAATATCAATAATGCAGAAGGGACAAATATACCATTAGGCTTGTCTGATCATAACAAGGCACAGTTTTTAAAGTTTCAATCCAATAGTAAAGTTTTAAGTAGCGAACATTATATTTACAGGCGATGCTACTCTCAGGAAAATATCAAGAAGTTCAAGAAGTCACTGGCTTCTCTAACTTTTTCAGAGGTCGTTAATGAAACAAACTTAAACAAGGCTTTTGAAGGTTTTAATAATGAGTTTTGTTTGTTATATAATCTTTATTTTCCTAAAATAAGAATAAAAATAAAGAATACCAAATCACAAAATTGGATATCAAAGGGATTACGCATTAGTTGTAAAACGAAAAGAACTCTAAGATTAAAATATTATAAATGCAGATCTGATCATAACAAACAACAGTACTTAAAATATTCAGCATTATTAAAAAGGTGCATAACGTGGTCACAGAGGAATAATAATGATAAAATAATTAAGAGTAGTAAAAATATTGGAAAAGCCACTTAGAATGTAATTAAACAAGAAACAAGAGAAATAAACAAGGTAAATTATATAGATAAAATTAATCACAAGTCAAATATTATTTCGGACCCATTAAGCATTGCAAATATATTTAATAATTATTTTGTTGATATCGTATCCCACACAGATAGTAGCTGCCAAAATAAAGTAAAAATACCAAATCGAATTACAAATACGATATTCACTAAACCTATTGACGAGGCAGAACTACGTAAAGTTATAAATAAATTGAATAACACAAATTCGGAGGGATACGACAGTATTTGTACTAGGGTGGTAAAGGCTTGCATAGATGAAATAAGTGAGGTGTTAGTTTATCTTATTAACCTTTCACTAACTTCTGGTATTTTTCCGGACAAACTCAAAACATCTGTTGTGAGACCATTGTATAAAAAGAAGGAAAGAACAGATATAAGTAATTACAGACCGGTGACACTAATCCCAATATTCTCAAAAATTTTTGAATATGCCATGCATGGAAGAATAATGAATTTCTTTGAGAAAAACAATGTTCTAAGCAAGGAACAATTTGGATTTAGGAAACATAAATCTACAGCACAGGCAGTTTTTGAATTAGTTAATACAATCCTAGAAAACAAAAATAATAATAAGTATACAACGACGATATTTTTTGACTTAACAAAGGCTTTTGACATGGTAAGACATGATATCCTACTGGATAAATTAGAAAGGTATGGAATTAGAGGTCCAGCTTTGAAATGGGTTGAATCTTACTTATCCTACAGACAGCAATGTGTAGAAATTAACAGACTTGACTATAACAAATCTGTCACAGCAACGCGGTCCCATTTTAAAAATAATATAGCTGGGGTCCCACAAGGAAGTGTACTCGGTCCGTTACTTTTCTTAGTATATATTAACGACCTTCCGAAAGTGACACATCACAAATGTGTTTTATATGCTGATGATATCGCATTAACGGTGACGACAAATAAGAATAATAATTTAGAATCACATAAGAATGACATAAATAATACATTGAAATTAATAGTAAATTGGATAAATGAAAATAAATTAAAAGTAAATTTAACAAAGACATCATATATTAATTTTAATAATTTAAAAAATGACATTATTGATTGGAATATTAATTATAACGGACAAATCCTTAGGGAAGCTGAATATATTAAATTTTTAGGTGTAACAATTGACAAAAATCTAAATTGGAAACAACACGTAGAGAATATATGTACAAAAATTAATAAATTCGCTTATCCTATATACAAACTAAAACGGGTATCTAGTATAGCAACTTGCAAATCGGCTTATTATGGGTATGTTCACTCAATTTTGCGGTGTGGGATTATTATCTGGGGCAACAGTACGGATGTCGAAAAGGTTTTCTTAGCACAAAAGAAATGTGTGCGCGCTATATACAATATGGCACCATACGAGTCCTGTAAACCCTTATTTAAAAAGTCTAATATACTACCGCTAGCATGCTTATATATATTAGAAACGTGCTATTTCGTGAAATGTAACAAAGAGTTATTCACAACCGCAAAAGAAATATATCCTAGAAGTACCAGGCATGCGCAAAGGCTTGTAATGAGTACGTTACCGCACTCAACACTTTACTTAAAAAATTGTCCTAGTATGTGTATTAAAATGTATAATAAAATACCTAGCGATATAAGAGAAGTACCGATACATAAATTCAAAAGAGCTTTGAATAACTGGTTGATGAAGAGTGTATTTTATACAGTTAAAGAATTTTTTGAGCATAAGAAGCCAGAATAGAGTTTATTTTATAACTATACCTAAATTTATTTTATGTAATTAACATACAATATATTTTGCATGTCGCTTCCTATATGACTAAATATGTGATTCAATGTTATTTATACTATAAGACCTGTAATGTATGTACCATATTTAACGCAAATAAATAATTGAATTGAATTGAATTGAAAAAATGGCTAAAAAGGTACGGTTTCGGTTTACCTTCTCTTCTATTTTATCGGCCTTGGCGGGTGGCGTTATTTTGACAAGACAAGACCTTATTTTCTCGCCGGTGGTGCCAGTGAGCAAAAACACGTCAAAATCCATAATTTTACGGTATTTTGCGGACAGGAAAAGCAAAGTGACCACTCCCCTCAGCTAAATTTAGCATTTTGTAAAAACGTACTAAATAGTACGATGTGGAGCAACATACTATTTGGACAGTCGGCCAAATAGTACGTAAATCGTATGAAAAGGTACGATCTGTTAACGCTGGTTATATGGACCAAACTGAGCAACCTCGACTCCGCGATAAGGGGAGGGGGAGGGGGTGAGAATACCGAACCCCCGGCGCACGGAAAAAATCAAGTGGCCACATTTGAGATTCAAAGCCGAGTTTGGTGTCGTTTTCAATTCAATTCAATGTTATGCCCAATAAATCGATGACGGTCGATTTATTGGGCATAACATTTTTGTAGGTATTGTGGTGTATTTTATCCATGTTTATCCTATAATGTCAACTTTTTGCTGATTTAAAGCCAATGTTTTGGGAATAACTTTATCAGGTATTAACAGAGAAAAATTATTATTATGTACAGCGCGAGTTATAAAAAAATACAAACAGACCTCTATATTTTCTGATTTTTATTTGGAACGATGACGATATAAAAATATACTAGAAGCCCATTTAATGTAGATTATAAAAACATAAATAATAAATAACCTATTAACAAATATTAATGTAATAAAATATTGAACGTACGCACCGCCTAAGCTGTGTGGCGAACCAGGCAAGCGCGGGCTGCGAGCGGGCGAGAGAGGCACGAGACATCATTCGATCAACTTCCGTCAATTGTATGCATCATCATCATCATCATCATCATATCAGCCGAAAGACACCCATTGCTGAGCATAGGCCTCCCCCAGAGATCGCCACGAAGGCGGGTCCTGTGCTTTTCCGCATCCAGTCTTTTTACCAGGTCGTCGGTCCACCTTGTGAGAGGCCTACCCAACTTAACAGCCCCATTGGCCACCTGCTCTTCGAGCTACGTGCTCTGCCCACCGCCACTTTAGCCTGGAAATCCTTAGGGCTATGTCGGTGACCTTGGTTCGCTTGCGGATCTCCTCATTCTGATTCTCTCGCGCAACGGTACGCATGATTAGGAATAAATTGATTGGTATCGACCCATTTCCCTGGTGCATATGTAGAAAATAATGTACATTGTAATCATATCAACATCAAATAACTATTAATAATGTAAAAATATATTATACTGTTTTATTTATTATATTATAGTGTTGGGTGCCATATTACGAAAAGGAGCTAATAAATGCAATTAATTAATTAATTAATTTTATTTGCCACCAGATTTACACTTTTAATCATTGTAATGTGTTGGTTAATATTCGTAAACATAAATAGAGTGAAATCGAAATCATATGAATCCTTTAAACCAAACAACTTTCTTCAAAAATCAAGGCTCATGAGTGACAAAGTCCCCTATGGGAATCGACCAAGCAGTAGGTAGTAGATGGTGTTTACCCAGATGGATGCTACGTTTGCGCATCAGGGCTTCGCACTTGCAGATAAAATGAAGAGGCATTTTGTCCTCCTCTTTGTAGAATCTGCAGTCCCTCGTTCTGCTGATCTTCAAGTTAAAAATGTGTTTGTTCAGCCCATAATGACCAGTCAGTGCCCTTACCATGTTACATGCAACTTGGGACACAAAGTGGTAATTTCAGTTCTTTGGCATGCCGCCTATTTTTGACTTTGATTCATGTTTAGCACTGCTGATTATTCCAATATCTAATATTGTTCTTTGCAGTTTGATAAGGCTTTTTGGTATGCTACAAAATGGGTCTGGATTATATTTTGTTTTTGTGCTACCAGTCTTTGCAATGTCGTCAGCAAATTCAATGCTATCAATCCCTTCCCACCTGTACGCGCGAGGATTTGTACGCGGCCACGAACAAAGCTGTGTTAGTGGTGGAGTACTGGTCGTCGCAAATTTGAACCACCACTACTCGACACGCTAAGAAGAAGAACCCCTTCATGCCCTGGGACGCAGTGCAAGATTACTTGGTTCTTCTCACAATAAGTGAGTACAAGTAAAATTAACAAAATTAAAAATAAGTATTAAGGGCATTCACAGTTTAGCACCAATCTTGAACTCACCGATTTTTCCAGAATATTTCCAGGCGTAGCTTGCTCTGAAGATTTTTATATTGAGGTACTATTGTATGCCATTGGCTCCACATGATTCGTCATCATCATCGTCTTAGCGCTTATCCCGGCCTCTGCCAGGGTCCGCTTTCCTACTCATTCTTCTCCACTTCGCCCGGTCTTCGGCATCCGCTCGTCGCATTGGCTGCACATGATTAGTATGCTTTAAAGCATAGCCTCCTTTATCTGACAAGCCATGCTGTAGCACGGAACGGCAACATCGCTATGAATCGATTTACTCATTGTTTACATATCAATATGCGGAAAAATTATGAATTTTATGATGATCAATAAAGTATATTGATAAAACTGTAAATTAACAGTTTGTATGGTCCACCTACGTAGATAAATAAAAGTAAATATATTTATAATTAAGCTAAAATTTGCTAAATACAATTTTTAAAAAACAATCATTGGCCATTTTTGTTGTTAGTTTTTTACTTATTTCATTTATCAAATTCTGTTTTATTATTGTAAATTTTCTTTTACAGATGCATAGGCGTTGTTACAATAAAAAAATACAAGTAAAATTATGATTAAACCTTAAAAATGGGGATGAAGATGTGCCGAAGTTTTTCTTTCCAAAAGTAGTAATTCTATTAAACAAATGGACTTTTGCTATTCCCCAAGCATGCTGGAGTCCCGCCGTAGAATCTTTTGTGTGCAGCAAACATATTCGCCCAGTAAAAGTTATCACAACTACTTTAAACCATGATCTTTGATTATCCACGATGATAGCAGCGTTGAAAAAGTATATAAGTACAATAAGTAGGTAAGTAAGTAGTTAGTTTTTACATACTTTGGTACTTAAATAAGAATGTATAAAATGTATTATACTTTATATTGAATAAATTGGGCAATCTTTTGGCTGACATAGACTATTTTACTCACTAGTATTTTTTTTTCGTGCGCCGGGGATTCGGTATTTTCACCCCCTCCCCCTGCGGTCGCGGAGTTGAGGTTGGCTAACGGGCTTTTTAGGCTCAGTTTGGTTCTTCGTCCAGGCCAATTGGCATTGCTCGAAGCAAAATTGTAGCACTTTTCTCAAAAGGATCTCAGCTAATATAGGCAGGAACTCTGTTTTGACGGTATCTCGGTTCAATTCCCAGTAGTACAACTAGTTGGACCAAGGAAAGAAATACTCACTCGAGTTGAACCATTGAACAACCAGTTGAACCATGGGTAACTTTACTTCTCCGTAGTACAACACAGTTGTACCACGGGTCGGGAGCTCTCTACTCTGCTAGCATTATACCAACCACAGAGGCATTACAGCACTTGTCTAGTGTCATGCTCCTCTGCTGTACCAGCTCATTGTCCACATTTAACAACTTTGACACAACACACACTACATGTTGATACCTTTGTATCAGCTAGAGTTGTGCTTGTATCATGTTAAAGCCAAGGATTTGTAGGTATTTATGTTATGTAAGACGTACTTACCTACTATAGTTTCCATATAATTAATCCGCTAGATTATGCCGTGATAATATGCAACAGCCTCCTACACTTGATAAATTGTGAATTATAATTTATGGGTGCTGCTCATCATCTGATGATGACTATAATAATAAATAGTCATCTTAGCGTTAATGTCCCGGTTGTGCTCTCGAGAACGAGGGCCCCGGGTCCGCGTTGACCATGATCCAGGATTTGGCGATCAGGTAATTACAGTGGAGCGACTACCATCTGACCTCCGTGACACTGCTACCAGGGGAGCCTGACCAGATTGGATCATGGTTACAAATTCAGTTGCATGAATTTGCAGGTTTCATCACGATGTTATCCCTCACCGTAAGAGCATACGTTAGAATTCAACTAATGTACATAACTCTGATAAGAGTCATTGGTAAATGGCCTCAGCGGGATTCGAACCCGGTAGCTCTCGCTTACTGGCTAGGTGGATACTCAACCCGCCGGCCACCGTCACTCCACTGACAATCTGATGATGACTCTATCAGACGAAAAACGCCCACTGCTGAGCATAGGCCTTCCCAAGGTCGCCACAAAGGGCGGTCCTGTGTCGCCCACATCCAGCTGCAGCGACTTTTCAGCGGTCTGGAGAAAGAGGTCAATCGACAGATCCAATCCAAATCGGCTGGGAAGCGTTCGGGAATATATTTCGTCCCAGTTTATTTTTTTTATGTTATACGGCAATCAAATAGGCAATGGAAAGTGGTCACCGCCGCCTATGGACATCAGCACAGCAACACCAGGAGAGTTCCCAATGCGTTGCCCGCCTCTGAAAAGACCTCTAATAACCTCTTGAACGATCCCATGTTATAGTCCAATGGAAACACTGTGGCTGAGAGCCACACTATGCCGTGTGGTATCCGGCAGAAGGCTGTGTGATACCTGCCAGAGTAGAATAGCACCAACCCCTTCTTACACTCGTGGGTGTTGTACAAGGTGACTAATGTTTTTCGAGGCAAAAAATCTAGTCTCCGTAGGCTGGAAAATGGGCAGCAGCGTTTTCTATTGTTATATTATAACTGCGATCTCCAACCCGCCTGCCAAGCTGGAGATTATGGCAATAACCTCCCCTTCCGTGGGAGAGGCCCTAAGTCCTGCAGTGAACTGTTATGGAATGTGATGGTGATTAAGGGCTATGGTGAAAATGGCTGGAAAAACTGAATGATTAAATTAGCCGTTGTTACTCCTACGTAAATTAATTCCTATGTTAATTTGTGCCTTATGCTTAAGACATATAGGTGAAGTCCAAGTTTTATTATTTACTTTTGCTGCACTTATCTAATATTTAACTTCTACAAAATAAATTCATTTTCTATTAGGTAGGTTATAAGTAGGTTCACAAAGTATGGCCGATGACTCGTACGATGGTAAACAGTTACATATTGATATGTAATCTATAAAAATATGTTTTATTTGAAGACTATGAAATATATAAATATACCACCTACCTAGCTGCTTTTGGATTACCCACTATTATTATTACTATTAGAGCGTCGGTGGCCAAGCGGTTACAGTATCCGACTCGTAAGCCAGAGGTCCCGGGTTCGAATCCCGCTCCGGCCATGTACCAATAACTGTTTTCTGAGTTATGTACATTAGTTGAATACTAACCGATGCTCTTACGGTGAGGGAAAACATCGCGATGAAACCTGCACATTCAGGCGACTAGATGTGTAACCGTGATCCAATCTGGTCAGGTTCCCCTGGCAGGGTCATGGACGTCAGATGGCAGTCGCTCCTCTGTAATTACCTGACCTGCCAAATCCTGGATCATGGTCAAGGCGGCCCTCGTTCTCGAGAGCACAACCGGGACATTAACGCCAAGATGATTTTTTTACTATAACTACACAACTTACTCGTACTAACCCAAGTAGGTACTTGTTGGGAATTAAGGCTTCCGGACATAGTACATGTCTGCTTCCGGATTAAGAAGTGGTTACTTCATTCCAAGGTTCCTTTTAACTTTCTCAGGAACAAGGTTATGAACAGATTAAAGGAAATCGATACGAAAGCCGTTCAATGGCAATCAATATCTGAAGAGGACCTCGATTTGGAGTACGCGGTGCCGATACCGGCACCTGTAGCGACTGATTTGTTTGAGGAACTGGAAGGTGTTGTGGAATACTTTACAGGGGATCTGTCGAAGATTAAGTAGGTATACCTTGTAGAATACGTCACCTAAGCTGTCTCAATTTTAATTAAGTGCCGGTATCAAGAGATTTATATAACGATTTGTGGCGTTATAAGTATTAGAAACTATTTTAAGTAGGTATTTTATACACTGTAATATTGTTATAGAATATTTGGCAAAGTTTATCCGCTACCAAGGCTACAAGTTGCATACGGAGAACCCGGTATAAAGTACACGTATTCAGGGATTACAGTCCCTGCTTTGCCGTGGCCAGCACCCGTGTTGGCCTTGAGGGATTTCCTAACGGCGCTCAAAGGAATTGAGTATAACTTCGTATTAGTAAATAAGTAAGTAAATAAACGTGTCACTGCTAATAATTTCTTACTTTCATGAAGATTACCATTATCGACTTCAATTACATCCAGATCATATTTTCATCTCAAACTTGTAGTATTTTAAATCGCAATTGAATTATTTTGTATCGTAATAACGAGGTTTGTTACAATATAGGTACAGAAATGGCCAAGACCACATAGGAGAGCATAGAGACAACGAGCTAGACTTAGACCCTAACTGCGCCATAGCGTCGGTCTCATTGGGTCAAGAAAGAACTTTTGTACTAAAACACCGAGACGCCCGCAAATCTGGAAAAGACAAGAGGCCAATACAACCAGGTAAACTTTACTTTAAGTCTTCATACTTAACAATAGTTACATAGTCATCAATGTTTCGCAATTTGTAAAACATGTAGCGCAACAGTCGCGCCTCATACGTCACTGTCTGTTTGGCTTTTGTGTTCGCGTCTTCTTCTTGGAAAGGGCTTTCTATCACGGTACTAACCCGTCTACCGTGCGTCTCACTTCCTTCAAGGAACTGCAAACAATCCTTTATAGTATTATCTTTCACAACTATCAAATGCTTAGCCAGATTATCGAGAAATGATAAGAAACATCGCTTTGCATAAAACCACGTATCAGTCCCCAGACGCTTGTTGAATGGCTCCAATGACTTAATTACTCTCGAAATCCCAAATTCGTAATTGCCTTTGGCACAATAGAGAGTGCCTATTACCAGATTGACAATGCACAGGTGGTAGAATTTCTTTTGTGGATCTTCAAAAATCTGTTGTTCTTCTTCTTTCTCTATTTTTCTCATTATATCTTCAGCTTCTTCATTTTGGGATGTCATAATATATGAAACACATAAGTTGGCTAATACAACTGCGCTTACATCTAAAATATTATCATACTGTTTCTTGACAATAGGTTCGTAAAAACTTGCCGCTTCTTTGTATTTGTTCTCTTGCATGAACAGTACATGAGCCACGTTCAGACGCCAGACGTCAGATTCATTACAAAATTCCACAGATTTCCGAAAAATCTTTTCCACTTGGCCATAATTTTCCATATCCCAGTAAATTTTAGCCTGAGCCATGACCACAGGTATGTATCTCTCTAACGTTTCTTCGTATTCGACCACTGCTTTTTTTACTTGATCGTTGTCACCCTGAGAGCGACTTTCCTGAACCACTTTAGTGAGCTTTCTCAACTGTTCAGCATGTTTAGAAGCAATGTCCTCATATTTCTGAAAAGCTTCCTCAGGAGATGTTTGGCTAGTGATTATTGCATCTAAAAAGTCGTAGAGGTAAGGCGTCAAGTATTTATACGTAAACTGCGCGTTCTCTGCTAGAACATCTGCAGCTAAGTCATAATATTCGAACTTGCAGTACAACAACAAGAGATTGGCAAAAGTCTCCGGGGGGAAAGTATCCTGTTGGAGTAAAAAATGTAATTTTTCAAATCCATCAGTTGGCTTTATATCAATTGAAGTTAAGGCTAAGTTATGTAACGTTACTGCATCTAATTCATGTTCATGTCGCGGAGGCATGTCACTGAGTGCTTCTCTAGCAGCCTCTATGTTTTTGAGTTGATATTCAATGGCTGCTTTAATATTGAATACTTCTGTCAAGGCAGTTTCATGTAAGGTCAACGTATTACCGACTGATTTAACTTCAGAAGTCTCGACTTGCATACCGACTGCTAATTCAGGATGATCACGGATCCCTCTTTCGATGACAAGAGTTATATGCTTTAGAGCTTGTGGATATTCTTTCAGTTTAAAATAGCATAGAGCCACATTGTAATGTAGATGCGCGTTGAATCCTAGCACATTGAGACTTTTAGAGAACTTCTGTAAAGCTTCTTCGTATTGATTCTCTTTAAACAACAAACATCCCAAATTGATATCTTTGTCCGGATCTTCTTGCGGATACTCATCCACAAGTCCTTTAGCGGATATGGTATCTTCTTCGCCATACTTAATTGCGGATTGTAACTTAATAACTTTTCTCTCTAGATCTGGTGATGTTATTTGCATGCTAACTTTGTAAGACTCATCGAACATAGACGCTTCGTATAAGGCTTGTGCGAAGTATAGTTTATACTCGGGCACATCCGGGTGCATGGCGGATAATTGTTCATAGCAATTTGCCGCTTCGACAAAAGCCTGAGTTCTGAAGTAGCAGTACCCTAGCAAGGAGAGGCCCGCACGATTGGGACTGAAGTTTATAGCGTCATTTAACGTTCTTATCGCATCTCCAAATCTGGCTTCCTTTATCTGCAAAACAAAGGAAATAAACGGTCTTGATAAATAATTAAGGTAAAAGTAAAGGTAGTCCAAAGATCTCGAAGATTACCATCGTCGATAATAGGATATACCAGTAAATATGTTTACCGTTCACGCTATAGCTAACCTTAGAGCACGTTATCTTGTATGTAAACAAGTATTAGTTGAAAAGGACAATATTACACGCAGTTAATGAGTGTCCCTTAATGAAGATATCGTAATGATACGTCTATCTTTGATAAGTTTACTTACATGCGCACCCTATCCACGTTCAAAATGGGTCATCCTAAAGCTCTAGTCACAGTATAAGCGCTATATTAAGGTATATAGATACCTACATAAGTATGACTTCATAACCATAAGCCGACTGCCGTAGTTAAGTTTATATTCAGATAATTTCTTCTTTGTCTTGCCATGAGGATAATGCCATGGCAACCGATTTTGATGACTAATCAATAATGTGGCCTAAACGCTTCTCTTCAAATTATAAATTATCATATAATTCCAATGTGTGATAAGCGTAATTAAATATTCAATTACTCAAACGTAATCTTTCCTTGAAAATGTTTTCTTTAAAATTACCTCCTAATAGCATTAGGAATAGGAATCCATTTTAATATTGGGAGTATTGTGCATTCAAATCTACATACACACTCACGCCCGTATCCCACATAACAGGGGTAGGCAGACTATAGAGAGCCACACGCAGCTACGATCCTGACACACCTCCTTTGCGTTGTCCATAATCATCATCATCATCATCACAGCCCATTACAGTCCACTGCAGGACTAAGGGCCCCTCCCAAGAAAGGGGAGGTAATTGCCATAATCTCCACGCTTGGCAGGCGGGTTGGAGATCGCAGTGTTATAAATATAACAATGGAAAACGCTGCTGCCCATTTCCCAGCCTACGGAAACTCTTAGATAATTTGCCTCGAACAGATTAGTCGCCTTGTACGACACCCACTAGTGTAAGGGGTTGGCGCTATTCTACTCTGCCGGACACCACACGGCCATAATCAATCAAGGGTATTTATTAGTCTTTTGTTTATTGTATAAGTAAACGAAGCCGTATGAATTGCTCACCATACTTGGCTTGGCTGTGAAGTGGTGATTAAGTGCAGTACAAAACAATACACGCGCCTTTGTTAAGTTTCTTTTTGTTCGGCTTGATTACAGGTTATTACGAAATATGTACCTATTTGATTAGAATAGCTTGTATGTCCAATCTATTTATTTTCAAGTACTTATCTACCTCTTATTACCTGCGCGAGAAGGCTAGGTAAGTTTTAATATCACGCTTAAGTATTTACGCTCTTTTTTTGTAATACGGCAGACTACCAGGCAAGCGGGCCACATAATGGAAAGTGGTCACGGCCGACATCAGCAACACCAGGGCGCTACGAATGCGTTGCCCGCCTCTAAGGAGACCTCTATTATACCTCTTGAACGATCCCATGTCATAGTCGAAAGGAAATACTGTGGTTGGGAGCTCATTCCACATCCGAATCGTAAGAGCGAGAAACGTTCTTTCGAATCTTCGCGTGGACACCACTAGAGGGTCTACGTTATGGGGATCAGTACCCAGTCTACGGCGGGTGGTGCTATGACGGAATTGGAAATTTTATTACGGCATTTAAACGAGCTTTGACTTCCCGTTCCCAATTATTATCATCTACCTGCAGGTATTTGGTGTTGAACAAAATCGAACGGTATTTTATCGTTAAGCCACTCGTTAATCTTATCTAGAGCCTCGTTAAACGACACCAATGAATTAATATCAGGCAACGGGCAGTGTCTGATAAATTTCCGTTTATCTCCTTGTCGAGACTGCGGTGTGCAGATTATTTTTGGACACTTTTCGTTTTATTTCCGGGATACGTTACATGGGTGGGGCCATAATCAGACTACATGCTTAACTTATTATTTTCTATATCTGGCTACTGATGTAACCAGTTATGCAATGTGGAAAACTAGGTGTGCCGGAAATGTGGTCGTATTTTTCCGCAGTATTTGTTTTTAAAGCGTAACACTCGAGGGTAACTACCTAGTAGTTACATGTTAGGCGATAAATACCAGTCAAGGTCTTGTTTTTATGATTTTGATGAAGGATAGATTTCTTTTAGGTAGGATAAGTATATATATTATTATTAGTTCGTTCTTACCATGTTGTAGATAGTTTTAGTGTATTGTCCATCTTTTATTTGCATGTATTCCATTGTACTGTAAAACTTAAATGTTTTTTCATGTAATTATTACTTCAACTGCCCTCAACAGAGAAATGGATACAAAAAGGGCAAATATTTTGTTTTGAATGCTGTTGTCATGGAAACCTCGGACAACCACAAAAGAGTTTAGGGACTGTTGAACGACCCGTTGCCATTTCATAAAAAAATGAATGAATGAGTTTAGGGACATGATTGAGACTTATCGTGAAAAATATGACACCGATACCTACCTAACAAGACCCCAATACATCCTAATAATTGAAATTCCCTTCCTGGCTCCTCCCTATGGTCCAAATTCTTTGGTTTTTCTTTTACCTACGCTATAGGAGTGCTTCAGGGTAGGTTAATGTACCGGGGGTGTTTAATGCTTTACCTCAAATGACATTACCTCGACGGTACATTTCATCGATGGGTACTCATATATTAAATGAATCTTACCTCGATGAAATGAACCATGGTACAATGTTACTGACTTTTCTAGGTAACTACCCATCGATACCATCGATGTAATGATCGTCGAGGTAATGTCATTCGAGGTAAAGTATTGAACTTATACCGGGGTGCTGACAAATGATTGGATTAAGTAATGTTATTGTTTCAGTGAAACTTGAATTAAAACACGGGAGCATTTTATTTATGAATCCACCAACAAACGAAATATGGTACCATTCCTTACCCGCCAGAAAGAAGTTAATTGATGAAAGAATAAACTTGACCTTTAGAAAAGTGCTGGTAACGAATAATTTGTATTTGTATTTATTTATTTAATTTATTGTAAGTACATATAGTTTTAACATATCAATATCATTAGAATTCAGGTATATCGACCAGCAGAACTTCGCCATTGGACCACAGCAATAAATAGTTTCATAGAAAAACCGAAGGCTGAACGAATATTATAACGCTGCCATTTGGATTGCATGTTGCATGAAAAAAAAAAGAACTGTCATCAAAGTTTGTGCATCAAACGTCAAACAATGTTTGTGTGCGTCAATCGTCAAGTTGGATTTTCCTGGTTTTAATTCAATAATAATTAGAATTTGCTGGAAAAAACATAAAATCTAAAGGTAAGAAACTATCATAATGCTATAAGTTCATGTGTGTGAAGAACTTGCTTTCATTGAATTAACATTTTATGTACTATTCTTTTGGTTATCACCGATACAGCGATACTCAAGTTTCCCTGATAAGAGTTGCCTATATAACGATGATTGCCGTTGAACGGCTACCGTTAGTGCGTTGAAACTGAAATGAATGCTATTCTCCGGGTGAAAATTCGCGTTAAACTCGTAGAGAACTTGCAACCATGGGCTGAAACCTGCGTCTCAGTGTTCGCGAGGCTTTTCGAGTGCAGAGCGTTAAAATTTGCCTAATTAATCGTCGGTAATAGTCGCTGGTGACAATGTGGTACGGACCGAGCCTGCAGAGGTCTTATAAGTACATGATGTTTGCTTCAAAGATGCCGTTGCTGAGGATAGATCAGAGTGACCTGAAGTGCAAGAATGGGTGTGACTACTACGGTAACCCGCAGTGGCAGGGCTACTGCTCCAAGTGCCACCGCGAACAGATGTCCAGACAAAGGAGAGCAGGTACTATCTTATTCTTTGTTCGTAAATGTAATCTATAAGTGACAAATGTCAATATTGAAATAAAACTACAGCAATATCTACTGCAACAAGCCCAAAAATTATCAATTTTATGATTTGTTTTTTATATTTTTCTAAAGTTTATTTATATTTAGATACCTATGTATATCTTTTTGTTATTTATATAACATAAGTGAGGAGATGGTAACCTGAAGGTAAGCAGTGGCCAATAACATCTAAATTTTCTTCATTTACGTTAACACATGCTACCTCAAATCAGAAGACAACACTAGAAATAGGTAAGGTGGTGATATCACTAGATGACCGAGCCACAAATTATGAAATGTCATTTCATAAAATGTGTGTGTTTATATTTACATTCTACACTGACACATAAAAGTTATGAAAATTTTAAACAAAAGAAAAGTGAAGTGTGAATATTAAGTTGAAAGTTTTATTGTATGTATTAGGTTATAATTTATAAAAATTTGTATGTGTATTATAAATATGGGCCTTACTTGCCTGAAATAAATAAAGTAATTAAAATACCTATTTCAATTTTCCAGGATGTGATGTATGAGTCAACTATTACAACATAATGTTGTGGTATAATCACCTATAATATCTGTCAATTGTTGAACTTCACCTTCATATTTCAAAATTATCACTATTAAATTTTAGATAAAAACTCCAGTTTTAAAATAACAGCTTGATTATCAGTTAACTGATTAGGTTTAACCTGCAAGGTCACCGGTTGGGAGTTGTAAAAAACGTAGATTACATCACCTGCTGCCAAACAGTCAACGGCCTTCTGTTTGGCTTGATTGTGCAAAATTAATAAAAACAAGAGTTTATGGAAAATTAGAAAGGTTTCACATAGAATTTTGTAATTTCTATGGTTTCTAGGTAATATTAATCACTGTAAAGTAAAAAAACGGATTTATTTATGGTCACCTTGAGATGAAGACTTAATTGTCGTGACTGAGGTCATATTAACCTATTTAGTTGTTTAAAAACTGTTTCAATAGCTTCTAATTATTTCTTATTGCAAACAGAAAAAGCAACTTCAACGTCAGCAACATTGCCAAAACCTGAGCAGAAGAAACCCGAGCGTTCCCTGAAGCTGGCCTCCCACTCATCTTTTTCAAAGTTTGAAGAGAAGAGGTTTCGGCAGACAGTGACACTGAAGAAGACACTTAACTTTAATGTCTTCAAGAAGATCAGTTCAGGTAAATTTTCTTTAAATTATATGCAATACATACATACTTTTGCACCTTTTTCCAGTAGGGCTAGACAGAAACCACATTGTTCCACTTGCAATGGTCTTGATTTGACCTTTCTTTAAAATATTTCTGATAATATGTACATCTCGGTGTTACCCCCGCTCGTTTAAATTATTTGCTTCATTTCATCCTAGATTTACACATGTACTATTTTTCATAGGATATCCAACAGCAATTTTATGCTATAATGTATCCTAAAATTAACTCCACGGAATCCTGCCATAAATCTACAAATTATGGAAAAATCGTGAATTGGACCAAGTGCGAATTGGAACAATCGCATACAAACAGTTCATAACACCTACAACTCATACATTTAATGATGAGAAATAAATGTATTATCATTTTTGCGTCTTTATTATCTATGAGCACTGAAGAATGCATTTGTTATACTGCACTATGACGTAAATGGTTGCCATTGTTGATACCTTATCTAATTATTAAATTAGCATATTTCCAAAGATAAGTAATATCTAATTTAATGACCCACTTTATAGGTTTTTTTATGCTATGCAGTGACAAAGAAGTCACTTTGAGGACTTAGATGAAATGCCTCATGCCTGTAATTTATGTAAAATTCCTTATCAATTCATATACATTATGGATGTTGCAATTAGGCCACTTTAATGATAAATATTCAGTTAATTGTACATTAAATGTCATAATATACATTATCTGTTTGGGTCAATGCCTAATATCTAATTGTAAAAGTGCATTTATGTATTGCATTGACCCAACTTAAGATACTAAACAGCTTTAGATAATATAATATGTTCCATTTAAGTTTTTTGTGGTATCAGAACCTACTATTTTGATTCATTACTTATTATGATTCAGGCTTTGAAACAACTGCCTGCCTGCATCCAGTTATCCAGTAGTTTAGGGAGATAGTCTTAAACATAATTTTATTGTCAGATTCAATTAATTTATATAAAAGTCTAGTTTAATTTTGTACACGTCTTCATGCAAATAAATATTTTTATAAAATTTTCTGCACTAGCTGACGACCACGACCATCAGGCTGAGAGGAAGCCGCCGGAATTCAAAATTCCCGCCATCGTCAACGAGGACATGAAACGGGACTTCCGTATCCGGTTCCCGAATTTGTCACAGCTGGTAAATACCCATTGCATACTAGTCATACAGCCATGCCATGCTTACCGCCGCGTCGACGTAGATAGTGTTATCAAACTTTGTAACGTGTCGGATGATAATAGTTTTATTTTAAACTATAGCTTGCCATAAAGGGCGCAACTGACGAACCATATTCTAAACACAAATCCAACAAATTCAATGGCAAGTAATAGGCAAAAGGCGATTCGTAAAAAGTAATACCGGCAGAAATGATAGACCCCAGTCTATATGACCAATAAGGTTGAGCATATGTCATTAGAAAGGATTTTTCATTTTCTACAACTTTTACTATGGCGACAATTCTCGAATCGCTGTGGGAGAAAAGTTATGGTCAATTAAAAAACTTCATTTTGTAGCGGAAAATTCGGCCTATATGACCAATACCGTTGAGCTATATGTTTTTTTTTTGGAAAGGATTTTTAATTTGCTACAAGTATGGTTTCTCTCGTCAGGTGGACCGCAGTTGCCGCGCGTTCGTGAACACGTTCATAGGCGACGTGATGAAGTGCTCCAACGCCATGACCGTGGACGAGCTCTCGGAGAGAGTGCAGCGACAGTATCAGGTCGGTAGTTGTATTTTAAAAAATCGCCTTGGCGTCAATGTCTCAGTTGTGGTATTGCGCTAAGGCCACGGCTCTGCCTTGAGCACGATCCGGGATTTAACTCCGTGACCCTTCACAGGTAATTAAGTGGAGCGACAGCCATCTGACCTCCGCGACCCTGCTACCAGGGGAACCTGATCAGATTGGATCATGGTTACACATTCAGACGCCTAAATGGGCAGGTTTCATAACGATGCTTTTCATCACCCCAAGAGCGTTAGTTAGCGTTCAAATAATGTACTTAAAAGGGTCTCCGAGCGCACTCCATACAAACAAAGTTTCCTTTTCAAAATTAACCAATCAAAGCCAATGGCATTTTGTAGACGCGATATAGAAACCAATAAAAGGTTTTTAAGATTTTTATACAAATATTAAAACCCTTACAATTTTGAAACAATATATTTTCTATTTTTTCTAAAGAAAAACCGACGAGCCAAAGAAATAGATATTGGTTTCTAAATCGCGTCAACAGAATTTCATCGACTTTGATTGGTTAATGTCACTGTCACTATTTACTATACAGGGTGTAAAAAGACCGCTAGCATTAATTGAAACCCCATATTCTAACCATGAAACAGAACAACTTTCCCCAAGAAACATACCCGCGGAAATGACTTCATAATTTCGCTACCTCAAAAAAATTATTAATTGCGACGCGCAATGTACATCGTCCAGCGCACGGCTCTCGCTCACCCACGTGACCAGTGGCCATTGACCCCGCGCGGCGGCCGCTCTGGCGTTTTCTACCTAACTAGTAGGGATACCTAAGCTTGACTATTGAGTACCTACCTATCTTCTTTTTTTGCTTTAGTCTCCACGGTTCGGTCGTGTGATAGGAATTGGGAATATTCGTAATACAAACATGTTGGTTTGGTTCATCCGTTCATCCTGTCAGCTGATGACAAATGGTTCGCGCGGCGGTAGGTAGTTACTACCACAGGAACTACGTTCAATTCTCATGTTCCTAGTAGGTATTGGACTATCGATCGTGATCTTTACTGCACATATCGACAGTAGGTAGGTAGTAGGTACTGGGCTCGATTCTCGTATGATGTGAATGTCCGTAAGCAAACGTGTACGTAAGTTAGGTAGGTAGACAGCTGATCCTGTGCCTGATCATGCAAGTGCGCGCCGCGGTAAATACCTACTATGTTAAATTCTCATGTAATGTAAATGGTCGTCATACAATCATTTACCTAGGTAGGTAGAACTTTCGATCGTGAACTTTACTGCTGATATCGACGATGGGTAGGTGCTGGGTACGATTTTCGTATAATGTGAATGACCGTAAGCAAACGTCTAGGTAATGCATTAAGGTATGCATACCCCTGTGGTGTTGAACATTACCGAGTGGGAGCATGGCAGTGTTGCTGTCCCATGGGCATGGGCCCACGGGCGGCCGGTGGCGGTTGGCGCGGGCGCGACCGCTGTAGCTAGTACCTACCGCCGGGCGCGCGGCAGCGAGTAGGTAGGTAGTGAGCGCACGTGTGCAGCCGAGCGGCGCTTTACATTGCGTTCTTTTACTTACAGTGCATTTATTTCAACTTAAATTTGAACTTTGAGAGTCTATATTAATTGTGAACGATTTAGTTATCGATACTTGATATATTTTAGTACAAAAATACAACTTTTTATTTTATTTTCGATCTCGATTTCTGCCGAAACTAAGAGTTTCTGCGGGTGTGTTTCTTGGGGAAAGTTGTTCAGTTTCATGGGTAGAATATGAGGTTTCAATTAATGCTAGCGGTCTTTTTACACCCTGTATATTATAAAACAAAGTCCCACGCCACGTCTGTCTGTTCGCGATAAACTCAAAAACTACAAATTTTCATGTGGTTTTCATCGTCAGTTAAAGAATTTCTTCCCGGAGGTTTATATGTATAATAGATGCAGTTATGGAAAGCTAGTTAAAAATAAGATAAAACTTCGTTTGTATGGAGCGCGTTAGGGGGTTCATCATCACAGCCCGTAACAGTCCACTGCAGGACTTAGAGCCTCTCCCACGAAAGGGGAGGTTATTGCCATAATCTCCACACTTGGCAGGCGGGTTGGAGATCGCAGTGTTTAAATATAATAATGGAAAATGCTGCTGCCTTTTCCAGACTACGGAGACTCTTGATCTTTTGCCTCGAAAACATTAGTCGCCTTGTACGACACCCATGAATGTATTTGGTGGTTGGATAATGTAGGGGTTGGTGCTATTCTATTCTGCCGGACACCACTCGGCCAAAAGGCACAAAAGGTTATTTAATTCATAATAATGGAGTACCATCACAAAGACATAACACAAAGTCATCATCGTCGTCCTAGCGCTTATCCCGGCCTCTGCCAGGGTCCGCTTTCCTACAAATTCTCGTCCACTTCGCCCGGTCTTCGGCATCCTCGCGTCGTAAGCCGTTGGCTGTCGCATTCGCCTCAGCGATGTCAATCCATCGCTTCTTGGGTCGCCCGCGAGGCCTCTTTCTGATACCGGCAGGTTCAGGCACCTATTTCCCACTTATTCCTGGGGCTTACGCAACACGTGACCAAACCAGCGCAGGCAGGCCTCCTGGATCTTGTCCACGATATCCCTCACGCCAAGACTGCCACGGATGTATTCATTACGTACTCGATCGAGTCGTAGTCAAAACACAAAGTAATAAATATTTAATAAATAATTATTCAACAGCGCTTCATGAAGCACATGGACACGACGCCCCACTTCACGGACGTGGATTCCGACACCAAGGAGCTCCTCATGGACTTTGTGGAGAAGCACGCGATGACCTACCTGCATGAGTGAGTCTTTGTTTTTTTTTAAACGTTTGACCACCATTATACATGATGGGCGAGGATGGCACTAGTTTCTGCCTGTCTAGAAACAGCTTATTCACTCTAGCCCTGTTACAATAGTTCTTTCTGGCCGGCCCTTTCGAGTTTTGGTCCAAAATGAATGATATCCTTTGTTATCTGTTTTTAACACTGTCATCGTACGTGAGTAAACGCTTTGTACTAATGTCTTTGTGTTAATTAAAAACCGAAGTATAGAGTGCCCGAAACTAACTGCGCACGCCTGAAAATGGAACTTAATGTGGCGTAAAGAGTTTCTTTTGTCGTTGTCGTTATGACGCGCACTCTAGTTTTTTTCGCAAGATGTACGTCAGATACGTACTGTCTCATATCTAGCCTATTAAATGATAGGGGATTATTCAAACATTTTGGGGTAAATTTTGATAGAGGTTGCCAACACTGGTACTTTGAGTTTGTACCTTTCGGGTATACTCGCTTGGCTTATCCATTTGGTTCTTGATCCTAGTTCTAAACTGCTTCATATTTTTTAACCTTTTTTTTGCATAAGAAGAATAAACAATACCACAGACGAACTCCCGAAATTATAGGTCCATGTTGTTGGACACTTCTTAATGGGGATCGATTCATGGCAATGCACTATAGAGATGCTAGCTTATCTTGTACTAGTTTTGGGTATTGTTTTCTGTACATATAAATCAATAAATAAATATTTAGCATTTAAAATTAAAAACAAACGTACAAATTAAATAAAAAAGAATGTTTGTATGTACTACTTAAGTGACTAAAACAAAAAAAGCAAACAAAAAATCGGTTGTCTGTAAAGTCGGTTTACTGACGATAGTTGAACGTGACAACGTCAAGTAGGAGAGAGACAGATGTCGAACGCTGCCGAACGCGGAACGCCTCAGAGCGAGGTAACGCCGCATGAGTCATGTTTTTTCGTGCGTGCAGCCGGCTCCATCGAATTATAAGACGTCGTCACGTCAAAAAAGTAAATATTTAAATAAACACAAAACCCACCAACACAACGCGACGCAACGCGTGAGTGATGCCCCCGGGTATTACAAACGTCCATAGGCTGCGGTGACTGCAGACCGTAAGCTTGTTTGCCACCTGTGTGGTACAAACCCTAAAAACGCAAGTGGATACGCTGAGGTGCCCACGGACCTGCTATTCTGCCTTCAGAACTACACAGAATATAATAATATATAGATACAGTCTGAATGCAGATATCAATAAGATAAATTTCACTAGTATCAACAACTACCCATCTAAATAAATCTCCCCCCCCCAGCCTACCATCGGTGGTGTTCTCCCCCCTCGGCACGGAGGACGAGCGTCTGGACCGCGGCATGGCGGAGCGCATCCAGCAGCTGAGCTGGGTGGGCGAGCGGCACCTCGACACCACCATGGACAAGGGGGACCCCAATTGCAGGCATCTGCTGTATAAGGCTATCAGTGGTGAGTTGGAGTGCCGAGCGTGTTTATTTTGGGGTAGGACTCTGTCAAGCTTGAGGAGTCCGTTTGGGTGGATAATACTCATATTATTATTTAATAGACAATTTAATTTGAATTTGACATTTTTCATTTATTACGTATCTAGCTATTATTGACATTGCATATTTTGATTTATTTCCAAGTTCTTTTTTATTGTTTTAAATGGATGTGAATTTTACTATTTAATTATTTCTGCTTTAAATATTGTATGTCCGAAATGGGCAAACTGTTGAAACTCACAAATATCATTTGTAATACCTGATTGTACCTACACAGTTCAACAATAAAGTTATTCTATTCTATATTCTATTCTATATTCTATTCTATACTGCGTTATCTATTTCTGCTGCCAAGCAACAATGCTTGCGTTGTTGTGTTCCGGTTTGAAGGATAAGGTAGCCAGAGCAATTACAGGCATGAGGCATTTCACCTTAGACTCACACTGACAACGCACCAGGTTTTGCACAGGCAGACCAATATTTCGTGGGTCTTCTAAACGTCTACTATCACTGCAAAGTGAATTTTTTTTTCTACTCGATGTCTTAGGATAACCTACGGCGCCCTCACAGTTTATTATTATAGTGTAGGTGTTAGTTACGTGTTAGTTATGCAGATGGTTTTACTTACCTACATAAGACAAAGCATTTTTTTTTTGATTATTTTTAATTTTGTTTATTTTTGTCGTGTTGTGGTGTCTTGTGGCAATAAATGTTGTTATTCTTATCACCGAGAGCACCGGTGGCTACGGGTTAGTGGTTACGGAGTCTGACTCGTAAGCGAGCGGCCATGTACCAACGATTCTTTTGTGAGTTACGTACATCTAACCGATGCTCTTACGGTGAGGGAAAACATCGTGATGAAACCTGCACATTTAGGCGACTGAATGTGTAATCATGATGGTCGGGCTCCTCTGGTAGCAGGGTGACGGAGGTCAGATGGCAGTCGCTCCACTGTAATTACCTGATTTGCCAAATCCTGGATCTTGGTCAAGGCGGACACCAGGCCCTCGTGCGTGAGAGCATAACCGGGACATTAATGCCAAGTTGAGGAAATTGAGGCTTTGTTGGGGCGCGAGCACGAATGTGCTACCGTATTTTTTTTATAATTACACTATTCTTAGCCAGCCATTTGACCGCCACAAGTCACTTGTGACACTAGAAATTTTATTTTTGCTTTAGACTGTGCATGGGTTTCCCAACGTTTTGTAGATCTACTATCACTAATATGTTAAATATGTGGAATTTTTATTGTTCTCGATGACGTGGGATAACCCAACAGTCTATAACCGGGGTGTAAACGTCTCGACCGTTTCCCCCAGAGCTGCTGGGCATGGACGCGATGCGGTCGCCGGGCGGGAAGCTGCGGCGCGTGCGGCGCTGCTGCCGGCACGTGCTGGCGCTGTGCGGCGCGGCGGCCGCGGGGGCGGGCGGCGCGCCCGGGAAGCCCGCCTCCGCGGACGACCTGCTGCCCGCACTCATATTCACGGTTAGTGGGATATCACACGCCATGAAACCAAATTAAAATACATTTATTGTTGCCTTAGGATACCAGCTCACAATACGAAATACGCATATACTTTCAGCAGACAATGACAAAAGAATTCACAAATTACCTAAAACTGCCTACCCAGATACATGCCAACTGCTGTAGTGTGGTCCCCCCCTACCATCAAAAGAACCTCGCTTAGCGTATGCCGTGGCCTGAGCCACAGCGTGAGGTCCGGATTGCTGTGCCCTAAGCTCGAACTGTTAACTCAAATATAAGCGTAACGCCAATTTTGTATGGACCAGCCAAACGAGTTGTGCGCACTCGCATAACGCCGATTACAACTTAATATTTAAAATTTTTAGATTACTCTTTTTCAATGAACAAAATCACTTTTATGTACTTTTTTACGTTTTGTTATTTTTTTGGAGCAGGAGACCCAGCTTTATAAGCCCGCATTCCTTCTCCGAAGATTTGTCTGTAGCCCCGATGATGAAGAGTAACAATGTTGCAGGTGCTGAAAGCGAACCCGCCGCGGCTGGTCAGCAACATCAACTTCGTGACGCGGTTCTGCAACGCGCAGCGGCTCATGACCGGCGAAGGCGGCTACTACTTCACTAACCTGGTCAGTGTTATAGCCTCTTAGAAGCTAAGAAGGTGGCATTTTACCTCTTAGAAGCTAAGAAGGTGGACTGGCCACCAAATGTTATCAGGAAGCCAAATAAACTAAACTGTATCGACTTATTAGTTACGGAGCAAATGTTAGGGACGCCTTTCGTTGCGTAGAATTTGTCAGGTAGGACTCTGTCAAGCCCGCCTTATCTATTTCTGCCGCTAAGCAACAACGCTTGCATTGTTGTGTTCATAAGGTAGCCAGCGCGTGACCTCTGCCTGGCAGACTGGCATGTTAACCAACCGAATCGCTCAGGTCGTCAAATTAAATCGGTCTCTTGCGATATCAATTGATAGGCTTTTGATATTCAATTGCGATTAGCGACGATCACAAGATTCCGACCGTATCTTGAGTGTGTATCGACTATTGACTAAATTCGTGCATGAGATCGACATTTAAAGTGGTTTATTAATACGAAATCCCTAGAATATTCTCTTTTGTTGTCGCTTTTTGAACGGTTTGACAACCTCTGTGGTTTTCTTGGTTGGCCGGTCGTCCCGGGTTCGAATCCCGGCCGAGCATTTTAATTCTGTTACGGCCCAGACCCGTATAATAAAGATGTATTTAAAAATAGTGTAATAAAAGTATAATTATAAGTAGTTTATTAGTTATCTAACACCCATAACACAAGCTTGGCTTACTTTGGGGCTAGATCACGCAGTGTGAATTTATCCAAGCATAATTGTTTATATTTGTCGTTAATGTCCCGGTTGTGCTCTCGTGCACGAGGGCTCGGGGTCCGCCTTGGACCACGATCCAGTATTTGACAGATCAGGTAATTACAGTGGAGCGACTGCCATGTCACCTCCGTGATCCTGTTAACAAGGGAACCTGACCAGATTAGATTATGGTTACACATTCAGTTGCCTGAACGTGCAGGTTTCATCATGACATTTTCCCTCAGCGGGAATCGGTTAGTGTTTAACTAATGTACATAACTCAGAAAAGAGCCATTGGCAAATGGCGGTACTGGGGTTCGGATCCGGAGTGGTACCGCCTATCTCCGATACTACGCCGCCATTTTGATTCAATGGAGTTTAAATCAAGCGCAGCAAGACAGCTCTGGCTTCCCTATTGGATTGGGAGGTTCCTATTCGAGACCGGCGGTACGGCTGCCGAAATCTCTCGCTTACGAGTCGGACCCCTTACGTCACCGACGCTCTTAGATATCGGTTGAGGTAAAACGCCTGTCTATGCCTACTAATTAATACAACCTTGTGCCCCTTTGTCCGGCAGTGCTGCGCGGTGTCGTTCATCGAGAACCTGACGGCGGAGTCGCTGAACATGGACCGGCACGAGTTCGACTGCTACATGGCCATGCCGGCCTCTATCGGCGGCAGCTCCTGGGTACGTGCAGGGGATTGTGGGCTTTGTTTTGTGGGAGTGAGGGTACAATATTGACGACAACTGAAAAAATGTTTTTGTCCGTCATGCTTGTAGAATATATAGTAGACGACATGATAATTTTTAATTTTTTAATACTTTGACAAGTTGACATGATTAATTTAAAAAATTTTCCCTCTACCTTGTAACTACCATGTGATTACAATAAAGAAATGAATATGAATATGAAGATTATCAGAAAATATTGCAAACGTAGTTTTTCTCTTGACATAATAACGCTGATGCTGACGCGTTTTTAAGTCAATATTTGAGTTCACAGTTCAATTTTTATTCTCTCAATATCATTATTGAGTACAATAAACAGTTAAATAAATAAATAATAGTGATATTCAACCCCCTATCCTCCCAGGCCTGCGCGCTTTCTCTCTGCGGCGCGGCGCACGAGGCCGAAGAGCAGGCGGCGGCGGCGCTCGCCGTGCTGGAGCGCGCCAACGCCGTCAGTGCCAGAGCTAACACCTTGGCAGAGGAGGCGGCTACCTTCGAGGTATGGGAACCTACACATATTATCGTTTTTGTTACCACGGTTTTGTTACAAACTTTATTTATAATAATCATCTTGTTAATATCCCATGTGTGTCTCGCGCACGAGGGCCCGGGGTCCGCATTGACCGTGATACAGGATTTGGCAGATCAGATAATTACAGTGGTGCGACTGCCATCTGGGAAATTTAATCATAGTTACACACTCTGTCGCCTAACTGACAACTTTCTTTATTGAGTATGATAGTAAGAAGGAAACACAGTAACATTGTGATAGTCTTGGTTGGAGCTATGGGGTATCGAGAGTACAAGAGCATATGTCCATTACCACTTTAAGAGTGAATTCCTTAGCCACTACAGCAACATACACTCGGTGCATCTTTAGCCAAAATCAGTTTGGCTAATTAAAAATTTATTTCATGAATGCCATAAAAACCTTCTAGCAACTGCACAAGAATATGATTCTTAAGAGAGTCATGCATTATGGTCTTTTATTGCTGGCTTGCTTTCGTTTGATCTTTAATGTAAATGAGGTCTGAATAAAAGGCTTGAATTCAAGATATGAGGCTAGCGTACCTTCGAGGTACGGAGATTGTCAGTCCTGGGGCTCAGTCGTTGGTATGGGACTGGTGCTGAGTGCAGCAGACGGAAATGCGACGAAACCATCATAGTTCCCCTGTAGCAAGTGGTAGTGTCGTGTTCATCATCTCGTAACTTCTGCCCGAACCGTTGACCACTACTTTACACAATTCGTCAGATGTAAATCTTGAACGTTACTGTATTGTGGCGTGCGACATCTTGTATTTTTTCCATGTTACATTCTCGCTGACGCTATCAGCATCAGTGGTAAATTTTGCGCGAGAGGGTAGTATAGGTGTAGGTACGAGTTCCTTGTAAAAACATTATTACATTATTGTTCTCTTCCCTCAGGAACAAATAACGAATAAGGTGCAAGATGTGCTAGCCAAGACACCTTTGGAGATCACGCCACGGCGGGTGGTTCCCCGTCTCGGGAAGCAGAAAAACACCGCGCCCCTCATCGATTTGGATATCGTGGAGGAGCAGGCCACAAGAAACCAAGAAGAAGCCAAGCCGATAAGGCAAGAACTCGGTGATGCAGTGAATGCAGTGCCAGAACTAAGGACCCCAACCATCGTAGGCATAACGACAAGTGAGCCAGAGACCGAACCGAAAGAAGAGAAACTCACAATCCTCGGATTCGAAGAAATAGAAAAACCTTCGCCATCCAAGTCACCGAACCTGTTGGAACAGTCGTGGGACCTGAAACAGACTAACTCTCTAGAGCTGCTCACACCGTCCCCACTAGGATTCACTCCGTTTGACTCACGATCCATAGATGAGCTGATGACCCCCGACGAGTACGGCAGCGACCACCTAGCCCCGGGGCTCGGGAACATCAACTATGACATCGACCTGTCAGATCTCAGCGGGGATAACAGCATGGCCGACGACGCTCCCAAGCCAGAGCCAAAAGACCCATTCAGCCCAGAAGCACTGAAGAACACGTTCGACCCCTTCGCCCCACAACCTTCCACCGAACCAATGAACGAAATGGTCGCAGCCTTCGACGAATTCAGCCTCGTCGACTCGAAGACGAACTCCATCTCAGATCCGTTTGAACTTGTCCCTGCAAAAGACCCTTTCAGTCCGGTGGAAATTAAGCCGCAACACACAGTAGATCCGTTCGCACCTCATAGTTCGACCACGGATCCATTCACTGTGCCAAAGACAAGTCAACAGAGTGGTGTAGACCCATTCAGCTCTCTAGGATTTAATATAAAGTTAGGGACACAAGTAAAAGACCCATTCAGTCCACGCTCAACTGGTTCCAAGAAAACTACGGGATTTAAAATCAGTATAGAACCAAAGAAAGATACTATTGGCATGCAGCAGAGATCTGGATTGGATCCATTTGATCCAATAGCTTCAAAAGAATCAAATGCTGTCAAATATCCATTTAGCCCCGAAAAAAAAGAGGACGCATCAATTTTAGATGATAGTGGGTCTCCAACGGCTGCCTGTTTGTTGCCTTCGCCATTACAGCCCCAGACCAGTAAACCTAGTTAGGTATTAGTTGTAAATTAAGTATTTCATTTAAAATCATTCAATTTATTTGGTGCTAAAACCACATTACTTGTTTGTTTACCTTTGTTGAAGGATGTTAATAGATCTCATTTGTTAAAGGTATTTTCATGAACCCTGAAAAGTATAAATACTGGAAACTGATTATAACCAATACTAGTGCTACACTAAAATATAATAATTATTAATTTATTAAGAAAATATAATTAAAGTAATATAAATGAATGAGGTATGTCTTTAATATTAAAACAACTGAATCTTACATTACAAAATTTATTTCAACTAGAATCTTTCATAAACGTTCACCAGCTTAAGTTGAATAATAACTTTATCAAACAGTGTCGCCAACTGATTCCAGGATAATTTAAGACTCAATGCAAATAGGTTTAAAAGGAATGAGCAACTGCTTTCTCAACCCTTGATAAAGTAAGAAGATTTACCAATAAGTTGGAGACACTTTACGACAGGTAACTTACAAGCTTGCATAAAGTAGTGAAATACAAATTGAAGTACATCATACAGAAAATAGGTCAATTACAACTATAATTAAGTAACATGGGTTTTATGTTGATCATATAAATAAATCAGTAATCTAAACTAATCATACACACCTAATTGAATATGTAACAAAGGCCTAAATTAAATTGCTTGTTTCGACTTAAATATGCAGGATAAGTTTAATTTATTTTTGGATAAATTCTCTTTCTCCTAAACCTAATGTTATTTATTGCTCAGTCTGTGTGAAGGGATCTGAGACATGATACAGATTTGTATTTTCACACTACTCCACAACCTGTTGCTACAAGAATAAGAGGTGCCGGTTGGGGCACTCGGCCATATCGACATGAACTGTACTAACTATGCTCACTCTCTGTCAACACACTAATAATAACATTTATAAAGCAAAATCACAATTGCTCAAATTCCTTAACACCCAAAGTTTCATGCATATATACAAAACATTAAAATGTTAGTTACAAAATATTTGTTCACTGTTTGGAATAAAATAATCACTTTTCCCTCAGTAAGAGGCAATAATTTAATGTATTTAAACTCTCTTACATTTCACAAGGCATTCACTTGAAGAATTTCAGATTTCCTTCCACTACTTATCTCTAAAAAAGATGAACACACTTACACAATTGTAGAAATCAAAGAAAAAACAATATTTTTTGGCTTACTTTGATGATTCTTGATTAAAATTAACAATAAAAAACATGTCAATTGAATATAAAATGATCAATTCATACTGTAGCTATAAGAATAGATACAAATCCTTATTTTGCAAATAGGTACATCAGTTTTAATGTCTTATCTCTTAATTTACTGTTGGTGTCAATTTATTGACATTGCAATAGTATATATTTTTAGTCAATGAATTAAGTCCATTCAATTATTATTATTTATAAGTGAATGCAGCAATGATTAGGCAATCGAGATTGTGACATTAATTCCAAGGTTCCCATTGTCAGCAAATAGTTGAGCAAGGGAAGTGTCAAACACCAAACAGTCGGAATTCATGATCGCTGAAGATACACCTTCGTGTATGGATCTTGGCATGGCCTCCCAGGTCAGGCGTCGGCGATGTCCATTCAGCTCCAACCGGTATGCAAAGTTCTCTGCTTCCTTCCGGGAGCCTATAAGCTGTACTATAGCAAAAAACTGTTGATGTCCATCAAATTTTTCCTGTTTCTCGAGTACTAGCATGAAGTGATGGTTGAAGCAGGACTGCATCATTACCCAGTCCACTGCTCCAGGAAGGTTAATGTCAGTAGCCAGAAACACTATATCCTCTCCTTGTAGAGTAGTAATGCTTTTGTGTGACATCATCAGGTGTGGCATGACTTGATCCAGCCCACCTTGCCACTTGCATGATGCGCCTGGGCATGGGCACGAATAAGGTCTGAACTCGCAGGCTTCCTCATGCTCAGCTTTTTCAGTGTGCACGAGAGTGACGGTGCACCCTGTGTTCGAATGTTTGCATGGGAACATAACGTTACTGGCTACCTTTTCCATGGCAAGGTTGCGTATGTTGCCGAGTGGGCCGCGACACGTCGGGCAGCAAGACAGCTTAGGGCGGCAACTCGAGCAGACCAGGTGTCCACTCTGGCACTGCAGAATAGGGGGCAGGACATAATCGAAGCACACGGGGCACTCGAACAACGAAGCCAGGTCAGCGGACATGGTTGCGGCAGGCACGCTTACGAGAGCAGGCACTCCGGGCACAGAACAACTGGAACCGCTAGTTCCACGCCGCTTGTTGTTTGTGCTCATGGCACTCACACGCACATCAAACGCGATCTGCGACTAACCAGTCACTTCACACGTACGATCACAACACTCACTAAAATTAACGATATCTAACTCATTTGTAGCCTTCTATTGTGCACATTTTTCCGTCTCGTACTGACGTTGAAGAAAGATTCCATCACAACTCTGGGGGCCAATGTTGTAGTTTACACAATCGTAGATGTGATCTATTTTCCATGGGATTTTTGAGGACGATCCGTGAATAATGCCGTCACTTCCACTTAATCTAATTTATAGTAAGATGTGACTTCCGTGTTATTTTAACGAAATCAATAATAATTTTACTGCGATGCAAATGAATGTTCTAGTTTTACACAAAAGGACGAAATTCGTCGAATAAATTTTCAATGACGACAAACCAACCAATCGAAAACCAAATGACAGGGACTGATCATCACTCACTTTTTTACTTTTTATTTCTTGAAAGGTAAGGCAACGGGAGTAAACTCTATACAGCCATGTCTTTATAGTGTCTGTTTAGATCAATAAATGATTATGAATCTTGCTATACCGTTTTTTCATCTCTTGGAATAAGTCGACGGAAAATGACGCGCGTAATGTTTTGAACGTTCGACATGTTGCTGAAGTTCCATTAAGCGTACCACATGCCCGCCGAAACTTTCGGTGAAACTTTTGCCGGGACTTGGTCGACCCTCTACATTCTCGCCTATTAGGGATGTGGTGGGTGTAAAAACGTGTCGAAATAATATTGATTAATCGGTGTAATATCGCTAATCTGCTGTAAACAGGATCACAGAGGTGATGGCAGCTGCTCTACTGTAATTACTTGATCTACTAATATCCTGGATCATGGTCTAGTGTACCCCGAACTTGTTACGGAAAAAAGCACTAGGGATATAAATATAAAATCGTTCGAATCGAGACGACAACAACCCATCTCTACTTAGTATATGAAATAGGCGAGACATGTCAAACATGCACGGGACTACACGAATGTAGGCGAATACTCCCTCTACATTCTCGGGTTCCCGCGGAACTGTCCACATGTGGAGTGCGCTTTGGACCTGACGTTGTTTTTGAAACATCGGTGTAAATTATTATAAATAAAATTTAAATCAAACCATTTAAAATACCTGGATTATCTTTACACTGGTAAGTAAACATTCGTGGTCGCGGCGATCGGGAATCAATTTTAGAAATTGTGACAAAAATATACATCGTAATAGAGTGAATTTGCAATAATTGAAATGCTTTACCTTAAAACAACATGCGATAGATTTAGATTAGAGATAGATTTAAAATTATTGGCAAATTGAGCAATATTTCGGTGTCTCAATAGGAACGAAAATATTTCGATGCTAACAGGGTCGGACTTAGTATTTATTGTATAGAATTTTAATACTCAAATTTTGTAAATAGCGGTCCACAATTTTACATGTATTAGGGTTTCATACCAAAAATATTCCTAAATGACATTTTAAATGTTCAGACATTTTATGAAACAACAGATTAATCGCGTATTTACGTTTATTTTATTTGTTTTTCTAGGTTTCCTAAAGACCAGACATGGTGATGTCTGGGTTGCAAATTGGAAGTGCTGCGTTGTAAACATTATGAAGAACAAGATAATGATTAGATGCAAGTCCCTTCTGTCCTGGTGCACCATCATTTTATGAATTTTTACCTAAATTAAAGAATATGCTGCCTGTTTAATATATTAATGTACCTATCCTTGTCATTATTATTCTTTTTTTCATGACTATGTTCTCTAGAGGACATCATATTCAATTTATTGTAAAGTCACATAGGCCTACGTGTGGACAATGAATACGCTTCTCACGATAAGTAAGTAGGTAACTTCTTAGTTTAGAAGTTATGAGGCAACAAATAAACATTCATATTGGTCAAAATCATAACCCTCCTTTTTGCAAAAGCAAGCACTGCCGATTTACGGTATGTAGGATCGAGAGATCGAAAAGACGGTGGTAGGTATCAGGGCGTGGGTTTGATTTACTAGACACCTTACCTTTTAATATAATGACAATATTAAATAAAAAGACAAGTTTACAAAATGAAGTCGTCCGGAGCGGAATACCCACAAGTCAGATTTGTTTGTGTTCGTTACTAGTAGAAAGTCGTAGCGAAATATAACTTATCTGCAGATGGGCTGCCTTGTTCCGTCCCTGCGTTTGCATTAGTGTGTGTGTTATAGAGATGTGTGACATTTTGTCTCGTATTTCAACTCAGATTGTACTCTCTTCTTCTTTTTATAAAATAAATTCTTTATGCTTAAAATACACTTATTGAAAGTCTTCCCATTGCAGTAGGAATTAACCGTTGCATTACGCATTTTTCGACCTGCAGAGGGCTTTCGACAGTGTCCCTCGGGAGATAATCTGGTGGGCTCAGAGAGCAAAGTCTGTGCCCGAGGCGTACATTTGTATTATACGAGACATGTATGCCAATACTGGAGCTGTCGTCAAAACCTTTCGTAGGCCATACTAATCTCTTCCCGATTACTGTAGGTGTTCACCAGGGTTCTGTGCTGAGCCCTTGCTTGTTGTGTATTGTGCTCGATGCCATCTCAGCGGAAATTCAGGACATGCCTCCTTGGCTTATGAAGTACGCTGACGACATTGTACTGGTGAGCAAGCTTAGGCAGGACCTTGAGACAAGGGTAAACATGTAGAAGGATGTGCTAGTAAACGGTCGTTTGAAGCTTAATGTCGCCAAAACAGAGTATATGGCCAGCTGCAGCGCGGATCCTGAAACCATCCGTATAGGTTACGAAGCTGTCAATAGAACAGATAAATCCAATACCTCGGATTCGTGATGCACATCAGTCATCTGTGACCCTAAAATCCCTACCAAGCTGAAAGGGCTTATCCACAAGAGTATAATTTGACCTATGATGCTCTATGGCTGCGACATTGCCAGCGCTGACGAAACATGTTCGCGAACTTCACGCCAATGAAATGAAAATGCTGCGGTGGATGTGCGGAGTTACGCGGCTCGATTGGGTACGTAATGAATACCTACATCCGTGGCAGCCTTGACGTGAGGGATATCGCTGACAAGGTCGAGGAGGCTCGCCTGCGCTGGTCTGGTCACGTGTTGCGTAAGGCTCAGGGATACGTGGTGCCTGCACCTGCCGGTATTTGGCAAGAGGCTACGTGGGCGACCCAAGAAGCGATGGATTGACACCGCTGAGTCGAATGCGAGAGCCAATGGCTTACGAGGCGAGGATGCCGAAGACCGGGCGGAGTGGAGAAGAATGGGTAGGAAAGCGGATGGGTAGGAGGCCGGGATAAAAGCTAGGACAATGATGATGACACTTATTGAAAGTCTTAGGTTACATATATATTCATAGGCATTTTTACAAATATAAATTAATATTAATTAATTAATTTCTTTTTAGAAATAAGCAGCGCGTGTTGTGTCTTGTATAACTACTCTTATAATTCTCTGTTTATCATTGTTGTGTACAATAAACTGTTAAATCGAAATAAATAGAATAAAAAAATACCTAAACACTGGGGGCTTACCATGGGGTCTTATAGTAGGGGGTGGTACCGCCAATTTGATCCCATCCTGTGGAATGTCGTCACAGAATTCGTACCGCTGAACTCAGTATCGGTCAGAGTGAACGAAATGAATGGGGAGTTGGGGAATATAATAGTAACGATCAGTTTCTCACTTTGATTTTGAAACATTGAACTTTTTAAATTGAATAAATTGCTAGAATTGTACTTTATAACAGAATATTTTTAAATTATTTTCGTACTTTGTTATTTTTAGTGCAACTTAAGTATTCTGTGCAATGTTATAAATCGAGATCAAACAAAAACTATAAGGCTTGATAATTATATTGGTAAAACGGAACATAAAATTTACTCCCATGGAGATAGAGTATAACCAACTTTATGTCATTCAAAATCGTACATTTTAGTCCATTTCACGGGGTAGAGCATATCCGAATCACATGTTGTGATTGTGACGTTAATCCACATGGTGAGATCAAAATGGCGGCGTGCCATCAGTGATCGGCGGGACCGCTGCTGCGTTTATACTGCGCTGAACTTGGATGATTTTTAAAAAGTTTATGGTACGGCCCCTGTTTAGGTCCCGCTGTAATAGCTCGTGGAAGCCCCAATAAGAGTTCGTATTAAAAATTTCGATGATGACGATGCGCTTCTATATTTAGCAATGATCATTCCACAAACATGGGAGGTCCTTATAAAGTTCTAATAATTCAATAGAAATAAGACGTTTGTTTGCCCATTACAAACCCATCGAACTAGCCGGACAGCCGTAAGCATCAAATAAGGTAAGTATTTAATATGTGTTTTATTTTCAGGTAATACACCGTTATTAAATCTCTGACCGTTATTTGAAGCTTACTAGTTTGAGACGTGTTTGTTATCGCCTGGTGATGAGGACGCCAAGGTGAAGGTTCAGTACCTAAATATATGTAGGTATACTGTAGGTATGTAAGTATAGAGGTACCTAGATTACGAGTAGGTATGTAAAATGCTTTGATTTCCATAGGTAAGTAAATATAAGGTTATAAACTTTTCACGGAATTAATGAGTAAATATACTTAACTAAAAGGGTGATGAGCATATTATTTTCAAACAGGATCAAGCAAATAATTCAATGTTAGTTAGTCAATAATTCCATAATGAAGTAATACATTCAATGGGACATAAAAAATATTTGTTATTTACTTCTTTATTCCCTTAATTAACTGGGCTAAACAAGCTTGTAACCTTATTAATATTGGCAGGAGTTTGCATTATCTCCCGTCGGTAGAAATAGGCCAAAGTATAACCCGACCTCCAGTTATCACGAGACAATATCTCGTCGACTGGGACCCAGGGGCTCCCAGGGGTAAACGAAATCCCTACTTTTGTTAGTAGGGTTTCGATCCACCCGGCTATTGCTGTGCGTAAAGCTCCTTTAAGGTGACCCCTGGTAGTTATAAAAAGACATGCAGATTTGGCCTGACTGTCTATAGTTAGCGTTGTCGGGTTTCGAACCAAATATTGGCCATATTATTACGCTGTTATCTCAATATGTGTTAAGATTTCAATATATGTTTGACGAGAGTGTGGGAACTCAAGGACTCCGTACTTTCTGCATTACATAAAGTAGCCTCTACAGACTTATGTAAAAGTATTGTGTTATAAGACAATCCGTGTAAGACAGCGAAAAATGAACTAGGATAGGGCCGGTTGAAATTTGCGGATCCACTGAAGATTTCGTAGCCCAATTCAGCCATCTTTTCCATGCTACATGTTAAGTCTTGCCTGTAAATGCACACCAAGATGCCTGCAACAACTTTTTCTGATTTTAGCTTCATCCTGTCAAACTCCTTGACCACATTTCCAGACCTCCAGAGTGAGCATTAGCTGAACTCTGGATAGAGGAAGGTTGGTCGCTGTGTCTATGAGTTCAGATGTACGCACGCGCGAAAACGCAATCTGCCTCTTGGGATGACAAAACTTTCAAGGTTGAGCATGCCAATCGCACTCTGTTAGTCTTTATCATCGTGGACACTTTGTTGGTGATGTTCACAATTTTGTCTGTTCTTAGAGCTTTCTGATTTGTCCAAGGGTCCCAGCATATTCCTAAAAATGCTATATTTTTTTGTGGAATGGCAATCGACTTGTCGTAATTTATTTGCCATCCTAGATATTGCAGGTGATGCAACAGTAACTGAACATGCTCTTGTAACGTCTGCTTGTCTTGGTGGACCAGGAATTCGTCCAAGTAAACGATTATTCATAGGCCTTGATCTCGCAGACTTCTTGGTATCCGATTGGTTATGGAAGCAAAAACTTTCGGAGCTGTGCAGAGACCGAACGGGAGACTTGTCATCTGCAACAGCTCCCCTTTGTAGACAAGGCGTAGAAACCGGCAGTGAGCCGCGGCCACTGGTAAATGAAAATAGGCCTGAGACAGGTCAATCTTGCATAAGCAATCCCCTGATAGGAGGAAACCCGGGATACTCGATATATTTATTAGTCTGAATGGCTCCGTGAGTACATAATCCTTTAACCTTTTTAAATTGAAAATTGAGCGAACGGAACCCTCGCTTTTCGGCACCAGAAACATTGTTGAAATAAACCTTGGGGAGCGCTGAACTGTCTCCAATACTCCTTGATTTTTCAACTGAGTTACTACAATCGATATTGCTTGGAATTCTGCTGTGCAATGTGGGCCTTTCTTCAGATTTAGTATGATTAAAGGAGGTTTTTGAAGAACGGGTATGCGATAGCCTTTTATTATTTTCAACAAGAAATTCGGTTCTCCTATGTTTTTCCATTGCCTGTGGAATTGTTGCAAGCAACCCGCCCTGAACGGTCCCTAGTCAATATTTTCGCTTTTTTTGCTGCCCGAGTTAAGTCTCTGCGGGCAGCCCGGCCCGTTTTCTGCTGCCTTTGTTCAGGTAATGGGCATTGCTGGGACCTTGATGACCACCACGTTGGCGAAATGACCCCCTTGTGCTATACGCCGTGCGACGGTGAGCACTATTATTATGATTTTCAAATCCCTGCGAGGGTCGGTTGTTACAACAACCCTGCGAGGGTTGATTGTAATGGCTGTAATTAGGATAATGCGCTGGAGCGCAGCATCCGTAGCTAGTACCCTGCGAGGGTCCATCATCACTAGTCGATCCCTGCGGGGGGTGACAATAAACCATCTGTACCGTTTCTGCTCTGTGCCCACTAATAACTTGAAGTAATCAGAGGATACTTTAGAGTATTCTCGTTTAAAAAATAACTCCATCATCTTTTCACGTAAACTGTCATTACTCAAGTTTTCACCTTCACGAGTCCATGCCAGAAGCTCTTACAAACAAGACTGAAGAGCGTCTCGTTGTTTGAGGACACAGAGAGTGTTTATGAAGATTCAAAGCGAGGTATTTATGAATAGCACCTATACTACGTCAGTTGACGTAATCCCGTACGCCCCCCCTTTTTTTTATTACTACGTCGAGGACAACGGTGGCGACGATTTGAGGGCTTTATCTTTTTGTGTCTATTATTGCTCAACGAGCTTGAGCTTAAGCTTGAGCTCGAGGATGAACTACTCAATGACACTGAACTACGACTAGTACTGGATTTGGTTAATTACAGTCCTGGAATGTTACGTTTCTTAGCTTTTGAAGCACCCCGCAACCACACCATCATCAATTGGATTGCTAGATTTATCCATCTACACCCAAATAAAACATTTTAACAACTAAAAATAATGTGGGTAGGTGCCACACAATGAAAAAAGAAAGGACTATATTAATCAGCTGTAAATTAATAACACAAGTGATACAAACCGAATGGCAGCTCCGTTAAAAATTAAAAATTTGAAAACCTAAGACTATTTTCGTATCGAAAAAGAAAAAATAAATATGTAGGTAAGTTTAGACACTGTAGTAGGTTCACAAAAATGTTAATATATAAACCGCGGCTCCTCAGCCCGGTCGCGGCTGCCTGGTGGGGATCGTCAAGCGGGGGTGATGAGCGGGACAGAGATATAAATGGAAAGAGAAAGGCGAAGCGGAGACGGAAAACAGATAGGGGCCTATCTCAAACTACTAAGCTTCAAATAACGGTCAGGGATTTAATGCTTTATTATCTTATAGATTTGTAACATTTTATTCGGGACATTTAAATCAGAGGGCTTAGTGTGTTAACTAAAGTTAACTTCGATTTGTATGACTGCAGATAAGCGCCTCTAGCGGCAGTAATATGAAGCTTAATTTTCGAGTGCAAGTTTTGTAAGTTTACTTTGTCGATGAGGAGTATCGAGAATTATTCAAAATCGAACGCGTAAACGTTAGACATGCGAGCGTGAGTTACGTATTCCACATGTCCGCCGAAACTTTCGGCGAAACTTTGGCCGGGACTTTGGTCGACCCTCTACATTCTCGCCTATTAGGGATGTGGCGGGTGTCAAAACGCGTCTAATTTGCTGTAAACAGGGTCACAGAGGTGATGGCAGCTGCTCTACTGTAATTACTGGATCTACTAATATCCTAGATCATGGTCAAGTGTACCCCGAACCTTTTACGGGAAAAAACGCTAGGAATATAAACATAAACATGTCATATAGTTTTGTAAAAATCTTGTGTACAATAAATGGTTAAATAATAAATAAATAATAAAATCGATCGAATCGAGACGTCAACAAATTATCTCTACTTAGTCTATGAAATAGGCGAGACATTCCAAACATGCACGGGACTACACAAATGTAGGCGAATACTCCCTCTACATTCTCGTGTTCCCGCGGAACTGTCCACATGTGGAGTGCGCTTTACGCTGTAGTAAAGTTACTCGATTCGTTTCGTGCAACTCACACTAAGCCGTCAAAGGGCTGAGTGTAAGTTTTGCTTCGAATTTACTTTATTTATTTATTTATTAAATCTTCATGCACAAAATAGTACAGTACTTTACTATCGCGTTTGCGTTTTCGTCGAAATTAGTATGAAGAAAAAAGCTTAATTTACGTAATTTTCACGTAAACGCAAACGCGATAGTAAAGTAAAATCGAAGCGAAACTCACACTAAGCCCTCTGTCCTGTGAACAAAAAAACACTAATAAATAACACAGGCGTAACACCGCCTCATGGCCGATTGCTGGCAAATATGTTTCGAAGAATGATCGATCAGTTAAAAGAAAATCTGCTTTGCCGTTTACTTTGCGAATTGCGCGCTCGCTTCGGGAGTGTTTTTATGGCGCCATAATCATCCTGGCGAAAATCTGGATTGCGCTTTCGCGTTGTCCTCCTTATTACTTCTTCTTGTCCACTTCGCTCACGCCGGAGCGGATGCGGTGCCGGCCTTTGAAGTAACTGAGGTCTTAGTGTGAGTTTCGCTTCGAATTTACTTCACTATCGCGTTTGCGTTTTCGTCAAAATTAGTGTGAAGAAAAAACTTCATTTACGTACCACTAGGCGGCGCTATGGCCGTGTGGTGTCCGGCAGAGTAGAATAGCACCAACCCCTTACATTCATGGGTGTCGTACAAGGCGACTAATGTTTTCGAGGCAAAAGATCAAGAGTTTCCGTAGTCTGGATAATGGGCAGCAGCATTTTCCATTATTATATTTAAACACTGCGATCTCCAACCCGCCTGCCAAGCGTGGAGATAATGGCAATAACCTCCCCTTTCGTGGGAGAGGCCCTAAGTCCTGCAGTGGACTGTTACGGGCTGTGATGATGAGACGGTGCCATACATTTTTTCATACTTATTTTCACGTAAACGCAAACGCGAAAGTAAAGTAAATTCGAAGCGAAACTCACACTAAGCCCTCTGTAGACATGCTTTTTGAAGAACCGCATGTTGTAAAAAACCGCAAATCGATGTACAGAATAGCTGTTTGGTACACGGGTACTTTAGGTTAAAACAATCATTTTGAGCGGTAGGTCTTAAAAATATTCCCATGGGGAGAAGTGATAACGTCATCAATATTTTATGTGAATAAAAAATTTTATTTTTTGAAACCCGTCATGTTTGTTATTAAATAAAAGGGCTTCATGTTCCGGTTCTAAAAATATACTACAACATTACTATGCGGCCGCCGGTTTTCTCAAAATCCAAGAAAAAATTTCATAACCAAAGTTTGGGCTCATCCAGGTAGGAGACGGCTTAGTAATTTTTTCTAAAACATACGCCCAATGTTTTTTTATTAAAAAATAAACTCATATCTAACGTCGAGAATGCGATTTTAAACATATTAACATATTATCATTTTATTTAAAGTTTAAAATTCAGAATTTTTTGAAACTGATAGATAGATATCTGTACTATACGTAGTACAGTTAGATAAGTTTCACGGGGGTACTAAACGGCTATCCTGTACATCGATTTGCGGTTTTCTATCAATATTTGTTGCGTACACCGTCCACTAACCCTTGGGACTACCTTTAGCTCCTAGACATACTACGTCGGTGTGTATCTTTAGCGCGATATAAAATACCAGCAGCGCCATCTCTCGACTAAGTTAAGTTACTGCGCAACTCAAGGTAAGCGCTATACTATTCGTAAAATGCACGGTGTACGAAAAAAGGTACTGACAAGAGTAATTGCCAAGGGATTATAGGGCATATTGACGGCTCGTCATGGCTTCTTAGTATTTGATTTTATAACAATGTTTGCCTATACAGAGCTTGCCATCCCATCTAAAAATAGTCGCGTAGGTACTGTGCGGTTTCAGAGCTATGTATGAGGTATTGTGTAAAAAAAGGTAGAGATAAGAGTTGTTGCCAAGGGATATATACTTACTCAAAACTAGTGGTAATAGTATAGGGCCTATACTCTGATCAAGTCAGTAAAGTGTACTTTTATCGAATTTTGCTTTTTTATAATACAGAGAGGCAATCGAGCAAGCAGGTCTAATGATGGTAAGTGATCACGACAGTCCATGAATGGCAACATCAGGATGGTCGCTAAAAGAGGTCTCTTGATGGTAAGTGATCAAGTACGACAGTCTATAGATGGAAACACAAGGATAGTCGCTAAAAGAAGTCTCCTGATGGTAAGTGATCAAGCACGACAGTCCATGTATGGCAACACCAGGATGGTCGTTTAATAGAGAGGTCTCCTGATGGTTAGTGATCACGACAGTCCATGGATGGCAACACCAGGAGCGCGAATGCGTTGCTGGCCTAGGGTTGGGTTGTGGGGGTTTGGGTGATAGGTAACTCTACTTCTACTATAAATGAATTAAAAAATTTAACATAAGTAGGTAGGTATAGTGTTATGTTTGTAGCTATCCTTGGCAGTCGCTCCGGTGTAATTGCGTGATCTGCCAAATTCTGGATCATGGTCAAGGCGGACCCCGGGCTCTCGAGAGAACAATCGGGACATGAATGCCAAGTTGATTTTTTTTTATTATCCTTGGCAGTTAAAAAGATCGAAAATGTTTAAAAGCCGCTCCCCATTTTCTTGAAGGATGGTAGATGGAATGAATATGTGGCATGTGTGTTAGGTAAAACCAAGTAGTAGGTACACCAAACTTGACATATTTAGTAAAATTTTAAGAATTACTTTATTGCAGGTAAAAAGTCTGATAAATATTAGATACTGTTATCTATAAATATAGATATGTATTTAGATTGCATTTCTTTATAGAGTTTATATATTAGAGTTCAAATGTGTAAAATATCTAATATTTTGAGTTTAAATGGCTAAAATGAAATACTTCCATTCGTTTTCCTAAAAAAATATAAATGAAATAGGTAAATAAACCTGCCTGTATCATGATAGTAGGCCACCAGGAGACCCACGAATCGGTGGATTGTAATAGCCAAGTCGGATCATCGGATGCGAGAGCCAAGGGCTACGAAGCGATAATGACGAAGACCGGGCGTAGTTTCTCAGCTTGTGGACCTTAGCAGAAGTCGGGATTGAGCGCTAGGACGACGAACATTTAGAACACGGAATGAAAAATAGTTAAAAATATTAATATTGAAATATTTTTTTGGACTTGGGCTTGTAGTGTTGTCGTAAGTGATAAGTAAAAATAGGTAGTTGATCTAAGATTGAACTGTATTTTAATATTAGGTATAAAACAGTCCAAATGTAAGTTAAAGACAAAGAAATCCTAAGCGATAAGAGCGAAGATAATTCCATCTCACAATAAAACTGAATCACATTGTCCGATACCGGCAAAGGTGTTTATCTTATTCGTCCTAAACACGCGACGGCGAGCGACAGTCTCGCAGTCACTGGCTGAAAAAGCGCATAACTTCTCCTTGGTAGTTCGAGGAAAGCGTCGTCCACGCACGCACGCGCGAACGCCGCTGGCGGGAAAACTGTTTGAAAAAAGAAAATAATACAAATTGTTGACCAAGTGATACGCACGGCTTGTTTGTTGTGGATTTTGTTAAAAGTGAAGTGATTTTTGGTTTACGCAATTTGTGTTGATTAACTGAACGGATTTGGATTTTGGGGACAGTTTTGTGGATGTTCTATAGGTAAGTCCTAATGTTGGTTTCATTTAGTACTAGATACTAAGTTTTTCTCAATTTTTATTTATATATAACTACTTCATGTAAATTCCAAGTATAGCATACCTGAGTGCTAGAGTCAATCAGTTATAAATAAGTAGCTATTACTAGGCTATCTTTGTTTAATTGCAAAAGTATGTAAAGTTAAATAGGAAAAAGAATTGTTATAAATCTAATAAACTGTTTATGACTCAGGCTCATGATAACTTTAAATATGCATGTAGGTGTGATACCAATGATACTAACATCGTTTATTAGTTTTGTGGTTAAACTCATCATGAATAATACACTGACAAGCAAAAATAACTCATATAACAGATATTTTCTAAACAGCTCATGATAGCTCTATAGAGTCAAAGGAACATTGGAAATTTCATTCCTTTAAAATAAAAAATTGTTGAAGACATTTAGGTATTCAGCTTACATTTCGCCGTGTCCCAGTGCTCGCCAAAAATTTAAAAAAGAAAGTGTTGCATAATGAATCAAAAGTTATTTATCGATACGGCTGTAATGAAAATAGTATGAGAAATGAGAATCGAAAAGTAATTTAAAAAAAATTTATAGACTGACGTGAAAAAAGTGTATTCTTAAACAATCGTTTTCGAATATGTAATTGGAACATTACGCTATGAGTGTAGATACAATTATTTTTTAAATATACTTGTTGTTCTATTAAGTAGTCTTCACTAGTTTATAAAATATCGTCGTGATCCGTCCGTGATCCAAGATATTTAACACAGTTTTGCGGTAACTATTCCGAAAATAGGTATCTATATAGTATAACAACGTTATCAGGGTTGCGCCCAGGGCACAGCACGGTCACTGCTGTTACAAGGTCTCTGATGATATACGCCATGGTATGTTAAATCAGAAAGTACGGTTACTTTCCGCCGCTCTTTTCATTTCAGCAACGCGTTTAATACTGTCGATTTCGAAATACTTATAGCTATGCTGAGATCTTTAAAAGTATCCGATCTTGAAATTTATTGGTTTGTCAGCTATTTGTTCGAGCGGCAGCAGTGTATATGCAAGTGCAGCAGTGTATAGTGTCCTTTTCCCTCTCCTCTTCTCCATCTTTATTAATTTCCTCACCACTCTCCTAAAGTGCTCTTTTCACCATTATGCAGACTCTCCTGTCAGGCATCTATGGACGAGGCTGACTCTGCGGTTGCGGCTCTTAATGTGGATCTGGAAATAGTTCTACATTGGAGCCAATCCCATGGAGGTTTAGTAAATCCCAGCAAGTCCCAAGCCTTCATTATCGGAGGATCTAGACAGGTGTGCTGGTTGGAGTTTGATAAGCTTTCACTTGTGAATTTCAATGGCACTGGCCTACCGTACAGCAAGGTTGATAAAAACCTTAGAGTGCATTTTAATTGCACCTTGTCCTGGGCTAGCCATGTCACGGAGGTGAGAAGAGAAATTTACGCTGCTGCAGGCTCACTCAGGAGGTGAAAGAACCTGACCATACTACTGCCGATACTGGATTACGCTGACGTCTGTTTTCTCGACATGAACGAGGTTCTCTTGAATAAACTCCAACGTTTGCAAAATCTCTGTGTTGTTTTGTGTTCGGTCTGCGCAAGTTCGACCATGTTTCGGAATACCGACGTAAGTTTCGTTGGCTTCCTATCCGGCTTCGACGGGATGAGCTCCTGTATAACGTCTTGCACGATCCCCGGTCTCGTGCTTATCTCCGAGAGCACTTTCGCTACCTAGGAGACGACCATGACCGTGCGCTACGGTCTGCTTCGGACCACATTCTGTCGGCCCCGTTCACGCGTTTCGGGTACTACTACGCCTCGTTTACGGTAAGGGCAACTCGAATGATCTGCCGAGGGAGTTCAGACAGTCTGAGTCATTGACTAGTTTTAAGCCAAAACTCCGTAAATATCTTTTAGCGAAAGATTTGTGAAACTTAATTTTAGTATACATAAGTACGATTATGTCATATTATTGTCTGTTTCTCCCCGCCTAGCTCCCGTTTCGTGGGAGAGGCCCTAAGTCCTAAAGTGGACTGTATTGATTAAATTAGGAACTAATTTTGTTAAATCAGAAATAGATTCAGATTCATTTATTGCCTAAATTGAATACAAGTACATTTATATACCTAGCAATAAATACAGATAAAAATGTGCATTCATTTAGGGTTCGTCAATATAATTAATTGAAACAAAATACCGATGACTCTTCTGAGTTATGCCCATTCTTCCACAGTTATTAAAAAATCGTGATGAAACCTGCACATTCAGGTGACTGAATGTGTAACCATGACCCAATCTGATCAGGTTGCCCTGTTAACAGTGTCACGGAGGTCAGACGGCAGACGCTAAACTGTTATTAATTGATCTGTCAAATCCTGGATCATAGTCAAAGCAGATCCCGGGCCCTCGCGCGCGATCACAACCGGTACATGAAAGCCAATATGACTAGGTATATTAGAGACCAGCTTGTACAGACTGCCGTATAAGAATGAATTTCTTGCTCTATCTAGTAAAGTAGAGATAAGGTAGACTTAGAAATCAATATAGTAGATCCGCACAGTAAATTAATACCAGTAACGTATATCGGTCATAAAAAGGTACACATCGAAGTTAAAAACACTTCATAAAAAGCAAACACTCCAGTGCATGTTTGCTTGTCGACCACTCGATGCGTTTTATATATTTAAACGATATTTTTATTTGTAAACTAGTTGCTTCACTTTATAATAGTTTAAGAGCAAAGAAGGTGTTGGAAGTTACCTTTTATAACGATCACCTACAATAAAGCATCGATAATCTACAACAGTGGAATCGTTTTATAATCTATACATAGTATAAAACAAAGTCGCTTCCCGCCGTCTGTCCCTATGTATCTATGTACACTTAGATCTTTTAAACGCAACAGATTTTAATGCGGTTTCCAACAATAGATAGACCGATTCAAGAGGAAGGTTTATAAGCATTAAATAATGATAGGTAGGTAAAGTAGGTGTATGCGAACGAAGTCGCGCCGGATTCACTAGTTTTATTATGATTTCTAGTGGATCCGGTGCGGTTAAAATCCGTTGCGTAGTTTAAAAGATCTAGGCGTACATAAGTAGGTACATAGGGATAGACGGCGGGAAGCGTCTTCGATTTATACTATGAATAGAAGTCATTTTGCTATCGTTTTGATATGACAAGCGCGGACGTCCATGACAATATAGGAGTTGCCGATATCCGTACCGCATTTTATTATAATTGGCCGTGTGGTGTCCGGCAGAGTAGATTAGCACCAACCCCTTACACTCGTGGGTGTCGACGAGGCGACTAACGTTTCCGAGACAAAAGATCTAGAGTCTCCGTAAACTGGACAATGGGCAGCAGCGTTTTCCATTATTATATATCCAACCCGCCTGCCAAGCGTGAAGATTATGGCAATAACTTCCCCTTTCGTGGGAGAGGCCCAAAGTCCTGCAGTGGACTGTCATGGGCTGTGATGATGATTTTGTTAAACAATTACCAACGACATCTCATCCGATAGGGAGCAGTGAAATAGTGCTCTTAATATCTATGATTACATTCATTCACTAATTGGTTCTATATATCACACTTCAATATACCTTAGGGGTGCCAATCGGAATCCGAGTTTGTCCAACCAGTCTTAGCCTGAGACCCTGAGACTCTCAGGGTCCCCAGCGAATAGCGATCTTGGTCCATCTCGATTCACCAGGCCTACCTAACGACTGGCGAGTTCGTTGCAGTGCGGAAGTTCGCTAGCCTCAAAGTACGGAAAGGTCATCCATCCAGTTCCCGGACTCTGCATGCGTTGCTTAATTTTTGTTGTTAGTCTCGCAAGCACGCTGCCACAGGGTCGCATATTTGCGCTACACTCATAGCGTAATGTTAAAATTACATTTTCGAAAACAGTCTGTAATTTGTGTTTACGAATGTTTTTTCCTGTTTGAAGCAAATAAATACATGTGAAAGTAGAGAAGTGAATTTCCCGCCGCTTGATATCCTCGACTAGGTACAAGGAAACTGACTCGCAGAAAAATATAGGTACGAAACTTTAACATGAAAATATGAGTGTAGATAAAATAGTGTAAGCAACTGCATATAATTAGGTAATAAAACACTCGTGTCTAACTATTATCATACTCGGCTACACCTCGTGTGATAAACAAACACTCATGTTTTAATACCCCCTTTTATATGCGAGTTGCATAAACTACTATTACTGAAGGCAGCGTGGGGCTGCGTAAGCTAAGTACCTGATACGAATTGATATCTTTACAGGTATCAACCAAAATTTCCAGTCAAACAATAATCTAATCTAAGGAGGTATATGTAAGTTTGTATGTTTGTCTACGAAAATTAAAAGTGGCGTATGTTCTTGGCTAACGACCTAATTACAATAAGTCATTAACCATTAACATTGACTTTGGGTAATGCTACTTACATTCCTCTCTGGCGGAGACGTGGCCAGTATCAATAAAGGTATCTGATATCTCCTATAAATTAAGAGCAGAACCGGAATAAATAAATATAGGGTTACCAATGATTAGTTACCAACATTTTTTTTCTTTTACTAAGAAAACCAGCCGATTTTGAAAGCCAGTTTACTCTTACTAGGCAGGCATTTGACCGCCACCTCACCAAGGTGGAGCATGCCTGTCTAGAAACAGCCTTTTCACTCTGCCCTTTAAGTCTAGATTATATTGTATTGTATAAGGATACAGTTCGTGGAAGCTATGGCGCGTTGATTTTATGTCTTTACAGTGAGAATATCTTGTGAAGAACAGTTAACTAGCACCCAGTTTTATGACCTGCCTAAAGCTTCATTATCTTACGCTTCCCCAATATTTAAATTGAGGACCAACTTACCTATGATGTTGAAGACATACGTGCAAGACGTCGGATTATCTCTTCCGGCGTCTTTCCTTTGCACTCTAACTTGGGGTCCTTCAAAAGGTCTACCTACAAGTGCAGTCTGTTCTCTAAATTATATTACCAGGCGATTTGGTGGCTGTGCACCAAATAGACACATTGAGGTAGCTAGTAATAATCATTTTGCAAGCAACTTCTGTGACTTAATGGTGCTTCGGCTGACTTTAACATAAATTTAATATTATTTGACAGTAATATTAGGTCCTTACCTATACAATTGGCGTTCTGTATGGTGAAAATGACGGAAACTGTAATTTTCATAAAGGCAAATCCGATTGCAATGAAACTTTTGCGGTATAATCAGACAACATTTGGCAAGACAAGTCTTCGGTCTTGTCGTTGGTTTGGTTTTATTACGAACAGACAACCCAACAGGTGGGTAATTGTAGCAATAAATAAATAACATCAGCGGTTCATGTACTTAAGTTTCAACAAAAAAAAAAAGGAGAATCGCAGGTGACTTGTCTCTTGAAGGACTGCAATTGTGCTGTCGTATCCTTCAATGCGAAATACAACAGTGCAACAATTGGTTTGAAGGGAGTTTAGAAACTAGGTAGTACTCATCCACGCGAACTCCTCAGGGTTTGCAGCTACTAACAATATTGCGCTGATGGATCGAGGGAGCGTTTAGTTTTCCTACATGACTAGATAAGTCGCTTGCGCAGACATAACCACATTACGTCATACCACAAGTATAAAACTTATGATAAAACGTAATTAGAATTCCAGCTAACGTAGGTAGGTATCTCTACTGGCCATTTTAACGGCAATGCTATTGTATGCTCTACATATTATATTTTAGAAGCTATTAAATTCTAAGATCCGGATCACATTTATGTCTAATTTTGTCTAAAGTAAAGACCACGTGGGTGGTAAAGTTGTCAGTTTAGAAAGTTGTTAATACTTAAATATATGGTGGTTGAAGCATCTCATTTGTTGGTAAGTTGGCCGACGATGGAGCATGTCCGTCTAGGAACAACCTATTCAATCTAGCCTTGAAGGCGTCCAGATTATATTGATAACGGAACACACCCGCAGGCAACGTGTTCCATTCCTTAGCCGTAGGGGATGGTGGCCTAAAATGGGTGGCCCGCCTAAGACGGGTAAACGCTCGTACGCTGCCATGTCAATAAGTAGTGCCGACGGGTGCATGTTCCGAGAGTAGCCGAATGGTGACGAGTTTCGATCCGTTTTGCTCGAGCACCGGAGCCTCTTAATGGCGGATGTATGTTTAATGAAACTTTTTTAGTGCTTTTCTTAAACAATATTAAGATATGTGTTCTTTGATTAGTCGAAAACCTTAATAATTAGCACGTTGTAAATATTGCGCTTATATTTTAGCGCTATCTAACTTTATATTAAGACGAAAAGTTATCTCGGATTATCTTTCATTTTGAAGTCTTTAATTACTTTACAAAAATATGTGCTATTGGGCAAAACGGGTAGGGCAAATCGGGTATGGTTTTGTTTGAAAAATTTAATACAAAATGGATTACATGAAGAACTTGTTATTTCAATCTTTATTGTAAAAATACCTCAAAGGAGTATGGGTATTTTGATCTACAACTCCTGTAGCTATTAATATTACATCAATAGAAAGGTTGATTTTGTTAGGTGTCTGAGGTTTTTATTTGCATTTTAACAGTAAACAAAATGTTAAATGCTTACAGTCGAAATGATAAACTATAGTCGGTAGGTAAAGTATTTTTTCCTACTTGTTAGATTTTAAGTTTACTTTACCTATTCTAAAAATGAATGATGATGATGACGTCTACCCGTTTTGCCCAAATCAGATACCCGTTTTAGGCTCATATGCGGGCAAAACGGGATTTTTAGAGGTTTCTTATTTTATCTATTTATAAAATATTTGATAGAAAATGCTTTAAAATTATGAAAATGTTTTATTATCAAGTTTAATAAACATCCTATCTAATAAACAAAATCAAGCCAAGATATTCACCACATTTCTAGTTTTTTTTTTACCCTCGCGCGAAATTTACTTGTTCTAGGCCACCTTCCCCTATGCATTATAAAATTCGAACCAAATAAGTCGAACCAATCGAATCAAGTGGATTGAGAATGTGTGTGGCTTGACATAATGTACATTGGTCGAATAACGCCCACCTAACTTCAAACGCAATTCCTTATAAATATTCCTTGAATAGAGTCATCATCATCATCATCATCATCATCAGCGTCATGTCCCGGTTGCGCTCCCGCGCGGTGAATACCGCGCTTGAATAAAGTAAATAACGCAATAAAAAGATAAAACGTACTTTTGAGAACTGAGAGATGTTTATGATTTCTATTCTAGTGGTACCTTTTTGAAACGCTTGGGGCGTAATAAAAATTTTATGTTTAATATCGCCCTTTGCAAAACAACGCCCGGGGCATTCAAATTTATTTATTTATTATAAAAGGGTTGCCAATTGAATCAGCAATGTTACATGGTAAACATTGTATACATAGCTATTGTTTCTAATTCGACCCTGATAACAGGCACCCACAATAAGCACAATTATGAATATAAATAAATTTATTAAGAATTATATACCCGCTGAAACATAACAATTACATGTTAATTATATTTATTAAAAATACCTAAGAGTAATGATGCAAATCAATGCATAACATAACCTTAAAATCATTATAGTTATACTACTATATAAATATTACTAATAAAATATACAATAAACGTAGCAAAATTACGAAATATGTACCTACAATTTTATCGGATCCATTCTTAGATAAAATTTCTACATAAAAATGTATTTATAAAATCGATGTGTGTGATCAGCGCCATTGCAAACTAGCTTACCACTGGCAAATGGAAAATCAATGGCCATTGCATTTTCGTGAGCGCATTCCTATCCTTACGAGTCCGTAAACCATGTGCGTTAAACATGAATAAAAGTACGTGTTCTGGGCACTGGGCGCTATTAAACAATGCTCGTTAATCACCCGATCGACGATCTGACTGGGTCAGTTGGTTAACATGCCGGTCAGCCACGCAAAGGTCCCAGGTTCGATTCCCGATCGAGCAGAAATTGAAATGGTTAATTTTAACTTTTGTACGGGTCTGGGTGTTATATCTAAAATATGTATGTTTTTAAATGTATATGTATATAAGTAGTTTATCAGTTATCTAGCACTCATAACAGAAGCTTTGCTTATTTTGGGGTTAGATGGCGTTATGTGAATTGTCCAAGCATATTTATTTATTATTTATATTAGCCTAATGTTCCTTATTGGGTATATAAGGTACATTGATGACTAATTTAAGTAGGAGTCTTTGGTATGTGGCCCAGATCAGTGTTCGTCATAAACAAAAGTGGGCATAATAATTACAATGAATATAATATATAAAATAATTATAATGTAAAAATAAACTGTAATTATAATGTTCGACTGGCTTTGCATAGAGAGATTATTTAGATATTGATATTTTTGTGTTAACGGTACGCTGATTATCCTCTACCCCCTCTATCCCTCACTTAGACGGCTATGGCTCTAATATAAGTCATTCTAGCAACGTGCTCTAAAACGATGGGGTAGTATTATTTATCAAAACTGACTTAAAAAAATGTCTCGGTCGAAGAACTGCGGACGCGACTGTCTAATAGCCAAAAACGGCAGTGACACAGTTATGGTAGTTATTTATCGTATTATTTATTATGGCACTGAAAAATATTACCGAAAAACACTCGACAATCGCTGTATGCGGAAAAGTGCCTCTTTAATGCATACCTCATCCCTGATGCGCAGAGTACGGGCGCAGAGTGCAGTGCCAGCAGCATCCTGGCCATGATCGCGGCTCGGCTGGACTGCCATCACCAAAATCGGTGCTGCTCGATATAACATGGGGTCGGGCAGCGTTAATTATTAATTTATTATTTCATCATCATCATCGTCATATCAGCCGAAAGACTTTCACTTCTGGGCATAGGCCTCCCCCAGAGAACTCCACGAAGGCCTGTCCTGTGCCTTCCGTTTATTATTTATTTTGTTTTAAATGATTTAATAACGGTTTTCAGTTTTGATTTTAGGTATGAAAAATTAATTTTTTTTTAATATTTTGGAAAATCAGCATCATGCTTCCACATATCGAATTTTTCATGTCGAAAATAAAAATTCAAAGCCGATCGAATCGAAATAAGCGATTTAAAACTAGGGCTCCAGGTATTCTAGTTTCTAAAATCAAGTAAACCCGATATGTTGCCCAGACCTAATAGATACACAACATAGAAGTTTGGCCGTGTGGTGTCCGGCAGAGTAGAATAGCACCAACCCCTTACATTCATGGGTGTAGTACAAGGCGACTAATGTTTTCGAGGCAAAAGCTCAAGAGTCTCCGTAATCTGGAAAATGGGCAGCAGCATTATTATATTTAAACACTGCGATCTCCAACCCGCCTGCCAAGCGTGGAGATTATGGCAATAACCTCCCCTTTCGTGGGAGAGGCCCTTAGTCCTGCAGTGGACTGTTACGGGCTGTGATGATGATGACTTCATAGCCCTAAACTTTCTTTGTATATAATGACACACTTTTTACTGTTTTCTTATTATACATATTGATGTTTTGAGACAACTGAATGAAAGTAGTTTGAATCCCTTTTCTCTGGAACGCTACCGTACTCAGCTGCCAGCCAGACAGTATACAGCATACATACTTGCGAAAGTTTGTAAGGAGGGATGTTTGTTACTCAAAGTAACGAAAAATACTTTTGATAAAATTTCGCAGTAATGTAGCTTAGGTACAGCCCAGAATAGCACATGGCAAGGTTACAAGTAATCCCAAAAGTCGATGTCTATGACAAACGGTTCCGGATTCCGAAACGTTATAACCCAATTTTATGCGGCCAAAACCGCAGGCAAGTTTGTTAAAATGGCGTGAAAATATCGATGTAATTTCTTGAAATTGAATTAAAATGAGCCTGCGTGCTTATTACTGAGGTAACAGAATCCAGGTTATACACAGTTCAAAACCTCTTGTTGTTCGTAAGAGGAGCGCGTCAACGAGTAGTATACCTAACCTAGTAGTAGATGGTAACGAGTAGTTGTTTGTGATAAAGTTTATTGTTTCATATCAAACTACAGGTTTCGCGTTGCCAGTGACGCGTCAAGCCGGATGGTATTACATTTGTATGCTGAAGAATTTTATACTCTACACAGTATACGTAGGGCAACATTTAGAAAAGGACTGTTTTGTATTTGTTGTTTTGTACACGTAGGGCAATACGTGTGTTTGAGAACGATGAATTAATTAGACAATGATAACGATTTAGTTGAGACGCGTCATAGAAATATTATGAGGCGCTGCCCTAATTGGCAACGATCGCGCGACCAATAGGAGACTTCAAAACTGCCCCGTCGCACGATCGTTTTCGATTAGGACAGCGCCTTACTACTGTATGCTACAGAACGTCCACTGCTAGACATGAGTTCCTGAAGGCTCCGTGGCTTTGGTAGACGAGCATTCGTGAACCGTTTGCCAGTTTGCTTACCGTATGACATAAATAAGTGTAGAGATTGTGTTCAAATTAAACCCCGCTTGTTACATATCTCTCTACCGTGTAAGTACACAGTAGAGATCCCATTCAAGCAGTGATCTTTTTAAGCTTTTGTTGAGTGGTAGTTGTCGGTGTAATGGTAATCCATGTAGAGGCTAGGGTTGGTATTAACATGTTTATTTATTGACGGTACCCACTCGTTATAAGTCGTACACATGCAGAGAAGAATAACAGAATGTACTAACAATTCACATGTATCATACGAGGAGTAATGAGCTTGAACCTCGGTGGGCCAGAAAATGGCAGCAGCGTTGTCAGTCGTATATGTCGATGTAACCCTTCTTCCAACGGCACGCGACCGACTGCTCGTCTCGCGAGCATATTATTATTATAGCTTCCCGTAAGAGCGACGCACTATAGCTATGCGTAAACAGTCAACATCACTCTTACCAGCAGGTGAGATGGCAGTCAAAGGCCTGGCTAGTTTAATAATAAAAAATCCTCGCCAGACTAGTTCCGGGCTTCCGACTCCGACACACTGCAATGCTGTCATCGCGTCGCCACAGCCGTCTGCCCTATCGCGCCGCATCGCATCCGCATAACGAACCATGCGCGCGCGCAGACGCAGTAAGGCACGTCTTATTGCCACTAAAATTTAACGATTCTGACTCAGATCGTCACTAGTTACAGTAATAAGTCGGATGCGCTCCGCTCTTGGCATTGTGGCATTGATTTGCGTATGCTTCGCCTACGGCTGGTCGTAGGTGGCGCTTCTGACGGAATTAGACAAGAAAATGTGATTGGTGCGCATTTGTTCAATATTTTCGAGAATAACTAGAATTTGTTAGAATGTACAGCATTGTGTTATAACGACCTTATTTTATAGGGGGAATTTGTCAAAGGTATTCCGCTGGGAACCAAGAGACTGGTTGAAAAGTGTAGGTGACGACGGTGTGAAAGTCACGTGACGGTACTTATTTGGATTTAAAAAAATATGAAATAGCGTTTACATGGGCGAAAGGTCAGGTTAAGAGCGCCCTATACCCACGTTCATGAATGAAAGGTTAATGGAATGTGGAAGAAGCGAGAGAAATCCGTCAAAATCCGCGAGTGGCATGATGTGGTTTCTGCCAGCCCTTTTGAGAAAAATGCGTGTAAAACGGGAGCGGACTTTCTCGCTTTATTTTGAAATGATGTCGTGGACATCACAAATCAGGAAAGCGGACTATGGCAATGGCGAGAACTGACCGATGATTTTGTCGTGGACATCACATCAGTGTACTGCCGGATCCGAATCACAGCATATCAGCTACTTATTTTTATTAAAATAAATGAATAGCCCCTAACCACCAGGAGAAGGCGATTAAATACCTGCCTATTAATATGAAATCGTTAATGCGAGTAATAACTTAATAAGTGTTTCTTCTTTGAACATGTAGGTGCAATACTTGCATATTTCCGCTTGATTGCGTCAATCTAGACTACCTAACGTAACTACTTAGTAAACGATTTAGGCTAAACAACAACGCTAAGCAATCAAGTGAATTGCTCACTTTTACCTGCAAACAAGCTATTTGCACAATTGCGAGCGTATGCACACAGTTGCCATATGGAGCCAATGTTAGCTGTCTGTCTATACTTAGATATCTTTAAACTTATAAATATATCTTTCTTATCATTTTATGTTGTGTGCAAATATTTTCTACATGGTTCCACGATTTATCGAGCTAGCAGTCTTACGCTTGAATTTGAATTGGCATGTTATTGGAATGGAGTTTCTAGAGAAGGGAGTGGAAAGGTTTCGGTTATATCGAGGTAATGCGATCAGTAGGGCGATTGCGAGTAATTGAAGTTAACAATCTGACAATGCACCGTTTTGTAGGTATGGTTTGATAGTGATTGTCTATCTAATATCTCTAAAGTCTATCTATAAAGATTTGTAGCACGCTTCACTATCCGTCGCCACTTCTCTTGTGCTACTGTTTTCCTAGGATCTAAAACACTCACAGATTCTAGGAAAACAGTCGCTTCGGTGATCCCGGGCTCTGTTTTTGAATTGTTTGCCTCTAGGCAAGTGGTTTTCAATTTTTATTTTCGAGATAAAACATTCAACATTTCTAAAATACATTGGTAACTTGGAAAACGAACGGTTAAAAAATAGGAAAATTAGCGTATGGCATCAAAATTTGTTTTTTAATTATCAATGCAATCTGTCTCTTGACATTCAGCATTAGGTATGAGAGACTTGCGAGAGAAGGTACAAGTGTGCATTCACTTATATAAATGTATAAAGGTCTTATCAGTAACAAGATCCTAGGGTGCTTTCCTTTTCAACTTGGAGATCTCAAATAAATGCATCAAAATATAAAAAATTTCATGCCGACAATCAGGATGAAATACTGTTCGATTTGAGTGACCAATTAAAAAATATAACCCCTGCCTTAATGTTTCCTGCCAATCCGGTTTCCTTTTCCATAAACATATTCAGATATCTGCTTCATTCAAATTCCGCTCCTTTCTGGCACCGTCTCTGGCGTGACCTTGGCTTTCGAAACCCATGGCGCCATCACGCATAACGTTTTCCCCAAAATATCCGTTTGCATTACAATAATTCTTATGCAAGACAGGATGTGTGCAGTTAGCAGTGGTAATGGGTTAAGGTTTTTGGGCTTACGTATTTTGGCTTTTTATAATAATATCGTATTTTGTATTCTTGGAACAATTTAGAGCTCCGTAGACCGCGAATGTTATAAAACATTGTATTGATAAGTTGATCTTTCTTTTTTGGTTTGTGTACAGGTACCTCAAGGGCACCGCATCCGCTCTCACTCGGTTCTAAATGCAAATTTAAAAACGTGGCGGCGGCGATTTTAATGACGTCATAGCTGGAGAACCGTTTAGTTTAGAGATTGTCTCCAGGCTGTTTTTTATTCAGAATGACCTACAACATACTAAAACATGGTGATGGTTTCTGAAAGTGAACCTTTTTTCAGTTAAGGGAAGGGACTAATACTAACATGAAAGACATAGCAATATCTAGTTGCGCTTTTTATCACTTGTAGTTTGAGAGCACACTTGTGCAGCTCCGATTGTGAACAGTAATTTGTTCAGGGGGAGGTGTCCTGTAATTTTGCCAACACTGCCAACTACTGTCCTGAGTTCCTTCTGATTGAGATTTAGCAGTCTATTGGTTAGAGTTTTGGTATTTACAGGTATTAAACGTATTGGTACCCCGAAAGTAATGAAATTATTTTTTTATATTTTATGACATACTGTAGGCAAACAGGCAAGCGGGCCAACTGATGGGACGTGGTCACCACTGCCTATAGACATTAGCAACATCAGGGGTATCGCCAATGCGTTGCCCACCTCTATAACACGTTGCTCTGGCAGCAAAAAGGCACTCCACTGCTAAAGCCACGGTTCCCAAAATCCCCACCCCATGGAGCACTGGAGACCTTACTCACCGGTAGAAACACAATACTATTTAAAAGAGTATTGTTTGGCTGCGGTATTCTGTAAGGTGGAGGTACTTCCCTAGTCGGGCGGCTCCAATTCGGACGGGATACCCCGCTATGCCCTATCACTGTTAAGAAAGAAAGAAATTCATGAAGGTTAAACGCCACACTGGCGGTTTCCAGTGGTCCAGAGGACATGCATGTGCAGATGAGATGATGCCAAAGTGGCTTGTCAGTAAAATGTGAAAACTAATGTAATGTTGGAGAATTATTCCAACATTATCGATCAATCCTGAGAAGCCGGGATAAGCTAAAACTACTACAGCTCCAACCAACTTTTAAACAACGTTTACATCTATTGGTAAAACAGAAACCTCATCGAAATCTTATCTACTTTCCCTACCCTGATTTGTGGATGGACAGACGACGGGTAGGTACTATTCTTTATACTGACCACGTTGGGTCGTGACCGTTAACGCACCCAAGCTCTTTCGGCTCATTAGTTAAGCGAACGCTTTTAGTCGTTTTAATTTACTGCATTCCATTTTTAAATTAGTCATTCGTAATCACGGTCGTAGGAGTAAAGTATGAGTAATGAGAGAAAAGTTATAGTTTGTAGTAAAAATAAGTGTATGTAAACAAAAGATAAATGCTTCCTGCTAAACATCGTCGTTATCTATTCTGTAAGCCATCCATTAAATAAAAGGCGGTCCGGATAACTCAGCCTATATGACCAATAAAGTTGAACGATATGAACGGATTTTTTATTTCCTAGAACTGTTACTATGGCGACACTTCTCAAATCGTTTTGGGAAAAAGTTATAACCAATTAAAATAAACTTCATTTTGTACTGGATAATGCAGCCTATATGATCGTACGTTATTCCTGAGTGACACTTTTGCTACTTTTTATGTGGCCACTTTTTTTTCCGGGAAAATAATAAGGTCCCGCGGGAAAGTTGAAGGATTACGGCGATCCGAACTGCGCTCGGGTGAATACCGCTTGGAACGGCATACCTTTACTATAAAACTGTAGAGACGTAAGAACTGTATTGCTGATATTTAAAACTACAAAGGTTGTACATACAGTCGTTTCCTAGACTTTGCCACACAGATTGACAACGTCGGGGGTCGGGAAGCTACTAAGTACTAACTACCACACGAGTGCGGTAATACAGATATATTGCACTTGTGTATAAAAACATGAGATAAAAATCGCTGCAAAATGCCCGCATCTAACATTTGTATTGAAAATGAAATATTTAATACCAGTAGACCCGGCGCGACTTCGTTCGCGTATACCTACTTTACCCCTACCTACGCTTTTTTACTTTCTAAACCTTCCTCTTGAATCACTCTATCTATTGTTGAAAACCGCATTAAAATGTGTTGCGAAGTTTAAAATTCTAATCGTACATAGAAACAGACGACGGGAAGCGACTTTGTTTTATAATACGTACCTATAGACATAGATTTATACATTTTCACAAGAACCAGCTGCATCATAACTTACAGCGAACAATAATATTTTTACCCACCATGCTCAACCGTTACAATCAAATAAATAAAAAAATAACGTTGCATTTTTTAATCAAATCAACAAATCTCGATTCACTTAGTATGGCCGTGAGAGCTGCGCAGGCGCAGATGGAGGTTAAGGGCACTATGCCGTGCCGCTCGACCACCCCGTGAGAAAATGCTTTATGTTTAATTTCCTACGTCGGCTATTATGGAAGACATTCATTGTGATCATCTTTCTCATCATCACGAACCCGTGATAGTCCACGGTCTTGAATCTCCAGCTGCATAGAGATAAGTATTTAGAATTCGGTCTTGTATTATCTTTAGTTATCGCAAAAAGAACGAAACATAAACACAACCTAATACCTTGACGTAGAACCTCGTTAATCCACGGATTCTAACAGTTCGAGGATGAAGTGAACAATCCCGCTAGGTTAGTAAGGTTCGCAGTGTTTTATTTATATTTACTAATCATGTAATTGACCGCCATCTCACCTGGTGGTAAGTGACTATGCGGCCGAAAGATGGAACATACCTGTCTAGGAACAGCCAATTCACTCTAGCCTTGAAGGCGTCCAGAACTTTATTATTATTATTTTAGGGAAATACTGGCATCTTATTGAAGCACAAGGGCCTGAGCCTAGTGTGTATCATGTTGATCATTCTTTGGGGCCTGTGAAATTGAAATTTTCTAACTATTCTACACGTGTTCAATATCAGTGCCTTTTGCATCAACACAATAGAAGATGGCGTGGTGTTAATTATTATTTTAGTTTCGTACGATTACATTTAGAATTTTTTGAGGCTAAAGATCAAGAGTCTCCATAGGCCGGAAAATGGGCAGCAGCATTTTCCATTATTATATTAATAGCACTGCGATCTCCAACCCGCCTGCCAAGCGTGGAGATTATGGCAATCAACCTCCCCTTTCGTGGGAGAGGCCCTAAGTCCTGCAGTGGACTGTTATGGGCTGTGATGATGATGACATTTAGAATACTACTACACTAATACACGCGACATCATAAGGGTCCACAAATCCACTTGTACTTTGCTACGCGATGCTTCACATTAGTCTTACTTCTCACCAACCAAGTCGCGTTAACGGTAAACAAGCCTCTAATTATTATAAGACAATAAAAGTTCTGAGTAATTATGACAACAATAACACACCGGAAGCAGCCTGGTGAGGGGCTAACGGAAATGCGGCTAGAATATTAAAATAATATGCTTTATCTGCATGCGTACTCATCATGATAATTTTTATGGGAAATCTCGACCGCGACGAACCTATTATTACTCTTATCAGATGTAAACTGTTGTATCTATTAAAACAAACATTACTATGAAGTTGAAGATGCCATTTTAGCATGTCTTAATGGTTATGTGACGAGAGAAAACGTTTTTTCACGTAATGTCTGAGGTCGGTAACAAAATGATATACTTACGTTTTACGTCTCATTCTTGACTATAATTGGGTATTTCTAACTAAATAAACTATAATATTAACTTATTTATCAATTCCCAAGGATAAAATCATAATTTTCAAAGTAAAATCCTAAAAACTTAAAGCATGAAAAAAGGTTTGTTATTATCTAATATTTGCAAAACAATTATTTGTTTGTCCCACTAGCAGGGTGTAGGTGTGAGGAGGTCAGAGTATTTATCAGCGGCGCCCCTTACTGTGGGTCATTCCTGTTGCAGAGGCTGTCCATCCTTATACAGCAGCGTGGCATGCTGCTACTAGATTAGATTAGATATACCCGGGCATTTACCGTACCTCGACGACCCTGCGCCTCTTTTAAGTGAGGGTGGAAATCATAGTTTGGGTAACACTAATGTTCCTGCCAACCCAATCCCTCAAGAAAATTCAAGAGAACCTTCGGTCTCCGGAAGATCTCCGAGAGGGTGGTTGGTTGTTATATACTTAGACCTATAAGAAGCCACGTCACTGCATTTTAGCAGGACATGGGCAGCTGTTTCTTCTTCCTCAGGCATGCTCTGCACATGGGGCTGTCCGCCAGACCTACGGTAAAAAGGTGTTTATTATACGGACCGTGTCCTGTTAGTGCCCCGGTTACCATTCGGAGATTCTTTTTGGTTAGCTATTTTAGTTTTTTGGATAGAGAGGGGAGTATCATGGGAAGGGCCTTCCTTGCTTATCTGCAATCTTTCTGTGAAGCCCATTGCCGCTACTATTATGAGCACCTTTGCACTGGGAATGGCAAAGAGTGGAACCTAGTTTAAGTTAAGACGAAGTAATGTATGAGTGGCGATCTCCTATCGTACGCTTATAAAGAGAGTGAGCTTGTCTGCCGCGTATGACCATACCATACCATGAAATGATCATCCTGCAACGGTATTCGCAAGCTGGTCCGACATTGGGGCCTTCAAGAAACACCCTTTTCAAGGTCAGCAACGTATTCCTGACCCCCAGTACCGCTACTATCTGCCCGGCATTATTCTCCCTGCATATGGTAGGTATCTCGAATAATTTCGAAGGTATAGAACCATGCTTCGAAAAAGCGAAATCGGTTGACCAGGACCGTACCAAGTGGAATAATAGCATACCTGCCTACGGAGGAGGGCCGTAATGTTGTGTATTACATGTCCCGGCTGCCCAGCAATCATGGCGAACAAACGAACTTCCTAATATCAACAATCGTATGTATACATTTGGATAGACGAACGCTAATTTCAAATAAAGGAAGCAAGAACAATATAATATTGTTTTACTTGACAATGGCCACTATTTACCGCACAGAGAGAGATGTATAGCTAGGTATATGTGTATGTTACTTCTATGTTTTGTTGCTACAATGCAATCATTATAGTCATTTTCACGCCTTTTCTTATCAAATTTTGTCGACGTCACGATGCAGCCTGGGTGGTGTACGTAGGATTTTTGTTATTTCATAACGCTATGATTGTTAATGTATTTTCGGGCCAGTAATAGGCCTACTACTATCCTCTTACAAAGTGTTCCAACAGGTAGTAGGACTGTCAAGCTTGAGGAGTCCCCCTGGGTGAGTATCGCCCCTACCTTTTTTCTTCTTTTGTATCATTAGGTGGTTAGCCTGATCGTAAACTGGAAGGGTGCGTTTTTAATTTACTGTTAAGTTCAATGAAGAAGGTATTAGGTACCTAGATATGTCACGGTGTACGTACAATATGCCTACATTCTACACGCATACATCCACATTTTGCCCATTTATTACCCAGTTATACGTGGGTGAGATGTTTATTGGATGTAGATATTTATTTATTTACTTTTGGATCAATGTAATTTATTTGTTTACCCAGCTTCCATAGTGAGTAAAGTGCAATGCGCATCTCGAGGTGTTTTACACCACTCAGTGTTCCATTGACTGGGCGCCGTTGTCCGAAATCCTTGATCGCTATTCCAATGACCCACGTAAACGCAATGAACCGGTCATAAAACTCGAATTTACGAGTGGGTAACCGCGTTGACCAGAGGCGATAATGATTTAGTACGCATTCGCAGTAAAGTGAAGTTTATTGCCGCGTTCGCATGAAACAGATGCGCCGGCGTCGCTGCGGATCGATCAATGGAAGGGAAACCGCAGACAACTCAAGGGCGTTGGAGATCGTCCGAGAAAAAATGGGGCAAAAACTATTGAATAAATCATTTGATTTTGCGGACATAGCGTGTGCAGCTTCTATTGATGACGTAGTTTATTGTGTATACTTGGGTCCTAGATGAATGAATGAAACTTGGAAAGGAATACCTGTACTAGTGTTATGAGTAGGACAGCGCCAGCGAACGGTTATTTATACTGATAGTTGAAATACGGGACGTCCTGTAAAATACATGACAGTTGGCCAGCCTATAAACGTGCTTAGTTACTCTTTAAGTATGACACCAACGTCTAAATGCTTAGGAATATTTTAAATCGTCAACTAAAGCGACACCTAAGTTTAGCAATCGGGAATGAATGTCATTGGTTACGGCAGGTAAGCATTTACTCCCGGTCGTACTCGGTCGTTTAGCAAGTTAGAGCCATTGGCTGACAGAAAAAGACTTCAGCTCCTCGTGGGTATTTTACCGGCTGTACAATGGAGGGGGGGTTCTGAGAAACTTTTTAATAAGGTGTCCACAGCACAATACCACTATCGCACCACCTGCCGCGGGCTGGATATTTATTCCCACTAAACCCTTTGTTGGTGTCCATGCGAAGGTTCAAAAGAACGTTTCTTGCTCATACGATTGGGGTGTGGAATGAGCTCCCAGCTACAGTGTTTTCTTTGGACTTGACATGGGATCGTTCAAGAGGTGTATTTGAGGTCTCCTTAGGGTAGCGCATTGGTAGCGCCTTTGGTATTGCTGAAGTCCATAGGCGGCGGTGACCACTTTCCATCAGGTGGCCTGCTTGCCTGTTTGTCTGCCATATAACATATAAAAACCACTGGGAACGTACCCACTGGGTACGACTAGCAATAAAATTCCCAGTCATGCCTAGTAATGTTCCCTGTGATCGGGAATAAATATTCCCTGTCGTTCCAAGTTGGAATTAGCGCTTATAGGCGTAGGGTAAGAAGTACAAGTATGTATGTAAGTCCAACCAATTAGTATATGTGCTGTAGGTACTTAACGCTCGTTTTATTTACTTTTAATAACCATTCTTCATTGCAGTTACACTTTTAGTTGCTAATCTTCAGCTTAACGACTCTTTAGCACCTCTTAATAGCACGATTATCGTCAACTCTTGGAAAATGTCTTATAATGAGCGGGAAAGTGCATAATTACTATCATCATAGAGAGTAGGAGATCGCGCATGACTGGTCGTGGCGGACGGACGGACGCGCGTTTTTTATTGCTTTTCAATCTGTAGTGGGTATCTTTGTTAATTGATTGCGTTTTAGGCAGACTTCTGATTTTTTTGCCAGGCCTAGAGATTTTTACCCGACTGCCAAGGAAGGTTAATTTTCGAGCGTATCTTGTACGTATGTATGCTTGTAAATTTCTTTATTACCTCTGGATGGATTCGACAGTTAAAATACCCAAGTATCGACAGTTACCGCTTACCATCAGGTGGGCTGGCTGCTAGATTGTCACTGCATAGAATAAAATATGTACACAATTTTCGTTTGACCATCAATGCAAAATACTCTGTATTACTCTGTATCTGAAACAAAATAATCTCTCTGTTGTTGAACTGACTGAAAATATTTTAGGATGCTTGTGTAGCTGTTTGAAACTCAGCATTGTTTACGGCTGTTACTGTAGGTAAATCTTTAGGATAATATTATCTCTGCTTCAGTAGATAATGTTAGCTTTGGAAACTGTATTTTATTTATCTTAAGAGAGGAATGTAAAACCATGTCCGGTAATTGTTATCAAAAGTGAGTTTTCCAAGATATGTCTGAGTGGAGTTTTCAGTTGTTGGTTTAAGAGATATGTAAATATCAGGTGGGTAAATAATGATGAGTAAAAATCGAATTCGTGAGCTAATTTCAGACTAATACTGTCTTATTACTAAGTACAAAAGGCAGGTAGCTAATAGTTATAGTCATTTTAATAGTACATAAGAGTACCGCTGTTGTCTCTACCCTAGCTATATAAGTACCTAACTTATGGTTGTAATTCCGCCTGATAAGCAAGGTATGTAAAGAATTAAATGTTGAACACAATAATTTAAGGAAAATAATGTGAATAAATTTTGGTCATACTCTTTGACAAGACAAAACAGAGTGGCATCCTACTGGCAAAATTATTTTTGAAATCGTTTCAGCTGACAGTCCAAATGCTTTTCTCGACAAGCCTCTTATCTTATACATAAAACAGTAAAAAAAGTGTGTTTGTACATTAAATATATTTACAAAAAAATAGTTTAGGGCAATGAAGAAATAGTAAAAGTAAGTTTGTAAACATTTTGTTTGTCTGTTTAGTGGCTGTTTGGGATCCAACTTAAAAAAAAATAACCTTACGAAGCAAGAAGTTTCGTGAAAATCGTATGATTTTTATCACCACCATCCACAAGCTTGCATCACAGAAATCTAAATAATAAGCTAATAGAAATGGTTTGTGCCGCCGCAAACTATCAGGAACATATAACGCCAACTCGCATCTACTACTAACAATACAGATAAAATAACAAAACTATGGTTTCTGTCTTTCTGTGGCCGTATAGCCAACTTATAGATGAATTCCCTCAATGGGAAACGCTGCTAAACAACATGTTTATAGCTCCAAGTCTAGAACCTAAACGTCAATAGGTGCACTGGTGGTATCTGAATCAATGGGAACAACGTTATGCGACTTCTATTGAGTTATTTATTTAGATATGTCTGTGGCCTAAAAATGGATACAATGCGGACACGTTAATTCTTACCATTCCATTGCTTAATTACGATGATTCGTTTTCATTTATGTTATGTTGGTGTATCAGGAACTGCAATCGGATCGAATTACCCACACTTATATGGCGACTATCTATCAATGACTTACCTTAGCAGTACACCGTCAGACGCCACTCTATACATGGCTTGGACCATGTCCCATATCCGTCGAATGCATCGGAACGTACTGGGACACAGAAACTTTACTAACACAAAACCTTTGTTTGCTATTAATAATTATGTATGGGGAAGCGTTGCCGGTAGTGTCCACCAGAAGAAACTTATGTTTTAAGAGAGGTCGACCTCAGAGTCTGTCGTCATGGGAATCTGACCTACATCGCCGAGATCGGGATATCCTGGGAGCGGCCCGGCGGCGAAAGTACGCCTATCTTACAGAATACCGCTGCCAAACTATGTTATTTTTAGCCCTCGATGAAAAAGAGGGGTGTTATCAGTTTGACGTGGGTATCTGTGACTGGTATGTGTTTATGAATGGAGGGGTACGTCTGTCTGTGGCATCGTTGCTCCCGAACGGGATTGATTTCCGATGCGGTTTTCCTTATTTGAAAGGTTTTTAGTTTTCGAGCACGCGGTCTCAGGGTCTGCCGTAAAGGTGATCCAGTACTTGGCAGATCAGAGAATTAAAGTGGTAGGACTGCCATCTGACCTACGTGACCCCGCTACCAGGGGATTCTGACAAGATTGAATCATGGTTACACATTCAGCATTCAGGCACCTGAATGTGCTTATTTTATCACGATGTTTTCAGAGCATCGGTTAGCATTCAACTTAGAGAAGAGTCATTGGTCGCAATGGGATTCCAACCCGGTACCTCTCGCTTACGAGTCGGATACCTTAACCACTCGGCTACCGAGCTCCGATGGTGTCTGACAGAGTGTCAGAGTAGAATGTAGCAATAACCCCCAAAAGGCGGCTTATTTGGTAGAATAGCATCGTTTCCAAAGCAGATAAACATTTCAGTGACGTGTAACGGCCGCTATCTGACGTCACAGCATTCCTAGGAAACCGTACTTTTATAAATGCTCACCTATATCCTCCATGTTTGTTATTCGGATAAAGAATATTAGTAACTGTGACAATTTTGTTGATCACACATCACCGTATCTTATCGTGTTATTTTCCTTTCTCGAATGTCTCCGTGTGATTCACCTTGCCGGTAAACTGAGGCAATGATATTTACGATTTACCTATGTATTGTTGCCAATGATTCACGATGTTGGCGGTTAACTGTTATTATATACCTGTACACAAATTTTTGATAAGTATTTTTAATATTCTTGGATTTCATACATGCCTCTCGCAATTCGCGCTTTCTAGCTCAGATTTACGGGAAAGCAAAGCTTGTGACATAGATTTTATTTGGCAATTTACAATTCTATAATTAGTCCATACGTAAATGCAATAGATTGTTATTATTACAAATAAGTAGTAGAACTAGGTACTTATAAAGCGGCTTTACATTAAGTCATTAAATTTAGATTTATGTTGGAACACTCTGCAGCCTAAAGGGAGTGATGTTAGACTTAAAAGATGTAATTGTTTTTGATTCGTTAATGGGAGGCGGCAGGTTGTTCCAACATTTAGTAGCTCTCTGCATATCTAAAACAACTAAACTTTGGGCGAGCTAAGTTGATTTCATATATTCCAAACAAGAAAATCATTGCACTAATCGCCAACCCTAGGTGAAAATACTAACTCACTCTTAACTTTATGATACCGATTTTGTGACGGCTAAATGCTTAGGAACATCTTAAGGCGACAACATAACCCGGCAAGTATAGTGTATTCGGGCAGTAACTGTTCACATATAATACTTTTCTAAGTAAAGTTAGCGTTACTATGTGTTGTCACAGTGCACGTCTGTCAAACATTTTACATCGTATGTTATGTGAACGCATTGCGTGAGATTCGGTGCCAAATTTGTTCATCTTGGACGGATGTGCAGATTTGCCGATCGCCACTGAAGTATTGTACTGTCAGTTGTAAACTTGAAACCCTGTTCATTTAGCGCGCACTGTCAGAAACCTTATAGCAACGTTTCTCTGAATATGGAGGTGATAGTGTATGATAGGTAATTATGCCTACGCACTATACATTGGTGACTTTCTCCCCTCTCCCGTGGGAAGGTTTTCAAACATCCTTTCTTAGCGGATGGATATTTCATAATAACTATTCACCCGATATGATACACCCCTACACCTACGATACTTATCTTCCTTCTTATCTACGTTACTATTCTTCAGTTGCCCGGGGTGTTATTTATCAGCTATCCGTTGTCTTCAAATACATTAATTCAATATTCACGAAACGGTGTGAAACAATGTGAACCCCGTGACTAATTCGTATTGTTAATAATAAATAAATAGTTATTGTTGCGGTTTGATAAGGTAGACGCCAGCGCAATAACAGGCACGAGGCATTCCATCTTAGTCCTCAATGTGACAACGCACTTGCGGTTCTGCATTTCGTTTCCTAAATGAATGAATCGTAGATGTAATGGGCGACAGTTACCGTTTACCATCAGGTGGGTTGTCTGCTCGTTTGTCACTGCGTAGCATAAAGTATATATATATTGCACCCTCTTGATAGGTGTAGGGTAAATACGTTCTTACGCAAACCATTGTTTATGAAAGACAAAAGGGCTAGCCCTCACACCCAGCTCATTCGGCGGCGTGTTTACGATGATTGCTCTAATCTATAACCGATAGCATAAAATTACAATGACCACTGCGTTTCGATAGTTTCAGCCCCGCCCAAAGGATGTACCGATACAAATGCCATGCCATTCAAAAATGAGTGTTTTATTATGAAATTTTCTACTATAAAATTATAATAAATGTTCATCTTGGCCCCGGGAGATGTAACGGCTTCGAACCCCAGTGCCTGTACCAATGACTCTTTTCTGAGTTATGTACATTACTGGACCGTGATGAAACCTGCACATTCAAGAGACTGAATGTGTAACCATGATCCTATCTGGTCAGGTCGGTTAATAGGGTCACGGAGGTCCCGGTGGTCCCCTGATGAGGTGATAGGCGCTATTGATAGACCTAAAACCATTTTTAGTAAGTATTATCCTTTTTTCCATAAAATACTTTAATTTAATTTTCTTTCTTTTTATACTATTATATAGGTGTTAACTACTATTAAATAATTTAGGTAAAATCTGGTCACGTGTTGGCAAAATGGGTGATTTGCCTTTTCCGTCAGCATTATGAGTAATCTAAACTTACGAGTACATACCAATGGTTGTAGGTGTGCAAATTCTTAGTGGTCACATTTTAGTGCATACGTAAACACGACCACAATACTAATTGAAAAACTAAGCTGTATTGACGGCCTGTGGTTCAGTTTGTTAACACGCCGGTCTGCCACGCAGAGGTCCCGGGTTCGATTCCCGGCCGAACAAAAATTTAAATGATGAATTTTTCTTTTAAATTATAGTTGAACTTGATATTTGGATAATTGGAAGCAATACGGTACGTAAAATTTGGTTTATGGTTATGCATTTAAGTTAAATATTGAAGCGGAATGCGAGTGCAAATGCAGATTGTGTGAATGTTTTCTGACCTCTAATAAATATAATACAATGATTTAAGGTTAGTGGGGTCACTTGATGGAATAGGGTCGAGTGTTCGTTTCCCGCTAGGCAGAAATTGGAGTGATGATTTTTTTTCAGATTTCAGCGATGTCTATACAACAATTTAATTCATGTAGTAGGTATTCATGAGATATCTGCTGTACTATAGTTAGCACCCTCACTTTCTTAGTTTATTTATTTATTAGGAAGCCAACATAATATGAAAATATAAATTTTGTTTTTAAATTGGTAGTTAGAGTGAAGTACCTACCTACCATTAAAATATACCTCTCTATCTTCACACTACACATAAATTCGAGCTCGCCTACGCATGTAAAACGAGCAACATGACCGCAGTGCGCTGAGCTGGCGGTGTCACATCGTTTAACACCCGCGTGTCACCGTGTCATGGTTGTGACGTGATTGCGCCGCAAGCAGCAACCTCCAACTCGTGGCTGTAATAGATTTAAGTGTCTGACCGAAGTTTCGGCTACGGCCACCTACGGCCAAAACAACCACCTACAACGAAACCTTCGGCTTTACGAAGCCGCAGGTTTCGTCGAAATTTCCTAGCAAACGTCATCATTTTATAAATAATGTTGTAATGTATATTATTTCGAAATGTTATTATTTATGACACATAAATTGCAAAGTATTTGTTTAATCTAGACCAACTTTTAGAGATGATTTAAACTACCTTTCTAATTACAGTCAATATAATCCTTTAATGTTAATATTTTAAAATAGTTTATATTATTAATTGTGACTTCTAGCCAATCCTAAACAAAATTCCTTAGAGCTTTTAAACCTTCGGCTTCGATTTCAGCCGGTTAATCGACTTCGGCTTTGGTTTCGGTCAGAAATAGACTTTCGGTTGACACTAATAGATATAAAATACATGCGGTCCTTGTGGTTCATCCGCGTTCAATCCAACACTCGAAACGAATATTAGCACATTCGCCTAACCCGCGGGAATTTGTTATAACACTTTTGACAAAAATGACCCTTTGGAGTACCTATTGCAAAAATCGCTCTGAACATAAACGAATTAGTTTTGACCAAGTCAACGACCGCTATTGCCAATTCATTTGGCACGAACTGTAGTCTGTGTTTTCTATAAAAGTCCGTCAAGTTGAAGTTGTCACGTGGCGAGTAAACCAACTAATTTTGATAGTACTAAATTAAGTATTTCAAACGAAGTATTCGACGAAGGATAAGTTACCTAATACCTGATTTACATTGGTCAAGTGTTCAGCGAAGTAAGTAAGCACACTGACCAAGTCATCATCACAGCCCATAACACTCCACTGCAGGAGTTAGGACCTCTCCCACGAAAGAGGAGTTTATTGCCACAATCTACCCGCTTGGCAGACGGATTGGAGATCGCTGTGATGTAAATATAACAATGGAATCGCTGCTGCCCATTTTCCTAAGGAGGCTCTAGATATTTTGCCTCGAAAACATTAGTCGCGTTGTACGACACCCACGAGTGTAAGCGGTTGGTGCTAGTCTCCTCTGCCGGACACCACACGGCCAAGATTTTACCACTGAGCAAATACAGTAGTGTAAATCGTTTGGACAATAGCATGTCAACTTGGCTTGCAAGCTGCCTTGCGAATTGATCCAAATAGAATCGCTTTCCATTTTTTATGTTAGATAAAGTGCATCCAAAGTTAAATTTAGTACAGTGTACAGTCAAGTGGCCGTCCGTATGACCGGTAGGTTAAAGATAATTTTGCGCAAAATTGCACGTATTTGTTTACGATACCCTTGATGATTATTGATGATTTGTTTGCTGTTTACCGACAGAGAAGTGGTAGGTACTGATTTGCTGTAGTATAAACAGCGCTCGCCCTCGCCACTCGCCACTGACCTTGACCAATCGGGCATTAACCTAACTGTCATGGAATCCAGAATTATATTTCATTTTCGGCATAGAGATACAGGATATTTTTACAAGGAAACGTTTTGTAACAGTCATCATCATCGTCCTAGCGTCTGTCCGGCCTCTGCCAAGGTCCGCTTTCCTATTCTCCTCCACTTCGCCCGGTCTTCGGCATCCTCGCGTCGTAGGCCGTTGGCTCTCGCATCCGACTCAGCAATGTCAATCCATAGCATCTTGGGTCGCCCACGGGGCCTTTTTCCTGATACCGGTAGACTCAGGCACCTATTTCCCACGTATCCCTGACGCTTACGTATCAAGTGACCAAACGTTTTGTAACAGTAAGCTAAGGAAATTACCCATTTGGAATTCTCTCGATTAGAATTGTATGTACTATTGTAACCGAATCAAACGTCTCGATCTCCGCTTCCGGGCGTAGGCGACCGCAACTTTTTGTTTCCAAGAATTTAATCTCGTTTTTTTATCTCAAGTAGGTTTTCTGTATCGACTTGGTAAAGTTTAGGCATAAAATTATTATAATCGATTATTATAAGATAGTGAAATTTTTCCACTGTTCCGATTTAGATTTTTACAGTCGAGAGTAGTAGAGGTAGGAGAACAGGAACCTTAAATACCAAACGGTTAGGTAAGAAATAAGAACCGAACACGTCTAAAACAATTGTGCACGCGACATAGCTCGCGCCACGAGAGAGTCTGTATTTCCTTCTCTCAATACTCAGATGAAAGAGATAGCAGTATCTATGTCGCACCTTTCTCACTTGTTCCTCTTGTAGCCCTCCCCCTCCCCTATTTTTAAACCGCTCGTCTCGCCTCGAGTCAAACGGTTTCCAATTTAGATCTTCGGCATAAAATATCATGTTTTTTAAAAATACATTGGCAACATCGAAAGCGAACGGTGCAAAAATAGGAAAAACAGTTTTATTAATAAAAATATTGAATTTTTCATGCCGTAAATCAGAATTGATAACTGAAAAAATAGAGCTCCTGGCAACTACCGGCCAGCATACATATTACTTACGCTCGTTTTACCCTAATATTTAATATAATTATTGCTCTTTACAGGTTTCCACAACAACAATCATAGAAAGACTCTTGCGCTGAATCCTTGGTGTAGTTGGAAACTAAGCTAGCTTGAACCTTATGCAGAAGAAAATAAGATGCCCAGAGAAGGAGAACGGATACAACAACCTTACGTTTTGAATAGTTGAACTGCAAGGTAAGCGTAATATTTATTTGTTTATTTTTATATATCTACTAGCTGGCCTGGCGCCCGATGTTTAAAGTTCTATTCGATCTTTTAAATACTTACTTGAAAATTCAGAATAAATACATTAGCAACCCTGGTTAGTTGGCAAGTTTACGTCATAATTTTCCTTCTGTTTTTTTAGCGAGACTAACCTACATCAATTGATTTTTATATCATCATCACAGCCCGTAACAGTCCACCGCAGGACTTAGGGCCTCTCCCACGAAAGGGGAGGTTATTGCCATAATCTCCACGGTTGGCAGGCGGGTTGGAGATCGCAGTGTTTAAATATAATAATGGAAAATGCTGCTGCCCATTTTCCAGACTACGAAGACTCTTGATCTATTGCCTCGAAAACATTAGTCGCCTTGTACGGCACCCATGAATGTAAGGGGTTGGTGCTATTCTACTCTGCCGGACACCACATTTGGCCTGATTTTTATATATATATACAGTTTCGGGAGCCAGTCTCTGTGTCCCAAGGGAAAGACCTTGGTCGACCTCGCTTCGCCAACCGTATTAGGAGCCACACCTAACGAGAAGCGTGCTTGTTGCGGTGCTGAAGTTCGACTAGCCTCATAGTACGATTCGGCCGCCTACCTAGTTCTCGGAATCTTACGCTGCCATTAGACCGGTGCCGCTTTTTTATTTGCGGGACAGTTAAATTGTGGTGTTGTCTGTGTAAATAATTGATTCCATTCCAAATGAAACACTTTTAACGGGTTAATCGCTGTTTTATATTTAAGACGGCTTCATACCCACGATACTTCGCCAGGGCCGATCTCGGAGGCAGCTTGAGATGAGATCATACACGTTCATCTGGCCTTTCTATGATTATACCTATGCTATCTTTCCTGCTGCTGCATGTAAGATTATTATCAATAACGGTGAATGTTATGCAGTATATTTTTTTAAAAATCCAACCAACTTTACTGATACAAAAGATTGTAATTGGCACAGATAGGGAAGGCTTTATAAGTACTTTTTCATACTTAACTTTACTTTTTTATCACCCTGACCCACCTTAATGAATCAGCCTGTAGAGTCGAGTCATGGTCTCGGGGAATTTGATGTGTCTATCTTATCAGCTTTGTATTGGGTAATGTCACCGCTATCGGTTACTTTTTGACAGTTCTGTCTTTTACTATATCTGACAATTGTGAGCTGATTATTAACGATACTTGTAAATTCCATTGTTTTTACGAAACTTTTCCCAAATTTTTCTTTACGGATAAACGTTCGAATCCTGTAAGGAATTTCTTTGTCTGGCTGTTCAAACTGAGTAATTAGGCTTCCACACAGACAGTTCGTTGAAACATAAAAAATCATTTGGGCACAAATTTCTCGGTGATGCTCTCGCGCACGATGGCCCGGGGTCCGCCTTGACCCAGGATTTGGCAGAACAGTGCAACGACTGCTATGCTAACGACTGATATGCTAGTTAGTTTATATTTTATGGTTCTGTAAATATTTTGTTTGTACCTAAATAAATCTCATTTTTATATTTAGCAGTATTTTTACAATATCTAACATATGTACTGTACATATCAGTTTGATCAGTCACCCAAATCGCTCATCACTCGAAACTAATTATGTGTTTATTGGCGTGCGCTTGTCAAGTGGTTGTGCTGTGACGCGACTTGTGTCGTCAAAAACATGATCGTTTTCACATTGAACGACACTATCAGTTTCATTATTTGTAACTACTTTTTCCTGCGCGCAGTTCGGATCTCTATAAACAATTAACTTTCCAACAGGAACCTGTTATTTTCCCGGGATAAAAAGCCTGTCACTCAGTGAAAGAACTTTAAAAATCGGTCCAGTTAGTTTTGAGTTTATTCATACAAAATTACAAATCTTTTCTCCTTATAATATTAGTATAAATTACTTATTAGCGCCTGGTCGATATTTTTAAAGACCAAAAGGGTAGCCTTTATTTGCGTCAACATATTGCCTCACCGTTCAGCGAGACTGGGAAAAGTGTCAAAATTTATTATTTTTAGGGTAGTTTTTGTATAATTTAATTTAGTTGTATTTTGTGTTAACAGTTTAAATTTGTTTTTCTATATTATTTTGTTTATGTAAAATAAATACTTATTAATTACTTATATGAAATGCGCCACACAGGGACATTCAGCCATTGCACAGACAAATTTATTAATTATGGTAATGAAATGCACAGTAGACGGGCATGTCGACCACTGCGCGACGCATCTATAGCTAACATATTAATTTACACGCACTACTTGAATTATCTATTTTTGCACCCAAAGCGTAAAGACACTGTGATAGGCAGTACCAATGCAGCAATGTAGTAGATCTTGTCTTCCTAAACACGAGTATCAGGAGTGGAATGAGTGGTGGACTTTACCCGAATTACAAAACCGGTCGTGGGGAGACTCGGCATATTACACCTTGGTCACATCCGGATTTTAGCCGCCCGACTGGGGAAGTACCTAATACCGCAGCCAAATTATACTATTTAAAATAATATTGTGTTCCTGGAAGTGAATAAGGGTTCTTGGAAGGAAAGTGGCTTAGGCAGTGGAGGGGCCTAGCATATGCCAGAGCAACGTGTATATTTCTTTTATGTTACACAGTGACAAACGAGCATAGCCCACCTGATGGTGAGCGGTAATTGTCGCTCATAACATTTACGTTTCATGCATTTAGGTATGCAGGCTACAAAAATGCCGAACCGCAGGCGCGTTGACACTGTGAGGACTAAGATGAAATGCCTCATGCCTTAATTGCGCTGGCTACCGTATTCTCGAAACAATGCAAGCATTGTTGCTTGGCGGCAGAAATAGATAAGGCGGTACTAACTCAGACGGCTCTTCAGGCTTGATGAAGTCCTATCAACTGCTCTATCGGATTCCTAGGACCGTTACAAGGTCGTCCGTCTATCTCGTGGATGACCGCCTTACTCTGCCATTGTCGGTATGCGGTATATCTACTTTTTACCCGATTGCGCGACGCAAAGAAGGATAATGTTTAAATGTGTTGCTAGATAATAAAAACATAGAGAAGAAACATATAATAGTACATATTGAACACAATTAAACCAATCAATGTCCGGCTGTTTCCTAGTGTTTGCGGAATTCGACCGTGCATCCAAGAATAGTTTTTCGTCAGGCCATGATCCCCAGTTGGTTTTATACAACAATGCTGCGTAGTAAACTGTAGTAAACAATGTAGCACAGACATTTTAGTTCGTCTGGTTGTAATTGTAACGTGTGCAGTTGCGTAACGACTCTAGTTCATGTGTGTAGTTTATTTTTTTCCTATAGATATTCTAAGACAAAGCAAGCACCTGTAATTATAATACGAATTTAATTTTGCAAAGGACTAGAAATCTTTGTTTACAATTAAAACAAAATAAATAAAACTACCTTTCAGAATAAGAACAAAAAAACCTTATATTACTAATATTAAAGGTCAAAAATCACATAGTAATAAAGTAATTACTAAGTAAAGAACCTAGAGCTTCGAGCATAGAGGAATGTTTTCTATTTTTTTATTAAATAAAATCTACGTGTATTAGAGTAAGAAAAATCACATACCTATACATTTTAAACAAGTTATCTACTGCGCTGCCGCCGCCTATACCTTTAAATTAAATGCGTATAAGTATATGAATTGAACTTAAAAACGATGAAGAGGCAGACCCAGGGCCTTCGTGTAAAGCGCGGGGGCACAACAGGGACGTAACGCCAATATGATGACGATGATGATGACGATATAAGTCTATGAATTCGCGCTGACTTCACATCAACAGCTCAAACCAGTCCATTGCTCGACTTGACCTTTCTACAGAAAGGTGCCGCCATATAAGAGTAATGTGATGTTACACGACGTTACATTGAAGCCACACTGGTCTCACGCCACGTGATGCCATGTGATATGAGTGACACAACATACACGTGTATACGGGCCTGTCTGTATATAATTGTGCAAACAAAATTTTACCCATTTCCCTGAAATTTTGCATCTTATGTAAGTTCGGTGACAATGCAATGTTATGACATCATCGAGCTGATCTGATGATCAAGACAGAAGGTGGCCATAGGAATTCCTAAACTATGCATGATAAACCTATCCTTCGACTCGTTTGAGTCTTGACAAGTACCTATTTTGACTGATGATGGAGAACGCGCGATAAAAGCATTCTATGAATAAAAAAATTCATTGAGAACTTGTTTCAATATTTCTATTTAGAGATTCTAGAATTGCTATTCAGAGTGCCTACATTGTTTATTATAGCGCACGCAATCTTATACACTGCTGTTATACGCAACAGTATGGAAAGGACGCGGAACACATTATCGAAATAACGCATGCGATAACATCGAGCCTTATATCGCACCTGTTTGGGAGAGGCTTACAACCATCAGGCAGGTGGCCCACTTGTCGTCTTTTTACTTTAGACGACCTGAGTGGCACAGTTGTCAACATGCCGGTCTGCCACGCAAGAGGTCCCGGGTTCGATTTCCGGCCGGGCAGAAATTGAAATGATGAATTTTAATTTCTGTTACGGGTCTGGGTGTTCTATGTATAATAAGTATGTATTTAAAAAGTAATATATCAGTAATCTAGCACCCATAGCACAAGCTTTGCTTAGTTTGGGGCTAGATAGCGCTGTGTAAATTTGTCCACGTTTTTTTTTTTTTTCTTTTTTTACTATGGCATGACTGTTCACTGCTGGACTTGGGTCTGTATGTTCGCAAAAAACTCAAAAACTCCTGTACGGATTTTCATGCCGTTTTCAACAATAGATAGAGTGAATCATGAGGAAGGATTAGATGTATAATTTGTTAAGGTTACTACCCGTGTGAAGCCTGGGCGGGTCGCTTGTTATAAATAAGGTCCCAACCTATTAAATTAGCGTTTTGTATGGCGAAAATGACGGACTGGACTTTTCATATAAGCATATTTTTTAACTACGTGGAATTGGCTCATACGATTACGATGAAACTTTGTAGGTCGTGTAAGTGGTATAACTAACTGGTGCCTAATATTTAATTTTGATAACCAGCCTTTTCATAAAATTACATTTGGTTAAAGAGGTACTGACGACAAATGAAAATGGGTATTTCCCAACCTTTATAAAAACTTGAGAAAATATTTTTTTGTCAATATTAGGGACTTACTTATCTAAATATACTCTTTTTTCTCAATTATTAATATTGATATGTTATGTACAATTCAAAATATTTAAACAAATATGTAATTTCGAAAAAGAAAACGCCAACTTCATAGGCAAGGACCCAATATAAAAAATAATGCTAAGTAGATGCCGCTGGGTAGGCTGTGCTTCGATTTGTATCGTCCAGTATCAGATCGTTCTGAAATCGCTTGGTACCGTGTCGTTCCATGTTAACATTGTTTTTGATTGAACACTCATTGTAATCTAAATATAATACTGCATAGCTGAACTATCGGTGGATGAACGATAAAAACACTTAGACAGGTACCTATATCCAATGTTTTCGTGTTAGTTGATCATGGGGTTTTTACCAAGGATTCGGTATTCAGTATGACCAGCAACCTAAGTGGCAAATATCTGAAAGTCCCAAGACAAGGTCTACCTAGGTCTCAAATATTTATTTAAGCCCTGAACCGATTTATCGAAACAAAGCTAAGAACCATCTCGGTAAAACTGACTTACAAATAAAAAATCGCATCTGAACCGGTGCAACCGTTCGGGACAACGATGTCACAGACAGATACACAGATGTACAGACAGATAAACACGTCAAACTTGTAACACGCCTTTTTTGCTTCGGTGATCAACAACAGGCAAGCGGGCCACCTGTAGGCTTATTACGTAACGCTTTTGCCAACAAGTCTCAGAGTTCAGTTGCAAACAAAATTCTATTTAAAAAATTGAAACTATGAAATCGATCGTACGTATTCGAAACAGTATCAATTACAATAATTCAAATCAGAAAATTGTAAGCAACAGCGTTACATAATTACACTACTGGTGGAAAGTGGTCACAGGCATTAGCAACACCAGGGGTACCGCTAATGCGTTAAAAATTAACCATAATAGTCATATCGGTGTTAATGTAGCAGTTGTGCTCTCGCGCACCCAGGGTCCGCCTTAAACATGATTTAGAATTTGACAGATTAGGTAATTACAGTGGAGCGACTGCCGTCTAACCTCCGTGATCCTGGTACTAGGGGAACCTGGCTAGATTGGATCAAGGTTACACATTCAGTTTCCTGAATGTGCAGGTCTCATCTCGATGTTTTTCCCTCACCGTAAGAGCATCGGTTAGATGACTAACATGACATAACTCAGAATAGAGGCATTGGGACCTTTCGCTTACGAGTCGGACCGCATCGACGCAAGTCCAGCAGTCGAATGTTTTGTTGATGTGGTGTGTGTAGTAGAAGTGAAATAAACTCATTAATAGTACAAACACTACTACAAAATCTTTATTGATCCCATTGAAAGTATTAAAAGATTCCAAAGCTCAATATTTGATATTGGAATTGCGATAGAACCTTATCGCAGTTGCTTTTTCGGGTAACTTGTCTCAGCCATGTAAACATTGTAACCCACCAAAACAAACTAAGGTTCAGCCGTGTTTGCCCACAATCAGGGGTGATAATGCCCGGATATCGGTAATAGCGCTAAGTGGATGATTGGCACAGCTAACTTAATCTCCACCGACGATTAGATAAACAAAACGAATTACTAATTCCAGCGCCATATTTGTTTCAGATGATTCCCCATCGACACGTAGCATTCATCGTCCTGTTGTTCGTGGCGTGCACGGGAATTCCGACTAGAACGATATTGCACCGATGCCCCATAGGGTACAATATAGTCTACTCGAAACACAAAGGGGGCCATGCCATGTGTTACAGGCTAAAAGGCCCAGAATTGTTCGATGACAAGTTCAACGATTGTACGGGTAACTTGTACACGGCGAAATTGTACGACAAGTTGAACTTCACAGAGTCCCCTAGAACGTTATGGACGGACTACAAGTCACAGTATAAGGGTGGGCCGTTTTACGATTGGTCGCACACGGATGCGACCGGGGATCTGCTCAAAAACTCCAATATCACTGTTAGTCATTACTTATCAGACGACGAGTTATGCCTAGTCATGGACGCGGGGAGCTGGACAGCGGTTGCGTGCAACGAGATGCATCACAGATACTGCTTCATCAGGCCTTACGAGAGCGAGGACGAAATGTCCGACGATGACTGCGAGGACCTGGATGATTCCAGAAGATTCTGGAGGCCAAAACCCGTTTGTCTAAGACGGATAAAAGGCACGGGCGGGGGTGGGGTCAGGGCAAATTGGAAACAATCCAAAGAACTGTGCGCCAGAAAGGGAGGGTCGCTGCTGAAAACAGGCTGGAGGTACAGCAACCATCCAATGTTCATGTCCTCTCTAACGGAGCCCACGTTCCCGTTGGACATCATGATGAACCCAAATAGTAGCCTCGAATCGATTTTAGCGATTGACCACAACGGAACTTTTAATCATTCCATGGCAAGTATTTGTTTTCTGCAATATTTATTCAAGTTGGCATTGTCTCTCATGTTATAAAATGTTGGCTCATCGTTAGGTCGACTAGCAGAGTAGAATGTAGGCATATATTGATCATCTTGGCGCCAATATCCTGGTTGTGCTCTCGGGCGCGAAAGGTGAGTGTCTTCTTTGGTCATGATCCAGGATTTGGCTGACCAAATAATTACGGTAGAGCGACTACCGTCTGACCTCCGTGAAACTGATAACAGGGGAACCTGATTAGATTGGATCTAGGTTACACATTCAGTCACTTGAATGTTTAGGTTTTCCCACACCGTAAGAGCATCGGTTAGTGTTCAAGAAATATACATAACTCAGAAAAGCATCATTGGTACATGGCGGCAGTGGGAGTTAAGCCCGGTACCTCTCGCTTGGAAGTCGGGTGCCTTTACCACTAGGCCACCGACGTTCCTAGAGGAGATCGTCATAGGATAGAGGCAGATCGTCTATTACCCCGTAAATTAGAACAACGGGTGCAGCATTTATGTTCAGTGTTTTAAACTGGATTGTGGTAATGCTAACCTGTCTTTTGAAGTGATGTAATGATGTGGCTCATCGTTAGCCGGGCTGCCGTGGCACAACAATCATCAGTTCCAAATTCGTCAAATATAGATGTTGTATTTAAATTACCAGTTTAAATAACACTGATTAATTTGATTACAAAACCACGGGCATTTGTATTCAATTCCATAATTTGCCTGCGAGATATCGATCTCATTTCATTCTTATCGTACTGTTTATTGTTATTTTAACTATACAATCATGAAAGGCTTGCAATTGCATTCAATCGGATCGTGTTCACGTTTCGAGTTAACTGTTGATTATTTATTGTGGATTGTTTTATAAACATTATATTTTGTGAGAGCATGGATGAGCAATGCACGAGACTACCTCATGCGTCAGCACTAGCTGAGCCATGCCCATAAACTTACCTTTTATTTCTAGAGCCTCCTCTTTTTAAGTCGATTAAAAATAGAAATAAAAGGACCTGGGCAGGTTCCCCTGTTAGCAAGGTCACGGAGGTCAGATGGTAGACGCTCCACTTTAATTAAGTGATCTGCCAAATCCTGGATCAAGGTCAAGGCGGACCCCGGGCTCTCGTACACTAGAGCACAACCAAGCCAAGCTAATCACATTAACGCCAAGATGAATAGAAATAAAATGTATATTTTATCAAACAATTTGGAGTCCACAGACTGTTAGTAATGGACTTATCTTCTAAGTTAGTAGTACACTGGCCGCCTTGTACCATACCCAAGTGGAAATAATAACTCTAACCTTCCAAAATGCTAGCCTTATTGATCCATATTCTTTAACACAAAATATGTAAGATCTTATTGTAACTCCGTCTACAAATAAATGATTTCATTTCATTTGAATGTCACATAAATCTAATGCAAAATCCAGGGCCCACCATCGGAATGGAACTTCGCCATCAACCTAGAGAAGCAGAACCTATCCAGGGAGCCAACCTACGGCGCTCTGAAGGAGGGTCTCTGGTACTTGGTGAACAGCTCGTACACCTTCTACGACGTCATCTGCGAGAGACCAATCGAGGTGAAGGCCTTGACTATGAACGTCACAGTCGACGCGTGAGTAGTTACCTTTTCTGAGAAACTTAGAATTATTGTTGGACCTTTTTGCATTCTGTTGTTGCTACAGTTGGTTGTGGAAGGTTTCTCTCGGCCAAAGCTCTCGTCTACTTGACGAATTATTAAATTAAAAATTTAAGTAGCAACAATAACTCTAGAAAGCCACACGACAAATAAAAAAATAATCGTAACGGTAGTGGTCTTCTTCATGAATGTTATTGTTTGTATATTTATTTGTTTTTGCAATATATTGTGTTTGTTCTTACTTGGCATAAGTAGTAAGCGAACATCACTTGAACACAAATCACGACATTCCGAAAGAATCACTCAATTTAAGCCATCACAATTAGTTGTGGACATTAGTTTATACACAAGCGCATTAATTTCCATCAAAAACTGTAAACATTAACCTCATGTTCAAAATCATAAATAACATATTTTAGCAAACATATAAAATCTCACAAAATTCCCGGTCACCGATTATTAAAACAAAATGTCGGTTCGGCATTTCATTGTAGGGATGGGTAAAGTGAATGAATGAATGACTGATTTGCGCAAAGTTTCACTATTTGGTTTTATTAAAAATAATACTCTTTACGTAAATTAATAATTATCTTTTAAAATGTATTATTTATGTACACGTTAATCTTTCGCATCTAAACGTTAATCTAATCGTGATGGGACTCAGACGTTTCCAAACCTTTGAAATGTCAAACTTTATCGAGACGCCATATTTGTTAACTTCTTATGCCAAGTATAAAAATCGTACCAATAGATAACCATACGGCTCGCATTACATAAATTAAATACCTACGTATACGCATAACTCCACACCTTTTCCCGTAAGGGTAGGCATTAATGATCGATTAAAAGATCCTTAGGGCTAGATTCTTGATGGTTGATGGTTTCCTTCTGTAATAGGCCACGTCCTGTAATAATTTTAATACACGTAATGATTTAAATTTGGGTCAATCCGGTATAAATCCCGTTAACTATAACTAGGTTACCTCATCAAAAAAACGACGACAGAGACTCGAAAACTATTGAAATAGATTAAAATAAGTTAAAAGAAACCGTTTCAATTTCCAGCGAAGGCAAACTGCTGCTCTACGTAAACGACACTATAGATAAGGATCACATCGTATGCGTTACCGACTCCGACACTTATTACCCAAAAACCGTGGTCACATACGATGACGGTTCAAATGTATTCGTGCTGAAACCCATAGCAGATGGCTACTACTGGTGCACCCACACAGACACCAAGCGATACCAAAAAGCGGAGTCCACGAAGAAACTCTTTATAAGAGAGAAGGAGTCGTTGGAGAACTTTTATGCGATGAAGGTGCGGTTGAAGACGTCAAGATTTAGTACTTTGGACAAGTACCTGGATTACTGGCAGTCCAGGATGGCGGAGTACATCTTTTACTACAATAATTACATCAAGGTAAAATTAATTTTATTCTGTATGCGCTTAATTTTTTTTTCATTCGAGTAAATGCTAATGGAATCGTGGGTTTATGGATGGTTCTCTTAATAGATAACGGTCCATATTACATTATAATTTTTACCAAATAACATCGTAGTTATGACATTTACTTCATCGCATGAAAATTCATAACATCGTGAATTTGTCTCCTTCATCATCCCCCTGCCATTTTCCATTGGGTGGAGTCGTCATAGCTCTCTCTTCACTTTGAATTCTTTCATCTTCTAACAGTTTTGGCTTCATATTTTATGAGTGGCCGTCTGTCTAACGTCAATCCACCTTAGGAATGTTGATCGTAGTGTTACCACAACAGAAATCTCTGCTGCCCATTTTTAGGTGTTCGAGGGTTCTAGATGGTTGGTCTCTAAAATTTAGGACGCCTTAGACACCTATATATAGATAGTTGAGGGGGTTGGTGCAATATTTAACTCTGCCGGATGTCACACGGTAAATCGTCTATTTATCTTCAGACTACTCAATATTAGCTTCGTCAAAAATCATGCTGCCACGCTGATTACGTACAGTTTTAAGAACTAAATATAATAATGACGGCCAGAAATGCAATCATCCAACAGTATAAACGAAACGCTAATTGTGTATATTTACATTGCACACGGATAAAGTGATGGCATATCTTATTTTAGAAGCTGAACTGATATTTTAAAGTACTCACACATTATAAGTATTATTGATGTTCATTGTTCTGGTACTAGTTGTGGTTCCGACATTGTTAGACGATATTGCATCATTATGTGCTAGTAATAAGCACATTTTTGTTTTAAGATTATGGATACATGTATTTGATCCATCTGTGGACTGAATGACTATAATTAACTGTACACTAATGGACTTTAGGCCCATCAATTGACTGGAGAACTTTCAGTATTATCGCGCTGTTTCGAAATCACAGTTTTGAAAATTTCAAGTATAATCATAGAGATTCCCGATGGCCTGTCTCGAAGACCTTTGTTGAAATCGATGGACGTAGTCCCTCATTATATCGTTTGCTTTCTGTTATTGTACAGGAGTCAAATTGATAATATAAAGGAACACTGTCTGCATGTGCTCATGATATGATAACAAACAACTTTTACGATACTATGGCACTCACTAAAATCGCGACCAAAAATCAGTTGTTTTATACATTGTGATAGAATTCGTTTTTATTTTGTATACGGTATCCCTTTGTATTATATATTTGAGGTCACCCAGCACTTAAAATGGAAATTAACATGCACACAGAAATAAGTAATACTTACTTAAGTAAGCATACATAAATGTGGCTATCGAAATGATGAGAGGTGCAGTACAACCAAAATTACATGGTCAAAAACTCCTCCTCTTTCCCAGATATACGGCGAAGCACAAGCACAAGCACAAGACCCCAGCACTATAGAAGAAGTGCTGAAGGACTTCAAACGGTCACATCCATCCATGAAATACAAGGAGAAGGAGCTGATATACAAGATGAAGGTGAAACAGTACTCTGACGGGCGCTGGGCGCTGCTCCATGTCCAGATGAACCCAGAACTGACGCCGGTGCCTCCAGGGTTCTGGGATGATGTGGAAGTGGAGTCGATGAAGCCAGTGTACTACTGCAGAGCCTTTGACTCTATACCCATGTTGCCTTTAGGTGAGTTAGAGCTTTTTTGCAGTGAATATGTTCCAAAATGGAGAAATGTCGGTGACACAAAGTCGGTGGAGAAGCCATGGGGAGGCCTATGTTCAGCAGTGGGCACTCTGCGGTTTAGATGATGGTGATTCTTCGACTGAGGGTCAATACAGGGGTGCTACTTCATGTGTTGATATATTAAAAAGTTAATTAAATCATTAAGAATGGGGTCTTCAAACTATCTAATTAAGCATTATCTACCCAGTCAAAAGAATGAGAAATCAAAAGGTAGGCGACATACACGTCCTGTAGTATCTTCATTAATTACCACACTTGGCAGCCGGGTTGGAGATGACCCCGTACTTATTGAGGTACCTATATAAAACTGAAAACGTTTTTCCCTATTTCCTTGGGGCTCTGCTCGTGTCAAAAGAACGCCTGTCAAATACAAAACTCAAATTTGTAAACGAACCCACGAATGGCGGGCTCTGTGAGTAGTTTCCATAAAGGATGTTCAAGCCATACAATGGGCGCAACACCGACTTATAATTAGCTCAATAAGAACTGAGAACGAGTCATGGGTCGCAACCCGACACACGCTTGATTAGCTCATAAAACGGCTATGAAGTCGTCATAATTAGGTAGTTTATAAGCTGGTTACCTGAGAGGAACCGGTGCTCTGATAGTGGTAGGGATATATAGTAAGGTACATTTTCCTTAAAATATTAAGGAACTAAGACTGCTTTACTTATAACATTTCTCTTCTGAAGGCCTGCTGGCAGAATTTTTTTTTAGAAATAAGTAGTTCCTGTTGTGCCGTTTAAATGTATGATGTTTCTTTATGTATTATATTGAGTGTTAAATAAATAAATAAGATTTAGGAGCGTCGGTGGCCAAGTGGTTTATGTATCCGACGCGTAAGCCGATAGGCTTCGAATCCCACTGCGGCGGTGTACCAATGACTCTTTTCTGAGCTATGTACATTAGTTGAATGCCAACCGATGCTCTTACGGTTAGGGAAAACATCATGATGAAACTTGCACATTCGGACGACTGAATGTGTAACCATGATTCAATCTGGTCAGGTTCCAATGGTAGCAGGGTCACAGAGGTCAGATGACAGTTACTCCAGTCTGATCTGTCAAATTTTAGATCATGGTCAAGGCTGACCCCGGGCTCTCGTGCGCGAGAGCACAACCGGGACACTCCAAGATGATTTTTTATATTAAGCAACAATATTTGTCTAATATTACTTACAAATTGAGTTATTCGCGAGCACTTATATTATCTCTTCTTTCCGTGTAAATAACCAAGATCGCATGTCTTCAATAGACACTTTCCATTACATGAACCAAACCAAATTACTAGTTCCGTACCGGATCCACAACATGATCTAGTCACCCACAATTACCCATTTACATCAAACAAGGAATGTTACAGTAAGTACATGGCTAGAAAATTGCGTTATTGTCGGCTATAAATTGCAAAGGCCACGTTGTAAGTAGAAATAATTTAATTTTCTACTCAAACAGGGTAATATAATGACGGATTGACAATGAAAGCTTAGCATAACATGACGACGGTTTAGCAGTGGTAGGATAGGTATAATTTATCGCCACTGCGACCTCGGAGGTCCAGCAATTACCGAGTTCTATGTCCTCTGGCTCTCCTCTGTAATTATTCTGTTGCAAATGCTTTGGTGCAGTGTCTGTTCAAGAAAGTCGGGCTGTTTGTGTTCACTGAGATTTATTTAGTACGTTACTTACATTATACATAAAAGCTTGTATATTGAATTACACCGGCTTAAATAAATAAATTTATTTATTTATTTATTTATTTATTTATATTTTTATATTTATATTATATTTAGCTTGGATAATTCACACAGCGCCATTTAGCCCTAACGTAAGCAAAGCGTGTTATGGGTGCCAGAAAACTGATGAAGTACTTATAACACCCAAACCCGTAATAGAAATTAAAATTAATAATTTCAATTTCTGCCCGGCCGGGAATTGAACCCGGGACCTCTGCATGGCTTGTTAACCAACGGGACCATTCAGGTCGTCTAAAAATAAATTTAAAATAATAATATAGCTAAAAATTAAAATATTGCCAATAAAATAACAATAGGACTGGTTGTTGACTAACTTCACTCGATTAAGTGCTAGAGATGGGAGATAAATACGTCATAACATAAAGGACACAAGATAATAATGCCAATGACGCCGCCAGTGTCTTTTCATCAGTAGTGTATATCGGCTTGGCGTGAGTAGGTCATGATTGGTATCACTTTGGCCGGCCAATTTTTCTAAAAATAAAGACCATGGATTTTTTGCACCCACTGCCAAATTCCTTTCAAAACGCTGCCATCAGTGGCTCAAACCACAAAATGCGGATCAATGCCGCCGCTCACTTATACAATACATTGTTCTCTAATTACTACACAATACAATCTTTGTCGTGGTCGATAACTGGAATCCTCTCAAGTCTTGGTAGTCGGTTACCCGTCCATTATCAGAGTAGATGGAGGAGGGGAGCGTCGGTAGCCGAGTGGTTTAGGCATCCGGGTTCGAATACCAATGAGTTTTTTCTGAATTCTAACCGGTGCTTTTACGGTGAGGGAAACGTCGTGATGAAACCTGCACATAAAGGCGACTAAATGTGTAACCATGATCCAATCTAGTAAGGTTCCACTGTGATTGATGATTGATGCGCCAAGACGATTTTTTATTTATCGGAGTGGGAGGATATTTGTCGCAACAAACAATTGAGATTAGAATTATAGGGTCATAAAAGAAACATCTGTATTATCCGCGCGGAATCAGAATGAAGACTGAAGTTAATCTAAATGACGCAAACGCAAGCCACATAAATCAAAATAAGATAAACAGTCAATGGAAGTCGCACGTGACTTTGTCGCCATACAGCCAATTCGATAATCGATAACCATCTTTTGCCCATTGTACCGATCTGCGAGTGTTTTCACTGATCTTTGTAATCTGATCGCATTCAAGGCTAGAGTAAATAGGCTGTTCCTAGACAGGTATGCTCCATCTTCGGCCGCATCGTCACTTACCACTAAGTGAGATGGCGGTCAAATGCATGGCTAGTCTCATAAAAAGAACCTGACAGTTATTGCGCAGTAAAGTTATGCGTAGTGCCCGATGTGGTGACAAGCGCTCCCGATATATTCTGTTTCAAAATCAAATACCTATGTATTATGTTGGCAGTACAGCGCCACAAACTGTCAACTACAGCGCCGCCGTCATTGGGTGTTTTTGAAAACGATGTTTTAAATTATTCCTATTGGAGGGCTGGGTGAAATGGCGCTCATTGCGGCAGGCTACGTTTAACAAAAAAAACTCCATGAAACAAAACAGAAAAGGTCTCCAGGGTACTTATTACCTAGTGGTTCGTCCGTAAAGGTAGGTTAGTCGCTGGTACCGAACAGAGGAAGAAAGTATCAATCGCGAGTTTATCAATTAAAACGTCGTATCCAGGATTGGTATCAAAATTTTAACCCCGAATGGCAGAAATATGAAGTCTAGTGCAAGACTTTCGTATTATATGGAGGTCTCCCGCACCAAAAGCCGCAGTCCCACACAGCTGGCAATGGAGGCCGTATTTGATGACGTCAGAGTGTCCACATAGGTAGTGTCCCACACCAGCGCCCTCCCTCATTACCAACCAATGAATGCCGTAGTTTAAAAATTCTGAACGAATAACTATACTACCACAGAAGCTACTCTTACAGGCATGAGGCATTTCATCTTATACCTCACAGTGACAACGCACCTGCGGTTTTGCAATCTTTTGTTACCTGCAATCTAAATGTGTACGTAGATGTTATGGGCGACAGTTACCACTTACCATCAGGTGGGCTTTCTGCTCGCTTGTAACTAAGTAGCATGAAAAACCTTAATACTAACCGATGAACACAGTGGATAGTACCTAATACTATTCTCACAATTGATTTAAACAATTAGCTTAGATACAAAGATCTGTACAGCAATTAAGTCATTCATAATAAGGCATTCAGATCATCAATAAGACATCAATTAAGTTGGCGCCACTTACAGTTCTAACGATTGCATGTCAGAGAATAATTTTATTCTCTGAAATGCAGATCCAACCAATGAAGGTCTGAACTGAACTGATATTGTAATCTGTCAAATTGTAGGTAATGCGCAGTTTATTTGATTTAGCGAGCTTAAGGTTTTACTTCGCAAATGATCATTGTCGAATAAAGTTATGAAAAGATTTTTTTATCATAAAGTAGGCAACCAGGCAAGCGGGCCATCTGATCGAAAATAGTCACCGCTGCCTATAGCCATTAGTAACACCAGGATAGATATATGTATCGCTAATGCGTAATTTTCGCTCAATCATGCCACTCTATCTTGGTAGACCATGGAATCGATCAGTGTAAATAACATCATCATCATCATCATCATCACAGCCCATACACAATTTAACCCCGACTAAGACACAAGTATGCGCGTTCACCGCCAAGAAAACTCCATTTGTTGTGCCTCCTCAGCTCCCAGGATACACCGCTTACCATCTCTGAGAGCACACATATCCTAGGTGTCGACATCTCCAGTGACGTCCAGATAGAGTAGCGTGGGAGCGGCTACCTATCACTGGCAGCATGTGTAATGCACGCTCACTTAAAAGTCTGTCTGGCGGTGGCGTGGGGGCCGGGTCGCTCTTTTCCCTCAAATATGGTTGAATTGGGCGATGGCTGGGCCCTGCGTTATACTCGTGAACGGGTGCTGTCTTAGTGGACTGGCTTACTCTTGCTGTAGTTTTAGGTGGTTTTTCTTAATTATACTAGACATACCTATATAATATATTGAGCGCGGTCCGGCTCTGCCTGGCATTGTCGGGCACGGTCCGGTCGTGGTTGGCGTGGGGTGGGTTAGCTGCGGCCGGCAGTGTGTCACTGTGTGCTTCCTTCCTACTTTCCTACCCTCCTCCTTTTTGACGATTGAAAGAGTTATTTAATGTCCTAATCAATAAAGAAATTTTGAATTTTGAATTTGAATTTTGAGCCGCTCAGTCAGCAGAGTGATTTCGCCTCCCTTTGTGTGTTCTACCGCTTGTACAACGGTGTTTGTTCTGAAGAACTGTTGGACATTATACCTACAAATACATTCTATCATCGCACCGCTCGCAACCGACAGGGAGTTCATCCTCACACCTTGGAAACAAATTGGTCGCGAACTGTGCGGTTTCAAAGGAACATTTTCCCACGCACACTAAGATTGTGGAATGAACTACCTGGAGAGTACAACATAGAATTCTTCAAGAAAGGGGTAAAAAGGTTTTACAGGGTCGGCAACGCGTGGGTGATGCCCCTGGTATTGCAAATGTCCATAGGCTGCGGTAACTTCTTACCATCAGGCAGGCCGTAAGCTTGTTTGCCACCTTAGTGGTACAAAAAAAAACATCATAGCTTAACTCTACCATGAGACCTTGGCCACGCTTGGCTGGCGGGTTGGAGATAGTAGTGTTGGAAATACAAAAATGGAAAACGCTGCTGCCCATTTTCCAGATTACGGAGGCTCCAGAACTTTGGCCTCGAAAATATTTGTTGCCTTCTATGACACCGATGAGTGTAAGGGGTTGGTGCTATTCTACTCTGCCGCACACTACAAGGCAACAACATTGCACAGAATTGTTTTCCTTACCGAAATTCCATACATAATGGTTAACGTGCGGTGGCCTCCAACTTGATTCACAGCCGAGCAATAACACAGAACAATTGTTCCAACAAATTGCTAATTTTACTTAATAAGGAGTACGTCTACGTGTCTATTATTATTAGTATGGAACCTTGATTGGTGTTTATTTATTATACCTATATTATTAGTATACATTAGTAATGATTAAAATGATTGAAAATAACCTTAGAATAAACGAGCGAAAAATGTAATAAATATCAATTTAAAACATTCCCACGATTATGCTGTCTCCCAGACATTCCTTGATCAATCAATCAGACACATCAAAGTAGTTTGTTTCAATGATGGCAGAAACGAAATGGTAATAACTGCAAAACGCATTAATAGTTTTGTAAACAATCTATTCTAAGAGATTGGTACGTAAAGTGTAGCATCCACAAATTAACGCTTCGCATAATTCTAATTTTAAAACGAATGCTAGATGAGATGAATGAATTGATAGTAGTGCTGAATGGAGTTTGACTTAATTTTTTGTTCCACGCTGTGACTACGAGGAGACAGCTCATTGGATGGTAAGCGTTAACTGTCGCACCTAACCATGATGGTGTGCAGGTGCGAACTTGTGTTTACCTGTAGGTACCTCACCTAGTTTAAAAATATTTTTCTAGGTCTTTAATACTTATCTTTTTTCGATGGCCTTGCGTTCGATCTTTACGAAGAGCAGCAAAAAACCCTTTTGACCCTTTTCAGCTCACCCAAATCACGTACCAACGCGACTCAACCGAACCTTGACCATTCCAGGCTCCTCAACTACTTCATCCAGTTGCGTCACAATCTTGTGTGTCGGGGACTTCAACGAAGGTGTGCAGTGGGTGACCACGGCCGGCGACGGCTGCTCTCTCACTACCAATGTGCATGTTCGTACAGAGATTGAAGTCAACATGCCCACTTCGTTGCCTAATAAGGTCAGTAGAATGGAGCAACTAATGCGTCTTTATTCATATCCCAGACAGATCTGGCTAATTTGGCTTGGGCTTCAACTGCCAACTGTCAAATTATAAGGGCACTGACTCCTTGAAATCATCATCATCATCCCTAAATCTCCTACTGATGGGTACAGATTTATTTTTACAATTTGCCTGTTTACCGCACACGTGCAGTAATATGTGGAGCTGCTGCAATTTATCCTTCTGAGTTGGAATGATCTCCCTCCCGAAGTATTTCCCCTGCACTACAACTTGGGGCTATTCAAAAAGCAAAATGTATGTGTCTCAAAGACCGGCACTGGAACCCGCTCTGCCGTCAGTCCTTTTAATAATATATCCGTGCAGAGGCACGGAGAACTAGGCAATAAAAATCTGAGACAGCGAGGCCTGACCTTAATCAACCCAAGCCAGTCTAACACGGTTTGCCGAATTCCATGCACATCCTGGAAAAGGTTCTCAGATTTCCTCAATTACGCGACTTAAAATCTGTATATCGATCAGTAAAACACCCATTGGTACGATAGGAAGTAAACCTGAGCCATTTGCTCACAAAGAGGCCCTAACTACAAGTATTTTGCCCCACGGCCGTTGCTAAATGAGGTATGTCGATTCTAATACAGAACTAATAGAGTCTTAATATTAGTTTTATTAGATTATGTTATTAATCCATCAGCCATCGAATATAACTTAGAAGAACTACACTATCAGCCACTTATAACATTGGGTTAACTTACCAGTCCACACCACCCCACACCCGCACCGCACCTAACAATTGAGTGTAATAATTGTAAATAGGGCCGGGACAATAGCAGCGAGGAGAGCTACACTGAGCCATGCACTACAACGACGGAGATATTTACGGACCCGCCGCAGGAGGACAGGAAACCGAAAAACGTGACGACGGTGACGATGCCGCCAACGGATACGGTGTCGATAGTCACGGAAAGCTGGCGGCCACCGACTTTGCCACCAACGTGGCCACCGATTACGCCACCGTTACCGATATGGCCAACGACATGTCCACCGACGCCGAGCGAAAATACGACGACTGAAACACCTCCGACGACTGAACCACCGCTGACGACTGAACCATCGCCGACGACTGAACCACCGCCGACAACTGAACCACCGCCGACGACTGAACCACCGACGACGACTCCACCGATGACGACACCGGTACTGCTACCTGTAAGTAAAAGGGAGTTCTGGCAATTTAAACGATATATTTTGGTTGTGGAATTCTATAATGGTAACGGATTTGATTTCCATCCAAGTATATGTAAGGGAAATAAATCAATTAAGTAGGTGTCCAAGAAGAATGTTGGCGGTTTGGATCCAAAAATCATGAAAAAAAATTTTTTTTTTACCAAGTTATGGCATAACTAGACATTGAAAAAAAATATTAACCAAAAAATTAATTGTTGACTTGGACACTCTTCAAGTCGCGACAGTAATTTTGTTATAAAACGTTCACATGAAACTTTATTTAGTATCTTCATTTCACTTAAAATATTGTCCTTCAACTGTGTTGAAGTAACCCCATAAAATAATCCAGCGGACTTAATTCTGGACACCTATTTAACGTTACCCTTTAATGACATCAGTTTTCCTGGGAACAACTCCTTTAGGGCTTCAAGTGACCTGTCACTCGTGTAACATAATGGCACTATCCTGCTGGAAAATGTTACGAAATAAATGTTGTAAGAACGTAAATGCAAATCCATCTTCAAAATCAAGTGTAATTTTGATTTTTAATGTTACGGCTTGACACGCTTACGCAGTGATTCATGAACTTTCTTTAATGACTACAGGTACTCTTGTTTCTGGTAGAAGCCCATCGTTGTTTCTAGCAGTCGATAGCGTATCCTCAAATGTATGAATCCATTTTCTAATGACACTTGCACCAGGTGTTAGATGTATGGCACCACGGAGTACCTTCATATTTACAGGCTCTGTTGCGCGACTACCTCTGTAATAGGGAAGTCCTGTTTGTGGACCAGAACGGGCAGCTGCGGCGTCACGTCGTTGAAACCGGTGTTCCACAGGGATCGGTTCTCGGGTCTCTCCTGTAGAACATCGGATATGACTGATTGCTCCGGGATAATCTCTTGCCGGGCATGGATGTCTTCTGTTATGCGGATGACACCCTTGTCACGACCCGGGGCAAAACCTACCGAGAGGCGGCACAGCTGGCCTCTGCGGGTGGGACTCTAGTCGCGCAAAGGATCCAGTTACTGGGTCTAAAGGAGAAAACCGAGGCCCTCTTCTTCCCCGGTCCTCGGAATAATGCACCACGTGACGCCCACATCTTGATCGGGGGTGTCAGGGTTGAAGTTAAGGCTCAAATGAACCATTTGGGCCTTATATTGGATGGTCCATGGCAGTTTGGTCAGCACTTTAGCGGGCTGTCGCCGCGGCTATTAAAGGCGGCAGATGCATTCAGCTGGCTCCTCCCTAACTTGGGGGGACCAAGCTCAAAGTGTCGGAATTTATATGCTGGCATATCAAAAAGTATGGCGCTGTATGGAGCTTCTATCTGGTCAGACTCCCTGAATAAGAGGGAGAATGTGGCCCTTCTCCGCAGGCCCCAACGGGCCATTGCACAGCGTGTGGCGAGGGCTTACAACACGGTGGGGCATGCCGCAGCGTGCGCCATTGCAGGCACTCTTCCGTGGGAGGTGGAGGCCAGGGTCACAGCGGTCGTCTATGAATGAACGGCCACGCAGAAGGCGCAAGGTGAACGCCCGGCACCGGAGGAGCGTGACGCCGTACGGCTCGAAGCTCGCGAGATCATGTTCCGCCTTTGGAAGGAGGACATGGCTCACGAGCACTCGACGCTATCGGTCTCGTCATTAGGGACTGGGTCGAGCGTCCGAATGGTTCCCTTTCCACCGTTTGGTGCAGATATTATCCGGACACGGCTGTTTCGGATCGTTCCTGCACCGAATCGGGAGAGAGGAAACCCCATTGTGCCACAAATGTGGCGCGGTGGAGGACACAGCGCAACACACCCTCGAGTCCTGCACAGGCTGGGACTAGCAGCGCCGCGCCGTGTCCTGAATGCGGTGGTGGGTCCAGACCTTGCGCTTCCAGGTGTGATCGATGACATGCTTGTTAGTGAAAGGGCCTGGGGAGCTGTGGCCGCCTTCTGTGAGGACATACTATCGCAGAGGAAGGCAGCGGAACGAGAGAGGGAAGATGACCCTCTCGCGCCACCGCTCCGCAGACGTAGAAGAGGCGGCTCTCGGTCCCGGTGGCGGCCAGCGGGCAGGAGGTGCGGGGGCACCTCCGCCTGCATTGCACAGGCCTCCACCTCCGTCGAGTGGGAATAGTTCGGCGCATCCGGCTATTCCCAGCCGCCCCTCGCAAGGGGGGATGGCGGGCCCGCCGTGTAAAGCGGGTGGTCGCCGGAGGTGTCGTGGATAACAAGGCTTCGGCTACTCTCATGACACCTCCTTTGAGGCGATGCAGGAGCGCCGCGGGGCTAAGTGGGTACACCGGCGACTGTTGGGAGTCCCATACAGGCCTTCCGTCCCCTCCTACGGAGGGTATCGTGCATAATGCATTCGCAGCGTAAAAAAAAGGTGTAAGATGTATCGGTTAGTATTCAACTAATGTACATAACTTAGAAAAGAGTCATCGGTACATGGCCGCAGCGGGATTCGAACCCGGTACCTTTGACTTACGAGTTGGATACTCAACCGCCCGGCTACCGACGCTCTTGTAGGTCCACAAGCTATGTAATTCATAAATTCATGCAATGTAACATGACTGTTTACTACCTGAATAAAATAAATAAATAAATAAATCTCTTACAAGTTCATCTCCCCACGATTCCGACGCGCTGTTCTTTCCTGATTTACTGTTTTGATAATAAGCTCGTACACAATATGCACGCTGTGCTCGGCTGTATGATTCTTTTGCAAGTAAATTTCCCAGAAATTCTACGTAAACCAACATATTCTTCTTTACCATATACCCAACAACTAACCTAACCAACAGAATAAGTCGGATAACCCCCGGCCAAGTTTACTAAAACTCAAATATATTCTAAACTACAGAACCAATTTTAATCAAACTAAGCTAAGAACCATTTTGAATAAACTGGCTATCAATTAGAGAAAACCGTACCCAAATCGGTCCAACCGTTCGGGAGCTACGATGACACAGACAGATTCACAAAGCTACAGATATACAGATACACAACGTCAAACTTATAACACCCCTCCTTTTTCGTCGGGGGTTAAAAAACAATTATTGGAGGTTCAAAGTGCCAACAACCTTTATGGACACGTTGTAGGATATTTGTTTCCGTACTGCATAGTAACATTAATTGCACCAGGGCATTCATTAGGAATCATTAAGTCATTATGAGCATGAACGAAACTCGTCATTGGTGTCATCGGGTAAAACCATCCATCATCATAAAATATTCAAAGATTCAAAATATTTATTTGTAAAAGATAGGTATTACAGATGTTATCATTATCTTCAATAGTTTCTCTATCTTTTGCCCGCATGCTGAGGCGTACAAATCTTTAAATATAATTATTTCATTTTTCATTTGGTTCAAATATAAGTTATACAATAATCAATAAATAAAACCATGTCATACAAAAATGTCAATTATTACTTACAATTTTTATTAAATAATAATTAAACAATGTCATACAATTTAAATGTTATTAAAATATTCCGTCAATTCATAATATGCCTCGTCTACTAAGTAAGAATATAATTTATTTTTAAATGTCATAAAATCTGTACAAAAGCGTAAGTTAATTGGTAATTTATTATAAATCTTTGGGGCTAGTATGTAGAAACAGTAGTTTTGCATCCATTTTGTATCAACTGATCGTTACGCCTTAAACTATTTACTCTGGAGAACAAATTGGTCATTGCGATGTTGAATAGTTTTGCGATGGTATACCATGGCGAATAGGTTTTTTCTTCACAGGCATGTTCCATCCTCAGCTGCAAAATCATCATGTAAGCTGGCGCAATGTGTCTGACTTTACAAATCCTTAGGTTGAAAGCTTTACTTCAATTTTTAATTGAACTGATTTGAGTCTGAAGTTGGTCTAAACTGTTTTCAGCCTGAAGACGAATTGCAACAGGTCATGGACGATCTGGAGTCTCTCTTGGACAATGAGAATGGTGAACCGATTACAGTTGACGCGATCGGAAACACTTTTGATCGGGTAAGTGTTTTTCGTGTGGGTATCAGGTAAGTGTACTATTTATTACGTACAACTGTAACTACTATCATTATCATGATCTTGGCGTTAATGTCCCGGTTGTGATCTCAAGTACGAGGGCCCGGGGTCCGCCTTGACCGTGATCCAGGATTTGGCGATCATGTAATTACAGTGGAGCGATTACCATCTGACCCTACCCCTGACCAAGTTTACTGAAACTCAAATATTTTATAAACTACAGAACCAATTTTAATGATACAAAGATGAGAACCATTTCGGTTAAACTAGCTCTCAAACAGAAGAAACCGCATCCAAATTGGACCATTCGTTCGTGAGCTACGATGCCATAGACAGATACACAAAGCCACAGATACACACGCCAAACGTATAACATCCCTTTTTTTCATCGGAGGTTAATGAATGAGATTGACCAATCACAGAGCCGTATTGCAGTGCGTGCACTTAGTAGATGAGCACTCGAGAACGCATAGTATTAGACAAGTATTGTTCGTGAATATGGGTATAATAGTTGCCTTCTAAGGCACCTGTTAATGGAGTTGGCGCTCCTCTACTCCCTGCTTTAGGCCATGGTTTTCTTGGAGTGTACTTGCCAAATTTACCGATTGTATTTGACTAATGAGCGCGCGAGTTCATGTTCATCACATCCGACTGTCCCTGATTGTTATGGTATAGTATATGTATATGGTACATAGTATTCAATTGTAGTTAAATTAAAATCACTCGATATTGCTACCACCGCTCGTTAAATAGCTCATTTCGGACTATCCAAGGTAAGGTTAGCTGGAAGAAATCCCATTTTGGGATAAGCCCGCCTTTGCAATGTATATTTATTTTCTTTTGATATTGTTCTTTATGTAGTTATACGCAATAAAGAGTTTACATACATACATACATACATACTGTCTAACTCGAACGGATTATGCATCGCGATCTCATCATTATAATTTACTTCTATAGAGTAAGAATCTGTTATTGGCTTTCTGTTATTTAAAAGTTTTAAGAGCTGTTGATTCTATGACCAATAAAAAAAAATCTCACTCGCCTATACCGCAATCGAGGGAGATGGCGATGTATCGAGCCTTTAATAATTGCTACTCAAATTATTTAACCATCGTGCCGGATGGTCATGGACTCGCTTGGACTGCACGCTATATTGTGCGAGTCGCAGGTGATAAAAGTAGCCTATGGCCACCCTCAGGTGCTAAACTATCTCCATACCGAATTTCATCAGAATCGGTGCAGTGGTTTAGCCGTTAAAGCGTAATAGACAAAGTTACTTTTGCATATAAATGCTAGTGTTAGAAAATAAACCATGTTGCTAAAACGGGCATATGAGCAAATTTCTTACATGGGAAAGTTTGCGTCGGAATTTCGATTCCATTAGACATTAGTCATCATCATCATCATCATCATCATCATCATCATCATCATCATCATCATCATCATCATCATCATCATCATCATCATCATCATCATCATCATCATCATCATCATCATCATCATCATCATCATCATCATCATCATCATCATCATCATCATCCGAGCGGTCAATCCCAGCTACTGCCAGGGTCCGCTTTCCTGCTTTGTTTTCTCTACATTGCCTGATACCTACATTCGACAGGAGTATGAAATCGAAATTCCGACGCAAACTTTCCTGGTGAGTAAACGGCCTCTTGGATCAGTTAGCTCTAGACCTCCTCCATCCATGCTCCAGATGTGAATCAGATTGCACCCAGAAAGTTCCAGGTGGAGATCCAAGGTCTTCAATCGATTGTATGAAAATTGCCTATGTTCCCGCTCCTTGCAACGGAGTGTATAGCAGGAACCTCTTAACGTTTACACTGTACATATATTCTTCATCCTCCTCAAATATATCTTTTTTTTTATGTCGTACTGATGGAAAGTGGTCACCACTGTCTTTAGACATTAGCAATACCAAGAGTATCGCCAATGCGTTGCCCACCTCTATAACACGTTGCTCTGGCGGCAAAAAGGCCTCTCCACTGCCAAAGCCACGGTTCTCCAAATCTCCATCTCATGGAGCACTGGAGACCTTACTCACCGACTTGCTTTTATTATCTTCTCCAACACCTAGGTGGACTCCCTACTAGAGCACCAAGACGAATTCGACATCCCTGGAGACTTGCTGCATTTGCTCGACCGCTTGGGCGGGAAGGTGGACCTAAACGGTTCCCATCAGGCCGCGGCCGTCCGCAACAACATCGCCCTCCTGATGGCTGACGCTGACCCTGACTCTCCCGTCAGGGGACTCAGGATCGCGGCCAGGGATGAGGACGAGTTCACTATGGACGCGTTCGAGATCATATCAGGTGAGGTTTGTTGAATGAAGGTTGGTGAATATAGAAGAGGCGAGAAAGGTTTTACGACTCGTAACAAGTATTAGGTAATGTGGTCTCTGCTTAATCCTATGGGAAAAACTCGTGACTATATGTATGTACGTTGGATGGGAAATAGCCTTCCCTTTATCAAGCATCCGTGTCAGATGTGGTATCAATGCAATGATAAAATGTACTCATTAGAACCAGTGCATTCCTATCATCATCATATCAGCCGGAAGACATCCACTGCTGGGCATAGGCCTCCATCAGAGATCTCCACAAAGGCAGGTTTTGTGCCTTCCGCATCCAGTTGGCACCTGCGATCTTTACCAGGTCGTCGGTCCACCTTGGTTGCCACTCGGAAACTTTACTGCCCCATCGGTCATCTGTCCTGCGAGCTATATGCCCTGCCCACCTGACACAGATAAAATCTGTGCCTCAACTCGTAGGTATAACGACGACGTTTGAAGTTATATAATATTTGTGGATTTATGATAAGTATCAAGAATCTACCGGTGTGTATGTGGTGCGTCAATTTATCGACTCAGAGAGATCAGTTGATGTACCGCTAGCTAAGAACCCTGGAGGTGGAGCTTGCATAATCTGTCTCTGCGAATCTGTGACTACGATTTGATACCAGTCGTGCTTCAGCATCATCATCTCGACGTTATGTCTCGGTCGCGCTTTCGCGTGGCACGCGAGGGCCCGGGGTCCGCGTTCCTACTCTTCTTGGCCTAGACAGTTCACTCCACATGGAGGACTCCAAATAACCCGAGGCTCAAAATTTTTACCGTTTTTTTTATGCTTTGTCACCAAACGAGATATTTACTTGATCTCATCCCCCCCCAGACCAAGTGAACTCCTCGCACCTCAACACGAACGCTTCCGAGGCGGTGGTCCGTCTCCCCGAGTCGGTGGCGTCGGGCTCGCGCCGCATCAGCTTCGTGGTGTTCCGGAACGACCGCGCCTTCCAGCACGCCGGCAGCTACGCCGTCAACAGCCGGGTGCTCAGCATCAACGTCCAGAACCTTACTACGTTCGAGGCTGGGGAGGTTAGTACTCAATTCAAAATTCAAAATTTCTTTATTGATTAGTACATTAAAAATCTTTTTCAATCGTCAAAAAGGAGGAGGATAGAAAAGTAGGAAGGAAGCACACAGTGACACTGGCCGCCCCATGGCCGTAGCAAACCCACCCCACCTAGGACCTTACGACTTTTAAAGCTTGGGAGGTTAGTAGGTGTGGGCCTCTCCTCACACAGGACAGTCCAGCATCAACGTCGAGGATCTTACGACGTTCGAAGCTGGGGAGGTTAGTGCTGGATGTAGACCCGCAGCCGTACCGTCGGTCTCCGATTGCACGCCATTTTAATGCAATTGGTTTCTTTTCAAGCCAGAGCCAGAACTATCTTGCTACGATTGGCTTAAACTCAAAATGGCGGTATACAGTCAGAGATCAGCGGTACGGCTGCTAAATCTCGACGCCGGAGTAATCAGTGGATGTGGATCCTCTCATACAGGGATAATGTTAACGATGCTGGAAACTTTAGAGCCACTTTCATAGCTTTATCTTCGATCGCAGAAGTGGGGCGTTCCCTTGAATTTTGTGTCATTTATGTATTTCATTCTACTTGAACTTTGTATCATTTGTAACTCTCAAGCCCTCGCGCGAGAAAGCACAAACGTGATATTGTCGTGAAGATTTTTATAGACCTGTGTTTGTCAATGACAATAGCAAATCACCAGCTTCATCGTCAGACTTGAATTCCTGAGCCTCCTCCACAATAGTGAAGGGTTTGTCGTAGTCTCTACGATCGGGAAAATGCAAGCGGGAAAACACTGCTGTCCGTTCCATAGTCAAATCAATAATTTTTTTTGCTTTCAGGTAATAGACATCCACTTGAGCCCGATATCCGAAGAGACCGAACGCAACCAGAGCCGCAGCTGCGCTTTCTGGCATTTCAACGAGGACGGATCCGGGTTCTGGTCTCAAGAGGGCTGCACCTTCATCCGCTCTCGGACGGGCGGGCTCCTCGACACCTGCCGGTGCGACCATCTCACCCACTTCGCCGAGGTCCTGGTGCCCCGGGCCGTATTCTCGGAGACCAACGAGGCCGTCCTCGAAATCTTGACCATAATCGGTTGCTGTCTCTCAATCTTCGGCCTCTGCATGGTGGGCGTGACCGCCGCATTATTCCGCTCCTGGCGACGAGACTACAGCAACAAGGTGTGGCTGCACCTCTGCATAGCGATCTTCATCCTGGTCCTCTGCTTCCTGATCGTGATCTTCACCAAATTCGACACCTACGACATCCCCTGCATGCTCCTAGGGGTTGCTCTCCACTACTCCGTGCTCGCGTCCTTCTGCTGGATGCTGGTCGCAGCGGTGCTCTCGTACCGAAGACTGGTGATAGTGTTCACGCGGGACGCCTCCCACAAGCTTCTTCGGGCGTCCGCCTTCGCGTGGGGAGCCCCCTGCGCCGTGGTGGGGGTCCTCCTCTCCGCCGACCCGCACTCCTACGCAGGTCGCTTCGAGGAGATGTCCCCCAGCGGAGCCTTCTGCTACCCTTCCGGCCTCGGCATGTGGCTCGCCGTTTACGCGCCCATAGCCCTCATGCTGCTCGCAAACTGGACACTATTCGCTCTAATAGTCCGCTCTGTGTTTGCTTCGAGAAGGATCCAGCGGCACGGCGACACGAATGAGGCCGTCCGATGTGCCACCGTCAGCTGCCTTTTAGTCTTTCTTTTCGGCCTCCCGTGGCTCTTCGGCCTCTTCGCTCACAACGTGGTGGCAGCTTACTTCTTCACGTTGACGGCGACCTATCAAGGGTTCGTCCTGTTCCTGTTCTTCGTCCTGGGCAACAAGAAGACCAGGGATCTGTGGCTGAACAAACTGAAGATCAAGCAGACCAGGAAGGTTCCGGTCACCTCGTCGACTTACACGAATCGGAGTACCACAGCTTTTAGGGGAGATCCTGAGGGTGCGGCTTCGGCCGAAAGAAACAACTCGAAGCCCAGGTCCCTGGCCTCCCCCGACAACGCTAGGTTCTCCTGACGACGTCAGCTTTTCGTCCTGAAATCCCATCCACAGAGAATCTATAAGAATACGGAAGCACAACCGAGATGAACGCACGAAACTTACTTCTACGTAGTTAAGGCTCCAAGCAGTATTGATGTTTGCCCCGAGGCATAAGTTTGTTTAGAGAAAATATGTATATTTTAGTAGATTTTCTTCTAGTCTTCGCTTGTGTTTCTGACTACTGTTTTCTGGATTTTCTGTCTTGCTTCATTGGTTCTTAAGGCTACTTGCACATACTGAACTACGGTCTTTTCTTTACTTGTTCTTAGAGAATTTGAACCAGATTGTAACAGTGCATGTGGACCTTAGACAACGAATTTTGTTTTGTTTACCACTCGGTCTAGTCCTGTGTATACTTACGTTTGTAGTTATAATTGTAACTTAAGTATACCTAATTACGAATTGTTAGAATCGTTAGATTTACGATTTATGTGTCTCGACGACTACTTTTGTAGTTTCAGCGTATTTGTGTAGTTCTTAACAGCAAATGGAGTTGGGAGCTGGCAATACCAAGTTCTTTAAGTTATTTAGATCGAGTCCACACCCAAAACTATAGGTATTACATCCACAATTGTAGATTAATGAGTTACCAAATATTAGAAGTTACGTAGGTACCTAATGTTTAATCAAATGCACGTCATTGTATAAATACGAGTAAATAGATAGTAATAAGATTCGCAAGATTAAGTTTTAAAGTTTTAAAAGCAACCGACGAAATGTCTATTATCAACGCAAATACCTATTTTTAAGAACCAACTTACCTGCAGCTGTTTAAGTCTCGTTAGTAAAATATTTAGGTAATCTTTACAACTGGCCTAGCGCTTACGTCCTATAGTTCGTGCCAAATGAATTGGCAATAGCGTGCCTTGATCCCTTGGTCAACTATTGGCATTATTTCGTGGAAAATACATATTAAAAACTCATTTATTTTATTAAATTGTACTGCCTGCGCTGGTTTGGTCACGTGTCGCGTGAGCCTCAGGGATACGTGGGAAATAGGTGTCTGAATCTGCCGGTATCAGGAAAGAGGCCCCAAGAAGCGATGGATTGACATCGCTGAGTCGGATGCGAGAGCCGATGGCTTGACGCGAGGATGCCGAAGACCGGGCGAAGTGGAGAAGATAGAGAAGGAAGGCGAACCCTGGCAGAGGCCGGGATAAGCGCTAGGATGATGATGATGATGATGATGATGAGTTCATTAAATTGTAATGTCGCTTTGACCGCTTTGAAATTAGTTCCGACCGACAGATCAATGTCCGCTCTCACCAATTCATTTGACACGAACTTTAGTAAGTGGTTCCTGACTTATGGGTTTGGCCGTTCCCATAGGCACAGCACAAGGAGGTAAACTAAATAATGCACAAAGGCTAGCTCTGTTTCGTAGAGCGTCGTCTCTATCGCACGCCTGTTAATTCATACGAAGTTGAAACTAGCCGATGTTCATTTATGACCCTATTGCACCAAACTTGGACGACTTAAGTTGACGTCTTAAGATTTTCCTAAGCATTTAGGCGTCACAAAATCGATGTCTTAAAGTTAAGAGTGCCTTAGTGACTTTAGATTTTAACAGGTCGGTGTTGATGCTTTTTCTTGTTAGGAATATTTTAAATAATTTAGGCGTCACCTGCACGGCTATCTCTTTCATTTTAGGATTCAGAGAAGAAAACAAACGCTATCTCGAGGCGCGAGCTGTGTCGCGGGCACACTTGTTCTAGACTTGCTAAACGTTGCCTAAGTTTAGTTTAGTATTGTACCGAGAAAAGAGCTAGGCTTGGTACCTATATATTTCATGTTACACGGGACAATGTAGGTCCGGCAATTCAATGCATCCTTAAAGAATATGAATAGAACCAACAATACTTATTCACGAAGCGTATCTTGCTCTCTACAGATGTCAACTGTGGGATATTCCAAGACGTAAGGAGGCAATTCTTACTGTTGCAGTCACTAAGCATGCTAACATTGTTATTAAAGTGCGGTTATGGCGCAGAAAGACATTCGTACATTGACTTATTAGGTACTACCTGACTCTCTTCTTACCGCGTGATTAAAGGACGCGAGTCTGTGCGAGCGTGATACAAGAAGCAATAGGTCAAGGTACGAATTTCTTTCTGCTCCGTGAACGCACTTTAGCTATAATACTGTCTTATTCATAGAAATATTTAGGCCGGCCAATATACATTGTACTGAATTTGAGTTTGGGTGCACTTGCTACAAAAATTCTATTTGGATCTTGTTATGTGCTTGCAAGCCAAATTGACTCGCTACTGTCCAAACGGTTTACTGTACTAGGCCCCCAAACGAATAAGATTTTTATGAATAAGACAGCACATAAAGTATAGTAGTGTTTTTGTTACTTAACTATTTAAATCTATTGATCGAATTATTCATTGCTATTAAGTATCGACGACCTGGGGCTTTATTTTTAACTGCTCGCCTTGAAACGAACTGATTTCAACTTCGATTTTTGTCATTTTCAATATTGATGCATGAAGACGATTTTCCTATTTATGAACCGTCTGCTTTTGGTGTTGCCGATCTAATTTATAAAATATTGAATTTTTTTCAAGGCGAGCGGTTACAAATTCATTAACTTATTTAAAAAAAATTAGAACAAAATTTAATAAAAATATAGTGCCGAAGGTTTCATCAGGAAATGTATCTATAAATTGTAGAGAAGTATCAATAAATAAAAATAAGCAAAGAGGCATTTATTTTAGAACGTTAAGCTAATAATGTTAATATGACATCAAAGATAATTTATTCATAAAATTGTTTTATTTTTACCTTCTACAGTTTCGCATTTGTTCTCCCCTATAGACAATTATCCATCATCCTTTATCAGCCTAATTGCTCTAGGCTAGGCGTCACGCACAAGCACTGGCCTTCTCACATAAATATTTGTAAGACGAGACTAGGCCATCACACCACCCGCCGTGGGCTGGGTACTTATCCCCACTACGTAGACCCTCTGTTGGTCACCACGCGAAGGTTCGAAAGAACGTTTCTCGCTCGTACGACTACGATATGGAAAGAGCCAGTCTTTCCTTTGGACTATGACATGGGATCGTGCGAGAGGTATATTAGAGTTCTCTTCAGAGGTGGGCAACGCATTAGTAGCGCCCCTAGTGTTGCTAATATAAATAGGCGGCGGGGACCACTTTCCATCAGGTGGCTCGCTGGCCTGTTTGTCTGCTGTACAACATAAAAAAAAAACTAGGCTTTACTTTTGTATACCACTGAGCGGTAAACAAGTTAGGCGGCCTGCCTGCAGTTATCGCAGTCTATGGAAGTTTGCAATACCAATCATATTGGTGTTGCTGATCCTGTAAAAACCTTCTCACCCTTTCTTTGTAGAACTCCATGTTGTAATCTCCAGGGAAAACGTATCCAGGGAGCTCATTCCATAGCCTAAGTGTGTGTTGTTAGGTGGTAGGACTGTCAAGCCTGAGGAGTTCGCTGGATGAGTACCACCGCCTTATCTATTTCTGCCGCCAAGCTTGCAATGCTTGCATTGCTGTGTTCCGGTTTAAAAGATAAGGTAGCCAGCACAATTACAGGCATGAGGCTTTCATGTTAGTCCACAGTGACAAAGCACCTGCGGTTCTCCATTTATGTAGCCTGCAACCAAAATGCATGAATCGTAGATTTTATGGGCGACAGTTACCGCTTACCATCAGGGTATCAGCTCGTTTGTCGCTGCGTAGAATAAAAAAAGCCTTAGTGTTCCTTTGGAATCGCACAGTTCGCGACCAGGTGTGAGGATGAACTCTTATTGTATATTTATCACGTAAGTCTGGCAAGAAAGTCGCAAAAAATCGAGGGTGCCACTTGACAGAAGAAGTAGGCGCTCAGTTTGACAGAAATTCATTGTTGTAGGAGCAGTAGTTCCTTTTCACGATTTTCTTGCCAGACTGCACTACCCGTTCGTAAGATTGCCAGTCCGAGATAACACCTACCTCATCCCTCATTCGCTCTTTCAGTACCGGTAACATGATCTCCTTTGGACGTATGTAAGCTAGATGTAGAAAATAATAAAAGTTGTTCAAAAACTAAAAACCCCGACTTGTATTAAAAAACTGAAAAGTTTAGAACAAGCCGAATGTTGGAAGTAACTGGATGTATTATAGTACACATGTGAGTTTCATTTAAAGTTGAAAGCGACTGCCATCTGACCTCCGCGACGCTGCTCATAGTCGCCGGAATGTACAGGTTTCATCACGATGGTTTCCCTTACCGTAAGAATATCCGCTCTACTATAATTACCTGACCTGCTGAATCCTGGATTATGGTCAAGGCGGACCCCGGGACCTCGTGCGGGAGAGCATAACCGAGATATCAACGCCAAGATGATTATTTAGTTAATAGGTAGGTTTGTGTGTCAGGTAGGTATATGTCAATATGATTTATTGCAGTAAATGTGGTACAACATGATATTATTCATTATTAAAGAGAGAAAGAAAAAAGAGCGACAAAAAAAAATCAAATACAATTATATGTCTAAGAAAATCAACTGAATATAGTATAGATATTTTTAATATTATCACAACAATAGAAGCGCATTTTATTAACAGCCGGCCAGTGATCGGAAAGTTGGTGATAAAATTAATTAATCTCCAGCCAACACTCAGGCCATGAAGGGCACCTAGGTCGACGAGTATACGGGGTGTTGATATTATGATAACGTCTAGTGCTTCAGAATATTTCTAATACAATGCAGGTATATAGTTTAAGGGTATGTTCCGGGTTTCCTACCGCGTACCTTTGTTGTTGGTAGGAATCCCGAAACATACCCTTAAAATGTGTGATAATAACCGCGATAGTTGTTTAAAACGTAGGTATAGTCAATATAAGCAACATTGCTTGCATTGCTGTGCTCCGGTTTGAAGGATAAGGTAGCCAGCGCAATTACAGGTATTTCATCTTAGTCCTCAGTGACAACGTACCTGCGGTTCTGTATTTTTGTTGCCTGCAACCTAAATGTATGAATTGTAGATGTTATGGGCGACAGTTACCACTTGCCATCAGGTGGGCTGTCTGCTCGTTTGTCACTTAATAGCATAAACAAAAATTTGAAGCGTGGTTTGCATGGATGTAATTTAACATAATTATTACGTCCATGATATCACATTATATTCGTGTTTCTCGTAAGAACACGAACATATTAAAAAGAGGATTAAACTGCAAAACATTCAGTTTCCTCCACTGCACAAGTGTCGGCGGCAACTAATCCTATACTAATATCTACTCCTATACTATTTTATACTAAGTAGGTAATAAAGAACATGACCAAGATTTTTTCAGATAACTGTCACGACTTGGTCTATACTCTGTTTCAAAATTAAATCCCTATGTATTATTTTGGCACAAACTGGAACTAATGTCCGATTGCACTAAACTTAGGCGAATGTTAAGTTGGCGCCTTAGACATTAGACATTAGACATTAATTTATTGATAAAATAATTTACAGGTCATATAAATTAATTGCACTTATACTTATTTCATAATAATTACTTCAATTTAACAATCATGATCATATCGTAATATTAACAAATATCATAAAAATAATTATAGCAATCCATAAAAAATTAAACATAAATAATAATTATTCCTTAACAAGTCATTAATTAAATAGATAATGATGTTCATAATGCCTTAAGGTGTTATAGGCATCTAGGAGTCACAGAATCGGCGTCATAAAGTTAAGAGTGATTTAGAGATTTACTTTTCACTTAAGAGGAGTTGATTTAAAACATTCCTAACAAGAAAACGCATTGCACCAACACCAACCTTAAGAGGAGTGTCCCGCGAACGCGCTCGATACAAACGAAACGAAGTTTGAGTATAACTTTAATATTAACCTATCAAAGCCACTGTCATTTTTTAGACGAGATTGAGGAACCAATATGTGTCTGTGATTTGTCAAATTTGCATACAAAAAAAAAAAGTTTTATATAAACATCAACACAACAACATAAACATCCAGAAACAAGTAATTCAAATAAAAAATAAATAAATAGTAGAGTAAGGCAAAAATGAATACTAGATAGGTAATTAAAGGATGAAGAAGGATGAATTCCATTAAAGTTAAAGTGTTCAAAAATACCTAGACACCTTATTATTTATTTTACGTAATTACTTACATGAAGGCACGTGACTGAAATGCAAATAAAAACAAAAAGTATCATACTGTACATTTTACCGCAAATATAAATAGCCAGTCTCCATGGCGACGCCCTATGGGTACTTCACGGTTGGACACCTTTGTTACGTAACCATGGCATTGGCAGCCGCTTCAGTTATTTACGTAGTGTCACTGTGACAACACTGAATTGAGGCGTTGAAGATGTTCTGGGGCATCTCTCCAGCTCTCGACCTTCAGGAGGAGTATTTGAAACGTGGCGATGAAAGTGCCTACGAGTTGAACTTCCTTGTGGTGGGCGGATGCGATGCCCGCCACCTCATCAAGACCCTCTCACAAGCCTACAAACACACCAGGAGGTATATGAACCTATTCGTCGTCGACGGATGCCCGGAGCTGATCGCGCGACAACTCCTGCTCCTATCCCTCGCCCTGGAGAAGACCACGCGATGCGGCCTCTTGGAAAAGTCCAGGCGGCTGCTCGAGGTCTACGGAAACCTCCTCCTTCGGCCCTCCACTTCGAGATACCTGATCGCGAAGTCCAGACAACTGATCGACATGATCACCAATGCCGAGTACCTGAACTGTCTAATGCCGTGCGTCTCTTTGGAGCAAACGAAGTACCGCGAGCGAGACTACCTGGAGAATCTTATCACATTCTGGACTACGGGGAACACGAACCAGTTCAATGCGTGTGAATTGTGGGAGCATCGAGTGCGCCACAGCCTTGGAGTCAGATACGACTACAGGAACGGCGTCTTCGATTGGGACTACCATATGCGGTTGAAAGACATAGCCAGCCAGATCTGCTTCCACGAGTACAAGCATTTCAGAGAGCATGGAGTGGCTTTCACCTGGCTGGAGACTGAGGTTTCCCGCCCTAACATGACCCTCGCGGCCGGTGTGTACAAGTGCGGTGATCGCTACCTCCACAGAGGATACCTGGGTGATATCGTGACGTCACCGTACATCGCGTACGGGTTAGACTGCGAAGACAAGAGCATGCTGCAGTCGACGCACGGGACGAACTACAAGCGGGCCACCGACGTCACGGAACGCAACGTTTTGAGGATGCTGTACGAGCTAGAGAAACGGGAAAAGTTTGATGTGAACGCGATGAATTTGGACAGTGACCAGAATTTGGGAATGGTGGTTTTGAATAATATCGACGCGAAGATTTCGGAGTGCGGGCCCGAGGCGCCTCTGTTGCTGCGAGAGGATCGAAACACCTACATAGAAGTGGACTACGGCAAGGTGCATTTCCTGTCGCTATCTGCTTTAGAGCACTATCCCCATAAGCCCCAGTTCCAGGGCTTGTTCCATGGGATCTTTGTGGGGGCGAACACCCTGAATAGGGTGAAGCCGAGCGTCTGGTCGATGGCTCGGGACGACGCCTTGGTGATAATGGAGTCTCGGAAGTACATGCCGGAACTGAAGAGAGAGGATGTGAAGGCGTTTGGGGACCAGATCAAGCAAGCCGCCACGGCAGGCCAGTGCGAGAGGATCCGGCCTTTCGACCCTGAGAAGGATGACTTCGCCAGGTTTCTAGTTAGGAGACGAAGTGAGAGTTTTGATGTACCTTCTTAAACGACATTATAGAGATTGTTTTTCTCTTATTTAATATTAATTAAGTGGTAGACTAAAAAATCGACACTAGGTTTTTACCAGACCTTTGAAAAAATTACTCTTTTTACCTTGTATAGCATTTAAAAAAAATTCATGTACTGAAAGGGGGACACTTAGACCTTTCAAATTTTATCCTTAATTTTCATATAGCTTTTGCATTTACATGTTACCTAGATTGAGTTATTATTTCAAAAGTTGGGCTTCAAACCTATAGTCGATTTTTTAGTCCACCAGTGTAGTTACTTCATTATCAAATTGCATTATTTCATCGTTTAATTCAATCCGGACGACTTCGTCCTTTTCTTAATTTATCTTTATGATTGTAAAGTTATCTTTATTGTTTTGTGAATAGTGACTAAAATACAATATTATTGTCTTACGGGTAGCATATTAATTACAGCTTTTGATATTTGTAATTGCTATTTTATTTACTAGTGAGTTTGTGACCTCTCCAGACAAATAAATGAAGCTCCATACTCACAGTCCCACATCTGCACCTAAGATTAAAGAAAATAACTTACCTTTTCTACGACCTATGTACACCAACAAAGATTAGATAAGCTAATAAAATAAGGAGAAGTTTATTGAGAGCTTCATTTACTGCCCAGAATAGGAATCTATACTAGAGCCTCTACATTGCAGACAGACCACGGTCACACTCTACAAATGAGGTAGGTATATGACCTGGTTGTAAGCAAGTTTATTTTTGGGTAAGCTATCGGCGTAGCAAGAGATCGCTACCTTCCCAGCTGAGTTAGGTATTTGCTATTCAGCCGAGTTAGGTAGGTACGTAAAGTAGTATTCTGCAGATGAACGTCATAATTAATTATCAATTGACGAAAAACAAATGAAAATCGGTCCCGTAGCGTTTATTGCTTTCAGATAATATTTTATTGATAGAGCGTTGGTGACCGAGTGGGTAAGGTTAGGTTAGGTAAGGTATCTGACTCGTAAACGAGATATACCCGGTTCGAACCCCGCTGCGGCCATGTACCAATAACTCTTTTCTGAGTATGTATATTAGCTAACTGCTAACCGATGCTCTTACGGTGAGGGAACACATCGTGATGAAACCTACACATTCAGGCGACTGAATGTGTAACCATAATCTAATCTGGTCAGGTTCCCTTGGTAGCAGGGTCACGGAGGTTAGATGACAGTCGCTCCACTACAATTATGTGATCTGTCAATTCCTGGATTACGGCCAAGGCTAACCTTTGGCCCTCGTGCGCGAGGGCACAATCGGGACATTAACGCCAAGATTTTTTTTTAATATTATTTTATTGGTTGAGAGACAGATGCGGTAGAGAACACTCTCCAATACTACCTATTAAATATATGTAGAAAAGGTGAATTCAATTAAACAAAACGTAAAATTTGTGTTCATCTATTTTTTTCATTAATAATATGTTACATTCATTTAGTAAATCATATAGCAAATATATTTACAAGGACAAAATTAAACGGAAAAATTACAACGTCCCAACGTCTTTTTCGTTTAAAATTCGTATTTTTATATTACATAATATCACTTAACGGTTAACATCTCTATATCAGTAGTTCGGCAGTGGTGGTCTTTGGGCGAATGTTCGCGACGAAGGCTCTATAGAGTTAGTCTAACTGCTTAATTACCCACTTCCCTAATTTAGAACTGGCTTATGTCACGCGGCTACAAGCCCCGTGCCGCCTACGCAAGGTTACTTCCTAAATTATATATCTTAACATTTAACATTATAATGGTTTTTACACTTTACATGAATAAATATATCTACATTATCGACCCTAAAAATAAAGGCAAAAAGATTTAATATATTTTATTTGGTAGTGAACCGTAACAACGAAATGAGTATAATTTTATGGTGTCCTAATACTTACAACCAAGTTATTTGGATCAGTACCTATGCCTTGACAACTGAATCACTATGAAATTATAAAACAATTTAATGATACCGTCCGACCTAATATTAAACTACTTTTCCATTAACCTACTTCAATACCAAGAAAATTTTAATTTACTTACTATTTATAGTAATAATTAAAATTTCCTTGTGTGAAACTACTTAATGAGGCGCATCTTAAAAATTGTGCTTTCATATCGTCATTACGACTGTTGAGCAAATGATTGCATTTAGAAAAATGCAATATAAAATGAATTAGGTGCGCAAATTCATAAGAAAACAAATCTTGCAATTTGAAACTAAGATAAAAATGGCTGGATAGCAATCATTTCAGTATTTTATTTGCTGGTAAAAAGGTACTTCAAATAATACGTTTGAGATTAATTTAGCGCGCAAACATTGTAATAAAACTTAATAACCAAAACGCTAAACAGCGCCATCTGTCGGCGCGAGCGCCGTATTTTAAGACGCCGCCTCACTAGCACTTGTTGGCATCGACGCGGCCGTCGTCGGCGAACATTCGCGCAAACAGCAGAGCACTGGCCGTGAGCAATGGCGGAGTTAGGCGCCGTACAATTGACGGTTTAGGCCCGCGCGTGCGCATCCCGCCGGCCTGGGACACACGACACAAAATGCTAACTACCTACAGTAATTACAAGCTGCATGAGTTGACTGTCAACGTGCCTACTCACAGAAGACGGGCCTGCCAACTACTGATGTGCTTAGCCGGTGACCATGCGAAGTGTACCGTTTTAGGAACATTATTATTTGAGTTTATTTTTTTTATTAGATCGTTATTTTACAAGCTTCTCAGCTTAAGATTTCAAGATTCGAAGATTTTGTGCTTAAGTTGTGATTTTTCTATCTAAAGTAGGTAAGTTGTTAGCACATCACTATTTGACAGTGGCGAATTAATTTACAACTTGCTTCGCGGTCTATACTTGCATAATGCGCTACGAATGACTTGTCATAACGTAGGTTAAAGAAACGAAGATATTTTCCGGAAAATAGAAGACCAAAATAAACTCAAAGCGAGCTCAGAGTGGTAATAGTTTCTTCCATGTGTTCTTATCAATATCATAGCTGTTATGCCTAAGTCAGTTATGGACGGGGAAGTTATAACCTGGCAGCAAGCATAACACACTTAGAACACCCATAAAATTTAAAAAGAAATAAACGTAGATTACAATTGTTATATTTAATCATTTAGCGAATTATGCAAGTTTTGAACTATGAGTAAGTATTTAAAAAAAAAAGTAACTTATTAATACTTAAAACACACGGGTAATTAATTCTAACAATTTGTGTGTTTAACCAAAGGACAATGGAAGTATGTCTATGTATTGCAAATGTCAAAGGAATTGTTCACAACCGAAACTAATACATCTTTCACGTGTTACTCGTACGTTTATTTGGTGATATGTGCGATGAGAGAACTGTACATTCTGCATTATAGTCTATGGAGCTGTGTTATTTGAGCAGTTAGTTTGGACCCTATAAACCATAATACAGAACAACTTATCCACTAAATGCGACGACCAAACAATAAAGATGACGATGTCAAAATATTACTAAATACAACTATTATTATTCGCGTAATGCACGATGCTTAATTAACACTTTACATTACATTTATCCAGTTATCGTTGTTGGCAGTGTTTTATTTCATTGCCGTTTGGACATTAAAAATATTTACATACACCGGAGAGGCCACGCCGAGCGTGGGTCGGTGGGTGTGCCCCAGGCGCGCGGGGCCCGGCGCCGGCTGGCCGCCGCCGCCCGCCTTAGTCCCGCCCTGGACTCGGTATTCCAATACCTCCCTTATCAACTATTTTACATCTAACAGGACGTTGAAAATACGTCCGGAATATTACTGTGCGGTATTTATAGGTAATGAATTATATTATTGTAATTCGAATGGAATTGATTCGTTCGGGTGGGCGTGCGCTGGCGCGGGCTGTAGGGTGACCACGCGGCGCGGGGCGGCGGACCGTCCAGCGCCGCTAGCGCCGCTAGCGGACGGCGGCTCCAGCAACAGAGTATTGCAATCACATCTACCCTGTACATGTTCATAGTATCTATTTAGACTTACTTAAAATTTAACGAGTATCTATGAGAGTAATTACCTGGAAACTAGGCGCTAACGCCTCACAGCGCCAGTGAACGATTATATTGCCGCACCGGACCTCTCTCTCGTACGTATCCCGTTAGAGCGAGAGGTCCGACAGCGGGTCGCAGGCGTACGCCGGGCGAGACCGCCCGAGCTAGCCCGAGGCGTCCCATACGTTAACCGTAAATTATCTACGTGTTATATCCGTGGCCGCGCCACCTAACCTAGCGTAAACGCGAATCAAACAAATAACTTCCTTAATCGTCACAATAAAATAAACTCGAAACTATAACATATTACTTTTAACATACACGTCCACGTCAGTATCTGCGTAAATTCGTTTAATCATAATAAGTTAGATATTCTGATAAAATCGAAATAACTTTTATTCACACTAAAGTTTTAGAATATGTGTAAGTATGTTAAAGCTAGCTAGACGAAATTATACGTGCACGGTGATGCGAGATCTCGATTAGGTGTTCCTAGAATGGAGACGTTGGCTCTGGTTGCTTTTGTTAAACAACGAAAAACGACCTAAACGTACGATATTGTTATTGGTGTTACGTTATTATTCCCTAACCTTGAGATACATCGTGATCGGGGCGGCTTGGCGGCGGTGCGAGGCGGCGCCCCGGCCGCAGCGGCACGTTAAAGCTTTGCTTACGAATACTTCAGCTCAATTTGTTAATCGCCTATCTAAATTGAAAGCTACTTGAGCTCGAGTTGCGGAGGGCCGCGCCGGGCCGCGGGGCCTCGCACCGCGCTACGGGTCTTACATTACATCCGTACAACGATAAGTCTTACTTACAGTTAGTTCCGACTCGGCCGCCGCGCCGCCGCGCCGCCGGCGGGGCCGAGCCCCACGGAGATAAGAGTTATAAAGCGTATCGATTTAATGGAACAAATATAATTATCAAACATTCAACTCAACAGATGTCGCCAGCGGCGCGGCGGCGACTCCTCGCCGCGACTTACATTCAACAGTATTATGCTAAATTGTTTCAAATATCATTATAGTTCAGTCATATCGTTTAATATATGTGCAATTTATAATCGTAGTTCAATAATATTTACAAGTCGCCGGATCGCTAACGCTAACTAGGCAACGGCGGCGCGGGCGCCGGCGGACGCGACGGCCCGCGCCGCCCACTCCACTACACCTTTATTTAGTTTAGCTACGCGTGAGTTATTGTGTTCATTACTAACGGTTAAACTATTCGTTAACGTGATTACCCTAACAGTGCAAACAGAGCTCGATACATCGAATCTATGAGGCTAGGGGTGTCGGCGGGGCGGGGGAGGGGGTGCGGTCAGTGCTTGTACTCGGGGAAGGCGGCGGGCGCGGCGCCAGGGCCCCCCGCGGGCGGCGGCGGGGGCCCCGGGGCCGCGGGCCGCAGCGTGGCCTCGCTGGACGTGGACCCCGCCGGCGACGGGTAGTACTCGCGCGCCGCCAGCGCCGCCGCCGGCACCGCGTCTTCACTCGCCCACCGGGCTAACTGTTGTTGAGCTTGAATAAATTCATCACTAGAAAATGATAAAGAAGAGGAACGGAGAGTCTCGACGCGCCGCGCGCCAGCGGCCCACGGCCCGCCGCCGCGCCTGCGTCTCGACTCATTCATGTTATTTGGTGTTGATTATGCGGAATATACAAAGCTCATTATAAAAATTCTAAATAAGCTTATTGGCAGATTAGAATGTGACCATAACAAAATTTACTCTGATCAAATATTTTGATCCGAACTCAATTTATTCATTATCAGGGGATTTTTTATGAATAGAGAAACAATTGAATGAGCTTCAAAAGCTGCTTTGCAGTTACTCAATATTTTATAAAAATTCTGTCTGTAAATCTATTTAGAAACAACCCATCAAAAACCGTCGCGTCTACTCACCTCTCGCTATCAGGCGCGTCCCGCAGCCGCTCCGCGTCCGCTGTTTCGTACAACGCGTCGTCGTCGGGCGGCGCACGCACGTGCGGCACGTGCGGTGCGTGCGGCACGTGCGGCGGGTGCGGCGCGTGGTGCCCGTGCGGCCCGAACACTCCCGCGTGCCGCGCGCCACGGAAGCGCGAGGCGTACGCGAACCGCGCCTCCTCCTCGCCGCTCATGCGCCCGCGGCATCTACTGGGGCGTTAGCGGCACGTGAGAGCTACCGTCACTGATAACTAACAGCGGAATATCTGTGCAAGACATAGACACAGACAGCACTTTATTCGTATATAAAACGTAACGTAACGACCGTCATTGCGACTGGAACACTTTGATCTGGAGTTAGATAAGATATAGTCGCCAGATAAGCTTGCTTATGGCGTCCTTGTCATTGTTTGGGTTGTGAGTTATTCTTGTTGGTTGTCTGTCAAATTTAGTTCCTTTGTCATCCGTGGCCATAACCGCGGGGTTCCTTTGTTATCTGGCGCTCATTTTAAACGACAATTTTTTTCAAACGTAAACTTTTACAACATCTTAGTGGTGCCATCTGGTGTATTTTCATTGATACGTATTCATTGGTATACATAGCGATGATTGCAATATTTCCCAAGGTAACGACGGTTGCATTTTGGATGCATTTCGCAAATTCGCGTGTAGCGTATGTTTGTGGATCCGTACCTACGTAGACTCTAGCAAGGTCGGAATTCGTTCGAATAAACGGCAAAACTGCGTCTGGCCTTTTTATTGCGAGTACACAGGTTCCGGAAAGATATGGTTACCCTAATTTGCTATCCTGGTCACGACATTGTCGTCAAGCTCGGCTTCTACCAGGGTCCGCTTTCGTGCTCTTTCATGTCTTCTCAGTCACACAACTTAATATTTAACGTCTAAATACTTTCTACTAAAACTAAACCCAGCAATAAAATCCGAACTCACGGCGGCACTTCTCCGGGCTCGATCCTGTAGTGGCGATCCGCCTCCGTCTCCGACATCCTGATATCCTCCGACCCCGAGGGGCTCATGTGCCGGCTGGAGTGGTGCTCCAGCTGCCTTATGAGGTCTTCCAGGTTGCGGATGCGGATCGGGCCGCATTGGGGGGCGTCGTCGTCATCGTCGGCTTGTCGACGACGAGGGTCCGCCTCGTGGAGTTTATCTGCGCTGCGTTTGTAGTCATACTCCTGGAGAGCTCGCAGGTCCCCAGAGCCGCCGGCTGAGCCAGCTGCGGAGCCGGCCGCGCCGCCCGCGCGCTGGGCCGCAGCGGATTTTAACGCGACAATTATGTTCTCGTGGTACCCGTTCAGGTCCTGTGGGAAGTATTTGCTGTTAGAGACTAATGGAAAATATCATCACAGCCCGTTATAGTCCACTGCAGGACTTAGGGCCTCTCCCACATCTTCTCTTTGCGTGTCGACTAGTGGCGGTTCAATTTTGCAAGGACCAGTACTCCCCAGACCAGTACGCCAATGATGCACCGGCGGAGTACTTTACTCTCCCACTAAAGAGGAGGTTATTGCCATATGGGTTGGCAGGTGGGTTGGCAGATGGGTTGGAGATCGCAGTGTTATAAATGTAACAATGGAAAACGCTGCTGCCCATTTTCCAGCCAACGGAGACTATAGAAGTTTTGTTTAAAATAAAAATAGAAGATATAGTATAAAAGTAGTAATTGTAGGATTAGTGTCTGATTTGACGTTCGACTATGCTTTTTGCCAAAGGGGCCATAGGTTGCTACTTTATTTGACCGCTAGAAATACTCGTTTCGACGCCGTTTCCGTTTAGTTGTAATACAGGCGAAGGATATATCTTTAGTTTTTAGACAGCTACCTCCTGGTTAGGCTAGTAGGTATATCCCTCAAATCGGAGTACGACGATATGTGCATTGTTGCTTGATGGTAGAAATCTTATTAGATAAGGCGGCGCTATTCAGAGGGACGCTACCATCGCCAAAGACACTCCATTTTGTTTACAAATGCAGCTGTACAATCTAACTAATCCAAAAGACGCCCACTGCTGGGCATAGGCCTCCCCCAGAGATCTCCACAAAGGCAGGTCCTGTGCCTTCCGCATCCAGCTGGTACCTGCGATCTTTACCAGGTCGTCGGCCCACTTTGTGGGAGGCCTACCCACGCTGCGTCTCCCGGTACGTAAACGCCACTCGATAACTTCACTGCCCCTTTGTCTCTGTCGGTTAGCTTATTATTATAATGTACCTATTTTTATCGCTACCTACCTTGAACTTGTGCTCCATATCCGCCACGGCGCCGACAGGCTCCTGCCCGTCCGACTGCGAGCCGGCCTCCAGCTGTTCCGACTGCGAGTCGTCCCCCCACTTGTCCTTCCCGTCCACGGCGCCGTAGCCGTGCTTCTTCAGGATGCCCTTCTCGGGCAGCTTAGATATCGAGTTCGGAGCCACGTCGATGAACGCTATGTCCTCTTCACCTGCAATTTGTGAGGGGTGGCAGTGGGTATAAAGTACTAGTGGATTAGGCGCAACTTCGTTCGCGTACACCTGCTTAACCCCTACCTAAGCTTCTTTTTTCTTACCTATAAATCGTCCTCTGGACCAAGTTTGAGTTCAAATTTGCGTTTTGCGGAAAAATGAGCATATTAACCTAAACCTAAACCTCATGAATCACTCTATCCATTGTTGAAACCTGCATTAAAATCCGTCGCGTATTTTAGATCTAAGCGCACATAGATACATAGGGACAGACGACGGGAAGCGACTTTGTTCTATGCTATGTATAGATGATGACGATACTAAGTAATATTAGAGCGAAAGTTTTAAAGCTGGATGAGTCATCATGATCAGCCTATACTAGCACACTGCTGGACATAGGCCTTCCCCAATGCACCCTGTCCTCGGTGTGCCATCCAGCATCCACCTCCAGCTTCGAAAATTGTCACTCCACCGCAGACGGAGGGCGTATTAACTACGCTTGCTGAGTCGCAGTCTCCACTCAAGAACTTATTTACCCCAGCGTTTTTAGGTTCTTGAGCAGATATGGCCATTCTGGATGAATGAATGTTCTATCCTGCCATCTAAGCCAAAATCTATCTCGGGCTAATTTATCCCGAAATTCAGAGTAGGTATAGATAGCATCTATTTACTTCACTTTGCAGAAATTCTCCAATTTCTTTCTTCCTCTAGATTACAAATAGGATTGTATTGAGATCAACATTAACCTGAATGTGTCGGCTCGTCCTCGCTACCGGAATGAACACGTTTCATTGGTTTATGGTCTCTGGAAATAAGAACGAGACAATTGGTTAAAAGCAAATCACACAGGACAAAATAATCTTAAAAAGCAATTCACATGATACACGCATAACCACAGGTGTTCGCCGAACGCGACCAATACAAACGTAGCTCGATCATGTATTCAAGATTACGCTATCAAAGTTAAAGAAATGTTGTAGATGTGATCCAGAAACCTCTTTTTCCTATCTTCTAGGTGATCTAGGTCTGTGAACTGTCAGATTTTTGTTAAAATATATCGTTTAAAAGTGGAACTATTTTTGTAACATGGGTTTGAAATTTGTATAAAATCTTATAAAAGCCCGGCGCAACTTTGGAACGATAAATTTTAACGAAACGATATTTGTTTTGGGAACATGTCCACAAAATTTCATTGGCTTTAATAACGTAATATTGAAAATATGGTCAATTCACGTTTGTACGGAGCGCGCTCATTAAACAGTCCTCTTAAAGTACATTCACTGGATAGTAGCAGATGACATGCCAAATTAACAGTTAACTATTGCCAGAATGGTTGCATCTACATTTGGCAAAAAAGTCATGCACGCGAATTACCTTTTGGACCATGATGCTATTCTGCTCAAGGAATGATAGTGGAGCTTTCATAGATTCGAGTTTATAGTTGCTAAGCCTTAAGACCGTATTGAGGACCCAATGCTCAAGTTTTATTCAAAACTCCGGCACCACTCAAAATGTATTACCTCCTTGAATACGAATCATAAGACTTTGTTGCAATTAAATTGAAAATAAGGCAAATTTACGGTAAAGTCCACTCCATATGTAACTGTATATCGTTCCTAAAAACGGGTTTCTTCAAAGACTTTCTTAATTTAGACAGAATATTCAAAGAGTTCACTAACTACACCCATAACTTTGCACTCATAAAATAACCAATAAAAAGTCAAATTGGAATAAAGTAAATGAAAAGTATGGAAAAACACGTCCGTAAATTGGTAGTTCCCAAAGCGTTAATGAAATAGATAAAGCCATGAAACACCATGGCACATGTAGGACACACTAATGTAGGACAACGTATGTCCTTTGGCCCGGTTTCAAGATCCAGACCCGGAATCCCGCTAGATCCTCGAATCCTAACTCGGATACGGGCCCGAAATCAGTACAGCTAGAGCTGACATACTCCAGCCCGAGAGCGACCAAAACCCCCGTGTGTGGGAAGGAAAGGAACACCGGAGAGATATGAAAAAGGAATAGAAATGGCAAATGTCCCGGCAGCCGTTTGGCACCCCCTGACGGTAGATAGATAGATAGATAAATTCTTTATTGCTCACACAAGAAACACTACATTTAAGAGTTCCAACAAAAACCATAACTAGTTGTACGACGGTATATTAAATTATTATTACAAATGGCAAGAGACTGATTTAAATGTCTCGTCGGTACCATCAGTCGTTCTTGAAAGTTACAAGTAAGCAGTAACATATGCAGCGGACTTTCTGCTGCATGCAGCGGGGAGTGCGCGTGAAGCAGGATCCATCCTCAGTGCCTACAATGCGTGCGCGCAGTACAAAAGCGAAAGACTCTTACGGATATCTGCCCGCAGTGCCACCGCCAGCCATATGGTTCCCATGCCTGAAGATCACCCTCGAGTCTCCTCGACTGTAAACAGCGCACCGCTGTTACTATTGTATCCTCACCGTCAAAGCAATTCACTAAGAAGCTGTCTTTATTTACGTGAATCTATGAATGGACTGGTTTTTGTTCGGAAGCAAGTCTGGTCTAAGTTGCTTGTTCGAAATCACTAATTGCTTTGATATATGATTCGTTATTTCTATTTTTATGTTATTTACTATACTAGGGGTGTTCGAAACGTCTCCCAATATCTTTGATTGTTTTAATATTGATATTGTAAAAATACAAATATTAAAAACTTGATCGTACGTTGAAGAAGAAGATATTCAGAAGACTTTTGGAACAAGGTGTTTTATTAAATGTTAGTACAAACAAAACAAGAAATATAATAAAAAGAAGCGTGTTCAGAACGCGCAAAGTCAGTGTGGTTGTGTACACTCTATTTAAAAACACATAGAGAAACAAATAACAGCGAGTCCGCCAAAAGTTTTGCTGCACTGAAGCATTTCGGACTTCAAAGCTCGGTGAGAGTAAGCGAAATCGTGTGAGCGAGAAAGTAATCTTAGAGCGGTGAGACGCAGACTATTTCACGCCAAGCCTTCGACGTACCTCAAGAGATTTCTGTTCGAGAACACCCGATCCATAAAAAAGGAAACATTGTTTTATTTCAAGGTATGATAGAGCCTGCTGTCAGCCACAATATTACGCCTCACATGCTTTAATGTATCGCATACAAACATGATTTCCATTCAACGACACAACGGAGTACTGGCACTGATACAGTAAAAAGTATTAGTCTTACAGGAATTACAGCCAATATCAATATCTTGTGTCTAGCTGGTTGCAGTTTTAGATAGACTAGTTGCAGAGGTGTATCGAGCTGTAGCAGGCGAGTCGTCAACTAAAAGTAACTCGGATTACCAAGATAAGGGCTTGGACTTCAGGATAGAAAGAAGTGATGAGAGTTCTGTTCTCGGATGAACTACTTAATGAAGGCGTACCTAAAGGTGTTGTTGAAAGAATGCATCTTGCCGCCATCGAGAGAGATGTCCTCTTGCGAGTTGTTTGAAGCCGTGGAGCCGGCAGCGAAGCTCTTGGCGATTGGCTTCTTCTGGTACGGAGGATCGTATTTGGGCAGCGTACTCTTTTTCCTGGGGCAGGCGTGGCGTGGGAACGCACACTCAGATCAATCGATTACGTTCGGAAATTCGCGAGGTTCGGGCCAGAGCATCGGAAACGAGAACACCCGGCGTTGCCACTGCCGTCGGTACGCCGGTACTCGACGGCGATGTTGTCGGTTCCGATCGAGAGTTTAACCAGGCGAATCTCGAATAGGTCTAGGGAGGAACAACAGGTGAGGCCGAACGATCCGGTGGGAGGGGGCGAGCAACGAGCGGTCGATTCGACAGAGCGTCTTCGTTTGCTAAGGAACAGTTTAGGCGGCATCTGTGGTCATCTTTTGTTCCTCACCTTATTTTTTTTTACCTCTAATTTGATTAGCAAAGACTGGTGCTTTTGGATATTTAGATCAATTATGTTATTGATAGAATTTTTGGTTGGACTGAATAACTTTTCGTTTCATCCCTCTTGGGAACTAGATGTAATTTTTTAAATATGTTATGTGAAAATTATCAAGAGATTGATCTTAGCTTAGTAATAATAAAATCCTTCTAGTAAATTAAAGCTTTAATTTAAAAAAGCTATTTGTGGATTGATATACGCGTACAACGAAATGAAACATGCCTTGAAGTTTTATAGCTTGTTTTCCAGAAAGATCTTATGCATGGTCTTAAATATAACAATAGGCTTGTCTAACTAGATAGAACAGCTGCTTGAAAGAAGAATCCGTGCATCGCACATTCGCTTCTCGTGCAAGAGTTGATAGAATTTAGTGGTAGTGGTAGTGATTGGTGACGGAGAGTCGAGCGATCTATATCTTCTCATTTCGGTATGGTTTAATCGTTCGTACGGTACACGGCAACTGTACATACCTCGAGTGTGGCACTAAGCTACGCGCCATACCACCCACTCGCACGGCCGTCAGAGGTTTAAAGGTTCTGTAACTTTTATGCAAACGTGATGATAGTGTAAGTGAGTGGGAGCGCTGCGCCGCGGGGCGCGGGCGCATGCGCGGGCGCGGCGCCGATAGCGAAGATATAGACGCGGGGCGGCCGGGGCGCGGTGCGCTCGCGGCGGGCCCCCGACCAAGAAAGGAAACGAAAACGAGTCACAGTTCACATAAGCCAATGCATACATCCAAGAGCCCAGAATCTTAAGGGTTTGAGTCGAGTAGGTGTCTCGAGTACAACGAGGAAAGCCTTGTCGGCATGCAGCGCGGCGGCCGGGCGGGGCGGGGCCGGGGCGGCGCCGCGCAGCCGCCGCGCGGACACAGAACCACAGATCAAATGCAGTAGGGCGCGCCGCGGGCCCGGTCCGGGGGCGGCGCGCCACCCGCCAACTAGCTCTACGACCACAACGTAAACGACATAAAAAAGGTATCTCCAAAATAAAAAAAACCAATCGTCGACGTAAATACGAACAGAAACATCAACGCTAACGTCTAAAATAAACATACAAGTATACGAAGGTGACGATTTTAAATCTTCTTAAAGACTACCTTTGGTCTGTTTTCTGCTCACTAACCTTAGGCACAGGGAGAAGTTTTTGTGTACTACGACTGACCTGTAGCAGAGAGCGCTCAGGGCAAATACTATGAATACCCCCCCTACCACAGACATGAGCACCGCCACGAGGAACACCGTGTTCGAGCCGTGGTAGTTCTCTGCGCCCAAAGAGAAGACAGTGAGTCGCTGCCGCCGAGGAGGCCGGCCGGTGGGGGGCGGGCCAGCTCGGCGGCCGCGGCCGGACGGCGGCGGCACAATACGACACGACACGACACCACGAGCGACAGACACTGTGCAACAACACCGATACCGGGTGTTACCTGAAGCAGTACGCCATCCAGGCGAAACCCACGAACACGGAGAGCACGACCGCTAGTAACAATATCACCATGTTCATGGTGCTCATCTTATTTCCCGCGTGCTCATCTGTAAGAGAGGGGTCCCGCGCGTTAGTGCGCCGTCGCCGCTCGACCGCGCCGCTCCGGCCACTGCGTCCGCGCACGCGATGCGACGCAACGGTCGCATCGCGGTCATCGCGCGCATCGCGGTCATCGCGCGCATCGCGGTCATCGCGCGCATCGCGGTCATCGCGCGCATCGCGGTCATCGTGCGCATCGCGGTCATCGCACGCTAAGTTGTCGCGGAAGCAGTGCTCGGTTGCGTATCGTCGACTTCGACATTATGTTTTATCACATCAGTAGCTAATGTGTAGGGGGAATATTGATAGACAATAAAGAACACCTGAAATCATAAATATAAGTCGGTTGGATTAGTGTGTAAAATTTTACGATTGTCACTTCTTGTTGTATTCTTAACATTTGTAGATATTTATAGGTTTGTTTGAATGCCGTTGTGGTTTTATCACTCATTTATTGCTGTCGACAACTAATGTATGGGTTAAAATGTTTTAACTACCGGCACTGCTTTCCATTATTCGCAATTTTTTTCTGTTATTTTAACACTAAGCTTACGGCCTGCCTGATCATATGCAGTTACCGCAGTTGACGTTTGCAATAGCACAGGTATCACTCCCGTACTCATCGTCTTCAGAACTTCAATAATAAATTCTAAAGCCTGATGTCAGGGTATACCAGGTTCAACATCACCACAATCGACAGTCTCCGCCCGTCCTCAAATCAGGTCAAACTGAATGTCGTCTTATTAAGCAGTATTGAGTGAAACGAGTGAATCAGATCAAGTAAATCTGGTGTGTATGTGATGTGTGGTGTGGTTACCTGAACTGGCTTCGACTCACCATACGGTGTTTCCTTTTTGGTCATGTTGTAGGCGGCTTTTGTGGCGTTTTCCCCCCCGTACGGAGTGGGGAGGGGGGGCAGTGCATCCGGCTGCGTGCAGTCTGGCGCTGTCCAGCCTCGACGACAGACGCACTTGTTTTCGTTCGAGCATATCTGGAAACGACCATTGTGGGGGGTCAGTTTCATGTAAATGGAGGGTAGGCACGCGAGCGGGAAAGTAGACTCTGGCAGGGGGATTGGCGATGTCCTAATTGGCAACTGTCCTGCAACCATGGTGGTAAGACGGACGTCGCCCGACCAATAGGAGATCTGTTTGCGTTGCACGACCATGGTCGCATGACCGTTGCTAATTAGATCAGCGCCATTAACTGTTATGAAGGAAGAAGAAGCCAGGGAAGCATCGAGTAACTGGTCAGTGACCGATGAGGCAACTGGTAAGTGATCAATTCTAACCGTAGATTTCAAGGGATTTGCAGATTTTGGGGTATAATAATGTTTCTACCGTCATCATAGTAAGCCGCCAGTAATGTCGCCACTGCAGAACTTGTGTTTCCAAAGAGAATTGAGGGTTGTGGCAGGCGGATTGTTGAAGGTATACAAGAAAAACGCCGCGACCTGTTTACGTTGTCTACTGAGATTCGAGGCTATCTAGAGGTACCGAGGGTACCTAGCAACCTATGCTTAAAGGCAGACCACTTTATAATAAGACCACGCTAAGTCCGAATCACTTATTACAAAAAAATAAAATAAAAATCTCTATATAGCAACTTATGACAAGATTTTTAAAAGTAATAAATAGAACGTCATTCATAAAAGTCATAATAAACAATTTGTGTTCTGTAGGATTGTTTATTTTCACGAGTTATGAAAAATATTGTTAAATAATGTTCAAAACAATTAAAAAGGAAGTGAGAGTGATCATTTTCAGCATGATTAATAATTTAGCCAACTAAAAGTACTAGTTAAAGCCAAATATCTGAATGTTTACAAGGTCTGACAAAGACAGATTATTGACATTTTTTTATTTAAAAAAAAAAGTGTATATTATAGAAATGCCTCGTATTTGTGAGCGAAGTTTTTAGTTTTTTTAAGTTTTTATTTTATTTTACCTACTCATATCGTGTTAATGGGTTTAATAGTTATATATTATATAATATGCTTATAGTGTTAATGTTAATCTACAATATTTCACAAAATTTTGTAAAAAAAATTATTTTTAGATACTGTTAAATACAAATGCATGCTGTGGTCACTTTTAAGTAATTTTGCACTAAACTAAGTTTATAAGTCAAAATCTATGTAATGCTACATTACATATTTATGTATGAGTGCATAAATTGTTAGTGATCCTCAATAAAAAGAAAAAACATTTTATAATTTTTACTACTGTCAGTCAATTCGGACTTATCGTGGTCCTATTATAGTATTGCATGACAATCGTAAGTGGAAGAGGTTCATAGCATTCTCGGATACCATACGTCTGGTTTTGTGTATTTAGTTCAAACCTTAGGCACTGTCCTAATTGGCAACGCTCGTGTGACTTTGGTGCGTACTAATCTCGCGAATGCGTCGTTGCAGCAACGGCCCTCGCGTCGCTCGCGAGCCGCGCGCGAGCTAGATTTGGACCGCGATGCATCCTCAGAAATAAGAGCAGACCATACGAGTACATTTATATCTCTCACTTCGCCAATGAAGTAACAGTTGCAACTTTCCTCGTAGTTTCCGAGCAAATATTTACCACCAGAGCGTGTCTGCTAGAAAACAGTTTGCTCATCCATAGCTAGGTCCTTTTCGCGGTGGGTTTTAATCGAATCCAAGTTTCTTCTGAAGGCTGAATAAGGTTTCTTAAGTTGAATATCTGGTGCTGGCGCAAGTTCTACCTATTTTATTGCCAGACGTATAGGGTTTAGCTCGTAGGTACACAGGTCTTAGGCAAAAACAGGCAAATTAGTAGGTAACAAATATTGTGTAAATTTATAAGGCTATTTCTATTTTTTTTTAGAAGGCTGGCCTTTCCTTCGGCCAGAGAAAGCCTCGCTATCCAGCGGGGTAATGCGGCCAGCCTTCTAGACACTTATCCGGTTTCTGGGGATCTTGTGCAAATTTTTTAACTTTAAATAAGTTTAGCTTTGTGTATTTTCTTTTTATGTATAATATATTGTACTACCTATGTAAATATTGTAAATATTTTTCGCTTTTAACTGAAGGGTCCAGCTAACTACCTGGTAAAATACCTCCAAACAGGTTATCCATTTGTGCTTATTCTTACAATAGAACGTAGAACCCACAACTCGCATACGAAAGGCCTCCCGCGGCCGTAGAAAGCACATATGATTGCCAAGCAACAGACAGCCAGTAACTTCGGAGCCGCGCAATGAAATTTTAATGGAGCCTCCCCTGTACAAGGAACGTGATATATTACAATTTCCATATAACTGCTTTATCAAAGTTTCTGTGTTTACTTTAACGTGGTGCTTATTCACTGGCATATATTGTTGTGTTGTTATAATTGGGGAATTTGAAAAGTGTTAATGAGTGCGCCGACATGTTGTTTGGCGTTGTCTGTTTGCTGAGATATTGAACTTTGTCTGTTTGAGTTGCTGTCAACTCTGGGAGTGACTTATTACATATTCGCTGCTGTATGAGTAGGCTTGTAGGTACTCGAAGTCATTTCTTGTAGCATTTTATACTAGTAGGTATAGGTATTTGTAGTTATTTTTTGGACCATTTGCCACCATAGAAAATGATACGACTAAAGATACGCACTTAGTTAAAACTACGGGAATACTCGTAGCTGTGGAATACGTTTTTTCTCCGTTGCCAACTACGAGTTCCGTATGAAATTTAGCTGGCACTAGGTGCTGGCGGTTGTGCCTGGCTGTAGATTGAATCAAGTTTACGACAGACAAACAGGCATGCGGCCAACCTGATGGAAAGTGTTCACCGCCGCCTATGGACATTAGCAAATGGGGCGCTACCAATGCGCCTCTGAGGACGATTCCATGTCACAGTCCAAATGAAATAATGCGGCTGGAAGCTCATCCCACATTCGAATCGTACGAGCGAGAAACGTTCATTCGAATAAGCGTGGACACCACTAGGGGTTCCACGTAATGGGGATGAATTACAATAAAACGCGTATGAAAGACTGTTACTAAAAAAGATTTTAATTTGAAAACTTATTTGGACGTACGAGTATGTCCTCCCCACATTGCCATTTATCTTACATGGCAGCTTCAATGCTGAGGGTATGTACATTTCTGCAAATTTCCCGGTAAATACCTATTACGTATTCAGTATTATGTTATGTTATCTATGTCTTGTTTGAGTTGCGTTGTTATTGTTGAGATATTTGAAAAGTACGCCGTTAATGAGCGTGCCTACATGTTTGGCGATGCTCGCTGTTTGCGGAGACGGCGAAGTTTGTCTGTGGAAGTTTTTGTTTGTCTATGGGCCGTTTTAATAAAATAAGATCAACTGCGGAAGTTACCCTCGTCGCGAAGGAGGGGTGTTTAAAGTTCGACGTGTGTGATATCTGTGTGTCTGTGCTAGCGTAGCTCCCGGCGGGATGGACCGATTTTGATTGGTTCCCAGTTTTTAAAGCCTGACAAAAAAAGAGGGGGGTATCTGTGTCTTTGTGTATCTGCCTGTGGCATCGTAGCTTCCAAACAGATAGACTGATTTGGATGTAGTGTTTTTGAAAGTGAGTTTAATCGATTTGGTTCTTAACTTTGTTTCATTTAGTTTGGGGCTAGATGGCGCTGTGTGAATTTGTCCATGAAAATTTATTACTTATTATTATTATTATTGTTGATTTAAATCGGTTTAGTAGTTTGGAAAGTATTCGAGAATAGATAGGTAACTTTGTCTTTGTAAGTTTAGAGCGACGGTGGCCGAGCGGTTACAGTATCCGACTCGTAAGCCAGACGTCCCAGGTTCGAATCAGGATGCTCTTACGGTGAGGGAAAACATCGTGATGAAACCTGCATATTCAGGCGACTGGATGTGTGACCATGATCCAATCTGGTCTGGTTCCCCTGGTAGCAGGGTCACGGAGGTCAGATGGCAGTCGCTCCACTGTAATTACCTGGACGGTCAAATCCTGGATCATGGTCAAGGCGGACCCCGGGCCCTCGTCCTCGAGAGCAACAACCGGGACATTAACGCTAAGATGATTATTATTTTATAGATAGGTAACTTTGTCGCAGTCCAATTCGAAAGGGATAATGTGCCGCTACGCCCGACCTCTCTAAAAAAACTACACGAATCTCATTACTCTAGTAACGATGGTAATCTCCACACAGGAAATATTATAAAATGAGCGATGAATTAATTAGCAAAGTCGATCCAGAGAGATCGCGGGGGAGGGACTCAGGGCTGCCGGAATGCAGGGCCGGACCGAGTTGGGGCCGAGTTTAATTGTGGCGGCTAGACTTAACAAACTCCGTCAAAATTAGACGTCATGATTTTTCAATTTAGCTCGTATGAAATGTTAGCTTTTGTAACAAAATTAATTTTGTTATTACAATTATTGATATCAAAAAGTATAATGATGATAATATTGTAAGGAGGTATTTTATATCGTAATTTTGCGATATGGTAATTATTTTAATATTACATTTTAACCACCGCACCTAGCTACAAGCAACTAGATCGCAATTCGTTAGGAGTGCCTCCTAACACCGTTGGTGAAGCAAGATAGACCAAGGTCTTTCGCTGAGGTCCCGGAGACTGGTTAAACAGTTTAGGGCCCCATGACGGTATTTTTTTAACCTTGAAAAGTCCTCTAATAGTATGAATGCAAAAATTTGTAAGGACGGACGTTTGGACAGATGTTTTGGACTTTACCATACATAAACTATTGAACGGGTTTTATATGATTCTTGCTTTGTTTATTATCCAGAATAACACCTATAATAAATGATGTGTAATTGAATAGGCACTAAGAAGACTATTGTAATACCAAAGATTTTGTTAGATGTAGTATGCTATCTATTGATTTACCAATGAAATAGAAATAACATAAAATAATCCCGAAATTCAGTGTGGTGCCGGGAACAGTGTATAACCGATTTTTATGCTGATGAAGATGTAGATTAAAACTAATCCTTTTTGTTAAATTTTATATGTTTTTATAGATATTCGGGCTTGATCTTTCAAAGATTACGCCGTTCGCTTCACATTTTTTGCCCACACATTTGTCATTTACGAAAATATTTGTTTCCTCCCTCTAAACTAGGAAATTGTTTCCAGGGCAGTTTAATTGTAGGGCCGGGTCATTTGCAATAAATCGTGTGGTGAGAAGGGTACAGCACCCCACGCGCCACTATCTCAGAGCTCTGGCGGTGGTCATTTGTAGATAAACCGCTTTTCATGTGGTTCATTGTTCTTGTGGTTTCAGATTATAGAAACAATGCAATATTTATGCGTGGTGTGGGGGCCGAAAGTTAGGGACGAAACTAGTACGGCCCTGGATTTGTTCGTCATCATACATTTTTGCGTCATAAATTGTAGTGTGTATTGTATTTAGAATGTGTGTATTGTTAAATAATAATATTTTTTTTTTACTTGTTAGAGTAGGTACTTATTTTTACTAAATGAGTCAAACAGATTATTACAATGTCAAAATATAAAACTAAACATAACTATAAACTAAACATCCGTAACAAATAGCACTTCGTTATTATTTTGATAATATTATGTACCTATAGTTTTTATTGTTCATTGTGTTTGTATTAGTTTATTTATTTTGATTAGGTATATATTTGTACTTGTATATTGTATTATAAGGGTCCTTGTAGCCTGAGGCAAATAAAAAAAACAAGATTTATCATTTTTGAACAGAACGTGTAAGAGCTACCAACATGTAAGTCTTATTGTAAACATGGTTTTGCAAACACAGACATATTCCATTCAATTGTAAGGTGTGATTGCAAGGTATACACTGAGCAAATCCAAATATTTACCTATAAACCCGACTGTACGACGTCGAACGTGAGCGCGAGCTAACTGAATCGCGGCGGGTGCAGTCAGGGCTGCGCAACCCTTGGTCGCACAAATCCATTTGCCGGGACCCGCCACCCGCCACGCAATGCAGTTAGATCCCAGAATGGTTGAGCACCCCTGACTAAGGCTAGGATTTGCGCCGCTGAATATATCATGAGACACAGCGTTCCAGGGTACAGGTACAAGCGCGCCAGCAAATAACGCTTCTCGATAACGTTTAGAAATAAATTCTTTAGTTCCCTATTTTGAACTGAATGGAAAAGGTGATATTCAGTCGGCTAATCTATTTATTGTTATATTCCTGTCTGCGTGTGTCTGTCAAGTATCTGTGTATACATAAAGGATTTATGAAAATTGACGTAAGAAGAACTTGCTATTGTTAACCGTAGTACATCCGATAGACCCACTACTGGTGCCATGCTTAGTTTTATCTATGTATATTATAAAAGAAAGCACGCTGCGTATGTCTGTCTGTTCGCGCTAAACTCAAAAGCTACTAAACGTTTTTACCAATAGACAGAGTAATTCATAAGGAAGGTTTAGGTGTAATATTTGTTAAGGTGCTAACCCGTGCGAAGCCGGAGCGGGTCGCTAGTTCCTAATAACGCCGATAAGCTGCCAGTGGTGCGCCGATTTTGCCTATGCCTAGAATTTGGGAAAAATAATTCGAGAATAAAATTCCTAACCATGTGAAAACACATTGGAGGTAAGGTACACTAAATAAAATCACCGTGTAGCGTTGCTGCCGTGTGAACTTGCGTTTTGTTCTTGCAATTCTGTTTTCTACCCTTGTTCTTTTTTACTTATTCTTTTGCAGTGTCTTCAGATCTTTATACAAATTCAGTTTACAGAAACAGTTGTGTATGTGTGTGGTAGAGAGAGACAGTTTAGTTTGAGATGAAATTTAGGATAATCGTTTAATTACGAAGCACTTACAAGACCCTAGTTTCCGTTTTATTATATAAAATATACAAAAGACAATTGTAGGCTCTTGAATAAATAATGGCGCAGTCTTAAAATTAAAAAAAAAACAAGTCAGAATAATCTACATAAATTACGAGTATTTCGTTAGAAGCGTGAAACAAAACTTTTGACAAGCACATAGACAAATCCGATAAAACCGGAGCACGGAACGAACAAAAAATAGGACGTCGTCGTTAACGCTCATTCCGGTTGTAAAAACGTCGGCGTGGTGGACTTTTAATTTAATTTCGCGTAATTTTCCGACGAGTTAGGTTCGGACGTCGTTAATTATAAGTTGGGCAGCCCTGCCGTGGTCCGCGTTGCGTATGACAGCGGTTACACTAAACAAGCGGGCCGCAGGTTGGCCATGCCTGACCTCTGTTAATGAGGCTGGTAGGGATAGTTTCTAGTGTGTATGTTTTGTTGCTGGATTGGATATGTGTACTAATTTATGGGGTACTTATAATTGTTTTAAATAATTTTAATGGTTTGCTAACAACTTTACGGTGATCTATTTTTAGTTTAAATCTAATTTGGTAGGTCTTCCGCTGGGGACTTAGTCGCAGGGTCTGCTGAAATATCGGGAGCCGATTGGTACCTTTTGAAGATAGACGGATCATTCCTGTAGGAGAGTGGAAACGCTGCTAGTGTTATGAGTTATGATGGGCACCTTTGCACCGCGAATATCTGGGAGGGGCACTTTAAGATCAGATGGGGTTAATTACAGATACTTGTCATATTTAATACTTTGACATTGTCATTATATTATAATCGTGACATCTTTGAAACACAATTGTGTTGTGTTGTTTTGCTTTAGTTTTTTAGTTTGTCCTAGTAAGGAACTCAATTAATGGCAATTTTTTTTTATTTTTTATGACGTGTTACTGTCACTTTATTTACAGTCTTTGGCAAAATCGCTACAGTTTAGCGGAAGCCACAACATAAAAAGACTTGACGGTCCAACGGTGATAAATGACAAAAACAACAAAATAAAACCCTTTAAAAACTGCCACGCAAATTCCTACAGAACCCCTACCACAATGAAAATCCTTCACCAGCACCCCTTCCCATAATAATGCCATAGGGCAGCTATTTAAAACAAGCGTGCACTAAATCCGGTATCGGATGCCATTACGGAGCTATTTCTTTTTACGATACGAAGGGATCGGACGCGATAGACCGAGAGCTCCCGCCCATTGTCATTACAGACACCTCGTTTGGAGGCAGTGGCGCTGAATCGCGGCCCGCCGAGTTGGATCTAGGCTTTGGCAAAGATCGTTGGAGAGGAGCGTCGCTGGCCGAGTGGTTAAGAGAGTGAGAGGTAAAGGGTTCGAATCCTACGGCCGTGTACCAATGCCTCTTTTCAGAGTTATGTGCATTAGTTGAATGCTAACCGATGCTCTTACGGCGAGAGAAAACATCGTGATGTAGCCAGCACATTCAGGCGACTGAATGTGTAACCATGATCCAATCTGGTCCGATTCCCCTGGTAGCAGGGTCACGGAGGTTACATAGCAGTCGTTCCATTGTAATTATATTATGTGCCAAATTCTGAATTATGGTCAAGACGAACCGAGGGCCCGCGTGCGCGAGAACACAACCGGGATATTAACGTCAAGAGGATTGGCAAAAATAATATAATGCTTATATTATTTAATATAATACTTAGCGTATTAAGCCCCTGGTGTTGCTAATGTCAATTTGCACCGGTGACCACTTTCCGTTAGCCTATCGTATGATATAAAAAAAGCAATATATAGGTAATAAATATCTAAGGCGGTCCTGGTCTAGGCAGCGAGCCTGTGAGAACGATAACCAAAATTAGGTAACGCATGCAGAGTCCGGGAGCTAGATAGGTGACCATTTCGCACTATTGAGGCTAATCGAACTTGAGCACAGTACCTAACGAGCTCGCCACGTGTTTGTGTTTCCTACTGTTGGCGAAGCGAGGATGACGAAGGTCTTCCGCTAGGGACCCTGAGACTAGTCGAATAGTCGTGCTGTGTTAATGAAATGATTTCCTACATTGCTCTTACGATGCGTACGGCTAAGGAACGGAACACGTTGCCTGCGTGTTCATTTAAATCTGGACGCCTTCAAGGCTAGAGTGAATATGTTGATCCTAGACAGGCAGGCTCCATCTTCGGCCGCATCGTCACTTACAGGTGAGATGGCGGTCAAACACCTGGCTAGTCTAATTAAAAAATAACAAAGGAAGAACAACGATAGGTCACTCAAGTTACACATGGCGTCTATCACGAGCCACGGGCGATTGATCGACGAATGTCGTTTGTAAGTCGAACAACAAGTATTTAAAGCACTGTAAACAAGCCCGAACGACCGGCAACGAAACGATCCACGTCGCTTCACAGCCGAACGAAGTGAACCGAAGTGGGAAACAAAATACACGCAGGCAGTTAATTAAAAGTTTGAGGCCCATTTTCCATATCGGGCGCTGGCCAATCAGCCGTCGTGGATATAATGACGAGTGACAGCGAGTCCGTTGATTGGCGAGACGTGTACCTCTTCAAGCCAATTACTAGGGGGAGTACCCCACACACTCCCTGGACGCGTCGGTCGGTCACAGATAAACTCGTTACCGCATCGTTGGACGCAAAAATTTAATAATGGCCGACGGTCAGTGGCACTCAAACTATTAACGCTGTAGTGGGTTCAGTTGCACGGTACATTTGCGAGGGGATGCCCTCGATCAGTTTTTAAGTGGTGCGGTTGAAGGTTTTAAACGATTTTATGTTAGTTATATTCCCAATCCATTAGTACGAACGACTACCTACTTACTGGCTCACTGACTCGATTTAATACCTAAGTAAACATCTAATACGACCCTTCATTCAGGTCTGATGTTGAGTTTTAATGAGATCTGGAATAGACTTGGTGTTATTTAATAACGCCTACGACTTGAGAAACTTTGCATTCGTTTACTTGGTAATACAGCATCGCTTGCCAAAGAGGTTTGACGAGGTTTGACACCCAGTAGACAGCCAGAATACAATCCAAATCTCTTAGAAACCTCGCAACGAATTTTATTAGAACGTAAGAAAGGCACAACCCTACATGGTTATATCTAAAGTACAAACTACACCGACGCAAAAGTTTCACCAATTAAAAGCTAGTGGTTTAGTTTCACCGATGCCCACTGGCCGTGTAGGTCTGCACCCGGGACTTTGCTTTGTTTTGCGGTTGTTAATTCCAGCCAAATTCCAAAAATCTGCTTGAAACCAAACCACAACAATTGTGGTTGCAGGCTGTAAGCTGTTACTGCTTGCAATGTAGCCAAGTTATCTGTTCTGCAGGTGGCGGCGCTAGCGAGGCTAGTGAACTGACATTAACTAAATAGCGTTTATAGTTACTGTTCTGATTTTGTATACATATGCCAGTATTATGTCGTTGGTGCGTCATGGATGCGTAGAATGTCGATGGCGTAATGGTTAACGGGTTTGACTCGTACTCGTAAGCGAGAGGTACCGAGATCGACCCCCTGTGCCAACATGTGCCATTTGGTACATGTACCAATGACTGTTGTGAGTTACGTAAATAAGAAAAAGAGTCACTTTTGAGAGACAGGTGGAGTTGATTTTTAACAAGCACGCCCTCATCGAAGTGCCAAAATATCCTTGTATGACTTCCCTCTGTAAATGTCATTAATTTGCATCTTGTCTAGACCCGCTAATCTGCCAAATCCTGGATCATGGTCACGGCGGACCCCGGGCCCTTGTGCGCGCGAGTGCAACTTGAATATTGATTTATCTATTATTTATTTCGCTATCTGCACGAGCCGTTTTGGTTTAACCTTTATAATGCGTACGGCTAACGAATGGAACGTGTTCCATAGCCTGCGAGTGTGTTCCCTGATCATCATAATTTTGACGCTTTCAAAGCTAGAGTGAATAAGTTATTTCTAGATAGGCATATTCCATCTTCGACCGCATCTTCACTTACCACCAGGTGAGATGGCGGTCAAATGCCTGACTAGTTAAATTAAAAAGAATCGGTATTATGTCATTTTAAATACTCTAAAGAACACCTACCCCTTTCCCGGAGCACTCGTTGTTGTTCTGGTCGGTGGGGCACTTGGTGTGGTCGATGTATGGGAAGATGGAGGTGCAGGTTTGGTTCACGCAGACCAGGTTCTCGCCGCACGGCGTCCCGTCGTGCACCAGCCCGAGGGGGCTGACGTCACTGCTGTTCAGCATACCGGTGGTCGCCCTGGAATGGAGGTGGTGGAGGATTTAGCTGCTGGCTATAGGTCCAAGGTTTGAGGATTGGTTTGCCAGAGAAAGGTTAACAAAAGACGAATATAGTTAAATATTAAAACGTCTGTAAGACCTCGTTTCATGTCTAATTTCATAATTCTAAAGTAGGTCTCCAGGATGTGCCGTATATGCCTTGGGAATTTCAACTTTTCTTTTCTTCAGAAAAAGGATCTTGAGTATCCGAGAGACAGACAGATAAACAGATAGACAGATGGACAGCAAAGTCTCAGTAGTTTACAATACAGCTACTGCACGCTACGATGAGTTCCTACCTTGATATGTGACGTGATAGTATCTACATAGGATCATGATTATAATATATCCAAGTGTACCAAATGAAATATGTCGATTCTGTCTCAACCAATTGTGATCAACGAACTCTTGTGTTATTTACAATGTAAAATGTAAGTGATGGATGAAATTTCAAACGATTTTTATTCATAAAAGAGACAAAATGAAAGGTTATTTACAATGAAAGGACAAGAGGAAAAAAAAACAAAAAAGCACTGTACATACGCATTAAAAATAAAAAATGTCGTCCACACCGCTGCCCACCGGAATTGTGCCCAGAAAGATGGCTGCGTTACCTCCTTACGAAATTTGGGTTGGTTCAGATATGACAATCGAATTTCTCCGACTTACTTGCACTCGAACTCTGTTCCTTTGATGGTGATCATGGCTTTGCTGTAGAACTCGTCCAGCCCCTGGATGACGGGGCTCCGGTGGCCAGACTGGCACTGCAGGGTGCCGCACTTCATGTTCCTGTGGATTGACAGCACCATGGTGTGAGGATACGTGTGAAAATTTGTGGATAGGTCCAAGTATGCGTGATATACTTATTATATAAATATTGCTTTTGGAGAAAGTGTTACAGGCAATGGACGAAGCATTCGATTTTGAGTTGAATGTCTGGTACTTTGAGCATATCGTGTATGAAAATTTAAAAGAATTTTTATTTCCGTATTCATCTTTAGATATCAAATTAAGATACTTACACTTACAATAAAAAAAATATGAATGTGGAATCAAGTGTAACAATGTGGTCCCTCACCACATCAATCTTTTTTATGCTACTCAGTGACAACAAATTTTATTTTATGTGAAACATAATATTCCATCAGAAACGAGACCCTACAACTTACTCCATGTCACACTTGATGAAGGTGCCACTATTGTCTTTCCCGCAATGACCGGTGTCGACACCCTTCAGGTTGAATTGGTGGTAGCACTCCTTGTCAGCATCAATACTGCCTGAGCCCCAGATCTTCTCGCATTGGAGGTTCACCGTCGGGCACTGGCCCTCGAAGCAGTATCCTTTCCCATTGTCGCAGTGGTGGCCATTCTTGTAGTGGGCATCTTGAGGACAGGTTCCAGAGAGGCCGGTGCATGTCTCTTCTAAGTCACACTCGTTGGCTGCTTCTCTGCAGACCAGCCCGCGCGGCTTTAACTGGAAGAGAGGGTATCATTAGCATCTCAGAACGTTGCTGCTGCTTCCACACCGATCGACTCTTTGTGGTTGCAATATTATTATATAGTGAATGTTTAACTAACTTGAATGCAAAAAAAAAATTGCTGGGACTTAACCCTATGGTGAATACTTTAGTACACAATTAAATCTGTTACAAACTGCTACAGAATTGCTTACGCAACGAATTAAATAAAGATTCAAAATGTTCTAAATCAAATTTAGATTAAATTGTTGAATCTTTGAATGACGTCACAATCAATCAACTTATGTATGAGTTACAAAAAGTACCACGCTAAGTCCGAATCGACTGACAGTAGTGAAAATTATAAAATGTGGATATGGCAATAATCTGGGGATAATCTGTCCTTGTCAGTCCTTCTTGTAAACATTCAGATATTTGGCTTGAACTTGTACTTTTAGTTTGACTAAATTATTAATCATGCTGAAAACTATCACTCTCACTTCCTTTTCAATTGTTTTGCCCATTATTTAATAATATTTTCATAACTCACGAAAATAAACAATCCTACAGAAATCAAATTGTTTGTTATGACTTTTATGAATGACGTTCTATTACTTTTAAAAATCTTGTCATAAGTTGCCATACAGAGTTTTTTTTTTTTAATAATTTATTCGGAGATAGCGTGGTCTTATTATATCACATTGCACCATGTTGCAAAATATATTTTTCGAAATGTAAAAGCACTTTATACTACTCATGTCTATCTCCTTACCTGACAATGATCGCAGCACTCCCCCATGGCGCATTGAGCATCCTTCTGCAGCCGACAGGTGAACGGGTCACAGCAGGGGTCCTTCTGGCAGTCGTTGATGGTGCCGCAGTCGCAGTCCTCACCCTCGTCCAGACGCCCGTTGCCGCAGGTGCGGTGGATGACCAGCTGATGGAAGTCAGGTTAGATGAGTGACGAGTTCTACTAACATCTAAGATAGGTTCTATAGCCTTACAAGGACAGACAAAGCCAGATAACCCCGACCAAGTTTATTTAAATTAAAAAATTTTTTTTAAGCTACTGAACTGATTTTGACACAAAGCTAAGAACCACCTCCATCAAACAGGCTTTCAAGTAAAGAAAACTGCATAAAAATAAGTCCATACGTTCGTGAGTTACGATGCCACAGCAGACATAAAAACCCAGAAATACACAAGCACAAACTTATAACACGCCTCTTTTTTCGTCGGCGGTTAAAAAGTAACGAGTGGTGTCGGGTTAGCAGGTTTACTGAATAAATATGAAAATGATGTTTGCTGTAGGTACAGCTCCTTAATTTCTTATGAGCAAGTAATGGAGTTGCCTTCAGGATGTTGACAAAGGAATAAAGAAAATAAAGCTACACGAACTAGGGACACGCGAGACGTAAAATTCAGAAGCGCCGTAATATCCTTTGAATGCGCCCGGAATCAGCAACTAAGAGGCCGAATCTATTTACTCCGAGGGCAATATTACATAATGTAGGCCGATCCGACGAGAGTACGGGAACACGGAGAAGAAAGTAAAGTAACCAAATCAGATACGCATTACGGATGCCGGAGGAAGGGCCATGAACCTTCGGCGCCGTGTTCGCAGGAAGGGCCTGAGCAGCAACAGGGGCCCGGAATAAAGCACTCGTGCTCGCACCTCCACAATCATCGTCCGATAAATATGTAAACGTGGCAAATCGAAGCGGGAGTGGGGCCGCATTATCATTCGGCAGTATGTAAATTTATTCCAATAAACCGCCGGGCGCGCTTTCGCTTATAATATATTCGCAAACGAAGAGATAATTCTGCGCGCGGGCAGAATTACCATAACTTTTATTAAAGGAGTGGGTAAGGAGTCGGCCGCGACAAACAATGGCTCGGTGGCTGATTAATTTTCGACGTGGAAATCTGTTTTGCATTCGAATCGGCCGCGCCCATTGTAGCGCCCGCCGGCGCCAGCTAGCGCCCGCTAGCGCCCGCTAGCGCCCGCCAGCGCCCGCCAGCGCCCGCCAGAGCCCGCCAGCGCCGCCAATTAGATCCCGCCCCTGATCACAATCGATCAAGTGTAAATATAGGAGCTGCGTAAACTCTTGTTTTAATTGACTCCGTTATTAGGAGCGGCGCTCCCGATAATTTCAATCTAAAAACATGATATCGGAGGCTTCCCCTAATATTTATTATGCACATGTTTTATGTGAAGCGCGTACGGGACTGCGCGTTGATTCCTAACTGACTTTTAAGCAGATAAATCAGCCACGGCTGCGTAATTAGGACAGCGCCACAAAGTTGTGGTATAATTTCCATCTCATACGGGACTGTGACTAGAATACTAATAAAGAGATTTGTGTAATGTCTGCTTGTGACTATTGCAACGATGTGTCATGGCGCGCATTTGAGGAGATAAATTATCTGCTTAGTCGTTAGAGAGATGTATGGGCGAGGCGTGGTTTGTTGGGTGAATGTATTGATGAATGTATGAATACAGATTTAGATATTGTAACAAATATGATGCCGAAAACATTAGTGTAGTCAACGACTATGGAGATCAATAACTGTTCTTATAATGACCGATGTATTGAGCGATATGAATTGACGACTATGTTTCGGATATTGTCCATTGTATGGTTTGTAACAGTGGTGCTGTTGGTATATATATACGGACACTACGTTACTATGAAACTAAACTAGGAGTAATTTCGTCTCAATGAAGTTTTTCATTCATATAGTTATCACTCAAGTCTCTGTATCAACATAATAACTTGATACAGTTTCAGATACTGTATTACGTAGGGTACAAGCATTCGGTTTCAGTAGCTGTCAATTGATAGCTACACTTTGGAATCTCGTTTGAGGTAAAATACCTAACACAAACTTCAAGGAGAAAATTAACTTCAAAGTTTAAATGAAACAAATAAAATAAGTTAATAGGTTATGTAAGAGGATTATCAGTGCTGCGGCTGCTACAATGATGATGATGAAATAGGCTCGTCCTGAGGCATCCTTTATCTTCAATCCCATCATCATTTACCAGCAAGCAAAATGCTCTCAAACGGTGCCCCTAAAAGTTAAAAACAAAACACTGTCATCACTAACCTCATTAGGCTTGTTCAGCAGACAGAGCCCCTGTCCGATCCTGAGTTCGTTGATGTAGTCGCTCTTGGAGCAATCGGAGAATTTGTAAGGCTGCACGTTCTCCAAGCCGACGATGGACTGCGCCATGATGCAGCCGTGCCAGTCGCGGCAGAGGCACTGCTCCCGGCCGTCGTCGTGGCTCATGCCTGGGGATACATAGAGTTTGGGTATACCCGTATTGGGGCACTATATTTGCGAAGTTCTTGTTATAAGACTATACTTTTTATAAGAACTGATGTATACTGCCCATGTCATTCAAAACTTTTACTGTTACTGGCCGATGGGGCAGTAAAGTTCTCGAAGACGCAGTGCGGGTAGGCCTCCCACAAGGCGGACAAACGACCTGGTGAAGATCGCAGGTACCAGCTAGATGCGGACGGTACAGGGCCGGCCTTTGTGGAGATCTCTGGGGGAGGCCTATGCTCAGCAGTGCGCGTCTTCCGGCTGATATGATAAGATATTACTATGTTGCCGCTGCAAAATGTATTTCCACAAGACTTCTTCTACTACAAAAGAAGTCTATACAAAAAGACGTAATACTCACCGATGTTATGGCCAATCATATGCGCCATGGTCCCCGCCAGGAGGTGTGGCTCGTACGTGTTGGTGTCCACCGAGATGCCGACGGACTTCGGTGTGCACATCGTGTCAGGCACGGAGATGCCCGACTCGCCGCCGGGAAAGGACAGCCCTCTGTGGAAGAGCGAGAGCGAAGATGGTGAAGGCTTTGTATCGATAGGCCTATTCCTTTAACCTATGAGTGCCGCTGTATAACCACGAGACTTTAAAGATGAAATTATGTTTATTTCAAAGAACGATAACTGGCCGGCAAAGCTTATTGACTCTCTGAATGTTGCTGATGTCCATAGGCGACCGTGACCACTTTCCATCACGTGGCCCGCTGGTCAGTTTATCTGCCGTAACAAAACTGTCTTGAAATACGCATCTTTGAGTAGGAATTAAGCAGACCTAACGATTTCTACTTCGTTTTGGCTCATTTAATTATTATCTCAAGATACAATTTTGTCACTCAAGTAAACTGCTACTTAATTTATAAAACATTTAATAGTTGAAAACATTTAGTAAACTACTAAGGCCTATGGACGTCGGAGTCCCAATTCCACTAGCCTCCCTATTTCAGATCACCATTTATCGATATTGCAAACTCTTTCGTATAGTTTGTAACTCCACACCGCCATCACCACAAATAAATATCTGCCAAACTCAATTCAATACCTAAAAGAAGCAACAACACACCGTCGCGAATGAGTACAGTGAGAGGGGATTATTCCCATTCTCCACTTGTAGTTGTCCTCATGATGGGGACATCTACGTTCAACACTATTTCATATGGTTGTCCCCATTACGAAGTAAACTTGGGTAGGTATCTTACAAGAGATAGACATCCTCTATATTTGCCAATTACTTACTAGAATACCAACAAACAGCCAGAGTAACAACATAGTAATAGTGTAAATCAATAGATTTGGGGAGAATGGAAAGGGTTGAAATAATTTAATTATATTCCCGTCGTCACATATAAACAACGGGAAGGTTTTTGACACCCGACGCATAAAAAGTAAGTTTGTCTCCCGAACCGATGAACTGATTTCGATGCTGTTTTCTTTATTTGAAAACCAGTATCATAGCGATAATACTTAGCATTGTTTCATCGAAATCGGTTTAGTAGTTCAGGAAATATTTTTATTTCAATTTTTTTGTCATACCATAGACAAATAGACGAGCCACTTGAAGGAAATTGGTAGACTATAGTTATAAACAGCGGTGCTAATGCAATACCAGGGGTACCGACAATGTGTTGCATACCTCTAAAATCTAAATCTATGGAGGCACATAGTACTTAATAGGTTATAGGAAGACTTTGTCCGAATGTTTTCTAATAGTTAAACAATTTCAGTTACACACCTCCTGCTCGACAATGTCCAATTATGTACCATGAAATATCGCCGTATGTATCATAACTAACATAAACTTCCTCAGGGAATAAGGTGATTTGAATTTGGAATGTTAAAATTCGTATGAAAACTCTTAGCATACGGGCTTTGTAAAGAGACTTTATTCGAAAATCGCACCTTTTTGTTTTTCTTTCTATTCCTAATTATATTTTTACATCGACACGAAAATGTTGTGAAGAGATACTGACTAACTCCAGACTAACTACAGACGTTATTATTGTTTAATTTATTGTCTCACAAATGGTGTGAAAAGTAGAGTATTCACCTCTGGGATAAACCTGTCTTAGTCATGGGCAGCTTGAACCCCTTGCTTCACTTAGGACTCTACATAACTCTAGGGTCCTTCGCTACCGTTACGCTCAGGATCCAATATACCGCCCAAGACGGAATACACTGCTTTATTCCCTTGGTGTATAATCTACTATTAAATCCCGTTGTCCCCATTAACGGGGACACAGCCAAAGAGGTAACAGGAATAACCCAGCCAGGGAGATGTGCATTAATTATCCCGGAGGAGGGAGGTCATCCGCGCTCTTTGATCAGCACAGACGACTGCGTCGCAAAGGGCGACGGTATGGACCTGCATCGAGCTCAACTGGGCTGTGAACATGGCTCCTATGGCAACAGTCGAAGCTGTATTGGCAATTTTTAGATTATTATTCACAAGATTGGGAGATACAGATACTGTGCGCGCGCGAGTTCATGTTTATCGGGCATGACCGCTTAAATAATTCGAGTAGCAATTATTGAAGGCTCGATACGCCGCCATCTCACTCGGTTGCGGTTTGTGCGATTGAGATAGCGATGTATAATTCTTTCGAGTTAGGCGGTGGACACGAACGCACGCGTATGGTGTAGGGATTGTACGGTGGTACGGGAGGGTAGTCGATTATCTGCTAGTTTGTTGTATTCTCCGAGAGCAGAACCGGGATTGACGCTAAGACCAAAACTTGGCCTAGTTTTAGATCTCAGTACTTTCTGAGATCGAGGCTGTTGTATTTGGCGATTATATTTTATTAGTTATATGCCGAACGATATTGCTTGATTGCTTTTCCTCTTTGATGTTACTTGTAGCTTAAATATAAATTATTGTTAATGTTTTTTTACTTTACTACTGATTTGTGATTAAATGTATTAATTCTTGTTTAAATTTAAAGTGTGTGTATATACTATGTTCATCATAGCCTAACTACTATGTGGTTAGACTAGGGACACAGCAATGGCTGAATAACAGCGGCTGCTGGTTTCACTAGCTACCACAGCTGTGCCTTGAACCAATTTGTTTGGTTTTAGTTTATGTTCAAATTCTTCATACAAATGCATTTTCTCTTTGTGTTATTACCTAAGCCAAGCAAATAATTATCTTAATTTTTTAATTTTCATGAAAGGATTTATTACTATTCCTGTCTAGTAGAGACGCTAGATCATCTTATACTAATAAATAACAAAGAAATATGCTTGGTTAAATTCACACAGCGCCATCTAGCCCCAAAGTAAGCAAAGCTTGTGTTTTGACTGTCAGATAACTGATAAACTACTTATATACTTTATCTTTTGAATACATACTTATTATACATACTACACCCAGACCCATAACAGAAATTCAAATTCATCATTTAAATTTCTGCTCGGACGGGAATCGAAGCCGGGACCTCTGCGTGGCGACCGGCATGTTAACAAACTGAACCACTCAGGTTGGTTTTAGGTAGCTCGATATGCTGCCTTCTGTAGGAAACAAAAACACGACGAAAGAAAGAACATATCAAGGCCGAAGAGTCGCATAGATTTTGATCAATTTTAGTTTAAGGTTTTGAAGGAATAATTATTGCCATTGTCCTGTTTTATTTTTAAACAAAATCTCTGCGAACAAAGCCGCGTTAAAATAACATACAATAGAGATATTAGAATAAGGAAATCTTGTAAGTAGAGTCAACTAATTATTTCACGCAACAAACGTTCAAGCGTGGATGAATGAATAATTAATTGGATCCAAAATCAGGCACTATTAAGGTTTTAGCCATGGCCTTTTAACCTTTCACGGAGAGGGTAATTAAAAAAGGAAGCCTCATCTTAAACAATTAGGTACCCGCTTTTACCCGAAATATGAAAGGGCCCTTGAGCCATTATCCTGCCGTAATACAGATAAAACCCATATGTTGGCTACCATCTGTCCTTAATATTAGGTCGGTTTAATAGCACTGTACCTCTAATAATCATCCCATCTTGGCGTTAATGTCCCGGTTGTGCTCTCGCGCCCGAGGGCCCGGGGTCCGCCTTGATCATTATCCAAGATTTGACAGATCGGGTAATTATAGTGGAACGACTGCTATCTGACCTCCGTGACTCTTCTACCAGGGGAACCTGACCTGGTGGGATGATGGTAACACATTCAGTCGCCTGAATATGCAGGTTTCATCACGATGTTTTCCCTCAACGTAAGAACGTCAGTTAGTGTTTAACTAATGTACATGTAGCCGTGTAGTGTCTGGCAGAGTAGAATAGCACCAACCCCTAATTTTACTTGTGGGTGTCGTACAAGGCGACTAATGTTTTCGAGACAAAATATCTAAAGTCTCCGTATGCTGGAAAATGGGAAGCAGCATTTTCCATTCATTTATAAAAAACTGCGATCTCCAACCCGCCTGCCAAGCGTGGAGATTATGGCAATAACCTCCCCTTTCGTGGGAGAGGCCCTGTCCTGCAGTGGACTGTTATGGGCTGTGAAGAAGAAGAAGAAGAAGAATGTACATAACTCAAAAAAGAGTAATTTGTAGATTGCGGCACTGGGGTTTCAACCCGGTACATCTTCTTTACGAGTCGGACCCCTTAATTAACAATTAGGCCACCATTGTCCTGTACCTCTAACATAATATTTAATGTCAGCTCTTTTAAAGATATGCTACGTGGAAGGAAGGAATACACCTACCACATTAATTCTTTAATTAAAACTCTCCTATACTAATTGCAACGATTTACAATTAGCATAGATAAATGACGTTAACATTTTGACTCTTCTAAATCAATTCTGCCTAGGACCATTGACACCTACACCTATTGGACCTAGACATTTTCGAGGCAAAGAGCTATAAGTGCCGGCCAAAAATAAAATTTAAAGTCAGATTGATAGAGCATATAATTACATTTTTTTACTATGGCGCTTAACCTATACGACCAGTGATTAGGTTAGGTTAGGTTATTTTAGTACTGTAGATACGCATGGCTCTAACCACAGGCAGTACAGGTTCAGCGCCATAGTAAAAGAAAGGAATTGTATTAAATCTATCTAAAAATTATAATATGTCCTAAAGCACTTTCAGCTTTTTAGGCCAAAATAAATCCTTAGGCTTGCGAGTTTTAAGACGCTAATACACCTACTTATAAAATAAAACAATTGATTTGTGCAGACAGCATAAAATAAAAAAAGAAACAGGCCACACACAAAGCTAATCACCTAGAAACAAACGAACCTCTGCTTCTGATCCTAGACAAAGTCTCCACGGCAGATTAACACAACTTCTCCAGCCCGACTCGGGACACTTAGGTGATCAATCTCGGAACACCTGGATTCAGGCTAACTCGGCAACAATGCCTGGACGCATTGTCGAGACTCGACGCTAACAAGTTGTGATAGCCGCGAGCAAATTGCTGCGAAGGACGAAGTGCTGCGAAGGACGAAGTGTGCCTGCTTCGGAACGCTTCTGCAGTCGACTCGGACGGATAGTTGTCAACGACTAAACTTCCAAGTGGGAAGTTTAACAATTATGGTATTGTGGCACAGTTTGCTTGCGTGCGGAATCGGGAGCGCGATGTTGTGATGCGATACATGCGTTTTGTGGTCAATCCGTTTCGTTATGTTTATTTATTTTAGTCGGTTCGTAATTGAAAAAGAAATGACAAAATTAAGAGTCCCGTGTTTTTTTGGTTATACATCTTACGTTTAGTGTACCCCTATGATATTTGGGTATGTATTCGGCGAGTATGTATGTATGCCAGCACGGCCAGCACAAGTCTTAGTGCACACACGACATAGCTCGCGGGGCGAGAGGGCCTTCTTCGGGTCCCTCAATACTAAGACGAAAGATATAGCAGTATCTATGTCCCGCCCTTCCTCGCTAATCGCGCGCGAGAGCTCACTTGTGCTAGCCGTGCAGAATACATTATAACAGTGAGACTCGTAAGCTGTCGGCCAAGTGAGTGAAGATGCGGCCGAAGATGGAATATGCTTGTCTAGAACTCTAGCCTAATAACACTTAAAGATTTTTAGATAATGTCGAGATGGCTTGGCCATGTCGAGAGGTTGAATAAATGTTGGCTTACGAAAAATATATATCGTGCGAACGTGAACGGATGAGTAGATTGAGTGCGCCCAAGGAGGACGCTATACTGATTCAATAAATGACCTAGTCTGAAAAGGGCATGTCATGAGTACCCTCAACCAGTGGAAATGTGAGTGGCGATACATTAATGTGGAAGAAACGTGTCAGGATCGTAGCTTGTTGCACTCAATGGGATACAGGCGGCAGTGACCATGTTTGTAAACTACTATGTAGTAAGAAAATTACCATACATCATGCATAACTACCCCTAACCAGATAAAACTACCCGAAATGAACCTCACCGGAACAGAGCTACCGGAACGAAACCAGCATCACACCCCAACTATTTCCGCGCGAGCGCCTCCGCCCTTATCGGCCAAACTTTCCACGGTTCAGCCTTAAATTAATAACGACATTACAGCTTATCGCTTTAACAAATTAGGCCTGATGCGTGTACGCAGATACGCCGTCAGGCAGGATTTCCCGTCATAATTTTGGCTATTTTAATTACTTACTCAGGGTGGTTTAGCAATGTAGGTTGTCAGGTAGCGTAATATTGGCTTAATTGGTAATTAAGGGGTCCGACTCGTAAGTGAGAGGGACGGATCGAACCCCAGTGCCGCCATGTAGCAATGACTCTTTTCTGAAGTATGTACAATTGTTGAACAGTTTCCGATGCTCTTACGGTGAGGGAAAACATCGTAATGAAACCTGCACATTCAGGTGACTGAATGTGTGACTATGATCCAATCAGAACAGGTTCCCCTGTTAACAACTAATCCACAGGGTGATAACCCTCTCTCTCTATAAACTCTATAAACGAATATATTATTCTATGAGCAGCGTATTCCAGTTTGGTCTGCCCTTATGTATATCCAACATTGCGTTGTCCTGCCGAGCTTGGAGGTTATAGCGATGCGCTCCACCAATCTGGAGGAGGCTCAAGTTCAACAGTGGACTGTTATGAGTAATTGACGATAGGTTGTCATTGTAGTAGGTACTAAGGAACTATATTACGACACCGAGTGATAGGGGTAGGTGCAATCTACATTCTAGCGTTCGATATCCATTTACCATCGGCCATCAAGACCATCGATCTAACAAGAATATGACAAACCCAGAAAGTGACGTCCTTCAAAATTTTATAATGAATACGACGTACCTACCTACCTCTAAATTAACCTTTTTCGATAATGGCGTACCTCAAGTCAAGTCAAGTCAAAAATATATCAATTTACTCTTATATTACAATGCTCTCATGAAAGTAAATTCCCTTATTACTACAAATAACAATAATAATCAATTATCCTGCCTTGGCATTCCCCTTTATGTCTCAGATTTATACAGAACTCAGTAACGGACAGCCAGCCGTTACTAATAATAACAACATAGGAACCGACGAATAATATCTCAATCCGCGCTAGCCGAAAGAGGCTCTGCCGTCCCGCGTACCCATTCCCGTTCCCGGGCAAGCGAATCCGTTTATCGCGGGAATTACGCGACTCGCTCGCTTTTCGAATTAATTTTCGAGCTGTTTAGCGCCAACCTGCCTCTTACACAGGGCCGGACTAGGTGACTACTTAAAGGTGCTACAATTTGTGTAAAGTAAATTTCAATTGTAAAAGAGCTAACGATTCCGTCGATAGCGAAGAAATAGCAATTGAATGGCGCCTTTCAATTTCAATTTCATTTATTAAACAAATATAACAAAAATAAATTATAAATCAATAATCAGCGTTGCCCGACTGTGAGATCGAGCAGCACCAATTCAGGTGTCAGTCTCATTTTCATTTGTGTCGGTGTCAGTTTAATATCAAAGCAACAAAAGAATAGAACCGATTTCGCCACTGATTTCATACTCCAGCTGTCGACAGCTACCTGCTGAAAGTACATTTTTCTTTGAATATTGTTGTTCGTGAGATCATATGAAATGAGCAAAAACCAGATGTAAAGCTGTAAATCAAAGCCTCTAACGCTCCAAATACGAGCACCTTTGTAAAGGTCAATCATAACCTCGCGAATTACAAGTATCAACCAACCCCCCGCCCCCGCCTGAGTGCGTCCCCGCGGCAATTTGTGTCAAAGTGAAAAGGGTTGTGTAAGCAGATTTGTGGAGGCGCCCGCCGACGCTGCAGCCCCCGCCGCGTATTCGCGATGCAAGCCGGTTTATCTCATTAATTTAAATTTAAGACTATCCGCTTTGGAAATGAGCCCACGTATTAAATGCTCCACTGGATTAATGGTGGATGTGTGTCGCGGATGCGGATGCGGATTCAGGACGGCAGGCGCTTTGGTTGCTTTGTGCTTCGCAGTGCCAGACGAGCAGACAGCCCGGCTTGTGGTAAGCGGTAACTGTCGTAAAACATCTGCGATTCATGCATTTAGGTTTGCAACAAAAATGCAGAACCGCAGTGGTCACTGTGAGGGCTAAGATGAAACGCCTGCTCGTAATTGCGCTGGCTACGTGATCCTTCAAACCGGAACACAACAATGCAAGCATTGTTGCTTGGCGGCAGAAATAGATAAGGCGGTGGTGCTCAACCAGGCGGACTCCTCGGGCTTGAAAGTTATTTTAAGAGGACAGAGCATATTGACAATGAATGCGTTTATATCTATACATGTTTGTAGCATAAGAAACTTCCATAAGAACTAGAATTCCCTAGCATCATAGCACACACACAATATGGTGAATCAGAACGCTCTAGGCCTCTCATCGCCATAGAAATTGAACCTTATGGCCAGAAGTAAGGAGTTTCCTTCGATATTCGTACAGTGTATTGCGTGGTAAAAATGACATTCAGGAACAAGCTTTTGCCGAAGTATCATAAAGCTAAGTAAAATTGTTTTAAAATCACCACTGCCAATATGAATAGTAGTCATACACACACACCAATTTTTAGTTAGTTTTCCAGTATGGGACATACGAATTATTGACATAATATTAGGCCCTAATATAGGTAATTAAATTAGCGTTTTCTATGGCGACTACAATTTTCATTTTCATTTCAAAATTTTCATAGCATTAATTTCTTGGAAATGGCCTACGATGAAACTTTGTAGGTATAATCAGATAACATTAAGCTAACTGGTGCAAACCATTTCATTTTAATAATTACCGTTTTAATAAAATTACATCTGGTTAAAGAGGCAAAACGACGACAAATAAAAAACGGGTATTAAACCCTTATAAAACCTTGATATAATATTTTTATACAATTTTAGGGATTTACTGCCATCTAAACATACTCTTTTTTCGAAGTATTTGAGCAAAGCTGCCCTTTATTTACAAATTAAACATTACATACAAAGAATATAATTACATATTAAAACAACCTAAGCAAATTACCATTACCAAAACTAAAAAAATCGCCAAATTCATAGGTAAGGACCCAAAATTGTAGTCTTCTTGCGAGTCAATTCCCAAATACCATTACACTAGGCTTAATACGCTACGCAAGGATGAAATTGAAGTTACCAGGATACCAGGAATCCAAGAAGGTCACCCCGAGGGCAGTGTACAATTACGCCACCAAGGCCTCCGAGAGTCTGATTAGAGCTCTCAAAGTGCGAAGGTCACGGAATCGATTCCCGGGACAACCTACTGTAATTGGCTTTGACCCTTGTTCCACTGATAGGCTTAGTCACTTGGCTACGTACAAGGAATATGATATTTTGATAAAGAAGCTCTTGTTTTCGTTGCGTTGTCTTGTTTTTGGGCTCTACGTACTTTGTAATATTTCATGCGTATAAACTGAGTTTTCAACTGATGTTTTCCTTGTTCCACGTACAAAACCAGCACCGGTCACGGAAATATATTCCTGGTACAAAACCAGTAAGTTTCCTTTAAATACCTAGGCATTATGGAGTCTAATTTTGCAATTTAAAGACATAATATTAAAATTAAGAATAACATGTAAAATAGCATAATAAAAAAAAAATAATTAAAACAGCTTTGTAAGTTTTCACGACGTAGCAACAATAGTGCTAGACCACTTTCAAACCCCTTTTGTACTTTTTTAACCATTTTGCCTTTAACTTTTCGCCTGAAACACAGGGTATCCTAGTTCAGGCAACTTAGTTATTATTAATTACCTTTAAACATGTTATTCTAGACGTTAAATTTTAATGTAAATGTATCCCATAAGATTTAATGAATAAACTTTTATTTATTTTTTAAACAAGTACCGTACCATATAACATAAAAAATACTCGGTTGGCAGAAGAAAAATCGGAAAAGTCTTCCCTTAATACAACGTTGAAATCTTCAAAAAACGAGCCCATACATACATATTTCAAAGGCTGGCAACTCATTCCCGACTTTCCGGGTGTCACTTTCCACTTTCCATCAGGTTATATGCTTTATCTGCCTCTATTATAAAAAAAAACTCCAAAACAAACAGAAGCCAGACTCACGTCAACAACTGCGTGGTGTCCTTCTCCACCGTGTACAGCTTCCGTGCAGTGTAGTCGCTGAACTTGAGGATGGCTCTGGTGATGTCCTGCTTGCGGTCCAGCTCGGCGCGGTCGGTGCCCTGCCAGGACTCGATGTAGACCAGTGAGACTCGCGTGTTGAGGGTGCGGAAGTACTGCGGGAGGAAGGACGGAGGGTGAGTTTGGTGGGTTTGAGATGGCGATAGTGGTAACTGTGTAAGGATTTGTGTAGTGAACACTTGCTTAATTATTATAAAGTATGATTTAGATGCAATAATAAATTGGGTTTGCACTAATCTTGATATTTTGTTCAAAATAAAATTCATTTATGATTGCACTCTTAAGCTTGTAGTCTCTGAAAGTTTGTTTCAGTGCCCTAACTACCAATTTAATTAATTAACCATTAATTCAGAATACTACCATTTAATTCAGAATTTTTATAATAATTAAGCAAGTGTTGACCATATAGACTATTATAATATTATGTGAACATATGTAACTGGTCGTATGTAAAGAGAGAGATATAAAAATATTCTACATCTTTCAACTTGAATTTTCAAGTTTTCTGTTGAATTTAAACCTCGTGGGTTCGGCCAGAATAAAGCAGGGTTGTTGTATGTCGGTCGTGTCTAGAGTTTGACTACCGAGAGCCAGTTTAAAAATAAAGGTTCCGTATGCGGTCGAAGGCATTAAAACTGATAGGTACACATGTTATTTTACTTCAACTTAAGTACCCATATTATTATCCATTTCCGCATACGCCGTATCATTGTCGGTTAGAATTAGACTTCCCACTTACTAGAACAAGCCATACTCGCCAGCATACTAACAGTAAACTTTGCAATCAGAAAGTTCGGAAGCGACAAACAGTGCTCAGCATCGAAATAGTTAACATCTCAAACCAGAACTTGTCCTCGAAACCTCTAAATGTTTGACAAATAACAAGGCGGGCTCCATCCGGTGGAGATTTATCCGAAATTCATGCGTGAAATCACCGCAAAGGATGGTTTATCAAGTTGAAACTTGCCGAGTTCCGTTCCCGGGAGAAACTTGGCTTGATAACGGGCCCGGGCCGTCGCAGCCGTAGATAATGTCCGGAGTTAGCAGCATATGTGCTCCAGGTGCGGTTCTAATAGACAGCGAAAGTTATTGCCCGCATAATCTTGGGCTGATGCGATTGGGGCGTCAAGCGGGTTAAATCTTTGAAAAAGGGGGAGTTTTTTTGCTTTGTAGCGCGTGCACTAGTCTCTAGAGAGCCAGTTCACAAGCTAGTGTTATCCTTAACATATGAAGTAGAAGAATACAGGTATGAAGGACTTATAATACCAGGCAAGGGCTTCAAGGACAAGTTTGACGTCTTCGATTTTGACGCGGTTGTAATTTAATTTTGAAGGTAGCGCCTTCAGTAAAGGTAGCAATTCAGTATGTAAATGTATGAAAAATGGCAAATTAGCAACACACTTGTCTTACGTGACGTTGCTGATGCGACAAAATCCTACGGCGTGTGCGTCAGAGCGCGTGCGTGGGGTGTAATGACGCGATTTGACGCGTCACGCATTATTCGGCCCGCAGACTGACTGGCCTTTATACACGTGTATAAGGAATCACGTGGCGTAAGTCCAGTGTGGCTCTAATGTAACGTCGTGTAACATCACATTATATCACATCACTCTAATATGGCGACACATTTAGCACGGTTTATTCGCTATCTGTGGCACCCTATCGAGTTCATAAGGCTTAACAAAGGCGAGAAGGATGATAATGTTTATCAAAGGTTTTTTACATGAACAAACAAACAAAAGGCTGCAGAAAAAGAAACAATTTTAAAACTTCCGACACGGCCCCTCACGCGCCAGCTCAGCTGTAAACTCACTCCATACCTTTCACATGAAAAATCGTATCTATTTTCCCCAGTTTCAACCGGTAAACTGCGCACAGTATGTGCGGACTGGAGTACGCAGTCGCTGGAATCCTGTACATCCTCGACACGAAGTGTTAATACTCGACAGGGGAATGTTAGCTGGTGTGCAAAGTCACAGGGCGGACGAGTCTACTTTTATGTGATAAAAGTTGCTTCAAAATTGGATAGCGGAGTGACTTTTGAACGGCTGTATGCAAAACGACGCGCTTTGTTAGAAACTCTCTGTAGCTAGGCTAATTTGAATGGATATATACAGTTTGTAATTGCGTTGGCTCCCTTATTCTTCAAACCTAACTCCAACATTGTTGCTTGGCAGCAGAAATAGATAAGGCGGTGGTACTCACCCAGGATGTAACTTTGCCTGCCTACATAAAATAACGGTAACTCTCTCATTCACTCTAGAAACCTAAACTGTATCTCTACCGCTGCTAAACCGTTTCAATCCTATCCAATTAATAGATTGTATTATCTATACAGAGTATAAAACAAAGCCGCCTACCGCGTTAGTTTTAAATAATAATTTTTTTTTAGAAATAATTACTTTAAGCCAAGGCAATGAGCAACTATAAAAAACCGTAACAAATGTGACGCACCTACAATTTACATAAATAAAAGTTGAACAAAAAAACATTTTAGAAGTAGATCCGAGGATCCAACCTTGAACCATTGGCCAACTTCGCTGCGCAACTTTCCCTAACACAAAACCACTAATATAGCTGTTAAACGCGCGGCGAAATCGGTGTGTCTGTCTGTGGCATCGTAGCTCTCAAACAGGCGGACCGATATAGATGCGGTTCTCATTATTCGAAAGCCAGTTTAATCAAGATAGCTATTGGTTTAGTTTCATTAAAATCGGTTTAGTAGTTTATAAAATATTTGAGTATATGTAAATTTGGTCAAGAAATTTGCTCTCAGGGAAAACATGTGCAGGCGGTGAGTTCCAGTCCCTTGCCGTTTGCATCAGAAAAGAGTTAGAAAAACTCTGAGAGGTGGAATGTCGACAACATAGGGATGGTACGCTGACCTACACCTGGTCGTGATATACAAATCGACCCCAGACACCCTACAATTCCCGTAACCCGGCCCTCAAAGCACATCCCATTAAACTTAACGGTCGACGCGTTCGAAAAACATCGAATTTACACTTTAAAGCGACCAACGACTCGTTGTACACGTGTTATAGTATAGGTATATAGGTATACACGTGTCATAAAGCAGAGTGTGAACCATAAACATGTTTTGGGAAGTCCTCCGAGCGGACAGGGCCCCGAAAAGCTGTGACAATAACATTGACTCGAAACTTGGATGAGGATCAATCATATGGTAGAATTTTATAGGTTCATTGATAAAATCTGAACGTATTTTTATAGCAATTAAACTAAGTGAAATTATTTTAAAGTCCATTTTAAAATGCCAAAGTTATATGGGTTTGAAGGAAATGTCCAATACACCTGCGTTTCTGATTTTTGTTACCTGCAACCTAAATGTATGAATTGTAGATGTTATGAGCGACAGTTACCACTTACCATCAGATGGGCTGTCTGCTCGTTAGTCACTGAGTGGCATAAAAAAATGTCAAGCGCAATTTTTTACGAGTTACGTAAGGTTTACCCGGGTGTCGAATGACGTCATCAGACATGCTAAGATTACAGTGTTCTAGCGCATATATCTTCTCTGGTTTAAGAGTTATCGTGAAAATATCTTCACAGACATTCAGCTGGTATCATAAGCTAATGGAAAAGTGACCAAACAAAAATCGTGACTGATCCTCATTATCATGTCAGTAGAGTTCGCGCAAGATAATTTTGCTCGGGTTTTTTCTCAGGTCTGTTGGTTGTTCCCAAAACCCTACGAGTTGCAATCAGCAAGAACGGAGGTGTGCCAAGCGCGCTACCGTTGAGACACTGGCAACCTTTAATACAATCTCTTTGATCCAATTTATCGCTAATAGATTTTGCTAAAGAAATCGAGTTTTATGATTATGAAAAATATACCTCAGCGGAACTGGGAATTTTAGAAATGGCGAAGTAAATTTCCCTCACGTTCTTCAAAGTTTGATTATGGTTATCAGATTTTCTCGGAAACGTGGCGGTTGACTGAGGTTCGTTTTCAACGCAGTCGGCGTTGGCCCAAGAATCATAGTTATGTGATTTGCTATATTTAGACCAATCTTTTGCTGGATAATTCGATTCTGAAGAGGTTTAGGTAAGTACTTTCGGAAGACGACTTCTTAGTGATGGCGGCGGTCGATGGTAGCGTCCGCTTACCTCCCGCCCGCGCCAAACAATATGTACTCTAATCCCTTTGTTCTTGGGTGCTATTGTTAGTTAGGTTGTTATATAATGAAGATATTTATTACATTATAAATAGGTTTATAAAATATTTTACATATTGTACATGATGTAAATCCGTGTCGAACGTAAATAGCCACATAAAACCAATGCTGTGAGGCTCACGTCGTTCGTGGCTCACAGCATTATGCTGAGTGAGTACCTTTTAAGCTGGCCGGCGCGACACCGATGGGCACAATAATAATTGTTAATCATAAATGTGTTGTTTTGTTAAATATATCGATTTACTTTTTTTTATATACCTATATAAAACCTTTCTATTCTATTCTATTGATACTATGTATACTTAGATCATAAAGTAAGTATACCTTAACGGGTTGCCAGAACTTTGAATTTGTGCAATTATAGCCCTATGTGTCATAAAAATTCGTCTAGCAGTTATTGCGTGAAAAGTAACAAACATCCTTCCATTCATTTGCTTATTGCTTGCCAAAGTAAGCAAAGCTTGTGTTACGGGTGCGACAACTGATAAACTGCTTATATATGATTAAATACTTACTTATTATACACATAACACCCAGACCCTTAACAGAAATTAAAAATTTTCATTTCAATTTCTGCCCGGCCGGCCAATCGAACCTGGGACCTCTGCGTGGCAGACCGACATGTTAACCAACTGAACCACTCAGGTCGTCAATAACATACATAATAAAATAAAACAATAATAAGCCCGTCATTCATGAAAATGGATATTGAAGTAAGACTGAATTGCAAAGTGGCAATATGTACGAGCCATACGAAATATGATATAACGTTGGAATTTTTACTGAGAATAGGTCTTTAGGCTTCAACGATGCCTCATATGAAAATAGCACGCTCATCAACGATATATCACTTTGAAGTTTATGGTTATGAGGTCACAAACTGACATGCGCCGCGAATATGATGATGGTAAAAATAACCCTCCAACTTGTTTTATCGTTGTCGGTTCAAAACAAAAGGTGGCACCTTGTGACTTGACGTGAATTATAACTGTCGTTATATTAGTGTCGTTAAATGGGGCAGTAAAGTTCTCGAGCATCGAGCTGGACGCAGCATGGGTAGGCCGTCCATAAGGTGGACCGACGACCTATTAAAGATCACAGGTACCAACTGGATGCGGAAGGCACAGGACCGGCCTTTGTGGGGATCTCTGGGGGAGGCCTATGCCCAGCAGTGGGCGTCTTTCGGCTGATATGATGATGATAATATTAGTACCGACAAATATGTTTATTATGATGATGGTAAAATCATAACCCTCCAATTTGTTTTACCGTAGTCAGTTAAAAACAAATGTCCTTTATATATGATCCTAACCCTTACCCTATGGCGGTATATTTTATTATTGTAATTGTCGTTCTATTAGTTTATAACAACAGCAGCGTAAGCAAACGTGTGCCGGGTTCAGCCCAGACCACCGATTTGTATTAGTCGCACATTTGTAGCCAACTAACGCGGATTTTAGTCGTTGACATCGATACACGATTTTGCGTCAACACGTGCGACACACCTGCTAACAATGGTGGTAATTATGTTAATGGGTAATGCAAATAGTCTGGTAAATAACAATAAACGCTGCAGCCATTTTTGGCACTTCTGTTCTACATATAAGACTGTTGTCTTATGCAACACAACCGAGTGTGGAAGGGGTTGGTTTGAACAATCGGCTCCGTAAATTGGGGGGACTTTGATGTGCAGGGGTTACATTGATTTTCTTACATTGAGTTACACTTTTCTCTTTTAAATTCTAAGAGAAAGATGGCTAATTCACAGTAATGCCTCTTATCAAGGTTGTCATACATCGCGTACTTTGTTTGCATGAAAATAACACTTGATTAAAAGAGAAAAGTAAGCAATGTAACCACAGCACATCAAATCCCATTCTACCAGCACTTAATACATAGAGAGCGTTTTTTCTAAACTTTTTGAGTTGGTTCAGTGCTGTCAAAGGTTGTTATAAAAATACACGACCTGCCAGGCCACAGAACAAAAAAAAAGTAACGAAAAAAATATAACTTTGTGACTGTTCAAAAAAGGCCCATCTGCACAATCCCACCGCACCACCTCGGGCACCTATTCCCACGTATTGTTGTAATGTTTATGAACTACAATAATGGGCGTTACGGGCCCACGTTTCGTGACAATCTTTATTGGGGCAGTTCGCTTCGTTATCTCCACGGGAATGGGTGAATGTTACCCTTTGTTGGGGCTTGTTTGTGCAACTGTTGGATGGCGTTTGGAGGTAAGGGCGTTATTGTTTCGGCTACAGTTTAAGTATTTATTGGCAATTGAATGTGGCAACCATAAATGTAGAGGAATGAACGTTTATACGGAGATAGGGAGGAAGTAATATTTTGAACAAAATATCGAAATATTGCATAGTTAGGTTTCCCTGATAAAAGGGTCGTGCAGGTCAGATGGCAGTCGCTCCAATATAATTACTGTAAATAATGGATCATGGTCGAGGTGCAACCCCGGGCTCTCGCGCGCAAGAGCACAACCGGGACATTAACGCCAACGACCGGGCGAAGTGGAGAAGAAAAAGTAGGAAAATTTACCCTAGCAGAAGCCAGGTCAATTCCAGCTTTTACCAGGGTCGGATGACAATGTATGATGATGGAATAAAGCAGGCGACTCACCAAATCAGCGATGTTGGCGACTTGTATCGCGTCGTGGACCACCTCGGCGCGGGTGCTGCCGTTGCGGCGGTCGAACATCGCCTTGTCGATCACCAGTGCTGTCTCGATGTACTTGGTGGCAGTGGTGACGTCACGCCTGCGCCGGTTCAGCGCACGCAGCCCGGAGTCGTGCCACCACCGCCAGGTGCGGTCTTGCTTGGGTTTCGTGTCCCTGTTGGGTGAAATATGGTTTTTAAATGTATATTCGGGCCTCTTGGGTTAAAAAAAATCTAATATAAATAATTATTTAAAAAAAAATCGATAGATAGATAAACAGACAGAGAGACAAAAATATCAAATAATATTTTTTGGGCGTAGTGACGTCCCAGCAGTTACGTGAACGGCGATAGTTATTTCCTAGCGGTTAGTGAAACGTATGTTCGTCCTAAGTAACGCCTAAGTATTTGAGCATCGGATTTAGGCGTTTTCTGTTTAGTAAAAACGGGCGTAAGTATGCGGCCAGCCTTATAAATACACTTATAACTACTGAGTGAGGGTGAAAGTATCAAGACCAGTCACGTCGTGCTCTTTGAGCCTAGTAGCTCTAGTACGTGATGTACCGCACAATAAAAAAGCTTTTATTTAAGGTTTCTTGTATGGAGACGCTTGGGATAAGACTAGCTTTTTGCGTCTTGACGGAAGTCACAGAAATACGTTTTTATTGAAGGTTTACGATGCAACTTGATGGAACGCCTAATGCCTATAGTATGGGTGTCCACGTCCATATCAGCCGCCCATATAACAGTCAACTGCTATAGTTGGTGCCAAATATATTTGGAATAGGGGTCCTTGACCTCTCAATCGGAACTAATTCGTATGGTTAGAGTGATTGACTATAGACTTGAGTCTCCTCCACATCAGTAAAGGCCCCGCGCTTGGCGGGTTGGAGATAGCTGCATTCAAAATAGTCATTGGAAAATACTGCTGAAAATGGACATGAGTATTGCAGTACTACGATACTTTGTACTGCCTAAATAAAGTCACGGATAACAGCCAGTAATGAGATAAACAAAAAAAAACTCCCTTAAAACGAGTAACCTGTTCTCCGTTCACAAACACAAAAAGACAAAATAAATATTTCAAGAAAGGGATGCTTGATCTGGGCATAATCTCGAGGTTCGAGCCTTTCGCAGTGGGCTTAATAAGGTCCTTCAAGGAATGTCTTTAGATAAAATTGATTAGGGGACCTCTCAGGAATTAATGGCGATCTCTGATAAAAACCGCCCTAATAGACTTTAAAGCCCTTTCCGAAAAGGCCACTCTAGTGCGTTTGTGTATAAAAGGCCTTCACTTGAGTCTCACGGTATTTTTTGTCATTATAATAATCATCTTGGCATTAATATGTCAATATCCCGGTTGTGCTCTTGTGCGCGAGAGCCTTGTGTCTGCCTTGACCATGATCCAAGATTTGGCAGATCAGCCAATTGCATTAGAACGAATGTCTCTGACCTCCGTGACGCTTTTAATTGGGGAACCTGACCAGATTTGATCATGGTGAGTTTTCCCTCATGGCAAGAGTATCGGTAAGTTCAACTAATAACTCAGAAAAGTCATAGAACTCGGTACCTACTCGTAAGTAGGACCCGTTAGCCATTAGGCCAGAGACGCTTACTGATTGTTGTGACACTACTATGGTATATCTATATCGAGGATCGTGTGTATAGCAGAATTATTAGTTTCGGACTGAACGCGGGTGAAAGTTAGTAATGTTATACATCCCGGAAGTCTTTAAGGATAGTTGGTTGGGATGAATGTTTACCTCTTTCACGCAAAAACTACTGAACGGATTTAGATGAATTTTTTCAGAATTGTAGTTTATTCCCAGAATCACACCCAGCGTATACCGAAATGCAGTGTAGTTCTAGGAACATAGCAAAACCGTATTCTATACTAACGAAGTCGCGGCCAAAAGCAACATATCTAACGTAGAGCTACCCACAATTTATCAGCACGAGTAACCATTACGAAAATCATAGAAGCCGTCAATTTCCATTCACCGAACACTGTCGCAAAGGACCGTTTGAGTTGTCGTTCGAATTAGCTTCGAAAATTAAATCAACATTTCAGATTCGCGGGTAACTGGATAAAAGGCGGTTGGGGAGGGCGAAAAAAAAAACAAATCTTGTTGTTGGAGCTTGTTCTCCCGCCGATGGCAGGACCCTGTTCCCTGCGGGCTACATTTAGTCACGATCTAGTCCAGAAAAACGGCTGGATAATTTAACGCAGAATTAATCCCATCGAGGATTAAATCCCGGGAAGATTACGCCCGGAATCGTAGGGCTGGCGATGTGGAGGTTTTTTGTTTTTATGCGGAGTTTTCAATTTGCCATTACTGTTGTTAGAGATTTGTTTTTCTTCTTAGTGGTGTCATTAGGTATATAAATTATTAAATTAGTCTACTAATTCGTGCAAGTATAATATGCATTTCTAAGCTAAGAACATTTCCTTATGACCATTCCAATATAATGAGGTCTTTCTGCGCAATTCTATCAATCTACTAGCGACACGCCCCGGCTTCACACGGGTAGTAGGTCCGTTGAGTTGTTTTTGAGTTAATCGCGAACAGACAGACAGACGCGGCGGACTTTGTTTTATAATATGTACTGTAGTATGAAGCGAATCGCTGAGATAAAATCACCATGAGTTCAAGAAAACTCGTACAGATCACAGAAGTTGCAGCCCTACAAAGCTGCGTGTCTAAAGAGATTTGTCAAGTGGAATCGTATCGCCAGAGCACACCGACCGCCGTAAACACGCCATATTTGCGCGGGGCCCCGTTCGGAAAATTGTTTGGTCTAAATAATTATTCTTAGGGAATTTTGTGCAAACAGCCACCCGCCGCTCTAGGGGATTGTTTTCGAACGAACTCGAAGGCTGTTTGTTGACGCATTTCGTTGCCAAATTGTTGATGCAGACGCGCAAAATTTGAAAAAAGAATACGAAAGTAATTCCAGTTTTGTTTTTATTAGATCTCGCGGCTTATTATTGCTGAATAGGTAACGTTATTTACTAAAAGCAAGTAAAAGGATATAACTAATGCAACTCATTTAAATGAGCGACAATATCGCATAAGAGAAAATAAGGTAGCTAATGTTCGTATAACCAGTTCTTTCGGAGTTTCATTCTTACAGCGTTAATAAGACATTCTTTACGCATTGTATGTCCGATAACAATAACAAATTCAACTACCATGGCCTACTTCACTCCATCCGCCGTCCTTGTCGCACATCCGGCCCAGACCCACCTTTGTGAAACAAATGACCCCTACCCGGGAATAGAATACAGCTATCACCACAGATAAAAAAAGCGAGAAAAGAGATATTTACGATACAACAGCCAGGGTCATTACACAAAGAATCGTACCGGCATTGTGTGTAGGATCCCCTCCCATCCTCCACTTATACCTCATAAATCATTCAGTCGAACCCAATTTGTTCGCGCGGCCTGATGAAAAGGCGCCCTTAATATTCGCAGAGATCCCGGGTTCCGGGGAATTCGCGGGGCATCTCCGGGATTTTATTCCATCGACAGCTTTGCTTAGCTGTGGGCGCCGAGTGGGGTCGGCCCATATCTGAATAAGTATCTGTTCGATATGGACGTGTGCCGGTGCCCGTGGGAAGCCTGTGTGTTTTCCATCAATTACTTTGGGTGCTTGTTCGCCTTTCGGCGGCTAGTACGGGCAAATAAATAGACTACTGAAGGTTCATGTATTGGAAGGTTAAAATCGTATGTTGTACAATGTCCATATTAGTGTGGGGTTGTACAAAAATGTGACTGACTCTCTGATATTTAAGGATCGGCTGGCCACGTGCTTTTTATGACGACCTGAGTGGTTCGGTTGGTTAACATGCGCGCAGAGGTCCCGAATTCGAATCCCGGCCGAGCAGAAATTGAAGTGATGAATTTTAATTTCTGTTACGGGTCTGGGTGCACTATGTATAATAAATATTTATTCATCGTCATATATTTAAGAGTATTATAATTAGAACTCTTGTCTGTTAATGAATATGTATAAAAAAAAGTATTTTATAGTTATTTCGTACTCTTTCAGAGAGGAAACTCATTGTCCAATAGTGGACAATTATTATGTTATCTGAAAGAAGTTGCTACAAGTGATAAGGTAACCTATTGCTTTTAGCGATTTGTGTAAAGTTTACGATCACTTTGAAAACCGAATATTACTGCCACAACAATACTAGTCCGAGTCACGACTACAATTCTGCATAACACAAAAACCACGTCCACAAATTCCCAGTTAAAATGGGAAGAGTTTGCGCTTTTAGAAGCGCAAACTCCCATTTTAACTGCGAATTGGTGTACTCTCAGCTCATCTGCATAGATAATCCTCGTCTAAATCTCGAGTCAATTTCGTCCATTTGACTCAGTTTCTTAAAGTCCCTTGGGCTTTATAATGACGCCTTTTGACGTTCAGACAGTCGTTAGGGGCCGAAATGATTTGATTTCAAATGTTAATAGACGGGTTAACTGGAGTACGATTGATGAAAAAAACGTAATTAGTTTTTGGAGGGCAAAGGGTTTCGGGGTCAGCGGGCTGCTTCCGTTTGGTTTGGGGCTTTGATTATGTACTGCCGGAGAGTAGAACAGCTTAAGGTTCTAAAAGGTATGGATTGGATTCACTGTCTTGTACTATTGTGCCGAAGAATTCGTAGAGTTATCGAAGAATCGAGAATTTGTAATCTGTCAAGTCATAAGGCCGCGCATCCACTGCATCAGAATTAGCTAATGAAGACAGAAAAAACAGCTTTTAAGAGGAGAGAAATTATTATTTTCAAAACCAGCTATTTTAACGCCTACACTGCCATTTCATTAGACACCAGTAGAAGGAGCGCCGGTGACCGAGTGGCTAAGTTCTCCGACTCGTAAGCGAGAGATACCGGGTTCGTATCCCGCTGCGGCCATGGGTTTATTTATAGTGAGATTTCCTACTCTTGGTACTCCTTAAAACGAAACTATAATTTTTTTTGTTCAAAGACAATTTATCGCCGCCCCATGCCAAGTTGCCAGGAAGCTAATCAATAGCCGGGGTAACGAACCGGCCGCGGTCGGGGCCCATTAGAAGCTGTGGTCAAGGCAAGCCGAAGGGCGGGCTGAGCCCACGTATTTGTTCGATAAACAGCCCTCGCGATGCCGCCTCCGGCTGTATTAGGGTAGGTATTCGATTAGATACGTAGCAGTGTTGCTGCGTGCTTCTTAATTTGCAAGGAAAGTCTTATGTTGGATAATACTCACAGAGCTTACGCACTGTGGGCCGCCTTGACCTTGATCTCGGATATGGTAAATCAGGTAATTACAGTGGAGCGACTGCCGTCAGTCCTCCGTGACCCTGTGAACACTGGAACCTGACCAGATTAGGTCATGGTTACGGATTTAGCGCAGGTTTAACTAATGTACATAACTCAGAAAATAGAGAGATTGGTACATGGCGGCACTCGGGTACGAACCCGGTACCTACATTAAGGTAGGAGTCGGGCTCCTTAACCATTATGACACCGACGCTCCAGAGCTTGCATACTGCATCCGTCAGAAAATGCTGATCAAGATAGCCGCAGCGGGTATTGCTATGACAACCTATACGCGATAAATTTCCAACTCCAACTTTACAAATGAACGAAGAACTTCTCTTTGTAAATTACAACCGTCAGTGATTCGATCACAAACGAACGTTTCCCAAAAAGGCCTCGATGGAACTGCACATGTCGACGGGATAGAAATAGGAAATCTCCCTTCAGACAAATTGCGGGGTTGCGTTGCCGGCTCAAAAGGAATTCATTACGGACCCCCCGCCCTCCGCACAGCACGAACCCCGCAGGCTCGGAACCCAGTTTCAAACTTTCAGTTACAACGATCTTGGGTTTTTCCCGGTCGGACAAAGTTTTTTGTGCCACTGGGTTTCGGGTGTAGTTTTTACGGGGATTTGTAGGCCCAGATACGGCGAGGACTGTTAAAAAATATTTAGGAACTTGTGGTGGGCGGAAATTGGGATATGCATTGTAGCTTTCTTGTTATAAATAGATATTGGTAAGAGAGAAAGCCGTCGGCATCAAACTTCTATTAAAAATGAAAACGCAAATGTTATTTGGATTTCAATCTAGAACTCTGGGCCATAACCAATGTATTTGGTAGGCACATTTCGAAAGTACGACTGCATAAAGACAAACTGCGGCTGACGCGGTTTTTCACATGATCAAATATAGAGACTGAGAAAATTCTACTATACTATATTTCTCTAATTACTGTAACTGAATATTAGAAAATTTAATCACTGGAAATAGATTGTCGGACATAAAGACCCGTTTATCCCCCAGTTGCGTTTATCAAGATCTTGGACGATTTAGCACTCGCAAGAACTTACTTCTTCACATTAATAGAATAAACTAATTAATGAAAAGGCGAGAAAGAAGTTTACCCAGCAACAATTTACGTTGAAAATGCAAGAAAAAAGGTCACCGACTCGACTGGGATCGCAGAAGTTACTACTGAACTGCATTATTCAGCTTTCCCGGGCTGGGACGAACCTGCGATTTATCTTGGCGAACAAAGTTGTTAGACATTTTTATGTTTTTGTTCTTATATCTGGATGATTTACCTCTGGCGCCGTTGGTTTGATGCTAAACGAGCCGTGCGGCGGCGCTTACTTCTGTTCACGCGGTGCTTAGCCGTTTTAAATGATACTTACAAGTTGTTGCGGTTTAATACGGGTAGTTACACCTTAACACATTATACTCCTAAATATTCCTTATGAATCACTGTATCTATTGGTGAAAACCGCATGAAAATCCGTTCAGTAGTTATTGAGTTTATCGCGAAAAGATAGACAGATAGACGCGGCGGGGAACTTTGTTTTATAATATGTAGTGATATCAAAGCTTTGATTACTTTTCAGTTATCAGTATAACTTTATACTTACTATGTGATAGTAGGTATAAGGAAAGGCTTCCACAGGGTTCAAGTTTAGGGCCCTATCCGACTGTACCTGAATTGGTTATTTCAGTTATCTCTTGAAAATCACTACGTTTGTAATAATTGTAATAAAATATGCTTCAACATGTATAATATTTAGCTACTACCAGCTTTCGCCCGCGACTTCTCGTTAATTTCAGTTAAGCCATCGTTTCCGTGGGAATTTAGGAATAAATTATATTAAAGCCTAGTTTCTGGATGCACTGCAAAATATCGTCAAAACCCGTAGTCCGTCCGTAATTTCCGTAGTTTCTGCATGAAAGACTAACAAACACCCAGCCAAGTATTGCGGAATAGGATGCATACGCGTGTATGTTCAACTTGAGTTATTCAGGTATAGAGTGAAAAGGTTTTTACAAGATACACAATACTGGTAATAATTGATTATCACCCATTTGATTGCCATTTTTACGTTAAAGTGGTACTGCAATCTTTACAAAAAAAGATAAAAAAAGAGGGGTCACATAAGTTTGACGTGTGTATCTGTAGCTCGGTGTACTTGTGTGTTTGTCTATTTCTGAGCTTCCGTTCGGATGATCAGATTCCGGGTTTTCTTTCCTTGAAAGCCAGTTTATTCGAGATGGTACCTACTTAGATTTGTTTCGTTAAAATCTATTGTAATAATTATGTAACACTTCAGTATATGTAAATTTGGTCAAGGGTTTCCCGACGTTTTTTATTCGGCTGGAGTACCCTACACCGCCGTTCATGCATGAAAAGGTTTTAGAATGTAGAAGAAACGAGAGTTGTGTCAGGACAAAACTAAGTGGCGGTCCATGGTGACGACCTGAGTGGCTCAATGGTCAACACGCACCACGGTGCTGCCACGCAAGAGGTCCCGGGTTCGATTCCTGGCCGGCCAGAAATTGAAATGATGGATTTTAATTTCTGTTACGGGTCTGGGTGTTGTATGTATAATAAGTATGTATTTAAAAAGTATTTAAGTAGCATATCAGTAATCTAGCAACCATAGCACAAGCTTTGCTTAGTTTGGGGCTAGATGGCGCTGTGTGAATTTGTCCACGATTATTTATTTATTTATTTATTTATAGTCTCTGCCTACCCCACCTGTGGGCCACAGGCGTGTCCTTTATGTATGTAAGCAAGGAGAGAAACCTGTCAAGCCTGCAGCAAGTGGGATGTGGTATCTGCCAACCCCTACGGTAGAAAGGCTTGACATGCAGGCTGCCAGGCTTGACGTTGTGTAGGTATGTATGTATTAGTTCTAGTTCTACATCATAGAAGGTATTAGGCATAGGAGGTATATTAGAGGTCTCTGCAGAGGCGGGCAGTGCTTTCGTAACCCCCCTGATGTTGCTGATGTCCATAGGCTGCCGCTTACGTGACCACTTTCCATCAGGTGGCCCGCTTTCCTGTTTGTCTGCCGTATAATATAAAAAGAAACTCACATCCCAGGGTCATCAGCGAGCGGCTCCTTGACGAAGGAGACGTGTTTCGTCCGCCTGGTCTTTGGCCGGTACTCCAGCTTGTTGGCGCAGCCCTTGTTGGCCTTCGTTCGCGCCTCGAATATTATATGAGGGTGCTTCTGCTGAAACAAACGGGATAAGCGTTAGTGTGTTCACTGTTTTGTATTCACACATTGGTGTGGGTACTGTGGGTTGTTCTGCTTATTATATTCATCATCATCACCATCATCAGTATTAAATAACGCGAATATCAGAATCGATTAATTACGTCATGAGTTTAGTTCATACATATCACTGTAACGAGAAGTTACAGAAAATCTATATAGAAAAAAAATTTAAAACTGTAAAATAAAGTTTTTAATTTAATGCTACTTTTATATGTCATATTGTATTTTTTTCTGGATTTCGTATTTTCTATTCGAAAAACGTTTAGGTATAAACTCCGACGATGAGGGTGTGGTTCCACCTGTAGATATGTTGCGTTTCAATGAAATGTTAAAAAACTATTAAACTCGAAAACATTAGTCGCCTTGTACGACACCCACGAGTGTAAGCGGTTTGTGCTATTCTACTCTGCCGGACACTACACGGCTTAGGGCCACAATCTCCATAAATCAGATTAATTTAAAACCTGCGCCATTCTATTGTTCCATTTTGAGCAATTTTGTCAATCGCAGCCCAGCAACCATCAAAAGAACCTAATCCCAGCCACAAAGAAATGTTCCGAAACAATCCCCCATCACAATTAGCCACATAAAAAACGGCCAATTCCCAAACAACTTAATTGCAGAGGGAACAAAAAAAAAATTGTTCCCAAAGAGTTATCGCCGCTTTCTGGCGCAAGTGAAAAATCCATGAAAGTCCCATCCACAATAAAAGGTGGGTTGTCAAGTAATATTGCTGGCGAATTTGAAATTTTTAATAATACGCCGCCCATTTAATAAATTCATGCCCGAATAAATTTAATTGCTATTGGGGAAATTTGGCTTTTGAGTCATGTTAATAACCGTTTTAGGGTTCCGCCGGTTCGCGACAGATTTACGAGGTAACAGCTCTCTGACGGGGCACAGTGAAAGCGGATCGTATTTGATATCCGAACAGCTTTTGAGGCAATTTAGCTTTCATAATCACGTAAACAATATTATGCTATTGACATCGGACGAGAGCGTCGGTGGCCTAGTGGTTAAGGCGTCCGAATCGTAAGCTAGAGGTACCCCGATCGGCCGATCTAGAGATCGGTTGAATACTAACCGATGCTCGAGAAAACATCGTAATGAAACCGTTCAGGCGACATAATGTATAACCATGATCCAATCTGGCCAAGGTATTGGCCAGCCTTTTGGTCATGCGGTGTGTTATACCTATTCAGATCACGTACGTACACTGCTCGGAGAACACAATAACATAGAAGCAACACTTTACAATACCAACTGAAGACTCTTCTTATCAGGCTGGTGCCACGCCGAAATTGCTCCAACCGTTTTTTGCGCGCTCCTTGAGAAATAATATCTCCCAAAATTACAACACAACGCAATGGTCGTAACAAATGAACGTGCCCCGCGCCCATGTTCGCAGAGATTAAGTATTTTCGCTTCATATGACTTCGCCTTTTCCCTAAGCCTTTTATCGTCGCAAGATTAAGCGGCCAAGATGACGAGGCAGAAATCCTATTAATGTTCCCTTACAAATGAGGCTCCATTCACGGCGGCCGGGTTATCGAGGGCGTCTGCCCCCGTGTCGATGGCTAGACTAATCCCGACTCGCGTAACTAGGTTTACAGACGTTCCTGTTTCAGGGAAAGGTCGCGGAGTATCGCAGATGGCGAAATGGAAGTTGAAAAGTGATTACGGCATCGAATAACAATGAAGCTACTCACAAAAATAAGCTTTTGCACTGAAGACATACAGGTAATAGCAATATAAATGACCCAGATTCATAGAAATTAAAACAACGTTTGTAATGTTCAAATTTGCTCACCTTTTTATTAGGTTGTTCTTCTTATACTCATATAAAACAACATTGAAATAAGTCTTAGAATACTTCAATATAATACTATACGTAACGATGTACAATGATCAAATACAAATAAACCAGTCAAGTTAGTCCTGGATGTTCAGCGAAGACCTTGAAACTGATCATTGGGTTGCATTATTTTTACTAGTCTAATGAATATAATTACAGTTGATGGACTTTTTCGTGTACTGGCTGGATCGAGCCCATGTTTGTATCACACCAAAAGTCGACGAAAGATATCGACGATGTAAACATCACACCTTTTTTCATAAATTAGGTAAGCCAGGCATTTATTCGCTATCACACCTGGTGGTAATGACGATGCGGCCGCAGGTAATATGTTCCATTCCTTAGGCGTACGCATTATAAAGGTTGAACCAAAGCGGCTCGTGCGGATAACTGATAGATTCACGACATAAGGATGAAACGCTTGCCCAAATCTCGTCTCCCAATGGCGGAAAGGGGCGAGCAGAATGAGATCGTGCAACTGCTTCACACACTCTCCGAAAAGCAACCTGTACAAAACCAATAAACGCACAACCCTACGCCGAGTCTCGAAGCTTTGCAGTTTAGCTTCAATCAATTGCGGAACCTTGTGAAATTCTGAAACTCTATAAAAGTCGAAGAAGTATTGAATCGGCAAATTGTTCCATATTTGTTCTAATAGATTCATAGTGATAGTATATGGATTTAGTTCTATAGTACATAGTTAACTTGTACACGAATGATTGGAATTAAACACCCACTTCTCTGAATTCTACATTTCATTTTACTCTTACATCTGAGCCTGTAACAGACAAGATCAACATGCCTTCTTTTTTTTAAATAGAGCTGACCAACACAGCATCTTTCAGTTTCAATGCAGGCTTATAAAAGCATACTTTTCGACAATTAAAGTCCTGTACAAGCAACGCGAATACCCGAACCTATGTTTGGTTTTATACAAATTACTAACAGTCTGGCGAATACGCAAATTGAAGTCATCGACCTCGTGAAGATAATTGTGGCTGTCAGAGAAAGCCAAATAGACGAACGTGTCGGCTGAATCAACTTGGAAATTGCCAATAATGAGATGTTCTCATCTGCAGAGCCCGGGGGTTTCATAGACTAGGACTTTTATCTGCGGCATGTTTTACTTTGAAGCGCTTTGTTTTCATTACTACTTTATGTGGCTTTGATAGTAAGTTTTGTATGGCTTAATTGGCAAATATTTTATGTCTAAGTCACATGAAGATTTAGATTTATTTTAATATTTGTTACCAGCGGAACTAGAAAAAATTTGTTAAGTATTTCTTTATTGGAGTACCAATAGCTATATAAAATATAATAAATATTATCTTAGAGCTAATAAGCCAATTACAGGTCCTCGCTAGTAACTAATCTAATCTAGAAATAACAGCGCCACTCCTCATCGGTAATAGAACATTTTGGCAATTATACTATTTGTATAATTTTGTTTGTCTGACAACCTTCATATTGATTCAGACACATATACAGTAGCGTCTATCGAAGACCCAGTCCTTGCTACAAACGACATTTTGAACGAGTGTCCGCTAGACACATAATGACCTAATAAAAGACTGGTGCACGGGACGTGACTGGACCGCCGATAGATTTCTATCCACGACGTATAGACGAGCTTGGAGCGGTATCTATATCGGATAAGGGCATTGTTGATGAAAGCTTCAGCTCGTCTTTTCAGGGACTTATGGCGAGGATTTTATGTAGTCTGTGACATATAAAGTTGCCAGTGGTTATGAAATATTGAGAGATAACACTTTATTATTTATAGACAAAGCTTTGTACACTCCTGTTTTAAACTTAACAAAATAATGTAAAGTAAATCAAAACAAGCCGGTTAATTTTTTTTCTCGGGTGAGGGATGAATGAATGTATGAACACTTAATTGCATAAACACAGGATACATGTCGGAACAGAGAAAACAACAGGCCTTGTCGCTTAAAGCGACTTCTTCCAGGCAACCTTTGGGTAGGGAATTTTTAATAGGGACATGTTTATACGGAAACTGAGAGCAAGCCCGTTCAGGAATGGCAGAGATGATTTAAGTTTTATGTTTTGAATCGTGATGACCTTAAATTGGGGGGTAAGAGTAGGTGAATAATGATTATTCACAATGATGCACATGGCTCTACACTTACCTGAGAGCAAGTTACATCACATTCATTGTCTGTCTAAAACTTGATACCAAAATATTGATATGGTCTATAGTTACGTGGGTACTTTTCAACCTCACATTTATTGGGAACATGGCAACCTAATATCATAAATAAACAAAGCTCGCATAACCGAGGGTAGTCACCAGAACATATCGTTGCGCAGTCGGAAATACTTTGCCCCTATTACACAAGGCGTCAATGACGTCCTTAACAACGGTTTTTTACTTTCGCGCTTTTTCCGCGGGCTGCGGCGGCGCTAGTGTGCAAGATGGCCGACCAGATGAAAAATGGCGCCAATTTAGCGGGCAAACGCCGCCAAATTGGATATTTCTCACGGCTGAACCCGCTGCCGGGTGCTGCCCATGTTTTTTTGCTGGTCAAGTTTACGTTGAGCTGTATTTTTTTATTTTCCCCCGGTTTCATTCGATATGTTTGTGTAAAACACGAGTGTTTAGGCTTTCTGGTGCGGATTTATACGTCCGTTTGCAATGTGTATTTTTCAAAATATTACTTAAGTGCCTACTCAACACAAAAAGGGGCATATATAATAGAGCTTCGCCTAATAAAACGGACGAGGAAAATTAAATCGAATACTTACAAACAAATGTATGGCACATCTTTGTAACACAAAGATTGCAAATGTCCATAGGCTGCGGCGACTGTAAGCAGTCAGATGGATGGTAAGCCATCAGGCAGGCCGTAAGCTTGTTTGCCACCTTGGTGGTATAAAAAAACATATGAACCAACATTTTACGGTATTTGTGTAAAACTAAGTAAGTGTAACTAAGTTTTTTTTCAATTCTGTGTATTCCGTAAATTAAATACTACAAAGAAATCGTTATATTATTGCAAGTAATGCTCTCTTCATACTGTTTAACTACATCAATGCCGTTCTCTCCCTAAATGCTATGTGCGCGCTTACCGGCTTTGGCTGTCAGCGTATCTTCTCAATCTTGACTGATTATCACAACTCCTCGGCGGGAGGGAAGATGGAAGATAATCTGGGCCATGTGGCTTCGGATTTGGGCGATCGCTGCGACGTCCATGTTTTGCTTAAGAATCGCGACTGTGTTCGCTACCTACGTATGGGGTTCTGTAATCGTATTGTATCGTTCCAGCTAGCGAGGGAGCGAGCCATATGACCTGAGTGGTTCAGTTGGTTACCATTCCGGTCTGTCACGCAGAGATACCGCGTTCGATTCCCGGCCGGGTAGAAATTGAAATGATGAATTTTAATTTCTTTACGGGTCTGAGTGTAGTATCTATGTCACATAATAAGTAGGTATGTATTAAAAAATTAGTTTATCACTTAAGTTACACCCATAACGCTAGTTGGCGCTGTGTGAAGTCCAAACACATTTCTCTATCAATCGTTTCTCACACCAACTTGACAGATTTAAAACGAGACGTTCGACGTTTAAAAAGGAGCAGTCTGACGCTAGAGCGGGCGAAGTTGCGTCGCGGGGGCGGCAAAGCGTGAGGGGCGCAATTAACAACTTGTGAGCACCCAACTTGCGTAACGAGAGAACTTGTGGCGGGATCCAATCATATTATATTTATTAGTTTCGCTGCGAGGCCCGAGGCGGTTCGCGGATCAAACGTGTGCGAGTTAGGTGTTTCGTTCAAGTGTTAGTTCGTCTGATGTAGTGTTAGGTGTTTTCAAAGTGCTATAATAGAGGGTGATGCTATAATGATATACCGTTTCGGGGTGCAAGTCGGTTCCCGGGGCGGTTCAACCAGTCCCAATCGCTATCCTAATTGGTAACAGTTTTGCGACCATGGTCGTGCGACAGGCGGTTTTGAGGTCTCCTATTGGTTAAGCGACGTCCGTCGTACGATCATGGGCGCACGACTGGCAACCAATTAGGACAGCGCCTCTCTAGGGTCCCCGGAAGACCTCGGTCAACCTCGCTTCACTAAAGGTATATGTGAATACTAGTGATTATGAATGTGTCATATTGTGATTTCTGGTAGCAATTACGAATTACGATTGGCAGATCAGGTACTTAAAGTGAAGCGACTGCCATCTGACCTTCGTGACCCCTGCTATCAGGGGAACCTGACCAGATTGAATAATTATTACACATTCAGTCCCCTGAATGTGCAGGTCTCATCACGAAGTTTTCCCTAACCGTAAGAGCATCGGTTAGCGTTCAACTAATGTACATAACTCATATATGTATGGAGTCATTGGTACATTGCGGCACTGGGGTTCAAAGCCGGCACCACGGGGTACGAGTCGGACCCCTTAACTATTAGGCCACCGACGCTCACTGATTATTTTTACCCACTAAAGCTCTCTCTAAATCACTACAGAAACTTCATCACCATCATACTCTTAGGGCCTCTCTCACGAAAGGTGCGGTTATTGCTACAATCTTCACGCTTGGCAGGCGAGTTGGAGATCGCAGTTTACAGAAACATATTTGGATCTAATTTTGATAAAATGTGATACCCAATCATACACAGATATGATGATAATAAAATGGTGGCTGAAACAATAAATATATCAAGCTATTTACAAATTAATTTCGTTTTAGTTAGTTAAGTTTTCAGTATTGTTAAATTTTTGTTGTGTTGTTGTTTAAATAAAATAGCATAACCAACCGCAATTGTATGAACCACTATTGCATGGACTATACTGAATATCCGATCAGTACTGTCTAAAGGCCGCTACCGTACACAGACAAATATGTCCGCCACAGTAACACACAATTTATCCACCCAACCTCAATACAATATTTCCAATTCAATACAGACAAATGAGTGAGGGCAAACTTTCCCGAACAGCGTTCCAGGGTGCAATCTTTCAAAGGGAAGCGCCGACAATCACAGTGCACAATACATCATCCCGCGAGCCGCGCCAGATTGCAGCCCCTAAACTCCAAAACTGCAACACCTCGTGAGATTTATGAAGAAATATTATTCGCTTTAATATTGTATTTTTGTATAAAAGTCGCGCTGCAGCGCTGAGAACGCCCCAGCCTTCTCTACGCGATCGCTTAAGAAGCTTTCTGCTTAAAAATGGCGGGAAAATATTACGTATTTGGAGATTTGAGCTTGCTCTCGCGTCGACGAGTGTGATTTATTTAATGCTGCTGTAGTGCTCTTGTTATTTGTCGATTGGTGAGGGTACAACGAAATACTTTGTATGTAGGTACCTGTTGTGCTGTTGTTGTTTGTCGATTTGTGAGGGTAGATCGAAAAACTATGTAAGTATGCTAGCATTTCGTTGTGTACGCAATGTACACTTAGCTAAACTTGTCGCGTAGCACCTAGACTTTTTATTAAACCGTCGTTGTTTCGTTTCGACGAACTTCCACTTTACCTTTTAGCTTTCGTAGAAATTTAGTCTCGAGAGGTTACTTCATTTCAAGTGGTGACGAAGCATTAATTTAGATGAAGTTTTCCTGTGAAATGCTTAAACAATCTGTACCGAAAATAGGTAAGAGTGTAATTAAAAATATTTTATTTAACGGTCATAAGACGTTTGGAATAACAATGAAATCATCAGTTTAAGAGGAAGCTTTCATTTGTTTTGGGGACGTCTAGTAATTCGTAAACACGACAAATTGAATTTTCTTTTATGTATATGTATATTTTAAATTTTGCTGCGATATATTTTTGAGAGATTATTACGGATTTTCCCTAAACCGCTTACGATACGTGGGTCAAATAAATACCATTAAAAACAACATCTTGTAAACGAAAATTCGCATAGAGGAATTTTGTCTAAATTGTTTAGATTTCCTGTAATTCACGAAAAAAGATAAAATACACATTAGCATAGGTCGCAAGTCGCTTTTTCAAGTACATATGACATTCAACTTTATAACAGCAAACGTAAACGTAATTCTAGCATGGCGCGTCACGCAAAACAAAATGACAGGCTACGGTGTACCCAACTCCTGTCAGATTAGAAGTAGGTATTTTCAAGTCACAAAATGACGTGCGAACTGACAAGGTTCTATGGATATACATTTTTCCAGTACTATCTTCCATAGCGTAGAATTTATAATTAGGCGTAATAATACAGCTGTCCACGAGACGCCGACATTGCAGGCCAGGTCCCAAGCTTGGTCACGTTCAGCATTAGCATAGTTAAGACTCTTGGGAATTTTGGCAGGAAAATTAATACTTGGACAGGGCCTGGGCTCATTGAAGCGATGGGAGCGGAGAGTACTTGAGGTTTTTATGATGGAAATACACGATTATGCTGTTGGAAATTTGTTTACCACATTGCCAGTAAGGATTTAACCTTAGACCTTATTTATTGTGTTGTAGATATATTCTACCAATATTATAAATGCGTTTAAAAGAATGTTTAATAAGCCTTCACGAAAAAACTACAAAATGGAACGTATTTTAAAAGTGTAGTGGCTCTCCAGACGTTTTGGTTACAATTCAACTGTAAGTCTGGAAGCATTTGGATGATAATAAATAAATAAATAAATTTTACATGTGAGCAGAATAGCACATGTGGAATAATTTATCCCGAAATTCAATGTGGCACCGGAATGGGTCTGGAACTTTCTAACCGAGTACGTGGACGGAGCCGCGGGCAAAGTCTAGTTTTGCAATATTTTGTTTTCTAAAATATAAAAGGTTTGACTTATTTTTGTAATATACATGCAACGCTGTCACAGTGTGGTTTCCTTTAATTACAGTTTCGTTACCTGCTCGCAATATCGATAGAGACAATATTATATCGTTACACCAATCGGATTGCTAGAGCCGACAGTGACAAACAAACGACCAACCTTACAGCCAGACATTCCATCAATACAAAAACCTTAACAAGAACTTTTGATAAAAATCCCCCGCCAAAGACCTATAAAATTACTGTCAACTCGCCACGAATCCGAAACTGATAACGCAATCAAATGGAGTGCCGTCAATCCAATCAACCGCCATCTTTCCGCGGGATTTCTAGCAGTTTGCGACAATACTTCATATAAATCTAGGGGCATTCGATGTAATGTAATACTTTCAATGTAAGGTTGTGGAGATTATAGTGAATACTGGAGGCGTATATGGGATGGCTGATGGGGCGGGAAAGCTCTCGAGTGGCGACCACGTACTGTAAGACGCAGCGTGGGGAGGCCTCCCACAATTAATACATTTTTTTTACCAATAAACGAATTGTATTGAATTTAATGGTGATAATAATAATAATATGTTTATGACATCCGAATTTGCAATTAACTCCCTTGGACAAAATACGTTATTCGGTGTACTGACCTTATGACATTAAGATATTAGACATAAGACATAAGACATTGTGATATTTTTTTTTCTGTTGTAACATTATTTTAAGAATAATGACTACTTAAGAATTTAATAACATTTGACGTGTAAATTTATGTTTATCAAATAAATGAATTGAATTGAATTGAATTGAATAGGTGGATCGAGGACGAGGTAAAGATAGCAGGTACTAGCTGGATGCGGTAGGCTTAAGACCGGCCTTTGTGGAGATCTCTGCGGATACCTATGCGCGTCAGTGGCGAACAGTGGGCGTCTTAGAAATATAAACATTAGAATAATACGAAGAAAGACAATAGTTATCTTTCTTTTCCTATACCTGTATGTGGAAAGGACCGGCACTATATTCTCAAGTGTTGTTCTGCGCAGTAAATAATGGCTCAGCTGTGTAAATGCAACAGCTTCTGAATTGCATTGCCAGTTAGTACCGGTGTGCGGTCCGTTTGGTCTAGATTTTCCGATTTGGTTTAGTCTTTTATTTTCTTGAAATAATAAAGGTTAGGAAGTAAAAGTAAGTAAAATAGAAATAAGTAGTGCCTTTTGTGTCATGTTTACATTTGTTTTGTATTTGTTTCCACTATTGTGTACAATAAACGATTAAATAAATAAATAAATAAATAAAAATTGTGCAAAACTTTGGGGCGCACTGAAAACCATGGAGTCCGTCGTGGCATTGAGCTGAGTGTGACCCCATGGCGGTAACGACGTTGCTACGTTCGTAATTGTATTATTATTTTTTTCTATATAGTTGTCTTTATTATTATCATGATTTTATTCTTGTGCTATGTATGCGAGTGTAATTTTATTTTACTATGTATGTTCGAGATAACCTCATCGTGTTTGGGCTCTTTGGAATAGCCTTGAGGAGTACTATATCGCGCTAAAAGCTTGTTATGAAAAAATATGTTTCATGTGAGAACTTATAACTTTAAATTACAATATAAAACTAAAAGGAACAGCGTAGACGTACTTCTAAAGTACACATTTGAAGTGACGGAACACATTGGCCCACACGTATTCGCCGAGATAGACGGGTACATGCAAAAAGGTAGGCCGAACAGTCTCGAGATCGCGCATCTATTATCAATACGCCGACCCCCCGACCCCTGTCTGCGTAAGACAACGCTGGCTCAAAGAAAATTTATGCAGACCCCACGATGTGGAACGCCACAGAGGCACAATGGGCCCCGCTTGGCCCACAGATTATATCTCAGACGGGGGCCTCCGGGATTGGGGCCCTTCGATTCATTCGGGGCCGCTCCGTCATTGTCACTATGACGAATTAGGCTCATTTGGCGGGGACAGTCCGACGAAAAGGGCCTCCTACCTAGGTTCTAAGGTGGATAGGCCGCGCTGGTTACAGAAGCGGAGCGGGTTGTCTATTCTACAGAATTCAAGTTTATGTATTTTATAATTATGGATACATATACGTTTAGCTTTTATAATATGATTGGTTCACAGATTTATGCTATTAAGTTAAATGAACATAGCCCGAGGGTAAGTGGCAATAGAGAAACATCAATTACTAGCAAAAGTACTGTATTTCTATACATAAACACAGGCATGGATTAGATAGAAGATTTATTCCCGAACTACGGTGGATTGCATTGGCCGTAAGAAGTATTACCATATAGAAGTCATACGATATTCTTATCTTTGCACGTACTTATAATGTTCTAGATTTTTGTCACATTTAATCTAAGAATGGTATGGTTTAATTAATGATTTTTTTTATACCAGTTTTCGGGGTAGACTGGTAGATAACGCTACGAAGCTTTAAGTCCACCTTTGTACTATTTTGTGCATAAAGTATTAAATAAATAAATAAATAATAAAATCAAGTCTATTGATAATTAAAAAAAAAATCACTAACAAATGTGTAACATCTTGATGCTGCTATACAGAAATCATAGTGCACTCACGAGCTAGTCGATTTTACAGTACAGCTATCGCTTTGAGAGTTGTATAAATAGCGAAATACAGATTAAATGCAACCCGCCCCCGCTTCCGCTCCCGCTCCGCCCATCACCGGCCTCCCCACATTAGACTCACAGTAAATTTAACGCAATCCTTGCGTAAGATATATCGGCGATTTACGTTGGCGCGGACCAGAAGTGATTTTGAATAGTTTGAGATATATGGCTCGATTTAGCAGCAGAGAAATTGTAGGCGCAAGTATTTGGCGCTGGGCGCTGTGCTAATGTGATAAGATCAGTATAAGGACGTATAGACCATTGAGAATCTAATAGAATATTAGATGGACTAGTAAATAGACAGAGATTAACTGTAAATGGAAAATAGTATAATAATAATATTGTTATACTTATATTATATTATATTATACTCCATTTGATCTTCAACGGAAAGCAAGAAACGACATGAAGATATAATGAAGATGAAGATGTAATTTTTCGTAAATAGCTTCATGTTAGTTAATAATCGGATTCACAAACGACGAATCGCTGCTTCGTGATATCTCATGAGTACATACTACACCGGGTCAATACAGTGAGTTGTACCATGGTTTAAGACAGTTATTAGTTAGCTCAGTTGAAGTACGTATGCAATTATTTATCCAGAACATTTCTGAAGGAATTACATTTTATTATGTTTACAGGCAAGTGGGTCAAAGCGGGCCACCTGATGGTAAGTGGTCATCGCTGCCCATGAATAGCAACAGCAGTCACCAATTCCATTGCCCCACCTCCAAAACCGAGACACGTGTTTAAAAACTCAATTTTTCATTAACCTTTCTTGTTTATGACTAACTTTGACGTCAACATTAGCATTTTTAAAGCCGCGCATTAAAACAAATGCTACGCTAGAGGTTAAATCCCGCCAAGCTTTTTCTGCAACGTAAATGCTCGCAAATTTTCGGCAAAATCCTTTGCTGACGCTAGCGTTTTATCCGCTCTCAAAGCTTGTGAGGACAGAAAATTTGTTTTCGACGTCGCCGCGTGCAGGCTATGGCTGGTTTTCGGATTTTGTGCGGTAATTAGCGCAGTATTTTGGCGCCTTAGGATGTCAGTAGCCTGTAATTCGAGTTCTTATTTTTTAATATTGCTCAGTAATAAACGAGCAGATAGCACCACCTGATCAGAAACGGTAACTAAGATTAAATGTCTGGTTACCTTACCCTTCAAACCGGAACACAATAATGCAAGCATTGTTGCTTGGCGGCAGAAATAGATAAGGCGGTGGTAATCACTCACGCTGACTCCTCAGGCTTGACAGAGCACTACCATCTGATACACAACCGTGTAAATAAGAATGGAAGGGTCGACAGAGGGCGCCCAAGAAGTACATATTATACTGATCAAATAAATGACCTACTCCAAAATGGGCAGGTCAGGAGTACCCTTAACCGGCGTAAATGCTTGAAAAGATGCATGAATGTGGAAGAGGCGAAGGAGGTCAGGATCGTAGCTTGTGGCACTCGATAGTCTCAGCCCACCACTATGGGATGGCTTACGGGCGTAAGTGTGTATGTATGTATGTACATGTGGTCTTTGCCTAACCCTACAAGGTAAAGGCGTGGCGGTATGTGTATGTATAACTGTTTATACATACACATATTATGCCAAGTATTATTCACCAGTGCACTTAAATTATGCCGAATACACTCAAACACGTACGAGGTGGTCATCCATAAAGTAACACTGGACTGTCTCGAGCTGCCGACTGAAGCGAGGGGAGACGGGGCAAAATGGAACACAATATGGGTCCGGCCCATGCAAATTAGATGAGTAGAGTCTGCAGTGAGACCCCCGCATAACTTGTATTAGATATTGGATTAACTATATAAAAAATTAAAAATTATATTTTGGCCAGATTTTAGACGTGGACTTTTTCCTTTTTTACATAATTTATTCGTATTCTGCTCTGACTCCCACTTCATTACCTATCCAGGAGAAAACAGGTGTTTTATGAATTAGTGTATATTTCTATATTTAAAGGTAATATTTTATGTTATTACTCTCGGGAGCCGATTGGTACCTCGAGACGATATATTAAATAATATTTAAAGGGTCCCTCTTTCGCGTCAAAACAATATCGACTTGATAGCTTACTTAGTTCATTTGTCACTAACATTTATTTGATCTATCTCTCGTACCCGTTAGATTGATAAAATTAACTTTTAAAAAAAAATGGCTTCATCTAGGTTTTTTCAAACCGTCCAAAATAAATTACAAAAATGATAAATACAAATTTATATCACACATCATAGTTCTAGGTACACCCTACACGTGAGAGGCGACTGGGGTGAGATGAACACAATCCCGGGACTGTGCCCATGCAAATTAGTTGAGACAACAGTTGAACCAATGCAACTATGCCAATTGGATTTTCGGATATTGTGCTCGGAGTTCTGTTAGGATAATAATAACATGGCACCTGAAGCGCTTACGATGTTAACTGATGATAGCTATGAGATGAAATATCAAGAAAAATGAGTTTTAACTGATCAGTAATAATTACATCAATATTACTGGCTCTCCTTTAAAAATCGTACAAAAAACAAAATTCTAACCACCACACTGTGGGTCGTAACGGATTACTTGAATGCAGTGTCATTATTGCTGGAGATCTAAAAAGGCCCCAGTAGCGTTTCATATTATGATTCATATTAGAGTATCACAAACTTACCTGATCCGGTGACGCCATTTTTAATTGTAAACTTTTGATGAATTTATATGAACCATATTTTGAAACGCTAATGTGGCCTTCAAGATCCCAGTTCGTGTGTGATCTTTTAATTACGACAAAATTGCGTCAGATTTGACATATTACTAAATTGGAAGAAAAGTTAATACTAATTTAATCATGTTCCACGAAATTTCAAGTCTGATCTCTGCTTACCTCTGTTGGATACGGGCGTGAGTGCAAATGCATGTAAGCGCTTAATGTAGGTAACGTGATTTCAATAACCGCAATTTTAATTGCTGTATCATTAGCATAATTCATTTCATACTGACATTACAATTAACAAAAGTGAGGCGTCATCTGTACAAATTTCACTCGACTGTACAGTGCCAGTGGATCACATCGAATTCCTATCTGCGGATTTAAACGTATGTAAATTGGCTTAGCAGGCTCCTGTGTGAGGCTGGGTGAGATGATATGGTATGCTTTGGTATGCTATGGAATCTATATTGTGTTCTGAAGACGCATGCCTGGATTTACATTACAGATCATCATTTGTTCCTCACCCTTAATGCTGTCGGTTGTGATTATAGGATGAATTTAAATAGGTGCCTCGCTCTAGGTAACGCATCTAGAAGTCGCTGATGAGTTCTCGGAAATATGAATTTTTCATATTGTTAGGTTACAATAGAGTAGCTTCCATACAGATGGAAATTATGATTTGAAACATCTCGTTCCCTACGCGTATTCTGTGGCTTATGTGGTGTTTGTCCAGATGAATTGTTTGTGTAAATTTATTCCTATAGCTACGATCTATCATCGGACGCGCCCGCCATTGACTGGAACTTCGTCTTTATATTTCGGAACCCAAATGGCTGATCAAGTGTGGTGGAACTTTTTTCCATGACTGGTACCCCTAGTATTGCAAACGTGTATAGACTACTTCAGCATTAATTGATTTAGGTGCAATCTAACTACATTAAATATCTCGCTTACATTAGTACCTATAAGAAGATGATTATTTCGTTTGAAGCATCTCTAGTTACCAGACTATTCTGATGAAATTCGATACGTCTCCTGGAATGAAATTAAGCGGCCATATTTCAGGCACAATGCTCCAACTACTAGCAACTTTGTTGCGAACGAAACAAACAAACATTAATCTGATACCACTGAGCAATATAATCTGCTCTATTGTTTCGAGAGCAGCTATTCTGGAATCAGTTAAAAATTTAGACTTGATTTATTGGGTAAGTTCGGGTGGGAAGGTGGTCGCCACTAAGATGGCGGCGGTGGCACGGCATAAATATTCGCAAAAATATCGCGCCCTCCAAAACTGCTGATAAAAGGGCAGTAAATTAGGCCGCGACAGCCAAATTATAAATTGGGGGTACATCTGCGGTGGGCCGAGAAGGGGAAGTGGGGAGAGGGGGGAAACAGCGATAGCGAACTTGTTTCGCATTCCCTCCAATCAGTGTATAAAGGTGTTATCGAAATAATTCGGCGGATAATTGGGTTTGCCGAATCGAGTTGGCATTTTCGTTTTAATTAAATGTCCACTCTCGCAAAGTACTTTGCTTATTTCTTATTAATAGAAATCCGTGATAAACAACCGGATAATATCTACGTTCTTCATTTATTTGAAATTTACTTAAATATAGAACTGAATGTTCATGACCGAAGTTTTATCAGTATTTTTCAACATTCTTACCGCGTACCTTCAATGAAAGTCGTCCCGTGACAATGATGCATAGTAATAAGTACGCCGTAACATACCTCTGAATCAAGTTATCATGAGTTGTGAACCGATTTGCATTCATAACACTACTGTACCTAATGTTATATTTTTGGGTCGTGAGAAGAAACTGGTATACCTATGCCTACCTACCTATGGCATTATGATATTGCTATTCTCGAATTCAATTTTAATCTCGCTTGGCTGAACTTTATGCGATTCAGAATCACTGACCCGAGAGTGACATCTCAGTTGTGTTCACATCCCGGAAAAGGTGTGCAGGGTGCGCATAAAAAAGGTATCATGTAAAAAATTTAATAACATACCTATAATCAGCATATTACAGCGAAGCGTGCTCCAGTGAACTCCAGTACGGGTAGAAGAAGTCCAAACATTGATTTCAGTTAAATGCTCCCATTGCCATCCAACATGAGTAATGTCACAATTATAAATCTACCAACCCCACTTTAAATTAGGGGCGTCGAATCGAAAACCGTAGATCATATTCGAGAGTAACTCAGGGGAGGTTCGAGTAAGGTGGGAAATTTAGGAAGTGGCTGTGGTAACCCGTGCCAAGTCAACTCGCCCCAGCCTCCCCGACCACCGAACCAGCGGTAATAAATCACACATCGGTAGTTGGGCACTTTAGCAAATGATATTTTCGACAACTTTGCAGCTGATATCTTTGGTTGCGTAACCACTGTTATGGGAGTCCCGGGCGTGTCGAATGCATTGTTGGAAGTTCCGAACTTTTCCGTGAAAGAACTGCTCTCGGCGAAACTTTCCAGCGTTTGAGTAGTTGTCTGGTAGTTCTGGTTACATTGTTACAAATTCAGGTGAAAAGGTACATTTCACTTCAATGTGGACGGAATTCTTTTGGTTTATTGAAGAAGGTAGGGTATAAATAAGATTAAAATTTATTTTGGCAATTTTTATTCTATTGATATTTTACAAACATTATTCTTTTGAAATTCAATTTTACAAAGGCCAAACCACCAAAACATAGTGTATGTATGTAGGATTTTATGTATGTACGCTAAGATCTTTAAACTACGCAACGTATTTTGATGCGATTTTATACATTAGATAGAGTGATTTTAGAGGAAGCATAAACCTTTAGGTTCAGGGTAGGACAACACGCGAACAAAGTCGCGACGGGCAAGCTAGTTGTAAAATAATAATAATATATTCAAGAGACTGACCTGACTAACCATGATTGAATCTGATCAGATTCCCCTGTTAACAGGGTCACGGCAGCGGTCAGATGGCAGTCGCTGGACTGTAACCTGAACTACCAAATCCTCGGTCAAGGCGGACCCCGGGCCCTCAAGACATGAACACCAAGATGATTATTATAATAACACAACATTAAGTGACACATCATAGAAAGAAAGACAATCTTACTAAATAGTAAACATGTGAAAGTTTGTGTGTTCATATTATTCGAAAGGAACAATGCAAAGCCTGCTTAATTTTGCAAACAAAAATATAATTGCTTGTAAGGACGCGTGCTACTTACTACCTAGCTGACGTTTACAATGTCCATAGTGTAGTTTAGACAACGTGTAACTTGTTAAGTTAGTAGTTCCAAAGTTTCCTAAGTCGAGTCCTAGAACTCGGCGTCTGAAAGATTGTAACTCCAAGAATCTCTATTCGCAACATGCGAGGCGAACCGTTTTATGCAAACGTGAGATTCTGTACTAAAACTTTGTTTGCAAAAGGTAAAATGTTTTAAGTGTTCAAATTGGGCCCGTCTACAAAGTAAGTTTCATTATTACCGCTTATTATGTTTCAATGGAATGGTTCGTACTGCAACAATAAGATTGTGGGGTTTAAGGGTTCCTTACATCTGAAGAAAAAACCAAAGCCGGGCCTCTATTATCTAAATTTAATAAATCGAACAAAATACCTGGAATTGTGTACATCATAGACCGGTTTCATTTTTATAGGCTCATGTCCAAAAGGTGACTGTCGTAGGCTGTTGATAAGTGTGATGTGATATAGTCTAGTACGGGTGTAAGTATAAGTTTATTTTGATTAATGGGCAAATAAATTATCGAAACGAAAATAAATTCAAAGATTTCAGGCAGCGTATATTTTGTTAGGACTCTCAACAATGTCTCAATATCACGCCACCCTTTCTTTAGAAATCTCCGTTCACACAACAAACACACAAACTTCAATTCTCGAAGTAACCACATATTTGCACAACAAGCAAAATTTTTAAATCGTATAAGCATTTATACTCATGTACAATAAAGAACAAAGCGAAAACCGAACACAATCGACCTGTCCAATTGAAGTCCAAACTCGCTCGACCAAAGAACCCGCGCAACTAACTCTCCACTTCCCCAATGACTAATGCCAGCCGAAGACCGGCCGTAACCGTTCGCAACCGTCCGTAACCGCTCGTAACCGTCCGCAACCAAGAGCCGTGGCGTATTCAATTGTCCTAGTCGAACGTGAGCTGGGAGTTATTCGCAGAGTGTGTCCGCGGCATTTAGTGCAAATTAGTTTAGTTCACCGGCCCGCCTCCGCCGCTGCTTCGGTAATGAACGCTGGATCCAACTTGGTACAGCAAACAGACGCCTGCATCAGCTAGACGCCTCGAGATAACGCAAACCTGTTCGGAAGTTGGGCCGGAATTAACATAATATTTTAAAACGATTCGCTGAAGTGATGTACTGTTAGCCCCGGTTTCTCTATTATGTTTCTTGGATGTACAAGGTTTAATTTTTTAGATTGAAGTATCAGGGTACGTGTTTGCCCCAGATTCCTTAATTTGGGAAACATACGCAAGAATATTTGAATGTCTCTTCATTTTAAGGGCTCATTGGATATCATTCTTTCCCTTTTGAATGTCAAAGATTTGAAAGTAACCGCATGACCTTTAAGGAGCCCTTAAAGTTAAGAAGCGTATTCGGGCGTTAGAACTTTTTAACTTCTTTTAAGCCGATTTTATTAAGGTGTAGTGATGATGTTATAGTGTGATAAGTTAGTAGTTTGTCTACATAGTATACTAGGTAATGAAATGAAAATTGTTTTATTTATTTTTATTTTCAATGCTAAACTAGCGTAATCACAACATGCATTTAGGGCATATCAGCTTGAAACTCACATCAATATGCATTGAATTAGATAATTACGTCTAGAACTCGGCATTTTCACATCTCAATACCCGTGAACTCATTCTTATACAGCCTAGTTAAAGCCCAGACTCAATGGATTGTAGTCAGACAAAATCTAACTTCGAAATACTGTAATTCGCGCTAGAACTAACTTGTACAACGCCTTCCATCCCAACGATTTCGATGAATGGGAAAAAAATAATGAATTCCAGAATATTCCAGAAATTCCACAACAGTTTCCTAAGTTGGTTCGTTTCGTTGCCAAAGTTTTAGCGGATTATTAGAATTGGATTGAATAAGTTTTTGTAATGGCTCGATTTGAGGTACCTAGCTGCGTATGGGTCAGTGGGTGGATTAACCTAGACTTAATCTAGACTATATTCTACAGTAGGAAGTTGTGGAGTAGTGGCCGACTGAAGATTCGGCTTCGGCCACCTTCGGCCATAAAAATCACCTTCGGTTTCGGCCCGAAACCCTTCGGCCGAAGGTGATTTTCATAATTTTGGACAAATATTATTGCAAGGTATTTTTTTTATCATCTCTAGATCAACTTAAATAGACAAGAGACGATTTAAATTACATTTGTGTATTATACTGTCAATATAAGCCAAAAGAAGTTCAATATTACAGTTATAAATCGTTTATATTATGAATTTACGCCTAACGTGGTCATCTTTAAACTTAAAAATTATGGGTATTATCCTTTCTTGTACCCGACTAAATTTCTACAGGGGTTCCTAGGCTTTAATTCTCTAGAGGTAAGGCGTGATTACTACCTTTTGGTGATGGTTTGTCGTATTTTGCGTGGTGAGTCAGACTGTCTTGACTTGGTGTCTAGAGCAGTACGGCTATTTGTGCCTCCAGTTCCCAGGGTTCAACTCAGACCACGCCAGCCCTGCCTACTCGCTACTCCCGCGGCCCGAACCCACCCATTAATTCACCCATTATTCGAGCCTTGGGTATGCTCAACGCGCTCCTGGCATCGGCACCCGAGTGTGGATGGATGGAAATGTGCAAGGAATGCCTGAAGTACTGTGAGAGGATTAATGAATGAAAATATTTTATAATAGAAACTGATAAATCTATAGCTTTCAGTGCATTGGTTATTACTGTAATACTGTAAAGTTGTTTTAAATAAATAAATAAAAATAAATCTTCAACTAAATTTCTAAGAGCTTTTAAACCCTTCGGTTGGAGCGATAGCCGATTAATCGGCTTCGGCTTCGGCCAGAAATCGACCTTCAGTCGGATACTATTGTGTGGGCAACGAGCTTCTCTAACCCCCTCAGGCTTTGGAGGACAGTCGTAATAGGGTCCTAGGAGGCAGTCATGTGCAGACACGACGAATATATCCACTGCTAAACTCGTATAGTTAAAAAATCTTACATTTAGTTAATGTAGCAGACACAAGTTTAACAGACTAACGATGTTATTGAAAATGTTGTGAGTTGTAAATAGTGCTTTTTGAGAGATGGACGGTTTGCTTTTTTCCAATGCTATCCTACGTAGGCGCCAAGCGACTCCTGAGACTGTTCAAACAGTCTTTTGAACAGTTATTAGTCGCATTACGACAATTTTTTTACGGTTCTGCATTTATGTTGTTTATGACCGAAATACATGAATCGTAGATAACCAAAACCATAGCTAGGCTATAATTAATCCGGAATTCAACGTAGATTCTGCTGACGCAGTCGACTAAAAACACTAGTGCAACACCAATAAACACTCCACCACAAGTCCGACAAGCCAGCCCGGGAACCCGGCAAAATCGCACTCTACCCAATGGCAACTGTACAATTGAATGCCCCGAGTGCAACCCTTTACACAGCAGACTAACTCTAGGAATGCTTGTGTAATGACTCTAACAAGTAGCTGCAAGTGGCCGAGTTAACTACGGCTAGTTGGAAAAACAAGTCAAATTATGCGCCATGTTTCCTGGCGCTGAATACTTGCATGCATTACGGATTAGCTGGTCAGCGCGAGCGCAGATTAAACAGTGGGTACTGCATGAAGTAGGTGTTTATGTATGGAGATGTGAGTTCTTTGTGTGTGCTCTGATACGGTTTGATGCAGATTTTCAGGGTAATTTTCGTTTACGCGTGTGAGGTGAGGCTTCGTGCAGGTACTGAAGCCCCCGTGTGTCGCTGAGTCGTTGTGAAAAACGTATTTGAATTCGTTGCGTAGTTTGGAAAACGAACAAAGAACGTCATTTAGATTAAAAAAAAAAATGTTTCTTGCAATGTTATATTGAAAGAACACTTGTCAGGCTGTCATAGGAAACAGCCGTTCATTCACGTTCGCAACTATTTTTCATAACCACCAACGAAACAACACTTTTCTTCCATATTTTCGTTCTAGCTAACAAACAAGAATATTGAAGAAGTGATCTCATATACCTATAGAGAAAGGCAAAGCACTACCACCACCGCGCTGCTTTCGTTTAGTTACAGTAACTTTGTATCTGCGCTTTGGTAATTAAATCAACGGTGAGTTAGCACAGGTTTCACGTTGCAGCGGAACTTTTGCATAGTTCCCTTTACTACGGTAGTAGGGGCATTCATTGTTGACGGAACTGTTCGAAGTATATTAAATCTGTCCAGACTGACTTGTCTTATTTGGTTATGGAAATTAGGTATTTAAATAGATAAATTGTAACAGTATTAGTTGAAATTCATGTTCTATGTGTTTCTTATAATTCAAGACATCATCATACACAGTGTACGTACGTAGCGTGATTGATAGGGTAAGTCGTGATTTTGGATATTGTTGGTTTATCAAATAGAACAGTCTGGACAGATCATAACTAGAGGTCTATGTTTTATGTTTAGGCAAGGCAAACGGGCCACCTCATGAAGTAGTCACCGCCGGGTATCACCAGTGTGTTGCCCACCTCTAAAGAGACCTCTATAATAGGTAGTCAATAATACCTAACTGAATCAAAATAAAATTTGGGCCTGCTTACGTCTCAGTACTCTATGCCGTTTGTTTTCTTCCAGATTTTTCACGAAGTGAAGTGAATGGACTCCGCCTATTGTAAATTGACTAAATGGTGGGGGATTAGTTCTCTCTACAGCTGACCGTACCTACAGATAAGGGTTCTTTATAATTTCTTTTTTTTAGTTTCGCCATGTCTGTCTGTCTGTTCGCACTTATCTAAAACTATTGGTACTAGAGAGCTGAAAGGAGACTGGGCACAAGTGGTCTATGAGCCAGCTGCATTACGGTCAAGACCTATTAGTTAGGGTGCCTCAGCTGCATTCTTGTACAAGAGGTCATTAAAATCAGTCCCGGCAGTTTCGAGCAGAAAAACATCCATTTGTCACATTTCTTTGGCAAGTGTTGTATTGTTTGAACCAGCAGCAACATGGTTACCGATATTAGGTCGAGCATTATCTATTATAATCTTATGCCGCACGCCATCTAAATTGATCGCGGCAGTTTCGACAAAAATGCATGTCTTTTACACACTGTTTATTCAGAACTACATACACTGCACATTTCCTTAGAGGCGGGCGACGCATTGGTAGCACCCCTGGTGATGCTGATGTCCATAGGCGGCGGTGACCACTTTCCATCAGGTGGCCCGCATGCCTGATTGTCTGCCAGATAACATAAAAAAAAAAAAAAAACGTGGCACGACACGTCTTGGCCAGTTTTTATTACACAAGCGGCTTTACCAAAGCAATCTGTCGGCAAAGGATCCGCGTCCTCAGAATCGACTTATGAAAGGAGATCCAATGCAATCTGCAGCTGGACGCAAAGCAAAAACTCCTTATTTACTATTTTTAAAGCAGAATGCAGAGGTATTGACTCCCTCGGGCGATCTCGTGTCTATCGGGGAGTTGTGGATTTACTATGTCTACAGATATTATACTTGAGATGTTTTTATTTAGTCTGGTACTTCTGGTGCGATTTGTGTCTGACTGTACGTACCGATTACCAATGTGTTCAAAACCGTTCAAGCAAACTTTAAATAAAATTTAGATTACACCTAACATGTAAACTGACTTATGTCAATATTCATAAAATTACAGGAGACTATTAAAAATGAAATTGTGAATAGTTTTGTAAACAAGAATAATTTTCCTTTTGTGACCGCCATTATCCCATCACCCTATCCTACTCCTACTTTTTAAACTAGTAACAAAAGTTTCGTTTTGGCTGGAGCCGACCAACCGTCCGCCGACCAGCCGAGCAACCGTTGCAGTTGATACTAATCCTTGCAAAGTACAAAATAAAGTCACCTTTTGAATAATATGGATGCGAAGCGGAGCCGGCCTTGGTCGGACGTCCGACCACGTACCCGCACCCAAAAGCGACATTATTTTATTCTGTGAAAGAATTTGTATCAACTGCAACTGACGGTTTGTCGGCTCCAGCCAAAACGAAGCGTCTGTTAGTAGTATTAGTTATACGAACGTATCTTCTTAGTTAATTACCTCGTAATGTAATTGCACGAAGCTGGATACGCGTTAAAAGCATATTTTCATTGCAGATTTTCATTTAGCTTTATAGTAGCTTCTACACAGCTTCGAAAAGAAGGGGTCTTTCAACTTTGAACGTTAAAACTGTAATGGCACATAACAAAATTGCAAGTTTCTCTTCGTTGAATGGACAGACGAAGATCTATGCAAATCTTAACTATTTTTAACACGTAAATATTACTATAGTTTATAGTTATAGTTTGATCTGAGTCTCAGTTTCATTTGCACTAAAGTATTTGTCTGCGATTAACAGTTTTTTCTGTACGTGGCTTTCCATTAACGTTCCATTCAACTGGCCTAAATTACAAATTACCTAAAAGTCTTAGTTATTTTCACTTGATATCTCATGTTGATATATCTACATCACGAAATACACCACAAGTGCCATTACCACTACAATAAACTTTTTGAAATATACAGCTTAGTCAAATATTCGAGGTTTTTGATGCAGATTTACATAAAATTAGTTTACTAAAAGAATCCCCCCTTAGGCCAAAAGGACATCCTTGACTCCCAGGGTATTATTTGTCTAATTAATAAATAAATATTTCAATAATGCTATATAAAGCGTTTTAACAACTGCATAGGAATATGGCTCTTAAGGTGGTCATGAACTTGGTCTTGTGTTGCACATACCGCAATTCAAACACAGTTAAACTGTCTCGAACATGGGATTTTTCCATCGTCGTTGCTCCAAAAAGGCAAAGAAACAAGATTCTATAGGTACGGTCGCGCTCATGAGTGAATTGTCATCTTAAAATTCATATTCCTATGCAGCTGTTAAAATGTTTTACAGCATGTTGCATACTGTTAAGAAATGAATGAAGTATGAAACATTTATAATAAAAAATAATATCAAAATCGCACAAGAAAGATTTTTTTATATCAATTCAAAATCAGTTTGTCAGTTTTCCTTTTAAAAGTAACAATGGTGTATTGACAAAAAGTTAACTTTGTGCAAATATTTTTTATATATTGTAACCATGCATTAATACTTACAAAATTAAAAATAAAATTTTGAGCATGTATTATCTAAAAATATTTTAATTTTAATTTATAAGACAAAGTATGGAAATTCATTAAAATTATTTTCATTTATTAAATATAAAGAACCTGCATTTTAAGAATTACTTATTGGTGCCGTAGGGACAGCTAATAGGCCCTTCTTTGTTTAACAACGTACCTAATATCCTGCATGTGTGCTACAAAAGATTTTTTCCTAAAAGTGCTAATGCAATTACGAGCGCGACTGTACCTGCGTTCGACAAAATATTAATGAGCTATTTTCCTATGACCCAATTCCTCCCAGCAGAAGGAATATCTCAACAACATGGGTATGTTGTGTTATTTTTGCTGCTTCCAGCGAAATCTCGCTCGTTATATCGCATAGTGTCCCTTGGGAGTTATTTCTTAATTACCTGCGCATCACAGGCCCATATGACAACTCCTATCAGATAAATTAGGCTCCAGTGAAGGTAATTAAATGCTCGCTGGCACATATTTGGCCATTTCTCGGAAGGCAAAACGGTGACAATATTTTTGTACTCGCAGCCGGCTTAGAACGATTTCTATTCCAGTTATGTTAAACGAACGGTATTTCAAGAATTCCTATAAATGTAACGGACGGAAAATCGTGTTATCTTTCCGATAATTGATCGGAATATTCCACGGACAAATATCAAATACAACAAATAGAAAATATTTAATATTGTCGCCGGCAAGATTGGGGAGGCTCGCCGGCGCTAGTTTGGTCACGTGTTGCGTAAGTTCCAGGGATACGTGGGAAATAGGTGTGTAAACTGTCAGTATCAGGAAAGAGATCCCGCGGGAGACACAAGAAGCGATGGATTACCATCGCCGAGTCGGATGCGGGTGCCGATGGCTCACGACGGGGGGAACGACGGGGGGATGCTGAAGACCGGGCGAAGTGGAGGAAGAAAAGTTGGAAAGCGTGGGCATAAGCAGGGATGGACGCTAGGATGATGATGATGTATAAACAGAAAATACACACAAACTTAGAATAGAAGATGGAAGAACAAAAAATTACATTAGTCGACTACTAACCGATGCTCTTACGGTGGTGAGGGAAAACAACGTGATGAAACCCGCACAGTCAGGCGACTGAATGTGTAACCATGATCCGATCTGGTCAGCTTCCCCTGGTAGCAAGGTCGCGGAGGTCAGATGGCAGTCGCTCCACTGTAATTATCTGTTGTGCCAAATCCTGGATCATGGTCAAGGCGGACATCGGGCCCTCAAGCGAGAGTACAACCGGGACATTAATACCAATATTATATTTTTGTTTTGTGCCAAAACAATTTTTTTCATAACAAAACAAATACGAAAGTAAGTAATTTTAGTAAATCTAGATGAATCACTCTAACGCAATATAACGTCAAAAATTTTGCGCTTCTAATATTTTAACCTGTTCGCTTCCAGTCGGGGCCCATTCGTCTGTTTGATTAAACATATCCGGCTGGACGCTATCCGGGTAATTTATTTGACGGTTAAATTACGAAAGCGCCGGCTTGCATTTTATCGAAGCAACCTAAGCTCAGGCTATGTGATAATGATATTTATCACTTGCATGCACTATATTGCAAGATTTAGTTTGATTTTTGGGAGTATTACTTTGGCCATAGGTAATGATAAAAATCGCCGTTTCACCACTGAAATGTCCAATTCATAATGTTGATTAGGTTAATAGAAAAAAAAAAATTTTGACAATCATGGCTAAAAATTTATTCACAATAAAATTAGCTAATCAGAGCTATCTGCAATGTATTGTCAATCATATTTACGTGGTTCTATACTACATTCCTTTATAACGTATCATTGGTTTATTTCATTATGGTCTTTACAGGAAAAATAAATTCACGCAGTATGAGTAGGTAGGTAGCTTAAAAAGTATTAGGCCTATCTGAATGAACTAAAAGCCATTTTGTTATAATTTGAAATACTACAAGGAGGGACACATTTTTGCAGCACCCAAGCTCTAAGGAACACTTATGCCAAAAATAAAAACTAAGTAATTTATTTTTAAGGTTTTACTAAACATTTGCTCAAATTGCTCGTACTATTAGGAGATTAGATATTACTTCTCATTCCATTATAGGTACACGTGCGTTTAGAGTAATTGATGCAATTTTCACCTGCAGCGTTATCGTTCCTACCAGATTAGCTGCTGTGAAATAGTGGTGTCATGGTGTTTAGGTTGTTTATGGGTTTGCTAGTTTGTACCGTACCTACGGTTTTAATAAAAATGAATGCATACTTCAACGGCACAGGCATACGGCTCAATTATTCTGTCAAATGAACAGAACAACGCGATGGAACAGATGAAAACCCAATAGGATCAATAATTAAATTTAATTAACTGAAAATAAACACAATCCAGTCACTGTTTACGGCACCAAAGTTTCAAAATAAATGGCGATTAAAAGTCAATTTACATCAGCAGTTCATTGGCATTGGGTTTTTGGATTGAAAAACTCCATTTCCACTTTATTTCGCTTACTTGCATCGTCACTTACCACAATAATAAAAAAAAAAAGAACACGATAACTTTATGTACTTTGTTCCTTTGTCAACACCGCCTAAGCGGACTAATCGACACGTCACCAGGGTGTCGCAGGTTGGAAACTGATCACAATAGACCCTTCGGACTCTATTAGCCGTTGGGGGGTTAATATAGGCGCGAAGTACGCAACAGGCGAGATCGACCGCGCAACCGAAGGGTTACCCCGCGTCACAAAAGATGTATTAAGACGTATTCACGGACGGGGAAATCTTTGAATGTATAGCGTACGTCCTATACGTCCTACACATCCTATATGTATGTATTTTGGGTCGGCTTAGGAATGTGCTATTTAGATCGAACGATGTCTGAGGATTGATGAGGACTGGCGGGAACCGGAAAATTGTTTTGAGGTTATGGGCCTGGTTTATGTAAAGAAAATTGGCGGGGGAATGACGCATTTTTGGTCGAATTAAGATTTAAAGAGGATTTTTAGGTTGGAGACGAATTGGATTGTTTCATATTTGTTTTGCTGTAGTTTTGTCCTAAGTAGCGTTATTATACGTTTACTTAGCAGCTTTGTACTAGCTACAATAGCGCTATAAATAAAAACTCAAGTAAAGTCATTCTTGCGTGTTAAGTGACGTGTTCGGATAGATATTCCAATTTAAATTGCGATCTTTTGAATATATGGAATGACATTTCACTCACAAACTCAAATTTAAGTTTTTTATTTTATATCCTATAACGCTAGCGTTCAATACGGCGCTATGATATTTTTTTACCATAAGATGATAAACAAGCTTACGACCCGCCTGCTAGGAGGTAAGAAATCACCGTAGCCTATGAACGTTTGAAATACCTTTCTTGGAGAACTCCATGATTGGTGAATTTCGTGCCAATCGCCACTCAAGTATTATCAGATGGACCCTGTGCGATCGCGCACGCTGTGAGATCTCATAGTAACGTTTCTGAATACAGGTGTAGCACCTGCACAACACGGCACTTCCATTTTTGCGTTTGATCTTGCTCTATGCTTGTTTCTATTTAAATTGATGACTTCCATAGAAGGATATTTTATTTCGTTTAAGTATTTTATACTTCATGCTCTAGATAACACTAAATATCCACCGATTCGTCCGCCTTGCCATTTGTATTTCTTGGGAACGCTCCGCATCCCGCCCATCCGTCTAAGTCAAGGCGAGGCTGCATAAAGCCGGGACAGTCCTTTTGGCCCTTACCCCTGCCTTAGGTCCTGGGTTCTGAGAACTAGATTTATTTCTCTAACGATCACTGCGCGATGGATTACTTGAAAATACAGTAGAAATGTATTGTAAGACGTAGCTTGGGTGGGCAGGCCTCCTATAAGCTCGCTCGAACAAATCATGTCGTTTTACACACAGCCCCTGTGTAGCCTTGTTCGACCGTACTACCTAGAAGAGGGCGCTACAGATCCGGGTTTTGACATAGTCTCCATTGGCGTGTCTTTATCACCGCGACCTCAAAGGTCGCGGTGATAAAGACACGATAGGAAACCAGTAGCTAATTTTCTGATCTACGGTATTACTATGCGATCTGTATCTATCTAAAACACGAAACATCTTGTACAGCACGTAAATGGAGGGGGGTTTTGGTAGGTATTAAAATAACGCCACTGAAAGTCTGGGACAAAAATAAATCCACAATTTACATGGGCTCTCGTCAACATGCGCGGGCTGGATAGAAAAAAACATCCAGAACAGCCGATGTAGGCGATGCAATTAGATTGAAAATGCCCCGTCTCCGGGGCAAAGTGGATTCCCGATAGCTCGATGCGACGGTTTGTCCTCAGCGGGGAGAATGGGGGCGAAACATGTTACGATGCCTCTGAAAGTGACTCTTTTATTTTAACTGTCTAGTAATTTGACGAATGTTGTGGTAGATTGCACGAACGGGTCGATGAGAAGCGACTATTTTGTTTTTGAATCCCACAAAGCTCACTTGGAAGGCTGCAATTATTATTTATGCGCTTCTTATTCAATAAATTCGTTTAAATCATTTATTTCAGAATGAACAATATTGTGATGATATTATTATTTAAAATGCTCTATAATGAAAATGTACAAGCAACACACAAGCGTTTGTAGTCACTAGTTAAAAGAGATTAACTTCCCGCCACAAAACTGCCGAAAAGGGATTCAGAAGAACATGTGAAAATCCGAGCAACGATTTAAAATTATCACGTTCAAAATCGAATTGGAATATAGGACAAGCGCTCCGGGCTCGAAATTTCTATTTCGTTCCCCGCCGTAGCTATTTGCAAGCGCGCTCCGCGAACCGCGCCCCTGGAGTGCAAGACAAACGTGACAGAGTGAAATATTGTCACTCTGTCACGTCGACGTCACTCGTCCCGGAGGCCACCGCCGGATCAAACCGGTTTTGCCAGTGTTGTCTCGCGCAGACGATTGCGTGTTTAGTCGGCGGTTTGCAATAGCTCTGTGACTCTGTGTACACGCCACATTGACGTGACAATGCGGAATCTTGTCACGTGGGCGGTATGCAATGACGTCTTCTGGATAGCTCGGATTCAGTTGGTATGGAAACGTCGGTCGTGTGGCACGAATTCAGATACAATGAAAAGCGTGTGGCGATGCGAAAGTTTTCAGATATAAAATCGAGCTTAACTGGCTTTAGGACCGATGCCAAAACGTATAGGGTAATTCTACCAATCTATAATGGTGATCCGTAGACCTCCCCCGTGATTCTACTCACTGAATCACTGTACATTTATTTCATACGAAATCATGGTAGGTACAACGTGAAAGTTGGTTAAAATCTGTGTAATTTTTTTCAATTATAATTTTTTTGCTTATTACTTTTTTCTATTTGTTCACGGCTCTGAATTTGAGCCACTGACCTCAAATAATACCTGTATTGTTGGAGGTCAGTGATTCAAGCCCTTTTTAAGCCATTATGTTATGTGTTTGTGGTGATTTGTGTTTAAATAAATGTATTCTAATCTATTGTATTCTATTATAATTAAGATACATTAGGGCACTAACGTCCGTCTGTCCATTAGAGTATAAATTTATAGTCGATACCGAAAAACCTAAATGGAATAAAGACCATTACATGGTTGCGACAAAGAAACATAGACTTACTTTATGAACGCTATAAAGTCATGTTGTTTTCCGTAAAATACTTATTCGAAATATTCTAGGAATCTGCGTACGTCATCGTGCCCATGAAAAAAAGTAAAAGATAACACTGGCCGCTACCAAAACGGCCAAAAAATTAAAACATAAATATGGCGCGTTTAGGCGCCAATAAACATTTCCATTTGGTGGGAAAACTTTCAATCCTGGCTGGCCGACTGTATGGCGCGAGGCTCGCAAGACAGTATAAAGGGATCGGTAGCTATTTGAAAAATGCGAACCGCCGGAGCATCCGCTATTTATTGGGGCATACTTCAAGTAAATGGGGCTCTTAGTGCGCCCGCCCCCCGCCCCGCAGCCCCTGTTTATTTTTTTAATACGACTGCCTGCGGCGGATGTCTTCTGTTTACTGAAGAAGTATGGCGCTGAGCGGTTGACTGATTAGTTTTCATCTGCTTGCTCACTATAACGTTTTCAGCTTGATTGCACTAACGTTAGGCGATAGTTAAGTTGATTTCTTATGGTTCTGCTAAGCATTTGGGCATCACAAATCGTATTTTGTTTTTATTGCCTAGGGAGGCACACGAACTTACGGTCCACCTGTTTGAAAGCGGCTACCGTCGTCCGGGACCTCTGCAACCTAAGGGGAGCGGATGCGGTGCCTTTGAGGTACCTGCAGACATGCCTTTTGAAGAACCCCATCATCATCATCACAGCCCGTAACAGTCCACTGCAGGACTTTGGGCCTCTCCCACGGGGAGGTTATTGCCATAATCTCCACGCTTGGCAGGCGGGTTGGAGATCGCAGTGTTTAAATATAACAGTGGAAAATGCTGATACCCAATTTCCAGACTACGGAGACTCTTGATTTTTGGCCTCGAAAACATTAGTCGCCTTGTACGACACCTATGAGTGTAAAGGGTGGGTAAGAACCCCATGTTATAGTCCAAAGGAAAGACTTCAAGAGAGAGCTCACTCCACATCTTGCACGTGTCATAAAGTTAAGTGACTTAGCGAGTTTAGTTTCACTTAGGGTTGGTGTTGGCACAATGCGTTTTCCAGATAGGAATAATTAAAATCAACTTAAGCGCAAAAATTATTTGCAACAGCATTTTCTGTCACATTATGCAATTGTTGTAAATAATTCTACAACGACATTTATGTTGTAATAAGTCGTAACCGACAAACTTTTGCATTCAAAATCATTCTCAACAAGAAGTGTCAGGTTCAGGTGTCGTAAACGTTATCAATTCAGGGCCCAGTTCCACCAAGTTACGACTTATTATGGCGAGTTAAGTTTATTTATGGAGCGTCATATATATTTACGGGATACCAAGCAAATTGGCCAGCGATGGAGCTGGGAAGATAAAATTTTACAGCCCAAGTTACGTATTAAATCAGAACGGAATCGTCTCCCAACTTATATATGGCTGGTGTTTGTCTTGAGGCGCGTCTCTGGTTATTATGTGTCCTCGTAAATCAGAGATTCGCTGTTAAAAAGTTAAAGTATAGTGCTTTAGTTGTCACGGATAAGATATAGCTTATGGCCGGTCTCAACTTTATTGGCCATTTGAATCTATCGTGCATTCGAAGGGCGGTGTTACTGCACTTGTGATGTGTGTAGAGATGCTATCATCTGATTACTTTTCTTCTATCATACCTACTGGCTTTTTATTGTGGAAGGAGCGAGAGAATCTAACAGTGGATTGCTACGGGTTATTTAGGTAACATTCTCTACCACCTCAAGAGCTTCGGTGGCCAAGTGGTTAAGGTATCCGACTCGTAAGCGTGAGGTACCAGGTTTGAATCCCACTGCGGCCATATACCAATGACTCTTTTCTGAGTTACATACATTAGTTGAATGCTAACCGACGCTCTTACGGTGAGGAAAACCATCGTGATGAAACCTGCACATTCAGGCGACTGAATGTGTAACCATGATCCAATCTGGTCACGTTCCCCTGGTAGTAGGGTCACGGAGATCAGGTGGCAGTCGCTCCACTGTAATTATTAGATCTGCCAAATCCTGGATCATGGTCAAAGCGGCCACCGGGCCCTCGTGCGCGAGAGCACAACTAGGACATTAACGCCAAGATGATTATTTTTTATTTTATGCCTACTGTGTTTTGCTTTTCCTAACACGTTATTTGCAAGACGTTCTGAGTAAATTAGTGGTTCTTAGACGTTCCAGTATTAACTAATTCACCTACTCTCTTAAAGCAAATACATTATTAAAACAGCTCTCACATTACATTAGTACAACGACAATAAACTAGGCATGAAGCATAAACCGCTACATATACATAAATACCTCGAAATATACACTGTAAATGTAAACGCTTGTGTAGACTAGAAATTCTATTTAACAGAGAAAGAGCCAGTTTAAAATGTATTTCAAAACGCTTCATACATTCACCCCTGCAACCTTCAAGTAAGCGAGGTCATTGCACCATATGAATTAAACTCAGGAGAATAAATTATGCATTGCAATCTTAGCAGAGAAAGAAAATGGAAACAGAAAGAATATTTCAAAAAAGCACAAAATATGTAAGCAGAATTCCAAGATATCATCTCTCTTTTGTGTATAGAACAAAGTTTCAGAAGAGCTCCCTTCAAAATGCATTTTAGATGCAGATTTATTGACACTTGTCGTACTTTTTTCATTTTGATTGTTTGTACAGAATTCTTTCGTGGAATATTCAAACATTCTTTGTTGAGGAAGACTGTTTACGCACTGTCTCCTTAATAAAGAATGGTGTCTTAGAAAAAACAAACCAGTTTTTGTAGAAGAACTGCTTTTTAAAAGAAAAAAAAGACAAAATACGAAAAGCACCTACTGAACAACGTTGGTACCTTCAAGAAACGGAACCCAAGTAACAATTTATGTATCCAAAGACAATCGCGTTACTATCTCAACAAATAAATCTTGGAAAAAAACACAATAGCCCATCCCATATCAGCAATTACTCTTATAAACATACGAGGCATAGGGTAAATGTGCCCAAAATCGCCCAATGGCCATTAATGGGCCACTCCGGGTCTCCCAGCCCACGGGGCCCTATCGGGACCATTACGTTACTCTATCTTGAAGGCCTGTGGCTCACATTGTGGACGGCAATAAAAGTATTTGTTTGTTTTATCCGTAGCAGAAAATGTCTTGAATTTTATTTTAAAAGAAATAATGTTCCAACATAGCAACGGTCACACGGCGACAATTTTATGTGTCTGCTTTGCATTTTTGTATAATATTGGCGTGTGCTATTTGAATATACCGACGGCGAAAGATACCATCGACTAAAATATTAAATTATGTCTCTCGACTCTCTCGAACCGAATGAGTCATGACAAGTTTTAGCATCTCGCTAATATAACTAGCATTCACACACATAAAATATTTCCATCTCTGTTCAGCAGGCCGATCGAGCCATCATAGCCAAACAAACATTTCGCCTCTGGAGTTAAAAAAGTAAAGTCTCTATCCAAATGTCTGGACGTTTAAAATTCGCCACAGAACTCGGAACCACGGAGGCAATTGGCCGAAGCGCTTCAAAAATTACGCACCTGACGCTCGGTCACGTAGCGAGGAGTCGAAAGTTGGCGCACTCACCCCACAAAACTCCTGATTAGGGGTAGTTAACAGTCGTTTTGTGGGGTAAACTGGCCAAGTGTTGGCAGGCAGACGTGAGCAGTGGAGCAGTTTGCATTTTTTCCTACTCGTCGTGGTTAATGAGTGCGTTCTGGTTGCCTAAGTTTCTAAACTTTCTCGTGGATAACTAGGGAAATAAAGACTAAAAAGCTAAATATGAAGGAAAGCACTGGATAAGACTTTAAAATAACAAAAAAGTATCATCTTTAAAATCTAAATTTTCACAGCATCGGTTACTCACGTCATTATTTCGATATTGTGGTCAGTCGCGATCTTCATGCCTGTCAGTCGTTCACAGTCTATTGAAATAGCAGAAGAAAATAGAATAGAGGTATTTTAAACAATTTAGGTCCCACGCTGCCCAGTCCGTCCCCGTCCCAACCTCACCTCCGGCCAATTGCGACCCGAGCCCTCCCGAATTCAAAACGCGGCAGGTGCCGAATCTAACAAATGAAGGGTAAACTTATTATGATAATTTCCCGTAATAAATTAATTTATACAGAGCCCCGTAGATTGTTTGTGAATTGGATTCCGAATAAAATCGCACGACTCGAGACACCCGAGCCGGTGATTCTAATATTGCGATTTGCGAGTTTCTTTGATTGTCTTCAATATTTTGAAGTTTCACGATAAGGATAAACGGGAAGGGATTTAAATTACGGGCGCTGTTTGGGCGCAGATTGGGGAGTTGTTTGTTTGTTCCCCTCTAAATACAACGAGTTATTAAAAGGGCGGCAGTGTTGTCAAAAATTATTAATTTGCCATGGTTTTCTTTTAGATTTTGTTTATTTTTAGAATACCACGCGATTTATTCGTTTTTACTGTACATAATTTACCGCGTTTCCCTTGAGCCAAACAGCTGTCGCGGGTCTTTGATGACGACACAAGACAAAAAATGTCAAATCACACATCGCATAATGATATTAAAAGCCCGTTACAGTCCACTGTTAGACTTTATCCTTTACTTCCATCGATTTCATCGATTTGCCATAATCTCAGCGCTTGGCTGTAAACACAGAACATGCTGCTGCCCATTTTCTGTCTTCTACGATAGTCGTGAAGAGGTGAAGGGGTTCGTGCTATATCCTACCCTGCCGAAAACTACACGGCCAAACGTCAAAAGCATTACGTCAATGTGGAAGCAACACCACTTATTTTCATCGCAGCATTTCCTGTTTTGTTGGACCAAAAGAGTATAAAAGTTTTAAAAATCAGGCGCCTCAAAAATCCAAGCTTCACTTGAGGCAAGCTTTAAATCAATTACGAACCGAAATAATCAGTTAGAAACGCAATGTACGATCTTGAAACTGAACAGCAAACGTCGCCACAGCAACCGTCGCACGCGCAAATAATTTAAATCAAACAGCCACCGGTGCTCACTCCAATCCAATTTCCCTCGAATTAAATAGCGCCCGGATTAACCGGGGACAAACATTGGCGCGTTTACCCCTGACGGGAGGCGTGTTGTGTCTCTGTGATTGTGTTTATCATGATTTTTTTATAGGATATTTTTTATGTATTTGTTGTATGGATTAGCCTTAGTCATAGCACCCATACATATTATTGCACAGTGAAACTTCTGCGCTTCTGGCAGCTCATAAATGTTGAATTTCGAATGTTATATTTTTTTTAACTTAAGAAATACAATCATTGATTTCAAAAATATTGGCGGGAAATCGCGTGTCCATTGTTTTTTTTTATCACAAATTGAAGTTCGTCGTCCGTTGCCAAACTGGAATTAATACGAAAATATTTTGGGGCGAAGATTTTTTATAATTTTAAAAGTTCACTGTTTTAGCAAGACTGCACTGGCAAGACAGCACTGCTCGTCTTCAAAATGCTTTGAAGCACCTCATTTGAGCGCTGTAAGTCGTGGTTATGCAGACTTTGATAGTGGCCGTGTTTCTCTCCATGATGAAATTCGTGAAGGTCAGAACTCAACTGTGATCACCGAAGAAAATACGGTTACTGTCAGGCAGCTAAATGAAGAAAACCAGCGTTTCTCTTGTTTTGTTAATGAGTTTCGCAAAACTTTCAGTGTAACCCGCGTAGATGGTACATTCGTCGTGTTGATTCGGGTAGAGTACAAAATACATCGCCAACCTCTACCCTGTCTTGGGTTGGGTGTACTGGTTTGAAATGAAATGTAATGAAAATTGCGGTTTACATTCTGGGTTTTCCGATGAGTTGAGCATTAGCGTTTTCTGTGTACCTACGTATTACAATCAAATCGATGATATTTCAAGGAAAGGTCAGGTCAAGAGTACCCTAAACCAACGTTAATGTGTGAAAACGCTTTTCAATGTGGAAGGAGCGAGAGAATCTAACAGAGGATTGCTACGGGCTATTTAGGCACCTTTTAACATTATCCACCATCTCTGGAGCGTTGGTGGTTCAATGATTAAGGGGGTCTGACTCGTAAGCAAGAGGTATCATGTTCAAATCCCAGTGCCGGCATGTAGTAATGACTGTTTTCTGAGTTATATAAAACTCTTACTGTGAGAGAAACAATAGTGATGAAACCAGCACATTCAGGCGACTGAACGTGTAACCATGATCCAATCTGGTCAGGTTTCCCTGTTAAGAGGGTCACGGAGGTCAGGTGGCAGTCGTTCCACTGTTACACGATATGCTAAATCCTGGATCATGATCAAGGCAGACTTCAGGCCCTGGGCGAAAGCAAAACCGGGACTTTAACGTGAAGATGACCATTTTATAGCAATTGCTTGTTTTTTGCTTTTAAGAGCAGCTGTTTTTAGTTTTTTTTACCTTTTCGTAGCTGCTATAGTGCTAGTTAAACGACTGAAAGAAGCAGCCAAAGGCCCTTTTGCGTGTTCTTAACAAAACAACCTCACAGATCTAGCAAAATAGTCGAAAAACATTTGTATGTGATCGTTAAAAAGAACCTCTAAGGGGTTCTAAAAGCAATAAATCTCTTTCAACCATTTCTCCTTTCAAGTTTGGCATTTCCTCCATTCGACAAGTCGCCGAATTTTACGATGGATGAAAGACTCTTTAATATTCCGGTTTATTGCCAGGCTGATTATAAAAAAAAAAACACTCAAGTCAAAAACCTTTAGTAGAAACTGTAGCCATTTTATGTGAGACATAAATTAATCAAGACTTTATTGTAGCTCGTGTGGAACTTTGTTAGAGGAATAAATAAATTCTATTCGATATGTTAGTTGTTTTGTTCAAACTCTAATAATGTTTTTTTATATCACCGAGGTGGCAAACAAGCTTACGGCATGTCTGATGCTAAGGTCACCGCAGGCTAGGGACATTTGCAAAACCAGGGGCATCACCCACGTGCTGCCGACGTAAAAACCTTTTAACCCCTTTCTCGAAGAACTCCATATTGTACTCTCCCTATGGTATGGGAGCTTATATATGATTTTTAGGTCATTAGGTACAAACGGCCGTGTGGTGTCCGGCAGAGTAGAATAGCACCAACCCCTTACATTCATGGGTGTCGTACAAGGCGACTAATGTTTTCGAGGCAACAGATCAAGAGTCTTCGTAGTCTGGAAAATGGGCAGAAGCATTTTCCATTGTTATATTTAAACACTGCGATCTAAAACCCGCCTGCCAAGCGTGGAGATTATGGCAATAACCTCCCCTTTCGTGGGAGAGGCCCTAAGTCCTGCAGTGGACTGTTACGGGCTGTGATGAGGTACAAACTATCCACTACTAGCAATCACTGGGTATCTCGTATAGTTTTCGTTACCGATTTTTACAGTCAAAACAGTCACAGAAGAAACATATTCTCCTACAAACAAACATGTCCGATTGTGACGCTACATGTTGCTAAGTAATAACTTCTTGTAACGAGCAGTTTTCAGACGTGAACCTACCTACCTGTTTCCCGGTCCTTCGAGGCCAGATAGCGTTTGCGGGTACTCGCTCCCCTTGACTCGTGCCCGGGGAATCCCCGCCTTCATTACAGGAAGTGCTGGCTTACCCGGCGGCCTATTTTGTTTCAAAACCAATTTATTTAATGCCCGAAATGGAGCGATCGACTGCAGATGGGCTCTTGCCTTCAGCGACGCCACGTTAATTCGGTGCACGCTGTATGGGGTTAAAGCTGAAATTTATAATGCGAAAAAACGTACGTAGTGCCTTTGTTGCATCGCTAGTGGGTCCAACTCGTAAGCGAGAGGTATTGAGTTTGATTTCTGGTAAGGCGATGCACCAACACCGACAAAATCATTTTCTGAGTTATGCACATTAGTTGAGCAGTAAACAATGCTCTAACGGTGAGGGAAATATCGATATGGAACCTGCACATTGAGGCGACTGAATTTGTAACCATGCCCCGCTAATCTGCCAAATACTGGATCATGATTAGGGCGTACAATCGAGACACTAACGTCAAGTTTTTTTACCTAATGTAAAAAGTATGGAATGGCCAAAAAATTAACATACCAGCTTCTCGGTTCTGCTACGAGTAGAGACTGTTTGAGGCCTATTTAAGGCAATAAGCATACCCATTCCTCGTTTAGTTCTAGCACAAATCAGTATTCTCTCACAAATAACATAAAGCTTCTCAATTTCATATTTACCTCCCCCACCAAACGAGGCCAGTGTTATTATCCTAACCGCGACTTTGTCAAAGCGAATGAGTTTCCAATTCTCAGAGTCAGTCTAGTGTGAGCGAATCCGGGTTTTCCTCAAATACAGAAGGCAGAATATCAACCCACCGTACACATAAAACCAGTATAAAAGGAGCTAATATTACTATACGCGTCCATAGAAATAGACATATATTTTCATAGACATATTGTTAATTTAGTAATTTCTACAATATAGTAAACATAGAAATAACAATAACAAAGACATTAACATCGGGTTTAAAAACAAAAAAAATTTACCTACTTTGTACCTACTTTGTTTTTGTTTAGTATTGAAATATTCTAAAATTTTCTTAATATGTAAACGTTTATGGATTTTTGTGATGTCAAAATAAATCATGCCTGTGACTATGTCTATTGTAGTGCCACGTCTGCACATTCGGGCGTGAAACCTGAATGTGAAACCATGGTCCAATCTGGTCAGGTTCCCCTGCTAACACGGTCACGGAGGTCAGACGGCAGTCGTTCCACTGTAATTACCTGATCTGCCAAATCCTGGACCACGGTCAAGGCGGGCCCCGGTCTCTGGGGTGCGAGAGTTAATGCCAAGTTTTTTTTAATTATAGTGTCATGCTATACTATAACTTAGCTCCGCATATTAAGCTGTAGACAGTGAGACCACAGCGCTGACTTTCAGCTAAGCTAAGCTGCAAGTGGCCGAACAGGTACGTAGTGCTGTATATTTTCCCACAATCTTACGTACCGGTGTGTTTGCAATTAATATGGGTAATGGAATGTTTATTATTATGTGTAATAATGTATGTGCTATGTTAAATGCATAAATACCCATTATGATAAATACCATCTCGTCATATAGGGTAGACAGCACATGCCCAGTCAAGTCAAATCCATACCGACCTACCCAAAACCAGTATAAGATAATCTAGTGTTTCTATCGACGCGCTGAGCAACCTCAGCTCCTTTTATACGGGTATTTGTACGTCGATTCCATGTGCTGTTTTCTGTACATATGCGCGGAGCTAGCGCGATAGAATTTGAGGAGAATTTCGCAGGTTCATTTGCTTTGCTCTTTTGTTTTCTTGAACGGGCGCGTTTAATCAACCAGCGTCATTTAAATTGATTAAACGCGAGCGCGATTCCGAATAAAATATGGCTGTAACTGTAACAAACAAGATGGGACGATGAAGCAAGCAAACCTCCGTATTCGTTTGTGGGTATGTGTGGTATGTATGTATGTAAACTCTTTATTGCATAATAATTAAATACAAAAAGCGAAAAATGAAATTTTTCAAAGCAAAGGCGGGCTTATCCCACATTGGGATTTCTTCCAGCCAACTCCATACCCTTTGAAAGGAGATCTAAAGAGCGGTGGAGGCAATACAGAGCACTTGTGGTATGGTATACCGTTACAGTCACTGTCCTTTTAACAGGGTGGCTGGATATTTTGCTCAGTGATAGGGGGTAAGCTCTTTATTTTCATAACATTACTATAACCTAACTGACAGAAAAGTCAGATAACCCCCGACCGACACAAACTCGCAAATATTTTCTATACAACTAAGTTTTTTTAATGAAACAAAGCTAAGAATTTAGCATCCCAGAAACCAGCATCAAAATAGGTTCATCGGCCGGTTCACCGTTCAGAAGCTACGATGCCACAGACAAATACACACATCAAACTTATAAAACCCCTCTTGTTTCGCCGGAGGTTAAAAAATAAATCTTTCAGAAGAAATTCTCTAAATGATAGTGAAAAACGCATCTAAATCCGTTATGTGGTTTAGGAGTTAGCAGACATATAGATACAGTAAGCGGCTTATTCATTGTATTGTAGGACTTATGGCCTCTCCCATGAAAGGGGAGGTAACTGTCATAATCTCCACGCTGGACAAGCGGGTTGGAGATCGTGTTGTAAATGTGACAACGGAAACAGCTTCTGACCATTTTCCAGGCTACGGAGGCTCCAGATCTTTTGCCTCGATAACATTAGACGCCTTGTACGACACCCACGGGTGTAAGGCGTTAGTGCTATTCTACTCTGCGGGAGACTATACGGCCATTTTTCAAATATAATGTATCATCCGTCGTTATCTATTTCGCTCGCAATCTCACAATGCTTGCATTAATACGGTTCAGATAATAGTTACTCTGTGTTCCAGCATTTAATTACATCAACCCGGCAATGCCAAATGTCAAATTTATACAATTTGGAAATGTAGCGTATTGTGTGCGCGTCACGGACGCTTGATCCCGCTGATATTACAAACTAGTGGATACGGCGCGACTTCGTTCGCGTGGCGTTCTCCTACACTACCATAACTCTACCTTACATTACGCTGCCTTCACTCCTACACTACCCTACACCTACCCTACATTCTTTCTTATAAACCTTCCTCTTGAAACACTCTATCTATTTATGAAAACAGTATTAAAATCCGTTGCATAGGTACCTTAAAAGATCTAAGCTTACATAGATATATATATGACCCACCACTCGCGTCACAACGATGTAACGTTTAGTCCACGCGGGTGGAAATCTAGTATAACTGTACTCTCTAAAATCTATAAATAGTAGATGTTATGGGCGAAAACCACCCCTTTCCATTGTCGGTCTGGCCGCTCGTTGGCTAGTAGCTCGCACAAAAACACGGGATCCACACAAAAATATTCAATTTACAGAGATCGCGCCCACGGCAAACTTTTTTCCCTTTAGCAACACCATTAACCCGTACCCCGGCTGGATATACATCACAAAGAGTTTGCCCGCAAAAAAATAAATAAAATAAAAGCAGGGAATAAAAACTTTTTGCCTCACATAGATGAGAACGGAGTCAACTTGTATGTTTTGCAGGTGGAATTTGTTAAAATTGCCGTGGGACCGTGGGCCGGCAGCGTATTGCTCCCAATCCAGTATTACATCTACAATTTTGTAAATTGCACCGCGCTCGCTCCGACGTATTTAGAATAACATCGCCGAGTTGCTTCGAGAACGTTTTATTTGTAAGTGTAAGTATAGAATATTGTCTTACACATCTAGCCATAGTATAAAACAATGTCTATTCCTGCCGTCTGTCTTTATGTATCTATGAACGTTTAGATCTTTTAATCTACGCAATGGATTTTAATGCGGTTTTCAACAATAGATAAAGTGATTTAAAAGGAAGGTTTACAAGCAAGAGAAAAAGTGTTAATAGGCGTAAAGTAGGTGTACGCGAATAAAGTCGCGGCAGGTCAACTAGTTTTTACTTAATTGTAACTCAAGCTGTGTTAGTCTGTGTATGATTAAAGAAAACGTTTACTACAGCTCGGGAATTTTTGAGGGAGCAGCTTACCTAATGGTAAGTGTCCACCGCCCATGGCCATTCGCAACACCAGAGGTATCGCTACGGGCCTACGAGAAATGTATAGACTTGTTTATTGAATGCTCTAATGTCGTACCGGCTTGGGAACAGCGCTACAGGAAGTTAATTCCATAGAATAGTCGTACGCGGCGGGTGGTCGGCGGCCGACAGGTTAAGGTATCCAACTCATAAGCGATAGGTACCGGGTTCGAATCCCACTGCGATATTTTAGGTAGGTTTCATCAATATGTTTTCCTTCACGCTTCTGTGTGGAAACTGTTCATAATATTCTGTAGCAAATGCTAGAAAAAAGGAGTACTTACTACCTTACGTACCTAAACAGCTCATCTTACTCTACGCCATCTATAAATCCGACTCCAACTAGGTCGCGAACAGCAAACTAGTCCTTCAACAAGCATCATTTTAATTAGAAATCAATGAACCAATGAAGAGCCGTCGGGATTTATCAAACGCCGCAAATCAAATGCTGAGACAATGGGTCTAACAATGCCCGGGCCTTACAAAGCACTCTTCAATACGGCCGACCACTCTATCGAGAGCTCGGGGAGTTCTTTGATGCACCCTCCTTCGTATCCGCGGTAGATAGAAAGAGCGAGGGGGGACAGTTCTAGGTAAGGTGGTAGGGACAGAGCCCTATCAGGATAATTGATAAAGATCTGGTGTACGGGTTGTGGTAAGTGCTGTCACGGTTTGCGGCAACAGACGGCAAATGCCTATAGCGTCGAGAGATTAATTCTTTCTCGAAATGAATATAAAATGTATTTGCTATTGCTGTCATGGGGGATATAGGTCGTAGGCTCGGAGATATCACGGGTGACTCCCGCTCCAGGTCGTTCTTGTTGCAGAGGTTGGCCATTGCGATTCAACGCGTGATGGGCGCCTTTGCGCCGGGAGCTTTATTTGGCTGACAAAGTTATTCGTTAATTTAGTATTTAGTTTCTAGAATGTAGTGGTTGGGCTGTTTAAGTTGATATTTTTTTATTTTTTATTGCATTTTATATCCAATAAGTATAAAATAAACTAAATAATTCGATAGCTGAACTATACACGATGCGGCGTTGAACGGATTCTCCTCAAACCCCATAAGGAAAATGGTTCCTCTCATTGTTCGTTAAAACGAGTAACAGACCGTCCGTTTTTGCTTGAGCCGACCAACCGTCAGTTGCAGTTGATACTAATCCTTGCGAAGTACAAAATAACGTCGCTTTTGGATTAATTCGGATGCGCGGGCGAGGTCGGACCTTGGTTGGACGTCGGACCACGTCCTCCGCACCAAAATACGTCTTTATTTTTCGCGATTAGTATCAACTGCTACTGACGGTTGGTCGGCTCCAACCATAACTTAATTTAAAAATTTAATTCTAACCGCGGCTTGTAGATTTTGATTAGTAGTAGGTATATTTTATAGACACTGCGTGCTTCATGCCCAAACTTTAGACAGAAAAATTCAGATAAACCCTGACCAAGTTTAGATATATTTAAAAAATGTCAAAACTACTGAATCGATTTTAAGGAAACAAAGCTAAGAACTATCTCGGTTTAACTGGTCTTTACATAAAGGAAACCGCATACAAATCGGTCGCTATAACGCCACATAACGGGAGCTATACCGCCACATAACGACACTCAGATCGACAGATACACAGATACATACGAACCTATAACACCCCTTTTTTCCTCTGGGTTTAAAATCCGCTATCAACCCGTTAAAAGCTATATCGTTATGTCTGAACGTCGCGTAGAAAGAAGAAATACAATGTGCTCTGTTTATATTGTCTTGAGAACTACTTACGAAAGCACTTTTGCAATGACTAGCATCTTTTTGTAATGGAGTACCTTGAATGACTTGTTTATTCTTGAAGTTGGTAATGAATATTTTAGCCCTTAGTTACTGCGGCAAAGTTATTTGCCAAAGCAACACTTTACGCGTAATGATATTGGGGTATCTTTGAGCATCAGTGGCCAAGTGGTTACGGTATCCGACTCGTAAGCGAGAGGTACCGGGTTAAGTCACCTGAATGTGAAACTTTCATCACGATGTTTTCCCTCACCGTAAGAGCATCGGTTAGTATTCAACTAATGTACATAACTCAGCACAGAGTCATTGGTACATGGCCCCTGTACCTTTCGCTTACGAGTCGGATAAACAAACCGCTCGGCCACCGACGCCCCTATTAGAATTATGTATAACAAGCTCACGTATTTTAGTTAGGCATATCAATAAGAAGCATTTTCTTAAAAATTATTATGTGTCTACATTCTAGATACAGCATGGTAAGACCTCAATAGCTCAAATCCTTCCATACAATTATATAAGGACTGAATCTATTAAATTTCCAGCGATAGGGGCAAGTTTGCAATGGCGTCCGTCGGCAATGCAAACTGCATTATCAGGTTCGATCCCAGATTGGACAAAGGGATTCAGCAGTTTGTGTACTTAGTTTTGTAGAGGGGATGGGGGGGGGGGGCGTCACGTGGAAGTGTTACCTCTTGTTCTAGGTTCGAGCCTGTCGAGATTGTGCCTGGCTACAGCACCTGCTTTTAGCGTAAGCTTTGAAACTGTGGTAGGTAAGGCGGCTGATAAGTTTTGAAATTGTTAATGAGAATGTGTTTAGGAATATTGTCAAAACATTTTACCAAAAATTAACCATTATGTGTTGTCCGGTAGAATAGCACCAATCCTTCCGCCAACAAATTGTAAAAAATCTGCTTTAAAGTAATAAATGACGGATCCTATATTTTTTATACTGATACTATTTTTTGACACCCTAAATATAATAAAGATAACCTAATCGACAGAAAAACATCTCGAAAAGCCCTGACCAGTTGGTAAACTACTACATTTTCATTAAACTTTAATTTTGTAAACTTTTACACAATATTAGTACTAAAATATTTTCGAAACTACTGAGCCGATTTTAACGAAACAAACCCAAGAACCATCTCGATTAAATTGTCTTTCAAATAAATACAGGCAAGTCGTATCTAAATCGGTCCATCCGTTCGCGAGCTACGATGCCACCCAGTCACACACCTCCACAGACACACACGTCAAGCCCCTATTTTTTCATTAGGGGTAAAAGACCGCCATTGACTATCACAACTACATGACCAAGACTAATTAGTCGACATACCTACAAGAGCGTCGGTGGCCGAGCGGTTACAGTATCCGACTCGTAAGCCAGAAGTCCCGGGTTCGAATCCCGCTCCGGCCATGTACCAATGACTGTTTTTTGAGATTTGTACATTAGTTGAATACTAACCGATGCTCTTACGGTGAGGGAAAACATCGTGATGAAACCTGCACATTTAGGCGACTGGATGTGTAACCATGATCCAATCTGGTCAGGTTCCCCTGGTAGCAGGATCATGGAGGTCAGATGGCAGTCGCTCCACTGTAATTACCTGACCTGCCAAATCCTGGATCATGGTCAAGGCGGACCCCGGGCCCTCGTTCTCGAGAGCACAACCGGGACATTAACGCCAAGATGATTATTTTTATTTTATTTACCTACACCTAGGCACACACCATCAACAAGTAAACGCCACGAAAGTCTCAATCTCCGCAGCCTCCCATCGGCACGAATTCCTGAATATTGACGCACCCCGCACCCCTCACCCCTCCCACCCCTGAACTCGTCGGCTATGCAAAATGCATTAGAGCCCAGATGTGCCCAGATCCTGTGTCGGACAAGTTGCTACTAGTTCGCCGCCGTCGTGTCGATTACTAGACGCGTGTCGACACAATCTTTAGGGGATTTAACGTCTTCGGCTGGACGTCCAGTGTGTTTGTTTGTTCGGGTTTTAGAGACTAGTATTAAAGGCTAGATAGTTTAGGTACTTTAGGTGGTGCTTTTGCCCGCGATTTTGCGTGGATTGGGTGTCAGGCGGGGATGGTGTCTATCATCGAATGTGGCGGGCCATAATTTCAAACTGAAAAGATACAGAGGAAAATTGAAGAACTAAATTAAAAGTGTCGCTAAATACACTTTTGAAATATTGTTTTTGTATCGCAAAAAATAATCAAGAAGTACTCCAAAGAAATAAGATGTAATCGCTCAGATCTCAGGATTTACAGTTACTACTAAAATTTCTTTTACCTAAACCATTTTTTTATTTCAGGGTATACCTAGTTTTTTAGAAAATTAGCACTTGATCGAACTTTTTGCATTTGGCCCTTATTCTATTAGTAACGCATTCAAGTTTGGACTGTCGTCGGTGCGTAAGTTTCCGTAAGTTTTGAACGACTTCGCCTAAGCGGGTCACCTTATGGGAAGTGGTTACCGCTGTCTATATACATTAGCAACAACAGGCGTATCACCAATCCGCTAGCTCATCTCTAACACCATGTGTTTTCCATACAATATTCTCCATTTTCTCTTCATTCTCAATATTTTTAAGCGGATGCCTGCTTGTAATATCTAACGGCTCAAGCCGTCGGGTGCTTTGTGCTGTCAGTCAAACGGAGATAATCTGCCTGCCAAGGTAGATCCTGTGGTGCCTGGAGATCTTGCCAAAGTCCTTCATTCGTGACTACTCGTGAGGCATGTTACAGCCTTGTAATAATACAATTATGTAAGTTAAATACAGCTTGCAATACTCAAGCAAGTAATGAAAAGAGAAAAAAATAATTACTCGACTGCACTCATGGAAACAGGTGTAAATATCCTAACTGACAGAAAAAGTCGGATAACTCCTGACCATGTTTTACTTAAACTTGAAAATGCAGGGTACAAAGCCTATTGATAATTTGTAGGTATTTATGTATTTTATGTATTAGTATAAGATGTAGGTATATGTAGTTTATTATTTTAGTTTATTATATGTGTATGTATATTTAGTTAGATATTGTGCATGATCTGCGGCTACTTATCACATATCTCTTTGATAGGCCTGCTGGAAGAGCTTTCTTTAAGAAATAAGTAGCGCCTGTTATGTCATCTATAACTATGTATTTTTCCTCGAACTATCATGTGTACAATAAACTGAAAATAAATAAATAAATAAATTTGCTTTCAAATAGCGAAAACTGCATCCAAATCGGTTATTCCGTTCGTGAGCGACGATGCCACAGATAAATAAGACACAAAGCCACAGATACATATCTGTGTATCTGTGTATCTACACACGTCAAACTTATAACACCCCTCTTTTCGACGGGGGTTAAAAATAATGATTTTATTCGATATTTGACAAAGGTCTGCAATGAATTGTGAAACGATGATAAAAATAAGAGCATAAACTAAAATTAAAGGTAAACAGCGAGAGAATGAATAAAGTACAGTGATACAGTCACTGACAGTTGTTTGCAATTTTTCCTGAACTCCTTAGCTTACTTTAAACAACCCCATCAGCCGTAAACCGGTTTTATTACTACATATATTTCAACACAAGTATATCCGGTTTGAGCCGGATTATCGCGTCTTAACCCCCAGCCTGCGCTGGACAGCTTACGGGCCGTGACAAACGAGTGTCACGCGTCACGTCGCCGTGTCCTGCGGCGTGTCGGGATATTGCCGTTTCCAGCCGTAGACCGGTGGCAGCGGAGACACGATATATTGTTGAATGGTGGGCTATAAGTGACGAAATTAGCGTATAATCTCCATGTCAGGGAGGCATCTACGCTCAAGCGTTGTGCTACGCGTCAAGCGGCCACAACATTATGCTGAGGGTGTCCAGTTGCAATGAAAGCCGCGACACGGAGTTTGAACAATGCAACTGGGAATAGATAAACTGTACGGTAACGGTAGGTACATTTGTTATTGGTATATTTTTTTCTAACATAGTAACTATTTTATTTACGTTTTGTTCATAATTAGTTCTTTGTTTTTTTTTTAACTAATTATCGTGTCGTGGTTATTTTGTACCTAATTAATGTTTTCTTTCTTTCTTTCTTTCTTTCCATTACATTGGGTTTAATAATGAATACTTACCCTTACACAGCATAAAATAAAGTCGCTTTCGGCGTCCGTCTGTATGTCTGTAGGTATATCCGCTAATTCCCCTAAACCACGCAACGGATGCGGTTTTCACTATTATGTAGAGAATTTCTGAGTATAAGACATGCATATTACAATAGAGAAACGCCGAGAACCCCCGTACGAATCCGGGCCGGGTCGCTGGTATAATGGTAGGAGTTTTCGAGTTTGAATTTTTATAGGTTTTTCAATTTTGTTGTATAAATCTCTTCGGATTCTCTTCTCCGGACACTTCTGTCTATTTTAAATAAATCTTCCACTCAACATTAAGCTATGTCTTGGAAAAATCGCTCGTCTAACATTTCTCTAGAAATTCACATATCAATATATAGCACAACATTTCCAAGTAAGTTTATAAAAATAACACACATGCCCGCCACATCACTTTCAACACGAAAAGCTAATTAGGTACTTCTCACATACACATTACTGCAAATATCTCTAAAAGTACCATAGAACTGAGCAAAACGCGACGTCTTACCAAAGCCAGTCGCAGGGCAACGCCTCACTTGCGCTCATTACTAAGAAACATTTTTATTCCGAACAACATGATTAATGTTCCAAGCCGTTAATCTACTAGGTGCAAGGGCTGTTGTATTTAAGATTAATATCTTGTTGTAGTCAATTATGTTGTACACGGTTTGTCGTTTTGGCCATTTTAGTCACGCGATGTCCCTGCTTTTAGACGCCTAGGTCGCTGAAGGGGTTAAGGCATGTTAAGTAGTGTTTAGTTTAGTTAGTGTTGTAATTGTAGCGTATGGTGGGAGTAGTAATTAGTTCTTACTGAAAAGTTGACGTTTTCTGCGTATAATGGGGCTGTATTTATGAAATGCGTGCGAAATAAATGTGCTAAAATATTTGCGTTGAATGTATGTGATTGCTATGGCTATAGTTTACGTTAACGAAACTGTATTTCTTAATAACGATTCTGCTTTTGTTATTTAATAACGATTTTGGTATTAATGTTTGATTAAATTTACAGCTAAACCGTAACTACCAACAGAAACGACTCTCGCGTTTACAACGTTAGTAAGTTTTATTTCTTTTACATAGTTTTTACTCATTCCCCTAAAAAAATCTCCGCATAAAACTCAAAAGAGACAGCGCCAGTCTATCTGGCCGTCCTGTTTTCCGCGGCTTAAACCGGTTCACAGTGGCCCGTAGCAAAATAAACTGGCCTCGGCGAAACCGGATTACGCGGACGTGACGCCCGCGCGACACCGGTGCGGACGTCTCTTTGCATTCACACTGCATTATTCGCATTGTGTTTGTCTGTAGCGCCACATAAATTTGCCGGCCACTGCGGTGCTAAACGCATTTCCTCGGGTACCATATACTGCGCTGGAATCCTAAACGTATACTGCGTTTGAAAGGCACCAAAGCTTGGAAACTTTGATAGGATCAGGGACCAAAACTAAGTTGGATATGGTGATTCCGGCTATAATAATAGCCCAATAGATGGCTCTGTTTCCACGAAAAGTTTACTTGAAGGTACAGAATGGATGACGTGATGTTGAAAAAAGGATTTATATTTTCTACATACATATACCCTCACCCCCGTATCCCATTGGGGTAGGCTACATTAAATATATGCTAGGTCCATTCTGCAGCTGACTGCCCTAAGTACGAACGGTCATTTAAAACCAAGCATACTAGTCATCACATCCCACTAGATAAACCGAAGACCTTGCAAAGGTCGTAGAAAGCCCATGGATGCAAGATGCACAACGTGGATCGCTGTTACAAAAGTCCAGAGGATAGGCCTATGGTAACATTCCGCGTCTAAGATGATGTGAGTCACCACAATGGAATACGCCAAGAGGAAAAACTGCAAGAGTTGAATAGAGCCGTGTCGGCAAACCTTCAAAACTGACATTAATCATTGGAAGAAATACGGAAGCTGGTGTGATTTGCACTTTCCTTGGAGTGGCCGTGAATGTTGCTGCCAAAATCGAAACCCATTGTATAAATACAAGAGTCTATTAATACAAGTATTACAGTTATAACTACGTTCTCTATATGCATAGGATTTACAGCCTACTTTATTGAAGCTCAAAATGCAGTTTTGTTAAGCAACAGCACTATTACTTAAAAAGTCTAAAACTGTAAAGTAGAACGCCTCTTAGTTCTATATCTATTTTATGTATTGTTAATCACACGTTCTAATTAGGTAACCTTATAAGGTTATATAACTAACGAAACCTACATGGCAGACATAATTTTGATTGCGCATTATTAAAGTAACATTACCTTTGAAATTTAAGATTACCTAAGCATTTGGTAATCGAATAACGTTTTGCTCGGCGAAGCGTTTGTTTGTTTAAGTAAGTTGATATGAATTCTGCGAAAGGGCATAATTAGACGGGAGGGTGGAATTATTTACGTCTAGTAGTAGAAGCCTGACAAAAATATGGATTGGGTAATATTATTTACTCAGACTTTATCTATATGAAGAGCAAATGTTTGCATATTTGTAAGATTGTGACTTTGTTTGTTGGGGTAAATCTGCGAACCAACTGAACCTATTCTGAAAATTCTTTTACTTATACGAAGCTATATTATTCCCGAGTGACTTGGGCTACTTTTTATCCCAGAAAAACAATAGGGTTCCACGGAATAGTTGAAAGTTAACAGAGATTCGAACTGCGAGCGGGTGAAAATCGCGTGGAACTCTAGTGTAACATAAACCATAAAATACCCATGCAAAACCTCCACATATCCACTGCGACACCTACTACCCCTTCTGTCATTCCTACCCTCCATGAAATATTATAAAATATAATACCAGGGTTGTTTTGTCCATAAGGAGATTGTGTACTATGAGGATCAAACCCGACGGCCATTATGGAGGCAGCAAACGTTTGCCATTGTATGCCCGTACCACACGAAAATTAATTTATATAAGGGTTTTTGGTGAAATTCGTTGATTCTGACGCGATATTGGTCTGTTCATGGGCTGTTCAATCAATAATCTTGGCGTTAATGTCCCAGTTATGCGTGCATGAGGGCCCGGGGTCCGCCTTGACCATGATCCAGGGTTTGGCAGATAAGGTAATTACTTTATGTATATGTTTATTTATGTTTTATTTTATGTATATGCAATAAAGAATTTTTCATTCATTTATTTACGATGTTTTCCCTCACCCTAAGAGCATCGGTTAGTATTGAACTAATGTACACAACTCAGAAAAGAGTGATTGGTACATGGCCGCAGTTGGATGCGAACCCGGTAAGTCTCGCTTACGAGTCGGATACCCTAACCGCTCGGCCACCGACGCTCTCCTATTCATGGGGTTTTTATATGGGAATTTAAAAATAAAGGTTGCTACTTACTAATGTGATACTACAAATATCTAGCTACAGTTTTGATGTAGGTACATATAGACCGTTCTGAGCAAGTACCTAAATCCGTTGAAAACAGCTTCAAACTAATAGCACCCCTGTTTTGCGACTAGGGGTATAAAACCTCGTGACTCGCTCAAAAACCCCGGTTCACACACACCACCCGGTTACCCGTACCGGTTATACCCGTACCGGCTAAGCCTGACAATTAGTCGGCATGCTAAGACGCGGGTAAGAAGGGCCCGTCAATTAGGACGGGGATTACGCGCCGCGTGACAACCGCGCGGGATTACCCGGGTCAAGCGGGCCCGGGTAAACGAGACCCGGTTGAATAAGTTGCGATGGAAAAATTGCCGGTATCGGCAGGGGACCGCTAGGCGATTAGGTGTGTTACAGAGGTATTTAACGGGAGCGTCGGTGGCATATTGGTTAACGGGTTCGACTAGTAAGCGAGAGGTACAGAGTTCGATTTCCAGTGCCGCTTTGTACCAATGACCCAATTTTGAGAGGAGCACTAACCGTTCCTCTCGATGAAGGAAAACATCGTGATGAAACCAGCTCATTCAGGCGACTAAATGTAAAACCATGGTTAAAGTCAGGTTTCCTTGTTAACAGGGTCATGGAAGTCAGGCGGCAGTCGCTCCACTGTAATTACCTGATCTGCCAAATCCTGGATAATGACCTGCGACCTGAGTAGTTAAATGGTCAATATGCCGGTGTGCCACGCAAGAGGTCCCGGGTTCGATTCCCGGCCGGGCAGAAATTGAAATGATGAATTTTAATTTCTGTTACGGGTCTGGGTGTTCTATGTATAGTAAGTATGTATTTAATAGTAGTTTATGCAACTGTCATATAAAATGGGGTATTAAAACATGAGTGTCTGTTTATCATACGAGGCGTAGCCGAGTATGATAATAGTTTGACACGAGTGCTTTAATACCTAATTATATGCAGTTGCATACACTACTTTATCTACACTCATATTTTCATGTTAAAATTTCGTACCTATAAATTTTTCAACTTTGCTGGAAGTAACTGCGAGTCAGTTCTGTTGTATCTACGCGTCGAGGATATCAAGCGAAATTCACTTCACTTCTTTCACATTTATCTATTTATTTGCTTCAAACCAGAAAAAATATTCACAAACACAAATTACAACAATTAGAAAAAATATTCTGTTTAGCGGGAAAATAATTCCAAATGTACACAATCGCAACCACAGACTATGAACTGATCACAAATATAAACAGGAATTTTGAATTTGTTGAAGACATTTAGGTATTGAGCCTACATTTAGCCGTGTCCCGGCGCCCGACATAAATTTAAAAAAGAAAAGTGTTGCATAATGATTAAAAAGTTATTTTTCGATACAGCTGTAATGAAAATAGTATGGGAAATGCTGTATCGAAAAGTAATTTTTTAAATTTTTAGACTGGCGTGAAAAAAGTGTATCCTTAAACAACCGTTTTAGAATATGTAATTGGAACATTACGCTATGAGTGTAGATAAAAGTATTTAAGTAGTATATCAGTTATCTAGCACCCATAGTACAAGCTTTGCTTAGTTTGGGGCTAGATGGCGCTGTGTGAATTTGTACACGAATATTTATTTATTTATTTATTTATTTAATGGTCAAGGCGGACTCCAGGCATTCGGGCGCGAGAGCACAACCGGGAGATTGACGGCAAGATTATTAATGATACGTTTAACGGGCTTTGCCCCACCAAAGATTATCACCGCAGATCACAATGATCCCCTGATTCTCATAACACAAGTATTACTTAGGTTGAGAATCAGCGTACATAAATAATTTGTAATAATTAAAATACAGGCCATAATGTGCTTACTAATAAGTTGTATTAATAAGATATCTTTATTGTAGTGGCTTATTATTATTTTAACTCCTGTTTGGTCTGGATCTACAGCAGCGATCCAAAGAGCCAAGGACTTTTGAAACTCGCAATAAATAGGTTAAAACAAAAACTATATTAGTTCCGACTTCACTCCCCAATAAGCAAAGACTGCAAAAAAAAAACAAAAAGAGCATAGATAAATGCTAGAAACTGGGACAGCCATTATTCGTCGCTTACGGTAAGCGAAAACCCATTTAAAATTTCGTCGAATTCAGTTCCTAACGCGTGCGTGTTTTCCCCGGAAAGCAATTCCAGGCCATAAACATAATAATATTTCAAAATTCCCCAGAAGTTCGCGTTAACTTTTATACGCCCGTGATAATTCAATCTTTACGGCTAAACATAAAGGTCATAACCTAATTTACGTGCACGGATTTCGTCATATTACTGATTTTTGAGCGTTTCATTTCCTGGCTTTTATTGGTTTAGACAACACTAGTGGATACGGCGCGACTTCGTTCGCGTGGCGTCCTACTACTACACTACACTGCCATACCCCTACCCATATCCAACATTAACCTACTCTTACTCCTACCCTAACCTACAACTACCCTACAAAAACTTTACCCCTACCTACCCTTTTTTTCTATCTGTAAACCTTCCCCTTGAATCACTCTATATATTGCTGAAAACCATGGCATGAAAGGCCATCCATATTAATATGACAGGAGTGTAACATTTTGGTGCAAATGGTTGTGCTTCGGGGCAGCCACAGAACGTGCCCCTTTCATGCCACCGCTCACCTATAAGTGAGACGTGGACGCCCACCATAATATCGTCACGTTAAAAAATATAAAAGCGTCCGAAATATTGCTTAACTCACCCATACCGAGCCTGAATACATATTATTAATGCTGAGTACTTTTCTATTAGCTCCCGAAAAAGTACCATAAAAAAGAAACACATGCCAAAAGGAACGGTGAACCCGACGTAATAAATTCAACACGATTCGACAATAATGTACAGCGGGAAGTTGGTATCGTAAAAAACTTCTTACAGCCATCGTAGAGTTTTTAAATTCCGTAGCCGCTTTAAGCCTTCGCAGCAGAGGTGTGTGAGGACCGTGCAAGGCGTGTTTTACGTTCCTACATTTATTTATTCATGTTTCTGATTCGGTGTTGGAGTGGGAATTTGCCTGCGTTTGACGTGGGAGACATTCAAATTTTGCTAGGGGTTTGAGGTGGTTTTTGTTTTTTTATAAAAGTAACTGTCGCTCTACGCCCTGACTACGACCTGGGTGTGACATCTGCTATAAGCGGTTGAAAAGGAGCTGTAATAATGGAAGCAGGTGGTGAAACGGTAATCATCGAGTGAGGAAAATAAATGTCGAAAAAGCTGTTAAAGGTTATATTAGCACTGACGTCACTTTATTTAAACATGATAAATAATACTGCTTCTATAAAACTTTTTAAATATAAATCTTTAATGCATAGAGCGTATGCAGAGTCCTAGGGTAGAGGCCTATTCGCAAGGGGTATTACTTAGTTAGTTAAAGTCTGAAATGTTAATGCGTAAAATAAAATAACATCGAGCCAAAGAGTTGATATTCGAATTTTAAATGTTTGAATTTAGGATTTTGAGCAATGTTTTAGAATTTTGAACAGAGAGAGATGGTATATCAAAAGGAGGTGATATAACATCGCTACAAGGTCCTACGCGAATCTTCCAGTTCTATAAAGACATTTTCCTATTGCAGTACATCTAGGCAGATACAGACCGTGCCATGGGTGTCAATTGACTACCGAGGCTGTTCAACCAGTCTCAGGGACCAGCGGAAATCCTTGCTTGACCGACCTCGCTTGACAACTGTATGTTGAAGGAATTAATATTCTGTGGCTGAGTTTGATTAGCCTCAACGTATGAAATAGTCACCCATCAGGCATCAACCTGTTATCTTTTGTTAGGTATCGTGTGACACGCTGCCACTATAAGGCCGCATTTATCATATCTATTAACATATATTTATAATGTTTGCGTTGTTTTAAGGTAGAAAGGCTGTATTAGAATTTACAGTACTAGCAACCCGCCTCAGCTCACCCGTGGGTGCTCTCGAATTTTACCTATATATAAAAATAATTTCTCCGAATTTTAGTGAAAACCGCATAAAAATTCGTGACATGGTTTAGTAGGATTTTGCGAATTTATAGATAGACAGACGCGGTGCCTGACCTTGCCGGTATCAGGAAAGAGGCCTAGTGGGCGACCCAGGATTGACATCGCTGAGTCGTATGCGCGAGCCAACGGCTTACGACGCGATGTCGAAGACCAAGCGAAGTGGAGAAAAACGTGTAGGACCCTGGCTGAGACCGGGATAAGCGCTAGGACGATGATGACGATGATGACAGACAGACGCGAAAAGTACTTTATTTTATAGTATGTAAGGACGAAACGTAATTTCACGTCACCACTCCCAAGTACAACATTTCAGAGTACAAGTACAAAGTTCAGTACCGCGTACCTATTTATTGTTTTACAACGAACAAGCCCGTAATAAAGAGTAACTCGTTTATAATTTCTGGCTAATTGCTGATTTATGAGGCACAAAGTGGTGTTTAAATGCATGATAACGCGCCTCGCTAACTGAGATTAAGGTTATGATGCAGGATTAGTTGTTTTGTTATTGCGCTGTTTATGACTATGCGTGCCGATTTATTAGAGTTCTAGTTTGGAATGAAGTGATGGTGGAGATTGTAGCAGTGTGTTACTGAATTAAATATTTTTGTAACAGGCTTGAAATTTTGGACACGAATAAAAATCATCTCTAAAAGGGCATATCTACAACTAGATCATAATAATCGGTTTAGAAGTACTTGAACAAGCTGTCGCAATATAAAATATGACTAAACCAGAAAACGACGTCATTCGAAATTTATCTATTAAGGAGATGACTAACCCAGAAAATGACCTGCATCGCCAGAAGGTCAACTAGTACCTTTTAAAAGTATTTGGCGAAGTCTCTGCGTCATTTACTGCACTGTTAGCGGCCCATTTTATTTCCTTTATTCCTGCAATTACAGGCATAAGGTATCTTAGTCCTTACAGTGACAACGCACCTTTGGTTCTGCATTTTTGTTGCCTGCAACCTAAATCAACCAAATTGCATGCGAGGATTACCTCTTATCCCGCATACAAAACATATATGTATGTTATAAATTGACGAAATATCTCCAAGACCATTACCTTTATTTGTCATTGTTGGGGGACCAAACGTTTGAAACGTTGTTCATTGACGATTAATCCTTGGGCAGTGGGTCCTCATTGTCAGGGCCCATTGTGGCCCCGCCATTGTTCGCCGCGGGTGGGCCTCCAGATAACACACCATTGTTTGCTTGGATGCAACGTTAATTATATTAGTTTAGTTTGTAATAGCTCACTTTTTGGTACTCCCCTTGAGTCTTGTGGCTGGATGGAGAGCGACAGGCTTGTAACCGACACTATTTATATTCGAATGTTCTTATCCCAGGGGACTCTCTACCTATGTATCTATATTTGATGAGTACAGATTTTTGGTAGTAAAATTCTCGAATGGCGACCACGTAATAGAAGATGCAGCGTGGGTAGGGACTTTCACAAGGTGAACCAATGACCTGGTAATTGTCGTAGATACCAGCGGAATGCGGATGACACCTATGTCATTTGCACCTGTATCTGCTATGACCTGACCTGTCCTAACAGGTCGTGTCTTTGTGGAGATCTCTCGGGGGCTATGTCCAGCAGTGGGCGTCTCCCGTCCATTATGATAACAGATTTTAAGGTCGTGTCACATGCTTTTATCACCTATCAATTGAAATCGCTTTGACGGTAAATGCGCACAATTTAAGCAATATCAAGGATATAAGAGAAATCCTAAATGAAAGCCAGGTGACGGATAAGGTTTTATGTTCTCTTATCAATACTCGTAAAAAACCTCAACTGCATACGTAGTTCATTTACTTTTATATAGAAAATCAAGTATTGAGTTAGAAACACTCAATACTGGCTTTTCTATAATTAGCGCATCGTACTCATTAACCTCGGCCAAAGTCTCAAACAAAACACCCAACTTTATTATTGCATTTAATCGAATGTCTACCCGCAATATTATTTACGATACCCCGAAAACGCCCGAAGAATGCCGAGCCCAGCCGACGTGGAGGGCCCTCGGCGCTGGCGGGTACTCCAAACATCATAACAGCAAATTGACGGCAACCACTACGCGTAAATTATTATATTCCAATAGCTATGCCGGTCTCCACGCGGTTGTTTGTACGCCACGACTACGATCAGATGTTACCCGTAATATTCGTTGCTCTATTGTTAATGTGACTGTATGTATATTATCTCAATAAAAAAATGAATACATCTTCTCTATAATGTATTTTTGCCGATGATTCATAGCCTGAGTTGCGATGTTGCGGGGGTAGGACGGTGTTAACTTAGAGTTGGTACATGTTGGTACAAGCTGCATAAGGCGGTAACTTCTTAGTTCTTCCGTACAGACAAAATGCAAGTCCTTCTGCTCCTTTCCATAATTTATTTATTATTATAGTCTGTTGCACACATCAAAAACATTTATCCGTTCCGTTCAGGTGCAACACCAGCTAGAAATGCTTATGCAAGGGTGAATGTAGGTCATATCAGCAAGAACCAGGTTGTATTTTGTGCAACCAAGCCCAGTGGATGTTACGGGTCTCACCCAAAGAGCTGGTTTGCTCCGGATACAGCATTAAAAGTGGGAGTTGTTGATTTTAGGCGATACCAGACCTCGTCCTCCACTGATTTGCGCTACCTCCAGCCCGAGATCCCAGTGCGTAGGTAGATGCGAAGGGGAATGTAGGGCTGTCGCAGTCAGGATGGGAGCGAAAGGATTTGGAGCCGACAAGAATACCAGCATCAAGTCAGTTTGCACATATCAAAAACTTTTTGTGTAAAAATTCGCCAAGTCTCGTGACTCCCCCGAAAAAACTTATGAGATCTGACCTGGAGTCTGACCGTTCTTTTTTAAAATAAATACTCTGAAAATTGCACCGTTGTTCTCTTTTAAACATACTGAGTAAATAATAATACATAAACTTATGATCAATATATTTTCTACATCTTTGTTGTCTAGAATTTTACTTGATCTCATTTACAAAGATATTTTTCAGACTTGGCAAGCAAGAAATGTATATTCTTGAAGTATGGCTAATAATTTTTGCAAAGACCACCATGCGTCCGTACGTCGTTTGGTCGTTCGTCGCCGTCGTGTCGTGGCCGAGTCGTCACTTATAAAACGGCTCAATGAACTGCTAATTTTGCAGATAATTTGATTACATCACTACTCTCATTGAAGCGTGGATTGTAATTAGGATGTAGTTTAATTACACATGGTTCGATGCTGTTGTAAAAATTAATTATTGAGGTGTAATTATATATTTTAATAATTAACGTGAACGCTTAATAACCCTTCCCGTCTCTCTACTATAGGCTTGTTTGGATGCAAGAGAGTCTCCAATTTTGCAGTAGTCATGGTCATATTGGCGTTAACGTCCCGGTTATGCTCTCGTGCACTAGGGCCCGCGGTCCGCCTTGACCATGATCCTGGATTTGGCAGATTAGGTAATCAGACAATTTGCAATAACTATAAGTTGTTTGTAAGGCTGTTCTTATTTTAATACTTAACTACATAGCGTCAGGCCTTTTCCATGTAGAGGTAGGGAATAAGCACATTGTTCCACTTTATATTTTAAATTGTAAATAAATAAGGTAGCAACATGCAATCTACTTTAAATGTATTTAACTAGCATTTTTGCAAAACTCACGTGCAAATTATAACCGTCTACGTTAGTTAATTAATTTATACTTTAAAATTTAAAACAATATAACCAGAATTTCTAAACGAAACAAAATCAGAATTACGTGAGCACCCACCAAACATTATCCCATGGGGAATATATCCAAAAACACGGTTAAGCACTTTGGCACCTCCGCTTCTCATTTTGAACGCGCATTGTGCCTGTTTATAATCCCGCCTACCGATGCCCATAAAACATTTTACACGGGATAAGTTAATTAGGACCAGGTTGAAATATGGCCCAGCCGGATAAACCGAGATGGTGCCCGGATTTCGGTTTGCACTTGAGCTACGGCGTAGGGTAGTCGTAGAGGGTGCTACGATCCGTAGAGCTTTCTACGGATTGTGGAGACTGCTATTATTTGTATAGCAACATTTGTAAGGCATTTTGATTGATTTTTTTAATCATCTTGATATTGTTATGTGATGTTGAATAAGTTAATTAAGTATTTATAGCATTGTATTTTAGTGATATAGGTTTATTAGTATTGCTGAAATATGCCACAGCCGTTTTCTGTCGGACGTCCGTCCGACAAGGTGTGTAGGTAAGTCTTTACCTACCTACTCCAAAAAAAGTATTCTAGAGTATATTTTGTTTGCTAGGTATTTAGAATGCCTGAAAGAAATCGCTCTAAGCGATAAGGCCGCCGGTTGTTTTTCCTTTTTCCTTTGTTTTTGCTAGGTATTATTAGTGTAAAAGCAATAAAGAATATTTATTCAATTATTTATTCCGACTTCTATTCAAACAGAAATTGAGGTTTATGTAAGTACGTCATCTGTATGAGCAATTCAAATTAAAACTTTCAAGTTGAAGCGAAGCGAAGGTAAATCCCAAATATGACTTTAATCTAGCATCAGATTATAATTTCGGCAGCTTCAGTTGTCTAGACTTCGACGTCAGTAAATCGCGTCGCTTAATTTCAAATTACATTATTCCTCTCAGACTGAAATTCAGCCCTGAGAAGCTTAAAACTTATAAATAGATTAACGTTTTGTAATTGGGTTTCAGGCTGACCATGAAACATTTTACGGTCGCTAACTTAATTAAGCTCCCGAGAGCTTTTATATGACCCCGTACCGCTGTGTAAAAATATTACTATATTACATTAATACGAATGATTATAAGGTATAATAACGTTTAAAATAACTCCAGAGTCATAATTTTTAAGTTTTGTATTTATCAGGTATTTTTAAAAAGAACTAAAAAAATTATTCAGAAATACAAAAGTTTCATTTGTCTTGTTTTAACATACAAGGCGCGGCAGCTATTTTTTGTGGGTTGCCTGATGGATAGTGATCACTGTTTCCCAACCCGGGGAGTGGCGATTAAGGCTCGTTTCTGCAAGAGGCCTAGTTTGGAACCATTGCTACAGGAAGCTTGTTCGAAGTTGATCCTACGATGCAGGGAGTGTTGTGAAAATCATAATTATGGCTCTCGACGACCATTCGATTTTTCAAATTTACTTAGAATTATCAATTTGTTTTAAAAAATATGGTAGTATAATCGTACATTGAACAGCTGATGATGTCGAATATAATGGCAGAATTAATTTAAAATATTTTAAACAAGTTTGTTTCCTTGAACTATTATAAGAGGCCTGAAAGGACCGAGTTGTTTCTCTATCACACAACGACAACAATTTTTTTTATAATTACTGAATCGCAGACCAGCTACTGCGTCACCTGATGGCGAGTGATCACCGGCGCCATTAAGAACTAAAAACGATTACAAAATATAATCCCGATTTTTTTTTAATTCAATTCCTTCCATGCAACAACTCGATCCCCCACCCTTCGTGCTCACTGACCGAAAGGTCCCCGCCGTAGAATGGGTGTATCACGAAGGTCTCGTTTCCGATGTGTATCACGCCAGACACGCCGTTGCAGGTGTGGAAGGCGGCGCTGGCGCCCGGGTAGTCCTTCACCGTGCCGTGGTAGTAGCAGTGCTCGATCTCCTGTTGAAGAATGGGCGCGTTAGGGTGTGAAGTAAGAAGCTCCTGTTGGGTAATGAGTGCGTTGAAGTCAGAACAGGCAAGTAGTACGGGGTTTCGGTTTACGTATTTAAGAGAGGTAGGAAATAGCGGGACATAGCGCGTTAGAGTCAGAAGTAACAGACAAGTGGTAACATAGAGCTCAACTTGCACAACTTTAATTGTAACAAAATACCAAAAACGCGCAATTGCCATTGAACTGCGACTGCGGTCCAATTACAATTCAATCGAGCCATTAGTAACAAGTAGCAGAATACCAAAAACGTGTCTAACTACAATTGAGCTGCCATTAGTAATAAATCTAACATTTCGATCTAAAGATGAGATATTGGTACATTAGCGGTCTCGAGGCCCTGGTGATTTCACCATATCTAACGGTCAAACGCCTATTCAGTTTAAATAAAAAAGTATAAACATAAATTAGTTTAGCGTTTAATTCTCTCTTTTAGAGATTTGTGAAGGAAGCCGGTAAGATTGAAAAATTGTACTTAGTTGGAGAAAGACAGTGACAGCAAGTATCAATGATTCAACCAGGAAACAATTTGGTCTTCAGTACGTAGAGAGTAAATAGAGACCCGTAAAACCGAAGTTATTAACTGTGACAGTGTATTTTATTGTTCCTGCCCATTCCCATAAGTAATAATGTCGAACTACGCCCATTACACTAGAAAAACTCCCAAGGGAGAGCCAAAAACCCGTATCCTTGAAAAAGCGACTAGTCACTTCGCAACCGCTGGTATTGGGATACTAAAAAAAATGGGGGAATTCAATAAAATATATGGAGAGGCACAATTTTGCGCTACGCAAGACCTCCCTAATTTGTCATTCACAAGTATCGTCTTTTCACCGCGCTGAGGCGGCGTGGTGGGGCCACTAAGATGGCGAATGAGAAAAAATGGCTAGAACGATATTATTCATATTGCGTCGTCGAGATATTTTGGGGCCACATGTCGTTTGTAACTCGTAATAACATGCAAGGTTGATGGTATCATTCAAAATTACATCATTCTGAAAAGAATTCATTCGACTAAGAAAATTGCGCGGCTTAACCTAGACCCAAGGTAGGTCATATGGAACATTTTGGCGAGTTAGATCATTTACTTGAATAGTCAATTTAGATAAATGTCATGTTCGTTATAAGTCATTTTCTAGGTTAGTCACCTTCTCAGTAGGTCAATTTTAGGTCATCTTTTTACATAGCGACAGCTTTTTCGGAACTTATTAAACTATTACGCCCGAATACTTGAATATCTCATAAGGGCTCATTATATATTTTTAATTGACAATATGATATTTAAGGAGCCCTTGAAGTATTCCAATACTCGGGCGTTAGTCTAGTAATTGCGATTTCTGAGTAGCTTCTACTTGAATAGGATACTCAACTCAATATAAATATAAAAAAGACTGGAAAGTTAGCTACCATAAAAATAAAAATAATCATCATCTTGGCGTTAATGTCCCGGTTGTGCTCTCGAGAACGAGGGCCCGGTATCCGCCTTGACCATGATCAGGATTTGGCAGGTCAGGTAATTACAGTGGAGCGACTGCCATCTGACCTGCATGCCCCTGCTACCAGGGAACCTGACCAGATTGGATCATGGTTACACATCCAGTCGCCTGAATGTGCAGGTTTCATCACGATGTTTTCCCTCACCGTAAGAGCATCGGTTAGTATTCAACTAATGTACATAACTCAAAAAACAGTAATTGGTACCCAGTATTAACCCAGGACCTCTGGCGTACGAGTCGGATACTGTAACCGCTCGGCCACCGACGCTCGTTACCATCATGACAATTATTTTTTGCTCTGTGATAATCATCGTGGCATCAATATTGGTCCTCTCGCGCGCGAGGGCCCGGGGTCCGCCATACTATGCTCCAGGATCATATAATAATGTTAGAGCGACTGATCGCTGCTGACCTCCTGATTAGATTGAATCATGGTTACACATTCAGTCGCCAGATTGTTCAGATGATTTTCACAATTCCCAGATTCATCACGTTGTTTTACCTCATCGGAGCATCGGCTAATGGATATAACGGCTTACGACAGTACATTTACTGCTTGTGCATGAAGTATAAATAAATAAAAAACTCAGAAAAGAGTAAATGTACACAGCGGCACTGGGATTCGAACCCAGTGCCTCGGGGTACGACCCGGCGCGACTTCGTTCGTGCACATCTATTTTACCCCTACCTACCCTTTGTTTTTGCTTATAAACCTTCATCTTAAATCACTATATATTGTTAAAAACCGCATTAAAATCCATTGTTTAAAAGATCCTAGCGTACATAGATACATACATAGACACATAGACGGCGTTAAGCGACTTCGTCTTATCTTATGCACAGATTGAAATCGCTAGAAACAGGCAATACAAGTATCTAACACACCAAATCCAGCCTAAACCGTATTACGTCACACAAAACCCCCCATCAAAGCCCTGGCTGTACACCACGTAATTACAAGCTCGATTTTCCGGCGTGCCAAGCGTGTGATAGTTTGTATTAATTAACATTGACGCGAGAACAATCGGCGGTGTCTCGTGTGAGACACGCATTGTTCTAGCGTCCGCGGTGAGCGCCAGCGGGTGTACGGCGCGCCGTGCGGCTAATTCGACGTCGCGTATTAGGCGCTGTCCTGGTTGGCAGCGGCGGTACGACTATGGTCGTGCGACTTGCGGTTTTGAGGTCTCCTACGGCATGCCGTGCGGCAAATTCGACGTCACGTATTAGGCGCTGTCCTAATTCGCAGCGGTCGTGTGACCCGCGGTTTTAAGGTCTTTTATTGGTAGTGCGACGAACGTCGTACAACCATGATCGCACGATCGCTGCTAATTGGAACAGCGCCTTACACTCAACCCCTACGCAATAATTAAAACGACACAAAAAGTCTGATAATCCCTGACCAAGTTTATATATAGGCAAACATTTTCAATCTATTTGATAAAACAACGGTAAGAACCGACGGATATGAAACTGGCTATCAAATAGAGAAAATCGCATCCAAATCACTCCATCCATTCGGGGTTTACGATACTACAGACAGACACACTGGTATACAGAGCCACAGATACGCAGACACACACGTCTCACTCATAAACTCTTTATTGCAATATTATTAAATACAGGGATAAAAGACAGTATTTACAGTATTATTTTACAAATGGACCAGTTATTAGCCGGCCTTGGTGTGAGGCAGCCCTTATAATCGGTTTCTAATTATAACAGCCATTATTATTACGACATTACTAACCCAAATGTGCTAGTTCACGTGGGATTAATTTGATACTTTGTGGGCTATCATAGCGCCATCATCATCAATTTTAGATCAGTATTTGTTCTTTTAGTACGCGTCGTACATCATTAGACGCGTCACGAATCATTCGGCCCGCACAGCCAGACCCGTATACACGTGTACGCGTCACTCGCGTCTCATGACATCTGATGCCATAAGTTCAGTGTGGCTCTAATGTAACGTCACATCACATCACTCTAATATGGGGGCCTTTACACTTACACCTCAAGTATCAGAAATGCAGAAACGGCAATGTCGCATGTTTTTGTAATGAATTTTTGTTTTTCTCTTTTTTTATTGTCTTGTATGTTTTGTGCCTTGGACCTGCCAAATCCTGGATCATGGTCAAAGGCGGACCCCGGGCTTTTGTTCTCGAGAGCACAACCGGGACATTAACGCCAAGATTTTTTTTTTTTATTATGTTTTGTGCCTTGGAAGTAAGTGCAATAAACATATTTTTACTTTACTTTTTTACTTTTAAACGAAGCAACGATATCACTAAACTACTTTCTTGGTAGGTAAATCTATATGTTCTAAGTTAGAAGATTGTTGTTCCACGAGCTACGGTCCCTTCACAGCTGTTCAACGTTTCCCTGGATAAACTAATATTGTATTGGCATCTGCAAGTAATTTCCTGCGGCGTGCCCCGGCGCATCCCGGCGTGATCATTGTATTACGTCACTCCGTGTTTCCTATCGTATATCTGTCTTACCTTTCTATATCTATCCCTGTACGACATTTGACAGTAATTTCAGTTGAGTATCTATTCTAGAGCGTCAGTGTTCTAATGGCTACAGGTTGTCCGTACACCGAGGTACCAGTTTCGAACCTAGTGCCGCCAAGTACCAATGACTCCTTTTTCTGAGTTATGTACATCAGTTGAACACTAAATGCGCTTACGGCGAGGGAAAACATCGTGATGAAACCTGCACATTCAGACGGCTAAATGTGTAACCATAATGCTGTTAACAGGGTCACGGAGTCAGATGGTGCTCGCTCTACTGTAATTACCTGTTATACTAAATCCTGGATCATAGGCAGGCAGACCTCATTTCTATGCACGCGAGAACACAACCGGGACATTACAGCCGAGTTTATTATTTTATTTTTTAATACAGTGACATTACATTATATTTAATACAACTTCGCAACAACAGACACCTAACCCGACATGACATTATCGCGTACAGCAAAAGCCTGGTGTTACGAATGTAAATGGGCGGCCATGATCACTTACCATCAGGCGACCTGCTTGCTCATTTGGGTAGATTTTCGTGTTTGGCTGCAGCCATTCATAGCATTATATTGAGGCTGGTCCGAGGACGCATTGCCCTGCTTCCATATTATATACTTACTCTGTTAGTTTCAAAGTTTTTTGAATGTGTTATTTGACCAAATAAAGATACATCTATGTATATGTACTACGTTACCTGTCTGACCACTTGGCGAGTAATTCACGCACTCACTGTAGGGCTTAGCTGAAAATCAGCGTTGTGGTCTCACTGCCTCCAGCATATGCTAAGCTGACATCTAGTTTGGCATCACACTACAATCTTTAACCTAATTAATGTTAGTAAGAAATATTTTGTTTATTTATATTGTAGAAATTGCCAAATAAATATTATGTCTATGTAGAAAAAGAACTAATGTGGCACTCGCAAACCTCGTGGCCTAGCCTAAAAGCCTTATAGCAATTAAGCGTACTTTTTTGCGGCGACCGCTCGGACCTGTCCACTTCCATATAAACCGGATGAATGGGCCGAAAATATTTTATTTATTTACAAAGAATTCGTCAGTAATGAGAGTGATACGGGGCAGGGATCGCTTTGGGCGCGTGTTCTCTCGAGGTTTTATTCGAGGAAAATGTAATTAAGATCAAGGGATGTAGCGGGTACGTTTACCGGGATGAGGTGTGTGGACAGAGGGAGTCCGGGTACAGTCAACTCGGACCCCCTAGAAAACATTAAATAAATAAATATGCTTGGACAATTTGCAGGGCGACGTAAAGGGCGAAGTAAAGCTTGTGTTATGGGTGCCAGAAAACTGATAAACTACTTATATATTTTTTAAATACATACTTATTATAGCATACAACACCCAGACCCGTAACAGTATCATTTCAATTTCTGCGCGACCGGGAATCAAATCCGGGACCTCTGCATGGCAGAGAGGCATGGTCATTAACTGAACCACTCAGGTCGTCAAGTGTATGATGTGCCGTTCACTCTGCAGGTGTCTGTACCTTGGATTGTCTTTGTCTCCATAGCGTGGAGTTATTTGTTGGTGCGTTAATTTGACGGTGATATTAGATTTCCAATTTCAAGTCATTGTAGTATGCCCCGGTGTGTTCAATATGTCACTCCATGTTTCCCATAGCGTTTCCCTTTTACCTTCCGATCTCTATCCCTGTTCTACCTTAGATGTGATTATTGAGTTGAGTATCTGATCTGATCAGGGTCATGGCGTTCAGATGACAGTCGCTCTGCTGTAATTACCTGATTTGCAAATCCTGGATCCTGGTCAAGGCGGCCCTGGGGCTCCCGCGCTCGAGAGCACAACAAAGATATGGACGCTATGATGATTTTTATTTATTTATTTTATTCGATAAACAATTACGTTAATTTACGGGCTTGGTATTCAGTTTATCTGTCATACCTAAGGGTGGTGTCAAACAAACAAAATTTTTATTTATTTATTTATTTTCCAATATCTAGAGATTTCTGAGTATTTTTACCGATGTGATGACTCTGTGGCTTGAAAGGTTCGCGTGGTATCACCACTTTATCTAGATATTTCTACCGCTAAGCACAACATACGTTCATTGAATTTTCAGGATACATAAGAGCCTATTTGTACTGAAAACTACAAAATTTAGTAAAATCTGTTTAGTACATATTTTTGGTGTTCAAACAACCAACCTTTGAATTTTATTCATTCATTAACCTTTAACATTCATTGTAGATGATGTGACAGCGTCATCATTAGGGGTTTGTGTGCAGCACTTTCTCTGATGACTGTAGAGCCCAACATGGGAAAGACAGATTCAGTTACACAGAGGCCTAACCACAGACCAAAAAAAAATTGCCTGTCATGAGGGTAGCTAACTTTCCAATCTTCTTTTTTTCCAATTTCTCAATTCGCCCTTAATGGTAAGGGATTGTCAGCACTATACTAGATAATATAATGAAGTTTATAATAGCACTCATGCCCGATTTACCAACAAGAAGCTCACCACTCCAAATTCCAACCTATACATCGTGCACAATTCATTTTGGAGCTAGATAAACGGTACGCAACAACCCAGAAGGGTGACCCGGCGCATCCTGATCATTTATTTCGTCGGCGTACCAAGTTCCGATCCATCGGAGCCAGAGCAATTCCTATTAATATCAATGGCACACCTTGATTGGCAACAAACATTGGGCGTAATGAAAAACGTGACGTTTCGACGTGGCCCGCCGTGGCCGAAGTTGTGGCGGAGTTGGGCTAGCTTGTTGCTAGGGGCCACTGTTTTGGTTCCACGCAAAAGCGTGCTTAACGTTAGTGGATGCGTGAAAGGTATCGTCTATCGACACTACATATTATAAATATAATTCAAATTCATTCAAATTCAAATTCATTTCAATTGCACGTATTACACCCCGACATTATGGTCTCTTCACAAAATGTGAGGTTGGCTGGAAGATATCTTTTTTAGTGATAAGCTCGCCTTTATACTTTGTATTGTAACTATGTTTTTAATATGTTTTGTGCAATAAAGAGTTTAATAATATTATAAAAGAAAGACCCACGCCGCGGCCTTCTGTATTTTTTTTTTAATTTGTACTAGCCAACGTGCTCAGCTCAGCAACTAGCATAAATGTGCTCGCGCGCGCGATTGGCGAGAAAAGGCGCGACATTAAACTACCCAATGGATTTTAATGCGGTTTTTAAAATAGATAGATTTATTAGCAAAAAAAAAGGATAAGTAGAGGTAAAGTAGGTGTACGCGAACGAAGTCGCGCCGTGTCCATTAGTTACTTGCAAATTATAAAAATTCTAACGATGCGAATCTACCTATCACGTAATTCATCGATATTCCGTTCGACGCAAACTCATGAGCCTCTCAATAATAAATAGAAAACTGGCAATACGGCAATAATGTACGCTCACTAGTGCCCTCTGGAGAAATATTCATTCGCGCGAAAACCGATTGAGGGTACTCGCATAACGCGGAATGTTGCCCGCATCGGAAATAGGAAACCTACTTGGATCGGTGTTGCCAGCACGCAAATAAGAATAAATACGCGGATTGCTCAAACGGAGTTTACGTCTCAATGGGTATCACACATTGCCTATTTCTAGTCCCAGACACAGGAAGGGGTGTGATGTGTATACGTATCTGTGTGTTTGTGTATATGTTGTATGGCTGTGCGCTTCCAAACGGGGAGGGAGTATTTTGATGTTTTGTATTGAAAGAGCTTAATTTAATTGGTTGTTTGTTTTATTTCCTTATAATCGGTTTTGTAGTTTGAAAATACCAGACCGGGGAATAGACCTGGCGCCCTATTTTCCTGGGCTGGATGGGTGGGTGGGCTACCTATCTCTTATAGTGTTGGTAAGTTGTGACGAATGTAAGAGAATCATGCATGCGAATCCAATTCTAACGGTTCAAAAATACGGCTCTTAAACAGCAATATGTTTTATTGTTTATTAATAAGCACTAAACACATTAAAATGACTTACTAACATCGACGTCGAAGACACAGGTAAATTGCTTACCTAGTTTAGGCATCTAGTTAATGATAAATAAATATGTAACTACTTAATTTACTTACTTTAAATTACTTGAAATTGTTCTATTCATATTTTACCTTTAAATTTGACTACAGTACGGTGCAATAGACTTAAGTTTCTTGAATAAATTATGTAGTAGACACTGGTAGGACACCAACCATTAACGGATCTATGTCTTGTAATACAGTTACAGAGCCTTTGTAATGTCTCTCCAAGGAGTTAATTGAAAGTCGCTTCGGAAATTTTCTGAGAAAAACATTTTTCCCGCGCAAATTTTAACGGCCTCACATAATGAGTGGCTGGAAAACGGCCAAGTGATTAAAAGACATTTATGTTTCTTTTTTTCGCCGTTCAAAATGAGTTTTTATCCATGTTTTTCGTGTCGATACTTACAGATTTTGATTGACTAAGCTTGGAGATGAAATTCAAGATCAAGGTGTAAAAAAATTGCCACTATAAAAAATAAACCCTAGGGTTGGATTGTAAAACAGTGCTTTTTTTATATTCATACGATTAAACGTCCGATGAATAAGTGTTGAACCTGCTGCGTTGAAAAGCTGCGAGAAAGCTCCAGAGAGTACAAATGTGAGTACAGAATGTACCGTAAATAATGTGTAGGGAGTCAAAAAGTGCGTAGGTACGTAGCAACTAGCAAGAGCCTAGGCGTATCTCCCGATGGTTTTGCAAATAACCCGCGGAATTGGGTTGCAATTGTAAAATCGTAGAGACCCCTTTATTTAAATAAATAAAATAAATAATCGTGGACAAATTCACACAGCGCCATCTAGCCCCAAACTAAGCAAAGCTTGTGCTATGGGTGCTAGCTAACTGATATACTACCTATATACTTTTAAATACATACTTATTATACATAGAACACCCAGACCCGTAACAGAAATTAAAATTCATCATTGAAATTTCTGCCCGGCCGGGAATCGAACCCGGGACTTCTTGCGTGTCTGACTGACATGTTGACCACTGAACTCAGGTCGTCGTCAGGTATTTCTACAAAGCCATCTCGAAAAAATACTTTCGGCCATCTCTCTCCCAAGGTGAGTCTTCCCCCTTCTTTTCCCGACGAATATACATCGTTGTAGGTACAATTCTCGTAATATTACCTGTGAGCTATCCCCATCGAAAGCAAAGCAAATGAATGATACCTGAAAAAACATCAGAGCCGCCACAGTGTATCAAGTGCGACCTGAAAAGGGCATCGTCCATCGTCACAAGAGATTTTTAATTAATACCACATCAAAGAAACACCGACAATGGCCCTTGCGGTGCCCCCACCTGCCTCTTAGCCTGTAATTTCTACGAGAGAAAGAAAATTGCGATACAAAAGATCGTGTAGAGGCTTTGTGGATGTGTGACCTTGTGTACTGTAGCGAGTTTGTGCCTCGGAAGAAACAGGCATTGCCACCGCGTTGTGTATTTCTGGCACCAAACAGTTGCGTTGTTGGTTCGGGATTGACAGTAAGTTTGCATTTTTATTGCCTTGGGAGGCACACGGACGGATAACCACCTGATGGAAAGTGGCTACCGTCGTCTAGGATATCTACAATAATAATCATCTTGGCATTCATGTCCCGGTTGTGCTCTCGAGAACGAGGGCCCGGGGTCCGCCTTGACCATGATCCAGGATTTGGCAGGTCAGGTTATTACAGTGGATCGACTGCCATCTGACCTCCATGACCCTGCTACCAGGGGAACCTGACCAGATTAGATCAAGGTTACACATCCAGTCGCCTGAATGTGCAGGTTTCATCACGATGTTTTCCCTCACCGTAAGAGCATCGGTTAGTATTCAACTAATGTACATAACTCAGAAAACAGTTATTGGTACATGGCCGGAGCGGGATTCGAACCCGGGACCTCTGGCTTACAAGGCTGATCTGTAACCGCTCGGCCACCGACACTCACTCTAGGATATCTACAATAATATAAATAAATATATAATAAAAATATGTTTGGACAAATTCACACAGCGCCATCTAGCCCCAAAGTAAGCAAAGCATGTGTTGTGGGTGTTAGATAACTGATAAACTACTTTTATACTTTTTTTTTAAATACATACTTATCATACATACTACACCCAGACCTGTAACAGTAGACATGCTTTTGAAGAACCCCATGTTAGAGTGCAAAGGAAAGACTTCGGGAGAGTTGCACAGCGGAACAAAGCTCGCGATGCCCATACGTTAGTTGGATGCCAGGCATGAGGTATATCAGTCAATAAAGAGGTTTAAATTTTTTTTACTATTTACTAGGCAGACATTTCACCTGATGGGACGCGAGGATGCGGCCGCAGATGGAACATGCCTTATAACAGACTATTCACTCTGAACTTGAAGGGGTCTAGATTGTGCTATACGGGAAACATAATATCAGAGTTCCATTCCTTAGCCGTGTGGCAGAGTAGAATAGCACCAACCCCTTACATTCATGGGTGTCGTACAAGGTGACTAATGTTTTCGAGGCAAAAGATCAAGAGTCTCCGTAGTCTGGAAAATGGGCAGCAGCATTTTCCATTATTATATTTAAACACTGCGATCTCCAACCCGCCTACCAAGCGTGGAGATTATGGCAAAGGGGAGGTCCCTTTCGTTTGAAAGGCCCTAAGTCCTGCAGTGGACTGTTACGGGCTGTGATGATGATGATTCCTTAGTCGCATACACCTCACCTATAATTATATTTTTATCTAAGCACGGCTACATCGTCTTCCGCCGCCGCGCCGTTTGTTTCAGAAAGATAAAAATATACATTAACATTTCTCGAGGTCACAGGAAAAGAGGGCTCCCCGAATATCATGAAAAAACGTGCTCAATATTTTCATAATTTATTTTTCTAGTCGCACGCCGCCACCGCCCTCGAAATTAAACAAGGTGGCGGGAAAATTGAATCCAATTTAAACTTACTTCAATCCAATCTGAATTTCCTCGCAACCGAACCCCTCCGCCCGCTCCCCCGCGTTCGCCCGCGCTTTTATTGAGGACCTAACACGTGACGTCACAGATTCGCGGGAACGTTTCAGGACACAGTAGCACAAGATTCTAATTTTAAACCGTTTTGCGCGGTTTTCGCCGATGCAGTTGAATGGTTTTGATGTTAAATAAATGCACATACATATGGACATGGAAAAAATACGGGCGGATACTCTCAAAAACCATTAGTGAAGCTTAAATGGCCGCCCATTTTTGTGTGTGCGTGCTTTGACATTATCACTGGCGTGACAACGCGGTACAAAATACGTAAAATACATAACTCAGAAAAGAGTCATTTTTACATGGCCGCAGAGGGTTCAGAACCCGGTTTCACTCGCTTACGCATCGGATATCGTAACCGCTCGGCCACCGACGCACCTTTATTAACAGCACCTGTGGTTGCTCTTCATGGCAACAGAATACAGGTTTAAATGTCAGTAGAGACATGTATTTTTAGAGTCCTTTGATCGCGGGTGTTTGATCTTGTTCATGTAACATGTCAAGTAAGATAGATAGATAAACATTTAAGCAAGTTTAGATAATATTAATTTGAAAACTGTCAGACGCAATCCGTGGTATTGATTGAACGTGACATACTCGTACACAAAGTTAATTTTCCTAAGAGTCTGTTGGAAGGATATTACATCTATGTGCTTATTATATATTGCTCTCGGCCCCCCTCCACCAACAGTCTCCTTAATGTGTTCAAGGACCGGTGGGATTCCCTTTTAAATTAAATAAATAATCATTTATTTCAAGTTTCTGAAGACTCATACTATTTGTTAGTAGGTAGATAGAATAACTTAATCTAATGCTAGTATTAAAGTAATATCTTAACTGTTGTGACGTGCAAGTCACAGCAGTGCCTTATCCCAGCCAGGCAGTCTAGCCTGCCGGCAATCATCGCCAGGACGGTGTTGGAGCTGGCCCGCACCCTGCGCACCAGAGACGCGCACCGCTTGAGCATTGTGGCAAAGAAGCAGTCGGTGCGCGCCTCAGCGAACATGCCACTGCTCACTGCTGCGTCACTGGGTGAACCTCCACACCGAACACTAGTTTCGAAGACCAACGTGTTATATAATAACTACTAACACTAGTATGTAAGAGACATTGTTACTAACGCTTTGGATCTATCTAACTGAAATAAAATGTTTCAATTTCAATTTTCCTATCGCTTATCCGAAATTGTGAATTGATCTAGGCACATCAAAGAGTGTTCCTAGGAGTCAATACTGAAATTATTTTCTTATACTAGGCGTGTCCAGAAAGTAAGTGTGGTCAGGGTCGTTACGGGCAGTAGGTTTTTTGCTATGTTGGTCACACTGATGTGTAGCTCTGCGAACGAAATTGGACATAGAGGCATAGAAGGAGCCTACTCATAGCTGAAGACACAATCTATATTTTGTTTCTTTTTTAATGGTGCATATAAGGTGTCCAAACGGAGGGCTATAAGTAGTCAAATACCCCTTCATAACTACTGCTATTGTCAAATTTGGTGGCCTTGGTCATCTTAATGTAGAAATTGAGTTTTTATATAGAGTTCTGACGGATTGGCAGTGTACATTTTTATAGGTCGAGGCTACACCTATGGTCTATGTGCAATATTTTTGAGCTCTGCCATTTTAGGGCCACTTTTAATGCTAACAACAACGCGTCAATATGACTAAAACTGTGGTTACAGCAACGAGACCCGTGAATCTTGTCGATGGAATTTGCCGCTGACGAAATTCGCAGAGAAATTCGATATTTTTTGGAGGAGTCGAGCGGTATGAACTTCAAGGTGATGTATTTCATCACTGTTTTGTTAAAGGGCGTGAGACTTGGGATTGCCACTTTATCACTGAAACAAAAAAAAACCCTCCCACACACTCACACTCACACCTCCTCAACTATACAAAAATTCAAACCCCGATTTCGTGCAAAACTGATCTTGTTTTGGGATCAGAAAGGAATAATTTTAATCGATATTCAACCTCCGAGTGTAATCATCAATGCCTTCTGGGTACTGTGAGTCATTAAAAAATGGAGAAGGAGAACAAGAATTACCCCGTTAAAGAAGGGTATCAGCCTTCTGCACAAAATGCTTGACCCCGTACTGGCAACGCAATAAAGTAATTTTATAAGTCTTTTGAATATCACTGTTGAATATACGATTATTGCTTACTTTTCTTGTAACAAGAATGCAAAAACGCATGTACGTCATCAATGTTATTTAATGGAGGAATAAGATGACATGCTTTATGCCTGTAATAAGCTGTCTACTTTCAGTGGGGTTTAAATAAAGTATAATAAAGACAGAACAAACTCTATTAGGAAATACCTCGCATAACTGAGAGATCAATTTACTACGTTAAACTACTTTAGTTTTAGATTAAAAGTTAACCTACTTTTCACATGGCCAACTTTTCATTCTACTTGTTAGGTATGCACTCTCTTTTATCCGGATTAGGCTGGCTAAATCCGGTTATTACTCAATACACGCGACCGACAAAGCCTTAGTTATGGGCCGTGACAGCTTCCAGCGAAACTGTAGGAGTACCTAACTTGATTTAAGCGAGGGCACACGACATTTCCATTTATAAATTATAAAATTATGTTGATATAGAAGCGGTGTAGGTTTATGCTGTAAAGTAAAGCATCCCTGTCGCTTTACACACATAGTGGTCATCTGGGCCCGCAGGCTGAGTTGACAATAAAAATATAAACAATACATAGTGGTCACCTGCGACCACGGGCTGAGTTGATTATAAAAATATAAACATAATTCATAGTGGTCAACTGGGCCCGCGCGCTGAGTTGATTATAACAATATAAACATAACTCATAGTGGTCACCTGGGCCCGCGGGCTGAGTTGACCATATAAAACTATAAACATAATCTATTGACCTTAATTGACCACTAAAGGTGTTAGGACGTCTTTGAATAACTGACGTCACCGCACTCCTACCAGAGCTGCCCCTACTGACTTACTTGAACTGTAGTAAACAAAACAATTACGGCTTAAGCCGGTCTACTCGAAAAACTTGACTCTAAGTAGGTTCTAGTGCGATTATTGAAAGGACAAATTAGAGAGGTCCCTTGATATCGTGTAATGCAATACCGGTTTTAGCCTATGGTTATCTTAGCGTTAATGTTCCAGTTATGCTCTAGCACGCATGTAATCGGTTTCTAATTATAACGGCCATTATGTATTAACATTACTAACCCATATGTGCTTGCTGGTTCACGTGGGATACCTACATTGTCTGCAATAATAGCACCATCAACATCAGTTTTAGATAAGTAAAAATAATCATATTGGCGTTAATATCCCGGTTGTACTCTCGCGCACGAGGGGCCGAGGGCCGCATTGACCATGTGCAGTTTTCCTTCACCGTTAGTGAACCATTTAGTGTTTAGCGGCGCGGGGGTTCGAACCCGGTGCCTCAGAGTACGAGACGGACCCTTAACCATTAGGCCACCGACGCTATTTTTAGCCTTTGTATGTCAGTTACATATCCTTGACATTTCGTTTGGAATTTTAAAATACCCTGAATGGAGGCTGCCTTTTCTTTGGAACCTTCTATTTTTCTCCGTATTCAACACACAACGACGCAGCGTTCCACACAAATCGATAAGGTTTGAGAGATCGTTGGCATTGGGCTCGGATCAAATAAGAAATAAAAATGGCGCGCTGTCAACAGTGACATGAGGCCGGTTTCGTAAACATGTGTGAACGGTGTAGTTTGGTTGTCAATAGGCCCAGGCCTAATACAGCGTGGTGTAGTTTCGCGTGCGTCAAAGTCTTTATTTCTTATTTAGGCCTACGAATTGGGTCGTTATTTTGCAAACGTTTACCTAGATAAAAAGCACCTGCCTACACCTACAGACTATAAAAGCAATGTCTTATCGCGACTTTGACGCACAAATGGCCAAATAACTCAACGTTCGAGAAGAAATGGATAAGGTTTAAGGTTCCTAAAACGGCGTTTAATTTTGAACGCTGCCATTACAGGAAATGCATGCGTGCGACGTAACTTCCGAACGATAAAGCGCGCCAAAACGTGTCTTCCGCGCGAGTTTCAGAACGAAGATATCGTTTTACGGCCGGCCGGGGGCTCATCGACATTCTAAAAACGAATAAAAATATTTAAGTACAGCGTTTTTCTTGAGACATCGTGTGGACAAGTTTCTGTGTTTTGTCGATCATTTTTCATACAATTTTCCCTGCTATCTGCATGCGCTGCGCATAACGCTGTATCTGTGGCGTAGTCCTGGTCCTCGGAAATTTAACTCACCACTAGTCGGCATGCTTAGAATCATTTTCAAAAACTGCTATCCGACCGGAGCTTTGGCTTCGGCTTCAGCCACCTTTGGCCAAAAAACCACATTCGGCGAAAACCGTTCCCGATCCCCGATGGCGATTTTATTATTTTTCATAAAGCATGTGCATGTGCATTAAATTTAAAATAAATAAATAAAGGAATTGCAAGGAAATTTTATAAAAATCTTTAGATCAAACTCTTGAGTTAGTTTAAGTTAACTTTCTATATTATACATACAGTCAATATAAACTTTCAATTTTAAAGTTAACTAACTAAATTTATATTATTAATTGTCGGCTTGTAGCCAATGTTGAACAAAGTTTCTTAGAGCTTTTAAGCCTTCGGCTTCGGCTGAAGGTTATGACTATCGTCAATTAATAAAATTTTGTCTTTGGACAATTTCTGTTTTCACAGCGACATTTGGAATGCAGTGATGATGGCTCATTTTATACTGATGGTGGATAGGTTGATGTGTTGCCTTATGTACACAGCGTACATCTACATTTTGTCTATTTATAAGCCATTCTAACGTGATAGGGGTAAACCTATCGCCCTTTTTATGTTTAATTAATTCATCGAAGCCCAAGGGACCTCCGACGTGGCTTGATAGCTGCCATCACAAGATGGCATCTATCAATCGTTATGGGAACGGGGTTTTCTGATGTGTGTCTTTAACGGTGTGATTTCCCCGCCAGCCAAGCTTGACATTGTGAAAAACCCCGAGAAGATTATGGCAATCCTCTCCAAGTTGAGGTACCGTGTAAGGATTGTACCGTGAAAACATAGCAATTGAAACTTATACCTATTTTTATTATTTATTTAAATTAAAGGTTACTAATGCCATACCTCATTGATCTGAGAACAGCTCGAAAATTAAAAACCGTTAGACGCCCACTGCTGGGCATAGGCCGCCCCCAGAGATCTCCAAAAAGGCCGGTCCTGTGCCTTCCGCATCCAGCTGGTCCCTGCGATCTTTAATAGGTCGTCGTTCCACCTTGTGGGAGGCCTACCTACGTTGCGTCTTCCGGTACATGGTCGCCACTCGAGAACTCATATGGTAGCCGTTACGAGGTACGGCAATTAAATAATAAGAAACAAAGGTATAAGTTTTAATTTTTATCTTTTCATGTAGCCATTAGTAAATTAGCGGACTCAAGGCCCACACAATCAGTCTCCCTTACGTCGCTTAGGTACAGCGGGGCAAACCCGATACCCTATTACGTTCCAAACCTTCTCTTATCGCTAACGTTTGCATAGTAAAAGTATGTTCGATCATGCCCTGAGCTATCCCTTCAAAGGGGAGAGTGGGCGAATGGGGCAACAGGAGCGAACCGGAGGTGCTAATCCGGCTCCGTCTGAGCCGGAGCGAAATACTCTTGTCGATATTTAATTGAACAGTTCGACGGAGGGTGTTTTCAAAGTTGTTCTTGGAGATACAAAAAATATATTATCCCGGGTCAATGCAAAATAGTGTACTTATTTCTAAGATTTCCATGAAATTTGATTTCCACTGATGAAGGTTTAGGTATATACTTTGAAGAGTCGGGGTATTAAATATTAAATATCGAAAATTATAAAGGGAATAACTTATTTAGAACTAATATTTAAAGCTGTGAAGAGTAGTTTATTATTGTTTGTTTGACAAGCTAATCTCCGAAAATATTGGGCCAATATCGGTTTTTTTTTTTATCAAAATGAAGCTACGCCCTGAGTATCATTTACGTCCAGAAAACGTTACAGCATCTCGTGGGATAGTCAACTATGTTAGCAGAGTTTCGGACTGAATGCTGGTGAATACTGCGGGGACCGATTGTACAGTCAGCTGCAGAATGAAAGGACTCGCCCTAGCATACACCAAATTTGTGAGAGTAAACGCAGTAAGTCAAAAAGATTGTTAAGCTTTTCATATACACTAATTCCAACCTAAGTGGTTCAGTTGGGTAATATGCCGGTTTGCCAAGCAGAGAAAGAGAAATTGGAATGATGAATTAAAATTTCTGTTACGGGTCTCGGTATAGTACATATAATAAGTATATATTATAAAAAGTATTTAAGTAGTTTACCAGTTATCTAACCCCCATAACGCAAGCTTTGCTTAGATTGAGGCTAGATGACGCTGTGTGAATTTGTCCAAGCACATTATTATTATTATTACTCTTTTACAGTGTTATCGTCTCAGCCGCAAGCCAAAGGGATCCTTCCTTTACATTGAATTACCTTTACCGTTTAAACTTTTAAACTGCGCACCGTCTCTTAGGCGACTACAAATTTTACTATCTGGACAGAAAGACGAGCAATTAACCCACGGTGGCGGCCGGCGAGGCGACTTAGAACCGGTTTCTGCCGGTTTAATTAAAGTTGCCCCGGTCGCCCCTGCCAAGCCGGATAAACAGCGGGGATTGATCAACCTGCTTCCACGAGACATAGACAACGGTCTACATTGGAATAGGTCGAGCTCTGGCTATGGCTGAGTTTAGGTTTCTGTGTACGTTATTTGCTGTACTGTACTTGGGCAGATACAACTTAGATACACAGACTGATCTCTGTTTAGGTTAGGTAAGTGCAAGACTACCAGCTTCGAATTTAGAATATTTAGGTAGGTATTGCCAGCGACTTTATTCGCGTAAATTTCGATTATGCCGTGTTCCTAGCGGTGGTACATTGAATATTAAAATAATTTATAGACCACGTGTTATAAAGAGATTTAGCTACAACGCTGTATTTCATCAATGTCTATTCAGTACTTTTGAAAATGAAAGAGTAACAAACCTCCATTCCATCCTTACAAGCTTATGATTAGTAGGATAGGATAGTTTTAGGATAAATATAACCCCGACTTATGTCAGAAAACTACCGACAAAGTCAAATAAACCGGTTTTAGTTATCGATGAAACCGTTTTTTTTATAACGATAAGATGAAACCTGTCGTTAATTGTGATGCATAAATAAAATTTTTTTTGCGAATAAACAACTTAAACTTTGCTGTGTTTTAAAAACAGCTTAATATTTTTATTTCATAGGCTCCGGCGACTGCTTATCATCATAGGGGTGATTTTAGCGCTTTCGAAATTAGAATTTGTCATTTTCTCTAGCCAAAAACATCTATTAAAAAGTCATTAAATCTCTATTGCAAGCAAAAACTTATACTCAACGATTTTCGCTAATCCTTTATTGTCGAAGATCTTTTTAAATTACATTTTTAATAGAGATATTTAGATAGAAGAAAAGTCGAATTCGAGATGTCGTAGCGCGAGAATTAGACCCTTATCAGGCCCTTAGGTATCTTGTTGGCCACCATAAAGGTATACCAAAAAAAAATTCAGCTGTTGTGCCACACCACTGAAAATACGTGGATGGATGATAAAGCTAGTTTCAACAAAGGCTAGGTTTGTTTAGGTGCAATTATCTCTTTGACCGATGGGCATTATAGAAAATATTTGACGTTTGGACCCTCGTCTTCGAACCCTAAGGTCAGTCAGGTGAAATGGATTCACTGAGGTGGCGTGTCCTTAATAATATTTTCTTAGGATTGGCTGCCCAGGGTCGTCTATTTTTGTAAATCTACCGTATAGGTATATTGTTTCTGAATAAGGGTTATAAAAATCGTTAATGTGGTTGTGCTCTCGCGCACAAGGGCCCGGGGTCCGCCTTGACCATGATCCAGGATTTGGCAGATCACATAGTTACTGTGGAGCGACTGCCATGTGACCTCATGGTTATCAGTCGCATGAATGTTAAGGTTTCATCACGATGTTTTCCCTCACCGTAAGAGTATCGATTAAAATTCAATGAATGTACATAACTCAGAAACAAGTCATTGGTGCCGCAGTGGGATTTGAATAGGTACCTCTCGCTTACGAGTCGGATACTGTAACCACTACGCCACCGACGCTCCTTTTTTGTGAATACGGGTAAATACCTGTAAGTAAGACACTTAACAGCGGGTCTTTTCTAAGTGAACTCACTGCGTTCAAAACGGCTCTATGACTAGCCAATTCTATTCATTTTGACACACGCATAGTGCTGATCGCAACTCAATATTGTTAGTTAGAACCTAGTGCATGCGCGCGCTCTCTGTGACCTCATACTTGTTTTGGAGAGATTCATAAATAAAAAAAAATTCCAATATCCGAGCTCCGCCGAAATGCAAATACGTAAAGCCTTATTCTCCAAATGAACTCGCATTATCAAACGGAGCGAAAGTTGTGGGATTATATTAATCTACACGAATCTCCTTCGGCAACGATCGGCAATCTTCGGTAACACCCGCCGATGCTTCAACAATGAGCTAATAGGGTGGGCCATCGTTTTAGAATTTTATAGCATTTTATCGATAGAAAACCAAATTACTGTCTCATACCTACACTTTTTATCGAACTACTTAAATGATAAGTGCGTTTGTTGCAGCTTTAATTTCATTGTTCTGTCAAATTCGATATAAATTTTACTTTTTTCAAAAGCCATTTTTGCTTCTGAAGCCATAAATATCATTACTTACTTCTAAATAGATGTACAACTAAAAATAACCGACGCGATACGTCTTAACCCGACACACGGCGTCGGAGTATCGACAAGCGTTTCGCAACACTATTTGAAGTATTACTGAATTATCGAAAAACAATCGGACGGCTCACAGGCTCAGCGCCCGATCTTAATCCAGGAGACACGGGTTTCCAGTGGAATTTTCCCGGGGACCCAATTAAAAGCCGACCCTGTTTTGATTCACTACTGAGCCGAATATTTGTGATGAATTTTTTTGCGAAAGACGTATCTGCAAACGTATTTTCTGCTTACTTGGAAGACTTTGTCTCTCTTAAGATAATTATTGGAATAAAGAAAATAAAGAAATAGCCTGCCCGATGCTTTGTACAAAGGTTTGATTGATTGATTCTTGATACTAATCATCAACCTACGCGTGCATCTGTGTAATATTTTCACGGCTTAGGTATAAAGCTCAGACCAAAACTGAGGTATACAGTCGCAGCCTATTCTTGGTTAGCTTAAAAGGCTTGTCACTCCCCTTTGTTTGCATAGTTTCAATAAAAATATTTTGAACCAACACTTTAGGAATAATATAATAGATGAGCTAGACAACACATGTCAGTGTCATATTGTTTAATTTCTAACGAATTGTGTCTTGCAGCATTTCCATTCAAGCATTCGTTGAAATAAATTCGATACACCTAGCAAAAACATACAACACACTGGAAAAGGTTCAGCCCAAAAGACGCCGACATGTTTTAGATTTGCCATTATAAACCCATCGCGCGAAACATGTACAAGCAATAAGCTACGGATGATCACACAATGAGGGTACTTTTGTAAATACCGCTCAGGTCTGGAGTGTAAAAGATATTTTTCTACGTTCGCCCGCCGTCCATTGAAAGGAGATATAAGGGATTTGTCGTAGAATGGAACACCTCAGTCAGTGGTAGCGCTGGGAAACGTTTTGCGAGCAAATCAAACGAATATTGTCAAAAGTGGATGCAAGGTTATAAACATAAGTTGGAGTTCTGGCGTTGTTTTTACTGGTTTCAAGGATAAGAAAGGATAAGACATTGAATTGGGTTTGTTGCAACGGTTTATCGCCGTACCCAGTGCTGGTGACTATGGAGCGTAAAAATAGTTAAAACTGTGTGAAACTCGATACTTGTAACAATTCTAATACGAGTATAGTGAAGAGCCACGAAAATCTAATGAAAAACTAATGAAAAATTCAACAAAAGCCTACCTAGGTCTACTGTAGATAAGCCATTTCCACATCAAGAGAAGGTTTTGCCATAATCACCACATCTAGCAGACAGCTTGGAGATCGTAATATTTAAAATACACATCTGAAAATTTTCTGGTCTACGCATTAGCATCGTTAGTCGCCTTTTACGATAATTGTAAGTCCAATGTATTGGTGCAATATGTGCTTCATTACCAGTTACTACGCGAGTAAAACGAATTTAAATGAAGAATAACTCAAAATGGAGATAACGAACGCACGTATATTAATCAAATCAGCAATGTTAGTTATCTAAAAACACGTTGAAGACAGTTATGTCATGACCCTAGACTGAGTCTGAGCGTCCAGCCTGTCCAACTTTCCCGAAAATAGATGTTGGTATTTTTGGTGTGTAAAATATCGATATGACGCGTTGCTTACGTCAATATTCCCATCACTAGTGGCTTTAAAATAAGACGAACTTGGTATAGGGGATATCAGTTCAGTATAGCGAAACATCGCTGGATGTTTGTATTGGGAGCAAATATTCTGGGATTCTGTAAGGGATAAAGAAGATTTTTATACATTCCACCCCCGCTGATGTTTTTGATTGATACAAGCCACCGTTTTTGAGGTTTACGTAAATATTGTTTTAGGCAAATGTAAACGTCTGTTACGCATTCCTGGGCTCTGAAATTGATTGTTAATTGTTGTTTGTCGATTATTTATTCATTGATTATATTATAATCGGAATACTGATTATGTTTTTGTATTTTATATTTTGATTGTTATTTATATGAATAATATCTAGATGGTAGGTACTCGTATCGGCTTTGAATTAGCTAGAACTTTAGAAAGAGTTCAGATACCGCATCCCATTGTTAGCATTCCTAAATAAATAATAGATAATCGTACAAATACAAAACCATTTATTCCACACAAAATGTAACATAAGAGTGTTTTTGGTAGTAGTATGTATTTTATACATATTATATTTTAATACTTGTAGCTCTTATCAATCTTTAATACTTAAATTAAAAAAAATTAGTAAATTATGCAATGCTGCGCGGTTGGCAACATTGTCGGCGGGTATTTCTCGATGATATTATAAAAATTGTAACTCTTAAATATAATATGTGTATATATTATTTCTCTATCTAAATTAATCTGGAGTGTACATTGACTAGAAAACCTGGGTTTTCAATACCGGGAATAGTATTATATTAATTTTGACCGGGGGTATCACCCGCGTGTTGCCCACCCGTTAAAAACTTTTCACACCCTTCTTGAAGAACTCCATGTTGTACTTGAGAAAACATCTCATCAAAATACACCTCTTACTTGAGATAACATCAGAGCTCATTCTACGAGTGCGTGGAAGAAAGTACCTCTGAAAACGCACAGTACTTCATTTTCGTTTTAAGCTGTGAAGATGAACTTCGTTCCGATGGCAAGCGGTGCTATGATAGAATATCATCATCATCATGATATCACCCGGAAGACCACTGCTGAGCATATTCCTCCCCCAGAGATCTCCACAAAGGCCGGTGTCTTGTACCTTCCGCACCCAGCTGGTACCTGCGATCTTTATCAAATCCTTGGTCCACCTAGTGAAAGGCCTACCCACGCTTCGTCTACGTACGTGGTCGCCAGTTGAGAACTTTCCTTCCCCATCGCCCATCTGTTCTGCAAGCTATGTGCCCTGCCACTTAAGCTTGGCAATCTTAGATAAAGATTATAAATAAAGAATTTCTAAATTTCTGAATTTCCTATAAAATATCCGTGTGCGCTTGTGTGCGTAAGTTTCAACGCCCTTGTATGAAGCACCCTCTCTGTGTCAAGTCAAAAACCTTGTCAATCGTCTTGTCAATTGTAAATAAAAGGTAGCGCCGACATTCGTATCACAAGCCTTCCAACGCCGTTAAAGCTCGCCAGATGAAATATTAAACTGTTCAGAAAGGCAAAATTTAATTTATGTTAAAAGCCTGTAAGCGGCGACTCTGCGCCCATTATCGTAATGACATTACATTCACTCGTTTTTCAGCTTAATTCCGTATCGGAATACGCTTATTTCGTTATTATATTTTGACTTACCTTGGAGGCTTTTGCTATCAGTATTGTTATTGGTGTTTTATCCGACGATTTGTTTGAATGAATACGAATGAATAGCACACCGATAACTTCGACGTTACGTCGACGTCTTCGTTCATGATGTAAAGATGAAAGTACGATGTAAGTTAAGACCGATAGAAGAAAAGTCGGAAAGTCATGTTTACATATACCCAAATATTTTCTATAACCACTGAATTAATTTTAATAAAACAAGGCTGCAAGCATCACGATGAAACTGCCTTTCAAATAATGAAAACAGCATCGAAATCGGTTCATCGGCTCGGGAGCTACGATGCTACATACATACGCATACCTCCACACATACACAGAGCCACAGATACGTACGTCAAACTTATAACACCCCTCTTTTTACGTGGGGGGTTATCTTCTTACCTTTTTTTGTTACTAATTAAGATACACTCGTATATCTGTGAGATTTGTAATAAGTACCCCGACCGAAATAAGTGTTAACACAACGATGCCAGTTCCTAAATCTTTCTAGGAATCAATAACGAACCAAGTTAGAGACTCCCCGGAGCAGAACCTCCACCCCCGACCTTCGTAAGGACTCCTTTCCTTGACCTAGGGATGTGACGATCCTATTCGAATCAGCTAAAGGTTGAATGTAAAGCATAAAAAAATCAATAATTATTTAAGGGACTAAGCTGTTGTAATAAACTGTTAAGAATGATTCGTATATTTTAGCCTGAAATTGAGTTGATTGCTGAAATCTATTCAAAACATTAAAAAGCATATTACTTTTGAATTATTCATATCGCAAAAGATCAAAATTCCGCATTGTTACGGATGAAATTAACATGTCAACTAAATTTAAAAACAATAATGTTATGTGATGAGATATGTATTATGTTGTCACAAAACTTAATAAAAATTGCTTGCATTGGTTCTCGTACAAATTATGATCCGATATTTTGAAGGTAGATCTAATTAATACCATGCAATCGGAAGTACAGATTAGATCGATCAGAGGGCTGAGTGTAAGTTTTGCTTCGATTTTACTGTACTTACTAAAGCTTTTGCGTTTACGTAGATTATTATAGAATTTGTATGAAAATATGTATAGCGCCATCTAGTGGTATGTATGTATGTATGTAATCTCTTTATTACATCAATTTATAACATTACAGGAAATAAAAATACAGTTTATAATGCAAAGGCGAGCTTATCCTACAAGGGATTTCGGAGTGGTATGTAAACGAAGTATTTCCTTCATACTAATTTCTACATAACGCAAACGCGATAGTAAAATCGAAGAGAAATCGAAGCAAAACTTACACTCAACTTTCAGGTCGTTGCGTATAAATAGCAAAATCATGAGTAATATACGTCATTATTCTTATTCTTACATATTCATTCAGGGCCAACCTCGTCGCACCCCTACCCTGGGCCTTATTAACGGCCAACTCAGCCAAATAAAGACCTACCTATTTAAAATTCGGCGCCCGTACGTAACGAATGCTTCACGCGCCTCCGCTCACACCCAACTTAAACACTGATAAATAAGATCGTTCGTTTTTATTAAAATTTAACACACGAGTGCGAATTCGCGTGCTTGGAAGTGCTGTCAAAAATATTGTGACATAACTGCTAATGAGCAAGCGTAAAGGGGTCAAAAATATGAAATTAAAAAGTGAATGTAATCTATACATGTAATAAAACAGTTAAGAAAATGTGTCTGTATATTGAGGACGATAAAGAAATAGTAATAGAATAAGATTTTTTATGGTTTTTGTTTGTCTGTTTGTACACGCTAATCTTCGGAACTATTGGACGAATTTGAATGAACCTTTTTTGTTGTGTGATTTCGATTTATGTTTGAAACTGGAATATCTGATCTAAAACCTGGATGGATTTTGATGGGGTGTTCACAGTTTGGGGTCCAATTTAAAATCTATGCCATGTTTCATATAATTCGTTTGTAAAGATCCAGAGATACTTGACCTCTCCGTGGAACTACAATTTGTACATTAGGGAGGTCATTTAAATGGTCGCTTGAGAAATAGATAAAAAACGATTTCGAAATAAAAAACGATGTAAAGAATAAATACGGGAAGGCGTAATCATAGCGACACTCGGCATGAAGGGAACAATGAAACGGTAGGACAGCATTCATCTTCATGCCCCTTGCATCCATCGGCCCCCTTCGACCTTAAAAATGTCGTCCATCCATCACTTTGAGTACCATTGTAAAGACAGTTATTATTTTAAAGAAATACCTCAAAAAATGCTTCGAAAGATTAATTAATTCCGATTAAATTTGAAACCAGGCCTTGTTTATTTTTGGAAAGCCTTCATGATGGATTGAATCAATTTCTCTTGCAATTTCTTTTTCTTCCCCGCTTTGTTTTGCTCACAGATCATGGGATTATTTCCGTGTTGGATTGATATTCCTTTGAGCATACAAATTGACTCTAGAGGTGTTTTTGTTTATTTGGACATCCTTGGCCTTACGAATATTTCAAATACATAATTTAGAAGCAGCACTTTGAGTAGTCGATGGTTCAATGGCTTCCTTCTCATTAACCTATTTATATTCAATAGTAATATAAAATTATTACAGTAGAATAAATAATTTTGAGTTATATGAAGACCTTGCCTTGATAGTTCATAATTGTTGTCGACGATGGACTTGACGCTTACCATAGAAACGTAGAGCTTAATTACAGCCTGGACTCGCCAAAAGCCTTAAATAAATGGCTGCCAAACGTTGAACAGTTATTTCGTTTGAGTAATTAATTATAAAGTAGTGTCTTACCTGTCTGACGGCCCGTTCTTCGTTGGCCGTGTACTGCGTTTGTCTCAGGTTGGGCGCTAACAGTTGCCTGTGGACAAACAAACACACAATTTTAGTGTTAACAATTCGTAGCCACTGACTTTCTTTACTAACCAATATAATTTTATATATTAATCGTACCTAAATGTAAAAAAGTGTGAGTAAATATTAAAATACTGTCCTGACCCCTTGTTCCACGGAAACAAAAAGTAAATATAGTAGTGTCCGACCAAAGGTCAATGTCCGCCGAGGCCGAAGCCGAAGCCGAAGGCTTAAAAGCTCTAAGAAATTTTGCTCAAGATTGGCTACAAGCCACAATAAATAACAAGTATAAATTATTTAAAACTTAAATATTGAAGTTTATAATGATATAATATTATAGAAAGGTAATTTAAATCATCTCTAGAATTTGATCTATAGATGATAAAAAATCTTGCCAATTAATTTGTCAAAACCCGAACCCCAGCCAAAGCCGATGTTTTCGCCTAATGTGTTTTTTTTGGCCGAAGGTGGCCGAAGTCAAAGCAAGCGAAAAATAAGCAACTCCATCTGTCTGTCTGTTAGGCTTTTAAGGCTGAACCATTGCACAGATGAAATTCGTCATGGAGACAGTTTAGCAGTTGACGATGGGTATAGGCTAATATTGATTCCCCTCCACTCGCAAGCTCTCAAGATATACGTACCTGCAATAGTTAAAATACACCACAACATATTCCCGCTATTAAAACTCACAGCGACTAATATGAGTCCACTAAATTAACAATGATAATATGCAAACTAACCTCAACTTTAAGCTGAACCACACCAATTTATTTCAGTACTCAAACGTGTCGTGGTTTTATCAGGATCAACTACCCTATTAAAGCTACCAGCATAAAATGAACTAGCATCGGTATGGATGCGCGAACAAATCGGAGACAGTCCAATGTTTAAACAGGTTAGGTTGAGCTGCTGCCTTCTGTACTAAGTACACAAAAAGTAATAACTAAGTTACCATCCACCTCTGACCAAGGTGAGGCTCTGAACGAACACATAACGCAGGTTGTTTATTGCTAAACTTTTTGGCTATCACTTCAACGAGGGTTTCAGAAGCTGAAAAATGTTATATTTTTCTACTTAAGGTATTACAGACAATTTAAAGGGAGATAAATGATGATAGATTACTTTGGAGTAATTTGTTTTTGCCATAGAGCTTCGTATAGGTATACCTCAACATTGGGACCTTGGTGAAATTAAATTGCGAAGGAGTAGCACACAAGTTTGTTGCAAATAAATTGTGCTTCCAAGCCATATTGTTTAACTCCACTAAAATTCTCCCAATAAAAGTAGAAGGGAATCGCTACCAAAAATATGGTTCCACGTCATGATATTGGATTTTAAACTTTAGTATTTTAATATTGCGAGGAGAGTAGTTTAGTTCAGAGATTATCTTCATCGCTATGCCCGTGTCTTACACCCGTGTTCAGAAACGTTGCTATGAGGGCTCACAGTGCGCGTGAACGCAAAGAGTTTCAACTGACAATACTCAGCACTATGCCTCCTTCAAAATGAACGAAATTGACAAAACTTTTCTGAGTTATGTACATTAGTTGTGCAGCAACCGAGTCTCTTTCGGTGAGACAAAACATCGTGATGAAACCTGCACATTCAGGCGACGTAATATGTAACCATGTTCTAGTTTGGTCAGGTTCCTGGATCAAATTCTGGTTCATGATCAAGGCGGACTCTAGGCCCACGTGCGCGAGAACACAACCGGAACATTAACGCCAAAATTATTTTTTATTATCAACAATATCCTCGCGGACAACCCCGACTTCTCCCAGGGTCATCTTCCCCTAGATCTAATATGCCTTATATCCCAATCAAATTAAAAGGAATCAGTTCAGCCCAGATCCAAGAATCACTTCCCCGCGTACCTGCTCAAAGCTTTTAAAACCTGCAAATGGTGTTACGAAAATTACTTTGGCGCCGCGCGGTCCAAGTTTTGTGATTGCTTTAATTTGGCAAAAACAGGTCTGTTATAATTTGTTGGCGAAAACGAAAGTTTTGACTTTGGCGTAGCAATTCGTGGCCAGTTATTGCCGGTTAGGGCGAAGCTTGCTTACTGTTTGCTTGGATATTGGAGTTTGGTATTTTAATATTGAACTTGCGTGGGTTTAGTTCATGGGGAAATCAATCGTTTGCCGGTGATTTGGGAGTATTCTTGACCTCTTCTTTGAAATTATGTAGACTCTGGGCTTAAGTGATGATGAATTCAGACCCATAGACACTGAAATAATCTGTCCGTGAAGGTATGTGAAGGCTCCACATGTCTTAACAGGCTTTACGGTGAAGTATATTCAGAGTTGATGCTGCAGATTTATTAACATAATATAATTATTTTAATACTTAACTGTAACTAAGCAAGATCTAAGTACCTACGTTCGACCAATTCGTCGCAACGTTACATGACATCGGTCACAAAAAGCGATTCGATACACGCCAAAATGGCAGATCAAAGAGCCGAAAATAAATTCCGCTGTACAGGTTCGTAATATGCGGAGAGTACGTCGAGAAAACGTCACAGTTACACACAGTAGCATATTGAGTCACCTAGTCTACTACTGATCGGTCATAGGATTTGCCATGTTAGTGCTATGAAAAATTTGGAGCGGACCATGGCAGACTCTAAACAGACAGACAGGCAGACAGATTCTGTAAGATTATAACCAGTACAAGGGCGGTCTTATCGCCAATAGCGATCTCTTCCAGACAGCCATAAGTACCATAGCCATAATAACCATAGGTTTGTGGCACTGTAAGTATTTATTTTGCAAAGGACTCTATTAGGATAATGGTGGATGATTGTCGATGTCGACTTCATTTTCAGTAGTATTTTTTAACTTTGCGATCAAAAAACGTCCTGTCAATTGCTGTAGATTTTTTTTTTAAATTCGTTTCTTTTCAAAGAGAATCTGTGACCACGCATTGTATAAAAGCAATGCACAATCGATTTAGTCTCTTCTCTAAATGCACAGTCGGTTTACGAAAACGTGCCGACACTGAGTTGACGAGCGGGTACCCAGAATTACATAACCGAATGCCGTGGCAACTTGACGTGCCGTGAACTGCCGTGTGTACACATGTCTGGAGCAGAAATCGGCCGTCGCCGCCGATTCGACCCGATTTGGTGTGTAGCAAGCGGAAATTATGCGGCAAACAAATTCGACAATACACATTTCTCTTCCTTTGGCTCCTTTTGGTGAGAATTCGTGCGTTACTTTGGGTGCCTGGGTACCTACGGCGGTACTGTGCGGAGGAATAAGTATTTTAGAGGTTAGGTGGAGGAGGTTTTTGGAATCGGTATTTCTTTAGTGGGAACTTATGGCTAGTGTCCACCGAGCGCGCTCTCTACATAAAAACGTAGTTTGATCATATTTTCAATATTACGTTATCAAAGCCAATAAAGTTTTGTGTACGTAATCTAGAAACCGATGTCTATGCTTGTAGTTCGTCAAATTGTCGTTAAAATAAGTAGTTTCGAAGTGGCATGGGATTAAAAATTTGTATCTGTATGTTTTGTGTTTGTGAAGTGTTAAATCCAAATCAAAAGATATTGATTTCTGGATCGCGTCTACAAAATTTCATTAGATTTGACAGCTTAATAATGAAAATATTATCAAACTACGTTTATACGGAGCGGGCTCGGGGGACACTCCTTTTTTGTTATTATGTTAAGAGAAGAGACTACACCCATATCAAAAGCCGTCACATTGGCTACTCCCCAGCGGCCCTTATTGGTAGCCCTTGGCGACGGTGACCACTTTCCGGTCAGGTGGCCCGCTTCCGCGTTCTAAAGGTATACCTATCTAGTATAAAAAATACTAGATACAGATTGGAACGGTACACCTTTAAAACTAGAGCTAACCTGACCATGCCGGTCAGTTTTTGGACATCAATGTCAAAAAGTGAAAAATAACACCCAATATCGCTCGCTAGCATTGCGCTGCAAGAATAAAAAGGTATATACTTTCGCTTATAGGCGCGTATATCTACAGAGCTTAAAATCGCGAAATCATATCATAAATTTCATAGCTGCAAAACTGGATTCGGGGGATTAAGTATTATATCTGAACAACAAACAAGTATTAGGGCGCGCACACACGCGCCGGAGTTGGTAAGCTTTTAAATTCGTGAGCTCATAAAGGTCGATTCACACCGCCCCGCATGATATAGGGCTCGGCCCATCCGGCTTCGATCCGTGTTCATTGTTATTTATGATGCGCCAATTTATTTGGGCCCCATCCGTGGGAATGCTTTAAAATTTGCACTCGTGACGTTGTAAATCAAATACGGGATTCGAATTCGCTTTTCAATGATAGAAAAAAGGATTTTGGTATTTTTGTTTTCGCTGGGTGTTTTACTGCTACCCGCAGAAATAAAATGAAATCAAATGATGGAGGATAACAAGCGGGTACAATAGAAACTAAAATACTGTAAAGCAAAAAATACTTTCAAGTGTAACTTGCAAGTATATATTTTGAGACACCACTCGATTGTCTTTAGAGAAAAAATATTTTTGACAGTCACAATATGGCACTTAAAGTCTGCTATTTTAACATAGCTTATAAGTTAGGTTAGGATTATAGCTTTTCCCGAAATTCAATGTAGTTCCCACGCGAACGGCTCCGGAACGTCGTTCAAGCGAATCTTACGCAGACGAACTCGCGAGCCAAAGCTAGTACAAAATAAACATACAGCATAACAGACCAACCTGCAGACGCGGAACAGTCGCGTTCGTTATCTCCTTCAACGTCAGCGTTTGTAAGTCCCTCACGCATAAAACTAATTACCCACTGAGTGCCTTTGCATGACATTAGCGTTGCAATCTACGAACGGCGGTTGCGAACACATTAAGAACCGCGCCGTGCTTTCCGTGGAATTCGATAAAATATACGTAATCATGTGTTGATTTCAGGGTTTAGGTGCTAGAGGGCGACTTTCATTTGAAAATATCATTTATGTCGAGAGAACTTAAGGGCCTATACGATTTGTCGCAAATATTTATGCAATCTTGGATTCTACACTAATGGCAGAAAGCTTATTTTATTATTTGTAAACAAACGCGTAGCGCCCGCATTGTGCCAGCATAGTCACCGTGTCGTGTGCGCACAAATAGGGTAAACAGTACGTCTTCTGTCCGGTACGCGGACTGTTGCTACGCGGTGACTATTCTGGCACGACGCGTACGCGTTTGCTGTCCGGTTGTGTAACTGGGATGTGTAAGCGGAACCTTATGTTTGTAATGGTTTGCCACTTCGTGTTCAAGGGCTAATCCGGCAGTACTTACTAGAGCATGGACCGTAGGAGGCATACATCGACATACGTCCATATGGTCGTATTAATTTGCGATCTCCCTCTATAATGGCCAGTTTACACGATTCAAATTAAGTTAAATTCAATTCAAGTTAAAATTGAGTAAATATAGTTTACACGGTTTAAGTGTTCAGTAGTAAGTAGCAAGTGCTTTACCTCGTACGAAACACAAAATCACAAATCACTAAACAGCTATATCGTCTATCTACACGCGTAAAGTGTCAAGTAAAGCGCGTGACCCCCCAAGCAGGGTAAACATGCGGTGCGGGCGGCATGGTTACTTGCCCAAAAAATAAACTAGATTCTATTAGCTAAATCACTCTCCTACTTTTTAAGGGTATGTTCCGTGTTTCCACGTACCTTTGTTGACGAATAGCCCGATATTTCGACGCAGTTACATGGAGAGCTGCGAGCGCCACACGGTATTGGTTAGCGATACAGCGGCCGAAGCCGATCTACCCGCTTTCGCAAAAGTTGACCGCTACTACCGGAATAAAGGTACGCGGTAGAACACCCGGAACATACCCTTAAAATGTGTGATAATAACTGCGGTCGTTTAAAACATTACTTTCCCACTTAACACCAACTTACGCGGAGTTTAAGTTGACCGACGCGTTAATTTTAACTAAATAACTTATCAACTTGAACCGTCTACACAGCCCTAAATAAAGTACTGCATTTCTTGCCTTCCTTCCCACGCCTTCCCAGTTCCCCAGTAAGTTTTCAATTGTAGTTCTCGCGCTGACGTAAACCAATTTGCCGCCGCCTCCCGGTCTGAAGTGGTTTATTAAAACACTGTGTTGACAAAACTTGGTGCACCGCTAATTTATGGCGGTGACGAAATTTAATTACAGCCTATTGAGCGACGTGTTGGAACGTGAAAAGCTTTGTAATACACGGCACTGTACGAGTAAACTAAGTATAGTTCACTGCACTACCTATTGGAGAAGCAAATTGTATGGGCCAATTATTTAGATTTTTTCGTCGAGGACAAAAAAGTTAGAAAAACAATAATTCGCAAATAAAGTATAATTTTTAAGCGTTAACATAATACAATATTTTTGTTGTGTTTATTTTAAGTTTAAATCATTTTACAAAGGTCTGCGATATCTCTTCTTTTTATATCTTCATCTACAGTAATCGGCTTTTTAAATATAGGTTTCCTTCTTTTTTATAAAACATTAATCCATGAAATGATTTTTAAAAGTTGTCATGGAAACAGATTTAATCTGGATGGTGAAGGAATGGTGAAACCTAAAACCAGGTCCAGGCATTGTTTTATAAGTCTTTGGGTCCGGGTGATGTCGAATGCACAACATATTAGATATATTTTATAAAAATATAGTACCACACAGAAAAAGACATGTAAATGTCAAACAACACAATTCGTTAACTCGACAAAGTCACCATCTCCTCGAGAGTGCTCGCCAAACTTCTGAAGAAACATTTCAGCTTTCGAGAGCCGAAAGTTATTCCGATCTGTCTTAAGAACAATCACTTTACATGGCACGAACAAGTAGGTCATTAACTCTCGAGTCTGTGAGTGGTTCTACTCCCGTATACTAAATACACAAGGCAACTTTGTGTGACGAACAAAAATCCCTCCTTCAGAGCCTTCCCGTACCTCATCAGGACACGCCTGCCGACGCACGCTCATTTACAACGACACACACGGCCCTGCCGGATGGTGAGCGTTGGAAATGTTCGTGACAGGCCTAATTTACAAGTTTTTTTTTTGCCTTGCGACACGGTCGGACAGTCCATCTGATGGAAAGTGGCCACCGTTGTCCAGGAAGCCAGCCTTTGAGGTACCTGTAGACATGCCTTTTGAAGAACCCCATGTTGTAGTGCAGAGGATAGACTTCGGGACAAGGGGACTTCATTCCACATCTAGCTCGTGAGTTTCCAATGCTTCCGGACGTAAGTAAAACAACAAGCTCTAAACGAAATACTACTACTTTAAATGAGAGCCTGAGACAATTACTATACGTAACTTATGCTAAGTTGAAATGGACCGAGTGTTTGGAGTTTCAGAAATTTCTAGTACCTATACCCTTTGGATGATATCGTTGGGATACAATAAATATCCTGACTATATGGAACTAGCTTAACATAACAAACACTAAATTAAAACCTTTCAAATATTAATTCGATGTCTGTTTCTCACAAATCGGATCGAAGGAAAATATAAAACCTATATGGTTTTGAGACTTTTGTGGTTATTTACTACACTTTCACCACACATATTATCAAGTTTGTTACCACGGCTACTGTTGTTTTTTTATAAATGACCATCGCCTATAATAATGGCCTACAAAGTATGACTGGCATTGTCCGGCTGTGCCAGACATCGCCATTGTCAGCGTGGGATAGGAGTGCTCCGGCTCTGGACCGGCCATCATCACCATCATAGTCCGAGCGGTAATACCCCGGCTTCTGCCAGGGTCCGCATTCCTACTTTTCTTTCTCCAGTACGCCCGGTCTTCGGCATCCTCACAACGTAGGCCCAATGACCAGCCAATGCTCTCGCGTCCGCTTCGGCGATGTCAATCAATCGCTTCCTGTGTCTTTTTCCTGATACCGGTAGGTTTAGATCCCTGTTTATCACGTATCCCTACGACATACTCAGTACGTGACCAAACCAGCACAGGCGAGTCTTCTCAATCTTGTCCGCAATATCTCTCACGCCCTTTAATGTCCTAGTCAAACTAAATAAATAAATTTTTACTTTAATTTTTCTAGCTGGACATTCTACCGATCCTTATTCCCCGCGGCAATACCCCGCCCTTACATTTCCTCATTAAAAGCCGTGTATTTGAGTCAGCGATGGCTTGATTATCATATTAAGTGGTGACCTCAGGGAGGAATTAACATGGATTCCTTGGCTACCTGCCTCACGAGCAACTGGCAGTAAGCACCGACAGCATAATTCTGCCGGATTAAAGTGTTGTGGCTTTCCTTCGAGGGAGTAAGAACGCATTTCTAGAGGCAATTATTCATTTATACCTTATTCATAATGGTTAAGCTAATAGCTGATAATTACGGCCATTTATGTAGACGTGGGTAAAAAAGTAAAGCTCCGGATAGTATTTTTGTGGAGACGCGAAACCAGGAACAAGGTGAGATTTTCTTTTATCGAACCTGAGCCATGCAGACGCCTCATTGCTGTACGCTTTATCTAATAGGCCACCATTTTACACCGAAATCTGACACCACAGAAAATGAAACTAATAAACCACTCCAGTAGTTTTCATAGTAAAAACAACTTGCAAAGAACATTATACAAGCCTCCCATAACATATAGTTCGGGAAAACATCCCCATCAAAAGTTTTGGAAAGTTTTTTTTTACAATCTGGCCGAGTTTTCGGACTATTCGACGGATAAATTCCGGAAAGTTAACCTTTTTCTTGCAAGTAGACAGATCGCCGGGAGAAATTGAGGGCGTGCATTTGATTTGTGATAAGATTAGTTTATTCCATTTATCCTGTGTTCTAATTAGCCCATTTTAAATTATAAAGAGAAAAGGTTTAATAGTTTGTTTTTGTAATGGATAAACTCAAACAATTTTCTTTATTGTGTAGGTGGTGATTTTATGGTACACTTTGGGTGATTTTGAGTTTTTGCACCCAATGTTAAATTATAGATATGTGTACTCGCGTACATTTCACTACAAATGTTGCTACGGTTTATTTTTCCATGGTGCACAACGGTACGATGCGACTCTCAAGATTATATGTCAGTTTCAGAGTGCCAAAAACTTATCTGACTACGTGGTCATAGCTGGAACTAAGTTTCGTAATTTTTAAATGTCATATAAATTCCAAGAATAGCAACGCTGTCACCGGATCAGTTAAGTTTTTTGAATTTGTTACACCTTGTGTGTCATTCCTTGTGTTTATGTGTGGGTATCGTGGATTTAAAACATCAATATGTGTTATTTCATCCACATGACCCTTGCATAAACCGAATGTCTTGGCTATACGACACTTCGTCACAATAATATAGACCACAAACGCACAAAACAACTAAGACGGATCTACCAGGGCGACAGAAACTGTGAGAGATAACCGTGACCCCAAAGTCGCCTCGCCCCAGGCATAGTTATCTACGGTGGACGGCTGCTATGGCAAAGGTTGTCATGGCAACACAGACTTTGATACCAACCGGTAGAGTGCACTATTGAATTAGCGAGGTGACTTGTTCCGACTTACCTGGTAGTGTTGTATCTCTGGCTATCGATAGTACAGACTTAAATTAGTTGTAACAGTGATGGGTCCTTTCATTCTGCAGGGAACCGCACCATTTTGACTAAATAGTAACAATATCTTTAGAAATATACAAGATAAGAACGTTTAAAAATCTTATTCAGACGGAGAATATTTACGTGAATTAACGTAAGTCACGATTTTGTAAAATTCCATTTTGCGAGAAAGAGACACAGCGGATCTTTTACTTACACAGAGATACTCGTAAATATGATATATTCAGTAGAATTCAGTAGCAGCCATGAACCCTAAGGCACTTGCATGTTCAGGCCCTTTCAAAAGAGCATGAACATAGGCTTGTCAGTGGAGCAATGGCTAGCGGGTAGGCCTCGTTAACGAGAGGTGACGACTTCGATACTCAGACCAAAGATTCGATCGTGTACATATAACTATTCTGAGTTATATACACTAACCGATGCTCTTAGTCGCCTGAATCCGTGACAATGATCCAATCTGGTCAGGTTTTCCTGCTAACAGGATCGCAGAGATCAGATAGCAGTCGCTCCACTATAATTACTCGGTCTGCCTAATCCTGGATTATGATTATGGAGGAATCCGGGTCCTCGGGAGAGCACAACCGGGATATTGACGACAAGGTAATTGGTACAGTAGATAATACAGCAGCTTGAATATAGCGGTGGGGTGATCATTTTAATAGAGTGGACATTTTAATGCAGTGAACTTTCTGTAGGGTAGACATATTAATGTCTACCCTAGAGTGGATCTATCAGTAGAGATAATTTTTGTAAAGTGGACGTTTTTTTACAGTGGATATTTTGACACAGTGGACCCTTAGTAGAGCTTAAACACTCAAAAGCCTTTGATTTATCGACGAAATCGACAGTAAACTAAAAATCACAGTACAATACCGCCGACATCGACACCGTTCCACTATCGACAGCTTAACATCACTATTTCGTAGTGGAAAGAAATGCGCCAGTATCGGCCCTTTGATTAGGGAGGTGGAATGCTGGAGAGCTCTATTGTTTCCAGTTTCGGAGTGGGCACGCTCGCCTGGCTTTGGACTCGTGTTGGATGAATCGTAATGTGCCTGTAATTCTGCCCGGTTGCCAGGTAGTTTGGGTATGAATTAAGATGACAGAGTTAGATATACCTTTTAAAGGGATTTCTACCGCGTTCCTTTGTTTGCGAGTAGCCCAATATTCGGACGCAGTTGTATGCATCGTGGCCCGTGACCACGTACTTTTAAAATGTGTTATAATAATCGCAAACGCAGAATATACATATTGGAATGTAGTTGTGCACGTATAGTTTCCTACTTAGTACCTACAGGTTATAAACTATCGGAGTGTCGATTTGTGTTCGAACCCAATCAGCCCCTTTTACGTGATTGAGTAACAAAAATCTAAATATGCAAGCTTTATTTTAGTATTTTTATTAGTAGGACACACTTAGATGTAAAGTAGGTGTAACATAGATTATAGTGAGCGATACGTGGCGAAACCAACAACCACTATTTTATAGAGGTACATAACTGACCACGCAATATTGAAACTCTTTTTTCCCTGTCAGCGTAGCGCATGTAAAACACCGCCGCTGTAACAAGCGACAAAAATCACATGAATTTTACAGCCTGGAATCAAAGCGGCATGTCTGTTTGCACTCAGCGCTGACAACAAACGCTGGGACCAAGCCCAGTTGCACAATACACAAATAATAACCAGAGCCAGCGTGAAACGGAACGCGCAGTTCAGTAAAAGAACCGAACAACGTTCCGGTCTACGCTTAATCATGTTTACCGCGGTGCCAAACTAAAAAGTTATGTACGAGTACCAACCCTCCCGGAGTTTGTAAATGGAACAATCTGTGTTTGAATTCAGGTTTCGAATTAATGCTGACTTCGTTAGTGGTGTTAATCTGTTTTTAATGGAGCCCGCTTTTTGATCTCGAGCGAACACTTGCGTGTTGCAGGGTTTAACTTAGAGGTTCTAAAAGTTGGTTGACTTTTAGATATAGCTATAAGTGGATTAGTTTTAGCGTGGTCTAGTCGTTAGGGTATCCGACTCGAGTATTTTATACAAGCAACCCGCCCGTCTTCGCACGTGTTTTCTAGGGGTTACTTTATAATAATAAGTATTACATACGCGAAGGTCGGAAGAACGTTTCGCGTGTCACGTTGAAGCTACGCCGAGTTCCTTACAGTCAAGACCGAGTACAGTGTTGTGCAATTGTAAACGCGTTATTCATAAAAACCAATGCAAGCCCTTGCGGGGCGCCTTCGTCACTCAACAATCGAACGGGTCGGACACTCGTAGTTTTAATATTTTTTAATTAATAAATTCATAGTTATTTAATTTAATTGTATTTTTTAAAACATTCTCCACTGCCGCTTAGATCTGATTCGCGTGGACACCAACAGAGAGTCCATGTAGAGAGGATGAGTACCCGGCACGCGGCGGGTGGTGCGATGGCGGAATTGTGCTGTGGGCACTAGTACAAAAAGTTCTTCAGAACATTCCCCATTATACAGCCGGTAGTACACATACTGGAAATTTTCTGCTCGACCGGGAGTCAAACCAGGGACCTTTGCGAGACTGACCGGCTGTTAACCACTGAACCACTCAGGTCGTCGATATAAAAACAGACGCGGAAAGCCTTCATTACAAACTATAAGACATAAATGTTGAGTTTCATACCTGTTTTATGATAAACCACATACTTTGAAACTAGTCGATGTGTTCGAAATTTGTTGCCGTATGTGTGGTTTCATATCTCTATATAAACTCAAAGGTGAGTCTTTTGTTCTAGGCCGTGGTATACTGCGCTCTACTGTACAAGATACTCGCTAAGGTGGCTTCACTGTCTCAGCCTACGCGCAGAGAATGTCAATTAGCTGACAACACCCGCCTCTGTTATGGAATGCCAAATTGCGGCCTTGCAAAGCGGCCTGAATGTAGGAAACATCTAATTTTTGAGTGTTTTATTGCGTTTGCGAGATATTCGGGGGATGTATGGTATGCGAATAAAATTATGTTTCTGCAAAATTATGTTATTCCACATTTGGAGGAAAGATAGACTAGGACAAAGTCCGTCCCTCTCGCACCTTTGCAGGCCAGAAAATACGCAACGTCACTTTTCCGTTATACATTTTTATTGCTGCTATTTTCATGGTTGACCATTAATGGCAGAAGACGTGGCTACCATTTTATGGTCTTCGGTGACCCTGGTTACTGTATCCGTGATTACTAAAGGTTACTTTTTTGTTCTACTACGGAAAAATCCTTTAGAAATGTTTAGTATTTTACTGCTGAAGTTCTCTGGTAGGCTTCCACGGTTCGAAATTTCAGAAACGTTATTATAGTCTACAGTGTGCGCGAACGCTGGGTTCCAAATGACAATACTTAAGTGGCGATGGGCACTATGCGCCTGTCACAATGAATGCAGTGCGTTAATTTAGCAAAGAGCCGCCCTACACCCAGACCCGTAACAGAAATTAAAATTCATCATTTCAATTTCTGCTCGGCCGAGACTGACACTCAAGTCGTCAAATTATAGCCATAGCATTATGAGAACACATGGTAACGCTACTTTATTTAGACAAGTAAAGGTATTGTTCGTAAATACAGGTGTACCGACTTCAGCTAACAAGTAAAACGCCTTACTGACAAGCTTTCAACAGGTCGACAAGTTTAAGGGTAACAGTTAGGGCTGTCCTGAACGCAGTAGCACCGCGCAAACTTATTAAAACGTCTGGCGACGCCTCCCAAGATCTTTGTATGGTTAACAAGTTAATTTATGTTGAGCCTGTACAAATGTTTGCGTACGCTGCTCGGAGACGGCTGGATTTATTATGTGTGTCGTGTCGTGACGTGTACTGTACAAACTGGGGCAACCGCTTCGAGCAAACCAAAAACTAATTTCCGAAGCCTACTGATCGCGACCTTCGAGTGTTTATACTGCGTGCGGTGATTTGGGGACGTTATTTCTTATGGCTCTTGAGAATTTGCGGTAATGCTGTACTGTGGTAGGCTATTGAAGTTATAGAGGACGCCTCGTCTTGCTTGTTCTCAAAAGGGATGTTTTTTTATGTCATACGGCAGACAAACAGGCGGGCCACCTGATGGAAAGTGCTCACCGCCGCCTATGGACATTAGCAATACCAGGGGCGCTACCAATACGTTGCCTGCCTCTAAGGAGACCTCTAATATACCTCTTGAACGATTCCATGTTTTAAGATAACCTATAATAAAGTAACCCTACCGAAACGTCGGGAAAACAAATCAAAAAGGTACGTTGCCTGTAAGTCCCGTCTAATAGGTACAATAATAAAAACCCATCATAAACCTGGGGCCCTATTTTTGAACCGCCCGCATCCACGCGAGTGCTCGCCTTCTAATGCCTCTCTTTTCATTCTCTAGCAACTTACCACGAATCTGAAAGAGACAGGTATCTCACCCGTTGATGGGAGCGGTTCAAATATATGGCCCGTGGATGGAACTGGATGGGTGGCCGTTTCGTACTTGGGGGCTAGTCGAACTTCAGCACCGCAACGAGCTCGCCACACGTTAGGTGTGACTCCTAAAATCGTTGGCGAAGTGAGGTTGACCAAGTTCTTCCGCTGGGGACCCTGAGACTGGTTCAACGGTCTCGGGATCTGATTAGCACCCCGCAACAGTATGTTATTATTATAAAAACCTCCTTCCAAAACGTTATAAGAGTTCTCCCAGCAATTCCAACTACCAGGCTAACAGGATTCGGTGGAATTATAAAGTAACAATGAACCGGCACACATACACTACGCGAACCCGGCAAGCTAGACTCAAAGCAATAAGATATTCATCAAAACTCCATCCAGCTCTTGCTACCAACATTTATTTGCGGGCAACTTTCTGAGTTACTCACTGCTTTTGCCCCTTACACGAGTTGGGTTCGAGTATTATTATGTTTTCATTGAAATAATTTTAGATGCCGTGATAGGTAGAGGGCGTAGACACGTAAAAACTGTTGGTTTTTGTGTTCTTTTTGGTTTGGGACGCGTTTTTATTTGGTAAGTAAGAGGCAAAAGTAAGACATTCAAGGCAATATATAGTATGTAACTCGTGACTTCGTGCGCGTAAAATTCAGTTATAACGTTCCGGACCACCTTTGAACAACGTTCCCGTGGGAACCTATATGCCTATTGGTATTGTGGGCTATAAGCTACATAACTGCCAAATTTCATCATGCAATAATTTTTGCGTAAAGGATCCTTTACTCGAGTAACGGACTTCCATCAGTACATCCGTACAAACTTTTGCATTTATAATAGGTATAAGTAAGACTGTGTAAAACATTACAGGCTGGTAATAAATCTGACTGATGATTTATTCATCAAATATCTTTCTATACTATTATGAAACTGTAAAAAAGCCGTGTCTGTATATTGAAGATATTTCAGAAAAAAGGATCGAGATAGAATTCTGGGACGAAACTATGCCCAGTTATATATTTTTAGATTTTTGGTCTGGCTGTCTGTTTGTCTGTCTGTTCGCGCATCACAGAAAAAGTACTGAACGGATTTTTATTCGGTTTTTATAGTTTGGTTGCTTGAAGTTCAGGGTACAATCTAAGACACGTGTCATCTAATTCGGGTAGGTATAACCACACATACAGCTTGACCTCATTCAGTCATTAAAATTGTAATGTAGGCAAAAGCTATACTGTCATAAAAACTATTTCCAAGCGGACGAAATCGCGGGCAAAAGCTAGTTATGTACATATTATTGGTAAGAGATATACTTCTACAGGTCATGCAGACGTACGCGAATTCTACGCGATTTGTATCAAATGTTTATGCGATTTTGGTTTCTATGCTAATGACAGAAAGCTTATTTTGTTATTTGTAAACGGCGATGTATAAACGGGCCCTGGCTATAACGGGTTTTGCGCTTATTACATTTGGCTAAAATCAATCGTTAAATTCGGAAGCACAAGGGACATAAGTAACTTTCTATTCAGTTCGGTTACGTTACCATTATGTCAAGTAGTAGGGGATATAATGAGGTTAGCTTAGTGTTGTTCCAAAGGGCAGAGGAAACTGAAGAGTGACAGAAGCGATCGGCCGAATATATCGATCGGCAAGTTTGCATTTATTCACAGTAAAGATGGTTTCTATACTTAAAATCTATTCGACATTTTCCGAAATTCGGAACCATCCATCCACATACATGGGATCAAGGCTGGTTTTGTTCAGCAAATAGTACCTATCACTTTTTGTTGTACGAAACTGGGCTAGAAGTACCTAAATAAAATAATGTTTTAAGTAAAAAATAAAGTTTTAAGTAAGTATGTGAAACATAACTAACATTTACTTTTTAAGTCTTAATTTTGAAATACTAACTATGGGCATATGTCTGAAATAAATGTATTGTATTAACCACGTGCGCTTATGGCTTCACGCTTTTTAAACCACACTCGAACGGTCCAAAATTGAAATTCAAAACGTTCGAAATATAAAATTAAAGCTAAACCCAGCATTAAAACCAGTCCTCAAATTCAAGCCAAGTTCCGATTAGTGACGAGTAAAACTTTATCGTCTCCATAAAACACGACGTAGACGATATAAAACTCTGCAAGACCACGCTCTAGGTAATCCCACATCTATTCCTAGATACACATGTCCTTGCCAAAACATTGTGACCCTAAAACACGAGTTGGGCCCACAAAATAGCCCGCGAGAACAGGTGTAGGTGGGTACCTTAGAATCACGTCACGGCTCATGGAGACGTGATATATGAGCGGCCCATCTGATTTGATTTAGTACGGCCTACTAACGCAATATAATGGAACATCCCTCTAAGATTTTGTACCGGAATTTATGTAGAATAGGCTGTTTTGCGCTCAGAGAAATATATTGCGAAATTGTATGCCTTAAGCATGATTAATTATTCATTTCAGAGAATAAAACTACAGTATAGGTTTCTGACTTTCGTGGTTATTCACTTCACTTTCATCGCACATGTTATTGGATATGTTAAAATCAAACAATAATAAGTAATATTGAGGTAAAAACAATACTAATCGTGGTAGCAAACCATATTGTTGCAACTTTATGCTACCAAACTACACGCAAAGTGGAGGAACCCTAATATTCCTAAAAATATTATAGGATAATGATTTTTATTTCGATTTATGAAGTTTCCTTTTGGTTTGCAGGCCTTGTATGAAAAGATTTATGAATGCAGAAGAAGCGAGGGAGGTTTATCAGGACAGTGCAAATAAAACAAATGTGATCGGGATACGGGAAAAAGCATCATGAGATGACCGTAATAAGTGAAAAAATGACTATTACTCATGAATGTTGTTAAATGGCTGAGAGTGCGTGTAGAATCGTTTCTCAACCATAAACAGCCACAGATATTTATCCTGTAATGACGAGTATAATCGACTCCACGAGTAATAGACCCTAGATCGTCGAATTTCGGAGAAAGCCCGCTCATATCTATATGTATATTACCTCTTCTTTCTCGTTATTAGTATTTGCTATTTAGTTAATTAACTATACTTGCTCTCTGTTCCGCTTTTGGCACCTACTCACTCACTTTACGCATGGCCTACTGGTTGACTGTGTCGTCTTTCATTTTTGTTATTTCTGTTTACTGTATATTGTGTGCAATAAATTGTTAAATAAAAAAAAAAATAAAAAAAATAAAGCCTGATGGCTTTAAGTCCGCCAATTGTAATAATTTTAGTGCAATAACGTTTTTAAATAAAATAAAATAAATAAATAAATGGCACTAGCCTATCCCTATCGATTAGAGTGTCAGCGTTTTGGTCGGCAACTGCTTTCTAACCAGGCAAATTTTACGTATAGATATGTCTTAACATAGCGAAAGAAAAGGTAAGCTAGGTAAGTGGCAAGGTAACTCATACCGGATTTCACCGCTTATGCTTAACCGGCTTAAACCTGGAAAGTTCAAGAGTTATGGCAAGAACCACTAACGCTTGATTAAAGTCAGTTTAAGATTCAGAATAAGCTTAATCTACGTAGTTTTATTCATAAAAGCACATTCGTTTACATTTAGCCGGTTTCAAAAGGAATTCAGTAGAGATTATATGTTAGCTTAATTAGGAAGTAGTGCCAACACCTAGTATAATATCTACTCCTAATTAAGGTTATGTAGTTTTGTTAGATTGTTTATTAGAAAACCAACAATCAACGAAGCGAAATAGTTCATTATTAGACTTGATTTCCACTTATTTTACAGGTATTTTTCGGGTTTCCTACCGTAGCCGGGTAGTCCCGTGACCATGATGCATGCAACTGCGTCGAAAAATCGGGCTACTCGTCAGCAAAGGTACGCGGTAGGAAACCCGGAACAAACCTTTAAAATGTGTGATAATTATCGCGATAGTTTAAACCATTTGATTTCCACTATACATATCATCATCAGCTTATGCCAGTTCACTGCTGAATATCTAATAGGCCTGCCTAAATGAGCACCAATACACCCTTCTCTCCTTCCTTAGCTAGCCGCATTCAGCATCGACCTGCAGCCTGTCACAAAAGGTCACTCCATTTATTTTACAGTACTTAAACTACCTATGTAGCTATACACCTGCGATTCTGCGTATTTCTGCTTTATAGTTATGGTGAAGTCTAAATGTTGGTATTTACCTACATTTTGTATGGAGAAAGAACAGTTACAGTAATCTATACATAGTATAAAACACAAGTCGCATTTAGCCGTCTGTCCGTATGTAGCTATGTACGCTTAGATCTTTTAAAGTAGGTACGCAACAGATTTTGAAGCGATTTTCAACAGTTAGAGTGATTCAAGAGGAAGGTTTATAAGCAAGAAAATAAGTTAGGTAGGGGTGAAGTAGGTATACGCGAATGAAGTCGCGCCGGGGTCCCTAGTTTTAAATAAAAGCACGCTATACAATTTCCTGGAAACAGCAAATCAAAGTAACAGACAAAGCATTTAACAACAAAAAAGACTCAACTTTACGAAACAGTTTATGATCGCAAGAAACGAAGGATAAGTAAATCACGTTCCTAGTTGTACTCGTTGCTTAAATCTGCTCGACTATGCTTTAAGTACATAAAAGTTGCAAGATAAAATTAGTTCATTACATCACCGCTGGGATTCGTTCAAGCTTACGTCGGGAGCTGAGTTTTTGCCCGCTGGAGAGCTGGCTAATAAAATATAAGACTACAGCTTAAGGTTGCAAGAGAGATTTTTCTTTGGTCGGTTTTAGAGTGCGGTTGCGTAATCTATATATACATAGTATAAAACAAAGTCGCTTCTCGCCGTCTGTCCCTATGTATCTTAATATGTATGGACGCTGAGATCTTTTGAACTATGCAACGGATTTTAATGCGGTCTTTTAACAATAGATAAAATTTCAAGGACAAGCTCTTTTGGTAAAAGGGGCTGCTAATGCCCCATTCTTTTTGCAAACATATTTTAGCTAAAGATACACCAAATACACTGAATGTTGCTGATGCTGCAAAGGATTTTTTTCTTGAAGTACTTTCTTCGTCACTCGAAAATAGTAACTATGACTATTAAGTCCTTAGTAGATCTAATTATATAATGGAATTTATTAATCTGAGCAATAGCTTATTTTAACAAGCAAACTAAAAAAAAATCTGTTCAGCTTGATTAATTTGTGTTAAAAAAGAACACCTGCTAAAGCGCCCATCGTTCATTCCAAGCGGGGATGAAGTCGCGCATCGAATCTGACTTTTCCGCTAAAATTCACACGGTTTTTACTCCGTTGGGTAACTCAAACAAAACCTAATCCAACAGAGGTTCGGGTGGAAATGGAAAAGTACAAAAAGAAAAAAGAAAAAAAGGGAGGCGGGCAAGTGATGACGCGTGAAATCAACACCCTACAACCTGCCCTGCTTACGAATGGGCAATAGGGATGGGGGCCGTCGAGGCCGAGACCGGACTTTATACAGGTAAGGGCCATGCATGGTGAATTCGAATTTTACGGCCGATATTTTTATCTTTCGAAGTAGTACTAGTTTCTTGGAGCCAAATGATCTATTGACAAAAAATTGAGAGGTTTAAAAATGTTGGTGGACACATAAAAAAAAATTCAACAAAATTTTATACTCAGGAATTCAATAGATATATAAAATAAATTACGGTTAAGTCATGTCACCTGAGAGTCACCGGGCCCTGAAGATAATAATTGGCTGTACACAAGCGCACCTATCGCCTCCGCGTTTCGTACGGTGTACTATCTAGTTGTATACTTACAAAGTATAACACAAAGTCAGTTAGTATAGCCGCTAACTGCTCCTAAACTACGCTACGAATTTTGATGCGGTTTTCGCCATAATTTAGAGAATTACCGGAAGGATTTGGTAACACAAACACCGAGAACACTCGATCTCCGACAGGTGTCTAGTCCCAACGAGTAGGCCAAGGGGCGGGTCACTAGTAAATTATAAAGTCCTACGATAAACCACGAAAAATGTTCAAATTTATGTGGAAAATGGGTATACCTAAGGGACCGAAACCAAACATAAGGACACCAATACAACACTGTTATTGTAACGGCGTTTGACGGCCGAGTACGGCTCGCCGAGCTGTGATGACGATCACCTCAGTGATATTTTGTGAAGAAAAGTATTCTTTTTTACATTATAGAAGTCTTTACTTTTTTACCTTTTTTGCCCTCATTCTTTGTCTTTTTAATAGCCGGGTATTAGACCGCCAATTTCAACTTGGAGTTCTTCAAGAAAGGGGCAATAAGGTTTTTACGCGGTCGGCAGCGCGTGGGTGATGCCCCTGGTATTGCAAGCGTCCATAGGCTGCGGTGACTGCTTACCATCCACAGGTCGTAAGGGTGTTTACGACGTTAGTGGTATAAAAAAAACTTGTTATACAGTATAACTTTTATCAATGAATTGTTGAATTTAATTAATTGTGTTAAGCTAATTAGCTATTAAGCTTCTCTAGGAAAAATATTCATTTATTTCCATACGATAACATTTAAATTCCGATAACCACGAGGAAATCCGACAGCTAAACTCTACGCCCGAAAGACAACTTGAGCCGTTCGGTATCACTGAGCATTCTAAACGTCTTACACTAACATTCCATTAGAATAATGATGATCGACGATTGATACTGTACCCTAAAGTCCCGATAGGTCCCAGTAAAATAGAGGTAAATTCCCTAAGAGAGGAATTCGAACGGCTTATCTCGTCAGGGTGAGCATTGGGTAATGTTATTTGGACCCGGGCACACCTTGAAGACATTTTTGTAGGTGAGAAATTGTAAATACAACTGTGTGTAAATAAAGTACTCCCATTCAAAAGAAGACTTAACAACCAATATTGAAAGCCAGTTTTCTGGGCACCATTCCGGGCGGCAGCGATGTAAATGACATTTTTATATTTTAATGTATTAGTACTAGTTTTACTTTATATGTTATGGTTCTGTAAATATTTTGTTTGTACAACAATAAAATAAATATAAAATAATTACATTGAAAAGCGCTACCGGCAAAGTTTATTTTCTACGCAGTGACATACGACCAGACAGCCCACCTGATGGTAAGCGGTAACTGTTGCCGATAACGTCTATGATTCATGCATTTAGGTTGCAGGCAACAAAAATGCTGAACCGCAGGTGCGTTGTCACTGTGAGGATTAAGATGAAATGCCTCATGCCTGTAGTTAAACTGGCTACCTTATCCTTCAAGCCGGAACACAACAAAGCGAGCGTTGTTGTTTGGCGGTAGAAATAGATAAGGCGGTGGTACTCATCCAGGCGGAGTCTTCAGGCTTGACAGAATCCTACCGCCGGTCTTATCACTGTCAAAACCCCAAAGTCCACCTTTGTACTATTTTGTGCATGTATTAAATAAATAAATAAATAAAATAACACTGTTTGATTGTGACCAATAGCACGATCAGTTTAGACAATATTAGGACTTTACTTAGGACAGGAATTTTGATTCAAGTCGCTCGGAAATTAAATTCGTAGAAATAATGTCAATTTGATTTTTGTACAGCACTACTTTGTTTATTTTATTACTATAATAGTTTATCATAGTTAAACTGCATTTCTATATTCGTATAAGTACATGTTTTTTTGTTTGTAAATATACCCTTTTCTGTACAATAAGCGGTTAAATAATAAATTGAACTGCCCCGTTCACGTCGCGTACGAGGGCCGTTACTGAATTATGAACTGGGTTCGACCCGTTGCGTGCATTATTCATTTGGCGGTTGACGAGCTAGTAGTCTTCAAGCGAACTGCCGTTTGGGAAATAGACGCTGGTTCGTGGAAATTTCGGAAATCGTTCCTAGAACGGTTATGATTCAGTATATGATAGTTACACGCAAAGGCCGGGTAATGGTTATGACGGACTCATTTTGTCTTGGTCAGAAATGTTAGTAAAATGTGTTGAAAAAAATTCTATTGGGTCGACTATAGTAATGGGCCTGAAATAAACGTTATATTTATTAAGTTATTATTTTTTTTTTTTGTATATTTTATTTTAGCTAAGTCTCTTAGGGCTGCTTGCTCCAAATTCTAAAAGCGTTAAAGCTGATAATTAAACAAAAAACTTCTAACAACAAACGTTAAACGTCATTCTTAATCGTGTTTAAGAATTTAGTGCAAGCGTGGCTAAGTGTGACCGGTAATAAAAGTAAAGTTCACAGGATTACTCCATGTGTACTTCACTTTTAAATTTTGATTAATTTACCTCAATTCTCAGTATCGGAATTGAATGAACCAAAGTACGTTCTAGCAGCTTCGCGACAAACACTAACTCAATATGCTAACGTAGCGACCTAAATTGATGATTGAATCCAATTCGCTCCTAGCACACATTTACCGACTATTCATACTGACGTCACCACCCTGCACCCCAAAATTGATTTCCGCAGCTGCCAAATTAAAACCGCATCACAGTATTTGTGTGCGTTTACGCATTTCGCTAATTCCACGGTTGTTTGTTTTGGCGGAGCGGCGCCACTGGTGAGGGAAACCGCGCGCTCCGAACCGAGGTGATTCAATTCCGACCTGTCTAATTTCCTCCTGTAATTTGGAATTAGATGCTCAGAATTCGGCGTTTTCGGTCCATTAATGGACGTGCGTGGGAGGGTGCTGTGACCTCACTAAATCGATTTGTGTTGCCGCTATGCCGGATTTCTGATGACTTTTCGGCTGTTTTTACTGCAAATGGATGGTTAATGGGAGGGGCTTATGGTGGAATACGATAATAGAGCATGGAATAGCTGATGAAAAGCAAAGAAAAAAGAAAAGAAAGAGCATTTATTAACACAAACAACAACACCACAACATTGAAAAAGATACAAGAAAACATAAAGACATAAAAAGAATACAATTATAAGCAGAACATAAATTACACAGACATTAATTATTATTATTATGGCTTCTGGCGTTTGGAAGTAAGAATGCAAGATTTGAATCTGTGAACTGTCACAATCTTTAAAGATAGACAGACTGTCTAATCCTAAATAGACTATCTATCTATCTGTCTATTACAGTCTATTGCAGAGTAGAACATTGTCAGCATGTTTTCTGTTTGTGTTTCATCACTACATTCATAGATGATTGAACGAACTCCACTTTTACAAGTCGCTTCATTCGAAGTTATAGGTATTAACCCTAAATTCACATCGAATCTTAATGATATATTAACATTAAACAGTCAATAGGGCTGCATTGTTTTCGTTCTTGTAAAAATTTCGCCACACAAAACAGTAAAATCACCGAAAAGGGTCTCCAAATCCGCTGCTAGTCACAACCTTAGTGCTTAGTTTAATTCCGAAGTCCCAACTATCCCTGTTCGCAGACGCGTAGGTGGCAGCCCAATAGGCCACGTAATCAGGGTGCTAAAGCCAACCCTTTCGATACCCGACTAACAATTGTGGAATCCGATGGATGATTCAACTCCGAATTTAGGGACGTAGGTCGCAGTTTGATCACTGTGTCTTGACCACAGGACACGAGTGGGCCGACCACAGGACTGAGGTGAAGAGATCGCAGACCTATAAAAGTTGTGAAGTGTACTTTTTTGTATTATTTAACCCCCGAGGGAAAAGGGAGGTGTTGTAAGTTTGACGTGAGTGAAGTTTTGTGAATCTGGGTGTCTGTTTGTGGCAACGTAGCTCCCGAACGGATGGACCAATTTGGATGCGGTTTTCTCTATTTTAAAGCCAGTTTGATCGAGATGGTTCTTAGCTTTGTTTTAATTAAATCGTTTCGGGGTAGTTTGGAAAATGTATGAGTAAATGTAAACTAAGTTGGGGTTATTCAACTTTTTCTATCTGTTAATTTTTGTTCTTGATATTGGTGATGGAAGTTAGGCCGGCCGAATTCGAATTTTGAAGTCAACCAATCAATGTCAACCAGTCGAAGACGAATCAAACGTAAGCGTGAATAGAGTCGCGGATTCTGATTAGTCGAATTTGAAATTCGTATTAGAAAACCTAATAAGAAAAACAAAACCATGCTGCCGGCTTTATCATGAAATGACGACTTTACTCATTTACCTATAGATATTTTGAGTTCCGATAATGCCCACATCCTGTAATATGCGAAATTCGCTTTCGCATTCAACTTTTTTTCGTAACCAGTTACGTTACCAACTCAACGTCGAAACTATTCGATGCGCATATTAACCACAGTCAAGTGTATTCTAATTTTACAGTTGTTTCAGGCCCGTTCTGATTGTGAACGCGATACTCACTCATGTAATATTCACGAAGCAACCTTGTCTGACGTGCAAAATCCTAAAAAACGTGACACGCTGTACAGTTGCGTTCATAAGTGCATGCCCACCTTGACACACGGCACGACAGTAGCATGGGAGGATACTCATTGTTTTAAATGTTTTAAGTAACTATTATTGTGTTGTGGTATGCTATGTGTAATAAATGGCTTTTCTTTCTTTCTTTCTTAAAATTCATATTTCTGCGCAGCTGTTGAAAGGTGTTGTAGCATGTAGCATACGAAAGGGAATCACGTAGAAATGATTAAAAAATAAAAACAATATGAAAATTGCTTGTAGTTACATTTTTATTACAATTCAAAATCACTGTCAGTTTTCCTTTTATAAGTCACTATGGTTTATTGACTTAAAAAAAGGTAACATTTTAAGCAAATATTTTTTAATTTGTTGTGAACATAATACTTCGTAAAATAAAAATAAAATTATGAGGGTGTGTTATTAAAAAATATTTGAATTTATAAAACAAAGTATGGAAGCTCAAAGCAATTTTCATTGATGAAGTAAAAAAACCTGCAGTTACGAATGAGTTATTGGTACCCTTTAAACAGCTAATAATTCTTTCAGCCAATTCAATTTGTTTAACAATGCACCTAATATCATATACGTAGTAGCAGTAGCTACAAAAGACTTTTCTATAACTGGTCATGCACTTACAAACGCACCTGTACATCCGCGCACAGTGTACAATATCAAACGCGTGCCACTTCCCAAAAGCGCGAAACAATCGCCGTTGGGAAGATTGAAAAATTTTAGTATTCGGAGCAGGACAGATGTATGAGGCAATTATGCAAATGCCGTGCGATAAAAAGAGATAGCTATCGGTTGTCGCGATTGAAATGTCCGATTTTGTTGCTGCGTAAGTGGGGAACGGAATTAATGGACCAATTTACATTTAAGGTGGCGTGCTGTCCCAATTGGTGTCATAATGATAATCGGTTAGCGTTGTGTGCGCACGAGTGACTACAGGGCCTATTTGCGGTGGAATGTAGGACCGTACAGTTCGATTGTACGGTTATTTGTTTAAAGCGGATCCGGTGTAACCGACTATCGATCGATGAAAGAGGTTAAGCGAGTAAGTCCCTTACTTACTGATGTAATTATTGAGTAACTAACTTGACATTATTATTGAAATATGAAAACTAGATATTTTTATTTTTCTTTAAGGAATTACAATAGATAATAGAACCTATAACAACAATGTTATTAATATTTGAAAAGAATTAGATTAAAATAGAGGTAATCCTAGTATTACTTAGTTTTTAACATTGCAGTGGCCGTCAGGATCGTAATTGTAAAAATCAGTTTTATGAAGTACACAACATTTGAGTATTGAGGGTAGATATTTAAGTGATGACATGCTCTCTTTCACTCGTTTGCAATGCCATAACTGGGTGTCACATGTAGTTAAGTACTGCTTAAAATTGTAGGATAGGTACGTTTGAAAACTGTAATACGCAATAAATGAAATGAAATATCTAATTGCTCCCAACTCTGCACATTCGTATAAGAACTGAAATAACTGCCAGATCAGAGACTATCGAGAGAGAAACGCCTTATTTATTATGTATAGGTACATAAAACTCAGTTATTTCAGAGATTAACTCTGAAGAGACAAGACCTTGATCTAGAAATATTTGCATAAAGTAAACACTTTTAACACAATCTGCTGATTCAGCTCTACACGTCATCAAGAGCCATGCAAATCTTTACATACTATTAAACAAAGTTGCTTCACGCCGTTTGTCCCTCTGTTTCCATGTATATATGCTTGTATGTTTAGATCTTAACTACGCAACGGATTAATGAGGTTTTCAACAATAGATAAAGTCAAGAGGAAGGTTTACAGGGTAGGACAACACGCGAACGAAGTCGCGGCTGACCCGCTATTTCATTTACAAATGGCAGAGAAAAATGCTACTGCCTCCATACGACACGTCGATAATTTGCATAATTAAAATCCCATAAATCACGGGATTAATTATCTCACAACGGCTGACACTGACGCTGGTGCCGGACTGTCACAGAGTGCTCCATTAGTAAGGTTACACCGTACGTAAATACACCATCGTTACCAGTATTTTTTTTATAATTGGACTAGCCAGGCATTTAACCGCCATCTCACCTGATGGTAAGTGACGATGCGGCCGAAGTTTTGGCATGCCTGCGGCTGATGAGATGTAAACAAATGCAGGTGCAGGTATAGTGCTAATGAACTACCGTTAATTGAACCAGACTGCCCTTTGTCACTTCAGGGGCAATGATTAATGTAATTTTGAACCCTTTGCCTCGAGTCGGACGATTTTAAATTCCGATTTTCGTCCCGAAAAATATCAATATTTTTTAACGAAATTAACAACACCGAAAGTAAACGGTTAAAAAATGGGAAAACCTTTCCCATGTGTAATTTTTCAAGCCGAAAATCACAATTGAGAACCGTTCGGCTCGAGCCGAGCAGTTCAAAAATAAGACTGACTCTGGAACCTATATCGGTGCCCTTAGTTCTAAAAATGTATCTTGTCCAACAAAATATTTCTGTAATTTAACTACTATAACATATTTGTCTAATAGATGTATCCGCCCATCCACCTAAGAGGCTCCAGACATGGCTTATGACGACTGCTATCAATAGCTGTGACCACACTGAACGATCCACCGCACCCGCGGTGACGGCGGCTAGAATGAATAGGCTGTTCATCGACAGGCATGCTCCATATTCGGCCGCATCGTCACTTACCACCAGGTGAGAGGGTGGTCATGTAGTGTATTGGCTCTTAAATATAAAAAAAAAAATTGCGCGCTCATTAGTCCTGTCAAAAGCTTCCACGAGGTAATTATTTTCGTATAGCAACCGACTGCATTAAGGTACGCATACGTTCTGTCGATAATTCGCATAATTAAAATGCAATGAATAACGGCGTATTTATGACGGCTGTCACCGGGCAACACGGATCCATACGTGACGACTGAAATGCGACGTAAATTCACAAATGAATAGTGCGAATCGAAATGAATTGATGGCTGCGACCTGTGAAATGAATAGCTCTCGATGACGGTGCCCGTTCACCGTTGCATTGCTACGTTGGGGAAATATCTTGTGTTGCTTTTTTTGTGTATGTACACAGGTTCTCGAGCGCCGACCTCATATTTTGTTGGTTAAATTGGTTTTGTTGTTCAATTGTACGTTGTTTTTTTATTTGGTGTCTCTTTATGTTTTTTACGGCTATGGATTCAAGCCTCTGACCTCTTTTTTGAGCCGTAAAATCACTACTTAACATAAAACAAAACTCCAAGCCGTATCTGTCTGTCTGTTCGCGATAAACTCAAAAACTACTGAATGGATTTTCATGTGGTTTTCACCAATATGCATGATGTTAAGTCAACTGAGATCGTATGTGGGTGTGGATTGGCACGACAGTTTACTTAATGACACACTATCAATGATTAAATTGGTGTGTTTCTACCCTGCTGCCTAACCATAAATGACTAAAGGCATAACAACTTGAAGAGTTAAATTGCGGAGAAGCATGCACGACAAACGCACGCTTATAAACAGAATCGCGGAGCCGACCGGTGATAACGTTTCATGGTATTTTATTTATTACTTCCTCAGAAACCCTGCTCCGGTAAGTAGGCGTTATATTCCGGGACATTTCGGGCCCGGTAAAGTACCTGCAGCCCGGGGGACCCCCTGAATTATATGATATCCGTCCCTTGGCGGGTATAAGCGGCTTTTGTAAGCGAATTTTCTTCATGAAAAACAGGATGTCGTAAAATAAAGAGTTGCCTGATTTATCGCCTCGAAAGGTTGGGAGCCGTTGGCCGCACAGCTGTTTTTAACCCTTAATTGCTAGTAAGGCAGTGAAGTGGATTTTATGATGGAATACTTTGAAGTTTTTTTATGGGTTACGAAAGGATGCTGGAGATCGGGCGTAGTGGAGGAAGAAAAGTCAGAAAGCGGACCTTGGCATAAGCCGACGTAAATACTAGAATGATGGTGATGGAGATTTTTTAGTTAATTTGGGGAATGTATAAACTTTTTATGTAAATAAACGTAGATTAGGTACAATATTCGAATAAAATAAAATAATCGTCTTGGCATTCATGTCCTGGTTCTGCTGTCGACGAGGACAAAGGCCCGGGGTCCGCCTTGACCATGATCCAGGATTTGGCAGATCAGGTAGTTAGAGTTTTCGAATATTTTAATATTAATGTATTTATGCAATAAAGTGTTCAATCATTCATTTTATTTTATTTTTTTAAACGATACAACGTAGTGGAACTAGTTTAAACAAAAAGTGTTTGATTTACTAAATCAAACAAACTGCGAAGTTATTGATTTCTTCTCGTTTATCTTTACATTTCCAAAATAATTTTAACTAGCAGTTTGTATTTTCATGTGTTTGGATATTTTTACATACATCTGTCTTGCTTAGCCTACTTTGGTACGGCATTGGTTTATATCAAACTAGTTTTTGCAAAATTCATTTATTTTATTGTAGATAAAAATCAGTTTGTCATCTATCCTTGCCAAATTTCATCTTTACATGTTTAGCGGTTTATGTACAAAAACGTAACATACACAATTACAGACAAACAGACTTACCCATTTATAATATTAGTGTGGACTAAAGAATAACACAATTTATTTGCCTCTAAAAAACCTCCACGAGAGCGTACAATGTAATATTTATCAGGGTCTAGCACGAGCCCTACGCGCGAAGTTTCGCCCCGGATTTCCCTTCGCGCTCGCTGTATTGTTTTTCAATCGGCACACGGCCCAGGGGAGCGATAAGATGACGTCATTGGCATAAACAACATGGCCGCGCCGGAATCGATGGCCCGCGAGCGCCCGTTTTCGGAACCGAACTTTTGTCACCTACAGTTTTTAATCCCGGACCAAAAAAGGATGGGTATGGTATGGTCTGTGTATTTGTATGGAATCGTAGCTTCCGAACGGATGGACTGATTTGGATGCGGTTTTCTCTATTTGGAAGAAAGTTTAATCGAGATGGTTCTTAGCTTTGTTTATCTAAAATCGGGTTAGTACTTTAGAAAATATTTGAGTTTAAGTAAAGTTGGTCGGGGGTTATGCTACTTTTTCTGTCAGTTGGGTATTAGGACGGTTCAACTAGTCTCAGGGTCCCCGGCGGAAGATCTTGGTTAACCTTGCTTCGCCAACGGAGGAGCCACATGGAGTCGTTATCTCGTAGCAGTGCTGCAGTTCAAGAAACGGTCACCTCAGTTACCGACGTGCTTAACTTCTGTTATCCGTCTTTTCGGTGCCTTTTCTAAATAGGCAGCAACTCTTCTAATAATTTACCCTTTCACGGGTCGCTTATAGCAAACCTGTTTGCTGTTCACGAGAAATATGGCGTCAATGGAGAGCTTTGTAGTATTTGACGTTCTTAAGGGGGGCGTTGTTGATGAGGATTTTGAAGATTCTGACGCTTAGAGAGGGAGAGTAATGATGTTTTCCGTGTCTAATTGAGGTTTTAATTATGCTGGAGTAACACTTCTGAGGCGCACTCTGGTCTTCATTTACGCTGGACGTAGGGTACCTATTGATGCGTAGACAACCGGTTCGCATGCTAGATTGAGCGTGTAGTCAGATTAAGTGTGAAAAGATTGTATTTGCTTCAGTAGAGCAGAAATAACTTACTTAGGTACCAGAAACACATAAACTACGTATTTGTGACGTAGTTGTGTTGTGTTTATAGTTTTTCTCCACTACTAGACTCATTGACAAGAACAAATAGATTAGACAAACAAAAACAAGAACAAAGAACTACACATGTTTAATTTAAACACTAGGTTAACCTACCTGTGCCTGCGGTACACATAAATAGGCAGGGGTAGGGACAACCCCGCCCTGACTTTTCCCAACCATGCCGCCGAAGGTGAGAGGGCAAAAAGCAAAACGACAATAGGTACGAGTACAACACATTCTCTGTGAAACAAATTAACTGCACAGCCAATACAACACAGCATACAGAAAATCACGCAGAGCTGAACGGCATACAGCACAAATGACGCGGCGGCGAAAATAATGCGTGTTTTTTGACCGTACCTTTTTTCCGCGCCGGACAGCGAATTTTGATTGGCGCACAAAGTACGTTTTCTCGTGTGTCGCTCGTGTGTTTGTCGTGTCGCTGTGTTTTGTCGGTGTATGTGTGAGGGACGTTTGTTTGTGCTCCGCTTTTAATGAAGTTGTCGCCAACCAGAGCGTGCGACGAGCGCTCAACATGCGAGCGGGGCGTGGTGCAAGGGACAAGCGGCGGCGGGAAAGGATTTGAAGGTCTAAATAGATACATACATAAGAACACCTACTAATATAATATTTGTATGCCTTAAATACGGCTAGACATAGAGAGACATCCAACTTTATAACAACTAAGTTATGTATACACACCTATGCTACAAATAAATGACTTTGAACTTTGAACACGCGAAGTGAAGGACAATGAAAGCGGACCCTGGCAGAAGCCGGGACTGACCGCTCGGATGACGATGATAATACATAAGGACACGCCTTTGAAAGATTCACCTTGATTTTTTTATTATTTTTTATTATTCAAATGCTTCCAGACTTACAGATTTAAACTAACCGTGGCACAAATAAATAATAGCGGTATTGTAGCGGTGTTTATCGCATGTCTGTTATAGTTCTGGTACGTGTATAGTATAGTTCGTATTTGGTTTAGCCTCACACGCGAACTAAAAATTTGATATATGTGATTAACAAACACACGCTTCAGTGATTCGTTTTGTTCGAACGTAAAAGACGCTTCTACACAGTTATCTCTCTCAGCCGCACGACGTCCAGTGGTGAACAGCCCTCCTCATATGCTTTCTACTACAATAGATTTTATTTTATGTCCCTTGCATTTATCCTTAGTACTAATCGTATAAAAATTTTAACTAATTTTGATAGGTGTAGGCAGAGGCTGTTGAGTGTCACACGCTACGATCCTGTTACGCCTCTTTTGCATACGGGCGTGAGTGTGTATGTGTGCATTTTGATACTGTAAAATGGTTTTGTTACTATTCCGCTTACTGATGAATATTACCATTACGCTATTATTTGCAAAACTTGGTTTATTTTGTGTTATAATTGAATGCAGTGAAAACAATCTCGATACTCATGCGCTCACTTGCCATAAGAGATGGCGGAAACAAGCGCTCGCTACATCCCCCGCCTCGCGCCCCACCCTACCCGCCGAGAGTGTAGCGTAGCCTAGTTCTCTGCAAAGTGAAGGGTTTAGAATTTGCGCTCTGAATTGGAAAATCGCGGAGTAGCACTTTGTCCCGTGACGCGGTGTGCGGCACAATGGAATCAAAGGTAATTGATTGCTGTCACCGGGGACGGCTGTCGACTAGGATTTGCGTAATTCCACGGCCTATCGGGTGTGTCGGGTACTCGATACTGACCTGAGTGTCGCTATTTGGCGCGCGAAATACTCGTGACTTTGTGACTGGCTTGTTTCACTGTGAATTGAAGTGCTAGCTATAGTGTGCTAAATAGAGTGGCTATAGCGGTCGTTGATCTCTCGGTCGGAACTAGTTTGTATGTGGTCGGAGCGATTGTTGTAATGGTTCAAAGGGTCACTTGAAAAACAGCCGTTTTAGTGACTTATTGCCTAACTTCGTTTGTAGTGAGTAGTAATGGTAGAAGGGGTCAATGAATTAAAAAAAAAAAAATTATGAAAATTATTTGACATATATTAAAAACTGTTCTACTTACTTTTTAATAAACGAATACCTATGGTTACTTAAATCAGTACAGATTGGTGTGACCATTTACAAATTAGTCATAGCGTTAGTTCGCATTTGGATCATGGTTACACGTTCAGTCGCCTGAATAAGCAGTTTCCATCACGACGTTTACCGTAATATAGCCACCTTAGAGTATATTTTCTTGGTGACTATAATTTTTTTTTTTTTTTTTTTAATTATCCGGCAGACAATCAGGCATGCGGGCCACCTGATGGAAAGTGGTCACCGCCGCCTATGGACATCAGCACCACCAGGGGTGCTACCAATGCGTTGCCCGCCTCTAAGGAAACCTCTAATATACCTCTGTGTGTGTGTTTGAACAGTGAAACTAGCAAGAGGCTGTGAGACAGACCAGCTTTTACTACTTATAGAACCCACACAAGAATATATGTAAGTTCTCTCGCTACGAAAAGTCGAAGTTTGGGTAACTAAAAAAATGTTCCTACAACTGAGTGGCAATCGGTACTAGAATGCGTCAAATTGAATGAAATTTACCACTCATATAGCCATATTTAACGCAGTGCGTTCACTTAGCAGACGAGCACTGTGAGAACGCTACTTAGACAAGTATTGTTAGTATATACGGGTTAAGGTGGGCCTTATAACATAATATTAATATCAGATTTATAGCAAATAGGTCTCAAAGACGAGCAATACAGCGGTGGAATGTAATATTGGGCGTATTGAGCCACGGAGCCATTGTTAAATTGATATTATTAGTTCAAACATTATATTGGATATTGGATAGAGGTTACTTGATTAAATATATTCAATTTAGAAACTACAAAATGGCTCATATCCCGTTGAACATACTACATAATGGTCGATTAATCGAAGAAGTTGCAGAAACAAATTTGTTAGGTCTTTCCATTGACGCCCACCTAAATTGGAAATCACAAATTGAAAAAATTAATAAAAAGATCTCTAGTTATTGTTTTGCTCTTTCTGTCCTCACAAACGTGTCATCGGAAGGTGTTGCTAAAAATGCATATTATGGATATGTATATCCTTTATTGAAGTATGGCATAGTATTTTGGCGAAATTCCGTGAATGTGGAATCCACATTTATACTGCAAAAGAAATGTATAAAATCGATTTACAACATGTTTAAAAATGAAACGTTGCGAACCCTTTTTAAAGAAAGGAAGTTCTTGACGTTGATGTGTATTTATATACTAGAAGTTTGTGTATTTGTTAAGAACAATAGTGAATATTTTAGTAATATGTCTGACATAAAAAGTAACGTCCGCTCCCAATATAAACACGATATATGTGCTGTGAAATCATCCAGTGCAATTCTAACAAAAAGCTCCTATGTCAATGGAATTAAAGTGTTCAATAATTTACCAGAACATTTAAAAATGTTAAGTGGATATACATTTAAAACTAAATTAAAAGAATGGCTATTGGATAGGGCTTTTTATAATTTGGGGGAATTTTGGACGAAATAAGAGTTTGATATTGTAAATTATAAGCTGACATTCATATTATTATTTAATTGACAATTTAATTTGAATTTGACATTTTTCATTTATTACGTATCTAGCTATTATTGACATTGCATATTTTGATTTATTTCCAAGTTCTTTTTTATTGTTTTAAATGGATGTGAATTTTATTATTTAATTATTGCTGTTTTAAATATTGTATGTCCGAAATGAGCAAACTGTTGAAACTCACAAATATCATTTGTAATACCTGATTGTACCTACACAGTTCAACAATAAAGTTATTCTATTCTATTCTATTCTATTCTGATATTGTCCTCGGTGTAACAGGAGAGGTGGTATATATTTTTTGTATTTCCGGCGGAAACTAAACTCCAACATACACTTTATTTTGTTCTAGCCGTTCTCAGCGCCTTTCACCCGCGCGCAGTTCGTCCTTTGCGAACAATCAACTTTGCCGCGGGAAACTATTAACGTTAATGTCCCGGTTGTGCTCTCGAGAACGAGAGCCCGGGGTCCGCCTTAACCATGATCCAGGATTTGGCAGGTCAGGTAATGACAGTGGAGCGACTGCCATCTGACCTCCATGACCCTGCTATCAGGGGAACCTGACCAGATTGGATCGTGGTTACACATCCAGTCGCCTGAATGTGCAGGTTTCATCACGATGTTTTCCCTCACCGTAAGAGCATCGGTTAGTATTCAACTAATGTATTAGTTTATACCGTGTTAAAATTAAGGTTGTTCTTAACTGGTGATCTTTACGAGAATAGCGCTGTTACAAAGAACAGAAAAACTTTATTTAACGACACACCATGGACCTAACATTCTACATTGCACCTCTATATTTTAAGTACTTTAATACTTTCTATACATAGTATAAAACAAAGTCGCATCCCGCCGTCTGTGCCTATGTATCTATGTTCGCTTAGATCTTTTAAACTACCTACGCAACGGTTTTAAACGCGGTTTTCAACAATGGAAAGAGTGATTCAAGAGGAAGGTTTATAAGCAAGAAAAAAAAGGTAGGTAGGATTAAAGTAGGTGTACGCAAACGAAGTCGCGCAGAGTCCACTAATTAATACTATAACTTACAAACAAAGGTACAGACAGCAGAAACTGTATCATACAATTACGTCACAGCATCGCTACCACAGAATCCACAACACTGACTTAAGTACACTGTAATTCAGTGCCAGCTACACACACCCGCTGCAAACACATTCAAAACGCAATCACGCCAGGAGCAAACTTGAGCCCATCATTTATATAGGCGACAGGCGACACCGTACCAAGTTTACGTAAAAATTCCGAGAATCTTTCGGCGATTGACCCGGCTGCGCTGAAATACCCACATTCGGGGGAAAAACAATTTACGCCCCCCTCCCCCCTTCCCCTTTTGCCCCCTCCTGGAGGGAACTTCAAAAACAGTTTTAGAGCGATAAACGAAACTGGGACGTGCCCTGGGACGTGTGCCCTCAGAAACAGTGGGAATCTTAGATTGGCCTCTGTTGAGTTGTAGTGATATTATTTGTATGCTTCAATGTAGTATTCAAATGTACAGACATTATTTATAAGGCACACTCTAGTATAGAAATGTACCCAAACGAACCCAAAGGCGCTGTAATAATTGGCAACGGTTCTGCGAACTTGGTCGTATGACTGGCGTCATAGGACAATGCTCTTCAGTTATATTTATTTATTTAGGTACTCATTTCTAATTTTATTTATGTAAATATCCGTTTCTATTTCAGACCATAAATAGCTTACAGTTTCGTGTTATTTTATTTTATTTTATCTAATTTTATTTATATTTTTCGTCGTACGATGTGGCATGAACAATTAGGACACTCTCAAAGAGATATATACATTTGAATCCCGAAACTAAACTAATTTTCCGTCTTGCGACTCCAAAGAAAATTTGTGCGCTTGTTTTCATGCGACGTCCGTCACGACCACTGTTGTGCGACCGTTGCTAATAAGGATAGCGCGTAATGGTAAAATTTTCATTTTACGTACTTTTCTTTACAACTATGCCATTTTTTGGTGAGGTCATTCTGTTATTCTTGTTGAATATAAAGCTCCTGTGGGTGGTATATTTGAAACTTGCCAGAATAGATAACATAGAGACCTAATAGAAAATTGTGTTTCAATTTAAAAACCTAAATCTGCAAATTCGTGGTTTACAATTAATTTTATTATCTTAATGATGATGATGACGTCAAATTACATTTACTATTACATCTACTCTATGGAATCACATTCTTTCTTCCACAACTTGTGGAAACGTTGCATGGAAGGGACGCATTTATCCACGAGCGAGAGAGAAGAGAGTCGTAACTGTAAATTGTTTGAGCGATGTTATGAGAGGACCATTCGTTTGGATTTCCCTCCTTTTTTCCCGAGATTAAGTCCTGATGCAGACCTGGAAACCCGTAGACGAGATAAACCTTATTGGACGTCATTTATTTATCGTCTTACTAATAAAAAAAGTATCAACTGATCAACAATCGTTGAACGTGTCTACATACGTTAGTTACTAGTTACACGGCGTGTGTACAAACTTATCTGGCCTAATGACGGGGTGCTTTGGTCACCTGTAGGTTTGTGGTGACGTGTGTGTAACTTGCCAAAAGCCCTGTTTAACTTCACGAACTATCTGACCCGATGGCCGAAGTTTAAACTAAGTGTCCCCATTTTTTTATTTCATGCCAATTCCAACAACAGCGACGTTATTACGTCGTATTTTGGCAAATTCACCGACATGCAAATACTCATTAAGGGTCACAATGCTTATAATACCACAACATTAGGTTAGGTAAAAAAAAAAATGTAAAAAAAAAAATACAAAAACCCAAGAGAACAACATCAAAAAATTTTCACTCCTGTTTTATTCTTTCACGCAACTATCTGTGCTCAGAAACAATATTGAGCAATAGGTACTGTTGTTCTCGAATCATCATGAAACCACAGTGAACTTCGCAAGTTTCATCGATCAGTTTCATATAAAAATAATTTGCGCAATGACCCAGAAATGGTCCAATAGGCTGCTCGGTCGGCTGCCGTGATATGAGGCGTCGTAAAATGCGGATGGCGTTATAAACGATTCAGCGTCCCCCCCAGAGATGGAGCTGCTTGTATTAAAAACTTTTCACGGTTTATGATTACTCGCTCAATCTTCAGAAGGGTGGCCTTTTTAAACCTCGAAGACGAGTTTAACTTATGTATCTGTGGCTTTGTGTATATGTGTATCTGTCTGTGGTATCGTAGCTCCCGGACGATGGGCCGACTTGGATGCGGTTTTGTTCAAATTAGAAAATATTTGATTTTATGAAAAGTTGTTCGGGCGTTATCCGACTTGTCAAGTGCACCGATGTGCACATTTTCCTCATAGCCGTGTAAAAGCAGTCAACGTGTGCTTCAGCAAACATCCGCGGCATACTGCAGAACCGGGGCAACTCCAACAGCACCCTGAACGCATTATTTTATTGGACCCAGAGAGCGTTATAAGCTTTTTGAGTATAACTATACTAAAGCGCACATGCTGCAGACAAAAACCACCACTATGCCTGGTGATACAAGTTTGGGAACAGTCTGTAACTGTTTCCAATGCTTACAATTTTATTGTCCTTAGGCAAAGTGAGCAAATGGCAGGGTCTAGTAGACCATACTGAAGAGACAAGGAATATGTCCATAAGTAGTCAAGGCAGTTTAATATTGCTGCATTACGTACATATACTCAAGGATGAAATTGAAGAAAAATGTAAACAAATTGCCACAATAAAAAATAAACCCAAGGGGTGGATTGTTTAAAATAATGGAAATATTCATAAAAATTATCACATTCAAAATTTAATTAAATCGTACGAATATTGAAAAAACACTATTTTAAATAATCCACCCCTTGGGTATATTTTTATAGGGGCAACTTGTTTACAACTGAATTCCATCTCTGAGTTTAGTTATAGTTCAAATAGATGTATTTAGAATTATGTTAGTCTCTTTATTAGATAGTTAATTGAGTCTCGTTATTTTAGCCTTTGAGTTCACCAGAAATTGACGAAATTGCTTCTATAATCTCGTTTCACCGATGATAACTAGGTAATTTTATACTAAAGTCTCTGTATAAAGTGGATACAGTCAGCTGCAGTGAGAACTGATTTCCCTAAAATACATTTAATGTATGCTGAGGGGGTTGATTCACTCTGCATCCGACCTTACATTAAGTAGTCTATATTAAGTACTCACGTATTAAGCTCGAGGTCAAGACGGAACTTGTGGTTGAAGGCTTTGATGAGAAGTGATGTACGGTGAAAGTGTTTGCCGGTCTGTAACAATAAGATAATAAAAAGGTTAAAAATATAACCATCATCTTGCAGTATAAGACCTCCAGTTAGAATCATAATCTTTTAATATTATGAGGTATACTCTGTCTAAAATGTCATGCGTAGTAAGTAGCTGTAAGTCAGGGAACTGATTGAACAATGAAGACGTCCGTCTGTATACAACAAGATTGAAGCCAAAAGATGGACGTCTTCATTATTCATGTCTTTTTCATTTAAATCAATAATTTCCCAATTCGCTTGACTTTTTAGACAGAGACAATCTTACACATATATTCATAAATAATATATACAGTAGTGTTACTTTGCGCAGAAAGACACTTCTGACAGAGTCTCTTTGCTAAGTGAACGCATTGCGTTTTGATTAGTCAATTTTGAGGCATAGTGCCGATCGACACTCAAGTATCTAAGTCTCGTTCGATCCAGCGTTCAGTTACTTGTTTTGGTTGACTAGTCAGAACACTTGTTGTGTGGGTATATATACCTATATACGTAATACAAGACAACGAACGCAGAACGCTTGAACGCGTGACCGCCTTCTGATTGATAGACCCTTTTTTTTAATGTTATACGGCAGACAAACAGGCAAGTGAGCCACCTGATGGAAAGTGGTCACGACTATCTTTAGACATAAATTATCAGGTGAAATAAGCAGCTTAATGTGGCGGAAACAGAACGCCAATAGCACACAGTGGACTAACGAATATTTTTCTACGCGCCGTAGTAAAACACTCGAAGGCAAGTAGGCGCCCGCTCATCCTAACGCATCAGAATTAATACGACACGGGCCACAGGAGTCGTATACACATGCGCATAAATTTAGTTTACGTTTAAAATTCACGAGTAACAAAGCCCATACATCTTTGTAATGGGATCGCAAGGTTGATAAGGGTCAAAATTAGTCCACGTCCAAGCACCCCCGTATTTACATAGGGCTCGGATGCAAAAGCGACAAGAAAAATTGGGACAAATGATCGGTCAAGAGCGGCAGGTCTTGGAAAACGCACGGATAAGCACGCACTTACGGATGTGGTTCGTGTGGAATCAATTCATGGGGAAAGGGAGGCGAATCGATGGCATTTTAGAAATAAAACGAATGTCCCTACCGACTGCGTCAAGTACCTATGTTCTCCCAACATAACAAAGTATGCTTCACTTTCTCAAAGCTCTTATCATTCGAGGATAGTACTAACTTAGGAACGCGCTTCTTGAAACGACCAAAGGGGCCCAATAACTGTGGCAACCGATACAATTTTCCCATTATTACGCTCCGAATAAGCCTAGCCAGCATAAAATGCTCGGCAGCAATTTTTGGTTTAATACGAGGCCCACCTTGTCCAAAAGAACCTTTGACGACTCATTGGAGTGAATATTTTACTTTAGCGACGACAAACTCGCTCCAGAAAACTCTCGGGGCAAACATAATTTGTTAGGTTGATTCTGTCGATAGGTACGCTTCGATAAACATGATTTTTGCGTATTTCGGCGCTCAGGGGCGGCTTTGCGTGGGGTCAAATGGAACTGCATTCTGGAATTGTCGTGGTGGTTTTCAGATGGCGGATTGTGACATGAAAAGGAGAGATTTTCTTGTAGACTGTGAGTCTTGTGTGTCGTCGAGTATATGGAATATCTTCTTTGTAGCGTTAGTAGACGTTTAGGAGACTCACAAAACGTTTATCTGCCTGTGCACAAGCTAGCACAAAAAAAAAATTTTGTTTCCGAAACTTTGACTTTTAGCTACGAAATCGCTACGAAAGTTGAAGATTGTATGTTATTTTAATAAAACCGTAAATGCTCAGGTAAGTATTTGTTCGCAATCTTACCGGGTAAGTATGCGGACTATGATGCAGAACATCCTAGAGGCTAGCTTTAAAAAAAAGCTCAGATATAGCAAAACCTAATTTGTTTTTATAAACAGTCTTGTAAAACTGTCGCTGCATACCTATGTGGCATGTGCGGGTTACACTGATTACAGACCTCTGACTGTAGATAAGGTAGGTGTAGAACTTTGTAGTTGTTGAATTCTTTATCAGCGTTTACTATATTGGTTACCTAAAAAAGGTCGCCTACCGACGACCCTGGCCGCCATTTCTCTGAACTTATTTGCATAAATAACGCTCCAATCTTTCCAAAAGGAACGAGTGTAGTAATTGAGAAGGACATCGTGTCCAGTCCTATTGGTTTGTTGGCTAGATAACTTAAGAAAAACATTTCTTTTTCAACAAACACAAAACTAAAAAGTAGAGATCCTTTTCTTTAAAATAGCAATAAAAATACCTTTTTTTGTACAGCAACCAACACACAACTTTGACATACTATAACAAGATAAATAATAAAAAATGGTTGCCATATTGAGATTGTCTCTTCCTAGTGGAATTCGGGTATGACAAATCTTAGTTTACAAATCCAGCTATGAAGGAAGATCAATCAGCATTCTATAGGCGAAAAAGCTCACAAAAAGTAAATGTTTCTTATCACAGACAGCTACTTAGCCTTATTTAAAGCTCTCAAAACACACCATCATAGCAAAGTTCAACCTGCGCCCTTACTGTCAAACAGCGTCAGATAGTAATTTACCCCTGGGGTGATTGTATATTAAATCAGGGACCCTTGTCCAGCTAGCAACATGAGAGCGGACAGATTTTCCCAACTACCCCCAAACGAATTTAGCAAAGGGTTCATTCGATACAACCTGTATATATAGAGACGTACGTATACAGCCTGTATACACGAGCAGAAGGAAACGTCTTGAGATTCAACAGGAATTTAGTTGGAGCGAAGACCGGAACTGGTCTAGTGGCAGCGTGCTTGCGAGCGATAACCAAGGTTAAGCAATGCTTGCAATGTCTGGGAACTGGATGGGTGACCGTTTCGTACTTTGAGGCTGGTGAAACTTATGCACCGCTGCGAGCTCGGCACTCAATAGGCGTGCTTCTTTCGATACCGTATACCGTTGGCGGAGCGAGGTTGACCACGGTTTTCCGATGGGGACCCAGTGGTGACTGTAGGTATTTATTTTATTTTTATTTTCAAATTTGTTATAGAGATTTACGTTTTGATGTTGTGCGTTGAATCACCGTAATGCGGAAGTGGGACCACCTTGCCACTACTGGCAAGATCGAGACGACTTATATCATTAAGGCAAGGGTATCCCCATCCATACATACTTATTTATTCAAATCTCTAAGGTTGCGTTCAATAGGAAAGACGAACTGCTCCCAAACGCGGCTCTCACGTGTATTTCATCGTACGAAACAAATGCAGTAATGCACAACATTAGGGTTCGTCTATACTATAAGGTACGCTAGTGCTGGATTGGCAATAGCGTACCTTGACCTCACGCTCAAAACCCGGCATTACCTCATGAAAAATATGTGAAAACTGTTAGAAACTGTTATATTTTATTAAATTGTAACGAATATGACAAGTAATTCATTACAACGATAGCTGTCTTTACTAACAAATAGTTCTGACAGAGAGAGAACTATAATCTGACGAATTTTAAAGATCTGACGAATGCGAGCTGGGTACAAGATTGTGAACAAATTACAAAATCATATTAAGCCGAGCTGGCTGACACAAGCAGGTGAGGGTGCGACCTGTCATTGTTCGCCCGACTAAAGTCGACTAAAAGTTTAATAAATGGCGCCTTTGCTACGTCGGGTTAAATACGATGGTTATTGTATCCAATGTCGTTTTAAAACTCCGGTGGATTTGAACAGTTTTGATTAGAAACTGGTGGAAATGACAGTGTTTTATAGTTAACGGACAATGGTTTTCTGTTTGTTCTATTTATAGGACTCTTCATAAGTGGATTGAACTAATAAAATTAATTATTAAAGCACCCATGGATGGCATGTTAGGCGTGGACAGGAGCTTGGTATCAGCGAGATTTTGTAATGGTTGTAAATAGGCTCCTCCAGACCTCAGAGGAGGCTTATGTCCAGCAGTGGACTGTTGTAGGCGTTGCTTAATTCTTCTTCCTTTTTATTTTATATTTGTCATCCATCCTAGTTCTTTGAATAACAACTAAGTAGCCAACACTGTCCTTTATTTTCATTAATAAGCTCTATTATTTCCAAAACTGTCTTCCATTATCTGTTAAACACAATACATGTAAGCAAAACATACACAGCCTACATGGCCTGTTGATAATTGACACGGAAAAAATAACTCTATGACAAGACCGCAACACCCAGAATCGCCCATCCCAAATCCTAATCCTGTACACAGACGGCCCACATTATTTTCTGTCCCACAATAACAGAACACTCGCCAGTAACATAGTGGGGTGTATAAGACGCGTCGCATTAAATCTGAGCATTAGTATCATAAAAACGGTCACACACTTGTTTGTAAGACGCCCGATAATACAAAATGCTGGATGTCGTTGAGCACTCGTTATTTACGTAGGGTACTCCAAATGCCCCTCTAACTGCGACCCCAACCACCCCTGCCTCCCCCACATATATACCCGCAAATACTCATACGTAAACGTCCATAGGGAAAGTGGGGTAAACCAAGTTTTGAAGGCTCGACTTGGCAAGGAAGGTAATTTCCAGAGTGGAAAGGTTTTAAATACTTTTGAGTTAGGGTGTTGTAAAACGGTTTTTAAATGTAAATGAAGGTAGGCTATTTTGTTTTTAAGTGTTTTAGAATTATGCGCAACGATGTGTATAATTATGCGCATAATAATAATAATATTTTTTATGACTTTTTTTGCAAATTTACATGGTGGCGGTGGAGTGACTGACAGAGTAATGTACCTCGGGGTTTTAGAGGTGGGCAGACATGCCCCTACTCAAGTGACACAAGCAGGAGCTGCACATCACGGAAATGAAGATGCCGTAGTGAATGTGTGGAGTTTCGCGTCCAAAACGGCCACATTCGCGGTAGCCCTGGCGTCCGTGATATCGCACAAAATACAAGAGTGCCTCTTTGGATAATATAGCCACGTCTTGCGTAGACCGACAAATTACGTAGGGAACAAATGTCTAGCCGTACCATCCCCGCCAGGCACGTAAAGGAGAGGCCGGCCTAAGAAGCGATAGCTAGATGTCGTTAATAATGACATGCGTACCAATAAACTTGTCACCAAGGATGCCGAAGACCGAACGAAATGGACAAAGAGGAGTAGGAAGGCGGATTCTGGGCCCTCGAACGCCGCGCGAGAGCACAGCTGGCATTTGTCGTCATAATGATGATGATGTACGCATTGGCGATACCCCTGGTGATGGTGCTGGTATCCAGGCCATCGGCCTTCTTGCTCGTTCGCATACCGTCATATATCATAAAAATATACAAAATAAAGGCATACTGCTCGCCATCGACAAGGAGTTCATCCTCACACCTTGGAGCCAAATTGGTCATGAACTGTGCGGTTCCAAAGGAAGTTTCTTCCACGCACACTAAGGTTGAGGAATGAATTACCTGGAGAGTACAACATGGAGTTCTTCAAGAAAGGGGTGAAAAGGATTTTACGGGGTCGGTAACGCGTGAGTGATGCCTCTTGTATGGCAAACGTCCATAGGCTGCGATGACTGCTTAACATCAGGTAGGCCGTGAGCTTGTTTGCCACCTAAAAAACCTTTGCAATGACTATGAAAATCTTCACCTGAATACGAAATGTACAGTCAAATCAGTTCTATTTATTGCCAGTCGAACTATATTCATGTATTCGGGCAGAACATATTTGTAGCGCTTTTACTATATACACCCTGCGTCGCAAAAAAAAACGGGCACATGACCAATTTTCATACAATCAAGACAATTTTCTCTTTCTCTCCGAGACCTTAGATCTCCCCTTAGCAACTTACTGGGTGCAATCTGATTATGCACATCTAGAGCATGGATGGAGGAGGTCTAGATTTCCTAAGGTTCCTAACCGATTGAAAAGGACATTTACGCCCCAGCGGAAAAGTTTGCGTCGATTCCATACAACCGGTGTATAAAATCTAGTGTACTCACCGCAACTGTACCTCCACCTAAAAACCAACATCCATAACCGAATTAACCTTTAACGAAGAATAAACGAACTTATTTCCGTTTCCACTGGACGTAAAACTAAAATTGTGCGCATGGCAAAACCAACAACCTTTGCCGTAATGAAATTTCCGCAATTCTCAATTTCGGGCCCCCGCTACTCCGGATGGGTCAAAATCAATTCAGGGACCCCCTGACTTAAGTGGGGTCCGCCAGGCCCGGCCCTGAAAGGCCTTTTTAATTAGCAAAGAGGCCTGGCACATGCATCAATGTGTTGGTCCCGGAAAGACCGATGTGAGGTTTGGCGCCTTGTTTGGGTTTTTTACACATTATGTTCGGAGCAAATCTTGCAAGCCTAATTTAACCCACTTCCCGATGTTCAATTCAGTCGAAATATGGTATAAATAGGTGCCCAAATAACTTGGGTGACAATAAATTAATATGGTACCATGAAGCTGGTCTGATGATGGAGTCGGAAACTGGTCATAGGAACTAATGAACACAATAAAATAACGCCATCGTGTTTGGGAGCTTTGATATGGTCTTAATTAGTACTGTACCGCGCATTGAAAGCTTGTTATGAAAAGCTATTAATAACCGTAAAGCAAAATTTCCGAAAAACTATGCGTTATAGCCTTATACCTGAACGATATTAAGAAATTTGCAGTCAAAATAATATGTATGTATGGTCCTTTTCGCCGTGTCCGACGACAACGACTCCTAAACAATAATAATATACAATCCCGGGATGCCAATGGCCCCTGGTTGAACTGTCTCCGAAGCCGATTAGCCCAAGGTCTCCAATTTAGACAGCATTTCAGTTTTAACAAAAGGGTCCAACAGTGCAAACCGTTCTGCAAGTAATGGCTCCAACACGCGTGTACAAATCTTTGCCACGGACATTAGTGTCTGGGGAATTGTGAATGGGGCAGTGGATTCAATGGCTAATCTAGACGTCTGACCACGAGTGCTGCTGTAATATGCCTTTCGTAAGCCAAGTTGGCTAAGCTACCTATCTGTAGTTTTCTACGAAGCATTAGCGCATAAGGACAGCTCAGTTAAATGACTGTATCATCATCATCTTAGCGTTAATGTCGCGGTTGTTCTCGCAGCCCGGGGTCCGCTTTGATGACCCAGGATTTGGCAGATTCAGGTAATAACAGGTGGAGCGACTTCCATCTGATCTCCGTTAACAGGGGAAGACCAGAATAGATCATGTTTACACAATCGGTCGCCTAAATGTGCAGGTTTTATCACGATGTTTTGCCGTAAGAGCATCGGTTAGTGTTCAACTCGGTACATAAATCAGAAAAGAGTCATTGGTACCATGGTAGTACTGGGGTTCTTAACCATTAGGCAACCATACTCCGTGAAAATACCATATATTCCTTGTAAATGTAGGGGAGCCGATAGACGTTAGAGACGCAAAGTTGATCGGTGAGGAAACGCCTCGGTATAGGTGGTTAAATGTACAGCAGGGCGTCATGCTTACAATGATGTTGATGATGACTACACGGCTACGACGCAATGCTTCAGCAAAACTGCAAGCTTCATTTTTCGTATGAAATTCTTTCCAGCCCTACACCTCTACCTTCAGTATTACAGCTATATAATCGCCGACGATAAAAGGCTGCCACAAAATGGAACCCAAGGCTGGAAGGCATGCAACCGTACGCTCTTTTATTGAAACCACCATTCTCTGCATATATGTCTGGACAAAAGCGATGTCGAGCGAGCACCCAGATCCGAAGTCGCTCTTAGAGCATCCGGCCGAATTCATAAAACAGCGCAGGTAATAACCACTTATGACAGTCGACGCGACGCGGCGTAAAGACCTTTCGAGTAGGGGTGGGGAACGCAACTCAAACGATAACTCAGTTCATATGCTGTAAGAGTTATTTAGGTCGATTTTTCAATGTATTGGCGCAGTTTAAGTCACCATTTAGGATAAGGTTAAGTTATAGTATTGGTATTTAAAAAAATTATATAAGTAGTACGCATCAGATATGTAACACCCATAATAGCTTATCCTACTTTGGGGCTAGATGACGCTGTGTGAATTTGTCCGAAGCATATTTATTTAATGCATTTATTTTAATTTCATTGATTTTATTTGCAAACCATTTAACAAAACTGTTTTACTAGGGTGGCATATGGCTGGCCTGATGGTAAACTGTTACCGCAGCCCATTAACGTTTACAATACCTGGGGTATTACTCACATATCATCATCACCCTGCTCCTATCCAAAAACTTTACCCCATGTTTATCAAATCCAACAGTGGACTAGTATGCTGATGATGACGATGACGATTCGTCATTTCGATATTTACTTTGTGAACTATAATAAGTATTTCGATTGTAAAATATGTTTAAGAAGGTGGAAAAATGATAACACGTCAGCTTTGCAGTAAACTCGCGTTATACTTTGAGTTAACTTAAAGGCCGCACAAAGTCTGAGTTACGGTGACTATCACTGAGTTACGTTACCCATCTCTAGTCTCGAGACCCTTGCCGGGAGCGGATGTTGAATCGACGAGTGCAATCGAGTCGAACATTCGATTTGGTCGATTTCGATACACGATTTTATTGGCCCGCGCGACGTGGCGATTTATCGAGGCGTCTTTCGATTTTAAACAAGATGGTCTGAGGCACTGTTATTATTTTTAACCACTGACGGTAAAAGGGGGGTGTTGTAAGTTTGACGTGTGTATATGTGGCTCTGTTTATGTGTGGAGGTGTGAGTGTCTGTTTGTGGCATCGTAGGTCTCGAACGGATGGACTGATGTCAATGCGGCATTCTATAATGTTACAGCCAGTTTAATCGACATGGTTCTTAGCTTTGTTTTATTGATATCGGTTCGGTAGTTTTATCTAAACTTTATCAGGGGTTTTCCGACAGTTCTCGGTCAGTTAGGTTTTTATGTTAAGTAGGCCTTATCAAGGCTAAACGTTCTAGAATCACTGCTACCATTACTGATCTATTGTGATCGCATCCAGCTTACAGAGGGCTTAGTGTGATTTTCGCTTCGATTTTACTTTACTATCGCCTTTGCGTTTACGTGAAAATTAGTATTAAGAAATGTATAGCGCTGTCTAGTGGTACGTAAATGAAGTTTTTTTCTTCATACTAATTTCGACGAAAACGCAAACGCGATAGTAAAGTAAAATCGAAGCGAAACTCACACTAAGCCCTTAGTTCAGTGTTAATTCCTACAGATTCTAGGAATTGTATAGTGTATAATGTTACTAGCACTGATGCCTTGCACCTCATCGGGTATTAGTATGAAATAATTTATTATGTAAATAATATAATTCATAATTACAATTGGATTTTGAATATTATGTTGACATTTATTATTCATTTTTGACTGTAAATTTATTATTATGGATAATAATTTATTATAAAGAATGACATTTGATGTTATACAGAATTGAGATTTGATATTGTAATGTATAATTACTATTAATTTTACACTAGTTATGTAATTTTTTTTTTTAACTTATAACGACTTTTATGAATAAATGATGATGTGATATGTTAAGACCTGCTGCAAAGTATCTATATACGTTAAGTACGTACGTATTCACCTCACACCAACAGTTTAAATTTTCATTTTTATACATTATCTAAACTTTTATACTAAAAAGCATAATTATTAAACTTTCACAATAGCATAACCGACAAAGAAGATGGAGAACCCCCGACCAAGTCTATTTAAATTCGAATATTATCTAAGCTAAAGAACCGATTTTAATTAAACAAAATTAAGAACGAGATAGTTCTTATATTAAACCGGCTTACAAACAGACAAACCGCATCCAAATCGATCCATCCCTTCGGGAGCCACGATGCCACAGACAGACACACAAAGCCACAGATGCGCACGCCAAACTTATAACAGCCATCTTTTTTCAACAGAATTTAAAAATTAAGACAATCACGAAGTAAAATAATATAAATTGCATACAAGTCCGTCTTTATTTATCCAGCATACAGTCATTTGACCGCGTCCACGGGCTAATGGTTCACAAATTAATCATATTGCGGCTTCGAAATTGCAGTTTAAAAGATAATATCAAGTTAATTCCTCGCTAGTTTATTAAAAGCTGGCCGTATCTGCGCGTGCGATGACGTTGGTTATCATTTAATTTCGGGTTTTATACCTACCTATAAGTAGGTATAATCCAGACTGACTTGTCTTATTTGGTTTTTGAAATTATGTATTTAAATGGATATTTTGCAGGAGTATTCGTTGAAATTTACATTCTACGTGTTTTTTATATAGGTCAGACACACTGTACCTAGCGTGATTGATACGGCTAGTCGCGATGTTGTTTGTTTGTTCACCAAATAAGACAAGTCAATCTGGATAGATTTTACCAATATATGTAATAAATGAGGTGTTGTGAACAATTTTTGACACAAATGTCAAATGACTGTTGATCTCACTCATACTGGCAACGAACTTATCTGAACCGCGTGACAGCGTCGCTGTTTTTGGAATTGTACATTTCAATATAGCGACACTTATTTTAAAGGTATGTTCCGGGTTTCCTACCGCGAAACTATAACCGCGATAGTCTAAAACATAATGTTAGCGACACTTAGTTCCAGCTTTGGCCGCCGGGTCAGATAAGTTTGTGGTACTCTAACGCCTATTTGTTATTCAACAGGGTCCAATTGCTATGGCCCGAATTATAACAAGCGTCGCCGACTCAAGGAACGTCAATAACGCAAGGAGCGTCGCCGACACTCCCTGCGTCGCCGACTGAGGTTGCGTTATGCTGTCAACTCAAAATTGAATGTATTTCTAATGCGCGCGCCGTTGCGGGTAGCGTTTCTGACGCAGGTTGCGTCGGCGACGCTGCTTGCGTCCTTGACGCAACCAGCGTTATTGACGCGACTTGCGTCGGCGTGCGCATTTGAAATTCATACAACTTTGAGTGTCAGCTGACAGCAAGGCGCGTCGGCGACGCAGGGAGCGTCGATAACGCAGGTTGCGTTAATAACGCAAGCAGCATCGCCGACGCACCTGGCGTCGCCGACGCAACCTGCGTCAGAAACGCTACCCGCGTCGGCGCGCACATTAGATATACATAAAATTTTGAGTTGACAGAATAACGCAACCTGCGTCGGCGACGCAGGGAGTATCGGCGACGCTACTTGCGTTATTGACGCTCCTTGCGTCGGCGACGCTTGTTATAATCCGGGCCTATTGGTCCATGGCAAACGTCCATAGGCTGCGGTGACTGCTTACCATCAGGCAGACCGTAAGCTTGTTTTCCATCTTAGTGGTATAATAAAAAATGATAGTTTTTATCAATTGCTGTTCGTAAGTCTCGCTAAAAGTCAAGAACGGCTGGACCGATGAAATGTGTATTTACTCTGTTGGCTATAAGGGATGGTTTATATGCCAGAAAAAAGGGGTATATAGGGGTAGAGTAGGTGGAAGGTAGATGTAGAGTAGAATAGGGTTAAACAACACACGGAAGAAGTCACGGTGGCTCTGATTGTTCAACCAGTCGTTTCGGCGCTATTGAGGCCTTAAGTATGTTTTTTGCCGATTTGCTATTGATTAAAACAGTTGGCAGTGAAGACTTTATTCTGACCAGAGGTCTGTATCAGAAGCGCTGTTATACCTTGCGTATTTTTTCTAGGTATCTCCAAAATCCTCATTGTGAGACAACAATTCTCTCACAATCATGTCCTCGAAAGGAATAGACGCACACGCCCGGGGGTCCAATAAAGCTCCTAGATTGCGTATCCGAACGTATAAAATGCGATCGCCATAGCTAAAGTCGTCCTCCGAAAATTATCTTGGACCTATGAATTATCTAGGACCTACTAGGAGATGAAACTCAAGATCAAAAGTTTATGCAAATTAATACTATAAAAAATAAATTCAAGAGGTTAATTATTTCAAATTATAGAAATATTGATAAAAATTATCACTTTGAAAATAAATTAAGTCGTATGATTATCTAAGAAATACTATGTTAGGTCATCCACCCCTTGGGTTTATTTTTTATTATCTAAGTACTTATTTAAAATCACTCAAATATGTCACTCATCATCATCATCATATCAGCCGAAAGACGCCTACTGCTGGACATAGGCCTCCCCCAGAGATCTCTACAAAGGCCGGTCCTGTGCCTTCCGCATCCAGCTGGTACCTGCGATCTATACCAGATCGTCTTGGCGTTAATGTCCCGGTTGTGCTCTCGCGCACGAGGGGTCTGCCTTGGTCCGCCGATTCAGTCGCCTGAATAAGGTTTCATTACAATGTCCCTCACCGTAAGAGCATCGGTTAGCATTCATTTTCGTTGAGCAAAATATTGCGTCGAACATACATTAACAAGGCAACGTTCCACATCGCCGTCCAAAGCGAGGCACAATACCAATACTCCTTCGTCATATCAAGCACAAGCTGCTTCAAGCAACCAACCAACTTACCTGTTCAGTTAACGAGGTCGCCACTAGCGAAGAAATGGGCGTTTCAATCCGTCATTTCAGTACAAGAATTCCCTAGTACCGATTTTGTCAACTGAACAGGTAAGTTGGTGAAACTGTAGTTGCGTCGGAATAAACTTGGACTCTTTGGACCATAAACAAATGCGATTTGTACTCGGATACGCTGTTGCCGGCTCAATGAGCACGGGCTTACCTTATGTTTTCTCGGCGAAGACATGATGTGTACCCGTTATTTTTAAAATGAAAGCTGCACAATATTGTCTGAGCTACGAGAGACCTCGTATTTACCTGCACTCGTATTTTTTGCTCTATGGCTATGACTCAGACTTACTGCTAAGAAGAATCAAAGTAGTGCACTGAATTGGTTTTATAATTTTTTTATGTTCGTCCATTTCTCCTGTCAGGTTAGTGGCCCTGATGTGGTCTATAGGCAACCCTACTGTAAAAAGGCGGACGTGACGTTATTAAAAAAAACTGTTTGAATAGGCTTCTTCTTTGTATCAATTTCGTCTCCAGTTTAATTAATATCTTATTTGTCATATGGTAGGAAAACACACAAGCGGGCCAGCTGACGGATAGTGAAATTATATATAGTAGAATTTGGTACTTTTAGAGGTTTAATATTAACTATTACTTGTACTAATAAATATTGTAGATACAAATATTAGTAATGATGGATGTTTATTACTCCATCAAGTTAAAAAATCAAAATCTACGCTAACCCAGAGAAAATACCTAATTTATAATTTATCCCGAAATTTTACGCGGACAAAGTCACGAAGTCAAAAACTACAAAGAGATTCTACTCTGTAGTCAGATTGCAAATAAAATGTTCTGCTGTATTAACTTTTGTTCAAAAGAACTCTACATAGGTACCCAGTCCATTGGAAAATCCAGTATGCTGATCAAGAAGTCTGGATAATTAGATTCCACTACATAGAGTTAGAGCCTCAAGCCATTATCTTTAAAGCCTTAATTCTAAACAATTAAATGGAAACCATACAAGCTCCATTGTACTGTAGTCACATTTACATTGTAACTAAGTAAAGGTAAACGAAATAGCGTGGCTTAATCTGAAACAAGACTAACTACTCAAGGACAAGTTAAGCCAAAACACAACTTTCCTCTATCTGTAGGTATATTTACCTACAATGACGCATAGCTTCCTTAGTACGGGGTAAACAAAACGTAACCTGCTTTCGGATAGGAGTATAACAATGGGATGCTGTATTTCTTACTCTTCCCACTTGATATATGGCCACTTTTAATGCAGGATTCCAGTAATGGACTGAGAGTTTATTTAACAAATACACCAGCTAGCATGGTTAGGCGTTAAGGAAGTTACGGGGTTTTATGCGTTGGAATCGGAATGCTTCATGTGGTTAAGAAAAGCACTTTAGTTAAGAGACTGCACAGGACAGCTGATACAAATCCTTACATATAGGTTTTCAGACTTTCATGGTCACTCACTACACTTTCACATGCAACTGGTCGGAAGTCCGACAACGCCCGCAACTATCATCATAAGAAAACAGGGCGATGCGTCATCGGACCAAATTGGATCAGCCTCAGCTTATTGCTATGAATGGCAGCAGCCAAACACAGCACTGGTTTTCAGAGTGACCCATAATAGAGGTCGATGCGCGCACTATGCGAACGACGTTATGCAATACAGCGTTATCCGTGGCTGCGCTCAATTCCTCGTGTGTGCAGGTGGTAGGACAAACCAGTAAATGTGACGCTGTGGGGTATTTCTCCTCCCAGGCACTGAGTCTCGCCTTGGTTGGCTCCCCATTCAGGGGGGAGACTTTTTGACAAAGCTTTGCTGGCTTGTTAAACTCTTGCTGTACTTTAGGTATTTTCTTAAGTATAATAGGTACACCTACATAATATGTCAGGCGCGGTCCGGCTCTGGCTGGCATTGTTGGGTTAGGTTCGGCTCTGAGTGGTATTGTCGGATATGGTCGGGCGTTGTCGGTGTGGGGTGGGTGTGCTTCGGCCCTGAAGCGGCTACCGTGTCACTGTGTTTCGTTCCTACTTTCCTACCCGCATCCTTTTTGACTATTGAACGAGATATTTACTCTCTCTTACGAGTCGGATCCGTTAGTCATTAGACCACAGATGCTTTCTAAGTAAATTGCAATTACAGTGTTGCTCTATTTCGATAATTGTACATTAATACAAGTATAGAATTCATCAAAATTTATAATTGTACCTTGGTACAAGTATAGGATTCATGAAAAGGTAATGTATGTATTAAATTACATTAAAACCAAATTTAATACACAAGGAAAAAAGCTTATTAAAATAAAGATATACGTACGGAAGGCTGGCTCGTAGCCCCGCTGTTTGGCAAGGCTCATTCGCTGACCCATATAGCGAGTAATCTTCTAGCTTTCAGTCATTTGTGGTATTGGCTAGGCGCTTAGCTAGGAACTAGCTCTGTATAGATTAATGCTGATATACTAGCGACTACCGCCCCGGCTTCACAAAGGTGATCTCGAGTTTTTTTTCTATTATAATATGCACGGATACATATAATACATGCAAGGATACATATAATACTACCGGAAGAAGTTATTTAAAATGATAGTGAAAATTGCATCAAAATCTATTGCGTGGTTTAGGAGGAGTTAGCGGATAGACCGACACATTTATTTTTTACTATATAAGGATAATGATAAGTACTAGTAATATACATCTGTACCTTTGCTGCTTTTGATTTGAGAAGACCCAAACGGTCCCATTTTTTGGTTCGTCGTAAATATCTCGAAAACAGTGCGTCCCCCGGGAATACTACCATTTACTGCAATAATCATTTCTGTTGCAATTAGTTCCACCTCAAACCCCATTTTCGGTTAATTCTACTCCACTATATTAAGATAGGAATAAGCAAGACGTCACGAGTTTTTTTAATGTGTTATTGGACCAAATAAAAATAGATAGACATAGGTCTATGTCTAACCCGTGTTTCCAAAATACAGAGTCCAAATGAATCGCACTCGCATCCCCTGCGAATGTACATAACATGTTTGCGGGATCCCGGACTGTCCCGCGGCCGTCTTGGCCGAGATTTGTGGGCGTCCGGGACTAATGCCTCTCACGGGACTTCCTGTGCCGGACTTTTTTGCATTCTCATTTCCGCGGCTCGGCCGAAGGTATTTGGAGGGGTTTTAGTTCGTTTTTTACGGGTTCTGTGTAGATAATAGTATAGAAGGTCGATATTATCAGGTTGATATTTATATACCAGCAACTACTAATTGAAATACAATTTCGTGATGGGTCATCTACTCCCGACCAAGTATATATACATAGATACATCAAGATTTCCTAAGCTCATCATCATCATCAGGGCGTGAAATCCCGGTTGAGCTCCCGCGCAGTACGAGGGGGCCCGGGGTCCGCCAAGATTTCCTAAAATGCTGAACCGATTGTAATGAATTACCGCAGAGACTAGCAACACACTTGTGTAGAATAAATTTTCCTAAATCTAGCGATGACTTGTTTTGGCGCACTAAAAATAAAAATAGTTTACCCGAAACTTTCAATAACAAGCATTCCCTACATCCCTTCCTCATCTTTTACGAAAATACAAGATTCATTTCCAAGCATCCGCATCATTCGTTCATAACTCATTAATCGCCGATCAACTTAATACGGCCTCTCTAGTTTAACCCGAAAAAGACAAAACTAACCAACATAACTCACACGGATTTTTATTACACGGCGACAAACAAATAATAAATTATAGCCTCCATGTCGATAACCCGAATGCGTAAGAGAAAACCCACCTTATATTGCAGTGGATTGGATCGAATATAATAATGGGGTGATCGCGCCTATAGTTGCCCGTTGGCGAGTTGTCGGAGTGATTTAGTGACGGGAGCCGGGATGAAAAATGGCCGCGTCGAGGCACAAATCATGGACTCTGTAGACCACGTGACTGACCGACGGCACTTTAGCACCGGCCGGTGTGTATGTGGAGCAAATTTGCAGAGCCCCGCGCGCCATTATAAATGTTTTATGTCGTTCGACACGTCACGGGGACATTGCAAATTTGAATATAGAAGCGTGTAGCGAGATCCGTGATTGGATGACGTGAATGTCGTTGCAGTTGTTGTTTCATTTTTTTATTGAAAACAATGCTTGCAAACCATGTAAACGTATCAAATCTGTCTATGTTTTAAGCCAGATATATTTATGTAGAATTTATACATTCAGCGTGAAATTTGAAAAAAGCCCCTCGCGGTATGAATTCGTGAAATTATACAGGAAGTCCAGACAAAAGCCAGTTATTAATAAATAAACGTCAGCGAAATTACAGTTTATCTGAAACCCCTTATTTGTGCAAGCTGCTGGGTCATCATCAATTCAATTCTATGGCGGCACCGTGTCCGTAATTGGGTCAGTTACCCTTCTGCGTCGCTATTCGTCGCACAAACGGCTTGGTGTGTTTTTTTATTCATAATGGGTTTGTTTTGTTCCTATTCTGCCGGGTTCGGTGATTAAACTGGGTCTTCCGTTGCCCAAAAAAAATTTACAATTGTTTGTCCTCTTGCGGAATAAACCTTTTTTATTTTTTAGCATTCATTTATGTTTTTTTAGAATTATACCTTCTTGTATCGCCATAGGAGCAGATATCGGAATATTTTTTTATAGAACTATGGTTATTCGACGAATTCGTTACACTTACAGATTCGTCACACTTAAACCTAATGTGTATTATTTTTTTTTTTCTCTATGCTAATATCTGAAGGAAATTTAATCTACACTAATATTATAAAGAGGAAAGATTTGTACCTATTTTTGTATGTTTGTATGTTTGTAATGAATAGGCTCAAAAAGTACTGGGCCGATTTAAAAAATTCTTTCACCAATAGAATGCTACATTCTTCCAATTTGACATAGGCTACATTTCATTTTGAAAAAAATTAGGGATCCTTGGTAAAATTTGAACAATGTAACCGAAGGTGTAGAAAAATGAGTCTTAAAATGTCTTTCGTCGAATGCGCTGCCGAAACTATTAGCGATAGAACAAAATAATGTACAACAATATTGAAGAACATCATAATGTCTACAAAAAACTCCGCGGTAGCATATGTCCAACTATTGTAGTTATGTCACTACAACAACTTTTTTCATTTTAAACATTAATGAAAATGCTAACCAAATTCAAACCATGCTATTTATGTGTTTATATTAATCCTTATCCAAATAAATTATTTTATGGTCAAGACCATTTAACTACCTATAAAATAGTTTTTAAATTATTTAAATTGGACTTTCCATTCAAAAGATGGGGGTGTTTTATTGTATAGCTATTAGATAAGCCTGGGAAACATATAGGGTATAATTGATTTTGGAAACAACAGTTGTAGAACCATAATAGCCAGCTAAACTATATATAAGAAATATGGAAATGGCCTGCAATGAATTTTGATTTTTGTACAGTACATTACGTACAGGCACAGTTTCGTAGTTTGGGGTCTAACTTAAAATCTGGGCCAATTTGGGTAGAACGAGATGAAACAGCTTGGCCTCTCCGTATTACTCCGTAGCTTTTATACATTAGGGAGGTCATTTGAAGTAGTCGCTGGGGAAAAATATAAACTGCCCTAAAAACGATTTCCACGCGGACGAAGTCGCGGGCAACAGCTAGTAATTAATATTTTAGACGAAATAATTTTGAATCACATAAATAAAACATAAATTTTTACCACCTTATTTGTCTCTGGCACTGGTAGTCTGACAATGGCTATAGGCCCCATATCAGCTTAGCAAATAAAAAAAAATATTCCTCTACCACAAAAATCAACATAAACATAATCACTGTCCATAACCTATAACAGTATTTATTACAATTGAGATTGCAGACCATTCAGTCTCCCATCCCTTTCCCTCCCTGCGCCCCTAACCTAGACAGAAGGAGATAAACAATAATATTTGCTAAGACAAATGATAATAGAATTCCTTTGGTCCGAGGGTTTTATTTCTGGTAAGGACAGCAGAATAAGTAATATTATAAAGGAGGGGTCGGCGACATTGTTATCGTAAAGATGATGTCGTGTTTTGTTGTGGACAGTCCTCGTGACGGTCGCCATTTTTCGAAATATCGTTCGGGACTGATGTCAGTGGTCACAATGCTTAATATATTGGTACGTCTGACCCCAAGACTGGTTGAATAGTTTCGGGAACTAATTGACAGCCCGTGACGATTATTTATTATTAGGAGAGATTAAACGGATTTTTCTACCCATTTAAGGGAGATTATCCCTCGGTAGAGGGGCGAGATCCTGACGTTATCTAGTAAGACCGCTTGGATTTATTTTAAAGAAATAAAACATTTTTTAATTTCTCTTTAAGAAGGTATCCTACCTCTTGGTAGAGGAGACCAGACGGCCGAGGGTCAGGGCAAGAGGCAGAGAGAGGAATCGACGGGCAAACCTCGTGTGATCTATCAAGACCTTCACTGGAGCCTTGCTATTAGCGGTCCGTCACGCAGTCCCAACTTTAATTAAAACTAGGACTGATATGATCTCAGTGGGAGTCTGATTCGGCTTCGACGAGGTTTATTTTTATTACTAAGAGGACCAAACTAGATCGACAATACATTGACCAGCAACTGACTCTGTCCCAACAATTACAGCTTAGTTCCCTGCCGACTCTACCGTGTGATACATCACTCTATCGAGAGCCAGTGCGGGTCAATCGATGTATCATCGCAGAAGCTCGTAATGAATAACGATAATAGTTTGCGGCGTACGTGCTCCTCTTTGATCTTGTTTTTGGTAAATCTAATAGAGATCTCTATATAAGCTCGAGCTTACGCACTGAGTTATTACGACGATGTCAAGAACGTTAACGTTATGGTACTGGATAGTATATGTATGATAAGTATGTTTTTAACAGTACATAACTTTGCTACTCTAGGCACACAGATGAAAAATAAATATTATTGAAGTTTTTACGTCGAAGCGTCGGTGGCTGGTGGTTAAGGTATCCGACTCGTAAACGAGATGTATGCTAACCGATGCTTTTACAGTGAGGGAAAACATCGTGATAAAACCTGCATATTCAGGCGACTGAATGTGTAACCAATATACAATTTGGTCAGATTCACTTAGTAGCAGGGTCACGGATGTCAGGTAGCAGTCACTCCACTGTAATTATCTGATCTGCCAAATCCTTGGTCATGGTCATGGCGGACCCCGGGAACTCGCGCGTGAGAGCACAATCGGGACATTAACTCTAAGATAATTATTTTTTATTGAAATTTTAATTTTTAATATTGTATATTAATAATGATTATGGAGAAATTAATTGTATTTCCATACCCACGATTCTATTCCCATGGCAATTTTTACACAAGGCCTACGATACAAAACGAGATTTTCGACTGGCATCTAACTAATTACAGCTGTACTTATTGCATAAACAATACCTCATATTACAACGTATAGTTATGAAACCTCTATAGGGTACATTGCACTACTGAGGGCAATTATGGAGGTAATTTAGAGAAGATTACAGAGGATCGGATGCAAAGGTGCCCTTAATTGGCATAGTCTCCACGAAGTCGGGCTAGATAGCGGGTGCCAGCGTTGCAGGGGAAGCTTGATGGAAAATTTCTAATAGTGCTAAGTGGTTTTCTTCTAGGAGAGTGCTGGTGGAATCGATCGATAGACGCGTTCAGAGTTGCTGTTAGTGTAGATAGCTTTGGTGCGGATAGGTTTAAGCTTTATGGAAGTCAGTTACCTACGTGTTTTTGCTTATACTATTCGAAGGGTAAGTTATATTCTTGCCGCAGTAGGGACTATGACATGGGATCCTTCAAGAGGCATATTAGAGATCTCATTAGAACTGCGCGACGCTCCGAGGGGCGATTTTCGTGTTGTGGCATAATCACTAGAATTTGACTCCAACGAATGACGGCTCTGATATATCACCATCATTATCACGTCATCGGCAACAACTCTTAGCAGATCATTGTAGAAATCTGTCTGAGATTTCTGGCAGCTTCTGCGTCTTAGAAGACGCATTTTGCACTTTCATTACTATCGTGATATTACGTATACAATATGACTAGTAGACCCAGCGCGACTTCGTTCGCGTACACCTACTTTACCTCTACCTGACCTGACCTGGCGACCTGAGTGGTTCAATGGTCAATATGCCGGTCTGCCACGCAAGAGGTCCCGCGTTCGATTCCCGGCCGGGCAGAAATTGAAATGATGAATTTTAATTTCTGTTACGGGTCTGGGTGTTCTATATATAGTAAGTATGTATTTAAAAGTATTTAAGTAGTATATCAGTTATCTAGCACCCATAGTACAAGCTTTGCTTGGTTTGGGGCTAGATGGCTTTGTGTGAATTTGTCCACGAATATTTATTTATTTATTTACCTACCATTTTTTTCTTGCTTCTAAACCTTCCTTTCGAATCACTCTATCTATTGTTGAAAATCGCATTAATCTCCGTAGCATATTTTAAAATATCTAGGCGTACATAGATACACACATAGATATACAGGGTGTTACATAATATATGTACAAAGCCGTGAACTGGATGGAGTGCTAAACGTATTGAAACGATAGGTACAATTATTTCTGGCATACGTGGAATAGTTGTACCTATCGTTTTCATACGTTTAGTACTCCATCCAGTTCACGGCTTCATACATATATTATGTAACACCCTGTATAAGGACAGACGGCAAGAAGCGACTTTGTTTTATACAATGTATAGGTTCTCGCAATTCTTTTGGCTAAGTCAAAGCAAATGCGATAGATAGCGATGAATAAGATGAAGTGGATGCCAACGAGGTCAGCCGCCTGGTAATAAAAAATCAAATCATGCTTTGGGCTACCCAATTCCGATCTATAATACAAGTCTCGAAGCCTGCCAGTGTTATCCGTAACTTCTTAGGGCTACCCCACACAGGCACGTAGTTTGACAATGCTGTATAAATAGATGAAGGCTATACGGTGTTCTGTGTACGTTATTCTGTACACATTTTCGTTTTGTTAGCGTGGATTAGCGGATGTGTTTCATCAGTATCGGTTTTAGGACTTTCGTGGTTATTCACTGCACTTTCAACGCACATGTTATACTAATCGTGGTAATTAATCCGATAATATGTACGTTGAAAGTGCTTCATCAGTACTGGCCAGGTTTAGCACTCATCGAGGATCACAGGCCTAATTATGTTCTTGTGTATAAATCACCTGAGCATTGGTGGCCTAGTGGTTAAGATATCAGAGTCATAAGCGAGAGTACCGGATTCGAATCTCACTACCGCAGTGTACAAATGACTTTTTTCTGAATTGTATACTAACCGATGCTCGGACGGTAATGGAAAAACATCGTGATTAAACCAGCACATTCAGGCGACTGAATGTGTAATCATGATTAAATCTGGTCAGGTTCCCCTGGTAGCAGGGTCACGGAGGTCAGATGGCAGCCGCTCCACCGTATTACCTCACCTGTCAAATCCCGGATCATGGTCAAGGCGGACCCCAGGCCCTTGTGCACAAGAGCACTACATCTACGCAAAGATTATTATTTGAGCTTAATCAGGATTTTAGGGTCTTAGACTGCCAGTGTTTTCCTTAACTTCTTAGGCATACCCCTCACAACAGACACGTAGTTTAACAATGCCTGTTTATATAGAGCTATACAGGGTGTTCTGTTTACGCTACACGCCGTCTGAAATTGCTGGGCGCCGGGGCGATGCCGGCTTAAGCCTGCTCGGCGTCTCTGAATACTAAGCGGCGAAATATATACGTAGATACGTACATTGGCCTGCGGAGAAAGCGGGTATAGCGGGTTTTAGTATGGTGAAATAAAAGTATTAGCTATATTTGGATATGATTGGAACCTTCGTGAATGCTTTGGATCAGCCAACGTATAGCTTCTAAAATTCAATTTTAAAATTGAGTTATTTAAAAAATCAATGAAATTAAATTACCGACCTGAGAAATGAAGTAAAAGAAAAATACAGATAAGTATTAAATAGAATATCGGGAAGAACCTGGTTTGTCATCAGAGGAGTGTTTCCCGAGCGTGCTCCATACAAATGTAGCTTGATCATATTTTAAATATTACGCTATTAAAGCTAATGAAATTGTGTAGCCATGATCCAGAAACCAACATCTATGCTTGTGTTTAGTCAGATTTTCGTTGAAATATATCATTTCAAAGTTACACGGGATTTAAATATCCATAAAATTCATAAATCCTTAAAAAATATTTACGAAGGGCAACTACGAAACAATACACTGCACGGGACACGACACGACTTTGTCAATTTCATATTTTATTTTGTTTTTAAATACAAATTATTAACGAATGTGAACGTAGTCCTACACGCTCTGCGGCTCACTGTACGGAGAGACTGCCTAGCCATGTTGCTGGATACTGAGATAGTTTATCCTGAATCTGCATATGTAGTAGATAAGATGTGAGCTCATTTGCGTGCTTCTTGCTTGTTGTTGCAGTTTCTAAAGATACCGTTGCCTGTCCGAAGAGTCAGGACTTACTCGAGCCAGCATTGTCCTTGCGCCAACAGCATAATTTCAAAGAATTGCCCCGGACTATTACTGGGATTATGAAAAAAGGATATTAAAACATTTGTAATCAATAAGTACTAACACATTGTTTTTTAAGAATTTGTAACAAAATCTGTATATTTTTTATAATTGATTATAATTATTTTTAATGCCACTGAATTTATTCGGTGTTTAGCTGTGTTAACTACATAAATGCATTAAATGGAACTTAAACTAAATCCACCATCAACCACTTTCCGTAGCAGCCTTAAGGGATGGGATGACGAATGGAGAGCATCTTTTATGTTGAGAGCATTAGTGATCTTAAACTGTAAGGACTTGATCCTCAGAACAATTAAATTGGTACAAATTTTAGTACGATGTCCATGACACAATAACTTGTTTGTGAAATATCTTGTTGTTGCTTTGACTTAAGAAAGACAAACAATAAATAATTTTAATCTTGGAGTTTATATTCCCGTTATACTGGTCGCGCGAGAGGGTCCGAGGTTCGCTTTGAAGGTTAAGGAAATTAAAGGTTACTAATGCCATACCTGATTTATCATAGTAAATAATCACCTCGGCGTTAATGTCCCGGTGGTGCTCTCGAGAACGAGGGCCCGGCGTCCGCCTTGACCATGGTCCAAGATTTTGCAGATCAGATAATTACAGTGGAGAGACTGCCATCTGAACTCCGTGGCCCTGCTACCAAGGGAACCTGGCCATAGGTTCATTGGTTACACATTCAGTCGCCTGAATGACTGAATTAAAGACAGATTTGTGAAAATGCAATAAGTGACTCTCGCTTCACACCCCTAAGGATCACAGGCAACCGTGTGGCTGTACCACATGTCTAAATGTAGCATTTATTATATCTATAATAAAAAACACCCACCTCGTCCACATAAAACTTTTGCGAATTCCCTCAAACAGTCATCATTTCAAATTATGCGACCCATTTCCGGACGACCCTTCGGATCGACGTGAAAAAACCTCCGTTTCACATAATGTCAAAGCGAACGGCGTAGTCTACGTCACATGCGAACAAAAGCGCACCGCACACCTCAGGGAGAATTATCATGAGACGTCCCCCTCCCCGCGCCCCCCAGCCTTAATTATGGCCCCTCCTTATCCACCGTGATCGAGGCCAAAGCGCTCGACTGTAATTATTTCCCGCTACCCCACTGAGGGCAAAAACGGGGGATTCAATCATAGATGTTCTATGACGGCGGATCACGCCAAACTCCGTCTGATCGGAAAGATGGAAAACGAATTCTGTGCGTGTCTATAAATAATTAATTATTTTTCTGATTCTATTACGGTGGCTAATCAATTATTGAGCCCGTAGGACGGGAAACAACATAATCTTGTGCGGAGGTGTGTTTAGGGAGAAAATGTAATGCTTTTTATCCTCATTTCCAGGGGATATATTGATGAAACGTTGTTATTGTGGATCAGGAGCTTATTGTTGTTAGGCAATTTCGTATCAACAGCCTGTAACAGTCCACTTTTGGACTCAAGCCTCCTCCACGTTGATGGAGTGGACGACATTGCGATAATCTCCACGCTTGGCAGGCGTGTTGGAGATCGCAGTAATGAATTGAAAACGCAGACGCTCATTTCAATTTATGTACTTAGTTACAAAGTCAGAGATATTTTACGGTTTTATTGGAAGTAATTTAACGATAAGCCAGTAATATCCTACTAATATTATAATTTCGAAAGCTTATCAGAATATATTTTTTATTAAATTTATAACTCCTTTTGATGAAATTTGGCAGTAACATGTCTCATAACCCAAAATAGCACTTAAGCTATATTATCCCGTTTCATTATATTCCTGCGGGAATGGATCAGGATCGGTCAAAACATAGTATATGAACAAAGAGTGACATTCAACTCCTATGTGGTTCCAAGGGTTATATCGAATCGTCCAAATATATTTAAAAAAACCATACGATTTGAAATGATTTGAAACAGCCTCAGTTTAGATGCCGTTTGGATCAGACTCCGGTCGTTATCTATGATATTGGCAATCAACGGTTGTAACGATTTTGGGGTAAAAATCACTCCCCAGGGCTGACAAGCATTCTATTTGACCCCACATGTATTATGTACCTGTTTATGCATTTGTATTGGAAAGAGGCAATCACAGATATACTGTTCAGTATTTTCTTAAAATACCTCAGCGGTGTATAACACCTTGGGTGTTTAGTTTGACATCACTGTAATTTTAACTCCATCGCACACTCTGAGGATGGGATAGATTTTATCCATAATAATTACACCTTCTTTTTAAGTGGTGAAAATCCATTTACGGATTCGCCGTCCGAGGATGGGGAGAAGGGGATGGGACTTGCCTATCATTGAAAATAACAGACCTAACCAAAGACTTAAAGACCAAAGACTTATGTATATATCTATGGTCCTACCAACTAAAAACCACCACGTTGCACCCTCATATTCTTTTTCTCAACGAGATCACGGGACCGGTTTGCACACTCCGCAATCTCGTTGATGAGTAGTTTTCTGAGTTAGACAATCCATATCATTTGGCTACAAACTTAACTAAAGTACTAACAATCGCGCATCGCGAGGCTTTTTTCTAGGCACGTGCATGATGTGGAATGAAGGAAAGGCTTCGAGAGGATGAAGTCTTTTCTTTGCATTGTACCTTGAGCCTTGGGGTAACTTGGGCCTGCAAAAGCAGGTACAAAACTTAAAGACACACAATATCCAGATGGCAGCCTGACTTATCAAAAGAGATGACCAATCCCGACCAAATGTCCCGTTCGAGCAGTAATATGTGTCCAAGAATAATTGTGCCCCGCGAAGATGCGGCGTAACCAAATTTTAAGCTACAGCCCAACATTTTAACATTTCGACCTTCAATCCATCCGCCAAATAAGTAGATTGCAATGAAATTTCAAGAAATACCTAGACATCCCAGCCCAGTCTACGTGGTTATTGTTTTTAAATTCTTCAATCACTGCACCCACAGATTCACAGACATTCGCTACCCTTAATTTGTGATGTGAATCCAACCTCAAACTTACAATAAATGAATCAGCATCAAAGCCTATATTTTCAAGCTTGGCAGGTGGGTTTGAGATAGCAGGATTATAAATATAACAATTGAAAACCCTGCTGCCCAACCTACGGAGATCTTTTGCCTTGAAAACATTAGTCGCTTTCTACGACACCCACGAGTGTACGTAGTTGGTGCTATTCTACTCTGCCGGACACCACACGGCCATGCCGGACCCCACCCGGCCTCTATATATACCTGAATACATGGCCACAATAAATGAATACCAAAATATCGTCAAGAAGGATCCTACACTCATTCACATCCTGCAAGTCTACTAACTTTGCCGTAATTTCATGTTAAATGTACTTATACACACCACATCAGAAAACTACTAACCTATTCTCACGTTCCTACTTTAATTACAAATACGATTCCACATAGCCACTTCAACCTATCTCGTTAGTATGTTTCTCTCCCTTGCTCTCGTGTAATCTGTCCCGCTCGTACACAATTATGATGACGATTTAATTTGACGTTGTGCAAAGTTACATATTATACCTGGTAACATTAGTGATTGTAGGGTTGCCAACGCTGTCTTAGGTTTGATCTTTACTTATCTTTAATAATACTTTACTGACTTCTTACCTGTGTCTCAAGACGAAAGTCTTTGAACAGTGCGTGTTGCCAGTGATGACTTATGGATTATGACTTAGAGACGTCATGATAAATTAGCAGGCAATGGATGGATAGAGCTCGCTCCGAATTTCTTTATATAATTTGATCAGAAAAGAAATCTTTTTTTATATTATATGGCAGACAGGCAAGCGGGCCTCCTGATGAAAAGTGGCCACCGCCGCCAATGGACATCAGCCACAGCAGGTGAGTTACCAATGCGTAGCCCGCCTCTAAAGATACCTCTAATATACCTCTTTAACGATCCCATGTCATATTCCAAAGGAAACACTGCGGCTGGTAGCTCATTCCTCATCCGAATCGTACGAACGAGAAACGTCCTTTCGAACCTTCGCGTGGTGACCAATAAAGGGCCTATATAGTATAGCAGAACTAAGGTTAACGACATAGGGTTTAAAAAACCGTAAAACTGAATTAGCAATTGGCAGACCGTTGGGTCAGAAAGCTTCTCGAGTGGCAATAGCAGCATGGGGTCGCTGCAAGAAGTACAAATCGGTATAGAAGGCTTTAGCAGCTTTCGGCTGAGATGATGATGATGTGTGCCTTCTCATCCTTCACCAGGAACTACTGTGATGACGCATCGACCCAAAATGAGTCTAGGCCACTAGACACTAAGAAGCTGCATTCCAGGTATCAGTTTCATTTACTAGACGGCGCCATATATTGTTACTCCGGTCTGACTGTTAAGAGGTGGCAAAGAGCAGGACGTGGATGTCTTTTTAAAAAGTAATACGACTAAGTACCTCTGTTAAATTAAACGCATTTGAATTGTTTCTAGAGAATTGATTGAAGGTTGACAAGAAAGACGACTTATTTCGCGAAGTCAGCTGCCATAACTGGAGTGAACAAATCGGCTTCTCTCTCTCTATTAAATGCTTAAACACGCCTGAGACCTAAGCCCATTACTTCCAAGACACAGCCCTATCTATACTTACATACTTCATTTAGTCTCATTATATGTGGGCTCAAATGGGACCACAGATGTCCCAGGGGCCAATGCAAATGTCGCCTTAAGGTCTCAGACCCAAGGCTCAAATCGGGTCGGCGGTCGGAATTTGTGAGCAAAATACGTTGTGAATGTGATTCTCACATAAGGGGAGATTAGTTACGCCCGAATTGCCCGCGTCTTGTCTTCCTTGCAAAAGTAATATACATAGGCATATGTTAAGTTCATTGGAGGAATGTATAATTAGCATAAATGTTAGGGCTTTTCGGTGAAACGTTCTAGGTAATACACAATTAACTGCTTGCAGAGCAGTTTATTTCCTTTACGGCGTTTGGCCGGAATTTCGTCGCTTGTTCTGAATTTGCTGGTTGTTGTGTTTTAAGTATAAACGTCGTCTATTGTTTTAAGTAAGATCTTTGATCTTTATATTACTAATTGTCAATTTTAATATTGCTGGATTCTCAGGTTAAGACTACGAAGATCGATTGTTAACACGTTGAGCGCCAGCGCCTTTAGGAAACATAATAGCTTTGCTATTGTTTAAAATGTCTTGGCGTTCAACTGCTTGTAGAGAAAGCAATCATAAGTATGGGGTCCAACACATAGATGACATTAATCTTAGCATTTGCAAAAAAAGCATTATTAATTAATTTATATCTGTTTAAATCATTCCACTGCTGAGAAAAGGCCTCTCCTCTAGTCTTCCATACTTCGCGATCGTTTACTACGGGTTTCCAGTCCCTGTCGAATGCCCACAATTCGTCTCTCCAAAAAAAACAAATTCCACAAAACTCAAATTTGTTTCCATACCACCAAGAAACGGCTAATATTTAACCCTGGGGCCTTCAAACGAGAAGCCAACAGGATAGATATAATCCAGCGAAAGTCGGAGCAGCCAAGGAATCCTCGACAAGCCGGGGACGTGTCTGCTGACACGGAAAACGCAATTACACCAGCCGCTTCAAATTTTTACATACATCAGTACACCCTGTAGATCGTTGGGTAGGCACAGGTAATGAAAAAAGGCTGCCAAGGAATAGCAGAGAAATCTGGATAGAAATGTAATATTTGATGGTTAAACGATTTGGTGATATCTGTAGCGAGGGATCTTTATATTTCTTTGTTGCTTAGCGAGACACATGGGACGCGTAAGTGAGAGGTTCCGGGTTGGAATCCAGTGCCGTCATTTACCAATGAATCGTTTCGGGGTTATGTAAAACACTAAACGATTCTCTTACGGTGAGGGAAAATATCGTAATAAAACCTGCATATTCAGGCGACTTGAATTTGTAACCATGATCCAATTTCGTCAGGTTTCCCTGTCAGCAGGGTCACCAAATCCTGGATCGTAGTCAAGGCGGACACCGGTATTGATGTTTTCCTACTCTAAATATGTATTTACAACCTACAAACAGTGGCAACAGAGTCACCACACCCGCATCGGAAACCGCTATCCAGACTCGACGTTGCCAATTTGCCAATACCTCACAAGATCCGGGCCCCAATAACCCTCAGAACACATCTGTCCGCGGCCCTTTAATCTTCCAACTGGGGCTTAATTAAGGCTTGAGATCTGAGCCAATTTGTTACGGCGAGATGCCGTGTTCTTTGACGGGGCGGTTGTGTCGAGGCGTTCTACATGGCGTGGCGTGGCAATGGCGGGACAGATTTCGAGGGCAGCTGTTTGTGAGGCTTGTTTGGGATGACAGCGTAGGGTAGGTTCGAGGATGAAAATTGATTTATAAGTTGTGGTTGATATGCATCTTTTGCGTCTCTCATATTAGTATGCTTACTCTTGGTCGCGAATTTCGGGTTACCTTGTGGCTTATATGTCACTGTTATATTACAGACAAATTTCATCAAAATTCGGCCAGGACTTTTTGCTTGAAGGAGCAACAAGCATGTAAGCATACATCATACCTAGTATGATGTATGCTTATATAGCAGATCGATTTCGTAGTTCAAAATGTGTTTGTGATTATAGACAAAGATTTTACTGAATAATTGTGGTAACTTATTGTAAGTCTAGTACAGTTAGTTTGGTTTTGGTAGGTTAAGTATTTTGTATGTTTAGTACACTGCTTTTAATATTGACAACGACGACAGCGGTGGGTCTTTGTCAACAAATTTAATGTGAAGAATAAAGCTTTTTCGAATTAGGTCACAGAAAAGCGCTTAAAAGTAACGCGAACTCATAATTATTATCGTAGCAGAAAAATATCGGTTTTCATAATTATCGATATCCAAAGAATTTCAACACCGTTACGCTTTTACTTAAAATATGGCCAATTTTATCTTCAGAATTAATAAAATACTCCGTCAATAGGTATCTCCTGATAAAATTAGACAGAAGAGTCGAAATAGAAGAGCTATCTGCGCTAATGCAGTATATCAGATTACACCATCAGGCTTATAGTTAGTATACTAATATTAACTAGATCAATTTACTTACCCTTGTGCGTGCTCTCGTACCCTGTTGATAGTCTGATCCATATCCTCTACCCTGTAACAAAGAAAATATTGTTAGGACTCAAATATTGTATTATGGAACATTAATAGTTCTTGTACGCTTTCTTTAAGAAATAAGTAACGCCTGTTGTGTCATCTATAACTATGTATTTTTCCTCAAACTTTCATGTGTACAATAAACTGAAAATAAATAAATAAATGATAAGGTTTAGGTGGTAAAGATGGTGGAGTATGATTCTCTACTTGTGTGACGTACCAATATTAATCGCATTTTAATCGTCATGATTAAAATATGTCAGCTTCGGGAGCCGTATGGCACCCCGTGGCGGTATATTGCCCGCCTATATAGTTCGCCACACAAAAATAAAAAAAGGACATGTCGCGTCCATGAATTGCGCGAGCGTGATGCAAATATATTTACACGGGAGCAACAGAGAAAGGTAGTATCTTGACAATGTATTAGCACGAAATTCTTTCTGGAGCGTCGGTGGCAGAGCGGTTACAGTATCCGACCCGTAAGCCAGAGGTCCCGGGTTCGAATCCCGCTCCGGCCATGTACCAATGACTGTTTTCTGAGTTATGTACATTAGTTGAATACTAATCGATGCTCTTACGGTGAGGGAAAACATCGTGATGAAACCTGCACATTCAGGCGACTGGATGAGTAACCAAGATCCAATCTGGTCAGGTTCCCCTGGCAGCAGGGTCATGGAGGTCATATGGCAGTTGCTCCACTGTAATTACCTGACCTGCCAAATTCTGGATCATGGTCAAGGCGGACCCCGGGCCCTCGTGCGCGAGAGCATAACCGGGACATTAACGCCAAGATGATTATTTTTTTTTTACAGAACTACACATACTAACGAACCCTCTAATCTAATATGGTTTCACATAGAATCAAACAATCCTTAAAACTTCACAAACTCTGGCGCAAATGAAGCGACTGCCGCTACCGCGGTGGATTTCTCCATCAGTTTCAATTTCATAGTTGGGATAATTCCTAGAAATTACCGCGAAGACAAAAGTTGGTTCCCGAAGTGCTCACTGCATTGTTTGCGGTAATATCCAGCTTTCCTAAAGTGACGTGGTAAAGTTTCGGGTTTGTTATCACAGACTTGTGGTAAATACTACCGTCTCGACGTGGGCATATGTACAGTCTGCGGTAGAGTAAACGTCCCTAACCTTTCAGCATTATTAACTCTAGGCTTGACTCGGCCGCTGACTGTACTCGAAGGACCACATTTCGTGTAAAATTTGTGTCCGAAAACGACAGCCACGGAGTGGAACTATCCATCAATAATGGGTATGGTTTTTCGCAATCATTCCGAAGTCGAAAATTCCTTCAAATCCAAATAAGCCAATTTAGGCTAACCGAACTCCCTACATCACACCACATCAATAATCCTTCTTATTCCACTAATAATATAAAAGCGACAAACCTGTCTCGCTTCTTCCACAATTATCAACCTATTCTACATGCCCGTCGGTTTAGGTAACTGCTAACCAGCTGTGCTTTTAGCTAATTCAGTTTGCAACTGAATTTGACACTAGATAATTCTACACTACGTCATCATAGAGTAGTTAAATATTTTGTATGTCAAATTCAGTAGCCCCTCTGATCTTTCTCCAATTTGATCTTGCCTACAATTTCTCTAATTTGATCGTTATTTGAAGTCTTGGTCTAATCCCAACCTGAAGAAACCCTGAAATAATAATCTGCCTCAAAGAAAAAAGAACTAAAGTAAGCGGTAAACAAGCAATAAATTAATTAGTCACAACATAATGCGCAAATAAATTACGGTAAATATATTTCGGAGGAAATCCTCGGCATGAATTACCGAAACGGCTATCAAAGAGCATGGCCACATGTGATTAATGAGTTACATAGGACTCAAATATGATTTAGGGATGGGATACGGCTACTGGCCTTGGACTCAAATCATTTTTATGTCAAAGCTCATACTATTACGTCTGAATGAAATGAAAATTCTGCGGTGGGTGTATGGCGTTGCACGACTCGACCGAGTCGATAATCGCGTGAAAGACATAGTGGATAAGATTGCAGAGGCTCGCTGGTACTGGTTTGATTACGTGCTGCGTAAACCTCAGGGATATGTGAGAAAAACAGGTGTCTAAATCTGCGGAAACGATATTAGAAAAGAGATTTCGCGAAAGGCCTTGTAAGCGATGGATTGACTTCGCCAAATCGGATGCGAGAGCCAATGTCTTACGACGTGAGGATGCTGAAGACCGGGCGAAGTAGAGCAAGAAAAGTAAGAAAGCGGATCCTGGTATAAGCCGACATCATGCTAACATGGTGATGACTACCCTTCTTATCGCATAGTATCGGATGGAAGGTTTAAATCTCAATAAATGGAATAAAATTCCAAAAGATATTTTCAATACAGCAAGTTTAACATAAAATAAAAATATTTTGCTTTGTTTTACTATAACAAGATGTAAACCTCTACAAAGACATCCGTTATAAGAAGAATAACAACTACCAGTCTCTCTGCTCTACCAGAGACTGAATTTATAATCTATTGTGAGAACAATACGACATGCACATCACTATTATTACATAACTGTCTCTGTGCCAACCTTATAATAATAATCGCATTACAAGGAATCGATGTAATATTATATTATTTTCGTAACAAGATATCATAAGCACTTGCTACAGAAATTAATAACGTTAGAGAGCAATAGATATAATATGACATAATAGTTATTAGATTTCAATACCATTATTATTATAAAATAATGTGGGTAGGCTGTGTACTCGATTACCTAAAATCTGTACTAAAGCTTACATAGTGTGTTTAACTTCATGGCCTCATTGAAAGGTTTACCCATTAGTATCGCATTGAGCTCTTCACGAAGGAGCGTCGTTTTCCGATTGGTTAGGGTATCCGACCCGTAAGCGAGAGGTACCGGGTTCGAATCCCACTGCGGCCATGTACAATGACTCTTTTCTGAGTTATGCATATTCGTTGAATGCTAACAGATGCTCTTACGGTGAGGGAAAATATCGTGATGAAACCTACACATTCAGACGCCCGAATATGTAACTATGATCCAATCTGATCAGGTTCTCGTAGTAGGGTCACGGAGGGGCAGCACCGCGGCGGAAAGCAAGTCAACTACAGTTTGTCTCTGAGCAGATTATTAGTCCACCGAACCCCAAGATCTGATGACGTGGTCCCATCATATTTCCCCTTCAAGCTCGTTAAGCTTGAATATATGTATCGTTGGAATAACAACTGACAGGCAACTACTGCATTATGCATGTAGGGAGCTGGATTAATGAAATAAACATTATATCTGCCCAGTTATTGATATTCCTTGGCCGAGATTCCGTTTGAAAGGTTTGTACTTGTGTCTGTATTGGAATGTTAATGGATGAATTGTATGACATGGACGTTTCGGATGTATCGAGATTGAACACCGACATTCTACTATGCTAATAATCTTAGGTACTTCCCACTTTTTTATGTGGTTCAATCTAATAATTTATTTAGTTTTAAACAATATATTAACACTATAAAAAAAAAAAAACATTAAAAAAAATCCACAGCGTTGTCCCCTGGAATGATGCCCAGATAGCTAGATACGTTGATTCGTTGGATAGCAATGCTTATCCTCTGTCCGAGGAACGAGCCAGCTCTCCGGTCACCTATGGTGTAGATTAGCATTTGCATGATTCTTTAAAAAGCTTTAAAGCGTCAGGGCCCCAAGATTCCAACGTCTCGACCCCAAACGGCTGAAATATGAAGTCCTGGGCTAGGCTTACATATTTCCTACGTCTGAGGTCCTCAGCAGCAGAGACTGTAGCTCCAGCGCTGCGGGCGGTAGAGGTTACCTTATTTTATATGGAAGGATGGATTGTTGTTTGTTACTTCTTCACGCAAAAACTACTGAATAAAATGGGCCACCTCGCTTCGCCTACAGTAATAGGCAGCACACGAATAGCGAGTTCGTTGCGATGTGATGTTCGATATGAAACGGTCACCCATCCAGCTACCGCCATCTACTACGACAAGGCAGAAGAAAAGAGCAAAACATTCAAGAACCAAAACCCAAGCTTGGAGGTAATTGGTTCCAATAATCGTCGTCACCGAGGCTGATCGGATCGAAGGAGCCGGAGGGGCAAGGAGCCCATAGTATGCCAACAAAACGGCATTATAATTAGACTATACCTGAGAGTGGCGTTCGATCAAGGATCTTAGAGTGTTTGCCAAGTTTTCAACCAAGTTAAATTGGCTCACGGCGTCTGGACTAGGGTTGGGACCGAGTGATAGGTGCTGGAATTGGATTCGGTTTATTGGACACGGATTTTAGTCTAAAATTCAAAATTCGGATTCGTTTGATGAGTATGATCTTAAATATCTCTGTTTCAATAGTCAAATGAAACAATGATAGGAAAGAAGAAGGTTTACAGTGACAGTGCAAGCACACGCACCCCTCGTCGACAATGTCCCACGGTCCCACGTCCCACGCGCAGGCCCGGCGGACCGTGGTCCGCCGATGAACATATCATAAAATTTTTGAGTTTCGGTATGTGAATACTAGTATGTAAAATTGTGTTTGTAACTAGGTACGTAAGTGTAATGTTGTTGTAAATTATTGTGCACTGCCTGCAATTTTTATTACCAGTTTTCGGGGTAGACTGGTAGATAAAGCTTCAAAGCTTTAAGTCCACCTTTGTACTATTTTGTGCATAAAGTATTAAATAAATAAATAAATAAATAAATAGAATCATCACAGCCATTAACAGTCCACTGCAGGACTCAAGGCCTCTCCCACGAGAGTTATTGCCATAATCTGCATAATCTGCATTGCCATAATCGGGTTGGAGATCGCAGTGTTATAAGTACAACAATAGAAAACGCTAAGTCCCATTTTCTAGCCTACGGAGACTCTAGCTCTGTTATTTCGAAAACATTTGTCGCCTTGTATGACACTCACCAGTGTAAGGTGCTGACCTAATTGGCAACGGTCGTGCAACCATCTGTACAACGCATGGTCGTGCGACGGGCGGTTTTGAGCGCTCCTATTGGTCGGACGACATCCGTCGTACGACCTTTGCCAAATAGGACAGCACCTAAGGGGTTAGTGCTATTGTAATTTGCCGAACACCACACGGCATATAGAATAACCATAGAATAATTTTCGAAAATTCCAATCTTTCGATGTTCGAGTCCAATCTTCGTTACATCCCTAGTTTGGACGTCCGCGGGGGAAACCCTGGGGCAAGAGGGGTTCACTCCCTTTTAATTTAACGCATACGGAAATCGAGTTTACTAAAGTGGCTACATGAGAGTGAGCGTAGTTAAAAATTGTTCAGGCAATATTTATTGGAAGCTTTCCCGTCGTCAATAAGGTTTGCGATGGAGACGGGGTTTGTTTTGTGCGATTTTGTTTTGTGAGATGGTGTCGTGTGATTTAGCCCCCTTTTTATCACGCCACGAAAAAATAGGGGAGTTATAGGTTGAACACCAACGCGCGCATCCGCGCCTACAGCCTCGCGTTCATACAGGGAAACATAAATACCTATATATTGTTTTTCTTTTTTTTTTCTCTCGCTCTTTTTAAATTTCTATTTTTTTTTGTAAGATACATAATTGTATTATTATACCTTTTTGTCGTAGTTAGGTGTATGAGCTACATTAAGTCCTAAATTATAAATTGCAGTTTTGTTATTGGCACTACAACTTGATTATGTGTATAGTTTAAATAGAATTAGATTGCTGTTAACCTGTGAAATAAATAAATAAAAATAAATAAAACTGTGGCTCTGTAGCGGTGTATTTGTCTGTGGCATCGTAACTCCCGAATGGATGGACTGGTTTGGATGCGGTTTTCTCTATTTGTAAGCCATCTTAATCGGGATAGTTGTTAGCGTTGTTTCATTAAAATCTGTTTTGAAAATATTTGATGAAATGTAAAATTGGTCAGGGGTTTTCCGACTTATTCTGTCAGATTTTACATAAATAATAACATCGATCTTAGCAGGCTAAATTATTTTAAAGAATTACCTACGCCTTAAAACTCATTGCAAGTGAACTTAAAGAACTTAAATTTAAATATTACGAAACCTGTCTTTATCTAGAAGTTTCACGAAAGTAAAGGCTCAGCAATTTCAAGTTTTTCAAATCGGCAGATTAAAGTCTTAGCAAGCCCGCAAGGAGGTTGTAGATTAACTCCACAACTTTTTTGTATTGATTTTTCACAAAAAGTCTTTAAAAAGTACTTCAGCAGAACACTCCCTGAAGACTTACACATTGTTAGGCCTAGCCTTTTAAACTAGAAAGAGGTTTGATTAAAACCCTGAATAAGTTAAGCGATAAAAATAATATTCTTTTGTAATTTATTTTCTATAACGGAGCATAGTAACACTAAATGCAAAATACGCCAGAGAATACTTTGTGATGGAATGTAGATACCTGGAGAAATTATTGACATAGCATTCTGTTTAAAGATTTTTATGTTTAATTTATTAAATTTCGATAAGTAGTAGCATTGTTCCTCGATTTTTTGATACTGTTCTTAAAGGGTTATAGTTAGAAGTTTTCCTTCTGTCTCTTCCACTGTTTTTCCTTGTCGCTTGGGCCTCTGAAAACGCAATTCTAATATGCCTTTTCTGTCTATGATAATTTAGTTGCTCTGTAAGGCTAGGAATTATCAGATATAGTATATCAGTTTTAAGACTTTCGCGTTTATTCACTACACCTTCACAACACATATTATTGGGTTTCTTACCATGGTTAGTATTAAATAAATAAATAAATATTCGTGGACAAATTCACACAGCGCCATCTAGCCCTAAACTAAGCAAAGCTTGTACTATGGGTGCTAGATAACTGATATACTACTTAAATACTTTTAAATACATACTTATTTTACATAGAACACCCAGACCAGTAACAGAAATTAAAATTCATCATTTCAATTTCTGCCCGGTCGGGAATCGAACCCGGGACCTCTTGCGTGGCAGACTGTGCGGTCGTGGCGCGTTATGTAACTGCGTGGCTATGTAAAACTACGCAACGGATTTTAATGCAGTTTTCAACAATAGATAGAGTGATTCAAGAGGAAGGTTTATAAGCAAGAAAAAAGGGGTAGGTAAGGGTTAAGCAGGTGTACACGAACGCCGGGTCCACTTGAGTTAAATAAAATAATTAAATTGCATTGATTAGTGGGCTGGTCGCAGTAGATCACGCATTTACAGTGCTTCCCCTTTTTGCAGTTTGAACGAGGGAACCCGGCCTGTGTATGAGGTTTCCAGTGTTCCATAGCTTAACAGAGATACATTCTTACATAACGTCATGCCTTTGTGCCGTGGGAGTGGGGAGAAATCCGTGGCTTTGGCCCTAGCATTTGCCTATTTCCTGCCAGAGCAACGTATCCTGTGATTTCAGAGGTGGGCACACGTATTGGTAATTCCCCTGGTGTTACTAGTTTCCATTGACAGCGGTTACCACTTTCCAGTAGATCTCCCTCTCGCCAGTTTTAATACCGATTGACATATAAAAAAAAACGAAAAACCATTTATTTTGTTGACCGGCATAGCGTTATTCCCCAACAGGAGATTAACGTGCGCCATATCAGAAAGGCCCTTGTCAATGTTTCTGGCGACAAATAACATTTTCTTTCACACAGCGTGAGCGAATGTCACGTCAGTGAAGACATTGAATAATACAAAACAAAAAGGCTGTTACGACAAAAATAAAGTTTCCCCTTATAGAAAAACTCGTTTCAACCGCGGGGATGAACTCAGGAATGCTGTAGCCCTCTCCAGATTTGCGTGAATAAAGTTTTAGATTTGTCTATCTAAGACAGTAAATAATTATTTGACATATTTACACACCGCCATCTAACCTTAAATTAAGCAAAGCTTGTACTATGGATTCTAGATAACTGATTTACTACTTATATACTTTAAAATACATACTTAGTATACATAGAAAACCCAGACGCGTTACAGAATTAAAATTCTTCATTTCAATTTTTGCCCGGCCGGGAATCGAACGTGGGACCTCTTGTGTGGTTGACCGACATGCTGACCACTGATCCACTCAGTATATAGGTGTAGTATTCGACTGCCTCAGTCAGTTAGTCAGTCAGTTTATAAAGGTCTAAGTTAACCGTCACACTTAAATCAGGGTTTGGTGCCATTTTCTACTCTGCCGGCGATCACACGACACTACAAATACAATAATTACGTCAATAGAAGAAACGACCACAGCATAATCACACATACAACCAACTACACAACCCTTTGGCTTTATCGAGCCCCGCCTTCTTCCCGCCGCGACCCGCACAAAGCTCAACGTTAACGGCCCCAGTCCAGGCCCAATTGGGTCCCCAAACCTGAATACGGCCCCGCCACTCGGCACAAAGGGGCACATTAATCATCTATAACGCGTGCTGCGTCTCAGGCCCCGCCGCGTCAAAACTGGGGTAATTTGTTGGTCGCACGCGCCCTCAGTAACAAGGCACTTCTGCACACATCTCCCGGACCAGGCGACGTGAATTTAGTGCTATGTGTCGCCAAAATGAATGTGCAGCTTGTGATGGAGTGATGGCGGCCAGGAACAGAGAGAGTGAGAGAGAAGTGTCATCGATGGTGTGTAAAGCTTGATTGAATGTTCACATACACACGTACATAGATATCGTCAGACCTTTTTCCCGGGCCAGGCAGAGACCACATTGTTGCATTGATGAAATTCGCTTGGTGTTTACAGGTGTTTTTATTAGAGATTTGTGTTATTGCTCCTCAACAATATGCCGTCCGACTCTAGTAAAATAATTGCTAGGAGTTTTGTTGCGTTCATCGGTGTTCATCTTAGGAAGCAGATCGTCGTCAATAAAGATGAACATGATTCTTTCATGATTCGTCCTCCTTCTGTCAGACTCTCCTATATCAAGCCTGAGGAGTCGCCTGGGTGAGTACCACCACCTTATCTATTTCTACCGCCAAGCAATAATGCATTGCTTGCATTGTTGTGCTCCAGTTTGGAGATGATCTAGGCAGCGCAATTACAGGCATGAGGCATTACAACTTAGCCTTCACAGTGACAACGCACTAGCGGTTTTTTCAACCTAAATCCATGAACAGTAGATGTTACGAGCGACAGTTACTGATTTCCATCAGGTAGGCTGTCTGGTCGATCGTTAATATGTAGCAAAAATCAGTTCCTTCCTAATTACATAACATTCCCCAAGTCCTACTTTCTGGTACTTGAGATTTCTATCATATTTTCTACTCGGCTCCGGATACAAGAGCTTGCTCAAACTGATAAGAATAAGGGGTACCAATATAAAGAAGACAAAACTCTACCTTCTGCGTGTTGACCTCCCTGGTGGATATGCCCATCTTCTCGTGGTGTCTCAGCTGCACGGGGTATATAATCTGGTAATAGTGCGAGCCGATGTTGCGCACCAGCTCCTGATTCTGTCTGTAGTCGCGCAGAAGCCGCTCCACCTCGCCTGGAAGAGAAGGTGGTCAGTTAGATCTGGTCGTTTATGTCAATCGTGTTTTCTATACATGAAGGTGGGCCATATTGGAGGGGATATACTGGTCAAATAAATGACCTTTTCCAAAAAGGGGAGGTCAGGAGTGGGTTCTCGTGGTACGAACGACGTAAATGTATGAAAAGATGTGCGAATGTGGAAGAGGTAAGGGATGTGTCAGGATTGTAGCTTGTGCCACTCGATAGTCTCTGCCTACCCCTATGGGATACGGGCTGAGTGTGTATGTATGTAGGTTTGTATGACGGAGGAAAACGAGCAATAGAATCAATAGGGCAATCTGATGGATAGTGATCACCGCCGCATAGACATCTGTAACTAGGGTTTTATTTAATTTTTTAAACCACTAAGATGGCACAGCTTACGGCCTGCCTGATGGTTAGCAGTTAAAGCAGGTTATGAACGTTTGTAGGATATATTTCAGAGTGTTTCAACAGTTTAGAACCCTGTGACAGTATCTGTTAATATATTTTTAAGAGCTTCATAATGTCTCCATTGAAAACTTCTTCTACCTATTATAGTTATTTTGTGTGTTTAATTTTTCTTCAAAGGGTTTAATCAACCTTAGACGTGTTTTCTCAATTTCGCTCTCGAAGGAACCTAATTAGCCTTAGCGTTCATTGTCAATACAAGTACAATAGCTGCCTGTGCTATAGCGAGGCTGGAAAAATCTATCAAAGCCAGTCGCGTCGATAGCAGTCCCGTCGAACTTATTAATTTAGCAGAGCGAGCGGGGGGAGGGGAGGCGACACGAAGGATCGTAATTAATTATTATTTTGATTGGCAGCCCAGGGACGCCCTTTCATCGCGTACTATCGATCGCCTCGGTTGGGAGCTGAGTGGTTTGGGAGGCTGGTTTGGGGCGCTAGAGAAGATATGGGTTGGTTTTTTGGTCCAGAAAGATGGGAGCGGGCAGTGTGCGAAATGTTAGTGTCAGTAGGTGGCAGAAATAATCTCTGTAACTGCACTGTAAGTGACTTTTTGGATAACAGTAATGTTTATTAGGTGGTAGAATTCTATCAAGCCTGCACGACGAGCACAAGTTGCTCTCTCGCGATTAATGAGAAAGCGCGCGATTTAAATACTGATATCTCTTTCATCATAGGATTGAGAGAAAGAAAGAAAGGCTCTCTCGCGGCTCGAGCTGTGTCGCGGGCACACTTGTGCTTGCCGTGCAGATAAGTATGCCTGGGTGAGTAGGTACCATGGCATTATCTATTTCTGCTGCCAAGCAATAATGCCGTCATTCTTGTGTTCAGGTTTGGAAGATAAGGCAGCCAGCGCAATTACTGGCATACGACGCATTTCATCTTAGTCATCACAGTGACAATGAATCTGAAGTTATACATATTTGTTTCAGGAAGAAAGTGTATCTTCATCCTTATAATAGCTTTCTGATAGATATACACGTACAATTCTTAGTAAGATCGGTGTTTATTACTATGCTATCTGTCACAAATATATTAGTGATAGACTTTGGCAATTTCTAGAAGTTATTCTAATAGAGTAACAGATTAAGATTGCAACACTAAAAATACTAACTAAAATGTAGACAAATACAGACTGTTGTGACCGATAATCACTATCACACAAATACAGCATGGTGACATAAACATAAAACACGACCTAAACCTAAAAAGCCTAATTTCTTTACAAAAATAGTCAAAAAAAATTTCAAAATTGCTAATTTTCAATGAAACACAATACTTCTGTTGAAAATAAAAATAACAATACCGTACATTTTAGTTAAATGCAAATAAGCTTCATTTATAGTCTGTCGGTTCGTAAGCCAGAGGTCCCGGTTTCGAATCCCGCCCAGGCCATGTACCAATGACTGTTTTCTGAGTTATGTACATTTGTTGAATACTAACCGATGCTCTTACGATGATGTTACCCTGGTAGCAGGGTCATGGAGGTCAAATGGCAGTCGCTCCACTGTAACTACCTGACCTGCCAAATCCTGGATCATGGTCAAGGCGGACCCCGGGCCCTCGTTCTCGAGAGCACAACAGGGACATTAACGCCAAAATGATGATTATTATTAAGCTTCATTTATAATCTGTCCACCACGGATTCTCAACATAAGCGTACTTGGGAGTCGATACCGGCATTCCAGATATTACAGCGATGTCCATCGCAGCCCTTTTAAAAATCGAGATGGAAATTAAACTCGTGTTTTCGACAGCTTGAAACGGTTGCATAATAAAGGTTAAAAGTATCGCAGAATATTTGACATTGCTATTTCGGCAAACGTCTATTAATAAACACAAATATTTTCAAAGAATGGTGGCCGAGTGGTTAAGATATCTGACTTGCAAGCGAGAGGTACTGGGTCGAATTCCACTGTGGCTATGTACATTAGGTAGTTAAATACAACCGATGCTCTTACGGTGAGGGAAAACGTCGTGATGAAACCTGCACGTTCAGGTGATTGAATGTGTAATTATGATCCAATATATAAATTGATCAAAGTGGTCAGGTTCCCCTGGTGGTACCATTGTAATTATCTTTTCTACCAAATCCTTGATTATGGTCAAGGCGGACCCCGGACCCTCGTGCGCGAGAGCACAACCGTGACATTCACGCCAAGATGATTGTTTTTTTTTTCATTATTTTCAAAGCGCTTTAAAATTGATGTTATACAAATACCCTAATGTTTTATTTATCAGATTAGCTTCAGCGTCCTTTAACGCTAGGTTAGAATAACTAAAGCGATGAAAAACGGTGAAAGAAACATTTAAATAAGTACGATTTAAAAAGTTCGCTGTAGATTTCCATAAAAAAACTTTTAAATTATGAACTGCCTAAATCCGCTTGCCGAGGCGGCGAATCGAATCAATTATTGAAAAGCAGACCAATGAATCCTTATTAACGTAAATTATGCATATAAAAAACCGGTTCGGCAATTTTAAAGCGAATAAAATTGCAGCTAATCGGTATTGGACGGCGACCGGTAACGGTCGGACATTTACCGGTATTTTATAGATTCATTTTGCCGATACTCGACAGCGGACAATGGTTTGATAATTTGCGGTTTTTAATTCATTTGATTCTGGTTCCAATTTCAGTATGGGTCGTACCGATTCGAGTGCGGTGTCTCTTTATTGAGTCGTTGCTATTAATGAATACCATATTTTATATTGCTTTGGTTTGGAAAGGTTATTGGGAAGTGAAATGGAAATTGTTTTAAAACATTTTCATCGGGTGGTAGGACTCTGTCAAGCTTGAGGAGTCAGCTAGGGTGAGTACCACCGCCCTATCTATTTCTGTCGACAAGAGAAAAGGCTTGCGTTGTTGTGTTTCGGTTTGAAGGATGAGGTAGCCAGCGTAATTACAGGCATTTCCTCTGAGTCCTCACACTGACAACGCACCTTCGGTTCTGCATTTTTGTTGCCTACAACCCTATGGCCGAGTGTCTGCTCGTTTGTTGATAAAAAAAGATTTTACCCGAGGTAAAAATTTATAAAGTTGGTTTCAACAAAACTTAAAATTGTCAAATGCCGTCGTGTAATTGGTTGAGTGCAAATCAAAAGCTAATAGTTGACGGTTGGATCGTAGCCAATGAAACAGCGTCATTTCTCGACAGTGACAAGACTTTAGACGCCAGTATTTCCAACTCGTAAGCAAAAATTTAAAATTTGTCAGCTGGGAGCTGTCGTAGCAATAGTTATTTGTTATACAAGAGAGTAAAGTTATTTTTTTGTTGCGAGTGCCGACTTTAAACCACGACCTAGCGAAGTAGTCGACAATTGAAGTACGAGTGTAATGAGTGATTCTAATATCTAGACTACGGAGCACAAAGAGTCATAACAATATTTACTCTCGTGTAAAACGCGTAATCTTAACCTTTCCTGATTCCCGATGAGGTAAATTGTTGTAAAATTTCTTTGCGCCATTCTTTTTTCAAAGTTTATTTTTTAATTAGATGTTGCGTGCGGGAACTGCATTGTTACATTTTTATGAAAACCAAACATTATTTTTTTATTAAGCGATCTTAATGTTTATTAGTATTTATTTTAATATGATGTCTTTAAAACTGAAAATCGTTTAATTTATATACAAAATTTCAATAAATAATATACGAAATGTTGTGCGTAATGACACAAGATTTAATTTATGGAATTATATTACTATGCCACAATGACTTTCTGATCACCTAGTTTGTTTTTTCCAGCACAGACTAGTGTAGTGTTCGACACTCAAATCACTTTTCCTATTAAGTGAATAAAATGCGTTTATCCTGCTTTTTATCTCACAGGAAACGCACCCTTTTCGTGCTGGAAAGGTGAAAACATAATAATCACATACCCCTCTAATATGTCAAAATCTTTCCATAAACCCAAAAACCATCCACAATGAACTCACAAAGAACTACCCAAAGCCATCCAAAACGTACACTGCCTCGCATTATTGTCGCGCCAGAATATTGGTGGCGTCTAATTTTCGAGGCTTCCACGAGTACCTGGAGCCCCAGTTTCGCAGCGCACGCTCCAGTAACACCACCACAATGATGCCCCCCCCCCCCCCCCCTAGCCTAGGCTAGGTTACCTAGGTACTGACTGGGTACGCCGAGATTGCGCGCTACACGCCCTGGTTACCTAACTCGCTTCGCTACCATGATGACTTGTTTGTTCTCCTCTTTTTGTGGCGAATGTGCGCTTGGCTCTTGTGCTATTTGAGAGCTCTCAAGTACTGTGTTGCAATTGCGGATACTGTTTTGTATAAAGAAATAAGTAGAAGAACTCGTACAGAGAGGTATGTGGTTAGGTATGCCTCCAAATACTTTTGGCGAAGCGAGGTTGAATAAAATCTTCCGCTGGGGACCCAAAGACAGATTGAACAGTCTCGAGAGCCAATTGGCGAGAAAAATTTACGAAACACAATATTGAAAGAAATGTATTCCTTGTCGAAACTCATCAGTTTATAGCGTCCGTAATACCCACCTAGAATGTTCATTTGACTGGGCCTCTATGCAAACTATCACTAGCGGAAGTCATTACAAATATCCCGATCAAATATTGGATCAAACGGATGGTTCTGAAAGTTGGAATACACCGAAACAAAGTTACTAATCTGTTATCTGCCTACGTAACCTTTAAGGGCATCATCTTCGGTCAATTTTGGTTGTATTTAAGTTGTATATTGATAAATTGTTTTAGAATTTAAACCTACCCACCTACTCTATTTTATTTATTATTTAAACAAGCAGAGGGTATGTTACTTTATGCTTTGCACGTAATGAACTTTACTTTTGATCGCTGAACCACTTAGGTGTGTCGAAGCGAGGATGACCAAGATCTTCCACTGGGGACCCTGCGATATGTTGAGTCTCGGGAGCCAATTGGCGGTTGGTATATCCATACCAAAATTATAAAGAGGAAAAGTTTGTAGGTTTGTAAGTTGGTGAGCTTGTATGTTGGGTGGGGATAATATCCGAATCGAGGTACTAATCCGATTTTGATAATTTGTTCTCTAATTATTAGTGAAATAATTTTCAAATCCGGTTACGGGAAGCTACATTATTCCCAAGTGTCATAGACCACGTTTCATCCCGGAAAGTAATTTTAACAGGTCATTTTACAGAAATGCGATACTGTAACTAATAAATATGTAACTGTAATGAAAATCAGTTCTATCATACACAATTTTAAACGGATATTGACTGAATGTAAAGGGAAAGATAAGCGAGCTCATGCTGGTAGGGGGCGACGCTTGAAGGCCCAGGACCGGCCTTTATGGAGATCTCTGTGGAAGGCCTATGCCCAGCATCTTTCGACTGTTATGATGATGACGATAATGATTCCCCTTAACGCGAACCATGTGGAACTTTAAGGATTATAAGCCCCAACTCTCCATAAACAGATCCTGTAAACAAACCAACTAATCAGAAAGTAGGTTAAGCTTTAATTTGATGTTTCGCGAATTGATTCGGTTTCCTCGGCTCGAGTGTTTACTTCGTTTGAAGTGAGCGCTTGTAACTTTAGGTTTTAACTAATTCGTTTGAAAAGGATATGTTTTAATTAATTGCTTGCCGAGCGCTGGTGGGGAAATACTAATCTTAGTTCTGGGGGTAAAAAGGGAGGTATATGGCTACATGATTAGTTATTAAGCGACTCTGAGGTAGAAGAGCGAAGAGCAAATGGGTAATAGAAAATGTATTAAATATAAATATGCTTGGACTATTCACACAGCGCCATCTAGCCTCAAAGCAAGCAAAGTTTGTATTATTTTTAAAATACATACTTAGACATAGACAGTACTTCATTCGGATCCCCATTACATCCTAAACCTAAGGTGAGTACAGTAAATTATACTTATTAATATATAACACCAACACCCGTAACTGAAATTAAAATTCATAATTTCAATTTCTGCCCGGCCGGGAATCGAACCCGGGACCTCTGCGCAGCATGTTAACCAACTGAACCACTCAGATCGCCAATTTATTATTAATCAGAGTAGGTACCCTAAACCGACGCTAACGTGTGAAAAGGTTAGTCAATGTGGAAGAAGCGAAAGAATTGTCAGGACCGTAGCAAGCGGAACGGTGTGGCCTCTAACTACCTTTTTTAATCCTTCTTTTATGCTGTAAGATCTAGCTACTACTTGTAAAAACTTCCTAATATTTCAAGTAGCAAGTCACAAGCCACAGTCACCGTGATATCACCCCCTCGAGCCACTTCAAATCACATTAACCCAGAATAAGTTGTTTACCACCCAACTGTCAGTAGGCGGCCACAATGCTTTAGTGATAAGGATCAAAATCGCATAGCAAAAGCTCTAGCGACAAAAAGCATGGTCCCAAGCCCAACATCAAAAGCTAAAAATCTCGTACGTACCAAAATTCAACCCGTCGTCGTTAATTAAGCAATTCATCAAAACCAACGCACCCATTGTGTTATCCAAGGCATGCCAAGCCAGCATACCTTGGACTTCACCCGCCACCTCTCTGTATACGAGTCTGGAACCCCCCGGGTCAAGAAGACGATGAATCACGGGTCAGACGTAGCTGGTCTTCCTACAGTGAGGTTTTGTGTAGACCTCTCATGATGTATGTATTTTTGGCGTCATTTGTTCGGTGTTAATTAAAATAGGACGGTTTTTATTATTTTCAGGAGACGAGTTAGATATCGGAGAAGTGTTTTGGATATAGACGAGGAGCAGCGGTAGCCGAACATGTACCAACGACTCTTTTCTGAGTTATGTACATAAGTTGAATGCTAACCGATGCTCTTACGGTGAAAGTAAACATCATGATGAAACCTGTACATTAATTCGACTTAATGTGTAACTATGATGCTATCTGGTCAGTTTTCCCTGTTAACCGTGTGAGATAGTGTATGAATACTTCACATAGTTTAAATTTAAAAAGTCATAACCACCCATGAAGACGTAAAAGCAAATCCTTACCAAATTTAATAGCACAACCCCTTGAAACCAAACTCCTGTTTTACATATTCGCGCGTACAAACTCCTAACTCGTTATCTACAGGGTGATTCATGCTGGTAATCCTATAGGATGATTCACAATCTAGGGGGTGGGGTTGAGTAATTGTTTACTGATTATATTTTCATAAACGTTCGTCGGGGTTGCAATTAACGGAACGTGAGGTGTTTACTTGAGGACTTTCAAGGGGTTGGGGGTTACCTGTCTTTTTAACTCAGTTTATTAGATCTTTTGATATTTGTTGAGGTAGGTTTGAATGGCCTATATTTCTTGTGCAAAAGTTTATAATGGAGTGTTCTAATGTATTATTGTACATAATTATTAAATAAAATGTTTGTTAATCTCGTTTGTAACCTTATTAACTCATAAATTGTTCCATAATTTAATGTAGCTCCCAGCATAACTGAATTTAAGGCGAATTAAGCGGCGAAAAAAGCTTTCGTCAATAAATTATAGGATACACGCATTTCCACTTTCTGGAAAATGTAATTAATTTTATAATTTATAGTTTGTTGTTCCCACAATTTTGCCAATATAACCCAAATAGAGAAAGTAAATGTTAAGAGGAGAGGTGTGTCAGCATTTTGTCGGTATTGACAATGGAATTTATAAAAAATAGTTATTTTTATTTTTATTTTCAACCATGACACGCTATCCTAATATCCATAGCTCCTATTACTCCATATATATGAGCGTTTAGACCCCCAGACAAGTCCTAATATCTTCGCATAATAATAGTAAATCACAAAGCTTAGTAGCGTACTCATTTCGGCTCGTGCGCCACGTTTAAACACAGCTGCGACGCTTTTATAGTTCTTGTTTCCAGTTTGGGAATATTCTAGGACTTGCAATATATGCATGTTATACTGGCAGCTGCAGAGGTGTGTTCAGGAATGTTAGTTAGAGTAATGAGTTAATCAAGCATCATACTTGAAAATGAAGAAATGAAAATGAAAAAGATTATTTTTACTTTCTCACAATTTCCGTAAAACGGCAGTGTCTTAATGCCTGTGTTAGAAACTTTTGTACCAGTACTATTTTACACAGGACTTTTTAAACAATAGTTAACCGAAATGTGAGAATGTGGGAGTATGGGTGCGCGTGTTTTCTTATACTTGTCAAAATTTGTGATCCAGCATCGCAGTTTTCGTTGTGAAAATGTTGAGGGTTGTTTTATATCTTCTTCGTCTTTACGTGTGCCCGTAGCCTGGTTAAAAGTTGTTATGTATTATACTTAACAACTTTTGTTAGTAAGATTGACCGTGTGGTGTCCGGCAGAGTAGAATAGCACCCCTTACACTCGTGGGTGTTGTACAAGGCGATATATGTTTTCGAGGCAAAAATCGAAGTCTTTGGAGGCTCGTTATTGAGCAGCAGCATTTTTCATTGTTATATTTATAACACTGCGATGTCCAATCCGCCTGCCAAGCGTGGAGATTATGGCAACAACTCCTCCTCTTTTGTGGGAGAGGCCATAAGTCCAGCAGTGAACTGTTATGAATATGATGATGACGTATTAGACGCGATATTTATCCAATCCGTTTACAAAGAAACTAATGGTGTAGTTTAAAAAATATTCAAATTTTCATGTCGATAATCAATGTCAAAAACCGTTCAGCTCGAGGCAAGCACTTCAAAAATAGAGTCCCAGTACAACTACAACTAGCGCTACAACTTGGGTTTCTTTAAGACAAAAGTGGATAAGTATTTAATAGACAGGCATGCTCCACCGTACTGCATCTGCTCTATCAGGTGAGATAGCAGTCAAGTACCTGACTATTTTCTTTATTTTACTATATTCTTATAAAAAATAAAGTTATTTGGAGAACCGCCGCGATCCGCACGCAGATAGATTCCCCTCCTCCAACCCAAACTCTTGAATTAAAGTCTTACTTACGCCGCACCGTGAACACGACGCCCGCTTATATTTCAATTAATCACACTTCCCTTGTCAAACTATGGCACGAACAACCGGTGGCGTCGCGCTAAACAGCATTTTTCACGCTAATATAACGTGTGACAAAAATCGCTCAAACTCGACGAGCTTTTGTCGCACAAAAGCGCTTTACCGCGCTTTACCGCGCTTCAATTGGAGTCTTTGTGCGATGACACTTCGGAAATAGTTCGGCGCTTGCGAGCAAATGAGTTTTAAATTATCGCACGCTCGTGTTTGAATTAATTATACTGTAATATCGTGAATTAACGAAGGCATTACCATAATGTTGGTATCGATTGGACGCTGTTTGGTGACCGTATGTAATCTAATATGTAAAACGTGTAAAAAGTAATTGGATAGCTTGTTGCTGCTTTCAGTTTTGATTTTCAATTTTGATGGGGCAAAATAGGTGTGGTTCTCCTCCTGATGTCGTTGACAAAGCAAGCTTACTTATTTTACGGTACCCTTACCGAATACCTTGGTTTACGTGCAGCTCGATTTTTTGGGCATCACATAGGTATAGATAGAACATTTGCACTTCGAAAATCGTCCCACAGGTTTCTAAACCGTCCATGAGTAACCTCAACAAAAACAGATACACAGCCAAACAGACACGAACAACAGAGTCTGCACTGCAGTATCTAAGTAAATACTTCGAATACCGTTAACAAAGCGAGGAGACGTGTTATTGGTTTAGCCAGTACGCTAGTATGTCTGTGTCTGTGTTCGACGGCAGGGCGGTGGTGTCAGTGGCTGGGTAGTGAATTTCGAAATCACGGGACCACGGAACGGCGGGGCTCGACCAGATGCCGTCCGCGGTGCGGTCCGGGGTGTGGTGCTAGTTACAGCGGGGGAAAAGTCGTTTCGATAATATTGTCATCGTTGTTCGATTTTATGTATTTGCTGTGAGCTATGGGGTTCTTTAAAAGGCTTGTCTATAGGTATCTCAAAGGGTGTTACCGCACCGGCCGATTGCAGATATTCTGGACGACGATGGCCACTTTCCAACAAGTGGACCGTCTGACCACGTACCTACATTCCTAGGCTATAAAAGTCTTGTTGGATTTGTCACCACGATTCTGATTATTTTTTTTTCGACTTTTCGAATAGGCATTTTTAACCTTGGTAACTAGCCCGATAAGTGTAAATATGTGTAATGAATGACACGAATGTCTTACAACTTATATCATTATCGTAATCGTCAATAATTTAACTCGATCGAGTTAATTGCATCCCCTGATGGGGAGAAACGTGGGGCTTGCCGTAATCATTAAGATGGCAGAATTGAAGTGTATAAAACTGTACAAAAGAAAACGCTGTCGACATTAATTGTTGGCTGTATATCCATTGACACAAAAAACTCCCACCCACACGCGTAACGACATCAACTTGCACTTCTCGCATCTGAGACTAAAATGGGCCAACCACACCGCCCATACTGGGACCCCATCCAGCCAACGCCCGAAGCAAGGCCTGGATGACGCGTGCATAATGCATGCCTCTGCATTTAGAGAAGGTCTGGCATATCTGTACACCACCGTGTTGACTCGCTGTGTAACAATGTCGCTGGAACACAGCGAATTTAGATATGAAACCGTAATAAGATTATGCGATTCCCATCGATTATCCATAGTAGTTATAGCAATAAATATCAGAGGAGAAGATTAGTGAAAAATATATTTAGGGCAGGAGTGAATAGAAGCGTAACAGAGCGTCAGTGGCCTAATGGTTAAGGGATCCGACTCCTAAGCGAGAATTAACGGGTTTGAATTTCAGTGCCGCCATGTACCAATGTCTCTTTTATGAATTGAACAGTAACTGAGGAAAATCATCGTGATGAAACCTGTACATTTATGCGATTTAATGTGTAGCCATGATCCAATCTGGTCAGGTTTCCTCAGTAGTAGGATCACGGAGGTCAGATGGCGGTCGCTTCACTGTAATTACTTAATCTGTCCATCCTGGACCTCTGTAGATCAGGAAATGGTCTAAAGCACTTTCAGTTGTGTGCTTTCAATTCTGCGAGCTTCAACCCGTCTTCCAAGCGTCGAAATTATGGTTAAGCCCTCCACTAATGTGTAGGAGGTTCAAATCCAGCAGTGGACTGTTTTTGTGTTGGGGTGTGACTACGAAAATACATAGGTTTAGCAGTGGACTGTTATGGGCTGTTGGAGTGTGATTACGAAAATACATAGTTTGCAGCAGTCGTATTGTTATGGGTCGGCTCACGTCCCCTTTAGTAGTTACCAGCGCGTAATGCTTCATTATTCCTGTCACATGCCATTGCGGTTTCAAGTATTCATGGTAGTAATGTTGCATTGTCGTGCTTATTGCTCTAGGCTTTAATATTTCATACTTGCATCGCATTTCTGACTTTATTTGTTTTCTAACTTTATTCTGTAGGAGGCTTATACTAACTGTGGGATACTTGCTGGCAGGGTTAGTCTTCTTGAGTTATAAATAAATCATAAAGTGTTGGAGAAGAAGTTGTGTTCAACGGTTTGAAGCAAGCCAGTCCACAATATATATAATATATATATATGGATAGAGTATGGAGACTTATATAATCTATTTAACACAAGCGTTGTAGCGGCAAGACGTCTGTTAACGCGGAGGGCTTTTGACAAATAATTTCTATTATGCGAAGCTTAAATTGTTTCATAAGTGGGCGAGCATGTTTGGTTGTGGAGCTACTTGTATAATTATGTAATAGCTGTAATTTAGTTTATATGTAGTATGTAGATACTGCAGTAGTACTAGTAGTATTGTACTAGTTGTGGTAATACTGTAGTACCTACTGTATCAGTTTTAATTGTCCAATTTATTTTCGGTATAAGTGTTTCAACAGATTTTCTTATTTGTATTCCATAGTCTATCAGCGAGGACCTGTAATTGGCTTTCTGTTTCGTGGGTTTGTTAATATCATGTTGTTGGATAGCAGTTGGTATTTCAAATAAAAAAAAAAAAAAAAGTATAAACAAAGTAGCTCTTATGTATGTTTCTATGTACGCTTAGATCTTTTTGACTACGCAATTTCATAGTAGATAAAGAGATTCAAGAGGAAGGTTTATTAGCAAAAAAGGATAGGGTAAAGTAAATACGCGAACGAAGTCACGCCGTGTCCACTAGTATTTCTATGTAGTGGTATATGCACTTACCCCTTAACTTGGCACCCCGTGACGGTATGTGTATTTTTATACCACCATGGTGATAAGCAAGCTTGTTTGATGGTGTGTGGAGTAAAATGGGCGTGATCAAGCCAAAAATAGGCAGTATCAGCCCCAATAATAATGGTGATTAGCAGGCAATAAGCTCGTCGCCATCCGGCTACTTTCCATCAGGTGGACCATCGTTCCGAGTACCTCCCTAGGAAATAATAAAAAAAATTACGTTCAAAAGTCACTAATCACGTACAACCCATACAGACCTCCACAAACAAAACTTTTTACCGACACCCTTCGCGGGCAGCCCTTAATTAAATCTAAGAATCAAGAGTTAATTAATTGTTCATCGAAATTCTGAAGTTATCAAACCTTGCATTTTCAAGCGCTAACACACAAGGTTCTATTAAACCTTAGTAAACGTCTCGCCGGGATAACTTTGGGTAAAACAAGGAGCGGTGAACCTTGTCACAGGCAGACTCAATTTTAACTTCAAATAGGAAGAGTTTAAAGTTAAACCTGGTTTAAAGTTGAGCAGCTCGTTATCTTGAGCGCGGCTTGTGGTTTTCTAACGGGTGGTGAGTGAAAAACTCTGTTGTACGCAGTTCGTCTATGGATATAACAAGAAAAATTGAGAAAACTTCTCAATGGAGATTGGACATAAGTAGTCTGTGAACCAGCATCATTACGGTCATGACCTATGCGTAAGTGAGTGAAAAACTTTGTTGTACGCAGTTTGATAGTCTATTGATTTAGCAAAACTGATTAGAAAAATGAAGATAACTTCTTAATGGATTCGGCACAAGTGGTCTATGAACTAGCAGCGTTACAGGCAGGTAAGCTCTGATGTACGCAGACAGTTTCCTAGGTTATTTATATGGCAAAACAGATTAGCAAATTGAAGGAAACTTCATTATGGACATAAATAGGCATAAATGGTCTATGAACTTGCAGCATTGAGGTTATGGACTATGGGTTGGGGTGTCTCAGATACATTCTTGTGCAAGAGGGCATCAAAATCTGAGTTTCGAGAAAAAAACATTTTTTCGCATTTGTATGACAAGTGCTACATTCTTTGAAGCAGCAGCGACATGATTACTGCGTATTGGTTGAGAATTATCAGCTATAATCTTATGCCGCACGACATCAATATCGGTCAAGGCAGTTTTAAGAACAAAAAAATTAACTATATCCCGAATTCTACCGAATGGAAAACAACTCTACCACTCTACAAAGCATTTTGTAGAGTCCATCCACTTTGTATCGTAAAACAAAGTAGCATTCCCCTTTTATGCGGCATATAACGCGCCCGGATATCCGTGAGAATCACGAGGACTTTGTTATGACTACGACTAAGTCAAAAGTCGTATTTCGCGGTATATGACCGGAAATTATGGTGTCGTATCCTTGTTCTCCATAGAGTTTACGTGTATTAGTCAATTGGAGGAGGCTTCATATGTATCTCTATTACTTTGTCCGAAAATGTATCTGGCGCTTTATTGTGTTATAATAATATTAATCAACATTTTGGTGATAATCTCCAGGTGCTCTCATGCGTGAGGGCCCGGGGTTCGTCTTAAGAATGTTCCAGGATTTGGCAGATCGTAATTACAGTGAAGCGACTGCCGTCTGAGGCCCGTGAACCTGTTAACAAAGGAACCTGACCACATTGGATCATAGTTACACATTCAGGCGCCTGAATGTGCAGGTTTCATCACGGGTGTTAACCCTCACCGTAGATGTGTCATGTTGGTACATTTATTTATTTATTTATTTATTTTTACATGGTGGAACTGGGGATTGAACTTAATATCTCGCGCTTATGAGCACTACCCGCTAGTCAATAAACCACCGCCGCTCTTTGTTTCACTGCGATTAAGGATTAAAGAACAACATGCAAAAACAATTTTGGTTCAAAGCCGCAGCTAGAACAATTTGTAACAGGAGTCAATACAGGGAATAGTTTCGAGTGGCCAGCTCACTGCACCACAGAAACTTTTGCGAACTCAATTTCAATGCGGTCGTCACTGTCAAAAGTACTTACAATGAGTATAAATAAAAAAAACTGTAATTAAAATGTAGCGTTGAAATCCATGGAGACAGCTCCCGATTTTTGACAAATTTTGACTAACTAGTAAGGGCCCGTTTGTAGATCGCCGCTTAAAAATCGCGTACGCGTCGTCTATATGTTTGGTCAGTCTCGTCACCGCGTAGGAATCGCGCCGATCATATTGGCGCGGTGACTAGGCGGACGCTACGCCATTGTTTGCAAATAATAGAATAAGCTTTCTTTCATTAGTATAGAAACCAAAATTGCATAAACATTTGGTCCATAATCGTCACGTATGTGTGTTCTGACTTTAACGAGTATATTGTGTGACTAGCAATAAAAATACCAATAATGTGATCTAAACTACTACATAGGTAAAATACCATATTATCCCTAGAGAAAAGGTTTTTTTTTTTTTATATATTGAACAAGACAGGCATTTGACCGCCATCTCACCTGTTGGTAAGTGAACAGCTTATTAACTCCAGCCTTGAAGGCATCCAGATTCATTCATAACGCGTCTACGCAAAACTAATCGCGAAGATAGTGTCACATATTTATTTTGTTATAGCACAAGACATATACACTAGTATATTATACACCTTTATATAATATACACTAGTATATTATACAACCCTATACTTGCATACCTCTCTTTATACCCTTTACAAGGGGTGCGCACAAAGCGCTGCCAGCAAAGAGCAGTCCTTGACCAATGGCTTTGTTTCGGCCTGAGAGCGCACCCTGTAGCTATGTAGGGCTTGCCGGACTAGGGTGGCTTAAAGGTTAAGTTATAGGACATTGACAGAATAGTAATTGAGAAAATTTCGAGTGCATAGAAAGGTGTTTTTGCTGGGTTGCTACCATCTATCCTAGATATTCGTATGTTACTCAGAAACAAATTAGTTTAAAAAGAAATTTTAATAATTATAGTACATTTTACCAGCAAATAATGCATGAGCACGAATCTGAAACTAGCCGATGTGAATTAATTAGTAGGGAATCAATTAATATTGAATGGCTGCACCAAAAACCTCCACATACTTTCATATAGAAATTGTAGTGGCGGCATAAAGTTAAGAGTGTGCAAGGTTCGGGAACTGGATGGGTGACCGCTTCGAACTTCGAGCCTAGTAGAACTTCAGTATCGCAACGATATCGCTACTTGGCTACTCTGCCACCGTTTGCGAAGCGAGGTTGACCTAGGTATTCCGTTGGGGCCCTAAGACTAATTGAACAGCCTCGAGACATGATTTCTACGCCGTAACGGTATGAATTATAAGAATAAGGGAGCTCTGGAACAGAACACAAAACCACAATTTCATCCCTAAAGAAATAAGACACTACTACACAACCACCATTGAAATTAAACATGAAAGCGAAACAAAAAAAAAGGAAAATAGGCAACAAATAAAAATGTGAAATTAAACAGGAAAAGGTTGCCCAGAAAGGGCGCCCGCCACTTATTCCAGCATAATTAACTCATAAAAAACGGATTAATCACAGGGTGCGCCATAACCCGCTGCAAGCCAGCGGTAGGCAGAAGTCAGAAAGTAAACATCCCTAAAATAAGGGAGGAAGGTTTGCGTACAGGGCACAACGTAATTGGTGCGACCAGACGATCAGATCAACCGGTGGTTTTAAACATCTGTTGGACCAGAAATTAAATTTGGTAAATTACTTACAGCCTAAGGCGCTGTTCTAATTGACAACGGGTGTGCGACCATGGTAGTGCGACGGGCGGATTTGAGGTTTCCTATTGGCCGGGTGACGTTTGTCGTACGACCATAGTCGCACGATCGTTGCCAATTAGGACAGCGCCTAACACTCTATGAAAATCTAGATGGATATAGAAAGTGGAATCTGAAGCGGTAAAGGTGAGTTAGTACTCATAGCAAGGTGAGCATAGTTGCTAGCTACAGAAATGGAAAATTGTTTCTCATTATGTGGCTAGCTTTAGTTAAAGCTGTCAGAAACGTTACTATGAGGTCTCACAGTGCGCGCGAACGCATAGGGTTCCAACTGACAATATTTGAGTGGCGATCGGCACTATACGACATTATGCCCACATATTAAGGACTTGTAATTACTAATATTACATGCAATAAATGAATTGAATGTAATTGGTGCTCCAGGAATGTCTATCAGTATTATCATCTACTGTGCACGCGCGAGTTCACGTCCATCGTTCACGACCGCTTATATAATTCAAGTAGAAATTAATGAAGGCTCGCAACATCGATATCTCACTCGGTTGCGGTTAGATTGAGTGAGATGGCGATGTATAATCCGTTCATGTTAGACGGCCGGGCAGATGGACATGAACTAGCGTGCGCTCTGTAGTATTAATGAAAGCTAGAGGACAGAAAATCCATCTACTAATAGTAGAAAAGCAAGAAAGACGGTTTTATTTAAAAGTACCCTATACTTTTAAATAAAACCCTACATATACCGTACATTGCTGTTTAATCTACTCTGCCGGCCACAACACAGCCATACGGCATACGCCGTTAACGCAAACAAAAATGTTTCCAACTAAAACATTATTATACTTCAACCAACTCATTCTGAGAGGTCCACAAATAACCTCATTTGAAATCAAAAAGTTGTATTTTCAAGAAAAACTCCAAGCACAACGTCTACGTTTAACTTACGTAAACTTACGTAAACTTGCGTAAACTCAGCCAACTTTACTTGGAAGCATAATATTTGTGCAGCACATTGCTTTGGCTGAACCTCGCACAAATAACATGTGCCTGGCGCATGTAACCCGGTGCTTGCTGTACACTTGGAATGGGCCGATCTTTTGTCTAACTTGTTTTTGAGATGAATGTTAGGGATGGTTGGGCAATTATAATATAATTTGTCATCAACTGATAGTTATTTGACTACCATTACAAAAGGGGCCTAAGGCGCTGTCCTAATTGGCAATGGTCGTGCCACCACGGTCACGAATTTTGGAACACGGAGCGATGCATAAGTACGAAAAATAGTTTTATTAGATTTTATATTTTGGTAGATTTTTGCTTGTTATTAAAAAGCTATCCCCTAAATAATAAAATTCGGCGATAATTTTAGTTTAGTTCTTCGGCTATTCTCCATATTTTTTAGATTGGAATGATATCCACCACGCCAATCTGGACATCATTCGTTTCAACAGACGCCATGTCCGAAACTAATCTGCAGTGTACTTCACAGGCACATCTCATATTAATATCGAAGACAATATTAGCGACAGTTGTGTATACGACATTCGCCTTTACTATAGTAATAAAATTCCCAGCTACACACGCATGAAACCGCTGGGTATAGCTAGTTTCCCATAAATGTAAATTATGCTGAAGTGTCTTCACTACATCTGAGCGGTACGCTTCAAAGCAATTCATTGTCTAATATTACGCTGTATACAATTTCATTACAGGACTCCAATTGTCGATTCCAAGTGAAATGTCTTTGCTAATGTAAAACGTGGTAGTTGTGCTGCAGCATTGTACACATAAATTTACGTGTGTTGAACGAAGAAGGAGTTATAGCCAATGTTGTCGTGGAAACAGATTTAGCTGGAAAGTTGCGAAAGCAGACTCCGATTTAAGGTAGCCTTTCCACTCGACAGGGACCAAAATATTTTTTTATGTGTAAAAAAGAACTAGCTAAATAAGTTCCAGAAATATTTTTTTAATATGGGTGAAGAGTAATTTCTTATCAGTGAAAGAGTTTTCAATATCTGATCAATATAATCTGGATGCCTTCAAGGCTACAGTGAATAGTTTGCTCCAAGACGGGCATGCTTCACCTTCGGCCGCATTATCACTTACTAACAGGTGAGATGGCGATCAAATGCCTGTCAATTCAGTATTGGTAGGTACAAAAGCTTGTTACATTTTTTGCAGGTAATTCTCGTTTATGATATCAACGATACGTGCATTTGGATTTCAAGCATGGAGCAATTTGACGAATAGAGACCAATTAGCACATTCTTGTTTCAATCACATTGCCACTAATTTGCGGCGAACGAAGAGATAGAGAGCCAGAAACTTTTCTGATCCGGTGGCCAAAAGAGGAACTAACTGTCGCCATTTTGAAATGTCAATAACAGTACCGCGATCACCGCGTTAGATAAGTCTTTGGTTCTCTAAGTGTCTGTGCTTATGCCAGCTTATGTACAGCTTAATGTTTCCGTTGTCTGTAATTGTAACTGTTATTGTGACGTGGTGTGCTATGTGTAATAAATGTAATTTCTTTCTTGCTTTCTTTCAACCTTATCCTTTAAACCAGGCCACACCAACTGTTTTACGCAGCAGTTGCTTGACGGCAATATTCGTCTCGTTTTTAACATTCCAGTTTTTTATTAGCAGTCGGGGTTTTCAGTATTTAAACTGCTTTTTTGTTTGCTTATTTGCGTCATGTCGTGGTCAGTGTCACGCGTGACACTGCTTTGGGGAACCGTGGCTTTGGCAGTGGAGGGGCATTTGCCTTTTTGCTGTCAGAGCAGCGTGTTATAGAGGGGGGCAACGCATTGGCGATACTCTTGGTGTTTCTAATGTTATAGGCAGTGGTGGCCACCACTTTCCATCAGGTGGCCTGCTTGCCTGTTTGCCTAACGTTTGACAAAAAAAAGCGTATTTTACTTTTATCTTTGGCTTGACAAAATCTTAGCTACACCAGCAAAAAAGCCTCCAACACCTGTTTACTCCATAGCAAGCGAATAAACACGCTACCTGTGCCTCGATAATCTCGCGCCGTGCAATTTGCAAGGGGCGCGGGGCGGAGGGGGCGTGTCGATTGAAATTGCTCGCTCGATGCACGTGACTCGATTACCAATCGATCTCGTATCGATTTAACTCCATGATGTCTTTTGTTGTATTAATATTGTCGGGAACGACACGCGTCTTACTCGCTTTTGGACCAATCTGGATTGCTTGTTGCGGGCACGTGACTTGTGTACTTAGAGGTTTCGGTTGGTGCTTGGATTTGGGGGGTTAATTGTTTTTTGTGGGGTCTGGTGGGCGTGGTTCTGGTGCGGAAAATATGTCAGCGAATTCATTTAAATAATTAATGTTAAATCGAAGGTGAATATTTAGTTGAATTTTAAGCGCAGTTTAGTAAGTAAGTAAGTATGTAAAAACTCTTTATTGCACACATATTAAAAGACAATATACAAGAATCAGTATAATGTACATGCGCGCAAAGGCGGCCTTATCGCTGTAAGCGATCTCTCCCAGACAACCTTTGGGAAGAGGTAATGTTTCACATGAACTAGTAAGTAGTGCAAGTTTATAATATAAACAAAAAATAACACCGATACAGAGCGATGAAGGTAAAATTTTGCTGAGAAGTGACGTCACGAGACCCCACCCCCGAACTTTGATATGCTTTATCTTTGGCAATTTTTATTGATTTTACAAAGAAATCTTCCTAACACTTTAATTTAGTCGAATACTTTTTTGATAATTTGACGGACCAATTAAAATTAAAAATTGTTGACCCAGTCATCATCCCTATAGTTGCATCTTAATTCATGAAAGATAAAAATTTCAAGTCGCCTTGTACAGTCAGCAGCAGAGTGAACGGACACCTTCAACCCTATAGCGAAATGGTTGCTGAGGTATACTACACACCTATAAAATGTAGCTCCGAGACAATTCGCTACATCTTGTAGCCAAATATCCTCAAATACTACAGAAACATAGGTCAAAACCCGAACTAAAACCTACACTCGCTATCTTACCGAGCGCAGTGACTTATGCCAAGCAAACACTGCCCTCAGCCATAGTTCAAACTTCGTACAGTCATCCATTCTGCAAATGAAGACATAGGGGCTACGGCGTAGCACTCCCGCTACGCCGTAGCTGTGCCGTAGCGGTGTCGTAGCACGTAAATCAGGTAGGCTCCAGCGTTATTGAATCGAACAATGCGGGGATGTGAATAGTGAATGCGGATGGTTTTATGCGAGAATTAATGGTTTTGTCTTAAATTCTTAGGTTTACTGTGGTAAATTAAATAATTTAATGAATTTCAGTCTAGAACATTAGTTGAATGCTAACCGATGCTCTTACGGTGAGGGAAAACATTGTGATGAAACCTGCATATTCAGGCGACTAAATGTGTAACCATGATACAATCTGGTCAGGTTTCCCTGGTAGCAGGGTCACGGGAGGTCAGATGGCAGCCATAGTCCACTGGATCATGGTCTAGGCGGATCTCGTGCGCGAGAGCACAACCGGGACATTGACGACAAGAAGATTCTTATTATTTCTAACGACAATTTTAGTATATTTGTCTATTAGGATTTCTTGTCATCTGTAATTATTAATAAGTTTATGATACGATCCACATATCATATAGTTTCATCCATCTAAGTTTTAAATACGATATACATTCCCAAAATAGCATAATATCAGGCCGAAACAACAATCCAGCAATCCAGCTAAACTCCGAATGGCTCCAAATTACTCCCAGAGATCCGTAGCCGCAACTATTTCGTCAAAGGCGGGCGAAGTATCAAAATGATACCCGGCTAAATACCGCAACCAAGTGAAACCGCTTCAAACCGAATCGCAGCTGTTCGTACTAGTTTCAGAATCAAAATGGCGGCCCTTTGATGTGGCGGCACAGGCGAAGGTAAAAACATATACAGTTTTGTAGTGCAGCTTTTTAATGAATGTTGAATGTTTTGGGTGTTGTCGGTTGTGGGTTATGCAGTTGTTAGTTTTTTGTGATTTTTGTTTTACACGGATAAACAGATTTTAATTAGAAAGCTTTTCTGAAATTCGTATACTGACGTCATAATGCATCAGGAGCTGAAACGTACGGTAACTATGTCCATATCCTTTTTTATCCTTAAATAGTATATAATAAAGTAGCTTTTCGCTCCTGTCTGTCTATCTATACGTATTTTCGCTAACTCCTCCTAACCCACGCAAGGGATTTAGATGCAGTTTTCGCTATCGGTTAGAGAATTCTTTTCGAAAGGTTAACATTTGCATTTATAGTAAAAAATCATGACCCATCTTGTTTCTTGCTCGGCGTATCCTAAAACTTGTATAATGGAGGACTTGTTCGAGGCCAGTTCAAACGCTGTGCGTCACCGAATACTGGGCGAATAAAGTGTAAGTCGGAGTTTCGTCCATCGACTCGATAAGAAGAAGCCGAGAAAACCCGTGCGAAGCCGCGGTGGGTACCTTGTATTTAACAAAACCTGCCATGCATAATCGCGTCGAAATTCACCAGTGTCCTCTACGCTCCCATCCAGCGGAGTGGTTCACAAAAAACACATCCTCAAATTCATAAAGGGGAAGAACCGACCTCAGCGCCGGTTATAACGTACTTCCCCGTCATAATGTATGGCGCACAGGAAGTCCGGGACGCTAGCGTTTTTACGACCCACTGCCTTGCTAAGGCACGGCCCGGCACTATTTGTAGATCATCGCTTATTTTATTTAGGTAGGTGTTTTTGTGTCTCTGACGCTTTATTTGGGAGTTAAAATTCGAATTTTATTAAGTATTCTTGCTTGTATTTTTCTGGAAATATTTATTTAGAAAAATGAAAAGAGTGTTGGTGAATGTAAGTAAGTAAGTAAAAACTCTTTATTGCACACACAAAAGTAGAAGATACATAAAAAGAAAAATATAAAAAATTTATATGCGCGCAAAGGCAGCCTTATCGCTTTAAGCGATCTCTTCCAGACAACCTTTGGAAAGAGGTAAGTTAGCACATTATGTTATACTAGTGCAAGAGCAAATAAGGATATAAAGAGAATACCATAAATATATTATTATTAAACTATGGATAGATAAAATGCTATAAAATATAAATATTTGAATGTGTTGGTAGGGTTGTAAAATCTATGGCTTTTACGTTTACGTGTCATTTATAAGCAGCGATAAATCGCGCAATCGCGGTGGCAAAAAGCTTGTCAAAGTAATGAGCTTGGGAAAACTAAAAAACAGTTATATTTTATTCCATAATATTACAGATTTTATTATAACAAAACCAATAGTTGTTATTTGACTTTGATACGATACTAATTTACGAAGTAATTGACGTAATAAATTTACCTAAAACACTGGTACTCGGCTTTTACCACGTGACGTCATCGTATCCGACAGCCCTTTCGACATTCGACGACATCTTTCCGAAGGAGCTAGTATGAGAATGGAATCCGATGACGTCACGGCCGCAGCTTCGAATCAATGAAGCGATATAATTTTTACGAATCTTTAAAAAATATTGTGAAGCAATTTGAAGTGATAGGAAAAAAAATAAAGTGTCATGTTTTATGTTGAAACTACTAAGAGACATAGCGCCATCTAGTAAAAAAATTTGACCTAAAAATTAAAAAGGAAACTCTCCCATGGGTCGTATTATTATTTGCCGAGGGCCATGTGTGATTTATTATTAATGTCACTATGCGATGTTTCTCGTAATAGTACGAACAAGTTAAGGAAACAAGTAAGCTGCTAAACATGCAGTTTTCGACTGTATATTATTTACCAACTATATTTATAGCTTATCTGGTAGACAATTAATTTGTTGAAGCAAATGAGTACAGTCTATGTCTGATTACGTGTTCCATTCACTCGATTATTTAGTTCTATGATCGGGTCACTTTTATTTCGTAGTTCTTCTCGTCCGGCCGGTATTTCTTTTTTGCAAACTGCTACTAATTTAAATATCCTATCGTCGTACTTCTGTAAAGCACTCACCGACAGGGCTCTCTTCATTCCAAAATGACTCGTCCAGTGTGTAATCGGCTTCTGGAACAATAGAGATATTACCTTTGTTAATACTCTAATCTCTATTTCAACAGATCCCCAATTACAGCAGAGCAAAAACATTTCGAATTCGAAACGCGACCAATCACACGGCGGCACAGTTTTTCACGCGGACCGTTCCAATTTTAAATTTATACACTTTCGGCGGGAAAAAAGCGCGCCCTTTGTCTCCGCTCACACCGACTAACGAGGTAATTACAATAACAATGGCTGTATCCACCGGCCATGAATGGCTGGAAACGTCATTGCGACTCGAAACAGCCCATTGTGTAATTTATTTGAGCCGCAGTCTTTGGCGGTAATTATTTTTTTACACGGCAAGTTCTGTGGCAGGTATTCGCGGAGTTTTTTTTTTAATTTATGGCTCGCAGTCGATCAGGGTTGAGGTGCGGAGTCGTTGCGCACGAGCGAGTCGCGTTTGATTAGGTTTCAGTTGTTTTATAACCGTATTAATGACCGAAGTTCCGCAATTTTGGTAATGATTACCTTGGCGTCAATATCTCGGTTGTGCTCTTGCGCGAGCCCGAGGTCCGTCTTGACCATGATCCAGTATTTGGATGATCAGTTAATTGACTCTTCAGCCAGTCTCGCGAGATGGTTAGCACCCGCAACGAGGTTTATTTTTCATTATTAATTTTGTTAAATAGTTTCAAAAAATAATACACAATTTCTGCTAAGAAAACTTATGGCACACACAACAAATCGCCACCTCTAGCTTCGAAACGGCGCCATTCCCTAGTTTCTCAACCAGTATTTACAGAACAAACGTTTAACGACAAACACCGGAAAGCCTTATTAACGCCCTCTTACCAATAAACTTGTCAGTAAATACATTAAACTAACCAACGCCCGACTGAAAAGGCAATATTTCAACTTTCGCATGGGGGTAATAACGTGAGGAGAGGCGGGAGAGCACCGAGGGGCGGGGGGCGGGGGTCCTTAAAACAATGTGACGGTGGAAATGTCGCCATTAACTTTTATAGCACAATAAGAGAGAGCTTGAGTTCACACGGCATTCTACGGGGGCGCTGGCGGTCAAGGAATAGTGCGCTACTATTTTTATTATACGCAGTTTCATTCAGAAGTTGACGGTAAAATCGTGTCATCGTTGACGTCGTTCTAGTTTGTTCAAAACGAGCGTTTTCAGTTTAATTAGTTATTTTTTTCCCTGCCATGGTGATGGCACTACAGACCTACAAGGATTTTTTGGCATGTGACCTAAATCAGAACGCGACCATCTTGTAAAGCGTGACATTTGACAGAGACCTAGAGTTGATATTTGACAACCACGACCTTCTTTCCGAGTGCCAAAAGATCCTTGTGAATGGTGTCCCAAAAGTAGGTAAAGGATGTGTTTTTTTTTCAGTACTTTGCGAACGGATTAGAATTTCTTCGTAATTTCATTTTATTTTAAAGAAGAGACTTATACAATTTTATATGAACAGGATATCTGCCAAATATGGCTCTTATAAGAAAGCTCACTGTTACCCAAAGTTCAATGGAAAGGGCTATGCTCGGATCCGCAAGCGAACCATGGTCTACGATGTAGCTCTAAGGATTGCCAGACTGAAGTGGCAGTGGGCAGGGCACATAGCTCAAAGAACAGATGGCCGATGGGGCAGTAACGATTTCGAATGGCGACCACGTACCGAAAGACGCAGTGTGGGTAAGCCTCCCGCAAGGTGGAACGACGACCTGGTACAGATCGCAGGTACCAGCTGGATGCGGAAGGCACAGGACCGGCCTTTGTGGAGATCTCTGGGGGAGGACTATGCCCAGCAGTCTTTCGGCTGATATGATGATCTGCCAAATGATCGCCACCAGCAGTTTTGCACGATTCCTGTACGTTATTGTATCGTAAAACGCTCCATGATTAATTTCATATAATATGTCAAGATGAGGAATGTCAAATTTCAATATGCTATCTTATATATTTTAAAAATAGAACACACGTACTTTTACGTAGGTTGTCAAAATAAGGACTGACTGACTGACTAACTTATCATTGGATAGGATTCATCTGTCATTAACAATTTTTATGGAAATATGTACCTACAAAGATTTGTAAATAATCCAAAAAAATAATGCCAAAGCAAAAATATGAGAGCCACATAAAGTGTGAAAAATGTGGCAATTTTCGTACCAATAACCTTTATTTTGCCAACATAATCGTCTGGACACGTTTCACATTTCCACTCAGTATGCTGTATTCACTGACATTTATGTCATTTATGTCTTTATTGAACGAGTGTGAAGTGTGAAGCAGCGAAGTTAACGAGTGAATTATTTTCCAAATGGTTGAGTGATTATTTAAAATACAATTTTGTTTGCTCAAAGGTCTCATGTTGCTGCGTAATAAAAGGCCGATGTAATCGAACGCGTTATTGCAGTGTCAGTTTTATTGCGTAGTATGTTAGGTCCATATTTATTTACACTCGTTGCGTCCGTACTGGAATGACAAAACCGCAGATGTGTGGCTAGATCGTGCTTCATGTCATATTGCACGAGTGTTGAGGGATATAATATATATTTTTATAATATATGCATCTGTTTGGATCACTTGAGTGAAAATGATCAGGCATTTGTAGTGGTAGTAGATACTGAGCTATCAACCTTCAAATGTACATAGGTTTGGAGAATTATATTGATATTTAGGTAATTTTGTGTAAGTTACATAAAAAAAAACTTCCAACCAATATTGAAAATCAAGGTCGGACACGATCTGTTTTTGCAGACCATCGCCGTTGTCGGAATAGGTGTCATCTCCAGGGCGACCTATAATGCCAATGTGTATAGACATATACAGCACATAGACAGAACTTCTGTCATAAGAAGAAATAGAGATAGAGCCTTATGTAACACTACGTTACGACGTCTTCAGCTACGCTATGACGTCAGCACTACGTCGTAGTCATTCCAGTGCCACGCGAGAGGAGAGATGCGGGCAAGGACGGCATACCTGGTTTAGTTATCATTAAGAACGCATGCGTTAATTGTATAATGAATCAATTTCTAACAGGATATCCCTGCTCTGTTTGACGTATGGAAGTGACATTCAATCTGTTTAATCAATAAATATACTTTGAGCTTTTTAACGGTCGGAGTGACATAAGACCGCTTATAAGATCCCAAGTAAAGGATGTATTAGCAAAGAAAGTAGTAACAATTGTCGATTATTGACACCTAGACATAACTGAAGACTAGTCTATATCCAGACTTTGACTTAACGTAAACTATTATAGAACAAAAAACTGCAACGAAATCTGCCCTATAGTTTTCGATGAAAATGGTAACAGCCAAACAAACACACAACTGTCGTAGGAAAAAATAGGCAAGTGCATCAATCCATACTGGTTATATTTCTCTTTATCATGACATCGTAAGGTATGATTGCTAGATAGGCCTTTGACGTAGTGCAGTCGCATAATGAATAGCTAACGTGAACTTGAGAACCGTTTGGCACCCTGGGACTGTAAATTGGCAGTGTCTATTTCGAGGCACTGACGTGTCGAAATAGCATCCTGACGTTCGGAAATAGTGTCAGCTATTGTGGAAATAGCCCGTGAAGAACGATGTCGCCATTACAAAAATTTAAATGTTGCCAGCACCACCAACTATTTAATTCAAATATTTAATATTGAGTTAAATTATGGTTTTATTTATTTATTTAACAGTTTATTGTGCACAGGAAATACATAGCACTTAACAGGCAAAGAAATAAATAGCACAACAGGCGCTACTTATTTCTGAAAGAAATCTCTTCCAGCAGGCCTTCGAAAGCTTTTAGTATTAACTACGTCTAGCAGTAAGTTGGGAGTTAATAGTAATAAAAGCTGCGTACCGTGGCAAGAACGTATTACTAATTTAATTGACAGGCCTGGATATTGATCCTATCGAAATTAATGAATGACTGACAGTGCCTCGAAATATATTTTTTTATATATTTATTTAACTGTTTATTGTAAACAATAATGATATGCAGAGAATTATAAGAGATTTGTTATTGTTAATAAAGTAAATTTGTTGCTTGTAAAAAAAAACATTTTTTAAATCAAGAAGCGTAAAGCTAATGCCACTGTAACCACTAATCTCATCGAAACAATACCGGACAGCTGTGATCATATCGGCCAAGTGGTGGTTGGACTCAATTAATCGGGGGTGTATTCCCTAGGCTGTAGGTCAGGCCGGAAGTGCCGTTATTACCGCTGGACACCGGAAGTGATTTAAAGCGGGTAGGCGGAGTTGGCGCCCAGACTGGGACCACCTTCTGAGGGCCATTTTGGAGTGCTATTCCTCACCATAATAAAACATTACGTTGTCGATAGCGTAGCTAGACAATGTGCAAGTTTATTTTAATATCATTAATTCTAATTTCTTGTTGTAATTTTTTTTTCATGGTCTTGTTTTTGCTACTAGGTTGGCATTCAATAAGTGTATTTTGTACCTTTATTGAATAAAAAAATAAGGAGCGTCGGTGGCCTAATGGTTAAGGGGTTCGCCCAGACCGGCACCACCTCCTGATGCCCAATTTTGGACTCTTAAGTACCAATTACACACTCAATTGTTAAGGTGCAGTTTGGATTTGCTTAAGGTCATTTAAAAGAGATTAGGAGGTTGGCACTCAAGACTGATCTAGCTGTGATGCAGATAATTTTTATTCATTAAATTATTTTCCAGCCCTGCCAGATCTTGGATCATGGTCAAGGCGGACCCCGGGCCCTCGTGCACGAGAGCATAACCGGGACGCCAAAATGATTTTATTTTTTTATTTTCCAGCACTAACCAATATTTATTTAGCCATGTGGTATCTGGTAGAGTAGAATAGAACCAACCCCTTACACTCGTGGGTGTCGTACATGGCAACTAATGTTTTAGAGGGAGACTCCGTAGGCTGGAAAATTGAGCAGCAGCGTTTTCCATTATTATATTTATAGCACTGCGATCTAAAACACGCCTGCCAAGCGTGGAGATTAGGCAATAATCTCCCCTATTATGGTAGAGGCCCTAAGTCCTGCAGTGGACTGTTATGATGATGAACTAATGATTACAAAGAAATATAGATATTAGTGGTGCAGCCAATTACAAAAAGTAGTCAATAAAAATTTAAAGTGTCTTAGCGCCCGAACTGGGAATATGTCATGAAATCACACGTTTTTAAGTAGTTTTTTAGTTGATCCATTTCAAACAAACAATAAAATATTTTCTTTGTACATAAAACTACAATAATAGTCTATCTCGACTAAAGAAAGGTAGGATTTTCATTGATATGAGCACTAAATATACTAGTTTCAAGTATAAGGTGGATAGCAGTAGTTACCGCCAACAGTCTCTTGAGGCCAAATGTCGGATACTACGAGTTAATTTCACACTCGACTGCTACGTTAGTTTGAATTTGACTACACATATTGCTAAAAGTAAATTGGGATGCATTCAGTAGTAAAACACATAGAGATTTCGTTTTATTATACAGTCCTACTAGCGGCATTGACAGTGGCATTGGAGGCTCTTCATTGTTTTGAATGTTTTAATTAGTAATGTTTCCTTATGTTACTGTTATTGTGTCGTGGTGTGCTATGTGTTATAAATGTATTTTCTTTCTTCTTGCTTTCCTGCTGAGTATTGGAACATTTTCAATGTCCCTGGTTCTTTGGGGATGCAAAATAGCTAGCGTTCGATAAAATTTTACCGGCCTAAAAGGGAAATGCACCTCCGTCTCTCTGAATTGAAAACTAGACGAATAATTACGTTTATTTACACTTTCTCCCACTCCATGGAGGCCCTCGGTTTTTACGTGTCCCTACAAATTTGCTTTCCGCCCGAAGGGGGCCTAAAAAGTTCGCTACAAACGCCGGCTAGTTGTTTTGGAGGGGGATCTGTCCTCATTTCTCGGGACAGTTTTGCTGAATTGTTTTTTTTCTCCCTACCCTTGCAAGTGTTTCTAATTAAAATTAATTGCGCCCCCGTTTAGAAGTTAATTGTAGCTAGGAAATGAGCGGGCCCGACATAAATTGCAAGTTTAAATGAAGATGCAGAGGCTCTGTACTCGGTTGCCTCGGTTGGCTCATAAACTTTGGGCCTGAACGATTTTGAGCTGCAACGTCTCGGAATTGTGTCTTGTTTTCGTGTAGCTTGAGAATGTCATAAACATGCATTTATTTAGGTGTACTCTAGCGTTATTAATGGGTCAGTTTATAATTTACTAATTTTCCTTTATTTGTTAAGATGGTATAGATAGTTCAACTCAGTTGTGCGCGCGGCGCTATGTGTGCGTGCGCTAGTAAATATACAGCTTTCATTTATGTGGCAGTGACGCGACCACTTGGCGTGCCAATGGCGTGGCGTCATTGTGACGTGTCTGGGTTACCCACACATAGGGCCGCGCGCACAACTGAGTTGAAATATCTATAATTTAGTATAAAGATTTTTTTTATTTGTCATAAAAGGCGGAAACGCGATCCGCCTATGTCGTGGATCTTCCAGCTATCCGCACGAGCTTTGGTTCAATCTTTATAATGCGTATGGCTAAGGAATGGAACACATTGCCTGTGAGTGTGTTCCCTGATCTATACAATCTGGATGCCTTCAAGGCTAAAGTGTTCCTAGACTTTCCTGCTTTTTCGGCTGCATCGTCACTTACCACCACTGCCGGTCAAATGCCTGGCTGAAAAAAAAAAAGACAAAAGGTACGAATGGTGCTGGTACTGGGCCTTATGCATGGAACTGAATAGTTGGTATGATTGAAGCATGAGCTTGTATAAATACATTACTCTAACGGGGGACATAGAGTAATAAACATTAAAATACATTTTTAAACAAACCATACCATCGTGTCAAAACTTGTTATAGTTCTAGTTGCATTTACATGCTTAAAGCTTCAAAGGTTCGCTACACCAAATGCACCAAAGGAGCAACTGCCTCTTAAAATACAAGTTCCCTGGTTTAGGGTGCAGGGTTATGACAATAATTGTTAAATAACGGAGTATAACTTGAATTATTGTAACTTTTTGCATCAATAAACCTAATTCTTATTTTAACGTGCGATTTATTCGGTTTTCGGTTTGGTAGCGCTATATTAATAAAATGATCTAAAACGTTTGTTTATTTTAAGTTAGGATAGGCAAAACGAGAGTGATACTCCAGTAGAGCAAACATCCATAGGCTGCAATAATTGCTTACCCCCACCGGGACGCACGCTCGTTTGCTACCCTAGTGCTATAATACCAAAAAAAGTAAAAATAAAAAAAAAAACTGCGAAAGCTAAAATTACTGCAAAGGACAAGGATTAAATCATTTCTAAACCGCCGCTTGCAGTCCGCTCAAAAATCCGTCGTCACCATTTTTTTAATGATGAAACAATCATGATAAAACTCCCCAGACTGACCACTCACGGTGTGGTCGAGCCTCCACTATGAAATTATTCCAACTGGATTCGCAATGGAAGTTGCAAACTGCATTCGGCGGGTAGGTGAAAATTAGCATATCATTATTAACTAGCACAATTCCGTTGGAAAATGTGGATTCGTGTTAGTTTCATGTTATTCTCGCATGTAAATTGGTGTTGTAACCTCTCTAACTTTTTAACGCGTTTCTGTTTGTTGTCGGTGAGTGTGGAATTGACCCACGTGTTTTGAATGTGATTTCATGTAATGAAGTTGATCATGATTTCTACTAATGTCAGGAAGGGGAAGACCGAGGCGTAGGTAGTATCGCGATCAAATTGATAGATAGTTTTTGGAAAGATCAGATGGCGTACGACCACTGGTACGACCCCTATGTACGAGCTTAACTCCAATTGAACGCCGCCATCTTGATCGATTGCTATAGAATGACGACACAGAATCGACACCGCCTAACTCAGTATCGGTCACGAATGAACGGAATAATTGCAACGTACTTTTAAACTGAACCTTGTAGCGAAAAGTTACAAGGAGTGCTGACCCCAAATAATATGAGAATCATGAAGCAAGGCCGAAGAAGAAGAAGAGTACTTTTAAATTGAATAAAATGCTATAAAAATGTTTACTGAGATCCGAACTGCGCGCGTGTGAAAACCGTGAGCCACTGCTAGCAGGTTAATAACTAAATTATTTTAGTTATTGCATGCGCTACAAAACATTAATGTTCAGTGATTTCACGAAATCACCTATCAACCGAATGAAAATCAAAAATAAACACATCAAAACTATATTTCCATTCCATTTCCAAAGTCAACAAAGCTTTAAATATTAATCCCAAAACAATTTACTTTTATTTAACCAATGAAAACCAATTAAACTTCAATTTAGCTTTACCCTGTACCTAGAGAAGAGCAAATAAGCCGAATTCAAAGCCTGAAAATTATACTTTCAGTGCAGTATTTCATTTAAAAAGCGTTTTTTTTATTTTAACAAGCAAATAACCAGTCGACTAGTAGACCATGCAGATAGAAGTGGAAGTAGGTGCTTTTTAAAGCGTGATGATATAATGCAATTTTGTCTATACTCATAGCATAATGGCCCAATTACATATTCGAAAGTACACATCGAGTTACACATACTGAATTTTGGACAATGTATAAACAATTCTTATTAATTAATCAATCAATCAATTTATTTATATGTGGTACACAGGTTATGCAGTAGATAGGTCCTCTGTGACCTGCTGTGATACTTATAAAGAAATATGAATATGAATATGAATATGAAAACTGTCGTTTAGGGATAAGCTTTTTTCACTCAAAATAATATTAAGTTAATTTGAAATTAGCGTTTTGTATGGCGAAAATGACGGGAACTGGAATTTGTCATACAAGCAAATGTTTCAATTACTCGGACATGGCCAATCAGATTAAAATAAAACTTTGAAGGTATAATCAGACAATATTAAGCTAACTGGTGCATACCATTTTATTTAGATAACTATCCTTTTAATAAAATTACGTCTGCTTAAAGAGGCAAAACTGACGACAAACGATAAGGAGGATTTTCAAATCCTTGTAAATACATGAGAAAATATTTTTCATTCAATTTTATGAACTCACTGGCATCTCCCAACTCAACTCAACATACTTTCAAAATCAAGTATTAATTTTGGTATGTTATGTATAATTACATTAAAAACATTTATTAAAATGTGTACTTGCGAAAAAACGACAATTTTATAGGTAAGGTTTACAATCATAAAAGTATAGATAATCATACAATGAAAGGTAAATACAAATTCATAACCCACCCCACGACTTTCCATCAGATGGTCTCTCCCTGGGCAATAAAAAAATCGCAATATGGTAGTCAAATAACAATAATATTTATTTTCAAACTACGAGTACTTGAGCTTTCTATCCGGACTCCTAAAGCTGTTAATCCAGTCTCATTGTCCCCAGCGGAAGACCTTAGTCTACCTCGCTTCGCCATCAATACAAGAAGGCACGTCACACCTAAGGCGTTGTCGTAATTGGCAACGGTCGTGCAACGGGCGGTTTTGAGGTTTCCTATAGGTCGGGCGACGTCCGTCGTACGACCATGGTCGCACGACCGTTGCCAATTAGGACAGCGCCTAACGAGGGGCGAGCTGGGCCCGGTGTTGAAATTCGACCAGCCTCAAACTAAACGGTCACCCATCCCGGACTATGCACGCATTGATTAACTCTGGTTATCTGTCTCGCATACACACTGGCGCCGTATCAGCCTAAACACGCCAATTAAAACCCGCGTAAGCGCGTCCATAAAAAATGCAGCCGCCACCGCCGACCAGCATTGGCCCGGAATACAAATGAGAGTCTGCATTTGCGTTGCAATTACAATATCTAATGCCGGAATAATGCGGGAATAATGCAGGAATAATTCGGTGTCGCGCTGCGGGGCGACGTGCGCTGAATATGCTGTGGCAGTGCGCGGCTGTACACCGCTGTACTAATCTGTAATGATGCCTGCGGCTGCGCAGTTTGATTATAGATGTGCTGGCGCTGTCAGGTTTTGTAATACTGATTACATGGGGTAATGATACGGTTTATACCTCGACGATGCGAAAGGCTGCAGGTGGATGCTGGATTGTTTCCTTCTTTTCCTTCTTTTGGGCCGGGGAAACCGCCGACCTGCTTAATCACTTGGATTCTATACAGAGGCGCGCCGTACGAATTGTCGACGATACCGTACTGACAGGCAAGTTGGAACCACTGGCTGATCGAAGGGACTTTGGCTCCCTGTGTGTGTTCTACCGGCTGTACAATGGGGAGTGTTCTGAGGAATTATTTGATCTGGTGCCCACAGCACAATTCCGCAATCGCACCACCCGCCGTGGGCTGGGTACTCATCCCCATTACGTGGACCCTCTAGTGGTGTCCACGCGAAGATTCGAAAGAACGTTTCTCGCTCGTACGATTCGGATGTGGAATGAGCTCCCAGCAACGGTGTTTCCTTTGGTCTATGACATGGGATCGTTCAAGAGGTATATTAGAGGTCTCCTTAGAGGCGGGCAACGCATTGGTAGCACCCCTGGTGATGCTGATGTCCATAGGCGGCGGTGACCACTTTCCATCAGGTGGCCCGCATGCCTGTTTGTCTGCCGGATAACATAAAAAAAATAAAATAAAAAAATAATGGGATTAACTTTAGATCTCTCCAGATAGCTAACCTTGCAATATCAAATGCGGGAATCATTCTGTGGTGACATGCGCCGAATATGCTAAGCGGAATACGGCATAGCTGTGAAAATGCGAGGCTGTACGCTGCCATACTAATCTGTATAATACCGTATACATTTGTGTGCTACCAAACGATTGATTTGCCGCCGATTGTGGGGTTCAACGCTGCTGGTGAATTTATTAAACCTCAACGAAAAAAGTGGGATATTATCATTTTGACGTGTGTATCTGTGTATCTGTGCGTGGTTACCAAACGGAAAGACTGATTTCGATACAGTTCTGTTTATTTGAAAGCCAACTTAATCGAGGTAGTTCATAGCTCGGGGGATATCCGACTTTTTCTGTCAGGTAAGTTATTCAAAATGTTATGACATAGCTACCTATAAATATGTCATTTTAAAAGTCTGATGACATTCGAGTATCCTGTGAGAACTACATAGCACAGCTACCAGCTATTTATTAGTGAAAGAGGTATTGTAATCGGTTTGAGTAGATAGTTTCGGAGTTTATTACCAACACACAAACTTAAGCCTAAGTTTATTCTCTTTATAATTTTATTAGTAGTATAATAGTAGCACTAAAGTTTAGGCGACGCTTAAGTTCATTTAAGATATTTCTGTCAAGAAGAGGCATTGCCCCAACACCAAACAACACAAACACGAACCTTAAGTGAAAACTAAACTCAAGTCACTCTTAACTTTATGATACCGATTTTAAGTTTAGGAATATCTTAAGGCGCCAACTTGATTAAATTTAATTAAATAAAAATGTTGAATGCGATTTGCAATATTACAAATAACTTGCCTATGAAGCGATAAATAAGGATTAAATTAAAATTGGACATTAGTCTTGTTGGTAGAGCAATCGCCATTTGGTTGGTAGACCTGCATTAGTTATTAACTTGTAGGTGGCGTTTATTATAATGTGCCTCGCTCTCGAGGGAAGCTAGCCAAGGTATGGATATCAAAATGCATGAGGCAGCACTAGCTTACGATGGTTATGTATTTCCATTTCACTTTAAACTATTATAAGTGGATGTCTTCAGTTGCTATTTCCCATCAGGTGGACTGTCTACCCAATGTTGAATGCGTTTGAATAGAAATTGAGCTTGCAATATTATAAAAACCTTGCATATGAAGCGATATGTAAGGTTACAAATGAGATATAGGTATGCACTAGAACACTTGACTTTGGCATGTCTGATGACGTCATTCGACACTCGAGTAAATAACACGTAATAAAGAACATATTTCACTGAGTTTGACATTTCCTTCAAACCCTTATAACTAGGCATTTATAAACGGATTTAAAAAATTCTTAAACTGGGCTTCATTGCTATGAAAGGTGTTCAAATTTTATCAATAAACCCATAAAATTCTACCAAATGACTGATCCTGAATAATCATAGAGAAATTTCGTAGTAAATTGCAATCGCTCTTATCCACCAGGGCTCGTTTATACGTCGTTGCTAACAAACCAGTCAATAAATATATCAGTAAATAAATCCCGCAAAGTCACCGCATAGCTACCGGACAAAAAACGTTCAGTCTACTCTATATGCGCACACACGACGCGGTGACTGTGTAGTTGCGACACAATTAATGATAGAAAACCGCATCCAAATTGGTCCATTCGTTTGGGAGCTACGATGCCATAGACATAGCTACAGATACACAGACTTATAACATCCCTCTTTTTTCGTCGAGGTTATAAAATATGCTTTCTCTTATTGCCATTATCGTCGATCAAGTGTATCTCGTCATAATTTCATGTCAATTTTGCTATGTCAAAGATACCATCCCAGTATCCGCAGCAACATCAGGGACTAACTAAATAAAATAATTTATACTCACGTCAGTAGAGTTGATTTGATTCCCGAAAGGAATGTTTGTCATGCCCTCGCATTAATTCATATAAAAATGTAGTGGAATTCCCAGAACGTCGTTCGTTTAAGCAAAAAGCATCGCACAATAATAACAATTTAGTAATGGTTGGCGCGGATTCTTTCCACTGTCACGCCTTTAATAGGGTTGCCTCGAACCCACTCTCGTTGCACGATTAATTTATATTTGTTTGTTTAATGCATAGGTGTAATTGTATTGGTTTTGTATGAGGTCAATGTTGGTTTATGTTTGTCTATATAAATATCATTTGCATCAATCACGTTGTTCACACACATAAAGCATAAAGAAGTTCTCTGCTGGTCAGTGATTGCTGCATTTCCTTTTCAACATGGGTATAAAAAAGTAAAATAGCATTTGTTATTGCCTAGGAACATTTAGTTTCATCTGGACATAATTTCAACGGGACACTTTCCCAATGGGACGCAGTTTCAAATAGACACAATCCCTGGGAATACCAACAAAGCGGTACAAAGGAGGTACAAGGTGAAGAATCTAATAGGAGTGCAGTTCAATGGAAAGGGCTCAGCAGGGATATTATCATCTTTCACATACGCGGTAGAAAAGGCTCGCAAGTTACGATTATCAAACCTAAATACATTATAATTTGGACGCCTTCAAGGCTACAGTCCGTATCCTCCATCTTCTGCCCCATTGTCACTTACCACCAGGCGAGATGGCGGTGAAATACCTGGGTAGTCTGATGGAAAAACATACATAATGTGACTTTTTTTCCAATGCAGAGATTTTTTTTATTTAAAACTTTTTATTTTATTTACTTTATTTAAAACTTTATTGCACAATAACACAATTGGCGGACTAAAAGCCATTAAGGCTTTAGCTTCTAGTCAACCAGTAGATGCAGACAGTGAGTAGTAGGTGCTTTATAAAGCGTGATGATAGATTGTAATTTGTAAATAATCATCATGCAGCTTCTGCAAGGGTCCACTTTCGTACTCTTTTTTATATACTAAGGCAATCATGGTGGCAAGTGACGATGCGGACAATGGTTTTTCCTCCACTTCGCCCAGTCTTTAGCATCCTCACGTCGTAGTCCGTTGGCTCTCGCATCCGACTCAGCAATATCAATCCATCACTTCACAGGCCCCCGCGAGACCTCTTTCCTGATACCGGCCGTAACGCCGCACATCCAGTATTTATATTTCGTTTCATACATTTTTTAATACGTAGAATGATGTATGGTGAGCGATATGACAGCGGATAGGGATGAATGGAGAGAAGAAAACATACTGTGCCGACCGCAAATGAATGGAATAAGGGCAGGCCAAAGAATGTATTTTTTTGAAATGTTACTTTTAAAAATTAAAATGTAATAATCAGAGCTTGACCCAAAAACATCCTTTCCATTGCAACTTTACAGAAGCGACAGCTTCAAACAAAAGAAGCTAGATTTTTATAAAAACCTATTTTCACAGAATGAGAACCTATTTATCATAGCTGCATTTCAGCCGTGTGACAGCCCTGGCGCCGGCACAGACAGCAATATTTTATGTATTTTGACGCGTCTCTTTCCAAATGGAAATTATGAAAGAATTCACTGGCGCACTGTCTCTTGGATATCTTTAAAGGAAAGATAAGGCGGTGGAGGCACACTTTTTCTGGAAGGAATTCGGTCCGTCTCCCATTTCGTCGTGGAGTTATGAGAAGAATTCCTTGTGTAGGATTCGCTGGCGTTTGATCGACATATTGCGTGTTAAAACTGCACGACTGCACAGCGTGAGGATGTCGGTCAAAAAGTGATAACGTTATTTCTTTTATTCTATCTTTTTTTTCAGAGGAAACGAGTAGATACACAGATCTAGCATGCATTTTCATGTGTACTATGGCTGTTATGTGTGAAATAAATTGAAAACGCCAGTAAAAGTAAGATAATTACGTGCGAGAGTGGATGTCCAAAGTGTGACTATAAAGTTATTTAAATTTGATGAATACGATGATTCGTTTGTTTACCGTTTGTTTAATTTTAATGGAAAGAATTTATAAATCGACTTGGGTTTATACATTTATTTTACTGTTAATTGTATATAATAATATATATACTGTTATATTTCTCTGTATATAATTATTGTGTACAATAAACAGTTAAATAAATAAATAAATAAATAAATAATGTATATAAAAATGTAATAATAAATGACTATAATATAAAAGACACAATAAGTGCTGCTTCCTTCTAATAAGAAATTTCTTCCAGCAAAATTACAAAAACGCAAAACAAAGGTTTATGTAACAAAAAATTCACAATATCTGTTTGTCACTGTACAGCTCACACTAACATCACCTGCCTTCTGGCACTGACTACTTTATCCTCTAAACTGAAACAGTCAACGGATAAAGTAATTAACAGGCCTTCGAGCCTCGTTCACACATAGGCTTCTCCACTTTCCACCTCACAAGCACAACTTAAGCTAATGTTAACAACGATTAATTCTTTCCACAGTCCCCCAGCGAGCAATTTTAACTTCCGCAATAAGGTGGATGACTAGCGACATTCACACGTAACGAGCTGCGGCAGCAGAATCTCGATTATAATATATTACGTTATGACAGGCTGCACTTTGGTTTTCGGGAAATTAATTTGAGAGGCTAAGAAAACAAGGCTACGAATTCATATGGTAATATTTAGTAACATAAATAAAATAAAAAATCATCTTTGCGTTAATGTCCCGGTTGTGCTCTGAAAAACGAGGGCCCGGGGTCCGCCTTGACCATGATCCAGGATTTGGCAGGTCAGGTAATTACAGTGGAGCGACTGCCATCTGACCTACATGACCCTGTTACCAGGGGAACCTGACCAGATTGGACCATGGTTACACATCCAGTCGCCTGAATGTGGAGGTTTCATCATGATGTTTTCCCTCACCGTAAGAGCATCGGTTAGTATTCAACTAATGTACATACCTCAGAAAACAATCATTGGTACATGGAGCGGGATTCGAACCCGGGACCTCTGGCTTACGAGTCAGATACTGTAACCGCTCGGCCACCGACGCTCTTAATAAAAGGTAATATTTAGTAACATAACCGACAGAAAAAGTCCGATAACCCAAGTTAATTTTAAGGTAAATATTTTCTAAGCTACAGAACCCACTTTAATGAAACAAAGCTATTAAATATCTTGATTTAACTGGCTTTCAAATACAGAAAGCTGCATCCAAATCGGTCCATCCGTTCGGGAGCTACGATGCCAGAGACAGATACACAAAGCCACAGATACAACTTTGTTTCGTCAGGGGCTATAAGGATGAGATCGTAGGTCTTTAAAGGATGTTTAGGAGGGTGGTAAACGGCCAAGCCGTACCACAAAAGGTCCATACGACCATACGACTCTGCGGCAGGGCCAATCTAGGAGGCAGCTAGACAGTTAATACTTTAATTAATATCCTTGCGTAGTATAAAGTTAAATCGCTTTCGGAATGAGCGGGCGTCCGATAACGTCCCCTGTATCCGAAAGTGACTTTATTTTCATTTCATATTAAGATGCCTTTAAGAAAGATAAGTAAGTTCATTTCTTGAAGGCCTATATCGTATTAATGCGTAAATACATACCACAGGGACAGCAGAAAATAAAACACAGCTTGAAACAATAGTTTTGATAACGTATCGATTCCAAAGTCACACTTCACAAAGCGCATTGATGGATCGAACCACGAAAGGCTCAACTATGCAACTATGCACTTGATTACTGACACAATGTCATTTCAGCTGCAATCCTAGCCTTATGACGTTTCCATGGCCTAAGCTCTAGCCGTAGCCCATTACCGTGACACCTAGAGCTTTTAAAGCCTCCCCCGCCCCCCTCTCATTTAGTCCGGAACCCTGTCACGTCCACGGAAGCTGTGTAATTACAAAAACGAGAGGATTTCGTTCTGGTTTCATAATTGATGGCCCAGATGTAGCACACGTGTGAGAGACTTAGTTGGGATAGCTAGGGGTTACGAGTTGGCCGGTTTTTGTTTTACGTGTTCTAAATGAATGAAGATGTCTATACCTAGAACATGATGTTCCTCAAAATTGTGTCTCAAAATTAAAAAGACCTGCCTCGCCAAAAGGTCTTTCAAAAGAACTCACCTTTTAAAAGGCCATTCGAGAAAATACAGGTAGGTATTTCAATGAGTGGTTTCAAAACCTAACCTAACGGCCGTGTGGTGTCCGGCAAAGTAGAATAGCACCAACCCCTTACATTCATGGGTGTCGTACAAGGCGACTAATGTTTTCAAGGCAAAAGATCAAGAGTCTCCGTAGTCTGGAAAATGGGCAGCAGCATTTTTCATTATTATATTTAAACATTGCGATCTCCAACCCGCCTGCCAAGCGTGGAGATTATGGCAATAACTTCTCCTTTCGCGGGAGAGGCCCTAAGTGCTGCAGTGGACTGTTACGGGCTGTGATGATGATGATGATGATGATATTTCAATGTAGTGAAAACAGAATCCAAGTCAATGAAAAATTCTGTCTCTCACGCTCTTTCACAACAACTACTTACATAGTTTTGTTTTTGTCAGTATTTTTATGGCTGTTACAATCCAATACACCTAGGGAAGCGTGCATCGGCGTTTCTGCGTCGATCTTCTAAAACTAGGGCATTGAGTCAGCAGTGTGGGTGGGGTTATGGAGTTTGCCCAGCACGAGATGCTTAAACAGCACAATGTAGCTGTAGCAACTCAGCCGGCTAGAATAAGCACGTCACTTTTCACGTCACGATCAACTGTCACGTTAGTTAAGTTAGTTAGTAGGAATTTATTGAATTAAAATTGAATTTTTTAAATTTATTTGCTTCCTTCGGCTATGGTTTTCGTAATTCGGCTAATTTTGCTTTCATATTTAGTCATACGCGTACGAGACGTAGACAACGCTCTACGAGCCCGAAAGATGTTCAACAAAACAAGTGCAATATCTTCTATTACAGAAAAGGGACGTTTATCCAAGGGGGATCGAGCAAAGCCGTCAGAAGCGAATCTCGGAAACAAAACTGATATCGAAAAACGATCTCTCATTAGGGAACGAAGCCGTAGCAAAACGCTGAAGCCCGTTCAAAATGTACGAGAAATTGCAACCGAGTGGGAATTTGAAAAATCTGATAATCCGCTCGCTATCTTCGAGGAAAATACGTTGCCGCCGTCAAGATCATCCGAAGAATTTGAGACATCAACACAATTTTCCGGACGAACCCGTGGAGTGGAGTGAAATCCGTAATTGCGTAGACGACAACGGGGGAGATTGGAGGGGGGAGGGAATAGGGGGGTCCCCGGATATGAAATGACAAAGGACGTATCGGGTGACATGGCGTGATAGGATCTTGCCGAATATTGCCGTGAAAGCGACGTTATGTCAATATTGGTGCGTTTCTTTTCCGCTTGTTCGTTGTAAATTGCAAATATGGTTTATGTTATGAGTGACTAGGGGTTCTGATATTTGAACAGCTTGTTGGTCGTTGTTTCTTCAACAAATAAGAGACTTGGATGCAATTCGATAAGGATTGTCATCGTCTTTCGTAAAGGTGGTGCTTATATTTTTTATCGACCTTTTGAAGGAGATGTGGAAGATGAATTATTATTAGCCTTTTTTAAGAAAGTTTTGGGGCCTTTATATCTTTTAGCTCCTTATTTATAACGTGGTTTTAGTAATTCTTTTGTTCCCTGTGGAATTTAATATTTTAATCCTAATTTAATATAATAGTGTCATTCTTAAAATAATATTATTAGTGTAAAATAAAATCTTAAATAAAATAATGGAAAGATTGATTGATTTAGTGTCTATAATTAAAGAGGATCTAGACATTCAATGATACAATGTACGGCAAAGGCCCCCATCCCTATTTTTCCACTCTGACCAATTTACTGCCAGGATTCTTAATTATGAAATGGAATAGACTAGAATTACAAATTATTGCATTTATGTATGTTGAGTGTTAACCGAGTCAGATATAACAATTGAAAACCTATCTATAAAAGATATTCCACAGGACAAAACAGTTGGCACGAATGCCAATACCTATAATCTTAAGTCACAATTTCATCGTAAACACTGTATATGGGTACAATCGAAAACCTCACTACACGTATTTCAAAGTTTATCCATAGAATTCTCTCTCTGTAGTACAAAGACGCGTATTTATTTCTTTCCAAAATTGAATTCCGTAACTCCACATCACGCTTCGGCGGGTGAGCGAGCGAAGCGATCCGCCTCGATCGACCTCTGGGTCAGCAGGATGTTTTGAATGACGAAGTGCTGCGGTGTGCGATACGTAAATTCTGTAATACGGTATTATAGGAGTAGGTACTCGATATTGAAATATTGCTACGGTTTCAGACGAGCTTTGTGAGCATCACCGTATAATTCGGATAGCCGTGTTCATGCGAGAATTACATTGAATTATCGGGCTAAAATGTGTAGGTTTAGGTAATTACCATCTCATAACTCCGCTTACCATCAGACAGGCCGTAAGCTTGTTTGCCACCTAAATGGTATAGAAAAAAATCAAATATGGTTTCCTATCTATGAATAATCTTAATTGTGTTTTTTGTCTATATCCTGTCAAAAACTTTCTCACAATATTATAAGCATCTGCGTCTGCGGCGGATATTTATTTATAGAACGTAGCTTCAGTGTCTCTTAGTTGTCATATTATCTCCAGGTTATCCAAATATGTTCAAAGCCGTTTAGTCATGAAACCGTAATAAACAGGTAAATAGAGTTACTATCGCATTTATAATATATGTTCAGGACAAACCTGAAGCACCGTCAGCAGGGTACCGTCTGAAGCACATCACAATAGTGTAGGCGTCAACAGTATTAGAAGGATAAATTTGGAAGGCGTAGGCCGTCTGAAGTATATATCAATAGAGTACATGTCAACCTTGTCCACGGGACTTGTACAAAGTAACAAATATCCAAGTAGAACCTCATTATTTTTATACCAAATAGATCTGCCAAATAGGTATCCAATTGTCAACAATGCCATTTACACGCATTGTACCAGAAACGCAAAATAGTATTTACGTCACAAAATAGAGTAGGCGCCAACAGTATTGGAAGAATAAATCTGGAAGGCGTAGGCAACGTACTGTTTGAAGTACATATCAATAGAGTAGATATCAACCTTGTCCACGGATGTCGCACAAAGTAACAAATGTCCAAATAGAACCTCATTATTTTTTATAAGAAATAGGTGTGCTAAATAGGCATCTAATGTTCACCACTGCAATATACATGCATTGTACCAGAAACGCAAAATAGTATTTACATACTCAAATTACCATTAATTACCAATAAAAATTACCATACCATATTATTTAGCTATCATTAACCCAATCTTTATTGGTCGACAGGGAAGCTTTTCTGAATGAGTTCGATAGATTATAAAAACGGGTAGTAGGTGCTAAACCGATCGGACACAGCACTGTAAAGGTTAATTTTAATATTTCCAATACATTGTAGGCCTGCTGGAAGAGATTTCTTTCTAGAGATAAGTAGTGCCTATTGTGTCTTATACTTCTGTAATATAACGTGTATGTATCTTGTGAACAAATGTCTGTTAAATAAGAATAAATAAAATAAAATAAATATTTCTTAATCAAGCAAAGTAAACTGCTAAAATATTCAGCAATGTTTATCTGAACCACGCGGTTTCGCGTCAGAAAATGCCTTTATTACAAGACTCAATGTCCCAATATGTGCGAAGTAAACACGTCAACTTGTAAATTATAATTTAGCGAGAGTGGGGTCATGCCCGGGGCAATATATCATTAAAATTTGATTAATAATGGCTTACAACTCAACTCATGAGTCTTTGGCTCACTTTCGATTCTCCCCCGGGAGCCATGTGTTACGTTTTGGGGACCAAAATGTCTACGTGGGCAAACTTAATGGAATGTAATTAGTGTTGTTTTATTATGCTGTTATTTTGAATTACTATTACGCTTATGTAACACGTTCATGAATGTTATAGTTATCAGAGCTAGTGTGTGTAGGTACCTTTTGATCTTATGATCGTGTTTCATTTTTTCGTTAGCCAATAATGCTTGAGATTTTCGGTAGACTTTTTAAAATGTATCAAATTAAACACATTTAAAATGTGATATCAGCGGTGAATAAGTAACTTATATCGGGTATTAGGCATCAGCATCGGCGTGTGGGCGTTATTAGCTGATGTACATTATTTATCAAGTGCGTAGGAGGTGCCGCTCGATGATGCCGTTGTGCCTCGCATTCATTCTTATTACATGTTTTGTATGACGTTCATGAGTGTTTGTGAAAACCAAAACTGAATAAACGTATTTGATTTGAGTTGATGATTATAAAATCTAAGTATTTTAAATTTTTCTTTGACTTTTGACTAATCTGAATCTGATGTAGTCCGAATCTGACTAAATAATAAACTGACCTCAGAATCTGTAGTCCTGAGAATCTGACCTATATCGCCGTGTGCAAGTTTACATTCACTTTTTTCTTATACACAGCTAAAATCAGCTCTATAATTACAGCCTTGATGCCCAAGTGCTAACACAAAATATTATAACAAAGACATTTTCAACATTACAGTTGGTCTTCCATCAAAACAATAAATATAATTCCCAACCAAACGACGAGAGCTACTAAAAAGATAACTTACCTCGAACTGAAACAGTTCCGTTTCAATAAATTTGATTGCTGCTCTGCAGCAAAGAGACGTTTTACATTTAGATTTTCCTCCAGCGATGTTAATCGTCAGGCACCGAACATTCTTTTCCAACCCCCTAACAGGATTAAACTTGTAATTAGAGTGAACAATTAGGTAAATTGCGATTAGGAATTGACTTGATGACGACAGAGGGAGCGGAGATCGAATCGTACACCAGACCAGAAATTTAGGAGCTGTACTTCCGGAGGTTTTAGCTAATTGGAGTTAATTCAAAAGAAAATGAGAATTAAAACGAACGCCGACTGGAACAGATGTAGTGCCCGTGTTTATTCAATTTGGAGAGAAGCGAGGGAATACTCGTGAGCGAATACGGGAATAGTAGTTTTACTGGCTATTCGGAATAGGGAGAGAAGGTGCAGTTTTATAGCTCTCAACTAAATGCATGATTTTGGTCTTGAAATCTAGCTATTTCCCGCGTCTTCGACCGCGTAAAATTCGGACCTGTTTCCGCTGATTTTATTTATTTAGTCATTGCTTTTATCTCAATTTTATAAATTGAGAATGTTCAAATGTGATCTAGAGCAAAAATGTCCTTGAATGTTCTTTTCCAAGAAGGAAAAGTAACCTCAATAAAAAATTAGTGTAAATGTTTAAACATAATGTGCAAAACATGTCGAGTGCCACAAAACTTTAAGTCCGAAAAGGTAGACAACTACCTTAATTTTTGCTGAATACGACGACTCTGTTTAAAAATCCCATTACAACCGAAATCAGCTCCTCCATCCATTGAAACTCCGCAACAGGTATCCATATTAAATTTACAACACCATAAACTCCATCAGATTCAATATTTTATTCGGTTTCGTGATCAAACGCCGTGCTTCAGCTCCTCGACGTACTTTCTCGCGCTAATCAAATAGCCGTCACGCGAGTTCGCGTGAGCAAAGCACTTTCTATCGCACCCAGGATTACCCACTTTAACGTCTCATAATATTGCCAATTTGGGAGCTCTTTAATTGATTCTAAGACGTTTCTTGGAGATTCGAGATTGACGCGTTTTTTAATGACGTCACGGTGACAAACTAGACAAGGGCGATGTAGGTTATACTACGTCGTCGGGTATGAAAAGAAATCCACGTAGTAGCAATAGTAGAGGTTTAGGAGACCCACAAAACGTCTGCCCGTTCACAAACCGGCACAGAAAATATATTTTTAGTCACTCAAACTTCGAAAATTTCGCTTTACAGCCACATTACAGCCACTTTTCTTTTTGGCGAGTTTAATGTGGCTGAAAGCAAAACTGACAAGAGAATATAAGGCATCCGGTTCTTTTTTCTTCTCGAATCCAGACAAGAGAATACGTAAGTACAATCGCTACGAAAAGTCGCATGTTAAGTGGCATGTTTACCAACTGAACCTCTTAGGTCGTCAATAATAAACAGCAGATAGACAAAAATAAAACTCAACAGATAGGCTTCAATCGATTATAGGTTTAGGTTGAGGGTCTTTCTTCTTCGTAGACGATTTGCAATGTTACCGATCCATTGTCATTTTAGTTTGACAAATGTCCAAGCTCAGTCTCTACCCTAGTTTCTTTTTTTACTAGCCAAAAACTTTATTATATTTCACAGTAAAACTCCCAGGGCTTCACCCTATCTATTTACCCTTTGATCGGGTTTAGCTATCTTATCTTATTGCCTATTATTTATTGATTTGTATCGAATAAATCAGGAACTCTTACAATGGCCATAAAATTATGGTTTATGACCGCCTTTACCCTAGTTTTATTGTCGAAAATTATTTTTTATTTGTTGTTCTACCCACAAACAGAGCTATTACACAGTGACTTGTGCTGGAATAATTTTCTTGATATTTGTTCAGCGAGCACTCTTGCCTTGCTAATTTAATATTGTGCGTGAGTGATGTTTTATGATATTTTGAGACATAAATGTCAACGGTATTGTTTACGGCTATTCACGTGTTTTTTCATAGGCGGTGGATGGATAACTTTGACAATAGATTTCGTGCTATAAAAACGCAAGTTGTTTTAACGCATTTTCCTTCTGTATAACTCTGATTTTACGTCGGATTCTATTGACTTTTCATAATTCAAACGACGTAGTTTATTTTTTTAAATGAAAAGAATACTGTGGGTGCTCTGTTTTTGGACGAAAACTGAACCGTATTGCTCAAGAAAATTCACTCATTCAAGCATAAAACTTTTTTATCCAAGCTTTTATTTAACTTGCACTGTTCGTATGTACTTGTATGTTTGTAAGTTGTCGGTCAAAATTGGCAAACCATTTTTCAACAATTTGTTGGTATCCGATTGAACCGAAATTTAGTATGCCTATGTAACTTTGATGACAACGAAATAATATGGTACCATAAAGCTAAACTTATGATGGAGTCGAAAGGTTATGATAGGAACTAATGAACGCAATAAAATAAACCCATCGTGTTTGGGCTCTTTGGAATGGTCTTGATGAGTAGGTACTATTATCATCATCATCATCATCTCGGCGCTATGTCCCGGTTGCGCTCTCGCGCGGCACGCGAGGGCCCGCGGTCCGCCTTCCTACTCTTCCTGGCCCACTTCGCTCGGTCTTCAGCATCCTTAGCGGTGAGCTTGTTGGCACGCATGTCTTAATTGGTAATATATTATTTAGTTTATGTAGGTGTATTGGTTATATGTATTATTAGTTTTGTTATATGTGTATATATCTACTTTGTATTAAGTATAAGTTCCCTAGTATAAGTTCATGTTGTTGACTTGCCTGTGTATCAAGCGGTTCTTAAGACAAAGGTTGCCTAGTAGAGATCGCTTGCAGCGATAAGGCCGCCTTTGCCCACAACTAGTTATGGTTTTTGTCGGAACTCTTTAATGTAGTGTTTCTTGTGTGAGCAATAAAGAATTTATCTATCTATATATCTATCTATCATGTCATTCTTGAGGACGCCAAGCCATCGCTTCTTGGGCCGACCTCTCCTACCCTTGCCTGGTGGCATGGCCAGACATTTTTCCCCACGTATTTTGCCGGTCTACGCAAGACGTGGCCATATCATCGAAGGCGGCACTCTTGCACTTATCTGCGATGTCACGGATGCCAAGGCTACCTCGAATGTGGGCGTTTCGAACGCGATCCTTTCCTGAAACTGCACACATCCACCGCACATCTGTCGATGTCGCCGGTCGCGCTAAGTACAGATCCCAGGTATCTGGCCTCATCTGTGCGCTTGACCTCACCATCGAGTATGCGCAAGGGTAGGGGATCTGCACTGTTGCTGATGAGTAGGTACTAAACCGAACCACAAAAGCTCGTTATGAAAAAGAATTTTTTTATTTGAGAGCTTATTTGTGTAATTATTGTGTCCTGTACAGCTCGCAAGCGTTAATTTTAAGCAAAACCTTCCCTCTACACCCCGGTAGTTCCATCTTCGCATGCATATTAGTTCCTGTAACTTCGTTAACGACCGTCCACGGGTCGTCCGTCAGGAAACGTCGGATTTCACGCTGACCGATCACGGGCAGCGTCACGCCAAATTTGAAGCCGTCCGGTCATTTGCCGCGTTTTTAATTCCCGCCCGGATAACCGCCCGTAACCGGTTTGGACCGGAACTTTATCCGCTCTTTTAAATTGCGGCCATGTCGCCCGGACAGACTAATTTGGTTAAGCGTTCACGTAATTTATCATGTAAATAGGATAAGCCAAATTGGGGAGTTCTAGTTTCAAACTGGATTGAAAGGAGATGTTTAATTAGGTTGTGAGAGGTATAGGATGTAGTTTATCGTAGTTTTAGAGGTATATTTTAGAGTTTTTAATGAAACTATTTCATTTTCTCCTTTTTTAGCAGCCGTATTCCACAAGGCATTGTACGTATCTAGATACGTACAATGCCTTGTGGAATACGGCTGCTATCTGCTTCCAACGATCATAACAATGTCGTTCGTTCATCTCGTGGGCGATGCCATTTTTGTACATTTGATGTACACTGGGTAATCAGTAACCAAGTAGCAGATAGCCGACCTGCAGCGGTTACCGTCGCCAACAACAACAGGGTGACTTTAAATTAATTCTTGATAACAATTGAAAACAAATGGCATCAACTTTGTAATCGTGAAAAAAAAACAGCGGTTTTATACAAAATTCTTCAAACGAGTTCCGCCAAATTGATTTTATTCGCGATTTGAGAGTTGGTGCCATAGCAATGCCTTGGCATCAAGAACTAATTTACAAGCGTTATCACTCTGAGGACTATGATGCCTATAATTCTGCTGACTACCTTAACCTTCAATCTGAAATAAACGATAAATCATCGTGGCGTTAATGTCCCAGTTGTGCTCTTGTGCGCCATCCTTGACCTTCCCTTCCTAGCATTAACCATTCTTCAAATTAGAATACAACGTCAAAAATTATTACTCAGCGAAAGAAAATGAATAAGGCGGTGATACTCATCTATGCGGGTGACACCTATCAATAGTTTACCACACACCTAAATTTTAATCACGGGTGCCAATAAAGCCACAGACAATCAATACAAAACGACAACCATTCCAGCACAGAGAACCTGAATGCGTACGCAATTACAGGCCAGAAACAAAAACGAAACAAAAAGGGTGCATGACAGATATCCATTACACGACAAAAGGTAGAAGTAAGCTCGCCCGTCCAGTGTGTAGCTGCGTCCGTAAAACCGGATCCGGTCGGATTTTAAGCGGTCGCCCGCTCAAACGGTGGGTGTCAGGCGCAGGGCATGCAGCGCGCAGATAAAAGGGTTTGAACGACCGCCTCTCCGAATTTCCACGTGTGATTTGGACCGATGCTTCGGGTATAGCGAGTGGCGATGCTATTAGTTTTGGTTGCTGGGGGCTGGCTGGTGTCGTTTTTCCAGTATCGCCGTCAGATAGGTTAGATATTTGTGGAGGCTTTGTATCGATGCTGATCGGCTCCCGAGACTTTTCAAGTAGTCTAAGAATTTTTGCAGTAATGTATAATGGTTGTGCGATCGCGCGCGAGGCCCCGAGGTCCACCTTGAGCGTGATCAGGATTTGGCAGATCAGGTAATTACAGTGAAGCAACTTACCATCAGGTAGGCTGTAAGCTTTTCTGCCATCTTAGTGGTTTTAAAATAGCATCGGTTAGTGTTCAACTAATACAGGTTCATAATTTTTGTTGTACCTATTTGGATTACTTTGTACTGCAAAACTAATAATTATATTAAATAGCATTGTACATTTCCGTCACCACCCACTTCCCGCCATTTTCAAAATGCAGCCCACACTTCAACACTTCAATAAAGAATATGTTAGAGCTATTAGTCCTAGCTGGTATCTTTTCGTCGTCTCATGTCACCCATGTCATCCGGCCAGACCACGATTTAAAAAAAGACCATGGGAGACAGCTGGCCCTGCCGAACACGACTAAATGTCAAATAAAAAAACCATCTAATAGGAGTAACCTTCACTTCAACATCTCCATACTACGTCGCGAAAACCGTACCATTATAAAAGCAAACAAAGGAACCCGTTCGCGTTTACTAAAATCCACGCCGAGTGATGTCGTATTTTAAAAATAATGTTGTATTTTAAAAATAGAGCTCTCTCCGCCCACTCCTAATAGGTAAACACTTTTAACGAATAAGGGAACAGACGTCTCAGCCCATTGTGTTCATATTTTTATTCACCAAAGCGTAGTGGAGTAAGATAAATACAATTCGATGGAAGATAACAATAACAATACTTTCTATGGTAAGCTTACCTGCTCGTCTTGACTCCTTGGGAACAAAATCAGTGGGTACACCTGTTTAGTATTTATTTTTTCATATTTAAGGTGTTTTGGTGCGTTATACAATGACACACATACTGTTCTAGGAAAACAGTAAAAGGTTATTTTTCTGTAGTATTTGATATTTTTTCTGTAACATAATGATATGTTTACCTACTTACGATATTCAGACATTTCAGATGAACAGGTTATTCCGTTCTGTTCTGGTAGATTCAGGGAAACTTATATCTGAGAATTCGCTCTAAGCTAGGTGGATAAATGGAATTTATTTTGGATTCTTTTACAGCTTTTTCGCACTAGATATGTGTAGTGATCGTAATATTTTTCCTTCCAAACGACCTTGTTCACATCCTAATATGACCACTTCCAAAGCTGTCCACTTCGTCCAAATCAATACGATTGGACAATTGAATTCACACAGCGCCATCTAGCCCCAAAGTGACCAACGCTTGTGTTATATTAGCTAAATAACTGATATTGTCCGGGGTCCGCATTCCAACTTCACCATGTCCAGGTGTATAAATATTTTATAAATTATCTTGCAAAAAATCATACAATCAACAAGAACAAAGCAAAAAAAGTCGTCATACATCGACTAAGCAAGTTGTACCCCAGAGTAACTTCGGTCAACTTTTTCAAACCGCCGTTGCTAGCCTGTCGTTAAAAAAGTTACGAAGTCCCGTGATTTCTGGCGAAGTTGGCCGCTTCATTTTTTCCTGCGGACGTCTGGTCAATGGGTGGAAATGCGCGCCGGGGGGATAAGTCCTAATGACGTCAGAGGATTAGCTTTATACTTTTACGAGATTTCGGAGCTACAAAATTTTCGTTGTTTTTTTTTTTGCTAATTTGGAAGAGGAATTGGCGGTTTTTTAACTGATTGATTAGGTTAATCGAAGTACACGGTACAAGAATTTTAATTAGGTTTATCTAAGTGTTCGATAATATTAATATAATCATCTTGGCGTTGATATCACGGTTGTGATCTCGCGCGCGAGGGGCCGGGGTCCGCCTCAACCATGATCCATGATTTGACATACAATATAAGTGTTCAATAGCTACTAGTTTTGTGTACGTGAGAATTCACAAGGATCATTGTCGAGTTCGTAATGTAAAATTTTATTCCTTTGTATTATGATTTATCTCTATGCAATAAAGAATTTCTCTACATTTAGTTTTAACAATTGGTGCTTTTATGAACTGTTTATTTTGTAAAAAATTAGTGGTGATTTTATTGCTTTAAAGGCCAATAATACTTCCTTATTTGATTATTCTACACATAGATTACAATCATAACGACCCAAACTTCTCACCCGAATTAGCCTAAAGAAAAATCCATCAAAACAGGTTGCCTTCACGCAAAGTTTTCACACATAACTCACTTCAAAAACATCCGTAAAAGCAACTAAGTACGTGTGCATTTCGCTCGCCAAAGTATTTCAACGAGGCGAAACTTTCGAATCACAGCGCGAGAAAAGAATTCAAAATTAACGTTCGCAAATACCTTTCATAATATATTTCAGTAGAAGCCAGGCTGGGATGAAAAATTCATGGGGTAGAAGTCCACCTTTCAGCATTTTGCATCCAGAGAAAAGATGAAGTGCCTACTCATAAATAACTTATTACAAAAAACGTCGTCAAGAGATGTCCGACTTTATTACTATATGACGCTTGCTATGAATAAAAACAGCAGAAATGAGGAACAACGTTAATTGCAAAGAAGTTTCCACTTTAATGTGCCAACTCGGAAAATGAATTAGCAGTTTTAAATTCAAAGTGTTTTATGGCTGAGTTACAATGAGCGTTGGATGAATGCGAAGTTTTTCAATTATCTTGGGCATTGTGTGGGACTAAAACTATTTCGTGATAAAGAGTAATGAGGAGCACCCGCCATCAGAGGATACGCATGTCCCCGCAGCATTATGCTGAGATTGGTACGTTTACTACATCGTTGGCGCGTCTCACATATTTGCGTAGCTATAAAATAAATCATCTTGGCGTTAATGTCCCGGTTGGGCTCTCGCTGACGAGGGCCTGGGGTCCGTCTTGACCATGATTCAGGATTTGGCAGATCAGGTAATCACTGTGGAGCGACTGCCATCTGAACTCCGTGAACATGCTACCAGGAGAAGCTTAACTAGATTGGATCATAGTGACACATTTATTCCCTTGTATATGCAGATTTCATTACGATGTTTTCCCTCACCGTAAGAGCATCGGATATTGTTCAACTATTTTTACGTAGCGTTAGGTTTTCTTTATAGCGGGCTTCGTAGTTCTCACTCGCGTTCAGTAAGCAAACTTTTATAGTCACAGAGTAACTTTATCATGAGTTATGGAGTAGGTATTTACTGAAAACCTACACGCACGAAATTTGGCAAGAAGCAAGATCTTATATCACAACTAGACATAGACACATACAGCACTTTATTCGGTTCCACATTACATTCTTGACCTAAGGTGAGTACAGTAAATTATAATTATTGATAATTACATAAGACAAGCCAGTGATGTAACGGAAACCGAATTGGACCAATCTCAGCATATTGCTGTGGGGGTTCATGCCTGTCATAGCGAAGCAAATGCATCACACACGCGTTACGCAACAATTCGAGAATGGAGTACTCGTCCATGTCAAAGCATTCCTTCGAAAAATCCTTACAAAGAACCGTTATTATCAAATTACTAGGACACAAATTCCATTAACTGATAAAATTTCTATCTGAACACAGAATTTATCAGCGGGAGCGCCATATCGACGGCAAACACTAGGAAAATAAATACAGAAGAAGCACATAAAATGGTTTCACCACATTTCTCCCAGCGAGACGCCCGAGCGGATTTCTACTAAATCTAGGATTGTAGACAGAGAGGGAAGTAAATAGCCCACAGATAGAAAGGGATAACGCTAAATGAAATCGGCTGGGTCCGGCATTGTTTGAGCTGGGGTGCTATTATGTAACTCTGTCGGTTTCGGTTTGTCGGTAACACGTTCATTGGCAACCACACGAACTATAGTGCTATAGTGCAGCCTATGGCATCGGTAGCTGTGGCACAATATTGCGTAGTTGTTCATAAAAAACTTTTATACAAACAAAGATTTGCACCTCAATTAAAACCATAAGTGTTCTTCAATGATAACATTTCAAACGGTCATTTGACGAGTTAGTTCGTGGTATTAACTATTGTTTATGTGCATCTCGATTCTTAGATACAGTGTGATAAATATCACAAGACACACGAGGCTGTCAGCGACATTATCGTGAACCACAACTAACGTTTCTTTTTACGCTACATTTATTGTACCTAATTCTTGCCACTCTTTAGCGGACGAAAACCATTGACAACATCACGAACTGCCACGTCTGTCTGTCAATTTTATACTAGACGGAAAAGGCTACATCAGGCAAACGTTGTCGACACTGTATCTGCCTGTGCGGCAGATATTCTAGTCGATGGTGGTCACTTTATAATAGTGTACCGTCTGACCAAGTGCCAATAAAGAAAATAACGAAAGGCTACTCGTGACCATGACACATACTGCATCGAAATATCGAGGTAAAAACAATACTAACCGTAGCAACAAACTCGATAACATATTGTGTAGAGAAAATGTAACGAAAGGAAAACGACAGGGTTACACAATCGCACCATTGAACGAGTTACGAGGCTCCACGGCAGTAATGAGACGTTTAAAACGGTAAAAATAAAATACAGCGGCTAAATATTGCCCCTTCGCAAGATTCCGCTTTGTAGATCGCCGGCGTTGGAGATGGTGCATCCCCGATAATCCTTCAACGGATTTAGCTAAATTATATTCGTCTTGTGGGAATTATTTGTGCGATTGTGTGTACACACATGTAGTTTGTAACTACATACGTTCTGTCAAGAAGTATTTAAAAGAAGGAAAGAAAAAAAAGAGCATTTATTACCACAAACAACAACACCACAATATTGAAAAAGATACAAGAAAACATAAAGACATAAAAAGAATACAATTATAAGCAGAACTAATTGGATTTGGAATTAATTGTTTAATTCTAATTAGAAATTCAATTCAAATTCGCCCTGTCGCAAAGTTGGCACAACTGTTTTCTATATTGGCGCGGTGTTTAGCACCATCTGGCATTTAGTTTGTTCACAGTGTAGTTTTGTTAGTTCGTCTCAAATGTGTTATGCGATTTTTAGAATGCATATCTAACAAAGAGTTAGTCGATAAAAATGTTACAAAAAGCTTAAGTTGAATTGATTTTATCAAAAACACGTGCATAATTGTGAATTCATTATGAAATTACACCAACACCAACCACCACCAACTAATTTTACTTTTATTTACATCTTTTCTAATATACTAAACCAATTTGAATAAAAAAAAAACCGAAATCCATCCAATCCATCAATTGGCTTACAAAATGAGATAACCGCATCCAAATCGGCCCATCCGTTTGGGAGTTACGATGTCACAAAGAGTAAATTTGTACGAGTAACAAATATTTTGCGTATTATTGACCTTTTCCTGGTACTTTCTTAACAGAATAGCACAAGTCGCACAGCCGGACTGAAATTAACCTGTAAATTAAACGGCTAGCTTTTTAAGCAATTATTTCATTAAATATTTTCCAATTTGAAATTTGAAAGTAATGTGTAAAGAACGATATTGCCCCGAGTTCACGGAGCTCCTCCATACTTGTCAAAAATCTAACCTAACCGAATTAAATCCCAATACAAACCAATCAGGAGCAATAAAATATCAACACGTCGTAATCCACACAAACCGATCTCCCAGAAACAAGCCCCAATTATCAAACGGAAAGTCGGAAGCATCTGGAATCTTCCGAATATTGGCAAATCTTTTCTCTTACAAAAATTATGTCGTGCTCCTATCACGGCTGTCACATAACACGAGCGTTGATAGATATCAGGCGAAGCTGGCTCGAGTGTCTGATTCATTTTCTGCGTCGATGCCCGTGTCGGCACGTCAAAATGGCATTTTCAATGTTTATTTCGGGAACAGTTTTGGGGGTATTTGTTGTAGGCCATTGTAGTAGACGGAGAGAGAATATCAGCTACAGCTCTTTAGTTGCATCCTATATACTGGTCTACTTTATCCCTTTTTAGGGCAGAATTTGATTAAAATTTAATGAAAAGACTTTGTTATTAAGAGGACTATAATTTGTGTGATTTTCAATAGTTTATTTTAAGTTTGGCTGTAGGGGGTAGTTCAACATAAATCCAAAACCATTTAGGGAAAACAATTTGGTGGTTTTGTTTAATACCGGGGACCGTTAAGGAAAATTTTTTGTAATTGAAATCAAGTATAATAACTGTTTTTGATCTTCTTGTATCATAATAAAGTGTTAATTAATAACCAACGAGACGAAAGTGACAACTTTGTGTGAAAAATGACTACTTTGTTTCATAAAACTAACAACAAAAAAATTGTAAAGATAACTGCGAAAATGTTTTCTGTGTCCATGACGTCGCTAGCGAGACCCGCTGCCAATCTCCGTGATAAAAGATCATTTTCAGCGTCTGGGTCCTCTCCAATATCAAATTTTCAGCTTACTCGTCATCTATGCTCTCGATGGAAGTGACTACCTGATCGTAGGGAATTTTTAGTAAATCTGATATTGATTTTATCTACACTCATAGCGTAATGTTCCAATTACATATTCGAAAACAGTTGTTTAAGGATACACTTTTTTCACGCCAGACTATAAAAATTTAAAAAATTACTTTTCGATACAGCATTTCCCATACTATTTTCATTACAGCTGTATCGAAAAATAACTTTTTAATCATAATGCAACACTTTTCTTTTTTAATTTTTGTCGGACGCCGGGACATGGCTAAATGTAGGCTGAATACCTAAATGTCTTCAACAAATTCAAAATTCCTGTTTATATTTGTAATCAGTTCATAGTCTGTGGTTGTGATTGTGTACATTTGGAATAATTTTCCCGCTAAACAGAATATTTTTTGTAATTGTTGTAATTTGTGGTTGTGAATGTTTTTTCTTGTTTGAAGCAAATAAATAGACAAATGTGAAAGTAGTAAAGTGAATTTCGCTCGATATCCTCGACGCGTAGATACAACAGAACTGACTCGCAGTTAATTCGAGCAAAGTTGAAAAAATTCTAGGTACGAAATTTTAATATGAAAATATGAGTGTAGATAAAGTAGTGTATGCAACTGCATATAATTAGGTATTAAAACACTCGTGTCAAACTATTATCATACTCGGCTACGCCTCGTATGATAAACAGACACTCATGTTTTAATATCCCCTTTTATATGACAGTTGCATAAACTACTATTAGACATCTTAAACAAACAGAAAATGCATTACTGTAACGATTTAGACGCTGTTTTATTGCATAAACCTCTCAATCGACACTAATCGACAATGTACTTCAAATATTATATTTATTTATTTATTTATAATTTATTTTTTATTTATTTATTTATCATTTATTTATTATTTAATTATTATTTATTTATTTATTATTTATTTAAAACGTCATGCACTGTTACATTGTATATTGTATTGTATTATTTGTAGTATATTGTTATCAATGAGTACCTATAATTGGCTTGACTGTGTCTACTCATAGTATATAATTTGTCTTATAAGCTGTTGGTACTCCAATAAATAAATAAAAACATACAAATTAGGATAAATATTTTTTATCCTAAATTGAAGATTTGTAACTACAGTACTCATTTACTTACCTTGACACACGTAAATCTCTCATTTCACAACAAAATTACCTCATAATTAATGAGACATTCGCTTTCACAGGTCGTTTCACTACTCACAAGAGTTAAGAGCTATTTTTATTTGAGAAAACGATCTTCTTAAGCTATATTTATTACTAAATACTCATTGCTATATTATTATAAACAGACAGACAGCCCATCCAATCAACAGCGGCAACTGCTGCTCATAATCTCTACGACATACGCACACATAGTTCAACAAATCGAATTCCACACGAACAGATAATGAGGACGTTCGGTAGATATAACTAAAGACCCGTACATAGCTCATCATCAAAACATTGACATATTAGGAACAGATATTAGGGTGAACGAGTAACACATTCGCTGTATCCTAACAAACATATCTAATTACACAAATATTGTCACCAAAACCTGGCTGCTGCTGTTACGTCCAATCGACGGAGCAAAACATTTTCCCTTTTTTGTCATAATGAAGAATATACCCACCAGCTAGCTCTGATCTCCCGTTTGCCACCAAAAATATCGCTTTTCCAACGAAAATATTCATCAAAGAGGATCGTGGGAGGTCTCTGCGACTGGTCGCGGAGACAATGCCTGGGATCACAATAGATGGAAAATAATATATACTCTTGAAGACAGCTGCTATGCTGGGCTGTCTATCGTATTTTTTTCTTCTCGTAAAATGGCCAGTGATATTAATTCGTACACGATAGAAGTCGGGAACGATCATTCAGCTCTTTGGACGTACGGGCTATATTAAGGTCACAGCTTTTGATACAATTAGATTGCGGAAATGTAATACAAGTTCGGGATTTGTAGGCTTCCGTAGGTAATTTATTAGGTAGTGTGGGAATACGTGGGCGTAGCTTTTCATTATTGGATTTATTATCCTACCTTTTACCCGAGGATCCGACCGCGTCGGCTCCGAAAGACTAGATGTCGCTATTTTCGGTTAACGTGTTAAGGATGTTTATAAATCATCTTGGTGTTAATGTTTCGGTTGTGCTCCCGCTCACGAGAGCCCGGGGTCCACCTTGATCATGATCCCGGGTTTTGGCAGATCAGATAATTACAGTGGAGTGACAGCTACCTGACATCCGTCACCCTGCTATCAGGGGAATCTGACCAAATTGGATCATGGCCACACTTCAGTCGCCTGAATGTGCAGGTATCATCACGATGTTTTCCCTCACCGTAATAGCATCGGCTAGCATTCAACTAATGTATATAACTCAGAAACGAGTCATTGGTACATGGCCGCAGTGGAATTCGAACTCGGTACCTCTTACTTACGAGTTGGATACCTTGACGGCCACCGAAGCTCTTTGTTAAGGATGTTTGGATGTTTGTTATAGTTTCAAGCAAAACTTGCTACTTATATAAAATCACATAGTCAATCGATATGCCGGCAGTTACCTTACCAGTTACATCAGATGAGCAATTTTCATTTGATTTTAAATACATAAGTTCACAAATAACACCCAGACCCGTACCAGAAAGAAAATTCATCATTTCAATTTCTGCCTGGTCGGAAATCGCATCCGGGACGTGGCTGACCGGCATGATGACCAACTGTAACACTAAGGTCGTCAAAAATAATATCAGTCAGACTTTACAAATATATGTATAATACGGGCACCCACCCTCGTTACAAACCTACCTCGACGCAGTAAATACAGCCTTGTATTTAGATCTGGAAGGACGCCAGTTCACGCCCGTTTCGAATACGTGACCCGATGTGGCAGCAATTCTAGAGGCTTCCACGGCTCGAATTCCGTCTGAATTTTAGTGTAAACTGACCGACTGCTAGGAGGGTGGGATGGACCGAACGTTTCTGAGAACTACTCTAACCCAATTTTATTAAATTCGAGACTACGGCATGTAATCAAACATACTCCTGTTCGTTTTTAAATTATTTTGAAGGTAGACAGAGCATACCTACTTTTACTATCTAATTTAACATCTAACATGACTATCTCATCATCATCATGATTACATCTCATAACAGTCCAATGTTGGACTTAGGGCCCCTCCCATGAGAGGGGTGGTGATTGCCAGAATCTCCCGCTGCTGCCCATTTTCCAGCCTCCTGAGACTTGAAACTTTGCCTCGAAAACATTAGTCGCTTTTACGATGCCCACAAGTGTAAGGCGATGGTGCCATTTTACTCTGCCGGTCACAACACTGCTTGTCTTAACATGACTATCTAACTTTTCTAAAATAACGATTTATCATTCTCACCCACTATCTTTTTAAGAACCCTGTAAAATACACCCCCTCATAAAGTACTCGTACTTCCCATACAAAAGCCGATTCTTCAGCTCACTCACGCAACGGCATGACAAATGTCGTTTACTAATATTTGGGTTAAGTCTAGGATATACGCGGGACCTAGGGATTGAGGGTAGTCTAACTAGATTGTGTGAATTGCCTTCGTGACTGCGACAGCTACAGTGTGAGGGCGACAAGGAGTTTATGGTATTTGCAGTGTCTTAAGTAACACGTTAAGCTATTACGTTATTGGATTGGAGTAATACAACAAAAATTGTAACCGAGAGCTGTGGCTTGAAACTTCGCCCACAATATTATAAATCTCGTTTTATCCTCTACTCGTGGAAATTAATACAAATCCTTTCTTTGTGCTGTTTACGTTACTTCTGCGCAAAATTTCTTTACACTCTCCAATGGTAAGGCATTATAAGTTATTAAATAGATATATCAGTCAGTCATCTTAATGTGTTATGAAAGTGATCCCGCGCGCGAGAGCACAACCGGGACATTAACGCGAAGATGATTTTTACAAGCAAGAGAAAAATACCCATAACATCCACAACTTTACTCCATATTTTCACAAACCTAGGCCACATAAAGTGCAACGTAGGTCGTTTACAAGACCTAAGTCCCGGAGGAATCTTGAATAAGTAGTGTCCCTGTCGGACGGCACTTCGAACGAGTTCGCTCCTCCCCGGGAAGGAAGCTACGTAATTTATGTTTTTTCCCCGGATAAATAAGTTTTTCTTGGGTGCCGTTTTCGAGCATTTTCGGCTGGGATTTTCGGTTCCTTTTGGGGGCTATGTGACAGAAGAGTCTATAGGCGATTGTTTACCTATCATGAGGGAGTTGTCAATAAAGTTGCACGTTTTGTTATTTATTTGCGGGATAACTGATAAAACTGATAACGGTAGAAACTGATGCATAGGCATTTCATTTTATTTATTTTATTGCGCCCGGGTGTATTTTTGTAGCAGGTGTTTGTCCAATAATCTTTTTTAATTACGTTTTTAGTGTAAAAGTCGTTTATTGGTCATTTCTTTTCAGTGTGTGTTCATCAAACACGTAAAATACTGCATGAATTTATATAAAACTTGCGATAGTAAAAATTGTAAGAAAAGTAGTTTTTGACTTTATCGCGAATAGACAGACAGACATTTGGCGAGGGACTTTGTTTTATAATATTATGTAGTGATAGTGATTAGTATATGAATAAACCATGACCGGAAACAAGTCGTGGGCTGCCATGAAAATCGCGGGCGAAAGCTAGTAAGGATGAGCCATAATAATAATTCACGAGTAAATATCCCTGATATCCCAAAAAATACACACATCACATCTCGCTAAACCTATATAAAAGCCTCCCACACGTATGAAACACATCCAATCAGGGTGGAGAAGAAAAACAAATTTTTCTTCTCGCAAAATATTTTTGCCGAGAACTTTGCAGCCTGTATAATAAGCGTCATGTTATGTCAGTTTTTGCACCGTCCTGTAGTTATTTTGCAAATTACATGACACGATGTAAGGTTTTGGCTCGCGGCCAGAGCTTTCCCGTGGAGAGCTTTTGTCATCGAGCTTGCGACTGAAAGCGCGCAGCTAAGCATCTTACCAAGCTCTAGAATGACCCACAAACCGCAAAAGGATATTTTATATCTATAAATGATTATGTTGAAATCGTTTTTATATTCATTTTTGTTTATATATGATTGTTATATATATGTACTGCTGTCATAGTGTTTTAAACTATTGCGGTTATTATCACACAATTTAAATATTCCGGGTATGGTCGGGTATGTTCCGGGTTTCCTACCGCGTTCCTTGTTTGCGAGTAGCCCGATATTTCGACGCAGTTGCATGCATCATGGTCACGGGACGACTGATGATGTGTGCATGCGTCGAAATATCGGACTACTCGTAAACAAAGGAACGCAGTAGGAAATCCAGGATATACCTTTAAAATGTATTTACTACCACTTGTCTTGTGTGACTTGTGGGTGACATGAATAAGCGAAGCGACACATAAAATGTCAGACGCAAAACTCATCTTTTCAATTTCTGTCCGGTCCCAAATCAAAGCCCGAACACTTTAGTATTCCAAACTGAATACTAAATGAACTTATACTTAGAACAGAAAATGTGGTATTTGCGTACCCCTGTAGGAAAAACGCGTAACGTGTTTTAAAATTATTATATAAGTCATGTTATTACTGAATTTTTTTTTTTTTTTTTTATGTTAGTTTTACACAATTTTTATTTAAATAAAAATGTTAACAATTATTAATGTTTAAAAAGAACCTTACTCTAACCATAACTAAAGATAAAAAATTTGGCCCAGGTCCCCCGAAAAAAAGTCCCCAGAAGGCTGGCCGCGTTGCTCCGCTGGATAGCGAGGCTTAAGCGTTGACCAAAAAAGAGGCCAGCCTTCTGGTGATTCGTAACTTCGACCAGGCGCTTAGATGATTTTTTTTTAGGTACACACATACATAAAGCTGACTGCTCTGTCACACAGGTTGGGTATGCAGAGACTATAGACCGCCACTTTGCTCTATCCAGACACAATTCCCTAGCCTCTCATAAATCCACAACTCTTTTCATACGTCTCCTTTTATTCTTGCCACTTCGGACCCCGGATTCGGATTATTTTTTTTTGATAATAATATTTATAATTACAAAAAAAAACATCAACATCGCATTACAACAAACCTACAACATTTCCAACTTAATTATTTAAACCAAAACGATTGCAGCACTCATAAATAATTTCATACACACATGTTACGATTCCTTTGGTGTTCTGTTTGTATTGTAAATGTGCATTCAAACACCTCTCCTCAATTCCTTGACTAATTTAATTATGCGAGAGACAGAAGAAGTGCCGCCCTGAGGCGTGGTACAGTCTGTTCCCTAACTTATGTCACCAGGAATATTGGTGGTTTTATATGTATCTACAACATACATTACACCAAATAGCTACTTTAGCTCAATGGTGTTTTCACTGGCTTAATGTATTAATACTTAGTAACTCAAACCCACAGCCTTCGCTTGATAATACAGTTTTATCAATAATTCTTAACTTTTTAATCATGCCATTAGTAACCATAATGACAATGTGACAGCTATTGCAAGATTATCAAATAAGAGTTGTTTCCCTATTAAAATATTAGTTTAATCGTAAGGGTTCCTGGAGAGTACAACACGGAGTTCTTCAAGGGGTGAAAAGGTTATTACGGGGTCGGTAGCACGTGAGTGATACCCCTAGTATTGCAAACGTCCACAGGCTGCGGTGACTGCTTACGAACAGACAGGCCGTAAGCTTGTCTGCCACCTTAGTGGTATAAAAAACGTGCATTCAAAACCACCAATATGCCTAGTGACGTAGTTAGGGAACAGACTGTACCACCGCAAGATAGGATCACGGTGGACAATCGCTAACGAGTCTCATTAGTGCTGGCGACGAAAGGCGCATGGGGCATTGTAATATCTCATGCCAGCTAGTGAGGGGACGTGGTCCTGTGTGGTTATCGTGGTACGATGACCATGGTCCTCTTCACGATAATGTACTGGTTGTGCTCCCGCGCGTGAGGGCGTGAGGTCCGCCTTGACCATGATCCAGGATTTGGCAGATCAGGAAATTACAGTGGACTGACTACTATCTGACTTCCATGACCATGTTAACAGGGGAGCTGGACCAGGATTGGATCATGGTACCTGAATGGTACGATGACGTTACTATGTAAAAACCGGTACGTTTTCGTTGCCCGTTAAGGTAAACTCTATCTTTGAAAGTATCCAGATTATATTGATGAGGGTACATACCCGCAGATAACGTGTTCCATTCCTTTACCGTACGCATTTAAAAGAACAAAAGCTGTTTACGACTAAGTAACAGGAATAATTGGCCGTGTGGTGTCCGGCAGAGTAGAATAGCACCAACCTCTTACATTCATGGGTGTCGTACAAGGCGACTAATGTTTTCGAAGCAAAAGATCAAGAGTCTCCGTAGTCTGAAAAATGGGCAGCAGCATTTTCCACTATTATATTTAAACACTGCGATCTCCAACCCGCCTGCCAAGCGTGGAGATTATGGCAATAACCTCCACTTACGTGGGAGAGGCCCTAAGTCCTGCAGTGGACTGTTACGGACTGTGATGATGAACAGGAATAAATCAATAGTGTTTATTGTGTCGTCAACATTTTTGTTTTATGTTACGCTTTTACCCGTACGATTCAGATGTGGAATGAGCTCCCAGCCACAGTGTTTAATTTGGACTATGACATGGAGCCCTTTTTTTAAATCGCTCGCATTTACACGAGCACTCGTGTGCGCTATCTCTTTCACACTCGTGTTAAGTTGCTAGAGATAGAAAATACAGGCATTAAAAGACGAGCGCTCGCGTGAGTGGTAGCTGTTTAAAAATAGGGGCAATATTATTGTTCAAGAGGTATTTATTTATTTATTTATTTATTTAATACTTTATGCACAAAATAGTACAAAGGTGGACTTAAAGCTTTGTAGCTTTATCTACCAGTCTACCCCGAAAACTGCTAATAAAAATTGCAGGCGGTGCACAAAAATTAACAACAACATTACACTTACGTACCTAATTACAAACACAATTCTATCCACTAGTATTCACATACCGAACCTCAAAAATTTTATGATATACTAAAAACCAACAACAACAAGATAGCACAACGTACTTGAATACAAATTTCAATCAAGTGCCTACCTACTAAGATCACTCGCAAAAGTAACAGGTGAAAAAAAAAGAAATAAGTTAAAGTCGGGTATTACAAAGAATTATAAGGTATATAAGAGCCGTGCAACGTATGTCAGGCGGCGGTGACCACTTCCCATCAAGTAGCCCTTGCCTGTTTGTCTGACGTACAACATGAAAAAAAAATTCACCAACCCATTTCAATAATCAGTAAGCAATAAAAACCAAGACCAACTCTCTCTCTACATCACTAGTGGGCTACGTTTGGCCTGCTGTTTGCACTGGGCCTTCATTGAAAAACTTTCGAATGCACCGCCGGCTAACTCGCACGTGTTAACTAAAACTACTAGTCTGTACGTTTATCCTGGGAGACTAATTATTTCTATAAAGGCTCTTGGATGTTTGGCTGGGTGGTTATTTGCTCGTCTGAATTTTGAATTATGCACATGTTAATGGTGTTGGTAGTAGGGGTGGTTTTGTTGTCCTGTATGAAATGTATTCATATTCATATTAATTTATTTATAGTATTAAATATACATCGTCATTTCAGTTATCAATAGAATAAAATTAACACATTTCGTTAATTTCAATATTGAAATATTAACATTCATTAGAACAATAAATAATCATAAAAATTTATTAATTAGATTAATGATAATAATTATGTCATTATATTAATAAAATATTATAAACAATTAATTCAAAATGTCATGTTTATACAAATCAGTTCATGTAAATTTCATAATAATAATTAAAAATACAATTAAAAATAGTTAATGTCATTATTAAATTGTCAATAAAATTAAAAACAATAGCACCTAGTGTTCATCCGTCAAGGAATTCCCTCACTGAGTTAAAGTAGATTGTAGAGTGTAGTTTTCTAATTAAATGTGATTTTCGGAAATAGGAAACAAAATATTGATTGATGCCACCAACGACCACTCTACTTCTACCCTTGTTTAAGGACTCTATAGAAGAGTTCATTCAAGACAAATTTAATTTTTTTTTCGTTTTAATATGCTAAGACAATTCACACCGCGAACCCGGGACCTAATCGGTTAACCAACTGAACCACTCAGGTCGTCAAATTAACTTAGTTTACGCCAATGGATTGTCTATCAATTCCATAATAACTGAAATAGTTTTGAATAAATTCTTTACCTTCACAATCTCATCACTCTCACAAAAACAGACATCGAAACCTAAACCTCAATAATGACGTAACAAAAACACAATTATCAATCTAAGCCCGCCATAATTTTCTACCCCCAATACAAATAGCCACAAAAGTATCGCGGCCCGGCTCACCGACTCGCCGTCGCTGATGGTCAACTTGCGTGGACGGGTGTACCAGCTCAGCTGTGATTGGTGGACGCAGACAAAAGAGCTGGAGCTAGCTGGCTGCCGTCCAGAAGCCTTTGTCAACGTAGATTGAAATTTTCTGCCACCGTAAAGCAGTGATGATATTGAAATATTTGTTTGTTACTCCGCGACGCATTTTGCTTGTTACGTGTTGCGAAATTGTTTCTGAAAGATGCAGTGTACACAGTTTAATAGATGGCTTTGCTTTTTCTTTAGCTCTTAAGTGTGCAGGAATGTTGCCAGACGGGAAATTGCTTGAATAATTGTTGATGGAAGCAGTGAAAATTACAGTAATACTTCTTGTGTGATGTACTCTCTGTTAAGGAGTTTTGGATCGTTAAGAGAGTTAGGGCCTCTCCCACGAAAGGGGAGGTCATTGTAATAATCTCCACGCTTGGCAGGCGGGTTGGAGATCGCAGTGTTTAAATATAACAATGGGAAATGCTGCTGCCCATTTTCCAGTCTACGGAGACTCTTGATCTTTTGCCTCGAAAACATTAGTCGCCTTGTACGACACCCGCGAGTGTAAGGGGTTGGTGCTATTCTACTCTGCCGGACACCACACGGCCACGTAAATAATATAAACATATATTACATTATATACATACCGTTTCCTTTCTATCCGACTGCGCGACGCAAAGGGCAATGTGTTTGTCATCGCATGTATGTATTTATGTTTGTTCCTTTGTGGCACTGTAGGAACCAAACGCGTGGACCGATTTTGATCATTCATACGTCTATTGATTTGTCGTAATCTTGCGACACGCTGGAGACATGATATTGATCAAAATAGCGACTACCAGCCGCCATTTTGTGAAAAATATAAATATGAAAGTCTTTTTTTATTTCCGTAGGAATAGGCAATAAAAATTATCTAGCTCATTTTCATCTTCCTCTTCGAAATACAGATATTACTGTCATAGACACTCTTGATAATAATATCTTTAAAACAGATGTAGGTACTACAACAAAGGCGAAATCGTTACCAGATACTTTCCCCGACAAAGTTAAAAATACACGTGCCGTTACTCCAGAAACTCTAGAACCTCATTTTCTAGGGATAATGCAAGATTTAGCTGTACAAATATATGTGAGTGGCAAATCAAATCAGTGGAATCGCAATGCTATAGCCTCCGAAAACATAACCTGAGCCCGTGAAACAAACACCGCACACGCAGGCAGTATATTCCCGATTCATAATAAATTCAATCGAGTCAACTCGAGCCAAGGGCCCTTAGTCACAGTGTAGGATAACTAACAGTGTTTATGCTGGCCGCCGCGGCACCGACAGTGGCATGGGAGACTACTCATTGTTTAAAATGTTTTAATTAGTAATGTTTTCTTAGTCAATTATGTAACTGTTATTGTGTCGTAGTGTGGTATGTGTAATAAATGACTTTTCTTTCTTTTATTTCAGTATACCAGGATACGTCAGAACCCTTAAGTTGATAAATATTATGATTACCTATGCGCTCAGTTAGCATTAGGGTCGCCATAGGGCTACCCCTTCTTCCCCACTGCTCAATTATATTGCACAACTGAGTTGAGCAGTGTAGCAGTGGGACATAATTTGTATAAAGAGGATTTTATGCTCTATAGCTCACTGTTCTCTCACTGACTGACTGTTGTGTTCACATTATCATCAATTGAAGCCTCCTACTTATTAATGGAGGATTTTGCCATAGCCTCTCTTGGTATGCGATGCTTCACATTATCTGGCCCACGAAGGTCAGCTGGTTAGCCTTGGAAGACATAAGTTGTCCTTTACAACATCCGTAACTCGAAGAGAGAGGCTGGCCGGTGTGGCTAATGTGTTGCAATTTCATCATAGTAGGTTAGGTATTCAGTCTATTCTGATGGACGTAACATAAACTACGTTACCACGTCTTTCAAGCATATCATGGTAAATGGAGAATTCGTATATGGACCATATCAAGTTACCCACTTACACTTTCATTTTAAATCTTACGGCGATAGACATAAAACAGCAAATAACAACAACTTAAATTAAAAACGTGATGTTGTAACTTAACGTTGCAAGACTCATTTCGATCGTTTGTTCGAAGAAATTCCACTGGCCCTTCGTTACACTGTGCCTTATTTCTATCCAAAGCGAGTGCTCGTAAATATCGCTAGATCAAAACAATCCAGAGTCCCACATATATCAGTCACTGTGACGTTTTAGGGTTGAGATTTTTTATTTATCATCCTCCCGGGTCTCGATACAGTGGCTTGCGTGGGTTTGGTTTGGAGGGGCATAGTTGCTTGCTGCGATAATGCCTTATCATTGTCGTAATCGGTTATGCGATTTTTTACAGAACTACTGGTGCAAATAGTGTTGATAGGTTCACTTTTGAGTATCGTCGATACTGTTACAGGCTTGACTTTTGGACGTGGTTTCAGGAAATTCGACGATTGCACTCGTTATATTAGTTCTATCTAGTTTCGAATACATCTCACTTGATAGTAAATGGCAGAAATCGTCATAATCATACGAATGTTAGAAGACCACTCAAGTATTGTCAGTTGGAACCCTGGGCTCGCGCGCACTGTGAGTGTTCGTAGTCATCATCATCGTCCTAGCGCTCATCCAGGCCCCTGTCTCTGACTGTTTCTAAACACGGATGTTAGTTTTTGTCCACTGCACCTTTCATGTGAACGTTTTGCGGAATCACAGAACCAATAGGTAGTAAATTTCAAAACAACTTCGACGCAAGTTCGTTAATAGCTGCTTCTCAAGTTCGAACAAGTTTCGAAAGGGCTAGCAAGGCAGAATTAATTTGTTTGTAACAGGATATTATTTCCCGTTACAGTTGAACTTTTACATATTACAATATTGAAATTTAATATATATTTATCGACGCAAGAAGTCTGCCAGAAGCAGAAGTATGGCACTTTCAAGGATAGAGTGAGACTCATTCTTGGCAGGCATGCTCCATTACTATATGAGAGAGAGATAGCAGTTAAGTTGAGCTTCGCTGGCCTATTGGTTAAGGGCTCCGACTCGTACTCCGAAATACCAGGTTCGAACCCCAGTGGCGCCATGTACCAAAGACTCTTTTCTGGGTTGTGCACATTAGTTGAACACTAACCGCTGCTCATACGGTGTGGGAAATTATCGTGCTGTAACCCTCATATTCAGCCGACTGAATATGTAATCATGATCCAATCTGGTCGGGTTCCCCTATTATCAGGGGAAACTCAGACGGCAGTCGCTCAACTGTAATTACCTGATCTGCCAAATCCTTGATCAGGGTCAAGACGGACCCCGGGCCCTCGCGCGCGAGAATACAACCGCGACATTAACATCAAGTTGATTTTTTATAGTTATAGCAGCCATTGAACGTTTGCAATACCAGGGGCAAAATTGGATGTAAATCATTAAAACTTTATTCCTTCTCGCATTCTACCGTCTTCAGCCAAGCTAGCCAAGCTAGCCAACTGCGGGAGATACTCGTTTGAATCGCAGCAAGCGTTTACGACTTTGTTGTCGTGCCCCGGTGTGAAAACTCTTAACCTTTTACAACTCGCTTTAAGTGCCTCCTCTTGCTCTAAGGAAATATTGTCTAAGTTAGAGACTGCTTTATTCGGAGCCTCTGCACTCTTTTATGTACTATCCGAGTGTTTTATTCTCTACTTAGTACGTTTTTGTGGATAGAGCGAAAAATTTCTAGACACCGTCGGGAAAAATATCGTAAATGATGACTTCGGAAGTTTTTATTTAGCTTCTGTACATAGTAAAAAACAAAGTCGCTTCCCGCTGTCTGTATCTATGTAGGCGTTTCAGGTACTATCTCTGAAATTCAGTACTACTACCTATTTACCTTTATCTCTATGGTTATTCACTGTTCAATTAAGATGGCAATTAGTTATAAATCAAGTACCTAGCAAGTATTTAATTAAAGTATATGGCCAAAAAACATCATCGTTCTTTAGACTCATTTCTGCTACGGTGTCCAAAAAGTGTTTTCTTAAATTCCACGAAAAAAATGCTAAAACAAATCACCAAAATACCTTCCCCGAACACTTTTTAGAAGAAAATATTTCTTGAAAATGCTCGAAAATATTTCATAGGAAATCCCTGCATCTTTCAAGACGACTGGAGTTAAAACTTCGTTTATTCTGTAAACGGAACTCCCAAATCAGACAGGACACTTGTCAAGAATACTTTGCCAATCTTTATGGACAACAATTTCAAAGTTGGGATAAAAGTTGAAGAAATCCTAGTAAGATTAGAAAAGGTTTTACGATATAATGTCCTGGTACACGGTATCATTCGCAAAGTTTATTTTTCTCTATATTTTAACATGTTAATATTTGAACACGTTTCTTCACCTTACACCCATTATAATTAAGAAATGTTTTTGATTTTTACGTAACGCGTAATTGTATTATAAGTTTTTATACAATCAATGTATGAATCCGACGCTCTGCTAAAGAGCAAATCGTTTGCGCGGTTAGCGGTCTGGCATATACAACCCACTTAATGAAAAGCGGTTTGTCCCCCATAACACCACATGATGGAAAGCCCCCATGACATTCAACCTTATAAATGGTAGTTTGACAAACAGCGGAGCCGCAGATGTGTTGTCATTGTAGGAAGTACACAGATACCTATGTTTGTGGACTATGATTTTTAATAGTACAGATTTGTGGTACCGCGACAGTGTTTAATGTCAGTGGCAGATCAGATAATTACAGTGGAGTGACTGCCATCTGACCTCCTTGACCCTGCCACCATTGGAAGCAGACCAGATTGGATCATGGTTACACAGTCAATCGCCTGAATGGTAAGGTTTTATCACGATTTTTTTTCCTCGCCCTAAGAGTACACTTATGTAATGTAACTAATGTACATAACTCAGACAAGAGTCATTGGTGCATGGCCACAGTGTGACTCGAACCCGATATCTCTCGCTTACGAATCGGATACCTTAACCACTCGGCCACCGGTGCTCTTTAATGTTTAACAAGAATAAAAAGAGAATACGTAAATTGTGCTTAGATACCGAAGCAATAAAATAAAAAAGAACGTTGGCGCACAGCAAAGAGCAACACCAATCTATTTCTAGACTTCCCCGACCTCGAGTGAACAGTCTTTAAGGGCCAAGTTCGCGAAACCCTTTGTATCGAAAGCTCTTGCTTTATTGTCTTGTCTATGAAGACGTTCTCACAATAAAAGAGGGAACCATGATGCTGTTCATTTTTCAAGGCGGCTCATCTACATATACTTGTGATTTGGCACCGAGCCAACTCTCTCAATCACTCGGCTAGATAATCATGTGATGCTTATGTGATATCGATTTGAGCCCAAAATGATTCGGATAGAGAGCTGGCTCTTATGGCTTTTGACTGTCGAATGCAGAGCTTTATACTGCAGTAAATATATCAAGTGAAACACGATTTCGTTCAAAGAAATTTTTTGGGGAAAATGTTTAAGGCTTTGGCTACATTTTTAGGTTGTAAAAAATTTTTTTACACCACTTTTTTCTTGGTTGTTGGTAGCATTATATTGTGTTAGTAGGTATATGGTTTTGGAAGCAATAACTTTCGCAGTTGATCTTAATTCCAAGGCTAGATACCTAATTGAAAATTTGATATTTTTTATCCATTGTCTAAAAACAATTTGATATTGTTTTTACGAGATACCCATTTGAGATATACAATACTTATAGTCCTCATGCTCGTGTCCAAGCCTAATGTAATCGGAGAGATTAAAGCTGCTCGACTTCGCTTATTCGGATACATTGAGAAAATGGGAGAGGTTCGTGCAAACATGCATACCTGGGCCGAAAAGCCGGCATGCGCCCGGTGGAACGGCCTCGGTATCGATGGATGGATAAAGTCCAAAAAACTCCACATCACTCACTTGGAACAAACCGCGCAGGTTAGGGACCAATGGCGAATTCTCGTGTCGGAGACCAAGATCTACTTTGCCAGCGAAGTAAATATTAAATTGTCCTCATTAACCATAACACACAACAGCACAGCTAGCGCAAGTGTGCTCTCGCGCGCGACAAACAAGAAAAGGTGCGACATAGATACCGCTACCTCTTTTAACTTAGTATTGAGAGAAGCAAACAAAGGTTTTCTCGCGGTGCGAGCTATGTCGCGGGCACACTTATGCTAGTCGCACAGGCTCTCTACATTCTACAAACAACTCCTACCACACGTGGAATGACCACGAGTTTCATGCTATTTCCAACGCCTCCTAAACCAGCTAGAACCCCTAGAACCTCCGCAAGTATTTCTATAAAACCGCTCATCTAATAAAGGAAGCCTCCCGTACTCAAGTCCACGTAAACTGGAAGTAACAGCAACTATCATCGATTAAGGGCCGTTGTAAAGGAAGAAAGCGCACTATAACGGCTTAAAGCGCCTCATGGGATCTCCTCTCAGTGCTTTGTAGTGATAGTTAGCGCTTTTATCGCTGCATTAAGCTGTATTCAGGATAACAGTTAACGTTTTCATTCTGGAGCTTAGAGCGCTATGGCTGACATTAGATCGTATACATTCGTTTTGATTTTAACGCAGATATTTTACGAATTCTACCTTTCTAATTTTTTTAGGCCTAAAGTTTTTGATATATGTAGTATAGTCAGCTGCATAGTAAAAGCCCTCCAACATACATTTCATGGATGCTAAGGGGGTTATACAAGTATTTTTCAATACAAACCATGTATTTCTCTGTCTATTCAATAAAAGTTGATATAAGGATGTATACAATTTGGGGCCAGGTCTTTATTACTTTTACAAAACACTTCACAGATGTATTCGCGGATAAATACCGCAGAGAGCTTTTTAATGTTAGCATTACAGAAACAGGCATGAGAAGTGTATCACATTCGTGTTATAAACCCACAATCCTATTTTTATCACTCATAACCCCCAGGGCAAATAGAGAATATATTACGTCTGTTAAAATGAAATTACAAGTATTTTGGGAACAAGCTTTGTTTTTGAGTGAAATAATATAACTGACAGAAAAAGTCTTGAGTACATACATACATGATGGCTGTGTGATTACACATAACCTAACCAAGAAAAAAAGTAGGATAACCCCTGATTAAGTTTACCTAATATATACTCAAATATTTCCCAAACTGCTAAACCGATTTTAACGAAACAAAGCTAAGAGCATCTCAAAACTCAAAACCCAAAATTTCATTTATTTATTTATTTCATTTATTGATTTATTTAACAACTATTGTGCCCAATAAATAGTATACAAAATTGGCATACAGATAAGAACACAACAGGTACAGCTTATTTCTAAAGAAATATCTTCCAGCCGACCAACACAAGAGAGAGGGCAAAATCGAGACGCAGATGGCGTGCACCTTAAATTTACGTATCTACTATATACCTGCATAAATTATTAAACAACGAAATATATTTATATTTCGCACACACACATTAAATATCTCTTTCAATCGTCAAAAAGGAGGGGGTAGTTATTTTTTAAGATAATAATCAATTATATTTTTGTAGATTAGTTTACAATTGATAATAATTTGTATGTAGGTATAGGTTTTATCATTGCCTGTATTTTGTATTAGTTTATTTTGTATTTATCTTGTTTGTGTATTTATAAATATGGGCCTCAGTTGCCTGAAATAAATGAATAAATAAATAAATAAATAAAATAAAGTAGGAAGGAAACACACAGTGACACACTGGAGGCTCCATGGTATTTCGATGAAATTGGCTTTCAAATAGATAAAACGTCATTAAAATCGGTCTATCCGTTCGGGACTTACAATGCCACAGACAGACAAACAAATACACAAAGCGACAGAAACACACGGCAAACTTAAAACACCCTAATTACACAGCGCACACGTAAAAAATTGGTAATTCTCTCCTCGTTTCCAGGTCCAAAACTCTGTAGCATCTAGGTCTTCTTTCAAGTGCATCTTCACGTCTTGGAATCGAACGGTCTGACGTGCCATCTCAAGAGATGATGGAGACACCTTCTTGAGATGGCACGTCAGCGCATCCGATTCACTCACAGCTGGCTTTGGTGTCGACGATATAAAAATATCAATACATCATGTTTTAGGTAGTTTTTGTGATTATATATTGTTTGTGTATTATGTATAAGTTGTATAATAAAATATTGAATAAATTCATCTATTTTATATAGAAATTATCGTTATAATCAATACTTGGGGCAAAGTTTTAAAAATACAAAACAGAAAGTGCTCATGCTCGGCATGTTTTAAAAATTGTTCAATGGAGGTCTTGTTCGAGGCCAGTTCAAACGCTGTATGCGTCGCTGAATACTGGGCGAATAAAGTTTAAGTCATTTAGTCCATTGACTTGATAAGAAGATAAAGCTGCTACCTATTTGATTACCTACAGTAAAACATGCATACTTCAGCTTATAGGTATCTTAATTACGTCGATTTAACCATTAAGAACCGCTTTGGTCCGCCTTTTCTAATGTGTACGGCTAAGGAATCGAACAATGTAAGCCTGAATTCCGGTACGAATAACACTAAACTCGTCCAAACAGCACGACTTTTCCAAACAATCGCCCATAAAAGATAGCCCACCGACATAATTAATCCACCAAATAAAGTAGTACCCATAAAACCGCGGTGGTTGCACGTCCATACATAAAAATCGACTTTATGCCATGCAAGACTGAATAATAAAAGTTAATAAGCCGCCAAACCGTAGCTTCGGCCGTAAAACACGAAAAAAGTACTCGCTGCCGCTCTATTGTTTGTAACCGTCCATAAAGACAGAGGAGTGGATGGCATTACACGAGATGGCACAATTATTTTCACTCGAGTTTTTTGGGGCGGAACTAAAGTGATGTTTTTCTTTGTTATTGATAGGGAATGGGCTAATTTAGAAGTATTATTGATTCATTGGAAATTAAGGTGTAATAATATAAGTGGGGAACCCTACTACTGGACTTGAAGACTGGTTGTTTATTCTAGGACTGAAGCAATATATAATAATTTCAAAGGTTGAAGAGTATTCAGAACAGAAAACTCTACAACCTACTTTATAGTATATTCTTTATGTGCATTGCAGTCAGCATGTAGTCAACGCCAAAGGTTTTAGTTATACAAGAACTTCCAACATAAATTGTAATGACACCTACATGTTTTCCGTAAAGATGTAGGCGGTAAATAATTACACTGAGTGAAAAAAAAAAACATAATTCTTACTCCTCAGCATTACAATCATAAGACTTTCCATAAAAAGCCTTTCATCTCGAGCTCGCTCATCGAGAAAAACAGTCAGTTTTACACAAAGTAAAAAGACAATAAACTTTACGTTCATCTGATATCTCTTTCAGATTTTATGAGGTTGGAGCGGGACGCAGGATGCGATCATGGCCATCTGATTTTATTACTGCAAGCCTTTTTTCGGCGTGATTTCGTTTTTTTGGTTGAAATGAATTTGTTTGCAATAAAATTGGGCGGAAGATCTTGTTGCGACTTACAGAGGTCGTTTATTATCTGGTATAACTGAATATTTTATGACGAGAAACGGAAGCGCACTCTGCGCGTTTGTGGAACTCCATACCTCCTAACATCCATCAGTCCTTCTCTGACTACATTTAAAAAGAATTTAAAAGAGCATTATCTCTCTCTCTCTCTCTATTATACAGTTATAGTAGGTATATATTTATTGTATTCATTATTAATTATAGTATTTGTGTATTATTAATTATGGTATTTAGTTTACTTGTGTGCACTTCCTATGCCTAAAGGATGACTTACGGTTTATTTGACTCCAAGGTTTGCTGGTAGACTCAACTGTTGAGTTAAGCTCGCCTTTGTACTTAAGTTACCTACTGTTAATTTGTATTTATTATTTTGTGTACAATAAAGAATAAAGAAGCGTCTGTTAAACTTAAATCTAACGTGGGCTGATCCTGTATTTCTTTTATTTTGCATGAGATAAGCTTATTTTCCAAAACCGAAGGATTGTAGAAAGAACGGATGCAGTCTCCGAGCAGGACACGACACAAAACTATTTTGTACGGGTTTTTAACCCCTAACGAAAAAACAGGGATGTTATTTTTAAGTTTGACGTGTGTATCTGTGGTACTGTGTATGTGTATGTCTGTCTATGGCATCGTAGCTCCCGACCGAGGACTGATTTCGATGCGGTTTTCTTCGTTTGAAGTTAGTTTAATCTAGATGGTTCTCAGCTTTGTCTCATTAAATATATAGTATACATTGCTCTGCCAAAACCACGGTTTCCGATGGAACACTGAACCTTACACACCGGCAGCAACACAAAACAATTCCATTACAAGATACCACAGATATAAACGACCTGAGTGGTTCAGTGGTTAACATGCCTGTCTGCCACGCAGAGGTCCGTTGAGGTCACCAGCGGAAGAGCTTGGTCAACCTCGCTTCGCCAACGGTAATATGAGACACACCTAACAAGTGGCGAGCTCGTTGCAGTGCTGAAGTTCGACTAGCCTCACTCACCACCAGGTGAGATGGCGGTAAAATGCCTGGCTAGTCTAATTAAAAAAAAGAACATAACCGTCACCCATCCAATTCCCGGACTCTGCGACCATTGTTTAACCTTGGTTATCAGTCTCGCAAGCACGCTGCCACTAGACCAGTGCTACAAGCCAAATGAGATATACGTAACGTGCTAACACAATTTGCCCGTCAGGTCAAATAGCAGTTGACAGAAAAAAGTTGCAGCAATATTTCCTGCAAATAATAATGTGAGTGTACTGATCGGTCGTGTGTTTTGATCCCGTGATCCGGTGATCCCGGTTGATCCCGGTTGATCCCTCAATCACGCGGGATTAAGGCGAAGCACCGTCAGGGCCCACCGTAATAATACATTCCACTGTAACACTCGTTATTCCGAATGGAATGTTTATTTATTTATTTATTTATTTGTTTATCGTTACTCGTTACCGATTGGTTGTGCCGGCGCATTAGTGCATTTTTACCTTTATGCGTACGGCTTAGGAATGGAACTCGTTGCCTGAGAGTGTGCCCCTTGATCATTATGATTTGGAGGCCTCCAAGGCTAGAGTGAGTAGGTTGTTCCTAGGCATGCTCTATCTTCGGCAGCATCGTCAATTACGACCAGGTGACATGGTGGTCAAATGCCTGTTAGTTTGTATAAAAATACGTACATTTATTTTCAATTATTTTTTGTTTGTCTGTTTGTTTGCGCATAACGTAAAAACTATTGAACGGATTCAGTTTCAATAGTTTGGTAGCTTAAAGTCGGGCAGATAGAACCAAAGATACAGCTTTCCCGTAGTACTAGCATCGTACAAAAAGTAGGTAATTTAAAATGGAATCGCAGGCAAAAGCTAAAATAGCATAAAAACTTTTTTCACGCGGACGAAATCGCGGGAAAAAGCTGGTATAAAATAATATCGATTTTCGCATCTGTCTGAATGACTGTTAGCCGCTAACTCCTAAACCACGTAACAGATTATGATGCCGTTTTCAAAGGTTTCACGGTCATTTTGAGAAATTCTTTCGAAATGTTCATATGTATAAGTATAAAAAAAATAATCATCTTGGCGTTAATGTCCCGGTTGCGCTCTCGAGAACGAGAGCCCGGGGTCCGCCTTGACCATGATCCAGGATTTGGCAGGTCAGGTAATTACAGTGGAACGACTGCCATCTGACCTCCATGACCCTGCTATCAGGGGAACCTGACCAGATTGGATCATGGTTACACATCCAGTCGCCTGAATGTGCAGGTTTCATCACGATGTTTTCCCTCACCGTAAGAGCATCGGTTAGTATTCAACTAATGTACATAACTCAGAAAACAGTCATTGGTACATGGCCGGTTCATATGTATAAGTAATACACGCATATTATAATAGAGAAAATGAAAGTGCATGATTCATAATTTGATAATGATTAGAGAAAGTTCAACATAAATGCTCGAAATTTTAATGGGTTGAGGTAGTAAAAGTGTTAATGTTTACCTACTTAATTTAAATTAATGTTGTTAAAAAGATCAAACTATAGTTATTTGTCCTGCTCACAAAGCGAACGTAAACGCATTTCCATTTGAAAGGAGAAAATGGAAAGAAAATGTGGCTCAAAACAATATATTAAGATTTGAGAATGAAACACAATTAAATTTCTTTCGCGGCAAAAATCGTTTGTTACGAAACTGGACTTCATTTTCGAGTAAATTTGCAAGAAATAAACGTTTAAGACGAACAAAAGATAACGAAGACTTTTTGTTACGGTGTTTCTTGTATTTCCTTTTGTTCCTGTGTATTACGGGACTTGAGTCGAGAACATTTTCGGCATAAAAATTACCTTAAACGGTCGAAACTTTACCTACAGTAGAAAGTCTTGTACGCCGTTTTGTAAAAAGTAAAACTAATGATCAATCAGGAATGCCTCAGCTGCCCCAAACCAGACCGACACTACCAACTTTTTAGGACTTCTGCATCAGTTGTCGCAACCGCACCGTTAATCATCTGTTCCATTTTCTCTCCCTTTCACATTCCATCCGACACTGCCTCTCTCTTTCTCATTCACTTACCGCCTAAACCCAGCACTTTATCCCGATTCCGGTTGGAAAGCGACCAACGTCTCCATTTTAAACCGGGCGCCATCAAAATTTACTTTCATCCGATAAATAAAAGTACTTCCCACAAAAGCAAGCCACTTTATATTGAAAATCTCGCTCGGAGTGCCTTGGCGGACATTTAAATGCATTAAGTTTCAACGTACTCGATTATTCCCGGGGCTCCGCTGCCGTTTTATGTTCGATGACTTCGCCACAAGGATTACTGCGCTGTTTAGCGGGCTCTAGCTGCGAAGTTTGTTCCAGTTTATCGGTAGGCCTAACGCTGCTTAGCTAATGGTAAAAAGGTTAGTGAACTTCATTTGCAGATTGTAGCTGTAATTGCCGTCAAAAAAGTTGATTACTTCGGCTAGTGATAAAACTGCTGATTGGTATTGAATGTTGTCTAGTTTCTCATCATCTTTACGCTAAATCCGGAGTGGTACGCGACCGCCCGCGGTTCGCCTTTCTAGTCAATTTATTTAAGTAATAATATGCCAGTCCGTAGAATTACAATGAATGTGGGGGTATAGCAAAGGTGGTGTGTTAGTTTTTTGTTTCTAATCTAGTATATATGATGCACCTGATGTATAGAAGTCATGGGCGAAAAACTTTTAGAGGTTATGTAGCTGTCAAAAATGTTCGCTAGATATCTCGTGTCACCATTTTTGATACTCAGTTCTATCATTTACAACATATAATTCTCTACCGGCGTATAAACTCTATTGCACAGCTTTTGTTCGTCTTGTGCGTGACCATAATCTATCTACTGTTTTTAACAGTCTTTTATTTGACTGTCAACTATAGACTCTACAAACTCGCATTTTCAACAAAGGACTGACAAATCAATTCTCCAGCGCAGTTCAGTTTTTCTTCTACTTTCTTCATTCAGCCATGTCTTAAATGTCTGCTGCGTCAGCTGTGCCGTGGTGAAGGGCAGCTATCCCGTTTTAGAATCCAAACGCTTTGCCCAACTAGTTGGCAACGGTAAAGCGTAGGAATTCTAAAACAGGACCACTGTATTCTTCCTTGTGTCTTCTTGGGGACGACTTCATATGCTTGAAACACAAGTTCATGGTTTGTTCTTCTAGTATAAAGAAAGAAACATTGATACTCACCTATTTATAACAATAAAAATATAAATTCACACAGTTGTTACCACCTCCTTGGTAATGTTCAGTGTCAGTTATTTTATAGCAATTATGTGACTTTAATGTTAAATTAATTCATTATCTTAGCCTTAGACATCTATAATAGATGATTTAAACAGCGTCACTGTTAATGGTAAGGCACTTTCTCTAATGGCTGTAGAGGCCAACATGGAAAAGACACATTCGGTCACACAGTGAACAGACAAGAGAATTCGCCTCACATGACTGTATAACAAAGTCAATATTTCTCGATACTCACCCTAAGGCACGTTCAAAGTGTTGTAAAATTGATACAGTCACTTACGTGCTACAACGCCTTGGAGACTACTCTTACCTGAAAGGAAAAATAAAATAATGTTAGGGCATTCTTAGTGACACAAAAGTTATATTTATTTTAGTATAGTTTTTTTATACCACTAAGGTGGCAAACAAGCTTACGGCCTGCCTAATGGTAAGCAGTCACCGCAGCCTATAGACGTTTGCAATACCAGGGGCATCACTAACGCGCTGCCAATCCCGTAAGAACCTTTTCACCCCTTGCTTGAAGAACTCCATATTGTACTCTCCAGAGAAAACCAGGGAGTTTATGTAAGCAGTGTAACGTAACACTGTCCTACGGACAGTGCCAAGCTCAGTTAATAAGAAAAACAACGAATATCAGGGTTTATGTACAATCAGTCCAGAAACTACAATCTACAAAACAAGAAATTTATAAAAAGAATTTAAAAGGTTAAAAGTACGAAAGTTTTTACGAAAATCCACTCCACACAACTTATGCCCGGGCTGGATCACTGGGTTCACTGTTGGCCGAAAAGTACAGGTTGCAGATTGACTCGACAGACTATTTAATTAGAAAACTTCGAGGATAAACTTTTATGCAGTCACGTGCATAATTTGACCGGTCACTATATATTTCATTTTGGTTATGATATGATACTGATCCACCTTCTAATACGAAGGCTGGGAGAACTCTGCCCACTCATCAGCTGCACTCTCTAACGAAGGCTCGGTATTTTCTTAAACACGTTCGAGAACGCATTTGGCACAAAAGAAGATATAGTCTTGATGGCCAGTACTCATAGTCGACCAGCCAGTTTCCGAAGTGGTCGATATTTATTTTCGGACGACCTCGTGTTTAGCAGCCAAGGATATAATCCATGAAGACATGATGAAGAATTGGATCCAGCAATTATCTAGAATAAGGGGCACAAAAAAGATTAAAATCTCCGCCGACTATGAACTGTGTCTGCATGACAACATATGACATATAAAGAATAAAATAATAAAAGATTAACGTTAATTTGGAAAATGTGATATTTTAAATACTAAATCAAATATTTGCCACGAAAGAAACCATCTAATGTGATGGAAAAATGACCCCCGTGGCATGGGGGCCTACTTTTATTCATAACCAAAGGAAAACAAGAAGATACAACGGTAAGAATCCAGACACACACCCCAATACCCTTGTATTTGTCCAAAAACCCTCATTACTTTTACCAATTGGATATTTAGGAAACGAGAGATCATTTCCCTACAAGAAAATACTCTAATCGAAGTTCGATTCGATTCAAAATATTTGTAGAACGTAATTACAACGTAGTCAGAATTTACAGTATTAACTAATTTTCCAGGCAAAGATGATGAGCAATCAGAGCCTGAAGGGCCAAACCCAAGAATATACCAATTATATGTTTAAAATTGACAATAAAAGTGTCAACGTGCTGAACAGTTCTTTGAACAGGAGTCCTAATAACAGCTTCAGGGCAAGACCCTACAGCAGTCATACATGAACAGCAAGTCAAGCTGGAGTTGAGGTGTCCGCTTCATTAGGTTCGTCTTATCTATTTCTTCCACCAAGCAGGATTGCTGTGTTCTGGTTTGAAGCTAAGGTAGCCAGCGCAATTATAGGCATAAGATTAGTCCACAAGGCTTTATTTTTATATGAAATCTAAGTGCATGCATCGTAGATGTTTTGGATGACAGTTACCACTTACTATCAGGTGGATTGTCTGTTCGTTTGTCATAGAGTAGTGTAGAAAAGTAATGGATGACGAATAGAAAAGAATTGAAATAACATATATTTCCAATTTTCCGTTTGAAAAAGAACAGGTAGGTACTGATTTGAACGAATATTATCCAACGTGAAAAAAAATACGCCTAGCGGACAATAATGTTTTATGTTTAGAAATATTGTGAATACAAACGAGGTCGGTATAATGATTCCAAAACGTGTAAACGTGCCACTTAAATATGATATTAATTCTAGTTCCTTGCCGTTTGAGCTTAATACTGGCGATACCATCACAATATCCATTTTATTTTCGAACACACCTTAAACGGTACTTATTTCGTTTTATTTTAAACATCATTTCGGTCGGAATAGCCGTCAAAAGTCATGTTAAATAGCAATATCGCCCTAAAAATATCGCCATTAAATAAACGTATTGTTGTAAAATACATGTAAAATGAAGGTGTTTTCGTGTACTAAAATTGTGATGGGAGCATGATAAGTTTAATGGCTTCATGGTGAATTCGGTTGTAATTTTTTAACTGCTGATTTGGATATACGCGGCAGAAGTTTCCGTATACCTACATGACACAAAGGAAAACAACTTTTATAGCTAGCTAGCTCGCCTGCGTTGGTTTGGTCACGTGCTGCGAAAGCCCCAGGGATACGCAGAAAACATGTGCCTAAACATGTCGATATCAAGTCCCGTGGGCGGCCTAAGAAGCGGTGGATTGACTTCGCTGACTTGGATGCGAGAGCCAACGGTTTGGCCGCTGAGGATGACTGTGTGAAGTGGAGATGAAAGAGTAGAAAAGCTGATGCTGGCAGAAGTCAGGAAACACGCTACGGTGATGATGATGACCTGGTTGAAAATACTTATTTTCTTGAAAAACATAACCCTCGTTCTGACGCAGTCGGTAATAAAGAAGACATTTATTGATGCTGTCATACCTACTAAGTAATTACTAAGTTTCATATTAATTGTATTGAAAAAATTGCTGGTATCAAAGTTACAGTTGTTGTCATTTACGCCATATCATAAGGAACTCTGATAAAATTCTACCCTTGGCCCTGCTAAATTCCGAAATTTATCTATAAAAGCTGTTTCTATAGAAATAGAAAAACTACAGAGCGTGATAACGTGAGTACCTCGTCAGTGTCTTTTCTTCAAAAGTTTCCCCATTGTCTGTATGCTAGTACCTTTTTACGCCACGTTCATTGTTGTCGTGGACACACACTAAATACAATGACACAACCTACTGCGCATAACTGTACTACTGCGAAATAACTGTCAAGTTTTTCAGATATCGGATACTGGCCCTAATATAAAACCTAGGATGCACTAAGTCATGTCTATAGTACCGTAGCCGTTCTCAAGGCCACATTTCCACCCCGGAAAGTGGACGGGCAGGGGCAATCTAGGCGAGATTAAATTCGAAATCGGCCGAGCGTATCCAAGTGGGCCCGAGCGTCGGCGGAAATTCACGAATGGGTGGAGGTGGCCGTATGATAATGCGGATAATAAAAGACCAATTTGGAACGTAGGCTCTGGGACTATTGTACGGTTATTTTAGACATTAAGTGGAGGTACAAATTCTTAGGAAGACTTTAATATGGGGTCGAGTAAAGTGCCAATAGCCAAATCTGTCAGCTATATCTGTCTGTCTGTCTGTTTCAGATTTTCTACCAAACCGAAATTGAACAGATACATTATAATTCCTGTTCTTGGTCGACGTATTTCTAATAAATGCCAACATTCCACGGTATTGCAAACGACCATAGGCTATGATGACTACTTACTATCAGGTAGGCTGTAAGCTTATTTGCCGCTTTAGTGGTATAAAAAAATGCTTGTCTTCCTATAAATATGACACAGTCCAAACAATTCAAGTCGTAATAATTAAAAAACGTATACGGTTTACGTATACGTAGACGTGTTTATAACGTATCAGCTATAACTGATACCTACAATAGTAGGGATTTTGTTGATAATTACGTCTTCAATAGTAAGTTCCAAATTGAAGAATATTAATTCTTCCACTACGCCACTTCGCCCAATTTGAATACACCCCAAAGAATCCGTACCGCTTAATCAATACACAAAATAGTCTCAGAATCGCGTTCACCATTCAGTAGAGTGAAGCGAAGAGCCACTACTCGGCGCAGATATCGCATTACTCATTTCGGTCACGTCTGTACCCACCTCGCGGTTACGTATGAAGACCCAATTTCTGCTTATTATCTTACTTCATATAACAGCCGGGCTTGCAACGTGCCTGCTGGATAATGGAAGGCCCCACTAAACGTGAATCGATGTTTCCCTTTGAATTCTTTCCCTATGTTGCGGTTGACTGAGTTGCTTGTTTTTAACCAACGACGAGAAAGAGGGTGGTTTAAGTTTGACGTGTGTTGTCTGTGGATTTTGATGGCTTGAGTAGTTCAGTTGGTTAATATGCCGGTCTGCCACACAGAGGTTCTGGGTTCGATTCCCGGTCGGGTTAAAATAGAATTGAAATTATGAATTTTAATTTCTGTTAGGGGTCTAGGTGTTATTTGTATAATAAGTATGTTTACAAAAGTATATAAGTAGTTTATAGTTATCTGTAGCGCCCATAACACAAGCTTTGCTTACTTTGGGGCTGGATGGCGCTGTGTAAATTGTCCAAGCATACCTATTTAAGTATTTATTTATTTTTATTTATGTCACAGCTTTTAGTTCAGTTAACTTGGAGATTATTTCCCATAATATAATACAAACTTAGTTTTAAATTAAGTATAGGTTATAGTCAGGTATTTGAGAGTACGATTTATCAAAATAGTTTGCTCATTTTTATTTAAAAAGTAATCGAATTGAGTTTTCGGTTTTAATTTGTCAGCAATTTATCCAATTTGTAACTCTCAAAGGAATCGTTAATAACGTAAACCTAATCTGAGGTCTAGACGATCCTATTAAAATATTTGTAGTAGAATTATAAGCCAGGCATAGATATGGCTTAGACCCTAGGGAAAAAGAAAATCATAAGGTCTTTATCAAACAAGTTATAAAAAAAAAATAATCATCTTGGCGTTAATGTCCCGGTTACGCTCTCGAGAACGAGAGCCCGGGGTCCGCCTTGACCATGATCCAGGATTTGGCAGGTCAGGTAGTTACAGTGTAGTCTTTATCAAACAAGTTGTGTACATAACATTACGAGTCAACGAATTAAGCCAAACGTGTATAGAGGCTATTGTGAATAAAAAAACAAAAACCTGGTCATGTATTTTATATATCGTAGATTAGGGCAGACTCTAGCAGGAGAGAGATCCATCAGAAGGTATTTTCGGGATAGTAGGTTGAAATAAGGATCAGCCGAACAGTTTAACAGTGTATTAAGGTAATAAAGCATTATTACAATAAAAATAGCAAACAATGAAAGCATAGGATGAATTCAGGATAATTTCAGTAGCAGATAATAATGTAGGACTACCGAACCCGTGGGTCACTGGAAGACCCGCCACCACCCATGGCCTCCTGCTAGACTGTCATCTTGGTAATGTGCACTGTAGGACACATTATATATCACTATAAACTTATAAAAAAACAAGAGTAGGAAACAAAATTAACTACACTTCGTAACGCAATTTAAAAGCAGTTTTACGGACAAAGCCGATGAATAAAGTTATGTTGACAGCTACCAGACAGGGCTGGCTCACCACGCGGTACCTACATGCAAATTCAACTTACACTGTTTGTTTTATTACAAGTTTTTATTTAACTTGCACTGATTGTGTGTATGTTTTTAAGTTGTCCGTCAAAACTTGCGAACTATTTTGCGACAATTTTTTGGTCTCCGATTGAGCTGTTTAGTATACATATATAAACAAAGACGTATTTTTATCTTTGTAATTGAGATAACAATGCATTAATATGGTACCATGAAGCTGGTCTGATGATGGAGTCGGAAGGTGGTCATAGGAACTAATCAATGCAAAAGGTATTGTATCAATGCAAGTAGGTATTTTATTAAAAAGTAGGAAAAAATATATACCATTTGAGAACTTTTGAAGGCGGCATAATAAACGAAGCTACAGGAGCGAGCTTCCTCACAATATAGTTACCTTGCGACCCTTTGGAGTTAACAGATGCAAACTGTTTACCACCTAAGTAACACTGTTAGTACCCAACGGGATAAACATTCCCGTGTAAACATAGTAGTGAAAAAATGCTAGACATAACTTGGTCACAAAGAGAAACGGGCGCTCAAATTTTACTATCGCTCATTTGAACTAAATAGTAACTATAGTAGGCGAAGATAGGGCAAAGTGGAGAAAACAAAGTAGTAAAGCGGACCCTGGCAGAAGTCGGGATTGACATGATCATGAACTGTAATTAGGTGTTTAAGTCGCTGTTTATCTGCATTGTAGTCACTCGTATTTAGGTTGGTAATTCTGTTACCCATATTACGTAATTTAAAATCCCAAATCGGAATTCACAGACGCTCAATTAAATGCTACAACTAAATTTCTTTCTGCAAAGTATAATAAACCGAGTTTCACATATTCATTCGAATATAATCAGCTTGATACTCTGCAAATGTACCTAATTGCAAACCCTAAATAGCCCTCCTAAATCGCCAAAGTAGCACAAAAGATCTGATACAAACGTCGACCTCAAGTTTTCGCAAGGGCGTTTCACCTACGCTCCTGGCAGACCTGTCTTATGAACCCCCCTCCCCCACGCTGTATTGCCATTACTTGAACAAATATTTGCCGAGCTAAAAGCCCATCCAACTGTGTACGTTTGTTTCGCTATTCTCCCGTCATTATCAATGTTTTTATCAAATTCGGCGTATGAATTTGTTTAGGACCACTGTGTACCGCTGTGTATCACGTTTGCACAGTACCTACCCATTTGGAAAGGAAATTTAATATTCGCATTGTAACACGGCCTGACGTGTAAGTGACGGATGCTGTCGCGTTAGTGATGGATTTGAGCCTCCGTCACAGTTGTGGAGGGTTTTTATCCGATCTCCATGCTTGGCAGAAGATTGGTTGAAAATAGTTAATAGAAATCACCCTGTTTCTAGTCTCTCAAGATATTAATAATAATCATCTTGGCGTCATTGATCCCGGTTGTGATCTCGCGCGCGAGGGCCCGGAGTCCGCCTTGACCATGAATCTTGACCTTTAAGGATTTGACAGATCAAGTATTTACTGAAGGTCTCTCTCCTATGTTGATTGTAAAAATCGTTGTGTCTATCACCCCGTATTTTTATTTTTTAATCTATACATAGTATACATCAAAGTCACTCCTATGTCCTCCTAATCTTTTAAACTACGCAACGGATTTTAATGCGGTTTTCAACAATAGTGATTTTAACGAGGAGTGATTCAAAAGGAAGGTTTATAAGCCAAAAAAATGAGGTAGGTATAAAGTAGGTGGTAGACTAGCTTTTAATAATAAAAACTGTACGTTGTTGATGAACCAACTATGTACCCGATAATTTTGACAGTTAATATTCACGAAAAACTCTTTACATTACATATTACGTTGACTTATGTTTACAAGTTACGTCAGTCGAAGCTATATTCTTCTGCCGGACACCATATACCTTATTTACATACATACATACGACCGTAACCCACGACTTATTTCTACACTAGTTTCTATGTATTTAGTTAGAAAATAAGAAATTCACACCGCGTAGTTCTGCTGACCCATTTCCCGTTCGCGGTAGGTTTTGGCAAGTCTTCCCACCACCCTTGTACACTACAAGTCTTGTTTTGTATTATGCAAACAGTAGACGCGACTGGGAATTTCTCTTCGTCTTAATTATAGAGTAAATTTCCCAGTGTTATTCTCTAGCTAGTTTTCATCCAGTTTATCTGTCTATTAATTGCACTATTCAACGTTGTTTCCGTATTGTTGCGACGCTACTTTGTCTCAAAGCCAACTGTAGTAGGTACGTTTCGTGAACTTCGGAGTTGTTCTATGCGAATCCTTTTTAACGCAAGACGCAAACGAGAGAAGTTATGGGTCTGCATATCTTTGGTCCAATTTCTTTGATACATATGCGTTGAATACGGCTCTAAGATTGGTCAATTTCGTTCATTTTGGCAGACGCATAGAACCGATCGCAGGTTGTCAGAAAACTGATATACTACTTATATATTTTTTAATACTTATTTATAAAACATATAACACCCACATCCGTAGCAGAAATTACAATTTATCATTTCAATTTCTGCCTGGCCAAGAATCGAACCCGCGCTCTCTGCGTGGCAGACCGGCCGGCATATTAACCAATTAAACCACTCAGGTCGCCAAGCTCAAGTATTGTTGGTTGGAGCGCATTATACATAGTAATATTTCTGAATATGGATGTTCAACTCCGTTAAAAATAGTCCAGAAAACGCACCCAAACAATTTCCAAACCCCAACGGCCAGCCCAAACCTCCCCAACCTAGCGAATTCACTCATAACCAAACTATTACAAGTGTAATAGACTATAAGACGGTCATTACATCCGCCTATTGAATAACAAACCTTGTATCCGAACACTTTGGGACAGCGACGCGAGTGGAATCCGAAATTACTCAGCCTACGGATAGACAGCTTCAGTCCCGAGCGTATGGAAATTCTTACATGTGAGTTCGTGCTTGAAGATTCTATTATTGAAGACGTAAGAGTTACTATTTCGGTTTCATTGTTGAAGTTATTTTTATCTGGTGCCATTGTTAGCGATAGCCGAGGTTGAGGATAAGGATTCGGGAAGGCGCAGTTTCTTTTTATGTATTACTGCAGATAATCAGGCATGCGCGACAGCTGATGGAAAGTGGTCTCCGCCGCCTATAGATATTAACAACATCAGGATTGCTACCAATGCGTTGGCCGCCTCTAAGGAGACCTCAAATATTATAACTCTTGATCGATCCCATGGCATAGTCCAAAGGAAACACTGTGGGAGCTCATTCCACATCCGAATCTTCGCGTGGACACCACTAGTTTCCTAGCGGTGTCATCTTTATAGCGTTGTCACTGAAAAGTTGACTATAGAAATAATACCCGAGTTTATTTCTCACTAGGTTTTCCATCCTCCCAGTAGCAAAGCATCCACGATTCTATATTTTTTCATTAAGATTATGATAACCGGCAGAAAAAGTCGGATAACCCTCGATCAAGTTCACATATACTGAAATATTTTTTAAACTACTGAATTAATTTTTATGAAACAAAACTAAGAAGAACACACGTGTGTAATCAATAATACACACTGAAACAATCCCTTTTTGTCGGGGGTTCAAAATAATAGTATGTATGAAACGGTTGATGAATGTGAAAGAAGCGAGAGGTATTTGTCAGGACCGGTAGCAAGCGAAACTATATTACTACTTAACCCCTACTTAAAGAAGGCGTGGCGTTAGTCTGCATGTAATTTTTGGAACATAACAGTGCTCAATCTCCTTAAATGTACAAGAAAACTTACCACTTTCCACCAAGTAGGCTCTTTTGCCGCTACATTCGCGTAAAAATGTTGAGACAGCGGATAAACTTCGTCGAGCGCCGTCAGTTGGGGGTTGGCTTGGGGTCTTTAATCGTTATTTTTCTCCATCAATTTTAGGAGTCTCAAGCTCAAGATAATCAGGGGTGTCGGAGTGGGGATTTCCTCAATTGGCCCTCGCCACTCCTCGGGGAGCGGAGTAATCTGCCAGCACGGCGCAATCAGAATTTAGGCAGCGCTTTCGGCGCTAGCTCTAGCGCTTTATTATATATTTGGCACGCTTTATCGAAACAGTGTTCATAATATTTTCATTTCGCACTTTTTTTTGTACATTTAGCACCCTTATACTATTCTCATACATAATACAGAAATGTAGCGCTTATTCTAAGGTTTCGTAGCGCGTTTTTGCTAGATGGGTTGGCAGCAAGCGTAATACTGTCGACTGATAAACATTTCTCGTGCAAAAAGAGTTGAGCCACGCGCCTGTGTCTGTTTGAGGGTTCTGATTGAATGAGGTTTGGTTAGGCTTTTTTTCATTTTTTTAATATACGGTACAGACAAACAGGCAATCGGGCCACCTGATGGAAGATGGTCAGCGCTGCCTATAGATATTAACAACACCTGGGGTATCGTCAATGTGTTGCCCACCTTCAAAACCCCGGGACACTAATAGGCTAATGCTATCTAGACCCCTCCACGGCTATAGCTACCTTACCCCAATCCTAACTGGTTTTTAATGCCATTTCAAAGTTCAAGGACAGGAGCAATGAAAACAACACCTACTTCTTTTTTCATTCATAGCCTCAGCTTCAACAGTATTTTAGAATACTATTATCTGACTATTACTTGGATTACAACAATAATTACTTCGCTTCACATTGAAAAAAATAATTGTTTTAAGTTAATACCCATAGTATTGAGTTAAATAATATTGGTTAAAATAACCCGAATATCAATCGACAGAAATCAAATCAAAAACAATTCATAACAATATGTTTTTTTCAAACATCAAATAACTGAATTCATTTCACTCAGATTCGTCACAGGATTCGTCTTATGACTTCTTAAATGAAGCATAACATTGAGGCCGGATAATCTTTAGATTACGTTTTTATTTTGTCTCAGGAAATTGTATTATGAGTAGGTACAGAAGACAGCATACAGTGATAGAAAACATCGTGACGAAACCTGTACGTTCAAGCGACTGAATGTGTAACCATGATCCAATCTGGTCAGGTTCCCCTGGTAACAGGGTCACAGAGGTCAGATGGCAGTCAGCCTACAGTAATCACTAATTACCTGATCTGCCAAATTCTGAATCATGGTTAAAGCGGACCTCGGGCCCTCGCGAGGACAATCGGAACATCAATGCCAAGATGATGAATGATGATAAAACTCGGAACCTCTCCCTTACGAGGCCGACCCACCAACCATTAGACCGCCAACGCTCTTTTTTAAAATAAAGTACTACCCCCAAAACTGAACCCTAAAACCTTTAGCATATAGCGTATAAGCATATTATGTTTACCGCTCCAACGGTTCGGCGTGAGCCATCCCAAGCGAGTTGCGTACAAATAAATTTTGTTTGCAACGCGTCGAGTCCCTTCGTGTATAATTATGAATTAGACAAGTTTTGGAGCATTTTTTTAAATTTCACTCCACATTTTTGGGGACATGGTTATATTTACAATGGTATAACGAGACAGCGTTTTGGGGTTACGACGTTCGGGTAATCATCATCATCTCGGTGTTAATATCCCGGGTCTGCAGTAGCGAGTGCGGGCCCGCGGTTGGCCTTGACCAGATCCAGGATTTGGCAGATCAGGAAATTGAATAAATAAATAAATATTCGTGGACAAATTCACGCAGTGCCATCTAGCCCCAAACGAAGCAAAGCTTGTGCGATGGGTGCTAAATAACTGATAAACTACTTAAATACTTTTTTAAATACATACTTATTATACATAGAACACCCAGACCCGTAACAGAAATTAAAATTCATCATTTCAATTTCTGCCCGGCCGGGAATCGAACCCGGGACCTCTTGCGTGACAGACCGGCATGTTGACCACTGAACCACTCAGGTCGTCAATTACAGTAGAGGTACTGCCAACTGACGTCCGTGACCCTGTTAACAGGGGAACTTGACCAGATTATATAATGGCTACGCTTCAGTCGCCTGAATTGCTAGCCTTGAAATCTATGCCTGGAGACATCCAGTTACGTGACAACGTAGTTCTGCATTTTTTGCCTGTAATCTAAATGCGTGGATCGTAGATGTTATGGGCGAGTTACTGCTAACCACCAGATGGGCTTTTTGCTCCTTTGTCACCGCGTAGAATAAAGAAAATGCTCAGTTTCATCACGATATTTTCCTCGCCATAAGAGCATCGGTTTGTGTTCAACTAATAAGTATACATAAGTCAGAAAAGAGTGTCATTGGTACATGGCGGCGCTGGAGATTGTCACTGGTACTTCTCACTTACCCACTTAACCACTAAGCCACCGACGCTCCGTAATAACGTCGTTCGGTAAATACATTAACAATGTTAATAACACCCCCCGAAGCAGCTGGACAGATTTTGACTGGAGAGATTCTCTTATAGAAAAATATGCGACCAAACAGATATCCTCCGTATAGTCTCGCTTTATCGCTTTAGAGTTTTTCCAGCCGTATTTTAAAAACAGTGGAAGTAGCCTAGAAAACATTAATTACTGATGCTCTAGGTATTCCGCTCCAGATTTCTAGTAGTCTAGATTGTACTAGTAATCTTAAAGCGTATTAGTTACGGAGTCTAGCTTCATTTATTAACGGCTCTAGAAAATACGAAAGCATTTTCTCCTTAACTGTGTAATTAAGTTGGCCTTTGGCAAATGAGTAAATCAAGATGTTTCGTTGTTCTTCTTATAGTAATGGGACTTGTTTACGAGCTTTTTGTTTGTTTGAAAAGGAATAGTTATCTAATTTGAGTCGTGTATTTTTATTACTGTTTTTTCTCTCGTTTGTCACTTTTCTACGCAGTGACAAACAAGCAGACAGCCCACCTGATGGTAAGCGGTAACTGTTGCCCATAATATATACGATTCATGCATTTAGGTTGCAGGCAACAAAACCGCGGAATCGCGGGTGCGTTGTCGCTGTGAGGACTAGGATGCAATGCCTTTGTATTATTCTTACCAACATTAGCTACAATTTTTCGTATTACTTTGTAAGTACCTACATCCCTTCGAATGTAAAATTATGCAAAACAAATAAAATATATCATTCTTTCCTTCATATTCATTCATACCCGTGGGAATCCCGCCATAAACGAAGTTTATTCATCTGGATCACTAAGAGAAAACTACAGCTATTCTTATGTGACTATTTTTACTTACTTTTAAGGGTTCTCCCACAGGGATGGGAAAACTATGGAGTGACACAAGATACGGTCGTGACATGCCTCTTTTGCCTGACATTACATCTTTTCATGCGTATACGCCGGTGGAAGGTATTCTAGATTTGGGATTTTCCTTTTCAGACATAACAGGAAACTGTTAGAGAGTAAACGTGAGATATCGTTAGCTATCGTAGGTACCCATCGATAGTCAAAGCAATAACAGCAATGAATAAGAAAGAAAGAAAAGTCACTTGTTACACAAAGCACACCACGACACAATAATAGTTACATAAATGCCAAAGGAAACCTTAACAATTAAAACATTTAAAACTTGAATGTATAAAAGCTTGAAATTCCTAATTAAATAGGTAGGTATTTTAATTAGGAACAGACTAATTAGAGACTGTATTTTCACAACCCTTTCGCCATTAATAGTGTGAATAGTTGAAAGTGGTGATACGTACAAGCCCATAACTGCGTTGTTTTGATCCTATTTTAATTTGGGTTTTAAGGACGTTTTTATTATTTTCCACAGTAAAATTTACAAGGTATGGAAGTAATTGCAATAGTATTTTCTTCATTAAGTACTATACTATACTATACATTAAATTTTATTTTACCTTTAGTCTATTTTATGTTCTTTTCTCTTCCTTTTTGTTGCACCGCCTTGTAATTTTTGTTTATTGCTCTCTGGTTGACTGGTAGAAAAAGCTATGTAGCTTTAAGTCCGCCTTTGTACTGTAATGTGCATGAAGTTTTAAATAAATAAATAAATAAATATACCAGCTATTTTTACACTTTGATAAAAAATATTAAATATCTTTGCTGGCTACCACCCTATTTCAGAGTTTCGGCTGATAAAATTCTAACAGTGCTACGCGCTATTCATACTGATAACGATATCATAATACTGTTAACATACATACATAAATAATGTCGTGCCTTTTTACCCCGAATGCTTATGTGTCTGGCCTGTATGTATGTTTGTTTCTTTCTTCTCTCGTAACAACTATGTTTGAACCGATTATGACACACGCCTTTTGATTCCCGTAGGGGTAAGCATAATACTGTTAAAAACGTTACCAGCCCTGTTAGTCGCACGCAATCACTTCTAAGCTAAAAGAATACTTTTCAACATACAAGGCAAGCTCCGTAGCGGCTACATCAAACACGAAACCCTGGCAATTCGACAAAAAGCCGGCGACAGCTACTTTCAAACTGGGCCGCGATATGTAGGCAGACATTTTAACATGTCATTTTTTGTTATCAATGTCCTATGTGCTCATTTTTATTTTATGACAGTATTTACGACGTTACCTTTTCCGACATTTCGGATCCGATAGTAGCACGTTATGCTGTAAAACTTGTAAAATATATCCCAAAACGTGTGCCAATAACGACAGTTTAAAACATTAATTCTACATCGCGCTAACGAATTGTCGGTCCCGTTTGCATGTAACCTCCTCCAACCAGGTTTCGGTGTTTGTTACTTCCGGTTAACGATTCCCTGAGGATTACCATGGGCGTAATTTTAAATCGCTCTCATCGATTCGAACGGTTTTTAATAATTATTTTCGGCATGAAAAATTCAACATTTTAAAATCACATTGGCAACACCGAAAGTTCAAAAATAGGGAAAATCAGCTTCACGCATCAAAATATCGAATTTCAAAATTGACAACGAATCGAAGCAAGCGATTCAAAAATAGGGCCCTAGGTCATCGAGTCCACCTTGTGGGTCACCCACAGGCCACCCACGCTCCCGTCAATTACTTACATAAATAACAAAAATCTATTTCAGACAACACAATTCGCTGACACCCACAACTCCTCATCCAGTTTCGGAGCCACTGTCCGTAACAGATACAAGTAAGTGAATAATAAAAATTGGATGGGTTCCACTTACAGTGATCGTCTTGCTACCAAGGGAAATCAGTAGGGAAGGAGCGATGTACTGCGATGTAGACGGGACGTTCGCTCCTTCGAAGGAAACTTAGGCCGGGTACGGATCGATGATACACAAAAAGCGATGTTTAATAAAAAGGGAGTGTAACAAAGAAAGCATTGTATCAATAATTCATAGTTCAATCAGTATTATCGCGAGACTTGGTTGAAAGTTGCGTCTTTTTATGATTTTCTTTTGAAACAAAACAAACCGTATGCGTGGAATATGAAACGCTTTCGGGTGATTCGATTCGCTTTTCTTTGAATAAAGTTTTAGAATAATAAGTCGTTGTCGTAAGATATTGCCGTTTGTTTTCACCTATATTTTTTCGTAACTGCTGGGTTATTAAACATAAATAAATTCCTTAAAAATACTTAATAAAGTTTGTCTTTTTGTCTTTTTAACCAGATATTATTCTGACAAAGGTAGTTTTAAAAACATATTAAATTATTAGCTTAATTATTTGGTCTTAAACTTATTTCAAGTTTCATTAACTATATTCCTTGGAGAATTATGTTACATGTATTAATTTTGGTCAAAAACAAGTCAAAATGTGATTTCTTTTAATGTTTTTTTAGAGAAAAGGCTGTTCCTAATCATTCTTATTGGGTTCCTAGACAAGCATGTTTGGCTGTCAAATGCCTGACTCATCTTTTTATTACTTAAAAACTAATTCTCAATTGCAACAGAACATTCATACTATACGATAGCGAGCACTTCCATTTTAAAATACTGCAATCCCTCTATTAAAATGTTGTGAAAACGAGGGGAAAACACCCAGAAATCACTTCCATGCCACCTCACATACCTGATAGTTTACCCCATTTGGCCGGATGCCAGACTTCAGCTGTACCATCCACCATCTTATTTGGCCAGAGATCCCAGATCCACCTCGTCACCATATACTTATAGACAACGACATTATCTGGTTCGGATGGAAGTATTAAAGAAGCTGCACTAAAAGTGAAAAACACTTGGGTTAAAAAAACCTCCGACGAAAAAAGAGGGGTGTTGTAAGCTTGTCGTATGTATATGTGAATTTGTGTGTCTGTCTGTGGCATCGTAGCTCCCGTATGGATGGACCGATTTGGATACGGTTTTGTCTATTTGAAAGGGTTACGGGTTACGGGTCTTGGTGTTATACTATGTATAATAAATATATATAAGTAGTTCATCAGTTCTCTGGGACCCAAAACACAAGCTTTGCTTACTTTGGGGCTAGGCGAATTGTCCAAGCATATTTATATTTTATGGTGAATTTGAAGTTTCGCTCTCTAACAAGAGTTTGAGAGCGAATGCTCTAGTGTAATGTAAATTACATTTTATTTAATCTTTCTAACAACAAAGATTGAACAACTCTGTTCACATCAAACGGCTAAATCTAAATACACCGTTATATTTTTTGTCACACCTGATGCTAACTATTGACGATAACATAGGCTAGAGTGAATAGGCTGTTCCTAGACAGACATGCGGTGACGATGCGGCCAGGATACCACGGTGACGATACCACTTGGTGGCATGGCTATCAAATGCCTGGTTAGATTTTTTTGCAAACGTTTATACTACATGCCATCGAAAATGACCCGTCTCTACAATGCTCTTACGTCGCCCTACATCCTTAACCATCGCCAGTTGACGTCTCGTAAAGCAATCAGCCAATGTCAAAGAGCGGATCCTGGGCGCATCGTCAGGCAAAGACGCCGTGTGCCAACATTGCAGATTGGCCGCCCCAGGCGTTCGGCTCGCACGCAATATGGGTTACCACGGGACTCTCCAAGAGACTGGCCTTGTAGACTCGACTTTTTCCTGGACGAAGCATAGCTTTTTTTTTCTGAATTACCCTTATGGTATCTAGTTGCTTTAATGTTTAGGTTTCCAAAAGGTCCGGTGTGGGCGACTTTCTTGCTCATTTGGCTCATTTAATTAAAAAATAACTTTCCATACATCTCTTCAATAATTGCACCAAGAGATCGTTGTCTTTACGTAAAAAATATAAATAAGTCAATAAATTTAATCGTTGTAACCCTCTTTGTTGTTCATTGGTCTCTCTGTGAAGCCACTAGTGATGGGACTCGAATCGACACTATCCTCAAGTTGCCTTTTCTACGTTTTTAGACCTTCGTGGTTATTCACTACACTTTCATCGCACATGTTTTCGGGTTTATTAACAATAATAATCGTGGTAATAAACTCTATAACAAGTGCGATGAATGGTATCAAGTTCATCCAGGGTCGATTACTTCATTAGATTTTAAGTCAACACACTATGACGATATTCTCGCAGTTAGGTTGGTAATACAGGTACCTACCACTAGGTAGGTAATACAGTACCCGTAGACCACCAATTTAAATTTAAACCGAGTATTTGAGAAACTATTTAGATTTGGGTGAAATGTTTCGTTTGGACAATGACCTGGGATCTTTCAAGAGGTATATTAGAGGTTTTTAAGAGGTTTTCTGTGGCACCCCTGGTGATGCTGATGTCCATAGGTGGCGGTGACCATTGAAAATCAGGACAGCGCCTTAGTTGTAAAAGCTAGAAATAACGATTATTATTTCAAAAGAGGGGTGTTATAAGTTTGACGTGTGTATCTGTTGCTTTAGGCCTTTGTGGCTTTGTGTATCTGTGTGTCTGTCTGTGGCATCGTAACTCCAGAACAGATAGACCGATTTGAAAGCGGTTTTGTCTATTTGAAAGCCATTTTGATCGAGATGATTCTTAGCTTTGTTTCAAATCGGTTCTGTAGTTTAAAAAATATTATAGTTGTATACTTGGCCCGGAGTTATCCTACTTTTTCTGTCGGTTGGGTTATGTTTAGTACTTAGGTAACTATTTGAAATTAACAAATGTCAAACAACATTGACAAATGTCAACTACAACGCCAAGTGCTTCAAACTTCGCAAAATAATTGATACTTTACCTACAACTATTGAAAACAAAATTACTATAGCCAACGTCTCCCCTAAAAGAAAAGCGCGGGTACACAAATAAACAGAAGCAACTGAACAGGGACGCACTCAGGGAGGCGGCCTGCGCATTGTTCCTCTTGTTTATCAGTAAATGTAAATTGAATTCAAAAACAGGCCCTCCTTCCGTTCAAATAAACTGATGGACACTTGATTCGGTGGGAGCAACAGATTTATCTCTGTCAGTGGCCCCGCGGACCGAGCGGGGCCTACTGTATTAAATTAATGGATTTGAATTAAATACACGCTTTTGCAAAGTGGAGCGGCAACATTTCTGGTCTCTTTACGGGTGGGGGCTTGCTTCACGCTGATTGATTGGGCGAAAGTTGATACTGTGGGCGCGGTGAGATGGATTTATATCAGATTGTTAAGGTTTTTGAGGTTATATTTTGAGAATAGGCGCGTCTACTGCCGCCTGTCGGTGGGTTGGGGTTTGTGTTGTTTAACTAGTGTGCTACTCGTGACTTATATTAGTAATTTACCGATAATTTTCCATATAATTTTAAATTTTTACGTTCATTCTTCCAATTTTTTGGCACTTTGTAACCCTGTTTCAAGCCTGTCCAGCAATAGTAAAAACTCTTTCAAGTGGATTGCTACGTAATATTATGAATTAGTAGTAGATTTAGTAATATGTGATACCGATTTTACATACTTTTTAGATAAAGAGGAGACTTTTCCTTTCAAAGAAAGCGGTAAGTAATAGAATACAACAATCATTCATTCTATTCAGATTTTATTTCTAAATTTACAACATCGTTTATACAGGTTATTTATATCTAAATTCTTGTTACTTCAAGCATTTTTTTAAAAGAAGGCCAAAGTAAATGTTTCGCAAAAAGTGCGAGTAAACACGAAGTAGAAATCAAAGAGCAAATAGCAAATAAAACCACAGTGGCAAGAACGGTTTCTGTGTAAACACATTAACATCTTTTGTTTGACCGCGGTTCGTTGCGGCGTAAAAACACGAGGTCCCTCAAAATCTTGTTAGGAATAATAAACCACTTTATTTCATTTTAACTGATACAATAACGGTAGCTATAAAATGTTCCTTTCGGATTTTGAAAAGGAAGAAAATAAAACTATTTTTTTATTAAGAAAATGTGTCGGTGTCCATAGATAATTATGTAGAATATATTATAAGTACTTTAAATAGTTTTTTTAATGGAAGTCAATGACATACGAGAAGACAGTACAGTAGATTAACTATCGCTCATCCCATCTACGATGCGAACAGTTAGTTTACAGTATACTTAGGTTTGCAGAACCGCAGGTGCTTTAAAGTCTTCTAAGAAAGAGCGACAGAGACAAGAAAGTCTTACAATAAATCTAAAAAAAAGTTGCATTCAGCTAACCAGATAGGAGAGCAGTAAATGCAAGATCCGTCACACGATGTTGTCGCATCATTCATATTAATTACATTAAAATTAAAACTTTAACACTGAGTCCAACCCTGCGTGTCCGTTACACAAATTAGTCGCGGACTCAGAAATTAATTTGCAACTCATCTGGAATGTTTTCATTATTTAGTAAGTAAATTCGTGAAAAGTTACGCCACTGTTCCATTTTGTGTCACTGTGAAAGTGGTCTGCAAACTTTGGGACCTTCTTGTAATGAGTTGGTACATTGGAAAGTGGATCAGAGACGGAGTTGGGCAATGTGATTTTGAACTTTATACCTCAATTCTTAGGTCACATTTTTCTCTAAAATTCTCGATAATAATTTTCCTGAAGTTTTAGTGTGGGTACTTCTATTCAGGCCTACTTTCTTCGGTCGTAGACTTTAGGGTAAGAAGTTTAAAATGATGAGGAGTGGACTGTAGTTTTAAATGAATTTAACGCGTTGAGCAAAGAATTACAAAAGAAATGAGAAGCCTCTAATTCTGAGCAGCTGGTGATCTTCGTGAAAGGTAGGAATACGTTTCGAATTTTTAATATGATTGACAAAAGGGTTAAGCAAAGGTAGTAACAATGTACAGCCAAAGTTTGTGACAAAAATATATATAAAATTAAAAATGTAATTATTAAAATAATTAAATAATTTTACTAAACAATCTTTCTTTTTACCTCAAGGAACAACACCGCATCCGCTCCAATTACGTTACAGATGCCCTCGACGACGGTGGACACTTTCCACCACCCAGACCATCCGTCCGTAGCGTTATTTTTATTGCCTCCCTAGGCCATAAAAAAAAAACAATCCGATAACGAAAGAAGACGACATGAAAACGTTCCGTTCGCCTGGAAAATCATCACGTAACCTATCTCAACCCCGAATCATTCCAAGGACAAAATTATTTTTTCTTTTACATTTTACTGTGATACGGACCACTCGTGTGTGAGTTTCACTCGTCCTTGGCCAGATACTCGCCCTTGTGGATCCCACAGCTGTCAGTAATGACCAGCAGCACCGATCAAAGGGTTAACCCATTAAAAATCACGCACCGTTCCGTGCGGGCGAGCAAACAATTTCACAATTTCACAAATTCCGAATATTCATATCTCAAAGTACAACTTTCGGTCCGAACAAAGGCAAATACAAAAGTTGTTTCCCATTTAATACCGGATTCGCGGGTAAACATCGAAAGTTTGCTATTTCATTTCCTCTTTTTACCCCTCCTGTGTGAAAGGGCCCCGGAAAAAAGGGGGCGCTAGAAAGGGGGCGCTTACCAAAACTCGTTTCGGGAAGCATTGTCCGGCTAGTGCGGTGTCTAGCCTGTTTGCATATTGTCCTGTGAACACACCAGCGTAGACGTGACTGAATGAAGTGTGCTGAACTTTTAACTAGCTTTTGTTGGTGACAACGGCGGTCTGTGAAAATTTGCCTGTGGCACAGGCTACTGGCAATGTATAAGGCGTTGTTGTAATTGGCAACGGTGGGACCACGGTCGTGAATGGGCGGGCTTAAGATCTCCTTCTCCGTCGTACGACCAAGATTGCACGGTCATTGCAAATTATGACAGCGTTCGCGACCTACCCTGGGAAAAAAATTATAATCCTTTGGTGGAAAGGTATAGGTATAAGTAGTCGCCATCGCCAATGTTGGCAAGCGAAGATGTGAATTTGGAAAAGTGTGGTTACACAGCCGGCCGGAAGTTTTGACCAGGGGACCAAGGGTCCGATTAATTTATATAGTGGACATTGGCACACTTCTACAGCGCGATGTAGGTTAAGGAAAGTTGAGATTTGTATGGAATTTGTATGGACAGCGCCATCTATGTGCGATACTTTGCAAACTTGTGTTCGTGTACTCGTAATGTGATTATTGTTGCGTTTCCCAATTGGAGCGATAGATGTCACTACCAACCAGTTATCCACCTAAGTAGACGTTTCATTCTACTAGTGACGAAGGTTTTAATAGGACCCGCGTATTGTTAAATTGCTAAATCAATTCTTGCTTAAAAATTAAAAACTTAAATTTTTGTTGGCGTGAGCAGACACTTTTATCAAGGCGTCTACTATATGAAATCATTATATCTAACCAGTTTGGAAAAGCCGATGATTTTTTCGAGAATCTACGAGATTCTACGACAAAATTTCCATAAAATATTATCATTACAATTTAAAAACACAAAAACCTTATATGAGACTTTATATGAGACCATTCAAACAAAAGCTAGCCACAAAACCGACACCCACGACGCATTTTAACACCCTCGTTAATAACGAAACTATTTCAATTATTGGCCTCGCAAATCGGATTCCGTTATCTTTTTCCAAAGTTGTCCGGGGCGGCGAAATCCGGATTAAACCGGTCCAAGCCGGAAACTGCAGTCGAAGGGCGCGATAAACTGCCGTTTCCGGCACCACGACGCCAGTAAATTGTATTCAGAATTATAATTATTAATATAATTCATTCCACAATTATACAAACCACTTTTTGAATTGGCTCGTGGTTTGTGTGATGAACGTACCTGTAACAAAGTAAAGATAACGTTAAAAATCGTGCATCGCACAAGTATGTGCAGTATGTATGTATGTATGTATGTAAACTATTTATTGCAACAACATAGTACATTTCAATAGGAAACACTTACAAAGCAAAGGCGAACTTGTCCCACAACGGGATCTCTTCCAGCTAACCTTAGACCAGCCGAAAAGAGCTTTAGCGAGCGGCAGAGGCAATAATAGAGTACCTTATCTAAGCAGTACACGATTTAAAAAAAAAATGGTAGAGACAGTAATATTTCTGTAATAGCTTACGCACTATACCGTAGTTCGTTTCGAATTTTCTACAAAATTTTCTACAAGTTTAAGTTGTCGTGTGGCTACAAAACGAAGTAATTTTGATAGCAACGCGTAATACTCTGTTGTAAGTAGTATTCAGATGAAGTATTTCGTATGTAGAAGGTTCCGGCATTAGATGGACTATAGTAAATAGAGGATGTTAGTGTAAGTGATCATAGGCACTGATTTATATCAATATGTATGGAGCAACGGGTCAAAAATCGGTTGTGGAACGATGTGGGGGACGATAACAATGATGCAATGAGGAACGGAGTTTCCCATAGAGGAAAATTATTTATTTAATTCACAGTTTTACAGCATATAAAATATTATTAAAAAATGTTACATTATTAAGTTGTAATGCCAATTACAAAACTGCAATTTATAATTTTGGTAATTAATATAGCCTGTAAACACCATATAAAATACTAATAGAAAAAAAATAACTACTATCAAAATTAAAATATAAACTTCTCTCTCTAAAATATAATATAAGATTCTCTCTCTATATGTGTGTGTGTGTGTGTGTGTGTGTGTGTGTGTGTGTGTGTGTGCGTGTGTTTGTGTGTGTGTTCGTGTGTTTGTTTAATGTATGAGTGTATAATGTTATTACCGATATTCGACAATAGTACCTGCTGCTCCTACGTACTACAACAGGTTATAAGCTACGCTGTATCCTATGCTACGGTGTAGCCTTTGCTACGGCGTAGCCTATTGACATAAACTACGCTAGCTGTACCCATCACGGTAACGTATTGAAAATGTGTTATAGAAATATTGCTGTATCTTTCTCAGTCCACGAAGGCCCCTTACAACATAACCTAGAAACATCAGTGGAATGGGTTCGTGCTATATCTACTCATCTGGAAGCAACAGGACCAAAAATAAGGTCGCAAGACGAATTAAACGGAGTTTTTCTAGGAGTCCAATCCACACGTTGAAAAACAAAACAGCAATTCCGAAAGCAAACGCGCCCAACAAAATTGGACATAAACTATACTATGGACAAATGGGGGAAAAACGACTGTTTAACCGCGCGTACAGCATTAAAACGGACACAGGAACTAATTCACATTATCGCTGAACTTAAGGGGCCATCGTTCGTCTTCATTACCCCCATTAGGGCACGGGGCAGGGGTAAGGCTGTGGTCGCAGTGGCAGGGGGCGCGGGTAAGGGTGCGGCCGCAGTGACCGCGGTCGGCGTGGCGGAGGCTAAGCTTGAACCCGGTTGAGACTTATTGCCCTGATGTATCGGTCAGTCGTCAACGTCATTAATTTTAGAGAGTAGCTTAAGATCGGCTGCTTCGTGTTTGATGCAAGGGACTCAATTGTGCGTCAGCACTGGTGATTTTCATCGATGTGGAACGATTTAAATGTAAGAAGATCTATCATGTGTCAGAGTTAATTGTTTTAGTTTTTCTAACTTAAATAGGAAAACTTTCAATTGCTTTCCGAGAGAAAATCATTAAAATTAAAATACCTAATCAAATATCAAACATGTTTCGCTGTCAACAAAAGTAATGACAGATCACATCACCAAATAAAAAATCGGAAGTGATCGAAGCTCGGCTTCAGCCTTTCTAAAAATTTCAGGATTCGGCCTCAACAATCAAATGTTTGTTTTATAATGTATTTTTATGATAAATGTAATGTTGCTGTGATCTGCTAACAAAAAAAATAAAAAAAAAAACTGAAAAAACATACGTGTTTATTTCTTTCTAGAAGTGAGTATGAAGTGTTGTTTAATTAATTTTTAAATTGTGTTTACATAACATTATAAAGAGGAAAGTTTGTACATTTACGAGTTTATTTGTAGAGGGTAATCTCCGAAATAACTGAAACGATTTTGAAAATTCTATCATACTCCCTTAATCCCGAATATAGGCTACTTTTCATCCTGGAAAAATAATACAGTCCCGCGGGATACTTAAATATTTATCTAAATCCGATCTGCGCGCGTGTGAAAACCCCGGGGGACTGCTATTCTGCAATAAATAGCTAAATACCAATGGTCCATTTCGGTTTTCGTTACATCACTGGCTGGTCTTACGTAATTTTAATTTCATCGTAATAATAATTTACTGTACTCACCTTAGGTTAAGGATGTAATGTAGAACCAAATAAAGTGCTGTCTATGTCTATGTCTATGTCTAAATAAATAAGGACCTGGCACTCGCCCCCGCTCCTACTGTGTCCCCTACCGGCTCCCAAAAGAGAAGAAACTTAATTCGGTCTGTTATTGCCTGCTCAATGTTTAATGAACTCTGTTTTAATATATGTGCCGTGTGAAATTACCACCGCCGCGAAGAGATCGATGATCTCATCGGCCTTTGGGAGTAGGCCTGTTCATTTCAGCTTTGTTTAAACTAGGTGGTATTTGATAATGAAGTTTTTGTAATATAGCTGGTCATCCAGGTATAAGAGCGGAGGCAGAAGAAGATTAATAAGACTAAGATAAGGAAGATGGGAGTTGGCGGATGGGTTAGAAGATCGAGTTGTGGTGTTAGCTCAGGGAGAGTGCTATAAATATACAGAATTTGTGGGTATCAAGAATTGCGGGTGCCGCAGAAACGAAGGAGCGTCGGTGGCCAAATATCAATTACTCTTTTGTTAGTTATATAGATTAATTGGATGCTAGCCGATGCTCTCACGGAGATAGCAAACATCGTGATGAAACCTGCACATTCACTCGACTAAATGCGTAACAATGATCCCAGCTGGTCAGGTTCCCCTGTTAGCAGGGTCACGGAGTTCAGATGTTAATCGCTCCACGGTAGTTATCCGATCTGCCGCATCCTGGGCCATGGTCAAGGCGGACCTCGGGCCCTTGTGCGCGAGAGCATAACCACAATCGAGTCGATGGTTAACTTGAATGCACTATAATATAGGTTTCAAGGCTTTCGTGGTTATTCTCTACACATTCACTACATATTTTATCGTGTTTGTACTATAATATAGGGCTTTCTAGAGTTTAGAACTCATTTACCAAACTATTGAGCCCGATGAATACCTACACATAATACGTGAAGGAGAAATGTCTGACATTGTTTGGTTGGATGGCACTCAACAACTTCTTCAATAGTTGTTTGAGTAAATATGGGATTTTCCAGCATAGCGGGCTGTCTTAGAGTGGGGTTCAGTTGGACCCTGCAAAGTGTTTTTGACGAGGCTTCAAACTAAATCTGCGAGATGCTGAGCCGGTAAAAACTTAGGGGGCATCATGACTATAATAGCCGAGTTGTAGGCAGTTTATTGTAGAATGGGTAACTCTCTTTCAAACGAAGTTACGATTCACCGAACTTGTCTAATTACTCAATTATTTCCTTTTTATTTATTATATTGGCTAGATGCGGAAGGCACAGGACCTGCCTTTATGGGATCTCTGGAGGAGGGCTATGCCCAGCAGTGGCCGTCTTTCGGCTGATATGATTATGATGATGATGATATATTGGACTAGACAGGCATTTTGACCGCCATCTCACCTGTTGGTAAGTAACGATGCGGCCGAAGATAGAGCAAGCCCAGCTTGGAACAGCCTATTCACTCCAGCCTTGAAGGCACACTTTGTATATGAACTTTCGCACGTATCTATAACTAATTGTAACAATTACTGACCTATATAACTGATTTCACTTTACTACATAACCGATTACAGTTACGGCATACAGGTCAATGCACTTTTTTGTTTAGGTACCTTTTGTGTTACTATTAGTAAAAGATAGCTTTGTAATATGTACTGAGTACTGAGTGAGGTCCCTTTATCGACCGGGAGGGCCACCGCACGGCAATGCTAAATTGGTTAATTGTAATAATTACGTAATTTTGTTATTTTTATTTGTTTAATTATATTTTGTAAAATTGTAAATGTGTGTATGAAATATGTACTCGTACCTATGTAATTTTTATTTAAATGTTGTGTTGTGGCGTCCTGTTCATAATCAATTATTTATTTATTTATATAGATAGTTCAGCAGCCCAGCTGGTGGAAAAGCGTAGAGCAGTGTAATACGGTAACTGTCAAACAATAAAAGTACAGCGTGAGATGAAAATAAAAACTGATAAGACGATGGCGGTCCAGATAGACTCCTCAAGATGATCCTACAACCACCTCTTAACAAAGCAGGATAATCATAACCAAAAGCTATCCCCAAACATTATTATTACTTTGCCATACAGTATAGAATCGAATCTAAACCCAAACACAATAGCTCATGCGAAAATCAATATCACATAATTCGCTTACCAAGGCTATTATTCTACTAATTGAGTCGGTGCGGACGGCAGGGGGCGCTGGCGGCGCGCCAGTGGCTTTTCTATCGGGACGGATTATACGCCGTCACATTGCATCATTGGAATGGATTGTCCATTGCATCTGGATTATTGGACTTTTAGTCGATCGTCCGATATAGTATTGCGGTGCATTCTCGTGGCATTGTTCGCTGATTTGGTATTTTGGAGCCGTACCACGTTTTGTGGGATCTTTTGTTCGGGTTTTTCTGCGCCCATTGTGTCTGGATTCTAAGTGGTCGTGTACGTGATTTTTATGATGTTAGAAAATATCATCTGGATGTTAATGTTCCGGTTGTGCTCACGCACATGAAAACTCGCGGTCCGTCTTGACCATGATCCAGGATTTGGCAGATCAGGTAATTACAGTGGACCGTAGCTATCTGACCTCCGTGGCCCTGCTACCAGGGGAACCTGACCCAATTAGAGAATGGTTACACATCCAAAGGAACGTGCTCCCACGCATACTAAGGCTGTGTAATGAGCTCCCTGGAGAGGTTTTTCTTGAAGAGTACAACACGGATTTCATCAAGAAAAGGAGAGGGGAGGAGTTAAAAGGATACTTCTTGCAAACGTCCACAGGCTGCGCTAACTGCTGCGGTAAACGTCCAAAGGCAAACCGCAAGCTTGGTTGCCACCTATTTGTATAAGAAAAACGACACACGCAAACGAAAGAAGATAACCTCAAAACCTCACCGCGAAAACGCTTTGAAAGTGATTAATTTGTAATCACAAGTCAATTTTATACGGCCTTAACGACTAGGTAACAAGTTCGAGTGCCGCCTGGCGGTATTATTGCGATATTTCTAATTGGCGACTCTGGATCGCTGCCAGTTCCACCTGCATTGTTACGTGAGCGGCACAGTCTTCATTTCGGACTTGTTTTTCGAGAGGATTCGGTTCTTGTTAATCTTCTTGTCTATTTGAGATATTATTCTGAAGAGTGTTTCTCTTGGGAGAGTGATTTTTAAAACAAGTATAAATTGGACCATAATTTTGATTTGAAATAGGTTTGATTAATCTCTTATCGATCGTCAAAAATTATTGTTATTAAAAGATATTGTTATCGGGCTACGTCTACTGCCAACAAGCCTACAAAACCACTGAGAAAGAGGAAGGCTTACCCCAGGTCCTTGCGCGCGAGAGCACAACCGGGATTGACCTTGGGGTCGGCTGAGTGGAAGGCTTCCTGAGTGGTTGGTGACCACGGCAATAACCACGTTCCCACCCTACGTCTGAGATGAACTGATAACCTTTTGAGGATTACCATTACGTGGGCTGTCTGCTCGTTTGTTACTGCGTAGCATATACAACTTTGTGAGGATCATGGCGAAACGAAGGATGAGCTATTTTCGTGAAAAGCCCATGCTTAACACACGACACGACACGTCCGGCTAAAATATTTATTAAGAACCACCGATGTAGAGAATCAAAATTATCGAGCTCAATGTTAGTATGAAGAGTGGTGAGAATACTCTCTGTCTTATGTCCTAAAATTCAAAAACCTTGTATCACAGACAAACGAATTAAAAGCATGCGCTCGTAGCATATTTTAAGTATCATCCATATGGTAGCTAATTTTCTATAAAATATTTTATTAGCATTATAAAATATTATCCTTGCCTACCTCTACAAGAAAAAGGAGTAATGTTATGTACATATTTATGCATAAAAATATCTCGATGTAGGTACACGAAGTAAGTTGCGAGCGCAAGCTAGTATATAATAATGAAGTTATTCTCTAAGAAATTCTGACACCTTTGAAAGGACAGCCGGATCGGGTTAAGCAGAACGCTGATAGAATCTCAGTAAGCCTTTCTCAGCGCAATTTTAATCTGGTTTCAGGTTTATAAATTGAAGACTTTGTATTTGCATCTACAGTAGAATATAAGACCCTTATGATCTAGCTTTAATAGATAGAATATTTAAAGAAAAAACAGTTGATTTTTAGTAAGGACTTATTGTGACGATCTGGCCAGGGTAGGAATTGAAATAATGAATTTTAAATTTTGTTATGGGTTAGGTTAGGTTAGGGTATTGTATACGCAATAGGTATGTTTTTAAAAAAGACAATATAAGCAGTTTATTAATTTTCTGGCTGCTTTGCTTACTTTGGGGCTAGATTGCGCTGTGTGAATTGTCCAACTATATTTATTATTTATTTGTTTATTACATTTTTCGTTAAATATATAGTAGTCCAAGTTAGTACTACGCAGTTTGATCTACTTCACTTTAGCATTACTAAAGTATAGGCTTAGCAACACTAGCGAAGGAGAAGAACATTCATATGCAGCCGCTTAGGGTTCAAAACTACATCCCTAGTGTACGCTTTCACGCCTAAACCATTACACAGATTTTAATGAAGTTTGGTACGGTATTAGCTTCTGAGGACGGGCAATGGATATGGGTCCTTTTTATTCCCCTCCTATCTTACGATATAGCGTGTAGTCCACGCGGGCGTAGCCCCGGCCGGAAAGTTAATATCAAATAAACACAAAATCATTGAAGATGCCTTAGTGACGAGAATGGTTCGATGTATTTGGCCCAAAAGTCACCCCTGATACTCGTTAAAAATTACAACAAAGGGAACCGCGTAATTTTAACAACCAAAGCTTCCTGCGAAGCCTTTTACGATGTTTTGCTAAGTTTTGATGTCGCCATACTCGTAAACGTTACGATGACATTTCATGATGGCAATGATGTCGAACGGCCAATGGCAACAGCCGAGTGGGAAACGGTGGTGCCACTTTGGACCCCGAAAATAATGTCAGAATATGTAATAAATCATTCAACCACGTACCACTTGGATTCGGACGGCGCAGGACCGGCTTTTGAACGAATGAATGAAATGAACGAAAATACTTGATTGAATCATTCAAGAACACAAATACAGAAATGGTAGAAAGTAAAACTAAAGCTAAGTAAGGCTTTTGTAGAGATATTTGGGGCCCAGAACCACCAGTGAATCTCTTTTGGCAGATATAGGTACTGATAATGATAATGAATAATTTCACAAAAATGTTTCGCCCTCAAGGAAAATGTGAAGTTTCCAAGAAGATAAACTAGTTATGTAAAGAAAATGTGACAGTGGTACTGTACAATGGTAATTGTTAATGTTGGAACTGGCAGGACCAGTACACAAACACAATTAACATCATCTCAATTCGCCTGTATGCCTGTTGCATCCAGCGTCCCCTCATGTCGTCCGTCCATCTCGTAGGAAGGGTCGTCCTGGAAAAAGGTTTTTATGAAATTCCATCAAGTTTTAGGTTTTTACGGACCGGAGGGGTTGTGTTTTTGTACACTGCGATTACAGGAATAATACACGCATATAAGTGTATGACCACCTTAAGAATCATATTCGTCTTCAGTTTTTATATAGCTTTTATGAAAAAAAATCCTTCTTAGGATCAAGAAAGACTTCTTTGAGCTCGCCTAAAGATCAGCTAATGCTTATTTCAGCAAACTCATTTTAGCTAAAGATGTACGCCCTGTACGTAGTAGTGGCCGCAAAGTAAAATTTTCATGACGTAGTAATAGCACTTGGACGTGAAGGAAAAAGTGTGCGCCGGAGATTATAAGGAGATGAAGAGGTTTATTTATTTATTTATTTATTTAAAACTTCATGCACATTACAGTACAAAGGCGGACTTAAAGCTACATAGCTTTTTCTACCAGTCAACCAGAGAGCAATAAACAAAAAATACAAGGCGGTGCAACAGAAAAGGTTGACAGACAGGAGAGAGTGCTACACCGACATGAGTCATACTCCTAAATATACGATGATGAGTAATGCACTTATGCTCTTTAACCATACGTGTACGCCACACAAGTAACTTTCCCCACTGGCCATCGCTTCTATGAGGTACGCAGTCTGCCCAACTACTAAAAACAAGAAAAACTAACGAACATGGCAAATCGTGCAACACCGTTTCTCTACGGGACTGGTGCAAAACGCGCACTTTTTACGTGGCAGTTTGTCTTAATGCCGCTATGAGTGGGGTAATCAGGGGGCTCCCCGTGTTAATATTTAATGGGGTGGAGATCGCGAGTCGGATAACAGGGGGCTCACGAGTCCGTACCGCAACACGTCCCTCGAATTATTTCGGGAGGTATCTTTGGAATATGTTATTTATTTAACAGTTTATTGGGCACAGGAAATTATTATTATTGTAATGTCGATGTATTTGATGATTTTCCGTGTGGTATCCGGCAGAGTAGAATAGCACCAACCCCTTACACTCATGGGTGTTGTACGAGAGCATAACCGGGACATTAACGCCAAGATGACCGTAGGGTAAATATTGTCCCGGTAACGGGATCCGGCGGGACAGTTGACCACGGGACACACCATGAAATTCAAAGCCATACAAGTTATTCAGTACCTTAAAAACACGCAACAAATGTCCAGTTAGGCCTGCCAATGTCAGTGTGGGGCCGTTTTTTGCCAGGTCGCACGTCACTTTTTCGGCGACAGCTCAGGCGGCGGGTTGACGGGGGTCCGACAGACCGACGTCAAACTGACGCGGATTCCGGGCTTGCTGATTTCTTGCCGGTTCCGCTGCGGGGTCAACACTGGCTCTCTGGCTAGGTGAGTGATGTAAATGAGTCAATTTGGGAGATTGGTGGTGTAGTTTATGGATTGTTTGTCGATTTGGTAATATTAGGAGAAGGATACTTGTTGTTATCGTATGGATGAAAAAATGAAGATTTTTTATTTATTTAATAGATGGGTTTGCTCTCGATCTATACCTTAGATGACATAAGGCTAAGATTAGATCACGGTGTTGATGCATAGGCTTTTATTCGTAGAGATAATTTGACCGTATGGTCAGATAGATTGGCCGTATGGCATCCGGCAGAGTAGAATAGCAGCAACCCCTTACACTCGTGGGTGTCGTACTAGGCGACTAATATTTTCGAGGCAAAAGATCTAGAGTCTCCGTAAGCTGGAAAATGGGCAGCAGCTTTTTTCATCGTTAAATTTATAAATGAATGAATGAATGAAAGAAATTTATTGATTAACAAGGACACCACATTACAACAATCACATAATTTAAATAAACAATAATCATACAAATAAAAAACATATATAAGAAATTACAAAATTTATAAATCGATTCGGAATTGATGTGCTGTGGCACACCTTGTCAACAAAAGAACCTCACTCAACATCTTCCACGAGACCCGGGGAGTGAGGTCTAGAACGCTGCGGTCTAAAAGTTTAAATTCAGAACAAATATACTACATAAATCTACCGTCCTAAGCTCCGACTAAACTACATATATATTATACCTATACAGCCAAAGACATTGTCGTTACATAAATATTTTATAAAATAGACATATTGTGTGTTATAGTTCTCCGTGATGCGCGGATGTATAACACTGTGATCTATATCCCTCTGCCAAGCTTGGAGTGTAGAGAGGCCCTAAGTCCTGCAGTGGATTTTTATAGGCTGTGATGATGATGATGATGAATGTACGATTTATTTAAATAATTAAAATGTTTGGTGTAAATCGTGGCGGACTAACTCTATAGGCATATTTTCAGCCCAGTGCGACATAACATTGCCACTCACCGAATTCCACTTAAAATCCGCAGTTTACCCAAGTTATTACTGCACTGAGCTCCGAATATCCCTTTCCTTGTAGCACCGGATATAATATCGGACCTGAATCTACTAAATACCGGTTTTATCTAGTATTTTCCGGGACAAACCGCGGGTTGCTAAAGTGCCGCGGGGTAGTCACTAAATAGACACCGTTTCCTTGAAACAAGGGGAAAGGAAAGCTAGGAAACGCTTCGTAAAACTCTCTTAGGTGCTTCGCTGGAAACATAACGTCTTATTTCGAAGCGAAATGTTGGTTTTAACCGGGCACTTTAAAGGTGTTTTTAAAACAAACGTCTTACAACAGAAATTTATACCTGCTAAGTGTTCTCTATCATGGCTCATAACGCTTTCTATGGCGTTACCGCTGTTTTCTGAGAATTAAATACCTCGTCTTCCTTTTTTAGTTGAAGCGGTGCGCTGTTTTTATTCAGTGAGTAATCCATAAAGTTCAAGTTGGTACGGCCGAAAAGATTATGGACAGCATTTAGTGTATACTTAGTGATTAAATGGTTGTTTGTCGAGTTTTCAGTATTATTTATTTGTATTACATTACTGGAAAAACCAGGTCAACGCGTAGTTTCGTGTTAATATATCACCACTTTATTTTTACAAGAAAAGAAGTGTCAAAAGAGAAGCCGTGTAAACAAAACAGTGATTTCGTTGGTTTTAATTTCAAAACTGCTCAATAATTAAATTCAATCGGTGTAAAACATAACCCTCCTCCTGACGCATAAGGTAACAGTACTCAATTCATACAAATAGTGAGGTACCTATGAAGAATAAAAATCCTGATTGAGGCTATCATGATGCGTTGCACCTCTAATGAGACTGCTAACACACCTCTTGAAGGATCGTCCACCAGTCAGCCAGCCCATAAACACTGCCTTCCAAAACACAAGTGTATAAAATGCCGTCATGTGGTGCCAACCGGCTCCTGAGACTGTTCAACCAGTCTCAGGTTCCCTGTGGAAGGCCTTAGTCAACCTCATTTCGCCAACGGTAAGAAGGCACGCCTAACGAGTGGCGAGCTTGTTGCGGTGCTGAAGTTCCACTAGATGGTGTTCCTGGGCTCTAAGAGCATTGCTTAACTTCAGTTTTCGGTCTCACAAGCACGCTACCACTAGACCAGTGCCGAATTAAGTCTATAGACGTTGGAAATTAACCAAAAAGCGATATTTCACGGGGCGCTAAGCCGGTGCCGGATACGGTAAGTCCGGAAATATGGATTTATCGCGCTTTCGCCTAACCGATACAGAACTTGGGGAACAAAATAAATTTACAACCGTATTTCATTTAACGGACTCGTTTCCGGTTGAATATTAAATATTACGGCTGGGAATTAGGTATACTGTATATTTTCATTTTTTTTTTCTCTGCGAGGCATATTTTTTGTCAGGCGTACGATATTAGAGTTTAGGGGTGGCAAGATATTGAACGAGGTATTCAAGATTGCTGGATTGAATAATGCGATTACAAATTAGAATGCATTGTTGACAAGGTTCTCTTCACTAAGTACAGTAAAGTAAAAATTGCTTTTTTCAGCACATTTGCTCGTAAAGGGGTAATTTTATAGATTTTTGGCTTACAGCCTGTTAAGTATGTAAGCCAAAAATCCTGTGCTTTTTGGTTAAATAAACGCTGTTATATTCTTTTTATTTCGAAACGTGTAACCATGATCCAATCTGGTCAGATTCTCCAGAGATCAGACGGCAGTCGCTCCACTGTAATTACCTGACCTACGAAAGTCATCATGGTCAAGGCGAAGCCCGGGCCCTCGTGCGAGAGAGCACAGCAGGGACATTAACGCCAAGACGGTGTTTTTTATTTTTTCCTATGACGCCCAGGCCGCGCTGCCAAGGCGACGACGGCGACGCGACATCAAACATATGACGGTGGCCATTGTACAGAGTGAACTGCGACGGTACAAAATAACGGTAACAGAGTGTTGAATGAGACTACACATATTTCACTTTATTGATATCTCTCACATCATCGATTAATTGTCCGTTGCGATTAAGACGTAACTTTTTTATAAGAGTCTATGTATGCCAATAACATACCAATCCAGCAATATATTTATTTCTATTTTTACACACGAAGGACATATGTATAAAGTTTAAAAGCGACTGCTTTAGACTCATTATTCAGTGAGCTGTTTATGTTCATGGGATATAGGTGCCTGAACCTGCCGGTATTAGGAAAGAGGTCCCGTGGGCAACCCAAGAAGCGATGGGTTGACATCGCGAAGTCGGTTGCGAGAGCCAATCGCCTATGACGCGAGGATGCCGAAGACCGGGCGAAGCGGAGAAGAATAAGCAGGACAGCGGACCCTGGCAGAAGCTGGGATAAGCGCTAGGACAAGTAAATTAAAGTAAATATATAAATTAAAATAAACAAACACCTCAACGTAACACCCATCCTCGTAATCCGAGGATCATTAAAATCGCGAAAAACTTGGCAAAGCAAAGCCCGCTCGCGTCGTGCAAAAACAGGTCCTTCGAGTCAAAGTGGTCCTTGGCCGGACAGTCGCGTCCCGCGCCAAAACTACAAGACGTTTAAGGCAACAAATTTTCTCCAATTAAATCCGTGTGGAGGGCATTTCGAGGACTCCATTAATTAAACTGGGACTCTCAGGCCTCGAACGGAGCCCTGCCCCTCCCGAGGCACTTGAGATAATCGGCGCCCCCGAATTATTCTCTTTGATTGTCTATGAAATCCTGGGCTTTTGAGTTATAATTGCTGTGGATTATGGGCGATTACGGTAGTACCGTACTGTGTGTATTTGTCAAAGTAATGCCTTTGAAACGAGCGGCCGTGTCGCCGCTGTAGTTTCAGTTGCAAAGAGGTATTACAGTGAATGACTATTCATGCCGGTGTAGGCCGAGGTTTATAGTTGCGAATTGATGAGTGATTCTCTGTGAATGATCGCAAATATGTATTAGGTTTAATGAGTTGCATTTTGAAGAGACATTAAATGAAATTTTTGAATAAAATGTGTTAATGATTGAAAGCAGATTTAGTTGTGTTAAAGAATTGCAATGTAAAATTTGTCATTAAAGTGAAACAACTCATACTATGGTAGTAAGTCATCAGATGACCCGTTTGCCTGTTTGTCTGCCGTATAACATTAAAAAAAGTCCATGCTCATACAAGACCTTCGTGCAGATACCTTTGCTCGCGGATAACAAAGGAACTAAATTTGACAGACAGCCAACAAGAACAACTGACAATAACAATGCAAGGGCGTGTTACCTCAAAGCAATCTTAGCTAGACCCATCATTACCACCGGATTAAAAAGGTTAAAATTGGGGTCCAGATCTTAAACTAACCAAACAACAAAATAAAATTATCATAATTGTCCGGTGAATAAGAAGTACAATGCAGTAGGTACAGTACAAGAGCATAAGGGCATTACCACTTCGAGAAAAAATGTCCTTTGCCGCCACAGCAATATTCACAGCATTTAGTCCATCTTTAGCCAACAGCTGATTCTTATGGCCGTGTGGTGTCCGGCAGAGAAGAATAGCACCAACCCCTTACATTCATGGGTGTCGTACAAGGCGACTAATGTTTTCGAGGCAAAAGATCAAGAGTCTCCGTAGTCTGGAAAATCTGCATAGTAGTTCAAAGGATTGTGATTCTTAAGATGGTCAGGCACTTGTGGTATTGCATTGTACATTGTTCAGTCCTGGACTGATATAATAAAATCCAAATTAACTCAAGCACTTGAAACACAAATCGGGATCCATCAAAGGCAAGCATAAAACAAGCACCACCCAACTTCGCGACTATTCGCCAGATTATCAACTGCTGGAACTCCCTAAATCGCCCACGAATTCGGTGCCAATTTCCATTTGAATGATTTAAATTTCACGAGTAATTAGACCGCGAAGTTACCTCAGCGAAGAAAGGAATACCGGTTTAGACCGGTTTATACTGCGCTGCAAAATGCTAATTTATCTCGGAATCTGTCGGCTATGAATCTTTCTAATCTGAATAAAGGATTTCGGTGGCTCCGAGGAAGGTGTGAACGGTTCGTGCCACAGGTAGTACTTGCAAATCTGCTTGCAAATGTTTCGGTACTTCAAGCCCGATGTTTTAAATAGTATTGTGTTCCAGCCGTAAGAAAGGTTTTGCCATGATTAAAATTTCCATGGGCCCTATTTTTGAACCGCTCACCTCAATACGAACGGTTTTCAATTTAGATTTTCAGGATGAAATATTCATTATTTGGATGTTTTTTTACCATACCTATGAGTTTAAAAATAAGATTTGTTTCAATGCAAGTTGTCTTGAGGTGCAATTTGGATAATATGCTTATTGTTTGATATTTCACTATGAAACCTGTCATACCAAGGGGAGAGAATGGCTTACTCATGGCTCCTAAATTATGTTATCTAGAAATAAAATTCTTATTAATAAGTTTATCCTTCATCTTGTTTGTTATCTAGATCCCATAACAAACACGTTGTACAATAAATAAATGCAACTTCAGGGCTGTATTTATAACAGTACCTAGATACATAGTTTATAGTAAATATTCCGAAGTGAAGAGCAGCGCGAACCGGAAGGCTGTCGCCGCTTCGCTTCGCTTCCGTGACCTCACACCGACAGCGAGCTCACAACTTTGAAATATGGCTTTAAACTTGCCAATTTTATTCAAATAACATTGTGTGTGACAGGATAAATTCCACTTTTGATGCACGACCGCGCTTTATTGAAAGATAAACGGTTTTTTGTGAATAAAATTTGTCATAATTTAGAATGCAAATAAAACGTATTTTTCTATTTCAGCGTTGAAGGTTTTATTTTGCAGTTTTCTTATTCTATTCTATTATATATCGGAATTTCATTGTAAAAGCTTTTATTTAACTTCACTTGTATGTCCTGGATTCTTGCAGCCTAATTGTACCCACTTCCCGGCGTTCAATTAAGCTGAAATTTAGTATACCTTTGTAACCTGGATGACAATGCATTAATATAGTATCATGGAGCTGATCTGATGACGGAGTCGCAAGGTGGTCATAGGAACTAATGAACGCAACAAGATAACCTCATCGTGTTTGTGCTATTAGGCGTGGTCGCATGATAAAACATAATCATGAAAAAATTTATTTCATTTGAGAACTTATTTACTATTTCTATTTATGGGGGTGAAAGGAGAGAAAGGCGATGACCTGCGAAAACGGATTTGGCGGATAATCCTGGCTTATTTAGCATGACCGCCCGCTGGAGTCTCGTTATCACTGGTCTGTCACGCAGCACTGCGACTCTTCAGACTGGATACAGGCTCTACACACGTCCTTTGTTTTATTGCTTGATATTTTGGTTTGAGAGATTGGTCCATAGCTGATGATGTCCGTGTTTTACACGACTTGAGTGCATCTTTTACAGGCTGACATGTTGCCCATTATGTTGTGCAGGTTATACCCTATACCCTTCCAAATTCGTTTACGTCTTCTACCAATGTTGTAGATGGTATTTGGTAGCTACAAAATATCAAGAAAGACCAACTCTAACCTCACTCGTAGCAAATCGAACTCGCCCGCATAAAAACCGTTTACACCATCACTAGTTAGCAACGGGGCGAATCCGCGTCGTTCCGCGGCAGAACAATAGTGGCGGGAAACCACCCGGTGTTGCCAACATGGCGGTATTGTGAGCGCGCGGAAAGTGGCGGGAAAATCGCCCGGTGTTGCCAACATGGCGGCATTGTGAGTACCCGGAAACGGAAGTGCGGTGTCGTACTCTGCGCCCGCGCCGCCGTATCACGCCCTTTGCGAGAGCGGGCTTCAGTTTATTTTAATGCATCCCATTTTTCGAAGGATTTGTTGAACCTTTCTAATGTGTGCGGCTAGAGTGTAGTATACGTTGCTTGCAAGTGTGTTCTCTGGATATGCTGGACACCTTCAAAATTAATAATTCCAACTGAGAGTACAAAGCCAATGCCACCAACTTATTAGTGAAATAGCGAAATTAGGAACTACGAACACGCTATATTGAAATAGACAAAATGTCAATGTTGAAATATTGAAATGTCAATTGATTATCAGCTGGGGGGTTTCTTTGTACTGGTGTGTACGTTACATTTAGGTTCATTGTTATGTTGGTTTATCTATATTGTATTTTCTAACATTACAATAACCGCACGATGTCATGTCACAGGTATATTAGTGGTGTTCAATAGTAGTTCAATAAAACATGACATTTCCATAAAGGTATTATAGTGTAATCAAAACAAAATTATCATCAAAAAAAAAATTTAGGTATTATTTGCTCTGTTTGAAATAATGATGTATGTATTGTCAATATAGGTACCATAGATAATGTTAACAAAACAAATATTTCACTGAAACATTAAAAATTAATACGGGCAGCAAAAGCTAACACGCGCTCACTGACGTCACAAAAAATAACGTGCCCACTTTAGGGTTAATATATTGACATAATTGTGTACGGGGTTAGGCCTTCATCTCGTAGGTATATTGGTTAGCGTTTCATTTTTGTTGTTTAATATTAGAATAGCCAGTCATTTGACCGGAACCTCACCTGGTGGTAAGTGACGATGCGGCCGATGACAGAGCATGCCTGTCTAGGAATAGCCTATTCCCTCAAGCTTTCAAGGCGTTCACTCTATTATTTTTCATTTCAAGCGTCCATATCTGCAACGAGCATCAGCCTTTTAATAAACTCGCCGCCAAGTTAACAACTGCGCAAGACAAAATTAATTTCATCGATTCACAAAGAAAATTTAGTTCTTTAGTAAAGTCACTTTTAGTAGTCCCGTTCATGTCTCGAGTTTCGTAACTAGTTAGCCGGTTCACTTTACATAGTTGCTTTATCTATCATCTTGCGGAGTTACGCTGTTAAACTGTTTTTAATGGAAGTTTTATGTTTCATCAAGTTTAGTTCCTCTGATTAAGGGGAATGGAAAAATGATGGCTTGTTAATATGTTGTAAAATGTCTCCGACGGCGTGAGTGTGCGATGGGATGTGGAGTATGGAAGGTTGAAAGGTAAGGATAATGATTTGTCGTATCTTTTGTCTGATTAGTCTGCCTGGGTGTGTACCACCGCCTTATCTATTTCTGCCGCCAAGCAAAAATGATTGCATTGTTGTGGTCCGGTTTGAAGAATAAGGAAGCCAGCACAATTACAGGCATGAGGCATTTCATCTTAGTTCTCACAGTGACAGACCAGGACCTGCGGTTGCAACCTAAATACTTGATTACCATCAGGTGGGCTGTCTGGTCGTATGTCACTTTGTAGCATAGAAAAGCAAACAATATGTAATTTATGATCTTGACGACCTGAGTGGTTCAGTTGGTTAACATGCTGGTCTGACACGCAGAGGTCCCGGGTTCGATTCCCTTCCCAGCAGAAATTGAAATGATGAATTTTAATTTCTGTTACGAGTCTGGGTGAAGTATTTAAAAATACTTAAGTATGTATTTAAAAAAGAAGTATATAAGTAGTTTATCAGTATCTAACATATCGTTATGTTTTCCTGTTAAGTAGTACCTACTTAATCACTCTCTGCTTGGTGTGCTGGTTGACTGTTAGACAAAGCCTCAATGGCTTTAAGTCCGCCAATTGCTGTAATATGTGCAATAAAGTTTTTAAATAAATAAATAAGCTTGGGGCTAGATGGAGCTATGTGAATTTGTCCAAGCATGTTTATTTATTATACATATTTATTAATATTACTAAAAAAAAAAAAAAAAATTGTAACTAACAAATTAATTACCAACTGTCGCTGTCTGTCCGACCAAAATAGCCCCAAGTACTACACAGTACAGAATTCATTAGACTAAAGCAAATTCTAATAACAAGACACCTAACCTATAGAAGCAACCCTTCCTTTATACAAAAAACAAAGAAGAAATATCTTACATCCGTAGGCACCTGATTCAATAAGGCATCAACCCACCTACCTAATGCTGAACCTTTGAGCTGACGAAATTCTCAAGCGTCTTCTTTGAAAGCCCATTTAGAGGTCTTTGCGTTAACTTCGAAATTTAATATCGTGTGCTATTTTCGACGAAATTATCGATATCGGAGTGTACTTAGGTCTTATTCGAGTACACCATTTGTACTGAATTCCGTGAAGGACTATAATATTAATTGGTACGGGAAATCTTGACAAATTAATTAAATTGAAATGTCTATGAGTAATCATAATCGTAGCGTTAAAGTCTTGGGCCTTAACCATGATCCAGGATTTGGCAGATCAGATAATTACAGTAGAGCGACTGCCATCTGACCTCTGTAACCCTGGTACCAGGAGAGCCTGACCAAATTGGATCATGGTTACATATTCAGTCGCCTGAAGGTTTGATCACGATGTACCCCTTCCCGATGATTCCCTTGTACGGTTAGCATTCAATTAATGTATTCACACAGACAAGAGTCATCATGGCCAAAGTGGGACTCGAACCCGGTACCTCTCGCTTACGAGTCGGGTACCTTCACCACTCGGTCACCGACGCTCCTAATAAAATTGAAATCATTACATTATTTTATTCGTCTTACGATTTTTAGATACTTAAATAGCTTTAAATATTTGATTCGAAATAGTAACTTAAAAATAGTAATTTTTCTCGCGACTGAAAATGGGACTAAATTTGACAGATAGGCAAGAAGGACAACTCCCCAGAAACAATGACAGAGACGCCACCTAGCATCAATTGCGATCGATATTGACGAGGCCATTCCACCAATGGAGAGTAAATAAGCACGTCTTTGTTCTAATAAAATTCTAGAAATACTACCGATTTTTGGCGGGCCTACGAGCAGGTGACACAGAAACATACGATTAATCCGATTGGCGCGAAAATCCTGCATATGTTTAGACTGCGGTCCCTAGATAGCTTTCTCCGGAGCTCAGCTGGAGCTGTGCACCACAACGCGATGTTCGGAAGTGAACCTTTAACTCTCCTCTCATTTCCACCGCTACAAAAGATTTACAATACCTAATATTTTCTTGGAAGGAACCCTTACGTATTAGATGGGCACATTTTCCGATTCTTTTTTTTCACGAAAACCAAAGATGTTCAACAGCCTATAGCGGGTCGGACATCCGGTGAGTTCCATCGAAGCCTCCTTCCGGTCTCTAAGTTTGTTGCTCAATTAGACGTTATTTCGCCGAAGACAAGCCGAACATATTTTTTTTATCTTTTGCCGAAAAATTTCTGCGCTAATTCGTTTCTGATGTCCGAAAAGGATGTTTGCCGCTGAATTTTTTATTAGCTTTTAAGGCCCTTTGCTCTGTTGTAAATTTATAATTTTAAAATTCGGGTCGCGAGGCCAGCGAGGTACCTATCCGCGCTTTTTTCTATTTCGGCAACTTTTTAAAGAAGGAATTATTGAATCATTATTTTTGACAGCGAGTTTTATCTTTTAAATTGAGTGAATGATTTTAAGTATGTATTACTTATCAGGCGGCGGGACTTCTGTGTTTCTGACTCCAAGCAACAAAGCTTGCATTTATGCGTTCCAGATTGAAGGGTGAGGTAGTCAACTCAATTATTACAGACGTGACGTTTCATCTTATATGTATAATGCGTACAATGGAACACGTTGCCTGTGACAGTGTTTGCTGATCATTATAATCTAGACGCCTTCAAGTCTAGACTGAAACGCTGTTCTTAGACAGGTATGCTCCATCTTCAGACGCTTCGTCACCTACCATGGTGAGTCCGCGGTAAAATAAATGAATGGTTCTTAAAAAAAGTTAGTCCTCACAATGACAACGCACCTGCGGTTCTGCATTTTTGTTGCCGGCCTTTTAAATGGATGAATCGGGAAAGTTATGGGTGACAGTTACCACTTACCATCAGAGGGCTGTCTGCTCGTTCGTCACTAATATATGAGTAGCATAATGAATGTATAAGGTACACAGCATGTAATTGGTGATTCCATCTTAGATTATATTCTATTATTTTAAGTGCCTACTGTTTTTTTAGTTATTCTTTTATTATAGTTACTAACATAACCTTATAGGGATATTTTACCGCCGTTTTCTTAACAAGCTGTCACAAATTAGTCAGAAAGGGCTATGAACCTTTGCCACACAATACTCACGTATACCCCATAAATGATGTTGGCCCCATAAATGTAACCTACTAGAAATATTAAAGGCAAGACATTTAAGAAAACCTTATTTGCTTCCATTGCTGATTAAGAATAATTTTGACCTATATTACAGTGTAACCTTACTTCTAGTTTACACAAGAACATCCTACTAAAAGAAAGAATATAAATGACGACCCCACCCATATCAAGGTGCGTTCGCAAAATTAGAAAACTTGCTCCCAAAGTTTCCTACTAAAACTTCGACGAATAAATGTTTTGCCTTAAAAATGCCGGGCGCCTGTCGATCATGTGACACGGGCGAGGGGGGTAGACGGAAACGGGGGGTGAGCGACGGGCCACCCCTGACCTCGGTGTTGATATTTGACAACTTTATTGGACCCATAATTGAATTTTCACGGGCTTTTATACTAATAAAAATTCGCACTCGCCACCCCCCTCGAAATATTCGGCTGAAACGTCAAAATTTAATAGCCCGAAAAAGTTCTCAACTATGACAGGTCATTAAAAGGTTCGAGAAGGTTTTTTTTACTAGGGGTCGTTATGGGCGCCGTAGTACCTATTTTATCATACACCATGCTGTTGATGATACCAAGTAATTGACGAAACGATTACCTTTGACCTTAGAGGATAGAGTTTACATACTGGTGGAATCGAAATATATCACTATTGTAGTGAAATCTGAATGACAGAAAGGGTTGAGGACAAATATTGTGACATAAAATAGATATAATACGAGTGTCTGATAGGCGAACGCTAAAGATACAGGGCAGCAACCATAAACTTTAAGTTTTAAATCGTTACAACGGTTACTTAAAGTCAGTGTGTTCCTGAGCAGGTTCCGTGGAGAAGTGAGACAGACACGTGTCGAGTTTTACCGGTTCATGTTTATTTATTTATTTATTATTGCCTTCGCGTCTACAGTTTATCAATAAATCTTCTAATTAATCACAGTCTCGATACATGAGCCCCGGTAGGGCATTAAATAGTTTTAAATTAGAAACAGTTTAAGAAGTTAAACTTACAGTTTTAAATGTAAATCAATATTATTCACCTTGTATATACTTGGGCTGTGTGGTGTCCGGCAGAGTAGAATAGCGCCAACCCTTTACACTCGAAGGTGTCGTACAAGGCGACTAATATTTTCGAGACAAAAGATCCAGAGTCTCCGTAGGCTGGAAAATAGGCAGCAGCGTTTTCCATTATTATATTTATAACACTGCGATCTCTAACCCGCCTACAAAGCGTGGAGATAATGGCAATAATCGCCCCTTTCGTGGGAGAGGCCCTAAGTACTGTAGTGGACTGTTATGGGCTGTGATTATGATATACTTATTTCAAACTAAACTCGTGTTCTTATTCTTATTCTTTATTGTACACAAATATGGCATAATTATACAGTACAGTAACAGAGATGTACAACACATACACATACACATATTTACACATATTTTTATATTAGACGGGACTTACATGCAGGCATTCTATAGTTATAGTGAATTTTTAGAGCTAAAGATATTGACATAGATATGTAACGTATTATTGGATATTATTTTATTATTAATCATTATTATTATTTTTTGACATACGTATACTGTAATTGACTTGTAATTAACAATTATCAATAAAACATGAATTAATGAATGAATGAATGAACACGCGACGTAACTTTTCGATTTGTTTTCTCGACGTTTCGGTAGGGTTAGGGTAGGGTTGTATAATAACATTTGTATATACTTAATAAAATTAACATGTAAAATATTCATTAGTTATTATTATTTGAGCTACACAGCTTGCGAGATTGATAAATGTGGTAAGTGTAGTGAGATATTGAAGCAGGAAGTTTGAGCTAAAAATTATTTATAAAGACCCAACATCTACTTAACCTTTGGACTAGAATCTCATCATCATCTTGGCGTTAATGTACTAGTTGTGCTCTCGCGCACGAAGACCCGGGGTCGCCGATCCAGGATTTGGCGATCAGGTAATTACAGTGGAGCAACTACCATCTGACCTCCGTCACCCTGCTACCATGGGAACCTGACCAGATTGGATTAAGGTTACAAATTCAGTTGCCTGAATTTGCAGGTTCAATCATTATGTTTTCCCTCACCGTAACAGCATCGGTTAGAATTCAACTAATGTACATAACTCAGAAAAGAGTCATTGGTACATGGCCGCAGCGGGTCTCTCGCTTACGAGTCGGATACTCAACCGCTCGGCCACCGACGCTCCTTGGTCTAAAATCTCGACACACTCGACAAACTAGTATCTCTTCGTATACGTACAAGTTAGGAAAGTGTCAACTTTAAAAAAAATGACCAACATCATAAAGGGCTATGTGCTCAAAACTGGGACAGATTAAAACTCAAACGAGTTAGGAAGACGAAGTCGTCCAGAGGCGAATTGTAGGTACCGAAACAAAATCCTAAGAATCACATTCACAATATCCACCGAATAACAGTTTGAATTCCCGAATACGATTAATCCAGAATCTCGCCCACTTTCCCAATAAATCAGGGCTATTAACTCTTCTGTCTCCCTCACTCGTTGATGAGAGAGTGGGATGTTAAACGTCCTCGGTGTATAAACGGTGGCGATAGTCCATTAGTGGTTCAAGATACCGCGGCTTGTACAAATTGGTTTGAGCTATGGCGGCGAGCGTGAGTAGTTGCTCGCTCCAATGGGAATTATTTTAAAATATTCAATAGTATTATTCTATATATTGGAGTGTCCGTGGCCTAGTGGTAACGGTCTCCGCCTCGGCCATGTACCAATGACTCTTTTCTGAGTTATGCTCATTAGTTAAATACTAACCGATGCTCTGACGGGGATGGAAAACATCGTGATGAAATTTGCACATTTAGGCGACTGATTGGGTAACCATGATCCATCTGATAATTGTAATTATCTGCCAAATCCTGGATCGTGATTAAGGCGGATCCCGGCCTCTCGTGCGCGAGAGCATAACCGGGTCATTGTATGTATGTAAACTCTTTATTGCTTAATAAATACAGGAGTTACAATAATAATTTTACATAGCAAATGCGGGACATAAATGCCAAGTTGACCAATATTCTAAGTGTAATTGATAAACTTAAATAAATATCTACAGTCGTTCGTTTGTACTACAATTTGGGGCTTTAAAAATGTATACTGGGAAAAGTAAGATATTCAATAGGAAACTATTTCCGTTAGATACAAAACTGCCTTTTTTTCAATTCAAAGTAAGCACATATATTTACAAAACACATGATATAGTATAAATAAATAAGAATAACTCTTTCTTATGGTAATATGTACCTACTCTGAATTGAAATGGGTAAGAGCTTGTACATCTAGCGGAAATTTCCATTTATTGACTGTGATCTTTCTTCCGCTATAGTCTTCAAAAGCATATCTACAGGGCCTCGAGTCCCCTGACTTACTAATGAGTCGATCGAATTATAATTGGATTACAATCGCAGCTCAATGGTAGTTTGACACGTTTTTGGAATTCTGCTACTGTAACTAGTGGCTCTATTGAAATGTAATCGGATCGCAATATGTTTTTTTTTTAGACTATCCAGGCATTTGACCGCCATCTCACCTGGTGGTAAGAGACGATGCGGCCGAAGATGAAGCATGCCTGTCTAGGTACAGCCTATTCACTCTAGCCTTGAAGGCGTCCAGATTATAGTGATCAGGGAACACACTCGCAGGCATCGCGTTCCATTCCTTAGCCGTTCAATCGCCGCTCAATTGTATCGAGCCATAGTAACTTAGATAACTAGAAACCCAGGTAGATACCTAAAAGGTCGGCACTGCATCCGGTTGCAGATATACTGGACGACGGCGACCAATTTCCGTCAGGATCGTTTCCCTCGACTTGGCGGCACAAATAGATAGTGCTATGTTAGCCTTCCTGGCGGACTGAAGCCTGCCACCCCTGCTCTTCGTCAAAATGTCTATGTCTAAAATACTCTCCTTACCATGTAATATAACACAAAGGCCAGTATTCTGTGATAAAGGCCACAATTTATACCGAAATTCAAAGTAAAGTAATACCACTGAATTTTTAACGCCTTACGAAAAAGAGGGGTGTAATAAGTTTGCGTGTGTATCAGTGGCTTTGTGTATCTGTCTGTGCATCGTAGCTCCGGAATGGATAGACCGATTTGGATACGGTTTTAACTGTTTAAAAGCCAGTTTAATCAGGGTGGTTCTTAGTTTTGTTTCATTGAAATCGGATTTGCAGTTTAGAATATATTTGAGTACATGTGAACTTAGTCGAGGATTATCCGACTTTTGTTGGTGGACGCTTTATATGCTACTCATCGTATTATAATATTATTTAATAAATGCGAAAGTTTGTAAGGATGGATGTCTATTTGTTACTCCTTCAAGCAAAAACGAAACGGATTTTGATTAAATTTGGCAGTAATGTAGCTATTATAGCCCAGAATAGCATATAACCTACAATTCAACCTGAAAACAAATGTGGTTCCCGCGGAAACGGTTCTAAAATATCCTAACCGAATTTTAGGCGGACGAAGTCGCGCCTAAAAGCTAGCCATCAATAAAATTAAAAGTTATTTTGAACAAAGAGCTCGTGTTGAAAAACAGAACTATCCATCATAGCGAGCGCTTCTGAGAGGCCACCGGAGTGTTTTTGTCGCCGTTCTTGCTAAGTGAAATGAGTGAGATAGCAGTGCCCTTTGGCGGCTGCCAAAATTACGAGAATGACGAATCAAAGTCTTGTTTTGAGATGAGGGAAGCTTGGGTCGCTAATTTTAAGCCATGGTGAAAAAAGGGAGGTGATGTAAGTTTGACTTGTGTAACTTGTATCTGGGAATATGTGTGTCTTTCTGCGGCATCATAGCTCCTAAATCGATGTACCGATCTGGATGCGGTTTACTATATTTGAAAGTCAGTATAATAGTCTATACATCCTATACCTATATCCTATCCTATAACTTTTTTTTTTTTTACGTTTGTAAAATCCATTTACGGATATCTAAACGGAGATATACCTATGTCAGTACCTATGTACTTGGTCAGGGTTTTTGGAATTTTTCTGTCGGTTGGGTTATAAAAATCACTCCTTATAGGATGATAGGAAACAAATCTTCAATGTACAGATGTTGGCGGTAAATACACATTGGTCATACGGGCTCTGTAGATCGTCTTTTCTGTCGCAAGCGTGTGAGTTAATACGAAGCTGATAGTAGCCCGTTTTACAATTTCTCACCAGTGGAAACTAACCTAGTGCAACCTAGGAACAAGACAAATAAGAAACAACATCATTTTGATTGTTTTCAAGCACAAACATTTTATTTTTCCTTAAGATGACCTACCTATCCAACAAGTAGGTAGAGCATTGCAATTACAATCTAGCCTTAAGACTAATTAGTAATTTAAATTTAACATAATTTGATAAGTTAGAATAATATAACGATGTGTCTACGTCGCGAGGATGCCGAAGACCGGGCACACAATCGAGAAGAATGAGTAGGAAAGCGAACCCTGGCAGATGCCGGGATAAGCGTTAGGATGATGGTGATGATGATGTCTCCATTAACACCTTTCCTTATTGTCTATATTAAGAGAAAGACACATTGTTCTTTTGTTCTTTGCACTATTTATTACTAATATTCACTACACTAACCCAAAAGGTTTTGTCCTTTTTAATCTCCGCACTATGTGGTATGGTCTGGCAATGAGGTAAAAAAAATAATTTTGCGCGCCTTGCCATGAAGGTATATCTTTTCGATTTCTGTGTTTCCCGGCCCGGCCGACCCATAAAACACATGCAGAGTAAACCGTCGCCAAAAACAATCTCACGCTATATATATCCTGTACTCACTAACAATGCTCCCCCAGTCACGTTTCCATCTGTAACTCGATACACACCGATACAACGCGGTTCAAATTGAGGAAAAATTGCGTGCGCTCGAATTACAGGCGCGATTCCAGCGGTTCCAGCACCAGAGTGGTTTTTGCGAGCGAAATTTGTTTGTTTATTAAAATTTCTAAGCCCCCGCACCGGACTGTGATCAATTAAATGGAGGCTCGTTATTTTTCAAACCCAATGGCTCGCTGTGAATTGAACAGGGGTGGCGAGCGACTCTCTATTGGGCGTAGGGTTCCGTCGGGCTTGGTGGGACGCGGGGTACGGAAAATGTGAGGCAAACAACGATAGGTTTTCTTTAGGATTTTTTTTTCACTTTTGAGGCAAGTATTTCACCGGCTTTCGCTACATTAACACGTTGACTGTGCAGCCTAAACGCAGTAATAGAATGTGAGCTAAAGTGCATTATTTTCCGCGTTGACTATCCCTGCATCACACAGTCTATAAGCCCACGTGACGATCACTGTTTTTTTTTTTATCTTTATATCTGGCTTGGACGTTCTTTTGATATTTTTTTAATGGACTCAGTTCCCTTTGAGTTTGTACGGCCGCATGCATCACATGTGATGCAAGGACGTGCGATTACGGTTTCACTTGCATCATAATTATGTGATGCAGGGATAATTGCAGTCAACGCGAGAAATAATGCATTTTAGGTAGTTTCAGCTTTACTCGCTCACGTGGTACAGCGATGCGGACGAATATCACTGCTATCTATTTTGTTTTCACATACTATTGTTTTCTCATGGTTTCTTCTCTACATAGTATAAAACAAAGTCGCTCTCTGTATGTTTTCAATAATAAATAGAGTGATTCAAGAGAAACGTTTATAGGATAGGACAACATACGCGAACGAAGTCGCGCCGGTCCAGCTAGTTATTTAATGTTGAACCTATTTCTGCCGAGAGTATGGACCCAACATGAAACAACACCTGGCCTCATAAAAAATTAAGACTAGGTATATTAGAATCGGCATCATCAATCATTCTAACACACGGTACCCCAATGACCAACCCTTCCGGTTTGAAGATTGTTTCTGCGATATAAAATTCGGATCACGGTCTCGCAAATATATTTCGCATAATAATATCATTCCTAAGCCGGGCCTTTTATGCCAATTTACTTGGACGGGCCCTTTTTGTATTGTTTGGAGAGAGCACAGGGTCCGATTGTGGGATACTGGACATAAATGAAAAAAAAAAAAAAATTATTGTGAGACTTGTTTTAATCTTTTTTTTTGAGGAGCTGGCGGTGTCCTACCGCAGGGCAAAGGCCTCTCTCCTGCTCTTTCATCAAATTCAAGAAAATGTAATATTTATATTCCATTCTATCGTTTTACAGATTTAAGTACCCATATCCACAAGGCGGCTAATGTCTGTGAAGCAGACAAATTAGGCCTTCCGTCGACCACAAATAAGGAAAAAAGTTAGTGTTTTGTGTTGTATATTTCCTACACAGAGATCACTAAACCGCTTCAAAAAGAGATTTTGGGAATTCCCTCCACCTACCCTCTAACCGAGAGAGGGCTCAAGTAAAAAAAAAAACGTTAATTATTAAGCAACTCCTAAGTATCACAAACAAGAATCACTTTAGAAGTAAAACCCAATGGAATCCGGAGTCAATTTTCAAGTAACAAAGTGTGTCATTAAAATCTGTACCAAAGTGCAGTTTAAATAGTTCCTTCCAGTTGGCGCAGAGCCAGTGCAAAAAGGACATTATACTATCAAGGAATCCATTGAACGGTTGTTACCATTTAATTTGTTTTCAGCCAGGCAGTGCGATTGTGAAGGAACGAAGAAGAAAGTGCGATTGGGCAGTGTTGTAGAGACAAGGGCGAAATCGAAGTTTGAATCCATTGTAATTTTAGTTCTTTCTGAATTATCGAATGATTTGTTTTGTAATTGTAAAAAAAAAACATTTTGGCGTAATGTCCCGGTTGTACTCTTGCGGTTCGCCTTGGCCTTGATCCAGGATTTGGCAGATCAGGTAATTACAGTGGAGCGACTGCCATCTGATCTCCGTGACCCTGCTACCAGGGGACCTGACCATATTGGATATTGATTACACATTCAATCGCCAGAACGTACAAGTTTCATCCCGATGTTTTCCCTCACCGTAAGAGCATCAGTCAGTATTCAACAAATGTACATAACTCAGAAAAGAATTATTGGCACATGGCGGCAGTGAGATTCGAACCCGGTAACTCTCGCATCGCGAATCGGATACCGTTACCACTACCGAAAATACGAAAATATCTTAATATTCACAGATTTTCCAACTATGCTCCTTACTTTTTGAACGCAAATAGGTACCTCAAAAACCCTTCAACTATTTTAAAACATAAATATGAGGGCAGTCTCTGAGTAATATTATCGCCTTAACTATTTCTGCCTCCAAGTGACAACGCTGTGTATCTTTAAAGTATTATTTATTGAAAAAGAGATAACCCTCCTAATACATTCACGTTAGCCCTCACCGTGGCAGCGCCTGTATTTATTTCCATAAACGGGTTATTTGCCCGTTGGTAACAGGGTTGTTGATAAAAAATTCGACAGACAGACAGCTATCGATATTGTCTAACCGTGGATTCAAATGTTTGTTACCGATCCGAGAGCCAGAAATTAAAAGACAACATACAAATATTCAGAATGGCCCTTTCAGAGCGTAGCTAACATAAATATTGGGGAATGGTGCCCAATACGTTTCTATTTTCCCGCGAAAATACGAGATAAATCGCCCATCTCTGTTCAAGCGCCTTATGGGAGTATATTTATAGCGCACGACTCGATCACGACACGACAACGACATTACTACGACGTGACTGGAGAACCGGATACATTGACGAGTCAGTTAGCGTACCAAGTAATTGATATGTGGGTGGCCATAGATGGATGCCACATTACCCATTTCGTCGTCAAATGACAATGGGCTTGTCGGGATATTCCGGTTCGAGGAAGGGATTTGTCGTGACGTCCTATAGTAATGTAAGCAATAGCATTTCATTACATTGTTGTGAAGTAATCAATATTATATAGCACCCAAACAGTTAATGTAACTAATAAAGACAAGGTAATAAGAAATCGTTGTACAATTGTATCGAGGAAAGTCGGAAAAAATCTACCATCGAATTAAAATAGTCATCATCATCAGGAATCATTATCAACAGTTATGGGGTCCGACTCGTAAGCGAGAGGTTCCGGGGTCGAATCCCACTGCTGCCATGTACCAATGATTCTTTTCTGAGTTGTGTTTTGTAGTTGAACACAGGCGACTGAATGTGTAAGCATGATCCAATCTGGTCAGGTTCCTCTGTCAACAGGGTCACGGAGGTCAGATAGCAGTCACTCCAATGTGAGAGTCTAATCCGCTAAATCCAGAATCATAGTCTAGGCGGACTCCGGGCCCTCGTGCGCGAGAGCACAACTGGGACATTATCGCCAAGATGATCTTCATCATCTCACCCGTAGTACGCCCACTGCTGAACATCCCCTACACCTTTCACACTAATTTGTACCAATTTGATGTGAGTCTCTTGTATCCACCGACTTCCTACGACCTTTATGAGGTAGTCCGTCCTTCTCGTGGGGAGCCTTTCTAAGTTGCGAAGATTAAAATATTTGTACAGGCATTATAGACACCAGTAACTATAAAAATACATAATGAGCCATCACATTATTTCGTATATTGTAAAAACGACGCGTCCTGGCAGCATTCTGCCAATAAATCCAAAATCAATCTAAGCAGCCGCTCCCAAAGACTGGGCGCACTGGCTGGTTGGCGCATTTTGTAAATCACTCGCAATACGGTTTTCTTTTTCACTGTTCTCTATTTGAAAAGCATTTGAATTTTATTAGATCGAATCTCGAATCGAATGTGTCGAATGTAGTGTCGAAGAAAATTGTCGTCCCGATTGATTGATTGATTGGTTTAATTTGAATTATAAAAAAAGGCAGTCTTAATTTGCATTACGAAAATAGCAATTCAATTTTTTTTATAATTCATCAGGTTTTGAAATTATTATCTAGAAAGACTTTCATACAATTAGCTGTTGGATTTTATGAAGAAAATGTTGCGACTTATTATGCCCATCTTAATTAGTTAATTAATAAGCATAAAAGACAATCTCCAATAAACGACAGACTTACCGATACTGTCATTTTAGGTAGCAACAACTCTTCTTAAGAATTGGATGAAAATGATCCACTAAACGCGGAACGTACCTGCAAAGAAAAGAGAAAGAACATTATTACATGGAAAAATATAAGGGGACAAGGAAACTTATTGCATATTTATAGATAAGTAAGAAAATATTATGTCGTATTTCCTATTTCCGCGTAGTGTTTTTTATACGAACATGTAAAGCCTAGTTGGATGTCGATGAAACAAAAACATTCGAGATTTATGAGATATTACCGGAAAAGTATATTTTGTCTCCCAAGGGCCGTAATCCCTGTTCCCGGGTGAGTTTAATATGAAGAAGGTATATCTTGCTATTTTTGTACATATTCTGTTATTAAATCATTTTCGTAACAATACTAAACACCCACCAATACTATACTATGGCCCAATTTATCGCAATGATAATTTTATTTTGCAAGTGGAAATACCTTTTATTCACAACTATGTATCTGTACATAGTATACAATAAAGTCGCGTATCTATTTGTATAATGATTTAACAATAGATAGAGTGTTTGAAGGGGAAGGTTTCTAAGGAAGAAAAAAGGATATTTAGGGGAAACTACATGAATTGAGAGTATTAATTACTACTATCGAATCCATCAACTTCTTCCACTTGATATTTGCAAGTAGCTGCATGCGTTAAAATTCACTAGCACTAGTAATACAAGTACCTAATATAAATCAATGAATGAGCGAGCGCAGCGAGTTCAGAATGTTAAGCATTTATGAGCTTGTGTGGTGAAAATATGTTATAAGTACTAAACGACAGTTATATGCATTCCTATAACAACAACCATTCCTGTGAATAGCGATATCAGTAGTGTTAAATGATCTGATTACTTCAAGATCGATCATGGTCAGATAAAAATTGTACAAACACTGAATCGAGAGAGCCCCGGTAATGAAAAAAGTTGTAGAATCCAAACCGAACAACAGAATATCCACCGAGACCGATCCGTTAAATTGTCAGAACCAGTAAGCAATAAATTACCATTCAACATATCCCAACAGCATACCAATCACAATTCTTTTCCCAAATATTCGTGAAGAATATTCCTCCAATCAAATATTGCAAATGAGAATCTGTAAATTAATGCACAGATTGCCATCAATGAGAATGAAACGAACGAGATGAAAATCAGAAATAATAATTTTAAAAGGCTATTATTTAAATGAGCAGAAAAATATTGGTCCAATAATTATTTAAATCAATAGCTATTCTTGTCATTGCTCCGTTATTTGTGTGAATAATATGATAAAGTTGAACCAAGGGGGTTTTAATATAAGTACTAACCAGGCATTAGACCGCCATCTCATCTGGTGGTAAATGACGATGCGAGTGAGCAAGCCTAGGAACAGCCTATTCACTCTAGTTTTGAAGGCGTCCAGATTATATTACAGCTACTCGCAGGCAAGGTGATCCCATTCTCTAGCCGTACGAATTATATAGATTGAACCAAAGCTGTTTGTGCGGATAGCAGCTCTTTAATTTTTTTTTGTTTATCTTTGAAACATATTATCACGTAGTTTTAAATAAATTAAGGTTCTGCAAATTTTCCTTTTTTGTATACTGTTCAATAAATGTACACCATATTTCACAAATTTACTACGTCTGGGAACCACACAATGCGTCTACCGCAACCAACAGCTCGTTCCCTGTTTTCCGTTATATCAACAATGTACAGAGCACAATACACTGGCAAAGCAATGCTTGCAGCATTCCACATGGGATGGCGTGATCCATTTATATGCAATGATCCTGAGACTTGGACTCTTCAAGAGGACTATTAATGGCTGACAGATTAATGTTCTCTATTGCGGCGTAAACAAGCAATTGCGTTCTTCAATTCATAGGATTGCTTGTAATATTGAGATATTTACGTTGATTGAATTTTCGTGTGTTGAACTTTTCAACTCCCTTGCTCAAGATGTAAGATCGTTGACTTATAATGAGCGTATAAGCCTCGCCTTCTGGGCATATTTCCGCATTCAGGGGACTTGGGGCAAATATTTTACCTATTTGAGTAATTTAGGGTAATGTTTTTATTGTTAGGAAGTTTTAATAGGTAATTTCATGTTGTTTGTGTGTTGTATTTAAGTTGTAAATACCTCTTTTAATGTAAGTAAAATAAACATCGAATTCATAAAGCTTATAATCATCTATAGCCTATTAAATACACGTGGTGCTTGTTCATATTTTTTTGCTATTTTACCGTTTCACCATCATCATCATCATCACAGCCCATAACAGTCCACTGCAGAACTATGGGCCTCTCCCAGGAGAAGGTAGGTTACTGCCATAATCTCCACGCTTCGCAGAGATCGCAGTGATGCAAGTATAAAATCCGCGTTTCACCATGTTTAGGTATAATTGGCTGGTCAGAGTAGACTCTCCACACAGATGGGAAAATGGCCCCCATAATTGGTCTCTGGCACTAATTATCGACAATTTTCGCTAATCGCGCCGCTTTGGTGCACACCGGCGTTATTACAGAATATTACGCAGATTATGCTGGATTATTGATGGGCCATATTCGATAGGTAATGTTCGACGGGCGATATTCGATACATGATATTGGATTTAATCTGGCCGAATTGAAATCTACACTTGCACATGATATCAGGTTTATTATTAACTAGTGGACCCGGCGCGACTTCGTTCGCGTACTTTACTTACTTTACCTACCCTATACGTTTATAACAAAAATATTGGAAAGTTAGCTACCTTCATGGTTTAAGACTAGTAAATTTTGGTTTGGTGGTTTATAAGCATGAAATAAGGGTGGGTAGGAAGGGTAGGACTTTTAACTCACTCTATCTATTGTTGAAAACCGCATTAAAATCCGTTGCGTACTTTAATAGATCTAAGAAAGATAGAAAATACATTTATTGCACATTTTATAATTTGGGGGAATTTTGGACGAAATAAGAGTTTGATATTGTAAATTATAAGCTGACATTCATATAATTATTTAATTGACAATTTAATTTGAATTTGACATTTTTCATTTATTACGTATTACTATTATTGACATTGCATATTTTGATTTATTTCCAAGTTATTTTTTATTGTTTTAAATGGATGTGAATTTTACTATTTAATTATTGCTGCTTTAAATATTGCATGTCCGAAATGGGCAAACTGTTGAAACTCACAAAAATCATTTGTAATACCTGATTGTACCTACACAGTTCAACAATAAAGTTATTCTATTCTATTCTATTATAGCACACCACGACACAATAACAGTTACAGACAACAGAAACATTAATAATAACAATATAAGCGTACATAGAAACGTACTACATAAAAACAGACGGCGAACAGCTATTTGTTTTATACTACGTATAAATAGAATTCTATACTCTTTTATATTAACACCGTCTTTGGTGAAATTCTATTTCGGGTTCGTTTGATGAGCTTATTCGTGGTAAAAACTAATTTTAGAATATTTCGTGTTGGTTACCTATTTACTTAAATATTGTAAAGGCTTATTGTGACAAATGTAATATTCTGAAGCTCCAACGTTGGTACATTGAAAGCTTTCGACGAAACAAAAACAAAATAAGACAACGTCAAGAATATTTACTGAAATAACACACCGGAGGTAACCTGAACGTTAATGGTTGATAAAAAATTAATGGAAGCCATGCGAAGTACGGGAAAAAGTATATCGGAAGTGGCACTTATATCAGGCTCCGCGTGGAGGGCCCTTAATAAAAAGGGGTTGTCGCAAGGGTCCATCTTGGGGCCAATGTCTCTGATAGCAAAGTGGGCCACTTGATTCCCTCAGGTAAGATCTTTGCCGTCTTTTGTGGGCCGTGTACAAGGGGACTCTATTATTTTTGGAAGCCCAAAGCTAAGTTTTAGCAGGGCGGGACTAACTTAACTCATTTACAAGGTGAACCAATAAAAGCAAGAATTAATCGTGTAAATTCACTTTTGCAGGTTTATTTTAACTGGGACCTAAAATATCACGCTTTGGTGGTTACTGTGTGATTTGTAATTTGGCATAGGGTTGGCTTAAATAAACTGAATTGAAATTCACAACTTTATTTGTACTTAACAAATTTACAAATCTAGTGAAAAGATTATAGGTGGGTGGAAACAAGAAAAGAGAGCGTCTTCTTCTGTGCATCGATAGTTATAGGCTTTGGCAGCACCACCCTCCTCCGCGCCCGCGGTGGTTAAAATATTATATTTATTAGTCTAGCGCTGTAGTTGCAACGACGCATCGTAGTTCTGCATATGTCGTATAGGTGGCGCCATTAGTCATTATTTCAATTTATCGCAGTTTTACTTATATCTGATTTTAGAACGGAGATCCTACGCACGTGCTCCAACATCAATACAAGCAAAGTGCTTTCTATTTCACGTACGTGTTTCTAACCGCTGTTGCGGTTCCAATACTTATTTTCTGCGATTCCGTAGAACAGTTTCTCTAGAAACTTCCTGGTGGAACTCGAGCACGTATGAAATGCTTTCAACGAAATAAATTTCGAGCAACCATTCAGCATTTAAACACGCCAAGTCTCAAATGCCGGCCGGCGTCAGTGAAAAATTTCATGGGTCCCTCCGCGGGTACTATTGGCACCTGGCCTGGTTTTTATTTCAGGAACATCAAGACAACGACTGTTAGGAAAATGGTGTCGAATATAATAAAATATGAAGTCGAGAATTTTTTTATAGAAATTGTTACATTGTTATGCAAATGAGCAGCAAATTTGCAGCAAAGGAGCGAGAAGCACGGGTAGCATGATTACGGTAGACAAGACTAGTGTCGACTTTTAACTGTAATTTATGTCTCAAAAATGACGTCACAGCTATTTTCTCAATATCAGAAAGGTTGAATATTGCGAAAGCGATGCCGGCCTTGGAAGATGTACTAGACTCGTTTCATGAAGACCCCAATGTCGTACCGGCTCGCGAATTCCAAAATCACTTCCACAAAACAACCACAATATTTAAAATGACCAATAAAGCGAACATAACGTCCCAGATTTCTAATCAACAGTCCGCAAACAAACAACACAAGTCTCGATTTCAGACTATCACCAGACTTCAGACCAAGTTGGACTCGAAGACAAATAGTAGGAGTAGGTCTTAGTGTAAATCCGTAGTCCAACAAGCCCGGGTGAGTCGACGAAAACTTTTGGCATAGCGAATGAGATGCGAACGTATACTTGGAACGAAGTACTCCTAGCCATAGTTTATGTTCTTTGATATATGACTCACTATATAAATGACTGGCTGCCCGTTCGCGATTTCGTCCGAACTATGTTTTATGTCACTGTGGCTATTGGATTTATGATGATAGCAGAGTCATGACATCATGAGTATGATGGCCATCTCAGGGTTCTTGAGAATGATTCCTGCTAAGTTTTATCAAAGTCGGTTTAGTAGTTTAGCCGTGAAAAGGTAACCGACAGACAGAGTTATATTCGCATTTATAATGCTAGTTAGGAAGTTTGTATTAGGATGTACTGATATAGATATTATTTCAGATTACCAGCATTTGCAGGCCCAACGAAACAATATAAAATGTAATACAAATGTAACATTATTTAAAACTGAGGGCATTACGTCACTAGTCTATCTATGTTGGACATCTCAGGGTTTCTGAGAATGTTCCCTCCGAAGTGTGGTTCAATTCGATCGAATTCGAAACTACTAAAGTTTAGCCATGAAAAGGTAACAGATTGACAGATGGAGTTACTTTCGCATTTATAATTTCAGTTAGGAAGTAAGGATTAGAATATACTGATATACATATTATTTCAGTTTCCGGCATTTGCAGACATGTGCAGGCCCAAAGAACAATACAAAATGTAAGCCAGAATTTAATTTAAGATTGAGAGTATTCTGTTGCTTAAAAAGTAGTTTTAAAAGTAACGCCGAGTACGGCTTATGGCGTGAGGATGCCGAAGACCAGGTGAAGTAGAAAAGAGAGAGCGAAAACAAACTGACAGAAGCCGGGATTAATAGGTCAGAGGATGATGATGATGATGATGAGGATTAAAAAATATCTACCCACCCTCTCTTCCTTCCTATATCATATTCATCATTATTCATATATTCATAATTATGTCCACATTAAAAAAAAATCTTATTTCAAAATGTACTTAGGTAACATATTTTGTTTTATCTTAAAACGTAACTTGTTATAAAATGCGATAGAGTTTAAAAACTTGTTTTAAAATATAATACATTTCATTAGTACCTAATTTACCATTGTTATAACAGCCTATGGACCTATATTGTCTGACAATAAAAATTTTTCTATAGGCACGTAACCTTTCAACGTATTTTGGACATTAATACATAACTATGGATAACATACGGTTTTGCTTCTATAGTATCCGGAAGGATTAACCCTAATTTTCCCATGGTATACGGAAGTGAGGGGAGAGGTTAACCCTCCTTTTGTCTATAACATTCGTCGTACATGCAAATCCTTTTATTATTTAAGTTTGCGGTCTCAGACCTCTTGTTAACAAGAAAGTTTTACGCAATAAATACATTAATATGCTTGGACAGATCCACACAGTGCTATCTAGACCCAAAGCTTTATTTTTTTCTGAACCACTTTGGTCGTTAAGATAGGCACTTGAAATTTATAAGTTCCCAGATTTTGCGACGGTGGTTAAAAACATTGTCGCACGGTATAAGTACGGTTCATTTATACCAAAAAAAACATTGATTCACCAAATTCCACTTAATATTACATTTAGAAAAATATAGAATATAGAAGAGAAATAGTGTACTGAAGCATGTGGATCTACCTCATGATAAGCAATTTCGACAAAATTGAAGCAATTATTTAGAAACAGTCTCTAAAAGCTATCCTTAAAGATGCCAAGGTATACTGTTATTTACTGTAATCGGATAAAATAAAAATAACATGGTCCAACAAAAAGCTAGACAATGGATTTGTGTACAAGGTTCCAAGATAAATCCTGGGTCGGAGGCTGAGTCGGCAAACTTTTGGCATAGCAAATAAGACAAGGCCTCTACCGAGTCCGAAATGTAGTGTTATAGTGACAGCTAAGGTTTATAAGGCTTTGGTGGGTTTGTTACTGGATTAACGGCTTCGGGACTGAGGAGTGTTGTACTGCATAGAAAATTTAAATAAAAAAAAATACGTGTGGCACTCGGGGACTGCCGCGGTAAAGCTATTGCATAGCATTGGTTATCAACTTATGCAATTATAATTATTTATTTATCTTATTTATGCAGTATTTTTTTTACTTTGATATTAATTCAAGTTACACTTTTTGAGCGTGGTGACCGATAAGAAAACATTTTTTTTTCTTTTATTGAATAAATGAGAAGTTAATATTGTTTAAAAGCACGCTGTCTCACCTAGCATTGTGTCTAAAAGAGATAGAATCAGTTATGAGCAGTTAGCAGCTAGTCTACATGCATACATCTAGTCGCACGCACACAAACACCGTGCCGGTGTTTGTGTGCGTGCGACAGTCTGCCGAACTGAAACGACGTTAGACGATGCACGGCTTTCAACGCCGCACCGCTGTGCCAGTCGGAGTGGGGGGTGTTAGGTTTTTTTCGTTACGGAATTTCTTGATTCGGTTGCCGCGCTCAAAGCCCGCGATAAAAGCTATGCAATAGCTTAAAAATGTAGTTAGTGTAACTGGAAAGACTAAAAGTAACAAAGCGATCAAATAGTACGTACGGAAGTTACAACACTTTCCTAAAAATAGTTTATCATGTATTTGGGAAAGTGTTGAAACCTTCGTACGTACTACGGAGATGGAGAGATGGAGAGGCTATATCTGGAAAGGAACTGAAGAGTTTTCTTCAAATTATTTCAATGAAAAACTCTTCTAGACATCTGAAACCTAAACTATAATATTTCTATACTTACCACATTCTTTGATAGTAACGATGCCCATTATTTGGATTTTGGTCTTTATCCAATAAATGTCTCTGATAACTTGGTCCAGTTCAAGAGCTTACTCAGGTAAGGAATGGACTCTCCCGACGTGCACATGTGAGATAACAGAACAAATGACCTGGACAAGCCTCGGCTTTGCCGTTAGAGCAGGTTTTCAGGAAAGAATAATGTAAAAGCGGGAATAGAGTCATGGTCAATTTGAAATATTTCCGTGAACGAAAAAGTATTTCGGTATCTCATGAGTATAAATCCCTACAGAGGATTATTAAATAAAGAATTGTGCCTTTCGGAAACATTTCCCTTCACAATAAAATTCAAATTAATTGAAATGGATTAAAAAGAATTCATGACAAAGGACAAGATCTTCAATCATCCATTTCAATTATGTAAAAGATTTTCCAAGTACAAATTATATATTTTATAAATTACAAACTAATTATATTTAAGAAAACCTGCCGCTTAAGTCACAATATTACGCCCATATTTATATCATAGTCAGTTCTGTATATACTTGAGATAAGTAATTATATTCACCACGCCATGAGCCCGTACTTACAAAACAATTACCCTCCGCAAGGCGCCGTAAATAAGGAGCAAAAAAAAACACGCAATTCACGTTTCTAATTCCGCCCTTTCCCGAGTAAAAACATTTCGCCATCGGAAAGTCGTTTATGTTTTAATTAAGAGGAGCGGGTAAGAATGGCGCTTCGGCGGGATTATTAGAAAACAGTATTACTTCGGAGTGGCTCGGCTACCCTCCTCGCTGTTTACGCTTAAACCGCCGAAAATCGGGGGTACTCCGACAATCCGGCCAGTCGACTGACGTCACTGATTTCTCTTTAATCTCAAACTACTCAGTCAATCCAAACTTGGCAAGACCAATATTTGCTGGAGTAACCATTATTCCAATTGATTGCGCAGGACAAACTAAGCCTGAAATAATCGCCAAACATTTTTGGGTAGTCAAATTCGCTCGCACAATAATCCTTGTGGGTAGTGAGTCAACCATGAATTCATTTCACAGCAAGCTCCATATTAATACTGCCCGCGCCTCGTAGCGGCAAAACGTGCAATCTCTTTTTTATTTGTTTGCGAGTACAGCTTCATTTTCGAGCTTCCGCTTATTCTGCTACGACTTAAATGTGTTTGGGTAAGGTGATTTGGTGGGCAGTAGAGTTTGTTTTGTATGTAACTTCTGTATGAAAAGATAAAAATGGTGGAAGCAGTGATGTCCAGTTGAGAGAGTAATTTTACAAACCATGCCGAGCTTGCTTGAGTTAGTGTATGTGAGTTATATATGAATGTGTATCGAGTTAGCGAAATGCCACTGTATTAATTGAAATCTGCGGGGGTTGAGAGTACCTGAAACTTACTCGGCGCCTTTTTCACTAGATGAGATTTTAAACAATTATATATAACGTTCCGTGGTGCCAATCTCATACAGACTATGCTCCATAAGCTTGGGGAAGTGACTAAGGCTATCCGTGTGATGGATCCAGGCGTGTATAGTAACCGTCTCCCTCCCTCAAGAAGTGACATCAGCGCAGAGTCCCATGATATTTAAAAAACGTTTGCGTCAATGGCTTATTCAGCACGCATTCTATAATTATAAATAACCCATATATGTGGAAATAAAATTAAGAAATTTCAAATGAATATTATTGAAATTTTATTGATGCAATTGAATTTTATGGACGAATTTTATATTATATTTGATTATGATTCTGTGATAATATTGTAATTACATAATTAAGTGATACTTGCTTTACAAATATAAAGTATCAATAAACGATTGTATTGAATTGTAAACGGCTTCCGTAACTGTTCAACTAGTGAGAGAGGAATGAGATTTAAATAAAATGCAAAACCATTTAAAAAAAAATGGTACGTTTTTTAAGCAAAAGCACGTAAAATTAGAGACAAAGCAGAATTATCACAACATGGCGACGAAACTGAGGTACCTGCTTTTCAAGAAGTCCCAGCCCAAATCTCAGGTTGCTCTTGTTCTTAATGACGTGCAAATAAAACGAAATGCGGGAAAAAGTAGTCAAAAGACGAAATTAGACGAATATAAAATAAAAGATCCGTCGACGTAAAAGAGGACTCTGACTACTCAACAAGACAGATGTAAAAGAATCAAAGCCTGAAAAGAAAAAAAAAAAGGAAAAAAGGAAAAGGTTTTGACGTGTGCTATAAAAAAAACTTTCGTTGATGTCCCGGTTGTGCTCTCGCGCACGAAGGCCCGGAGTCCGCATTGACCATGATCCAGGATTTGGCAGATCAGATAAACACAGTGGAGCGACTGCCATCTGACCTCCGTGACCCTGCTACTAGACGAACCTGACCAGAATGATTACACATTCATCCGCGTGAATGTGCAGGTTTCATTACGATGTTTTCCGTCACCGTAAGAGCATTCAACGAATGTACATAACTCAGAAAAAAGTCACTGGTACATGGCCGCAGTGACGTGTGCTATAATAAATGTCTTTCTTTTTAAGGTAGCGACAAATGTCAACTCACAGATAAATTGGTTGATCTGTACATGAAATTTCGTCATCATCATATCAAACGAAGGACGCCCATTGCTGGGCATAGGCCTCCTCCAGATATCTCAACAAAGGCTGGTCCTGTGACACTCAATTTCCTGCTAAGTAATTCTAGAAAAGATACATATTTTTCTACAATCATTGAAAGAGTCGATGTTTTAATGATAATAATTTTCCTCTGGTCCTGTGACACTCAATTAACTTCATATGTAATTCAAGAAAAAATAAATATTTTTCTACAATCATTGAAAGATTTCTACATTTTTCTCACAGCCCAAACGCCAAGAACATCGAAAGCGAAATAACGCCGCACCGCCCAAATAGCCGAAACATGTTTCCGAGACCAACCTCCTCCGAAATGTTAGTGCAAGGTCACTAAAAGGGGCGGCAGTAAACCATCCACTACTTAAACAGCTAAACAGTAACTGTTATCATGGTAAAAGTAATACGTTTATGCGGCAAGTCGGCGTCTGATCCCCATTTTATTTATTCATGCACACCCTACTTGAAAGGGACCCCGAGAAAATGGTCTTTTCTACCCTCTCCTGTTTATTTCAAGCAAATTTGTTGGATTTTTATTGCAACGCGTGTACCATCGGGAACTTTTACGCTGTTTACTCCCAGACTAGTGTTCGCGTCTGTTAACCGGAGTAGGCAGTTTATGAATAGTCTAGAACTGGCGAATTGTGATTTTCTGTTTTTATAAGGAATAAATTGAACAGAGCTCAGTCAGAGACTTTATTTATTTATCGCGGTATCTACTACAAAATTTTGAGGTATCTCTACATCATCAACAAAAAGCTTCGGGCAAAAGGCACTTAAACGTGAATGAGGTGAGAAATTGTGACACCAGCTATGAGGTGGGTATGTCATACCCGAAACTATATTGTTAAATTTTTGATACTATGACTGTGTAATTAGCATTTTTACTCAGATATAATTAATAATAGCATCGGTTCAACAAACCCAGTAAATAAAATACAAGAATTAATTACAAATAGCGTTATTTCTAGGGTTCCGTACTCGAAGGCCAAACGGAGTCCTGTTGCTGTCGCTCACTAGCCCGTCCGTGCGCAGTCTGTCATAGGACTCACTGGCCTGTAACTTTGGACCCGTAACAGCTAGCTACTTAAATTTTTTACAGAATTTGTGTTTCTATGGCCGCTATAACATCAAAATTTCATAAATGTTAACTATTAAGGAGGATTCCCACACAAAATTCATTCTTTTTTCGGTGTATTGCAGAGGTTTTTGGTATTAATCTATTGTAATAACCACAATATTATTATAGATAATATTATAGTGTTACATCAAATAATAAAAACCGGTAAAATGCTAACAGCATTTACAAATCATCACATAAAAATCACGCGTTCTCATGTGTTCATTAAAATCGTCTTTTCACATTCTTGTATCTCCCGTCGCAGCCGGGCGCAATACTCGATGCTGTATCTCGCGCCTCATACCCTTACCTCCAACTACTTTAATGACAGGACTGGTACGGCGATAGTAACATGAAACTATCTACGTTTAAAAACTTCTCGGGTATGACATACCCGACCTCACACACGCCGGGTTAAAAGCATTTCATGTAGCATCTTAGACGTAACTTCGAAGTAACGAACTCATACCAGTAATAACAGACTTCACGTCACTCTCGTTCCTTTTGCGGTGTCATTCAAATTTCAAATTAATATTCGTTACATAAAAGTGCAAAGTACTCGGTGTTCCTCGGGGACCTTATTAAGAATGTAGGAATCCAGTGACATCTTTCTTAGCAAAGCGGACGTCGCCGTCAACCGACGAGGGTGGAAGTGACGCTGAGAAAGAGGCTCAAGTGCAAACTCGGAGAGATAGCGTTTTACGGGCGTCTTCGATGAGAAATACAAATTTTCGCACTGGAATTGTATTGTAGTGAACTGTCGGTAGTTGATAAATTATAAAATAAAGCGGTAATTGAAATTGTGAGTATACATAAGCTAGAAACCTCAATTTAGATAAAATCTTGTACTTAATCGATTTATATTTTTATCAATAATTAGCGGCCCACCAGGTATATTAGGGTTTATGCTAGGTTAGGTTCTTTTGAAACTTTTCTTAGAATTCTGGTTAGTTAACAGAACTTATGACCGTATACCGAATTTCTGAATCCGCTCTTTTAGATGGCCAAAATATCCACAATTACGAGCTGGCTGTGCTGGCTTATGTTAAAGCTGATTTCATTACAGTCAGGCAACTGCCTACAAATATCAATTTTTTAATGTAACTTTTATTAAAAACTATCAAGCAAGCTGTTTAGATAGTAATAATATTCCGGCGTAGGACTTAATCTACAAATAAATTAATGAGCGGAGCTATTTTTGTTATTTTGGTAATTTCAAACTCGCTGCGCTCTTTCATTTATTCAACTATTTTCATTTAAAATTTTGGATGCGTCACTGATTACTTAAGAGCATGTACAGATGAAATCATTCATCGCCCGGTAGACATACTTCTTGAATATTTTTGAAATCTGACCCGGTTATGGCGTCGCAGTTGATGGCATTGACAATTACGTCATTTAAAATGAAGTACCGTCATTTTGTCACCATTCCAGTTTTGGTTCTGGTCTATGTTTTGGATCTTCCAGCTATTTGTACGAGCCGCATTAGTTTAACCTTTATTTTATTTATTTATTTAACAATATATAATAATGCGTACGGCTAAGGAATGGATCGCGTTCCCACGAATGTTTTGCCTGATTATTATAATGTAACTGTGAATAGGCTCTTCCTAGACAGGCAAAGAAAAGTTTGTCGAAGAGTCTTTTCGATGCTCTTTGTTGAGTTCTTCTTATTTGACGCCTTAACTTTTTCGTTTTGCGATTGCAGTTTTCACAGAATAAAGGGTTATCCCAGCTGTTATCTTTCACTTTGCCGGAAGAATCTACATAGCATGCACCTAAACTGCTGCTATCTAATCTATCGCTAATCTCTCCTCATTCGAACCAGAGCTTAAAGAAACAAAGAAAGTTATTAATGTTTGTGCCCATTGTCTTGAACCCTGAAACGGATCCAGTCTATGCTGACCCCTGTATCTCGGACTCGTTCGAGAGAAGTCCTTCACGCCGCAGTTCTTCTGCGCTGGTGGGGTTACATCTGCTAAAATATAACGGTTTCTATTGTCTACCTAGGAACGAGTCTCTCCGTTCAGTTTGTTTCGTTCCGATTTACGATTGTATACATTGTTCGATAAATTGCGTTGATTGACTTCGTGTTAATTAGGGAGCTACGCTGAAGGTGGAAATGGAAACGAGACGAATTCAATATTTGAACGTTCACTTTAATTTCCTTTTGGTATTCATTTTCTTGCCTTTTTCTTGTAGCCACTGTTGTAGATTGCTTTCTTCATTTCGACTAAAACGGATGGAATTGCCCATTGCTGTTCTCTCGGTTATTTTTGGACGATACCAGGTGGATGCTTCATTTGATTAAGCTCCTTCAATTGTTTTCGTGTCTACCAGGAAAAGAAACGAAATTTTTATAGGGATGTTAGGTTTATTCATTTTAATTAAATTTGTAAGTTGCCAAGCCAAGCCAAGCGTGACGACCATGACAATGTAAAAAATGTTAAGGAAGTTCAAGTCCAGGGCTTGTTTATGGGCAGTCGATGGTGATAATATTATTTAGAAGTTATATACCGATATTGCAGATTTTAATCTCACTAGGGGTCCATTCATCTCTCTTTTTCTGTATCATGATTTTATGAAATAAAACATAAAGAGAAAAATCATAAATATTGGAAAAACATAATGAAAAATGTGCGTAAAACCCATCCATACGCTGTCAGAGTGGCGAAGTAAAGACAATGTAACTCTATTGACAACCTCCGGTTACCGTAACCAGCCGCAACCGCGAGACCGAATTTAATGAGTTGCCCAACAAAAACAATTACGATGCAATTCCGCGATACAAAGCTGGCAATTCATCAATGTTTGCTGTAAATTGCACTGTCAGTGGGCAAGAAAAGGTGGCGAGCAGCCTGGCAAGTGGCCATGGACAAAAAACAATGCGATGTAATTAAAGAAAGACGAAACAATATGCAATTTCATGGAGGATCGTGGAACTGTAGCTGTCGTCGACATTTTTTACGCTACCGTTTTAAATATAAATTTAAAAAACAATATAACGTTTTCCGTGATCCTAAAGGTAAGGTAAGATATTACCTTGAATTAAATAGGTTTATGAATTAAAAAGAGTGTCCCCCGCGCGTGCTCCATACAAACGCTATCAAATCCAAGGAAATTTTATAGACGTGATCCACAAACCTATAAACATACATGATCATAGTTTGTCACATTTGCGTTAAAATTTATCGTTACAAAGTGTCACGGGATTTAAAATTTGTATGGAAATCTTAAGTCGCGTGTAACTTTATAACGATACATTATAACACACAGTACTGACCACTTGCACTGTCACTGTCAGTGGCATTGTCAGGTATTCAATTACCAACTTTATCGCAAATCCATTATTTAAACCCATAGCGCAAAAGAAATATCCTAAACGGAATTCTTTTTCGTTTATAATATCGTCAACGTCCTGATTTCTATACACTCTATTCCTTCAATTGGCGTTAATTGTAGAGCATAGCCTCCATGCTGAGACGCGATAATTTGCCTAAGAATAATTGTTTGCCGGGCCGTCCTCTCTGGGCCAAGTTTTAATAACGTTCCCGGGAGCGTACGAACTTTTCAATTCACCAATGCGAGTGCTGGGTACGCTCGTCCTTAGTTAACTTTCATACGAGTTCACAGTAATTCGATATTTCAACGTAATTGACTGCATTGATCTCTGGCATTTCGATTTGTTTAGCGCAGGGTTGGGGAAAGACCACGCTCATTCCAAATACTACAACTTTAATATAAGATTTGTAGCGATGACCTAATTAAAGTAATAGGGTACAGAGACGAGTGAAAGCGAATATTGATTTGTTTACTTGATGATAAACAGAATCAATCAAGACAAACAAATTCGACAAAAAAATTAAAGAATTTCATTGTGTGAACCCAGATTAATTTTCCATTGATTTAAACAAAAACTTTTACATACATAATTCGCCAATCAGATGCGAGTTCATTTGCTTCAGTTTTGTAAGAAGTTGATGTAGATAAAAAAAATTGTAAAACTTTTTGTTAACTACTTACCAAAACCATCAAACGCAACACCGATTTAATATATGTTGAATTGAACGCAGTGTTTGTTAACATGCCTGGAAAATATTGAATCATTTTGTAAATTGATTTTTTTCTTCTAAGGCAAAGTGTAGCAATTCCGTCAATACAAACATCAATGACACTACGACTCAAAAACTCTCCAAAAACTTACAAGCAGAAAACACTTTCGCTTTCATAACAAATAAAGAACTGAAGCAGACATAACAATCTGATCGTCATCGCTAAAATACCAAAATGTTCCTTGAATTTCGAGGCTCGATCCGTTTATTTCTGCGAATTCCGCACAGCTGTCTAATGAGGCTGACCTTCAGACAGCCCTCTTTACCCGAATCAAATACCTGATAACGTAAACGTAGCTCACATCTCAAACTATAGACAATCGCCAAAGTTGCCAGACCATTAGCGGTGAAGCCCCAAGAAAACTTAGAATATCTCGGCCTTTCTCACTGCAGATCGTAAATGGCCCAAAATAAAAACAAAGTGGGCCAACAAAGTGCTTTGCTAAGAGGATGAGTGGAGGGAGCATTTTAGTAGATCATAAATGGGCACCGTTACGGAAAAATGGAAGTATAATAGATGTGAGATCAACCCGGTGTATGGCCACAGTTTGCCCGGGTCGGCAGGATTTTTGGCATCCTTTTTTATTTGATACCCCGGGCTCGGTTGGAAACAGATTCGCTAGAGAGCGCCGGTGCATTCTGTACTCACCTTCCGTGCTTTGGGATATTTTTACAAAAACACTTTATACTTTCATTGTTTCATACTTTTCGCTCATCTAATAAACAAATGAGTTTTGATTTCTTATACATAAGTGCACCTTTGTATATATAGTATAAGTTTACTTTGTGACTTAGAAAATATTACTAACAAGAAGAGAAGTGTCCCCCGAGCGCGCTTCATAAAAACGTAGTTCGATCATATATTCAATATTACACCATCAAAGCCGATGAAATTTTGTAGACGTGATCTATAAACCAATATCTATACCTGTAGCTTATCAGATTTACGTTAAAATATATCACTTCAAAGTAACACGCAATTTAAGATTTCCATACAAATTGTTGCTAGGCAAAACTTTATTACTCCATCCTAACATATTGAAGCTTAACTAAGCTTACAAAGTAAAATTGATAGTACTAAAATAAGAAAGAAAGATAAACCGTCCAGCTTCCACATGACAATGTGGCCACCGCCGTAATGACCAGAGGGTTTACGTATCTCGTTACTCGGAATCGTGTATTATGGTTTATTGCGAACTGTAGCATTTACTTAAATGTTACAGACGCGGCTCTGGCGAGTGAAAGGTCGGGTCCAGGCCAGACGCTTTTTAGGTTTCCGAACGAAATAAAAGTATAAGGAACCGTTATTCTCTCTATATTAGCATCCTCTCCAGGTACCCTTAGGATTACTTAGTCTGCAACGCCATGGTGACGCCAGGTTGTGCAGACCAAAGTTCCTAAACGTCTTTACTATCACTACAAAGTGAAATTTTTATTGTTTTTCTTGTCAGCGGGATGACATACTCTTACCTACGACGCCCTCATAGTCTATTAAGGCATGCTCCATCTTCGGCCGCATCGTCACATATCACCAGGTGAGATGGTGGTTAAATGACTGGCTAGTCTTATTTAAAACATTAATAAAATAAAATAAGAGTTTTGTTGCCAAGCGACTTTATTTAGAGCGTCTTCAGTTTTCCTTTTAATTTTTTAAGTAATATAGTATGGCGGTATAACGCTAGTGAGTCAAGCGCAGTGGAATGATAATCTAGTATCTAGAAATCTGAAAGGCACCAAAAACCCTGTGTACGTATAATAAACTCAACTCAAACTAAAAATTTCTTTATTGATTAGGACGTTAAATATATCCTTTAATCGTCAAATATTGGGTACCAGAGGCCTACCACACAAGGTCGATGGTCGAAATATTCGAATGGTTAAGTAGTGTTTACCTCCGCAATTTCGATATGAAACGAAACACTTTATCAAAATACAAAAAGAAAATTAATATTAGACAAAAAATATTAAATTTGAAATTAAATAATAAAAAAATGTTTCCAATAAAATCTCCAAATCGAAATTGCTTTCACAGCTTTAAAATAAAGCCATTTTAAAAGATATTTTCCGATACCGAAATATTATGATATTTCATCGCATAAAACCGTCCCAGATCCACACAAACTCTGTAAAATACTACACCAGTCAGGGCCGGGATAATAATAATGTCACAACAAAAATCTGTTTCTCGTCGAAACAAAAGCTTTTTTAATAAAGAAATTCCTTTTGATCATGTGAGTAATAAAACAATGAGTCTTCTATATGGATATAAAGCTTTGTGCTTTGAATAGTCTCAAATTAATTTTGTTAAATTCAAACCTAATTATGTTCAATTTTGCAAAATGGCGCGCTGTGAGCGTGTTCGTATTAATGAAGCAATAAAGTTAATTTTATTGAGCCATTATGCGACATTTTATTATAATTATGTCTTCGGGGTGGACCGGTCGGCTGCCTTATTAAATTCGCGTTGTTAGCTTAGAATGTTTGAGGATGTTTTGTGTCTGTGGAAGCTAACCTTGGGGATCACAGCCAGTTTAGAGGGAGCTTATTCGGTCAAGTTCCCTTGTTCGAGCAGGGGCTGTATTTTTTAATCGCTAGCCTCGGTTTGAACGGTTTTCATTTGTGATTTTCGACATGAAAAATTCAGTAATTTTTAAAACACATTGGCAATACCGAAATAGTACGGTTTAAAAATTGTAAAAATTCAGCATCATGCATCACAATATTGAACATTTTATGCACAATATTTTTTCTGAAGCAGTGCGAAAACTCTAAGGTAAACTATTTCATAAGGTTGTAGAATAAAATACCTTTTGTTCACTATTTCATAATGTGGAAAAGAGAGTGAAGAACGCCCTTCGCCTAACTGTCAGAAGGCTACTGGCCGATGATTATGCTATGCGGCCAATTACAGAGCATGACAATGTTACTTAGCTTCTAAATATACGATTTAATATCATGTGCATGATATATTTTCACCACAATAGCCGCAAGATCCGTCACCCAAAGGACGATGGAAAGGGTATACTCGGAGTCTCATTGCACGGTCGAAACGGGAATGAGGAGATTCGCAAGCGCACTAAGATCACCGACATAGCCCAAAGGATTAGCAACCTTAAGTGGCAGTGAGCAGGGCACATAGCTCGCAGAACAGATGGCCGATGGGTCAGTAAAGTTCTCGAGTGGCGACCACGTCCTGGAAGACGCAGCATGGATAGGCCTCCTACTAGGTGGATCGATGACCTGGTAAAGATCGCAGGTACCAGCTGAATGCGAAAGGCATAAGACCGGATTTAAGGAGATCTATGAGGGAGGCCTGTGCCCAGCAGTGAGGGCGTCTTCCGGACCCTCAATATCGTGCTTCTTGCATCCTAGTTACTTACGACTAGCTTCGACTTTTACAAGATCGGAGAGCACTTAACATAAATTTATTCACACATGGGGCGTAAAAAGCAACAGCATAACACCACCCTCCCAACCCTACCGCCGAAATTAAAAACAAATAAGAAATAAGGTAAGCCTTTACGCCCATGTTTCCCCAATAAACTTTGCACCGACGCATCCACTCGCTAAAACCCGGCAAGTTAAGGTGAAATAACTGAAATTTCTGTCGAAAAATTATGTAAATCGCTCGAGGATTGGCGAGTGAGGGATAATAGCTGCTATACTTACGTGAGAATGGCGGTGCGTTTTAAAGTGAGGTGAGCGGACGAGAGTTGCAGGAGCGAAAACCGCCCTGTTTATTTTGGGGGTTAGCAAATTTTTAGGTACAAAGGTGCGGGGGTGTGGCTGGAAGTATACCTATGGTTATACCTTCAATGCGACCACATTGAAACTCGAATTTCAGTAACTTTTTTTAATTTTATTCCGAGTTTGCTTGAAGCTATGAAGGAAAAGTGTAAGTTGAAATCCTTTGCAGTATTAAGTAGACCCGAGGCCAGATTAGATCACTCGCGTATGACAAAGGAACTAAATTTGATAGACAGTCAACAATATTAACTCACAATATTACCAATGACAAGGACGTCATAGCCTAACCTAACCTAACCTTACCTAACCTGAAAGCAACTCTGCTCGAGTCTACCTATGTGATTATGTTGGCACACCCGGTGACATTGACAAAATTACAGTTCAAAATGGCGACACTTAACGCCAGTTTCTCGTACGTTAATCTGTTGTTAATCATGAATTAAAATCGCCATCCTTTTATATCGTGAGTTGTAGACAGAGACAGACAGAGATTTAATCGATTATTAGATCGACATTGACAAGGGTTTCAGAAACTGGACGTTAGTTCCAGTTCCTAGCGCTGTACTGCCAACTGCATCGAATTTAATTGATTCCCTATCCGAATGACGTTGCTTATCGGTCCCTTGCTTAATTTTTTATTTATAAATGTAACTTTACAACTTAAAAGCCGTTCCATTTCTCTGTCCCTCCTGCTCCACGTGTTTCTTTTACTCATTTCACACCGGGGCTGCACAAAAATCCTGCAAAACCTGCTCAAACAGCTACCAATCGGAGCGTCAGCAAAACACTTTGATAATTACCAAATCGCCGAATGGCAGAGTAATAAGCTTAAGCAGCGGGATCCCGCAAAGTTTCAGGCAGCCTCCGCAATTTGCGCGCGCACGGGGCATCATTTATCACTCATAAAATTGCAGCGAAAGCCACTCTAAACCGGTTTGAACCGGATTCAACCGGCCGTTTGAAAGTTTCAGCGGGCTTTTACAGGAACACAGCTTACTACCCACTTAATTTGCCGGTAATTATGGTGGGAGAGGGTGGGGGATAATAATAGTGTCTCTTGCTATCCGGTCGCTTTATAAGATTAGAGTGGAAGCCATAATTATTTCGCGTCACACCATCGTTGTAGGGAGACCATTGTCTCGGAAATTAAGGAGACGTGTTACCTTTTATGGGACCATCAAGTCTGTGCATGAGACATGATTACTTGTACTTATAGTAACAGCCGTAACTGCGGCTCTGCATTTATGTAATGACGAAATGTAGGGTAAATGAAGCCATGGGTAAATTAATCCTTCATAAATGAAAGGTTGGATTATAAATAAGGTTTACGTATCTTATTCTCTTCTTCCTATTCTTTCCCAGGTAGTCAAAAAATTCGTGAAAAAGAACTACTGTTCTGCTCTTCTATGTCCTCACCTCATTGCGATACACGGGATCGGCTTTCTTAATGAAGCGGTGACATTTGCTCTTGTGGTAGACATCGTCAACAGATAGAACAGGCCTAACTTCTTCATATCCCGTTGGACATTTGTTATTAAAGTAGTTTGTGGCCTACCTCTCCCTCTTTTTGGTGTAGCCATGGAAAGGGACCTAATCACCACCTCATCAACCATCAACAGATAGGATGGCAGTCAATTGATTGCCTAGTCTACCTAACATGCCCATTCTCATTATAGTTCCGGCAACCTTTAAAACTACCGGGAACGTGCTCGTTCTACTGAAAGAACTACTGTTCTTTCAACACAAAATTTCTTTGAAACTGAGTACTTCATCTGTCACATCATACGATGGTGGCGCCCTCGCATTTTTTCCGACTTCCTAGTCAGACTGTCCCATAAACTCCCATCGCATGGCCACAACACTCACGCTTAAGGGAAATTTAATGAGGCGCCGTCGCCTGATAACGTAATTAGGGAAATTTTGTGTTCTCAAGCTCACTCCGAGTTTGCACCAAAGGCGGTGGGATCGTGGTACACTCAAAAATGTAATTAATTTGGGCCAAAATTAATTTACCCTAAATAATATAACTCTATGAGTGTATTTAAATTTTACACGCTGTGATTAAGTGCCAGTGAAAGTACACTGGGGTTTATATACTGTTAGGGTATCGTAGGTTTTCCTACGTCATTAAGTACAAGACTGTTCACTGTCCATGCGGCAAGATTGTGGAACGCGCCTCCGCATGAAATACGGGGTAGCACTTCTATCTTCATCTTCAAGAAACTTGTAAAAGAGCACTACCTTTCTCTATCTGTCTAATATATGTATGTATAAGTATGTGTGTATGTATTTGTATGTTTTTATGTATATGTATTTGTTTTTAAAGTAGGTATATATGGATGTATTTATGTATGTACAGTATAGGCTTTTATTAATTGAGCATTATATATATATATATATTTTTTTTTACTACTGTGCACCTCTTAACTGCATTTAATTGTCACGATCTCTCTGCTGTAGGCCTGCTGAAAGAAATTTCTTTATAGAAATAAGTTGGCCTGTTGTGTTTGATATATTCTGTCATATAGTTTTGTAAAAATTTTGTGTACAATAAATGGTTAAATAAATAAATAATAAATAAGAAAAAAACAACTTTGTAGCAATAGTTTGAGGTTTAGGAGTCCCATTTTTCTGCCACAGTAAAGTCACTTTTCTTTTTTTTGACTATAATGTGGCTAAAAAGCAAAGCTACCAAGAGAATGTGCGGCAACCCGGTTTATTTTACTTCTAGAACACACACGAGGCTATGCAAGTACTATTGGCACAAAATGTTTGGGTCACTAAAAATGTATTTGTGCTAGCTTGTGCCCGTGCAGGCCAACGTTGTGTAAGTCTCCTAAACCTCTACAATGAAGGAGTTTCTTAATTTTTTTTATTGCTAGTCTAACTGCTACGAGCTCGTCACTGGTTAGGTGTGCCTCCTAATATCGGCTCAAAGTACGAAACGGTCACCCATCCTGATCCCGAACATTGCGAGCATTGCTTAACCTCGGTCATCGGTCTCGCAAGCACGCTGCCACTAGAGCAGTGCCGCTCTCCCAAAGTGGGATGCATGTAAGTTTAACCACTACGCGATAGAGAAAAATTAAATACCTCTGAAAACGCCTTAAAATCACATTTCATGTATGGAGACACCCCCATATTTTAGATTTTTTATTATTATTATTATATGTTGTTATAGCGGCGCTAGTAACACATACTCTGTGAATAGCTCAAGTGTCTAGCTATAACATTAACAAACACACGAACACACACACAAACACACGCACACACACACACACACACATACAGAGATAGAATCTTATATGATATATTAGAGAGAGAAGTTTATATTTTAATTTTGATAGTAGTTTTTTTTTTTCTATTAGTATTTTATATGGTGTTTACAGGCTATATTTATTACCAAAATTATAAATTGCAGTTTTGTAATTGGCATTACAACTTAATAATGTAACATTTTTGAATTATATTTTATATGCTGTAAAACTGTGAAATAAATAAATAAATAAATAAAATAACGGTTCCGAAGATACAGTCACTAAGAGTTTTAGTATATGGGTAGCTCCATAGCGGCGGGTGGGATGACGGCCTGGTGACGTCACAGGTAGATCGCGGCAGCAACAATTTCGCGAAAAAATATGTCAACTTAAATATTGTATAACTCAGTCATTGATGGACGGATTTCAAAATTGTTTTCACTAGCTTGTTAGTTTTGATCTATATTTCAACACGATGTCATTAAATATGGCACTATCGACATTAGGAAACTTCCTAATTGCTGCAATGTCGAATTTTTCTTGTATTTGATGACGTAGGATGACCTACAGTGCCCTCACAGTCTATAAAGCTTCTTCATAAATGATCGTGAGAGGTGGTAGTTTAGTTATATGAAAACAGACCATTTTCTAGTATGGAGTTTCTACTTAATTCTTCTTTATCAGGAATCATTATTTAAATAGTCATCTTGGCAACAATATCCAGGGTAGCTCACGCGCGCCCTAGGACCGTCTTCACCATAATCCAGGATTAGGCAGATCAGGTAATTACAGTAAAGCGACTGCCAGACCTCCATGACCCTGTTAACAGGGAAACCTTACAAATTAATTCATTTTGTAGGTACTGGATCCTTAAATCAAAGTCAAATTATTTACCAAATCTGTTCAGGTACAATTTAGTTAAGTTTTACAGTGACCTGTTCGATTAAGTGATAGTGAGTAGCACAACGCGTGATGTGTTGCTGAGCAAATTAGTGCCAAATATGATACCTTATTTTTTCCACGTTTCTGTGGTTTTTTTCCTTTTTCTTTTACAATTCACAAAACGCCATCTAGCCTCAAAGATGCTCAAAGAAAGCAATATATATAACACCCAGCCCCGTAACAGAAATTAAAATTCATTATTTAAATTTTTGCTCGGCCGAGAATCGAACTCGGAACCTCTGCGTGGCCAACCAACTGAACCCATCGACTTATTTCTATCTGACAAACCACTCAGGTCGTCACTCCAATCTAAATTGGGCGACTAATTTCAAAGTATCAGAGTCTGCCAATCCGCTGATAGACGGCTGTCGATGCGCGTAGCACGCAGCTGACTGGTAATGGATTCGCTCACAAATTGTCCAACAGATAGCCCGGTTCCGATCCATTTGTCAGCCGGGCCGGGCCATTACGATATTGTCTGCAGGTGCAGCCGGTGAGCTCTAGCAGGATTAAATTGTGGACCGATGGTGATTCTTTTAGCAACAAAGCCTCCAAAAGGGATCACGATTTTTGATTAGTGACTTTTCCATTAGCTTATGATACCACGTGAATTACTGTGAAAAAACTACCACGATATCTGTAAAAGTAGAGAAGGTATATGCGCTAGAACACTGTGATTTTGGCATGTCTGATGACGTCGTCCGAAATCGAACCTCCTTATATTGGTTTTCAGATAAAGGAAACCACATCGTAATCGGTGCACCCTATCTACAATGACACAGACAGACACACAGTTACCATAGCCTCCTTCATTGAAGGAGGCTTAGGTTTAACACATCAAACCTAAAGCACACCTCATTTTTGGTGGCGGTTACAAAAGAACACACGACGGAAAACAACAGTCAGTGCGCTGGTTTCCAAGTCAAGAAACGAATAAAATTCAAATTGAGGCAGATATGAAGAATGTCAGTTTATTATTTTTTATTGCCATATGAAAGTTTTACAGTTTATTAACAGATATAAAGAAAACTACAACACACACATTCAAGTCAAAGATAAAAATGGATGTACCTCATTACTTGTAAATTGTAAGAAACCTATAATTTTCAATACTGTAGCCGTCACTGTTCCTTATTCTAACACGGGAACAAAATGATGAACCAGTAGTCGAGAACCGCAGTCGAGACTCCGTTGGTAACAAAACACAATACTATGAAAGAACCTGTACGCTGTTCTAATTCGCAATGGTCTAGCGACGGTCGGGCGGGCGGGCGACGCACGAGTGTATCGCGAGCCGTTGCTGGAACCGTTATTTGCGATTTGGACGCACTTAGACACTCCTGACAGCGGCTTTTTGCTGAGTGAATGCACTGCGTTCAAAATTGCGTTCTATTGGTCAATTTTGTTTATTTTGACGAGCACAAAGTGCATTAGGCGTTAGTAGTAGACCACTCAAGTATTGTCAGTTAAAAGCTTATTCGTTCGCGGGCACTGTGAGACCTTATAGTAACGTTTCTGAAAACTAAACATCTACCTTACTATAGCTGGTATTGTCCGCGGATGTTCAGTCTAATCGCAAAGGTCCGTAACAATGGACCTCAGCAGCTATTCATTGCGAATTATGCAGGCCACTCCCATCCACGCCCTCTGCCCTGGCCGATTAAGACCCAAGCTACATTACGTTCTCAATGATTCCTTTGTACAGTTTGCAAAGCCTCTCGACTTAATCAGGTGTGCGTTAGCAATCGATTGTGTGTCAATTTGGTTCTACAGTTAGGGGTGCACATAGAATTAAGGTACCTACATTGTTCTTCATAGATTAGTATTTTGTTTGGCAGATTAACCCTTAATAGTTAGTAGGTAGTTTAGGACCGTCAGTGGCGAGTGGTTAGAGTATCTAGCTCGCAGCGGGAGGTACCGGGTTCGATTTCCACTGCGGCCATGTACTCTTAAATAATGCACATTAGTTGAGTACTAACCGATGCTCCTACGGTCATGGAAAACATCGTGATTGAAACCTGCACATTCAGACGACTGAATATGTAACCATGATCCAATCTGGTCAAGTTCTTCAGGCAGCAGGGTCGTTAATGTCAGATGGTAGACGCTCGACTGTAATTACCTAATCTGCCAAATCCTGGACCATGGTCAAGGCGGTCTAACCTGGACATTAACGCCAAGGTTATATTTTTGTAGGTAGGTTGTTGAATGATTAGCTGGTTTAGTAGAAGAAAACGTATCTCATTGGCTGGCAACTCACTCGCCACATAGCTATTAACTACGCAAGTACAAAATCCAAATAACTACCGATCATCGAGCTACCTATACTACAATCGCTGCCATAAATCCACAGACATTGAAACCTGTATTCCCTGCCTAAACATAAAACAAGACAGATACATCAATACCAACCCCGGATACGGACTAGCGAAGTGAAAGCAAAGTCAACGTTTGAAAGACTGGCCATCAAACAGCACAGCTGGATCTTGACACAGTTCGGGAGCTACCGCACTCTGCTACTGGCTCCTAGCCAGCCCTGCTCCCCTGGTATTTTCGCTCGTACACACGCTAAATACGACTGTTTATATCTTGTTTGTGGCGAGGGAAAAGGTTTTATCGTAATTTACAATATTGTTGAGCGTGTCGGGTTACAGTCATGTCAGTTGGGACGACTCGCATGTGAATAGTGTTGGTTTGAATATTTAAATATGGAAAGTTCCCGACTAGGACAAACCTTTACAACATTGTAGAATATGATAATACACGAGTATACTAGTTACAACAAAATAATTTAATAATTATTATTAGACGCTGTCCTAATTGACAACGGCGGGCGGTTTTGAGGTCTCCATTGGTGGAGCGAGCCCGTCGTACGACCGTTGCCAATAAGGACAGCGCCTTAGGTATTGTAATATTGCCTCACCTTACATATGACAAAAAATGTTTACTCTACCCTACGTAGCACACCTTTCTTCAATTATTCTTCATAAGAAAAAGTAATCAACCAAATTGCTTATAATATATACAATTCTTTGTTAAAAAAATACAGAAACAGCAGGTGTCCACAAAGACGCACAAATGAAATTACGGCTAATTCGCAGAAAAGAATTCCGTCTTCCCCGCCGTGTCCCGTGATACTCCAAATGAACAAAGGGAAACTTTATTCCCAACAACTGATGTTGTGAAAGTCCAAATTGCAATCTCAAAATAAGGACAAGTCGATAACCCTAAGCTCCGTTAAAGAACGGACGGAGAGGATCCGAATAATGCTCTTGGAGGGTGGAAATTTCCAAGTGATTTACATAGTTTGCCTGTTAAAATTTTTCATTATCTTTTAATTAGACGTCTGAAACACCCAGAGGAGGGGGCGGCGGGTCAGAGGACTCGATCGAGTAAACTTTCTTCGAATTTGTATGCCGAGCGTTCCCTCTAGCCGGGATTGGTCTTTACTAGGTACATTTAATTAGAATATAGCATTGATTTAGGCCAACTTGCAAGTCACGGACGCAGGTTGGTCACTCGCAAATACTCTGAAGAGGCTAAGTGGGGGCTTCATCGACCAGGCTCAGCAGTGATGCGATTGTGGAGCTCCATCGCAAGATATGCCGCATCTGCTCTCTTGTCCTGCTACCTGCACTAGGGAGGAACTGTTCCTAGCGACTGATAATGCTGTTGCCGTGGCGGACTACAGGGCAAGCTAGATCTAAAGTTTTCGAAAATTGACTCGACGAAGCAGAAGAAGATTGATTTAAGCCACCATCCAATCGAGGAGCTTTCACCCCTTAAAATTACAAGTGTTGTAGCGACTCATTATCATCTCAGGCACAGAACTGTTGGATACCATGCTTTCACAGTGATCACCTCAGTGCCTCCTGCATTCATCGACTCTGTACGACCAGTGTAACCGCTCGCATTCACGCGAGCGCTCGCGTTCTAATGCTTGTATTTTCTATCTCTAGAAACTTACCTCGAGTCTGAAAGAGATAGGTAGCGCATGCAGGCGCTCACACCTGGGGCTCTATTTATTAATCGCTCGAAATAGGGAATGATTTTCTCATGCATGAAAATATCTAATTTTTCATGCTGAATATTAAAAATTGGAAACCATTCGAATAGAAGTGAGCGCTCGCCTTTTAAAAAAAATAGGTCCTCTGTACACGTGAACCACCCATTTTGCGCTTAGCCGTCCTACACTGCTGTTGTCGGCAAACGGCTGCCATATGCGATTCATTCTGGACCCATCAACAAACGAACATTTAGTTTTTGCGATTCTAAAACCTACACTATTATAAAAATAATAGTGTTTTATTCCTGCCTAAATACATGACATTGCCTACATTTACTATCTGCTTCCTACATGAAGTTACTACGCCTCCTACCTATATAGATCACCTACATACATCGGTCAATCCCAACTTCTGCCAGTCTCCTTTTCTATTCTTTCGCTTCTCTAATGTCGAAAATCATGGAAACTTATGCAACTTGAAAATCTTCCGACTAGAAAACCGTCAACTCAGAAAGTATTGCAGCAAAATATACCTCTTCCTCTTGACTCAACTACCAGCCTAGTATCAATCAAAATTAAATTTTTCTTATTTTTATTAAAAAATAAAGTACCGTCCACTAAATTTCCCTTTCATCGGGACCGGGGAAAATGCCAAACAACTAACACAAAGCTTCATTAGGCCACCTCGTACTTTCTTCTTTATATTTTTTTCTCTGTTCTCCCCCATTGTTTGCAACAATTCCGGTATTAAATTAGGTGTTATTGATACAAGGTACTCTGTAAATAGCAATTTAGCACGTTCACAGCGAGTCGCCGGCCAAATTTGAAATATTGCCGCTCGCAATCTCTATTTCGGGAGGAAAAGTTTACCAATTTGTTGGTGCGACCCATTTAATGCCACTGTAAGACCCGTGATCGATATTTTTTTTAATTCAGGCACCTGCTTCGGGGACTGAGGATTTAGTTGAAGCGTAAAAGCTTTACTTCACTTTTAATCACGATGAAAAAAGAGTGGTGTTATAAATTAGACGTGTGTACCTGTGGCATTGTAGCTTCCGAATGGATGGACAGATTTGAATGCGGTTTTCTCTATTTAGAAGTCAGTTTGATCGAGCACATCTTAAATGTTTCATTATGAAATGCACCGACGGGCTACCGCGCGATTTACTTGAGCTTTACGAAAGAAGTGGTCCAAAGAATAAATTGTCCAGCTTAGAACTGGCCTAATTAGGAAGTGGTCAAATCCAGAATTAGTCATATATAGAAAGAGGCAAATACGGAAGTGGCCCGCAAACGTCAAAAAGATAGCAACAAGCACGAGCGGCACGCAAGCCATGCCTCATTCACGGCGTGTTCGTCAGATTCGAATACACCATAAGTAAATATAGATGATTCTATTATTAAGCATAAATTTAGTATTAGTATCGCGAGAGTGTCACTTTACCGACTCTCTTTGTCCCACTCTCCGAAAGCTTTCCCCCTGGACATGAATTACTATGGCCGGCTTGGAAGTATTTAAATAGGCTTCGGACTCAGACCGGCCGAAGCAACGATAACATGGCCAGGTGGGGATTTTCGAGTGACTTCGACGTCAACTGTTACTCTGCCTGCGACCCTACCCAAACGATGACACACCTCATACCGTGTCCTACGTGTCTAAACATCTGCTCACAGGAGGATCTCATGACAGCCGCCGATAGCGCAGTGTACAAGTTGTGGGCCATGACAATATAACGTTTGTCATTGACACGCTAGAAGAAGAGTAGCGTTGACTAAGGCGATGTTCTAATTGGCAACAGTCATGCGATCATAGTCGTACGACGGACGTAGCCCGACCAATAGGAATCCTCAAAACCGTCCTTCGCACGACGATGGTCGCACGACCATTACCAATAAGGACAGTGCCTTCTAGTCTATGACTAACACTGAGATTCTCGAATAATACTACCACGGAAGGCCGTCTACTATTTTCGATCATATTTTTTTCACGGTTGGCTGGTAGATAAGGCTACTTTAGCTTTAAGCCCGCCAATGTACCTTTAGTGCATAAAGTTTTTATAAATAAATACCCAAAACTTAGCCACATTAGCACCTAAGTCTCTGCCTCCCTCTATATCCTGTGAGAAGCAAACTGTATTAAGAAATATCAACAATAAATACACAACGTGATCCTACGATAAATATGCATCACCATTATTGTACTCCCATCGATCGATTCCGGAAAGCCATCTCAAAACGATTGAACAATCTCCCCAAGCATAGCAGCGAAGGACAAATCGTAGATCAGGGCGTGACATTGAAACGAGGGCTCATATGGTGTGGAGTTTGGCTGAGAGTGGCGACAATTTATCAATTTCAGGGAGTAGTCTTAGATCAACGGCAGCGCTGTAAAAGGGGCGAGGCTGCAGTGACAGCGATTGTACGTGGCTCGAGTAATTTTATAGCACTGCTGAGATTGGCAAAAGACAGAGCGAAATGAAGCTTCTTAGTGTCGGAGGCCAGGACTCATTTTGGGTAGCTGCGTCATCATAGTAAGTAAGTAGCATTGCCGAGAATATTGAGTAATACTACCACGGAAGGCCGTGTAGTGATCAGCAGAGTAGAACATAGCACAACCCCATCTATGGGGGTCTTGAAAAGCGGCTATGTTTTTTTTATACCACTAATGTGGCAAAAACTCACGGCCTGCCTGATGGTAAGCAGTCACCGCAGCCTATGGACATTTGCAATACCAGGAGCGTCACCCACGCTTTGCTGACCCCATAAAAATCCTTTAAACACTTTTTTTAAGAATACAACCCGCGCAGAAAGAGCGTACGACTGTATGGTCTCTAAATCAGAAAATGAATAGCGTTTTTGGTTAAATATTTTCAAAACTGCATTCTCCAACCCGCCTTTGCGTTTGGCAATGCCTTTGACAATGCCCTCCGCTGATGTGGAGGAGGCTCCAGTCCAGCAGTGGACTTACGGGCTGTTGATGTGTTGTGATAGAACATAAATCGAAATAAGGAATGAATACTAGATTACCGATTCTCTGTCTAACAAATCCAGGGACGAATCTATTCACGAGAATTATAATATCTTTCATCGATTCTATTTTTGCCAGCTTTGCCAAGTACAAAATTTAAAAAAGTGCTGTTGTCACGTTTAGCAAGCACGCCGAAAGCGGAAAATATATACAATTTATCGCGTTGTAAATGGCCTCCTGTTCTCACTTTGGCAATGGTATGTGACAAAAATGTGATAAATGATCGCTTCCGCAGCACTACTTAAAATAAATAAATATTTAGACTGTGAGGGCACCAGAGGTTATCCTATGTCATCAAGTACAAGAAAAATACGTGTGGCACTCGGGGACTGCCGCGGTAAAGCTATAGCATAGCATTTTTTATCAACTTATGCAATTATAATTATTTATTTATTTTATTTATGCAGTATTTTTTTTTTCTTTGATATTAATTCAAGTTTTTTCTTTGATATTAACCATATCGAACTCACTCGTGGACGCGGCTTAAAAGCAAGCTGTCTCACCTAGCATTGTGTCTAAAAGAGATAGAATCAGCTATGAGCAGTTAGCAGCTAGTCTACACGCATACGTCTAGTCGCACGCACACAAACACCGTGCCGAAGTCTGCAGAACTGAAACGACGTTAGACGATGCACGGCTTTCAACGCCGCACCGCTGTGCCAGTCGGAGTGGGGGGTGTTAGGTTTTTTTCGTTACGGAATTTCTTGATTCGGTCGCCGCGCTCAAAGCCCGCGATAAAAGCTATGCAATAGCTTAAAAAAACACTTTGTAAGAATAGTAGAGTGTTAGGAGACCCACAAAACGTTAGTCTGCCCTTGCACAACATGGCACAAACAATTTTTTTTAGTGATCCGGTTGTACTCTGCCGCCTGACCTCCACAAACTGACCTGACAACAGGGTCACCCTGTTACCAGTAGAACTTGACAAGATTGGATCATGGTTTTTATTTTTCATTTTTTTTTTAATATTATACAAGGCAAGCATTTGACCGCCATCTCACCTGTTGGTACAGCCTATTCACTCCAGCCTTGAAGGCATCCACATTATATTGATCAGGAAACACACACGCAGGCAACGCGTTCCACTCCTTAGCCGCTCCTTAGCCGGTTACATATTCAGACGCCTGCACGGACAGGTTTCATCACGATTTCCCTCACCGTATCAGCCTCTGTGTCTTTTAAGTCTACCAATTGACATAAAAAACTCTTCCCGCCGTCACTAGCGCCCCACCCTCACCACGATAGTCTCACCATTAATTTGTCACCGACAGCCGTGTCCGCAGTACATTTATACAGGGCGCGCGTCGAGCGCTACAATTTGGCACCTCGCTCCAGACAATGCCCATTTGTCTGATTGCAATAGCTGGATACAGCGATCCAGCGATCCACCGCAGCTTTTAGACGATTTGCAATGTAAAACTCGGCTCTTAATTAATAACGGTAGCGCTTTGTTTAGCGCTGTCAGCGGCTTTTTTGGCGCAATCGCTTTCAGGGATTTGGCGGTGAGCCTGCCGGTGGAAGCTTCTATGTGTACGCGGTTTGAGGGCGAAATTGGTTTGCGATGAGTGTTGTTAATTACTTGTAGGTACTTTATTTTGTAATGATAAGCTTTGTCCAAGGACTTCTGCTTGGGACCCGGAGACTGGAATAGTTTTAGGCCTCGTCACGGATTTTTAACCCCTGACGAAAAAAGAGGGATGTTATAACGCATGTATCATCCAGCATCCACCCGTAGCCTGTCGCAAATCGACATTCCATCTGGCCGGAGGCATTCTCCATCTGGCAATGAATAATTGAATTCTACGAATTAACAATTGATAGGTACCATCAATAATATTGTTATCTCGTCAGCCACCTATTTTACAAACAAACAAATAGTCCTACTATGTGGAAGGGAAAATATGGTAGGAAGAACTTGGTTAATCATGAGGAATCTAGCTGAATACCACTGTCTAATCTCCCTACAGTTCTCTCTACAAATAATATTGCTTGCTTTGTAGTTATAGTAGGCCGGCTTAAAGGATAATGTTAGCTACGTCATCCTTTAAGCTGTAACATATCAGCTGCAATACAATACTAATGGTTTTAGCATACCTAGTATTTAGACTGTGAGGGCGAAGTTATCCTACGTTATCCTACGTCATCAAGTACAAGAAAATATTTTTTTTGCTTCTTGAACCCATACAAGAGAATAAAAAAGAAACAATCATCTTGGCGTAAATGTCCCGGTTGTGCTCTCGCGCATGAGGGCCCGGGATCCGCCTTGACCATGATCCAGGATTTGGCAGGTCAGGTAATTACAGTGGAGCGACTGCCATCTGACCTCCGTGACCCTGCAGCCAGGGGAACCAGACCAAATTGGATCATGGTTACACATCCAGTCGCCTGAATGTGTAGGTTCCATCACGTTGTTTTCCCTTACCATAAGAACATCGGATCGGTTTCAACTAATGTACATAACTCAGAAAACAGTCATTGGTACATGGCCGGAGCGGGATTCGAACCCGGGACCTCTGGCTTACGAGTCGCATACTGTAACTGCTCGGCCACCGACGCTCTAACCTATTCAAGAGGATATGTAGTATAAAATTTTTTGTATAAAATCAGAAAATTACAAACCTTACTTATTATAAATTAAAGACGCTTTCCGCGTCAGGCTGTATATGTTTCCGCAAACTGCTCCTAAACTACGTAAGGGATTTTTTTACAGTTTTCACCAGCAGTCAGATAATTTTTATCGAAAGATTTATATGCACAATACATACAAATTATACAAAAGAAAAGCCGAAAAAACCCGTGCAAAGACGGAGCGGGTAGCCAGCTAATTCAATAAAAACTACCAGTAATACTATCACGGAAGGCCGTGTAGTGATCATCAGAGTAGAACATAGCACAACCCCATCCATAATTCAACAAAAACCTTACGCACCTATCGGCCTAACCACAAAAAGCTAACCTATTCTTATACCGTTTGCTAGAAATTGAGTCACATCATGCCTGGACTGAGCCCGTCACTGCGCATGATAGATAGTCCACCATCCAACATTACACTAATCCATAACGGTCAGCCGTGACTAGGCGTAGATTACCGGTAACAATATTATTGATCACGTTTGATTCGGGGCGGTATTGGTCTAGCGGTAGGTTGACCGATAACCAAAGTTAAGCAACGCAAGAGCCCGGGAACAGGATGGGTGACCGTTTTGAACTTTGAGGCTAGTCGAAATTTGGTACCGTAACGAGCTCGCTACTCTTTTCTCGCTACGTCTTCCGTTGGTTGAAATTCAGTCTCGGATGACCATTGGCACCCCAAGACAGTATTATTCTCTTATCTGACTTAATTTAAGTTTTTTACAGTACAAATATAAAATACTGGCGTTCTAAGCAGTTTTTACCCGCGCGGAGCTCGGATCTCTGTAAACAAATTTTCCAGCGGAGACCTATTATTTCCCCATAATAAAAAGTAACAAATATAACAGTAATAATGTAGCATTCTATTATTAAAATAATTTTTTAAATTGGTTTTTGAGTTTATTGATTACAAACAAAAATACAAACATGCAAATCTTTTCTCTTTATTATATTAGTATAGATACACATTACAAAAAGCTAAAACTATATAAGTTTTTTACACTAGGTACATATACGTTTGAAAATAAATATTATAAAAACCTAAACCTAGAGTGCCGGCAGCAACAGGGCGAGGCCCTGAGGTTAGGGCTGCAGAGACAGGAACCTCCTCATCATCACAGCCCGAACAGTCCACTGCAGGACTTAGGGCCTCTCCCACGAAAGGGGAGGTTATTGCCATAATCTCAACGCTTGGCAGGCGGGTTGGAGATCGCAGTGTTTAAATATAATAATGGAAAATGCTGCTGCCCATTTTCCAGACTACGGAGACTCTTGATCTTTTGCCTCGAAAACATTAGTCGCCTTGTACAACACCCATGAGTGTAAGGGGTTGGTGCTATTCTACTCTGCCGGACACTACACGGCCAAGCCAGGCCAAGGAACCTCCTGCCGATAGCTTATTATTTATTTATTTATTTTATTTATTTAACAGTTTATTGTACACAATATAACAAATACAGAAAGTACAGATTAGTTACGACACAACAGGCACTACTTATCTCTAAAAGAAATCTCTTCCAGTAGGCCTATTATTATTATTGCGTTTGATTCCTTTCCTATTATTAAATTGGTATGCCGTACCTCAAACCAAGCGTGTTCCAAGCTTTTACGTAATCACCATTGTTGTTCCATTAGTTTAGGCTTCAGCATTTTGTTTACCAATAGTTTTGGTAAAGGTCGAGGCTTTATTGTAAAGTTGTCGAATTGTTTTAGGTACCTTTTAATAAAATGTAAATTCGTTGTTGTTGCTCGGCAGAAATGACGGGAGTTAAAGGTGATCAAGGTTTGGTGATTATGTTAATTAGAAAACCGAATTATGGAATAATTTAATATTGTTATTGTGAGCGTCGGTGTCCAGTGGTTACGGTATCCGATTCGTAAGCGAGAGGTATCGGGTTCGAATCCCACTGCGGCCATGTACCTATGACTGTTTTCTGAGATGTGTACATTAGTTGAATACTAACCGAGGCTGTTACAGAAAACTTCGTGATGAAAACAGTATTCAAGCAACGAACGTGTAGCCATGATCCAATCTGGTCAGGTTTTCTACGGAGGGTCACGGAGGCCAGATGGCAGTCACTCCACTGTAATTAACTGATCTGCCAAATCCTGGATCATGGTAAAGACGGATCCCGGGGCCTAACGCGCCAGAACACAACCGATGTATTGACGCTAAGATGATTTATTTATTTTAATACATACATAAAGCTCACGCCTCTGTCCCACAGGTGGTGTGGGCATGGACCGCCACTTTTCTCTGTCCTAACACAACTACCATATATCAACTCTTTTCATACATCTCCTTTTATTCTTGCTATCTTGGACCCCAGCTTTTTTGAGAACGTAATAACATTAACTAATATATTTTCAGACTCAAATACCGTTAGTATCATGTAGTGCCTACAATACAATGTTAGACTTGACCTTTCTCTATATTTGTGGAAGATATTGCGCTTAACCGCCCTTTATAGCAAGCTTTTTATTCCTCTAGCCCGGCTTTGTCATACCGAAAAGCTTGTCAGAACCAGGAGCGAATCGTAGTCGGGCCCGAGTGTTGTACAAGAAACAATGTCATCAAAAAAATCGGGACGACTGTGGCGCTCGCCAGACGCAAAAAATAATTTCGTGCTAAATGTCCATTCTCCTAACGAAAAGTGTCAGTTATTCTAGTATATTAAAAGCAATTCTCACGTTGTGCTAAAAGACAGAAAGAAGAAACGCAGAATAACTTCTATTCCCGTTGGCCCAGAAGGTTCTCTTCTCTTCGACAAGTGACGATCATCTCTTTGACGACCTGAGTGGCTCAGTGGTCAACATCGTCTGCCACGCAAGAGGTCCCGGGTTCGATTCCCGGCCGGGCAGAAATTGAAATTATGAATTTTAATTTCTGTTACGGGTCTGGGTGTTCTATGTATAATAAGTATGTATTTAAAAAAAAAGTATTTAAGTAATATATCAGCAATCTAGCACCCATAGCACAAGCTTTGCTTAATTTGGGGCTAGATGGCGCTGTGTGAATTTGTCCACAATTATTTATTTATTTATCTCTAATACAACTCAGGCAACAAATTCGTCGACCTAGCTACAGCCTTTAAAGTTCATTAATCTGTGGTTAACGTGGTCCACCGGAACTACAAACTAGTATATGTATACCTAGCTAGTTAAGAACTAATCTGGAGACAATAACGCCTCTCTACATACATACTAAACGGTGAAACAGATTATAAATCGACTGAGAGCATATAGACACCTACAGTAGATGTATGGCTATGCCCAGACTAGATACCTAGTAGGTACTGAATGCAATATGTTGATATGCTAATGTTATTTATAATTATTCATAATATAGCACTTTAGGTAGAAACATACTTCTATGGATTTTTTTTTCCGTTATACGCCAGACAAACAGGCAAGCGGGCCAACTGATGGAAAGTGGTCACCGCCGCCTATGCCTATTTCGTTATCCGATATAAAGATTAATTTAGCTATTTATTAAAAAAACCTTACCTCCGGACGCGGCGAGCAGTCCACGCGCGCGCAGCAATGCCAGCAGCAGCAGCGGCAGCAGCGGGCGGCGCCGCATGCCGCGCGGCGCCGCTGCGCCGGCGGCGCGCCGCGCCTCGCCCCCGCAACCGCCCTCACCTAGGGTAACAGGAAATAATATTTTAGAAACTACTAGCCGTTGAATTGATAAGGGTTGTGGTTTGCATGTGTGGGTGTATAGATTACACGTCGTCATACATTGATGGTAGACGTCTAAGCGTACTAAGCGTTTTGCATCCTTTTTTCTTATGCGCACTGCAAAGGACTGGAACTCTCTGCCTGAGTCATTGTTCCCCGATAAGTATAACCTTGGGGTCTTCAAATCAAGAGTAAATAGATATCTTCTGGCTTGCATGCTACATCTTCGACCTCATCGTCGCTTTTCATCAGGTGAGTTGAGGTCAAATGCAAGCTTAATGATAACAAAAAAAAAGAAGAAAAAAAAAACACCTTTTGAGGTTTTCTTTGGAGAGTACAACCCGAGATATTGACGCCAAGATGATTATTTTTTATATTTCTAATGTGGAAAATAATGACTCAATAAGTTAGGCAAATATTTTTATAACATTACACATTCTGCATTTCTTTTGTGAAAAGCACAACCATTATTAATTTCAAACAAGAATCTGCTTCAATCTTAGATCAAGTATTGTAGATCAAAACTGCCGTAGAATGAAATTTCGAAATAGAGCTCCTATTCCGAAGCGGCCAAGTTTCCTTCCACTTTATATTTGTCTTTGAAAACTGATTCCTAGAAAACTAAACCGAGCGCCTAGTGGAAACTATAGTAATTAAACTGAACTAAACGCATCGATCACTGCTGGAGTACCTCGCACCACAAACTACGGCTTCCGACAAGTTTGACTCTACTTACGTGCTAAGTTTAGCCTCCTTGAGGATATCGTATCATTCTATAGAAATTGAAAAGAAAAAAAAACTTATTAAATGAACAAATTTTGCGCTGTTTGACCTGGGGCCGTACCACGAAGCGTACACTCCCCATTTTAATTTTATTTACCTTTTCAGCGACCAGAAGGGTGACCTTTGCCTTGCCATCCAGCGGGGCAATGCAGACAGCCTCCTGGGCCGATGCCGTCTTTTGTTGTTCCTGCTCAATTTTTTGTGATTGTGTGAATTATTTTTTCTATATGTCATACGGCAAACCAAACAGGTAAGCGAGCCACCTGATGGAAAGTGCTCACCGCCGCCTATAGTCGGTACGTTGCCCACCTCTAAAGAGACATTTACAGCCCATACAGACGTACACGATTTCTGCACGACTTTTTTCTATACTAATGACAGAGAGCCTATTTTATTCTTTATAAGCAAACGCGCATCACCCGCATAGTCACCGCACAGTAAACGTGTCGCACCCGCCGTGTGCTGAGGCACGTCGTGCACGTACGCGTGTACGGTAGACTGCACGTTTTCTGTCTGGTTGCTACGCGGTGACTATGCAACTCGTATGCGTTTACTGTCCGGTTTGTGAGCGACGACGCATAAATGGGTCCCTATATTTATTGAAGAATCCCATATTATATTTCAAAGGAAATAAATAAACGGTGATTGGGGATTTTTTCACATTCGTAGTGCAAGCGAGATACGTTGTTACTGTCGCGTAGAGTTAATCTAGTAACAGACGCTCCGATTTGACTGGAGCCGACCAACCGTCAGTTACAATCGATACTAATCCTTACGAAGTACAAAATAAAGTCGCTTTTGGATTAATTCGGTTGTGCGGGCGAGCCGACCTTGATCGGACGTCTGACCGCGTCTCCCGTACCCAAAAGCGACTTTATTTTATACGTCATAAGAATTAGTATCAATTGCAACTGATGGTTTGTCGGCTCCAGCCAAAACGGAACGTCTGCCACTAGTTTTAGATACCAATTAATATGAGGAAACAACATTAAATTATAGACGCTACTTAAAAACACTATTTGAATGTGTACCAGAATGCAAAAGAAACGAATAAATCTACCTTCTCAAAACAAACAAATTTAAAAGCAAAAGCTTGCCCAAGTTTTCATAAAATTATTCATCAACTTTTATTATTATTGTAATTTATACTTTGTGGTTCTATAGGTACTCCAAATTTTAGATAAGTATTATCTTTGCGCTTAGAAGTATGAATACATTATAATATGTAGGTTAGTAATAGCAGTTATATCTGATTTATCTTCTAATACATAAATAGAAATGCATAAGATATTAGTGACGGATATTTGTTACTCTTTCACCCAAAAACTACTGAACGGATTTCAATGAAATTTTGTAGTGGCGTAGCTTACATCACAGAATAAAACATAGACTATAATTTATTCCAATATTATTTGGGTTTCCCGCAAAAGTTTTTTCGCGGACAAAGTCGCGGGCAAAAGGAAGTAGTGTATAGATAAATAAGTGATAGGTTAATAGCACTCGACCGAAGAACTAATATTTTATTTGTGAAAACAATACAATACCAAAAAACTAATCTGAACTAATAAAACTAAACTAAATCAACATATATATTAGATTATTTACAAAATATACAGACTCATCTAACTTAAAGCTAAATTAAAAAAATATTACAAATATCAGTCTAATAATATCAATAGTCAAATATCAACGAATTAGCATCAGAGTCCAACATTAAGACTTCCTGAGTCTTCAATTTAATGGACTCATATAAAGATAGAGAGCTTCTATAATTTTTACCACGATACCTATAAGGGGAGAGGTGGCATAAGGGGACTAGTAAATACTCGAGGTTGAATACTGAATGAGAAGCTTACGTAAATCTTCTATTGAAAAAAACGATGTCAATAATATTTCTTTTTAAGCTATTGCATAGCTTTTATCGCGGGCTTTGAGCGCGGCGACCGAATCAAGAAATTCCGTAACGAAAATAAACCTAACACCCCCACTCTGACCGGCACAGCGGTGCGGCGTTGAAAGCCGTGCATCGCCTAACGTCGTTTCAGTTCGGCAGACTTCGGCACGGTGTTTGTGTGCGTGCGAGTAGACGTATGCGTGTAGACTAGCTGCTAACTGCTCTTAACTGATTCTATCTCTTTTAGACACAATGCTAGGTGAGACAGCGTGCTTTTTGGCCGCGTCCACGAGTGAGTTCGAGCCCGCGACTAGTTGAACCTTAACGTGTATGTATATGGTTAATATCAAAGAAAAAAAAAAATACTGCATAAATAAAATAAATAAATAATTATAATTGCATAAGTTGATAAAAAATGCTATGCAATAGCTTAACCGTGGCAGTCTCCGAGTTTCACATACATAGCATACGATTACGCAAGCTCCAAACAGAAACTAAAACTATAATAAAATCCTCGACGGTCTGCATAGTAAACCAACATGGCCACTGCTAACACATAAATATTCAAAAGAAAAACCGCACCCCTTTCAATCATTTCCGTCAACAGGTACAACAATGTAGGCCTGAAATATTTCAGGGCGATTCTACTCAAAGCCAAAAGCTTAGTTTCACAGGGTTTCACGACACTTTCTCTTTACTGCCACATCGCTGGAGCGATTGCTTATCGCCAGCCCCGATCAGAAAGCCCGCTATTCCATCGCCATAAACATTTTCCATTCCCCATTCCATTTTTCACTAAAACCCGGTGACAATGACTCTAAACAGCGATCCGAACTCAATACCGCGGGGGTCTTTTATCAAAATAAACTGACGTTGGTGCCGGGCTCCTTTGCGGGGGCGCTGGCCACACAATGGGTACCTGTCTCCCTACTCTGTAGTGATGGGGTACAATATATCTGCGTTCGGTTTCGAAAGTACCGTTAACTTTACTTACTTGAATTTGTTCATGCCTAAGGAGCCACACGGACGGAAGGAATTGATTGCCTTACAGTGTTTGTCAGCGGCTCTTTACTAAGTGGCACTGTGTTAAATACGGCTCTATGATTGGTCAATTTTGTTCCTACATTACTAATACGATAATTTTGACAGATGCATATTTCCAATCGCCGAAATTTTATAAATTGGAACCCGATGCGTTGGCGCGCACTGTGAGACCTCAAAGTAACGTTTCTGAACCCCTTGATGGGGTTGACACCATTCACAGTGCACTGCCATCCAATGTAGAAAACGTAGTATTTTTGCTCGTACAAGATCCTAGTTGCTGTTGATAGTAGTCTGTATACATATATTCTGTATCTGGTATATTAGATCATATTTTAATACGACCAAACGTCTGTGTCCAACGGCGCCTATCGTGGTCGACCACAAAGTCCGTTCTGTAAAGAAATTTTCCCGTTGTTGCCACATTTTCTGGTCTCGGTCTCTAAAATTCACATCACTACGTCCACGAGTGATCGCCGAGGGATCATGGCGGCTGCAGCCACTAATACCTACTTACAAACATTATCACGACAGATCCATTGCTGAGTTTTACGCTATGTTTCTAAGTGATTTGTTCGGAAACTCCATTGGTACTGGCATTTTTACATTGGAAACCATTTTTTTTTAAATAAGGTACTCATATTTTTAAGTAAGCTCGTCCAAAAAGGAGAACCCTCAACCAGCTTTAATGTATGAGATGTATGATATGAATGCGGAAGAGGGAAAAGAGGTGTGTCAGGATTGTAACTTGTGGAACTCCATCGTTTTTCCTACCCTGTGGGATATAGGCGTGAGTTTGTATGTATATAATACATGTATACTCGTATGTCATATACTGTTAGTGAATAGGCGAGGAGTGAATAGATATTATAGTTTGTTTGTGCGTGTTTAGAAAGAGATATACCTATTTCCTGTGCTAGTCCCACTTTCTAGTGTACGTGCTGTGGTTGACATTGATCATGAACTTGTCACGAACAATTTATAAATTTTTTTTCGTTGTTGTTTCCATATACTGAACCGCCAGAAAAAGTCGGATAAACCCCAGATCAAGTTTATTTATACTCAATTTTATTTATCTAATATATTTTCTCTAACATATTTTCTAATCTACTGAACCGAATTTAATGAAACAATCTAAGAACCATTTCGATTAAACTGGCTTTTTAAATTGAGAAAACCGCATCCAAATCGGTCAATCCTTTCAGGAGCTACAAACACAGCAGACACACAGATACACAGGCACACACGTCAAACTAAAACCCTATTTTCGTGTAGGGTTAAAAACACTGGAACCGGATGTGAACAGCCTTTACACAGGATACGCTTCACATTTTTCTCTGTTTAACTTGAAAAATCAAACAGAACTTTTAATTAAAACTCTTTTATCTTTCAATTGCTTCGCAGTGAAAGGATTTCGGGAGTCAAAAGTTGAGGAGCACAAGGGAAATATTCAAAGTCTTTGTAGATAAAAGTAAGTCTTCGAGGGTACGCCTAAAGCAAAATGTGCATAAACGATCGTGAGCTTGGAAGAGAATTTCACCTCACCAATTCACGCTCGGAAGTTGGTCGTGGGATGCGGTGGCTTGAATGTACTACTAATATTGTAAATTTAAATGTTTGTTTCTTTCAATGTCTGCCAATTACACGCCTTGAAAGGGACGGAACCTTGTGTATGTAATTTGAAAGCATATAAAAATATTCATCTCCGCGTTAATGTCCCGGTTGTGCTCTATTGTGGGCCCGGGGTATGCCTTGACCATGATCTAGGATTAATCTTTAACAATAAATAAAAAAAGAAATATAGATATTATCCCTAAAAACCTTAGCGTCGTTAGTCCATCCATTCTCAACCAACGTCCTTACGAACGAAAAGCATTAATGTTTACTTGCAAATATGATACAATATTTTTTCATCTTTTGCACTGTCATCCAAATCTATATTAAAAGCCCCCAGCGGCTCTGTACCCTTTCCCATCGGACCCCATTCCTGTCAGGGACGGCAGTGTACCCAATATTATGTGCCCACTGGTATTTCAAAAGGGTCCAAATTCGAATCAGCCCCACTCGGGTACTATTAACTGACAATTCAATTACAAATGTTACTTGCGGAGCCCTGAGGTCGACGTCCGGGTCTTATTGACCCACTCTCTCTGAATGGTGTTTCTTATAGAGTCCGTACCAGAATAGCCGTTAGGGGGTTAAGAATCTATAGTTTGTTTTCGACAATGTCGGAGGATGTGATTTCTAGCCGACTACCCGAAATGAGGGTAGCATTTTTGCGCTGCGATCTAAACCTTAAACGGGGAGGGTATGTAATGCTGAAAAGGTTTTCTTAAAAGCGTTTGCTTGGCCTATTAGGCTATTCTGTAATATAAAAACCTATAGTTTTTTAGCTGAGGGTTTGGCGTACCCAACAATTCATGTTTAATATTTTCAAGGAACTGGTACAATGGATAAAAAAGTCATGACCTCATATATGTATGTATTGCAAAAACATTATTTGTCGCACATCTCCAACCTCGACTGAAATGTATTAAATCCGAGAACGTAGTCTGGAAATCAGAGAAGACTGGTAGGGACAAACTAGCTAAGCATGGCGATAGTAGAAAAACCGCAGTGCCAATAAAGTCGCAGAACAAGTGCTCCACTTTGTTTCGCTGATCTTCAGACCGGCCCGCTCCAGTTTCTCCAGCCATTTTCTTAGAGAAACTGTACAAGAACTGTTTTCTTAACAAACTGCCTTTTGGCTTTCAACACAGCTACATTTATTCCCACGTTCCCACATGTCCCCACGCTAGCTAGCCCACATTCCCACGCGCCGCCGATAAACAACGTCGCCGTTCTGTGACGTCACCCACGTGCGGTCGCACACCGCCTTCGTTAGTGGTCGGCGACGTCATACGGAATGGATGGGTCTATAAGACCCAGGTGGGGCGGAAGGCGCCCCGTATTGGGAAATGGGTTAAGGAAATAGGAAGGTGAAATTTTGGTGTTAATACTTAGTAATGTTTGAAGTGTGAATATTTGAAGGTGCGATATTAGAAAAGTAACGGAAAATCAATAAATACCTAATTTTCTGTTACGGGTCTGGGTGTTCTATGTATAATAGGTATATATTTAAAAGTATATATGTAGTATATCAGTTATCTAGCACCCATAGTACAATCTTTGCTTAGTTTAGGGTCAAATGGAGCTATGTGAATTTGTCAACGATAAAATTATATCCCTAAGGTATAAATAATTTAATTTAGACAAAGATAATAAAATACAAGAATAGAAAAGTAACCGATACTGTTTTAATCGAAATGAATTTAGAAATTTAAAATAAATTTGGATAGTGAACCTATGGTTATGCCCTGATTTGCGCCAGGATATCGCAGATAGATTCGAATCCCTTTCCTTCAAAAGGCCTTTTCCGATAACACGATTGGAAAAAAGTCATAAGAGAAAATTGACTTATTTGTGTAACTTCGAAGATCGCAGCGAAATTTACAGACCTACCAGCAAAAATAGATTAACGCTGAATTCTAACCATGATTTCATTTACCATTTTTGCATGCGACCATAAAAATATTTACCAATACTCATAACCATATTATCAAAAGTACACTAATTGAGTAAAAGACAGATCAGTCTACTACTTTACAGTTTTAGCTTTTGTTTTAGTTTATTTGAAAAGGTTCTGTAAATTTGTTTGTACTTAAATAAATCCTACTATGTCTACTGAACATCTAAATCTAAATCTTGTAAAATCTGGTAAAATCCAGAGCATTCCGGTTGAAGCTAGCTGACTCCGGTCGCCCTCAATTTGCTAATGGTCTACCTGCTGAATAATGTACGTACAGTACTCTGGATGTAAGAGTACATAGTCCGATTTTAATATTTATATTAAGGCATTACACTTAACATATTCCCTTATGGATAAATAAATCTATCTAATTACAAAGAAGACATTAGAAGTTAAGCTTGATAGGTTACTCCTAGCGATGGGTAAAAGGTGGGATGGACTATCTAACGAAGTAAAGTAACGATATCATTGTCCCTTTCTCATAGTTTGTTGTCAATTGTACTATGCTAGTAAGTATGAAGATCTATTCATATTGTATTATAAACATGCATATTATATAAATATTATGTTACATACATAGATTAGTCCTATTTCGAGTAACGTTCATTAAATTGTAATTCCATTTAATTGTAATTCAATTTAAACATATTTATAAGGACAATAATCGTTTATAGATAAGTTCCAATATTGTAGTTTTGACTTCCCTTTTCTATCAATCTGTACTATTATTATAAACAGAAAAGATTTGTGTTTCTGTTCGTTAAAAAACTTAAAAACTAAAGTCCAGATTTTAAAAATTATTTCGTAGAATGCTGCATTATCACTGAGTAACATAGGCTACTTTTTATCCCGATAAAATAATAGGTATCCGCGGGAAAGTTGATTGTTTACCAGAGATCTAAACTGCGTGCGGATGTAAGCCGCTGAGAACACCTAGTATTCGTTCATCATCATCATCAACACAGCCCGTAACAGTCCACTGCAGGACTAAGGGCCTGTCCCATGAAAGGGGAGGTTATTGCCTTATTGCTTGGCAGGCGGGTTGGAGATCGCAGTGTTTAAATATAATAATGGAAAATGCTGCTGCCCATTTTCCAGACTACGGAGACTCTTTATCTTTTGCCTCGATAACATTAGTCGCCTTGTACGACACCCATGAGTGTAAGGGGTTGCTATTCTACTCTGCCGGACACCACACGGCCAATAGTATTCGTTATTATATTAAAATTCTTAAATTAATTCACATTTTTTATGTAGTATTAGATCTGAACAGTTAGTTTGCATAAAATTTCCGCCATGTCTACGTGTATAAATTACCAATTTATACCATTACGAGTACAACAACAGTTCACAAAGGATTTCATCAACGATTCTCCCTGACAATGCTGCCAAAGTTAGTGACCTTGTCTTTATTACTTGCTTCAGAAAAAGGTCGTTAGTGGAAGACAAAGACGGCAACTTTGCTAATAACCCTGTCTCTTTTTATCTCTCTTCATAGAACTGTAGCAATTTATAAGTGTTAAATGTGATAGTGGCAAACAGGATGAGCGTGAGTCAGCATTGGTACTAAATATCATGATAATGGGATTATATAAAATGATAATGTTAGTGGTAACAACGAAGAAAAATAACAAGGCTATACACTGTCCTTATACGTTTTCTATATAATTTACCTTGGTATTTTATTTAGCTTATAGACCTTGACAACGTGGACCGACGACCTGGTAAAGATCGCAGGTACCAGCTGGATGCGGAAGGCACAGGGACGGCCTTTTTGGAGATCTCTGGGGGAGGCCTATGCCCAGCAGTGGGCGTCTTCTGGCTGATATAGTGGTGGTGGTGGTGGGTAAATACATTGATTCATTATTTTATTTATCCGGGAATCTGCTTTAATCTACTCCTAAAAATTGTTTGACTAAGTAATGTACTGTCGAAATTGCTAGTTCTAGGAGCACGAAATCTTGAGCCAAGATTTTTAAAATTTGTATTAGAGTTTAGACTATAAACCACATTGAACCTGTTTGGATACTAAGATATTGCCATTTATACTATTCTAATTGAAACATACATTCACAAAGATCACACGCCTACCATTGCAATCATCTGATGATTTTCAAAATGGTGGTGAACGACAGCTCATAGTAATCAATTGCCCCTACACCCCAAAAAAATAATTAAAATTCTAAATTACAAATTAAAACAATCGCTCCACTTAAGCTACCCAAATCACTCTCAAAAATCCGTCAGATGTAATCACAAACATTCAATTACTCCAAATCGGGGTACAGATATCTTTGGAGTTGGAGTTGGAGATACCGCGTGAAAACTTTCGGGTCGAAAAGATCGGTTGTCACTTAGGAGTCACTTTATCGACGCCTTGTTTCCAACTTGGAAAGAATCGAACTGCAATTGTTCGCCATTTTGGCCCCGCGTTCTGGCGCGCTAACTGAATATAAAACGGTAGCACAAGGGGGATGGATAAACTCTTCATTGCGCGCAAAAATGTATGGTAATTGACAAGGAAAAATCTTAACGAATTGTGCCTTTGTCTAGTACGGAAAATGTAGGTTGACTTTTGTATCAGCTGTCGATAAGAAATTATTTAATGTATTTCTTAAAACGCACACAAATACTTAAGCTCATAACAGTTCACTGCAGAACTTAGGGCCTCTCCCACGAAAGGGGAGGTTATTGCCATAATCTCCACGCTTGGCAGGCGGGTCGCAGCATTATAAATATAACAATGGAAGAAGCTGCTGCCCATTTTCTAGAATACGGAGGCACTAGTACTTTTGCCTCGAAAACATTAGTCGCCTTGTACGACACCCACGAGTGTACAGGGTTAGTGCTATTCTACTCTGCCGGACACCACACGGCCAAAAGATTTCGCTCGCATAGAATTCAATGGAAGGTCTATTCTTACGTATTATACCATTTAGTACCTTAACCTTACCTTATAGCTTCAAAGTGATTTTTTTCTTGTACTCGATGACGTAGCATAACCTACGGTGCCCTCACAGTCTGTTATGTCTCTATCGAATAAACTAATCAATTAACAGGCTTCCTCATCTGTTTAATCGGATGAACTCGACTAACGCGTTGACACGATAAACGCTAACTGTAATAATTAACCTCCACAACGTTAATCCGGGTTACGCCGCTAATCCTTTGCTTAACCGGCAGGTGAATTCACACTTGCCTGGTGTATTTGTGTTTAAAAAGGCTTCACTATAATGGTTATCTAAACAAGATCTATCATCATCATCATCATCATCATATCAGCCAAAAGACGCCCACTGCTGGGCATAGGCCTCCCTTAGAGATCTCCACAAAGGCCGGTCTTGTGCTTTTCGCATCCAGCTGGTACCTGCGATCCTTACCAGGTCGTCAGTCCACCTTGTGGAAGGCCTACCCACGCTGCGTCTTCCGGCACGTGGTCTATGATTTTTGGCAATTTTTGTTTTAAAGGCAAAGTATAGTGTGTGTTTGTGTAAATGGACAGCAATAATCGAAGCTTATAAAATATCCAATGTAGACGCCAATGCCAATGTTGAAAGTAAAAAAAAACTAAAAATAAAGACATGCTCTAAATAAACCTTTCTAATTGTTTAACGGCAAACCCGAGGGTCAGTTTTAATGAGATATGACATTAGACATAATATTGAACCTTGTGGAACTCTTACTTTAGTCGACATTTACGCTGGCGAAACCGCAGTAAACAACAAATTATTTAACTCAACCAACTACTATCACTTAACCACTGATCTCTTTATATAAAAATTACGCAAATAAAAACCCACGCCCATACCATTCCAGAAAACATAGTCACAACGCTTTCGTTAGATCTTTAGAAATGAACTCAAACACAAACCCGTACGGAAAGCAAAGGAGTCTGCATAAAAAACTCAAATTTACAATTCTGAATTATAATTATAAAATATCACCACGAGGTGTCAAACAGCTCCCGAAATTGTTCATCCAGTTTGAATAATTGTTATTAAAAAAAATTAACTCCCCGAATCCCCTGTGAGGCATGCTTTGTCTGCTCGCAGCGAGTTCCACGTCAAACTGAGTGAAATTTTAATGAACCCAGTAAGCGGCTAAGAAATTTCCTGTTAATCCTGTTACACTCAGCTTTAAATGAACCGTAATCCAGTCAAGTAGTGAGGCGTTGTTGGAATTAATATTAATATATTTTAAGCGCAATGTGAGTTCCGTATTTCTTGGGAAGTGTTTTACCGTTAGGAGGTCTGGAGATGGGTATGCATTTAAAAATGCATTACCATTATATCATACGCTAGACAAACAGGCAAGCTGGAAACCTGATAGGCAGTGGTCACGGCTGCCTATAGACATTAGGTATACCAGGAGTATCGCCAATGCATTGCCTTTAAAAGCTTTGACACGTTGATCTGGCACCAAATAGGCAATTGCTAGGACCCTCCACTGCCAAAGTGTAATGCGAGTAGTGATCCCGCAGGGAAGTAACCGTTAGGAAGTCTGGAGGTGGGTTATTTATTTTATTTCTTATTTAATATTACTATTTTCTCAATTCGTAATGACATTAATTAATACCTTTAGTCTAAGCATGTGTCCAAGAATCTTTGTATGCATTTAAACATGGATTACAATCTGTTTTTTATGTCATACGCTAGACAAACCAATTAGCGGGCCACCTGATGGAAAGTGGACACTGATGGCTATAGGCATTAGCAACACCAGCAACTCTAAAATCCCGGAACACGTTGCCCTGGCACCAAATGTACAAATGTTAGGGCCCTCCACTGCCAAAGCCACGATTTCCCACCCCATGGAGCTTGACGCCTTCACCACAAAATGTGAGACAGGCATTTAAATAGTTGCTCGGTGCATAAAAAGTTTAATAAAGGCTTTCACCCACTCAGCAAAAACAGCTGCCACAATCCAGAACAATTTCAACTCGAACAACAAAATCAAGCTCAAACTCCAAACTCCATTCCGCACCTTCAAAGCACTCAAAATTGAATTTTAAATTGAAGAACCTACTTATTTTTAAATAAGAAACTTCTTTCTCCGAAAGCTTGGTCAATCAATCACTATACAGGCTGAGTTGAAACACGGGCGAGGCGTCAAAGCCTGTCCAAACAGCCAAGAATTATTATGACAGGTAAACTTGCCGCGCCCTGTAGATTTTATGATTAATTATCTACCGTTTTTCAAATTTCGTTTTATTAATTCAGTTTTCATGTACTGGCAATATTGTTTCGACATTTTCTTGTCAAGACGTTGAAGACGAAGCTTTGAATGTATTTACAGGTTGTTTGAAAAGTTACAGTTATTGCAATTTCGTTCTTATTTAATTATTATGAAATGTATTGATTATAAAGTGACATTGTAATGCGTGACGCTGAAGATGAATGTATTTATTATTGAATACTACAATTATTAATGAAATGTAATGAGAAAATAGTCTGTGAAACTTGAAATAAATGATATTTGTTATTATCATTAATGCTGCAGGCAATTCATTCGAGTTTCTTCGAAAAGAAATAATATTACGGCTGTAACAACTGCTTAATATTTTATTGAAACTATCCGTTTTACGTCGAGGTATAAATCAATATTAGATATTAATCCAATATCAAATATTACTCCCAATATGTACACAGAAACCATCAAACATTATTGGTTATTTCGGTGTATTCGAATTAATATTTGAAGTCAGAGTTTACACATAAAATATTCGTACACTATTTAAATATAAATAACCAGACAATTGTCAATATTACAAAGTAGAGATGGGCTTTATTATTTGTTGAACGGGAAATCAGTTTCGTATTTGCGGACAATAAGTAGTGCCTGTTGTGTCGTCTATACGTATGATGTTTTTCTATGTATTTTGCTGTGATTTACCAACAGCGAATTTTCCCCTCCCTCCCCTCCCCCACAAATGATTATCTTTCTTTTAGATAATTGCATATTACTTATATAATAATGCACAACATTAAATAAACCGCCTAATATAATCTGCCGAAGAACCGGCCACCGCTGGGGTTCTTGAGTTGGCAAGTGTACTGTAATGCGCTTATTACATTTGGCTAAATTTAGTCGTTTAAATTCAGAAGCAAAAACCGTGAAAGCAAATCAAAGTGAAATCTATTGCTCATTAAATTAGGTTAATTTTGGTATCAATCCTTTTGAAAGCGGAGCGAAGCGTAATACAGTATAAGTGATACAAAAATGGACCATATTCTATAAGCAACACTTTTCCACTTTGATTTCCATTCATACTTTTTCCTTGTTTAGTCGACTAAATTTAGCCAGGTGTAATAAGCGCAGTAAGACTTTGAATTTCATTTTTTTATACCACCAAGGTGGCATTAACATGCTTAATTAGATACAACAGTGGTTGGGATCTTACTTTTAAGTATAAAATACCTGGTAGCAGTTAGAAGCCTGCTCTTACATAGAATGCAAGTTGATACTATGAATATGAATTGACATGACGCCCTGCGGACATGTAGAATACCTAACGATTTGCGAAACCCTGAATTCAATAATCCAACAACAGTGCGCATTTAGCATTCTGACTGAAACAAGTATCGACTCCTCCAGATTGAACCCATCAATCCAATTATTTAAACCAATAACAAAGCAAATGCTCGTATTTCAGTGTCAACAATAATATTATAAGGGGTCAATTTTTTATCGACATCGAAACCAGTTACCCTGCAATTTGGGGGGAGGGGACCAAATTATCCAGGGAAATGACGCAAGAAACAGGGCATTGATTCGGCCATTGTGGTTTCGTCCGGGTTATTCCATTTCGTTTTGGTTTGGTCTAGATTACAATTGTACATGGTTACTTGCATTGGTTTGTGTAGTTGTTGTCCTTCAGGTCAATGAAAATAAAAAATAAATTAAATTAAATCAATTTATATTTCAGACAATGCCCATATTAGTGTTAGTAAATATTCGTAACTGAGAAACTATAATATTGACTGTACATTAGCCGATGCTGTTAGAGGGAAAACTGAACATGGAACCATGATCCAATCAGGTCAGGTTCCCTTGTTAACCACTGTTAACAACTGCCAGCTGATCTCCGTGACCCTTCACGGAGGTCAGCTAGCAGTCACTCCACTGTAATTACCTGATCTGCTACATCCTATATCATGTTCTTGGACAATTTAATTTCAAACCTAAATTTATCACATATCACGTCTAATTATAAGTATAATCATAGACCATGGAATTTCATTTATTGTGAAGAGCAATACGCCACAACTAAAGGTTGAGGAACAAGTACACACGAAATATTTTAAAATACAAAAACAAACAAAAATAAACACTAAAAACTTGTTAATAATATCCAAGACCCCGTAGGGGCTTCTAATTTATACAGAAACTCCGTCTCACACGTAAAATAAAATGCATATACAAACTCTTGCAAACATTTGATGCATAATATAATTAGCATCTTCACAGTAAAACTACGAATACAGTCCATCCGTATTCCCCAGCTCTCCTTAAAACTATTGTCATTCCATAGCTTAAACAAAAGACTTTGAGACAAAGAAACTTTTGTGCGAATAAAGATTAAGTCTCGAATAATATCGCGATCATTACACTTCCAGCTCTTCTTTTATCTCTTCGTAGCAACGTTTCATAGTTTGAGCTCTGTGTCATAGTTTCTGAGTGATTAAAGTATTCAACCTCCTTATCGCGACTTCCAGGGAGTCCATTTTGCAATTAATCCCACTGTACAAAGTATCCAATTATATCCGTTCAAATTGAGAATTAGGAAGTATCATTCTTCAAAACTTTATATAGTACTTATAATAATATTTATTTATTCAGAAAACATGGTTCGTTTGATTTTGTGTGATTTGATTTGATTTCACTGTGATTTTAGCATGTCTGATGACAACTGAGTAAATCTTATGTAACACAAAATAAAGCACATAGGTATTTCATTGCGCTTGACATTTCCTTCAAACTCATATAATTTAGGCATTTCAAAATAGACTTCTCTTAGATTCTTTCACTGGGTTTCATTGCTATTAAAGTGCGTCCCGATTTTATCAACAAACCTATAAAATTCTACCACATGATTCATTCTCATTATTCATACACGATAAGAACGCCTAACTTGCATCACTCCAATGTTTCATTCTGTGACTATCCTATAGGATGTACAAACTTGTTAACGAGTAGCATCTTCCTTAAGATCGTCTCTTCATTAGTAAGCCACGCTACTAATCAAAGACACCGCGAAGTCACCGCATAACAGCGATCTCAATATGAAGCTCATCCAAACAGTGAGTTTCTCTCTTTACTCTTTTAACTTTAAACAGGGTGAATTGAATCAATTTTGTCCGTCAAACAAGCTGGCAAGGTTTCGGTGATAAAACTCAATTTGCTAGCGCAGAAGTTAATTCCTCGTAGGGAAGCACAACCGGCTTTCATCATACAACTTCAGTATCTTTGTAGTAAGGACTAGTTATTATGTTTTGAAAGAGATGCAGCTCGATGCTAAATTGTTTCAGTGGGAATTCAATTAGGGAGAATTATGAAGCGCTTCAATTCACTTCGCGAATTGTAGCTGCATGGAGTAAGCATGAATTGTTCGCGTCTGGTGAGTGGGAACTCGCTGAATGTTTTCTGTTGAATATACAATAGTGCTTTTTCGGAGACTGCTTCTACACTTATCATGAAGTGTGATGGCAGTCATGACTTACTGACTTATGATGGTGGATGTGTTACTTTTTCACGCAAAAGCAACTAAACGAATTCCGATGAAATTTTATCATTTTTATCTAATAACAACATTATCTATAATTAATCATAAGGCTACAATTAACCATGCGAATTCAATGTGGTTCCCGCGGGAACAGGTCCGGAACGGTACAGTCGACACTAAGTCGCGGGCAAAAGTGAGTACCTACTTTTTAACTTGTACCTACACTACATAAACATAAATTTCATCGCTAAAATTCATCGTAGTCACCCCTTACGTTGCAATTGAGGTCAACTTTACACTCGCATGTTTTAGTGGACCCATAACCTTGCTACTAAAACCAGCACTAAAGAACAAATCCTCCCCACATAACTTCATTTTACTCTTCAACTTCACGACCTGGACCTGACATCAGCTTGCTAGTGCATCAAACTGCTAAGCATCAAACTGCTGAGCATCAAACTTACAAAGAAACCTCATAACGCTTAGACGGTAACAGCGCTCACTGTGCAACTAAAAACTAAGTCAAGTGGGTACAGTTTTACGTTGCCAGTGCCAGGCTTCACTGTAACCTATTTTGGCTTCAATTAGATTTATATCTGTTTTTTATTTTATTTTAAGCAGTGATAAATGAGCAGATAGGCCACCGGGTGATAAGGGGTAACTGTCACCCGTAGGTAAGATCTACAATTCATGCATTTAGGCGGCAGGCAACAAAAATGCAGGACTGCAGATCTGGTTTTTTTATGCAATGCTTGATGAATATCAATTCTTCACGTTATTTGATTATCAAATCAAATAACAACTGGCAATGAAAGGCTAAATACACCCTTTGGTAATGGACCTAGAAGCCTGTGTAGGTGCAAGACTTGGGCAAATGCAGTACATTATATAAAAATGCTTGGACAATTCACACTGCGCCACCTAGCCCCAAACTAAGCAACACTTGTGTTATGGGTGTTAGATAACTGATAAACTACTAACTAACTTTTTTTTAAATACATACTTATTATACATACTATACCCAGACGCATAACAGATATTAAAATTTACCATTTCAGTGTTAGCGGCGTGTTAACCAACTGAACCAGTCAAATCCTCAAATAATATGGAGTGTGACTCTCGTATTGCTGGTATATACTGGCAATGACGATAGGCAAAAGAATGAGATAAATTGAAAAGAGCTAAACAAAAGTCCTACCACCTACTCTTCTTACCTACCTACCTACCTTTCTACTCTTCCAGAAGTTTCACAATAAGTAATTTGACGACGATATAACACGATAGCGGTAGGTACTAAATGAAACTCATATTGAAAGGAGCGATTCGCGATTCGTGAGTTCCATTATTTAATTTAATATTATCCGCTCCTCTTTTGATGGTCGGAGGTAATTAACTATTATTGCGAGGGGAGATAAGTCTGTACTAAGCGGATCTGTGATATAGTGGAGCGGCGCGTCAAAATCTATGTACAGGTATAGTTATTATGAGGTTTTGCTGTTACATTTCTAAAGGGTTTTAAAAAACTGAAATTGAAAAAGCAATTTTAAAAGGAACCTTATTATAATATGTACAATAAAAAGAAAAATAAATTAACTAACTTAAAATATGTAAAAAATTTGGGCCTTTCTGAATGCTGAAAGCAATGCTTATTCTTTGTGCGAGGTAACTGCCAGCTCTTCGGTCACTTGTGGTGTCGACCAATTTCTTTGCAATTTCTCTGTACAAAGCGAGCGCCCCGGGGCCCCACGGACCCAGGGTCTCGACACCAAATGCAACAAAATTGTATTGGGTGCCGATACCCCGATATTTCACAATTTTTTGCCTTTCCGCGGTCTCAGCCGCAGCAGCAACCTTTTTCGAAGTAAATGGAAGATGGGAGGGTGCCAGAGTGTCGACACACGTTACATCCCACACTAAGGCCCGACCCATCTTCCAAGGGATGAGCGACATTCCGTCCGGTCTCTTGCCATCGTCACGTGCGATACCGTTCGGCTTTAGAATAGCCGGCACGTTGACGTTAGCGAGAGAGCGGCGCAAAATGACGTTCAAGGCTGCATGGCGTGAAAAGCGGCCTACGCTTTTTTGGCAGGATAGACCATGGTGTCCCAGGTGGTCGACGTCCATTCCACACGGGCATTTATGTGGGGTGCAGACCTCAGCACCGAGGCGGAGAGCCACGGCCAAACGAAAGGTGGAGTTATCTAAAAAAGTGCCGGTATTGGCCGATGGGTAGGCCTGGAGCCACTGGCCAGACTCCCACCTGGACACAGCTTCCAACCTGGCGCGGGTAGAGTCGGTGCAGTTGCTAAATAGTGTTGAACGTATAAATTTGGATTGAAAAATGTTATTTTAAAATGTAACGGTAGTTAGATTGATTATCAATTTAATCTATAGGCTGATAAGTTTAAATATCATTGTGAAACGATAGTCGACAATTGGACAAAGTGAGAAAAAAAAATCTTGTTTTTAAAAGTGGGAGTGCGTGAAATGCTACCGCGTGTCAAAACTGAGCTTAAAATGACGAGCGTCATAAGATCTTCATGACGACCACATAATTATTTGCGTCAATTGGCGTTGAAACACTTTTGCTCTAGGTACTAGGTGCTCACTCCTTATATCGGGAGCCAACTAAGCGCCTGATCGATATTACTAATGACTAGAAGGCTGGCTGCTACTTGGGTCAAAGGATTAGCCTCGCTATTCATCGGGGCAATGCGGACAGCCTCCTGGACATCTATCCGCTTTCTGGGGGCCTGGGACAAGTAATTTATCTTTAGTTTAGTGCTTAGGTTAGTTAGATTAAGTTTCTCTTTGTTTTCTGTCATATAAATTGTAAATTGTTGTTATCAAAGTTCCTTCACGCCGGCTGTCCCTATGTATCTATGTACGTTTCTATATATCTGTACATAATATAAAACAAAGACGCTTGTCAGGCGTATCTATGTATGCTAAGGTCTTTTAAACTACACAACGAATTCTAATGCAGTTTTCAACAATAGATTGAGTAATTAAAGAAGAAGGTTTATAAGCAAGTAAAAAGGGTAGGTAGGGACAAATTAGGTGTACGCGAACGAAGTCGCGACGGGTCCACTAGTACCAAAAAAAATTAACATCATTTAATAATTTCACAACGGTGTTTGATATATTCCATTTATTAACATTTCCCACACATTGCTGTACCAAATTCCACGGGTAATGAGCGTCAAATTTACTCCCAGCTACAACACAATACCTCGAACGAGGTTTGCAACATTTTCACTTTGTTATAGCATGTTGCGAGTACAAAGGAACCACCACGCGGAGTACAGTTAGGTATTCGGTGCCTCCACACTGAATATAAATTCTTGGGCCATTTAATGCGATACTAGTTCATTAGAAACGGTTCATTAGGCCCCATTGTCTACATTCCTCGGAATTATATTGAATTTGCAAACTCGATAGTATTGGCAACAAATAATGGAAATTTATTGGGGTGACGATATACAACGTTACGGTATATTCGTTGACTTGGCGTTCGAGTACTGGTTTGATAGTGTTCTGCGTAATTATTAAATAATAAATAATAATAATAAGGAGGAGGAGGTTGCAGCCCTAACCACAGGTAGCCAGGGCCTCGCCCCGTTGCTGGCGGCACTCTAGATTTAGATTTTTTTAAATATCTATTGTTTATATATGTATTGGAAAAAACTTATAAATTTTTAGTTTTAGGTTATTTATGATGTGATTATTTATATTTATATTGCAAAAAAATTAAATTTAAGATCGAAAATAAATAAAGTGAATAGGTAATAAATAATAATAATAATGCATACGAAATCATACAGGTAAACATACAGGTAGCAAGAAGGTATACGTTGTATAATTAAAGCAGAAATAGTGGTCACCTGTCCCGTGACAATGATGCATGGAACTGCGTCGAAATAGCGGGCTACCCTACGCAGTAAGACCCGGTGAATAATTTTAAATAAATAAAATTATATAATTAAAATATTTAATAATGACCGCGACAGTTTAAAACATTACACCAACCTTAACGATATCCATTGCGTTGTTTCTCTAACAACCAAAAAGTAAAGATTTGTGTTTTGTTCCACTGCGGCCATCGGACTACATCCACAACAATAACTACGTACACCGTTGTTACAACTTAATAACAACGTCACTTAAAGTGTCCTATTTCGTATTCGACGTAGATTTAACTGTTCCAAAGTTCTCACCACTTTTCCGCGAGCGTTACTTGAATTGTTTGAAATATTAGACAGAGTGTCTTCAAAGGGCTGGAGGCTTGAAATATTATACATGGCGGGGTATCCTCTACGACCTTTGATGTTTGCGACACCGGAAATCCAAATACACTTTCAATCAAAGTGTCGACGTCAACTCTGGCACTTGAAAGTTCATAATCGTGGGCTTTATTTGCTAATACACTGAAGTTGTCTTTATATTGTCGTTTTTCGACGTTGGGAAAGACCAGAACGACACTTGTTTCTCCCTTAAAAATAACTTCATGGCAAGTTATCAAAGGCTGTTTTTTTTGGAGGCCGTGAACTTTTAATTAAAATAAAACAAAGAAAAAAGTATTTAGTGTCAGTGAAACTAGCTTTATTGATTTGAATATAATTTCGGCAATGTGGCTGCGGTGTCTGGCGCGTAGATGGCCCAATCTGGAAATTCTATACACTTTTTCGTACACTTTTTTCGCTTATAATTAACCTTAATATTGTGTTTTATCATATCTGGTTTATCGATGTAGAAAATTAACTTGACATATCTCCAAAGAAAATAATGTAATGGAGTTGGATCACATAATCTCGTAGCCAACATGAAGTAATTATTCGTTGATGTTCATTTCTTTCCCCAACAAAACTTTTTCGGCGATAAAGCTCTCTTTTGGTTGAATGTTTTAGTTAATATGCACATATGGTCACATAACCGAAATTGTATTCAAACATAAATGCCTTGAACTGATCTTTCCAATTAAGATAGTTTCAATAATATGAAATACTTTTTCTTTGTTTAATTCTAATTTAAATTCTCCGCCTTCTTTAAAACATCCATTATTTTCATTTTTATTTAAACTGATCCTACAAATATTACAAATGCGAATAATTCATTGTACTTCCCGTGGGTACACGGTATTACAATTTTAAGTAAGTAAGTAAGTAAAAACTCTTTATTGCACACATATTAAAGGACAATATACAAGAATCAGTATAATGTACATGCGCGCAAAGGCGGCCTTATCGCTGTAAGCGATCTCTCCCAGACAACTTTTTATTCATACTTTTTTCCAAATCGACGTGTGTAATCAACGTTTCGTCATCATTCGAATAATATTCACATACTTACCCTGAAGAGAATACACAACGAAATTATTCCAAACAGTTCCTAAATCACTGACGACCTATCAAAACCATATTCAACCACAAATCCACCATTTCGACTTGAGATCCACGCGTCAGCAAGCCAATGGAAATATGTACATGTCAGCATCATCATTAATCCAGAGAAGCAGGTGTAATATGCTATGGTATGAGAATGAAATACTGTAGCACGTCCTAATAAATAGCACCCACTCTCAACTAGATAAACTACCCATATCAATCCTTGTAAGAGTCCTGTTGGCTGTGCAAAGTGAGTTTCTCATGTGGATGTGTGTTGGTAAATTTTAGAGCGTAAATTCGTGGTGTACCTAGACAAGGCTGTGCCGAGATTGACTTACATTGGGAAAGTTATATATGGTAGAAATGAAGTAGAGAGTAGTGGTAGTTTGTTACGGTTCAGATTGAGGTAGATACGAAGGATGGAATGGAGAAATACTGAAAACGTAAAATAGGACGTAACTGACTAAAAACGTTGGATAATGCCTGACCAAGTTTACATACGAGTATACTGAAATATTTTCTAAAACACTGGATACAGCTACGAACAGACTCGATTATTCTGGCTTTCAAATAAAGAAAACCACTTCGAAGTTCGTTCATTCGTTCGGGAGCTATGAGGCAACCGAAAAACATATGCCTCCACAGAGACATAGACACACACACTTATAACACCCATATTTTTTCGTCACTGGTTAAAAAACACTATGCTAAACAAACCTATGACCGCAAGATGTTTAAAATAATATACATGTTTTTTACACCTGTATTATAATAGATGTTCTTTCTCCCTTCCTTTCTATTTACAATCAATACTAAGCGATACGATAGCGTTCTCACAGTGCTCGTCTGCAAAGTAAACTCTATGATTGATCAATTTCGTCCATTTCGACGGACACATAATACCGATCGCCATTCAAGTATTGCAATTGGAACACTGTGCGTCCGCGCACTGTGAGAACTCATAGTAACCTGAATACCAGAGGTTTTAGAAAGCGTTGGTCCTCAAGCCTCTATACTACCTTCAAACCGAAACACAACAATGCAACATTTGCTAACCGGAATAAAATATAAGTTAGCGGCATCCCTCAGACTAGACGGAGCACCACCGGTACACCACTATCAAGATAAACGACAGATCCGCACACTACACAACAAAATAAATTCCTTTCCGAAGGAAAATAATCGCTCAGATCTGCATCCCATCTATTGCGAGCGGTACAAACCCCGTCCTAATTTGCAGCGCATAATTATACAACTTTAACCTAGTTCGCTAGAGTTTTCCCGCTTTTTCCCTGTCAACCCCACGGTACAGGTAAAATATTCGCTGGGCATTCAATCGGGCTTTGTTTACGCCAAATAGTTGTCCGGGACAAGGGTTACGGCGGAACTAAACCGGGGAATTTATCCAGCAACGTCAATCAACGGATAGAGGGGTTAAGCCGAACGGAAAGCTGGGAGGAACGTTTTAATGAATTGATTTTGGAAATGCCCGAAATAGTGCTTGGGGGCGCGCAGGGTTCGGCCTTTGGCTTTTTGGCGGAGTAATTTCGTAAAAACCGCGGGAATGTTACACTTTGTGTGTGAGTGGTAAGTTTTTTAATGGCAATTTAACAAGTTGTTTTGATTTATTTAAAAGATTGTATGGTGGGTTGTATGGAGTAGTTGCCTGGCCCTTGTAACGGGTATGCCACTTATCTAAAAAGGTAGAACAGGCGGCTTCCTTAAGCCAGAATCGTTTTCTGTTATTTGCCATAATCTCCACGCTTGGCAAGCGAGTAATCACAGAAAATTGTGATGCCCATATTCTGGTTTCAAATGGCAATATCTTTATCTTGATTCTTACAGCTCAATGACCTTATTATTTGATATTAAACTCTACTTGATAATTGCTGTAAGCTTGATCTTTACCCTGTTCTAAGAAAAAGACAGATAACGGGACAACACAATTATCCATTAAGCATTTCATTTAGGGGTAAAAACAACCTCCCTAGTCAAAAAGAATTGACGTTCGGAACCCTAAAAATCCCCACCCCTAATTGTTGTCCAAACTTTATCATTACATAATCGCGATTGTATAGGGGCAGTTATTATAATGTATATCAGGAATGCGGGCAGCCGGGCAGGCGGGCCGGGCACGTGCCCAGACATAATCTCACCGTGTGCTCGTCTTAAGTACGCGCGGGCTGGGTGGGGCGCAAGCTATGGGCTTATGCGGGGTTTTATACAACTTTAGTCTTAGGCAATAGGTACAGATATAACTGACCCCGCACTGCTCAGGCTTATGCTGGAGCACCACAGCGAAAACTATCTACAAGTTCCTGTGGTGTTCCGATGAAAAGCGGCTGTGGATATGTAGAGGGGTTTTATCTTTTGATTTTAGGTGACTGTAACCGCGCCAAAAAAAATAAGCTGTTTCATATAAAATTCAAAAACTAATTCCGACTAAAAAGAGATATATCAAAAAGAGAGATTTGTAATTTGTAACTGATATGAAAATCTTGCTTTCATCATCAACCAATGCGTTGCCCGCCTCTAAGGAGACCTCTAATATACCTCATTAAGGATGTCATAGTCCACAGGAAACACCAGGTGTTTGGTTATAAAAAGGGACAGTCAAGAGATAGTTTACCCATATTAATGGTCGAAACGTGGTCTTCTTGGTAGATTTACATATTATAGCCCACATATTAAAAAAAAATTACGAATTCTCACCAATATTAGCTCTCCTAACTTAGCCCAAGCAGGGAACCCTCAGGCGTCAGACCCAGTCATCTCAATCCACAATCCGTGTTTGTGGGGCGACCCCCGCCGCCCCTCCCCCGCCGTAATCAGAATTGCTTGTTCACGAACACACTTCCAGAATTACCCCCCCTCCCCCCCTTACGTACCCATCGAATCAGGAACCGATTGCCCCACCGCGTACAGATTGAAATTTCCAGCCTTAGTGACATGTTTTATGGTCGTATTGCTGTCGACGATTTGTTGATCGATTGTTGACATTGATACGGTATTTTTGCGGTGGAAATGTAATTTTGTATTACACGGATTATTATAAACTGTAGGTACAGTGATATCACAGGCTATTGCTAGTAAGGCCACATACATTCGGTTATGTTATTTTTGTGTTCTGATGAAGTGTCGAGGGCACTTGGCCCAGTAGCGAACTGCGGTAGAATGGAAAAGTTTTTAGTAAACACAATTTTTCGACAGTTTATGCCGTTAGCTTATAAACTGACCATTTTTACAATCTTAGGTACTATACTAGGTACTATAAGGTGCGCGCCAACATACAGCGTTCCAGGGTTCCACAGGTACAATGCTTGAGTGGCGATGCAATGCAGCAAGCCCGTCAAAATGAACGAATTCGACCAATAATAGAGCCGTTTTGAACGCAGTAGATTCACTTAGCAGACGAGCACTGGGAGAAGACATTGCAACGTTATTTTACTTAGACAACTATTAGACGAGAGTCACACTCATTATTGATACACAAAGCCGAGAAATTTTAACTCCAACCTTATTTTATTCGCGGACAAGTCACCGGCCGTATCGAAGCCAGAGGAAATCAGAGTAACTTATTTTTGAACCATTCGCATCCACGCGAGTGCTCGCCCTTTCAATGCCTGTCTTTTCTATCTCGAGCAACTTACCACGAGTGTGAAAGAGATAGGTAGTCCACGCTCGCGTGAATGAGAGCAGTTTCAAAAATAGCGCCCCTAAGTCCTGATTTTCGGCATGAAAACCTCGATATTTTGATGCATGATGCTGATTTTCCCTATTTTTGAACCGTACCGAAAATTAAAATTGAAACCCATTCGAATCGAGGCGAGCGATACCGCCCCTGGTAACAGATAGTCACAGTTGCTCATTGTTACGTATACGGTGGCGGGCCCATCTAATTAGCTCTCACGACAAAGGGCCCATCCGCTCCACCGACTACGATCCACTGATAGTCTCCTTTGATCCGATAACATTTACACTTACTCAGCTTTTGTGGAGGTAAAACACAATCACATTTCGGACGGATACCGCCGGATACACCTGTGTGACCTGTGTAAGGCGGCCTAAAGCAATTTGCGGCACAAAAAGGTCCGCTGACACAATTATAATTAGTGACCTCTTGTATCGATTGTTGAGCTCCCGGGTCGGTCTGTTGCGAGGGAGAGTAATTGCGTGCGTACATCCCTACAATCCCTCGAGATGGACGCGAATTAGTTGCGACACTCTAGTTCAATAAGGATGTCATCTTCGGCGTTGTTTAGCTGTAATTTGGCGAATTTGTTGGAAAACTTCTATATTTAGATGGGACGATAAGACTATCCAGCATAGGTGTATATAATACATAAATATGTACACGCCTATATTCTACAGGATACAGGGGTAGGCAGAGACTATAATGTGCCTCAAGCTACGATCCAGACAGACCTCTTTCATCACTTCCACATTCGTACATCTTCGTATATATTTACCCCGGTCGAGGCTCCTATAACTGTCCAGCACATAATGTATTCTAATTCCGAACCCTCAAACTACGAAAAGATGATTTCGGTAACTGCACATTGCGATCCTACACCATTTATTTTCTTGTCTTCCTAATAATTACCGGACTAATAATTAGGAACTATTACCGGCAAAACATTTAAATTCTTCGCCATAAACCATTTTCCAACTAACTTTCACAACGAAAACATGAAAACTATTTAAGCAAGTGAACCATAAAATTCACGACGCCCGACAAAATTGTAATACGCAACTTGTCAAGGAACTGCCAGCGCAAGCATTTGTCCCGAACATAACTTTAATTGCAGCCTGCTATAGCGGATGGCTTGTCCCATTCATGGGCTTGATTGCATTCTACCATCAGATGCAGGGACAAACAAGTTTTTCTCTCTATTGTATCAAAGAGATGCCCCTAGAATAACGCAGTTTGTTATTTTATTGGGCGCTGAGGTTTGCATTTCATTTTGTGGGTAGTTTTGTAAATGTTTGGTCGGAGGAATATTGAGGCAGAATGGCGCAGTTGTAGGTTGTGGTGGTTTTTGTATTGCAGTTTGTGTAATTAGTGTAATTAGTTAATGGTATGAAAAATGGTCGTTCTACTATGTTACTATCATTGAGTTTTTTTTTTGGTTCTGGTTCTGACACAAATTTAGGGTAAAATAAAAATATTGCATGAGAATAACAATGCAATGACTAGTAATCCAAATGAGAACAGAGGTCAATTAATATTAGAGGTAATTATGTATATGTCTGTCTACATTTTATCAAAAATATATTTTATTAAAAATAAAGTGCCCCATAATGTTTAAAACGTGAAACATTCAACTAAAAATAAGTTTCAGCTGCAATAATCTTTTATTTCATTCTTAAGCTTATTTTACATTCTTTAACTTCAAAACAGTTTATCCCCAGAAATAAATCCTAAAAAATTGCTAACGACGATCATCCTGAACCCAGACCGCATAGTCTCACTACAAATCGACTAAACCATCCCATACTTTACAATTACATAAGGCAATACCTCGGTCATAATAACCAATACTCATTTGTCCGCAACTGTTACACATTTCCGAACCAGATTACCCCGACGTCCCCTCGGGCACTAATATTTACGTCGGGAAGCGCTTCCCTTAGGCGTGTACATTACCAAAACTGTTATGTCGCGGTAACAAGCATCGTTCCAGCCACTTTGGATACTGTCCAAATACATCGACCAGTGTATCTTGCCCCGTTCTACCGTTTTTATTTTGCTCCGTGCGAAGTGAATTGCTGGGAAAACTGGTACAACTGATATTGCATTGACATATAAATGGATAGTTTTTTCAGTTACTCCGCTTGAGTTTAAATGAGGGATCTTCAGACAGCTACTTTCAAAAGTAAAAACTGTTTATTTACATGCATGACGTTACACCTTTTTCCCGTAGCAGGTTGGGCAGAGATCACATTGTTCCATTTGCTACAGAGTAATCTCACTTGATTCTTTCACAGTCATCACCCTTTTCATACATGCTCGTCGGTTCAGGGTAGGTACTCTTAACCTCTTGCACTTACGATTTCTCCATTTACTTCGAAGTTTGTTTCATAACTCGTTACGAATACCAGTTACGAATGATATTATATTCTTGTTTTATAACCAGTTACGAAAATTGGAAAGAAAAACGTCATTCGTAACTGGTTACGAAAAGTTGCGAACGTGGTTGAGTGCATTTAAACCGCCAATATTGCCACACACTCCCGCCGGCTAATTCAATATCCCTATACGGCAATCCATTTGGTCCGCCAATAAAGCGGACCAAGATACAGTGATGTGGAAAAAAAAATGTGTAAAAGGCGCGCGCACGTGAATGCGAGCGAATGGATTAGATTATGTCGACACATAGCCCTTTTACCTTGCTCGTGTATTAAGTTAAACGAACCCGGGCACCTATTTTTTGGCTCTGTTGCCCTCTTTGCGTGCTTAACGCCATCTGCAGTCATATTTTAGTAGTTTATTAACTTTGCGTAATACATGCGTCTGCGATATAAGCAAATTAAAGTGATATAAGTTAACCAACTAGCATGGCAAGCTTAAGTGTGCTCTCACGCGCGACATAGATACTCTATGCTATCTGCTATCTCTTTCATCTTAGTATTGAGAGAAAGAAACAAACGCTCTCTCGCGGCGCGAGCTATGTCGCAGGCACACATATGGAGGTCGTGCAGGTCCATTGCAAACCAGCGCCATGGCGTCAGCCGTTGCTTGCTGTGTGAGGCCCCATTATGTCTGCTCATGACATTGATAACTATTTATCATTGTAAACGGATATATTTAAAGGCAGAGAACTTTAAATTGAAATAAAACATGGAAAAAGTTATTCATAACAGTGAAACTAGCTTTATTGGAAAGATAATTTTATGGCATTTATGTTTGAATATGATTTCGGTCATGTGGCCGTAGTGTGTTCATTAACTTAATCATTTAACCAAAAGTGAGGTTCATCGAAGAACAAAATTTTATAGGAGAAAGAAATAAACATCGGCGAATAATTTCACGTTGGCTACCGAGATTGTGTGATCTAACACCATTACATTATTTTCTTTTACTTGACTTTTCTATACCGATAAACCAGAGACGATCAAACACAACATTCGGTGGATAGGATTTTCACCATAAATTCAGAATATAACAAAACCGCTCACTAAACTGGAGGAGGCTCCAGCAATGGACTATTACTTTAATTATGATGAAGACTTCTAGATAGAAGTCCCATGAATTGTCTCTTTTCTCTAAAATATGACATCGCATGTTGAAAGTATTGACGCAGTATTGTAATTTCACCATCAATATACACAATAACAGACTGACCTTTCATCACAGGGTACGTGTACATATTTGTTGTATGAATTGCATGACAAACGTATTGGCACGCGATATGACGTACTTAATAGTACTTGCACCGACCCAACGCTGAATAATACATTATTGCGCTAACTATTACAAATATGCCTGACAGAAATAGCCTTTGAAACTGGTGCACTATCACTCGTTCACAAACAATTCTTGTCTAAGTAAACTAGCTTTACTGTCTTTACTATGCGTTCTCACAGAGCTCGTCTGCCAAGTGATACTTCCGTTAAATACGGCTCTATGATTGGTCAATTTCGTCCATTTTGATAAAAGCATGTTAGTGCCGATCGCCACTCAAGAATTGTTAGTTGGAAACACACACTATGAGACCTAGTAAAATTTCTGAATGCGTGAGCAAAAGTTCCGTGTATAGAAATAAATCGTTTTAGGTTTTATTTACTACATATTTCTATTAATATTAAACTAGGCAGGTATTTGATCGCTATCTCACATGGTGCTAAGTGACGATGAAGATGGAGAATACCTGTCTAGGAACAGCCTATTCACTCTAGCATTGAAGGCGTCCAGATTATAATGAACAGGGAATACACTCGCAGGCAACGTGTTCCATTCGTTCCTTAGTAAATAATATAAATTTGTAAGTAATTTTAATTATATTTATTTACTATCGATATTATAGCCGTGGAAAGCCCAGGAAGCGATGGATAGACATCGCTGAGTCTGAAGACTAGAGACTTTCGCAAATCGCACTATTTTGGCTCTTGTTTACTTGTGAGTAAGTAGGTTTAACAAGATGGTGGTGGTTGTAGGACTCTGTCATGCCTGAGGAGTCCATCTGTGTGAGTAACACCGCCTCATTTCAGCCGCCGAGCAACAATGCTTGCATTGTTGTATTCATTTCGTCTAAGGCCCCTGCGGTTCTGCACTTTTGTTGCCTGCTACTTACAACCTAAATGCATGAATCGTTGATGTTATGGGCGACAGTTACCGCATACCATCAGGTGGGCCTGCTCGTTTGTAACTGAGTGTAACAAAAAATGCGAACGAATGACGAGTTGTCTCAAACCCCACCATCATCAGCTCATAACAGTCTACAAGTACTTCCACCAGTCTCCGTGAAAATGGTTGCCTAGATGAGATCGCTCTTAGTGATAAGGCCGCTATTGTACGTATATTGTTTTAAATTATATTTTTACAATCTCCACATTAAGTGTTTTAAAAAATAAAAAACAGTCCACTGTTGAACTTACCATATCCTACAATTTTAAAATTAAACCCAAACCTAGTTATCACCACCCAATTACCATTACCATCAGCGATTACTTGCATCCATTAGCCAGCGACTCACAGCGGCCATCGCCTATACTGTACCTATACAAAGGGTGTTACCCAGAAATGATATACTGCAAATTAACACCGGCCGTGGCCCCGTGAACACCCTTTATCTCGGCCTTGCCTCGCCGAGAAATAATAAATTGTCCCTGAACGTATTTGGGACTAATAAGTGTGCCAAGGAACGCTGGTTAGCCAGAGGACGTTTACTGGTAATTATATAAACTGTTTTATGGACTGGCCAGCCTTTTATTATCACTCCGTGCGTGTGAATGATCTGATTTGGATACAGGTTTTTGGTATGTGCGTACTGAAAGAAAGAAAGAAAGAAAGAAAGAAAACATTTATTACAGTAGACACCACGACACGATAATTAGGTACAACATAAAATACAAATAATATTTGAAAATAAAATAAAAAATAAAAAGGAAGGTGTGCGTATTTCTAAAAAGAAATTTAGGCTATCAAGATTCAATCGGCTTGATAGATCAACGTCGAATTCTCTGTCACAAAGTATATATTTATATTCTTTATATTTGTATTGTGTATGTATTTATATTTCGTTGTTTAATAATTTATGTTGGTATATAGTAGATACGTAAATTTAAGGTGCACGCCATCTGCGTCTCGATTTTGCCCTCTCTCTTGTGTTGGTCCGCTGGAAGATATTTCTTTAGGAATAAGCTGTACCTGTTGTGATCTTATCTGTATGTCAATTTTGTATACTATTTATTGTGCACAATAAATGTTAAATAAATAAATATTATTACAGCCCAACCGAATGACAGAAAAAGTCTGATAAGTCTAAGTTTACGTATACTCGTAATTTTCTAAAGTACTTTACCAATTTTAATGAAACAAAGCTAAAAACCATATCGATTAAACAGTATTATAAATAGAGAAAATCGCGTCTAAATCGGTCCATTCGTTTGGGAGCTACGTTGCCACAGACATATACAGATAGACAGAGTCACATATACACACGTCAAACTTATAAGACCCTTTTTTTTCGTCGGATGTTAAAAAAAAGAAGGTTTATTCCTCTTCAATGTGGTCATTAACCATTACTTAGACTGGCACGCCTTCGAATATTCTAGCGTTAAGACTCGAATTTTTAAAATACAATGTTTGGTTTTTATTTGTCAAAAACATCGAAAAACTCACTATCAGTTCCCCGCGGTTATCACCAACGCGCAGGTCGTTTACAGAGAATCATTCAATTATTCCACTGACCCTATTATTGGTCTGGGTAAAAAAGTAGCCAATGTCACTCAAGAATAATGTACCTGTACCTGTAAGTGATAGAATTAGATAGAAAACCAGTTCAGTATTTTCGGAAAATACCACCAACAAATACTCTGACAAACTTACAGTAAATAAACATAAATTATCATTACAACAACTCTTTATTACTAAAGTATAGTAATTAATCTTTTTGCGTTGAAATCAGATTGCTGTATTATCCATCGATATGATTTTTAACACCATTTAGGTGGGAAACAAGCATACAGCCTACCTTAGATAAGCAGTCACCGCAGGCTATGGATATCGCTAACTTAAGCGACGGACTAACATCAATTTTATTTGATTACACTAGCCCAGGCAATTGGCATATTTTTTTTATGTTGCAGACAAACAAGCAAGGGGGCCAGCTGATGGAAAGTGGTCACCGCCAAGTGGTGTTCATATTCATATCAGCAATGCCAGGGGAGCTACTAATGCGTAGCCCGTCTCTGAAGAGACCTTAAATGCACCTCTTGAACGATCCCATGTCATACTCCAAAGGAGACATTGTGGCTGGGAGGTCTGGGAGGGTCTGCTATTTTGCTGATGATAATAAATAATGAATGAATGATGCAGCGTGGATTATAGATATTATTAAAAGAAGTATTATGTATCAGAATATAGATGTATGCAAAGTAAAGACCAGACCAGTATCTAGATTTTGAATCATTATCTAAAAATTTAAAACAAAAACATATACACCAAAACAATTTATCATTACACTCGCAAACCGCATTTCATTACCTTCCTCAAATCAAACCGCACATAATATTTCACAAGCAAGCCTCCCTCCACTGTTTCCCCGGATTCATAATAAGAAAGGGAAAATCTCATAATATACGGGCTTCAATAAAAAAGGCTGTAAATCTCAAATGGATCCAGCGGACGCGGTCTGCAAATGTCCCAGTATTGGAACAGACGGACATTTGATGTAAGTTATAATATTGTATCTGGAAAATGTCGTTTTCCGCAACCGGATATTCTGCGCGCATTTCCTTGGTCTCCTTTTATTTGATTGACTAGTTGTTTGTTTGACGAAATGAAATTTGTGATTTCCAATGCTGTCGTTCGGTTGTAATTTTCAAAGCACTCATTTAGACATTCGACTAAATAACAATAACCTATAAATCATTTAAAAAATGTTAATTAGTAAACACGAATTTTTTATTAAAAAATTAAAATTGTTTCTCTAAAAAATCTCAATTTCTTTTTTCTTTTTTTTTTTGTTAGATATTTGACCGCCATCTCACTGACACTGAAAAGCGGTAACTGTCGCCCATAACGTCCAAATAAATAAAAAATTATTATCTTGGCGTCAATGGGATGTGGTTGGTCTACCTTGACCATGATCCTTGTCCACGACAATTAATTACAAATAAATAAAAAACACCCAATTCTCCGCCATATCTTGTACCGCATCTGGCAAACGACTTCCACGCATCATTACCGTCCCTCGCCGCGACATATCCACTTCGGACGCAGTAAATACACTTGGCACCTTCCAATTTACGAGCAGCCTATATTAGCAGCCGGGCGTTTATTGCAGCTGTTATACTGTTATGAAAACGAGCCAGGGTAGGGAAAGGACCCTTCGGTTTAGTAGCATAGTAGCAGATTTCGCGTTCGCTACTCGGCTCCTGGTAATGATTTAGTGGATGGTAATGAAAATTGTTACGTGTAATGATGATTTGGTAAGCACGGTTTTGTGTTTTATAGTAGCTCTATTGATATTACTGCTTTAGATTACTCCTATAAACTAATTAATAGAAATTAAATGAATATTTAGTCCTATACTTCAGAATAAACGGCCCCAGATTCAATATGCCACATAAATGCGAAATTGCGTGTATGTGTTTATTACATTGTCAAGCCTAAACAACTGTACGGATTTTTGTTAAATTTGTGAGAAATGTAGCTTAAAGCCAAAAAAGCAAAAAAACATAATTTATCTCTAAATTCAATGTGGTTCCCGCTGGAACGAGTCCGAAACGTAATAAGAATATTTTACACGAACGAAGCCGCGGGCAATAGCTAGTAGGTACTTCAATGTAGCTGTGCAACTCTCTACTTCATAATAAAATGCAGACAACGTTGTGACCATAAAAGTTAATGTGTAATAAATGGCTGCAGATGTGCCAAATATTTTGTGCCCTGCCTATCAGCTTTTGTCGTAGAACTAAATGTACCGCTCGTAGCACGTTCTACGGCGTAGCACGATTGCTACGTCATTACATAGGCGGGAGTTTCGATTCGTCCATCGTACCCATACAAGAGGATAAGTAACATCGTTAAGAAAAGTCGGAGTTTGAAAACCTAAAGAAATGTTTTTGTTTTTTTTTGCACAGACAATTGTTTTGTGGGTCTCCTAAACCTCTACTGCTGCTACAGAGTGGAAATCTTTCTTGTAATAATAATAATAATCATCTTAGCGTTAACGGCCCGGTTGTGCTCTCGAGGACGAGGGCCCGGGGTCCGCCTTGACCATGATCCAGGATTTGGCGATCAGGTAATTACAGTGGAGCGACTACCATCTGACCTCCGTGACCCTGCTACCAGGGGGACCTGACCAGATTGGATCATGTTTACAAATTCAGTCCTGAATTTGCAGGTTTCATCACGATGTTTTTCCCTCACCGTAAGAGCATCGGTTAGTATTTAACTAATGTACATAACTCAGAAAAGAGTCATTGGTACATAGCCGAAGCGGGATTCGAACCCGGTACCTCTCGCTTACGAGTTGAATACTCAACCGCCCGGCTACCGACGCTCTGGAAATTTTTCTTGTAATCTACTATAAAATTATTAATACTTTGCTTTCCACTGCTCTCAGCTTAATGCCTGGCAAAGTATTTGACGGTGACAGTTTCAACCGTTTAACAGTATGGTACTAATACCTACCTTAGTTAAATAAAATGGTTTTTGATTTGATTTTAATTTTTTACCTTTCCAGCACGAAAAGGGCGAAATTGCTGCGTAAAAACTCGCAACAAAAACACTTATTCACTTTAGAGGAAAAGTGATTTATATTTCTAACACCACATACTCTGTGCTGGAAAAAATAAACTAGGCGGTGGTTCGTTCAGAAATTCACTTTGGCCTAGTAATTTAACTCCATGAATTAAAACTTGTACCATTAGTATTTATTTAAATTTAGTTTCTAAATTCTACGATTGCATTTTTATATACGTCATATTTTAAATAAATACTAGTGTATCGCTTACAAATTAAAAATATCATGTTTGGTTTTCACAAAAATGTAAATGTGAAGCAGCAGTCTCTGAACGAAACATCTAAAACTTTATAATAGAATGGCGCAACAAAGTGGTTTTACAACAATATATCTATTATTATCTGTGGATATTGCGGAAATCAGGAGAGCTGAAAATTTGAGTGTCATACGCGAGAGCAAATATTTTTTGACTCGTGCTTTTAAATCACTCTCTGTGCCGACAACTTCGCTATATCGTGATTTAAACTCTGCACTCCCAACAAAAAATAACTTTGCTCTCATGTATAATAAATTACTATTTTGTATTACCATCTCTTCCCAGAAAATCTGATATAGAGGTGTAGGTAATTCCAAAATAAATACGTTGTGACAAATTTCTTTTTCGGTATTTAAAATTCGGTAATTTGATGCTTGATACCGATTTTTCCTATTTTTGAACCATATTCTTTCAGTGTTATCAATTTGATTTCAAAAGTATTGAATTTTTCATGCCGAAAAGTCAAAATTGAAAACAATGGGAATCGAGGCGTGCCCCAGATGTTGTACGATTCGTCTTGACGTGAGTGACACTGGGTACATTAAATTAAAAAAAAATCAAAATGGCGCATTTTAGGTGAAATATTGTGTCTTTCGAAAATGTTTTTATCCGACTACGACAGAAGGAGAGTTAGCTTTCGTTAGCGTTCGTTGCGGAGTCAGCGCCGCAAAGAGCTCACCACTTGTTAGGTGCGCCTCCTAATGCCGTTGGCGAAACAAGGTTGGCAAAGGTCTTCCGCTGGAGACCCTAAGACTGGTCGAAAAGTCTTGGGAGCCGATAGACGCCCCATAACGGTATCCGTCTTACTAATAAAAAAAGTACTGATCAAGCACTGAACTGAGCAAGCACTGAACTGAGCAAGCATTGAATGCCCGTATAATAACACAATCGTTAGTGTATAAATTTATCGTCGACTATGACGTCGTAATATGACGTCGCTGTTGATTTTAATTATACCGTCAAATTATACTTCCATTGGCGACACTTAGTTCCAGTTTTGGAAATAAGATAGTTATTAAAATAAAACAATTTATTTATTTATTTATTTATTTATTCTAAGCTGAATGAGTGGTTTAGTGGTAACGGTCTCATACTTAACACTAAGAAATCCAAAATTATATTATTTTCTGGACGAGTTCAACGTGATTTGCAGGTATTGCGTACCCCGATTCCCTTGTGCTCTAGTAGTAAATTTCTAGGACTGCATATTGATTCTACATTGAAGTGGACAATACACTTAGACAACCTTTGCGCAAAATTATCCAGTGCAACATATGCCTTAAGGAAACTGAAACCCATTGTTTCGTTGGGAATCCTGCGCCAAACATATTTTGCGTATTTCCATTCTTTATTATCATATGGAATAATTCTATGGGGAAACTCAACAGACGCAAAACGGGTTTTGATTGCACAAAAAAGAGCAATAAGAATAATAGTAGGGGCAAAAAGTAGGCAATCCTGCAGAGAAATTTTCGCTGAAAATAAAATAATGACTCAAGTTTCCCAATACATTTATGAAATAATTCTATTTACGAGACGTAATATTGATTCGTTCACACGTATTAAAAGTCGTTCTCGCCAAAATGGTAAACTGCAATCGGTGCAACACAATACCACACTGGCGACTAAAAATCCTCGTGTCATTGGGCCAGTGTACTATGAACACCTGCCATCTGAAATTAAAAATGCCAGTAGCTACTCGCATTTTGCCACCCTTCTCAAAAACTTCTTGTTAGATAAACCTTTTTATTCAGTAAATGAATATATTAATGAAAAGTTTTAGCTAGGCACATACTGCATTATTAATAATGTATTTATGGAATCCATTATTTTATAATATATAATTTGTTGACATTTATTTAATCTTATTGACTTTACATTACATATTAATTGACAATATTTTTTAAATGAAATTGACATTATATAATTATTTAAAGCCGAAATTTTAATTTTAATTTTACATATATACTTTAATTGGAACATTTTAAAATTTATATTTGTAATTTAAATAGGTACCCTATTTATAATTTTAATGAAGTCAATGATTGTTAGTGCATTGTTAATGACATATAAATGATTTTATTTACTTAAATAATAATAATTTATACCAGTAGGGTATTTATATAAAAATGACTATCTCGATACATACTTTTATATTTTATGTAATAATTTTATGTGAAAATTGTATCTCTGAGAAATAAATAAAAACTAAACTAAACTAAACTAAACTATTAAAGACCTTCAACAATATTGGGGAATCAAAAATGGAATGGTGCTGAACGTATTTTCATTAATAGAGAAGAATTAATGATTAAAGAAATGAAATTATTAATTTCAAAATTTTAAATTAAAAAAAAAATTAAAGTAGAAAATAAAAAATTAATAGATGCATGGTGACGTGTGTGTAATCTGACAGAAGCCGACTATCGGCATCGGACTCTCCGAGACCTATCTGACCGGGTGGCTAAAGCTGAAACTAAGTGTCGCCATTTTGAAATGTCATACCAATTCTAACAACCGGGACTTTGTCACCGGGCCAGCTAAGTTTGGGTTTATACAATCGTTAAACGAACGTTCAACGCTTGATCAACGTTTTGATTTTTTTAATTAGTAATACGGATAACGTGACAAAGGTTTATGATATATTCTTTGATACGGCGTAGCACTAATTGCTAAGGAACTATCGCTTTTACGGTCCAGCACTTTGAGTATATTTTTGTGCTACTAATGAAAACGGGTTATAATAACTATATAGAGCCAGTATATATAATATTTATAAAATACTAGCTCACAGGCCAAACTGAGGGTTCCTCGAAAGGGCCAGGGGCTCAAAGCTCGCGCTGAGACATTTCGAATTCGACATTTTTTCTTGCCACCTATTTCCATTAATAATGACATTGAAATGTCTATTGCAGATATTTAAGTATATTTTTGAAGATAATTTTAGTGACGTTTAAATACAGAGCTTTAAATAAAAAAATGTCGAATTTGAGATGTGAGAGCGCGAGAATTGCCCCCCAGATATTTTTCTTTTTGGCGTCTGCCACGCAGAGGTCCCGGGTTCAATTTACGGCTAGGCAGAAATTTAAATGATGAGTTTTAATTTCTGGTACGGGTCTGGCTGTTATATGTGTTATAAGTATGTATTCAAAAATATATAAGTGATTTATTGGTTTTTTGGCACCCACAACACAAGCTTACTTTGGGGCTGGTGCTTTGATGGAAGGTGGCCATCAGAACGATTGAACGCAACAAGATTTTCCCATCGTGTTTGGGCTCTTTGGAATGGTGTTGACGAGTACCCTTATGATATTTAGCCATACAATATTTCTTCAACAGGAAAAAGTTATTTAAGAACTCATTTCATAGAAGTTTTGAGTAACACGATATCGTGGCCACGGCCAGTAGCGCTGTAGTTTTAAATCAAATTAAACTCTATTACAATTGCACTGAGCACTTTTTGCATCGAAGCATAATTATTTAGAAACAAAGAGAGCTCCTAACTCGCGCGTCCCATGAGAGTCTAAACGGCCATAATTACATAATGTGGCGTAGCGGTGCTACGGCGTAGCACTAATTGCTACGCAACTCGTAGCCGTGCTACGGTCGCGGGCAAAAGACCGCTGGTTAATTGCTGCCGAGCTTTAAAGCTCTAACTGGGACATGATACAGCCTTTCATTGAGCTTTCCATATGTTAGGGCTTAATATAGTATAAAAAATATATATTTAAAATTTCGCTTGCGTGCGCTACGATTGGTTAAAAATTATTCGTTATAATTGATTAAATTTACTTCGATGTTTTTAAATCATTCCTTGTAATTTTTTTTCAATTTGAAATATATTTTTTGTAAATTTGTTTTATTAATGTCAAATAATTTTAATAACTGTTCAATAATGTTTTATTATGTGTAGAAAGGTTAGTTTAAATATAACTATAAAATAAATTCACCAGAACCAAGTAATTAGACTCAATACAGAAATACGATTTATAAATGTCTCAATATCTAAAAAAAAAATTCCAACTCCGCTCCGTTAATTTTAATAAATTAAACCCAGAAAATACTTATTCTACATACTCACGTGCCGTCCACACAATAAAAAAAAAACGAAATAACTACACCTATTCACGACTCACCGATGATCACTATAAAACCCTTGTAGCATCGTCATAATCCATCACTGGCCGAAAGGGGGCGAAGATTCGCGCTCACGCAAAAAAGAAAACAATCCAGATTCAAATACCGAACACTGTCACTGGCCGCTCGCTAAGTCCTATCATATTACACGGGATGTGTGCCGTGTTCTAATTACAAATGCGGTTTTCGCGCCTCGGTCCCGCGTACGTCATAAACAGCTGAGCATCGCGGCACGGCCGGTTCGCGCCGGTTTCACCCGCCTACTGGCTCTGGGGGGCTGTGTTGCCAGATATTGTCGAAGGGATAATTCCCCGGATCAGGTTATGTAACGGGTCGGATCGAGGCTCGAGGGCCTTTGTGTGCGTGTGGCTGTTTAATTTTCTGGTTTTAAGGTGGTCGTGGAGGATATTAAATGATGGGTCAAGACAGGGAGTTCTGTGTTATTAAAATATTTAAAAAAAAAATCTACGAATAATACACGAGATGGAAGTGTCAATACTTGACTATTTATTATTGAAAATGCTTTGTTATTTTTTGCATTTATAGTTACGATAAAATGAATTCTGAAACATTCATAAAGTTAATTAAGATATACACGTATACTACTCAATTATTATGGCTAGTATCCACATAATTATTCACTATTAAATCTGCCTGTATATTCCTTGCTTCATTCCCTTGTATCAATACTTTTTTGTAGTACTGGAAGCAATGAAACAACTGCACCAAAAAATAAGTTCATCCAAAACTTTACTTTAAAAAATGCAACCCAAAATAACCGCAATAATATTGGATGAATTTGTCTAAAATTAGCAAAGCTTCTACAATTTTGTGTCATTTTTTGTGCGATCTCTTAACAAAATCCTGTTTCAACAAACATATTTTTCATTTATAAGACTCCGTCCAACCACGTCACGAGGTATTTTACCCCGAAACTGGGGTAATTTCCCCGCGCACTACGCAAGCGCGCCCCGCCCGGGCAGTCCAACTTCCGCCTCCGGTGGCGCAAACTCTCGTAAGCCTCCGATGATTACGCCAAGGGGAATGTCTCCGTACAGCCTTGTCGTGTGGGGAAACATTCTGTTATAATCTACTCTTGGCTCGTTTCATTGTGATTTAGAATAAATATAGTTGCTGTTTTCCTCGCGCGAAAAGTTTTGGAGATCTTGAAGGGATCGACGGTTTAATTGAATTTCATGGGGATTTTTTGGAGGTTTCTGTGCTGTTTGGGAGTCAGTGTTTTCTAATACTTTACCACAAAAAAGTTGCTATCAATGTGATTAGAAGAAGCGGTATGCTGTCAAATTTTTCTTGTAGATGAAGTATCCCAAATTCTTGTCAAGAACGTGTAGTAGTTGATAGATGGGATCTGGTTCGAATATCCAGTAGTTTAAAAAAAAGTATAATAGAAAATGGTATGGTGAGGTTACACGTCTGTAAGGTATTAACAATTAAGAAAACTTTTGCATTTTTTCATAGTTTTTGAATAGAGGTTCTGAGCTAGAACGATGCAGGCACTTGAAATTTTAGTACGTATTTCTTCGAACCCTTGTCCAGTGTTCGTTTAGAGAAAGTAAGAATATATAGGAAACTCAAATTCGTATAAAGGAATTTTGCCTAAATTGTTTACATTTCCTGTAATTCACGAAAAAATATAATATACAAATTAACAAAGGTCGTAAATTGCTTTTAAAGTGCACATAGTATGATGTTCAACTTTATGGCAGCAAACGTAAACGCGAATCTAGCATGGCGAAGTCATTCCTTTGCACTATAACATGAAGTTCTTCAGAAGGCATTACAGATACCTTAAGCAGCACATCTGCTCCCCTCAGGCTGCTGATGTCCTGGACAACGGTAACCGCTTTCCATCAAGTGTACCGTTCAAAAGAAATTATTAGCTGAAACCAACTGCGTTCGCGCCCACAATGATACGTGATCACGTAATGTCTGAAGCCGAAGGATTCAGATGCAAAACCAACAGAACACCACACCCACATAAACCGGCCCATTAAACCCGAAACCCCACAATCGAACCAAACAGTTCACGTGAACGCAAAAACTGCACTCCACATACACATTCGCACCCACGTGGCCCACAAAGAGGAGCACCGATATCACATCGTACTGCGAGCCGGAATGCAGTTAATAAATTCAAAAAGCACTCGACAGTGCAGCAATTGATCGTGCGAAAGTGCGCTCGATGCGGGGATGTGTCAATTCGGTGTTGCGGCGCCGTTGGGGTGTGAAGGAACTTGGAGGTCTGTGCGTTTTGTTACTTCAAACTTATTTACATCGTATTTACAAAGAACACTTGTCTACATTTTAAAGGTATGTTTCAGGTTTCCATGCACCATGCAACTGTGTCGTAATATCGGGCTACTCATCAACAAAGGTACCTGGAATAAAACGTGATGTAATACTTGTCTGGTATCGTTACTAATCGTTTTCACAGTTCTCGAAGTGAACGCACTGTTCCTCATTGTACATTTCTGAATACTGGTGTTAGTATTTTGGAAAAAGATTCATTATTTTTAAGCCCCAACGAAAAATCATGGATTAGTCAATATCGCGGTTGTAAAGTAGGGCGCGAGGGCCGGGGTTTCGCGTTGATCAACGCAACACAACTGTCCGAAACGCCACATGGTCGAGGCGGTTGAGAGGCTCGGCGTCGACAATGCGGAACGATTAACGTTGAACTCGGTCAACAGAAAATAGCTGATTTTGTTGTGCCCCGGCGAAGAAATGGGAACATTATTCCATATGCCGACTTGCGGATTACAAATCTGGAGTCGGTGAGGTGGTCGTCTTGGCGTTAATGTCCCGGCTGTGCTCTCGCGCGCGGGGGCCCGGGGTCCGCCTTGACCATGATTCAGAGTTTTGCAGATCAGGTAGTTACAGTGGAGCGACTGCCATCTGACCTCTGTGACCTTGTTAACAGGGGAACCAGACTAGATGGGATCATGATTACCAATTCAGTGGCCTGAATGTATAGGTTTCATCACGATGTTTTAACTTGCCGTAAGAGGCGTAAGAGCATCGATTAGTGCTTTAAGTAATGTATATAAGCCAGAAAAGAGTCATTGGTACATGGCGACACTGGGGTTCGAACCCTATACCTCGGGGTACGAGTCGAACCCCTTAACCATTAGGCCATCGACGTTTTCACACGACCCGACGACAAATCTGGAAGCAGTGTGCCGGCGCGAAATACTGGTTCGCTCTACACTTGACACTGAATTTCTTTTTTACACATTAAATACCAATCACCACATGCCATACGACAGTCAAGCTACCGCAAACAGTCGTAACATTCTCAGAGAACCAGCGAATGCCAGCCGTAGGGCGCGTGCTACATTCCGGCCGGTACAGCGCTGTAGCGGTGGTAAGCCTTAAGCATGTAACTTGTACAAGGCGTAATAACCCACGAAGTTCGTAGTTACATGATAATTTCTTTTGTTTTTATGTACAACAAACAAGTAGTACCTACAAAAACTATAAACCCCAACCGCCATTAAAAAACTTAAAGGTAATAAAATTGGTTTTAGAGAAAAAGGATTTTCACAGTGTATGGCACCTAAAATCCTCCATTTAGATTTTTTGTCCAGTAAATTTAATGATCCAGTGTCGAGCAAACAAGACGAATATTACAACACCTCACATGTCAAAATCCAATTAACTATTAACGCTGTAGCTCGTGCCACAGCAATAGACACACATAGGTACACACTTACGCACGAAAAACATAATTCTCCTTCTGCCAACTTTCGTTTGAATACGGTTTAATAATGACTTCCAGTTACCATGATCTAATCTGGTCAGGTTCCCCTGGTAGCAGGGTCATGGAGGTCAGATGGCAGTCGCTCCACTGTAACTACCTGATCTGCCAAATTCTGGATCATGCGGCCATGGTTGGTCATAGTGGACCACAAGCCCTCGTACACAAGGCCGGGACCGGGAAATTAAAGCCATGATGATTATTTTTTATATAACGACTTCCAAGTTGACCACTGTAGCTTGTGGCAGGGATTTGGTGGGTGTGATGTACCCAAAATACTCTGGGCTTAACATGTCTAAAGTATATTCTCGAAGCTAGCCCGGAGTATTTGTTTAACTATCAAGGGTCTCTTGATAGGCTTAGAGCATGATTCTCTACAGCGGCGAGACGAATCATCATCAAAAAAGATTATTTATTTATCATCCGAGCGGTCAAAATCCCGGCTTGCACCAGGCTTCACTTTTATCACGTAAACAATTGGATTCTACCAAAAAGTACGCTATCGAATAACTCCAAAGGGGCATTTCAACCGAATAACAATTACTAGAAACACTCTTTGTGTCCGAGACACTAAAGAGCAAAAAAAATCAACGTCCTAATAAACGAGCCGTCCCGTGCCGTGTCCCATTACGAGGTCACGCTCCCGGAAGTGATCTCGATGTGTCCCGCGCTACTTCCGGCCGCCATATTTGTAGGCTGTCATTACCAGCAACAACGTAAACGGTTGTTGTATACCGACATGGGATAGCTGATAGGATTGTGGGGAAGCGGTGGTACTAAGCGATACGTGGATTGGTTACAATAAGGCGTTAAGATTTTTTTATGTCATATGGTAGGCGAATAGGCAAGCAGGCCACCTGATGGGAAGTCGTTGCCGCTGCCCGTAGAGATAAGCAACAACAGGGGTATTACAAAATATGGTAGCAATCCTGACAGCATGCGTTATTCTTAAAAAAAATCATTGAGACAATGAAGCTACACGACAATATCTAGATTTGTTCACGTCACCTGAAAATTTTGCTTGAATTCTAGATTTTCAAGCATCAGTAACAACTCTAGTAATGGCCGTATAGCGTGCCTGAGATAACATAAACGAAGCGTTATATCAAGCTAATTGTTATTCTGGTTCTGGCCGTCCTCCTTTCTATATTTTTTATAAATTATTTTATTTAACAGTGTATTGTGCACAGAAAATACATAGAAATAAACAAACAAATAAGTTATACTTATTTGAAAAATAAATCTCAGCTGGCCTCGGAAGCGTTATGTGATCACGAGACGCTGATAGGAAGTGCACAATTTTACCTACCTATTTACATTGGCATATACATAAGCTTGTACTTGTTGGATTCGATCCTTTGATTGTTCAGTCTCTACGATCTTATTACGGACGACTAGCGTAGGCGCCGACTTTTTTTTATTATTATGAATAGGAATTACATTTGACCTCAACTCACCCGATAAAAAGCGACGATGAGGTCGAAGGCGTAGCATGCGTGCCTAGAAGATACCTATTCACCATTGATTTGAAGACCCCAAGGTTATACTTATCGGGGAACAATTACTCAGGCAGAGAGTTCCAGTCCTTTGCAGTGTACTATTTCGACTCGAACTTGATTAGTTGAAAGGCTCACTATAATCCAATTTTCCTGGTCACCCAACTGTCAGGCTAGTTTGCCCAAACTATTCTGCTCTCTGCTGCTCTGTTACATTTTAAGAGATAACCGGCCGATGTTTCCAGCTGACCGGGCGTTGACGGGTCCGGTGACGTCACAGCTGCATCACCGGGTCGCATCACACGCCTGGACTAGCAGGGCGGGGATAATGAAGCTCGTTAAAGTTACCTGCTATTATGGATTGGTTACGTTGTTGTATTGGAGATTTTTTTTAGATTCATTTCTATTTACAATTAATGACGACCTGAGTGGTTCAGTTGGTTAATATGCTAGTCTCCCACGCAGAGCTCCCGGGTTCGATTTCCAGCCGAGCAGAAATTAAAATGATTATTTTAACTGGAAGTTGTATGCATAATAAGTAGTTATTAAAAAAGTACTGATATATGTCGCTTATAAGTTACTACTGGACGCGCGACTTCGTTCGCGTACACCTACTTCGCCCCTACGTACCCATTTTGTACTTGTTTATAAACCTTCTTCTTGAATCACGTCGTGAACGGGCAGACCCACATTTTGTGGGTCTCCTAAGTCTCTACTATCGCTAGACAGTGAAATTTACGAAGGTTTAACCAACAGCGCCTCCACAGCCTATAATTTACTTAGTCGACGTATTTGTTTATGAACACGGGGATGGGCGACATAAAATCGTTAACCCGTAATATTGCAACGCATCCTAACCCCGCCATACACGAACATATAGTCATATAGCCCCGCTCTACAGGCACCTCACAAATTGAGCCAGAATCGACGGCCGCCGGCGCCCCCGGAAATGGAATCCGCTGCTATGGTCACCTGCGACAGACGTGAGCGAACAGGTCAGGGTGAAAACTTGATCGCTCGCTTGTCACAGGTAGTAGTCATATGTCCTACTGTAATATTGAGTCCTTAACTTTGAAATTGGCGTTTTTTGGCAATTACACATTTGCTCAAGGAAGTCTCTAAAATTGAATAAATAATCGTTTCTCAGATCTTTATAAGGGTTTGAAAATACCCTTTCTCATTTTGTCGTTACTAAAACTTTTAACTAGATGTAATTTGCCCTTAAAGGCAAAGCAGTAGCACAATTTCTGCATGGTTTGTCCCAAATATTTATGCAGTTTTGGTTTCTAGCTACACATTAGTATAACAGACAAAAAGTTTATTTTTACAGCGTGCTGTGCGCGTCACGACGGCACGTTTTCTGTCCGGTTGTTACGCGTTAACTTCACGGCGACCATGCGGATACGACGTGTACGCATTTTTTGTCCGGTTTGTGAGCAGCGACATATAAACAGGTCCTTACAATTGTACGAGTAAGAAAATTTAGCTGTTTCCCTGACCTGTCTTGAGGGGACAGAGAAGCCGAGCTGAGCCATTAGTTTAATTGGAATATTAGTTAGAGAAGTATAGGGTTGATTTATTTGAGGGGTCACGTATCATGTATATGTTTGATTATTTTTTGGTTAAAATAGCGAGCATCGTGTTGCTGTGACGCGGAGAGTTTGAGAGTAGATAAGATCGATCCATATTCTCGTGCTGACGAAGATGTGATGAAATAATAAATAGATTTTCCAAGTTCACGTTGTGTTAATTATCCCTTCTGTTTACACAATGTATGTTCATTGTATGCTTCAACAGCTAATATAGCACTTAACACGTTCGAAGAGCACGAGTAGCTACAAACGTTGAGAGTCCAGGTCGCTCTCTTGAGAGTAATAGAAAGTTAGCAGACTACGTAGCCGCTACACGAAACTCCAGTTAAGCAATACATGTCCGCCGGCAGTTAGTTAAACTAATTTCGTGATTAAGCAAATGTAAAATGGTAGGTCGTACGTTGGAGACAGTAGCTTAGATAAGTGGTTTTATTGCGATGAAGAATGGTCGCGCATAATTTAATATAAAAAATGCAGGCATCGGTAAGGCAAGTACCATTTTGAAACAATAAAAAAAAGAAGATTTATTACACATGGACGGCAGGACACGATAATTTTGCAATACAATAACATTTAAAAAACGCGGAGGCCGATTGTGCCTCTTTGTTCCGCGCTCTCGTTTGCACTTCAAGCCTTAAATGGAACGCCTCAGAGCGAGGTAACGCCGCATGAGTCATGTTTTTTCGTGCGTGCAGCCGGCTCCATCGAATTATAAGACGTTGTCACGTCAAAAATCGGTACACAAAATACTGAGACAATGATTGGATTCCCAATTTTAACCATCGACGAAAAAAGAGGGGTGTTTAAAGTGTGATGTGTGTATCTGTGGCTTTGTGTATCAGTGTTTTTTGTGGCATCGTAGCTCCCGAACAGATATACTATCTCTATTTAAAAATCAGTTTGATCAAGATAGTTCTTAGCTTTGTTTTATTAAAATCGGTTTTGTAGTTTAGAATGTTTTTGAGTTTAAGGTAACTAGTCGGGGGTTATCCTTCTTTTTCTGACGGTTAGGTTATATCACCTTTGTCCTCACGGTGCGTTTTGTTCTTTAGACTCACGACGCAAAAATACGTGTGTCTGTGTAGCTGTGTGTGCTATCACAGGTCTCGAATGTGGTTCATATCAATTTCTTTATTTGAAACCCATTTTAATTTAGCTAAACCCGTAATTGAGATTAACCATGAGCCTTTAAGTTAATTAAAATTGTTTTAGTAGTTTGGGAATCATCACATTTAGTGATCATATCATTCATCATCACAATATTCATTCCTTTCACCGACATGTCATTATTGACACATTCTATCCATATTTTCATCTAGAAACCGACCAGTAGACTGAAGAGTAGAGTTCAGTACACTGAAGTCATCCACATTCAAATTCATCATATCCTCCTTGTCATAAACTTTCATCAATTTAAACTCTGTTATTCTAAGCTATTGCTATCTGGGCAAGTACCGGCGGTAGTTCAAAGCAGGTCGTCGCCGGCGCCGCGGCCGCCACCATTTGTCATCTGGCTCGCAGCTCGACGATGGATCGGCGCTACAATTCGTGGCCTTGTTACGGGAAATGTACGTTTAATTTTCACTGTTTTGGCGCAGTTTGCCTTTCTTGGGGCTAGAAATGTGGTGGACTGGTGAGTTGTTTTGTAAGTATACAATCTTAATAATGAAATTGTAATTTAATTATTAGGAAACTAGGTTTTTTGCTTCGTGACTTCGTCCGCGTAAAATTCGTTTACAGCGTTACCGTGGGAGCCACATTGCATTTCGGGAAAACTAAAGACTATTTTATTTATTTATTTAACAGTTAATTGTGTAGACTATGTTACTCGCTAATAATGTAGCTTTGTATAGGTATAAGAATTTTCGAAATAGGTTAGGTAGTGCATGAGTTTATCCATTTCAAACCAACAAACATACAATAAAAATGTTCTCTTTATAATGTTAGTATAGATTAATATATCTCCCCGCAGTGTTTAGACTGTCTATCTGAACGCGATAAACTTTACACAAAAAACTAAAATTTAGCTATAAGAAGCTACATTCTTCATAAGTGTCATAGTGTTTTAAGTCCCAGAAAAGTAACAGAATTCAGCAGAGGTAATCAAATTTTATAATATAGTTTTAGACTGACGGGCCAGTATTTATACAAAAACCTTAACCTTTCCGCGTCTGTGCGTATATCCTAACTAACTAGTTAACTCCTAACCGCTCAATGCACCGGACGCGCAGCTAGACCGTCGACGCACCGGGATTTCGGACGCTCACCGTCTGCGCGTCGCTTACGCCAGGAAATTAATGTTTTTGGATATAAATTGTGGTACATGACAACCAAACTAGGCGGGCTTATTGACAACTCACCTGAGAGAAAATGTAACTGTTGTCCATGGCACCTACAATTCATAGATTTAGATTTTTATTGCCACTATATACCTACACCGAGAGAGGGGTTGAATGGGGTCAATTTTGTCGCATTTGGACATTATTGTCATTTTTAACGAAATATATTGACACGAGCCGTGTGGTGTCCGGCAGAGTAGAATAGCACCAACCCCTTACACTCGTGGGTGTCGTACAAGGCGACTAATTTTTTCGAGGCAAAATAACTAAGTCTCCGTAGGCTGGGAAATGGGCAGCAGCGTTTTCCATTGTTATATTTATAACACTGCGATCTCCAACCCGTTTGCCAAGCGTGGAGATTATGGCAATAACCTCCCCTTTCTTGGGAGAGGCTCTAAGTCCTGCAGTGGATTGTAATGGGCTGTGATGATGATGATGATGATATTGTCATAGAGCATAGATGGAGCCTTGACCTATAGAAAATGTAGAATGCTAAAAACGTTTGTGATTATGGAGGAGTATTTGACAACTTATAGCCGTCCTTTTTGAACACCTTATATGCACCATTAAAAAATAAAACAAAATATAGATTGTGACTTCAGCTGTGAGTAGGCTCCTTCTATGCCTCTGTGTCCAATTTCCTTGGTCACGACAATTCGACTTCACGGTTATTAAATAGCTCCCTGATTAATAATTTTATTTTGAAAAACGAATTATTAACACGTGAATAATATATTACGCGCACGAAGTACGAGCACAAAATAACTGCTATTTACCAAAGTTACAATGACGTAGACTATCACGTTGACGGACATCGTGATGCTGCGTTTGCAATTCATAAGTCTAAAATGTAATGTTAGTTTTGATCCTGTATCACTTTTGATACAGGGCACTTCAATGGCCTTCTAAGATGGGATATTAACTTTATCTCAAAGGTTTTAACAGCCATCGATTGTCGTCGCTGAGCCGCCATACCCGGCTTTACGGCACTTTTATGGTCAAAATAAATGGAATTTAATTTAAAATTTTAAAGCTAGAACGATTTACTGCGTCCCGGCGTTTTAGAACGCAATATCTGGTGGATCTCCAGGGGAAATATTAGTTGTATTGTATGGCTTTACCTGATCGGATGGGTTGAGGCACGTGGTTAAGGACATCTTCAATCGAACAACGATTATGCAGTGAAAATGTAATATCAGACAAACAGATGAATATCTTAAACATGTACTTTGGTAATAGGTACCATGTTCATACAATAACAGAGCATAATAAGTGCATTACCACTTCAAGATTTTCAAGAGCAGCAACATACTTTTAGTAGAATTTTTTAGTAAAGTTTTTGCTAAAACTTTCGTAGAACCAATTACATCTCTAAGTTACCATGATCCATGGTTATCCAATCTGGCCAGGTTCCCCTGTTAACAGGGGCACGGAGGTTAGATGGCATTCGCTCGGATCATGGTCAAGGCGGACCATGAGCCCTCGCGCGTGAGTACTATATTCAAAAATCTGTAGGTTGATACCTCGCGCGACAAAACGAGGATTAACTCTGATGTAATTTGCCATTTTTCGAAGTACGTGCAAAAGTCGAGAACAAAGTATAGATAATACACAATTTAAATCAGCGTCAGTAACAGTGTTTCATTTACGAGCAACCCTCGGCCAAAATGTTGCCATCAATAAACAGTTTAAAATAAACAACAATAAAGTTACCGAATTTCACATAGGTGGGGAATTTAATTCCGAACTGGCCAAACACACCCCCGAGGTCAATTATATAAAATAAACAATTTTAAATTTATACATAATGCAACAGGGCCGGGCCCGAAACTAAGTTAATTTTATTACGTCACGTTTCTGTGGAACATAGTGGCGGTAAGGGTGGGAAAGGTAGACCGAAAATAGACCGAAATAATTTTTTTTATACTAACTAGGCGCAGAGGATGGAATAGGCCTAGCCTAGTAACAGCCAAGTCACTCTGGCGTCCAGAGTCTCAGGAGTCCAGATTGTACTGTTGAGGAAACACATTGGCAGGCAAAGCATTATATTTCTTAGCCGTATGTATTAGAAGGGCGGGCCCAAGCGGTTCGTCTAGACATGACATAGAGTAAAATATATTTTATTTTAAAAATACCTAACATTGGGTTGTACATAAGTAGGTGATTAGACCTGTGAACTCAATAGGTGCGTCTAGAATCCAGACTGAAAGCAACCTTGAAAGATTTGAGAGACAGTCAGACCGTAGCCCGAGATAATTGCAAATAGCCGGGCATTGCCTCGCACATGACACGTCTGCCCGATCAAGTAACCTTGCGCGGTAGTTTATCAGTCAGAATCGGTTAGTTTTAACGTACCGATTAACGATAAAACCCCTACCCCTATGGTAAACAGGCGTTACGTTGTGTATCAATGTAATAATGATAAATACTAAAACCATGAAATCAGAAATAAGCTATACGTAACATTTTTAATATCCATTGTCTGTCTCCTCCATTTATAATATTTAGGTGTTTTTCGTCTCAGCTTTTCAATAGCAAACGCTGTCAGTATGGCTTTTTTAAGCGCACCATTTTATATTTGGCCATCATCTCATCTTAAGTGACGATGCATCCGAAGATGGATCATGCCTATCTAGAAACAGCCTATTCACTGTAACCTTTAAAGGATCAATGATAATATCTAATTATCATAAGAGCTCTTCACGCTACGTACCTATGCATGTTAATCCCTTTTTTTCTAATTATTGCCGGTCATCACAGCTCGTAACAGTCCACTGCAGGACTTAGGGCTTCTCCCACGAAAGGGGAGGTTATTGCCATAATCTCCACGCTTGGCAGGCGGGTTGGAGATCGCAGTGTTTAAATATAATAATGGAAAATGCTGCTGCCCATTTTCCAGACTACGGAGACTCTTGATCTTTTGCCTCGAAAACATTAGTCGCCTTGTACGACACCCATGAATGTAAGGGGTTGGTGCTATTCTACTCTGCCGGACACCACACGGCCAATATATATACACGGCAATAATATTGCCGGTATAATTTGCCAATTATTTCTTGAACTGGGCCCACTCTTTGCCCATCCCTAGCAGAGGATCCCAAGAGATAACTAGTCGCAGTACCCGTCTCCGGCCGCATGGAATAATTAAATAACATAGTATCACATACAGCCATAATCCAGCCTCAACAATGTTAAGATGAACAAGGATATGTTATCCTCTGTTGCCATAATATTATACAAATTTATCGGGCGAATATTGGACTCCTTATTACGTGTACAGGTTTTAGTGATACTCGACTTCCATTATAGATAGAGACAGGAATGCTGAGTTGGTTTGGTCATGCGGAGAGGATTAATGAGAGGGGATAAATGTAAAATATATACCTATATGAAAGTATAAATGGGTACACCGAACATACTTATCACAATGCGGAGATATTTTAATGAGAGGTTAGGTCTAGAATACTCTAAACCGACGAATATGTAAGAAAATATTAATTAATGTGGAAGAACCGACAAAAGTTTGTCAGACCCGTATCGATGGGATTTGAATAACACTGCTGCCATGTACCATTGACTCTTTTCTGGGTAAGGAAAAACATCGTGATCAAACCTGCACATTCAGGCGACTGAATTTGTAACCATGATCCAATCTGGGCAGATTGTCCTGGTAGCGGGGTCACGGAGCTCAGTGAAAAATGAAACAAAAATGTTGCCTCCGCCTAACGCCAACCTGGCACAACCGGTTCCCCGGGCATAACCAATATTTTATTACAATTACGCAGTAAACATACAACTTGTCATCGACAGACTACCATGCAACGGTAAAAGGAAACAATTTCAGAATTAAATACATTCAAAGTCGTCTGTCGCGTAGCAATCAGAGCGCAGGTTCGGTCCTTTCGCGAAACGCCCGCTCGCCCGTGAACTAGCAAACATTTCGAGCTTCATTAGCTGTTTGCGTTCCTTATAAAATTCCCCTTCTGTATGCATGTTATTTTAAAAATAAACATTTACCGTCTCGTCTAGAAGAAATCTTTCGGCTATTAAGATTATGTTGGAAATGGGAAAGCTGGAGGAAGCGGGGAGAGCTTTATGACTCAAACTTTTTTGTTCCAATTAAAATAGGTTCGTAATTTAAATTAGGCAGGTATAGTATAAAACTGGTATTCAGCATTTTTTTTTATACTAGACTAGCTGGCCCGCCGCGACTTCTTTCGCGTTTTGTCCTACCCTATCAACCTTCCTCAAGATAACTCTATCTATTGTTGATAACCGCATTAAAATCCGTTGTGTAAGCGTTGTTAAAATAAATTCTTATCTCATTGATTTGATAATAAGTCAGTGTGGATGGTTTCACAAAAAAAAACAATTTTGATTTAAATACGGCTAGTATCTCATATATCTCATACGTAAATGTATATAGGAGCATACGTGCACTCCGGAGCTGACTGTGCACTTTACTTTTTCTACTTTAAAAGTAATCCTAATGCTAACAACACATCGCCAAAAAAGAAGACACCAATACACAAATAAACAAAGTTGAAAAGAAAGCTTTATCTTATGTATGTATTTATTTATTTATAGGATATGTATGTAAGCAACACCATCTGCTGTAAAACGAAACTAACACCTACATACGTAAACGCACATCTACATTAAACATCTCCAACATCCTCACTACGGACCATACGACGTTTCGCCTCCGAACGATCGCATCGCCATAACTCACTAAGCCCGTTAGGTGTTAACCAAAATGGCCCCGACAAAACACTCCAACCAACTACGGGGCTAAGTGGCTGGACTGCTAGTTATTAATCCGTCCACAAAGCGACACCTGTATCCAATAAACTGAATAATGGAACCACTGCCATACATCTCTGGGGCGTTAGTTCAGGCGTTTCAGGCCACAGTGTGCAAGACATGAAATATAAATTGGTTTTATGGTAGTTTAGGTGATCTAATGTATGGTTTATTGTTTTTAAATTGGTTAATTGGTCTTTTGTGAAAACCTTTCTTTATTCTACTAAGGTAGCAAACAATGGCCTGCCAGACGGAAAGCAGTCACCGTTGTGTATAGACGTTTGCAATGCCAGGGCATCACCCACGCGTTGCCGACGCCGTAAAACCTTTTCATCCAATTCTTGAAGAACTCTATGTTGTACTCTCCAGGTAAAACCTCTTTACGTAGATCATACTACAACCTTAGTGTGCGTGGGAGAAAATTCCTTTGGAACCGCACTGTACGCGACCAATTTTGCTCCCATGTGTGAGGGTATTTATTAATGGTGTGATCCAAATTTGACATAGAAAGTATACAAATCTTTGGTTACTGTCCTGGGGTTAATGTCCCGGTTCTGTTCTTGCGTGCGGGGGCCCGACGTCCGCCTTGACCATGGTCCAGGATTTGGCAGAGCAGTTCATTACAATGGAACGGCTGCCATCTGATAGATTCCGGTATAGATTCTACTATGAACCCTAAGAAAATAAAAGCAAAAACTAAAATTTCACACGCGTTAAACACTTCGTAACAAGACAACTACGGTCACTTGATCTAAATCCTGAGCCAGTAATCCTTTCCGGAAAAGCGGAAACAAAGCTAAAACTGTATTGTGCAAGTTTCTAATAGAACCTTCTAAATGAAAACTTTTAACAGCTGTTCAAACCGTAAGCCGTTGTAAAATTTCTATGAAGTGGTAAGCGGTTGGGAAGGCTCGAGAACCTAAGTCCGCTTAGTTATTTTTCTTCAGAACTTTTCCTTTTACGAGATTTTTATTTTAGCGCCCTCAAGAAAACTCTTTTGTCTGTGTATTGATGAGTTTATCTTCTAGAATTGCGCAGTTAGTTGTGGAGATTACAGTGTTTTTGGTATATCTTTTTCTTTTGATAAATATCAAGATTATCAATACTAAAGTACGTTTCAATAGAAACAGACAAAAGGAGAGCACGTTATCGATAAGTATTATGATTTATCCACAAAAATATAAATCATTTATTTATTTATTTATTTAACCATTTATTGTACACAAGATTTTTACAAAACTATATGACAGAATATATCAGACACAACAGGTCAACTTATTTCTATAAAGAAATTTCTTCCAACAGGCCTACAGCAGATTATTTTTCATTTAGATTATTTCTTCCGAAAGGTTTATAATAAGGTGTAATATGCATATTATAATAGAGGAACCCCGGGAACATCCGTGCAAAGCCTTGGCGGGTCGCTAGTTAGTTCTAATGCGCTTATTACATTTAGCTAAATACAGTCGTCTAAATTCAAAAGCAAAAAGCTTGAGAGCAAAGTAAAATGCATTGCTCATAGATTAATGTAAATTTTTGTACGATTTTATAATTGTTACGCGTCGTTCCGCTTTCCAAAGGCGTGATACAAAAAATTTTCTTATTCCACGGCTAATACATTTCTCGTTGACGCTTTCTGCTTCTGAATTCAATCGACTGAATTCAGCCAGGTGTACAACACTACAACAGGACGCTTCTAAATACGTAAAATGCGTCAACCCTAGCACCTCATGGCTGCATGTACAGTAATTCCTTTGCCTGTTTAATCGCTTTCGAGAGCAAGCTCAAGGGACGAAGCTGGGATGATGGATGCCGCTGAATAAATTATACGTCGGCTAATCGATGCTGGCAACTTCGGTAATTGTCTGAGACACCGCTTTGGTTGGGACATGGACGATAGTTTGGTAGAAGGGTTAATCTAGTGCGATTGCAGAGGGATGTAAGTCTGCTGATATTAAACCCGTTTTTTTTATTGCCATGAAATCACACGGACGTGCGGGCAAGACATCTGCAAGCTAAGGGAAGCGGATGTAGTGCTTTTGAGGTACCTGTAGACATGATTTTTGAAGAACCTCATGTCGTAGTGCAAAGGAAGGACTTCGAGAGGGAGCTCATTCCACAACTTACACGTGCGTGGAAAATAGACCTGTACGTTAGTTGGATGTTTGCTTAAGAAGAAGAACGTGGAAGAAGCGAGAATGATTTGTCAGGAACATAGCAAGTGTAACAATGTGGTCTCTGCCAACTCCTAAGCGGATAAGGCGTGACGTGAATTTGTCCAAATGTCCAACAGTGGACTATTATTGGCTGCTGTTAATGGTGATGATACACGTTTTTGAGATCTTCCTTCAGACATAAACATATCAATATTTACTCATCGTATCAGGACAAAATAAAATTTTTTTGAATAAACGGTTTTGCGAGCGAAGACGCCAGCAGACAGATAGTAGCCAATAAGGTGGATAGTTGGCAAGTTGGCAACGTCTTGTGTGTCATTGCGCGACAGTTTTGAACGCGATCTGCTGATTGGAGGGGCGGAACGCAATCTCTCGGCGCCCGGGGCAAAGGTTTCAATCGATTTGGACGAATCGAATCCGACATCTGTTTTGGAGACGATTTACAATTAGGAGTTTCGGCTGGCACTGGCGGTTGTGACTGGAATTTTGGAGCTATTTAACAAACAGCGCTTTATTTGAAGATAGACCAGGACCAGGCAAATGTAAAATCGGCCACGGGACAAGAGGTAGGGTTGATATTTCGGGGCTGAACGTGGGGCGCGGGGCAGGGAGCATTTTGTTCCGCGCAAAGAAATTCGACATAGAGGTATACAAGGCGCCTACAGCTGAAGTCAGTGTATATTTTGTTTCCTTTTTTAATAGTGTATATAACGGGACGGCTATAAGTTGTTAAATACCCTTCCATAACCACTGCTATTGTCAAATTAGGTGGCCTTTGTCACCTAACGTTCTAGCTTTTTATATGAGTATATATATTCCCTCCCACCCTTCGCATCGTGCTCTTTCGCGTAAATCACCTCTGCTTCATCCTAGCGATAAATGGCCAGCCAGTTCGCTCTTCTACTATGGAAAACTTTAGATTTACAGAAAGCAGTCTCCTACCAGAATCCTTAATCAATAAAGTGGTGTTTGGTCTTTTTATATGCACCATCTACCGTCTGACCCGCACAAGCCGGTTCGCCAGATCCTCGTCCGTTTGTCAGCGCGACCGAGTGCAGGTCAGGTTGGCTTGGGACCCGGGGATGGTGGTAGGGTCCCGTAACCCCCCCCCCCCCCCCCCCCTTATGAAAATACAAATTAAATACTCTTTAAATAAGTACTTACCGCACAGCTTATCTCTTTAAAACGATCCACGCGTACGGTGGCAATTTAGTATGGCATCAGGTGCCACATAAAACATATTTCCTTTCCATTAATTCGAATTGGTTTCAATTTGGTTTCAACTCACGTTTTTGCGACAGCATAGCGGGTGAGGTCAGTGCATGATATGAATCTGAAACAACGCAACAAATCACAATCAATAAGCGTTACTTTTAAAAATGTATTTGGTAGGTAATTTATACTAATAATATTAACGAGTAAAATTTTATACGTTTGCAAATAAAGTTTATATGCTGGGGTTATATTTCTACGAAAATATCCGAAACTACTGAACCGATTTCGAAAATTCTTTCCATAATAGGAAGCTGATTATTTCCGAGTGTTATAGGGTTCTTTTGATCTCTGAGAAATAAAAGGGTCCCGCAGGATCTTGAACGTTTACACAGATCCGAACTTAACAATATCGTAGAAGGTGCAACGTGACTAATGTCTTAGAGACGGTCCACCGTCTCTGGACCGGGTGTATAATGTTTGCTATAATAACAGATAATACAATGATTATATTACGTATTCTCTAAATAGGCTACGCACGGGCAATGGCCTTTGTGCCTCCTACAAACACCGCTGTGGATGGAGTGTATCCCCCCAGTGTCCGTGCGGTTCCCCAATTCAGTCAATGTGGCACATACTATCGGATTGCCCAAACACAAGTAACCCTGGCCCACCGGAGGACCTGATCACCCTTAGTGACGAAGCAATTAAATGGCTGACTTCGCTTGATTTAAATTTGTAGTTGAATGTGTTTCTCGTATATTGTATTTTTGCCATACGAATAAAAAAAAAACGTATTCTCTATAATTTGACTAGCACAACGTTCAAAGCGGACCACGGGCCCTCGCGTCTGAGAGCACAATAGGGATATTCACGCTAAGATTATTATTTAAGGTTCAAGTGATCTAACGTACTGTTGACATAAATTTAATTTAACCTATTTGTATATATCTCATCATCATCATTATCCTAGCATTCATCCCGGCTTCTGCCAAGGTGCGCTTTCTGACTCATTCTTCTCCACTTTGTTCGGCATCCTCGCGTCGTAGGCCGTTAGCTCTCAAATGCGACTCATCGATGTTAATCCATAGCTTCTTGGGCCGCCCACGGGGCCTCGTAATTTTATCTTTCTATAATTTCAAAAATACCCGAACAATTTGCGTCCCTATCCCGGTAATGTTTGGTATCTAGGTATCTAGGAGTACCCACCTAGGTGACCTAACACACATTTTGTCCAAATACATCCCCATTTGTACAGAATAACACAGCAAACCATCACATAGCCGCGAGGTACACCAGCCACATCTCGACTTAGACGGACGTGTACAAGTCAATGGCATGCCGAGAGCAAAGTTTAAAATGTTAAAATTTATCAATTTTCCTACATCTTTCCAATAGTATCTCTTAGGGTCAATATCGCGGTTGTGCTCTCGCAAGGGCTCGTGGTTCGCCTTGACCATGATCCAGGATTCCTACATATTTCAAATGCTTTGGTAATTGTAGTCCTAATCGTTTTTATATTTTTAAAAGGCAAGCCTTTCTCTATCGTTCCTCATGACCATGTGTATATGTATGTGTTTGTATGTTGTGGGCGATAATTTAATAGCTTTCGTAAAACAGATCTCGTCAGCTAAACATCGGCATTTTCGTCTTTGTTATCCTCAGTCGCATTACTCAAGTATTGTACGACGAAATAGATAAAAAAAAACTTTTTTTTTATTATCGGCAAACAATTTAATTAGAGGTTCCGTTTGCGATTCCTGGCCGGATAGAAATTGAAATGATGAATTTTAATTTCTGTTACGGGTCTGGGCGTTCTCTGTATAATAAGTATGTATTTAAAAGTTTTTAAGTAGTATATCAGTTATCTAGCACCCATAGTACAAGCGTTGCTTAGTTTGGGGCTAGATGGCGCTGTGTGAATTTGTCCACGAATATAAATCGGACAGAGTTTCCATTTACAAATTACAATGAATACTGAAATACTGAATACTGAAAAGAAACAGCACCCAATGTGCCCCAACCGCTCCCCCGCTGGCTCAACATGACCCATATAGCGTCGGAAAAACTTGCGGATTATCGAATGTTGCCGCCCCGGGCCCCTTTATAATGCATGCGGGCTTCGGTTACCCGGAAATATTACCTTCCACTATTGGCGGTGGCCGGAACGTGGCGTGTGCTGGTATTTACGGATTAATCTGTAAGGAGTTGTCTGTTTAGAGTGTTCTTTCCATCAGTTTCCAGGCCAGTTCAAACGCTGTAGGCGTCGCCGAATACTGGGCGAATAAAGTATAAGTCACAGTTTAGTCCATTTACTCGATAAGAAGAAGAAGAAGAAGAGTGTTTTCGGGAACGTACAATTTTTTTGGAGTAATAGCCAATAGAACACGCAGGTAAGTAAGTCATCTTGGCTCTCGCGCACGAGGGATCGGGGTCAGTCTTGACCATGATCTAGGATTTGGCAAATCAGATTTACCTACCTATAATATTGTATAGTCATCGGGAGCCAATCGGCTCAGAAGACCAGTCTCAAGGTTCCCAGCGGAAGACCTTTTTCAACATCGCTTCGCAAACACTATTAGGAAAAGGGTGCTAAAGTTCGACTAGTCTCAAACACGAAACTGTCACCCATCCAGATAACGGTTTGCTTTACTTTTGTTATCTGACTTAAAACGCGGCATCACAGCCATATTAACCGCCTCACTGTAACTACCTACATCCATGAATTACATACCTACAGGTACAGTAGGCAGCATATCAACCTACTTGTAACCAGTATAAGTTGACCTAGAATATCTGTAGGCTTCTATAGAGACGCTAGCTCAACTTATATTGGTTTTTGTAGGTGGCTATGCTCTCGAATGTACATTACTGAATACGGCGAAATATTTCCAGGAACACTCGCTCAATTCGAAACTTGCGTATGAGCACTCAAAGTGAGTCAATTTTAATTTTCCGCAAGACTTGTGCCAGGGCCCGTCAAAGGGCAAGTCCCGCTTTTACTTTTAACGTGCCATAACCGGTTATAGCCGGTTACAATTGGATAAAAAGAGCGACGTGACCTCGTATCCGGTTCGCCTCGTATCCGGATCGCGGGTTGCAATTAAATTGTGAACGAGAATAATTGTAGCTCTTTACTTCTCTACGGTACGATTTATTTAAGAATTAATTGTTATGAGAAGTTGTGGTCGGACTGTTTGTCAGTTTGGTTTGTGAGGGCGTGAAAATAGCAAAACTTTATAAGTAGGTACAGCAACAAAACTTAGCATAAATTTTAGATTTCGACATAAAATTTCAGAATATGAATCATATACAGCGTTTATTGCTGGTGGCTATATAAAATGATTGATATGGGGCGGAAAAAAATAAATAAATAAAATAAAAAATCACACAGGTCATCTAGCCCCAAAGTAAGCAAAGCTTGAGTTATGCGTGCCAGAAACCTGGTAAAAAACTTACATATTTTTATATTATTATTATACATACAACACCCAGACCCGTAACAGAAATTATATTTATCTTTTTAATTTCTACCCGGGACCTCTGTATGGCAGACCGGACGTTAACCAACTGAACCACTCAGATCATCAACATTCCATAAACTAACGAAAGTACAGTTATACAAAAATCCTTCATACAGTCCCACGTCCGTTAAATAAATCGAAAAAGAAATTCTTGCTTAAATAAACTCTCTCTTAAAGTCGGTATCACTATTCATTGCCATTTACAATTCGCTCGATTGAAAAAGACAAGCATTAATATTGCAGGCAACGGCAACCACAGTCTATAATCCAAAAGTTTTGTAGGTCAAGTGAAAACTAGACGCTGCGGCAACTTTAGTGGGCAGCGCGAAGGCTGTCGTGTGGGGCCGCCTTTACGGCTCGCCGCGTACTGGCCAGTAGTGCGGCATTGGAAAAAAGATGTTTCAAATTCCGTTTCTGAATTCGAAATTTCAAATGCAACACACGGGTTAGCGTTGCTTCTAGGTTAGTAAGTTTGCAGGTCCGGCTGGTTATATTTGTAAATTTACGTCGTGCTATTTTTAGTGTTCAGAGCTAACTAATAGAACATAAAGTTGATTTAGCTAGAATAACGACCTGTGCTAAGTACTCAAGTAGTACAAGCGTCATCTTGGCGTTAATGTCCCGGTTGTGTTCTCGCGCTATTTGGCGGTACAGGTAATTATAGTGCAGCGACCGCCACCTGCTCTCTGTGACCCTGTTAACAGGGGACCTGATCAAATTGGATCGGTCACACATTCAATGTGCAGGTTTCATCACGTTTTCCCCCACCGTAAGAGCATCGGATAGTATTCAACTGATGTAAGTACATGTGCTCAAAACAGAACCATAGGATTAAGTTTTTGTACGATCAACTATTTACAAATTCCTTACCATCAGGCGAATTCGTGCTCTTAGTCGCCAATCTAGTTGTTTATAAAACCGCCTGCCATAGTGCAGAGTTTATGACTGTCACTAAACATAACCCTACTAGCAATTACACAAATGTAGTCTTTATTTACACTGTCACAATAGAAGTATTAAAATAATTTTTTTTTTTTAATACCTATCACGAATATGGCGAGCAAAATTACCAATACCAAGCGAGACCCTCAAAGCCCCCGACCCCCCACCTGAATACGTCCCTGCTGTCCGATTGCCATTACCCAAAGCGCTCCAATATGATACCCGCAAGCCGGCCAACTGGCGAGCTCATCGACTGGTGCAGCATACAGTATTTAGTACCGCCCGCCAGGTGGCACCAGCATGCATTTAAATCGAATATTACTTGTGCGACTCAGACCGACACCACAGTGAGGACAAGAAACGGTGGAATATGGAAGGACGAGCGAACGTCTTCATAGATATAATGTACCAAATTATATGGTTCGACATGTACCTATGTTATCATCATCATCATTATCAGATAATACAGTTTGGAGTTAAACCTTCTCCATATTAGTGAAGGGTCTTACTACAAGCTACGCTACGGAGGCGGCTTGGAAAGCGCAAGGTTGAAAACGCACAACTGAAAATGCTACTTCGCGCAGTGAACGCAGCCTGCGGTTTGTTTGTTAGTTTGGATTTAACTATGAAATTAAAAATATAGATACAAATACCTATGCCTATGCATGATTGGCTCCACATTTCTAATGCGCACGACTATGGTATGGTATGTTCCCCGAACAATACAACCTGGACTCCTCTTTCGTCCAGAATGAATAGGCTATTCCTAGACAGGCATGCTTCATCTTTCGCCGCATCGTCGCTTATCACAAGCCCCACCAGGTGAGACTGTGGTCAAATGCCTGGCTATTTTTTATTAAAATTAAAAGAAAATAATTCTGCAGTACTCGCAGCCAGTGGGCCACTCGCTAATATGTCACCCTTCACAATGAAAAAAATACAGATACGCGATTCATGGCCACCATCATCCCATGCTACTGCGTTTTCCTGCACTGTGCCGTCTGTAACCGGCACTCAGTCGGCACTCGCAATATCGGTAACGCAACCCTAAGTATATCGCAAGAAGCGAGATGTTGCCGCGAATTTCTTAGTAAAACTGAGATTTCAGACTAGAGTTTGTCTGCGGCTTTGTCCGCGTAAAAATATTTTTAATTTGGAGATAAAAGGTAGCCTATGCCCTCTCCATCTCTGTCTATCTCTTTGCGTAAATCTACTCATAGATCTAAAAGACCGGTCAGAAATAATTATTATTGTCAGAAAGAGCATACAATTTCTTAACAAGCACGTGAGAACGTATAATAACTTTACTTATTATTTGTGAATGTTTGAATTTTCGACAATAACTGAAATAACTATATAAGTTCAACTATCAACGCTTCTTATGAAAATAAATACTATATTTAAACAATAATATAATTGAACAAGAAATAAATTCAAATTGCCACAAGCTTACCAATTTCCCGGACCCCCGCGCCTCGTAGCGGAGGCTTCTCCGAAAAGAAATTTAAAAATTGCGGTCCGTGAGGTAATTCTGGATTATTCTCGCTAACTTTCTTTGTTTTATCTAAATTCAGGTGGCCGGGCCGCAGACCGGCACGTCCCGGACAGGGAGGGAGCGAGGTCGATAGAATTAGAAAGAATTATGGCGGCCCGCGATTATACGAAATATCGCGTAAACATTGTCAAGGAAGAGTGAGGCTTTAGTTTTAATCAGTTTTAGGTTTCCGCTTCGTGTTTTTCTTTTTTTATAATGTGAGAAGCAAACATTCAAGAATTATAATAAAATATGTATAGCAAAATTATATTACAATAAATATGAAAGGTAGGATATTGTTACGTTTAAGATTCATTATTGTCATCGGGCCCGGGGTCCGCCTTTCTAATTTTCTTTGTCCACTTCGCTCGGTCTTTGACATACTTGGTGGTTTGGTTGGTGGTTGGTGGCTCATAAATTCTGGGAACTCAGAAATAAACTTTAAAATAAGTAATTCTAATGACAATTTTATATAAATGGAATATAGATTGTAATAAATAGTTTCACACGGACTCAAAATCATGTTAACTCTTTATTGTCCACAAAAATTATAGAACGTAATATTCAATAAGTCTTAAATAATCAAGCTTTTAATTATCAATCAAAATCATTTAAACCGTAATCGTTTGTGTGAACCTTATAATACTGTCTATTTTTTGTATATTTATTTATTAAACCCGAAACAAATAGCCTATACCCTCACTCAAGAGCTTAAGCTTAAGAGCCCAGACCCCCTACAAAGAATACCTTGAGTACCTCCCTGCCCTCCGTCACCCAACGGGCACCTTATACATACGCCTCTGATTAAAACTCCAGTTTTTACGAGGAGACCTCTCAGTTGTGCAGTTTTCTTTCCGAAATAGGCCTTCAGAGCTAATCTTAAAGTGGGTTTCAAATTACTTGAAGTGTCTTATAGAACCTATAACTTTATAAGACGGTTCATTGAATGCGGTTACGCACTGTAGCCGGGCCGAGGCAGTCACAGTACTGTTTACGTTTATGGCGACTTACGCACTATATGTAATGACTTTTATTGTCTAGGGATGTACATGGCCAGATAGTCCACTTATAGAAAGCTGCTTCCGTCGACCAGGACATCTGCAACCTGAGGGGAGCGGATGCTGTGCCGGGATTTGAGATATAGATTCATAGAGCCCTTTGAAGAAGCCCACGTCTTAGCGCCAAGGACAGACCTCATTCCAGATCTGGCACCTAACTCACTGTACTGTCAGAGTTATCTATAAGCCGTCATGTTGAAGTTGTCGCACGGCAAGTAAACAAACGAATGTTGTTAGTATAGTGAACTATTCAGGCGAAGGTACATGGCGCTGCCATTGGAACTAGGAAAATCCCTAACTGATTCTTCATTTCTTTTTCATTCTACATGCATTTCTACGAACTCGGATCGAATACGATGCGGTGGGTATGCTGAGTGGTTTTACAGACATACCAACTGACGTTCTTACATAGCGAGCTTTATTACCGCGTCCATGAAATATACCTATAAAATAAATCACTGAAAACTTGGGGGTCTTCAAAATACATAATTATCATCATCATCATCATCACAGCCCATAACAGTCCACTGCCGGGCTTAAAGTCTTTCCCACGAAAACTTGCCATAATCTCCACGCTTGGCTGGCGGATTGGAGATCTCAGTGCTGTAAATATAACAATGGAAAAAGCTGCTGCCCATTTTCCAGCCTATGGAGACTCTAGATCGTATGCCTCGAAAATAATAGTCGCTTTGTACAATACCCACAAGTGTAAGGGGTTGGTGAAATTCTATACTATCGGACTCTACACGGCGAAAAGGGATGCCCATAGGTAATTCCGGCCGGCACCACATCCGGTTCTCCGTCGGTTGCAAATATCCTTGAGTCAAAGTCAAAAGTCAAAGTCAAAGTCAAAGGCATTTATTTGTGTCACAGGTAGGAATACAGATTCATCAAGATATTATAATGTTTGTGAGTATCTCTGTGTTAACCCCAATTGTGGGACAAATATTATAATTATACAAATAAAATCATAGTAACAAATTCCCTTCAAATTCCATTAAATTTTCTTATAAAAATTCAGTCATTGTAACATAACTAAGTGTTAAACGGTACCATATCTCTAAAATTCATGTATTCATTCATATCATAAAAGCAATACTTCAATAGCCATTCTGTTAACTTATGTTGATGACAGTAACCACTTCCCATTAAGTTGAGCGTCGTTACGTGTAGACCTTAGGCAATAAGAAACCATATCATTATCATCGTCATCTTGGCGTCAGTCCCGTTATGCTCCCTGGACTCTGCTTAGGCAATAAAAAAACAATACAACGCCACAACGGTGTTTGCTATCAAATATTGCATTGTAAGCAAACGCATGTTTAAAATTTTGTCAGTTTACACACCCCTACATCATGTTTTATTCAACGCGACTGTGGCGTAACTGTTGCACAAATATAAACAAGCAAATACAGTGGTAAATCCTATCGCACGAAATAATAGGAAATGGAAAGAGCTCATTTATTTATTTCATTTCGTGTCCTGGCTAATGAATGTCATCGAGGTGTAACGATTACAGTTGTGATTCTGATTTTTTAATTTTGCCGGTGACATTCTGTTTGCTAGGAAATCATCACTTTTATATATAAAAATAAAAAATGGCGGACACCTAGACCATGTTGCAGGATTTGGCAGATCAGGTAATTATAGTGGAGCGACTTCCTCTGACCTCCGTGATCCTGCTACCAGGGGAACCTGACCAGATCGTATCATGGTTACATATTCCATCGCCTGAAGTGCAGGTTTTTTCCCTCAAGGTAAAGGCATCGGTTAGTGTTCAAGTAATGCACTCGTACATAACTCAGAAAAGAGTCATTGCTACATTGCCGTAGTAGGATTCGAACCCGGTACCTCTCGTTTATGACTCGGATACCTTAAAAACTCGGCCACTGACGCATAATCATCATTTTATGATACGTCAGGCTTAAAATCAGGGCACAGGTTTTCATGACAGATGTGAAGCTGAGAGTTAGCTTCATCGCCAAACAAAATTTTGTGTGTGGAAAGAAATGAACATCAACGAATAATTTCATTTGGGCTACCGAGATTGTGTGATCTAAGTCTGGTTAAGGTATCAGACACGTAAGCGAGAGGTATCGGGTTCGAATCCCACTGCGGCCATGTACTAATGACTTTATTCTGAGTTATGCACATTAGTTAAATGATTACTGATGCTCCTACGGTGAGGGAAAATGTCGTGATGAAACCTGCACATTTAGGCGACTGAATGTGTAAGCATAATCCAATCTGATCACTTAATATTCTGCTAAACTAATAATAATCCAACCTAATCCAAAGCACAGATCGATCGCCAGAACAGTAATATCCGGACGCAGCTATCACAAAACCAATCCAAATGTATCATCGCTAAATACTGGTGTGGGAATCGAACCGGTTATCCAGAGATTACCGGTTCACGGGTGCCCATTGTATCGGCGTGGACGTGCCGGCTTACCGCGTTAACCAGCTTTTAAATCATGATTTTTCCATCCACATTTAATAAGCAACAGGTGGAATTGGTTGGAATACTTGGAATAATAGCAGTTACATTATTCGTGGCTGTTATAATTCCTACTTATTGAACCTATTTTTCCACATGGCCAATGTGGAGAAGTAGGTATAGTTCGATTTATAACTTCGACGAAAAAAGAGGGGTGTTATAGTTTGACATGTGTACTGTCTATCTGTGGGTATGTGTATCTGAAACGAGTGGACCGATTTGGTCCTATTTGAAAGCCAGTTTGTTCGAGATGGTTGTCAGCTGTGTTTTTAAAATCGGTTCCGTAGTTTTAGAAAATGTTTGAGTTTAAATAAACTTGGTTGGTGGTTATCCGGCTTTTTCGGTTATAATTGAACTAGTTAAAACTTTGGGAACATTGGTTGTTCCTCGCGGCTTACACCCTCGCGCAGTTCGGATCTCATCAGCGTGCAGTAAATCTCAGTAATTTTTTCGGGATGAATGTATCTTACTAGGAAAAGATGTAGCTTCTTGTTAGCGAAAATTTTTTTCAAAATCGATTCAGTAGTTTCGGAGATTACACCCAGCATACAAACTTTTACTCTGTCTAATATTTGAATTATTAGTTATATGTCCATTACATATATATACATAAAAGAGATTTTATATTCAGACGTCCACTATAACAACAGTCTAGTGGCAGCTAGTGTGAAATTGACAACCAAAGTTAAGCAACGCACGCAGAGGCCGAGAACTGGATGGGTGACCGTTGTGTACTTTGAGGCTAGTCTCCGTAAGGCGTGCCTTATAACACCGTTGGCGAAACGAGGTTGACATATTTCGGACTCTGCGGACCCTGAGACTTGTTGAACAGCAACAGAACAGGAACCGTATGATTCAAACTGGAACGCGACAAGTTTTGAGTTTACCGTTTGAAGTATAAGGTATACTTTGATAAGTTGCCAAATAACCAACCATTCCGACGAATTCTTGTCTCATCCCAAACTCTACTGTTTTATATCTACATAACATTGATATACAACGTAACAAAAGACGATAGTATTGTATCAAACCACAATAACAGTAATACACGAGTATCTCTATATTGTCATGTGCAGGACAATAATCAAAGCTAATCAAATCCGGTTAAATTAAACAGTGGAGACGTTTGATGAATAATGTAGATACATATGTATGTATAGATGATAATTATCAGGTTCACAGTTAATGGATAGAGTATGGGCTCTGTTGAATTTAAGGGATCCAATTAGGCGCTGTTGTACGACCATGGTAGTGCAACGGAAGGTTTTGAGGTTTTCGGTCGGGCGACGTCTATCGTACGACGTACGGTCGTACGACCGTTGCCAATTAGGACAGCGAATTAGAGTTGTAGAACTATTTGATACTTTTTAATATTCTTTATAACAAGATGTAATTATTGCTGTGATCTGTAAAATAAAACAATAAAATAAATAAATTTTAACTGGGATATTTTCTTCTGAATCATCATCATCTATATGTATGATGTTTCTCTGTGTATTTTACTGTGTGCAATAAACTGTTAAATAAAATAAATTAATCATCATCCGGGCAGTCAATCTTGGCTACAACCAGGGTCCGCTTTCTTTATTTCTCACCTAAATCATCAAAACCCAATCGCAGACTAACACAACTTAATATTTTAAATTTACTTAACCATACCATGTTGTATCCAAAAATGCTAAGAAACCCTTGCATCCGAATACAAAATTGCATCCCAAGAAACCTTTAACCTAAACAGTCCCTACTGTCCCCATAGCTGCCTATACCGTGCCTTGCATGCTCAGACACTCCCGCGAGGGCTGTCAACACTGCCTTATTAGTATACTAACCGATCTCATAATTGCAGAAGTGAACATCAGAGCATGCCGTCGGTATCGATTAGAGTGAGTTCTTGGATGTATGGATATGTCTGTTCAAGGCTTGATTGTAGCTTCATTTTAATTGCAAAATAGAAGTTGTACTTTAAAGCTTGATTTTTGGGGTTCTGTAGTTTCGTCAAGGCCGCCTGTCTATCTGTCTGATTGTCCGCATTTTGACTCAAAAACTATTTAGACTGTGAGGGTGACCTAGGTTATCCTTTGTCATCGCCAGGTTGATGGGCACGGGCATACTAACGATTCGTGGGTCTCGCAAAACGTCTACTATCGGTTCAAAGTGGATTTTTTCTTGCACTCGATGACGTAGGGCCTACGTCACGCTCACAATCTAATTGGTACGAGAGCTGTTTATTTATATGGAACATAAGTACACTGGCAAATTTGTGAAATAAATTTTTAAAACAGAATTGTTTTTAGGGTACCCGAAAGAGGTAAACATTATAAAGAAAGAATTAAGTTACATGAGACAACAGTGGTTCATTTTTGGGTGAGCTGAGCTCAAAACACAATCTAGGGACATTGTAGAAAAATACTAGTAAGTACTACTACTAGTAAACTATAAAACGAGCAGTTCATGTATTAGCTAGCTTTTGCCAGCCATTTCCTACAGCAAGAAAGTTGCTAACATTATTGTCTGGCAGTTTGAATGATAGTCACAGTCCGTACACTGACAACGCACCTGAGGCACTGTATTTTAGTAACATGTAACGACTATGTAACGCTCCACAAAGCAGTAAAAGTATGGCCTCGAATCTAAAGACCGAATTATAAGTCGAAAGACGCCCACTGCTGGACATAGGCCTCCTCCAGAGATCTCCACAAAGGCCGATCCTGTGCCCTCCGCATGCAGCTGGTACTTGCGATATTTACCAGGTCGTCGGTCCACCTTGTGGGTGACCTCCCCATGATACTTCACACGATTTACACGTATTAAGTTCTTAAGTAGTTAGTAACTAAATTCAATTATATTCGTTGTCTATATGCCTAAATATTAACTTAATATTAAGTTGCTTAATATTAATTTTATATTTATTTAACTACTTGACTACTAAATACGTGTAAATCAGTCAAAAGAAAATACAGATAAAGCCCGTCTAGTTTACTTACAGTTCTACTTACACTTCGAAGAACACCCGTATTCAGAAACGACCCTACGTCTCAGGCACTGTCCTAATTGGCAACGCTCGTGCGACCATGGTCGTGAGACGGGCGGTTTTGAGTTCTCCTATTGGTAGGGCGACGTCTGTCGTACTACCATGGACACTTGACCGCTGTCAATTAGGACAGCACCTCACAGTGCCCGCGAGTTCCAACCGCCAATACTTGAGTGAAGATTGGCACTATGTGTCTGTCAAAATCAACAAAATTGACAAGTTATAGAGCGTATTGAAGGCATTACGTTCACTTAGCAGAGGAGCATTGTGAGAATGCTTATAAACACTACTTCGTTTGTTTGTCTGTACAGGTTCACTATACATGTATCGTAATATATACGTACGACTATAGTACGCCCAGCCGAATGCCACAAACTGCATATTGTGCATTGCTCCAAATTACCAGTTGCTAACCACTTTTGTATGACAAATAAATCAGTGTTTTAATCGCAGTCGTGCAATTCGGTCTGTTGGGTCTTAAACTAGTGGTGGATTACCTCATCGTTAACAGCATTTATCAATCCACTACGTTGTTAATTCGTATCTAACTTATCGTGGAATAACCTTTGCTATTAAAAATATTATTATTTATTATAACTACTACAGGATTAAAGCTTCCTCCATTTAAATGAAAGAATGAACACTTATTTGGTGGAGGGCAATAGCCATGATCTCCACTCCACAGCAGCCGGGTTGAAGATCCCTTGGTTGGAAATACTAATCGGGATAACTTCGTCCACTTTCCTTTTTCATTACCTTTCCTACTTCGGCAACTTGCTTACTTCGTCACCTTTTCCACTTCGTCAACTTGCTTACTTAGTCGACTTTCCTACTTCGTCAAAGTCAAATAATTTTATTCAATTTAGGTCTTACAATTTAACTCTTATGAACGTGATAGAAAATACAAATAACACAATAAATACATTTGAGAAAAATGAGGCCGCCGCCCGTGGCAACATTGAGCCGGTAAGTTTGTTTTGGAACCTGGGTGCATTCCAGATATTATTGGTCCTAGGATTGGATTGAGTGACTGTCACTGTCACTTTGACAGAATTTACCGTCAGTTTTTGACAGTTTGACAGAGATTTTGACATTTTAGTTTTAATAGTCAACTTGTCTATTGCGTCAACTGTAGTACTTAGCTACTCTACAGAAAGCCACTGCCCATTTTCTGATATTCGAAGGAGATGATCAGCCTGTATTTTAGTCGCATTTTACGATACCGCCACATGGCCAATTCTATATTGGCTACCAATATGAAATAGAAATACGGTGCAGTAAATAACTTTTTGGCCACTGTCCCTTTTCAACACAAAAAACTCAAGGGCTCAAGTGGCAGTGGGAAGTGCACATAGCTCGCAGAACAGATGAGCGATAGAGCAATGTTCACGAATAGAATTAAGAAATAGTTAATGTCAATGTCAAAATACAATCTATTAAAATAATCAAAATATCATCATCACCATATATTTAAGAGTATGACTCTTGTCGGTGGAGCAATCGCCATTCCTCTCTCCTATCTGCCAACTAACTCTTTTTAAACCCCGGCACTAACTTTTTCCTTCAAGTCCTTCTATTATTCAAATCTTGGCTTTCCTCTTCCTTTCTTTCCCTCAACGTTGCCTTCCATTATAACGCTCAAAAAGTGGTCATGTCTTATTAAATAAAATTTAAAATTTAATTTAAAAAATAATATGAATTAATATGAATAATAGCAGCTCTGTACACCGCCTCTAAAGGTAGACCTCACCGGTCCGGAACTTGTTAAGGCGCTTAATGTCACTTCCAAACTGAAATGGCTGTACATTTAATGAACAAATAAATTTTAATTGATAGCAGTAAAAGCTCCTCATAACTCTTGAAAGTGGCTGTAAAATAGTTAACTGAAACTGTTGAGATTGATGCAAAAACTAATTTATTTATGTTCTCGTTTATTCAGTGGTTGGTTGTATCGCAGCTCATCTACAATTAAAATCACTTTGTTAGACTTTTAATGATTTAACTTTTCCGCCTCTTACTACTCCGATACCAATATACTTTAACCATCGATAAAGTTGGCTGTAGTCTCGCGCAGGAGGGCCCAAGGGTCCGCCATGACCATGATCAGGATTTAGCAGATCAGGTAATTAAAGTGGAACGACTGCTATCGAACCTCCGTGACCCTGCTACACGGGGAACCTGACCAGATTGGATCGTGGTTATACATTCAGTCACCTGAATGTGGAGGTTTCATTACGTTGTTTTCCCTTACCGTAAGAGCATCAGTTATTAATTTATTAATTTATTTGTAGGAGTACCAACAGCTGTATATTACAATGTATAAAACTCTATTATAAAACAGTAAGCCAATTATAGGTTCTCGCCATTAAACTTATGCAGATAACTCAGAATAAAATCATTGTTACATGGCGGCAGTGGAATTCGTACCGGGTACCTCTCGCTTTATATGTATAATATATGCATTTTATTACATAGAACCCCGAGAACACCCGCGAGAAGCCAGGGCGCGCTGCTAGTGTTTAGATTAGACCCCCCCCCCCCCTGGTTAGAACATATCATACAGTCAGCACTGAAGAAGCACGCGTATCCCGCAAGATTCAATCTAAATCGATCAATCAAACCTTAATCAATTACATATCAAATGTGGGTAAATTTATTTGCTATAAATTCCTTTCAAGAACAACTAAATTATTTCCTGATACTACAAAGTAAGGAAGTACTGACATAAACTTTAGAGAGGCATTCAAAAATTCAGAAGCACAAAATTACAAAACTTGATTGGTCTAGATAACTCTGTTCGCTTGATTCCTGTTATTCAACGAACCGTCGAATTGGATTCGCACACGAACTAGCTATCTTTTTCTAACGGTTCAAAATACGGCGCCTAGATTACATCTAAAATGGACAGTATTATAATTTACCTATTATACTACAGATTATTTTGTTATAATTACGTTCGCTGTTATTTTTAAGGTGAATGGTAATAGGATGGCCTCTCACGAATTTCACTTAGAATAAGTGCTAGAGATGGGCGATAAATAACGTCAGGGTAGTATCACTGTGACTTTTCACGAAGGAACTATGTTACAAAATCACGTTATAACTTAAAGGACACACGATAGTAAGAACCGTGAGGACCGTCACTGTCTTTTTTTCAGTATATTCCATATCGGTGGCATGATATAACAATGATGTGGCATAAAAAAAAACTAGCATACCCCCGATACTAGCTACGTTATATCACACAACTCTAGCAGTTATTCGAAGTGAAATTCATGAGAGGCCATCCTATTAGCAAACATTTTGACAGTGTGTATATTCTTCTGTAGTGCTTTTTTATATTCATTATAACGAAAATAAAACAAAAACAACCTGTAAAAATCCCTGACATTTGTACAGGTCATCGCCTACTTTCGTTTCCTCAACATCCCCCTCCCCCCTCCCCCAACCCTCCATTATTAACCCTTCTCATAAGCCCCCAACGGCCTACATTCCAAAATTCGCATATGACAAATAAATTCCTCAACAATGGGGACCCCAGTAACGCACAAAGCCCCATTGTTCGAAGCAAAGAGTTCGAAAAAAGGACAAAACAAAGGAGACATAAGATACTTGTCCTAATTGTACGGGCGGCCGTGGACACCCTACTTCCTCGTGTGGAGTTACATATTTATGAAAGTAACCACGGCTGGGTACGAAATTATCCTATACTAGATACTACAAATGACTTCGTGTAAAATTCGATTATGCCGCGTCCGCCGCGGGAAATAATTTAATTTTAGGATAAATTTTCAATATTGAGAAAAGTTATAGCCTATGTTATTCTGGTATACATATAAGCTACAACATCATCTTGGCATTAATGAGCCGATTGTGCTCATGCGTGGGAGGGCCCGGGATCCGCTTTGACCATGATCCAGGGTTTGGAAGTCGATCTAGGAGGCAGCTTGACAGTTTATACTAATCCTTACTTAGTATAATATAAAGCCGTTTTCGGATGCGGGGGCATGGTCGGACGTCCTACTAAGATCGGCTCGCCCGCGCATCCGAAAAGCGACTTTATTTTGTACAATATAAGGATTAGTATCAACTGTCTAGCTGCCTCCTAGATCGACCCTGCCGCAGTGTGGTATGTAACTTAAGCGGTCGGTCCTGTTTGCTATTGATTGATAGCGGCCGTCATAAGCCACGTCAGAGGTTCCTCATGAAGCTCGAATCTCCGAAACCAGGTATTTAAATATAATTAAAATTATGTAAAAAGTCCCTTTTCATTGGTTTATTTCCTAAATATGATAACTAAATTTCATTAGGAAAGTTCTTGTTCCGAAGAAAAACAGAAGTAGATTATTAAAACAAAATTGAATTACAAAACCAATATTACGTTTTACCGTTAATTGAATGCTGTAACTTCGGTGCCTACAATTTTATTACATTATCAAAGAATATGCCCATAAAGAGCGTCGGTGGCCTAATAGTTAAGGGGCCCGACTCGTACCCCGAGGTAGTGAGTTCGAACCCCAGTGCCACAATGTACCAATAACTCTTTTCTAAGTTACGATAGGAAACATCGTGATGAAACCTGCACATTCAGGCGACTGAAGTGTAACCATGATCCAATCTGGTCAGGTTCCCCTGTTTACAGGATCACGGATGTCAGATGGCAGTCGCCCCTGTAATTACCTGATCTGCCAAATCCTGGATCTTTGGTCTTTGGGTCACTAAAAAACCTTTTTACCAGGTTGTGCACGGGCAGACCAAAGTTTTGAGTCTCCTAAACCGCTACTATCCCAACAAAGTGGAATTTTATTATTATTATATTCTTTATTGTAACTGTATTGTAATTAACGCAGTTTTGCTTCCCACACTAACATACGGTAGTGAATGTTGGGTATGGCAGAAGAGGAATGAAAGTAGAATAAATGCGGTTAAAATGAGGTCCCTAAGGAAAGTATGTGGAGTAAAATTGAGTGATAGAGTGAAAAATATAGTGATCCGTGAAAGGTGTGACATGAAAGATGATGTAGTATCAAAAATAGAAAGAGGGATGTTAAGATGGTTTGGGCATGTAGAGCGAATGGATGATAGACGATTGACGAAAGAGGTATATAGCGCGAATCTGGAGAACCAGCCCTTAAGGGGACGACCCAGGAAAACATTCACTGATCAGATCAGTAATGTTCTCGAAAAAGCTGGGGTCCGAAGTGGTAAGAATAAAAGGAGATGTATGAAAAGAGTTGTGGATATATGCGAGGCTAGGGAGTTGTGTCAGGACAGAGCAAAGTGGCAGTCCATAGTCTCTGCCTACCCCACCTGTGGGACACAGGCGTGAGCTTTATGTATGTGTGTATGTATGTTATATTCTTTATTGTATACATACTTAATTAGATACATCAAACAAAAATGAGTACAATGCCGAACTTATCTCTATGAGAGATTTCTACCAGCTAACCACAAATGATGTGAAGCAAATTGTATAGCGGGACAAGCAAAGCACACAAAGCTAGAACATACTTATACTGGTAGGTAGACAACAAAAACTTATTATCTACTACAAAGTACCCCACCTAAAACAGAATACAATAATAATACTAATAATATATAGGCTACTAAATGATTTAATAATACATAAATGAATATAATTTTAATTTAGTACTAATTGTATTTCTCTGGTTTTCGGCTGAATCAGTACAACTTTAGAAATAAACAAATATGAATAACATTCTAGACTTACCACATCAGGTATAAACAGGAACATTACCATAAATTTTAATTGAATGTACCTTAGTCTTAACATGTTATACCTATCATTGTTGATATTATTACAACTTGTTATATATATATTTGTAGTTATTGCCAAATAAAAGCTATGTCTATGTCTATGTCTAAATTCAGTAGTTGAGTGTATATTTAAAATGTGAAACGTATATTTTTTGGCGTCAGAGATTCGTTATAGGAACCGTAGTGCTTCAGTATGAAGGCATTCATTGCTTTCTGAATACAAAGCGAGGCCTGTAATCTGTGACAGTGAATCTAGTGGGTTTGTTAGTTATCATGGGATTGTGTTGTTTTAGGATGCTTTCAAATAATCAGATTATGAAGCTAATTCACACACCCTCTGTGGTTACGAAACTAGTGTTCTAACGAACATTTATTCGATGTAAGTTGTTTCTCGCAAGTCGTGGAACAAAATAGAATCAAACTGTTGAAAAAGTAAGCTGCAAGCGGCCTCACACATATTATCGGGTTTCTTACCACGTTTCGTATTGCTTTTACCTCGAAATTTGGACGCACTTGCATGCGTCATGGTGACGAGTAGACTGGTGCCGCTGTGTGAAGTACTGCATTACATTTGGCTAAATTCAGCAAAAGCGTGAGCAAGATCAACATGGAAAGTATTGCTCATAGAATAATGTATATTTTTTAATCACTTATTTTATGCGTCGCTCTGTTTTCAAAAGGCGTGATACAAAACGTACCTTCAAGTGTCACTGTGATAACTTGGAATGTAACTTGAAAGTAGTCTATTGCATAAATTCCATGCGCTACTAGTAAGGAAACATAACAAACAAAAAGTTCCTTCAATTACAGCAACCAATAGACGGTTGAATCATAAAATATTGCCGCCCGTTCCACAGATGCATTTGTCGATACAGTACGCACGGATGAACTTTATAGGTCAACTTGGTCTAGATTGACAGCGTTGGTCATTGCACTGATAAAGGTTACATTGGCCGCACTGGAAAAAGGAAAAACAAGGAAACACGAGTGGAAAAAGTCCGCGGAAATGTTTTGCGAAATAGCAAACTGCATCGAACATGGTTCTGTATCACAAAGTGGGTTTTTGTTGAAGTTGTTTTTAGAAAAGTATATGTATCCGAATTCGTGCAATCTTGCAAAAAGGGTGCAATGAATGTTGAGCTGCTGAGAATACATGTACAACTTTAATCCCATTGTGATGAAGTGTAGGAAAGTTTAAAAAGTTAAATAAAAATTATTATCTTGGCGTTAATATCCCGGATGTGCTCTCGCACACGAGGGCCGAGGGTCCGGCTTGTCCATGATACAGAATTTGTCAGATCAGTTAATTACAGTGGAGCGACTGCCATCTGACCTCCGTGATTCTGCTACCAGGGGAGCCTGACCATTGGATCGTGGTTACACAGTTTTTTAATGTATTGTACTTATTAATTACTAGTGGACTCGCCGCGACTTCGTTCGCGTACACCTCCTTTACCCCTACCTACATTTTTAGCTTGGTTGTAAACCTTCCTCTTGAATCACTCTATCTATTGTTGAAAACCGCATTAAATACGTTGCGTAGTTTAAAATATCTAAGCGTACATAGATACAGACGCCTGGAAGCTTGTTTTGTACTATGCAAAGAAGCTTTGCTACTTACTAACGATTTTTATTTTTTATTTTTGTTGTGGCTTTTACTTAGGTACATGCACATATTGACAACCAAAACTACGCTTTGGCCAATTGACAACCAAACTACTTCATGCATACATGTTCACGAAACCGCCCTCATGCCATTATTGACATCTTTATTTCTTATTTGGTCTGAGGCCTCTAACCGCTCCTATTTATCGCCAGCCCCACCTCTTCGCAGAATCGATTAGATTTGAATTTTTGAACCTTTAAATAGAATTTAACCTTCTACAGATCGGTCGACCTAGTCGGAGACCGTCCTCTCAACCTCTTGCCATTTACATTGCCCACAGGTCGGATGTAAACAAATTATTTATTCAAGAAACTTGAGTCTAAAATTAAATTTACTGTAATTAAATTTAAAAGTACCTACGATAAAATATCAATAGAACAATTTCAAGTAATTTACAAAAAAAATTATTTAAGCTAAGCAAATTAAATAGACACTGATCATTAACTAGATCACTAAAGTAGGTAAGCAATTTAGCTGTATCTTAGGCACTGTCCTAATTGGCAACGGTCGGTCATGGTCGTACAACGGGTTTTTTTGGTTGAGCGTCGTCTATCGTACGACCTTTGCCAATTAAGACAGCGCCAGGCATCGATATACACGTGAAATAGAAAAAAAATAATTGGAAACCATAGTTTATTGTTTGCAAAAAGCTCAGCATTCATTGCACACGAGTTTGGCATAAATACAAACATAAACATATTTTTCACAAAAGGAGGTAATAGCCATTCAGGAAGCCCCTCAGGCTTGACAGAGGACTACCAATGAGTGAGACTTTCGACTTGCTAAATATCCCGCATCTCTACTTACAATCGTCACCGCGGCAGGGACGGTTTATGAGGTTATACAGCTGATACTAATCCTTCCTCACCACAGCCCATAACAGTCCACTGCAGGACTTAGGGCCTCATCCACGAGAGGAGAAATTATTGCCAAAATCTCCACGCTTGGTAGGCGGGTTGGAGAATGCAGTGTTGTAAATATAGAATTAGAAAATGCTGCTGCCCATTTTCCTACTCCAGAACGTTGCCTCGAAAACATAAGTTACCTTGTGCGACACCCACGAGTGTAAGGCTACTCTGCCGGACACGCAGTCCTTACGGCGTATCAAATAAAGTCGCTTTTCACTTCTGTTAGCGAGTCGACCTTGGTCGGGCGTCCGGCCACGCTTCCACATCCTAAAACCGACTTTATTGTATACAACGCAAGGATTACTATTCATTGTCTACTTCGTAAGAAGAGTATTTAACATCTCAACTACCACGGCACCCCGGCGTTGCTTCTCGTAAATGTTAAGTAATGCAATCATCACATTACATACGTTACTAACAAACGACGTTAGTGCGAACACACCGACATGCCAGCATCCCATTTCAATTATAGCGATAATTACCTTGACTCACTTAATTTTGACGTCGACTAAGGCAAATGTTATGCTAATTAGGTCTATTAACGGCTTATATCTCAACCTTCTAATAAGCTTATTACACCTGGCTAAATTCAGTCGTCTAAATTCAGAAGCTAAAAGCTTGTGCTCTCGCGAACGAGAGCCGGGGTCCGCCTTGACCATGATCCAAGATTTGGCAGGTCAGGTAATTACAGTGGAGCGACTGCCATCTGACCTACGTGACCCTGTTACCAAGGGAACCGGACCTGATTGAATCTTGGTTACACATTCGCCTGAATGTGTAGGTTTCATCATTATATTTTCCCTCACCGTAAGAGCATCGGTCGGCATTCAACTAACGTACACAACTCAGAAAAGAGTCATTGGTACATGGCCGCGAGCGATTCGTTCCCGATACCTCTCGCTTACGAGTCGCATACCTTAACTACTCGGCCACCGACGCTCGTTGCTCGTGTGGGGAAAGCAAGTGAATAAAATCAATAAATTACCTTTTAACCATCGCAGTAGCAGCCGACAACCCTACCCACGAATGACCCTATGTTAAGACCATACGCTCGGCAAAGCATCCAAATCAACTTTCAGATGACACATTACAATTTTACCTTTTCAATATTTCCCTTCTTTTTACAAAATCCGCTACATGCTTAGTTCGCTTCGACTCTTCATGTAGTTGCCACGAGATTTTATAAGCTACGGTTTTCTTTTTTTTTGTTTATTGAATACGTGAATGTCGCTCTTTTTGTAGCTGGTTTTGTGACTGGATGGCTATATATGTGAATGAATTTTATTTTTGTGGTTTTTGTTACGAGTTTTAACTATATTGGAACAAACAGAATGAAGTTTACATTTATCAACGTGATTTCGTTTGCGTAAATTTTTTTATCTAGGGGGCTACACGGACAGACGATACAGCTGATTGTAAATGGTAGCCGTCATTCAGGACATCAGCAACCTAAGGGGAACGGTTGCATGGACAGCCTTCGAGGTACTTCTAGACATAGCTTTTGAATTACCACAAGTTCTGCGTATTGAACATTCTTCTTATTGAACATTCTTGCGCATTGTACGTTCTGCATTTTGAAACTTAACATTTAGCATTTTAAATGTTTTTCGTATTGAACATTTGACGGGAAACGACGATGCGGCATCACGTGCAGCATACCTGTCTAGAAACAGCATATTAATTGTGGCCTTAAAGGAGTCCAAACTGTTCGGGGAACACACTAGTAGACAAAGCATTCCACTCCTTAGCTGCATGTATTAGAAAGGTCGATCTTAAGCATCCTTGGCTACATCGTCACTTACCGTCAGGTGAGACGGCGGTCTAGAGATAGCCTAGTTTAATATAAAAAACCGGCCAAGACGTGTCGTGCCACGTACAGGGTTCTGTAGTAGCCTGTCATAATTTGCGTAAACCCCCGTAAAACCTCGTCAACCCCGTTAAAGAAAAGTTTACAAACAAATACTTATTTGCCTTAGTGACTTAGATAATACTAGTTAACACAAAAGCAGGCGAAAAAACACGCGTGTCAAAGTCGAATAGTCAAAAATTCGCGCCATTCCCACCCAAAACTACGAAAAACACACGGAAAACTCCAGCGAACTCAACTGCGACCTACGGAATCACTAAATCAGCGCCTTGTCACTTCAATTACCCACTAAAAAGGTACCGCGACTAATTTGATGACAAACAACAAAAGAAACTGTAAAACTGTTGCGTGTTTGCACACATAACGTTAAATGACGCTCTTTGTCAAACAAAACGCTGCAATAAGTTTGTGCGTGGTCACAAACACCCGTTTTGGGGTTATAGGTTGTGTCACGCTGGTGCGGTTGCCGCGGTGTGCGGTAAACTTGCGATTTGAGGACAAATTGTTTTAGCATTTTCGTACAAAATTGTTGATGTACCTTATATGGCTGGACTACCTGTCACTTCGTATGAAAAATATGCTCGGAATCTGCCTTGACCATGATCCAGGATGTGGCAGGTTAGGTTATTACAGTGGAGCACTGTCTCGAAGCGTTTAGTCGATTTTTCAGGCCCTTATAATCCACAGTGCTCGAGTGATGCGGCTATTTTTCTAGTTTAATTATTACAAATTAAAAAATACAATTTTTTTCTCTTTATAAGTTAGTATAGATAATGATCAACTCCGATGCAACTATACGCTAAAATATACGTCAAGTATTAGCTAAGGGGGGTTTTGGGGCCCCACCACCACCTCAGGGGCCCAAGCCAACCTCACCTGCACGTGGTCCCCCTGCTGACAGACGGACGAGGCTCTGGCGAATTGGCTTTTTCCTAACGGGTTGTGCGGATCGGATGGGAGTCGACGTACGTAAAAAGCCAAACTCCCACAAAATTTATGGCAAGTCTAAAATAGAAACCGGACACAGTTCGGGCGTCGCCGCAAAACGACGCGCAGGGGGATCGCCCTACTCCTGTGTTAAGTCAAAGTCGGTGCGGGAGTGCACCAACTAACGCGGTATAAAGGTAATTTCTCACACCATGAAACTCTTTGAACGCATTGTGGACTCTCGTATCCAACGGGAGTGTCGATATGGGTTTCGGCCGGGTTGTGGGACCATGGAAGCCGTATTTGCCCTGAGAACACTCATATAGGGATACAGATCGAAGAACACGCCCCTGCATTTCCTGTTTCTGGTCAAGCAGAAGGCCTTTGACTGTGTCCCTCGGGTGATGATCTGTCGGGCACAGCGGTCCAAGTCTGTGCCCGAGGCCTATATTTACATTATCCGAGACATGTACCGCGATTCCGATTCAATAGTAAGGACTGCTGTTGGTGACACCAACCCGTTTCCTATTATCGTTGGGGTACATCAGGGCTCTGTGCTCAGTTTACTTCTATTCAACGTGATATTAGACGTACTGTCAGGCAGCATCCGACACTACCATGAGGGGCCTCCGTAGCTTCTCATGTATGCTGACGAAATCGCGTTAATAGACTCGGACAAGGGGCGACTAGTCCAAACAGAGCCAGAGCAAGTGTCTGGCCATGCCGCCCCGCCTGGCACGGGAAGGAGAGGCCGGCCCAAGAAGCGATGGCTTGACGTAGTTAAGCCTGATATGCGTGCCAATAAGCTCACCACTAAGGATGCCGAAGACCGGGCGAGATGGGCCAAGAGTAGCAGAAAGGCGGACCCTGGGCACTTGCGTGCCGCGCGGGGGTGCAACTGGGACGTAACGCCAAGATGATGATGATGATGATTAGCTATACGTAGTACGTGTACGACGTAGCTTTGTGGGATCGACGGCTTAGGCACTGACTGTCGGTTTAGGACTGAATCCAACTTAATGTGTCATGCAAAGTTCAAAAACGGCTAAACCATACTTCTTTTTTTATGTTATACGGCAGACAAACAGACAAGCAGTCAGTTTACCGCGAAGGGGAGTGGTTACCGCGGCCTATGAACATCAGCAACATCAGGGGCGCTACCAATGCGTTGCCCGCCTCTAAGGAGACTTCTAATATACACTGTGGCTGGGAGCTTATTCCACATCTATCCATTCATTCTTAAACAGAATGTGGAGTAACGATAATCACTAAATAGGTGACATATGGGCTGTAGTTAGACTAGATAGCCATGGGCGGTAATAGTATAAAAATCTACTTTAAAAAAAAATCTGGAACGCCCAGATCCCCAGCGGCAGGGGATGCCCACCACTAATTGCGTCGTGTCACGCCACCGCAGTTTGGTACGCAGCGTCGGTCGCAGTTTTTACGCATCGCCCCCGTATGGAGGAGTGCCAGCGAATCCTGTCTAATTGCTGGACGTCACGCAACACTAATGATATGTTAGATGTGAAATTCCAAGTGGCGAAATAAATTAGACGAGTATACGATTATTTATCTCGCAGCTGCACGTTTCCATTTCCTTTGCCTCGTTTCTCGACAATGGGCGGTTTAGTTCTTTTTTTTTTTTAATAAACTACAGACGTATGCAATGCTCAGTTGTGAGTAGATTAAAATCGCATTATCTAGCTGAGGAGTTTATAAAGAATGCGCTGGTTCTGTGTGGGGGAGAGATTTAATCCGTGTTCCTTTTTTCAATTCATTTTAATATCGCGTAGTGGTAATGTTTTAAGGCTGTCTATGCAGGGTGTTATGATCACGGGACTCTAGGTCGTCTGTCTGTACTGAGATACTTTTTGGAGATCTCTGGGGGAGGCCTATGCCCAAAAGTGGGCGTCTTTTGGCTGATATGATAATAGGTATAAAAGATATAAAAGAATAGGTGTGTGGCCACACTATTATTCGTATGGGCATTAGGGCCTGAGTGGTTCAGTGGTCAACAGCCGGTCTGCCACGCAAGAGGTCCCGGGTGCGATTCACGGCCGGGCAGAAATTGAAATGATTAATTTTAATTTCTGTTACGAGTCTGGGTGTTTTATGTATAATAAGTGTGTATTTAAAAGTATATATGTAGTATATCAGTTATCTAGCTCCCAGGTTCGAATCTCACTGCGGCCATGTACCAATGACTCTTTTCTGAGTTATGTACATAAGTTGAATGCTAACCGATGCTCTTACGGTGAGGGAAAACATCGTGATGAAACCTGCACATTGAAGCGACTGAATGAGTAACCATAATCCAATCTAGTCAGGTTCCCCTAGTAACTAAAACATCGCCTACATTTTACAACATCAGTGCGTCTCTAGAATACAAATCTGAAACTAAGTAGGGAATCTGCGTTTGAAGTAAGTACCCTCCCTACTTAATTCAGAACCTGTACCTAATAATACACCTACGTATCTTACTTAATCATACCAACAATCCAAAAACACCGCCAACAAAAAACGAACCCTCCTTCCTAAGAAACAAAGTCGTCTATAACGAATCATCTAAAATTAGCTTTTGAAACATTCGATGCATTCCATTTCCATATAGACAAAATCACCCCCCACCCCCTCGCTCCCCGCCCAACGTTCTCAAAGGCGTCAATAAATATTTATTGGCTCCTCAAAGAATTGTCGCGATGTATGGCCCCGTGTTATTTTTCAATCTATTTTCATTTTACACGCGTAAACCGAGACGGGAGGTTTTAGCGTGCGTTCCTTAATCTTTTTATCGAGAGGTGGCGCTGGTGGCGCGTCGGTGTGGCGATTAATATTAATAGGGGCCGTTTCAGCTATACTGTTTTAGATAACGACCTGAGTGGTTAGAGTTAACTTATCGGTCTGCTACGCTGAGGTCTCGGGTTCGATTTCTGGCCGAGCAGAAATTGAAATTATGTATTTTGATTTCTGGTACGGGAATGGGTGTTGTATGTGTTTAAAAAATATATTAGTATTTTATCAGTTGTTTGGCACCAATAATACCAGTTTTGCTTGCTTTGGGGTTAAATGGCGCGGTGTGATTGTCCTAGTATATTTGTTTATAAATATAAATACAGTATTTAAATATTAAATTCTTCCACAGCTCCTTGTCTGCTGGTGCTGTGTAGCTACCCAAGGCTATCCAAGATGGCCGTGTGGTGTCCGGCAGAGTAGAATAGCACCAACCCCTTACACTCGTGGGTGCCGTGCCGTAAAAGGCGACTAATGTTTTCGAGGCAAATGATCTAATCTTCGTAGGCTGGAAAATGGGCAGCAGCGTTTTCCATTGTTATATTTATTACACTGCAATCTCCAACCCGCCTGCCAAGCAATTTGGCAATAACCTCCCCATTCGTGGGAGAGCCCCTAAGTCCTGCATTGGACTGTTATGGGCTGTGATGATGATTTATTATATTTAGTTATAAATAGTATTATTATTATTTATGTACATGTCATTATGTTAATACTACCTTTTTTTAACTTTATCTAAAAGTACACGCTCAAGTACCCGTGCTATCGCTTTCACACCTCTCAGGTTGGCTGGAAGAGATCTCTAGAGATAAGCTCGCCTTTGTGAACTATCTTAAAGTTTTAATTTTGTCTCATTGTTGTGTACACAATAAAGTATATTTATTATTTCAGTCATGATTCAAAATGATTGAAATAAGTATTTCTTTTTGATAATAATATTCCATACGAATAAATAAATACATGATTGAAAGAACCTGGAGCCCTATTTCTGAAACCGCGCACCCGTCCACGCGCACAACCTATGTCATTCACACTCGTGGTAAGTTTCTAAAGATAGAAAAGACAAGCATTAGAAGGCGAGCGCTCGTGTGAATGCGAGCGTTTCAAAAATAGGCCCCTGGGGCTATATTTTTAAACCGCACGCCTCGAATCGAATGGTTTTAAATTTTGATTTTCGACATTACATACATTGACAAACATTGAAAGCAAGAGGTCCAAAAATAAAGCCCCTAATTATTGAATCCTAGACCATCTATGTACGTACGAATGCAGTGCGTATACTTAATAAAGAGTCAAACACATGTTCTTTTTTCTTTTTTATGTTATACGTCAGACAATCAGGAGGGCCACCTAATGGAAAGTGGTCACCGCCGCCTATGTACGACATCAACTCCGGGGGCTACCAATGTGTTGCCAGCCTCTAAAGAGACCTCTAATATACCACTTAAACGATCCCATGTTATGTCCAAAGGAAACACGGTTTTCAGTTTGATCGGTCAGTAACGACCAGTATAATCTGAGCTAGCATATCTATAGACGCGCATAGCAATGTTAGCTCCTTTTGTAATTATAAAATAAAAATAAAATAAAATCAATTTATTTCAGACAATGTCCATATTAGTGTTAGTAAAACTTTCTTGACTTACAAACTACATTAGTAAATCCAATATATTACTAAAATTATCATGTCAAAATTTAAAATTAAATCACCCAACCAATATAAAATGTCAGCAGTAACTCACAGTACAAAATGTCATAATAATAATAATTTTGATAACTTAGAATATGGCATGTCAAAATAATAATAATTAAGAATCCAAGCAACTTATACAATTTGTCAAAAATTATGGATAGGTTGATGAACTACATTGTATACAATTCAAAGTATAGAAAGCAGCATCATATATCTAACATACCACGTACGTACCCAGGTGGCAATCTATCAACAGGTTCTCACATTATACATGTCCGACTTAACTGAACCGTTAAGCTGTACGTATACCACTGATCGTGTATTATATAGATAGGTTTATACAGATCTAAACAACATATATTCAGGATGTAATGCTAATAGTCTAGATAGATTCAATTTATTCTTATTTATCAACGAAGTCTTGGGTAAAGTCGAGCGTTTACTTTGGTATTCCAATAATTTGTTGTAATTTAATACAAAAATAAACATAGTACTCGATAGTTGTTTGGAGTTAACTTTCATAACAGGTAGTCTATTTGTAAATTCCAATCACTCATATCACACATTCCTTAGTAGATTTAATCTTTATCTATCAGCGAAATACTGTCTCAACTGATTTAGTTCGTAAATAAGCAAGAAGTTAGAATGCGGCTGCGTCTATCGATAAGCCGTACCTACTACGTTTACGTAAACATCTTATCAGCTAATCTGCTTACGCAATCTACATTTTATTGGAAACTATAACACATATTCAAACGTTTCGTCCAAACAATTTTAGAACAAGAAAACATATTCTCAACATATATCAACAACTCGATTTCCCCAATTTGTAGGTTTTGCAAGACCTGTTGCAATTCTCTAAGATAAAGACTAACTAATCTAAACCCTTACGATATTTGCACACAGCATCACGCATGATCTTCAAAGTGACCCACTTATCGTGAGCCGAAACAGGGCGCTATCGCAAAAACGATATCTTATTTACATTGAACAGTCGCGATAACACGGGATCTGATCACAAGATAGCGATAACACTTCAGCATAACACTAGTATTATTTCAGCCGCTATGGCTAACGTAGCCCTAGTCGTCGGGGCCGCTAGTAACCTCGGCTACCAAGTGCTTAAAAGATTAATCAACTCGTACGAAAACAAAATATACTTCACTACAGAAGACGAAGATAATGGCTACAACATACTGAAGAATCTACAAAAAGAGGGAGTCGAATTAGAATATATACCAATGGATGTGACATATACCAAAAGTATTATTAAACTAAGACACCGAATACAAGATCTGGATGAAAGGATAGATTTGATAATAAACAACACAGAGTACGTGCCAGAGAAGAGGTTATCGACCTGCGAGAAAGTGAGGAGGACGTTGAGTTTCAACTTCTACGGGTGTATCAATTTTGGGACACTAGTATATCCTTTGCTGACGGAGAACGCTAGAGTGGTCAACGTATCAGGACCAGCTGCGTTACTTCAAACGATAGAGAATGAGGCCATTAGGAAAAGAATTAGTGATCCAACAATCAGTGAAGATGACTTAGTGGCCTTGATGCAAGAATACGAAGATGCTGTAAGGCGAGGAGTTGAAAGCACAGAAGGATGGGGATTGAACTACCAAGCTGTTTCCAAAGTTGCCTTGAATGCTGTGACGTTTTTGCAACATAGACAGTGGTCGGCGGACAGGAATGTGGTTATCAACTGTGTGAATCCCGGAGTTTCGAGTAATAAAGAGGAGAGGAAGACTTCGAAGGTGTTCGAGGAAGGGGCCAAGGCAATTCTCTATGTGGCTACGGAAGCGCCTCTCTCAATAAATGGGAACTTTGTGTGGAGTGACTATTCTGTGGTTCAGTGGAATTCGGACCCTTACGTTGAGGTGACTTCTGTGTAGATTTTGTTTGTTTTATTATTGTATGTAGTATGGAATAGTATGTGTAATTTATTGTTAGAATTTTAAGACAGTTTCAGACGGGTATTGTAACAAAATTAAATTGTAGAATCTTAGATAAAATATTGAAATGGTCATTTATCAAAATACTTACTTTCAAAACAGGGTCGTCATCATTATATTTCATTTTATAATCAACCAGCCAGCCACAGAGGTCCAGTCATATACTCCCCAAAATTCTGATTTCATAATATGTTCATTGTTTAAACCATAGGTATAAACACCAGAAGGTTGAAACTTCAAAATATCCTCTGAGAGACAAATGTCAAATTATTCTCAATAAAGGTCACAGACTCATGAATGGGCAGAAGCGGCACTATCGTAAAACGTATTTTAGTGCCTGCAAACCGCACACCAGTGGTCGTTGACAGATTTTACAGCCGTGTGATTGTGCCGTAAATAAAATACACGTGACAGAGGCACTGGGACAGGACTTACGAAGCTGAAACCTGTATTCAATTGTGTTCATCAGTGAAAAATACTATTAAATATGAAGTGACACTTACTCTTTATTTTAGTTAACTTTCTTGCCTTATTGACATAAATTGAGTACGTACTTGCACTGATATTTTTGTAAATATCTTGTCTATATCAATCTCTAGCCATTCTCAGCGGCGATCGTATCACCCGCGTGCAATTCGAAAGGAAACACATGAACAGATTTAAAATAATGCCACATTATTAACTTATCACTGAGTAAACAGTCACCTTTTCCGCGGGAACCTATTATTTTCCCTACATAAAAAGTAGCCTATGTTACTAAGTGAAAATGTACATTCCACAAGTGAAAGAATTTTTAATATCAGTGCAGTAGTTTTTGAGTTTATTCCTTACCAACAAAAATACAATACTTTTCTCTTTATCATATTAGTGTAGATATAGATTGGGTGTGGTCGGCTCTCTTGATCTTAAGCAATACTTAATACTAACATAATCAACTTGGCGTCAATATCCCAGTTGTGATTAGAAATTAGTAAAAGTCAATAATACATGGTGGCACTGGGGTCGAACCCGGTACTCGCTTACTAGGAAAACCCGCTAGCATTTAGGATATCGATCCTCTTAATACTTGCACTATCATAAATACAGGACTAGAAAGATTGAATACGGCGATAAAGGTCAGATAAGAGGCCGAATATGACAGATTTTTCCCCTAATAGCTAAATTGAAAATGGGCCTGACTGGTGATTTGTGGCCAAAGTTCCGCCACCTATTCCCACCGCAGCCACTTCCTTACAATCAATAATTATAAAGCAATCAAAATAATGACCCTGAAGCAGTTCAAGGACAAGGCAATACGGGCATACCGCCACGTGGTGCCAATCGGTTCCCGAGACTGTTCAACCAGTCTCAAGGTCCAACCTTGGTCCACCTCGCTTCGCCAACAGTATTATGAGGCACATATAACGAGTAGGATAAAAAATCGGTGCTGAAGTTCGACTAGCCTCAAAGTACGAAACGGTACCCATCCAGTTCACGGACTCTGCGAGTTTTGTCTAACCTTGGTTATCGGTCTCGCAAGCACGCTGCCACTAGGCCAGTATAGACAAGCCAAAACAGCGGCTATTATCTAAAACGGCTTAATTAAACAGGTAAGCATCCCAGAATAAAAGTCAGTAACGCCGACCTTCTAGTGTTTCATTTAGAACAAATGCCTACACAATTATGCAAAATAAAAACAATTTGAGAATTCTAATTGGGAAAGCGACTCTTATAATATTTAGAGGGTTCGCCTTAAGATGTTCTCGCAAATTGAAATTTTGTTATTAATCCCCGTAAGCTTGCCAGAATGAATTTTGATTAGAAAACGGACGCCCGGTCTTGGGACGATAGGGAAAGAAAAAATGGCAATATAGTAAACGGAATTGGACAACGCTCTGCATTTGTTTCATTAAGCTTACAGTAATTAAAACACTTTATTTTGTTTTGGCGGGGACGATAAAAGGGTACCACAGACGGATTTTTTTTTAAATACGTCGAAATTAAGGCTGGTTTGATAGTTCAAAGTATTTTTCGACGTACAACAGAAAGGTTGCCAATACTTGGGGACGGGTTCTTTTCATCATATCAGCCCACAACAGTCCACTGAAGGGCTCAGGGCCTCTCCCACGAAAGGGAAGATTACTACCATAATCTCCACGCTTGGCTGGCGGGTTGGAGATCGCAGTGTTATAAATATAACTTTGGAAAAAGCTGAGGCCCATTTTCCGGCCTACGGAGACTCTAGATAAGCCTCGAAAACATTAGTCGCCTTGTACGACATCCACGAGTGTAAGGGGTTAGTACTATTCTACTCTGCCGGACACCACACGACAACGGAGTTCCTTTACGCTGTATATCATACCTAGAATGTCAACATTTTTCATGAAGAAATGGAATTATAGACTAGTCGCATTACATTAATTATTTTATATTTGGATTTTTCCAAAACCATACTGGTCCGACACAATTTATCATAGTTATCGGCTTTGTCACCACAGTTTTATTTGTAATGTCTTCATCCAAAACTAAAAGTTAACTGATTTCGAAAATTATTTCTTGTTTAGGAAACTACATCATTCCTGGTGTCATAAAGTTGTTTGTCTTGGAAAGTAATAAGACCTCGCAACAAAGTTTAAAGTTCGCTGAGTCTGTTACTGAAAACCGCGGGGAACCGACTACTACAAAATAAGCGTATTCTACCTATACACCATTCCTTGTTATTGTAACATGTTACTACCTAATATTTGACAACTGAGTTGTTTAATTGGTTAACATGCCCCGGTCTACAACGCAGAGGTCCCGGGTTGAAATTATGGGAGACCAGTAATTTAAATTATGATTTTTAATTTCTGTTACGGGTCTGGGTGTAGTATGTATAATAAGTATATATTAAAAAAAAGTATATAAGTACTTTATCAATTATCTTAAACCCATAACACAAACAAGCTTTGCTTACTTTGGGGCTAGATGGCGAATTTGTCAAAGCATATTTATTACGTTTATTGTGTTGTCTAAGCGCCTGATGCACGCTTCGCACGACCAAAAGGCTGGTCAATACCTTGGCCAAAGGATCAGCCTCGCGATACAGCGAGGCAATGCGGCCAGTCTTTTGGGGACAATTCCTTTAACAAGGGATTTGGGGCAAGTTTTTTATTTGTACATATTTTTTTATAATTTAGTATTAGTATTATTTAATTTATTTCTGTCATGCAAATATTTATTTTAATAAATAGTTTCTATTTATTATTATTTATTTAATATTCTAGTTACGCCTAGTTCTCCACGGGAGACGTCAATCAATTTCGGCATAAATTATAGCCTATGTGTCACCTTGGGATCAAAAATACAGCACAACAAAACTTTATCAAAATCCGTTCAGAACAGTTTCTACGCAAATCAGTAACAAACATCCATTAATCCAAACTTTTGCAAATATTACCTAGCATAGAAAGGAGCACAAAACGAATTGCATGAACATTGCAAACCAACGAATTAGTGAGGACGAAGCACGTTTATTGTTTACCGGCGTGTCTTCTAGTGTATTTGTGCATGCCACGTTGTGCTGGCAATTTTCTTATTCGCACAAAGGACGTTTACTTCGTAGACGGAAGGTTAATGGACTGCGAGGGCGCCGTATGTTATCTTACGTCATCGAGTATGAGTAAAATTCCACTTTGTCGCGATAGCAGACGTTTAGGAGACAAAATGTTGGTCTGCTTGCACAACAGGGCACAAAAAATTTTGTTCTTAGTTATCCATACTTCGACCTTTCCCACAGCCACATTATAGTCACGAAAAAGAAAAGTGACTTTACTGTGGCAGAGAAACGAAACTGCCCAGAGCATTTGAGACCGACCAGTTTTATTACTAATACCACCAACACAAGAGGATAAGCAAATACTATCGCCACGAAAAGTCAAAGTCTGGGTCATAAAACATCATTTTTTTACCAGGTTGCGCACGGGTAGATCAACAATTTGTCGGGCCAACGGTTTCCTACCGTCTACTATTGCTACAAAGTAGAATTTTCCTTGTACTCGATGTTGTAGGATAACCTACGGTGCCCTCGCAGTCTATAACGAATGCAGGCGAGGCGAAGCACCAGGACACAACTTTTAACAAGCCCCTTTGACTACAGCCTTCTGGAACAGTGAACATTGTTCGATAGTGCACTAAAATAATCATCTTGGCGTTAATGTACCGGTGCTCTCGCAAGCGAGGGCAAGAGGTTGACAATGATCCAGGGTTTGCCAGATCAGGTAACAGTTGAGCGCTGCTGTCTGACCTCCTGACTAGTTATTGAGCGTATTCATTACAAGAGTTAGGTAGATAGATAGATAAATTCTTTATTGCTCACACAAGAATAATTACATTAAAAAGTTCCCACAAAAATCATGAATAGTTGTGGGTAAAGGCGGCCTAATCGCTGCAAGCGATCTCTACCAGAATTGAAATAGAGGGCGCAACCACTTTGCCAATTATTACCACGGTGCCAATATCGACCTTTAGACAAAGACTCTTAGTTATTAGTGAACCGGAGTGCTCTATCAACCGTCTGGGAGCGTCGGTGGCCGAGTCACGGGCAGGTAACGGATTCGAATCTCACTGCGGCCATGTACCAATGAATCTTTTCTGAGTTATGTACATTACAAACCGATGCTCTTACGGTAAGGGAAAACATCGTGATGAGACCTGCTCATTTAGACGACTGAATGTGTTACCATCATCCAATCTGGCCAGGTTCCTCTGTCGCTCCACTGTAATCACCTGATCTACAAAATCCTGGATCATGGTCAAAGCGGACCTCGGGCCCACATGCGTGCAACACCGGGTCATTAACACCAAGATGATTATGTTTAAATTCACTATTGTAATTGCCATCCACTAGGCACCAATCACAAAAAGACGACCCAGCTCTTTACCGTCTAATCGATCTGACTCTTACGCAATTAGTGTTCCTCTTTGACAGCGAGCAATCAGATCCTGGCAACTTTCAGCACTGCAGTTAAAAAGTTAATTAATTGCCGACATAGCCGTCTCCTGGGCGGATATCACTTTTTGTATTGCCTGTCCTCGTGGATGCTGTGTGCCCCTTTTTGTTTCCCGCTAACGGCTTGCGAGTTGGACACTTAATGAGAATTGCAGTGAAGTCGGAGATGAAATTCAAGATCGAAAGTGTAAACAAGTTGGTACTATGAAAAATAAGCGCGTAGGGTGGGTTATTTGAAATAGTGTTTTTTTTTTAATATTTATTCTTGGGAATGTTTTTATCCGTAATTTAGTTTTTTTTAATGGATATTCATTATATGTGTATATATTCTTGTTATACAAGGTGGACCGACGATTTGATAAAGATCGTAGGTACCAGCTGGATGCGGAAGGCACAAGACCGGCCTTTGTGGTGATATGTGGGGAGACCTATGCTCAGCAGTGACTTTGGGCAGTGGGTCTTCAGGCTGATATTATGATGATGATGATGATTTAGTTATGTTGCTGATTGAACTGACTAGGCCCTAAATTCTAGGGATTCGTAGAGAAGGAAACAGACATCAATTTTAGAACTTAAGCTCGGAGATTACCACCCCAATCCAAAAAGAAAATGGTGTACATATAGAACACCTGGGAAACAATCACAAATACATCGGTACATCTAGTGGAAGGCCTACCCACGCTGTTACTTCCGGTACGTGGTCGCCACTCGAGAACTTTCCTGCCCCATCGGCCATATGTTCAACGAGCTATGTGCCCTGCTCACTGCCCCTTAAGCTTGGCAATGCTTCGGGCAAACTAAATACCTACATACAAATAAACATAATAATATACAAATTGTATCGAGTTATAAAAGGGACTTATGCAAGTACGAACACCGTCTTACGCAGTCAAAAAAGAAGAAAAGAATGCTATCCTTATCAAAGCCGTTTACGCGAAAAGAAACAATTTTTATAGGTACTCTTAAAAAGGAAAATGTCGAAAACGCCATATTTTTTTGTCCTTAACCTTCGTCAAAAGATCCGAGGGCTGACTGTGACAATTTGTAATGTTGCCGTCGCTTCTTCAAAATTCCTGTCAAAGACAGTTTATTTTAAAACTGTATCAGGTAATTAAGTATCGAGAACAGGTAAAAAACCAACGGGTTTTTCAGAATTTTATTTTTATTTTTCCAAGAATTTCTACCCTAATAGTTTCATTATATTTAAAATTGCCTTTCTCGATACGTACAGCCAGAGAGGCAGGTGCGGTTGTTATATTCCAATCTGCCTGATACACGGCCAGTTCCCAGTAGACGAAAACTTAGTTGGACTCGCATTTGAAGGGTTTCGTACCATTTCAGATCAAATTATGCAAGTACTTGTTACGCATAACACAATTTATTCATGCTAAAGCAACAAATGTTCAATGCAAATTAGGCTCACTTTTGACTTTTACTATTTCTTTCTTTCTTTATTATTTAACAATTTATTGCACACAATACATAGTAAACAGAAATTACAAAAATGAAAGACGACACAACAGGCACTACTTATTTCTAAGAAGAAATCTCTTCCAGCAGGCCTATAGAAGAGAGACATGGTAGAGTATAGGGGATGAGACGTGCGCAATTATAATAAAAAAAAAAATTATAAACTACATAAATTATAAATAAGATACTAAATACACACAATAGTATAAATATATATAAATATACACATACACATATACATACTAAAATATATTCAGGTATTGTAGAACATTCAGGCACATAAGGAAAGATAATGTTCTTTTACACGTTTTTTAAAGATTGCTATAGATTGACAATCACGCACTTCGTGCGGGAGAGAATTCCACAGTCTTGCGGAATGAACAGTGAAGGAGTAGGAGTAGAAGTCTGAATGGTGGATGGGGATATCCAGCGTATATCTAACACTGGAACGACAAGGTTTGTCTTGTGGACGAGAAAAGTGGAATCGGTCACGGAGGTATGAGGGAGCGGAAGGATTATGAAGGACGTTATAGAGGGTGGATAGGATATGAGCATTCCTGCGCAAGCGAATTGGGAGCCACTTGAGTTGAGAACGATAGTTTGAAATGTGGTCATATTTGCGCAGGCCAAAAATGAATCTGATACACAGGTTTTGTAAGCGCTCCAATTTATTTAAGAGTTCCTCTGAGGCATCCAGGTAGCAGGAGTCTGCATAGTCGAGCAGTGGAAGGAGAAGAGTATGGACAAGTGAAATTTTTGTTTTTTGGGGTAAGAAACTTTGAAGGCATTTCATAGAATGGAACGAGAAGTGCATCTTTTTACTGACCGCATTGACGTGAGATGTCCAAGTTAAATTGGAATCAATAACCAAGCCAAGATTCTTTGCTGTTTTACTCAGAGCTATTGGAATACCATCGTAAACAATTCTATTCTTTCTATTTGTGGTTATGCTTTAGTGGCTGTAAGAAGGGAGATTTTTATTGACAAGAGAGACGCGCGGTCAGGCGGTCCACCTGATGGAAAGAGGCCACCGTCGAGCAGGACATCTACAGCCTAAGGGGCGGATGCAGTGCTGGCCTTTGAGGTGCTTGTAGACATGACTTTTGAAGAACCCTATGTTGTAGTGCAAAGAAAGACTTCGGTAGGAAGCAAAATGTTTCCATCTTTGACTGCTTAAGTGGTTGAATTTTTTTAAATTGAGATTTCTGTCGGATGTTATCAGATGATTTTCGCAGACTTTTGGCAGACCAGGCAATTACAATAGAGCGATTGCCGCCTGACCTCCGTGACTTTTTACTTGACCGGATTGACTCACGGTTTCTTTGTTACCTGACGCGTCCCCTACCCTAAAAATTACACACACTTTCATCGGCCGACCCCGGGCCCTGCCGTGCTGCGTGAGAGCGAAGCCGTGATTTAACGCCAGGATGGTGATAAAATAAATAATCACGCCAAAACCGTCCCAATCTAAATAAGTGCGTCTCAATAGAGAAAGACAAAACTATTGAGAACACCAACGTTAATATTGAATTTGGCGTAAAAAGAAACTAACTTGCCCCAAATGGAAAAAAAATACTGAAGAAAAGACAACTGCCGCTTCCCTTCAGGTCATTATTATCGTTACCTCTTTTAACTTTAACTATTTTAACTCTGGAACAAAAAAGAGATTATAAGTTTGATGTGTGTATCTGGGGCTCTGTGTATGGGAGGAAGTGTATCTGTCGCTACTTATATCCCGAACAGATGGACCGATTTCGATGCGGTGTTGTTTAGATATTTGATAGGCAATTTAATCTCCCCTAATTTAATAATTAATCCTAATTTTAATTTAATTTTGGCTCCCTGTGTGTGTTCTATCGGCTGTACAATGGGGAGATTTCCGAGGAACTTTTCGATCTGGTGCCCACAGCACAATTCCGCCATCGCACCACCTGCCGTGAGCTGGGTACTCATCCCCACTACGTAGACCCTCTGTTGGTCAACACGCGAAGGTTCAAAAGAACGTTTCTCGCTCGTACGATTCGGATGTGGAATGAGCTCCCAGCCACGGTGTTTCATTTGGACTATGACATGGGATCGTTCAAGAGGTATATTAGAGGCCTTTTTAGAGGCGGGCAACGCATTGGTGACTCCCCTGGTGTTGATAATGTCCATAGGCGGCGGTGACCACTTTCCATCAGGTGGCCCGCTTACCTGTTTGTCTGCCGTATAACATAAAAAAAACTATAACGTTTTTAGCTTTGTTTCATTAAAATCGCTTCAGTAATTTAGAAAATATTTAAGTAAATGTAAATTTGGTCTGGGGTTTCTCGACGTTTTTCTGCGTTATAGCTTGCCTTTTTATTCATTTATTTGGGAAACATATATTATATAGATTTTGAGTACCACAAAGCCAATAACAGTTTCTACTAATATGCACAAATATAAAGAAAAATACAACCAAAGCTTCACGAAAGCATACTTACAAACGGGATTGACAAATAAAAATAAAATAGTAAAATAAACCAAGTAAATAATAAACAGAACTGCGCCAACAACTTACAGCCACAAATTACTTCACCCAGCAACCACATAATTACTTACCTACTTCAAAGTTAAAGACTTCACCACTGAATATTCTTTTGAATATTTATTTGAGTTTTCGCTCAGTTAAGAATAAATCTAATGGATTTTTTTACTGAGATTATTAAATAAATAAATATGCTTGAAGCCCTGAAGTAAGCGAAGCTTTTATTATGGGTCCCAGAGAATTAATAAACTACATATATATTTTTAAATACATAAGTAGTATATAACAGTAGTACTATAATACGTATTGACAATTTTACAATATTGACAAATTAACATTTTATTATAAACATATACCACCCAGACCCGTAACAGAAATTAAAATCTATCATTTCAATTTCTGCCCGGCCGGCAATTGAACCCGAGACCTCTGCATGGTAAACCGGCATAATAACCAACTGAAAAACTCAGATCAAATATTATTACAAAGACTACACTGGTCGAACCACCCTATAATCCAGCATACATATTCAATTTACCCAAGCAGACACCGACTGATACCTACCCTTGTTATCAAGCAGCTTAAAAGCTCGACAGTCGAAAAGTCGCGAAAGTTTCCAGTCGAAAGCACCCAACTATGGCAGAGTCGCGCAACTGATAAACGGCAATATTTTCCAACGTCGGAGTTGTCGTTGATTTATTATTTACCAAAACGGATTTAGTTGGCATAACAACCTCTGCCACCTTGGAGTTTCGAAGACGGTTGCCGTGGGCAGCGAAGTGTGACGCTTACTTATTAAGCGAGTTGTCTGGCGGTAAGTTTTATTATTAAGGGCCAATTCCGGAGGCCGTTTTGTTGCTTAGACAATTCACACAGCGCCACCTTGCCCTAAAGTTAGCAATAGTGTTATGGGTGCCAGAAAACTGATAAACTGCTTACGTTTCTATTTTAAAAACTACTTATTGTACATCGCCTAGACCCGTAACAGAAATTACGGGACGATGTAGTCTATGTAACCATAGCGATTTAGGTAAAATCAAAAGAAAAGGATTTATCGATACTTTTGAGATAAATGAGATCGGAGTAGGCAAAATGTTTTAAAACGTCTTAAAAATCACACTGAATACTAAGTCAGAAAACTGGACGGTAACGAAAAGATCTATATCGTCGTTCCTTAATAACTGCAATAACTTAATCAGTTTTAGAAACATGAGTCTAATGTAAGTCCAGTATCATGTAGTACCGTATACCGTTAGCTCGCTGTTTTGACCTTGATACGACTCACACGTGATAAGGCAGTGATTCTTGCGTATATTTATTGAGTTTGTAACAATCGATCCATATTAAAACAGGTGTAATTTGGACAATATTTATAGAAAAAAAAATAAGCAAAAAGTGGAAACAACGACAATTAAATATGTCGGCCTCAGCCCATGCACACGGCTATAGTCGGAAAGAGGGGTTCATGGGCCACATCCCGATGTCCGGCACTGAGCGAACGAGGCGGTTTCAAAGCAGCCGTGTGTATTACAACCCCATCCGATTTTTTTTCTCTTTCACACAAAAACTACTAAAATTTGACGAAATTATGTACTGTTGTATCTTATGTCCCACACACATAGGCTATATTCTACACAAGTTCACGTCATAACCCAAAACGTACGTCCACAAACCACTCAACACATCCACAGAGGCCATAGTATTCCGTATGAAGAATAGAACACGCTCTGGCCAGCTCACCTGCCCGGAATGTCCTACGAGCGCACTGCATTGAATGCTTTATAAGCCGTGTTAAGGACGTGGCCCGAATTTTTCCACCGCTACTTTTTACCAACTATATTACCTAGCTGAAGGGGCTTCGGGGCTTTAATTTCGAAGGTAAAATCTGTTCGGGCTGACTTGGTTTGTTTGGTAGACAAATATGGCGTACTCTAGCGGCCAAAGACATTTCATGGGCTTCAGGTATGCCTAAAAAAATCATAGACAATATAGTGCTTTGACTGCTGTGACAACTCTGTACAAACAAAATAGCGGCAGATTGCCAGACCTGGTGTATCTGTATGAATGTGTAGGTAAACAAACAAAATAAACTGTCAAGAAATAGCCATACCTTCACTTCGTTCACTTCTGTCTAGAGTAGAATCCGTCCGTAGTTTTTTCAGGTCTGTGCTTACCAAGTAATGTTCTATGCAGATGGCACAAGGCTCTCAGGTCTCTTGGCCAGTCCAACGCCGGCCAACAACGAGCCGCATTCCCGTGAGTGCACCGCCGCACCGCAATGAATACTTTACAAGGCGTAGGCCCCATGTGTTTGGACGTTGTGCGAATTTTACCGAACTTTGTTGTTTAGCGGCGCGACGTGGCCAGTTCGAAATTCGAAATTCAAATCTAGGTCATTCTATGACGGTTTGCGTCCTACGTGTTCGGTCATCGAGGGATGCACTGCGGATGCCTTTTGAGGTTATGTGCCAAATGGTGCCAGTGTCATACCAAGATATGCAATTTTGTACTGAAATAATATACTTCATAGTAATCTGCTTGGACAAATTCACGGAGTGCTATCTAGACACAAACTAAGGTTAGCTATGGTAGAAAACTGATGTACATACAATGAAATAAAAGACCATGTACACGTACCTTGGTCGCACGACCGTTGCCAATTAGGACAGCGCCTATACCATAACGCATTTTATGCAATTGCCGCTGTCTTTTAAAGAATTTCTTCCGGAAGAGTAATATATGCATATTACAATAGAAAATTCCCGAGAAATCTCGTGCGATACCGGAGCGGGTCGCTAGATTTATATTTAAAAAAAAATACTTTTATATGTCTAGGTCTGAAGTGAAGTTCAGAAGTCGAAGTTAAAGAAATTGAAGTTGAGTTTTGATTGGCTGCTGTCATTCCTACCATTATAATGAGGATGGTCTAGTTTGGTCCGATGACACATCGCCTTACTTTCTTATGTAGTTATTTTGTTTGTTACAAATTTTTTAATAAGTTATTGGAAGAAATATAGATACGTCTGTGTCTAGAATAGTCTGGAATATTTCAAAGAAACGGGATTAAATCCAGTTAAAGTACTATAGAAAGCGTTTCTTTGAAGTCATAATGGATTACTTACTGCACGGGTATAGTTCTAGTGGTTTTATAATTGAATTCGATCTCAGGGTTATATTAGATGTAACCATTGCCTTTGTCTTTTAGAATTATAGGAGAACTTAAAATAAAGGGCAATTTAAAAAATTGTGCTCCATGCTTTACGTAGACAGGCGTAATTAAATTATATTTAATATTATTTAATTACGACTGCCTACGAAAGCCTCAAGTGTTTTTAACCCACGAGGAAAAATAGAGGTGTTAGAAGTTTGACGCGTGTATCGATGCATCTGTGGCTCTTGGTCAAACAGAGCCACATATATGTGTCTCTGCCTGTGGCATCGTAGCTGCTGAACGGATGGATTGATTTCGATGCGGCTACCTTTATTTGAAAGCCAATTTAGTCTAGATGTTTCTTAAGTTTATTTCATTACAATCGATTCAGTAGTTTAGGAAATATTTAAGATTATGCTTACTTGGTTAGGGGTTATCCGACATATTCCCTCGGTTAATTTTTTTGTAAATGATTTTTCTGATGCAAAAAGTGATTATTATTATTTAATTAATTCTCTATTGAGGGCGATAAACAAGCAAGCAGGTCACCTTATAGAGATTAATTCTTTTTCCTCTTCATAAAATTGTTTTAATTCCAAACTAACTTTTGACTACGAATTCGCGTACATTTCGAAATAAGTAAATACAAACTCTATTCTTATTATTTATTACTATTTAATGCATTCCAGTCAACAAATATATTCTGCATTCGAGAAACCACACAAATTCCTATCACAACAATCATAGCAATAGCCTTCGACACGACACGGCAGAGCTCCGGCCAGCTGTCTGCCACTAAATTACAGAGAACAAACAAATTCTGCATTCGAGAAACAGAAATCACATAAAATTCCTATCACAACAACCATAGCAATAGCCTACGACACGACACGGCCAGAGCTCCCGCCGGCTGTCTGCCACTAACTTGGCGAATAGAAAAAGTTGCGTCGTTAGTGTGCCCGCCGCCTTATACAGTGCGGCACTCGGAAAATTTACCGTGTGACTTGGGCGTTATCCTGGCGTTATCAGATTTTTTAATCGCTTCGTTCCAAGTTGCTGAGAGATTCGGAGTTTCGGTGGCGTTGGTGCCCTGACGAGTGGAGTTTTAGTAAAGTAAAACACATTTATTACAGACGGCACAAAATTCTTAAATATTCATAAGGTAAAAAAAAAATTAATAAAACAGACACATAAAAGAAAAAAGAAAACAGAAGAGAACAGATACTCTAATCTCGTTACCTGTGCCATGTGGAGAGTGCAATGGGGCCACACTCAGCATATGCCACGACAGTCGCCGTGACGCTGGTTTTCAGTGGGCCCCCTAGTGATGCACGGACAAAAGTGCCAAAAGCAATAAATAAATCAATAAATAAATATTATTTTTATAGTTTTCTATATAAATATAGTTTTCCATATTTATATTTTGGCCCATAGTGGCTCTTAATCAGTCTGTATACTGTTTTTTTCTTATTTTAATCTATTGGGCACTTTGACTTTAACTTGGACTTCCAAAATATATCGTGGACATCCACGTCCACGTTAAATGCGTTTTATAATTCTCAGCCGTCTCTACTTTTTTAATATGTGGATTCTGTAGCCCAGCGGGGGAGCTCGAGCACGTGGACTGACTCACACACACATAAACCATCCCAATAGTAAAATAAAATAAATAAAAATAAATAAATATTCATGGACAAATTCACACAGCGCCATCTAGCCCCAAACTAAGCAAAGCTTGTGCTATGGGTGCTAGATAACTGATAAACTACTTAAATACTTTTAAATACATACTTATTATACATAGAACACCCAGACCCGTAACAGAAATATAGTATTATTATATTTATTTATGTATTATTAAATCATTTAGTAGCCTATATATTATTAGTATTATTATTGTATTATGTTTTAGGGGGGGTATTTTTTTTTAGTAGATAATAAGTTTTTAGTTGTCTACCTACCAGTATAAGTATGTTCTAGCTTTGTATACTTTGCTTGTTCCGCTATACAATTTGCTTCACATCATTTGTGGTTAGCTGGTAGAAATCTCTCATAGAGATAAGTTCGTTATTGTACTCAATTTTTATTTGATGTATCTAATTAAGTATGTATACAATAAAGAATATAATATATAGAAATTAAAATTCATCATTTCAATTTCTGCCCGGCCGGGAATCGAACCCGGGACCTTTTGCGTGGCAGACCGGCATGTTGACCATTGAACCACTCAGGCCGTCTAGGATGATAATAATAATAGGGATGGATTTAGAGGAAAGCTGTCAAACCAAAATATCGTAGCGTCCTATCGGGCACGTTGTTACGTCGTCGTGCACATATGTAATTTACTTCCCTGTGTTATCGTGGTACCGCGGACGTCTACGATGATATCGCCACGTAACAAATTGTAAAAGTGCCCATTGAACGTCAAAAATGTAAACAATAGAAATAATATTGTTTATGTTTCCTACAGATTAAACTTAGAATTCAATGTATTTTTTTTGCAATAGGCGTGCCAATTTTATTTCACCTAAGCGCGGATCTATGGCATAACTGTATTTTAAAAGTTGGAAGATGCAACAATAACTTACAAATAGATTTTGGAACCTGTAAACTGCTTTAACTACTATTCTATCAAGCGAGACCCACCGCCTTATCTATTCTGCCGACAAGCAACAATGCTAGCATTTTTGTGTTCCAGATTGAAGGATAAGGTAGCCAGCGCAATTACAGTCATGAGGCATTTCATCTTAATTCTCACACTGACGACGCACCTGCGGTTCTGCATTTTTGCCTGCAAGCCGTTCAGTAGTTTTTGAGTGAAGCAGTAACAAACATCCAAACATCCATCGATCCTTACAACTTCGCATAATATTAGTTGGATTCAAAATCAACTACGTGATCAAAAAATCATTTAGCTCTTGCCTCAAACACAAGTTTTCCAACCTTCCAACATAAAATAGACAACTACAGGCGTTCCTTACGAACGAAAAACAAAATGGCCTCCGATGTAGCCATAGCTATTCTCCGTCAAGTTTTGTGACGGACAGCCCACTCGCCTGGCATTTTGACGGATGATAGTGTGACGGACGGCACACATTTCAAAGAATGTGTTCGCTAAAGTTAATTCAGCGTCAGTTTTTATTTTACTACATATTTTCCTGAACTAGTCGGGAGCGTCGGTGGTCTAGTTGTTAAGGTATCCGACTCGTAAGCTAGAGGTACCAGTTTCCAATCCTGGACCATGGTCAAGGCGGACCCCCGGGCCCACGTGTAGGAGCACAAGCGGGACTATAACGCCAACATTATATATATTCTTTCAAGTCTTTAGATAATATTATCATCATCCACATTTACTAAACTATACACTTTTCGAATGCGAAACTGGACTTTATTGTGGTTCCGGTCGAACCATGAACAAGCAAAGTAAAAAAACCTGTACAGAACTCCCATACGCCTTATATCTTCTTCCCTAAGTTGCGAAGCACTGCCGCCTGTCATGGCTGCGCACAAACAGCGTACCAGAAACCAGACTTCTATCTACCAGAAAGAGTACCAGAAACCAGTCTTACGTCTACCAAAATAGAGTTGAGATTCGCCTGCCGTTGCAGTCGTCTTGGGAGCTGCATTATTAACGCATTGCAGTCGCCGAGTGCATGCGCGTGCGACGTCGCGGCGTGTCGTAAACAAATTTTATTTCCTTGCGCCTCTTACCACTGTTTTATTCAAGTATACAGTCGGTTGGCGGTTTTCTTTTAAGCTTCGCGTTTGGGGTATTAACATGGAGTATAGGCAACTACAGTCGCTCTAGCGATTTTCTTTTAAGTTTTGCGTTCGGGGTATTAACGTAGTCGACCGAAGGTGTGGGGTGATTATTTTTAACCGAAGTAACTTTTTGTAAGGTACTACCGTAGGCAGATGGGACTTGTCGCTAGTTTGCACAATAAACGAGCACATAGGCAATGGTCATACAATCGCGACAGTTTGGAGATTGGTAACTTTCTGGGTGCAATCTCTTGAATCAGTACTTTAGGAACTCTAGACCTCCTCCATACATGCTCTAGATACGTATGATCATGCATATCTAGACAGCCGTAATAGCCGTAACGATATACCATACCATACCATACCAAATATAAATAATCATAGCCGTTTACCCCACAGAGGGAAAGAATTCATACATCGGTCGTATGGAATCATATTTCCAACGTAAACTTTCACGTTATTAAATTATCTCCGTATTTATTATAATTATAATGTGCCGTTTCTTTTGCAACAGGGTTTGCTTAATCATTTAATTTGGTAATAGACTAAAAAACAACAAAGCAATGGAAACTATAAGACACCAGCTTGAAACTAAAGCGATATCGACCAGCCTATATTGATATTCGTAACCAAGGCTGAAGCCCAGCCTACCAGGCGAGGTCTCAAGATGACTGCCACTTTTGTTTTGTCTATACTCTGTCCATTAAAAGTTTCCCCCTTAGGCGGATAGAGGGGGGAGGGGGAGGGGTAAAAAAATGGAGAACTACAAGTTTCTGAGGCCGGGAAGTTTGCTCCGCGCTTTTGTTTGGGGAACGCTTTTATACGTCATCTGTTTAATGTTTTCAAGTATTGGATTTCCAATTAGACTAATTTCCAATCTCTGGCTCGTACCTGGTGCAAAGGTTAGCCATAGCCATTCAACGTGGCAATGACACGAGCGTGATGGCCACCTTTGCCCCAGGTACTGTCAGAGGCGGCTATTTATCGATTGATATTTGTAAATTTTTTTTTTTTTAGTTTAGCTTTATGTTAGATGAGTTTGTATATTTTATAAATAATCTAATATATATGTTGATTTAGTTTAGTTTTATTAGTTAAGATTTGTTTTTCGGTATTGTATTGTTTTTAATATGAAATAAATTAATGTTATTCGACTAACAGACTTAGGTCCGGTTAGGTCCTGGCCGTGTGATGTCCGGCAAAGTAGAATAGCACCAACCCATTACTCTCATGGGTGTCGTAGAAGGCGACTAATGTTTTCGAGGCAAAGGTACGAGAGTACGCGAGAGAATAATCGGGACATTAACGTCAAGATGTTTTTTTTTATTGTCGAGACCGAGACCGAAATTGAGATCTCGGTCGGTCCCTACCCGCATCATATGCTAAGGGCCCCCAGTTGCAAAGGGGTCCAGAAAGGACAAAATTACCTTTTCATTTTTTATTCATATTAATACAAAAATCCTACCGTCACGGGTCGGACGACCTATAGATAGAGATGTACACAGTTCCATACAAATCACCTCATTATCCATCAACCAAATAATAAAATATAGGTATTATTTCATTAAATTTTGAACCCCCCAAGAAAAACAGGGGTGTTATAAGTTTGACTTCTGTATCTGTGGCTATCTGTCTGTCTGTATCATCGTAGCTGCCGAACGGATGAATTGATTTCGATGCGGTTTTCTCTATATGATAGGCAGTTTAATCGAGATGGTTCTCAGCTTTGTTTCATTAAAATCTGCGTTACTTTTGTCTAGCATATCTCTTCTGTAGGCATGCAGTAAGAAATTTTTTTTTGAACTAAGCAGCGCCTGATGTGTCTTTTATTCTGTATTATTTATCTGTATATAATTATTGTACATTAAACAATTAAATAAATAAATAAAATCAGTTATGTAGTTCAGAAAATATTTGAGTTTGAGTAAAATTTGTCGGGGGTTATCAGAATTTTTCATTTTTCTCATTTTGTATTTAATTATTAAAAGAGTTTACATACATACATACATTTTTCTGTCGGTTAGGTTTTCATTTAATTCCACCTGCTCTTATCCCACTATACCATCTAGACACAATCTAAAGGTATATTTCTTACATTTAACTCTACCTATCCTCACCTGTACTCACTTGTTTCACACGCATGTCATCATTCACATAGTTCATCCATCTTTTCTTAGATCCGCCTCTACTTAAGTATTCATCCATATAAATATTCATCACCTTCCTTGTCAGCTGCTAGTCTATCATACTCGCCACGTGCTCCATTCCCAGTCACCCTGTACAGGGTCTATCACTCGAAATGATTTCTTGTTGTATCCTAGGCAGAGACAAACAAACAGGCAGTCTAGGGTTACGGTAAGGTGGATGGTAAACGACGATTCAGGCATTTAAGTTGCAGGCTACAAAACTGCAAATGCTGGAAAATGCTGCAATTTTGTCAATGTTTATATTTTTTATTTAAAATGTAGGTAGGATCAGTAGATTAAGTTTGACATTCATAGGCTAAGTCGATTTAGGTTGTTACGGTCTATTAATTATTGAGAAAAAGGACCCTTATTTCTACATGCCCAAGGCCATTTCACACCTTGAGGCGGTCCTGCTTAAACTGACACCCCGTGTCTCAGGCACTGGGTAGTCCGCAGAGTCCACTGAAAATTCGTGAAAATTGTTATAAAACGTCTACTTTAGTGTTCCGGGCAACAGCGACAGCACACTGTGAACGTTTTTAAATGAGCGTCGACATGTGCATCAGATGTATACAGTGCAGCTTCTGCATTTTTACATGAAGCTGACCGACTTGTGTGAAGTTTGGATTGTCTCGCTGGAGTAAGGTCTTTATTATAATATTTTTTCGAGATCGAACATGTCATAAATAATTCAATTTTAGTTTTTAACCTCTAATGCAAAATAGGGTTGTTAAAGCTGAGGTCCGAAGTGGTAAGAATAAAAGGAGATGTATGAAAAGAGTTGTGGATATATGCGAGGCTAGGGAGTTGTGTCAGGACAAAGCAAAGTGGCGGTCCATAGTCTCTGCCTACCCCACCTGTAGGACACAGGCGTGAGCTTTATGTATGTATGAATATATTACATCCATGGTGTATCTGTCTGCGATGTCATGCAGTCTGTTACCTAACTTCATAAAAAAATCTTCGCGTTAATGTCCCGGTTGTGCCCTCGCACACGAAGGCCCGGGGTCCCCATGATCCAGGATGTGACAGATCAGGTAATTACAGTGGAGCAACAGCCCTCTGACCTCCGTGACCCTGCTACCAGGGGAACCTGATCAGATTGGTCATGGTTACACAATCAGTCGTCTGAATGTGAAGGTTTCATCGCGATGTTTTCCCTCGCCGTAAAAGTTTAGATAGAATATTTTTTTTCCAAAAAAAACAATTAAAGTTAAATTACACGCTACAAGGCCACGTTTGTTTAATCTTTTCATACCGAAACCTGACATATAAAATATACAAAGAATTGAATAGAAAAATCAAACAGCGTCATTCTATAAAGGTTTATATTTTTAGGAATCCGAAACTCAAATCCAAATGAATATTTTATAATATGCTTCATATTTTTCACAGAATATGCGATCACTAGCATTCGTAATGAAAGCTTTTTATTACGTTTCAAAGCTCATACACGATTATTGCGAAAGTCTACGTAACCAGGTAACCCTTTATTTTTATTATACAACTCTAGAAACAAACGACTCGTATATTTTTTCCAAACGGTCCATTTCATAGTTGAAATTAGGTATGGTAACCAGCGAAATATGTAATGGGAAATCAATTTCTCATTTTGTAGCCAGTTACAAATGAGAATGGTCATGGTCATGGTGGCGTAAATGTCCCGGTTGTGCTCACCGCGAATACGCACGGGTTCGCCTAAACCATGATCCAGAATTTGGCAGTTCAAGTAATTACAATGGATCAACTACCATCGGACCTCCGTGACCTTGTTAACGAGGAAACTTGACCAGATTTTATCATGGTGCCACTTTCAGTTGTCTGAATGTGAAGGTTTCATCACGGTGATTTACGTCACCGTATGAGTATCGGATAGTGTTCAACTAATGTGCATAACTCAGGAAAGAGTCATTCATGATCCCTTAACCTTAAGGCCACTAATGCTCTAAAACATCTAAATATAGAACGATTTATGATAATATATTTAATACAAAATTTAACTAATAATAGTACTTATCAAATAATAAACAACCAATGTCTAACTTAAACTTAAATATATATCCGTAGTATAATCTGTAGGTATGTAAATTGATGTATGATAATATTAAAAAGCCTTTCGTCTATCGATTTTGCAATAAATCGAATTTAATTTAAATTTAATCTCTATATAAAAGCAATCTTACAACTCGTAACACAATAGAAAATTTAGCATCCACAAACCTGCCACCTCGCCACCGTAGTCCAGTACTTCTAATCAATAATTTGTCCACCAATTAGAGTGGGTCTCGTAACCTTAAGCTGAGTATATCCCGAGCACCTCATATGAGGTGGTCAATTCACCCGTACTAGCCACCTGGTCCGGCTTAGCACCGTAATCCGGCCTTTGTCGTCACACACAGGTTATAAATTATCCGGAATTCGGCCCCCTGACGTCACACTGCCTGAGACCCTGTTTACATTTACACGTAGTTAACGTGATTCTGGACGGATCGTAATTATAACAACATTTAATTTTTTTATTATTATTATCTATAAATATACTTGGACAATTCACACAGCGCCATCTAGCCCCAAAGTAGGCAAAGCTTGTTATGGGTGTCAGAACACTGATAAACTACTTATATGTTTTTTTTAAATACAAAGTTTAATATTCGTATAAAATTCCATCATTTAAATTTCTGTCCGGCCGGGAATCGAACCTCTACGTGGCAGACCGACCGAACTACGTTAAGTGCACTCAGGTCGTCAGTTATTTTGGTTGTACGTGCACCGGTATTTAGAAACGATTCTATGAAATGTCTCAGTGCGCACAGGGTTCCCACTGACAATACTTTAATGGCCATCGGCACTGTGCGCACTGTGCGTCCGTTAATATGAACAAAATTTACCAATCATAAAGCCGTATTGAATGCAGTACGTTCACTTCGCAAAGAGCCGCTGTCAGAAGTGTCTTACTTTGCATAGTATCACTACTTTTATACAAGTATTGCTGTGAAAATCGGTAAGTATCTAGGTTAGTTGTCTAGTTAGGGTAAGGTGTTACACTGCTTCATGTATTTTTATAAATTATCTTTATAATAAACTTTTATAGCTTGCCCGGTGCCACTTCATTCGCATGGTATCCTAACCTTACCCTATCCCACCGTTTATTGTAACCATAAACATGAACTACATTCGCAAAATAACAGGACAATCTCCATTGTTATTATTCTTATTCCATTTTACTCGTTACACCGTTTCCATTCGCACATTTCATCGTTCATTGAAAAGCTGTCGTGTGCATTCGTTCCTTAATTCACGCCTATAATATTTACAGTTAAATATTTTTGCTGCGCGCGGTTTTCATAACCAAATCGTGTGGGTTGGGGTTGTTACGGGGTCGGGTTGCCAGTGATACCCCTGCAGGTACTGACTAGTCTGTTTCTGACACTAGTCTCTGATCTCCGTCAATGGAAGGTCATCTTCAAAATCTAAGCGGTCAATCCCAGCTACGCGAGGGTCCGCTTTCCTGCTCTTTCTTCTCCACTTCGGCCGAGCATCAGCATCCATACATCGTAAAGCGCTGTCCTGTGCGACGCGCGGTTTTGATGTCTCCTATAGGTCGGGCGACGTCCGTCGTACGAACATGGTCGCACGACCGTTGCCAATTAGGACAACGCCTTACGACGCATGGATGCCGAAGTGCGCCTAAGTCTTTTGATTCCCACATCCGAGTCGGCGTTAGCAATCTTGATTGACTCTACCAATTCAGTTAGTTTCGGTGTGCCTCTCCAAAGATTACAAATCCTAAAAAGGTTACAAAGAGGACGATGAAGATAAATAATTCGAAAACGGTTGCATTTAAAAAATATATAATAAAATGGAACAAGTATACAAAAGGTAATTGCATTCATAATATAATGGAGTTCCATCACGAAGTCACCTCACAAAGTGTTAAATTTAATATGAAATTATTTTGGTGCCATTATTCTAGCATCAAGTGAATCAATACCAACTACCCACAGAGTTTATTGCATCCTCTATGTACCTACACTTTGAAACAGTGACTTAATAAAATCAGACGAATAAACATAGGGAGACTTATTACGTTCACGTAACCAACCTGGGTTGTACTGGCCCGAGTTGTAGTTTTTAAAGGTAACAGAGCGGAAGTTCTATTCCGGAGATACAGAGACGTATTCGCTCCTGTAAACATGTTTTGGTAGTCTCGAAGACCGCCTAAACTGCGAACTAGTCCAATATCTTAATGCAAGGCGCGGGTAGCTGTAGGGGAAGTATAGGGGAGGTGTAGACGTGGACCGTCTAACTCGAATAGATTATACATCGCCACAGTTGCAGTCGTATATCCAGCCACTGACAAGGCAGAAAGTTAGAGTGGCGACCATGGCCAGTGCTGGTCGCTACTCTAATTTTCTCCCCCTTGGCCATCGATTCCACGAGCTACACAGCCTGACATTGCCATTACCAATACAGTTTCACGTTTTACGCCCGTCAGTTTAAGTTGCTGTAAATGTAGACTGCCATCCGTAAATAGTAAAACGTGGGTGTGAGATGTCAAAGTTGAGTGGTAGCGACCGTTCGGAATAATAAAATTAGCATATTTAAAGAGAACCGGTCATGCTACGCCATTATCATAAATACGAATTGGGATGTTGTTTGTTTTTAACAACCATTCGCACGTGTCTCGCGCAAATATTACTTACTCGTGCGTTAAAAAGAGGTTTGATGGCATTCGCTCTCTCTCGGATCTAAAAATACATGGTTGTCATTTGATAATATGTTATAATTAGACTGAACGAACATATACTTAGATGATTCCTGTCATAGAATTCTGAGGACATCATAATAATTAATGACGACAGTAATTGGATATCGGATCAAACAATAATATATGAACTAAGGCAATCCAATTAGCTAATTCATAGAAACAGGTGACTGTGACTGTGACTATTTTGGACAGAGTTTTCTCGGATTCGCTAAATTTTAGTATACCTTCACGGACCTATCTAAAAACGGGGTTGCCAGAGTTGTACACAGACGCATACATCCACGTTTAATCAGCACTTACTACACAACATTACTACATATTATCGGGTTTGTTACCACGATTAGTATTGTTTTTATCTCGATATTATCCGATATATTTTAGACCGATATGTCTCTCCTTAAAGAATACGAACCGTGGTAACAAATACGATAATATGTGTATTGAACGTGTAGTGAATAACCACGAAAGTCTTAAAACCCATAATATCAGCAATTGCATATTCGTTCAAGCTTTAATCCACTACCAAACAGGCTTACAGCAGAAATCCAAGCACCGCCACCGGCTCGCCACCAAATCTCAGAGCCGCTTGCACAAAACCCAAAACGCCTAATTAAAACCGTGGAGCAACAACCGGCGCCGGACCACCCGGATAACCGCGGGTACCCGGGCAGCCCAAAGTTAAGGATTAGTTGTGAACATTCGCAAGTCGCTGCATTCAACTGTACTTATAAGCCAGAATCAATTACTGGCGAGTGACAGCGCTGGCGTGGAGCCAGGGGGCTATGGGCCTTTCGACCACCGACCTAATAAGCCAAGGCTAATTAATTATGCCAACGTGTTGTAGCATTATCAAAAGTGTGGAAAGGCCGCTGTATTTGGCGAGTTAGGAGTCGCGGTTTGGATGCTTTTTCGGGGTGTTATTTCACGGTGGTGCGCTTGAGCAGACCTTTGTGCAGACATTGCTCGCGGGTGAAAAAGGGACTAAATTTGACAGACAGTAAACAAACAACTCACAATGTACACGATGACAAGGACGCCATAACCTCAAAGCAATTTTATCTACTGTGTGCGCACGAGTTCATGTCCATCGGGCACTGCCGCTTAAACAATTCGAGTAGCAAATGTTAAAGGCTCGATACATCGCCATCTCACTCGGTCGCGGTGTGAGCGAGTGAGATGGCGATGTATAATCCGTTCGAGTTAGACAATCGGGCGCGATTGACATGAAGTCGCGCGCGCTCGATATCTTTCATGGACTCTATGCGACTTTAGAAATTCTTGACATTTTCAGACTTGCACAATTAATGATTTGATCATTTCACGACTTTGTTATTTTAGCATAATTTTGTGAGCCGTATCCGTGGCCGGTTACGCGATATCGTGTGGTTGCTCATAAGAAAAAAATCAAATCAGAGTGGAGCGCATACGAAGGGATCCGAATAACACAAATAATTCTTAACTTAGGTAAAATATTTTTATACCGCCTTTTCCAACGATGTTTGAAAAAATCTGTTTTCTTTTTTGTAATTTTGTGTGCAATGAGAATCTATCTATCAACATGTCGAGTCCGACTCACGCTTAATATTCTTTACTATTACTTAGCATAAGCACAACAAACAGTACAAAAACCATTACGGTTATGCGAGAGACCAAAAGTGTGCAAAATTTTTATGTCTTGGTGCGCATATTTGACTAGTATAGTGCCATCCTACACGTAGAACTACCTTTTGCTTTTATCCTAACAATCTTAGAGGAAAACCCCCAAAACCTCGCGTTATCACGTACGGGAGTACATCCCAGTCTCAAGTCCCAAGTCGCAGAGCCCGAATGCAGGGGGCGTGTCCGCTGTAACATTAATCAAACACACAAGGAGACAAAGCTCGCTCCATGTATTGTTGCAGCGGAGACTGTATGAATGTCCTGTTACTGAGTAGACGTTTTGGGATGTTGGTTATGTTGGCGGTTGGGTACTTAACAATTATACGATAGGTAAATGGAATAGTTGTGTATTTGCATGTTGGTAATATTTGGTTCGTTAAGAATGAAAAATAGCTTACTGACCTTGTTATCGTACCAGCTACTTCTTAGTTCCTACCTCACAGACATTACATCATCGCACCAGCCCATAACAGTCCACTGTAGGACTTAGGGTATCTTCCACGAAAGGGGAAGGTTATTGCCATAATCTCAGGTAGGGAGTTGGCGTAGTGTTTTAAATATAACAATGACAACGCTGATGTCCATTTTCCAACCTACGGAGACCCTAGATCTTTTGCCTCGAAAACATTAGTCGCGTTGTACGACACCCACGAATGTAAGGGATTGGTGCTATTCTACTTTGCCGGACACCATACGGTCATTACATAACATAGTACTCATAAAACAAAGTCGCTTCCCGCCGTCAGTTCCTCTGTATGTAGGTACACTTAGATCTTTTAAAGTAAGCCACGGATTTTAATGCGGTTTTCAACAATAGATAAAGTGATTCCAGAGGAAGGTTCAATAGTTGGACAATAAGCGAACGAAGTCGCGGCAGGCCATCTAGCACTCTATTAATAATGTAAGTAAAATTCATTGCAAAAGTGCCAAAAAGTTAATTCAAAATTAGTATCTTATTCCGTTGTTTACATCCAACGCGACCCATTAGAGCAGTAATTCTCACCCCATACCAGCAATTAAACGGCCCAACAGTCTTTCCAACCTAGCTACAAAGTTGTCAGTTTGTGCCGGTTACATCTGGTTTCATCCAGTTTTGTCCGGAGAACGGCACTTAGCACCTCGTTCCGGCGGTTTCGGGCCGTTGCCGCCGTAACGTACAGTCGGAGTACGAAAACAAGGGTTTAAGTTGAGCTACTAGCTAAAACATAGTTTTTACCCCGATTTAGAACCGGGTGCTACAATTTCGACATGTGTAGGTATCTGTTTATCTGACTGGGTACTTGTATGTCTATGTGTGACATTGTAGCTAGTTATGTAGCATGGATGGCGCGTCGTCCAAGTAGCGTCGATTACACCACTCTTAATGGAGGGCCCTAAGTCATTCACAGAGCAAGATCAAAGAGGAATGTATTGCTCTTAGATTAAGGTAAAATTTTGTCACACGTCTCTTGGAAAAAGGAGCGAGGCGTAAAATACATAATCGATATAAAAATGGACCTCATTCTATGAGAAATACATTTCACTATGATCCTTCTCTGAATGAGTTAGAGTCCTTCATCAAGAGTGGTGTAATCAAAAAGCTCTAGTTCCAACAATCGTGGTACTTTATATTTATCTCTTAGGATAACGAGAAATCCATGATGGACTAAACATTCTCTCCTACAATGTAAGAGATCAAAGAAGACATTAAATAGAAGGTAAAGTGAATCCTTTGTATCGAGAGACACGTCTTGGCAATCTGCCGGTCGTCTCATTAGTATAAGTTGCTTTGTAATAATATAGCTATGCTTCGCTCATAGTTCAGGGTCCATTCTTTCCATTATTTTGTTATCATAAATATTACTAATCAAACGAAATATTCGAAACGATATCGATTCAGGTCAGCCAGCGAAAGCAGCGAAGCCAGGGTCCATTTTCTTTCTGTTCTTTCTCCACTTCTTCGTTCCGCGTTGACTCTCGCACCGCTCAGCGAAGTCAATCCATTGCCTCGTGAATGCCCGCCGTTATACTTTTAAATTCCAAGACTCCTCGAGTATTGCATTCTCTGTAATGGTGGACACTCACGTGGCTTCATCCAATGGCATGATCAAATAGGCTTGATCAAGCCAAACTTAACCCAAACCGCCAAATGGCACGACGTCCTTTTAAAATTTCTCCCCACACACGATCAGTTTGGCTGATCAAGCCAATTTTTATCACGCCACTTGATCAAGCGGCTTGATGGTGAGTGGCCACTATATTAAGAGATGACTTAGACTGCGAGGTTCCGTAGGTTATCCTACGTTATGGAGTACAAGAAAAATCCCACTTTTTAGCGATAGTAGGCGTTTAGGAGAGACAAAACGTTAGTCTGTCGGTGCATAACCTGCTACAAAAACAAATTTATTTTTGATTAATCAAGCTTCCACTTTTCGTAGTGATAGTGTTAACATATTGACTTGTGTGGGTTCCACAAGTAAAAAACTAGTCGGTCTTACATCCTTTTGGCAGTTTCGCTTTCTATACAAATGATAGCCACCAAAACATTCGGCGTCAAGCGGCCACAACATTATGCTGAGGGGGTCCAGTTGCACTGGAAGCCGCGACACGGAGATTAAACAATGCCACTGGGAATAGATACTCGTAAACTGTAGGTAGGTATGTACAGTTATTATTGTTATTCCTTTATTCATTTTTATTTTAATTTTCAAATATCATTATTTGTATCTTAAGTTGGTATGCTTAGTTCGTTGTTTTTATGTTGTTGTACTTAATTATCGTGTCGTGGTATTTACTGCAATAAATATTTCCTTTCTTTCTTTCTTTTCTTTTTGTTTTCTTTCTTTGACGACCTGAGTGGTTCAATGGTCAACATGCCGGTCTGCCATGCAAGAGGTCCCGGGTTCGATTCCCGGCCGGGCAGAAATTGAAATGATGAATTTTAATTTCTGTTACGGGTCTGGGTGTTCTGTGTATAATAAGTATGTATTTAAAAGTATTTAAGTAGTATATCAGTTATCTAGCACCCATAGTACAAGCTTTGCTTAGTTTGGGGCGAGATGGCGCTGTGTGAATTTGTCCACGAATATTTATTTATTTATAAAGAAAAGTGACTTTTAGGGTCTCCTACACATCTTCTATCGCAACAAAGTGGAAATTTTCTTGTTCTTGATGACGTAGAATAACCAAGGGCACCTTCACAGTCTAACTGACATTGATTCCCTAGCGCGACTGTACAAGCATTTGTGCTGCAACAAACCGGTTTCACCCGGTTTCGGGATGCGCTGAGTTTCTAACGAACGACGGTGACGTATGGGGCCAATGTAGTTCAAAATGTGCCTCTGAACAGCCGCGTCGACTGGACAGCTTAACTAGCATTGACTGAGAGGTTTAGAACAAGTTTGCTATGTTTATAAAGCCTGTAAAGTCTATACAAGTCAATACAAAATTTCTTTTTTTGTAGAGGAAGTTGGATATATCTTTCAATCGTCAAAGAAGATAGTAGGAATATATCATAGATAGTATAGTCAGGTGGTTCGGGATAAATCGCAGTGTTGAAAATACAATACCGATTTCGGTCACTGGATGGGTAACCGTTTCGTAATCAAATATGATATCAGCTTTTGATATTAAATCAAAAGCTGCGCGATAAAAGCTTGTTATGGAAAAATATTTGAGATTTGACAATTTATTATTACTAGGTACATTTACAGGCCACAACCTGTATTAAAATAATAAATAAATGAATATACTTGCACAATTCTAGCCCCATATATAACACCCAAAACCATAACATAATTTAAAATTCATCACTTCAATTTCTGCTCGACCTGAATCAAACTCGCGACTTCTGCATCACAGACCAGCGTATTAACCAACTGAACCATTCAGGTCGTCGTGGTGGTATATAGTGTAAGTCCGGGGCTGATCGCTAGCTGTACATAAAATATGTCATTGAATCCGAGGACGTAAGTCGCGTCCGAAACTTAGATTGCATAGAATCCAGTCCACTATGATCTATCGAACCGGTGCTACTAAGGGGACAGGCATATACCACGGCTTAATATAAGCGAGGAATCTGGGTCAGGTTGGAGGGGGACTTTAATCGTTGTTAAATTGGAGATTATTTAAAACTGTATTTGAGTTTTTAGGCTAGGGAAGTTTGTGTGAACTTAACTGGTGACTACACTGCAGAAGAAAGGGAGTGCAACAAACAACATGACGGGACTACTTTGACATTGAACAAGTACAGATTATACTGTTCTAGGAACACTTTATCAGTCAAAGAGCTGCACGCGTCCTTAGCTGTACGCATTAGAGAGGTGTAAAAAAACAGTTCGTTGACATCTGGACACGCTACTTTTAACTACTACTTTATTTTTAATACTAATTATTTTAGGAAGTTGCATCCAGTTATCCCTGTAGGATGTTTCATAGTCCCCAGTAAAAAAATTAAGAAACATATTGAACAATAAGTAAGCAATGGCCAACAGTTTACCTTACCAACTCAAATGTAGAACGCAACTCAACCAAATCCCTGTTAAAAACAGAACTCGTCACGTGATCACAATCGCCGCTCAATCCGTCGTCAGAAGGTGCGTTGGCAAATCACGCGATTGCCATCGCGTCGTATCTGTGCGGCCCCTGAGACACAACTCTTGGAAAATAGCCGGCATCCGATCCGTACACTGTCAATAATTGATAATGGATGACGTCATTATGTCAGCTCGTGATTGATTGGCTATCTCCCTCCCCCCCTGCCTACCTTGACGTAAAAAGAGAAAAAAAGATTTTCCGTCCGAAAGTGTGTCGTTCAACGTTGCAGTAGAGGGTAGGAGGTTTTTGATCTGTAATCCGTTTAATATTTTAGATATTCCGTGGGACGGTCGTCTTATTTTTACTGCCAAGCAAGCAACACGCGTTCATGTGCTTCGGTTTGAAAAAGAACTTACTTCAGTTTAATTACAACCAATTTAATCTGCTCAACTAAATAATCCTCCTGTTAGGACATAATATCTCTCACGCCCAAGATAAATAAAAAAACATATTGGCGTTAATGTCCCGGTTGTGCCCTCGCACACGAGGGCCCGGGGGCCTTGATCTTGATCCAAAAATTTTCTAATCAGATAATTACAATGGAGCGGATTTCAGATAATTACAGTGGAGTGACTGTTATCTGACCTCCGTGACCCTCCGTAACCCCCAGGGAAACCTGACCAGATTGGATCATGGTTACACATTCAGTCGCCTGAATGTGCAGGTTTCATCACGATGTTAACATTCATAACTCAGAAAAGTACATAACTCAGAAAAGGGTCACTGGTACATGTCCGCAGTGTGATTCAAAACCCGGTACCTCTCGCTTACCAGTCGGACACCTTAACCACTCAACCACCGACGCTCCGGTGCCGTAATAAATGTCACAAGTCATTGTCCTCACAGACTAATATTTCCCGGCTTATCAACTCTCAGGATGACGGCTCACACTCGATTGAAAATAAATCCGGATCCGTTTTAAAGTTAAACGCCTTATGATTGATGGTGGACCAACGGTGACTCAGCAATACCGGAAGACGAGGTTTTATCTGCAACCCCTAAATTAGCCCAAATTATTCATTAAAAACTTGAGCGTGCTGGCAGGAAAGTTAAATTGTGTATGCAAATTGTGTAACATCCTGTTTTATGTGGTACCGGTATTCATGAACAATACTATGCGGTTTCACGGTGAAATAGTTCATTCGCGATAAGAAAATAGTGAGTCATTGTTGTCGCCCGTCGACCGCGGTGCAGCAAATTAGAAAGTTAAGTTCACAGTGACAAATTGACGGCAGAAAATATTATAATAGAAAAGAATGCCTCGCCGGTTACAATACACATCAAATAGTTGACTGGCTGCTAAGCAACGTTCCTTGAGTTTATTTCTTATTTGAGACCATTAAGTTGATTTTTATCCATTAACAATTTTAATATTTTTTTAAATATAAATTGTTCGAATTTTTGCTCCGCGTTAATCACGTCTTTGCACACTATTTTCTTAACACGAATAGACTTCAGTCTGCTTAGATTCTCGGCAGCCAATTGGCGGCCCCATGGCGATATATTTCTTTTGTCCCCACGGATACGTGGAAAATAGATACCTTAACCTTCCGCTATCAGGAAAGAGGTCCCCCGGAAGGCCCAAGACGCGATGGATTGACGTCGCCGAGTCAGATGCAAGACCCAATGGCTTATGACGCGAGGATGCCCAAGACCGGGCGAAATGGAGAAGAATGAGTCCGAAAGCGGACCCTGGCAGAAGCTGATGATGATGATGATAAACGGTATATTTATTTTCTACCATATTTCCATAGACTCCCCACTACCGGATAACAAATCACAAGCAGACGATTAGCATAGACTCTTTCCGCGTACAGCCAAACAATGGTCGCTCCCGTTCCGAAGGCATTAGTATAAAAACAACCTCTTTATACTCCTTATACATATGCAGTCGCTCTGAACGCACACAGAATCAATCTATCAGTGTCAGGAGGCTTTTGTATTGCCCCCCTGATTTAGTGGTCCGAGGCGAGTTGGCGAACGCGCTTCTGTGGGGGGCAAGGGGTAGAGAGGCTGGGGTGTGGAAGGGTTTGTGCTGTGGAGGAATAGGTATGGTGATTGATTTTTTTTTTTGTTTTGTTTGATAGCGTTTTTTTTTTTTATTGGAAGTGCGCACGATAAAAAAAAACGCATGAAATTAGTTATTTAATATTTTGTAGAACTAATCTTGGTAAACACTTACATGTACCTCGTCTGTCGCGTACTTATAACTATCTCGTCATGAAGCAAGATATATTGACATCTTTGGAGACTCTTTGGTCAAGTAAAACATTTAAAAAATATATATTTGTAGCGTGCTGTGTGGTGTCCGGCAGAGTAGAATAGCACCAACCCCTTACATTCATGGGTGTCGTACAAGGCGACTAATGTTTTCGAGGCAAAAGATCAAGAGTCTCCGTAGTCTGGAAAATGGGCAGCAGCATTTTCCATTATTATATTTAAACAATGCGATCTCCAACCCGCCTGCCAAGCGTGGAGATTATGGCAATATCCTCCCCTTTCGTGGGAGAGGCCCTAAGTCCTGCAGTGGACTGTTACAGGCTGTGATGATGATATTTGTAGTCGAACACACATTGCCACTGGGTTAGGTTAGGTTAGCCTGGACCCTGGTAAAGCCTTAGGTCAAACAGCCAATTCTTGACCAAGGTTCAGGCTTAACGGCCATAGGGTCCACAGCCTTAAGCCGTCTGTGATCCAACTTTCAGCGTACCTAATGTCGTTTTAGTTCCAGAAATGAGATTGAGACTGTACCCGATATCTATATGGGACATAGGAATTAAGTATATGCGAATAAAGTCGCATTGGTTTCAGCATAGAGTCTAAAATTTAAAAGAACAAAATTTTAAAAGAGCTTGACTCTTTCTACCTAAGTAAATTACCAAATTCTGCTGGTTACACATTAATTATAAAAACAAAATTTTAACTTAAAACAATCTTTAATCTAACTAAAATACTAAAGAAATAGTAATTTAATTCTGAAATCAATTTTAGAAGTTTTAGTAAAATAATTGTGACTTACATAAAATGTATTAACTTTGAAAGTGTAAGAAATTGAATTATCTTTTAACTTACGAACTATAAAAAAAAACTAAAAATTTAATTTCGATTGTAAGAAACAGTTCTGTAACTTCTGTTCACTCTTTGAATGAAAGAAATCTAAAGAAATCCAGATCCGCGTTTCGCCACTCCGCCTCCCAACCCATGAACGCCGCAGCGTGAGGTTGTAAAAACTTCCAGGAGTCAGTTGTCCGCATTTGGCACTGGGACGATAAAAGACAAAAAACGGCAAAAGTCGACTTACAGGCTTCCTGTGCTCCTAAGCTAGACTCCATAAGAATGCCGCATTATTGTAAAAAAATCCTGCAACAAAGAGAAATTTTAATATTAATACACTTTTCGGTAAAATTAGATGACATAAATCTAAAGAACCGGCAAGATGTTAGTCGGAGATCAGATAGTAGTCGCTCCACAGTAATAACATGATCGCCAAATCCTGGACCATGGTCAAGGCGGACCCCGGGCCCTCGCACTCGAGAGCACAGCCAAGACATTAACGCCAAGATTAATTATTTTAATTAAATCTAAAGGACCGGCAAGCCGATTCCCCCAAAAATAGGGATTATCAATTAAAATCTGTTCGACTAGAAGCTAGCGTATCAAAGCTAGAGCCTATGTATTCAGAAAAGGAAGCGTCGGTGGCAGAGTGGTTAAGGTATCCGACTCGTAAGCGAGAGGTACTGGGTTCAAATCCCAGTACGGCTATGTAATAATGCTTCTTATTTGAGTTATATACATTATTTCATTGCTAACCTTAAGGTGATGGAAAACATTATGATGTAACCTGCACATTTAAGCGACTGAATGTGTAACCATGATCAAATCTGGTCAGGTTCTCCTGGTAGCATAGTCAAGGCTGACCTTGACTATCAGTCACTCTTCTGTAATTATCTGATCTGCCAAATCCTGGATCACAGTCATGGCGGACCCCAGGCCCTCATGCACGAGACCACATCCGCGACATTAACGCCAAGATGATGATGATGATGAGTTACCATAACCGGAAGATCCTTTCGGTCGCCAACGCGGCCGCATAGTGCTGATCGTCACTCAAGTATTGTCAGTTTAGAACCCTAGGCTATGCGTTCGCGTGCACTGTGAGACATCAAAGTAACGATTCTGAATACGCGTGTAAGTTTGCGAGTTGACAGATATTTATAAGATTGATACCTACTCGTTATTATTGTCACTGGACTACTAGGGCCTATGGTTTATGCCTTGTGTTCTCCCTTAGATGGCAATTATGTGACCTTGTAAGTCACTATTATACAGCAAATTTCTATAAATTATTTGTGGATTATTATTAAATCACAGCAGGTTACAGTATCCGACTCGTAAGCCAGAGGTCCCGGGTTCGAATCCCGCTCCGGCCATGTACCAATGACTGTTTTCTGAGTTATGTACATTAGTTGAATACTAACCGATGCTCTTACGGTGAGGGAAAACATCGTGACGAAACCTGCACATTCAGGCGACTGGATGTGTAACCATGATCCAATCTGGTCAGGTTCCCCTGATAGCAGGGTCATGGAGGTCAGATGGCAGTCGCTCCACTGTAATAACCTGACCTACCAAATCCTGGATCATGGTCAAGGCGGACCCCGGGCTCTCGTTCTCGAGAGCACAACCGGGACATTAACGCCAAGATGATTATTTTTTTTTTTATTAAATCAACAAAAATATTGGAAAGTTAGCCACCTTCATGGCTGACACTGGCAATTTATTTTTTCTTTTTGCTCTGTGTTTCACACAAACTTGTTATTTGAGTCGAATTATATAAAGGTCGAAAAATTATCATAAAGGTTTAGTCGTCCCGTGACCATGATGCAAGCAACTGTGTCGAAATATGGGCTCTCCTCAACAAAGATACGCGGTAGGAAACCCGAAACGTACTCTTCAAATGTGTGACTTGTTTTATACCGAGAAAGAAACCTATTACAGTCAGCACGAAAATGTACACCTCTGAAAGGCAACTGGCATTTTACTGCGCACTTAATAAACTTGTATGAGACCCTGCAGCTATAAAATCTGTTCAATGGACGATTTAAAGGGAATAAAAGTTGGCTTTTATTAGTTTGAAGATCTCGATTTAGAATTGTTACTTCAAATGTTTATTGCAGCATTTTTCGAAGAGAGGCTAGTGTAAATAAGTTGTCGTTAGTGGTTAACAATGATTAAAATAATGTAAACTTGAGATTTTTTTGTCTAAATATTACTTATGTTTTATCTTTACATGAATAATTAATAAATATGTTTGGACAATTCACATAGCACCATCTAGCCCCAAAGTAAGCAAAGCTGGTGATGTGAGTGTCAGAAAACTGATAAACTACTTATATTTTTTTAAATACATACATAGTATGTATAATAAGTACGTATTTATTTTATTTATTTAACATACAACACCCAGACCCGTAACAGAAATTAAAAATAAATAAATAAAATAAAATTCATCATTTCATATTCTGCCCAGCCGGGAATCGAACCCGGGACCCCTGCGCAACACTTAGGTCGTCGAAAGGTCGATTAAGAAGCTCGTTATTGCACAACAAATTAATCAAATTAAAATAGTAGTTCAATAAATATTATGGATAAAAATCCAAATTATCTACTTTTTGACAAGGCTAGTTATATTGTCCTCACTAAATGATGAACTAATTTTACATTTTTATGTTTGGCTTTTCACCCGCAGCTCAACCCGCGTGGACTATTGTACCTACAGGTATATCTTGAGTGGAGAAAAACGAAAAGAAGCCTATGTCTATCCTTAGATGTTAACCTATTTCATCAAAATCGGTGCAGTAGTTTAGCCGTGAAAATGTAACAGACAGAGTAAATTTTTTATTGCCTAGGGAGGCCTTCGGTCGACTTATTTAATTAGTTAACTTTACGGCATTTTAAATCCATTATTGTACAGAAAAAATTAACTAAACTACATCCAGAACACAAACGTTCAGTACAGCACCATCAGAATGTCATCGCAAGCAGAATACTTCTCAGTCCCCTACAATCCATCTAAATTCCCAGACACGTTATGCATGCCACAATATTTCTCGGTAACCAGAAGATACGACTTGACACTTGTACATCCATCTGATGCATCAGTATTCAGCTTGCACGTTGCATTAGTATATAGCTTATTGTCACGTGCTGAATGAGCTAGCGTTTCGGTTTCTAGAACGAGTTTCAAGTTAATAATCTTGTTTTATGACGTATTTTATTTTATACCTTTTGAAGTTGAATTTAAAAGTTGAAAAGGTATTGGCACACAGACGTGGTAGTAACATTACTCGTTATATTTATTTAACCATCTATAAGTCATCATCCCATCTAGGAATGGTGGATAAACACTACGTTTCCTTTTAAGGCCCGGCACTCATTGGCGGTACGACACAGCATCGATATCCTTAGCTATGCCGTGATGTCCTTATGGCCTGTTTTTATGTCTACGTTCACAAACCGGGGATATGTAAGAAATAGGTGCCTAAACCTGCCGGTATCAGAAAAGAGGCCCCGGGGGCAACCCAAGAGGAGCTGGATTGACATCGCTGAGTCGCAAGAGCACAAGGTTACGCCACGAGGATGCCGAAGACCGGGCGAAGTGGAGAAGAACGGGTAGGAAAGCGGACCCTGGCAGAGGTCGGGATAAGCGCTAGGATTATGATGATGATTATGTTCACAACCCGTGTACGACGCAATCACCGAACAGCTTACGCGTAGCACCCCGACAGCAAACGCACAGCCAACAACCTAACTCCCTACTACAAAATAAAAATAAGGGTTTTGTAACAGAAACTGTGTCAATTCTGTCATACAGAACCCAACATTGCATAAATAATACATTTAAGACAACTTGCGCAGGAAACGCGGACCTATGTCCCAAATCATTTAGACACATTTCATCCTCAGATACGTCGAAGCGTAGGTAGGCTATCCTTCTCGCGCACATATCATTGATAGATGTCGACGCAGCATAGCCTACATTAGTTGGATAGAATACGTAACAAGTAGTATAAATAAAACACAGTCGTTTCTCGCCGTCTGTCCCGCTGTATGTATGTACGCTTAGATCTTTTAAACTACGCAAAGGGATTATAATTTGGTTTTCAACAATAGATACAGTGTCTCAAGAGGAAGGTTTTCAGGGCAGGACAACACACGAATTAAATCCATATAATATGAGATAGCTAACTTAGTTCACAATTGCAAAAACGATGACTTGTTAATGTTGGTATTCCTGTTAGCTATTAGTTACATTTCGCCTCCAAAAAGTGGCTTGCCGTGCCGTCATCTCACTGTGCACCGGGCCTTACGCTCAAAAGCACCGCAGCACCTTAAACAGGTTGCTAGCATATTAAGTACGAAACATTTTGGAGCAGATAATTTCCTTAGATTTACTTTGAAGCAAGATAATTAAGATGATAATTAAGAAGATAGTTGGTAACTAGAGATATATAAGAAAATGTATTCATAAAGTTGCTGTATTTTGTACTTAAATAAATAAATATGCTTTGACGAATTCACGCAGCGCCATCTAGACCCAAAATAAGCAAAGTTGTGTTATGGGTATTAGATAACTGATAAACAACTTATATAGTTATTCCTTTTAAATACCGTTAAGTAATACCCAGACCCGTAACAGAAATTAAAATGTATCAATTAAATTTCCGCTCGGCCGGGAATCGAACCCGGAGTAGAATCAGGGCGTCAGATACTTATGCTGTTTCTAGTTTTGATCCTACTTATTCAATTCAAACTGACGATTGTGGAGTACATCCAATCCACTCCTAGTTTTCTACCACCATATAGACAAGATACATTATCCCTTAGCAACACCATTGTATGTGTATTTCCAATCTGAAACGCTATATTGTTTTCCAGCAACTGTTGATTGATCGTTTCCGGGTCCCCTAGAGCCTTAAAGCTACTTTGGACGAGGCAGTTTCTTTGATAACTTCATCGTTTCTTTCGTAACAAACTGAGCATAATAATAATGTACTTATTAATTAATTATCTGAAGAAACGGAACTGGAGTTTAGAAGTAGGCCCACGCTCAACAACATTGGGGTTTATTGGTGGAAATAATAATTTCAGAAATATATGTAGGATGGTTTTTTAAGCTATTGCATAGCTTTTATCGCGGGCTTTGAGCGCGGCGACCGAATCAAGAAATTCCGTAACGAAAATAAACCTACCACCCCCCACTCCGACCGGCACAGCGGTGCGGCGTTGAAAGCCGTGCATCGTGTAACGTCGTTTCAGTTCGGCATACTTCGGCACGGTGTTTGTGTGCGTGCGACTAGACGTATGCGTGTAGACTAGCTGCTAACTGCTCATAACTGATTCTATATATTTTAGACACAATGCTATGAAAAAAAATACTGCATAAATAAAATAAATAAATAATTATAATTGCATAAGTTGATAAAAAATGCTATGCAATAGCTTTACCGCGGCAGTCCGCGAGTGCCACACGTATTTTTTTTTATTACATAAGGAGGCACACGGTTACGGTCCTTCTGAAGCAAAGCGGCCACCGTCGTTCAGGACATCTGCAGCCTAAGGGGAGCGGATACTGTGCCGAAGTAAGATCATACAGCATTACACTTTCACCATACATATTATCGGATTTGTTATAACGGTTACTATTGTTTTTATCTTCATGGAGCGTCGGTGGCCGAGCGGTTACAGTATCCGACTCGTAAGCCAGAGGTCCAGTGTTCGAATCCCGCTCCGGCCATGTACCAATGACTGTCTTCTGAGTTATGTACATTAGTTGAATACTAACCGATGCTCTTACGGTGAGGGAAAACATCGCGATGAAACCTGCACATTCAGCGACTGAATGTGTAACCATGATTCAATCTGGTCAGGTTCCCCTGGTAGCATGGTCATGGAGGTCAGATGGCAGTTGCTCCACTGTTTTTACTTGACCTGCCAAATCCTGGATCATGGACAAGGCGGACCCCGGGCTCTCGTTCTCGAGAGCACAACCGGGACATTAACGCCAAGATGATTTTTTTTTTACTGTTTTTATCTTCATATTAGGGTAATCGTCGCATCCGAATGTGGATGGACCGATTTGTCTGTCCTTAGGAGCGACTTCATACAACGGCACCAGTCTACTCGTGACCGTAACGCCGTAGCGTCGAAATATCGTGGTAAAAATAATACTAACCGTAGCAAAAATCCCGATAATATGTGTAGTGACAGTGTAGTGAATAACCACGAAAGTATTACAACTTATATTAAACAGGATTGTGCAAGGGACATGTGAGCATGTGTGTCTTGTATTATCTATTACACTACACATTAAACAAATATCAGATAGGTGTTTACATCGGCACTGTGTAATTTATGTTCTGCTTATAATTGTATTCTTTTTATGTCTTTATGTTTTCTTGTATCTTTTTCAATGTCGTGGTGTTGTTGTTTGCGTTAATAAATGCTCTTTCTTTCTTTCTTGTAGCTTGTAGCACCAAACATGTCATCTCTAAACCCCCAATTAATGTCAAGTGTGGCATCAAGGGGCTTGATCAGCCCTTGATGTCCTTGATATCTCGTAAGGCAGTGAGTATATGATAATACGGTTATTGGAAACAAGAGTTGGTACCCTGACATGGTAAACGAACAAATGGCTTGCATGCGGTGAATAGGGATTGTAACCCTTGCACGTCAAGAGGTGTTGGATGTAACTATTGCAACTAATGATCTGGCTAGGCGTATTACAGACTGGCACGTTAGAGCTGAGCCGTCAATCTCCGACCATAACCATATGTGTTTCGATTTGTTAGGATCATGCAGATAAAACTGTAATTGTACCATTTACCAAAAAGAAGACAACTTGACGGATTAGTCAAACCACGGTTTAACAACAAAACTGACGATTTTTCTAAGGAATTAAAATGTCTAGGTTTTTAAACTAGAACAAAAACTGACCTGGAACAGCCATCTAACCGCAATACTACAGAAGGACTAAGCTTGGGAATTTCCAGTCGACTGGCCGGGAAAACCTGGGGCTTGACACCAAAAAATTCCATGTGGCTTTATGCAACTATAGTATGACATATAATTACGTTTGCCTCCATAGTGTCGCACACAAAAGCCAACCAGAAGGTTTTTAACAATAGACAGAGTGGTTCAAGAGGGTATGTATGCAAGAAAAATAGGGTAGGTAGAGGTAAGGTAGGTACACGCGAAAGAGATCGCGCCGAATCCACTAGTAAACCATAAAATGATGAGTTTCGACACGGGGAAGAAGGTCAAACTAAAGAAGAGAGTTTCACTTTAACAACTTAACTTTTCATTGCGAAACTTTATGAAAAGGTTATTGGCAATAATAGTCATACTTATTGTACACCAGCGGTCCCCTGTGGTTTTCACCCGTACACATCGGATCTCTGTAAACATTCTCGAGGGATTGTTTTTATTTTCCGGGACTCATATGTACTCCTATGGTACTTGGGAACAGCATAGTTTCCTGTTTAGCAATATTTCTATGGAGTTGTGCAACTAGACTCAAACAATATCTAGTAGTACAGAATATTGCTTTTTGAGATCACAACACACCTATAATACAGCCCCAAATGAAACCCCTAAACAATTCAGAAAACCAATTTATACCATCATAGGTTTACCTTAGCACAAATACACGAAGCTTAAAATGTAGACCAGTCACTTTCATCTCTAAATACCGCATCCAACCGCACAAACAGTTCGCAGTCTGCAGCCAAATAGCTGAGGCGCCAAGGGGGCACCTCTACTGTTTGTAGAGTCCTGATAGAGTCACCCGCGAACTCCCGGTTATTGATTTCAGTCACTCTCGCTACGTACATTTCTCGCTAAACGCTTTATTTGGTAATGCGCTAAAATAATAATAAGTAATAACATTCAAATGCATTAACTTCTGGCATAGGCATCCTAACGGATAACACTCGTAAGCGAGAAGTACCAAGTTCGATCCCCAGTGTCATCATGTACAACTAAACAGTCATCTAAATAGTTGACCCCCTTATATTAATCCATATGACAATATGGAGGGGTCAGTTAACTGCGTGTATGACCAATGACTTTTTCAGAGTTACGAACATTAGTTGAACACTAACCGATGTTCTTACGGTGAGGGATAGCATATTTATGAAATCAGCACATTCAGGCGACTGAATGTGTAACCATGACCCAATCTGGTCAGGTTCCCCTATTATCAGGGTCACGGAGGTTTAATGGCAGTCGCTCCACTGTAATTACCTCATATGCCAATTTCGGGATCATGGTCAACACGAACCCCGAGAACTTGAACGAGATAGCACTAGAATCTTACTGGATTTGATACAACTTATAAAATTATTCTTGTACCTTTCAGCTACTTTGAATACCTATCTTATGGCCGTGGACATCATAGAACGGAAACGTGGGAAATAAGAACGGCAGACCTATTTTCATTTCCACATTTATATGCGAAAAACTTTTGCCGCGTAAATCTTTTGCCGCTTTTTTTATTATTTCCCTTCATACCGCCGCCGTCCGCAAGTTCTTAAGCACAGATAATAAATCTGCTTTCTTATCTTTTACATATTAATGTGGGCCCCATTGTTTTTCATTTTAGCATTTTCCGTGATACACTTAAGGCTTGAAATTTTTCAGTATTATTACGAAAATATTTGAAGTAGCTACTCATTCTGTGAATTTCAGCTGAACGGTCGTGAATAGTGTACTTATATTGCAGCAATTTCCTGTGACTAGTATGCAATGTAAACTCCATTAGACAGCAATAACACAGATTCATTGCTATTCGCGATACAATGAGAGCGAGCTTTAGCTTCGTATAAGTATGTTATTAGGCGTCACACTGTCGCGTCGTACGTTTGTTGAACTACGTAGCTGGTGTGCGCTGTTAACCGCCCTCTATTGCTGTCCCTTGAGTATATTTTATGGGTCCAAAATGTATTTTTTATGATAATTTACGCATGTTTTACCTTACAAATTCAATCAGCCGTATTGACAAGAACTATAACCAAAAAATACATCCATACTCTAGCATATCTCGCAGAAATAATAATAACACAAAAATACTATATTACTCGACGCCACGGAGCGAACATGTCCGAAGCAACTTACAGGCAAAAGTACTCTATGTTTGTAATTTTAACTCTTGTAAAAACACCACAATCGAAAAGCGAAAAATTCTCGCAAGTCTGTACAGAAAAATGCGACGCCCTTCCGGCTGGAGACGTCAAAGCCGACACATGCCCCGTCACATGCCAGTGGCGGATCAAAACACCAAAAATACATCGCAACGCGTCATAGACGAGAACCAAACCTGTCCAGAGGCGTTACCGGCGCGAATGACGTAAACTCCGGAGCAAAAACATCTAACTGCTCCTCTTGCTCGTATTGGTAACGCAGGCGCTGAACTCTCCTGGGAGCCGACGTGTAACCCATTCGTATTCGTCAGGCATAGTGTTAAGATGGCACGTTGTCGAGGTGAGATCGTCTGTGCGATTTAAAATCGCAGCGTTCCCATTTTCGGTGCAGATGTGGAGGATTATTCAAAGACGCCTGTGAAATTTTGTTCGCAATGTTGCTGGGTGGATGATCGACTTTGGAAGAAGTTTTGCGATTTTTTTAGGTCCTACTGCAGAGCAAAGGCTTCTTAAAGGCGTTTTTATTATTTACTAATGGAAAATTTATTACGTATTAATTCACTTACAGCAAAAAGAAAACTTATGTTTGTTTCAGGCCAATAAAGAAGCGATCCACGAAATATACGCACGGGTTAAATACACAGCTATTGGGCGAACTCCAATGCATTGTCGGCCAGTTCAGTTTGAAACTCGCGGAATGGGTACTTAATCTTTGTTCGGACTTTCGTTGGGGAAGTTTCACAAATCTCGGGGTCGAGTTAATTAGTATTCCGATGGCGGGTGTGTTTGCTTGTTATAAGTCACTGGTGTACCTAACTGCGGTACAGCGTTGCGGGGTTAAGATGTTATGCGACAAATTTTGTTTCAAGTTCACCGATTGACGACCTTTCTCGCGTTAAACGTGCATATTTAGAGTGAAAGACAACATTTTGCGCAACTGGACTGGTCTTGTGTGTTGGAAATCGGCTATATAATTTGAAAAATATTATTAAGGTACAACTTAACTTTCGTTTATGTTTTTATGGGAACTCAAAGTGTTTTATAATATCATTAAAATCGTTCTTTTTTATTGTTATTTTGCTGTGTTACTTTCAAACCGATATTGGAATTCATTGGACTTTCAACGAGATAGCCATCCTCTTTATAAAAGTTGAAGTATTAATTGTTATGATGATAGGATGTTTTATCCAAAGCTATGTGAGCGAACTCGTGGCCGAAAAATAGCATAATATTATATAATGTAGATAATACTACCATACATAGCATTTAAGAGCATTGTAAAAAAAAATGTAAAACCGTTAATAAATAAAATAAATAAATAATAATACAATGTAAGTAACAAAAACGATAGTTTCAAATGAACACAGAATTCAAGACAATCACTCCTTACTCCTGAAAGTCACTCAATAAAATCGCAGCGTCTCCGCCTCCAGTGTGAAGTGCCCTCACGAATCTCACAGCCACCCTTTGCCTACGAGGATACAATTTTGCGCGAAAAATTGATTCAATTTGCGTATATCTGCAAAACGATTTTAGTTTCGCCTCCCCTGTTACGCGTCGCTTCGAGATATCTCGACTTTAGTTTTTTTTTTTAGATATCGCTCACAGATTCAATAACAAGTTCCTATTGGGCTCTTTCTGTTTCGGGAAGGCTTTATATGTTTTAGTAGTTCCTAAAAGGGTTATTTCTGGGACTTTTGGGACTCCAATTTGTATATATATTTTTTGTAATTATGTTAACTTTCAGTACCGTAACGAGGTCGCCACTTGTTAGGTGTGCCTCCTCATACCGTTGGCGAAGCGAGGTTGCTCGAAGTTTTCCACTGTGGACCCTGGGACTGGTTGAACAGAAGCCGATTGCCACCCTATTTCGTCCATCCGTATCGTCACGGTTCTTTCTCGTAAGACAGAGACCACATGTTATGTGCTCGACTCTTCTTATTACGGCCCTGACCTCCTCTTATAATGATTCCAGATTCAGGTTTTTTCTACGTGCATGATAGTAGCGCCCTCATTTTCGTCAAACATGACTTCTTCAACCAATTTCTATTTTGCCAAGCCGTATAAATAAGTAAATAAATAAATAAATGTTTGGACAATTTACACAGCGCCATCTAGCCCCAAAGTAAGAAAAGCTTGTGTTATGGATGTTAGACAACTGATAAACTACTTATATACTTTTAAAAACATACTTTTTATCTACATCAATAACACCCACACCCATAACAGAAATTAAAATTCATCATTTAAATTTCTGCTCGGCCGGGAATCGGATCCGGAACCTCTGCGTGGCATATGAACCACAAATTCAGGTCGTCAAGTGTCGTCTCGCTGCTGGTATGTATGTTCAAAATTATGTTCCAAGCTTGCAAATTCATGGTCCCATCCGACAGATGGCTAATCGCCAATAAACTTAAAGTATGTCCGTTCCTGAACACCATTTTATTTTACAGCCTCGCCAATACGTGGTTCGTCTTTATGGCAGCGGACGGATGTACCGAAATTTGTGTATAACATTTCATTAATACATTACTTCATCGCTTGTGTTACAGTACTTGTAATACTGGGAAGTGGGTCAAATACTGTGTATATCAACTGGCTAAGAATGAATGAATGAATACTTTGTAATCAGAGAATGATAGCAACAGAGAAAACAACAGACGGCCTTGTCGCTGCAAGCGATTTTATCCAGGAAACCTTTGGGTAGCAAACTATCAATGGGGACATATTTATACAGAAACTGAGAGCAAGTCCGATCAGCGAAATAACATGTTGGTGTACATTTAAAAATACAAATAAAACTATAAATACAAAAATACCATAATACATACAATATTACCAAGTATTTTTTGCGGAGCTAAAACAGAACGTTTATTTTTTTTGTTTTTTATTTAACCATTTATTGTACACAAAATTTTTACAAAACTATATAACAGAACGTTGTGAACGTTGTCTTTCAAATCATACTATATTTTTTACTGACACAAATTTGAACCAAGGCTGTACAACAGCCTCATGCGGCCCGCAGCATGTATGTGTGCGGCCCGCGAGTCAAGCCACGTATCTCTCTAAGCAACCACGTATATGAAATTTACGTACGTTGAATACATAGCTCTCTTCTCTTAAACAAAAAGGTTGAACTTTAATCTAAAAATGTTTTCGCCGAATGAATGCACTAAATGCGGTTTTTAAAATAACACGGCGGTTATAACATATTTTTGAGTAATATTCATTTATGCATTTATTCATTTCCGGCCTTTGTGGGGATCTCTGGGGGAGATATGATGATGATGATGATTCATACTACACACTCACGTCCAGACGTCACAAGCTACGATTCAGATAGACCTCTTTAGCCTCTTCCACATTGTATTAAATGTTATAAATCATCTTGGCATCATCATCATCATTATCTTGGTGTTAAATCCCAGTTGCGCCCCTGCGTAACACGCGGGTGCCCGGGGTCCGCGTTCCTGCTATTCTTAGTCCACTTTTCTCGGTCTTCGGCATCCTTAGTTGTAAGTCCTTTGGCACGCATGTCACTCTTAACGACGTCCAGCCAACGCTTCTTGGGCCGGCCTCTCCTTCCCGTGCCTGGCGGGGGCGGCATGGCCAGACATCTGTTCTCCACATAATTTGCCGGTCTACGGAAGAAGTGGCCGTACCATTGAAGGCGACACTCTTGTAGCTTATCTACGATGTCACGGACATGCAGGCTACCGCGGATGTGGGCGTTCCGCACGCGATCATTGCGGGAAACCCAACACATCCACCGCAGCATCTTCATTTCCGTGACTCGCAACTCCTGCTTGTGTCGCTCTAGTAGAGGCCAAGTCTCGCTGCCGTATAAGAGAACAGGTCTAATAATGGTCTTGTAGACCTGTCCTTCAGTTTCATAGGCATCTTGGGGTCATAAATGACAGCCGTCACCTCCCGCCATTTAGCCCAAGTCGCGGATATTCGGTATTTGACGTCGCTGTCTATGTCACTAGTTGCGCTTAGTACCGACCCCAGGTATCTGGCCTGATCCGTTCGTTTAACTTCCTCTTCACCTATGTGAATGGTAGGGGGTCTGTACTTCTCTTGTACTATCTTGTCATCAATAATTATAATATAACGTTTATTCCAGAAAATACAAAATATCTGTAGTAAGTACAAAGTGTTCTCGAACGCGCGGTCCGGGGTCCGATTGGCTATGATCCAGGATTTGGCAGATCAGGTAATTATAGTGAAGCGACAGCCATCTGACCTTCGTGACCCTGTTAACAGCGGAACCTGACTAAATTGGATCATGGTTACAAATTCAATCGCCTGAATATTTTTTATACATCACTAAGGTGGCAAAGAAGCTTACGGCCTGCCTGAAGGTAAGCAGTCACCGCAGCCTATGGACATGAATGTGCAGGTTTCATTACGAGGTTGTTCCTCGCCGTAAGAGCATTGGCTAGTTTTCAACGTACATAACTCAGAAGGGGGTCATTGGTGCATGGCAGCATGGGCAACCCGGTGCCTAAGGGAACGATTCGGACCCCTTAACCTTTAGGCCACCGATAGTCCATTGTATTACACATTATATTTTTAAATAATAACCTATTCAGGTACCTCCTATCGGTACAGTCCCGTAAGTGTGGTACCCACGTCAGTTTACGGCTGATTAGCGGTCGATCAAACTTTCTCTTGAATCATTATATCTATTGTTGAAAACAGCATTAAAGTCCGTTGCGTTATTTAAAAGATCTAAGCGTACATAGTGACAGACGGCGGGAAGCGACTTTGTTTTATATACACTATGTTTAGATAATATTTTGCAATACTAACCTATTCAGGTACCTTCTATCGATACAGTCCCGTAAGTGTGGTACCCACGTCAGTTTACGGCCGATTAGCTAGTTTACTTTACCCCTACCTACCCTTTTTCTTACTTATATCCCTTCTTATTGAATCATTCTATCTATTGTTGAAAACCGCATTAAATTCCGTCGCATAGTATAAAAGATCTATGCGTACATAGGGACAGACGGCGGGAAGCGTATTTGTTTTATCCTACGTATAGATAATATTTTGCAATATTAACCTATTCAGGTACCTCCTATCGGTACAGTCCCGTAAGTGTGGTACCCACGTCAGTTTACGGCCGATTAGCGGTCGGTCACGTCCGCGGGGTCCCCGCGGGCGCGTCCCGGGGTACCGTCCCGGAGCGTCCCGCTTTAAGGTCAACGTTTTAGGGTTATCGCGGGAAGCACACGTACAGTTTTCAGCGCCATCTTGCGGGTTGAGTTGGGTGACGAGGCTGCGTGGGGGTGGTGCTGTTGTGAATTGTTGGCCTTTGGTGGACATTAGGACTAGTATGGAGCTACACGAATGAGTAACGAAATGAAACTCTTGGATATTCATCATCATATATTTAAGAGTATGACTCTTGTCGGTGGAGTAATCGCCACTCCTCTCTCCTATCTGCCAACCTCTTCATCTCCTTATAATCCCTGGCACTCACTTTTTCCTTCACGTCCTTCGAATATTATTCATTCCATTCTTCCGTTAATCCAGTTAAATTTTTTTATTTTTTATTTTTATCATACATACACTCACCACTCACTCATTCACCCTCGTATCCCATAGGGGTAGGCAGAGACTATTGAGTGCCACATACTACGATCCTGCCACACATAAGATACTAAAAACAGTGGTTACCTCGAACCATTTTTTTCTCGGCTTCAAATTGCAGTGCAGCGCTCTAAAGTTGCCAGTCTGAAACCCCAACTTAGACCATCGAAACGACAAAGTTGCTCAAACTTTCTCCTTTTATTAGTACTAACAATTAATACTCGCGTCACCCGGCTACAATCAACATCCTGATTGGACACTCGCTGTTATCTTTACGCCCGGTACTAAGCTGGATGCAATAAAAGAAGTCATTCGGGGAGCGGAGAGTTCGACGCCATGAGGTTCCAGCTCGTTCAATTTTAGAGATACGTTGACTTTGATGTCGGTATTCTATGCTTAAATAGAGATGTACATTTTTCTTGTTGTATTACAAGTAAATTTAGTGGTACGCGACCAGCTTATCTGTTGCTGGCTGCAGCGAAAGAAATAAGAAAGTACCTTCACGTTGCCGCTATAAGGCGATGCATCGATACAAAATAAATAATAATCATCTTGCCATGTACCGGTTGTGCACACGCACACGAGGGCCCAGGGTCCGCCATAACCATGATCCAGGATTTGGCAGATTAGATGATTATAGTGGAGCTACGGCCATCGGATCCCCATGACCCTGCTACCAGGGGAACCTGACCAGATTGGATCATGGTTACACATTCAGTATACTGCATGTGCAGGTTTCATCACGATGTTTTCCCTCACCGTAAGAGCATCGGTTTGCATTCGACTGATGTTGGTAACTCAGAAAAGAGTCGTATTAGTCGTGGTATTGTCTATGGCTCCTATGCGAAAGAGAGATGATGAACCGAAAGAGACGCATATATATGATCCCCAAAAATATTACGGACTAACTTGTATTGACAGGACTTGGATCGTATCAATCAAGGCGATGTACAATCAATGATAAGGCCTCAGTTGGCGGCGTCGCCTGAAGTGCCGCCATTTTTAGTTTGGCCCACCAGTTCATATAAGTTAGTGGGTCTGTACAAGATAGTAAAGAATACAGATCAACTAGTTTCAGATAGGATCGGTTAGTACCAGCGATGCTGGTACTAAAAGCTGAACAGTGTCACAAATCTGACGTGGCCAAAAGTGGAACTGTGGAAAAATGGGTGTACTTCATCATAATGACATGTCAATGCCAGAAACAGCGACACCGTCACCATTTCAGATAAGTTTGTGACACTTTTTAGCCAATGTGCATTATTATTATTACCACCGACATTGATAAAACATAATATCTTCATTGTGTTACTAACACACTGGAAATACACAAGAACTGATTGACGTAAATGTAATTTACATATCGAATTTAGTATAAGTAAAGCATAACATCAGCCAGCGTTAGCTTAAACTGGTATATTTGATGAAATATGTAAACTATTATGCTTTCAACCACTTAAACATAATATTGATGATACAATAAACAAATCATCCATCCATAAACAGCAACAAATCCAACCCCAAATCTACTTAATAGCGCCCTCAAACACCCAAGAGGGAACCTATCGACCTATTTTCAAAAATCCGCTTCAAGGTTAACGACCTCGCTTTGTTTTGAATCAATAGCCGTAAAAACCGGATCGGAACTGACTTTATCCGGTTTCCCGTGTCGTTGTAGAATGCGTTTTAAGGTTGGGGTATAAAATTTAACGTCGATTGCGGGGGCGTGAGTGACATGTCGGAGTACAGCAGTTAAAACCGGTTGTCTGAACTTGTGTGGCGTTCCAATAGTGGCGTCTTCGACATGGGAAACACTAAACTTTGCACTGTAACTGAATACGAATTACAGTACTATCGAAGTTGATTCGTTTTCTTGCTACGAGACAACTTATACTTGACCCACTGTGGAAAACTCGGATATTTAGTGCGCGTAGGTAGTGTCAGTAGCCTAATCTGGTTCTACTCGTAAGCAAAGTAGGAACAACTGTTAAGTTCAGTTGGAACAACTGTTAAGTTTAGTTGCCCACTAAGTTAGCCAATATCCCTGCTGGATAAGTTTCAGCTTGTTAAACGATCCCTTGTTTTCCGTAGTTTTATGAAGCTTAAAAATAATCATCTCGGCGTTAATGTCCCGGTTGTGCTCTCGCGCACGAGGGCCGGAGGTCCGCCTTGACCATGGTCTAGGATTTGGCAGATCAGGTAATTACATTGATTTTTATGAAGTTTGATGCATTAATTAATAAATAATCCTATTTCAAATAAATAATATCTTTGAGTCATTAAGTCTAGGTAGCTTCACGCCCACACACCTCCCCCAAACGCTTTACCATGCAAAAGGCGGCACTCATTCCACAATGTTGCCAGCTAAAAATTATTTACCCATAAAAAGGATCGCTTTACATATCCAATAACCCGTGGTAAGTATTAGATCACCGGCGATACGTCGTATGGCCGTAAAATTTGCATCGAACGCTCTCTACGGGCGTGATTAGGTTCCCTTATAAGGGCAAGATTGTTTAGAAAAGGATACTCTTGGAGGGAGCGAGAGTAGAGAGGGAGTCGCGTAACGAGTTAAATATACCTATTTAGATTATCATCAGGAAGACTTTCTTGATGATAATGATGTATTTGTATATAAATTGTATTACATTATTATAAAAAGGTAGATTTTGAGAACGAACTCGTTACGCGCGTTTGCAAAAATTTCATAGACCGGTTGTATGGAATCGAAACTCCGAAGGAAACTTTCCCGCTGTCCTAAACGGCCTTTTCAATCGATTAGGTACCCTGAACTCTAGACATCCTCTATCCATCTAGATACACATAATAAGATTGCTCCCAGAAAGTTCATGGGGTGATCCAAGGTCTCCAAATTGTCTCGAAAATTGTATGAAAAATGCCCGCAATGTGCCCGTTCATTTTTTGCAACAGGATTTTTAAGCTTGAGCAAATTCAGGCAGCGTCATCTAGCCCCAAAGTAAGCAAAACTTGGAGGTGCTAAATAACTGATACACTACTTCGGTATATACTTTTAAATAACATACTTATGATAAATAAATACACCCAGACCGGTAACAAAATTTAAAATTCATAATTTCAATTTCTGCTAGGCCAGAAATCGAACCCAGGACCTTTCATGGTAGACCGTTAACTACTGAACCACTATCGTCAGTATAAAAGCGCATTCTTCCAATACGTTTTGTTTCCACCAGCTTGTTTGGCCCGCTTACTGTGTGATGACGTCACGGCAGCCCGCGCGCGCCCTGCGCCCCGCGGCAGAGCAGAGCATTTCCACGCATGCAGTTAAAGATATACATATTTACTTGTGGTGTGTGATGACTGTTGTGATGAACCGTCAGGATGGGCAGTAATTAGTAAGATAGCGACTCGTAAGCGCGAGGTACAGGTTTCGAAATGTGTATGTGCCGCCATGTACCAATGACTCTTTTTTGAGTTATGTAGTACATTCGATGATAACCGACCGATGCTGTTACGGTGAAAGAAAACATCGTGATGAAATCTGCACATTGTTTGTATAACCATGTTGCATCCAGAAAGTTCCCAGGGGAAGATCCTTTGTCTCCATATTGTTACGATTGTATGCACATTGCTCATGTGCCCGTTTTTTTTTGCAAAGGAGTGTATTCGACTTGTGTATTCACAGTATAAATATTACAGCCTTTTATATTGCATTAATATACAAGCAGCCAAGAATCTCAAATGAAATTTAACATAACGATTTTTCATTCCCATTTTCAAAATTCGACCCCTTACAGTCCCCTTGTTTAGTAAAGGGTACAACGTGACATCAAAGAAACCTGTCACTCACGCCGTAATTGTCCCCATGTTTCCGAGCATCATTTTGTTATTTGTAACAGATTCCCGACTCGCCACCATTCGTGTGAACCATGAAGGCAAAAGATGAGGGCGCCACTTGACAAAAGAAGTACTGTTTGACAGAAATTCATTGTTGCAAGAGCGGTAGTTCCTTTTCACGACTTTCTTGTCAGACTGTATAGCTAAAGAAGGAGGGAACACACATCCGTTGACTCGCGAATGCGCCTTTGAGAAGACTCGCGTATTGAATACTAACAAAATATTTATAGTTCAATCTCTATCTGACGATTCTTTCATACATCTTTATCATCTTACGAACGTCAAGTCCCGGCTTTTGCTAGGGACAGCTTTCCAACTCATTATTCTCCACTTCGCCCGGTCTTTGGCTTCATCACGTCGTAAGCCATTGGCTCTCGCATCCAACTCGGCGATGTCAATCCATTGCTTCTTGGGCCTTCCGCGGGATCACTTTAATTATATCGGCCAGTTTAGGCACCTTTATTATGTCCCACATACCGCTGTGGCTTTCGCAGTTCGAAATCAAACCAGCCCAACCTGTCCAACCTGACCAAAGGCTGCCACGAATGTACTCAATACGTACTCGGTCAAGTCGCGTAACTCCGCACATCCACCGCAGCATTTTCATTTCGTTGGCGTGGAGTTCGCGAATATGATTCGCCAGCGCCCGCTAAGTCTCGCAGCCATATGGCAGCCTAATTATGTTCTTGTATATTTTATAAGTCCCTTAAGTTTGGATCGGGATTTTAGGGTCGCAGATGACTGTCATGAGTTCTCGCCATCGCCGATGACTATTCATTCGTACATACAGACAAAAACCCTATTTAGAAAAGGAAGGCCTGACCACAGCAAGCGAGAGAGCGATTCAAATGTTTTATTTTCCATTTTAACCGTACAACTTCATGGTGCGAACCATTACCTGGGGCCCGAATTGCCTCCCGAACCCCGAGAAATATCTTTATAGAAAAGACCTACTCGACTTTCCCGTTGGAATGTGGTTGTTTAGCCGTTCACCGCTCCAGGACTGCACCTTACAAGTTTGCGTTACAAATAAAAATTCAAAATTCCGCCCCGACGCAACCCGGCCGTTACGGCGACGGCTAAGTGCAAAATTAAAATAACGAAATTCCACCAGAATGGAGATATCCGGTTTTGTCTGCGGGCCGGCGCGGCCTAGGGGTGTGCTTAGCAACTTTTATTTTATGCCTTACCCACTTTTGGCGGACGGCGGCCGTTTCAAACGGTTCCTAGGGTGATTTTCATAATTCCTGTGGTCTTTTGTGGAGCTTCGCCGGCGATATAGGCTCTCACGGAGACCGGCTGGTATTTTATTTAAAAACGAAACACACGTTTCTGTTTAACTTATTCTGAAACACGTTGCTTTTATTTATATTGCTTGTACTCGTGTTTTTAATACTAAAATCACGAAATAGTCAACTACGTGGTTTCTTTAATCTTGGATACAACTTCCCCCCCCCCCCCCCCCCCCCTTCCCTATATAAACGATAATTCACGTGTTTGAGTGGAAATTACTGCTCAACGTAACCTTAATGGACGTAACTAGCACAGCGATCACAAGCTTAGCTTTATTGCTTAGACCTCTATTCTCCTACAAAATTAAAAAAAACTTTTTTTTTTTAGCCCTTCTCTATTTTAGCCACTTCTGCTCCCGCTGCAGGGCAAAGGCTTCCCTATACATCTTCCACGACTCACGGAATATTATAAAAAATATTACACACAAAAAATTCTCATTGCTCAGATTGCATTCTCGTAAAAACCACATGTCACACATTCTCTGTCATAAAACTAAAGCGATATTTTTCCAATCTGCCCGTGTATTTACAGAAACCCCATTTAAATTTCGTTTCGGTCGAGTTCGTTTGCCGTGTCCATCCGTCCGTGTTTGTTTTATTCCTTCCACTACATATCTAATTCTAGTTCAAAAGTGCGATAGCAAAACAGTTTTTTTTTATCATCAGTTAATTACAGTGGAATGTTTCGCCATCCAACAGATTCTGCGACGCGATGAACAGGAGCAGTTGGAGGCATTTCGTGCGCTCGAAGGTGTGCTCATCAGACCACGATCCTCAGTCATGAGGGACCGACTACAGAGATAGAGAATTACAGTGGAGAAAATCTGCAATTTAAGCAAATTATTCTATAAGATAGACTAATGCATATTTACAAAATAACAATACCAATAAGGAAGCATCACATACATCGCATAGCATCGGTTAGTGTTCAACTAATGTACATAACTCAGAAAAGAGTCATTGGTACATGGCGGCAATGGGGTTTGAACCCGGTACCTCTCGCTTACAAGTCGGACCCCTTAACCGTTACCCCGACGCCCCCCTCTATGATGATCAGGGCAATAACCGTAAAGGGATAGACCATAATATGATCATTTTGGTTAGCCATATCGTAAAGTCATTGCTAGCAAACGAAAGGCCGAACCGTATCGATACGTTAACGTTATGGAGATGCTACGTACGAGCCACAGTTATGCTACGCACGTGCTACACGTTTCGTAGCACTGTGTTCGTACTACGCGTTGCGTAGCATTGCCTTTTTGTGTTTAATTAAATAAGCTTGGACGAATTCACACAGCGACAGCTTGTGTTATGGGCGTTCCATAACTGATAAACTACATATACCTATACTTTTTTTTACTGTTTTAAATACATACTGATTATACATACTACACCCAGACCCGTTACAGAAATAAAAATTCATCATTTCAATTTCTACTCGGCAGGGGATCGAACCCGGAACCTTTGCGTGACAAACCGGCCATGACATGTTAACCAACTGAACAACTCATGTCGTCATAATAATAATATTTTAGATTCCATTATCTATTCTGAATTTATAAGGTATGTTCCTAAGTTAAGTAATAGAAAATCAAACCTTCATTGGGCTAATTTCGATAGGACTACGACTAAAAAATTTATAATCCAAATGTATATGTCATCAAATGGACGACTGACTAAAAGTAGCTAGATGTAAATTTAAAGTACCAAAGCATCGCTTATCAAATTTCATAATCGCAAATGATTTCCTCTTTAGTGTTGTGTTTCTCGTTGTCAGTCATCGTTAGAGAGATTATCTTGATTCTTGATCCAAAGGTCGCGGGTTATAAATCTAAATCAGTAATTTATAATTTATTTGTCATAAATACGAATTTATCAAAAACGTCGTTTGGTCACAGAGGGGTTAGGTTGCGAGGAGCGAAGCGAGAGAGCCGCGGCGGTAGGCGAGTGCCAGAACCAATTAACAGACGTTATTCGCTAATTAATTGACTAAAATTCTGAACTTTTCAATTAAACCAGTTTATAATTACTAATTAATCTTTTTGGCCTTTTGGCCCATGCTTTTGACTTTTCGAAGTAAAAAAGCCCTCACGTCGTCTTGATAGTTTCGCTAGTCTGCCACATTAAAGTCACTAAAAGGTGACTCACCAATAAGTACTATCGCTACCATTCACTCTTCAGCTGACTGTACTAGGTCTTTACTGTACAATATAATAGTTCTTATTCAAATATACCGACAAACTGTTACATAATATGGCAAAATATTAGATAGAGTGCTAGTCAAAACAGTATTAATCTTAAAGCCTTAACAAAGTTTATTCTAACAGCAGATTTTAAAATCTTATTCCTCTTTATAGTATGCAATGTAAACCATTCACATTCCCTTTACCCGCGCATTTATACACAACGCATTACATCGCCGTTTTACATCCATCTAGTTACAACGCACTCTCTACCCAAATGTCGACGTATAGCGAGCAGGGCGTTTACGTCGTGCCCTCTGACGTCACACGGTGGGCGGGGCGTGACGTCACTAGGCCGGGAGCGGACCTTGCCGCGTTCATTCTATTTTAGTTGCATTCGGCTAAACTAGGTTACTCGAGACTCGGATGCCTGTTGTGGGTTGCATTTCGCGTCTCAGTCGAGAGGCGTGTGCGTGAGTCTTGGGGTCTCAATGTGGCTATTATACTTACTGTTTGACCGTCCACTATACTGTTTATACACTCTATAATGTAATGACAAAAAAAAATTCTCTAAAAAAAAAAAAATGAGCACATAGCCCACCTGATGGTAAGCGGTAACTGTCGCCCATAACATCTGATTGGGGCTTGTTTGGGGCCTCGGACAGTGCCATCCGCGTCGCTCGGTTTTGGACTTGGATAGTATAGGTAATAATAATAAAATGAGAATGTATATGCTTAATCTGTTTGTCATTGATAAGAAGAAGAACATCTGATTTTCGGCATGAAAAATTCAATATTAATTAAATTACATTTAGTTCAATAATAGGACAAATCAGAGCATTAAATATTGAATTTTTCATGCCGAATTACAAAATTGAAAATCTTTCGACTCAAGACGAGCGGTTCAAAAATGGAGCCCCAAAACCGTTGCAGAAGGTCACTGTGAGGACTAAGATGAAATGCCTCAGGCCTGCAATTGCGCTGGCTACCTTATCCTTCAAATCGGAACACAGCAATGCAAGCATTGTTGCTTGGCTGTAGAAATAGATAAATAAGGTGAGGTCAAACTAGTCGGCCGGTAACTTGGTATCACATTTACAGCCTGTAACAATACACTGCTGGACTTGAGCCTCCTCCACATCAGCAGAGGGTTTTGCCATAATCTCCGCGCTCAACAGGCCGGTTGGAGATTGCAGTGCCCAAAACACTCATACCAAAACGCTGCTATCCATTTTCTGGTCTAAAACATTAGTCGCCTTTTACGACACCCAGTCGAAGGGGGTGTGCATTTCTAAAGCACCCCTACACCTACCCTACACCTACCCGCACCAAATCGAGCAAGGAAAGACTGAGAATATTTATTACCGATCGTACCCACTGAGAACGTTACTAGGAACGACTGTGATTTTTATATATAAATTAAATAATACAGTTATTTTATTTTATTTTTTGCCATTTCTGGCCCTCTGCAGGGCAAAGGCCTTCCTGTTAATCTTCCACGAGGTTAACATAAGAATTAAAAAAAAATTAAAATGTGCCTAGACGATGTAGAGGGTAGTAAAGAGGCAGAATGAATTTAAAAATAAAACTCAAGTTGATAGGTTGATGCTGCTTTTCGTACTAATATTGGCGACCTGCATGGCTAGCACAATTGTGCTCTCGCGCGCGACATAGATACTGCGATCTCTTTTATCTTAGTATTGAGAGAAGGAAACAATGGCTCTCACGCGGTGCGAGCTATGTCGCGGGCACGCGGGCACACTATTGCAAGCCGTCCTGAGTGGTTGAGTGGTCAACATGCCGGTCTGACATGCAAGAGGTCCCGGATATGATTCCCGGCAAGGCAGACACTGAAATGATGAGTTACGGGTCTGGGTGATAATATGTATTTAATTTACGGACTTAAAGCTAAAATAGCCTTATCTACCAGTCAACCAGGAGATGACTTTACTTATTATTATGTTATAATAAAAAAAAGTTAATATCGTAAGTAGATATACTTATCATTTATCTAGCACCCATAGTACAAGCTAAGTTTAAGGCTAGATGGCGGTGTGCGAATCCATCCAAGCAAGCACAACAACTCTAACCGTTAGTTCTCGGTGAAACAGAAATTTGCATATAATTGCATAAACCCGCTAAATATAATAAAACAACGTGCACAATCCCGCAAATCCCGCGGGATCCCGGGAAACCGGGATTGCGGTTTCAAAACAGTTACATTTTAGCAGCTTACTAAACTGTATCTAAGTATCGCTTTTAGTATTAATCCGGTGTTTGGAGCTCAAGCTGAACTATGTACGTAGGATTCGATACCTGATCTAATAAATTTAGCTTAAAACCTCCAAGATGTGGTACCTGCGTGTTGTACAGGATGATTTCAAATTGATGATGCGAAGGAGTACCGTATGCTTGTGCTCGTGATAAGAAACAACTTTAACTATGGCACCAACTCTGAAATTGCGAAAATTTAGATGATTCATTCATATTCCCATAATTGAACCTGATCTGAGTGATTCAGTGGTGAACATTCCGGTCTGCCACGCAGAGGTCTCGGGTTCGATTCCCGGACCGGGCAGAAATTGAAATAATGAAATTTAATTTTTTAATAACTGTTTTTCAAGTTGTCTTACACCCACAAAACAAGCTTTGCTTACTTTAGAGCTAGATGGCGCTGCGTGAATTGTCCAAGCATTTATAATTTTATTACTTAAAAAATAATTTTGCCAAAATGTTTGAAACAGTTGATTTTCATTTTGCCATTTCAGAGTTGGTGCCATAGTAAAGTTGTTTGTAAATCGAGCAAATGCCTACGGTACTCCTTGGTCTCACGAATTTGAAGTCAGTCTGTATATTTCCGTATGGATGTGCCAAAGGCCTCAGTTAAGCTGTCGTTCTGCCACGCAGAAGTGGAGATCACCCGCTACTATAATAAAGTCTATGCTATTACATTTATTTATTTATTTAACTGTTTATTGTACACAATAATTATATACAGAGAATTATAACAGTATAGAAGAAACAACAAGCGCTGTTTATTTCTAAAAAGAAATTTCTTCCAGCAGGCCTACAGAAGAGTGATGTTAGACTAAAGTAACGCAGATACGACATGCACAATAATTGAATAATTGAATTGAATATATTATATTATAATATATAGGTAAATAAAGCTAGACATATTATTAAAACAAGCTATCTAAAATACATAAATATATAAGTTATGGACTAGACAGGGTAAGATAATACTCCTTGACTCTCTTTTTAAATATAGACAGTGACTGGCTGTTACGCACATTATGTGGCAGAGAGTTCCATAGTCTCGCTGCATGGACAGTGAACCGATGATATGCATTTAACATTATTATTATTATTGTATGCTCTTTAAAACTGAAGCATCATATCGGGAGGGCCACAGCACGGCAATGCCAAATCATTTTAGTTGTAATTTTGTCATTTTATTTTCATTTTTTTTGTTATGATTTTATTTTCTGTGATGATGTAAATTTGTGTTGAATTACGTACTGTAATTTTTTGTGTCCAGTTGATTATAAATTGTTGGCTTAGGATAAGGTAGCCGCCAATGTTGGCAATTGAAGATGGAGAGGGTGGAAAAGGGTAATTACCCACCTGGCCGGGAGTTGTGACCAGGGGACCAAGGGTCCGGCGGTTGATCGTCGGAAGTTGTATATATGCCGCGGAAGTTGGCATATTGGCATATGTAAGGCGTTCAGCGCCATCTATGTGCGAATGCCTGCCAACCTTGAGTTCGCATACTCGTAATGTGAGTATCGCTGAGTTTCCCTATTCTAGCGATAGATGTCGCTACAAATTATTTATTTATGTTTAACTAAAAATACACCAGCGAAAAAGAAGAGGATTTATAACTTCAAGAAGAGTAACAAGGCGCGGGGCTAAGGGACAGAAATAGAATGTCTAAATTAGGCCTGAATTGCTACCATTGATATTTTTAGCGGCTCCTAATAGAATCAAATATCGAAATATTTACCTTTTATGTTGGTTGTTTGATTATTTCGAAATATTACCTCTATTTACACAGTACATCATCTTCAACATAGGCATATATATATTTTTATATCGTTACCACTACCACGCACGTTTTTATTTGTACTGATTAAAAAATACCTGTCAGATGAGTGTGGTACTTTGGGGCGCGGCCACCATCGCCTGTCAGCTTTATTTTAAGTCAGTAGATGCTACAAGATATCTATTTATGTTACCTAACTTAAATATAGTATTTGTAAAGTTAACGAGATATGGAATATTTTCGGTGGCCGCGCCGCAGAGTATGCTTCGCGATCACCTCTTCTTTTCTGGGTACGCTAGTCATTATTCAATTGTATGAATTATAAATATATAAATGAGCGTCGGTGGCCGAGCGGTTACAGTATCCGACTCGTAATCCAGAGGTCCCGGGTTCGAATCCCGCTCCGGACATGTACCAATGACTGTTTTCTGAGTTATGTACATTAGTTGAAATCTAATCGATGCTCTTACGGTGAGGGAAAACATCGTGATGAAACCTGCACATTCAGGCGACTGGATGTGTAACCATGATCCAATCTGGTCGGGTTCCCCTGGTAGCAGGGTCAAGGAGCTCAGATGGCAGTCGCTCCACTGTAATTACCTGACCTGCCAAATCCTGGATCATGGTCAAGGCGGACCCTGGGCCCTCGTTCTCGAGAGCACAACCGGGACATTAACGCCAAGATGTTTTTTTTTTGTATGAATTATAAATCATCTACGCCAAAAATACTTTCTAAAATGAATAAATAACGAAATAAGTATATAAATCATTTACTACTGATTCTTTACTTTAGAGCGCGGCTACCATCACCTGTCAGCTTCATTTTAGTCAGTACTTGCTACAAGATAAGATCTCTTGCAGGCATCATGTAGCATCTATTGACATAAAATAAAGCTGACGGGCGATGGTGGCCGCGTCCATAATACCACACATTAGATATTCTGTCTGTTCGTTTGTCATTTAATAGCATACAAGATCTCCTATAACTTACAGCAAACTAGCTAAGGCGTACAAATTCCATGCTCGATAAATAAGCTAGCTCTTATTATAAAGCGATGAGCTTTAAACATGCATTTTACAATAATGAAGGTACCCGACACCCAATTTAGTGTAAACCGCAGGATTCAATACATGAACTATCGAAAGCGAGCGCCCATAATAAGGCTGTAAACGGGGCTTAGCTTAGCTTAGTGCCAGGCACTTATGTCGAGGGAAAAATCCCAAACGAATACTAACTGTGAAAGTTTTTAGGGATGGATTTTGTAAAGATGTATGTGATTCTTACACACAATTACTGCTGGACGGATTTTTATGACAATATGGCGGAAGGGGTTAGCTAATTAGTTGTATGACTAATTACTTTTTCAGAGTTATGTACTTACATTAGGTGAACACTAATTGACGTTCTTACGGTGAGGGAAAACATCGTGATGAAACCGGCACATTCAGGCGACTGAATGTGTAACCATTATCGAATGTGGTCAGGTGCCCCTTGGTAGCAGGGTCACGGAGGTCAGATTGCAGTGACTCCACTGTAATTATCTGATCTGCCAAATCCTAGATCATGGTCAAGGTGGACCACGGGCCCTCGTGCGCGAGAGCTTAACCAGGACATTAACACCAAGATGTTTTTTTTATTACTGAACGGATTTTCTGTGTTGTAATCTTAGATCAACTATATAGTTAATCTAAAGTTGTAAGTTGTATAATTTATCGCTAAAATCAATGTGGTTCCCCCCAGACCACGGCTTAACTAAATGTTACAGGGATGAAATAGCGCGGCGTGCAAAACCTAGTTGCTAATATTTTTGTGGTTATTGTATACTGGTATTCCCTAGCAGCTTGATCACGTGGTCTTGGACCTGTTCTACATAATGCGAATGCTTCAAAGTATACTTTTTGCCTAATAAACGTACCACTGAAAAGGCTTCACTTACAAAAAATAAACAACACTCTGATATTTAAAATTCAAAATCGGTTCTAATACAAGGGTTCGAGTTACGACAAATACTCTCGGCACCTAATAATAAATTTATATCAATATTAAAGGTGTTCCAAGAGAAATCTACCCGGCTAATTGAGTCTACAGGAGACCCACGTGCTGGCGCTTACCGAGGTCAGCGTATAAGTCTGACAATTCAGAGAGGTAACGCCGTCAGCTTTATGGGGACATTTTATGGGGGCAGCGAATTAGAATAATATTTTTTGAATAATTTGTATACCATTTTGAACTTTTTCTTTTTTAATTATTCTAGCCAGGCATTTTACTGCCATCTCTATTGGTAGTAAGTGACAATGCGACCGATGATGGAGCATGATGATGGATGATGGTTAGGTCTTAAGTGTGTTTATTTATATCAAAACTATGAAAATCTTTCACTACAAATCATGGTACCTAGATCTAACTCGCAGGCTCTACCAACACAGGTAGACCGACTTGATGACCTAAGGGGGTACGGCGAAACCTAATTTAAGTTAGCAACTGACCACGCTGCACTAGGCTTAGCAACTCAGGGCTTGCTCCGAGAGACTCTAAATCAGAAAGTTAGATCCTCGGCCGTTTATTTTACAACGCAAATTTACTTACGCCAATTCCTCGAGTCGATAGAGCGTGGATCTGGTTGATGGCGAGTACTGTATGTCGTTACAAATTCAGGGATAAATGAAAAACCCTAGTAGCTTGCCATAAGATTGTAAAAGCCCACAATGTTAAAGTGACCAAAGCGTAACATTAAAGTAGCTTTATACTATAAGTATATACAATTGCTTTCCAATTCGGTGACGCATTTTATGCACCTATTTATTGCACAGACAAATACTTACATACTTTTCTACGACAAAAAACACTTTTTATCGAAATACGTTTTGTAGCTTACAGTACACCTAAAACTATACTTGACTTCGATTGGTTGATCTGCTAAATCACTTTATCGGTAAATTTTATATCCACAGTAATAACATGTCGTTAAATACAGGTTATTTTAATTATTATTTTAGGCCCAACCCCTCGCACTCGTGGGTGTCGTACAAGGCGACTAATGTTTTCGTGGCAAAAGATCTAAGAGTCTCCGTAGGCTGGAAAATGGGCAGCAACCTTCCCATTATTATATTTATAACACTGCGATCTCCAACCCGCCTGCCAAGCGTGGAGATTATGGCAAAATCTCCCTCTCGTGGGTGAGGTCCTAAGTCCTGAAGTGGACTGTTATGGGTTGTGATGGTTATTATTAATGATAAAAATTTTGAAAGTTGCCGGGTTTCTTCCGCGTACGTTGGTTTACTATTAGCCCGATATTTCGACGCAGCATGCACAATTGTCACAGGATGACATGGTAAATATTTTGAAAAACCACGACCGGTTAACCAGTTGAAAAACTGAACCGAAAGCCAGCGCTCTGGTTCACGCCGGGACATATTGATGAGGTCCTTTTTAACCACCGAGCGAAAAAGAGGGGTGTTGTAAGTTTGACGCGTGTATCTGTGGCTCTGTGTATCTGTTTATGGCATCGTAGGTCCCGAACGAATATACCGATTAAGTTGCGGTCTCTATTTGAAAGCCAATTTATTCGAGATGGTTCTTAGCTTTGTTTCATTAAAATCAATAATTTAGTTTAAAAAATATTTGAGTTTAAGTTACCTAGAGGGGTTTATCTGACTTTTTCTGTCGATTAAGTTATTACACAAACAAACTACCACAACACATTTATTTAAGTAACACTCGAGTAGGTTTAAGCATCAGCACTGTATTTTATGCTGTAATTCAAGTGTTATTATCTTTTTTTGTTTATTTTTCAATTATTTTGATAAGTATAAAATGTTCATTATGTTTTAAACTAACGCGGTTATAATCACACATTTTAAGGGTCTCTGGGATCCCGTGACCATGACGTATGCAACTGCGTCCAAATATCGGCCTACCCGTCAACAAATATACGTAATGGCAAACCCGGAACACACCTTTAAAATGAATAAAGAGTTCGTTCTTCCTCTCGATAGATTAAAACATTTCGACGACAGCCAGTTAACCTAAGGTTCAATATTGTCTATCAACCCGGCTGTCTCCGATAGGCCGTCTCCAGTCCTGGCGGGGACAGAACGGGGCCGTTGGGTTACTGACAGCGAGGAGCCCGCAATTTGCGGCCGCCTAGCAATATTACCAGTCACCCCGAGGCGGATCGGCGATGTCGTGGTTATTAGGTAGGTAGGTATATAGCTTTGGAGGTGGAAAATTACCTACTTATAGGGTCTGGGAGCTTCTGGTGAAGGTTTAGGGCGTGGGAGATGGATGTGAAGTTTTTGTAGTTTAAAATGTTTTGCTTAACTTTTAGTTTATACCAAATTTTCGTTTTGTTTTATTTCCTTTGTTTTAAATGACACACTGAAGGCAACGCGTGGGTGATGCCCTTGGTATTGCATACGTTCGTAGGCTACGGTGACTGCTTACCATCAGGCAGGCCGTAAGCTTGTTTGCCACCTTAGTGGTATGAAAATAAAAAATAAAAAGGCCAAATGTTATGTCACCAATATGGGTCTCATATCCTATTTCATGAAAACTGTTTATAATGTAAGAATATGTGTTCTGTAGGTGTAGCTTACCTAAATAAATGTATAAACTGTATGGTTCCTTGTCCGTGCAGTACACACGGTGGCGGTGGTAGAAAATTTTAACTGTTACGTTGGCGGATTACTACTTACTATTGATACTGTACTTATTTGACCTCATTATTGGGCCAGAGGGAAGGGGCTAATTCGCTATAATATTTTTTGATAAAAAGTCATTTAGGTACCTATGTAACAAAATCTTAGTCAAACGAGCTCGGTACCATTGCACCTGACTGCACGACGTAAAGGAGGGTAATGTGTTTTTCAGCCTATGTATGTTTGTTTCCTTGTTGCATTCTAGAGACCAAACGTCCGACGAAACGGTCGATTTAGATGATTCTTACCTACGTCTATCGATTTGTTCTAATCTTCCAAGTGTCACTGGAGACATGATATTGATCAAAATTCAACATGGCGGACTAGATACCAGCCGCCAAATAAAAAAGATTAAAGTCGACAAACTATGCCATTGGTGTATTATTGAATAGGCATTGAAAAAAAGGTATGTAAAGTGCAAACGTTAGTTTAATTTTTACTTTGAAAGTAAAACCCCGCCTGGGTTAAAAAAAAATCTAAAAATGTTTGGTATCCGTGTCCACCTACGTTTATGAAAATGGGGCAAATTTTAATTAAACTAACGTTTGCACTTTTACACATATTTACTTACGTAAGTCGGATTGTTTCTAACTTTCCAGTTTTCAATAGCAGTCGGGGTTTTTAGTTTTTGTACTACTTTTTTTATTACTCGGTACGACTCGCTCCAAAGACTTGTGTTTACCTACTTTCATTTAAATATAATGTAAAATGTAATATATGGACTACTTTGTATGAAATAAATGTTTTTTTTTAATTTCACAGCTTAGATAGCCCTAGCCGAAATCATTTTAACAACACAGGTAACATAATGCCGCTCTGCTATACTCGTGCTCCTGGTTGTGGTATCCGAAACAAATTGAATTTTTTGTTTCCGATCTAGGTAGACTTTTGTCTCTGTATGTGTGAGCGACACCCACGAAACATGTGATTTCCCTTGGGAGTTGTGAGTGTGTACCGATGGTGTGTTTGCATATGGACATGGTTACTTGTAAATCTCATCGGACTAATCTACTCACGACGTGACGGCGTTGGACTTGTGTTCTAAGCTTCGGTCTGCTGTATCACGGTCTCTGTTATGTCACGATAAGTTTATGGTATATTTGGCATTACATCAAGCCTAAGTAGACAGCGTTTCATCTTTTAAGTCCCGTGGTTATCAGGTAGGACAACAAACATGATTAAAAGTATATATCTAGGCTTAAGACAACAGCAAGACTCATCGCCGTATTTTTTTTTTTGGAAAATTTGCCTTTTCTTTGTGCTAATTGGCTCCCGAGACTGTTCAACCAGTGGGTCCTCCCCCAGAAGATGACCTTGGTCTACTTCGCTTCGCCAACGGTAGTAAGAGGTATACCATGGCGAGCTCATTTCGATGCGGAATTTCGTCTAGCCAAACGAAAAATCTTTCCTAAGCGTCCAAGCCACCAAATCAAAAGCTTTAAATAAAATTGTAGGTACATTTTCCCGCTTTTACCCCGGCAAAGACAAACAATAGAACAGCATAATAAATAGAAGAACGCCATCCTTTCAAGGCACGCGGGGTGTTTTCCTTCCGCCCATCTTCAGGGTCCGTCGACCTTGGCATGCGGGGTTCCGGACACACCCTTTGCGAGCCTAATTACCCCGATGCATGATGTGGAGACACAAACTCGTTTGGGATCGGTTTGGATAATGGTAGCTTCTGCTTTACTGGAAAAGATTTTACTTGGAATTTTTGGATTTTATTCTTTCACTTTTGCTAGACCTAGCTGTTAGCCAAATTTTAAGATTGGATTTCTTCGTGTGGAATAATGGAAGTTTTTGCTTTATTAAGAAGAAGGCTAGAAAATATTTTATTCTGAATTTTCGGGCTTTTTCCTTCACTTTTGCTTCAAAACCTAGCTTAATGCCAAGTTTCAAGATTATCGGTCTACGGAAAGTACTCTATCGATTTTGATGACATAGTTTACGAGGATCTAAATATTGCGAAAACATCTATAAATCTTGAGCTGTAAGCCTGATTTTTTCTGGTGGTTACCGACCTTTGTATTTATCATTAATTTCAAGTTGACATTTACCGTTGGGATTGGAACCCGGTTCACCTCTCGCTTACCTGTCGGATCACCTAACAAGGCCCCCGACGCTACTAACCAGGCGTAAGTCACGTAATTTAAAAAAAATCGCCAATCCGTAACTGCAGCCGGTTACGGCAGCTCCAGCCCATTAGTATTCAGGGTGTTTCGCAAACTCGCCGCGTTTTTGGGCACCCTGTGGCTGCTCTTGTCACGGACAACGGCAGACGGACACGAGCGGGATTGCTGATTCACAGGGATAGGAAAGTAAGCATAAAAATTTGGGGCGTCAGGATACAGGGCATAAAAGTTTTATGATCTAGGTTAGGCGTAGTGCTCCCAAGTGGCCTAACGTTCTACAAGAAAAGATCTAAATTACATTTGGAAGTATAAATTTTGTCATTTTTTATTATATGCTTGGACAACTCACACAGCACCATCTAGCCCCAAAGTGAGCAAAACTTGTATTATGGGTGAAGATAAATTACTTATATACTTTTAAATACATACTTATCATACAAATAAAACCCAGACCCGTAACAGAAATTAATAATTTCGTTTTCTGCTGGGCCGGGAATCGTCCAGGACCTTTTTGGCGCGCAGAGGTCCTGGGGCATGTTAGCCAACTGAACCACTCAGGTCGTTAAAATTATTCTACTTTTACTAACATTTAGCGTATAGCAACAGAAAACTACGGGACAAACCTTTCTACCAAGTGTAGATAGTAGCAGTATTAGTATCACCAGCGCATTGTATAGTCCCCGCAGCGATTATGCACCTGCGGTTTTGCATTTGCAATCCATTTAAACAAACATTTATGAATTATAAATCACAGTGTTCACAGGACACGTGTGGAGTAGAATAGAAAATAATTCAGCGCAGAACAATGAAACGTTGACATAAATTTTCTTCGTAAATACCATTAAAATTAAAATAACTATTCGGAATGAGAAAGTAACGAGTTGAGATTGAAATAAAGCATCTCAACATAAAATAAATACATGTATCACTATTTGGCTCCAATACTGTAATGAAAATATTAAATTTAATTTTGTTGCTTTGAAATTTTTATGAACTCATTTTTCAATCATAGCAGGTGGAGTGGTCGAGGTCGTTATGCGCTTCACCAGTCACCGCCATTCTTCCCTCATGGCTGCATTTCTTGTGCACTCGGGAAGGGGCCCATCAAAAGCCTTTATAACTTGGTCTGTCCACCGCGTTGGAGATCTGCCGCGAGCTCGAGTGCCTTCCACACTGGCTTGCACAACTATCCCATGCGTTTATGAACTACCACAATCTAAATGCATGGCATTCAACCACAGAATATTAAATACTGTGTTAAATTCAATTAACATACAGGTATCGCGAGAGAATCTATACCTACATCGCCGAGTTCCAATAAGCTCCATCGCGCGCGAAGGCTTTCACTGCCTCTAGCTTGGGGTTGTTCAAAACGCATGTCTACCTTAAAGGCTGCTGATGACCTGGACGTTGGTGGCCGCTTTCAATTAGACGGAACGACTGGCCGTATGCCTACCTAGATAATAAAAACGTACGGCAACTACCCTCTGGCCATTTACCTATCTCCGTTTGACATTGACCGCCACCTCGGCCAGTACGGCGCATAACTGTACTACTGTTCAATGACTGTCAGTAGTCAGATACTATGAGCCAATGAAAATGAGAAGAAGCTTACTCACTGCTAAAGTCACAATCTATTATTTGTTTTTTTTTAATGGTGCATATAACGTGTCCAAAAGGGACTGCTATAAGTTGTCAAATACCACTACATAACCACTGCTATTGTCAAATTTGTTGGCCTTGGTCGTCTTACTGTTAGCTTTGTGTATAACATTCAGTCATTTGTATAGAGTTGTGACAGATTGACAGTGTACATTCTCTAAGTACTTACCATAGGGCACGTCATTATTTGTTCAATAATTGACTCACTAATTAATTCAGTACTCATTTATTATAATATTATGTAAAAAGTTAGATTTTATGCTCAGATTGTATTATAGATTAGTTTAATCGTTTGCGATTTACGAACGGCATCGTTGATGAGCACGGTCATAGCCTCCATCATGTATGAAGGAGGCTATGGCACGGTGCGTTGACAATGTCACAGTGACAGGTGACTGGTGGCGGCGCTAGAGTTGCAGTTTATTTTTATTTATTTTTCTGTGGCCGTGCCTTCCGGCTGTTTTGACTAGTCGGTCGGTCTCATCATGGCCAAGGAAATGCGCTCGATGATGCCGCGGCGCCTAGCATTTTAAAATGTTAAGAGATTTTTATTTTATGTTACCTATGTTGGTATGAAGTTCATAAGTGTTTGTAAAAACCTAATTTGAATAAATGTTTTTGAATTTTAATTTGAATTCTCTATAATTCGAGGCTCCATCTGTACTCTATGTCTAATATATTCGCTATGGGCAAAATATGGGTATATCGGGTGATCTGCATGGCGACGAAATCCCACACATAGGACTTACATTTTCTTTTTAATTTTAACTTCTCTGCTTACAAAACATACTCCTCAGCTTACCAAGTCGCCCAGACCACAGTCTCGCATTATTAAAATAAATACAAGTACATACAAACACACAATGGCATCGCAACCGTGCATCCTCGTGGAGCTGAATAAATTCCCGCATTAGTCTGAGTGCTCCACCGCCCAGGTGGCTACAACTCAAAATATTTTGACATTTCTCAACGAATACGTAGGTATGCTTTGGGGAATACTCTCTAACTCAGCATGCGCTGTTCCTGGATGGAGCATTAAGTCTATCGTACGTCACGACTGTAATGTGCTCACATTTGATGCTAGTTCCTTCGCTATATACAATACTGGAATTGGTTTTCGTTGGGTTTTCGTTTGTCCAAATAATGCTAATGTTAATGTTATATTCGAATCGGGAAACGATTGTTGTTCCATAGCTTTGGAAATAGAAAACTATAGGATTTACATTAAGATTCTGTACGTATAACTCAAAACTGAAGCGGAAGTCATGGGCAGAAGTTCCTATCATCATCACAGCCCATAACAGTCGACTGCTGTACTTAGGTCCTCTCCCCCGAAAGGGGAAGTTATTGTCAAATCTCCCCGTTTGGTAGGCGGGTTGGAGGTCGCAGTCAGTGTTATAAATATAACAATGGAAAAAGCTGCTGCCAATTTTCTAGCCTATGGAGGCTCTTGATCTTTTGTCTCGATAACATTAGTCGCCTTGTACGACACCCACAAGTGTAAGGGGTTGGTGATAATTGTACTCTGCCGGACACCACAAGGCCACGGATGTTCTTATACATTGTTTCTTTTATGCCGAGCCCAAACATGTGTTAAGATCTATATACCGATTCGCAGAAACGATGTGTGGGAGCCTATTTGTAAATATGTGTACAAATATTTCAGATTTTGTACAAATATTTCGTGTTTTCTATTCATGTGTGGGTTTATTGGCATACATCAAAGGACGCAATCTATAAATGTTTAGTCGACTCCCACACTCTTTGGTAAGACTTAATTCGCTGTAGCGCGGTATACGAGTTTTAGGTTAAAACTGTATAATACAAAAATAATGAAAAATACTTTCCATTGTCATATTAATGGAATGGTCGTATGAATATGAATGGAATGGTCGGCAGAGGGCGCCCAAGAAGAACATATATTGATGAAATAAATGCTTATCTCCAAAGAGAGCAGGTCAGCAGTAGCTACAACCGACGAAAATGTACGAAAATAATATGTATGAAAATATGTGTGAATATAGTAGACGCAAAAGAGGTGAGTCAATATCGTAGCTTGTGGCTCTCGATAGTCTCTGCCTCCATTTTTATTCGTTTTGTTACGTTTAAAAACAAATAACAAACATAACAGCAAACCACAAAAATGTTATTATCCATTTTCAATATTTGCTTCATTCACCCCGTACACGATTGTACTTTCTCCAACAAAACGCCCCGTTCCGGTTAACGGACGGCCCCGCGTTCCGTGCAAACAAATGGTCACTCGCATAAACAAATTAACTCAACGTGAATAGGGCATTAAGACGTATAACGGGACGACTTTATTATAACCGCCGCGGCTTACGGGGCCACAGCGTGGGGGAGGCACAGTGGTGTTGGTTGGTACAGGCATGGGTTAATGGACCCCAAGCATTCATTAAAGTTGTTATGAAAGAGAGTCCGTTCACTCAGCAACTGACTGTACTAGAAATAAAGTATGTACTTTTTATCTAACATCTTCGTATCTTTGGGCTTCGATCGGTATCGAGAACTTACATAATTAATTTTGCTGTAGGTAACAAGTAAAAAAGTTTTAGTACGCCCGGCTTCTATAGGAAAAAAACTCTTTTGCTACTGTTGCTAAGATATGTTATGTTAATATTGAATATTGTATTCAATTAAATTCTCATACGTTTTAATAAAAAGCTGTTATACTAGGCCACAATAGATCTTCATGAAACACGTAGGCCGAAAATGGGAAAATGACAGTTTGGTATTGCTTTAATACTGAAGAAATGTAAACATAACAGATAAATAACAGGGTCCCAAATGGCTTCCCGTCACGGGGTACCAAATGGCTCTTAAACTAGCAAATATAATAGAAAGAAATATCGAAAGCAACTATCAACAAAACTGTGAACTTTCAAATATGTCAGTGTAATAGAAATGTCAAAAATTCTCTCAACAATAAACTTATTCATTGGTTTAAGTTTTTTCATACTATTTACCAATCGCTCAAGACCTAATATACCGAGCTCGCTGCGCACGCACAATTATTTAATTTAGCCGACAACCAAGGTTTCAAGGACCATAAGGACAAGTTTCATGCGCACTCCGATTGCTCATTCAATAATTTAACTTACTTTTATTGTCTTTCATTACGACCAGCATCACACATTATCCCAGCACTAAAGCCGAAATGTCAAAAATGTCGTACCATATCAACACCCGTGCGTACTCTCACCACGGGATCTCCGACGCACTGTGGCGCTTCGCCGCGGGCCGCCCGCTACGTTTTACAGGCAGCTTTATAGCTTTGCGAGCTAAGGGATATATTTTATGGTGACCGATCTTGATTCACCCAACGATTTGCATATACTATATTCATGATAGTTTCAGTGCGGTGGGTTTGTACGTGGCTGTATTGGGTAAGTACCTATGTCAATATCAAAATATAGTGTATAACCCAACTGACAGAAATGAATCGAATAACTCCGGACCAAGTTCACATGTACTCAAATATTTTTTAAACTACTGAATCGATTTTGATGAAACTCAGCTACGATTAAACTGGCTTTCAGATAGAGAAAACCGCCAAAGATACGATGCTACGGATACACAAAGACACAGATATACACGTCAAACTTATAACACCCCTCTTCGTCAGGGGTTAAGAATAAAGACGATAAAATAACAAACTAAAAATAATAGCTATTGTGAAATGAAAATGAAATCTAGTATTTTATTTTTAGGATTACGAGGATTAATTTATGAGTTTTTACGTTACGTTATTTATGCCCGATTGCTGAGCTTAAGCTGATTTTAATTATTCCTAACAAGGAAAAACATTGCATTAACACTTCAAGTCAAAACTATACAAAATAGGTACCTAGTGCCATAAATTGTAGATAGATAGATAAACACTTTATTGCTCATAAAATATCACAATACCAATCACTAACAATAGCAAGGAACACATATGAGCGAAGGCGGCCTTATAATGCGGCGCTACAAGCGATCTCTTCCAGGCAACTTTGCAATAAGGCAAATTGTAATAAGTACTGTGTTTAGTGAACCTGTTATTGTTGGTATAGTGCAATTAACTTGTGTAAATCTTGTATATGTAATAAATTACGCAAAACCGCTTAGGCGTCAACATGCAAAGCACGCCAGGCCCCTAGCCAGCCCGCCAGCGCTCACACCATTCACTAGCCTGACCATATGCGTTGTCCCATAAGCTCAAGAAAACTCTACCACAGTAGTCATCTTGGCGTTAATGTCCCGGTTCTAGATACAATAGAGCCGCGGCCGAAAAGCCAGATAAAAATAGAAAAGTATACCTACACTGTGTCAAAAAAATCCCTTCTATGAATATAATAAAGTATGAAATTGAGCACAACTGTAGCTAAAATGACCTGGGAATCTGAACTGAGCGGACTGCAACTGGGGTGAGAATGCTCCGATCCTGGGGCGGCCAACATGTTACTGTGTGTTTCCTCCTACCCCTCTTTGACGCTTGAAAGAGATATTTAATGTGTAGGACATTAATAATATATATATTTTTTTAATATTGAATTTTAAACTGTTTTCCCTCACCTTAAGAGCATCGGTTGGTGTTCAACTAATCTACAAACTCAGAAAAGAGTCTAGAGGTACATCTTTGGGGTTCTAACCCGGTACCTCTTGGTTAATAGTCGGACCCCTTAACTACTAGACCACCGACACTTTTAGGTGCGGTTTTGGTTTCATAGATTGACAAAAACCCAAGATAGATGTCGCTAATACAATCTACGACGGATTCTATCTGAAAATCACAACAAGTACAGACTTACTTATGTTACCAGACACATTGCTGGTTTTGCATGCACTAGAGCACCCACTTCTTGTTTACATTTTCGAAACAAAAAACAAACCATCATTACACACAAACACGCTTCATCCAGCAAAGAACCAATCAAACACAACTGCGTTCACAAAAACAAAACGCATTTAACACAAAATAAAATGGAATCGTCCCCTCGCCCGCGTTCCATTCCACGCAAGCACGATCGGCATGACACAGGGAATAGGTATGTCATTTTAGCATGCAGAAGAGTGCGGTGCGCGCTTTTATTTTCGTTGTACACCCTGGGTATATAATGCCCGGGGTGTGTAGTACCCGAGATATATAATGCCCGTCGCTGTGGGATGTTAGCGTTTAGAACATTTATCGCGGAGATGATTTGAGATGAAATGTTTATGGAATTGATATGTTCTTCAAATGTTTATGACTTTTTAATTATTAGTTACTATTGGGGATTTAATTGCGTATTTACGTTTTAACATTTCTCGCTCGTACGATTCGGATGTGGAATGAGCTCCCAGTCGCAGTGTTACCTTTGAACTATGACATGGGATCGTTCAAGAGGTATATTAGAGGTCTCCTTAGAGGCGGTCATCGCATTGGTAGCGCCCCTGGTGTTCCTGATGTCCATAGGCGGCTGTGACCACTTACCATCAGGTGGCCCGCATGCTTGTTTGTCTGCCGTATATTAAAAATAATTCTTCAATCACTGAACCCTCATAGACATATGTATGTACAACTGGTCGATTAGAAATTAGACCTACTCCAAGTTCCTATCTGATCAACTTTGAACGATTCTTCTGTCATTATGCGTATCTACGCGATATTTACAATTTCATCACATCTATACCAATATTATGAGATTCAACACCATGTAAGCTAAAACTGCTAAAACTTACATAAGTATTAAACTTACCCGAAACTTCCTTGTGAATTTGTAAATCACTCTACCTGTTGACGAAAACCCTATAAACCATTGTGCAATGCACAAAATGACTAAGCACATATCAATATTGGAAACCTGTCTCCCATGGGACAAACAAACGAATCCACTGAGCGACTCTGCTATATACTAAGAGCATAAATGTAGATGTAGTAAATAATAGCATAAGTACCAAGTTTAAGTTCTAACTTGGCCCGGCTTAGCAGTTCCTTCGGCACGGCTGAGTAATTACTTCAAAACTTCACCTGTTTCATGACTAGTGTTGACTGGAAGAAAACGCTTAGGGGCTCTGTTAATTAGATTAATGGGCGTGGTCGTGTATTTTTCTGTATATATTTTTCTATGTATATTGTGAGAACTCTATGAACTGTGAGATTTTGAGCAATCCAAATTACTATCTGATGATAATTCCATAATTGAAAGATTGCTTCATTCATTTTTTTACGTTGGATGCTGTCTACGGTGACATTGTGCTATAGCCTCCTTCATCCTTTGTGCCCATTTTTTTCTTTTTTTTTTTTTGAAAGGTGGGCTCTCCAAGGCTTTTCAGACCCAGTATCACTGCGACCATTACTGATCTATTGTGATCGCCTCTTTCTACAATTCAGTACTAATTCCTATAGCTTTTTGTGCCCATTACTAAAGGATATTTTGACACTTGGATGACGACGTGGTTGTCAAACATCAACTCCAAGTAGCTGTATGTCAAAAGTGACGTTATACATGATGGCGGTGTTAGTTCTGATTTAGACCACGTGCCAAGAGATCGTTGTAGTTCTCTAGGTGCCCATTCTGGAATGTCTTCAAGGGGAGAGGAAAGCAAAGAAAAAATTGTATAGGGAGTGAATAGCGCGATGATGGCCGATAGGGATGTAATATCTGTTTCAAAATTGAGTACCTATGAAGAGTGGCTCTGTTGTTTCTAGCCCAGCTATATACTTATAACCATGTTTGTAGTTTCGATGATGACTTTAAACCAGGGGACTTTAAATATGAAACGCTGTCTATAGAGAAAGAGAACATATTGCGCCGCATTGGCTTGCCACCACAAGTGACGGAGTCCACTTAGTTCCAGTTTTGGTCGCCGGGTCAGAAAATTTTGTGGCGCTCTTCTAGAATTTGGCAGAAAAATGATGATGTCATGATAACAAGCAAAGAACTTGGACTAAAGAAGTCCAAGTACTTTGTTAAAAGAGTCGTGATAAAAGTTGAAATAAATTCGGAGAAAATAAAGCATCACCGATTTAACCATCGGTAAATTAAGCAATCAGGGAAACAAGCACTGCCTAATTTAATCTATCGGAATACTGTCATCTGGAAAACGTCTTCCTATAAATAACCATGATAAATATTTAGTCTTTAGAAATGGCGTCATCATCATTTTCAAAGTCAAAGTCAAAGTCAAATAATTTTATTCAATTTAGGTCTTACAATTTAACTCTTATGATCGTCATAGAAAATACAAATAACACAATAAATACATTTGAGAAAAATGAGGCCGCCGCCCGTGGCAACATTGAGCCGGTAAGTTTGTTTTGGAACACTGGGTGCATTCCAGATATTATTGGTCCTAGGATTGGGTTGAGTGACTGCCACTGTCATTTTGGAGTCACTATCCCGGTTATGCTCTTACGCGCAAGGGTCCGGGGTGAACCTAGACCATGATCCAGGATTTGACAGATCATGTAAATACGGTAGAGCGACTGCCATCTGACCTCCGTAAGTGGATCGAAATGGCGTATTAGATCTAAATTATCTCATAGTCGTTCGCAGAGTCCGGGAAGTGGATGGGTGACCATTTCGTACTTTGAGGCAACTCGACTTCAGCGTAGCAACGGGCTCGCCAGTTGGCGAAGCTAGGTTGACCAAGATTTTCCGTTGGGGACCCTGAAACTGTTTGAACAGTCTCGAGACATGGTATTAAAACTATAAAACAAAGCCACCTACATATGTACCTATGCATATGTACCTAACATCTTTTAAACGTAGGTAGGGGTAAATTATGTGTACGCGACGAAGTCGCACCGGGTCCACCAGTATTATTATAAAAGGACTATGAAACCAAGCGGACTCCTCAGTTTTCAAAGAGCCCTATCACCTACAAAGTCATCGAATATAAATGTCATAATTGCAAATACAACCGTGAAGTCGCACGGCAAGGCCGCCTGCGAATCCGACGTGATTCAATTATTCGCACAAACTACATCCGATAATTTGACGCGTAAACGGCTGTAACGACACCGAAATGAATTTCGCATTTTTCCGTGGCCATTTTATGACAGCACCCCAGTAACGGAAGCCCGTGGTGTCGTGTTCCTTTTTTGAGTAAAATTTTATATTGGAATTTCATTTTTTATTTTATAAACATAACTTAACCGGTTCGAGGCTTTCCCTGGAGAGTTCCCTACAACATGGAGTTCTTCAAGAAAGGGGTGAAAATGTTTTTACGGGGTCAGCAACGCGTGGGTGATGCCCCTGGTATTGCAAGCGTCCATAGGCTGCGGTGACTGCTTACCGTCAGACAGGGCGTAAGCTTGTTTGCTACCTTAGTTAAATAAAAAAGAAGTAAAAGTCGTATAACCTCCGACTACATTTATATATACTTAAGTATTTTCTTAGCTTCTGAAACTATTTTAATGATACAAAGGTAAGAACCATCTCGATTAAACAGTCTTGCAAATACACAAAACCGCATTCAAATCGGTACATCCATTTGGGAGCTACAATGGTATAAATAAAGTCCAAAAAATGTGATTGGGTGTAAGTTACTCACATTTTTTGTCTGCTCGTGAAAGAAAATATATTAATATTGAATTTAAAACTTGACATTTAAATTGAATTATTAGGGCTATTTTTATTAATGTTGACATTTTGCATTACTTATTATATTTTTAACAATTTGAATGATTTATTGTAAATTTTTTGGAATTGAGAATTTTGTATTTGATTGATTTGATATTTAATTTCAAACACTGCAACCTCTCTATTATTATTATGTAATAAATTATTGCTATACCCTACCAGGGTTCCATGTCTTGTACTAATATATATATTTAAGAACTTGTATTTACTAACACATGGAAACGCAATAAACGAATTGAATTGAATTGAATTGAATTGACATGGATACTAAACTTGTACTTCACTACTAACAAGTTATTGTGGGAACCGTACCACGTTACCTAGATTGATTAATTATGCTAGAACTATTATAATCGTCGTCGGTGGCTGAGTGGCTAAGGTAACCGACAAGTAAGCAAGAGTTACCGGGTTGGAATGCTGCATGTACCGATAATTCTTTTCTAAATTATGTACATTAATTTAATGTCAACCGATGCTCTAACGGTTAGAGAAAACATCGTGATGAAATTTGCACATTCAGGCGAATTAATGTGTAACCATGATCATTCTGGTCAGGTTCCCCTGGTAGCAGGGTCACGGAGGTCAGACGGCAGTCGCTACACTGTAATTATATGATCTTACTTACTGATCTGTACTTAGCTTGTAATGTGCGAACAGACTGTTTATGTGATAATTTGTCCAGTTATAGTTAATCTTCAAGAGTGATTATATGATCTGCCAAATCCTGGATCATGGTCATGGCGGACCCCAGGACATTAATGCCAAAATGATTTTAACTAGGACCATTATAATTACTCATGGCTAAATCCACGCGAATGCGATGGACAGCTATTAATTAAGAAGAGAGATCTAATTCGCTCTCACCAATTACAATGTCGTGGTTATGTCCAAAATCTTAGAGGTTATTAATGTAATTTTAAGTAAGTAAAGTGTAATGCCTGTTGAAAATGTATATGGGAAATCCTATGGGACCCTAAAATATGGAATGCTGACGTAAATATGTATGTATGTAGGAACAAATAGTCCTAATTGTGGTAAGGAAAGACTTGCAACAACACAAGTATGATATATGAAATAACGTAATCCCTACATTATTAATGCGAAAGTAACTCTGTCTGCCTGTAACGGTTACCTAAACCACTGCACTGATTTTGATTAAATTTGTATTTTAATAGTTTATCACCTGAGGATGGACGTGGACTACTTTTTATTTCCCTCCACTTGCAAGCTCGCAAAATATGGAAACAATAGTCCACACGAACTGAGTCGCGGGCAGAAAGCTAGTATCATACAAACGACGGCGACTCTGCCGTTACTGTTTGATTAAATAAAATTTACAACTACAATACAAATAATTTACCATGGAAGTACTATGAGATCTGCTAAAGACTTGCAGCCTACAAATTGCTTAACTAGGAAGTTCAGGATCGAACAAAATGAATCCGGTGTTATCTATCAATGTACCTAATTCGTTTAACATGATATATCGATATAGTTTCACCTACCGCCGAGTATCTTTTATATAGTAGCCCATAATTAGTTTCATGTGGAGGTAAAACTTATATTTATATTATTTTTCCTCAATTAACGTTGTATAGCCTCGCCCTTCTCCCTTGGGAGTTCGCAAGAATTCGTAGCCCGGCCGCTACGCGATCTCTACGCGCGCTACGCCGTAGCACGTGTCTACGAATGGGTGTTCTCAGTGGAGGTAACGGATGGCTTGGAAGGATTTGGAACATCAAGGCATTCGGTTATGTGTTACATTTGTCGCAAATCAATAAAACAACCTTATTGCCTGTGATCAATAGGAAATGTATGATTGACGTGCTATGTAGGTACGATTTGATCGACCAACAAATTTTCATCTATCTTCGCTTTACTCGTAACAAACGTTTATTTCACTACAAGATACATCTTACGATAAGGTATACCGATAAGATTAGAGCCTCAAAACCAATAACTCCGGCCTACTGACACTAAAAGCGGCACAAAAATCCCTCGATATAAACTCTAGCGGGCGGTCGCACTCATAAAACTGTAGTTTACACTCCATCCAAGCTGAGCATTCATCAATAACCCTTAAACCAAGATAAAGTGCCGCCACCGCGTCGAGATAACCTCAACTCGAGGGCGCTACCGAGCCTTACAAAGCCTACGTGTCCTACACTAGTGACGTCCATCCGTCACCGTACGAAACACAACTTAGACATCAAATCATCACATCTACTTAAAAAAAAAACTCAGCAATCATCACCTGGTGCTTGCGCCTTGGCCTCGCGGACGCCACACGCTCACGCACCCACTGTCTCACTCACACACCATGTGCTGCCGGGTAGCACGAGCGCGCGCGCAACATGGCCGTGCTCCTCGTGCTAGCTCGTGCCGCGTGCAGAGCTGGAGCTGCAGCTATCGACCGCGACCGGCCGCGCGCCGCCCAGCGACTGACGCGGCGGCCATGCGCGCGCAGGTACCGCCCCCCGCGGCCCCCGCCCGCGCTGGCTCGCTACAGCCTCCACGATGACGGCTGGGTCGAATTTGCTGGATGAGAGCGCTCGTGAGGACTGGTTTGTGAGGATGGGGGGGTGACGGATTTTGGTGTTGGGTGGCGATTGTATTTTTTTGCTTTTTTTTTTTAAATGTAGCGTGTAGGGGGAGAAAACGTGTTCGAATTTCGATTTTCGAATGTGACGGATCGGTTTTTACTTTTAATTTTTTGGGGGAAAATGTTTTTCGTCGCTTATCCTAAGCTGCCTGTAATTGGGCAGCATCGGCGGGCGGGCGTTCCGAGTCACGTGACAGCACCTCAAGTGGCCCTTCCAGGGTCCGGAGGTAGCTCTTGTGTTTATTTTCGGCGCGGCGGCGGCGAGCGCGCGTTGCCGTGGCAACGCGCCCCAGACGCCGCCGAACCCGAGCGGGCACGGGAACGCCCGAAGCGGCAGCCGCCGGACCGACCGGCCCGGGTTTTTGAAATTCGAAGTCTCAGTAATTACGGGTGCCCGGCTGCCCGGCGATGTGAAGTTGTTCTAGCTACCGACTCCGCGGATTCGCTTACCTCTGCACGTTTGCATAAAAAGTGGATGTGTTTAGTTCATAGGCAGAACGATTCGTGGTTCTCGTTTACGTAGTTTTGATGTTTGATTTTTGTTGTTGTTACTTACTTGTTTTCCGTAGCTGTAGGTACGTAATCTATAAGTAGTATAAAACAAAGTCGATTCCCGCTGTCTGTCTGTTCCTTTGATGTATGTATGATGTGTTCGCTTTGCTTTTAAACTACCTACGCAACGGCTTATAATGCAGATTTCAACAATATATAGAAGATAAAATGATTTAAGAGGGAGGTTTATTTAAAATATGGTGCGGGTTGAAAGTCGCGGCGGGTCAGCTAGTAATAAAAGAATTTTTGTTTTCATCAATCATTTCATGATTTTTTATCATCATCATCTTGGCGTTATTGTTCCAGTTGTGCTCTCGTACACGAGGGCTTGGGGTCCGCCTTGACCATGATGCAGGATTTAGCAGATCAGGTAATTACAGTGGGGCGACTGCCATCTGACCTCCGTGGCATGTTAGCAGGGGAACCTGACCAGATTGATTCATGGTTACACATTCAGTAACCTGAATGTGCAGGGTTCATCATAATGTTTTCCCTTACCATAACAGCGTGGGTTAGTATTCAACTACATGGCCTCAGTGGGATTCGAACCGCTTACGAGTCGGATACATTAACCACTCGGCCACCGACACTCCTGAATCCTCCCGGGTGAATTTTCGATTGTTACCTGACCCTAAACCTATACGCAGTGCTTCGAGTCATCATCATCACACCAAGATAGTTTTCGTGATCACGAAAAATGTCGAAAGTTTATTGATTTATTATTTATTTAAGTCTTTATTGTACACAATAAAACATACGGCACTACTTATTTTTAAAAAGAAATTTCTTCCAAAAGGCCTACAGAAGCGAGATGTTTAAAAGAAACGCAGATACGACAATACAGAATAAAAATAATGATGCTAGTAGATACATACACATATACATACATACTTATATAATTAACGCATACGTACATAATTATATAATAACATCAACAAAAGTTCTAACTTTTGAAATATTATATGTGGTGTGCCTATGACTGTCTACCGTTGAACTTGCAATCATCTCCAGGCTTGACATGGGCTATATCCCAGCTTTCAACACTGAGGCTGATATAGATCAAAACTACGCCATTTAATAAACCGCAAACATAAAATCAATTAAAAGAGAACCTTTCAGTGACTATTTACACTAATTTCATGCAACCACATGAAATCAGTGTAAACAGTAGTGTCCGACCGAAGCTTCGGCATCGGCTTCGGCCACTTTCGGCCAATAAAACCACCTTCGGCTTTGGCCAGGTTTCGGACTGAAGCCGAAGGTTTTGCCGAAGGTGGTTTTAAACGTCATCACCTAGTGAACGTCATCATTTAATAAATAATGTATTTCACATTATTTCTAAATGTTATTATTTTTGCTAAACAAACTGCAATGTAATCTTGTAATCTCTAGAACTTATAGAGATGATTTAAACTACCTTTCTATTACCTTTACCTACCTTTCTATTATTTCTAAACCTTCAATATTACAGCTTTAAAATCATTTACATTGATAACTAGCTTTTGTCCGCGACTTCGTCCTTAACAAATTATACACCTAACTCTTCCTCATGAATCACTCTGTCTATTGGTAAAAACCGCATGAAAATCCGTTTAGTAGTTTCTTAGTGAATTGCGAAAAGACATATCGAAAGATGCGACGTAGGACTTTGTTTTATAATAGGTAATGATTGTGGCTTGTAGCCAATCCTGAACAACATTTCTTCAAGCTTTTAAACCTTCGGCTTCGGTTTCGGCTAGAACTTTAAATAAACCGGACACTAGTAAATTGAGCGAACCCACATGCGTAGGTAGACAGCTAGGTACCTTGATTGATTTGTCATTGCGTCAGACCTCGAATTAGGGAACCAATTCATTTCTCTCCTTCGTTAATTCCCTTTCAACTTTTAATCTATGCTATTTTTGGTACTGGAATTGAGGGAAAGAGGTACTAAAAATAGGATGACCTTTTACAAGTAAATGTTGGAGACAGATTAATCCCACATTCTTAGCAAGATTTAGATTTAGACTCTGATAAGTCATTTGGTTCGTATTAAGTTTAGAGGTTAGTGGTTGACTGCTACGCAGACGGTCCCAGATTCGACTTCCGGTTAGAATAGTGCAAAGCTTTATGTACGGATGGCCTACGAAATTTTCGGATTTTCAGGTATTCCGCTTGGATAGACAAGTGGTTCAATGCAAGTGGTCCCGGGTTCGATTTTCGGACAGAAGTTGAAAAGAGGAATTTTCATTTCTATTACCGGTGTGGGTTTTCCATGGATAAGATAATAAGTATGTCATACTTACTATGTATAGAACAGTAATAAGCAAGCCGTAACAGTAATAAAATTGCTTATTTCAGTTTATACTATTCAATTTCAACGCAGCACCCGTCCTTAGGCCTCGTTCATTATACACGTTATGTAGAGTTGGGTAGCTGCTGGCTCCCAGATCGACATTATCTCAAGTATAAAATCCATTTTTCTATATTGACGTCATCATTGGCCTTAGACATCTATTATAGAGGGTTTGAAGAGCGGCACGGTTAATGGTACGACACTTTCTCTGATGACTGTAGAGGCCAACACGGGAAAGACAGACTCGGTCTCGTACTAAAGCCTGGATAATGCCTAGATGGTAGCCGATAATTCCTAGGGAAACCACCAAGCTTGGCACCAAGGGGGCACCCAGAGTGCATTCATCGCTACTCAGTAGCCGTAGGCGACTATTTATCTAGGTGGTAGAGCGGCAGGCCTAAGGCTAGCTAGCTATTTTAATATTATTTTATTCAGAACGATGCCTATAAGCGGGCTACCTGATGATTTCATCAGGTAGCCCGCTTACCTGTGTTTCTGCCACATTACATAAAAAAAACATAGTTATCTGACCTGCCAAATCCTGGATCAGGGTCCAGGCGGACCCCGGGCCCTCGTGCGCGAGCGCACGACCGGGACATTAACGCCAAGATGATTATTATATTACATAAAAAAAAACATTATAGTCATTTTCTAAAAGATTTCCAGTGCTATTACAAACTTGACAACACTGCGTTGCTGCGTCGCCCTCGCGGCTTGTAGGTACGTTGCAGTAGGATATTGGTGGTTGATAAACCACTTCGTCTTTGTGGATATCGTAAAAGGTGACTGATGTCTTAGAGGGTGACCAGTAGGAGACTAGATATTGATCCGCAGGAGGCCCAGGGGCCTTATCGCCGATCTTCGATAGAGGCAGCCATCTTGATCCAATTGAGGAGAGACCAATCGCAGCAAGGCAGCTCTGGCTTTACCTTGAAGCGATTGGTTCCTACTCAATTGGAGATAGGCGGTACGGCGGTAGGAGCGATGGATCAACATTGCTGAGTCGGATGCGAGGATGACGAAGACCGGGCGAAGTGGAGGGATAGAGAAGGTAAGTGGACCCTGACAGAAGCCGCGATTGACGATGGTGACCTTCTGCGGTCAAAGAAAAGTCTCCTGCCTGTAACACAAAATATTTAAAGAGAAATATCATAAAGTGTAAATAAAAAATTTATCTTTTCATTTTTTTTTATACCACAAAGCTGGTAAACTTTCATATTACACGTGTGACGTGTGATCAACGAAATAAAATAAGCGAAGTGCAACCATTGACGTCAAAGTTTTTATCGGTGGGTGGTATTTTGACTCTATCAAGCCAGCTGGATACCACCCCTTCTATTTCTCGTGCCAATGGTTGCAACCATTGCTGTGTTTTGATATAAAAGCAAGAGTCATGTCAATGTCTTCTTATCCTTACAGCGTAGACTGCGGTTCTGCATTGTAATAACCATCTTGGCGTTAATGGCCCGGTTGTGCTCTCGAGAATGAGGGCCCGGGGTCCGCCTTGACCATGATCCAGGATTTGGCAGGTCAGGTAATTACAATGGAGCGACTGCCATCTGACCTCCATGACCCTGCTACCAGGGGAACCTGACCAGTTTGGACCATGGTTACACATCCAATCGCCTGAATGTGCAGGTATCATCACGATGTTTTCCCTCACCGTACGAGCATCGGTTAGTATTCAACTAATGTACATAACTCAGAAAACAGTCTTTGGTACATGGCCGGAGCGGGATTCGAACCCAGGACCTCTGGCTTACGAGTCAGATATTGTAACCGCTCGGCCACCGACGCTCTTGCGACTCACCGACTGCGGTTCTGCATTGTACAGGGACACAAACTAGTCTGACCTGGTAACCACAACTGGATCGACGAACGGCGACGCCGCGCCGTCACTGTGTCAGATAAGTCTGTGTCACAGTAACTATTTGTTATGGGCGACAGTTACCGCTTTCATAATGCGCCATGTATTGTAAAATTCTGAAATATCACATAAAGTACGGCTACAAAAGTAGGACAGGCACTAGTGTTATCAAGAAAAAGTGAGTCGATTCGATGTATATCCTGAACATCTTTTCGTGCTCTTGAATAACGCCTCATTATCAAATCTACATCTCAAAAAGAAAAAAAGAACAAGGGGTATAGAGCACGTGACAGGTTGATATAAAACCCAAGCAATGGCTGTATTATCTATGTCTCTTTGCCTACCTACTTACGTAAAAATAAAAATTGTTGACTGACGTCTGTCTGACATTTTGAGTTTCGAGGTTATGAATGATTATTAAAGTTATTGTTTTTTCGTAAAAATGCGTTACTATTAAATTAAAATAGACGAAATACATCAAGTTGGCCATGTCTCTAATAAGAGCCGGTTTACAAAGACTTACCAGTGTTTTCACTAGCGGCCATGGTATGTTTATAGGTTGTAATTTCGGTTTGTATGTTCACCTACTCAGAATAACATTCTAAATATTGTTCATTTACATTTCAGGAGGCATGTTATCCAGGTTCGTCTCGAATTTAGCACCAGTTGAGCAAAAATCCACAGAGGAAACCACCAAGGAGGTAATATCAACTTGCAACCGTTTGATTGAAGAAAGATCGTCTCGTAATTTCGCTATAGTCCACCTTCTAGGCAAGCAATGGCGAGTGACTGACGGCGATTTACTTGTGGTAGAGGGATACTGGCCACCAAACATCGGAGATAACATTAAACTGGAAAAAGTTTTACTTGCTGCCAGCAAAGATTTTTCTCTCATCGGGCGACCTCTAGTTCAACCAGGATTGGTCGATGTTACAGCCACAGTAATCTCCAAAGGTTTATCACATACAAGAGTACACTTCAAGAAAAAGAGGAGAAAGCAGTTTCTGAGAATCAACTTCCAAAGAGCACAGCAAACGGTGTTGAGAATAAACTCCGTTGATATCGCCAACAAAATTAATGAACCTCCTAGTAATGAGTTCTAGTATATTAAGCTGAGTAATGTTTAAATGGTAGCAATAAAAGAAACTTAAGTTTTACACAAGTTTTATTTTTCAATTGCGAGATATATTAAACTGTACAAGTTATAATAAATTATCATATATAAATTATTTCCTTATTACTTTATGACTGAAAAACAACATTATCACAGTATTCTTGAAACCTACTTTTATGCTCATCTTTTAAAAATCTTTTCATGCCTCTGAATAAGTAAAATAATTTCCTATTTTGCAATAAGTCTTTTATCAGTTCTAGAAATTTTGTATAATTTCCTTCTTTTTTGTATGCTGAAATAGCTAACTGGAACTGTTTATATTGTTCTGCCTGAAGTAATGTTTTTAACTCCTTCACAAAGTCTATTAACGAAGCAGGTGCTGCTTTTTCTACAATTTCATTTTTGCTAGATGTGTCTCCATTACTTAAAAGATTCTCTTCAAAGCCAAATGGTTTGATTTTTAACTTTTTCTTTTTGGCCGCTACGGCAGGCATTTCTTCAGCATTTCTCTTATGAATAGTAACCAAGGACTGTGATGAATTGTCTACAGATTGGTTACTCGAGTCCAATGCACTGAACAAATCTTTGGTCTCCTTCGGTTTAAACTCGTTAACATAAGCTGAAGATTGGGCATTTTTGTAAAAGTCCATAGAAAAATCTGCATAAACTTCATTCGAGTTAGGATATTGGCTCATTGACTTTTTACCGGTTGTTTTATCTACTGCTCTAGTATTGGAAACAGGAAATGAGACACCACTAACATTCACAGACATATCCTTGTAACCTGTGTTTGTTTCATGAGGATGTATCGGCTTCAATTTCGGTGAAGGCAAAGACGCCTCGGCATTTTTGAAAAATCTACATACTTCACTAACTGTTTCACCAAACCTATTAGAGACATTAATGTGATCCCTCAACCAGGCAGACAGCTGCCCTTTTAATCTTGGACTATTAAATCTATTATCACACAGTAATATAGCTCCATAGTCATTCTTATGCCTGATCACCCTTCCAATAGCTTGATTTACAGCTCTTGTCGCTTCTAGAGTATACCATCCATCTCCAGATAAGAAATCTTTGTCTTTTGTCCTTAATTCTTCTAGATACTTTTTCTTTAAAATTATTCTTGGATCTTTGAGGGGTGGAAATGGTAAGCCAGTTATGATCACTGCTCTTCCATTCATGTCAGCAAAGTCCAAACCTTCTGACACCTTTCCTCTGCAAACAGCCATGAAGCAAGCACCCCTGGTGCTTGGATCATTAATTTTTCCATAAAAGTCATTCATAACTGATGTAAAGGTATCCTTCCTTTGAGGCTCTACAAATATAGGCTTTATACTACTTATGCTTGACCAAATGCCTTCAGATTGCCACATTTCTTGGCATTTATTCATAATGGGATATGAAGGGAAGAACACCAGAAGCCCATCAGGCACAACTCTTGAAAAACTTAAGATTGTCCTGCCCAATGATGAAATATATTTGGGATTATCTCTATTTTGGTAACTGGAATTCAGCTGGGTATTATCAGGACCTTGCCCAATGATTTTCACACATATTTGATTAGCTTTAACAATATGTGGATTTTCTAATTGCACTCCAATTGGGATTCCTAATTCAGATATTAAAGGCTTCAAAGGTGCCAGTGTACCACTTGTCAATATTATACTTCTTACATTCTGATCCAGGAGTTGTTTCATCCCAAATCCTGGACTAAAACACCAATAACTAAGAACTCTTTCAGCTGATTTAGTATTACTGGTTTTTTTCAAAGCACTCCAACTGTCTGTTTTCTTATTATTCTTCTTGTCTTCTATCTGTATATGAACTTTATAGCAGAGTTTTACTCTTTCCTTATATGAGTGAGTAGTACCACTGAAAACAACATTAAGCAGATCTACAATTTTTTGTAAACCAACTCCTTTCTTCTGAAATGGAGATGCACTTGCACAAGACAGGTATTGAATTAAATTTTCCATCAATGTAATCACTGACATTTGATTGTGATCTTTTATTTCAGCTTTAGCGAGAAGTTCAAATATAAAACCTCCAGGATATGTAGTGCCTTCAGTGCCTATTTGTATTTCATCTATAGCTTTCTCAAATGCCAACATAATTTCTTTCAACACACAAAGATCATCACATGTGAAATCTTTAGGCTGATTAGGGTCTAGTGTAGAGTCCATCTGTTCTTCACTATTTTCACTGAATGATCTCATCACATGTGTTATTTCATCTATACATACAGCTACATCAGTTGTTCTAACCTGCAATGAAGCTGATTCCTCACACATTTTCTCCACATTATGTGCTTCATCAAGTATTATTATATTATTCATCAACTCAACCCCATTTGCTTTCCGTGACTTTGGGTCCAGTAAATAATTATAGGGCATAAAAATTATATCTGCATCTTGCTTAAGTTCTTTAGATAAATAATAGGGGCAACATCTTAACTTCTTACCTACAGTAACTAAATCTTCAATATCTAAAATGTCACCACCTTTCACGGATCTGTCTTCTTTCTTTGATTCAACATTGTTATAAAAGTAACAAGTTCTCGACTTCACTTTCAGTTGGCACATGTGAACTTTGTTCATGTTATTTGTTTCTTTGGACACTTCGGGGTGTATGCACATCTGATCTCTTGATCCTAAAACTGTTGCCTTAACATGTTTATAGCTAGATCGCTTTAGTTCTTGCATGGCTTGGGTCAACTGTGAATGGGTTCGTGAGGAATAAATTATTTTTGGCATACCCCAAGATTTGTTATCTTTTGATTTACCGGCGCCGGACTTTAAATTATCTCCTAGAGCTCCACTAAAGTCAGATGCGGCGCCACTATGGTCACTAAAGTTGCCTAGCTGTGCATTCATTTGCAACTGTGCCTTCTTTACTAGCAACCATGCAAGAGATGAACACAATAAACACAGAGTCTTGCCAGTGCCCGTAGGCGATTCCAGTAACGCATGAGTGTTATTCTGAAGGCTCTGGATTACACAGGCCATATAATCTTTTTGCACATCGTATGGTTCGAAAGGAAAACTAACCGGTATACCAGATATCATAATGTCGGGCATCTTGAATTTGATCTCGTTCCCCTTTTAACTCACAGACTACCAATAAATTTAACTTCTAATATTCATAATAAACAATTTCTGGGCATATTCTTCCTCTAGTTGCAAAATAACTGTAGCAAAACAATGATTCGAGGAAGCCGAGGATGAAAATTGGAATGAAATGTCAAAGTCAAATTGACAAAATCTTTGGCGCCAAATTCAGTGTGACCAACAGATATTGCCAATTATTTCCAAAGTGTCTATGAGTTAAAAAAGGAACGTAATACAAAATGCCGACACGATTGCGATCCCAGGATGCCAACAGATGCCAACCTTGATTCAACCATTCAATCAATGACCAAGGTGAACAAGTTGCAAGTCGCTGTCTACATGGCCGTTGATCGGTTAGTTGAACTTGCCACTCTGTTGACAACCTGGGTTTCCAACCATGTGACAGACCCTTAAGGCCAACATTTAATTACGTTTTCTAGTACTTCGTTGATTTGTCATATTTCAGCAAATTTATAGAAATATGATAATGTTGGTCACATTATTATTACTTTTTAATCAGTTAAATTTATGTACAGCAAAAGTCATATCATTTATACAGCCATAGTCAATGTGTTTGCTTTATGGAAATTGGAAATTATTTTAATCCACGGAATGATAATTAAACGTTAATGTGCGCTAACTAGTTTTTTACTTATATTTTCAATCAACAAATACTATTTTTGACTATTTTAAAAACTTGTGTGTTATTAATATCACTTTGTTTGTATTGTTTTGATTTTGTACATGACGTTTGTTTAGTTGTCGATCGCAAAATCGCAAAATCCCATTACATATGTCGCACTAACCTACAAAAGTAATTGTAGTAACTAAATTATTATTTAAGGTGACAATATTAGCACAGTAACATGAAGACTTTTGTAAAACAAGAGTATACTTCAGTGGCGTGTAATAGAATTCCTGAAATAGCTGATTGGAATGAGGCTGGATTCATTTGTTTTGGTGCTTCCAATGCTGTTGTTATTTATGACACGGTCTGTATTTTGAATCAAGTTTTTTTTAGGGCATAAAATAATAGTTAGTACCCTTATACTAACTATTATTACAAGGTTTCCTCTATTATCTCAAGAAAACTTTATGAACAAATTAATTTATCCATCATTATAATAGCCATAGAATAGTCAATGGTTAAGTACCTAAATAAACAATGTTTATCATAAAATTACAGAATAAAAAAGGCGGAGACCCCCTAACAGTGCATAGCCACCATCGTTCACTTGTAAACTCAGTAAAATGGGTTCGAAAATCAGACGGCTCTTGTTCTGAATTAATCTCATGTTCCGCTGACAAGACTGCAGCAATATGGTCATTGGAAGATGGAGTGTGGAAGGTTACAAGTTCTTTGACAGGACACAAAGATGGAGTCACATGTATTTATGGGATTTACACACAAGGTGACGATTTGGTGGTGTATACAGGATCAATAGACTCAAATATAAGGGTCTGGGAAAGGAAAAATGGTAAGTCTAATGTATATCTGAATCTGCACTCTAATTTAAATTTAATTTGAAAGCAAATTTTTATTATTCCTTGTACGATACTGATATACCTAATTGCAACAGAAAAACTCAAATACAATGTAATTCTAACACAAAATTTATTTTTTGCTATAAAATTATGATGTACCATTCTTATTCATCAGGATCCACAGAACTCAAACAAACCATAAATCTCAATTCGGGACTCTGTTTGACTATCCATGCTCACCTCTTACCTAAAGTCCAGAAACCTGTTCTATTCTGTGCCCTGGACGATCATAAAATACACATATTTGCTGGCAATGAAGAGTATCATAAGGTGCACACGTTAGTAGGCCATGAAGACTGGGTACGTGGTTTGGATGTCCTTGAAGTAGGTAAGTAAACCAGTTGTCTAATTTAAAAAATAATTCTAGGTTCTAAGGTCTATTCTATGTTTAAATAAATATTATTTAAACTTCCAACAAAGTACTCCTAATGGTTACTGGTGTCGTACAAGACAACCTATGGCTTATGTTACATACACAGACCAAGTAGGACCTCTGTAGATATATTAATGGGCAGAAGCATTTTCTGTTGTGTTTTCAACCTGCCTCTGCCTGCGGAGGGTGGAGATATGGCATAACCTTTCACTAATGTAGAAGAGGCTCAAGTCTAGGAAACTGTTACATGTTGTTGATAGGCTAAAGTCTAGAAGTGAACTGTTATGAGTCATTGATTTGAATGTTGTATAATACCATCTTAACAATAGGACCTGTCGCTGATGAGTTTTTCACATAATCTAATATTTATATTTTAGATGACACCACAATTCTATTAGCATCTGCATCACAAGATACGTACATACGTGTATGGAGAATTCACATTTACGTAGCAGAACCAGCTCATGGCATCAGAGTCGAAGAGAAGGTGTTCCAAGTGTACGGAGAGAGTTGGGCTGTGAAGTTGGATGCTGTGCTTGCCGGTCACGAAGGATGGGTGTATGGTGTCCAGTGGCAACAAAGGAATTCAGGTTAATAACATGAAATAAAACTACTACTACTTTTGCTGCTAACCCAAATATTCAGGCGCGTTGCTAACTAACGCGGCCAGACGAGTCATACGCACAGCTGTATAGCCGCCGAAATATACCTAACGCTAGTGCGCGGGGCGTCGTCGATTGAGTCCGAATGAGATTGTATGGACCGGCCTGATGAGTCGGCGTACACTCGCGTAGCGCCAACTACGACTCAAAATTAAACAATGTGATTTAAACTGCTGCTAATGCAGTTTTCTTATTGGTTATTCCTTACTGAATGTGTAAACATGATCCCATCTGGTCAGGTTCCCCTGTTAATAGGGTCATAGAGGTCAGACGGCAGTTACTGTACTGTAATTACCTGACCTGTCAAGACCTGGAACATGTTCAAAGCGGACCGCGGGCCCTCGCGCGCCATAGTCGCGAGATTTACGCCAAAATGATTATTATTTTTATTGGTTGTTTAAAAATGTTATTAAAATAGGGTAAGATATACTTAATTCAATTTAATTCATTTATTTTGATAAACATAAATTTACACGTCAAATGTTATTAAATTCTTAAGTAGTCATTATTCTTAAAATAATGTTACAACAGAAAAAAAAATCTCAATCTTAATGTCATAAGGTCAGTACACCGAATAACGTATATTATCCAAGGGAGTTAATTGCAAATTCAAATGTCATAAACATATTATTATTATTATCACAATTAAATTAAATACAATTATTTTATTATTAAAAAAATGTATTAATTGCACAATTAACTTAAACAACCTATTCCTCAGGGGAGTACTCCCTATACACATTTCAAGTCCATTTCGCACAGTTTCCAGCACCTACACGTCGTAGGCCGTTGGCTCTTGCATCTGACTTAACGATGTCCATCTCCTTTCCTGTTACTGGCAGATTTTGGCACTAATTTCCCATAGGGCTTACATGAAATCCAACCAGCGCTGGCGAGTCTCCACAATATTATCGGCAACGTTCCTGACGCCATGGAAACCAAGGCTGTAGTCGTTCCCGACACGACCGTGTTGAACTCCGCACATTCACCACAGCATTTTCATTTCGGTGGCGAAGAGTTCGCGGACATGCTTCGTTAGCGGCGGCCAGGACTCGCAGCCATAGAGAATTGCAAGTCTATTATCCTTTTGATTAGAAGTACCCCATTTTTTATAGGGATTTTGGGGTCGCAATTGACTGTCGTGAGCTCTCGCTCTCGCGATTTGGTCCAGGCTGCAGAAACTTGAACACGGAACTTGACATCGGCGCCGATGTCTCAGGTCTCGTTAACCATGCAAGGTACTTGAAATTACCTTTGAACTTCGTTACCTCTCCACAGATAACAACAACCGGCCAGTACAGCGGCTGCTCTCATCTTCCCTGGACAAGACCCTTATAGTTTGGGAGCCAGAAGGTTCCACATCGGGCCCTGAGGGCGGTGATGGGGCGTGGATAGAGCGCGTACGAGTCGGCGAAGTGGGAGGCAACGGGCTTGGCTTCTATGGTAGCCGGTTCGGGCCCGGAGCCAAATCGTTCATGGGCCACGGATACAATGGCTCCTTCCATATATGGAGTCTCGATGAGGTAGGTGGTCTTTTTTTATACAAATAAGGTGGTAAAGCTTAGGCCGATAAGGTCGCGTTCACAGAAAGTCCCTTTGGAAAAAAACGCACATTCATAAATTTTCAAGATGTCCTTTTCTCATGGATTATTATGGATTGTTCGAAAAATCAGAAAAGAAGCAATACATTTCGATAATAATACGCTGTACGCTAAGACAAAATAGAAGAAATCGTGATGTCTATTTGTTTATGTTATTAATTTCCGTGACTATTCTTTGATCTGAACTTGAACTGAACCATTATATACTCAAAAGCCGACATTGTACATCACACATGTAATTTTTATCACATACCTCAGGAAACCAACCAATGGCAGCCCAGCGTAGTATGCGGAGGCCATTTCGGTGCCGTGGAGGAGGCGCGCTGGGAGCCTTCGCAAGGCCGCTACCTCATGAGCGTGTCCGCCGACCAGACCACCAGGGTGCATGCGCCTTGGAGACGGGATGATGGTCAGTATAATCGCCCAACCTCCAACTCCGCGGTTACCGCTTACCATTTTTTATTTATTTATGGCTTCCACCGGTGGGCTGACTGCTCGTTTGTCGTATTAAAAAAAGTATCCCATTTCAGATACTACAGGGTCGTACAAGGGGTATCCTATTTTGCTACTACTTCATCTTTCATGCCATATCTATAACGAATCACTGTCTTGTTTACTCTTATCACTTTTCACTCCATGTACCAACTTCTCATTTCCTCCGTATTCATTTCACAGTGAGCACATGATAATTTTGCACAGTTTTGCTTTGCAGCCACTTTCATGCATTGCTCACGCGTTTGAGCGAAGAAGTTCCTGCTATCTTGCGTTTCTGACTTTGTGCGTTTCTGTAATTTTGCGTTCTTTATGAAATACATGTTAATGACTAATACAACTTTCGATTTTTTACAATATTGTATAGTTTTCGATTGACGGTTGTGTATGAGTTTTTTTTAACGAGCCATCGGTATCCCGCAGGGCAAAGGCCTCTCTCCTATTTCCACGTAGAGCTATTTGTTGTCTGGTCTCTCTCTCTCTTTCTCTCTCTCTCTCTAACTACTAACTACTAATGTAGTTTGTAAGTCATTATTGTTTTTTACTGACATAAATATGGACATTGTCTGAAATAAATTGATTTCATTTATAACCCCCCAGGCACGACAGAATGGCACGAGCTAGCCCGCCCCCAAGTGCACGGCTACGACATGTCCTCCCTGGCCCTCCTGACAGGGACAACCTTCGCGTCATCAGCTGAAGAGAAGGTGATCCGAGTGTTCGTGGCTCCACACAACTTCGTCACCAACTTCAGGAATATAGTGGGCGAGGATCTCGGAGTGGGGACTGTTTCTGGTGAGAAGGGAACCGTTTTTTTTTTATAAGACTAGCCAGGCATTTGACGTCTGAACTGGTGGTAAGTGACGTTGCGGCCGAAGATGGAGTATGCCTGTCTAGGAACAGCCTATTCACTCTAGCCTTGAAGGCGACCCGATTATAATGATCAGGGAACATAATTGCAGGCAACATGTTCGTATCCTTAGCCGTTACACCAAACCTTTTTTCTCCGAACTTACAGAAAATCATACCACGTAAAATCTATCAGGCGTAGTTTAGAGCATCAAGGGCAAGACGAGACATTAGTCGATGGGTTAAGGATGTAGGTTTTAAGATTCGTGGTCGTGGACACTTTCGCTACACATACAGGGTATCTCAAAAAATAGTGTCAAGCGAAAGTCCAGAGATAGAGCACCCCTTGAGGTATCCGAATCACCCCCATGTATGTTCCGCGATTTTTCATACTTTTCGAGTTATGACGTTTTTTCTGAATTTTTGAGAATTTTTATCTTTCAAAAAATTTCTTTTTGCGTCTGAATCATCTTGAATTATTCTTTTATGCTTAAAATAATCAGCTTCATAACTTTGATGAAAATCATGAAAATATTGGTTTAAAGTGAAAAATTTACGGTTGATGAATTATGATCTAAATTTTCAACTTGAAATAAAACATTTAAACAAGTGATTTCAAAATTCCTAAGTAAATCTCAAGAATTTTCCAGACTCTCAGCTTTCATAATCATTTTAAAAAAGTAGCACTTGATGGGCTACTTTGGCTAAAATCGGCCTTCAAAGACTGCAAAGTGGAAAATTCTTGAAATTAGCCAAATTTGTAAACAGATGATAAAAAAATTTTTTTGTTCATTTTATTATTTCTAAGGTTCATTAGTTTGTAAACTACATTAGTTTGTAAACGGTTGGCATTGTTTTTACCTCGATATTTTGACGCAGTTGCATGCCGTCATGGTCACTCGTGATCAGTGAATATCGAGGTAAAAACAATGATAACCGACACTCGTGACCATGACGCATGCAACTGCGTCGAAATATCGAGGTAAAAACAATGCTAACTATTGTAACATACCCGATAATATATGAAGGGTTAAGGATGGCATCTAGTTACTAAAGCCTATGGAATACATTTAAATTTCCAATGTGCCATCTTCAAGCAAAATATGATTTCCCTCTTTTACACTTCTTTTCCCTTCGTCATTCGCTCTCCAGTTCCCGAAGGCGCGTCGGTGCCGTCGCTGGGGCTGTCCAACAAAGCTGTGTTCGACGATGAGCGCGCCGACCATACTGACGACGGGTACTTCGTGCCTGTTAACATGACCGGTTAGTGGGATAGTATGTGTGAAAGGCTGTGTGACCTTACAAATCCCTACCACTTTGTAGCTTTTTTCATAAATCTAGTGAGTACTGTATATAGTTTTTGTGAAATTCCTCCATTATCCTCCTTTCTTCATCTGGTGGTTATTTGTTGGTTGGGATTTATGGAACAATTCCCTGACCCCATCATAAACCTTAAAACTAGTTATTGGAGGTCTTAAAAAATCTGTCAGAATGACAGTTCAATTTCCTAAATAGGGATGATGACTGATGCTGAAAATGTCATATTCATGTACAAAATATGAAAATAGCTTTAAAACTCTTTCAAAAACTGAAATGAAAATAAAATCGATTAAAATAGGACTTATATGATCTTACAGCTTATTGTCTGTCTCCTCGCAAAAAACGGAGTTTACATGTATTTTAAAGGCGATAGTCAACCTAGACGTTACGGTTGAGTATTGCCCTCTCTGTCATTGTAAACGTTAATATCTAGCTTATTTTTCGAACAAATACCAAAACAAATTTCACTTTTCTATTCGTTAAGTAAAACGCTATCAAATAAAATAATGAAAAAGTTCAGTCATCATGCCTATTATCTATCCAAATCTGAACGTTATGCAAGTCAGTCGCCAACTTGCCCGAGCAGAGTATTCAAGTCGCAAACAAACTCTGTCTATATAATATGCAGATGTTCCCCAAGGTTCTGTACTATCACCCATCTCATTCATCTACATATTCACCCCCCAGTGCCGCCAACCGAAGAAACCCTAATCCAGAACACGCTGTGGCCAGAGACGCAGAAGCTATACGGCCATGGGTTCGAAGTATTCGCGCTGGCCGCCAGCCCCGATGGTAGTCTGCTGGCCAGCGCGTGTAAGGCCACCGCACAGCTGCATGCGCAAGTCTTGATATGGTGAGACGTACCTATTACTTAGTAATATTACTTCTGGAGGTTCCATTTTCTTTACTAAATTTATTTTTCCATTCTTTCGTTCGTTTGAGGGCTTAGTAAATGAATGATGGTTTGTACTCTTAGTAAATGTATTATATGGTGCGCAAAATGGATTTCCATAGGTTAATGATTTATAATGAAGCAGTTAAATCGAAAAAACCACAAATCGCCGCTAGATGGCGTTGTTGTCTGATTTCATTATTTCAGTTTTATTAATAAACCACCAAATGGCAACATTCTATTTATGGTCATAGGTAAAGCGATGTGGAACGCTATACTCAACGCGTTGTTGTATTTAAGCACAGCATCACACAATTATTGATGTGATGTGAACGAATGTCGTGACTCTTCCTCTATAAGCGTTTACCTAAGAGGATGTAGACTGTTCCACCATACCCAAACCTAGGTATGGTATGATTGTCAAATGGAATTTATTACAAACCGTGTTCTAAATATTCTATCTGCATCACTTTCTAGGGACACGAAAACCTGGGAAAACACACAGAAGTTGACGTCGCACCAGCTGACGGTGACACAGCTGGAGTTCTCGCCGGACAGCAGCCAGCTGCTGTCCGTGTCACGCGACCGAAGGTGGACCTTATTCCGGAAGGGGGAAGGTTCAGAATTCCACGTGGAGGCGGCGACGGATAGGACCAATGGGGTGCATGGCAGGATAATATGGTGCTGCGCGTGGGCGCACGATGGTGCGATGTTCGCGACTGGTTCCAGGGATGGGAAGGTTAGTTAATGCAATAAATGAAGGTATTCGCGATATCAGAATCCACTAGATAGCGTTACTGAAACATGAAGTCTGATGTCAAAATAAAGCCCTGTCATTGGCTGGAATTGACATCTAATTTTCAAAGATTTTGGGCATAGAGCAAAGATAAAGCTGAAATCGCAATATACAGGGTGACCCAGAAAGCGTCGTCCAAACGATAACCAATTATAGGCCAAGTGATGACAGTAATCAGAAAAATAAAATAAAAAATCAATCCTAAGTACTTACAAAATTGTAGGTATTTAAATATTATTTTTAAATTTAACAGCCTTTGTAGTACTTTTGATCACTGTGACCTCAAATATTAACAGATTAAATTTTTTATTTTATTTTGTGTTCCTGAATAATGACTTTATTAATTAGTGTCTAAAATGAATGCCTTAACATCTTCATTTATTAGTAAAAATCAAAATAAATAAGAGCGATGAAACATTTTTTTTACATCACGCAACTTTGACGATCTACACTGAAAAAAAATGTATCAGGCTAAATTGGCAAGTAGTTTTAAAAATTGGCGCATTTCTTCGTGATTTCAAAATGGTATGATACTTATTCATAAATTAACGAACAATGTTTTTAAAAATCAATAATACTGTCAACTCCATAACCTCCAGAACCTCCTTCGGATTCGACGAAGGATTTTATGTTTTACTTTTTCAACATGCAATCCTACTCAATTGTTATTTTCAAGCAACAAAAGAGATTCACGAGTCCCTCATTTCAGGTCTGCGTATGGTCTAAAACAAATACTATATCGGCGACATCGCTCCGAGCGCACAGTTTACGCGGCAAGCCGCTAGAGGCCGCCCCGGCGTCGGTGACGGCGGTGGCTTTCGCGCCGCTGACGGTAGATGGCGCTAGGATCGTCGCCGCTGGCTTCGAATCCGGTATCGTGAGGCTTTACAGCTTTGACGGACTGTGGACTATGATCTATGAGATGGATAATAAGTAAGTATGAGTTTATTTTTAGCATAGAATGGAGCATTCAACGTATATTTATTTTTCTTTTTTCTCTTTGGAGCAACCCCTTCTAGTGAAGTGTCGTACACAGAGATATATATGTCCAATCTGCCTACCCAGAGTGGAGATTACGGTAAAGTTCTCCTTGTGGGAGGCTCAAGTCCTATAATGGCCGGCCCTATTACGGTCTGTTGGTGATGATGCCATTGTGCTATCTGGGATGCTATGTAAATTTAAAATGTAAAGATATTAACCCGTTTGTTGCGACCGCCTCGACATTTGGGTCGTAATTGGTGTTACGCGAGTGCGCCCGACTCGTTTCGCCGGTCTATACAAAATTGGTGCTACGGAGTCGGAAATTGGAAAAAAAAACGATAATCGGACTCGATCGACTATGGCCCCGCGCACTCATGTCGCGCCAGCGCAGACTCAGCTGGCGGCATTTGTTAGCACCGGGCTTGACTTTAATATTTGGGTTCGCAGCAAAAGTATTAAAAGTGATCTCTAAAATTATACTAGCTAGCTAAAATTTGTTATTCCGAACCTCGCGTGTTTTCCATTGGTGACATGACATTGTACAGACAAAGTAAAGAATAATAAATCTCCTTTCTTCTAGCGCTGCCCACCATCTAACAGTGAAGAGGCTAGCGTTCAAGCCGAGGGTTTCTGATGATGAAGAGCTCATGCTGGCCAGCTGCGGCCAGGACCACCTAGTGAGGATCCATAGCATCGCTATAATGTGATCTGATCGCAATGTCAAATGTAATAAAAAATATATATTGTAAATAATATTGTTATTATAATAAAGATAGGTTTTATTTTATTTATGTGAAGGTTTTATTTTACCGAAACTATGAAATGAGTTTATCATATCAGTCGAAAGACGCCCACTGCTTGGGCATAGGTCTCTCCCAGAGATCTCCAGAAAGGCTGATCTTGTGCCTTCCGCATCCAGTGTGCTGAGTGTAAGTTTTGCTTTGATTTTACTTTAATATCGCGTTTGCGTTTACGTGGAAATTAGTACGGAAAAATGAAAAAAAAAAGAAAAAACTTCATAAACTTTTATTATAAATAATATTTCATTAAATTTTACTTCGTAAACGCAAACGCGATAGTAAAGTAAAATCGAAGCAATACTTACACTTAGCCCTCTTCTGGTATCTGCGATCTTTACCAGGTCGTCGCACTATGGAAAATAAAGGTCGGTTTCTAATTAAAAATCAATAACTTTTTTATTTCTGAATATTATGTTCTAAAATTTTGCACAAATATAGAATAGTGCATATGGCTTCAAATGGAATGTAATTTATTATGATTGAATTTAAAATCATACATTAAAAAATAAAACATATACAAAATTATCAAAAATGTCCAATATTTATTTTTTAACAATGAATACTATTATTTTATTGTTTACAAAAATCAAATATCATATAGTACATTAAAATACAAATCAATTTAAATAATAATTTTAATTTTTTAATAATTTGATTAAAATCGAACACAGATTAATTAATTAATTGTAATGTTTACTAAATATTATGTTATTTATATTTGATGAAATTCGGATGAACTTTCGGTTCCACATGTACATATTGTACATGTGGAACCCGAAGGCGTATCTGTTAATACCTGAGCTACTTTGCCATCTATCATTGTAAGAAAGAGATCATGCTTCACTTGCACTCCCTCACCTTCTTTGTTAATTAATGATGGACCCAAAGAATTTATTTGACCTTTTATTACATCCACAACAGCTTTCGTTTTCTCGAGAGTTTCTTTGCAAAATTCTATTAATATAGGCCGGCAAAAACGAACAAATGAAGGTGCCGGATTTTGCCAGACAACATCACCTGTTAGCTCGTTAATTAACTTAATAGGCACCAAAGAAGTGATAAATAAATTTGCATCAGAAATTAGTACAGACTCTTCTGGCAGTTTCTGTTTGTACTGGCTTTGGCCGGATGAGCCATCACAGCCCCATTTACTGTATAGAAGTAAGTTATTTAATCCATTCCTATACACTGAATCTATTGTCAATATTCTAGCTGCAGTGTTATCTAATAAATCTTGAAGTCTTACTATTTTTGCACTTGTGTCTGTAATTTCTATAGCTGAAGATGGTGGATAGCAGGTAGTTTTAACTTCTTGCATATTATGGTTCGTTAAATTTCTCAAGTACAAATATTGTGCTTTGTTAAATTCAAGTCAATAAATACGCTCAATGCTGCTCCATCCGTTAACATTTTAGTCTGCCTTGCATCTTCTATGAGACTCGAGAATAAGGTCTTATTTTCACTGTCAGCATACCTTAATGTTTCCACAAGTTTAGCTTCTGTTCCTTCTCCTATCGAACGTAACCCTTGAAGATATGCATATAGACGTGTTCAAATCCATATTCATTAAGTAACATTGTATTTTTTCTTCTTTTACTGGATTGTGATAAGTCTGGATAAGATACGCACGGTCTCCCACTTTTTCCAGAAGAAGTAGATGGTGTGGAGACGGTTGTAACGTCTAGTTCAGTAGTTCAGAGTTCGGTAAAGTTACTAAATATTCCGACTCCAACCAATTACTGTTTTTCATTAAAAATATATCCTTTTTCCGTGAAGCTTTTGTCCATCGTTTATTAAAAGCGGGAATAATATGTCTTTGAAAATCACTGAGGATGAAACATAAGTTGTCTTCAGATACATGATAATTTTCTTTTAAAACTGTTGATAGTGCCTCCAATGATTATCCTCCTTCGATATACGAAATTATAATTTCACGTTTAAGACACTTGAAAGTAGACATTTTGAAGAGTCAACAAAACACGTAGTTATATTGTATTCGTAACAATTACACTTCTGTTAATTCACCACTATTTTGTTATTTACAATGAAATGAAACAACTGTTTATATACTATATAAAATATGAGGGTAGTGTGCATCTTGTTGATTAATATTTTCACACGCAACATGAGTGCAAAAAAGATAAACGCCCTAATATAAATGATAAATTACAAAACTTACCGCAAACTATTGGTGTAAACAGCAACATTTCAAACCGCAATAGATAGCGAGCGGTTTTCCGTTTTCTGACTATTATCACATTTTTACTAATTACTCCGAAAACCGCAAATATCCGCAGCTCTTTTTTATTTGATGTTTATGGATAGCTAGGCTACAAATCAACATTAAATGTAAAGCAGGGGTAAACTGTCAAAAGTCTCAATACTTTACAATAATTAAAAAACTTTTTTTTCACCATATTTTGTTTTGCAATTATTTTAAGGTAAACGTTAACAACGTTAACGTTAACGTTGGGCCGTGTGGTGTCCGAGGGCCGTGTGGTGTCCGGCAGAGTAGAATAGCACCAACCCCTTACACTCGTGGGTGTCGTACAAGGCGACTAATGTTTTCGAGGCAAAAGATAGAGTCTCCGTAGCCTGGAAAATGGGCAGCAGCATTTTCCATTATTCTATTTAAACACTGCGATCTCCAACCCGCCTGCCAAGCGTGGAGATTATGGCAATAACCTCCCCTTTCATGGGAGAGGCCCTTAGTCCTGCAGTGGACTGTTACGGGCTGTGATGATGAAACGTTAACATAATATTAAATACATATTAGTTGTTTCATATTCTTCAAAAGACGAGGTTCCCAAAAATATATAATACATTATACCTTTTCCTGTAACGTATAACAATAAAATCAATTTGAAAGTGATGAAATGAACGGGCTTAAGTTTGTGGTGTTGTAAAAAAATCATTTCATATAATATGTATAATTTTTTGATATTATAGTCTAGTTTGGTCCTTAAACTATTGAGTAAAATGAAAAAAGCATGCCAGTAGCGACACTGACAAAAACATTTTTAATCAGCAGTTGTTCTACGATTTTCCATAGTGCGTCGGTCCACCTTGTGGGAGGCCTGCCCACGCTGCAACTACGTTACGTGAGCAGCAGCAATAAGTTGTTGTTGAACAATTTCTGCCAGACGGACCGTGGCTATATAGAGAAAATCCGTGATACCAAGGGGTCACATCTTTAACTATGGCACCAACACTAAAATAAGATCAGCTGCTTCAAACATTTTGGCAAAATTAGTTTTCAATTTTGTATCAAACAGCTGATTTACCATACCAAAAGAACCTATTGAATTAAAGCCCATACAGACGTACGCGATTTTTGCACGATCTGTCCCAAATATTTATTCAATTTTGGTTTCTATAGTAATGACAGAAAGCTTATTTTTCATTTGTATACAAACGCGCAGCGCCCGCAACGTCCCCGTGGCGCATCCGCTCAGTCGCCATGCCGCGGCCGCGTAGTCACCGCGTCGTGTGCACAATAGTGCATACTGTACGTTTTGAGTCCGGTTGCTACGCGGTGACTGTGCGGTGACGTATAAATGGGCCCTTAGGCGCTAGGCCTGTACAGATGTCGGTGATATTTATTTATTTTGTAAAGCTAACAGCTACAATACAGCGTGTATAGGTAGAAAAATTTGGTACAATGGATTGCCAATTAGAAGCATTCACATATGGTAACACATGGGCTAGGTTCAGCTTTGTAGAGCGCCGTCTCAAATAGGAAGCCGAAAGAAACCTCTCTCATCTTGGTGTTAATGTCCCGGTTGTGCTCTCGAGAACGAGGGTCCGGGATCCGCCTTGACCATGATCCAGGATTTGGCAGGTCAGGTAATTACAGTGGAGCGACTGCCATCTGACCGCCATGACCTTGCTACCAGGGGAACCTGACCAGATTGGACCATGGTTACACATCCAGTCGCCTGAATGTGCAGGTTTCATCACGATGTTTTCCCTCACCGTGAGAGCATCGGTTAGTATTCAACTAATGTACATAACTCAGAAAACAGTCATTGGTATATGGCCGGAGCGGGATTCGAAACCGAGACCTCTGGCTTACGAGTCGGATACTGTAACCGCTCGGCCACCGACGCTCTAAGAAGGAAGCCGAAAGTAACCAATGTACGTTATTTACCACCGACAGTGTAAGTTAGTTGAGGTTTAAAATACCCTCCCCATGTTGGCGGACTTTAATGAAACAACCATTGAATTGGATGATTACTATATTTACATATTATTTTTATTACATTTCTATATACTGTATATCTCTTTATAAACTGTAAATTGTAAATATATTCTCTCATCTATATATATCCTAAAATCTATCAAAAATATACATAGTTGTACTATAAATAAATGCATTTACCAAAACGTTCTAAGCTTATGAACTTACACAACCATATTTCATAAGATTTGATTTCTAACGATAGGTATGGCTTTAAAAGCCTTTCTTTAAGGAAGCACCAGGTAACTACATTAATAAAAAGATTTGTTCTTTTTTGAAATCACTACGGAATCTCACAATTGTATAATTTTAAATTATGTTTTATAGATGACGTGCAACGCAGCGGCGCGACAAAAAATTACAGCTTAAAAAAAAAGTATATTAACGTTTTCTTTAGAAAAGAATGAGAATATTCTTTTAGTGTGTAAATATGTATATGTGTGTGTTTATGTGTATGTGGGTGTGTGTCTGTTGTACTCGTACAAACCAGAAAACAAACGACTTGTAGTCTAAGAGCCCATGACAGCCAGACCTTCCTATTGTCCGTAAATATGAAAGTTTTTCCATGTGTGTCCCCAACACAGGTAAGAATGATTCCCACCCATGAAACCTGGATCGTGGTTCCTTTGGCAGGTAACAGGTAACAAAGGTGTATAAAATCTTATCTCCAATTTATTAAGTTACCAAGCCCAAATTTTTTGTATTTTATTCGTAACAGCATTAATACTCACGATGCTCATTGCCAGACATATAGTATAGTTACAACCCTCCGCCGGACACCGCTAAACTATAATTCTCTGTAATTATACTTACCTTATATTAGGAAAGCTGAATTTTAAAAATGTTATTCAGAGAATTATTAAACTAAGTTTTCTCAGTAGCCAGACAGTTTTTTGGGTTCTATAATCCTGCCAGACGCATTAAAAGTGTCTCATATGCAACAACTGGTGCGAGTGGACAAGAGCGTATCGCACGCGAGAAAGCCGCGATATACATACTACTATCTTTCATCTTAGTATTGAGAGAATACAACAAACGTTTTCTCCCGAGACGCGAGATATGTCGCGGGCACATTGCGCTTGTCGTGGTGTATCCCTCAAACTAAACCCACAAACTTCGGGCGTAGTGTTACACTCAGTATGGCTTTTGCGGTATGGGAGGAGTGATGAAATCTGACGTAATAACGCTTTCAGTGACATCACTAACTGATAACTGACTGACGTCACCAGTACCGTCTATCCGGCAGCCAGACCTACTGACGTTACTAAGTATGACTGTGATCCCTCACAGACATACTTAGTAACGTCAGTAGGTTAACGTCACTATGTTATTCTACGTCATCGAGTACAAGAAAAATTCCACTTTGTGGCGATAGATAGTAGACGTTTAAGGGACTCGCAAAACGTTGGTCCGTCAGTGCACAATCTGGCACAACAGTACTTTCACGTTTTCTATGGCGCGGACGACGACGCGGTGACTAGGCGGGAGCGACACGACGACTACGAGACGCTATTTGTTTACAAATAATAAAATAAGCTTTCTGACATTTGCATAGGAACCAAAATTGCTTAAACGTTTGGGAAAAATCGGTAAATATCCATGCCTGTATCAGGGGGTATATCCTGACACAGCGCATATTTACCTAATAGAATGTCTCAACAACTAACAACTAAGTCTAAATTAAAAAAAGAAAAGAAGGAAACAAATCGTGCTGCAGAAATCGCGTACGTCTATATGGGCTCTCCAGGCTTGACATTGTCCTACCATATACATGTATAAACATGAATGTTACTCTTATAAACTTTGATACGTTTTTAGAATCCATCTATCGAGAAAAAAAATACTTAGAACTATAATTAAATCTGTTTAACTTTAACAGATAAGTCTAAGTGATTAGACTTTTGTTATGATTGATATGTATTTTTATAAAATTTTTACTGATTATACATTAAAAAATTTATTATTCAGACTGTAATAATTTTATTTAATTGAATTTCTTGATAAATTATAAAAAAAAATCACTAAACGATTTGGAATAAACGATAGTATATATGTTTAGCAAAAGATTGCAATGAACTGAGCGTCTCACTCGCACCAGTTGTTGCATATGAGACACTTTTAATGCGTCTGGCAGGATTATAGAACCCAAAAAACTGTCTGGCTACTGAGAAAACTTAGTTTAATAATTCTCTGAATAACATTTATAAAATTCAGCTTTCCTAATATAAGGTAAGTATAATTACAGAGAATTATAGTTTAGCGGTGTCCGGCGGAGGGTTGTAACTATACTATATGTCTGGCAATGAGCATCGTGAGTATAAATGCTGTTACGAATAAAATACAAAGAAATTGAGCTTGGTAACTTAATAAATTGGAGATAAGATTTTATACACCTTTGTTACCTGTTACCTGCCAAAGGAACCACGATCCAGGTTTCATGGGTGGGGATCATTCTTACCTGTGTTGGGGACACACATGGAAAAACTTTCATATTTACGGACAATAGGAAGGTCTGGCCGTCATGGGCTCTTGCTCTATTGGCTTTGGTTTCAGTATGAAATTCTCTGCCGCGTCGCGACCTTTTAATGAGGGCAACCGTTTTTGTGCCCACCAATGGGCGCCACTGTCGAGGTCTTGTCACTGTAACGCCGTTCTATTGGCTGAAATCTAACTGTCAACATAGAGCGTTTGATTCTGGCCAATAGCGCGAGATATTTTGACAACGGACTTTATTCGCCAGTGGCGCCATCTAGTGGTATTTCGAACTTGCGATAGCCCTCATTGGCTAGTGAACTAATATAATAATAACTTATCTAGAATGCCACAAACCTATCAGACCCGGTGGCCAAAGCTGGAACTAAGTGTCGCCATTATGTATTGTCATGTCAATTCCAACAACAGCGACGCTGTCACCGAGTCAGATAAATTTGTTGCACTACATAAACGAATGACCTGTTAAACGTTCAAAGATACAGCAAAGTGAACTTCAAGAAGATTTCGAAAAAAAATTCGGACGGTAACAAACTTTGAAGTCGCACTTTTGTACTTTAATATTATTTCGTGGTTTTCTAAAAACCTTGGTCACATAATATATAATACTATTACAAAAATCAGTTTTCGGTCACTGGCCAGGGGCTCTATTTTTAAATCGTTCGCATCGATTCGTTCGAACGGTTTTCAATTATGATTTTCGGCATGAATTTTTTTTTTAATTTTTAAATCACATGGCAGCACCGAAAGAGTACGGTCAAAAATATGTAAAATCAGCATCATACATCAAAATATACAGCCCCAAACCATACATGCATTTTCAACGACTCAAAACTGACTGACTTCCAATTCCGACTTCTTTATAATCCAGTCAAGAGTACAGTTTTGACACACAAGAACTCATTATATTTGCATTGGTTCATATTTCGTTGTTATACTCTGCAGTTCATCAAAAACATTAAAACACTATCATCTATTTCTATTGGATCGACATTTCAGTTTAATATGTGTCCTGTTTGTTACACTGCGCGCGCGCATCCAGATACGGATCTTGTAAATATAATTTCATTATTTTTTCACAAGCATTTGCAACAAAATGCATTAAACTGAGTGTATTTATTTATTATTATAACCTACCTATTAAAATAAGGCAAATTGTATAACCATGACACAATAGAGTTAAACTTACATTTATAAAAATAATTGTTACAGAGCAATCATATTACCTGCATTTGTTTCCGATATAATATTAGAACACTTTATACAAAATTTTATAAACTTACAACATTATAATAATTATGTAATTTCAGTTTAACGTATGACACTGTTGGTCCACCATCAATAAAATTTTAATATTACAGTCAGTTTTATTTTTCATTTTCATTTTCAATTTTATCAATTTCAATTTTTTTTTTTTTTTCAAAAAAAAAAAAATCAATTTCAATTTCATTACACATTTCAATTTCATTTTCAATTTATAGTATTTTTTCGTGATACAATATTATTGTTTAGTCGGGCTAGAATAGGAATAGACGAACTTATGGTCACTATAATTAGCTTGGCTATCAAACTAAGGTAAGATATTTATAGTTGATTGAAAGAATAGAGAGGCGTTTGATAAAGTCTTAGAGGAAAAAGTATTTCCTCTGAGGATAAAGCATTATTTTTAAAAACAAATAAGCAATTGTAGAATCAGGTAAGCAAAACCTCTCCGCGGAAAACCCACCATAGTTATATCTAAATTAATACAAAATGGACGTATTTCATAAATCATCCCCAAATGTATAAGCAAAGAAAAGATAGCGAACAGAAATCGGATTTCAATTTTAGTTAGAAGAGTAATCTCAATAGAGGTGCTCCTACGCCCGTAGTAAAGGTCGGGCGCGGTCACCCACGCGTCACCGCGCTCTTTCTAACGCTAGTCAACTGAAAGTGACAAAAAGAGCGACACAAAAACCACGAAGGCCGTGGCTAGCAACTAGCCACTACCTATTAATAATCTTACCTACAATTTCTTCGATTTCTTATCCTTTTTCTTCAACGTAACCGTATTGAAGAACCGTCTGAACCTCGAGGGTCTGGATGTGCTGCTAGAGCTTATGTTTGAGCTGATCGTGCTGGATGTTTGGTTCTCATCCGTTCCTGAGGAGCCGTTCCTGAAGCTGTCCAGGCCGTTCATGGAGTAACTCCTGGAGGGCCCGCCGGCTGGGGGTAGAGGCAAGAGGTGGCCATAGTGGGGTGGCAAGCCATTCATGTAAGCTGAGTTGTTGGAGTGTAGCTCTGTTATGTTCAAAGTTGAGTGGGAGGTTGTATTCGACGAACCGTTTATTCTGTAACAATTGAAAGTAGGGATATAGTATGATACTTATAATGGCATGGTCGTGGTGGTAAGAAGTCCTATTGGTTAGATGTTATGGTCTATTTTTCAGTACATAGTCAACGCCTGAAACACAGGGTGTCCTAGTTCAGGAAAAATAGTTGTTATTAATCACCTGTTACGTGTAATTTCTAGACGTTTTAAAATGTAAATTAATTTAAAATTTAATGGTTTTTATTTATGTAAGGCATTTGGTAGTCTGCAGTCTGTAGTACTGCTGTTCAGGGGAATCTGTTCACTCTCCTACTGGCGACTGTACTAACAGATGAAAATCGTTATTTTTAATACATTTATAAACTTCACGTGTCACATAATACTATCATGTAATAAAATGTCAAATTGAGCAATAGTTACAGAGAGAATTTTATCTATATGACCTAAAAATATAGATACCTAACAACAATCACGCCCTTCTCAGAATTTTCTTAAAAACAAGCCTACTAGTCATCTGCAATCTGTCCATTCCTATTATTATCTTCAATATACATAAAGAAGCTGCGTATCTCAGATGTCAAGGTCAATAATTGTACGATAACAAAAATAATAATGATAAATATTACACAGTATTTGCTTTTTGTCATTATATTTCGGCGAAAAAAAAATTTACTAAGGAAACCTATTTGAATTTGAAAATGAATTTCGACTACTTGCATTTTATTTTTTCAAATATATTTTCGGTCTGCTGTTTGTGCCTAGACAATAAAGCGAAAAGTGAAAATTTAGAGAATTCAAATTGTTGTTTAATACAATGATGAAGTTTCCTAATAACGATATTGCCATATTTCATGACGTACTGTTAAAATATAGACCAAAACTAACAAGCCATTGAAAAAAATTTCGAAATCCGTCAATAAATTAATGAGCTATAGAATATTTAAGCTAACATATTTTTTCGCGAAATTATTGCTGCCGCGATTTAGCTTTGACGCCAGCAGGCCGGCAACCTGGCCGCCACTATGGCGCTACTCATACACTCGTACTCTTTGTGACTGTATCTTTGGAACCGCAATAGCTAGTCAGTTGAACTTTTTACAGAATATGTGTTGCTATGGCCGTTGTAACAACAGATAATAATAATAATAAAAAAATAAAAATAACGGGGTAGTCTCATACATAAACCAGATTTTAAGGCGTTTTCAGAGCAAACATGTGTGCATTTGCAGCCCGTACCTACATGTTAATTACATAATTTAATTACACAATTTAGATAAACTCTGTAAACAAAGCGAAAGCACCATCGGCCTCTTCCCATTTCAACCGTTGCTATGATAATAGTAACTGCAGCAGAGATAATATAAAATAGAGTGATGTGATTGGCTAAAATACAATTGTTTAAAATGACTGATAGAGACTGTGACACTGTAGTGTTATTTTATTTTTCTATAGGATGGTTGGGAATAACCCGATTTGGGGAAATACTAAAACACATCCGTTGCTTATCAATGTATTGTGTAAATATATAGCTTTATTCAGTGTAATATAAATATATTAAAAGTAATAAAATACAGTGTTGTCACAGTCATTTACGTCTATAAATATAGAGGCGTCGATAATTTATTAAAGCGGAATTATTGGACAGATTCAATTATAGAAAGGGCAGTCTTTGAAAATTGTATGAGAGCAAAAATAATTCATAACTCGAATCTATGCAATATCCATTCTTTTAACACATCTCTCTGCGTTTACATTCTGGCGGGTGCAACGGATTATTTACCAGTTTTGGGTTTTAGCTTCAGAATAAAAAAAAACGCTCAGGCAGATCTCCTAATTCAATAATATAAGTATAGCTGTAGACATTATTATATTTTAATTTTGATCTCTAGTTTTAAGTGGCGGTAGTCCCTGCCAACCCCACCTGTGGGACACAGGTGTGATCTTTATGTATGCATGTATCTTAATTTGCTCCATAATTACGCTAAAATTCACGCTACAAAATCGTCTTTACAGTCTTTCTTTCTAAAATAGTTCTGTAAACGTCTGAACACCCTCACAGGCCACGTACAGCCTATCATCGCGAGACTGCAACACAAACTGGGCGTCTCGTCAACGGACCCCCAGAGTTGAGAGGTGTCGTTTTCGTGCCTGCAACAACGTCGAGTCAGTTACTGTCACGGCCGATAGATGGCGTTGTGAATAGGAGCTACAAAAAAATACGGAGTATATTTTTGAGCAGTGTTACTAGGTGACATCCTTAGGCCCTGCAGAGTAAATAGCCATTCAAGACTATTCTATCACTTTCTTATCTTTACTTCTACTCTCAATACTACATGTCTGAAAAAACTTAATGTCACATGGTAAATATTATTATACAAATCGAAGATCGAAATTACAATGCAGATAATTTAATGTGTTTCGTGACTAAAGTGTCATATTTGTTGTCCTTCTTTTTAAAATATTTCTGTAAACGTCTACCCAGACTCAATGGGCCAATACAGTTATCTCAGATTGCAACAACCAGCAATACTTGAGGTAGTTACTGTCACGGCGGATAGATAGCGTTGTACGTATCCGAGTCGATTTTGAACTCTGTAGCTCGACCATAGAGTCGAAAATAGATGAGGACGCCACTTTCCTCCAACTTGTCTTAGAATTATGTTAAAGCAACGTTGCTTGTTCGCTACTTCAGCAAACAAGCGTTCAGCACTCCTGATGGTAAACAAACTAACCGGTCACATGGTGTATTATTAAGTCGATCCCTTAATTTAAAAGTATACAGTACATACCTTAGAGGGGTGTTGGAAATTTCAAGGGAATACCCGAGTCGGTCCCAGAAGTTGTAGGAAGGCTTACTGCCAGGAGGGTTGTAGTAAAGCTTGTGATAGAACGTCACCTGAGGCGGAAGTATGCAAGTTCGATACATCACCGGTATTATCTTCGGTTTCTTCATTTCTGTGAAGAAGAAGATATTATGTTAGTTTGTTATGGTTCAGATGTAGTCAAGGTGTAATGTAATTTTGAGGCGATCTAATAACATTAGATTTAGTAGATCAATAGCATGATCTAGTAGAATGCAATATTAACGTTTATTGCATTGAATATTCAGCAATATTGTTTAAAAACTCTTCCCAACAACGTAATAAGAAATATCGAAAAATACTACAAAAAAGTAATGTAAGTAGTAGTTTTTATTCTATTTGTAGGTTATGAGATATCAAGATATTACCAGTTAGTTTTATCTGACAAATTATGAGAACTCTCACTGATTCCAGGAACTTGAACTTCCATTCCAACAACTTGAATTATTAATAATTTTGTAATTGACTAGAGAAAACTAATGTAAGCGCTCCATCTCTTTCTCTTATTAATTCACAATACATTATAACTACTACTTAAAGCTAATAAAATATCTTGCATACCAATGCCAACAGCCTGGGCGTAGTTCATGTAAAACTGGTTGGCGGGACTAGTGAGAAACTCCGGTGAATACACCAGTATGATGCGGTGACATCGCTCAGAGGAAATGAGCCGAGCGACCGGCGCGTACGTCGTTTGGTGGTCCGGCAAGAGATCGTCTTCTGTGCATAGCTGTGGTAGATATTGTAATTTATAGGCACATTTAAGTACAGAAAAAAATTATAGCAATTAAATAATTACACATTAGTGTAGGTATATTTTATTTTGGCAACTTTAATTATTTTTATAGGTAAAAGTATAAGTAGGTATGTAGTTTCAAATATGGTAGCCTACAAAAGCAAAAATTTCAATTTATTTGATAGTGAAGACTGAAATAGGTTTTTCAAGTACATTGTACACAACTGTAATGATCTGTATACTGTATACTATGTGCAATGATAATATTTTAAAATTTTAAAACTTGTTTTATTTTGACTTGTTTTTGTTTCATAATTCTTGTCCATTTTTGGATATTCCCATGTAATTTCCTCATAGGTTGTTCCAATGACGTCATAATTGCTACTTTTTTAAAACACTGGTTTTCCACAAATTGATAGAACTGTTTAATATACACTGTCCAATGGATCTAAAATATTTCTATGTTGCGAATAGTGTTTATACTATGTTATTGAGTTCAAGAAAAAAGTAAAATCTTATCAATGTTGGACTATAAAAAGACTTATAGTAAGTTTTAAAATGATTTGATTTATAATTATATGATTATTTAGGGTGTTGCTTACTTGGTAAAAAAAAAAGAATTTAAAATTAATAAACCCAAAACATAAATAAAGCAAATTTTCATGTCTTAATCTGCATGACAACTTATGTAAACTGAACGTACTCTATAATTCTTCTCAGCCAGCCGTTCCCTCATTTCATCCACAAAGTCCTTGTCACCTTGCGCATATAACACATACGCATGGTAGAACTGTGGTCCTCCATAGATTTTGTCATCAAATGTGATGAGGTTCTCCTCAATTTCCTCATCAGGAATGGCCAATGCTTGTGTTCCACGAACTGCTATCGTTGTCTGCCTTCTTGGCTGGTTTTCTGTTGACGTGAGTGAATAAATCTTAATCAATAATCATCATCATCCCTTAAAGACATACATACCTCTAGAATAGATGCATTTAATTTTTACATTAGATTTTTGTTTCACATACTATGTATAATGAATAGTAATTAGTTCCATCATATTAATGAATAAAATTCATTTATTTGTGCATTACACACTACTGCCCTAGGAGTTTAAAGTTTGCTTTTATCTTTTTATGTTCAGACCTAAAATTAAGCTTTTCCAAAGTAGTTACAACTTCTTATTATGGAATTAGCTTCATGAATTATGAACACAAAATTCTCTTAGTAAATAGTAATCGTAAATAGAAAAAAAAATGTACTTACGAATAAGGTTTCCCTTAGCTTGCAAATTGACGAAATCATCAAATATGTCATATCTATCTATTAATTGAACATAGGCTAAAAGCTGGCCGACTGTAGCTGTGTTATCTCTTCTCTGGGTCCAGTAGTCAATAACTCTGGCCGTTGGTTCACTAGTGAATGAGTTTGCTACCTCTGACGATATGTCTACTAGAGCTGCCAAACCTCTCCAGTCTCTGAATAAAATAAACGTAGTTTAGGTATAGGTTTATGGACTCTTGGACATTATGTTTGATTCTTTTCATGTGAGTAGGGCATGCTAATTTAGCTTGCTCAGCTCCCTCCAAAAGTCTATCAGTTGGCAGGCCTCTCAGAGGGATCTTGTTTCTAATCCCTAGTTGTTTCTTACATTTTCCACACTTGAACACTAGTTTGATTCTTTGCACATGAGTAGGGCATGCTAATTTAGCCAGCTTATCACCCTCCTAAAGTCTATCAGTTTGCAGGCCTCTCTAGAGAGATTTTGATTCTTATGAGACCTTTAGTCTGTGGCACTCTTGGACGACATGAGCCTGTTAACACTTTATCAGCGGCCGACTCTACGTGACGCTACGTGTGTGACTCATCTGGCTGCTCCATTTATTATAGGTGCTATGATACTTTTTATTCTAATAATATAACATATAATGTATTGTAACGATGATTATACTTTTCTGAATTTGTAACTATGCAATATAATCAGGAAAATTTTAATAATGTGATATTGAAATAAGAACATTTTCAAAAAAATTACTATAATAATATGTATTTAAATTTATTATACGGCCGTAGCCTGTCTAGTATTTGAGTTAGCAGGGAAAGTGTGAATGAGGTATAAGAAAGGAAACCTGACAGAGCAAGCTTCCTCAACACTAATTGAATTTATGACTTTTTCCTTTAAATGTATAACAATATTTAATACCTTTAGTTTTATTACTTGAATGACATAACTTGGTGATTAATCAATAACTTACCTCTTAATGCTAACAAAAATATTTTACAGAAGAATAGGACAGGTTTCATACCTATAGTTTAGTAGGAAAATAATAATATAACTCAGATTCAAAGCAATGTACATGTAACACTAAACCAATTAAAAAACAGCAAGAATGAATGCCCAAAAGAAGTTGAGATGCGAAAAAATCAATAAAGATACATGCGTTAAAATATATTTCCATTGATATAGTAGAAAATATTAATATAAGACTATGTATGTAGGTATAATTTATTCTAATGAGTTGAATGTAATGAAATATTACATTTAAAAAATTATGAAGATATGTAGTTATTAGATAGCCTGATGTACGGATACTATAAATAACAACACAAGACATCGCATTCCGCATCGTATCATTGTTATCAAAATAATATTGTTATCTTACTACAAAATGTTTTCATGATCGCAGCTTAGACTGTTACTATACGAAATTATCAATTTAATTATATATCTAGATAAACCAATTATAGGAGAATCACCTGGGCAGTTTACGGGGTCCCTCGCTCAGTAATATCTTCGTCGAATCCAGCAAGATATACAACAAAGTTCGTGCTTCATAAGTTAAAGCTGTCAAAGGCACTTTGTGCAAATCTGCTTCGCCCTCCATTTTCTTTCACTGCCAAGCCCATTGGGCTTGAGATTTCCGAAAACCACTCCAATGTCACAATTTTCACTACAAAATCTTTTCAATTTATTCTTGAGAAACCCAAGAAATACCTCTAAAAACCATGACGATTGACGAATGAGTGAGTGAGTCTAGTATAGACTGAACTGCGCTCGCAACTGTCAAAATGACATTTCCGGCCCGTTCTACGTTTTAATCGTTCTTTTTCATTCAGTATCACCACAGAAAATAAAATTACAAAATCGATACAAAGGATGGATGAATGTTTCAAGGGCACACAGTTTTTGGTTTAAAGTCTATATAATACCTACTGTTATTTGCAGAATTTAAAATAATGATTGTGTGAGAATTCGAAATTCCGAAGCTTTACCACTGTAAAACCTATTTATTCTACCTACATATATTTGCCGCTATAAATTCCTAAATATTGAAGATGGTCTTGCTTTCTCCTTCTTCGAGTACACTTCTTCTAGAAGTGCTTTGATAGAACGAGCCGCCTGTAGTCTGATGTGTGGCGGCACGGCAAGTGTGTGTAGTAATTAGGTTAGGTATATAGAGATAAGAAACCAGAAAAATGTAGTGCTCGGGCTACGATAAATTAAAGCGCAAATCGATGTACAGAATAGTCATTTAGCCACGGGTACTTTAGGTTAAAACAATCATTTTGAGCGGTAGTTCTCAAAAATATTCCCATGGGGGAGCAGTGACGACGTCATTAATTTTTTGTATTGAATTGTAAAATTTTTTTCATAAACCTTTCGTCTTTGATATCTATTAAATGAAAGAGCTTTACAAGCCGGTTCTAAAAATATATCACACCATTATTTTTCGGTCCGGTCACGTTTTCCGTACATCGATTTGAGGTTTTCTATTAATATTTGCTTTGTACTCCGTTAAATAATACTGATATTTTCCAAATGGAGACCCACGGGTAGGTAGCCAGCCCATATAGTAAAATGGGACAGGCCTTTGTTTGAGGTATTTGCATTGGCGTCAGTGACTTAATGGTTAAGGGGTCCGACTCGTAAGAGAGAAATACCGGATTCGAACCCCAGTGCCGCCTTGTACCATTAACTCTTTTCTGAGTTATGAACATTGGCTAAACACTAAATGATGCTCTAACGGTCAGGGAAAACGTTGTGATGAAACCTACACATTCAGACGACTGAATGTTAACCATGATCTAATCTGTCAGGTTCCCCTGTCAAAAGAATCACGGAAGTCAGATGGCAGTCACTCCACTGTAATAACCTGATCTGCCAAATCATGGATCCTGGTCAAGGTGGGCCCCGGGCCCTCGCACGGGAGAGCACAACCGGGACATTACCTAATGCCAAGATGTTTAATCAGTTTATTGGGGGTGTTTGCAATTCCAAAATACAGCAGATGACGCCAATGAGGCGTAAGGTCAGCTGTCAATATAACGCACTATCCTTGCCTAAGATAACGTCATTTAACAACTGGTTATGTGTCTGTCCAATAACGCGGCAGATTGTGACGCCAAACATAATTAGAGTTATCTGGTGGATTTTGAAATCAAACACCTTCATTGTCTTGGCACGAGACTGAGAAGCGTGTGGCAAATGTAGGATAAGTTTTTTTTTTCCGCTCTTTTATTTGCCATCAGTCGCTAGACTATAATCAAATCTGTTAAATCTTCCAATGACTTTTCGAATCAATGAGCCATTGCCCACAATTCTATAGGGTACTGAGCCAAAACGTCAGTCCTTTTGAAACGTTTAGCAATGTTGACTGTCAAAAGCATATTGGCCAAAGGATTTGGATGTAGTGATAGACGCTCCCTGTAGCCTTTGCGGTATCGTTCTATTTCTTCACAGATGGTTGGTACTTCTAAGTATTCGTGGATTTCTTTGTTGCGAGTGTACCACGGTGCGCCAGCAATAACTCGTAGAATATTATTTTGTACCCTTTGCAGTCGCTCGATGTTACTCTTACTTGCAGTGGCCCACATCTGAATTCCGTAGGTCCATATTGGCTTCAGTAAAGAGTTATATATTAGCAATTTGTTGGTCAAGGAAAGTGCTGATTTTTTGCCTAAAAGCCAGAGAAGACTTCGGAATTTGATATAAATTTTATCTCTTTTCTTTGTTATATGGTCCTTCCATGTGAGTCGTTGATCCAGATGAAACCCTAAGTATCTGACATTAGATGCTTGTGGAAGAACATCTTCGCCAAGTTTAACAGGGGGGCAAACTCCTCTTCTTAATGTAAAGGGAATGTTCTGTGATTTTGAGGCACTTGCTTTAATTCTCCACTTAGACATCCATTTGTGGGTGGCATTGAGTTGTTTTTGCAGCCTATTACTGGCTAGAATTGGATCAGAGCTACATGACAAGAAGCCCGTATCATCAGCAAAAGTAGCTATTTTAACTACAGGGACTTTTACTGGTAGGTCACAAGTAAAGATGTTGTATAGGACCGGGCCGAGCACCGAGCCCTGGGGCACACCAGCGAGGCATTGGTGAAAACATGATCTTGCTTCCCCCTGTTTTACTTGAAAGAACCTATCAGACAAATAAGACGCCATAATGGGGAATACCGAGTGGGGTAATAACTTTTTAATTTTATATAGAAGTCCTCGATGCCAGAACCTGTCAAAAGCCTGTTGGATATCCAAAAATACTGCGGAACAGTACTCCTTTCTTTCCAGGCACTGTCGTATTCTGTGATACACCCTATGAGTTTGTTCCACTGTAGAATGAGACTCGCGAAAGCCAAATTGGTGATTGGGTATGATCTGAGCATCGTTCAATATCTTCTTCAGTCTCTTAAGGAACAGACGTTCCCAGAGTTTAGACAACACCGGAGTTAGGCTAATAGGCCTTTAGGAAGTAACCTCATGGACAGGTTTACCAGGTTTTGGAATCATTATAATTTGTGAGTATTTCCATATTGATGGAAAATGCCCCGTTCTAAAGGTGGCATTAATTAGGGAAGTGAGAAAAACTAGACACTTTCTCGGGAGTCTCTTGAGTATTTCAGATGTGATCAAGTCATGTCCTGGGGCTTTGTTACAATCCATGTTGGCTATCTCATTCGCAAGTTCACGAGGAGACGCAGGTGACAGTGGAAGACACATCTGGATGTCTTGTCCTAGGATTTCATGAGTCTCACAATCTTCGGCTTCATTGGAGGTATTTGGCTGGAAGACGGTAGCAAGATAAGCAGCAAATGCTTCAACCTTTTGTGAATCGGTTCGTGCCCGTGATGTCCCTGTTCTCAAAGGGGGATGCAGTGGTTGTGGTTTGCCAGTATCCTTGCATATCTTCCACAAGTTGAGTTCTCCACGCTTATTTGGTGTTGCGTTCTCCAAGGTTCTCCTCATTGTCTCATTGGCAGTGTTTTGGAGCAGTTCTTTCAACTCTTTGATGGCATGGTTGAGTAATCTTTTGTCGTGAATATTACGCGACTGCTGCCATATCCTCCTTAGTCGACGTTTTTCGGAGATTTTGCGTCGGATTTCTATAGGAAGAAATATAGCTTGCTGTAACGAGGGCCATTCAGGCGTGGAAACCCATGCTGCAGACTGAATAAGGTTTGTGAGATACAAAGCTGCTTCATCGATTTCACTGCTGGTCTTTAGCGAGACATTCAGGTCAACTTTTGAATCCAGATTAGCCTGGAACGATTCCCAGTCTGTTTTATTATTATATAAGGAATTTCGACTGCACTTATTATGGATAACAGAGGAGCTAATGGTAAGAATAACCGGTGAGTGATCCGACGAAACATCATGACTTGACTCGATAGATGTATACAGTCGACCAATATTCTTGGTTATAAAGAAGTCCAACAAATCTGGAACTTTCCGGGGATCCGTGGGCCAGTAAGTAGGCTCACCTGTCGATATTGATAGTAAGCCACATTTATCCACACAAGACTTCAATTCGCGGCCACGGGTGACAGTCATTCTTGCGCCCCAGAATGTGTGCTTAGCGTTCCAGTCTCCGCCACTATAAAGCGATTTTTTGGCAAACATTGATTCGGTGATCTTGTGCTTGGGTGGGCAGTACAAGGCGGACAAGTTGATTACCCCTGCGCCATCCTGTACCTCCACAGTTGTCGCCTGAAGGTAGTCTGTTGCATAAGGTTGGCGAGGAAAGTGATTTATGTTATTCTTTATAACTATGGCAGATCCGGCATGGGCTTGCCCATCAGGATGAGGAGGAAGTATGTGGAGAAACCTGCCAGAGTGATATTACTCCTTGTAGTCACATGTGATTCTGATATTAAGACAGCATCCAAAGAATTAGCTTTAATAAATATTTCTAATTCATTTTTGTTGGGTGTGAGACCGTTTATGTTCCACGTAGCTATGCGTAGGGCAGTCATTTGACTAGTTTGCTGACGAGAGTTGTAATAAGCCCCAGGAGGTTACTTATTTGCTGAAGTAGTCTATAAATTTTTTCGCTTTGGTCGATTAGGATCTTTTCAATCTGGGTAGGAGTATGAGATTTGTCAGTGTTGTTGTTGGATCTGGTGGCATCAGCATAAGACTTTTTCCATGGGTTATTCTGTTGGGAGGTTGGTTGGGGTGCGGGACTGTTGGTCTTAGGTGTTTCTGCATCAGGCTGGACAGGTGGGACTTATTTGGCACTCACTTTGGAATCGTTAGTAACCTTTGCAGGTTTGCCTGTTTTCCTGGCAAATATCTCTTAATACACACTACATCCTTTGAAGTTTGCAGGATGGTCACAAGAGCACAGAGCACATTTTGCAGGAGTATTCCTGTCCTTCTTTGGACAATCAGATGTTTTGTGACTCTCACTACATTTAACGCACCTGAATGGCCTCATGCAGTTGTTTTTAGAATGGCCGTACTGTTGGCAACGTTGACATTGCACAATAGATTTCGATTTCCGGGGATCTTCAATTTTTATGTGTTGATGGTATATGTATTTAATATCCTTAACACATTTGTTGTTCATGCTGGGTTCTGTGTTGACAAAGAATGTTGAGGTGGGTATCTTTTCCGGGCCATAGCGAGCATTTATAATTTCACCACGAACCTTGTTGTCTGTTGCCTCTATTGCATTAATTATGGCACTATGGGGAGTTGTGTGGTGGAGATTTCTGATAACAATTCTGTAGCATTTGGTATCTTTTGTCCTATGAGCCCCTTACTGCTAATAACATCTATGATACGCATCAAATTCTTGTTCACAATTTTCAACTTGAATTTGCTTGCATCACTAACTGTTGTTAATAACTTTGAAAGTTCAATCACATCTTCAATACCATAAATAACAATGGGTGGTGGTTTACTTTTGGCCACTACATTATTGGTGGGAGCATCATCAGCATCCAGGGGCAGGTCTTAATACTGATTGGAAGCGGCAGTTGAATTTGGTGAGGATTCATCTGAAGTTCTTTGTCGTTAATTGCAGCTGCCTGGTACACGCTGCCACGACGGGGCTTCAGGTTGTGCGGAATGCGGAGCTTCCGGTTGGGTGGAATATGGAGCTTCAGGTTGGATGGAGTCACTATGACAAGGACTCACGTCCATGTTATCGCATACTATATTTTCAGTATTTTTGTCCGGAATATGTTGATTATTACTTCCAACATCAGATAGAGAGGAAGATCTGACTCTGTTGAAAAGAGCAGGATGAATAATTTGTTGGGTTAGTATTTTGTCTGGTCGTGTTGACATTTTGTTTTGTTTACTGTGAGAAATTTATGTAACCCTAACAGCACCACAAGCCACGAATGTCATTGCGACAGCTAAACTGGCACGGATTTACAAAATTCAATGGATTAGCAGCAGAAGAGTCACTTTGAGGTTAACTTGTGGGTATTTTAGTCACTGTTTAACAATTTAACCTAACTATGACGAGATAACACTTTCACGACGATTTTACAACACTACATGTTTATCCATAACCAATCCACACTTATTTAAGCAATTTTACATGAAAAAGCTAAATTTAAATTGGGAAGTACGAAAAACACAAGTGATCTTACAAAGTGAGGGTGGGCGAAAAAATGTAGGATAAGTAGTAAAGAAATTATAATGAAATAATCAGGTAATTTGGAGACGCTTTATTGTCATTCACAAGTGCACTCACTATCTCTCTACTAACTACTCGTATTATACACATCATACAGTCGCTGTGGGTTCCTAGAAACAGCAGAAACCTTACACTTACATACAAGATTACAACATTTGTTTGGTTATAATATACAATAGAAAGTGTTTAGAACAAAATAGGCCACGAAATCTTTTCCTATACCTACATCAAGTTACACTTTTCTCTAAGAATCTTATGATAAGGCTGATAACATAACAAGAAATAAAGTACTTCATAATTCCTACAATGTTATGTTATATTGTGTTCCTATTATGTTATCAATCTTAACATACACACAAAGATGTTAAACATATAACAAAGTTGACAACGAACACTATTTACAATAACTACTAATAAGCTCTTTCAAATGGAATGTATTTTAGCAGCTGTGCGTAGTAACTATTGAATATGAATTTTACATTGTGGCGTTCTAAGTGAAAGTTACAAAATAATAGATACATTCAGCAATAAAAGTAGATAGCTTATGCAAAATAGGCCTGAATGATACAACTTCCTCGGCTCAGCGACTCAAGTGGATCTTGGCCTCTTACACCATAAATCGCCACCTCTTCCTATCCTGCGCCAACTCCTGCCAATCAACAATGCCTAGTGCGTGCCGGTCTATATGAAAAACGAAGAAAATGTATATCTTATCAACAACGCAAAGGCCGTTTCGGCATGTTCTAGTGTTGGAAATAACTCGGTTCCGGGAGTCTATATTTTAGGACCCGACTCTTGAACACACGACTCCACTTTTTATGACGAGTCTCTACTGCTCGATGTATTATGAGCGCATTGAATTTCCGAATAGACTCGAGTTCGAGATTAGTGCACGAGTCTATTTTTGCGTTCGAGTCTGTTCAAGTAACGAGTCTCGCTCGAGTCTTGAACTATCTACTGAGCAGTGATGTCGTATGGTGTCTTAAACTGTAGTGTAATTTGCTGTGGCGGCTTGTATTACTTAGAAAGTCATGTATGTTAAAGGATTTGTTTCGTTCATTTGGGTGTGAGTCGCGATCTGGAAAATTTATCTAAACATGATACGAAAACTGCTGTCCGCGATCGATTCAGGAATACGGCGATTTAGCAAAATAAGTCCACTGATGACTCGCGCTCGACTCGGCTCTGGACTCGTGAGTGTTAAGGCCAGTGAGCCTTGCAAGGTTAAGTGGAGTTTATAATTTTACGGTCCCGGACACGAGTTTTTTACAACACTAGTGTAATCATAGTTCTCTACAAATGCCATTATAAATACAACTCCTATTTTGTTAGACCATGCCGTAGTCTGGTTAGTTAGCTACTTCTGATGCGGTCTAAACCATTAAGGCTGGTTCAATGCGACCGAATTTCTGCCGGTTACAACTCACAGTTAAGAGTCAGCCTAAGTATTAGGTTTTTGCTCAATTCTAACTACTACGAGTACTACTGTATGCTGTACATTTACACAAAATCATCATAAAATCCAATGAGGCGCAACTGCGACGTAAGGTCTACTGTCAAAATAAAGCCCTGTCAGTGGCTGGAATAGAGTCGTAATTTTACATTAGTTATTTCTGTCCGATAGTAGAGCTTGTCCAAGCTGAAATGACGCGCCCCACTACTTAATTATTTGATTTCGATGTGTGAGTGCAAATATTAAAAACGACAATTCATCTGTGTGGGAGCGTCGACTGCTCAATCGAACGACGCGTGCTCCTACGTTTGAGTCTCACCGGCAACTGAATGACCAATTACAACGGCATTTGTATATGTATTGCGTCCATATTTTAAATTTGCTTGTGTGCGTTAATGCGATAGTGGGGCGCGTCATTTCAGCTTAGACGAGCTCTACGACAGTATTTTGACAACAGACTCTACGACTCACTAGCGCCATCTGAAATTGTAAAAACCTTCATTGTTTTCTTTCATTCATTCTAAAGCGTACTCCACATGTTCGTCATTCCGCGGGATCACGAGAATGTAGAGTACGAGAAGGGAGTATTCGCCTACATTCGTGTAGTCCCGTGCATGTTTGGCATGTCTCGTGTATTTCATAGACTAAGTAGAGAAATTCATTCGGTAGTTTGTTGTCGTCTCGCCTTGCGCTGAATCACATCACTTTGGTTCTTTCTAGTCGAAAATCTACTAGGTCAATCCAAAAATGTACAAAATTCACAAAGAAATAAATTCACTGACTACAAACAAAATGTAAAATATGCATGGACAGCTATGCTATGCAGAAAAAATAGTGTATAGTATACGATGATCGATGTATCGATTTTATATTTATCTTCCTAGCGCTTTTTCCCGTAAAAGGTTCAGGGTACACCTGACCATAATCCAGGATTTTTGTAGATTAGGTAATTACAGAACAGCTGCCATCACCTCTGTGACCTTGTTTACAGCAGAGGGTACCTAATTAGCGATATAACACCGATGAATCGATATAATATCGACGCATTTTGACACCTACCACACCACTTATAGGCGGGAATGTAGAGCGCCTACCAAAGTCCCGGCAAAAGTTTCGCCGGAAGTTTCGGCGAACATGTGGAGTACGCTTAACATAAACAAATAGAACGGCACTACATATCATAAAGCAACTCATTCCTCAATATTAGTCATTTTCGGGTCGTAAGTAAACATAAACAACCCGAAACGAAAATGATACAGAGATACCCTAAAGAAAGATTAAATGATAAATAATTTACAAACATTTTACTAACAAATGTTAGGAAATTCTTTGAAGACTATAGCAGTTGTCCTACGCTCAGTTCAAGACAAATTTCCATTATAACTCTAACATTACAAGAATAAATAAATAAAAAATCTAATATACACAAATAAATACAGGCAAGACTATGCTGAATAACAAAAAACACTGTAACAAATAATTCTCATTTACAATTAGGCTCCCATTCTTTAATCAATTCCGGACCTTATTTTGAAATAGTAATAAGTTGTCCATATTAACAATAGGTCCAGCCAACGATACATAGATTTAGCATTTGATCCCGCAATACTGTTATTGCGAAAACCTAATGAGTTAAAATTAGTATTAACTACACGATAACAAGGCACCCTAACTCCAACATTTTCACGCGTGCGCACTAGTGCATAGGGTAAAATTAGGGTCACAATTTTTTTCCTCTAAAGCCCGATTTACATTAGACAAGTGTTAAGCGAAGTTGACAAGTACAACTGATGTATTAGGTATAAAGTACCTATTGTAAATTTTTATTTATTAATTTATTGAATCGATTTGCATGTGACATTTTAAATTATTTTAAAGGGTATCAAAAACGTACTCAATGACAAACCTGAAATAAATGAATTTTAAATGAATTTATTTTAATGATTGAGGTTGACCACCTACGACCACCGTAGACGAGATACGTAGAGAAGTGTAATGATTATGGCAAATCCCCCCACACATGCGGAGATGTCTCCAGTCCAGCACAAGATTGTAATAGATAGCGGACATGTGGCATTGGCCGCGTGGTGTCCGGCAAAGTAGAATAGCACCAACCCCTTACACTAGTGGGTGTCGTACAAGGCGACTAATCTGTTCGAGGCAAAATATCTGAGAGTTTCCGTAGGCTGGGAAATGGGCAGCAGCGTTTTCCATTGTTATATTTATAACACTGCGATCTCCAACCCGCCTGCCAAGCGTGGAGATTATTACAATTACCTCCCCTTTCTTGGGAGAGGCCCTTAGTCCTGCAGTGGACTGTAATGGGCTGTGATGATGATGATGATGATGATGTGACGTGGATGTTTGCTATAATGAAAATTGCACTATAAGCGCTAGCGCGCACGAGTAATTTTTGATTGGAGTTACGGCGAAATTGAAGTTTCATTAAACTATGGCTGGGCCAAAAGGAGATATTAACCTGACACTACAAGATTTTATGCGTATAAAAATTTGTGCTTAAGTCACAGCCGTGGTCACAGACAACCAAGCTTTCGAAATACTTGCTACAAGACGTTGATGGGTAAAAGAGAAAGATACGGTGCGACAACAAAAACTGAGCTCGATTCATGGGGTCCAATTCCGCTACATCACGGCGTGAAAATCGAATACGATGAGTGAGAATGAATTATTTTCATATGAACGAACGAAATTAATGGCAATAATGGCGGCTAGCGCGTTAATCATGGCAAAGGGATTCTCACCGATTTATCAGCTGAATATAGTGATGTACAAGACTTGAGTTATCGAGTTCTAGTTTTCGAGCTGGGGTCGGATTTTCAGGATTCTAGAGTCGAGTCCCGAGTCTAGTCAAGCGGAACTTCTTTTAGCAACAACTCGAGCTATCAAAAGAGCTCGAATCTTAAAAAGAACGTGATGAACGGCCAACGGAGGTTTGGCACCCACACAAAATTTAAACAACCCGAAACGAAAATGATACCATCTCTTGTCATTCTTTAATATTTTCATTCGTTTGAGTATTTAGTATTTAAATTATTGTTTCTAAATTGGTCATCAAAATAGATTTTCACGTTTGAATGATATGAAAATAAAGCAGTTAAATCAAAAGATCCAGAAGTCACCGCTAGATGGCGTTGTTTTGTGATTTCATTATTTTTCTTTTTCATTGCTTTTATTTTATATTAGTAACATGTAGAAATCCATTTCTTGCTCAATTGGATACATTTACAAACGGCCAATTGCACAAAAATACAGTAAAAACGTCAACCCCTTAAAGGAAAGTCGATCAAAGTTTACATAAAGTTTGTATGTCATTTTAGTACCGTATCGTTCTCTTTTTTTTTCATCTAAGTAAACAAACATACTATACAATTTCAAATACGTATTTTACAGTTAAGAGACGTTGGTCGATATAGGTGAAGATATCTACAATATTTACCTATTTTTACTTGTAGTTGTATGGATGGCTACAACGTTCATGTACAGTACAAGAAGTGCATTACCACTTCAACAAAATTATCCTTTGCCGCAACATTCTTGGCTTTTGGTGCATGTTTGGCCAATATCAGTTTACTAAAAGAAGGGAGAATTAGCTGTCCTTTATGCCCAAAGGAGTAGTTCTTGAACCTCAGGGTATTTTTTATAAAATAGATAATAATTTAATTCATGAATGCTATAAAAACCGTCTAACAACTGCACAGTAGTGCAAAGGATATGATTCTTAAGGTGGTCATGCACTTTTGCTCTTGTATTTTGAACAAATCTTTCAAAGTTAAGACGTGTTCACACGTCCTCTCACTTTCTCCAATTACTTGAGTTCTTTTCACACACTCACGGTTTAAGCGTCTACGGCTATCGTTCAAGACGATACTGCAGTTTGGTAGATTCGACGTGGTCGCTCCAATTACAAACGCTGCTAATAATCCGAATGGTCATCTTGTCGTCAACCCGGTTGTGCTCTGCGCGCGAGGGCACCGGGGTCCGCCTTGACCGTGATCCAGGGTTTGGCAGATCAGGTAATTATAATGAAGCGACTGCCATCTGACCTCCGTGACCCCGTTAACAGGGCAACCTGATAGATTGGTGCAGGTGTCGTCCCTCACCGTTAGAGCATCGGTACTCTCAACAAGAGCAACTCATAAAAGAGTCATTGGTACATGGAGGCTCAGGGTTTCGAGCCCGGTATCTCAGGGTACCCCTCCCTACCAGCTTCCAGCCACAGTGTTTCCACTATGACCTGGAATCCTTCAAGTACTAAATGAGAGGGGCAGCGAATTGGTGGCGCCTCTGGTTTTAACTTTCCATCAGGTGGCTGGCTTGCCTTTTGTGTGGCGTATAACTAAATACTTTCTTTCAAATTAGTGAATATTCCCAATTACGCAGCAGGCGTGTAGAAATGAAGCCTCTGCTAAGAAACTGTAGAAAACATGATATGGTTCGTACGAGAACCGTGCGTGTGTGAAAAGCCTTATAACCTAAACGGCAACTTGCGGCAGATAATAATATTATTATTTTTACATAGTACACTAAAGATAAAATTGTCTACCAATATTCATAAGTCATTGCCTAAGTCTACACCTGCGATATGGATATTCATTAGTTAATAATTCTCTATTTTGTAACATTAGTTATTTGTCATCCGTAATAAGACAGTTTCATACACTCATGCATTGATAGTGTTCGCAACTTCAGTATAGTGCCACAAACATAATTGACCGGTGTCCAAAACTGGAACTAATTGTCGCCGTTTTGAAATGTCATGTTATTTCGACAACAGCGCCGCCGTTACAGGGTCAGATATGTTTGTGTCATTATAATGAGGGATTTCGTTCCAAAACCACTAGATGGCGCTACTGAGACGTAAGGCCTGCTGTCAAAATATTACCTGTCATTGGCTGGAATTGATCCGTCATTTTACAGCAGTTGTTTCTGTCCAATAACACGGCAATATTTTGACAACGGACCTTACTTCTCAGAAGCGTTATCTGGTGAATTTGGAACTCACGAAAACCCTAATTAAAATAAACTTTTAATACACAAGTCAGTGTAAAAATAATAAGTGCAAAATCACAGTCTCGGTCATTAATTAGAGAAATATGACTCGCTATATAAAACAACAAAATAATGTACAATGAAAAACCACGATCCCGCAGTAGGCCTTAGGGCTTTTCCAATTCATTGCTGGCGTGTCAAACCATCCGTCGAACACGTCACGTACTAAGCTTGCAATGGATCGGAAACAGACATGCCACGTGGCTCAAACACGGTCAACAGTTTTTCAGAAATAGGCCTAATGCTGAATACTTTGGGGCGAATATTGCCTAACAACGATGTGCGTAGAAGAACATTATTATCAGAGACAGCCAAAGTTATTTCGAAGTAAACATTGTGCATAAGATTTTCAACTCCCTAAGTATTTACAATTGATATGGCTGTGCATTATTCTCTCACTACATTATTATTTATAATAATAATAAGTAATACAAATTAAAATTAAGTACAAGGAAATTCACCAATATGATTGGAACAACAGACTAACAACGCAACATACTACAGTATGTACCTATAGATAAAGTAATATTTATGTACCAGCTGGCATCACCATGATATGTCAATGGCAAACGTATGAAACAAATAATTATATTAATAAAAAATAGAATGAAAATTAAATGCAATAGCAAAAATAATTAACAAGTCAGTCTTAACAATATAATAAATTAAATAATCGACTTCTCATTTTATTTGAAGTTTTTCTTCAAATTGTTCTTAATTAAACGAAGGTACGCGGTTCTATAGTAAGTAAGTAGTATAGGATAGTTATTCGATGAGTCATTGAAATTAAACCATAAAGTATTCACAGTTTTCGCATATACGACTGATATTGACAAATGTGTAGCACGGCTATCACAAGTATGCTCTCGCGACAACCGAGAAATGGCGCGACATAGATTGCTCTCTCTATCATCTTAATAATAACAAAGAGAAGGAAACAAAGGCTCTTTTGCGGCGCTATATCGCGGGCACACTTGTGCCAGCCTTGCAGAGCATGCGCGAGTTTATGTCCATCGGGCACGACCGTCTCGAACGGATTATACATCGCCATCTCACTCGCTCAAACCGCACTCGAGTAAGATGGCGATATATCGAGCCTTCAATAACTGCTATTCAAATTATTTAAGCGGTCGTGGCCGATGGACTTGAACTCGCGCGCCCCCTGTATACTTCAGTAGGATACACAGTGTACTTTGTTCGTGCCATAAACAAAATGGCGTCTCGTTTCCGACCACGTGACGTAATGTTTTCGATCGCCGTCACGGACGAACTTTTAGGAGTACCCTCAAAAAACCTCAAAACTTAAAACGGCGGGTAGTCAACACGCTTAGATTCAGCGAAGGCTCGTTACCAGTATCATGATCACTTCTCCCTTTACTTTTCCTGTTCCTTATTCGACGAAGGGAAGCGAAGAGAGGCATCAGCTTGCTTGCAGCTTGCAGCACAACGAAACTGCCCAACAGATCGCTTGATCGAAATTAAGTACCCTCATACAATTCGTTCTTTCTCAATTATGTGCCGCCCTATTCCCTTGCATGTAGCCCTCCCATCTTTTCGCCGTGTTAATAAGTATGGGGTCATCATCCAATCCTGCTAGGAGGTACAACTGGTTAACATGTGTCGCATGGTAGTCCCACCTAGCTATATTAGGGCTTACCCCCAGAGTGAAATGCCTCAAGTCATAGAAGCTACCGCTACCAGTGTCGAATAGAGGCAGCAAAGTCTTCAGTGACGTCATGCCGTCGTCGAACATCTTCTTGGCGAGGGAAATGGAGTTGTCTCCCTCTATCATATGGAGGTCGTAGAGCCCGAGAAGAGTGTAGATGAAGCCGTTGAGCACGAACAGCGGCGGTGTCGTCGGGTATTCCTCGTACCTGGGAGAGAAATGCGATGTTGTAATGCAAACAGTGACGGTACATAATGTTTTAAAAAAAAGAGTAAAAGAGCATTATCTCTCCCTTTAGTTTTTCATAGTAGGTATATATAGTAATATATATGTATGTATATAATATTATGTATGTATAATATGTGTTTATATATAATATGTATGTATTTTTAGTATATGTTTATGTAAGTAAGTAACTGTGTTTATCAATATCTACCGTAGTAAGTTTAAGTGTACACTTTTAGTACCTGCATTTAAGTTAAACCTGTTCCTATGACTCCAAGGTTTGCTGGTAGAAAACTCAATTAATGAGTTAAGCTCGCCTTTGTACATCTCTGTTACTGTACTGTATAATTATGTCATATTTGTGTACAATAAAGAATAAAGAATAAAGAAAGAATAATTGCCAAGTAGATGCGTGGAGTTAGGGGACTCGACCGAGTACATCCGTGGCAGCCTTGGTGAGAGGGATATTGCGGGTAAGATCGAGGAGTCTCGCCTGCGCTGGGTTGGTTACGTGTTGCGTAAGCCTCAGGGATACGTGGGAAATGTGTGTCTGAACCTGCCGGTATTAGGAAAGAAGTCCCGTGTGCGGCTCAAGAAGCGATGGATTGACGTCACTGAGTCGGATGGGAGAGTCAATGGCTTACGATGCAAGGATGCCGAAGACCGTGCCAACTGGAGAAGAATGAGTAGGAAAGCCGACCCAGCCAAAAGCCGGAATAAGCGCTAGGATGATGATTATGAGTGATACTATACAATTAATAGCACCTTCTACATTGGAAGTCGGAGCTCACGCCATACTTATCAACCTCATTCACTGTATCGCCAATGATGGGGATAACGATTGACATTGTGGTGGTGACGTCGTTTAACCTTGTCCCGAGAAACCCGCCGACTCCCATCACCTTACCTTTTCAACGGTCACAACCGCTGTTCCTAGCCACCTATAACCCCAAGTCCACCCCACTCACCAAACAAGGCACGTCGAATGGCCCGACGCGAGGTAGGCCGCACTGAACTGGTGAAGGTCTTACCTTTTCAGGTGTCATTATCAAACATATTTCCCCATCCACATTTCTTTCACGCCTCTCAAACCTAAGACTTACCAAAAACAGTCTATTACAGAACCCTACCGGACACGTTTATTTCCATTGTCACATTGCCTGTGTCGCCAATAATGGGGAAAACGATTGACATTGTGTTGGTGACGTCGTCTTTCCTCGTCCCGAGAGACCCGCTAACTCCCGTCATCTTACCACCTTACTTTACAGTAGCAACCCATAACAGCACCCAACTCACCAAACATATTTCCCCATCCACATGGCCTTCACGCCGCCCTTCTCGCTGGGCACGTCGAGCGGGCGCAGCGCGCGCCGCGCCGCCGCCAGGTACGCCGCCGCGCCGCCCAGCCCGTGTGCGCGCGCCAGCACGGAGATCGCGTGGCCTTGGCTCATTGCTGAGTGCCTGGGGGCCGTGGATAAATAAATAAATAAATAATATTTATTAGCCAAATAACCCAACAACATAACAGTACAACAAATGGCAATAAATAACTTAATTACTATGTGTGTATGAAACAATTGAGGCACTAAAATGTGTTAGCCGCATATTTATTTCGTGGCTCCTAAACTAGGTTACCCTGTAAAAAGTATGATTTTTAGCCATGAACGGATTAAATGTGGAATATTGTAGAGAAATTGCTAAGGTCCATAGATGCGAAATAGATAAGGTCATCATCATCATCACAGCCCATAACAGTCCACTGCAGGACTTAGGGCCTCTCCCACGAAAGGGGAGGTCATTGCCATACTCTCCACGCTTGGCAGGCGGTTTGGAGATCGCAGTGTTGTAAATATAACAATGGAAAATGCTGCTGGCCATTTTCCAGTTTACGGAGATTCTAGATCTTTTACCTCGACAAAATTAGTCGCCTTGTACGGCACCCATGAGGGGTAAGGGGTTGGTGCTATTCTACTCTGCCGGACAGCACACGGCCACAATTTATTTATTATAGATAAGGTATTTTTTTTTATTGTAGAGTTGAAAACATATAGCTTTACAGTTTTACATTTATAATATTACAAAGCTAGTCCGCTTATATAGAACTAGCTTTTAAGCTTGCTCGCATTAACTTCGTCCGCATAGAATTCGGTTATTATGTTTCAAACCCGTTCCCGTGGGAACCACATTTCGGGATAAACTACAGCCTATGTGTTATTCTGGGCTATAAGCCACATCAAATAAGTAAACAAATAATTGCCACATTTCATTGTTTTGGATGAATGATGAGTTTTGAGTAGTTTTTTGTGTTAAGGAGTAACAAACATCCATCAATCGTTACGAACTTTCGCATTTATAATATTATACGTTAGTTTCACTAAATAATAATAAAAGTGACTTGAGTGCCAATCAGCTCCCTAGACAGTTTAAACAATCTCAGGGTCCCTAGCGGAGGACGTTGGTCAACCTCGCTCCGACAACCTTGTTTCAAGCCAACATTCTAACTATTATTATAAATTCGAAAGTTTTGTAAGGATAGATGTTTGTTACTCCGCCACGCAAAAAATTTGAGAACAGATTTTGATTAAATTTGACAGGTAGATAGGCCGCGGCGATGCCCAGGATGTGCGCGCCAGCACCGAATTCTAATGATTAACAACTCTTGTGTGCAAAACCAGAGAGTAATTACAAACACAATTCAAGATTCACAGAAATCACAAATGTAGAACATTATAATTTATGTATCACATCGAATAGAACCAGAACAACTAGCCGTTCTATCCACAGATGCCAATGTAATCAATTATGGTTAATTATCAGTTAAACAGTTGCTATTCAGAGAGACTTATGGTAACTCGTTCGCCGATTGACAGATGACATTAAAAAGTGTGATAGAATATGGACTCAGCTACAATATCTGTGAACGAAATACGTACCCTATGGCAACCGGGTAGAGTTGATAATAGATTGTAAATAGGTGATTAGATGAGTGGTGTTGATATAAATATGGCGTACATTAAAGAAGCAGTTGATTATTTTGAAAGTCTTAGCTTGATTTTAATAATGTGTTTACTATTTAGTTTGAGCGACACATCCCATAACAGTCCACTGCAGGACTCCCACGAAAGGGGAGGTTATTGCCATAATCTCCACGCTTGGCAGCCGGGTTGGCAGTGCTATAAAGATAACAATGGAAAACGCTCCTGCCCATTTTTAAGCCTGCGGAGACTCATCTTTTGCCTCGAGTACGACACCCACGAGTGTAAGGGGTTGGTGCTGTTCTACTCTGCCGGACAGCGACATTTTATGTAAAATGTCGATGGCTAATAAAAAAAAATGCAAAATAGTAAGTGTCAGTGCGCCTGAACATAAAGTCAGTCATTCTGACCGCAAGCTTGTTCAAATTAAAATAGCCTCGTTGGGTGGCCAGTTATACTAAGTTACAGAAAACTAAAAAACAATATAGTAGTGTCTGTTGTGTCATAATTGTTTTTCCTTTACGTTTTTTTTGTATAAAAGAATACAGAAGTAATATCGACTGTTGAAATTAACACGAATCCTTGTGCTATTTTAGTTTAAGGCTAAAAAGCTTACAATATTTGCCACTAGATACGCTTATTAAATGCTTTGTACTAGTGTCTTATTATTTCTAGATTAGTTCTCTTTTAATAGAAGGCGAGCAAATATAAACTAGTATTTATTTAATACAATAGGAGTTTCGGTAGGCGAAAAGTTAAGGTATCCGATTCGTAAGCGAAAGGTGCCAGGTTCATATCACATTGTGGCTATGTACCAATGACTCCTTTCTAAGTTATGTACATTAATTGAATACTAACCGCTACTCTTCAGGTGCGGGAAAACATCGTGATAAAACCTGCACAACCTGACTGAATGTGTAACCATGATCCAATCTGGTCAGGTTTCCCTGGTAGCAGGGTCACGGCGGTCAGATGGCAGTCGCTCCACTGTAATTACCTGATCTGCCAAATCCTGATTCTTAGTCAAGGCGGACCCCGGGCCCTCGTGCGCGAGAGCACAACCGGGACATTAACGCCAAGATAATTATTTTTATGTTTATTAAATGCTTTGTACTAGTGTCTTTTTACTCATAGATTACTTCTTATTTAATAATTAAATTAAAAGGCGATCGATACAATTATTGTGCAGCTATAAACAAGTATATAATCCGTTTTTGACAACCATTAATATTACTACCAAAACCGTATATTCCTATCATACTCACCACCCAGCCTTCAACTCGGCCACCCCAGCAGCGATCCGCCGCCGCACCGGTATGGGCCAGCCGCCCGTGCTGGCCTTCTGCGCGCGCGCCAGCCAGTCCGCCGCCGCCATGAAGTGGGCCGTGTGCTCGCTGGTGGACACCGTCAGGTTGTCCAGCGAGCCGGACCCGGCTAGGATTATGCTCGATATCTGCGTGGAGAGATTATGGTGTAGTAGGGGGGGTTATGGGGTCGTTGAGACTAATGAGCAGACAGCCTACAGGAAAGCGGTAACTGTCACCCATAACATCTACGATTCATGCATTTAGGTTGGATACATACATACATAAAGCACACGCTTCTGTCGCACGAGTCTCTGATGAAAAGGCTTATCGCCGTCGCAAAAAACCAAAAACCGCAAAAGTATCAAGGATTTTCGATATTGTTGCATTACTTTCGGGTATTGTAGGTATATTTTAGTTTAAGTTTGAAATTGTAGTCTTATAGACTGTTCGGCATGCTTAACTTTTAGTTAAGTATGTATTAGTTTATACAATGTCTATTGGTGGAAACCTGTAATTGGCTCTGTGCTTCAAGTATTATTTTATATTGTAATCATTGCTGTTGGTTTTCCTTAAGTAAATAAAATAAAACCGCTATCAGTAAATCTGCAATTCGTCTTCCAGTTGAAGAGGAGACCCTGGCTGGCAGATTTACTGCTAGCTTCTCAGCCGGGATTGACTGCTAGGATGAAAACAAGATCTGCATAGAGAGTAGCGTTAGACATAGGCAGCGGCCATTAAGTGGGCCGTGTGCTCGCTAGTGGACACCGTCAGGTTGTCCAGCGAGCCCGAGCCGGCTAGGATTATGCTCGATATCTGTGTAGAGAGGCGTTTTTTTATTGAGCTTATTACACTTGGTCAAATTCAGAAGTAAAAAGGGTGAGTGCAATTCAAAGTGGAATGTATTGCTCTTAAAATAGGTTCCAAAAGGGGAGCGTTGCGTTACAAGATAATAAAGATAGATAAGTAGGAGGAGGTAGGTAGGAGCCAATAGCCTACGACGTGAAGGTGCTGAAGACCGGGTGAGGTGCACGTTAAGATGATTATGATGATCTGCATAGAGAAATTATGGCGTAGTAGGAAATATCATGTAGCCCTACCACCATCTTCAGGGCGGCTAACCTAACCTGCTCGCGGTCCCCCTGCTGACAGACGAACTTGCTTTTCCCTAACGGGTTGTACGGGTCAGACGGAAGTCGCCGCACGTAAAAATTAAAAAAACACTACCAACTTTTAATTACTTAAGGGTTCTTGTAGGAAACAGTTTTGATTAAATCTGAAATCGCTTTCCTAGAAGAGGAGCGAAATCTGGCTAGCCTCTGAGCCGGGATTTATCGCTAGGATGTAGAAGATCTGTAGATAGATCGATGGAGAGGGAGAGAGAGAACCAGACAGAGACAGGCAGATCATGTTCAGATTATGTTCGATATCCGCCTAGGGGCATAAGAGTCAAGCGCGGATGACTCGCAGTGAAACATGCGGGAAAGAGACGAAAGGAGACACAGTAAGTGCGAGAGAGAGAGAGAGGGTGAGCAAAAGAGAAATAATCTACATGCTGCTTTTGACTGTATGTAGTAAAATACTCACTCGGAAGATTTTTAGTGATACAGGGGGTAGGAAACAGCGACGAGTACAAACAAAACCAAACAAGACACCTTTACAAAATTCGACCACAAACGCCCCTGGGCACATCCCGGCTCACCTTAAACTTGTTCCTGGGCGACTTCCGTTTAGGGCGGTCCTGCAGCGCCCAGCCCTTCTGCGCGTCGACAATGAGGTCGCGCGTGAGCCGCCGCCACGCGGGCGTCGTGCCGATCCCGTAGTATATGTGGTCGTCCTGCGGTTTGAACGTTGGCTTATAGGTGCTTCTATTGCAATACAGTGGCCGGGAAATGTAGCCGCAATAACAGCAAGAGTTTTTGTAATTTCTGTATACTATTTATTGTGTGCAATAAATTGTTAATAAGAAAGAAAAATGTAATTCAAAGAACGCCACGACATGATAATTTGCGAAACAATTATATTTAACACGAAAGAAAACGGTACATAAAACACGGGGACAATTATAGGGTTCCCAGTGGCATTTCTCGTGGGTATCCAGCGTAAATGTATAATATGTGCCTTAGATATAATATAATATGATTATGTATATAAATAAATAATAAGTGCAATGTCAAATACTTAAGTATGCTTATATAGCTCCTCTCTATATTGCTGTGCCCTTACGGGGTATCTTGTACTGCTACCATCAATGTACTTGATTATGCAATAAAACTGAATTACTGAATTACTAAATGGACCCTCCTCAGCATAATGTAGAGGCCGCTTGCCGCGAACCACAACGCTGATTTTCAGTGCATTCATCATCATATCAGCCGAAAGACGCCCACTGCTGGGCATAGGCCTCCCCCAGAGATCTCCACAAAGGCCTTTCGTATCCAGCTGGTACCTGCGATTTTTATCAGGTCGTCGGTCCACCTTGTAAGAGCCCCCCACCCACGCTGCAATTACGTTACGCCTTTCCACGCTGCGTCTTCCGGTACGTGGTCGTCACTCGAGCACTTTACTGCCCTATCGGCCATCTGTTCTTCGAGCTACATGCCCTGCCCACTGCCTCTTTAGCCACGTTATATTACAATAAGTATTTAGTGATTTAGCGATCGAAAATACAGTAATATAGCCGAGCCAGGGGCTCTATTTCTGAAGCGCTCGCCTTCTAATGCCTGTCTCTTCTATCTCTAGCAACTTACCACGAATGTGAAAGAGACAGGTAGCGCACGCGATTCCCAAAAATTTACTGGGTAATTATTGACAATAGTGCAGCCACATACCGCACTAAAAATATTTACCGCAAAAATAAATAACAAACTTAAAAAACTATAACTATTATATTATAATTAATTTAAAAATGACACTCGCGCATGCAAATGCTCCTGCATTGATGTTTCCCATCCACTACGGATAACAGTTTAACAATTAGACTACGTACGTACACTACGTGCATACGTATTATTTTACTTACTTATTACGTCAAATCCATGGATTTGTGAATTGGAATTGCATAAAACCCTCTCACCTGAGCATAAATGAGCTGCATATTCGTCACGTAATGCAAGTACACTGTCTCCTTCTTATCCTTGTTCTGCAACACGACCGTAATCGAGGAGTTCGGCTTCAGAAAGATGTCTACACTCATCACAAAGTCCTGCGTAATGTTCACTTTACACCACACTTGGCTCGACCCTAGGTCCGAGGTTAGGAACCTGAAAACGTTCGAATGCACTAGTTCGTCGTACTCCCTAACCAGATAGGCGTCTTTGCTCACTATCCAGTTCTCCAGAACCTTCTCTCCGTCGTCGATAACCCTCCTCCTTGGCTCTGGTTCTGTCAGATTCTTGCTGTAATGCGCAAGACCGAACTGCGCGATCTGCGTGGGGTAGAAGAACCCTTTCGGCTCCCATTGTATGGAGACTGGGACCCCTTCGATGCCACTGATGCATTTGACCCGGTCCCGGACTTCGACGTTGTAGTTTTCGAATGTGGTGAAGGTCCCGGTCGGGTCGTACTTCTTCTTCGGATGGTAGATCTTCCCGTAGCTGTGGGACCACTCGAAGCGTTCGACGCCGTCCGCTGTCGTCAGCTTGCCGTAGACCTGATGGAGTAGATGGGTAAGATTCAGTAGTTTAACATTTAAGTTCAGTTTTAACTGGGAAAATATAACCATCTATCATCGTGAGTGCATGACCATCGGGAACGACCGTTTAAATAATTCGAGTAGCGCGTAAGCATTCAATTATTGAAGAATGAATTCGCGCGCACACAGTATACCAACCACGCCATCGGTACTGTGAGATGTTCACCAACACAATAACAGATATAAGATACATAACCGCGTGCGTTATCACCAGTAAGGATGACAAACCTCGTGCCTATAATTAAAAAATATTTTAATAAAGAAAAACAGAGGCTCGCCGTCGCTGGCTTGGTCACGTGTTGCGTAAGCCCCAGGGGTACGTGGGAAATAGGTTCCTAAACCTAGTATCAGGAAAGAGGTCCCGCTGAAGGCCAAAGAGGCGATGGATTGACATCACTGAGTCGAATTCTACAGCCATTGGCTTACGGCGTGAGGATGCCCAAGACCGGGCGAAATGGGGAAGAATGAGTCGGAAAGAGGACTCTGGTGAAAGCCGGAACTGACCACTCAAAAGATGATGACCTCGTGCCAATAATTGCGCTGGCAGCTTTATCCTTCAAACCGGAACACAATAATGCAAACATTGTTGCTTAGCGGCAAATATATAAGACGGTGGAACTCACCTAGACAGACTCTTCAGACTTGACAGAGTCCTAGCATAATCAATTGATTTGTAGGAGCTATGCATGTTGTCTTTCATGAGGATAATGTCCAATGTGGCTGAGGATGGTCCAATTTGGTCCGATGACACATCGCACTGCTTCCTTATTATGTTAGTTTAAAGTTTTTTGAAGTGTTATTGGACCAAATAAAGATACGTCTATGTCTATGCCTATTATTCATCACTTATATATGTGTTAATTCCAACTATTATTCTTTATTTTGCTATTATCTTGAGGTCAAGGATTAAAGTAACAATGTAGATAATGCATTTTGATTAGGCTTAACACAAGCATGATGTCAGGGTAAATACGTCCTGTGCTAACTGGCAATGTGCGTGTGCGCATGATTACATTTTAGAAGCGACTTCCTACTTGGTAAGAACATCGGTAAATTAAGTAGGGAACAAATGTCTGCCCTTGCTTCCGCCTGGCAAGACGCCGGCCCAAGAAGCAATGGCTTGACATCGTCAGGTAGGTATGTAAGGTAAGCGTGCCAATAAACTTCACGCCAAAGATGCCGAAGACCGAGCAAAGTGGTTCAAAGTTCAAAATTCTTTATTCAACGTGGGTTTCATATGTGTATATGTAGATATACACTTATTGACGTCATACATGGTTATACAGGGTTACTGGTAATTAGATGCTACCGTCTCAGGGGGGTGTAGGTACTGTTATTTGGAATTGATTGAACCCTATAATGTGTTATGAAAAAGTGAACCATTTTTGAGATATTTGATATTTAAGTTTTTATTCGCAATAATTATTTTTTCAAGTTTAATCTTTTTTTTTAAAAAAAGTGCCTGTCAAAATTAATTTATTCTTACTGTTTATGAAGGATGATAATGTACCACTTGTTAATTAACCATAATATCACAGAATTTCTAAAGCGTTTCAGAACAGGAGTTCGAAACATAACATAAACATAGTTTATTTTGCAACAAATGCCATATTAAAAGTAAATTTTCTCAAAATAACCATTAATGGTCAATTGTGCAGATTATTAGAAAAGATCTACATTTTATTAGCTTTCTAACAAGGTATGAAACACTTAAATAACTTGATCAGTGGCAGAAAAATCTTAATGACAAAGAGAGAATTGGTGTTATGTCAAAATGCATTTGGGGAAAAATACGCATCACTTTTAAATGAAACTATTGCTATTATCAAAAACTCTTTATTTTAATTTAAAAAACATACATGTATCTCTCACACTAAAGTTCATTTTCCACATGGCTTCCACCATTACGTACGTAAGTACGCATTCGCTTACGTAAATGTGTTTTTACTACGCGGCTCGTCAAATTACTTACTTATTACACATTATAGGGTTCAATCAATTCCAAATAACAGTACCTACACCCCCCTAAGACGGTAGCATCTAATTACCAGTAACCCTGTATACATAAATGTTTTACCTACATACAGTAATATTAACTGGACAAGAAGTAGGAAGGCTGACCACGTGACTCGTGAGAGCACATCCGGGATCATATCATGATGATCTTACTTGGTATAACGGTTTATCAAAATATTTTAATCACCTCACATGACATCATATCAACAGCGCCTTATAAGTGCACAGTTCAACTTGAGGCTTCGATAATCACATCAGTGGAGGGGACCTGACTTGCTATTCTAGCCTAATCATTGACCAAAGAATTGGTATTCTAAACAATATATATCGGCGCCAACTAATGACAATCGCAAGCGTGGCAAGAGACCGAACAAAATTTTGCTACCAGATATATGTATACGACAACAAAATGCGCGACAGGTGGCGCCGCTATTTCATGTGTTGTGCTATTATTCCATTCGCGTTAAGAATGAGTAAAGGTGTTTTCACAGTGGAGTACAAATTCAAACAATTTATACTTAAATAATGGGGCAGTAAAGTTCTCGAGTGGCGACCACGTAGCGGAAGACGCAGCGTGCGTAGGCCTCCCACAAGGTGGACGGACGACCTGGTAAAGTACCAGCTGAATACCTGGGTGGGAGTCTTTCGGCTGATTTGATGATGATGATATTTAAATAAAGTTTAAGTAAAATAGACTTAATTGTCTCAAATTAGGAATAAAGTCAAGGATATCCCTTTGCTTAGCAGCCAGTCTTATTCTTAGCGAGCCATTTTATTATTTTCAGTGTGAACCGCCAATTTGTCACTGTAAACTTAGCTTTCTAATTTGTTGCGAATCGATTGATCGAGGAGCGGAGCTAGGCCTGCGGACCACGGTGACTCTCTATTTTCTCATCGCGAAATAACTCAATCATTGCTGCATCGAATTACAAGGCGAAGTATACCGCGGGAAGTGGACAAAGGGACATATGGGGTACAGACAGGCATAGGTAACTGTCATGTTTGTATGTAAGTATACATCAGTGTTTCCTTTCGACTATGACCTGGGATCGTTCGAGAGGTATATTAGAGGTCCTCTTAGAGGCAGCCAACGCATTGGTAGCGCCCCTGGTGTTGCTGATGTCCTTAGGCGTCGGTGACCATGACCACTTTCCATCAGATGGCCCGCTTGCCTGTTGTCTGCAGTACTACATAAACAAATTAAGAAAATACCTACTAAACGAAACCTTACCTCAAAATACTTGTGTATGAAGGAGAAAGGCACGAGGACCTCTTCGCGCACGCGCCGGCAGCCCACCGAGTAGCGTCCGTTAATGCGGCACTCGATCGCGTCCGTTGCCCGTTCCGTGTACGCGCCGGTGAGCACCGCGCTTACTGGAGGAGCAGTGGACAGCGTGTCAGTCATATTATTGGTGATTGAGTAACTAGGTAAGGTTGGAACACAATAAGAATACAGAGACATATTTTAATAGAATGGGCCTATGCCCAGCAGTGGACTGGTAAAAGCTGATGATGATTAAATGTGCCGAAAAACTGTGCCCGATACTGATACTTCCTGGCCCGACGATGGAAGCTCTGCAAAAAACTTTTAGCGATACTAAATCACCCTGAATTTGTAGATACTTATTTGTACTAGAAGTACTCTCTAGTTCCGAAAATCAGCTGGTACTACAATTTCCTGGCCCGAATAGGCAATATTAGCAAAGTAGTTGAAAGTTCGTGGAGATGTCTGAAACTTTGTACCGATTTTGTACTCCCAGTACTCCTATTTAGAAAATAAACCTAAAACAAAAAATTGCGTTCTGTCGTTTTACGCACGTACACACTGTTTGGACTTTGTACAGTCTCCATTTTATTTGTTAAGATAACCAATTACTAACAATCTAACCAAAGTTGGATAACCCACGGCCATATCAGGGGCCCAAGCCAACCTCACCTGCTCATGGACCCCTGCTGACAGACGGACCAGGCTCTGGCGAGACTAACGGGTTCCAGTTGAGCATAAACACCAATTAATTAGAATGATGAAGAGGACCGCAACAAGCTCGTCACTCTTCAAGTGTGCTTCCTAATACCGTGGGCAAAGCGAGGCTGACCAAGGTCTTCCGCTGAAGACAAGTTAGGGCTATACTGTAAGAACCGTTAGGGCCTAGACGCTAGGATGATGATGAAGTCTGGTCGTGGGTAGTGCCACACCACATCACGAGGCGAGATCTTGATAGATAGGTACAAGATTATAGCGAGCAATGTGAGATTTTCAGACACCTACTTTAAACAGTAAAAAGTGTTGTTCGGCGTGCCGGATTCTCGGAAATTACTCGGAAAGGTGTTTCGTGAAAATATACTTAGTTTTAGTACATAAAGGTATCTACTGAGACTGAGATAGGCTGAGAGGAAAATGCATTCTTATGTAACATCTAACGGTCTTGTTCTAATTAAATTTTGAGAATCGTGTCTATCAACAATTATTTGAAATTTTTTTCACTTTTAAACGGCACTCGGTAAAGCTCCCATTGTAAGCGAATCTAAACAAGTAATCTGCATTCAAATACCCTCCCAAGCACTCTCAACATAAGGTAGTTTCCGCAATACGTACTGGGCCTGCGCGAGAGCTCCCCGCACTGCGACCAGAAAACGATGAGCAGCATCACGGCGGCGCAGAGCGCGCACAGCGCCGCGCGCAGCCGCATCATCACGCCGTGCACCTGAGCAATGGCAGCGGGTTAAGTGTTAGCCAAGGTTTACTTTATTATTATTATTCTACGCAGTGACAAACGAGCAGAGCCCACCTGATGGTAAGCGGTAACTGTCGCCCATAACATCTACGACTCAGGCATTTGAAGCAAACCAAATGCATGAGGCAACAAAAATGCAAAAACGCAGGTGCAATGTCATCGTGATGACTAAGATGAAATGCCTCATGCCTGTAATTGCGCTGGCTACCTTATCCTTCAAACCGGAACACAACAATGCAGGCATTGTTGCTTGGCGGCAGAAATAGATAAGGCGGTGGAACTCACGCAGGCGGAATCCTCAGCTGACTGAGTCCTACCACCTGATAAACCTGGTTTATACAGAAGCAGTGCTGCCATTTTAGCGTTTTCGGCGCTAGATCTAGCGAAAATTCAGGGTAATCAACTCCCATTCTTAACATTTGACTACTAGCGAAAAATCTAGCTCTTTATCGAAATAGTTGTTAAATACCTAAAATATACTGAAATCTGTATGAGGTATGTAACTAACTGAGCAAGCGCAACCACTCCTGTTTGTGCCGCTTTAGTAGAAGCCAACTAATGAATTTCTTGGTCAGTAAACACTAGGTGTTGTTGTGGAACGTAACTTTTAACACCTAATTTTAAAATCTAGCGCGTTTTTAAAATCACACTGTTTAGTGGAATCAAGCGCTTTTTTTGAATTGATCTAGCGTCCAACACTCGAAAGGTCCTGGCTGCACTGTACAGATGAGACGCAGTGGAGGCGGATAATCAAAGAAGCATAAAATAAAGTTGTGTATCTTAGAGTGCGCGCAAGTAACTGTACAATCATATTAATGTACAATATTTAGTACCTATGCCAAGAGCCCTTTATCTTACCTATAATGACTTAATATATTATTTTAAGTCTTAGGTATGGTGTGTCTCTCATTGTTTTTGTTGGAGTGAATAGGCTGTTCCCAGACATCTGGCTCCATCTTCGGCCGCATCGTCACTTACCACCAGAGAGATGGCGGTGAAATGCCTGGTTAGTCTAACATAAAAAAAAGTTGGCTGACGAAAGTTAATCTTTAACCACAAGCAAAGTTATCTGGCGCGCATTCTAACCAGATTATGGATGATGACATTGATGACTCTATTCAGAATATGTTATATTTATGAATTAAATAAGAAAATAGCGATAGCAAGCAGCAGGACAGCCGCTGGTGGTGTACACAGTAATGTAGACTCTAGAAGAAGTGGAGAAGAAGAAGGAATCTGTTGGGGCTGTTACTAACTAGCTTTTGCCTATAACTTTGTGAACAGACTTTGATAACATAATTATGCTCATTGTCCAAAGCCTCGAGGTTTGGCCATGAAAGTGTAAGAGATACACTACTAATATAAGTATGGATCAAATGCCACTAGATAAAGTGAGTAGCTGGTGAAAAAAAATTTATAATTACAGTAAAAAACTGAAATGGTTTCACTGAAATAGTACATAGTAATTGCTCCGTTATGATTGAAAGCACAAGCTCTGAATGCAATTTAACACAGTTTTAGGCAGTTTTGATTCGAAATGATTTTTTATAATATATATCATCATCATCGTCCTAGCGCTTATCCCGGCCTCCGCCAGGGGTCCGCTTTCCTACCTATTCTTCTCCACTTTGCCCGGTCTTCGGCATCCTCGCGTCGTAAGCCGTTGGCTCTCGCATCCGACTCAGCGATGTCAATCCATCGCTTCTTGGGTCGCGTAAGCCTCAGGGATACGTGGGAAATAGATGCCTGAACCTGCCGGTATCAGGAAAGAGGCCCCGTGGGCGACCCAAGAAGCGATGGATTGACATCGCTGAGTCGGATGCGAGAGCCAACAGCTATAAAAAATCCAGAGGTTTTAGGCCTGCTGAAAACGAACCTCAACTCATTTCCAATCAAAACTGCCTAAAACTGATATAATGGTAGTTGTCTGCACTGAAGTATGAAGTATTTATTTGTTTGTAGCATTTATTTGTAGTCAATGGTACAATACAAATTTTACTATTATCCTTTGCAGGATTAAATACCTATTTAATTATGTTGGCAGACCAGGTGACGGCTGAGCTTTGTTGATAACAAGAATATCCCTAGATCCTTTCAAACTTTTACATTTAAAATATTATTAGGATAATACAAGTGTATGAGTTCACAACTTTAGTTTCCATTTAAGGACTTGGTGACTCCATAAACTTTATCAACACTTTTGCTGCGGCCGTGTAGGCACACCACTCATGTGACCGGTCCATTTAATATATGCGCTACAAAACTTAGCGCTGCTGTAGCCTCTCTGGTATTTAAGTTAGCACGTGAAGTGTTCACATCATAACTTATGTAGTGATTTACAAGTGTAGCCAAATTTAGAAATTACATGTTTATTATGCTCCATAACTACACATTTCAAATATAATAAGCCCACAACCATAAGCAAGCTATGCTTTTAAAGCGTCATAATAATATTCAATGTTTACCTAAAATGTATTAAGTCTTCTACACCCCATATTAGTGTTATTTGTTATCTGATGCTATGCTGGAGAAAATCCTGCAAGTAAAAAAACAAATGTTCAAGAAAAGACTTATTTTCCATGCCATACAAATACAACTAAAGTTGACCAAATGTGTCAGTTTTATTAAAAAAGAATGAGTGCAATAACTTATTCCAATTTGAAATATTCCATGTAGTTAAAAAAAGGAATCATATAGATAACTATTTTACTAAATTAAGTTGATTATGCTCATCTTTAAAACATACACAAACGAAAAACTAGACAGTGAAGGATATAACTACACACAAATCACTTACATCAAATAACAGCCATTTATTAAACGTTTAGGTCACATAAATACTTGGCTATGTTGATAGTAACAGTCTACACCTGACGGTAACAGTCTACACCATTAAATATTTCATGATTGTTCCCAAACTAATTGAGCAGGCTATATTTAGCCGAAGGTAGGTACTGTCCCAAACCGGCCCTATTCATAAATCTGGGACTGCGTGGGCGTTATAAACACGCCTACATAACGTAACTGTAAGCTACTAACATGAGTAACTTCTGTGTTTTGCATACGACTATATTTATCTGATGATCATAATATTAAATGAGCTCTAAATACTAAGCTTACTGACTTTGTATACAGTTGTCGCATTCCATCCGCACCTTCGTTGTTTAAACACAAATTTATTTACACTTTTCATAGATATTTTCACTATCACATGATAACTATCAACGTCCGATCGGAGCACCGCACGTAATTATATTGCTTTCACAAACGTTTATAGTGTATTAATTAAGAAAAGTGATGAAAAACGCGATTTTTCACTCACACACGACCATCTCGGCGCTCGAGCGAAATTCAGCTGTTTGACATTGATCGACTTGACAGTTGACGTTTCATTTGACATTTACGTTCCGTTCTACTCGATTGCGTTTTGAACATGCTCAACAAAACTTTATTATGTGTAACCTGGTTTTTCTTTTTCCATGTGTTAACTCTAAAGAGGGAATCTTCTGGGGGGCAACCGCCAGAGGCAGCCAGGCGCTGTCTTGCTGCGATTGGTACCTATACCTATTAGGACAAAGATGGTGACGTTTAATTCGATTTTTTATTGCACACAGGCGGACGGTCTACCTGATGGAAAGCGGCCACCGTCGTTTAGGACTTCTGAAACCTAAAAGGCGCGGATACTGTGCCGGCTTTTGGTCTGTAGACATGCCTTTTGAAGAAATGTTATGGTGCACAGGAACGACTTCGGAAGGGAGAAAGGTTCGCGATGCCCTTACGTTAGTTTTTTTTCTTAATTTTCTTACAGCTGAGTAAGGACGCTATCCTATCAAAAGAGTGGATCCTGGCTAAAGCCGGGATTGCCCGCCTGGGTGATGATCATAACAGAAAATAAAAACCACTTTATCTTCTTGACGTATTCCTCTCCCTACAAGTTATGCAATCTTCTATCTTCACTTTCGATCACGGAAAAATAATCTACACCTAAGTATCAATTTTTTCGTTATGACTATTACTATAATGGAGACAGTTTAAAATATTCCTGACCACCAGCCGGCATAATAAGAGTTGTATAGACAAATAAGCTTATAAAACTTAATTTCCTTCGTAATTATTTAAATTCTTTAGCTAGCCAATTTTTTTATATTGATGTTTAAAATAATATTAATCGCTATGAAACGCATTTTTGGCATTAAAGCGTACTCCACATGTCCGCCGAAAGATTTTGGTCGACCCTCTACATTCTCGCCTATTAGGGATGTGGTGGGTGTCAAAACGCGTCGACATTATATCGATTCATCAGTGTAATATCGCTAATCTGCTATAAACAGGGTCACAGCGGTGATGGCAGCTGCTCTACGTAATTACTTGATCTACTAATATCCTGGATCATGGTCAAGTGTACCCCGAACCTGTTACGGAAAAAAGCGCTAGGAATAAAAATAGAAAATCGATCGAATCATGACGACAACAAACTATCTCTACTTAGTTTATGAAATAGGCGAGACATGCCAAACATGCACAGGACGACACGAATACTCCCTCTACATTCTCGTGTTCCCGCGGAACTCTCCACATGTGGAGTGCGCTTAATAAAATAATGAACATACCCGGAAAAAGGTGTGGATGCACCTTCTGTATATAAAATTTTTTCTCTATGCACATACTTATCTGACACGGTGGCCAACACTGGAACCAAGTGTCGCCATTTTGAAATGTCATGTCAATGCCATTAACAGCGACATTGTCACCAGGTCAGATGAAGTTTGTGGCACTTAATAGACAGACAGGTAAAAATATCCTAGGTTTTGACATTGACAATGAAGGCATGTCATTGTCTTTGTCATACACTGCCACTAATGACGAATGAAACTCCTTACTCCATTAGGAGGAACTGCCCTGTGGTTGTGATTTCTATGGCGATGACAGGCTGTAAAACCAACTTTCGCTAAAGACTCTTTTCTGAGTTATGCACATTATTTGAACACTAAGTTATGCTCTTACGGTGAGGAAAAACATCGTGATGAAACCAATAGGCTAATTACGTAACGCTGTTGCCAACAATTCTCTGATTTCAGTGATTGAAATTGTTACTTTCACGATTCAGTATTATCAGTTCAGTTGCTAACAAAGTTCCATTGCAATAAACTCAGAATTTGATCATATTTTACTCGTTGTCTCAACTGCTCGTATCACCTGTATGCTGACGATTTGCAGGTATATGCGGACATTGCTTATTATATCGCCGTCATCGTGATTCGAGGCCAAAGCAGATAATAAGTTCCAGGAGGACACCTTCTTGATTCAATACCGGAGCACCTGCTTCCACCCCTAATCACGGGTGATGAGCACGCTTACTTGCCGGTGGCTCTTTGTTGATAGATGATATTACAGTTTGGATTATATCAACCTCGGTGTAGGATACATTCAGTGGCAAAAAACAAAAAAAAACTCAAATGCTTAATTCTAGCCGGTTTATCACAAAATATATCCAGACTTCATCATCATCATCATCATATCAGCCAGGAGACGCCCACTGCTGGGCATAGGCCTCCCCCAGAGATCTCCACAAAGGCCGGTCCTGTGCTTTTCGCATCTAGCTGGTACCTGCGATCCTTACCAGGTCGTCAGTCCACCTTGTGGAAGGCCTACCCACGCTGCGTATTCCGGCACGTGGTCGCCACTCGAGAACTTTACTGCCCCATCGGCCATCTGTTCTTCGAGCTATGTGCCCTGCCCACTGCCACTTTAGTCTGGCAATCCTTAGAGCTATGTCGGTGACCTTGGTTCGCTTGCGGATCTCCTCATTTCTGATTCGATCGCGCAAAGAGACTCCGAGCATAGCTCTTTCCATTGCCCTTTGGGTAACAGTGAGCTTTCTTATAATGCCCACAGTGAGCGGCCACGTTTCAGTTCCGTAAGTCATCACTGGCAACACACATTGGTCAAAGACCTTCGTTTTGAGACACTGCGGTAATTGGGACGAAAATATATGGCGTAGCTTCCCGAATGCTGCCCAACCGAGTTGGATTCGTCGATTGACCTCTTTCTCGAAGTTGGACCTACCTAACTGAACTATTTGTCCTAGGTATGAATAGTCGTCAACAACTTCAAGTGGAATGCCTCCAACTGTCACTGGAGTAGGCACAACATGGACATTCGACATAATTTTCGTCTTGTCCATGTTCATTTTAAGACCTACTTGTTGAGAGGCACTACAGAGGTCATCGAGCATTTTGCCCAAGTCTTCCAGAGTTTCAGCCATGACTACGATATCGTCAGCAAATCTAAGGTGAGTAAGGTACTCGCCGTTAATATTGATGCCAAGTCCGTCCCAGTCCAGAAGCCTAAAGATATCCTCCAGTGCAGCGGTGAACAACTTCGGTGATATGACATCACCTTGTCTAACACCCCGCTGCAGATGAATAGGTTCTGTGGTCTTATCCTGGAGACGAACTGACATAGTGGCGTTTTCGTACAAACCCTTCAGTGCTTCGATATATCGATAGTCAATTTGGCACCGCTGTAGAGACTGGAGCACCGCCCAAGTTTCGATCGAATCGAAGGCTTTCTCATAGTCCACAAACGCCAAGCATAATGGCCGGTTATACTCTTCGGTCTTCTGTATAACCTGCATAGCGTATGAATGTGGTCTATGGTACTAAAACCTTTTCGGAATCCGGCTTGTTCGGGAGGCTGGAAGTCATCAAACCTGCGTGCGAGACGATTCGTAATGACTCTCGAAAACAGCTTATACACATGGGTCAGCAGCGATATTGGTGTGAAGTTCCTCAAGAGAGCCTTATCACCTTTCTTGAAGAACAATATCACTATACTTCTGTGCCATGTTCCCGGTTATCCAGACTTGGAAAGTATTTATTAAACATTTCTAAAACCCGTGGTACAAAGGTATGTCTCCTGAAGTTACAGTGGCAGAGGGGCACGTTGAGCTTCAAGCTAGCGGCATGGCGAGATGGCCTTGCTGGTGGTACTTGTTACCCAAAAACAAATAATACCTCTTTTCAATCTACAGAACCTGTCATTGTTTTTGAAAGTAACGATAAATCATCAATTCCACGTCTTAATTCCAGTGGCAGTAGATGATAACAATTACATCGCTACTCATAACCAGAAGATTTAATTTTTAATTCGTAGTCTAAGCGTCTGAGAAACTTACGTTGAATAATTTCCAGTTGGTTTATATAAGTCTTGTAGATTGACTCCAACCTTGTGCGGCGTATTCTAGATGGCTCCTTACTATGCAACAATAGAGGACTTTAATGTTAAGTATGGCCTAATCGTAATATAAATCAAATTGTTCGCGTGGATTTGTTAATAATATGACTCACATGACAGTCAAATATTAGACGATACTTCTAGTCGATAATCACACCTAGGTCGCGGACCCTATTCACACAACTAAAATCATTTTCATTAACTGTAAACAGTTACAAACGATTTGATATCGTTTTCTAGTAAACGAAATACATTTCGATACGTTTAGATTTAACTTGTTTTGCTCCCAATACATACTCACGCGAGACAGATCCTCTTGCAGTAATACGGCATATTCGTTTTTATTTATTCCTTTTCGTAATTTGTACAATCATTTTGATTTCGCGCAGTACGTAGGCGTACCCGTGTACTGTATGAAACACCTGTATATTCCTGTGCTTATACATTAAAATCTAAATAAATTTTGAATTATAACGATGCTATTAGTCTCTACAAATTTTAATGAAGTACCTATTAATTTCCAAGAAATACAGCAAGTCTACCTACCAATCTTGATATATTTGATAAATTGATTACATTACTCTGTGAGGACGAGGACGATGCAACAGCTTGAATATAATGGTATCTATCGGCTACCTATCTATCTACAGGTTTTCTAAATTTAGGAATTGTATTTTTTATGCATTAAACAGACAACTCGGCTGTATAATACCCATCTTCCTAAACTATCGTGAGGTGAGTTCAGAGGCCTTATTTTTGAACCGCTCGCCTCAGTCGGTCGATCGAGTCGAACTGTTTTCAATTATGATTTTTGTTATTAAAAAATCAATATTATTTTAATAACATTGGCAATACAGTTCAATATTAAGGAAAATCAGCGTCATACATCAAAATATTGATTTTTCCATGACGAAAATCAAATTGAAAATCATTCGACTCGAGCTGATTGGTTTACAGATCAGTTTCAGTAATTTCCAGGCGCGCTAACACCATCATCGCGACTGGACGCATGTTTTATCTACATACAATTCACCTTAGGATTAATTGAATTAAACTATGCAGCAGCACCACTGCTGAACTTAAGTTCACTAAGCTAAAAGTTAGAGGCTTAAGCCTTGTCTGCATCCGAAATTTCAACTCTTGACTGGTTGGAACGTAATATTTAAAATTCACAACAGACAACAGCTGCCTATTTTATAGTCTACAGAGATTCTAGCTCTGAATTTAAGGCTTTAGTTTGTATGCGGAACTGGTACTAAATAGGCAATTGGATGAAATTTTGTACTCGTATGAGATTAGGGTCTGGAATAACACATGGGCTACTTTTTATCCTCTCCCCTAGTACCTCTAGCGCGATATAACGTGTAGTCCACGCGGGCAGAGCCGACGCCTGAAAGCTAGTACGGATAGATAGATGTTTGTTACTCCTTTATGTAAAAACTACTGAATGGATTCTGATGAAGTGTGGTAGTAAGAATAGCACATAGACTATAATTTATCCCGTAATTCAATGTGGTTCCCGCGGGAACACATCCGGAACGTTATAATCAAATTTTACTCTGATGAAGACGCGAGTAAAAGCAAGTCAAAATTAATTGACAGAACAGTTAGTCGGAAAAGTCACAAATAGTTTATCGAGCGTCGGTGGCCTAGTGGTAACATTAGTTGAATACTGACCGACGCTCTTACGGCGAGGGAAAACATCGTGATGAAACCTGCACACTCAGGCCTCTGAATGTGCAACCATGATCCAATCTTCAGGTTCTCCTGGTAGCAGGGTCGCGGAGGTTAGATGGCAACTGCTCCATTGTAATTAACTGATCTGTCAAATCCTGGATCTTGGTCAAGGCAGACCCCGAGCCCTCGTGACGAAAGCACAACCGGAATCTTAACGCCAAGATGATGATGTGTTTATTAGTAAAAGACATGGTACAGTAAGTTATTGGTACACGTTTTGTTCAACACATTACATGGATTGGAATCAATTAAAATGGTCTAGAAATCAGAAACTAGTTTCTTTAATTTCTATGGTCTCCATACTAGGACAAACCTGTATCGAGTAGACCGCAGCAGACTGCACGGCCAGTCGCACCGGCATAGCCATAATTGTTTGCCTACCGTCGAATTCCCCTCGGATAATTTGCAACTACATGGTGTTCAATACGGCCGCCTTTCACAGTTCGTTATCCCCGGTTTATACGGGGTGTGCTTGCTCGCTGCAAGCAAGGGTGCGGGACGATGTTTCAACTCCTGTGTAGGGGGTGTTTTTAACACTAGAGGTAAATGGAGGGATGGCAAGAGGTGAAATGTCGTTGTTTTAGTGTTCTGTAGTGCAATGTAGTAATACAAGGAAAATTGTAGTTTCGCGAAGGCCGTCTGTACATTCTATCTCTCCGCGATTAGACTTAGAAACTATTGGCACAATGAAAGTTATACCAATTCAAACCAGAACGGAAAAAAAATCTGTTTCTAGGTACTTTTTCCGACGACCTGAGTGGTTCAGTCGGTTAACATGCCGTCTGCCACGCAGAGGTCCCGGGTTCGATTCCCGGCCGACAAGAAATTGGAATGATGAATTTAATTTCTGTTACAGGTCTGGGTTATAAATATAACGTTTTTAGAAAGTATAAAAGTAGTTTATCAATTGTCTAGCACTCATAACACAAATTTTGCTTACTTTGGGGTTAGGTGTGAATTGCGAATCATATTTATTTATTGTTTATTATGACCTCTAGTGTCAATCAATCAAAGAATTTATTTAGTTAGGGGCTAAATGGCGCTGTGCGAATTTGTCCACGCATGTTTTTTTTGACGGTGGTAATATTGTTTCTTGTCTATTCCGCATTATATGGAATAAACGAGTCATTGGACAGGTCTTTTCAAAGCATTACTGAAATTATTTAGCTTACAACCGGTAACGACAGCAGCTCCATTCGAATTAACAAATCCCGGTATTAGTCCCACTCTAGTCAAAGAGCAAGCGCCGAAACCAAAACTCATTTACAAAGGCAACGAAAAAATCTCAGCCCTCCCTCAATCGAGCACCCTGTACAGCCTTCGCTTGCGTTCCTAACTCGCTCCATTGGAAGTTGGCGCGAAGCGGGTCAGTGTGCGCGCGGGAACTAGGTCAGGGCGGATGCAACCCGCTCGGGGATGGTCGGGGGCGCTCGGCCGACCTCGGGCGCGCTCGGCGGCCTTCGGGGGCGGTCGGCCGCGCAGCCGCCGAACCGCCATCGATCGCCGCCCACGCGGTTGCGTCGCTAAACTGCTAAGGCGTGGGGTTGCTGTGTAGGAAGAATTTGGCGGATTTAGACCGCAGAATTGTAAATAAAAATCATGGTGTTGGTGTGAGATTTTTGCGTTCTGTTTTGGTTGTGGATTTTCGATTGGTTTGTCTAATACGGGGATTTAATTTATTTATGCACGTTCGATTCAATTATAAGCATAATTTACTTATAAATTTAAGTTACAAAATTATTTGACTTAAATAATACGACAACTTTACTTTCTAGTAGTATCCCAACAAATCAACCATCAAAACAGCACCACCTCCAAAACCCTACAAAAAAAAACTACACCTCCACCCGAAATCCTGGTAATCCGGCGAAAATTCGCCCGAAACCCGCCGCCCTTCCGTCTGGCGGGAAGCCAGTGTGGTTGCGGCAACACCGTGTGCGAGCGGTCCGCAAGTCGCCCCGCGAGACCCGGCCTTGCCTGACGATGGCGGCGTGAGTGCGCGCCGCCCGCGGCCTCCGGCGGACATGCCGCGATGGCCAGAGAGGTAAGCGGCATAAGCCAGCCAGCGGGCCCAAGCCCGCTACCACCCCGACCGACCTTCGCTCCGACACGCCCGCGCCGCGCCCTCCCAGTGACTACCCAGTGACCCCAGTGCTCAAGGCTCGCCACCAACCCTGGATCTGACCACCGCCCCATCAGGCCCCCACCCGGGGCAGGCCCGGGGTAGGCCCAGGCCCTTGCCGCATCGCGCGTCTCGGTCTAACGCCTCGCCGCGTCCCGCTCGCTCGCTGCACATGCACTCTGCATTATTCAGTGACGATTTACGTGTCGTGCTGTCTTGTGGGTATCGATTGCCGGCCCCACGTGACGGGCGATGCCTGGAGGCTGTGGATGGCACGCGATGTATAATGCTCTAACGAAGGCGTGCGTTACCTGCCAACAACCCACGCTCCCCGCAAACTAGCCTAATCCAATTTTGTTATTACATAATTCACTTCTACACGCTACAAGCTACAGACACTAATTTCGTTAGCAATGAGTCGGGATGATAATAGTTTCGGGTGCCTACTCACTGGTACACGAAACGTGGTTTGTTTTATGAGACATCTGTAGACGAATGCTTTATATGGGCTTTGTAGCGGTGATTTATTTGACGTTACCTACGCTACGCTACTGAAATTTCCCATTTTCAAAACAGCTGTCGTTCATGAATAAATTACAGGTCTAGGTGTTTCTTTACCTATGTTTATAGATAAATTATAACAATAAATAATTATTAGACAATACATAAAACACAATTTAGACGTATAAACCGAATAAAGCCGACCGACTGTGACGAATAAAGTGCTGTCTATGTCTATGTCTCATCATCACAGCCCGTAACAGTCCACGAAAGGGAAGGTTATTGCCATAATCTCCACGCTTGGCAGGCGGGTTGGAGATCGCTGTGTTATAAATATAACAATGGACTGCTGCTCATTTTCGAGTCAATGAAGACTAGATCTTTTGCCTCCTACTACCCCATGAATGTAAGGGGTTGGTGCTATTCTACTCTGCCGGACACCACACAGCTAACACCCATGAATGTAAGGGGGGGGGGGGGTCTACTTGTCATCAACTCTCGTAGCGGTAGTTCGTAGCACCACGTAGAAGTGTAGCAGTATCGTAGCAAGTACATTTCAGAACGTATCAGTGATCGCAGTTTCGTAGTAGTTTAGGTCTTTCACCGTGATTCAAGTTGTCCCTAGGTCTAATTTCATTAACATCGATCAAGCTGTTAGTTGATTTCCGTCGGTCTACATGATCTGTGTTAATTATGACAATAATGTTTCAATGACCAAATCCGCGTTTCAATTGTAGCAGATGAATAATTATGTCAAGTGAATTCATAACATTCGGTTGTGGTTACAGTTGAACCATGTTATTACGAAGTTTTCAAGTGTTTTCAAGTTTTCAGTGGGTTTTGATGAAATAAAATATAAGTTACTGCCACGGCAATAACGGTTTTTAATTTGTAGTAATAGGTTTTTTTATACCACCAAGGTGGCAAACAAGCTTACGGCCTGCCTGATGGTAAGCAGTCACCGCAGCCTATGGACGTTTGCAATACCAGGGGCATCACCCACGCGTTGCCGACCAAGTAAAAACCTTTTCATCCAATTTCTTGAAGAACTCCATGTTGTACTCTCCAGGGAAAACCTCTCCGGATAGTTTATTCCACAACCTTAGTGTGTGTGGGAGAAAGTTCTTTAGGAACCGCACAGTTCGCGACCAATTTGGCTCCAAGGTTTGAGATGAACTCCCTGCTGGTGGCGAGCGGTGCGATGGTAGAATGTAGCTGTAGGCATCATGTCAAACAGTACATTCTAGACCATGGTCCAATCTGATCAGGTTCCTCTGGTAGCAGGGTCACTGTAATTACCTGACCTGCCAAATCCACGATCATGGTCAAGTGGGATGATGATGACGAGGTACAACTCATCATATCCCACAGGTCTCACACCTATCTCCCACAGGGTAGTCAGACTCTATCGATTACCACAAGCTGCGATCCTGACACAGGTCTTTAGCCTTTCCGCACATCCTTATATCATGGTCATGGTATGAGGGTCATGTAACGAATTAAAAAATTTATTAGCGAGTGTGCAACTCTCGAGAGGTACAAAAACGGGTGCTATTTAAAGATTTTGTTAGCGTGATTCATCATCATCATCATCATCACAGCCCGTAACAGTCCACTGCAGGACTTAGGGCCTCTCCCACGAAAGGGGAGGTTATTGCCATAATCTCCACGCTTGGCAGGCGGGTTGGAGATCGCAGTGTTTAAATATAATAATGGAAAATGCTGCTGCCCGTTTTCCAGACTACGGAGACTCTTGATCTTTTGCCTCGAAAACATTTTTATTCTTATTGCATTGGCAACTATACCAATTTTCAGCACTCTAATGCTAGTAGTTCCTGAGTTAAACCGCGTCCAGACAGACAGTCGGACATGGCGAAACTATGAGGGTTCCTAAAACCCCTTACTACGTAAATATATTACTATAATAATAATCTTGGCGTTAATGTCCCGGTTGTGCTCTCGCGCACGAGGGTCCGGGGTCCGCCTTGACCGTGATCTAGGATTTCGGAGGTCAGTTAATTACAGTGGAGCGACTTCCATCTGACCTCAATGACCCTGCTACCAGGAGATCCTGACCAGATTGGAGCATGGCAACAGATTTAGTCGCCTTAATGGGCAGGTTTCATCACGATGTTTTACTTTACCGTAAGAGAAACCAGAAAAGAGTTATTGGAACATGACCGTAGCGGGACTCGAACCCGCTACCTTTCGCTTCATCATCACAGCCCGCATCAGTCCACTGAAGGGCTTAGGGCCTCTCCCACGAAAGGGGAGGTTATTGCCATGATCTCCACGCTTGGCAGGCGGGTTGGAGATCGCCTTTCGCTTACGAGTCGGATACCCGCAATTGTCAGAAACCCGCGATGAAAAATTAATTTACCCTTATCTCCCCTTTTAAAGATAGATCTATCGGTTTAGCAAAACGCCGCTTGGCGCAAATCCTCGCAAATTATTTTTGGAGATAAACAACTAATTGCTATAGCCATAGTAGGTATATATTATCGGATATTGTGGGAAATTATTTTGCTTATCGATATTTCTACAAATCTGATTTCGTTATAAATATTTTATTTGTACGGTTTCTTACACAATCATAAATGTATCCTAATTTGATCCAAAATTTGAAATTCATCTAATAGGTACTGCATATAGAAAGCGGCGGTGGCATAATGATTAAGGCTCTGTCCTAATTGGCAACGGCCGTGCGACCAGCACTTATCGCCGATATCTATTGATGACTCTTTTCAGAGTTATGTACATTAGTGATACTAACTGATGCTCTTATAGTGAGGGAAAATATCGTGATGAGACCTGTAATCTGCCAAATCCTGGATCACCATGATTCAGGCTAGCCATCGACGCTCGGTATTTTTCGGTGTTATAGTAGTCGGTGTAATATTATGTGCCAAATAGAATTAATTATTGTGAGGTCTCGTGTCACACTCGTCAAATTCTATCCCGTGACCGAGCGAGCCCATCAGCACGGTTGGCACAAGTGTATGCACGAGAACGCCAAGCGAGAAAAGGCGCGTCATTGAATAGAATAGAATAGAATATTATTTATTGCTTAAAATGTGGTAAGCAATAGTTGTTGAAATTTGGATATACTGCTATCTGTCATCTTAGTATTGAAAGAACGAAATAGACGCTGTCTCGCAGCGCGAGCTATGTCGTCTGCACTATTATGTTAGCCTTGCAGACCATCGATACATCCGGCTGCAATCGATTTCCCATAACTCGAAGCGAAGACGCCGTGTCAGCGAGGCCCCCTCCCCGCGGCCCTGTTTATGGGCTTTATGGCCTTGCGGGATTAATGTTAAAAGGAGGAATTAACGGATTCGGGGCCTCACCCGCTAGGGGCTTCCATTTATTGGGGCCGCAGTTTTATGGAAGTGAGAAGCGTTGCTGGTTTAAAGGTGACCAAGGGCTCTAGTTTTGAATCGCTCGCCTCGATTCAAACGGTTTCAATTTCGATTTTCGGCATGAAAAATTCAATATCTTTTAAATTACACTGGCAACACCGAAAGAGTATGGTTCAAAAATAGAGAAAATCAACATCATGCAACAAAATATCAAACTGTCATGCCGAAAATCATAATTGATAACCGTTAGAATCTGAGGCGAGCGGTTCAAAAATAGGGCCCCAGATGACCCAGACTTACCATCCTGTGGCCCATGCTGACACGCTAGCTCGCTTTTCTCCATGTAACTAATACAATATATCTAAAAAAAACGTTTATTTTTGTAAATGGAGCCAAGGTTACGTTATCTACATATGCATATTCAGCTGGATCGTAAAAACGCTTACGTAAGCACAGCATCCAACCCAAGTGCGTAAAATAGATCTGTAATCCACCAAGTTCAACTTGGCGTACTAATCACGGTGTCTCCTAGTACGAAAGACCTCTTCTGGCTGAAAACGAAATACTAATAACATACAAATTAATTTTTAGTATATATTTTATGTGTTAATGAATAGGTATATGTAGTGGTAGTATATAACATACAAATAATACAAAGATGAAAACGTAACTAATATTAAATAACTAATTGCTTTTGGCCGTGATTGAGTCCGTGTGAAATTCGGTTATAACGTTCTGGACCCGTTCCCACGGGAACCACATTAAGCCAAATTATAGTCTATGTGCTATTCTGGGCTATAAGCTATAATACTGTCAAGTTTCATCGAAATCCGTTGAGTAGTTTTTGCTTGAAAGAGTAACAAACATTTCTAAACATCCTTACAAACTAACTAACTTTCGCATTCATAATATTTGTAGAATAATAATTAGTTCGTTTGCTGACCACGCGGTAATTTAAATGACCACTGAGATGGCGGTTAAATGCTTGTCTATAATAAAGAAAAGTATAGAAAAATCAGCCTTTTGTTATGGCTATCTTGGATGGCATTCTCTTTGATTCTTTTACAGTCTAGGATAGTCATCAGTCATCTTAATAGGCCAAATTGAGCCTATATCTATAAATAAAGACCGCTACCTACTACCCGAAATAAACATTTATTCTAGGTCGTACCCACTGGCAATCTACCCACTGAGTACGACTGGGAACAAAATAAACCAACTCCCAGTATTGTTTTGTGTCATAGTTTTTTACGCCGGTAAATACGTGCCTGTAACCATAAAAGACGTAAGGGAGCTTTCAATCATACAAAGAATATAATAGGGTTATACATTTCCCGTTGGGATGGGCAAGTCAGAGATAATGTTAAGGTAAAGTTGATTAAAAAACCGTGGGGTGTCCGGCTGAGTAGAATAGCACCAACCCCTTACACTTGTGGGTGTCGTACAAGGCGACTAATGTTTTCGAGACAAAATATATAAAGTCTCCGTATGCTGGAAAATGGGAAGCAGCATTTTCCATTCTTATATTTATAAAAAACTGCGATCTCCAACCCACCTGCCAAGCGTGGAGATTATGGCAATAACCTCCACTTTCGTGGGAGAGGCCCTAAGTCCTGCAGTGGACTGTTATGGGCTGTGAACAAGAAGAAGATACATTAGTTCCACTAAATATATTGCCAGAAGATGATGTCCGAAACCGGTCGCAATTAATTAATAGTTTGTATATATATATTTAGTGGAACTAGTGTATAAAAGTGTTTTAATAATGAATGCACAACACAAAGTTTAAACTACGTAATGTTTTAAATTGTTGGGGTTAAAGCAAGTATTTTTCAAAACAATAATAATTCAATTTAATAATGGGGGACAATGGGAATTTTTATTTGCGACATTGGTTGGGAGACAACGGAATTGAACGGTGAATTTTCGTTCAGGGTTACTTAACGCGCACCTTGGAAAATACTTACAACAAGGACCATATTACTACACTTGCACTCGCACACTAAGGTTGTGGAATGAACTACCTGGAGAGGTTTTCCCTGGAGAGTACAACATGGAGTTCTTCAAGAAAGGAGTAAAAAGGTTTTTACGGGGTCGGCAACGCATGCGTGATGCCACTGGTATTGCAAACGTCCATAGGTTGCGGTGACCGTCAGGCAGGCCGCAAGCTTGTTTGGCAACTTAGTGGAAAAAAAAAAATGTCATGACAGACCTCATTTGCTTCTTCCACATTCATCGACCTCTCATACATGCTCGTCGGTTTAGTACTCTTGATCAAACCTTTCGTTAAAATACCCACCATGATCTCATCCTACGATCCCTACATTGCCTACGCACGTCTCGATCGTCCCTTTCCAATATTTCCACTCACACCTGGCTTGCCATAGGTAAGATCTTTTCTATAAGCGTACAGCCTGTTGTAAGCAATATAGCCTATATTTTATATCATCGCAATATCAGACTGGTACCAGCGATCTTTACCAGGTTGTCGGTCCGTCTGCGTCTTCCGGTACGTGGTCGCCACTCGAGAACTTTACTGTCCCATCGGCCATCTGTTCTGCGAGCTATTTGCCTTGCCCACTGCTACTTAAGCTTGGCAGTCCTTCGGGCTATGTCGGTGATCTTAGTTCGACAGCGGATGTTCTCATTTCTGATTTGTTAGCGCAAAGTATTAGTGCATATTTATACGTAGCAATATGACCAAGGGTATCATTTTTAGGGTGCCTATTAGTAAGCCTGCCTGTCACGGTCACAGGCCTGTATCTGTGGAACAGTAACAGCCAGGTTCCCAAAATTTACACAGAATATGTGTTTATGTAGCCATAAGTCATCATCATCATATTAGCATGTGTCCCGGCAGATGCTAGGGTCTGCTTTCTTACATTCCTTCCCGCATTTCGTCCGGTCTTCAGCATCCTTAGTCGTATCGTAATCCTTGTCGTAGGCCATTGGCTCTCGCATATCGCTATGTCAATCCATCGCTTCCTAGGCTTCCCGCTATGTCTCTTTTCTGTTACCGGCAGCTTTAGATACCTATTTCCCGCGTATCCCTAGGGCCACTTATAATAAAAAAAGAAGTTGACCCATGGCCTTCCGCTGAGGACCTAGAAACTGGAATGCTGAAACTAATATGAGTATAGTGCTTATTTTGTAGCCAGTACAAATAAAAATAAATCGGACAAATAAGAATCGGACTCGCGTTCCGAGGTTTCAAATTTATTTGAATTTGACCAATTACATTATTAAGTAATTCGTAACTAATATTTTACTCTGGCATGAAAATATTGTTGCATTCCTAAGAATGATTTGATGGCATGGAACCTTTGGTATGTAAGTTTATTTCGCACTTGGTCGACATTTTCGTTATCCTTCTTTCTCATTCATCCTTGGTATAATCAAACAAACCAAGCTTTGCTTTGTCTATTCATGTCAATTTCTTTCACACCAGCAGATTCCTTTAATTGACCACCCTTGAATAATCACCTTGATTTATTTTGAACAGTTAATTAATTACAGTAATTATATCCTTGGTATACTTAACAATTCTATCTCATAATAACAAAATTTAAATTACATTAAAACACCACACAAGATACACCTACACTACACCTACCTTACACCTACCCTACACCTACTTTGCCCCTAGGTAACCCTTTTTTCTTGCTTATGAACCTTCATCTTGGTACACTCTATTCATTGTTTACAACCTCATTAAAATCCATTGTGTAGTTTAAAAGATCTAAGCGTACATAGATATCTAGATAGAAAAATAGAAAGCGACTTTGTTTTGTACTCTACCGTTTAGATTGTTCAGTTTGTCAGAATACGGGTTTAGGCAAAGAGAACATGAGAAAGTTGCCGGAATATGGAAAATTTCGGCAAAAACTGAAAGAGTGTACTCTACCGAGTAAAAGTGCTATTCGATACGACAATTTCGTCAATATTGCCAACCAACTCGTTTGGAGATCCATAACACAGGCTGAGTTAATAACTGAGTCTTCCAAACGGCTATAATAAAACAAATCAGGCTCCTTAACCTATTTGGAATAAACGTTTATTCAGTATCTTTATATGTCAACATAATTTACATAGTCAAAATAAATACTTAAAACTAGATATCAGTATAACTTCGTCATTAAACTTAAACTAGATGTTTAACCCACTCTTTGCCATTCCCGGTGCAAAGGTGCCCATAACACTAGCAGCGTTGCCACGCTGAATGGCGATGGACAGCCTCTGCAATAGGAATGACTATAATTTGGTATTGTATTCTAATGTTGATATAAGTAATATACATTCACAATCCATTGCAATTAATCTAAAACTGTGACGAGACCTAACATGTAGGTCACCGTATGAAAATCCTTGGTCTATAACCTAGATTTATGACCGACTTACATTGATGGCAGATGGCAGTCGCTCCACTGTAATTACCTGACCTGTCAAATTCTGGATCATAGTCAAGGCGGACCCCGGGCCCTCGTGCGAGAGAGCACAACCGGATATTAACACCAAGATGATTTTTAAGGACAGTGGACAGTTGTGCATACAGGTACAGTACGCTGCTACGGACTCGCTAATGTCCGCTCGGGTTACACCACTGTACTTGCTCACTGTAAGTGTCAAACTTTCGGGCATTGGATTATAAACTGTTGAAAATTTTTGAACTTTATACATCGCAATTTGTCACTGGGCTACGTTGACGCCGGGCTCGACAATTTGTCACAAAACTAATCTCATAATCACAGCCCATAACAGTCCACTGCAGGACTTAGGGCCTCTCCCACGAAAGGGGAGGTTATTGCCATGATCTCTACGCTTGGCAGGCGGGTTGGAGATCGAGATTATAAATATAACAATGGAAAACGCTGCTGCCCATTTTCCAGTCCATGGAGACTAGATCTTTTGCCTCCTACTATCCTAAAACTAATCTGAAATAATAGTATTTATGCGTTTCTCCGGAAAATAATGCGCTTAATTGTAACAGATTTAAAGATGGTTGCACTAGTTTCTGCCAATCTCGCTAGCTAGAGTAAAAGGTGTTCACAACCTCACGGTAACATAGAGTCATAAATAATACTTGTACTTGCACTATACAAATTTCATTTATCCTATATCGAAGAACCGAACAAGATATCCACTTCCAAGTGTTCTATTACGAAGCAAATTGTCTCCTAACTAAATCAGTGTACCTAATCACTGTCTATTATAAATCGCGAAAGGAGCAAAGTGCATCAGCGGGTCTCGCGGGCCGGGTCTAATTTGAGATGTTACGGCATCAAGAGATTACAGGCTGGCTGCAGTGCGGGGCGGGGAGCGGCGGGCGGGAGGGGGGCGACCGGGTCACGGAGGGGTTCGGGGACTCGCCAGTGCGGCCGCGGCTCCCGGCCGGCCCGCGCGCGATTCCTCCCACACGCTCCATTTCTACCATAAAATCAACTTTCTACCATATATTTTCCTACTTTTATACACTTTTACCACACCAATGTGTCTGGCGCGAGTGCGGCGCTGGCGGCGATGATAGTCGAGATCCAGGAGGTAATATCGGTGTCGAGTGAAAAAAAAATTCGATTCCATTTCTCGTGCCGTTGGATGGCGTAATTCGTGTGATGATTTGGAAACGTCGATAGTTTACGCGAAGTCGCGGTGTGGATTAAAGATCGTGCAGCGGCGATGTCACTGGGTCAACGCACAGTGCGTGGGCGGGGCGCGGGGGGCGTTGCACCGCTGCAGCCCGGTGCAGGCTACGCCAGGGCCCGTAGTAGCCTCTACGCCGTAGACGTACCTACACCTCGTAGTGACCGTAACCATAGAGGCTAGATTCGCGTAAAATTGTGATTTTCATATACAGCGTGATACAAAAACTACTGCACGTATCGATTCATGCGACAAGTAAAAATTTAATTCACAATCTATGTACCGCGGAACTGGGTCACTGAAACTGCGCTGTGGTCGGGAATTCCACTAATTTTAAGCGGTCGGTGGTATTTAGTAATTAAGTGGTAACGATTCTACTAGTTATTTCCGATTAAATTCGGTGCATTTTCTGATTTTCACAGATAATAATTTCCGCGAAATAATATGAGGTGTACCATAGTGATGTATAGAAGTTATAGTATGTTTAAATAACCTGGCTATGGTGTGTACGCAGGAGGTTAGAGGGAAGAGGCCTTTCAAGATATGGGACAGTTCGCGCAACGTGAGGAAGGGGCTGGTGGTGACTAGCTTTGAAGAGCTCGTGCACAGAGGTAAGTGATAATTACTTCTTATATAATGTGTATATTTCGTTAAAATATAACTTAAAGGTATCATTTATAATATCTAATTTTAACCGAAAAAAGTAAAGGTAGAAGTATATTGCTTGAGGTGCATTTTATAAAGTGCATCTTTTTTAAATAGGTTGGAAAGTTCACGGCTGAGAATTTTTTTCATCTCTGTGATCTTTTAGCCGTTATTATATTTTTTAGATTCCGCGATGTTAAATAAGTAGAAATCTTTTCATTTCAAGAAATATTTCTTTATGATATTTTGGGTTAACATGTAACCCCGGACAATTGATAGCTTTAGATATATATTATATTTGTATGTTTTGGATAAATCTTGACTGATGTACATATTATGTCATTGTTTTTCAGTATTATTTTGATTTTCCACGTAATATAAGTTTCAATAGAAAATAACAAAATTATTTGTAAATATTATTTTATAATTTAGTATTAGCTTTATTTAATTTATTTCTGTCATGCAAATATTTCTTTTGATAAATAACAAAAGGAGAGCACGTTGTCCATAAGTGTTATCCAAAAAATCTAAATAAATTGACATATTTAATGTATTATCTACAGAAATTTAAAGGAGAATCTATATATTTATTTGAGTAAGTTGTCAATTCGATTAAATTTCTGTGTATAATGCTTATCGATAACGTGCTCACGTATCGATATTGTTTCAAAGTATTAGAATATCTCTTAATATAAGAATATAAATATTTATAGTTTATATTCTCATAAAAGAAAATCGACAGGAGATTGATTTAAATTTTATGACAGACCATCGAAGCACGACCATACTAGGGTTTGGGCCCCAGTCTATATTCCTAACATAATAAAAATGGAGTCCCGTGAAGTAGTTATTAATAATTTGTTAAAAATACAATGTATTTTAGTCCAGTTTATCCAGCATAAAGGGGCCAGGAATAATTTTAAAGTCCCTTCCCCTAGAAGCAGTGACATGGCATATTTGACCTCGTTTGCCGGGAGCCAGACCGCTAGCTAGGTAGTCCTGTATCTAGGCTCTACAATATCTATATTTGCAGAGCTCTAGAACAATTAAGAGCAGATTAATTCCTAGTTAGTACTTTTCAGTAGCTAGCTTTTGCCCGTGACTTCGTTCGCGTAAAATTAGGCTATTACGGACCTGATACCGCGAAAACTACATAGAATTTTGCTGTAATTATAGTGTTTTGGGCTATAAGCTACATTACTGCCAAATTTTATTAGAATCCGTTTTGTCGTTTCTTCATAAAGAAGTACTTACTTCACTGGCTCTTCGACGTAAAGTGTATCTTGGAGACTGACACCAGAGATCGCCAACCCTTCCTATCCTATACCATCTCCTATAAAAACAAACATATTTCTAAACATCCTTTTATTCGCAAACATTCGCATTTTTTATATTAGAAGGATTTAATTGAAAATGGACCTTGTTACAGCTTCCACAGCTTTCAAAGTTATTCGAGCGACATTCAAAACTGTAAATACTCTAGTTGTGTGTATGTCAATATTATTACGAAGTCACAAGTAGGCGTAAGATAATATAGTCTTGTTTTACCTAGTCTGCAGCTATTTACGGTTGACCTAAGAGCCTTTGGATGAATTTTAAATTTGTAAATGCTCTGTCGGAGTCGTGGGTGTTCATGATAATCTTAAGGTCAAATCTTAACATTAATAGCATCTTAAGGTTAAAGGGAAACATTAATTAACCCATTAAGGCACTACTTTACAAACATTGTTCTCGAATAACAATCCCCCAAATACTTACTTACTTATTACTTGAGTGTCGGTGGCCGAGCGGTTACAGATCCGACTCGTAAGCCAGAGGTCCCGGGTTCGAATCCCGCTCCGACCATGTACCAATGACCGTTTTCTGAGTTATATACATTAGTTGAATACTAACCGATGCTCTTACGGTGAGGGAAAACATCGTGATGAAACCTGCACATTCAGGCGACTGGATGTGTAACCATGATCCAATCTGGTCAGGTTCCCCTGGTAGCAGGGTCATGGGGGTCAGATGGCAGTCGCTCCACTGTAATTACCTGACCTGCCAAATCCTGGATCATGGTCAAGGCGGACCCCGGGCCCTCGTTCTCGAGAGCACAACCGGGACATTAACGCCAAGATGACTTACTTACTTACTACTTAATAGAATGGTGCAGACATGGAATAAGTTGCCAGAAGAAGTGGTTTCAGGCAACAAGGTCAATCAGTTCAAAAACAAACTGGACCAATATTTTTTATAATTTGGGGAAGAATAAGGCAGTCATCAGCACGGCTAGCACAAGTCTGCTTTCGCGCGCGATAAGCGTGAATTGCTATCTCTTTCATCTTAGTATTGAGAGAAGAAAACAAACGCTCGCTCACGGCGCGAGCTGTGTCGCGGGCACACTTGTGCTTGCCGTGCAGCAGGATACAGGCTAATCTCCTTAACCTCTGCTATCGCTACAAACTGGAATTTTTCTTGTACTCGATAACTTAGGATAACATACGGCGCCCTCACAGTCTATATTGAAGACATCGTGACCTTTATAACTGTACGATGTGTCATGAAGTTTCCTAAGCGAGCCAAGGGCAAGGGACACTGATTAGCAAATGGAGTTGACATTCCCAAACTCGGAAATGATGGTCACCCTTCAATCAAGTTTGCCTTTGACTTTGACTTTGACTTTGTGCTCACAATTTGTCCGAGTGATCATTTTAATTGGTTACACTTATACTGTGGGCGGTGGTATGTAACTATTAGTATCTGTAAAGGTTACCGGTACCCCTGCTATCGTACCATATTGTAATTAGCTTAAATGAAGAGTCGGCGGCGTTTGAAGGGGCCCGACTCCGACCCGAGATGTATCGGGTTCGAACTCCCAGTGCCGCTATGTACCAATGACTCTTTTCTGGGTTATGTACTCGTATATGGACGACCTGAGTGGTTCAGTGGTCAACATGCCGGTCTGCCACGCAAGAGGTCCCGGGTTCGATTCCCGGCCGGACTGAAATTGAAATGATGAATTTTAATTTCTGTTACGGGTCTGGGTGTTCTATGTATAATAAGTATGTATTTAAAAAAGTATTTAAGTAGTATATCAGTTATCTAGAACTCATTGTACAAGCTTTGCTTAGTTTGGGGCTAGATGGCGCTGTGTGAATTTGTCCACGAATATTTATTCATTTATTTATTTATTTATATTAGTTGAATGCTAACCGATGCTCTTGGGGAAAACATCGTGATGAAATCTGTACATTCAGGTGACTGGATCCCAGTTGGTCATGTTGACCCTGTCACGGAGGTCCGTCGGCAGTCGCTCCACACGTAATTACCTAATCTGCAAATTTCTATATCATGGTCAAGGCGGATCCCGGGCCCTTGCTGCTTGAGAGTACAAACGGGATATTGACGCCAAGATGACATAAGGTTTACATGCAGTAAACTTTATGTCGTACGTAATAAAGCACATACAGCATTGCGCCTTCCGTTTGTTCTATGACCCCTTTCAAAGGACGTACCTATGTACTTTTTATGCAAGGTACTTTTTATCGAAATCAAACCGAAAGTAAAACACAAAAAAGCGTATCTAAGCGTGAAATATATTATGCAAATTCATTCATTAATTGAATATAAACAAACAAATACAGGCCAAGATACTTTCATATTTCGGAAAACAAGACATGCTAAAACTCGTGGTAAAGCAAGGCGTGGGCAAACATAATTAGTGACATGCGTGGGAATGCTATTCATAGTTTGAAAATGTCAAAACGTGGGAACATGTTTTGTTGATATAAGGTTGCCATTTAGAATTGTAGAGCTTGAACTTTCACTAACAAGCTTATCATGCGAGGTAAACAGTGTGGTCTACTACGACACGTGCAAGGCTACACTCTACTCTGGCGAATAAGTCAACACATTCATTCTAGTAAAATAAAATAATAATACTCTTAGCATTAATGTCCCGGTTGTGCACACCGGAGGGCTCAGGATCCACCATGATCATCCATGATCCAGGATTTGGCAGGTCAGGTCATGTGATCCTAGTTACCAGGTTAACAGTGGAACCCGACCAGATTGGGTCATGGTTACACATTCAGTCGCCTGAATGAGCAGGTTTCATCACGACATACATGGCCGCAGTGGGATTCAAACACGGCACCTCTAGCTTACGAGTCGGATCCCTTAACCACTCGGCCACCGACGCTCCCAACGACAGGCACTTACTTCTAAAAAAATATTTCTACCAGCAGTCCTACAAAAAAGAGATGTTAATCTAAAGAAATTTCTCAAATAGAGAGAGTTCTCGGTTAAGAAACAGTATTATCTCATGAAAAATATATGAAAACTGTGTGAAAACTTTTCTATTTCATTAAATTATAATGAATATGACTATTAGTTATAATGTGCTTATTACATTTGGCTAATTTCAGTCGTCTAAATTCATATGCAAAAAGCGTGAGAGAAAACCAAAGTGGAATGTATACCTAATAGGATACGGTCCATTTTTGTATCATACCTTACAAAAAGTGGAGCGACGCGAACTTAGTAATACAAAATGGATATTATATACCACTTTGATTTGCTCTACGCGTTTTCCTTATGAATCAGACGACTGAATTTAGTCAAATGAAGAGATCAAATATCAAAGAGATTAATGTCGACTATTGACAATCTATTTCGCACGAACTCACGGACTTGCTACAGTCCATGCACGAACTACAGCAAAGCATATCCATTCACTCACTCATTCATTCATCTCCAGGCAAGGAGAAGCTCTCAGTCGGCGCCGGGGAGCCGGTGCGGTTGGTGCTCGAGAGTGACGGCACGCAGGTAGAAGACGGCGAGTACTGGCGCACTTTACCGCCGAACACTGTATTGCTGCTTTTGAGACAAGGCGAACGATGGTACCCTACCGGCGTAGACGTTATCAAAGCCGGTGAGTGTGGTGAATCAATGTGGTAACCCTTAGACGCTATCCTTATTGGCAACGGTCGTGCGACGAGCGGTTTCGCCTCCTATTTTGGTCGGGCAACGTCCGTCGTAGGACCGTTGCCAATTAGAACAGCGCCTTCACCTCAAATAAGAAATAAAGACAGAATCTTTCGGGCAACATGCTGACGCACGTAAAACTACGCCATGCTGTGTCTACGTATACGGTCACACGCACACATTGATCAATAAACTAGGCCTAGGTCTATTGACAACCAAACGCTATGGCACAAATGTTACGAAACTGGCCTCTTGTCACTGTTGTCAGCGCGCCATCTCGATTTCTTATTTGCTCTATGCCTGACCAGGCTGACCATGAATATTGTAATCGAAACGCTATGTGAGAGACATAACTCCCTCGGCCTGATCAAGATAAAATTATCATTTTTTTTAATATTTGGAATAATATAAATTTCAAAATCAATCAACGCCTCTTCCAAGCATCGGAAGATGCCGTCCTGGCCATAGTTATGTCTTTCAATCATGGATCCGTCGGGGCCTTGACGGCATATCCCCACACCATCTGAAAGATCTACTACAAAGTGCACCTCCTGGTCAACACTCTGGTCTGCTCACAAGCCTGACCAAGCTAGTGAACCTGTTGCTTGGAGGTAAGGTAATTTATCAAATCACAGCCGCGTCGTATGGTGCCAACCTCTGTGCCCTTGCAAATAAGGTGTGCAATGTCAGCGTGCTTAACGTACCCATTGGCTCTACCTTTAACATCTGGCATCCAAAATTTGTTGTAAATAAAAACTCCCCATTTTAGAATCCATATTTTTCAGTTACTCTTTTCGTACAGCGATTTGAGAGATGCCGCAGAAGTAAAAGTTGTAAAAAAATTAAAAATTATTTCTATCGCTAAACGTCATTGGTCATCTGATATGTTTATATGGTTATTTTAGGATAACTACTGGCTTTTCGTTCCAAAATTCGCTTACGCTAAGTATGTGTAATAGCGCGTTCTGGATTTTTTTGTGATACAATTGATAATTACCATTTGTTCAAATTCAAGAAATCATCAATATTAAATTCGACAGCAGAACTTTTCTTTTGGCCCCACACAGGAGCGAGAATAACGAATAACTCAAATTGAAAGTAATTATTGTTGCATCAATTTTGAGCAAGATGGTGATACCATATTTTGCGTTTTGAGCGAGTGAGTTACATTTACGATTGTCTAAATAATGGAATTGCAGCAGTGGATCAGTGGTGAGACATTGCCCGACAAAAAGGCATTGTGTGAAACCTTATAAGCAGTAATTCAGTTCACATTTGAATAAGTGTTTATGTTTACCTATTAAGTTATATTCTTAAAACAGACAAAATGTAAGGGTTGAACACATTGAAAGAAGTTGAAAAAAAACATAAAAATTACATTATTAGTAATGGATTGATAAGACCTGTAAAATGTCCGTTTGCATATGGGCGCTCCTGAAAACAAGTCACCGTATAATCTTTCATAAACTTTATCTTTGGCCCATCTAAAACCTTCACGGCAGCATTCACACCGTTGTCATTGGTGCATTTCTGTCCTAGTTACATTACCTGCTTGTCATTTTAATTAGTTCAAGATTTGTTTTTGTTTTCAACGGTATTAATCCCGAAATCACAATTACTTTATTTTGTTTATTTATTCAGGAAAACAAACAACAAACAACAAAGTTGCTTACAATTACGCTTTAATTATGAGACAATTATTTTTATTTCACGGTCGTTCCTATAGTAAAAGTTACTTGTCTATTAGCCCCGAACATTTACATAAGCTAAAGCCGTACCCCTCCCTTTTCCAGCGATATCGGCGATCCCGAAGATAGTATGCGAGACGATCCACGCGCTGGAGCTGCACGATGAGACGCCCTCATGGAAGATCATGGACAACAAGGGGCGCGTCACGGTGGTGCTGCACTGGGACCAGCGGCCCGGGGCCTCGCCCGCGGCGCGCTCGCCGTCGCGGCAGCCCAAGCCCGACCGGCGGCCCTCGCTCGTGATCCAGACCTCGGTGGAGCGGCCGCCGCCGCCGCCGCCGCACATCACCGTCGTCAACCACGACGAGCCGGGGCCGGCGCGGCGCGCGCTGCAGCGCTCCGGCGGCTCGCTCGACCACCCGGCGGCGCACGTGCACACCTCCGACTGCCGCGCCGCCGGCCCGCCGCCGCACGCGCACGCCCACCACGCGCGCGCGCCGCCGCCCGACGAGTGCGACTTCCACTGCTGCGCGCTGCACGAGGAGGGCCGCCGCATCGCCGTTCACAAGAGCGTCGCCACCTCGCCCATCCAGGACGCGCAGCCGCGGGCCTCGCCGCAGGGCCGCCCCAAGGGCCACGTGCGCTTCCTGGACGCCGAGTCCGCGCGCCGCGGCGACCGCGACTCCTCCGAGAGCGAGACCGAGAACACCCTGGTCGAGGACGAGGCGGTCACCTCCGAGAAGTTCCTGCTGCTGATCGACCAGCTGAGCGTCGACCAGAAGCGGCACCTCACCATCAAGGACATCGGCATCATTCTCGAGCGGCTCAGCTCCAAGATCCTGGACGTGGAGCGGCTCGACCGCGAGTCCGAGTCGGACGACTGCTACAACTGGACGATCAAGGCGACCATCCGCGGCGACGCGCTGCGCGAGCTGGGCGTCATCTACAACGGGAACTACTACGCGATCAGCGAGCACCCCGGCTACCGGGAGGAAAACGAGGAGGCGGGGGACGAGGCCGAGGAGGAGGAGGAGGAGGACCGGCTCTGATCGCGCCTGTGCGGCGGCGCCGTGCCCGCCGCCGTGCGCGCAGCGCTGTGCCGCGCGGCCGCGCGCTGACCGCACCCCTCGCCCCCGCCCCTGCCCCCGCCCCCGCCCCCAGCCGCCTCCAGGCGACGATCCTAGTTCGTAAATAGCGGAATTATTGTAAGTAAAACTGACTCTTCCTATCGGTTTCTAAGGTGGTTACTTAGGCGAACGGGGCCGCGCGGCGCGGCGACCGCGGGCCCGCCCACCCCGCGCCCCGCGCCCTCGCACCGAGTGGTATGTTACCTGATTTTTTTGCTAATAGGACGGTCTCTCACGAACTTCACTCGAAATAAGTGCTAGAGATGGGTGTCAAAGAACGTCACGATAGTATCACTGTGATTTTTCACGAAGGAACTATGTTACAAAACGACGTCATAACATTAGAACACCCGATACTAAGGACCGTCAGTGTCTTTCCTTTCATCAGTAGTTTCCCAATCGGCAGCATGTTAGGAAAATAACGAATGTGACGTAAAAAGGTACTAACATCCCGCCGATACTAGTGAGTCCTAGTTATTTATCACCCATCTCTAGCCCTTGCATCCGAGAGAAGTGCCTGAGAGGCCGTCCTGTTAGCAAAAATATTGGCTTGTACACGTGCGCCATATTTGTATTTTTTATCCGCGTTCAAAGTTGGCCTAATGGAGAAATAAGTTTCGGAATATTAAAAAGTTAAAATTGTAGACGTCCTTGTGGCCGAATGCCGAGGTCTAAAGAGTAACACCACAGTGTCGCAGGACACTCGGATACAATAATGTAATGTACTTAGTCTGTCTATTACTAATGGGCGTGAACGTAATTGCTGAAGAGGATAAAAATTGCTCATAACGATTCTCAGTAAAGGAAGTTACTGTCGCGAGAGCGGGCCGGCCGCTCGGGGATGCAAGCATAGCTAAGACGACGTTTCAGAGAGAGCACATATAATAGATATATAAAATTACATATATAAATTAATAAATTGAGTATTAAAAAGAGGTTGTAACTAAATTACGAATATACCGTCACCGCATGTCTACATCGCGTGCCAGCGCTCGCGCCGCGACGGCCGGCGCCGAGCGACCGAGGCATGGTAGCGTAAGTTGATTCTTGTATTTACTTAGTTCTATGGTATCGTAGTATGTACAATGTTTTTAATTTTTGTATAGTATGAGAACGGGAAGTTCACTCACTAATGTATTATATTAAAAGTAAATAAGTTTTACGTCCCCGCGGGGTCGACGTGGAATGTAAAGTTATGTAAGGTGTAACATTAACGATTATTATTAAATTATTATTGGTACCTATGTGATTACCTGCACTTCGTGATAAGGTAATTCTAATGGAGGTTTGTTCGCGGAGGTGCGCCGCGTTTGGTGTGTCGCGGCCCTTCCACCGTTTGGTTCTATTCATCGTACGGATGTGTTCGCAATGGTCCATGGAAATATGTACTTTGTACCTGTGACAATATGAGATACTTTGCGATGACGTATACATGTATGTACCTATATATTGTCGTAAACTGAAAGTGTTTTTTGAGTATGGATGTCAGTCGAAGTTCATTTTATTTGCAATTTGGAGGTAGCTTAATACTGCCTGTACATAAATGTGTTAGGTAGATAGGTGAAAAAAGGGCGCAAAATGTGACTATAGGGTACTTCTATCAATTTTGCTCTATCTCTCATATTTCCATCACTGTCTTCTCATATTTCCATGGACCGTGATTCATTGTTTTGATGTTATTTAATAACTCCATCGTGATGGAGTACAAATTTGTTTTGAAACGTTTTGATATTGTGGATTTGTCTAACTAAAAAAAATGATTTTCATAAATTAATACTCTCACTTAGTGTTTTAGGGACTGTGAAAGTTTCGTTGACGAAATAAAATTATAGACTATATATAATATAAAACAAATTGTGGCTGTATTTGAACGTATGGTACGCTAGGCAGCACATCTGTAGTTACTCGATTTGGGACTTTACTGACCTGTTAAAGCTGTTAGAGAAAATCAAACTGCTACATAACTCGATGTACTACGGTATAACTAGTAATTTGAGATTGCAAAAGGTTTCCGATTGTTTACTTCACTCGTGATCAACTTCAGTTCAAAAATGACTTCTATTTGTCAAGTCAACTTTGTTGTCCGTGGCTGGTCCATTGATTCTATAAACCAACCAGTTGCGGCACGATACTGCAACTTAAATACTTGAAAATAGAATTGAAATTCCATTGAGAACGATCTTGGGTACGAAAACAACGCCGCGGTAAACCAAGGCTGAACTTCTCGCGCTGTGTAGTCAATATCCCGGTTGTGCTCTCGTGAGAGCCCGGGGTCCGACTTAACCATGATCCAGAATTTGGCAGATCAGCCACCGGACCTTTGTCACCCTGTTTGTTACCCATATTCAATTACCTAAATATGCAGGTTTCCCCACCATGTTTTCCCTAACCGTAAGAGCATCGGTGCACTCCTTATGTCCGTACATGGCCTGGGGATCAAACCCAATTCCTCTCGCGAGGCCGATCACCAACCTACTCGCGACTCTATTACGCTACCAACAAAACGTACTACCATCTTAAATTATAAGTTCCTTTTCTTTATTCGAGTCTTCCATGGACCTCTCGAAATCGCCTTCAGTCACGAGTGAAGTTTAACGGTTGTTAAATTTTTCTTAAACTCAACGATGTTGGAGAATGTATTGTAAACGTTAATAATGGGTGTAGATACAAAACAAGAGCATTAATGCATTATTACCACGGTCATATTACTATGCAGTTGTTAAAAGTTTATTATAGTTTAAAGCTTAACGTTGGAATTTAAAGTGACTTTGAGAAAATTAAAAAAACGTTAGGTACTTGCCAGTAATTTTTCATCCAATTTAATTTGTTTAACTTTATAAGTACCAAATTGGTACACTGTCAGTTACTGTAGCTGCTCATGTGGTAATGCATATATGCTCTTGTATTGTAGCTACATAAATAATTCTTTAATACGGCTCACTGTCGACGTAGTATCCAGAATTAGGCCCAAATTACGTATGGGAAACATTTTCTGTTTTTATTTAAAAGAAGGATGGACAGGGACCTATTTTTAGTCCCTCCGTGTTCTTAACACGCGCCATGTAGACGGTAATTTAAAAATGGCTATCACTGGGTTTTAAAAATTACATATTTAAGAATTACGATGGAAAAATGTCATGTACAGAGTGTTCTTCTGTAAAGTTTACTACTTTACCCGTGGTCCTGAAAAAAATACGGACGGATACTTTCTGAAATCATGTGTGAAGCACAAAAATGGCCGCCCGTTTATGTGTGTGTGTTCTTACACTGGCGTGACAGCACGCTACAAAATCAAACAAAATGTCGGCGGATAGTGTAACCTGATGCGTCTGTGGATGTATGTATGTGAATTAGTAAATTGTCAAAAAATTATAGTACATTGCATGTTTCACTTCTCTTTAGCGTAGAAAGGCGTCTGTATTTTTGTCAGGCTCTACCCTCGGATATGTATTCTTACAACAGAAACTCTTCCTAAAGACAGTAAACGTGATTGTGACTTCCATTCCAACTTGGCATGTTCATTCCAATGCGACTGTGAGCATATTGTTTGTGCTGTGTTATCGAATTGTATGAAGTTGAAAATCTCTAAGCAATCTTTGTTAGTTGTGCGTTTGGTTGGGAGGTTGTAGTGTGCCGGAGGTGGGAGCCTCGGTGGGACGAGCGCCATTTTGAAAAATATCATTTACTCGTTGCATCATTTCATTTCATTGTGGGTAGATGTATGTGACGATTTTATTCGTATACCCACATCTATATTTATCAAAATGTTATTCAAATACATATTTTAAAAGGCGCTTGTTTGGACCGCCATGGGGTGCCCCCACCTCTTGGCAACTAATTTCATGATTTGTTATGTACAAAATGTGAGTCTATGGTTGCAACCAGTTACGCACATTAAATCTAGCCAATTAAATGACGTTTCGTTTTAATATTTTTTATGTGCATAGGTGTAATGTTTACATACATTGTATATTAATAATAATATTAATAAAAAACTTATTTGTAAAGGGGTGGGCACGAACACTGCCCGACTAAGTAGATAATCAAAACACCATGAATAAATGAAACTATAGGGTAAAGTATCCTAGTATTGGCAGGGCATTTGAGTAAACACATTTTATATTGTACAACTGTTAATGAAACTTTCGTATAAATACGGACGGATTTAACCAATATTACTTTTCAAGGTTTACCCAGTAAGTATCTGAAATGATATTCGCGCATGGTGTAATAGTTTCAAATCGTTGAAGACTGTTAATAATTGTCATTAGGTGAGTGTATTGAAAAGGGATTTTTGATCGTAATCAGAAGTTAGTCTTTAATTTTGAGTTGGAAAAGCCAGAACCTTGACTTTGTCGATGTTTCTTACGATCACAGACATTCCTATTTTAAGAGTGTTATATGATATTTCCCAGTTGTTGCAATTGCGCGCGGTATAAGATGTCGTTTCGTTGCCCTATCATGGATTGTCCTACTAGGAATCTTGAAGCTCAAAAAGAGAAAAGAATAAAAGTGACGTAAAACGAAAAGAGTCGTATATATGGTAGGAAGACGAATAGGCGATGTTATTGTGAGTGACGGGTAAACACACTGTGGTTTCGAATATATGACGATTGCAGAGAAATTGTTATCATATTTTATACAACAAAGCACGTTGCCGAATCGACTGAGAACCCTAAAAACGTTGGGTAAATTAAAATCGCATAGAAATATTAAATAAACAAGCCAGTCGATTTGTGCGAGCGCTAACATGTCATCGCTGAGCGAAAATAGCCCTAAAGCCCTTTTTGCCTACATATTAGAAACCAATGTCTACGTTTGTAATTAAAGATGATAGACGTTTATGAGAGGCGCTAGTTTCGCCAGCAGAGCACTGCCCGTTACACTCTAAGGACTTTTCCCGAGAAATTGTAAGGTAGCATATTGAGGTGAAGCAGAGTGACCTTGGAGAAGAATAGTAGTGTATATTTAAAATTTGATGGTTTTAGAAAAGAGAATTAAGTATAACGGTTTATTCGGACGGTGTTCACGAATTGTGTCATTATTACGGTGAATGTTTCGGTCGGTTCTAGAATGCTGTAGCATCACTCTGGTTCACCGTCACAGCGGTTGAAGTTAGGTAAATACAATGTCCCAGGTTTTCGATGAATGATATTGTCACTAGTTTCCTTTTTATATGTGTCTGAATTCTGGTTTACAATGACGGATGTCTGAATAGTGGCGTTGTTCCCTGGCCCATTTGCTACAGTAATGACTATGAAATACGTAAACTAATCGGTGTTAGTCTGTCATGTAACCGCAGCGAATAGCGAGTAAGGCGAACCCAGGCCCCTGTGCCAAATACTGCAACCACTGTATTCCTCAAATATTGAGTATTTCATGCTGGAAACTTATGATGGTAATGAAGATTGCATTTTTGAATGGGAAACGGCTTTTATTGGACTTAAATCGTTTGCTCAATAGTTAAAAGTAATTGTTTCCTGGAAGGTCGCGGTTTTGATGGGAAGGCTTGAAGGTTTGTATTAAAGATTTCCATGAAATACGCAATAGAAATTGTTAAGTGCCAAATTATTATTATGTCGACGATTGTGTAAGTGGGCACTCTAAAGGTAATTATTGTGTGATTTTATATTTTTAAATTGTATTTGGAGGACTCTGGATGGACGGCAATGTTTGGCTAATGAAAAAAAACGAAATCATGCGCAAATGATACATCCATAATTATCATATAAAAAATATTATATTTTGACAATTTATCAGACTTTTGTTAGATTTACATACATCTTACGAGCTTCTATCTATCTTCCACGCTAAAATGTAGAAAGAAGCTTGTTAATTGTAAACTTAAAAAAACGATCATTTCATCCTAACTACTTAAAGATGGACTCCAATTTATTCAACCCAATTTACGAAACCTGTAACGATTCAATATTTGGCTTAGTTACCTTTGCTAATCGTCCCGTCCAATACAGAGTCTCCGATACTAAAGTTCTAGTGTTTAAGTCAGTTGGTGCCTGCGCTATTAAGATGGTATAGAAGAGGCTTGTGGTGACGTCACATCACTCGCACAAAACTATTTTATAAGAACCTATTTACGGTTTCTTACCACGTACGACGTCAAGTGGCAGCGTGCTTGCGAGACGGATAACCAGAGTTAAGCAAACCTCGCAGAGCCCGATTACTGGATGGGTGATGTTCTTTGAGGCTAGTCGAACTTTAGCACCGCAACGAGCTCACCACTAGTTAGGTGCGCCTCCTCATACCGTTGCCGAAGATTCTTCCGCTGGGCCGATTTGACATCCCTTGACGGCTTATTACTTAATTATTATTATTACTATACGCAGTAAGAGACCCGGTAAGGCTTATAGAATCTGTTTTGTGACGTCACATAAGTCGCCTCTCGCGTTTCCCTGCTGCAGGTACCCACAGAGTTAAACTCTGGAGCGAACTACCCTCGCTTCTACCTGTTCCCGTCACAGGTACGTAACGTAACGTACAAAGTATTGTATTGTATCGTCGATAGTTATTTTTGTACTCGGACGCCGTAACGACTGAGGCAGTACCGGATTATGTTCTCCAAACTGCGTTCCCGAAAAACTTCACTGCCACTAATTTAAAAATAAAAATATTGGAAACGAATATGCTGTGTTTCATTTTTAACGGCTCCGCGGAAAGAGGGGTGTTTAGAGGACGCTTTTGTTTTTTTTATAGTTCTTGAACACTCATTATGAGCTAGCTGTATGGTTTAGACAACCGAATGGAGACAGGATACTTATGTAGGAGTAGTGGACTATGGCCAAATAACGACATCGTATTTACGTTGAGCACCCTCAAATACATATTTGAGGAGAAGAGCATCAAAATCTGACCGGCAGTTCTGAAAAAACAACAACAGAACACATTTTGTATGGGAAATGGCTGCATGACATCAAAATTGGATCCGGCATTTTTATTTTAATTAAGTGTTTTTTGGAACTCTTATCTAGTATTTGTATAACCAAAAACACGATTCATTGTATTTTCTTTGATATATTATTATATTAAATTTACTGCGATATGATACCGCTTAAAATATATAAAAAGAAAAAAAATAATATTAAGAACATACTGTAGGTACCTAAGTTAAAGTTCAAGTTTAGACTTCCTGTAATTATAAAAAGTAAAATACACAATAGCATAGGTTGTAAATCGCATTTTAAGAACAGATGATATTCAAATTTATCACAGCAGACGTAAACGCGAATCTGGCATGGCGCGTCATGCAAAACAAAATAACAGGCGACGGCGTCCTCTTAACGAACCGCTAAGGTGTGTAAGGTGTTTACCTATAACGATACATATCCGTCTTTTGAAGTACCTAGATAGAAATTGCCATAGTGTCGTCAAACAGATGGACCGATTTTAATGCGCCTTTCCTTTACTTAATAAATAAATATACTTGGACAAATTCACACAGCGCCATCTAGCCCCAAAGTGAGTAAAGTTTGTGTTATGGGTGTTAGATAACTGACTATATAAACTTATATAGTTTTTTTAAATATATACTTATTCTACATACTACACCCAGACCCGTAACAGGAATTAAAAATCATCATTTCAATTTCTGCTCGGCTGGGAATCGAACCCAGGACCTTTGCGTGGCGACCGGCATGTTAATCAACCGAACCACTTAGGTCGTCGTTTACTTAGTAGTTAGTACCTACCTAACCGAAATAGTTGTAGCTATTTTCAACAATGGTATGTATGTATGTATGTAATCTCTTTATTGCATCAATTTATAACATTACAGGAAATAAAAATACAGTTTATAATGCAAAGGCGAGCTTATCCCACAACGGGATTTCTTCCAGCTAACCTTTGATAAGCCGAGAAGACCTTTGATGAGCGTTTGATGGTCTGGTAGAATTTTCATAAATGAAAGTAGATTTTATCTGGTATACTGTTGAGGCATATAAATGTTCATCTGTTCATCTTGGTGTTCATGTTCCGGTTGTGCTCTCGCTCGTGAGATACATTTAGCAGATCAGGTAATTACAGTGGACTGAACAAATGTCATCATTCCTCCAATTGGGTCAGGTATTTACAAGGTCACGGAGGTCAGGTGGCAGTCACTCCACTGTAATTACCTGATCTGCCAAGTCCTGGATCAAGGCGGACCCGAGCTCTCGTGCATGAGGGCACAACCAGAACATTAACGCCAAGATGATGCAATTACAGTGGAGCGACTGCCATCTGACCTCCGTGCTCCTGTTAACAGGGGCACAGATTGGATAATGGTTACACATTCAGTCGCCTAATCGTGCAGTATTGGTTAGTGTTCAACTAATGTACATAATTCAGAAAATATTAATTGGTACATGACGGCACTGGGGTTAAAACCCGGTACCTCGGGGTACGAGTCGGACTCCTTATCCATTAGGCAACCGATGCTCCTATTAATGTTTTTATATTATAATTGGGGTAGCAGACTTGGGGTGGCAAACATATTTAGGGTTTGTAGTGCAACTATTTTTGTAGAAGAACATGACTTAATTTTTTAATTTTAAGTTAAAACGTATGTCTTTTAAGTTACTAGGTGTCTAAAATGAAATCTTGTCGTTACTCTTTAGACAAGTGAAATTATAGTTTGTTTTAATTTAGTAGTGTAATACTTCATCGGGTAGTTAAGTTTTATCTGAGGATTGAAAAATCAGCCCTTACTTAGTTAGGAATTTCGAAACCGAATTAACTAGTTGAAATCTCAGGCTATTCTCCATCAAAGCCAATTCTCTAAGTCTTCACTTAGGCACTTCCGGGGTCACGCAGGTGGAGCGACCGCGACACTCGAGACATCCCCATCTCCCTTCTGCCATCAGGAGGGCTCTCGTTACGCCTTCTTGCATCGCGCCGCCGCCGTCTCGGTAGAATTTTTTTTTATAATATAGGCAGGCAGTCGAGCGTCGGAGGCTTAGTGGTTTAGGGGTCGGACTTGTAAGCCAGAGGTCTAGGGTTCGAGCCTCATTGCCGCCATGTACCAATGACTCTTTTCTGAGCTATGTACATTAGTTGAACACTAACCGATGCTTTTACTGTGAGGGAAATCATCGTGATGAAACCTGCACATTCCAGCGACTAAATGTGTAACCATGATTCAATATGGTCAGGTTTCCCTGTTAACAGGGTCACGGATGTCAGATAGCAGTCGCTCCACTGTAATAAAATGATCTGCCATATCTTGGATCATCAAGGCGGACCCCAGGCTTTCGCGAGCGAGAGCACAACTAAGACAATACCGCTAAGATAATTATATACCCTAGCATTCTCGAAAACCATGTGAGTGAAACTATATTATTCTGAAGTATCAGTTAACTTTAACTAGCGTCACAGCTAAATAAAGGTACCTAGACGAGAAAATAGACAACAACGTTTGTAATGTAAATAATTACTTTCAATGGCGATTAACTCATCACATTCAATGATCACTGTCACTTCGGTATAAGTGACAGTAATTTTCACCAGTACGAGTTAGGCAATTAGTATATTGAATGGATAATGTTCAGGTATATCTTCGACCAGCTTGCAAGAAGTACCAAAAACCTCCACTTACGTAGGCAAAGAACTGTTATTACAAAAAGCAAATTTTACGTTTCCTTTCGTAAAGACGTCGCGAAAACGTCGTCGTGACGGTATATTCGAACTATTTTTGTGTGTTTTCATACTTTCGCGACAGCAACACGCTTTTGCTACGATGATTTAAAATATGAGGCTCTACCCGATTTTACCTCAAATATAAACATGAACCTATAGATACGAAGATATTTTCGACGACGTAAATACCTTCGTGAAAATAATCACTTTCGCGACAGTACTTTCGTAAATGTAATATCAGCTTCATGATGAAGGAAATAGCAATAAATACAAACGATTTAACCGACCATGCATCCACAAAACAAAGCATTTCACTCCTGTATATAATTTTTTTTCTCTATTACATTTCAGCGGTGTTTCTAGGCAATCCATCGGCAACCAAAACAAACCAATTTTAAGAAGTAACAGTATTTTAGACATAAAAAAAAAATTCGGTTACAATTTTAGGTGTACCTACGCAGAGGCGCTCGCCCAATTCGTTCTAAATTGGAAACAACTCAATTAACAAAACGAACAATCGCCGAGAGATAACGAATCTCTTTTAAAAACCGATCAAGAGCCAATCCAACTTACAGATGTGGATATTTTAGTGCAGAATGCACTAGAAGCGGGCTTTTCGTATTTTATGGTAGATTTTACATGGGCAAGTATCTACTTTTATTGCATTGTAAACACTGACACTGTCCATAATTATTAGTGTGAACAGATTGCTGATATACCTCAAATCTCTTAGAGGGCGCTCTAGTACCTACTTAACTTGTGCCGAAAGGCTCTGCCCATATACTTGTACGTACTGCTTGAACTCTGTGAATTTACTGTATATTTTATTATTTATTTATTTTTACAGTTACAGAAACCCCTGTAACCCCTAAAATAGAGTACTCGTGTCACAGATAGCTGCTAGTGCATGGTGCTACTAATTTTCAGGACTATCATCTAGTACCCTCTCCTGCTACTGTAGTTCTGACTGTTTAAGGCAAACATTATTGGCACATTGACAGGGGAGGGGTGAAGAGTAAGAGGGCTGGTGTCTCTGTCCAGCAGACACATAGGCAGATGTTGATGATAAATCATGATAGATGTTATGAGCCGATACCGCTTCCATTAGATAGAACATGCTAGAAACACATATTACCAGGCAAAGCGTTCCATTCTATTCTACGAATTCGGTAATCTACTATCAATTCTCATGAACACAGTTTCTGAAGTAAATTTAGTAATTTATTTTGACCAGATTGGAGTACATCTCATCCTAATTAGAGATTCAGAGGCCCCATGCTGGTTTACCTTAATAGGTAAGTACTTATATGGTAAGAGTATTGTAAGGTTTGAAAATCTGTAGCGTTTGAATCAGAAAGAATCTAAATCATGCTAATGGCATTCTACTTTGCTTAGCACCACAATCCTTCGTTCCTTTAGTTTTTATAACTGTACACTCAACTCCCGAACCCCTAAAATTGCGCACATGAAGAAAAATATGTCTGGTGCAAGTACAATGTAGATTGGAAGCTTCGCCAAGGGGGGATGGGGTCTGCAAATAATAAATAAATAAATATTCGTGGACAAATTCACACAGCGCCATCTAGCCCCAATCTAAGCAAAGCTTGTGCTATGGGTGCTAGATAACTGATAAACTACTCAAATACTTTTAAATACATACTTATTATACATAGAACACCCAGACCCTTAACAGAAATTAAAATTCATCATTTCATCATCATTTCTGCCCGGCCGGGAATCGAACCCGGGACCTCTTGCGTGGCAGACCGGCATGTAGACCACTGAACCACTCAGGTCGTTGTAACGATCACTATGTACCATGAGCTCGTCTCCGTACAATTTATTTATATATCGTATGTTTATAGTTGATAGGTTTAGAAATGCATAGGCATATCATACACAGAGCAGTGTGGAGTAAAAATATAGTTTGCTTATCATGATTTCTATTAACAAATGCTCTCAAATACTTAACTCAAACTTGGTTTTGTAATAAACTAAAACAATTTATTTGACGTTAAGCATAACATTTTACTTCAAAAGCACGTAATAAATTTACGCTATTGATTAGTTGAACGACAGGCAAAATATCGAGAATATTTTAAATGTTTGGCGTTAAGTATGGGACCCATGAAAAAATCCCACAAGTGATAGTGATGTAAATATACAAATACGTTTCAACGAAATATCGAAATAAATAAAGGAATTAAAATACACCTAAATATTAAACGAGCCTTGAACTTAATTTTAATCTACTTGTTTGATGACTCAAACTTAATTGCTTCATGGAAATTAAACCTCGGTATTTATCTATACTTGGTCTAATTTAACATTACGTCGAGTTTATAGTACCTAAAATGTCATTATATTGGTTACTCATACTTGCCTACACTATAACCTTTTGTCTAAAGGAATTCCACATTGAATTCATTTGCTTGCGTATTTATCTTTGCGTTTTTTAAATTTAATCGACTCGTTGAATAAATAAAACGTCGTGTGTAATACATCCCTAGTTGTTGTAACATTTAGCTATTTTCGGTTTATCAGGAACAGTTTGTTAAATTTATGGATGTGCGAACGTTATAAGAGCAGTCGCTTAGACCTCATAAAATTAGAAATATTTCATTTTTTGTTTTTTTTAAATATTGGACTGTGGGAATTTTGAAGATAAGGAATCCAAGCAAGGTGGCCAGGGTAGTAGAAACGAGACAGTCAACCCATGGGGCGCGTCGCGTGAACATCATTTTATCCATTTCCGTAACTAAGAAACCCCATGTTTTTGTAAATTTCCACGGGACTCGCGTGTGATTTGGTAAATTAATTTGTGCTTTATTACTTTGTGTTATTTTCAGCTTGTGACGTTTATTTCGTTCTCTATCTGTGTCTTTATCTCCGTAGTGTCAGTGATTTGGTTTGTTTTGGTTCTATATTTGTTTCTAAGTTTCGAAAGCTAACAGTAAGTTACATTCTCATTACTTTTGTGGTAATTAGAGTATTGAGTAGGGCTCTTAGAGATTTCAATGTAAGTGTGAAAGGTGATTAAAACACAAATTTAAAAGAAAAATATTACCAAATTATATATCATCAGTACTCACCCTCACTGAACAAAAAACTTAGAAACTAACCTGGGACACAGGTTTGGATGTGACTTCGAATACACTTAAAAAAAACACGAAGAATTTGTCTTCGATGGCCTAGGCGCTCTAACTAAGTCTACGTCTAGGTTTGCCGCCGAATTCTGGTACGATTTAGACCCATGTTCCGTTTAAGTACCTTTGTGCTTTTAAAGCTTTAGTGACATTTGCCTACGGACATGAATCTCGAGTTTGGATCGAAACCTGGTCTGAGTCGTTAGCGTCCCTCACAGTAGGCACACAACAAACGCGCGCCAATTAAATAAAATCAAAAAAATTGTCTCTCCATGACTTGTGAGTCGATAGGTAGGACCATAGTAAGGCTTGACGAGACGATCGGAATATGTGTGATGGTTTGTGATGGATTAAAAATAAGTTATTGGGTCGATCGTTGTCAAAGGTCAAACGGCACGTAGGCTGGAAATGTAGTCCAGCCACGATGCTGTAGGCCTGAGATGTTAGGTTGGATGGGAGTCTCAGTTTTATCCTGTCGATTAGGTAGGTTTCCGAGACCTAAAGGTCCTAATTCCATATTATTTAGGGAACTTTAGGATTTCGCAAAATAGGGTTAGAGTGGCCACAGAAGAAAGAAGAATCCTGTTTGCCGTTTCGAGAGCTGTCAAAGCTAAGTCGCATGTTAACTTTATACCTTGTTTGATTTCTTGCGGAATTTATAAATTGTATGACTATTTCGATTTGCGTGGATTACATTTTAATCAACTTATTTTATTTTTATTTATGTGAACTGAATCTTATTCAATTGTGAATATTTCCGAATATTCATGCGGTTGATTTAAAGAGTATTGCTATAAACTTACATATTCCTTGTGACTTTTTCAAAATTTATACACAACGTAATGGGTCCGAAAATTTAAATCGATAACTAGACGATCACTCGCTTACGGCTAAATCACAATATGTGAAATGATGTTTATTATGTCTACTCTTCATAGGTGTGTGTGTATTTATACAGATAAATACGTATTAGGGTGACTGATAAGTTACATCGTCAAATAGACCCTCTGTCTGCCTGCCTGCCTGACCCCTTCTCCAGATTAGAAACCTTTGCTCGAGAGGTAAAGTCTTAGTCTTTATGTTTGATTAGGTATAAGTTAAATAGGCATCAATTGTTGACTTAATAATAACTTAAATCAATTAATAGCCAATTAAGTTAATAAACAGTAGACGACATTATTATAGTTTATAACTATACCGAGGGAAAAATGTCGGAAAATCCCCGAACAAATGCACATTTACTCAAATATTTCCTGAACAAATAATCCATTCAAATAAAACAAAGATCACTGGCTTTCAAATAAAGAAAACCGTGTTCAAATCTGTCCATCCGTTGCAATGCAGGTCAAAATAACACTTCTTTTTCGTTGGATGTTAAAAATGACAGCAGCTGGGATTGACCGTTACGATAATGATGATGATGATGATGACGACGATAATCATAATTAAAAATAAAGGCCCTTTTTAACAGACTTAAAAAAAATGAGGAGGTTCCCAATTCGTCAGGATCTTTTAGTTTCTACAAAACTGAAAAATCCCATCCCCGATCACTATAATCTATACGCCTTCAAGGCTAGAGGGAATACGCTGTTCATAGACAGGCATGCTCCATCAGCGGCCGCATCGTCGCTTACCACCAGGTGAGATGGAGGTCAAATGCCTGACCAAACTATAAGAAAAAAAATACGCTAATAAAAAATACCACCAAATAAACACGCGTTATATTTTAATTTAAGAAACATTACTCATACTTACTTATATTACTTAGCAGAATACAAGTAAATTATCAATTCGACATACTAATGGATAAATAACTTAATAGTTCACGTAACAAAACTTCATTATAATTACAGAGTCGGATTCGCTTCGGCAGACACGCGCCTTATTGTCCGAGAAAGTTTAAAGAAAAGAAGCAGAAAGTAAACTCATACTGCAAGAAAGGTTAATTGTTTTGAAAGAAAATTTTGATATTTTAACGCTTTTTTTGAGTTACCAATTCTAGCAAATATTATTAGACCTCAAAGAAAACTGGCCACAAACAAAACCAATAAAAGTGATGTAAAAGCCACACACTATCACGTCGTTTATACTTGTCTACTTCTTACCCTTGAGTGAGAAGTGGACAACCTGTACCACTTGGGCCCCTATTTCTGAAACTGCTCGCATCCACGCAAGCGTTTGCGTGCGTTACCTGTGTCTTTCACGCTCGTGGGAAGTGTTTAAAGATAGAACTAAAAGATAGACAAGCATTAGAAAGCGGTTCTTAAAATAGGGCCCCTGGTGGAAAAGGAGTAACAAGCACGATTAGCATTCAAAACGTCGCTGGATCGCATCAAAATACTTACATAAAAACTCGTGAGGAGTGTTAATCGAACCCACCACTGATTATCTGACGAGGTTTATAGGCGCAAACTGAGAGAGGCAGAGCTGGAAACTTCTCAAACAAATTAGTGTCCTAAAGCCAGTCCGGTCTGTGACATTATTAGGACTCGTACTGAACTAGTGTAGGCGATGATAGAAGGCTACAACTGAGGCATGGCCTATATAGAAGGCAAGCGTACAGTTGATACTAATTCTTACGTAGTATATAATAAAGTTCGGTTGAGCGATCGAGTCGAACTTAAACAGACGTCCGACCACGGCTCCGCATGCTTATAGCTACTTTATTTTATACCACGTAAGGATTAGTATCAACTGTCTAGCTGCCTTCTAGATCGGCCACAGTGTCTCCTTTACAGCAAGGGACGGCCGCGCGGGCAGAGAGGCGGTGACGGCGGTACGTAAGCAAGGTTAATAACTGAAGTGTCATTAAAAAAACAATGTAAGGGAAGGCAATTAGCATCCAAAAGACGACCAACGAGTTGAGTTAAAGGCATATCGCAGTTTATGTATGCACTGTAGGTACTAAACTCGCCTGTCTACATGCGGTGCCGGCTCGCAAAGTTCGCACTCTCACTACCCACATGACTTCGAAAATCGACGAAATCTAATCGACAACTTATTACCTCACTTGTGTCTATACCCAAGGCGACTAGCTACTACAATCGTGTTCTAAATCATCCAACTGGTCAATTGAATTTTATGAGTATTGTCAAGTCACTCTTGAGTCGGAGGGAGCCAATAAGGGTCTGATCCCACCGCCGCCGCCCCGCTGCCCGCGCCGCCGTCCCGCCCCGTCGCCAACTCTAGTTGAGGATGAGGCCTAATACTTCCAAGCCCTAGTTACACATGCTCCAGCCCCAGTCTTACAATAATAATAGGAATTAATGACTTTGAATGAAAGAGTCTCACGGACGCTTATCAAGCATGCCGAAAACTTAATGTGTAACAGGGGCTTTAGAGATGGGTACTCGACCAAATACCTTCCAGCTACAACTCGGCAGTGGGGCTCTGATTCAAATAAAAATTGAGACAGCGCAGCAAAATACAAGCGCCAAAATGCGAGCGACTATAATAAGTAGGTACTTTACTACAAACCTATTTTACTTTATTTTTATTTTTGGATGAAACTTTGCGTCTACCTTACTACGACTTACTCTATTTTACCTTTTTTTATTTCTGAATTAAGCTGCGCTGTGCCAATACATTTCGAAAAACAAGTTAACTGATCCGGCACGAGAGCCGAGTTGGCGTAGTCAAGTCACCCATCCCCGCACGTACAAACTAAGCCGCAGCAACGAGACAAGGGTTCGTCGGAGGTTTCTTCGTTTCCGAGTTAATTGGTTTCTCGTACATTTTACAGGCCTTCGCCCGCGACAAGGCCCGCAGATGCGCCTTCTCCATCATATCCTGCACTTCCTGCATCTCCGGCCAGGGTTCCATCTCCTGATTCATCCAAATGATCTTGTGGAACGAGGGCTGGCGCAGATCCATCGTGCGCGAAGCGTACTCCCGGCTGTGTGTCGTGAGTACGATGTCCACCTACCGAGACGCATCATTGTTGCGGTTAAAAAAAGAGTAAAAATACAACGCGTTCTGGGACCGACTAGAGGTATCCAAAGTTTAGATTCAAAAAGAAAAAACTTACGATCTAAGGGCTAGTTTGTGGAGGCGCGGCGCGTCGGGAAAAGCGGTCCCCACAGCGGTTAACGCAATTATCAAACAATCACGCAAAACAATGTTTTTCGTGCCTACCTCCCATCATCATGAGACTTGATTCAAAATTGAGGCAAAATATCTCCCCACACACGGCTTGATCAATCCTATTTTTTTATTGATTTAGCGGCATGAAGGTTCGGACAGACCCCACGACGCGACGCCCACTGCGCGGAGCAACGCACCGCGTAACCATGAACGAGGCCTTAGACGTTTTGATACAATGCGTTGGGATGATTTTGTGATAAATAAATTAACGTACAGTTTAAAAATAATGCTAAAAAAACAATCCAATGACGCGTCTCGTAGGTGTGTGACAAGCACCTATATTTGCCCAGGCACCAACAAAATTTAGGTAAATCGAGGTAAAGGTAAATAACAATACAGGAGATGATTCAAGCAAAAACAATATATTAAAATTCTCAATAAAAATTCTATAAATCATGCACAACATATTATACACAGCAAAGAGGTACAGTTACAATTTCAACACACACAATTTCAAAACCTAAGGTTGGCATATACCTACATTGATTTTAAAACTCTAATGAGCTCTATACACCAAAGCCCGGCCCACAGACACAGCCCGATTTGTATTGACGTAAAGTCAAAATGTGTCGGCGGCATGTGTCCGGGCTTTGGTAAATATTGCCCTAAGAGAAGTTCCTCTGGAGAGGGGCTGCAGACTAGTAATGACGTCATAAATCGTCTATCGCTATTATTAAGGCAACACTGGCATATTATGATACATAAAAGTAATTGTGCCTCAATTTTTGACCTCGATTATTACTTTAGCGATGAGGTTGTGACAGGATAGACGAACTATTGACATCAACCATCAACCCATCTTTGATATTATAAATATTGCAATGCAAGTCGAATGTAAGTTCTCTCAAGAAGACAAGCTTGAAAAAAAAAAGAATCGTGCAACTAACGTTTAGAATATGTTGCCTCCTTTACTAGTCCAGTTAGTTTATTCGAAAAATAGTTGTTGATAATAATCGTTACAGGCTAGTGGAAACGGATCAAACTCCATATCACACGCATCTCGGATCCGTTTCACCTTCAAAATACCTAAATAACAGTATTGAATTACTGCAAACACTTAACAGTCAATCCACTCTGACATCGTCATCAAAATAGTCGATAGGCGAAACGTATCCGCGATCAGGGCCCAAGCCTGCAAACTTACGAATGCCTCAATTGAATTTTTGTATCCTACTACTAATTTAAGTATCATTGACATTCCATTGAACCATTAGACTATTTCCTGCTGCGATTGTAACTTGATAGTGGACTAAAACGGTAGTCTCTTGGTAAATTACAGTCTGCACCAATAGCTAGTTTACTGAGAGTCAATTACGACTCTATTACCACGCTGTTGATAAAAGTTTTTGTCCAATACCCAATTCGTCTCAATCGTAATGGAGTCGCGACTGAGTCTCAATTGAACGTCAATGGCATGCGAGTTAAATCCACTTAGCAGACTCGGACCCGGTGGACCAACAGCCGTGACTCGTACCACTTCACAGCCAACAGCGTGATCAGGGTAGGCCTGCTCGCTCTAATTACCCGACAAATTACACATTTGGGCTCTGAGGAGCAGCTGATTCTCAGCTTTTTTCATCTTATCGAGGGCATCCGCCATCTCCGGCCAAGGAAGGTACCGCTGGTTGATGATGACTAGCTTGTGGATGGTGGGACAGCACAGGTCCATGGTGCGGGATATGTTGGAGCGATTGTGCGTCGTTAACACGATGTCTACCTACCGAGGCGCATCATTGGCATCGTTAAGTCGAATCTACGTCACTTATTTATCTAAGTATTTTTTCTACATTATCTATTTTTCATACAGCGAGAAGAGCTGTGAGAAGCGGTTCATACGTTTAGATTTCGTGAAACAAAAGTGCAGGGAATTGCTATTTACGATTGTTGTGCGAGTTAATTGGCAATCATAACAGTCCACTGCAAGATTTAGGGCCTCTCCCACGAAAGGGGAATATATTGCCATAATCTCCACGCTTGGCAGGCGGGTTTGAGATCGCAGTATTGTAAATATAACAATGGAAAACGCTGCTGCCCATTTTCCAGTCTACGGAGATTCTAGATCTTTTGCCTCGAAAACAGTAGTCGCCTTGTACGGCACCCACGAGTGTAAGGGGTTGGTGCTATTCTACGCTGCCGGACACTACACGGCTAATTGGCAATATTGTGAGCTATTGTCAGCAGAAATGTCTGTATATATAGTATGTACAGTCGAAGAAACTGAATATTTAGCTAGAAAACATTCAAACTGCTAAACATTCAGGGTCTAACTTGTTTGTAAATAAAACATATATTACTCATAAAAATTAAGCAACTTCTAGGGAATATTCAACCAATCTGACTACAGATAGTCGGTGCTAAATAGATTGGCAATAGCAGTCGTTGAGATCTTGGTCGGAAGTAATTCCTATGCGGTCTGAGCAATTATTGTATTACTTCGAACAATGATATTTGTCAAAATTGTATGTAGGTAGTCAATTTTTGTAAAAGAACCATTTTAGTCAATTACTGCCTAACTTCGTTTCTAATGACAAGTAATGGCAGATGGGGTTAAATGCACTTTTAATAAAACATTCACTGCTGGCACTATTTCCAAAAATTTAAATGAAAAATACCTATTATGTACTTTTCTATTTAACTACCACAAATTTTAACGAATACGATTATTTACTAGTAAATTTCAACCATTTCAAAATAGGTTTCAATCGAGAGGTCAACTTACGCTATTTCCAATTTATTTAGAACCTTCTATAGAACTTAGATAAACTATACGAAGTTGATCTAAGCCATAGAACAATAGGAAGCGAACCGACCTTCTTGGTTAAACTCCATAAAACGAACGTTGTAGCCATTGCCACGGCGAACCCGGTGACAATGAACACTGGCCAGAGTTCCCAGTTTGTAACCAGCAATCTAGTAAGGCGCAGCTTCGGGGGGAACGGGATGTGGTACTGGATGGGGGGGAAAAAGTGGCCGGACTCGCGGACAGTCTGCAGCTGGGGGGGCATGCGGGGCCGCAGCCGACCCGCGCATGGCAGCGGCCACCGTCTCGAGGCCCCAACCACCCCCCGACCAACACTCGATTGCAACAACTTCGATAAAATCATCGCCAATTACTATAATAGCCCACAGTTCAAACTATAAAACTTTTTGCCAATTATGCACTTTTTTTGTTCAAAGAACGCGTGTCTGTAAAATTTTGCTAGGATAAATGGGTGCGAAAATTATTGGTTCCTATTTCGCCGACATGTTATTCTTTCGGTCGGCTCGCCAAAATGACTAACGTCAGCGTTGACGCGCCATTCCAATTTCGGATTTAGGTTTTTTTTTATAGTGCTTACTGGTAAAACGAGATTTTATTCTAGGATAAGTTTAGTTATCTATGCTCATAGTTCAAAGAGTTTGGACAGTTGGATGGACAGTAGATATTATTTATTTATTTATTTAGATACTTATTTATTTATTAAATCTTCATGCACAAAATAGTACAGTGGCGGACTTAAAGCTAAAATAGCCTTATCTACCAGTCAACCAGGAGATGATGGATAAAGAAAAAGGTAGGCGGTGCAGGAGAAGCTACTAGACAAAAAGGAGGAGGGGAACCGTTTATGCAACTAAAAACGTAAACGTACGTAAACGTTTATGTAGGTAAAACTTTATTTTGCGTTTATTTACCATTAATCCATTGAAGTAAAAATTCGCTTCGCTCTGATCAAAGCATGAATATCAACAGAATTTACCTAAATAATATAACTTCAACAGCAGTCAATAATCTAATGATCAGCTTAAAGATGATGACAATGCATATAATTTATTCAGTTCCATAGGTTCCACATAATTATTAAAAAATATTCCCGGTCGTACCCACTAGGCCTATTCGATTTACTCGAAAATAAATAATCGGTCGACCCATCTCGCGTATTGAAACCATAGAGATAGTATTGATTTCAATAAACTAAACGAAAAACGAAAAAGCTGGCAGTTATGAAAACTGCCATTTTATTAGATAAGCAAATTTTATGCCAACTTTTTATGAAATTCAAAAGTCAAACTTAATTTTAATTAAAAATAGGATTTAATTATAAGCGCAAATATTTTGGTACGTTTTCTGGAAAAATAATTATTTTGGTACATTTTCTGGAAAAGTAATCTTATTAAATATGGAAAAATTTGCATATGATGGAGCACGCTGACACAAGATCTAAATTACTAGATGGATGTAGACGTGAGTATAACGCTTAAGTAGGTATTTAACTTCTAAAATATCTGTTAAAACTTACAAAATTACCTTCACCTCTTTATCAGTTTGCGATGAGCCCTCTTTGAGTCTCCTTATGACTCCCTTATTGTTTGCCGCCGGTTATGTTATATTTCGGTATTGATAAGGATTGTCCGTGTGCTAACTCCAGGTTAAATAAAAAACTTGCCAAATATTGGCCTGTACACTTACGGACTCTTCCAAATTACCTGGTGGCGGTGATGTAGGTTCTGCTGTCTGGTTTCCCAGGTATAAAATTATTTTAAGTTTTAAAAGTCCCCCTTTCACCTTGGTCTTTACAGGGGAATCAATTGCGGTCTTGGAAGCTCTTTTGTATGTCGAATCTCATAATCTTGATAAGTCCATATTTTTTTCGGATTCACGTAGTTGTTTGGAAGCAATTCTGTCCCATTCCGTTCTAGAGTTAAATACCCTGTCATTTTCAAAATTCGCAACGCCCTTTTCGGTTGTAGTGCTAAAAGTCTCAGGGTGGTCCTGGCCTGGATTCCGGGGCACTGTGGTATCCTTGGTAATGAGTCTGTTGATCATCATGCCAGGGATGCCATAGTCTCTGGATCCATGGATCATTACAAACTGTATTGTCATGATTTGCCTGCTCTGGCCCTACCGGATTTGTATACAGAGTGGGATAAACAATTAGAGATCTCAAAGTTACTTAAAGGCAAACGTTATTTTGACATTTAGCAAACTGTCCCTGATAAACCTTGGTGTTTTCACTTTCGTGGGGCCTCCAAGGCTATTACTTCTGTCATCTGCCGTATGCGTCTTAGCCATGCCTGCTTTCCTGTCTTTCTATGCAAATTTCGCATTCGGGACAACTCGCTTTGTGAGTGTGGTTTGGACAAAGGCTCTATGGAGCATATATTTTTTAGCTGTTTTAACCTTCAGTGCTTGCTTTGATATCTTACCTGATGATATTCCTCGTCCTTGCGATCTAAAGTATTTGTTGTCTTTGGTACGCACTCCTTTCATTGGTATTTTGTCTCCTTTTATTAAATTAAACAAAGTTAGACTGTAATTTAAAGCTAGTTTTAAGCTTGTTTTATCGTTAGGCACTAGAGTAGTACGTGTTGTGTTGTTTTAATTTTTTATTAATTTATCATGGGAACTCAATAGACACCTCTTTATTTTACTGGCTATATTTCTTATGATGGGTTGGTATCATTTCATTAGTATTTGGCAAAATCGCTACATAGCGGAAGCCACAACCTAAAACGAAGAAGAAAATATCTGTTTTGTCTGTCTCTGTGGTATGCTGCTTTTCCTAGCTGGCTAAGCAGTGAGCATAGTCGAAATGAAGCTATAAAAATAAGTGACTGCTTACTGCCCTCTGCACCACTGCCCCAGTGCCCTCACCTATACCGTGCATCTGTAGCTGCCTTCTTCTGCTCTTCACATATCTTCCGCGCTGTATATAAGCTAAACGCTAAGATATGAAAATGAAAGATTCCAGTAGTTTCATACTTAACGACTGGCCTGGCATTTGACCTCCGCGACTGTTAAGTTTCTTATTTTACTCTTAGGTTACTCATTCAGTCGCAAATATGCAGCTTTTACGATATCTTTCCTCACCGTAAGAACATCAGTTAGTTTCATCTATGTGTTCAATTTGTGTAAGCAAAACTCAAAGTCATTGGTACATGGCAAAGTGTATGAACCGAAGAGCAAAATAATATTAAGATAAAAACATGTTCACATCAGTTTTATAGTCAAAATCTGAATAATGAATTTTTTTAAATAATTTCCGCTATTCGCGCCGCGTGATCAATTCGGATTTTAAGAGCCAAAATCCCAAAATTTTTACTCGCTGCGCTCGCTCACTCACCGCCGCGTGCTCAATCCGGATTTTAAAATCAATTATACCAAATATTCATACCCCCCGCGCCGCGTAATCAATCTGGATTTTAAGAGCCAATATACCAAAAACCGAGCCGCCATTGGTTTATATTCTGTTTGTCATGTTCATCCCGTTTGAGTCAAATTTCTCATTAATTTAATCGTTGAAACAAAAAAAAAAGTCTGAATTTTATGAACCAATATGTCAAAAATTCTCATGTTTACCCCAGCGTCTTCAGCCAGAATTCGAAAAATTTCAAGCTCGCTGCGCTCGCAAATTTTTTAATCATTCATACTGCCCGCGCTGCGTGCTCACTCTGGATTTTAAAAGTAAAATACCAACATTTTGTACCCTAACTTCACCAGGCAGCTACTGGGAGCACACCGCCATTGTGTATAACATACCTTTAGGTTTAGTATTAGATAGGCAACGTAATTAAACGTACATGCATGAGGCATATCGTCTTAGTCCTCATAGTGACAATGCATTTGTGACAGCAGGGGAAGCGACTTGTCCACCACACGATGTTCCTATAAAGATGAATACGATAGATCTAACTTTATGACACGAACATTGCGCACGGTATGCAACGCGTGCCTCGGCTTAAAGCGCCTGTTAGCATGTTTTGCAGCTCACACCTGTCGACATTTATATTCGTGACACGTGTTAAGCGCCGCACGCCTCGCAAAGGTCGAATCCACCTCTAGATGTGACTCTAGTTACGTTTGTTTGACAGGTGACTGCGAGATAAATCTTGATGACACTTCGCGCCCAACATCGACGCATCTCGCCGCGAGCGGTGCGGCGGTGTAGGGCTATTAAGGAATTCTTTAGAAGAAAACTCGGTAGGTGACAACACTGTATAGGTCGTTTTACGCAAGCAACTTCAGGAATATTTAGTAAGAGTACAACTCTAACTGCATTTAATGTCATCTTGGCGTTGGTGTTTAAATCCATTACATATAATCTGCCATATTAGAAATTACTTAAAATAGGAAGTTATTTATCAGAATGTTAAGCTTTGGGAAAATTTTGATATCATAAAATTGAAGATGATAATATTTATATAAAATAAAATTATTCGATGGTTAATTATTGATTCTCAAATAATACTTAATATCACTGTAATTGTTAATAGATAAATATAAGATCCTAAAGATGAAATCATATTTCAATAAATATAAGAATAAGGATAGTCAGATATGCTCTCGCGCACAGGAGCCCGGGGTCCGCCTTGACCATGATTCAGGATTTGACAGATCAGGTAATTACAGTGGAGTGACTGCGCCATCTGATCTCCGAGACCCTGTTAATAGGGGAACCTGACCAAATTGACTCATGGTATACATTCAGTCACCTGAATGTGCAGGTTTCACCATGATGTTTTCCCTCACCATAAGAACATCGGTTACTCACGGAACTCAGAAGGAGTCACTGGTACGTGGCAGCACTGGGATTCGTATTCGCGACATCCCGCTTACTAGTCGGACTCCTTAACCAATAGGCCACCGACGCTCTTTAACCTAACCTAACTGCATTTAATATTTGCAGGTAATTCGTCCCAACAGGACGAAATAAAAATTAATTCGTCTATAGTGAACGTGACAGATTTGAAGCATAAAATTGGAGGTATCGAGGATAGGCTGAACGCAGTTAATCAGCACTGCCGCGACCTGCAATGCCTCGAGACCAACATCAGAAAAGAAACTGAACACCTAATCCGCAAAAGCCAGAACGAAGGAGTCCCAAGATTGTCAAACCTATCCATTGATCAACCTAGCACGAACCACACTAAAGTATTGTACGAAGTAACGGGCGAACCCGCAAAGAAGTTTGAAGAAAGCGATTATACGTACGTACCCGATACTGACCGTAGTGGTGACGGGGCCACATTAAAATTCGCCAATGAACAGGAAAGTCAAATGAACAAGCAAGATCAGAAATATCAAAAGCAAAGCGATTCTAACACTAAGAAACGCAAGACTCGCTCTAATTCCGAGGAATTCAAAGTCGTATATTCGAATAGCAGCTTTCATTCATACTCCCAATCCGAAGTGAGACGAGTCCAGCCTCCGAGGCAACATCACAGACGGAAAAATTCGCGGCAACTTAATGCAAGCACAACGGCTGCCGAGCAACACGAAGAGAAAGGCAAGGAACAGTCCAGAAAACACAGTCGCGAAGATAAATTCAGCAAGAGTAGAAAAAGAAGCTCGGCCCAACCAGTGGACGACGACTTTATAGCTGAGATAATAAACACCCAGTATAGGCCTAGGAAGTTGTTTGGTGCAAGAAGATCGGAGATTAGTCAGTTTTCGGCTCCTGTGTGTCGGGATCAAGAGCATACGTTTCATGATAATGTAGTGCAAGGAGAAGAGCTGTGTTCGTGTTGTAGCCGGCGTGCGGACGCGCGGCGCGGCAACCACGGCAGCGTATGCGACACACGACTGTACAGCCGCCAGCGGCATCGCCGCAGACACATCGACGTCTATAACGATTCCGCCATGTACGACTTAGTTCCCGTTAAGGAAAAGTCTAGCCCTAAGACAAGAAGGAAGTTTGTAGAGGAGAATACTTCACCTTGCGATTGTTACAAAGAAGTTCCGCCGTCACCCCGAACACTGAGACCGAGGTTGAACCTAAAAGCACAGTTGCCAGATTACGATGACTATGTCTTGCGAATGAGACGACAAAAAAAAAGACGTTGCTCGATTAGGCCAATAAGACAACACGAGCTCTACGATACAGCAGAAACTGATGCCACAATTGCAACGGAAACTATAGAAATTGTGCTTCCAAGGGATAATGATAGATCTCATGCCGTTAGACCGACGTTGAATAAAAATACCAATGTAATGGGCAGCATTAGTTTCTCACAATTAAATAACGATTGCAGTAAAGTAAACAACAATGTTACAAGTCTAAATAATACAAAAGATACTGAAATATGCATAGATAAAACAGATAAAACTCTATGTGAAATAAAAAATATTTTACAGAGTTTTCTACTGGAAATAAAGAAAGATTCACGGCCGACGCCATCCCTTGCGTCGGACTGTTCCCCTGTAGGTCAAGAAAAGCTTACAACAGATATGCAGGGTTCTTACCAAAGAAATGGAGGGCTGATGGGAGAAAATAACAATAACATGGGATTCGCGCCACATGGGGCTTTCACAAATCCATGTTGCTACCAAGTACTACCCGTTTGTCCAATTAACTGTATGCAGAATGGATATGTATTGCCGAGCTCCAGTTTCACGTGTTGCGCAAATGTGCATGATGATAGAACATGTCACGAATGCTTGACCAAGAAAAAAGACACTCCCAATGAAACAATAGTTGACGGCATCAAGTGTAAAGATACAGATGACTTAATAAGAGAGATTTATAACTTTGTTGCGAAGAGTCCAGATTTATCTAGAAAAATACAAAAAGAACAGGAGAATAATAATTATTCTGATGAACCAGCGAGTACTTTGATGACTTCAAGGAGCGTAGGAGGCAACACCTCAAGGACGATGCGCAACGACGCCAACGTCGGCACTGCTCCTATTAAATATTATTCTAAAAGCTGTGAAGCAATTCGGTCCAGAACGTCGAATACGTACTATACTTCAGAAACTCATTCTGACACAGTTATGGACCGGTTGAGCCTCGAAGTATCACAGTCCACGTCAGAGCTTAGCACCGTTTCCACTGTCGTTGATAAGGTATGTGTCTTTCTAAAACAATCACTGTGATTTTCATTCTATATTAGCTGGTATGTATGTATGTAATATTTTTATTGCATTAATTTATAACATTACAGAAAATACAAATCGGCTGATCCGCCGCGACTTTGTTTGTAGTCCTAATAACCTTAAACCTAGAGTCTAACCTAAGTCCTATAAACCTTCCTCTTGAATCACTCTGTCTATTAGTGAAAACCTAATAAAAATCCGTTCAGTAGTTATTGAGTTTATCGCGAACAAACAGACGCGACGTGGGATTTTGTTTTATATTATGTAGTGAAATCTCTAATCTGGCTGTGTGTTTCCAGGGAAAGAAAAAGCAAGTAGGCAGACTCGCTAAAGTATTGCAGTCGTTTTTCAAAAAGAAGAAAAAATCTAAGTCCGCACAGAGTCCACCGACCACCACTACCGATAACCAAGAGACCTCTGGCTCAACCGAGGCCGATGTAAATTCGAAAACTAAGCGCTCGTACCAGCAGGAAGTTATTAATTACACTATGCATGACCAGGAGTACTATCATCCACCTTTCGGTCCTTATCCGCCTGGTCATACGGATGGGCCGTACGGGTACGACGGTCACGGGTACGAACCGAGAGCGTCATGGCCGTGTACTGGCCAGCATAGGCCATATTATGAGTGTCTCAGTCGGCGCGGGTCTTCCAGTATATATGAGAACCACCAAGCGCACCGGCGGCAACCCTCGGCGCCGCCCTACCCCTACTCGCACGACCCTCGCTGCACCGACCCTCGCCATCAAGACCCTCGCCACCAAGACCCTCGCCACCAAGACCTTCGCCACCAAGACCCTCGCCACCAAGATCCTCGCCACCAAGACCCTCGCTACCAAGACCCTCGCTACCAAGACCATCGCTACCACGACCCTCGCTACCACGACCCTCGCTACCAAGACTCTCGCTACCACGACCCTCGCCACAACGACCCGCAAATGCCTGTGTGCTTAAAAGAGATAGAAGTAAGGAGTGCGGGTACACAGAGCGAGAGAAAGTTTTCATTCTTCGGAAAATTCTCGAAGCCCACAGTCGCGAGAACCGCAGCTGCGCGCAAACAGCCCCTGGTCAGCAATGAGACGCAAACTATCCAGCAAAAGGACCCAGACAAAAAGAGTGTCTGGGTTGGCTGGACACAGAAGTTGCAAGAGAAAATTAAGGAAATGGATCAAGAGCCGCTGACATCATACGACCTAAACGTCACGAATAAATTCATTAAAAAGGATACCAACATTAGAAAAAAGCTGTTGGACAGAATGTTAAATAAAAAATTCCCGTTGTCTCCCAAAAATGGGCTGATGAACTCTCTGTTAGGAGCCAGCAACACCTACCCGATCAAATTGTCGAGAAAGCCTCCTCCAATATATATGATGTGAGTATTTGTTGAAGTTGCGTAAAGTTTTGTGTTCTATAAAAATAAAAAAATTGAAGTGCCTGTTTACTTAAATTGTTATTAAACATGTGAAAATATGATGATGGAAACGTATATTATTTAATATCTAAAGGTTCTTCTATGAATAGAATTATTATAGGTTCTGATTAAGCAGCCTTTCACAGCATATCAGGATGACATTAAAAAATCCAAGGACACCGGCACAAAATAGAAAAATCACAGAAGGTCTACTCCTGTCGTCCTCAAAAATTTTGACATAAACTTGCCGACTCACTAAGGTTGCTACAGTATTTATTCTGAAATTTGAAAAGAGTATTAAACATCGATCACAATATCTAATTCTTGGATAATGTGATCATAATTGCTTCCTAAGCTGTTATAAGATTTTCCATACCAGCGCCATCTACCTTAAAGTAAGCAAAGATTGTGCCAGAGAACTGATAAACTACTTACATATTTTTAAATATATACTTAATATGCAAATAATACCCAGACCCGAAACAGAAATTAAAATTCATCATTTCAATTTCTGTCCGGCCGGGAATCGACCTCGTGACCTTTGCATGGCACACCGGCATGTTACCCTACTGAACCACTCAGGTCGTCATTATGCCTTTAGTAAGCTTAAAAATTGTTTACTGTTAACATATCATCTCCATCTTCACATCAGTTCACTGACAGCATAATATAGTACTATTGCATTGTCATTCGACTTACCTACATGCGTATGCCTTCAATCGAATACCACGAAGTGGGTCAAATACTGTGAACATGATGGTTCGTAGTTCATAGAGTGTCAAAGTTCCATCTGCTTTGTTAAAATATAACGTATATGTTTATGAACATAGATTAAGTTCTCCAGTGTATTGTGAGGGCACTGTCATGATGTCAATATTCTTGAATTTATCTCTTAGTGAAGTTCTAGGTCTCAGTTGGTAAATCGCGCGAATAGTCCTTTTTTGCTGTACAAATTCATTATGCCAGTCGGCAGCGTGTCCCCACAGCGTTATACTGTGTAAATAACTGAAGTCTTGCTGAAGACAGTGACAAGCTAACAGACTGCCCACCTGATGGTAAGAGGTAACTGTCGATTCATGCATTCAGGTCGCAGGCACCAAAAATGCAGATCAGCAGGTGCGTTGTCACTGTAAGGACTAACATAAAAGGCTTCATGCCTGTAATTGCGCTGGCTACCCTATCCGTCAAACAGAAACACAACAGTGCAAGCATTGTTGCTTGGCGGCAGAAGTAGATAAGGTGGTGGTACTCAACGCGAGAGTTTTGAACGCATTGCTAAAATCTAAGAGAGCTGGAAGTGCTGAACACGAACATTCTCCATCCTCTTCGTGATATAATCAGTTATTTACTCTAAAGCAAATATAAATAAATGACAGTACTGTGTCCTGAAGAGCGTCGGTGGCCGAGCGGTTGCAGTATCCGACTCGTAAGCCAGAGGTTCTGGGTTCGAATGCCGCTCCGGCAATGTACCAATGACTGTTATCTCAGTTATGTATATTAGTTAAACACTAACCGATACTCTTGTGGTGAGGGAAAACATCAAAATTCAATTCAATTTTCAAATTTCTTTATTGATTAGGACATTAAATATCTCTTTCAATCGTCAAAAAGGAGGAGGGTAGGAAAGTAGAAAGGAAGCACACAGTGACACACTGGCCGCCCCATGGCCGCAGCAAACCCACCCCACGCCAACCACGACCGGACCGTGCCCGACAATACCAGGCAGAGCCGGACCGGACTCAATATATTATATCGTGATGAAATCTGCACATTCAGGCGACTGAATGTGTAACCATGCTCCAATCTGATCAGGTTCCCAGGTAGCAGGGTCATGGAGGTCAGATGGCAGTCGCTCCACTGTAATTACCTGACCGGCCAAATCCTGGATCATGGTCTAGGCGGACCCCGGCCCTCGTGCGCGAGAGCACAACCGGGACATTAACGCTAAGATGATGAGTGATAGTACTGTGTCCTGCCGGAAGAAAGACTAGCAAGGATTGAGGAGATTGTGTTCAGTGAGAAAAGTGGAAATTTGATAGTGGGCAAGGCGCTCGAGGTCTTTGGATAGGAATGAGAAAATTGAGATTTGACGGAAATTAGAGAAAGGCACAGGATATGCTATTTTAGGAATGAGAAACAGTAAGGCTTCGTTCCAAAGACTCTGGTAAGACCTTGTACTTATAGATGTATAGTATAATAAATAATTAATAAATATGCTTGGACAATTCACACAACGCCATCTAGCCCCAAAGTTAGCAAAACTTGCGTTATGGCTGCTATTAGATAACTGATAAACTACTTAAATACTTTTTATTACACCTAGACCCGAAACAGAAATAAAAATTCAACATTAATTTTAATTTCTGCTCGGCCCAGAACCGAACCCGGGACCTTTGCGTGGGATACCGGTATGTTAACCAACTGAACCACTCAGGTCGTCAAAAAAAAAAAAAAAAAAAAAATCATCTTGGCGTTAATGTCCCGGTTATGCTCTCGCGCACGAGGGCCCGGGGTCCGCCTTGACCATGATCCAGGATTTGGCAGGTCAGGCAATTACAATGGAGCGACTGCCATCTGACCTCCGTGACCCTGCTACCAGGGGAACCTGACCAGATTGGATCATGGTTACACATCCAGTCGCCTGAATGTGCAGGTTTCATCACGATGTTTTCCCTCACCGTAAGAAATAAAACTGGTCGTCAAAAATAAAACTGTTAAAATAAAATAATAAATGTTATTAACATCCAAATAAATATCTATAGCTCATTTACGACAATACATTAAGCTCTTTACTCATTTTATTGAATAATTATAGTTTATTCATTGTTATATGCAGTATAAGTACACTGAAGGCCAATTAAAAATGAGACGCAAATAAAAAGAAGTTTAATTTACAGATAAAAAACAGACTCAAAATCTCTTGCCATGCGGAAGTGATCCCGTAAGGCTGGCGGCGTTACCTCTCTGTTTTTTGTCAGACTTATACGCTGACGTTGGATAAAAAATGTTGCCGAATCATGCTTACATTAGGTATCTAACCAAACCTGTCTGTAGTATATAAAAGCACAAAGTAAAAACGCGAACAAAACGCCATTTCCGTCATGCACATATTGACGTTACGTTTACAGGCAATCTAAAACAGTTCCAAGCAGTGCTCGGTGGCGATTGTTAATGCGAGCATTCGTTGTATTGTCAACGTAAAATGAATATTATTTAATTAAACGATATTATTATTGCATAAATAAAATTACTCGTACGTAACGAATATTACTTAATAAATTGCAAGCAACGCACACAGAGTCCAATAACTAATGGGGGACCATTTTGTACTTTAAAGCTAGTCCAACTTCAGCACCGCCACGAGTTCGTCGCTCACTGCTGTGCCTCCTAATGCCGATGGAGAATCAAGGTTGAACAAGGTCTTTCACTAGGGACCCGAAGAATGGTTCGACAGTCTCGAGAAACCGATTGGCCCCGTGACGATTTGTAAAAGAACGAAAAACCGAAATGGCCACCTTAATGGTTTCTGTGGTAATTTTTATTTATTTAGACCGTCTGGACATTTGACCGCCATCTCTCCTTGTGGTAAGTGACGATGCGGCCGAAGATGGAGCATGCCTGTCTAGGAAAACCATCTACCGTCTCCATCATCAGATCAACTGTCTGATACCATAATATTGCATTTTCACCTAATTTACATGTGAATGAAAAATTTCAATTCATTTGATTACCATGAATTGAGTCAAATATCGATACTTTATATTATAACCAGACAGTTTTATTATGTAAGACAAGACAGGCATTTGACCGCCATCTCACCTGTTGGTAAGTGACGATGCGGCCGAAGATGGAGCATGCCCGTGTTGGAACAGCCCATTCGCTCTAGCCTTAAAGGCATTCAGATTATATTGATCAGGGATCACACTCGCGGGCAACGCGTTCCATTTCTTAGCCGTATTATAATTAGCCGATTATAAAGGTCGAGCCAAAGCGACTCGTGCTAATAGCTGGAAGATCCACGACGTAATTATGAAGCGCTCGCCCGGACCGCGTCTCCCGATGGCGGAAATGGGCTGGCGGAATGAGGTCGTGCAGCTGCTTCGCACACTCTCCGAAATGTAACCCGTAGAAGACCGACAAATGCGCAACCCAACGCCATTACTCGAGGCTCTGCAGCCTAGCTTCAATCAACTGCGGGTCACAAATTATCTTCTTTGCACGTTTTTCCACCGAATCCAAAGCCGCCAGTTGATATGTGGCTGATACATCCCAGAGGTGGCAGCAGTGCTCCATGCAGGATCGGACTTGTGCTTGATATTATTGAAGCAACTTTGAAGTGAAGTACCGCCTAACCTTCGAGAGGACAACAAGTTTTTTTGCAGCAGTCTTTGCCTTGGTTTCGATGTACTGACCGAATTTGAGATTTGTAAATAGCTCAACACCAGGAGTTGTCAGTCATTTACAAAGAAACATCCACAAAAGATGGAGTTAGATGAAATGGACTCCTTTTGGTTGAAAACAAACGCCTGTGTTTTGATTGCGTTGAACACCACCAGATTGGCTTCGCCCTAATCAGAGTCTGCCTCGAGAGCTTTGACCAAACGGTCAACCATGACCTCTCGACAAGAACAGTTAGAACCATAGCACTCTAAATTGACTATCATACACACAGTACTTTGACCTACTTCCTGGTATTTGACTGAAGGTATACGCATGTAGGTAAGTCAGATGACAATGCAATCCATTAATATTACACTGTCAGTGAGCTAATGTGTCACGTCAGCACTCCATCACGGAGTTGAAATGTTGCCACAGGAAGTCAGGAACTATTCAAAAATAAAATGCAACTCTATAGTTTTTTGGGATCCTTGTATTTATCTTGACAAGGACTCTTGGAACACTAAACCCAGATCAGGGAAAGGTTATTTTCAGGGCCTGATGATGTAAACAAATGGCGATAAATTTAAAAAGTAGATAAATCAATAATTTATTTTTACGCTTACTAAAAGCAAAACTTGGTAAAGAAAATCTGAGGCTGTTATGATCATATTATGGCAAGGATTAAATATTGGTCCTTGGCAAGGAACCAGTTATTGTGAACGATCTGTAAAAATATATTCTAATTTTAAGTACTCTTTTCAAAATTTAGAATAAATACAGTAGCAACCCTAGTGAGTCGGCAATTTTTCGCATAATATTCGAGGACGACAAGAGTAGACTTGTAATATAGAGATAAAATATCGTATGTAGATAATCAAAGTCCTGTAATAAAATTCATATCTCTGTACTCAGTCAGATGAGACGCCATGCCGCCATGTTGGAGCTCGTATAAAATGCAATAAAATCTTATTTTTTTTTCATATCTGCATTAAATGGGCTTTGTTAACATGTGTTTTGTTTGCAAATAAAAACACCGGCTTAATATTTACGGTAACTTAAATTTAAAAAATGTTGTTGAGTTTTGAATATTGTGTAATCAATCAAAACTGCTGAAACATTTTTATACCAGAAACCAATTCTACGTCGATTTATGCGAAAGTGATACCACACTCGACCTATTAAGTTAACTTGGGCAGTTATAATTTTTAGAATGAAGATGGGCGGAGCTATACTTTGACTCCTCCTCTCCGGCGCCAGAGGGGGGCTTCCGAGGGCTACCAATCTTAATCGGCTTATTTTGACTCAAGGAACGACTATGCCAAGTTACATGCTTTGGTCAAATAAATAAAAGTGTTTGCTCATTGAACCTATTAGTAAAGGATAGAGGAGTGGGCAAGGCCCTCGAGGTTTTCGGATAGGAATGATAGAATGGAGAAGGAGCGGAAATCAGAGGAAGGCACAGGAAATCTTTTAGGAATGGGAATCAGTACTGGTTTTTCCCAAAGACTCGGGTAACAACACGTACTTAGAACAATAGGTTTACCTAAATTATAAATGTGTAACTTGGCTGTTATAATAATAAATATTATTTACAACCAAATAAATATCTACAGCTCACTTATAACGTTATTAATCTCTACACTATTTAGAAAGTATATTTATTTTTTTATTGGTTGGATACTCAACACGTATTTTATTCCAAATTGATAATTAGTTATGAGGGTAAATTGCATAACAATTCCCGCTGCAATAACCGTTATACTAGTGTTAAAATTTTCAAGTAGTCTAAATATAAAATTCGGTTGGCTATCAAATCAACATAGACAGGAAGATAACGCATATAGCCGAATCATGCTTACATAACGTATGTAACCGGCCAAACCTGTCTTAGTAAATAGTCTCAAACATTACTCAGTACTCAGGGAGACGTGAAGCCGCCATGTTGTTAGCATTGGCGTTGTACGCGCTGCTGGCGCCGGCGCTCGCGCAGGCCGAGCCCGCGTCGAGGCTGGTGCAGACCACGCAGGGGCCCGTGCGCGGCTACCACGAGGATGGCATCTTCATCTTCTACAGCATACCGTACGCGACCGCGCCGACAGGGCCCCATAAGTTTAAGGTAACTTCTTAATATACAGTTTGCGGTGTTTGTAAACAAGCGGAAGCAATTATCAATTAGATTTCAAAGGAGTTCCAGGGATTGCTGTTTTAAAGAGTAGCTGAAGGAAGACCCATAATTTATTAAATAAATCAGCTTTTGTACACCAGTTCCACTTTGCTGTAACAATTTTATGAAATTACAACTCCTTGTTGTTTAATTTTTACAATAAAGCATATTTAGTGACTTCAACTTATCCATAATATAATGGAGTTTCATTACGAAGTCACATACATCATAAAGTGTTAAATACCTATAATTTATTATAATTATAATTTATTATTTTATTTTATTTTATTTTATTCGGAAAACTTACAGAAGTGATAAACACAAGATATACATAAGAATATTCATGAGCCATTAATAAGTTTTCACTGTTAACAAATAACAATATAAATTTATATGAAAGAAAATAACAATGGAACACTTTCACTTTTAAATAGTAAGATGATACTATGATACTATTATAACCTCGGTCAAGGATACATTCAGTGGCAAAAAACATGTTGGTTCACAATTGCTTAATTCTAGCCGGCTTATAACAGAATATATTCCGACTTGAAGAGTAGAGGAAAGTAACCAAATATGGAATAGGGTCCAAGTAAGGGATTCCTTGATTTCTTCGGAAATAATATTTGAAATCGCAATACAGAGCCTATTCTGTTTCATATACTCACATTAGACGTGTATACGTTCAATCTTGTCAGTAGGGCGAAGGCCGGTGACATGGCATGTGTGTTTTGTTTGGTCGCTGTTCAGAACATTTTTAGGCATGTGCAATCGATGTATTTCTTATTATTTAGAGAGTGATAACAATTTCCTCACATATTTATGTGGTTGCATACATATTAGTTCTTATATTTCCAGGCCATTTATTTATTTCTGTATTGTAATTATTTTAATATTGATAATAATTTCTGAGGTCATTAAATTCCAAATATGGACAGGTACTGGGGTCCACTTATGGAATATTCCATATTTTGGTCAAAATCGCAATTTGGGGTTTAATTTTTACTTTTAATGTGTTTATATTTATTTTTCAGAATGCTTTCTAACACATAAAGTAAAGAAAAATATTCGAAAACCAAGAATTTATCGATTTATCAACAAAAAACGAAATTTTTTATTTGCAGTTGGTTTACAGCATTTTTCATACAAAGCCTTAAGAAAACCTGTTTTACCAACTGCAAATACTTATTTTTTCAAGATTTAAAGAACAACCGATTTGCATCAAATGTTATCTATTTGTAAGTCGGATGGAACACTCAAGATACGAGTGGTACTCGCACTATGACGATTGTTATCAGTATTATAATAAAAAAAAAAATAGTTTTTTTTTGCAATAAGTATAACAATCTAATGATTTTTACAACTACTTAACAATTTAGTAATTAATGAGGCTGTTATTAAGTATTACAAAACATTATTTATTTATATTTTTAAGAATTTGTTGTGCCTTTTTCTCATGGTCCATATTTAGGGTACCTACTCCATATTTGACTACCTTTTTCATTTTTTGATTAAACTAGATTTTAAATACTGTAAATAGTTATAAAAATCATGAGACTATCACTAAGTGTTGCTAAACATTATGCCTTCTCATCTAATAAAGAAATTAACTTCGCACTATGAATAGTTTACTTTTTACATTCAAAAAACAAAATGGTATTCCATATTTGGTTACTTTCCTCTATTTATTAAACATTTCCGAAACCCGTGGTACAAAGGTACCACGGTAAAGGGTCTCCTGATGTTACAGTGGCAGAGGGGCACGTTGAGCTTCAAGCTAAAGGCATTTAGTTTAGTTTACATCAAGGTCAAATATCGAAAGGTAGGTAACCTAAAAAATATCTCATAGCCGAGTCACACGCGTTGTTACGTCGAATTCGATACGGAAACTTGTGTGTGTGAAAAGAACACATAATGAAGGTCAGTTCAGCCACCTAGGTATTTCGTTATGCGACTGAATGAATGTATAACCATATGCCAATCTGGTCAGGGTCACTGAGGTAAGATAGCCACTGTAACAACCTGATCATAGTCAAGGTGGACCCCGGTCACTTGTGCGCGAGAGCATAACCATGACATTAACGATAAGATGATTATAATTAACATTATCATCATTTACTTGGTCATGCGACTAAACATGAACATTCATAATAGGTACTCCTTTCATAATATGTAATACATTTGACAGAATCTAGCGTACCTATGTCTGAGGAGTGTTTTCTTTTTCAGGCACCAACTTCACCTCCGATATGGTTGGAACCCTTTGAAGCAGTCAACAGTCACGTCATCTGTCCACAAGGCCCCGTGCCAATGCCGGAATTCGAAACGTTAAAGAGACAAGAGGATTGCCTTATCGCAAACATTTTCGTCCCGGATACTGATGAGATCAACCTACCTGTTATGGTCATAGTGCATGGAGGAGCATTTCAAATGGGGTATGGTAATATGATGAAACCACTAAGTTTGGTTAAAACCAAGAAGATCATATCAGTAACGTTTAATTACCGACTTGGGACTCACGGTTTTCTTTGTCTGGGAACTAAATATGCTCCAGGCAATGCTGGTATGAAAGATCAAGTAGCGTTGTTGAGATGGGTGAAAAAGAACATTGCCAGTTTTGGTGGAAATCCAGATGATGTTACTATCGGAGGCTACAGTGCTGGTGCTTCTTCTGTAGACTTGTTACAGTTATCGAAGACCACGAAAGGATTATTTAATAAAGTGATACCAGAAAGCGGAGCGAATGTTGGTGTATGGTCTGTCCAACTGGATCCGCTACAGAATGCGAAGGATTTTGCCAGACAGCTAAATTTCACTGACGTAGATGATACATACGCTCTTGAGAATTTCTACAAAAATGCACCGTTAGAACTATTGATGTATGATCCGTTTTTTCCCAGAAAAGACTCCACTTTTGGGTTTTCACCTTGCGTAGAACGTGATACTGAAGTAGAGAGATTTATTGAAGACACACCGGTTAATATTTTAAAAGAAGGCAATTATGTAAAATATCCCATGCTTTACGGATTTGCTGAAATGGAAGGAATACTTAGATTGAGTTTTGGAGCTTTTGAAATGTGGAAATACGAAATTAATGAAAGGTTTTCAGATTTTTTACCAGCTGACTTGCAATTCAGTAGCGAAGACGAAAAGGAGAAGGTCGCAAAAGAGATAAAGGAATTCTATTTTGGAGATAAAACTATAAGTGAAGAAACTATCTTGAGCTACATTGATTATTTCACTGACGTATTTTTTGCATATCCTACTTTACGTTCACTAAAATTGCAAGTGGAAGCAGGTAATGATGAAGTGTATCTGTATGAATATTCTTTTGTGGATGATCTTGTTTCTTCATTTGACCCAAATACTACTACTTTTGGCGTAAAAGGAGCTGGTCATTGCGCTCAAACGAATGCGTTATATGAAGGGTTCGACTATGATGATGAAAGTAAACTTTCTGAACGGACACGCAGCATGAGAGCTAAGATGAGAGAATTGTGGCACAATTTTATTACTACTGGGTAAGTTATTTCAGAAACTCTTTTTTATTTTAATATTCTGTTATATTAGTACAACACTAACCCATGTTTATGCGGTGAGGGAAAACATCGTGCGGCAACCTGCATATTCAGGTAACTGAATGTGTAACCATGATCCAAACTGGTCTAGTTCCCCTATTAACAAGGTCACGGAGATCGTATGGCGCCCGACAGAAGAACCGGGATAAAATAATAATGCTAAGAAACATAATATCTCGAATAAACTCGTTTTTAATTAAGGAAAATCGCAATGAAATCGGTCAATCTGTTTGGGAGCCATAATGCTACTGATCAAGTCTTGCGAGAGAAAAGATTTGATTGTTTGTCGGTTTGTTTGTTTGACAAGATAAACTAATTTTTATCATAAAAGGACTTCTAATTTCAAACACAATGATAAGCTATTAATATGTTTTAAAGCTCCTATTTCAATGGATTCGTCATTGGACCAAAACTTCTAGTTAGTAGCCTCAGTAACTTGCTTCAATATCTTTTAAAATGCACTAGAACTATTTAAAAGAAATGTCACTATTCCTAACACGAATTTTTGACAATAATTGAAACCATGAAATTCGGTGAGGCTGGCAACTGCGGACATAGTCTCAACTTAAAAATATCAAAATTTACTTGCTTGCACAGCGCCCCAGTGCCGGCCGGTTCCGAGCACCCGCCGTGGCCGGCCGCGGGCGCCGACCGCGCGCCGCACATGTCGCTGGACGAGCGGCTGGAGCTGCGCGGGCCGCTGCTGGCGCGGCGCGCGCGCTTCTGGGACGCCGTCTACGCGGAGCACTACCGACAGCCGGTGCCGCCGCCTACGCCACCGACCAAACACGAGTTATAACAACACGTTTTAGTTACAACTACAGCTTGCGGCTGTAATTGTTGCTGTTGCGGTTACAGTGTATTGTAAAAAATTAATTAAGTAATAAACAAACAATAAAAATAAAATAAATATGCTTGGACAAATTCACACAGAGCCATCTAGCCCCAAAGAAAGCAAAGCTTGTGTTATGGGTGTTAGATAACTGGCAAACTAGATGTATATTTTTTTTTAAATACATATTTATTATAAATAATACACCCAGAAATTGCGTGGCGACCGGCATGTTAACCGAGTGAACCACTCAGGTCGTCAAATGTACAATGAACGTTCTTCTCATAAACTCACACCGGAAAAGTTCCTTGCGTATCTAACGCCGTACATGCAATTTAATATGTAATAAGTGCGTCAAATCAAATTAAATAAATTACGACAATTACTTTTTTTACAATAGATTTAAATTAACACACTACAGTTTCTAGTCCTTCGCGCCTGTACGTACTGTGTCACAGTTATCATAAAGACTGAACCCGTTGAATGCTGCTAAGAAGTTAAAATTTGTGTAAAAAGTAATGGGCTAAATGATTTACCTGTGTGGCCGTAGCTGTGAAAATTCACCTTTTTTGTGAAAGGTTGAACCACTAGATAAGTACTTGCCAAGAAAACTTCCTTGACCAAGATATAGTAAGTAATCCATTGGATAATGCTAATTACGTGGAACTTAAAACCTTCAGCGAGGTGCCAACTTCGCAAATTCCAGCCATATGCAGGTCTTTCATTAAGCGTCCATGGTTTAGGATCCGCGATTATGGCGTTCTGGCAAACTCTTCACAAAAATTGTGAAAAGTAAGATTTATGCGTTATTTGGGGAGATCTATACTTTGAGAATGATACTCTTTGATTTTATATCATTCCGAAAGCCAAGTAACTAATTATTAAAATCATAATTTGTTAGATTGATTTTCCAAAATCGTCTAGCTCGAGCTGATCAGCGCATCAGTTTCGGACACTGCGGCATCTGCGAAAACCACGGTGACTGCGGAAGCATCCGCGTCTGCTGAGTCTGCGGAGAACACCGTCTACACTCTCGATACTGAACTGACTAAAGAACTACGCCGGTTCAGTGAGGGAAGCCTTTGTACTGCTGCATTTGCCAATTTTTTTATTAACAATATTAATATTTATGTTATTAAATTAAAAAGGATTCATAACAATTCCCTCTAATTATGCAATCTTCCATACAAATACAAAACTTAAAACGAGGTGAGTTGTGTATCAATTCACTTGACAATTTGCTACAAGGCAATAACGATTCTTGGAAATTGATCTTCTGGAAAAAATGCGAATTGAAATTTTGCTATAAGAAAATAATGAATTTGGAAAATCGATCAAACATATATATAATGATTTTAGTAATTGCTTTTTGGCTTTCGGAATAATATACAACTAAAGAGCGCGGCCCTGGGCCCTCGCGTGCCGCACGGAGAGCAACCGGAAACATAACGCCAAGATGATGATGATGATGATAAAAGAGGAAATACAGCCTTAATTTTACTTTACATGATTTTTGTTGCCACAACCGCGGATCCCAAGTAATGGGCGCTTAATGTTTGGCGGTGAAGAGATAAGGCGGTCGCCAATGTTGGCAAGCGAAGATGGAGTAGGTAGGAAAGAGTAATAACCCACCTGGCCGGGTAATGTGACCAGGGGACCAGTCCGACAGTTGATCGTCGGCAGTAATATATATGCCGCAAAAGTTGGCACACTTCTCTAGCGCGATATAGGACGGTCAGCGCCATCTATGTGCTGATGCTTGCCAACCTTGTGTCCGTGTAGGTACGAATACCTACATGGACACAAGGTGTGAGTATTGTTGAGTATCCCTATGTGAGCGATAGATGTCACTACAAATGAAAGATCTGCATATAGCTGGAAGCGCATTATTGGCACGCTGAAGGTTTAAGGATCTACGTAGTTAGCGTTTTCAAATTGTATACTTTCCATACGTTGGTCAAGGACGTTTTTTGATAAGTATCTAGTGATTCAAACTCTCAGATGAATTTTGACAGCTATAGCCACATTTCTTGAACGGCCACTTCCCATGAACAATCAGTTCTCATTTCTTTTCTATGCTTTGAGGTTTGTGTACATCACTTATATATGTAAGCTTATTATTTTTTACACTAACTTTAATGTTTTAGCAGCATTCAAAGGGTTCGGTCATTACCATAATGTGACACAATAATGTTAATTTAAATTTATTGTCAAAAAACTAAAAGACGTAATTTATTTAGTTTGATTTGACCCACTTATGTCTGTATATAAAATTGCATGTACGGCGTACAATTTTACGGCGAGGGATAACATCGTGATGAAACCTGCACATTCAGGCTAACTGAATGTGTAACCATGATCCAATCAAAATTTACAAATCCATAAGATAATCAAGCATTAAATACATGTCATGTTAAATTAAAGTCAATAATAAATGTCAATGTAATTAAATACTAATACAACCGTCAACAGAATGTAATTCACAATAATGCTTCGTCAATGAGGGTAGTAAATATCTTAACATCAAAGAAATGGGACAAGAAAAACCAGCAACACAACCAAAACAATCCGCATAAGTCATTAGACATCGTCACATATCGACAATGACTACTCGAATAGCCCTCCCCAAGTAGCACCACGCTCAAAAGTGCCCATTGTCGAAGCCGCGTTGCCACGCTGAATCGCCAACGAAATCCGCTGCACGAGGTATCCAATCAGGTCAGGTTCCCCTTGTAGCAGCGTCACGGAGGTCAGATGACAGTCGCTTCACTGCAATTATCTGATCAAATCCTGGATCATGGTCAGGAACAACCGGGACATTAACGCCAAGATGAGCATGTACGGCGTAAGATACAACTAAGATAAGGAACTTCTCTGGTGTGAGTTTGTGTGAAGATCGTACATTAATTTCTTTATTTATTACTAAAAGTTGTAACCAAATAATACAACAGCAACAAATACAGCCGCAAGTACTGCTTGTTTGGGCGGCAGCGGGGTATGATGCTTTAAATTACCTAATTCAGTGGTAAGTCGGTTTCCTGCTGAGGGATTTAAGTGCTGAGTATGTCCAGCAAATGAGTGTGTAGGTTCGAATAGTAGGTAATCACTCGGTCAAGCGTCGGTCAGGTAGGGTAGGGAAAGAATTAGGGTTGGACACTACGAAATTTGTTCAAGTAGTTAGTGTCCATAACACAGGGAAGGAAAGTAAGAGTACGCAACAGAGTAGAACATACATTTATTTATGTAATAATACATTTAATTGTAACCAAACAATTCAGCAGCAACAAATGGCAAATAGCCACCTTAGTGGTACAAAAAATAAAAAATATACAACAGCAAACCCTAGTAAGTATAAACGTAATAACTTAGACGTTTTGTTATAACTCGGCATGTCTGGTCGGTGGCGGTGGCGGCGGCACCGGCTGGCGGTAGTGCTCCGCGTAGACGGCGTCCCAGAAGCGCGCGCGCCGCGCCAGGAGCGGTCCGCGCAGCTCCAGCCGCTCGTCCAGCGACATGTGCGGCGCGCCGTCGGCGCCCGCGGCCGGCCACGGCGGGTACTCAGAACCGGCCGGCACTGGGGCGCTGTGCAAACAAATAGGTTTTAATATTTATAACTTGAGTTACTAGCCTCACCTTCGAATTTCATGGTTTTAAGTATTGTCAGTTTGTGTGTCAATTAGTGGCTGTATGGTATCCGGCAGAGTACCATAGCAATAACCCCTTACACTCGTGGGTGTCGTACAAGGAGACTAATGATTTCGAGGCAAAAAAATCTAGTCTCCATGGACTGGAAAATGGGCAGCAGCGTTTTCCATTGTCAAATTTGTTATATTGCGATCTGCAACCCGCTTGCCAAGCGTAATTATGACAATAACCTGACAATTATGACAATATCGTGGGTGAGGCCCGGAGTCTTATGGAGGTTATGATGATGATGATGATGAATTATTGTCACAATTTACAAAATATAACAAAACTTAACAAATTAAAACCAGGTTAATCTAAAACTAAATTTAACTAAAACTAAAAATAATAATAATACTAATAATAATTAATAAACTAATCTAATAAACCGCTGCCATTAGGCAAGGTGCCCAAAATGCTGACGGCATTGCCACGTTGAATGGCAATGCTTAAACGCTGTGCTAAATAAATACCAGCATTTTGGTCACAACTTGCCTCGACGAGACGTGTTGAGACATCTTTAAAAATTCGATGGGCTCCCGGTCCCCACGGACCCAGTGTCTCTACCCCAAAAGGCTCAAATAAATAACCACTGTCGAGATTACTATATTTGAGCCTTATTGTCATAAAATTTTGCTCGAAATAGTGACTGGCTACTGTATTTTAAAATATATTGGAGCAAGTTACTGAGTTAAAATAACGAGCGGCCTGAGCTAAAAAAAATTTGCATTTTTAGTAGGGTGATCATTAAATTTTGGGTTTAAAAAGCCGGGATGATCAATGAATGTGTGCGAGCGGAGCAAGTTCGAAATTCTGACGTTTGAGGTTTGAGGTCTTAAAAGATATAGTGATAAATGAATGAACGAACGAGCCTAGCGAGCTTGAAATTTGTGTCATTTTTGGTTATAAAATTTCGGCTCGAAATTTTAGACGTTTTAGGTGCTGTGATGATGTCTGATGCTGATCGTAATAAAAGACAATAAAAGGCAATGTATTTATTTTTAATTTCTATTTGGAAATCTTTTTTCTGTTACTTAATAAAAGTAACTTAAATTATTGAATGAGCAATCGGATCGCGCACTAAACTTTTGACAGCCGAGAGCTCGTAATTTTAAGAAATTTAGGTCTTGAAAGATTGGTAATAAGTATAAAAATAACTAAAACCAATGAATAAGCGAGTGAGCGAGGCGAACTCGCAATTTTAAGAAATTTAGATCTTGAAAGATTGGTAAATAGTATAAAAAAACTGAAACAAATTAATAAGCAAGTAAGCGACGCGAACTCGAAATTTAAGACATTTCGGTTCTTAATAGCTGGAGTGACTGATAAAATGAATAAAATAATTGAACGAGCGCAGCGAGCTTGGAATTTCTGGCTTTTGCGCTCAGAAAACCGTAGGCGATTGTTAGTCAAAGTCGGGGCTCTGGGGATCCGCGCCTGACTAGCAGTGGTATCTACTTTACTAACTAGCCATTTATAAGCTACCCCAGATAAACTTTAAAAAGTAGGTCGATTTGAATCCTATATCTATTTATATGAGATAGGTACTTTTTGTCAATATTTCAAACACAATGTTTTTCATAATCAAAACGATAAAATTTGATGGTAAGGCTGCTATAACTTTTCGGACATTTAATACTGGGTGTAGTGTCGGGTACCAATTGGCACCCGCGCGCACTTCGGATCTCTGTTAACATTCAGCGTTATTAGCATAGCATTATAAATAGCACTCTATTATTTTCCCGGCATAAACAGTAGATTATGTCACTCGAGAGTAATGTTCCTATTAGTTAAAGAATAAAGTATCAAAATCGGTTAAGTAGTTTCTGAGTTTATCTATTCAATAAAACAAATAAACCGATAAACAATCAAATCCTTCCTCTCGCTAGAATGGTGTTATAAGTTAGACGTGATCTATGGCATCGTGGATCCCAAACAGATCCCAACCGATTTCACGATTTCATTGAAGAAAAGCTAGTTTAATCAAAATGTTTCTTAGCATTATTTTATTATAATTGGTGCAGGAGTTTGGGAAACGTGGAGAAACGTGGTAATAATAATATAAAATAATAATCATCTTAGCGTCAATATCCCGGTGGTGCTCTCGACCCCGAGAGTCAGGTAATTAGGGGAAGATGGCCTAAAACGAGTAAGTTTAGGGCGTAGATAAACAAAAATTAGAAATATGGTATAAATCTTAGCATGATTTAGTTTATAAAATTTGTTAAACTTGAAAATAAAACACTATTTTCACTAATACTATATATTATCACTAAAGCATTTTCTATTCAATATTTTATAAATAGAAAAAATAAGAAACCTCTAGAAGACCCGTTTTGCCCGCATATGAGCCTAAAATGGGTATCTGATTTGGGCTAAACGGGTAGACATCATAATTTTTAGGATAGGTAAATCAAACTTAAATCTAACAAGCAATCAACACAATACCTACCGACTATAGTTTATCATTTCGTCTGTAAGCATTTAACATTACGTTTACTGTTAAATATTCCTTCAAAATCAACCTTTCTATTCATAGCTACAGGCGTTGTAGATCACAATACCCATACCCCTTTGAGGTCTTTTTACGATATAGATTGAAATATCTACATTATAACAAGTTCCTCATGTAATCCGTTGTGTATTAAACTTTTCGTATAAAACCATACCCGTTTTGGGCTACCCGTTTTGCCCAATAGCATATGTTTTTGTAAAGTAATTAAAGACTTCAAAATGAAAGGTAATCCGAGATAACTCTTTGTCTTAATTTAAAGTTAGATAAGATTAATTATAAGCGCAATATTAACAATGTGCTAATTATAAAGGTTCTAGACTAATCAGGGAACACATATCTTAATTTTTTATAAGAAAAGCTCTTAATAACTTTCGGTAGACATACGTCCGCCTTAAGCTGCTCAGGTGCCCAAGCAAAACGGATCGAAACTCGTCCATTTTTATTTACTTATTTGTATCAAGCTACAGAGGCGTCGTGCTACGTGTGGTGTCCGGCAGAGTAGAATAGCACAAACCCCTTACACTCGTGGGTGTCGTATACGACGCCTTATAAGGCGACTAATCTTTTCGAGGCAAAATATCTAAGAGTCTCCGTAGGCTGGGAAATGGGCAGCAGCGTTTTCCATTGTTATATTTATAACAATGCGATCTCCAACCCGCCTGCCAAGCGTGGAGATTATGGCAATAACCTCCCCTATCTTGGGAGAGGCCCTTAGTACTGCAGTGGACTGTAATGGCCTGTGATGATGAAGTTACAGAGGCCCATAGATAGATATATAATACTATTGGATCAGACGTGGAATTTTAATTAAAAATAACAAATTATTTACTAACCTAGATTTATTACAATTTATAATTTACACAAAATAAGCCAAATAAGGAAATCACCACAAACACACTAAGAAAATGACAATCAAGATAAAAAGCAACGATACCAAAGTCCAGATCACACCGTACGCCGATAACCTGAGGTCTGCACAACGCGACTCCCGCAAAAGGAATGAGCCCGACTCTTTCCTTCAGCGCGCTTTTATAGACGACCCCCCACTACAGTCCTCAGCAGGGTAGTTAAACCCTAACACGGCCTCTCCTGATTATGCGTCGCCCTCGACGGCATCGGATATGTCCGGCAGGCCGGACTGCAGAACCGCACCACTGGCGACGGGAATGCCCGCGCGAGACATGTCAGATGGTCCAGCATCAGCGTTATCAGGAGTGGACAGCATGCTGAGCCCTGGTGCGTCCATGGGGATAGTGGTGTCCTCGGAGTCATTGTCATCTATAAGAGAACACACGGGCACGAGATTATGATCACATCAACCTCGCAACAACGATTCCTAATCTCGCATACGTCAATCTTTCAAGGCCCTCGTTCCAAACCAAGATCACATACACTCGGCAAATAAGACCTATCAATGTTTCATGAAACGTTAAGAAAACCTCAGTTAATTCTCACAATTTCATGAACATAAAAATAACCTCAACATTCATTAATCATTGTCAAAATTCACTCATCTCATAGCATACATCATCAATTCATACACCATGGATCCATGTTACGTACATCACTAGTCACGTAGGGTAAGCATCCCACAGTATGTTACCGATAGGAACGTCCCGCAGTACGTCCTCTACGTGAAAACCCATGTCAGACACCCCGCAGTGTGTCGACGCAGAGCCACCCGCATAGCAGGCGGCTCCGCTAACGCACTCCAACATCCATATAATGGACGAAGGGCGTTCTGCACAGTACTCACGCTCAAAGAATGCAGCGCAAGTCTCGGGGCACCATTCCCCTCTCCACGGCACCATATACTGGGCCGCTGCCTGCGTGGTCTTCCCATAAGACCCGCTCAGCAGACGCATTTCATAGCGCCCGCTCGGCAGCGCACGCACGACCTTGTAGGGGCCTCGCATGCCTGGATCCAGCTTTCCAGTAGTCTGTGAAAACTTAATCACAAAAACGAGATCATCGATGTTAAACACTCGAGCTGGATATCTGTTACGGTTCACGTACTCGTCTTGTTGCGCTTGATTTCTCCGCAACAACCCAGTGGCGCGGCTCCGGCGCAGCTCCCTTTGAGTCTCGCGGTTCGGCTGAGAATCCTCCAGCGCCACGTCTCGAACGAGCGACCGGATAACAGGAGTCGTGGCGTCGACGCCGACCATGAGGTTCAGGGCAGATGTCTGGGTAGTCCTGTGCTTTGTAACGTTGAGGGTCAGTTGCAGCCGCCACAGCGTGTCGGACCACGTGGCATTCTTGTGGTTTGCCTCGATGCGGAGCATGTTGAGGACTGTTCGAGCATACCTCTCGACTTGTCCGTTTGCGTGGTGCATTTCTGGTGTTATGAAATGGATGTCTGACCCCATGTCTTTCACGAACTCTAAAAACCTAGCCGACTTAAACATGCGGCCTTTGTCTGTCACGAACAACTTTGGAACGCCGAATAGCGAAACCGCGTTAGTAACTACTCGCAATAGTTCGTCAACGTCCTGCCTATATAGCGTATACAGCAATGTGTATTTTGTGAAGGCGTCCACGACTAGTAAAACAAACTTATAGCCGTTGGATACTGGTAGGGGCCCTAAGACGTCCAGATGCACAACCGAAATTGGTGTTTCTGGTTTCTCCCATGACGTTATAACTTGTTGTGGGGCTCTAGGGACGCGTTTCTTAGATACACATACCAAGCAATGCTGTAAGTATTTTCTGACGAACTGCCTAAGCCCGGGGAACCAAAAATGTTTAAGAATGAGGTCAAGGGTCTTGTCAAATCCGATATGGTCGTGCTCGTCATGAAAAATACGAAGCAGACTAAGACGGTGTCCCTTTGGTATAAAGCAGAGAAGCCTATGTTCTTCGCCTACGGGGGTGTACTTGTAGTATAAGAGGTCATTTCGTTTTACGTAACGACTCGAATCTAGGTTTCCCTCCTCAAGCTGCTGTAGAAGCGTTTTGGTCTCGTCATCTGCCTCTTGCGCGATCTGGGCCCAATTACGTGGCCGTGAAATGTTGTGTACCTCGTAAGGGGGGTTCCTACTCAAGTAGTCAGCGTGAGCCATCATTGTTCCCTTTCGGTACTCTATTTGGAAGGTGAAGTCTTGGAGATAGACCCACCAACGTGCCACTCGTGGCAGTAAGTCCTTCTTGCGCTCCGTGCACTTGAGAGCATTGCAGTCCGTTACGATTTTGAATTGAATGCCGATCAAATAGTGGCGGAAGGTCTGCAATGCTTTCACTACGGCTAAAGTTTCGAGTTCGTACGAGTGATACCTATTCTCCGCGCCCTGTGTGACCTTACTAAAGTAGGCCACTACCTTCTTTTCGCCGTTCTCGTGGATCTGCAACAAAATCGCTCCGTACCCAATGCTGCACGCATCGGTATGGACTTCTGTTGGAAGTTTGGGGTCAAAAATGGCAAGAACGGGTTCGCTGGTCAAAGTTGAGATAATTTCTTGACGAACGCGTTCCTGCTCAGACCCCCATTTGAATGAAGATCCGTTCTTAAGAAGTTGAGAGATGCAGAACGTTTTTGTTGCATATCCCTTTATGTACTTGCGAAAATACCCGGCTAGCCCCAGAAACTGCCTGACTTGTTTTACATTTCGCGGGACAGGTGACTCTACTAACGCCATAATTTTATGAGGGCTCGGCTTAACCTGACCGTGACTTATGATTCGGCCTAAGTACTCGACTTCCGTAGCTAGGAAAACGCTCTTACGCAAGTTAATCGAAAAACCCGCTTCCGTCAACGTCGTGAGTACTTCGCGCAGGAGGTCAATGCCTTCCTGGACCGAGCCGCTCATCAGGAGCACGTCGTCGATGTAGACTAGCAGTTTCCCCGACTCTATGAACTTCTTCAATGTCTTATTGATGATCCGCTGGTAGACAACCGGCGAATTCGTCAGACCATAGGGCATCTTGAGGTATTCATAGTGACCCTCTGGCGTCACGAAGGCCGTACGATGCACAGAATCCGTACTTATCTTTATCTGGTGGAACCCAGATGCCATGTCCAGTGAAGAGAATCTCGTTATACCTTTATCACCGAGCCTATCAATGTGGTCATCGATGAGAGGGAGGGGGTACCGGTCCTTGACTATTATGCGGTTAAGAGCGCGATAATCAACGCACATCCTGTCGGACCCGTCCTTCTTCTTGACCAGAATGATCGGACTGGAATATTCTGACTCCGATTCCCTAATTATGCCCTTGACTATTCACGATCTCGCGAACCTTTAACTTTTCGGTGTGGGAAAGCTTGTACGGTCGATACGCTACCGGCACCTCACTGGTCACACTGACGTGCATCTCGCCTGTGTTAACGGTTGTCGTGGCCGTACCTTCAATAAAAAATTGGGAAAAACCGTTTATCACTTTCATTAAAGATTCGCGTTCTGCACCCTGAAGAGGTGTATTTATATTCGTGTTTGCCGCAGCTCTAACCGTGAAGACTTCCGTAGGCTTGCTAACCGTGTGCGTGATGGTGTGGCAATTGTTGGTCCTAACGTACGTGATGCCGTCCCTATTCAAAACATCTGTGCCGATAATTATAGGTGTTGACATACATTCCGCTGGAACTACCACGAAATCAGCCTCGATCGATATGTCTTTAAGTTCGACAGTAAGAGTGACATACGACTTCCCTTCTATCTTGTTCGTTCCTAACCCCTTTAGGGTACAGCTAATGGGCTTGCTAGTGCATGAGAAATGCTTAACAACGTCTGAGGATACCAACGAGACGTTGTGGGCTCCGCTGTCAATGAGCACGTCAACCGGAATGCCCTGCACTACAGCGGTCGTGATGTCCCTCTTTCTGTAGTTTCCCGTGAGATCATTGCAAAAATTCGCGTTATGCGTGTTTCGCGACGCGGACCTCTTTTTTGCAAAGCACTTATCTTCCGAGTGTCCTATCTTTTTACAAAATGTGCACGTGATTACTTTAGGCTCTGACGGTGTCGTTTTCTTAGGACAGTTGAAGCTCTTATGACCGGTCTGACTACAGGTAAAACACTTCAACTGCGATGAGGTTGACCTATCAGGAAACTTTCTCTTAAATTGAGGCTGGGAAATATGCGTGGCCTTTGAAGTCGTTTTTGCGTGAGTAGGTTGACTAGGTTTCGCGTAAATTGACAAAAACGAGACTAAAGTTTCAGGGGTCAATTCTGCGTTTGCGGCTGCGGCACGAACTTGTGCGTCATTTATGCCGCGGATCACTATTAGCGCTAACAGCTCATCGCTAAGTCCTTTAACTATGCGCAGGCGCAGAATTGTCCGCCGCGCGTATTCGGCAAACGTAGAGTACTTGTCAGATGTTGTGTTCATGGCCTCAAACAAAATATTTCGTAATCCAGTTTTCGGGGGCATAGAGGCTTGAACTCCCGTTTGAAATTGGCCCACGACCTATCGTTAGACACCCATTCGTTTAACCAGGTCCTTCCATCTCCCCTCAAACAACCCGCAACACGTGACAAGCACTCTTTGTCCGACCAACGATTGGTCTTTTGCGCGCGATCTACTTCTTCACACCACACGTCTATGTCATGTATAGTCGGATCGAAATTCGAAACATAGTAGTTGAGCCGTCCCGGGTTTATAGATTGAATTGCGTCAACAATAGCTTTAGCGGCCAACGGCGTCGCGACGTCTGAGCTACTGCGGGTAGTCGTGAAATTATTTTCGATCACCTCTAAGCGCGACAAGATTGTGTCTAGCGTACTACCGCGAACCGCACGGGGACTCGGCGTTCGACACTCAGACCGATATCGTGACGTTGCACGTGGTCGCGACGAGGATGCCGTTGGTGGCGGAGTCGATCTATTTCGTGGAGGCGATCGCGATTCAGAACGCCTATGTCTACGGGACCTCATACGAGACGTATCACGTGTCCGCGATCGATCACTTGTATAGTGCGCGACCGACTACGGCTTCTAGAACGCGCTCGACGACGTCGATGCGATCTGTCTCGTGATTTACCTCGCGTACTACGATTTTTAGGCATGATTTAATCACGCAAATAATAAATCACAAATTAAATACCAAATGGGAGAACAAAAAAACAAAAACGTGGGTAGTTGTGATTTCCTTATTTTTCAGAATTCTACGGATGGCGAAACAATAATCACAAGGCGAATTTGGGTTAAGATCCCACTTCTGATATTGGATCAGACGTGGAATTTTAATTAAAAATAACAAATTATTTACTAACCTAGATTTATTACAATTTATAATTTACACAAAATAAGCCAAATAAGGAAATCACCACAAACACACAAAGAAAATGACAATCAAGATAAAAAGCAACGATACCAAAGTCCAGATCACACCGTACGCCGATAACCTGAGGTCTGCACAACGCGACTCCCGCAAAAGGAATGAGCCCGACTCTTTCCTTCAGCGCGCTTTTATAGACGACCCCCCATTACAGTCCTCAGCAGGGTAGTTAAACCCTAACAATACATATAACATACAAAATTATAATAACATTAAACGATACTCGGGTCAATATTCGGCTACTCACGAAACATGCACCCATCGACACTTATTGACATGGCAGCGTACGAGCGCTTACACGTCTTAGGCGATCAACCCTTTTTAGGCCACCTTCCCCAACAGTAGAGCGCGTGCCATCTCCGTTCCTCTGTTAACAGGGGAACTTAACCGACCGTCGACGCGGCCTTGCTTTAATTGGTCCCTACTCAATTGGATCAAGATCACGGCTTACTACCAGAGTAGACGATAGGTACTGCCCCGGATTGGATCATGGTTACACATTCAAGCGCCTGAATGTGCTGGTTGCCGCACAATGTTTTGCTTCACCGCAAGAGCATGTTATAGTGTTCAACTAATATCACAGAATATTAATAGGTGCTTGTGAAAAAGTCGTTGGTATTGTTTGGCGGCACTGAGGATTGACCTCGGTTTCTCTTGCTTACAAGGCCAACCCACTAGTCATTACGCCACCAACGCTCGTCGTAATGTAAGCTAGGATAAACAGTAATAAAAATGAAAATAATTTGCTCCTATAAATATAAGCACAGTTAAATTTTTCTAATAATTTTCTGACACAATGATAACTAAAACAAAATAAAAAGAAGTTTCTAAAATAACTTACCCAGCAGTAATAAAATTGAGCCACAATTCTCTCATCTTAGCTCTCATGCTGCGTGTTCGTTCAGAGAGTATACTTTCATCGTCAGAGCCGAACATCAGATTTTCATATATTGCAGCCGTTTGTGCGCAATGATTAGCTCCTTTTATGCCATAAGCAATAGCTTCCGGGGCATTTGAAGAGACAAAATCATCCACAAAAGAATATTCATACAGATACACTTTATCATTACCTGCTTCCGCTTGCAATTTCAATGAACGTAAAGTAGGATATGCAAAAATTACGTCAGTGAAATAATCAACGTAGCTCGAGATAGTTTCTTCGCTTATAGCTTTTTCTCCAAAATAAAATTCCTTTACCTCTTTTGCCACCTTCTCCTTTTCGTCTTTGCTGCTAAATTGCAAGTCAGCTGGTAAAAAATCTGAAAACCTTTCGTTGATTTCGTTTTTCCACATTTCATAAGCTCCAAAACCCAATCTAAATAATCCTTCCATTTCAGCAAATCCGTAAAGCATGGGATATTTGACATAATTGCCTTCTTTTAAAATATTAACCGGTGTATCTTCAAGGAATCGCTCTACTCCAGTATCACGTTCTACGCAAGGTGAAAATCCAAAAGTGGAGTCTTTTCTGGTCAAAAATGGGTCAGACATTAATAGTTCAAACGGTACATCTTTGTAGAAATTCTCAAGAGCGTATGTATCATCTACGTCAGTGAAATTTAGCTGTCTGGCATAATCTTTCGCATTCTGTAGTGGATCTAGTTGGACAGACCATAGGGCAACATTCGCTCCACTTTCTGGTATCACTTTATTAAATAATCCTTTAGTTGTCTTCGATAACTGTAACAAGTCTACAGCAGAAGAGCCAGCACTGTAGCCTCCGATAGTAACATCATCTGGATTTCCACCAAAACTGGCAATGTTCTTTTTCACCCATCTCAATAATGCCACTTGATCTTTCATACCGGCATTTCCTGGAGCATCTTTAGTTCCCAGGCAAAGAAAACCGTGAGCCCCAAGTCGGTAATTAAACGTGACTGCAATGATCTTCTTGCTTTTAACCAAACTTAGTGGTATCGCTAAATTACCATAACCTAGTTGATATGCTCCTCCATGTACCATGACCATAACAGGGAGATTGGTCTCATCGGTATCCGGGACGAAAACATTTGCGATAAGGCAATCCTCTTGTCTCTTCACCGTTTCAAATCCCGGCTGTGGTATGGAGACTTGTGGGCAGATGACGTTACTGTTAACTGCTTCAAAGGGTTCCAACCACATCGGAGGTGGAGTTGGTGCCTGAAATTAAAAAAAAATCTCAGACATATGTACGCTAGATACAATCAAATGTACTACTACATATTACGCACGGAAAACTGTATTTGTTTTATATCTACGAGTATACTTAAAATCGAATACCTATAATGAATGTTGATATTAAGTCGTATGATCAAATATAATAATAGGTAAGATGATAATAATAATAGATAATAATCTTTTTGGCGGTAATGTCCTGGTTATGCTTTCGCACACCTGGGCCAGGGGTCCGCCTTGACCATTATCCAGGATTTGGCAGATCAGGTAATCACAGTAAAGCGACTGCCGTCTGACCTCCGCGACGCTAACCAGATTGAAATATGGCTACCTATATATTCAGTCGTATAACAAAATACGTAGGTAATTATTGTGTCGTATGCGACTTCATGATGGAACTCCATTATATTATGGATCTACTCCATTATATTATTGTAACATTTAAACAACAAAGAGTTGCAATTTCATAAAATTTTTACATTTAAGTGGAACTGGTGTACAAAAGCTGATTTAATTCCTTATGCTAATTGGGGTCTAATTGCTAATTGATTCCGCTTGTTTACGTACACCATAAGCTGGAAGTTACCTTAAACTTATGGGGCCCAGTGGGCGCGGTGGCGTACGGTATGCTGTAGAAGGCGAAGATGCCATCCTCGTGGTAGCCGCGCACTGGCCCCTGCGCGGTCTGCACCAGCCTTGACGCGGGCCCGGGCTGCGCGAGCGCCGGCGCTAGCAGCACGCACCACGCCAATGCCAACAACATGAAGGCTTCACGTCTCCCTGAGTACTGATTTTTGTATCAGACTATTTACTAAGACAGGTTTTGCCGATTAGATACGTAATGTAAGCATGATTCGGCTATATGCGTTATCTTCCTATCTATGTTGATTTAATAGCCAAGCGGACTTTATATAGGGAGGGCCAAACATTTTTGCAAATAGCTACACTGAATTTCTCGAACGTGGTTAGAGGTTATTGTACGCAGGTAACGAGAAATTATACGTCATCTCATGCAATTTTAATCACGATGCAGCGCTTTACGGGACAAAACCGTATTTTTTTTGTTAATTAATATAACAAAAACAACGATTTCTACGTTACTGTATGACGCTTTTTTAGACTTTAATACGGATTACGCCGTGTAAGTCAGTGTCCGCGTGTTAATTTTATTAAATCTCGAGTCGAGAAGTTTGAACAGACAGGTTTCACAACGAACAGGGCGGCCACGTTCACGAAGAAGTGATGAGGACATACGGGAAGTAAAATTTTCCGTAAGTAACGATCCGGGATCAAGAACGCGTAAACGTTCGACGGCTCTGGACTGTAAGTTCAGTGAAATACGTAAAGATGTTTCCGAACAATTTAATTTCTCGCAGAGGTGATATCCAATGACCTCCGAGAAGCCTGGAATTTACACCTTGCGATTTCTTCTTATACCAGCGATAGGGGATACCAGCAAAGTCGAGTTTACCCTTATAAACTATCGGCAATACCCCAATTTTAAGCAAAACATCAACGAGAAGATAGCCGCGATTCCCCGCATCATGTGTAAGTGAGTTTTCCAAAGTTTGCGTAATCAATTGCATGAGTGGCAGCGACGAGACGGAACACATCCCGACGATGTCATTTATATAAAAATAAATTGCATTATACATAATTACATTGAATAAATTATATATGAAATAACACTTCTAGTTTAATTTTTACTTATGTTTCAAAAGTGCAAAAATTTTTGGCCCACCCTATATTTGACTACGGTCGCCAAATTGTAACTCTATATCTAAATAGTGTAGAGATTAATAACGTTATAAATGAGCTGTAGATATTTATTTGGTTGTAAATAATATTTATTATTAAAACAGCTAAGTTACACATTTTTAATATATGTATAGGTAAATCTATTAATAGATGTTCTTACCCGAGTCTTTTGGGAAAACCATTACTATTTCCCATTCCTAAAAGAGTACCTATCTCCTGTGCCTTTCTCTGATTTCCGCACCTTCTCCATTCTATCATTCCTAACCGCAGACCTCGAGCGCCTTGCCCACTCCTCTATCCTTTACTAATAGATCCTATGAGCAAACACTTTTATTTATTTGACCAAAGCATGTAACTTGGCACAGTCGTTCCTTGAGTCAAAATAAGCCGATTAAGATCGGTAGCCCTCGGAAGCCCCCCTCTGGCGCCGGAGGGGGGGATTCAAAGTAGAGCTCCGCCCATCTTCGTTCTAAAAATTATGACTGCCCAAATTTACTTAATAGGTCGAGTATGGTATCACTTTCGCATAAATCGACATAGAATTGGTTTCTGGTATAAAAATGCTTGAGCAGTTTTTATTAATTGCACAATATTCAAAACTCAACAACATTTTATAAATTTAAGTCACCGTAAATATTAAACCGGTGTTTTAATTTACAAACAAAAACAAGTTAACAAAGCCCGGTTAATGCAGAATTAAAAAAAAATTTAAGATTTTATTTTATTTTATACAAGACAGGCATTTGACCGCCATCTCACCTGATGGTAAGCGACGATGCGGCCAAAGATGGAGCATGCCTGTCTTGGAACAGCCGTGATGGCATCCAGATTATATTGATGGCAACCCGTTCCACTCCTTAGCCGTAAGCATTATAAAAGTCTAGCCAAAGCGGCTCGTCCGGATAGCTTTTTATGATAATGATGTCCTCTTCGCCGTTTTCGGCTACAGCGACTGCTTCAGTTCTCCTGTTGTTGGCGTTCGTGTGACCGCACGTGGCTTACGTAGCCAATCTTCTTCACACACCATTGACATAATTGTAATTTATTGCCGCAGGTGATCAGGCTTTTAATTCCTCGCGCTTCGTGTTCCTCGACCTTCCAGCCATTGCTTTTCAAAGTCTCGAATTTTGGATTTAACCAAAGTCCTCCACTCCGGTCTCTCAGAGGCTAACTTCTCCCACTTAGAGGGTTCTTTGCTGCACGCTGCACTTCCTCATGTGACGCTTTAACACGTCTTTGTATTTGAGAAGTTGTCCGCCATGCTGGCGCTTGCCTTCCTCTCGCCACACGGTGCTCTGCCATCCTCGACACTTTTTACACAGCTTTTTTACTAACAATATACAGCGAAAAAAGCCGCATCGTCACTTACCACCAGGTGAGATGGCGGTCAGCCCGATTAGCCTAATATATAAAAAAATCATTGGCTATCAAACCGCGAACACCGAATTAAAATCGAGGTATTTATGAAGTTATAGACTGATTTGTTACGCCAGAAATGTATGATGATGCGTACTGTAGAAATGATGCATAGGTATGGAAAAATATGGAGTGGTCCTATAGTTAACCTCGTAAGTGTAGCTTCGCATCGCTTAGTCAGCGCCCAGCCAGCTAGTCCACGACCTACGCGCCGCCGCGTGCTGAGTAAAACGTATGAAACACGCTTCTCTGTAATCCCGCCAGTTCAGCGGGAACCCGCAAAATTTTCGACCCAAATTAGTCCCAAAAAATTTATGCGGGAAATAGCGGGAGTATTTCGAGATCCCGGCATTGCATTCCCTAAGCTTATTGTATTATGGTGTTTAGGTGGTGCTGGTGGTGTTGGTGCTTTTAGATAATTAGTTCTATGTGATCTGCCCACACTGACTTGTCTTATTTGGTGAACAAACATTACCCTAAAATCTATAGATGTCTTGAATTATATAAAAAACACATAGAATGTGAATTTCAACGAACACTGCTGCAAATTATCCATTTAAAGAAATCATTTCCATTACCAAATAAGACAAGTCTGTCTGGACTGATCTGATCTAGTTGCTCATAAACTTAACGTTAGCCTATGTTATTATTATGAAACTAAATATTTGCATTATTAAATTAATAAAAAACTAATAATCCGCTCTAATTATGCAATTTTCTGTACAAATAACGATTCTGGGAAATCAAAAATATTGATATGGCGATTGATATGGGAAAGAAAAAGTCTTTAGCAAAAAATGCGAATGGAAAATTTGCTACAATGAAACAACGGTTTTTGAAAATTGATCCTAGGGAAAAAATGCGAATGGAAAATTTGTTACAAGTAAAATAATAATTGTGGAAAATCGATCTATCAAATCATGATTTAATAATTAGTTATTTTTCTTTCGGAATAATATAAAATCAAAACGAAAATACAGCGTCTTTAATTTTATTTTTCTCGATTTTTTTACGAAATTGCCAGAACTCACAACCGCGGTTCTTAAGTCATTGTGGTGCAGAGTGACGCGTGCCCTGCGTGGTCCAACACAGCGCACCGAAATAAAACTTATGAATATTTATTCAGTAATAAATTTGTAGATTACTTAGTTTGGTGTGTACAAGCGTTTGGAGTATGTAGAATTAACATTTGTACAAATTAATTGTTGCAACCTGATATCCAAACTAGGCAAAAGCCTGTGTCTTGGCACCTCGCTGCATGTTTTAAGTTCCACGTAATTAGCTTTTTCAAAGGGGTTACTTTCTATACGTTGGTCAATGCACAGACATAATTTTTGCTCTATGGGTCAATGAGGTTTTTTGACAAGTATGAAGTGGTCCAAATTTTCAGATAAAAGAAGATAAATTTTGACAGCTACAGACAGTCTCATTTCTTTTCTTTTTGCTTTGATGTTTGTGTAAATCACCATAAGTCTATTATTTTTTAAACTAATTTTAGTATTTTAGCATTATTCAATGGATTCAGTCAGTATCATAACTGTGCTGTGACATACTACAGTTCCTAATCCGACTCGAATTACCAGAAACGTGGTGTGTCATTGTAAAAAAGTAATAGACATAATTTGTTTAGCTTGATTTGACCGACTTATGCCTATCAACATAATTGCATGAATTGCGTTAGCATTGAAACCTGCACATTCAGACTGACTGAATGTGTAACCATGATCCAATCTGGTCAGGTTCCCCTGATGACAGTCGCTTCACTGTAATAACCTAATCTGCAAAATCCTGGACCATGGTCAAGGCGGACCCCAGGCCTCTAGTGTGAGTTTATGAGAAGATCGTACGTTAGTTTAATTATTTATTACTAAAAATTGTAACCAAATAATACAACAGCATAAAATACAGACGCAAGCTGTAGGTAGTTATAACTCGGCATGTTTTATCGATGCTTCTTCTTTCGATGATGCTTCAAATTACCTTACTCAGTTGTAAGTCGGTTTCCTGCTGAGGGATTTAAGTGCTGAGTATGTCCATCAAATGAGTATGTAAGTTTGAATAGTAGGTAAGTATTGGGTCAAGCGTCGGTCGGGTAGGGTGGGGGTAGGGTAGGGGAAGATTTAGGGTAGGACATTACGAAATTTTTTAAGTCGTTACTGTTCATAACATAACACAAGAAACTTTTCTAGTGTAGGAGTACGCATAACAGTAGAACATACAATAATTTATGTATTAATATATTTAATTGTAACCAAACAATACAGCAGCAACAAATGGCAAGTGGTATAAAAAAATAAAAAATATACAACAGCAAGCCCTAGTAGTTATAAACGTAATAACTTAGATGCTTAGTTATAACTCGGCATGTTTGGCCGGCGGCGGCGGCGGCGGCACCGGCTGGCGGTAGCGCTCCTCGTAGATGGCGTCCCAGAAGCGCGCGCGCCGCGCCAGCAGCGGCCCGCGCAGCTCCAGCTGCTCGTCCAGCGACATGTGCGGCGCGCCGTCGGCGCCCGCGGCGGGCCAAGGCGGGTGCTCGGAACCGGCCGGCACTGGGGCGCTGTGCAAACAAATACATTATAAACTTAAAAAATTTGCTTGAAATAGTCACCTTTTGGGTCTTAAGAGCTGGGGTTAACAATGACTGAATATGCGAGTGTATCGAGCTCGAAATTTTTGACGTGTTGGCTTAGGTGCTGTGATGATATCTGATGCTGATCGTAATATAAGACAATAAAAGCAAATGTGTTTATTTTTTATCTCTAATTGAAAATATTTTTTCTGTAACTCAATAAAAGTGACTTAAATTATTGAATGAGCAATCGAAGCGCGCACAAAACTTTTAAAATAATGGTTCTTAAAAGCTAGGGTGATTGTTAAAATGAATATTTGAGCAAGAGCAGCGATCTCTTAATTTTAGGAATTTAAGGCCTTGAAAGATTTTGGAATAGTATTAAAAACTAAAACCAATGAATAAGCGAGTGAGCGACGCGAGCTCGAAATTTATGGCATTACGGTTCTAAAAAGCTGGAGTGACTGATTAAATGAGGAAATTCCAAGCAGCAGCGAGTTTGGAATTTCTGGCTTTTTGGCTCATAAAACCGTAGGCGATTGTAAGTCAGAGTCGGGGCTTAGGTACTAGCCATTTATAAACTACCGCAGGTAAACTTTACAAATAAGGTCTATATGAATCCTATATCTATTTATATGAGATAGGTACTTCTTGTCGCTATTTTGAGCACAATTTATTGTCCATAATCAAAACCACGAAATTTGATAGTAAGGCTGCTATAACGTTTTGGACATTTGAGATTGGCACCCTGTGATAGAATATGATTATACTAGCCGTTCCCAGCGGCTTTCACCCGCGCGCATTTCCGATATCTGTTAATAATAAATAAAATAATAGAATAATAACATTCAGCGTTTCCGCTGGATTATTATTTTACCGGCATAAAAAGTAGCCTGTCATTCGGGAGTAATGTAGCTTCATATTAGAGAAAGAATTAGGTACAATGTCGGTTAAGTAGTTTCTGAGTTTATCCATTCAAAAAACGAACAAACCGACAAACAATCAAATCCTTCACAAGAAGGGCGTAATAAATTATACTTGATCGGCGGAATCGTGGCTCCCGATCAGATTCACCGATTTCGTTGCGAATTTCCTTATTAACAACCAGTTTAATTAAGATTTTATAGTATAGGACTTTGGAAATTATTCGAGTAACCGTTAACTAGGTCATTAATAATTATAACATAAGACAATAATCATATTGGCGTCAATATCCCGGTTGTACTCTCGGGCATGAGGGGTCGGGGTCAGATAATTATAGTAGAGCGACTGCGATCTGATCTCCGTGACCCTGTTAACAGAAGAACTTATCCAGCTAGCGGCCGTACAGCCGTACGGCGACAGAGTCTGCCTTGCTGCGATTGGTTTCTATTCAATTGGGTCTAGATCGCGGCGTACTATCAGAGATCGGCGGTACGGCCCCGGATTGGAACATGGTTACATATTCAAGCGCACGAATGTGCAGGTTGCCGCTCAATGTATTGCCTCATCGCAAGAGCATAGGTTAGGTTATAGTGTTCAACTAATATCACAGAATATTAATAGGTAATGTTTGCCAGCACTGAGGATCGAACTCGGTACCTCTCGCTTACGAGGCCCACCCACTAGCCAATACGACAACAACGCTCGTCGTGATGTAAGCTAGGATAAAAAAGAATCATCTTGGCGTTAATCTCCCAGTTATGCTCCCGCGCACGAGGGCCTGGGGTACGCCTTGACCATGATCCAGGATTTGGCAGGTCAGGTAATTACAGTGGAGCGATTGCCATTTGACCTTCATGACCCAGCTACCAGGGGAACCCGACCAGATTGAATCATGTTTACACATCCAGTCACCTGAATGTGCAGGTCTCATCACGATGTTTTCCCTCACCGTAAGAGCATCGGTTATGTTCAACTAATATACATAACTCATAAAACAGTCATTGGTACATGGCCGCAGCGGGACTCGAACCCGGGACCTCTGGCTTACGACTCGGTTACTGTAACCACTCCCCCACCGACGGTTTTTTTTTATGTAAGCTAGGATAAACAGTAATAAAAATTGAATATGAAAACAAATGCCTCGTTTAAACATATGCACGGTTAATTTTTCTAATCATTTGGCGACCATGTTAATTGTAAACAAAATAAAAGAAAAATTCTGAAATAACTTACCCAGTAGTTATGAAATTGAGCCACAATTCTCTCATCTTAGCTTTCATGCTGCGTGTCCGTTCAGAAAGTTTACTTTCATCGTCAGAGCCGAACATAAGACTTTCATATAACGCAGCCGTTTGTGCGCAATGATTAGCTCCTTTTATGCCATAAGCAATAACTTCCGGGGCATGTGAAGAATCAAGATCGTCCACAAAAGAATATTCATATAGATACACTTTATCATTACCTGCTTCCGCTTGCAATTTCAGTGAACGTAAAGTGGGATATGCAAAAATTACGTCAGTGAAATAATCAACGTAGCTTGAGATAGTTTCTTCACTAATAGCTTTATCTCCGAAATAGAATTCCTTTACCTCTTTTGCCAACTTTTCCTTTTCGTCTTCGCTGCTAAATTGCAAGTCAGCTGGTAAAAAATCTGAAAACCTTTCGTTGATTTCGTTTTTCCACATTTCAAAAGCTCCAAAAGCCAATCTAAATAGTCCTTCCATTTCAGCAAATCCGTAAAGCATGGGATATTTGACGTAATTGCCTTCTTTTAATATATTAACCGGTGTATCTTCAAGGAATCTCTCTACTCCAGTATCACGTTCTACGCAAGGCGAAAACCCAAAAGTGGAGTCTTTTCTGGTCAAAAATGGATCAGACATCAATAGTTCTAACGGTACATTTTTATAGAAATTCTCAAGAGCGTATGTATCATCTACGTCAGTAAAATTTAGCTGTCTGGCATAATCTTTCGCATTCTGTAGAGGATCTAGTTGGACAGACCATAGAGCAACATTCGCTCCGCTTTCTGGTATCACTTTATTAAATAATCCTTTCGTTGTCTTCGATAACTGTAACAAGTCTACAGCAGAAGAACCAGCACTGAAGCCTTCGATAGTAACATCATCTGGATTTCCACCAAAACTGGCAATGTTCTTTTTCACCCATCTCAATAATGCCACTTGATCTTTCATACCAGCATTGCCTGGAGCATCTTTAGTTCCCAGACAAAGAAAACCGTGAGCGCCAAGTCGGTAATTAAACGTTACTGCAATGATCTTCTTGCTTTTAACCAAACTTAGTGGTTTCATCATATTACCAAATCCAAATTGATATGCTCCTCCATGCACTATGACCATAACAGGTAGGTTGGTCTCATCGGTATCCGGGACGAGAACGTTTGCGACAAGGCAATTCTCTTGTCTCTTTACCGTTTCAAATCCTGGCATTGGCACGGCGACTTGTGGACAAATTACGTGACTATGGACTGCTTCAAAGGGTTCCAACCACATCGGAGGTGGAGTTGGTGCCTGAAAATTAAAATCCTCCTCAAACATAGGTACGTTAGATACAGTATTACATATCATACAGGGAAAATTGAGTTTGTTACTCATATCATGCTTATGACTCTGTCCCATATTTATATTTTGAATTGAATACCTATAATGAATGATGAGTCGCATAACCAAACATATTAATAGGCAGGACAATAATAATAGATAATAAACTTTTTAGCTTCTGTACCATGGTGCAACCTTGACCATTATCCAGGATTTGGCAGATCAGGTAATTACAGTAGAGCGACTGCCGTTTGACCTCCGCGACCCTGACCAGATTGGAATATGGCTACATACCTATGTATATGTAATTACCTGACCTGCCAAATCCTGGATCTTGGTCAAAGCGGACCCCGGGCCCTCGTTCTCGAGAGCACAACCGGGACATTAACGCCAAAATGATGACTTACATTCATTCAGTCAGATAACCAAATACCTAGTAGTAACTAATATGACCTTCATAAGGAACACAACATAACATAACCGTAACGACTTCGACGTAATACTCGCGTGTGACTCGGCTAACTATGATTTATTTGTTTAGGTACCTTTTGATATTTCACCTTGATGTAAACAAAACTAAATTATAATTATAATAAGTTATAGAAATTGTGTTGTATGTGACTTCGTGATGGAACTCCATTATATCTACTTTATTGTAACATTTAAATAACAAAGACTTGCAATTTTATAATATTTTACATACAAGTGGAACTGGTTTACAAAAGCTGCTCTAATTCCTTCATTAGGGTTTTTTGTTATTCCATAAAACATCAATCTCTTTGAGACTGATACACTTATCTAGACTGACTCCTTTGGGGTCTAATTGCTAATTGGTTCCGCTTGTTTACGAACACCCTAAACTGGAAGTTACCTTAAACTTATGGGGCCCAGTGGGCGCGGTGGCGTACGGTATGCTGTAGAAGGCGAAGATGCCATCCTCGTGGTAGCCGCGCACGGGCCCCTGCGCGGTCTGCACCAGCCTCGACGCGGGGCCGGCCTGCGCGAGCGCCGGCGCCAGCAGCGCGCACAATGCCAATGCTAACAACATGACGGCTTCACGTCTCCCTGAGTACTGAATTATCTATGAGACTATTTACTAAGACAGGTTTGGCCGGTTACATACGTTATGTAAGCATGATTCGGCTATATGCGTTATCTTCCTATCTATGTTGATTTGATAGCCAACCGGATTTTATATATAGACTACGGTCGCAAAATTTTAACACTATTAGTGAGTATAACTGTTATTGTAGCGGGAATTGTTATGAAATTTACCCTCATAACTAATTATCAATTTGGAATAAAATACGTGTTGAGTATCAGACCAACAAAAAAATAAATATACTTTCTAAATAGTGCGAGGTGTAGATATTTATTTGGTTGTAAATAATATTTATTATTATAACAGTAACACATTTTTTATTGTAGGTAAATCTATTAATCTAAGTACATGTAGTTACCCGAGTCTTTGGGAAAAACCATTACTGTTTCCCATTCCTAAAAGATCTCCTGTGCCTTTATCTGATTTCCGCACATTCTCCATCTCGAGCGCCTCGAGCGCCTTGCCCACTCCTCTATCCTTTACTAATAGGTCCAAAGAGCAAACACTTTTATTTATTTGACCGAAACATGTAACATGGCACAGTCGTTCCTTGAGTCAAAATAAGTAGATTAAGATCGGTAGCCCTCGGAAGCCCTCTGGCGACGGAGAGGGGGATTCAAAGTAGAGCTCCGCCCATCTTCATTCTAAAAATTATAACTGGACAAGTTTACTTAATAGGTCGAATGTGGTATCATTTTCGTAATCAACGTAGAATTGGTTTCTGGTATAAAAATGCTTGAGCAGTTTTTATTGATTACACAATATTCAAAACTCAACAACATTTTTTATTTAAGTCACCGTACACATTAAACCGGTGTTTTTATTTGCAAACAAAAAACATGTTAACAAAACTCATTTAAAGCATATTAGAAAATAAATTTAAGATTTTTTATATTTTATACGAGACAAGCATTTGACCGCCATCTCACCTGTTGGTAAATGACGATGCGGCCGAAGATGGAGCATGCCCGTCTTGGGACAGCCTATTCACTCTAGCCTTGACGGCATCCAGATAATATTGATCAGGGAACACACTCGCAGGCAACGCGTTCTACTCTTTAGCCGTACGCATGATAAAAGTCGAGCCAAAGCGGCTCGTGCGGATAGCTTTTTATGATGATGATGTCCTCCTCGCCGATTTCGTTTGCCGGCTACAGCGACTGCTTCAGTTCCCATGTTGTTGGCGTTCGTGTGACCGCACGTGGCTTACGCAGCCAATCTCCTTCACACAGATCCTCCCATATTGCGGGCACGTGAGCACACCATTGACATAATTGTTATTTATTGCCGCAGGTGATCGATCTTTTAATTCATCGCGCTTTGTGTCGAGATCTTTCAGCCGTTGCTTTTCAGTCTCGAATTTTGAATTTAACTAAAGACCTTCACTCCGGTCTTTCAGAGGCTAATTTCTCCCACTTAAAGGGTTCTATGCTGCACTTGTTCATGTGACGCTTAAACACGTCTTTGTATCTGAGAAGTTGTCCGCCATGCTTGCGCTTGCTTTCCTCTAGTTGCGAATAAAATATGCGTTTCGGCACACGGTGCTCTGCCATCCTCGACACTTTTTACACAGCTTTTTATACTAACAATATACAGCAAAAAAAATTGTCGACCGAGATTAGTCCCGAAAAATGTATGCGTTTTAACGTTTTGTAGTACCAGCTTAAAAGCGTTTAAAAATTTGGTGCAAGCCGCCCTTAACCAATTTTAATTAGGTTTTCGCGGTTTGATAGTCGAGACAGGCATGCTCCATCTTCGGCCGCAACATCACTTACCACCAGGTGAGATGGCGGTCAGCCCGATTATCCTAAAATAAAAAAAAAAAATTGAAAAAAATCAAACCGCGAACACCGAATTAAAATCGAGGTATTTATGAAGTTATAGACTGGTTTGTTACGCCAGAAACGTATGATGATGCGTAATATAAAAATGATGCGTACTCATAGGTATGGAAAAATATGGGGGGGTTCTATAGTTAACCTCGTAAGTGTAGCTTCGCATCGCTTAGTCAGCGCCCAGCCAGCTAGTCCATGACCCACGCGCCGCCGCGCGCTGAGTAACACGTATGAACCGAACCACGCTTCTCTAATCTTTCTTAAATATAATCCCGCCAGTTCAGCGGGAACCCGCAAAATTTTCGACGGAGATTTCGAGATCCCGGTATTGCATTCCCTAAGCTTATTGTATTATGGTGTTTAGGTGGTGGAGGTGTTGTTGGTGCTTTTAGATAATTACTTATGTGTGATCTGTCCACACTGACTTGTCTTATTTGGTGAACAAACATTTCCCTAAAATCTATAGATGTCTTGAATTATAGAAGAAACACATTGAATGTGAATTTCAACGAATTCTGCTGCAAATTATCCATTTAAAGAAATCATTTCCATAACCAAATAAGACAAGTCAGTCTGGACTGATTTGATCTAGTTGCTCATAACCTTAACATTTGCCTATGTTATTATTATGAAACTAAATATTTACATTATTAAATTAATAAAAAACTAATAACAATCCGCTCTAATTATTCAATTTTCTGTACAAGTAACGATTCTGGGAAATCAAAAATATTGATATGGCGATTGATATGGGAAAGAAAAAATCTCTAGCAAAAAATACGAATGGAAAATTTGCTACAATGAAATAACGATTTTTGAAAATTGATCCTAGGGAAAAAATGCAAATGGAAAATTTGTCACAAGTAAAATAACAATTGTGGAAAATCTATCTAACAAATCATGATTTTAATAATTCGTTATTTTGCTTTAGGAATAATATAAAATCAAAACGAAAATACAGCGTCTTTAATTTTACTTTTTACGATATTTTGACAAATTTGCCAGAACGCACAACCGCGGTACTTAAGTCATTGTGGGGCATAGTGACGCGTGCCCTGCGTGGTGTCTAACACAGCGCACCGAAATAAAACTTTCAGTAATAAATACATAGCATTCAGAGTGTGATAATGTTGCTTTCTTTGGATAATACATACAATACAAAACAAGACAATAAGACTGGACACGAAAACAGAGTACAAAAATGGCCGATACAGTGTTGCCACTATCGTCAACTTAACTATGGATTTAAACGGCTTGGAACCGAGGTATTCTTATCCTCAACAGTCATGCGCGCTTATGAAAGACCTGCATATAGCTGAAAGCGCACGATTTGCGAAGTTATAGAAACAGTTCCTTATTCACACAAGATTTGTAGATTACTTAGTTTGGTGTGTACAAGCGTTTGGAGTATGTAGAATTAACATTTGTATAAATTAATTGTTGCAACCTGATATCCAAACTAGGCAAAAGCCTGTGTCTTGGCACCTCGCTGCATGTTTTAAGTTCCACGTAATTAGCTTTTTCTATACGTTGGTCAAGGAGGTTTTTTGACAAGTATGAAGTGGTCCCACAGACATAACAGACTAAACACAAATCACAAATATTCCCTGGTCGCTCGCTCTACAATGTCGCTCTATCATTTGTCAGCACCAAGTCATCATAATCAACGAACATCATAAGCTATATAATATTGTCAACACTGCACTATTTTAGGTATAAATAACACTGTATTTTAGATTTAAGTTAGTATTGTTTTAATAAACCAAGTGTAAACTCTGCGTGATTAATAAATTATTTTTATTAATTACTCCGCCGCCCCTAACTTAATTGGCGCAGCCGGTAGGATTTCAACAGTTGAATACATATTCATCGTCCGTTTCTACGGTTAAGTTGAAACCACCGAACAAATAAATACATTAAGAAGAGGCGAACGTAGTACCTGAGAAGTCAAGCAACGACGTCACGGGAACCAGAACCAGGACCAGGACCAAGCAACGGACCAGGACCAGGCCAGGAGAAGACCAGGACTAGAGGACACTTCGGCAAACAAGCAATATTCCGAAAGGACATGGGAGCGACGGGATTGTGAGTATACCTTTTCACCATTCCTTGTCTTTCCGCACTTCCTTCCGTTCATAATACTTATACGTGTTGTTAAGAATTAGAAAACGTCATAACAAAATCGTGTAGGTAGGTTGTTATTTGAGAATCCACATTTTCTTGAATAACAATTTAGTTTGGTATTATTAGTAGTAGATTTTAGAAGTCTTTAGTTTTTGATAGGTACATTTTTTCTCATCATTCAAGATGGATAATATTGTGAGAGTAGCCATGGAAATGGTCAAGATTATTCCAGAATTCGATGGGGACACTAGATTATTACCACTTTTTGTAAAGAAATGCGAATACATCCTAAACAGTTTCCAAGGGGGAAACCTACAAAATGAGTACTTGTTTCATGTTATAACTAGTAGACTCACGGGGAAAGCAGCTAAACTAGTTGGGGAACGAGAAAGCATTCATACATGGGATGAGTTAAAACGTTTATTGGGCCAAAACTTCGATGATCCAAGGTCCGAAGATTGTTTGGCCATGGAATTGGAAGCATTAAAACGAAATAGAAACGAAATTTATTGCGATCTTTGCCATAGAATCCAACATTTGAGAAGTATATTATTTGCGAAAATTAACGAAACCATCAATGATGTGAATTTACGCCAAGCGAAACAACACATTTACGATCATATGTCGCTGAATGTTTTTCTTTTCAATTTGCCGGTTTACTTAGTTAGGCTAGTACTCTTGCGAAATGTTACTACTCTGGAGGATGCCTTGAAAGTGGTATTGGAGGAACAAAACTTCCAAACAGTATACGATGCGAAGAACGGTCCGCGAATCGATTCAAACAGGAATGGACCCAATAACAGTTCAAGTAGCAATCAACCAGTAAGGTCAAATCAGTCCGCCCAATATAACCCTCCACGGTACGACAATTCACAACGAGTATCAGGTGCACCAAATAATGCATTTAATTACATGCAAAACAGTGCGCAGAACTCGCCAAACAATTCATTCCAATTTAGATATAATAGACAGCAGCAGGCTAATAATAGATTAAATGAAAACACTTTTAATAATTTGCCGCGTGTTAATAGGTCAGCGCCGCCACCGGTACAAGCACAGCGTCAGCACTTTGCGGACAATGCTCCGATGCAATATTATGCGTCACCTATACCGTCGGGGTCGAATACCGATATTACGATGCGCACAGCGAGTTCTAGACGTGTTAATTACACAGAAACTAATAACGATTTTCAACCGTGTAACTCACAACAATGTACGGAAGACAGTCAAAATTCTGTCTCGTATAATAAACCGGTGGAAATTGTTTATATAAGAGCCATCGAAATTAAGAAAGGACAGCAAAATACTAATGCTGACGCCCTTTCTCAAGTTAGGATTAACGCATTAGAAGACGACTTAGATTCAATTTTAGTAAATGTAGATGCAGACGAGAATCGTGTCAAGGAAATTATTGAAGAATTGCGAAAGCCCAGACTACAAGTAGAAGCAAGGGATATTTCAGATACTGGGAGTGTTCAAATCAAATCAATCAAATAGTTTATTTGCAAGAATACAGTAGTTGATAATACAGTTCTTAACATTAATACAGTGGTAGGTATTCAACTTGCATGCAAGTGTGCAAACATTGTGAATCTAAATCATTTGTCGTTCAAACTTTAAATTCTAGGTACTCTTTAACACTATAGAAAGAATGGTGGAGCAACCAAGCAGTCAGTTTAGATTTGAATGAGTTCCCAGTCAACAACTTCAAGTCTTCAGGAAGATGATTATATAGAGCTACACACATGTGGCCAATATTCCTCTTATATATATCTTTGTAAGCAGTGGGCTGATAAAACAAATTCATAATTTTGGGCCTAGTTTCTCTCTGTCTAATTTCCCGTAACGTCTTCCAGTTTTCAGGGTTGGATGTAACAAAAACACAAACATCCCTGATATACATACATCGAAGTGGTAAAATATTATGTTTCTTAAACAGAGGTTTGCAACTATCGTCAAATTTGGCACCACAAATAGCCCGTATGCACTTTTTTTGCACTTTAAAAGCTTTTTCCACGTCAACTGAGTTGCCCCAAAGAATCAATCAGTAACTCAAAACCGAAGACACGTAACCGTGGTACGCTGTTAGTGCCGCCTCAGTAGAGATTGTCTGTCTTAATCTTTTAAGGGCAAACACAAAGCGGTTCAGCTTAGTACATACTAAATCGATGTGCTGTTTCCAATTCAGATGCTTGTCCATCATGAGACCGAGGAACTTTATACCGTCAGCATTTTCCGCTATCTTATTATCATGTCTTAACTGTAATAAAACACAAGTGATAGATTTTTCAGATTCCGAAAGTGACAAAATGGAGCTCATAGAAATTTCAGATTCAGACGATGGGGCAACTGCAAATTCAATCTCTAATAGGGAACACGAAGGAATTCCTATTCTTAATGAGGCAATTGATTGCAAATCAAAACAAATAATAGTGCAGACATGGTTTAGAGATAAACTCTCAGTAAACGATATTTCTAATAACAAACAAAGAATCGTAGAAGTATTTCTGCCCGTCAATAACGGAAAGTTAGTGAAAGATTTTTTTAAAGGGTATGTAGATATTAAACACAAATATTTCATCCATTTCGAAGACCCAAGGTTTAGGGCAACATTTTCAAAAGTTGTCACAAGGTTATACAAGAAAGGGACACTAAATTTGACAGAATGCACCGAGCGTACGGTAAATCTATCAGAGTCAGAGGAAGATCAACGTCAGGTCATTCTAAAGTACCACGAAGATAAAACATGTCATAGGGGTATTAATGAAACATTGACGAAAATCAAACGACACTATTGGTGGCCGAATATGAATGAAACAGTAACAGCTATAATTAACTCGTGTAAACAGTGCAAAAGAATGAAGTATGAAAGGAAACCGAAACCGCTATTGCCTTCAGCAAGTTGCATACCCTACATCAGTCAATATTAAATTCCACAGAACTTATGCAAGTCCTTATAGAAATTGTGAGACATAATAATTTAATTTACACGGTAAAAAGGGAAAACCTAGTTAAGTTAGAACGTAATATTTTGTTAAAATCATATATTGATAGAAATAAGTTAGTCTTTGTATTAGAAGTACCGCTAATAGAACCCAACACGTATATATATTATAAAATAATTCCCATTCCCATATATCACCCCTTAATCCAAAAAACCGTTACCATTATTCCCAAACACCCCTACCTAATGGTGAATAGGTTGAAATACAGACCCGTAGCGAACCTGTGTGAAGAAGTCGAAGACAACAAGTTCCTCTGTTCACGAGACGACCTAGCACAGTATCCTACCGAAACCTGCATAGAGGAGATAATGACGCTGAAAGACAACTAGAGCAGATGCCACCAGCACATAATACAAATGGAAAAAGAAAAAATACAGAGGATAGTTGGAAACTGTTGGCTTATTTATTCCAAAACAGGACTAATCATTACGGAACACTGTAAGGACGAAGTTAACAAACAGAACATACAAGGGACATTTCTGATATGGCCGAGGCAACACTGCACAACACAGGTACAAGATGTAGTCATAAACACACCGACAAACGCCTCAACGATCAATCTTCAACTACCGTTTGTACAGATACCAGAAATACGTCACGTCATCAGACAAGAAGACAAACGACTCAACATGCGAAACGTGGACTTTAGTGATATCAAAGACATTATCAACAGTGCAAAGTTTAGTGTCAGTGAAAGTCTTTCGGACGACTATATGTATGTTGTGAAAAACATAAGTGTATGGACTATTCTACTCTATTCTATCATTTTTATTATCATTATATCATTACTAATTAAATTCAGATTATATACAAAATGTATAAACCGAAATTCTCCGAAACCATCTTCAACGACTTCGGATAATTTCTCTCTTAAGGGGGGAGATGTTATGGTTGAGCACCCCTTACAACTATCATTTGTCAGCACCAAGTCATCATAATCAACGAACATCATAAGCTATATAATATTGTCAACACTGCACTATTTTAGGTATAAATAACACTGTATTTTAGATTTAAGTTAGTATTGTTTTAATAAACCAAGTGTAAACTCTGCCTGATTAATAAATTATTTTTATTAATTACTCCGCCGCCCCTAACTTAATTCGCGCAATGTTTTGAACGTTCGACATATTGCTCGAGGGCCTCACGACCTGACGTTTCTTTTGAAACATCGGTGTAAATTTTATAATTTCCTAATAAAACTTAAATCAAACCATTTAAAAGGTTGTAATTTTGAGTGTAATTTAGTGCACGTTTATGTGAAAGCGCAAAGTATGGAAATACATCTGGATTATCCTTTCATTGGTAAGTAAACATTCGTGGTCGCGGCGATCCGAAATAAATTTTAGAAATTGTTACAAAAATATGCATCGAAATAGTGTGAATTTGCAATAATTGAAATGCTTTACCTTAAAACAACATGCCATTAGAGATATATTTAAAATTATTGGCAAATTGAGCAATAATTCGGTGTCTAAATAGGTACGAAAATATTTTCATGCTAACAGGGTCGAACTTAGTATTTATTGTAAAGTATTTTATTACTCAAATCTTGTGAATAGCGGTCCACAATTTTATATGTATCAGGGTTCCATACCAAAAATGTACCTAGATGAAATTTTAAATGTTCAGACATTATATGAAACAACGGATCAATCGCGTATTTACGTTTATTTACATAAATATTTGTTTTTCTAGGTTTCCTAAAGACCTGACATGGTTATGCAAATTGGAAGTGCTGCGTTGTAAACATTTTGAAGAACAAGATAATAATTAGATGCAAGTCCCTTCTGTTCTGCTGCACCAGTATTATATGAATTTTTACTGAAAGTAAAGAATATGCTGCTTGTTTAATAAATTAATGTATCTATCCTTTTCATTTTTTTTTTTTTTCATGACTATGTCCTCTAGAGGGCATGATATTAAATTTGTGAAGTCACATAGGCCAACCTGTGAACAATGAAGAACATGAATAACGCTTCTTACTATAAGTAAGTACCTACTTAGTTTAGAAGTTATGAGGCAACAAATAAACATTAATACTGGTCAAAATCATAAACCTCCTTTTTGCAAAAGCAAGCACTGCCCATTCACGGTATGTAGGATCGAGAGATCGAAAAGACGGTGGTAGGCATGGCTATGATTCACTAGACACCTTACCTTTTATTATAATGTCAATATTAAAATATAAGGACAAGCTTAAATAAATTGCATAGTCATCTGGAGCGAACAACAAGTCAGATTTGTTTGTGTTCGTTACGAGTAGAAAGTCGTAGCAAAATATAACTCATGATGAGTTATATTTTGCTGCAGATGGGCTGCCTTGTTCCTTCCCTGCATTTGCATTAGTTTGTGTGTTATAGAGATGTGTGACATTTTGTCTCGTATTTAAACTCTAAATGTACTCTCTGCTTCTGTATATAAAATTTTTTCTCCATGAGTGGTCCAAACTTTCAGATAAAAGAAGATAAATTTTGACAGCTACGGCCACATTTCTTGAACGGCCAGTCTCATTTATTTTCTTTTTGCTTTGATGTTTGTGTAAATCACTGTAAGTCTATTATTTTTTACACTAGTCTTAGTATTTTAGCATCATTCAACGGATTCAGTCATTATCATAACTGTGCTGTGACGTAGTACTGTTCCTAATCCTACTCGAATGACCAGAAACGTGGTGTGTCATGGTAAAAAAGTAATAGACGTAATTTGTTTAGCTTGATTTGACCGACTTATGCCTATCAACAAAATTGCATGTATTGCGTTAGCGTTGCAGGAAAAATATCGCGATGAAACCTGCACGTTCAGCCTGACTGAATGTTTAACCATGATCCAATCTGGTCAGGTTCCCCTGATGGCAGTCGCATCATTGTAATAATCTGATCTGCAAAATCCTGGACCATGGTCAAGGCGTACCCCAGGCCTCTACTGTGAGTTTATGAGAAGATCGTACGTTAGTTTAATTATTTATTCCTAAAAATTGTAACTAAATAATACAACAGCATGAAATACAGACGCAAGCTGTAGGTAGTTATAAACCGGTATGTTTTTTCGCTTACACTCATGGGTGTCGTACATGGCGACTAAGGTATTCGAGGCAAAATATCAAGAGTCTCCGTAGTCTGGAAAATGGGCAGCAGCATTTTCCATTACTCTATTTAAACACTGCGATCTCCAACCCGCCTGCCAAGCGTGGAGATTATGGCAATAACCTCCTCTTTCGTGGAAGAGGCCCTAAGTCCTTCAGTGGACTGTTACGGGCTGTGATGATGATGATGATGATGTTTTTTCGGCCACGGCGACTGATGCTTCAAATTACCTAATTCAGTAAGTCGGTTTCCTGCTGAGGGATTTAAGTGCTGAGTATGTCCATCAAATGAGTTTGTAGGTTTGAATAGTAGGTGAGTATTGGGTCAAGGGTCGGTCGGGTAAGGTGGGAGTAGGGTAGGGGAAAAATTAGGGTAGGACACTACGAAATTTTTTTTAAGTCGTTAGTTTCCATAACATAACACAAGGAACTTCTCTAGTATAGGAGTACGCATACGAGTAGAACATACAATAATTTATGTATTAATATATTTAATTGTAACCAATCAATACAGCAGCAACAGATGGCAAATAGCCACCTTAGTGGTATAAAAAATAAAAAATATACAACAGCAAGCCCTAGTAGTTATAAACGTAATAACTTAGATGCTTAGTTATAACTCGGCGTGTTTGGTCGGCGGCGGCGGGGGCGGCACCGGCTGGCGGTAGTACTCCGCGTAGACGGCATCCCAGAAGCGTGCGCGCCGCGCTAGCAGCGGCCCGCGCAGCTCCAGCTGCTCGTCCAGCGACATGTGCGGCGCGCCGTCGGCGCCCGCGGCGGGCCAAGGCGGGTGCTCGGAACCGGCCGGCACTGGGGCGCTGTGCAAACAAATAAATTATAAACTTGAAAAATTTGCTCGTAATTGTCACATTTTGGGTCTTAAGAGCTGAGGTTAGCAATGACTGAATATGCGAGTGTATCGAGCTCGAAATTTTTGACGTTTTGGCTTAGGTGCTGTGATGATGTCTGACGCTGATCGTAATATAAGACAATAAAAGGCAATGTGTTTATTTTTTATTTCTAATTGTAAATATTTTTTCTGTAACTCAATAAAAGTGACTCAAACTATTGAATGAGCAATCGAAGCGCGCACAAAATTTTTAACATTATGGTTCTTAAAAGCTAGGGTGATTGTTAAAATTAATATTTGAGCGACAGCAGCGAGCTCGTAATTTTAGGAATTAAGGGCCTTGAAAGGTTTTGGAATAGAATTAAAAAACGAAACCAATGAATAAGCGAGTGAGCGACGCGAGCTCGAAATTATGACATTAATAAGTTCCAAATAAGTTCTAAAAAGTTGAAGTGACTGATAAAATGAGGAAATTCCAAACAGCAGCGAGCTTGGAATTACTGGCTTTTTGGCTCATAAAACCGTGGGCGATTGTGAGTCAGAGTCGGGGCTTAGGTACTAGCTATTTATAAACTACCGCAGATAAACTTTACAAAATAGGTCGATTTGAATCCTATATCTATTTATATAAGATAGGTACTTCTTATCGCTATTTTAGAGCACAATTTTTTGTCCCTAATCAAAACCACGAAATTCGATAGTAAGGCTGCTATAACTTTTCGGACATTTCAGACTTTGTAATCAGTGTCGGGAACCGATTGGCACCCTGTGACGGAATATTATTATACTAGCCGTTCCCAGCGGCTTTCACCCGCGCGCATTTCCAATATCTGTTTATAATAAATAAAAAAATACAATAATAACATTCAGCGTTCCCGCGGGACTTTTATTTTCCCGGCATAAAAAGTATTCGGGAGTAATGTAGCTTCATATTAGAGAAAGAATTAGGTTCAATGTCGGTTAAGTAGTTTCTGAGTTTATCCATTCAAAAAACGAACAAACCGACAAACAATCAAATCCTTCACAAGAAGGGCGTAATAAATTATACTTGATCGGCGGAATCGTGGCTCCCGATCAGATTCACCGATTTCGTTGCGAATTTCCTTATTAACAACCAGTTTAATTAAGATTTTATAGTATAGGACTTTGGAAATTATTCGAGTAACCGTTAACTAGGTCATTAATAATTATAACATAAGACAATAATCATATTGGCGTCAATATCCCGGTTGTACTCTCGGGCATGAGGGGTCGGGGTCAGATAATTATAGTAGAGCGACTGCGATCTGATCTCCGTGACCCTGTTAACAGAAGAACTTATACGGCTAGCGGCCGTACAGCCGTACGGCGGCAGAGTCTGCCTTGCTGCGATTTGTTTCTATTCAATTGGGTCTAGATCGCGGCGTACTATCAGAGATCGGCGGTACGGCCCCGGATTGGATCATGGTTACATATTCAAGCGCACGAATGTGCAGGTTGCCGCTCAATGTATTGCCTCATCGCAAGAGCATGGGTTAGGTTATAGTGTTCAACTAATATCACAGAATATTAATAAGTACTATGAAAAAGTCATTGGTAATGTTTGCCAGCACTGAGGATCGAACTCGGTACCTCTCGCTTACGAGGCCCACCCACTAGCCATTATGCCACCAACGCTAGTCGTGATGTAAGCTAGGATACACAGTAATAAAAATTTACTATGAAAACAACTGCCTCGTATAAACATAAGCACAGTTAAATTTTTCTAATAATTTGGCAACCATGTTAATTGTAAACAAAATAAAAAAGAGTTTCAGAAAAAACTTACCCAGTAGTTATGAAATTGAGCCACAATTCTCTCATCTTAGCTCTCATGCTGCGTGTCCGTTCAGAAAGTTTACTTTCATCGTCAGAGCCGAACATCAGACTTTCATATAACGCAGCCGTCTGTGCGCAATGATTAGCTCCTTTTATGCCATAAGCAATAACTTCCGGGGCATGTGAAGAATCAAGATCATTAACAAAAGAATACTCATACAGATACACTTTATCATTACCTGCATCCGCTTGCAATTTCAGTGAACGTAAAGTAGGATATGCAAAAATTACGTCACTGAAATAATCAACGTAGCTCGAGATAGTTTCTTCACTTATCGCTTTATGTCCGAAATAGAATTCCTTTACCACTTTTGCCACCTTCTCCTTTTCGTCTTCGCTACTGAATTGCAAGTCAGCTGGTAAAAAATCTGAAAACCTTTCATTCATTTCGTTTTTCCACATTTCAAAAGTTCCAAAACCCAATCTAATTAATCCTTCCATTTCAGCAAATCCGTAAAGCATGGGATATTTGACGTAATTGCCTTCTTTTAAAATATTAACCGGTGTATCTTCAAGGAATCTCTCTACTCCAGTATCACGTTCTACGCAAGGTGAAAACCCAAAAGTGGAGTCTTTTCTGGTCAAAAGTGAATCAGACATCAATAGTTCTAACGGTACATTTTTATAGAAATTCTCAAGAGCGTATGTATCATCTACTTCAGTGAAATTTAGCTGTCTGGCATAATCTTTCGCATTCTGTAGCGGATCCAATTGGACAGACCATACACCAACATTCGCTCCGCTTTCTGGAATCACTTTATTAAATAATCCTTTCGTTGTCTTCGATAACTGTAACAAGTCTACAGCAGAAGAGCCAGCACTGAAGCCTTCGATAGTAACGTCATTTGGATTTCCACCAAAACTGGCAATGTTCTTTTTCACCCATCTCAGTAATGCTACTTGATCTTTCATACCGGCATTTCCTGGAGCATCTTTAGTTCCCAAACAAAGGAAACCGTGAACCCCAAGTCGGTAGTTAAACGTGACTGCTATGATCTTCTTGCTTTTAACCAAACTTAGTGGTTGCACCATATTACCAAATCCCATTTGATATGCTCCTCCATGCACTATGACCATAACAGCTAGGTTGGTCTCATCGGTATCCGGGACGAAAACGTTTGCGATAAGGCAATTCTCTTGTCTCTTCACCGTTTCAAATCCTGGCATTGGCACGGCGACTTGTGGACAAATGACGTGACTATGGACTGCTTCAAAGGGTTCCAACCACATCGGAGGTGGAGTTGGTGCCTGAAAATTAAAACGCTAGATACAGTCAAAGGTATTACATATCATAGAGGGAAAATTGAGTTTGTTACTCATATCATGCTTATGACTCTGTCCCATATTTATATTTTGAATCGAATACCTATAATGAATGATGGTATTGAGTCACATAACCAAACATAATAACAGGTAGGATAATAATAATAGATAATAAACTTCTTATCTTCTGTGCCATGGTTCAACCTTGACCATTGTCCAGGATGTGGCAGATCAGGTAATTACAGTAGAGCGACTGCTGTTTGACCTCCACGACCCTGACCAGATTAGAATATGGCTACATACCTATGTATATGTAATTACCTGACCTGCCAAATACTGGATCATGGTTAAGGCAGACCCCGGGCCCTCGTTCTCGAGAGCAGAACCGGGACATTAACGCCAAGATGATGACCTACATTCATTTATAACCAAATACCTAGTAGTAACTAATATGACCTTCATAAGGAACGCAACGCAACTTTACCGTAACGACTTCGACGTAATACTCGCATGTGACTCGGCTAACTATGATTTATTTGTTTAGGTACCTGTTCGGTGCATTGCATCGAATACGTGACTTAGCTAATTTGCCCTGCGCGGCACATTACCTAAGCAGTGCATTTTTCGGAACCGCCGCGGCCGGGTGTATTCATCAACATTTAACATTCATTTAAATTAACATTTATTGACAAGTATTGTGGGACTCTTAATAAACATTTTATATAATATTTTTTAAAGCCATCTTTTACATTCAACATACTGCAATCCCCGCATAAGCACCCTTACATTTGGTCCTTCGAGCTATTGGACCTCGCGCGTTGATTAGCTAAAAAGTGTTGACGAGTGAGGTGTATGAACTGGTGAACTTTGGGGAAGTGTGAGGACTGCAGTGACGAAGAAAAGGAGAACATTGACAACATCCTGAGGAGGAGTATATTTCAACATTCAAGTAAGATCTAAGCTTTTACTTATTTCTTAAAATGGCAAACATTGTGGAACGGCAGTTTGAACTAGCAATAATTATTGAACAACAACATCGCAATTTTTGTAAAGATGGGGCAGACAGAAAAGAGAATGTAGGTTATTATAAAACACGTACAGAAATACTGGTGAAGCTTTAGAATGAGTTTCAATTCAATCATGATCAATTGGTTATGGAGCAGAGTAAAACAGACCCCTACTTTACCGAACAATGTTTCGAAACAACAAAACAAGTTTGTGAGGTTTATCAAAAGAAGCTTAACGATGGGTACACAAAATGCTTAGCTGCACAAAAGGTAGGAGCAGTATCCCTAAAGCCTTTAGAGGTGACACAGCCAGCTGGGAGTCAGTCGGATAAACAGGGAGCACGAAGGGACCCTTCTCCCGCACCAACAACACGGAACGAGAGCATTCCTCGGCAGAGTACAGGTACGAACAGTAGATTAGATGAATTATTACGGCAGCGAAAGGCCAATTTGAAAGCATTTACAAGAACGGTAGCGAACATTCACGTTGATGACTTAACAGAAAAGTGGGAATTGGAGGACGCATTGAAAGCGCTAGAGAAACGGTTTGACGCCATAGATTCACTACATTGGACGATCGATAGTGACTTGGGTGTCAATGACTACGTGTATGAAACAGAGTTTAATAATTATGAACAGTTATATAATAAGTTAAAAAAGGAGATAAACAAAAAGATATGGTCTGTATCTCATAGGGAGAAATCAACCTCTCAATTAGACATCCCTATATTTGCAGGCAACTAGAACAACTGGGTATCCTTCAAAGATCTTTTTATTGAGGCAATTCACCATAATCCCTCGCTATCGAGTGCTCAGAAGATGCAATTTTTAAAGGAAAGGTAAGAGGTGAGGCTGAAAGATTAATCCAACATCTACAGATAAGTGCAGATAACTACCACGTATGCTGGGACATCCTGAACAACAGATACAACATTAAAAATCTTATTTTTAACTCCCACATGAATAATCTATTTAGCTTACGAAACATCCAAAGTCAGTCTTTGAATCAAATGAAACGTATGCATGACGTAACAATCGAATGCCTACATGCGGTTAAGAACTTAGGTATTAATTTAGACACATGGGATCCAATTATTATTTACATTTTGTCGCAGAAATTGGACTCCGAAACATATGGTCAATACATCAATACATCATCAACGAAAACAAGATAGCTCTACACATAAGTACAACATTAAACAATCATCATCGGGCTACAAAAAACCTAACTATAACACTTTGAATAAAAATAAGTACAGCTATAACCAACAGCATAATAATGGTCAAACACAAATTGCGAAATCGTTTCATGCATCGAACATTAAGTGCCCGCTATGCAAAAATGATCACGGCATTTATAATTGTAAATTCATTTTGCAAATGCAACTGGACAATAAAATGTTTACGATAAACCGACTTGGTTTGTGCAAAAATGGTCTATTTTCACATAACGGAAGTCCATGTAATTCGAATAAAACATGTCGCAAATGTTTCGAGCAACACAGCACGCTGATTCACGATGCCTTCGTTTATTCGAACAGTAATAAGCCATTGACGTCATCATCGACTAACACTGACAACAATAAAAATGTGTCCAAAACTTATACGAAGAACACATCACATGTCTCTCGAGATGAACCCTCGGAAATCTTACTGGCTACCGCAGAGTTAAAGGTTTTTGCAGCCAATGAACAACAACACAAGTTACGAGCGTTGATAGATCAAGGCTCTCAAATATCGCTTATAACAGAGCATGCCGCACAGTTACTGGGTATTAAAAGGGAACAATGTAAGGGCGTGATATATGGCGTCGGTCAACGAGAAAATAACTGTAAAGGAAAAGTTAATATTACGTGTACCTCCATGTACAGCAATTATACATTCAACACAGAACCTATCATTATGAACAACCTTATAAAAAGTTTGCCAAATAACATTTTTCCAAAACCATCTTGGACGTTCATAGAAAACATCAACTTAGCGGATTCTCAGTTTAACATAAGTCGCCCAGTAGACATATTATTAGGCGCAGAAGTATACTCCAAAATCATGTTAAGCGGGATAATTAGAGGAGAAGATTCAACACAACCGATGGCACAACAGACACAGTTGGTTTGGCTTTTATGTGGAAGCGCTCGAACATTTAATTGTAACGTGATTATCAACAACTTAAATGACATACAACTGTTTTGGGAGGCTGAGGAAATAACAGAAGACTGCGATTTATCAACAGAGGATATACATTGCTTAAAATATTTTAAAGAAACGACAACGAGGAGACAGTATGGTAGACATGAAGTACGGCTGCCAATGAAGCCTAACTATGAAGAAAAACTCGGCACATCAAAACCAACAGCATTGGGCCAATTTCGTCATTTAGAAAAACAATTTCAAAGAAATGAAAATCTTGCGAAGGAGTACAAAACATTTATGAAAGAATATGAGGATCTGTAACACATGAAACTCGCGAACAGTAGCTGCTACAGTGCAGCGGAGTATTTTTTGCCTCATCACGCAGTCTACCGTGAAGAGTCTGCAACAACAAAGTGTAGTGTAGCGTAGTGTAATTACGTTAGCCACGGCCGGAGAGTTCAAAAAAAACCGATTTAATTTAATATATTTAATTCTGATTTTTAGAATTTTACAAGTAAAAATTATGACTAACAATAAAATCTAAGTCTAGACCCGATCGATGCCTGTATCGAAGTGGCGTGGTCGTCCGGTCACGTAGGCCGCTGCGTGGAAGACACGAGGCGCGGTGTCAGCGGTTTACTTCAGCCGCGTCAACTGGAGCAGGCGAAGTTTGTGCAAACGCCAACTCAGCTTTTAGGGCCGTGTGCACTGTTGTTCGTGGCGTTTGCTAACTCGGCGTATTGCCTACTACGCGATCTCGTAACATCTCCCTCCCGAAGAGCAGCAACTATTTTTGAGCGAATCGCAAAAATGTTGCTGGGTTCTGTCGCGCTGGCTTGGCAGGTGCTGGTGCTGCATAGGTGTGAACACGTTCTGGAAGATCGGGTGTTATTTCCAGGTCTATATGTTTATTCTTGAAACACATCGTGTATTTTCTGTACAGCAAGATAATAACGAGTGCAAGTGCACTAAACAGAGCCACATAAAATGGTATTGTAGTATGATATAATGAATCTGTCGGGACCTCGTTGAGATGTACTGCAGTCTGGGAGTCGATCTTATCTTGTATTACGCGAAGGTCGTTGAGATTCAATGATGATAGTGTTATAGAAGCCGGTGTTGCTCTATTCGTAATGACGTAATCGGAGATGTTCAATATCTTCATAGGTTGTCCTTCAATTTGGTCGTTGGTGTTATAGATGGTAGAGTCTCTCGTCCGTATTGAACATTGAGATGGGATGGTTATGAGGTAACTACCTTTCAGCATCTGATAGTCGTTGCGTTCACAGGTGAGCTGAACTTTCGTTGCCTCTGGAAATGTTGCTATATAGTTTCGATCATCTAACCTTTGAATGTCTTCTTTTAAGACAGTCACGAATGTTGTTTTGCAGGACTCGTCCAGCCGTTGGTGGTGCAGGAGCTCCTGGATGCAGTCTGGATCTGATCTTAGATGTTGATTCAATTTCTCGTGGCAAAGGTATCGACTATTGAACTTCGGGCATTCAGCCTCAATGTACACGTAAAAGTTCTCATTGGTTGCTATTAAAGGATAAGGTGGGATGAGGACACGATTAGCTCTATCGGGTGCTATAGGAAGCTTATATAATTGGTAAGTATGAGGTGATATTATTGGTACTTTAAAGACTATTACTATTTGTCTAGCTGAATAAAATGAGCCTGTTTCTATTACGTCATAGTATTCTCTAAGTTCTATATCTAACAATTGATCTTTGTTATAAAAATGTTCGAGCTCATTTATCATCTTTTTTAACGTCGCTACTCCTATCATTGAATGATGTGTACTTGCGGTACGCGTAAACGCTATGACATCTTCTATTCGTTGTAACTCATGAGATAAGTCATCTATGTTATCTGTAATAATAGTAAGAAGTTGAGCTAGTTTGGCATATTTGATTAAACTATGTTGAATATAAGCGTCTCTATCTAAAAGCAAGTGTAAGGTATCGTTAATTTTAATCTGATTTTGTACGATACTTGAGATGATACTCGTATGGTGTGTCATCCATTCCTTGCTAAGACTAATATGATTGTTAATTTGAGATGAAATTTTATCTTGGTTATCCTTGAGATTTTTTATGGCATTACTGTATTTGATAGCGTCGGTGTAATCTAAATTTCCTGTTAAGGATTTAACTACAGATCCTAATCCATCTACAAGACCTCGCTTCAACCGATGGGGCTCTAAGCTTTCTAGCTGGTAAGTTACTTTATCTAATTTAGAACTGAGATAATTAATCTGTATTTCAAATAATATATGAGTCTCATTAGGTAGCTTATTTTCTAAATCTATGATTTGACCTTTAACTATGTTAATCTTATTATGGATGTCGGTTAGTTCTATGTATTGCAGGAAGCTGTGAAAGTGTGTCGCAAGGTTCATGGGTCCAAGTTTAAACGGTAAGAGTCCCGGTCCGTCATCCAAACTCTCAAGTCTTATCTCGTGCGCCAGTCCCAGGCTCATGGTCAGAGTCAGCGTTATCCTGTAACAATTTAGCGCTTTTTGGTACACGTTTAAGTCTAGATTTAGCAATAGGGCCTCGTTTCTTTGAGGTGTAAATATGTATAGGCAAGTCAGCTAAGACGTTATCTTGTGTGTATCGTGGGGCTATCTTTTGTCGACTCGCTAAAGGGTTAGAGATAAATACCTGCTGCTGTGGCTGGTATTCCTGTTCTGGTTCTCGAGTTTTATTGTGTCTTTCGATAAGGGCGGTACGGTTAGCTAAACTTGAATCATTGATTAGGTCATAAACTGTCTTCATTTGGTCTCGGTGGGTATGAATATATTGCTGCATTAGATGTCCGGTTATGTCTATATCTGTTGGGTCTCTAGGATCAAGATGTCCATTTATAATGTCAAAGGGCCTACATTTGGTAAAACTGTGTACTGAACTATTGTAGGCTATTATTGCATAGGGCATAAGATTCACGATTGCATCGTCCTTATTCTGGAGCCGCAGTATCCTTAGATGTTCTAATATGGTGGAGTGGAATCTTTCTATATTTCCGTTGTCGTTGGGTGCGTTCGCGAGTGTTTTATGATGGATGATCTTATGGTGAATTCTGCGAACATCTGGTTTGTGAATTCTGTACCTTGGTCAGTGACTATAGTCAGAGGTAACCCATGATGTGTAGAATATTTTAATATGGCTTGAATTACGCTAAGGGCAGTACCATCTCTTAGGTGGTAGGCTTGCCCATATTTTGAGAAAACGTCGATGAGAGTGACGTACTTTTCACTTTGGACGGTAAAGAGGTCCATGTGAACGACTTCGAAGGGCTTAGTAGTAGGGGGTACAATATTAAATTGCTGCCGTATGGGGTGTCTATCATATTTAGCTTGCCCGCATATGGTGCACTCATTGATGAACTTAGTAACATGTTCTTTCATTTTCGGCCAATAGTATTTATAGGATAATGATAGATAGCATTCGTTGATTCCTCTATGATTGGTTTTCCCTTCGTGGTAGTGTCTAATGATATCTTGCTGCCGAAGGTACTCCCTAACATTTTCTAGTTCAGTTTTGGCGATAACAAGGTTCATGGCTGAATTTTTAAACTTTTCCTGTAGTATAGGAACTATTTTATACATGCCTAATGGAGGTGTTATTAATAGAGCAGTTTTTACTTTCGGATTTATGTATTCTTTGACTATGTCTACCACATCATTCTCTAAATTAAATTCTGATAGTTGGGCTGATATACGCGTGTGAGTATCAAATGGCTTTGTTACGGTTACTCGTTTCTTAATATCGCCTACTATGGTAAGACATAACTGACGGTGAAATTTGTTTAATGGATCGTCTGTTATGGGGACTTCAAGTATGGGGTGCTCTTGGTCAGTGTGAGCAGTGTTAGTGTCAGAGTTATTCTCTAGAGTAGGGGGTCGTTCCGAAGGGTTCACAGACATGGAGCTAGTCTCCTCGTTGTGAATTTCGATTCGAGAAAGGGCGTCCGCGTTCGTATTGGCCTTTCCTGTTTTATAGATTATAGTATAGTTATATTCACTTAGTTTAAGACGCCATCTCGTAAGCCTAGAGTTCGGCTCCTTTAAGTTCATGAGCCACTGAAGAGGCTTATGGTCAGTGATCACTTTAAATTTTCGCCCAAAGAGGTAGGGTCGGAAATACTTCGTAGCCCATACTATAGCCAACAATTCTTTTTCGATTGTGCTATAGTTTATTTCACTGTCGTTGAGTGTGCGAGAAGCAAACGCGATTGGCTTATCCGAACCTATTGGCCCTTGTGATAGAATGGCGCCAATGGCGAGGTTTGACGCATCAGTTGTCAAGATAAATTCACGAGTAAAGTCGGGGTATTGTAGTATGGGGTCATTAGTGAGAAGTCTTTTGCACTTTTCAAAGCAAGCGATATAATTAGAGTCTAAAGTTATTGATTTACTTTTCTTTAGACATTGTGTCAAGGGCTTCGTGATTTTAGCAAAATCCGGAATGAACTTACGGTAATAGCCAAGTAGACCTAAAAATTGTTTAATTTGTTTTGTGGTTCTTGGTAACGGGTACTTCTCAATGGCCTTGATCTTATCTGGGTTTGGTTTAATACCCTCCCTACTTATGACATGTCCAAGATATGCAGTTTCCAATTTCAAGAACTCAGACTTATCCATTTGGATCTTGAAATTAGATTCTCTGAGTCTGTGGAACACTTTCTCAAGATTAATTATATGTTCTTGGAGGCTGGTGCTGAAGACGATTATATCATCAAGGTAGACCAGGCAGATGACATTTTGCAGCCCTCTCAGGACATTGTCCATCACCCTCTGAAAGGTTGATGGAGAATTCTTGAGACCCATGGGCATCCTAAGGAACTCGAAGTGTCCGTGCTCTACATTAAAGGCTGTTTTGTGGATATCATCAGGGTTCATTTGTACCTGGTAGAATCCACTAGCCAAGTCTAAGGTTGTGAAGTATTGACACTTCCCTAACTTATCAAGGACATCTGATATGTTGGGGATAGGATATTTATCGTCAATAGTTTTTTCGTTCACTTTTCTGAAGTCAATAACTAAACGCCATTTTTGTCTACCTGACGCATCAGCTTTTTTAGGTACTATCCAGATCGGTGAACTCCAAGCAGAGTCCGAAGGTCGTATAATTCCTTGCTCTAACATTTTCGAGATCTGTTCCCGGACTTCGTCACGATGTATAAATGGATATCGATAACTTTTCGTGTAGATAGGCATTTCATCAGTGGTTCTAATGGAATGTTTGATTTTATTACTAAAAGTTAACGGTTCGCCGTCTAAATAAAATATGTCACAGTATTGAGAGCAAAGTTGCCTAAGATTCGCTTTCTCTTCCTGGTTTAGGTGGTCTGTCCTAAGCCGCGAAATTACATCATTGACGCGTGAGTTTTTACTTTGCTCGGTACACGCGTACTTAACATCAAACGACTCGGTATTAAATATTTCTGCGGTCGCCGGCCGATCTAGCGAAAATATGACGTCATTGTTCGTTGGGTTCGTCACTTCTATGATACCGCGACTATTTTCTATGTTGGTGACGCATTCTGAAATAGTGCAGTTACACAAAACTTGTTCGTTAACTATAACATCGCCGTCCAACGCGTTTATAGGTAGTCTTATTAACTTAGATGATCTAGCTGGTATCATGTCCTCATATAGGTTAACATTTCGCGAATTATACATCCTAATAGGGTTATTTGTGGTCCGAGTTGTCAAAACGTTATCCTTTAAATTTATAGTAGCCTCCCATTGCGTTAGGAGGTCAAGCCCGATAAGACCGTCAAAATAGTCGTGGAATTTATATATGAAAAATTTTATACTACTTTCATCCTTGAATTCCTTAAAACAAGGCATCGTTATTGAGTGACTACTTCTACTAATTCCGTGTATGTTAGACACTTCAAATGGATCGTAGTCTAGTTTTGTATTAGGATAAAAGTTATCTACAGCATTTGGGCTCAGAAAAGATTGGTTGGCCCCAGTGTCGATCAATAGTTTTAAAGGTGGATCAGCAATGAGAATAAATGGAAGCTGTCTTTGTGTTTGAAGATTAACTTCTATTTTGAGCTTTTTGAATTTCTGACCGACCGAAAATCCTGATCATCACTTTTAGAGGATGTAGAAGGCTGGTCCTGCTCCTCTACCTGCCCATACCATACTTCTGGTTGTGGCGGTTCCTCATATTGGTATGAAACCGAATTATCGTATTCATAATTGTTGTATGATGCGTCATGCGCAGTAAAGTAAGAATCACTATCATAGCAATCATTATAGTAGTAATTAGAATAATCATCATATGGAGTACACTCATTAACGTTGATGTCGCGAGTTTTAAAGTAATTCGATGGTGGTGGATTACCCTGCTTCGTCCAATCATGCCCTGATGGCGGCAAAGCTCGAGGTGCAAAGTGGCTAACACCACTCATAGGTTTTGGAGCATTATTATTGTAATTATAATTAGGTCTCTGTTGCAACCTAAACATATTACTTTGCGGGTTGTAATTAGCACGACGCGCACTGAACATTTGTTGAGTGCGCGTGGGCATACGCATAGGAGGCGGTGGCATGTATTGTTGGAATTGAGGTTTTGGTTGGAAATTGTTAGTAAAACGAGGAGGTGGAGCTTGGGTGCTTGGTATTTTCATAGGAAAGGTGAATGGACGTTGCACAGCAGAAGCATTAGGCATTGGCATATGTACGGGAGGTCTATAATTAGACGCATTCTGTACTGTTTTAGGTAAAGCTTCGTTTCGATTCTGCAAATACATAGTGTTAAGCTCTTCCTGTACGTATTCCAATGCTTTTTCTGTAGAATCCGGGCGCATGCACCTTATCCGAGATCCTAGGGGCTCCTTAAGTCCGCGCACAAACGCTTGCGTGGTAAGTTTTTTATATAAGTTTCGTTTTGCCTCGATAGTGGTCTCTATAGCCTCGTGCAATGTAACGTATGTCATAATTGTGGAAAATAATGTTTGACATTTATCATAAAATTCTTGTGGGGTGTCGCTCCCTTGGGTTTGAACAGCTAGATCGTTGTAGAGGGTGGATTCGTCCCGTTGGTCAGTAAAATTATTTATCAAAACGCTTCTAATGCCACACCAATTCTCAGGGATTCCATTGGAATTAATCGTTCTAGCTGCGGGTCCCGTGATTTTATTGAGTATCCCGTTTACTAGAAATAGTCTGCCTAAAGCGTCTGTTTGTTCGTTATAAGACTCTACTATTTGATCGCATAGTCTTACAAATCTAGTCAGTACGTTGGGGTTGCCATCGAATTCTGGCAACAGGCGTAGAGCCTTGAGGATCATATCAGGATCAGTGGGCAGAGCCATTGAGCTTACTTCACTGACTGTACTAAAACTATTACAACTAACGTTATCACTACTAATATTTCTATTTCTATCGACAATAGAGCGAGTAACCCTATTACTCCTAATAGCCTTAGGGCTCCTGTTACTTCTAGGATGGAAAATTTTGAAGGATTATAATAACCGCAGGATAAAACTATCAATATAACATATATAAATCTAGGAATTAAGAATAGGACTAAAAATAGGAAAAGGAGAGCAACACTAGAGAAAATTCAGTGGTGTACTTACATGAACATCGTAGACCTCGGTTTCTTTGATCTTGATATCGATGTCTGGATACCCCGGTGCAGGCTCGCTCGTTATGCAGAATTCCCGGTGAGGGCTTGAAAGCCGATTAGATACGACGATGACGATTTCGGAGAAAAGTTTTTACGCGTATTAACCCGGGAATCCTACCGACTGCGCCAATTACGTTAGCCACGGCCGGAGAGTTAAAAAAAAACCGATTTAATTTAATATATTTAATTCTGATTTTTAGAATTTTACAAGTAAAAATTATGACTAACAATAAAATCTAAGTCTAGACCCGATCGATGCCTGTATCGAAGTGGCGTGGTCGTCCGGTCACGTAGGCCGCTGCGTGGAAGACACGAGGCGCGGTGTCAGCGGTTTACTTCAGCCGCGTCAACTGGAGCAGGCGAAGTTTGTGCAAACGCCAACTCAGCTTTTAGGGCCGTGTGCACTGTTGTTCGTGGCGTTTGCTAACTCGGCGTATTGCCTACTACGCGATCTCGTAACAAGCGGTATACAACGGTTCCTCTAAAACATCAACAGGATATTAATTAAATGATTTAATGTATACAGGATCGAATCTTCAACAGGATCTGCTATCTTTATTACTAAAATGGAGACAATTTGAGTTTGCTTTTACCGCGGACATAGAGAAAATGTACCGTCAAATTTTAATTCACGAAGCACATCAACATCTACAAAAAATAGTATGGCGAGAGACTCCAGAACAACCGATTAAAATGTACCAATTAAGCACTATAACATACGGCACTAAAGCCGCTCCGTTCCTAGCTATGATGACCTTGAAGAGGTTAGCTAGTGACGAGCGTGAAACATTCCCGGAAGCAAGTAGAATCCTCGAAAACACATTTTACATGGATGACCTGTTGCATGGAGCTCATTCAATCATGGAAGGAAGGCAGCTGGTGAAGCAACTAACAGAATTATTAAAATTGGGAGGGTTCAATCTAAGAAAATGGGCCACTAATTATTAAATAACATTATCTGCGAACAAAATAATACAAACAACATTTTTCACATCAAGGCAGAGAGTACATCTAAAACATTAGGATTGTCTTGGAATGCCGGGACAGACCAATTTACATTTCATTATAATCCCACGAAACAAACATCATTGCTAACCAAACGCACTCTTTTATCTGAAATATCTAAGCTCTGGGATGGTTAGCTCCGCTTACTACTAAACTAAAGTGTATATTTCAAAAGGTGTGGCAAACAAATACAAAATGGGATGAACAATTATCAGCTGACATACAGAGGGAGTGGTCCAAGTTACAAGCAGATATCCATATAATAAATGACTTCGAAATACCTAGATGGATACAATGTAAACAAAGTGACGTCATTGAGCTTCACGGATTTTGTGACGCGTCAACATTAGCGTACGCGTGTGTTGTGTATGCACGAATCAAACGAACAAACTCTGTGGTGTTAATCGCCGCGAAGTCAAAACTTGTTCCAAGCAAGAAAGTGATAACATTACTCCGCCTGGAGTTATGTGGTGCACATCTTTTATCTAAGCTTATAGATAAAGTTAAACTAACATTAAATCAATATGAAATTGAGATATACGGATGGATCGACTCACAAGTTGCACTAGGGTGGTTACAAGGTGAGCCAAATCGCTGGAAGCCTTTCGTTGCGAACAGAGTGGAAAAAATAACAAAGGTTGTTCCAAAACAACTTTGGCATTACGTAAAATCGAGCGACAACCCTGCGGATCCCGCCAGCAGAGGTTTGAACGCCCCTCAATTAAAAGACCATCCTTTGTGGTGGCGAGGACCCGCCTCGCTAACAACATTCACAAATCAAAATCTTCCTGAACAACAATTTGAGACGAAACAAGATTTTAAAATAAAACAAGTTAATACCACACAAGTACAAAATGAAAGTATTATTTATCTACTTTTAAAAATGCATAGCTCGCTTACAAAAACAGTTCGCATAGTTGCATGGATACCTCGAGCGTTGACCCGAGAACGCGCTCAACACCCGAGCTACGGAAAGCAAAATTATTAATTGTGAAACATGTACAAATGGAAGAATTCGGAACGGAAATAAAACATCTACACAAGCAAGACAGAGTGCAATCGCAAAGTATTTTAGCTAATTTAAACCCATTTTTGGACAAAGAAGGAATATTACGCGTTGGTGGTCGGTTGACACAAGCAAACATAAGCGACGAGATCAAACATCCGAAAATCATTCCACGTGACTGTCGTCTAGCGGCTCTACTAGTAGAGCTAGCACATCTGTTAACATTCCACGGAGGCCCGCGGGTCACGATGGCAACCCTGAGGCAAGAGTACTGGATCTGCGGTGGAAATAACTAGAAGAAAGTATTGCGAAACTGTGTCACGTGCCGTAAACATGAAGGAAGAACCCAACAACAGTTAATGGGGGATTTGCCAGCCGCCCGGAGTAACCCAGCTCCACCATTTTATAACACTGGAGTGGATTATACTGGATTCGTGAAACTGAAGACCAACAAAGGACGAGGTGTAAAAACAACTAAAGGCTATATTGCAGTATTTGTTTGTATGGCTACCAAGTGCGTACATCTGGAGTTGGTATCCGATTTAACAAGTTCCGCCTTTCTAGCGGTTCTGCGACGAATAGCGGCTAGAAGAGGCGCGCCCCGTCATCTTTATAGCGATAATGGGACTAATTTTGTCGGTGCTAACCGAATCCCACAACAAGAACAGGAACAGCTGGAGACAGTGTTTAACAATAGTTTCCTAACTGAAGTTGCCGAAATGAACATCGAGTGGCGTTTTAATGCTCCTGCTTGGCCAAGTGCAGGTGGTATTTGGGAACGAGCGGTACGGAGCATAAAATTTCACTTAAAAAGAGTTGTGGGTGAACAGAAGTTGACGTATGAAGAGTATTCGACAATCTTATCACAGTTAGAAGCTTGTTTGAATTCAAGACCGTTATGTGCTCTTACCAAAAAATCGAAGACCTTAATTTCTTGACGCCCGCGCACTTTCTAACGGGCAGAGCTGAAATAACTATTATCGAAACAAGTGAAGATGCTAGGAGCAGGTGGTATTTAACACAAAAATTGTTTGAAGATATTTGGAGAAGATGGAAAACGGAGTAAAGCCAATTAACAGCAAGACAGAAGTGGAAAAAATCTATGATAAATTTGAAGATTGGAGATATGGTTGTGATACATGAAGATAATCTGCCATCAGGAAAATGGGCATTAGGAAGAGTCATCGCAACACATCCTGGAGATGATGGTTACGTACGAGTAGTAACCCTTAAAACAAGAAAGGGTATAATGAAACGACCCATCATAAAATTATCTATCCTTCCGTTGGGGTCTAACACAAACGCTAAAGAAGACACAAACACATCTCAACAAGAAACAAGGAGAGAGCCCGTCAAAACCAGAATAAGCAATCGTAGCTTCTCAGCGACTGCTATGATGATCATTTACTTGATGGCTATTTTTACTACTGGTCAATCTTTAAAAACGTCTTCAATAGACGAATTCCAAGTACTTTATTCGTCCGACTTCTGAGCGAGCTTCTGCATAACAGAATATTTCAAGTGCATATGCTTGAAGGAAAAAGTAGGTGGCGACGCCAAAAGAACGGACTACCACAGGGTAGCGTGCTCGCTCCTACTTTATTTAACATATATACGAACGACCAGCCTCAGTCACCAGAGACGGTACGTTTCTTGTATGCCGACGACCTGGCACTCGCTGCTCAGACGAATTCCTTTGAAGAGGCAGAAACCAAACTCGAAGTCGCCTTGTCCAGCCTCAGTGAATATTATAAGGAGAACGCGTTGAGGCCTAATCCTACAAAGACCCAGTCATGCGCATTTCACTTGCGAAATAGATCAGCGAATCGCAAACTAAATATTTCATGGCAGGGAATTCCAGTAGGCCATTGTAGCTCACCGAAATATCTTGGCATCACCTTAGACCGTTCGCTTACCTACAGGAAAAACTGTGAGAACATACACCACAAAGTAACCGCCCGAAACAACTTACTCTCACGCCTCACTTCCTCAAAATGGGGTGCCACGCCACAGGTTTTGCGCTCTACTGGTTTAGCATTATGTTTCTCTGCGGGCGAATATGCATGTCCCGTATGGCACCGATCAGCTCATGCTAAGACAGTGGATACAGCTCTTAACGACACTTGCCGGAAAATAACAGGATGTCTTAAACCGACTCCGGTGAGTAAGTTGTATCCACTAGCTGGCATTGCTCCACCAGCCGTTCGCAGAGAGATAGCCAGTGCAGTTGAGAAACGCAAACAGGAAACGGACTCACGCCACCCTCTCTATGGTCAGGAACCTATTGTCAAGAGATTGAAAAGCCGATCCAGTTTCTTGGCGACCACCACTGCCTGTGAAAGTGACGCCCCCACAGCCAGAAGTAACCTGTGGATCAACAAATTTTCCTATCCCGCCTTTATCTCTCCTACTGAAAAGCTCCCACCCGGAAACAAACTTCCGTGGCCAATCTGGAAGGCGCTAAATAGGCTGCGAACCCAGGTGGGCCGATGTAAAGAGAATCTCTTTAGGTGGGGATATACAAAGGACAGTTCTCAGTGCGATTGTGGCATATCTCCGCAAACCATGGAACACCTCGTTTCATGCTCGGCGTGCCCTAAAACTTGTACAATGGAGGAATTGTTCAAGGCCAGTTCAAACGCTGTATGCGTCGCCGAATACTGGGCGAATAAAGTATAAGTCAGAGTTTAGTCCATCGACTCGATAAGAAGAAGAAGTACTTTATTTTGATAAAATTACAAAGATTCAGCTCGTGGGAGACGAATGGACACTAATAACATATTACGACATGAATCCCTACAGAAAAAGCATCTTATCATACGAAAAATATTATAAAAACCTACAAGCCCTCTGTCAACCTTTAGAAACTGTCAATCACTGTGACGTCATCGTGATACAACTACAGCACTCTTATATGGAGATAGAACACCGCAACAATATTTTACTATCTCATCAACATAATACACATAACAAACGTAAACGACGCGGACTCATTAATGGTGTCGGTTACGTCGCGAATAGCCTGTTCGGCGTATTGGACAGTCGTTTCGCGAAACAGTACGAGAGAGACATTGCGCTGATAAGAAGAAATCAAGAACATATGGCACTTCTATGGAAAACCAAACGTCAGTTGTCGAAGCGGAGTATAATTTATTGAAACGGATGGAAGATTCGATGCAACAACAACATAAAATGATTAACAGCTGTATGGACAGATTAAAAACTGTTACTAATGGCTTTCAGAAAAAACTAGATAAAGTGGAAGCTACTACGGAATTTACATTGGCAGCGATGGCCGCCAATAACCTACTGACCTATTTAAAATATGTTCAAGACACTCTATTGGATACAATAACAAACATATATAACAACAGAATAAACATCCACTTGATTGACCCACAACAATTGCAAACCCAGCTGCATATTATTTTGGGACAGTTAAAACAAGACCTAACGCTACCGTTCGATACTGGACGAACAAACATACAAACTATATACCAACTGTTGAAAATTAGAACACGTATCACAGAGCGGAACCTCATCTTCGAAATTAAAATTCCATTAATCGGCAGAGACGCCTACGATCTTTACATCATTGTACCCGTACCACGCCGAGTAAGAGGAAACATGAGAACTATCATTCCCATAGAAAAATACATTGCCGTAAACCTACAGAAAGATTCATATTTGCCATTATCAGAAATAGACTTGGAACATTGTATGACACGTGATTCCACTGTCATATTATACATAATAAAAATTAAAATTTACAAATTAAAGACAGCTATTTACAAACTTAAAAGCTTTTTGTGTAAAGGATCAACATAAAAACACTTGTAAAACAAGCATATCCACGTGCCAAAACAAGCTGATTAATCTAACAAGGCAAAATTATTACTTCTACTTTTGCTGTGGGCTATGTCAATTACGAACATTGTGTCGCGATCAAGTAACCGCACACGACTTGACCGCCGCGAACATAATAACAATCGAAGAAGATTGTGTAATCAAATCAAGTAACTTTACAATATACAGCCATAAAAGGCAAGAGAGTAGAATCTAAGGAGCGAAATACCCATCCTAGACATAGCCCCAATAAATAGTGTAATCAATTTAACCTCATCAGAACATCTAGAAGGAAACAAAATAAGTACTAACATCAGCAACAGCCTAGAAGAACAGGAGATACTTTTTAAAAAGATTGATAAAAGGGTTAAAGATCTTAAACAAGCTGAACCGTTATCAGAAAGTATCTCAGTACATGATGCTCATCACTACACCCTGATCTACGGGTGTCGGCGGAGGTTTGGCGCCGCCGCCCGCGCCGCGCAGCCGCCGCCCGCGCCGCGCAGCCGCCGCCCGCCCCGGGCGCCCCAGCGCAGGCGCGGGCGGTCGGCCGCACGCAGCCCGCACGAGCGCAGGAGAGTGTGAATCATGTAAAAGTGCGTCGTATTAGTGAGTGTAGTGAAAATGTGCCTAACACAAGTTTCGTAGATATGGGTACATCCCCTGTTTTAAATAAAGTGGTTTTCGGTGATAGTGATAAGTGAAAAATCTTAGAGACTGTTAAGTGTATCTTAGTTCATAATATTGTCTATCACCTTGTATCATCTCTCATTTCCTACATTGCGCCCCGGCAAGATGTTCGGTGCATTGCATCTAACACGTGACTTAGCTAATTTGCCCTGCGCGGCACATTATCTAAGCAGTGCATTTTTCGGAACCGCCGCGGCCGGGTGCATTCATCAACATTTAACATTCATTTAAATTAACATTTATTGACAAGTATTGTGGGACTCTTAATAAACATTTTATATAATATTTAAAGCCATCTTTTACATTCAACATACTGCAGTCCCCGCATAAGCACCCTTACTGTACCTACCTTTTAATATTTCACCTTGATGTAAACAAAAAAAAATTATAATTGTAATAAGTTATAGAAATTGTGTTGTATGTGACTTCGTGATGGAACTCCATTATATCTACTTTATTGTAACATTTAAAGAACAAAGACTTGCAATTTTATAAAATTTTACAGTTAAATGGACCTGGTTTACAAAAGCTGCTTTAATTCCTACATTGGGGTCTTTAGTTACTCCATAAAACATCAATCTCTTTGAGACTTGATACACTTATCTAGACTGACTCCTTTGGGGTCTAATTGATAATTGGTTCCGCTTGTTTACGAACACCCTAAGCTGAAAGTTACCTTAAACTTATGGGGCCCAGTGGGCGCGGTGGCGTACGGTATGCTGTAGAAGGCGAAGATGCCATCCTCGTGGTAGCCGCGCACGGGCCCCTGCGCGGTCTGCACTAGCCTCGACGCGGGCCCGGCCTGCGCGAGCGCCGGCGCCAGCAGCGCGCACAATGCCAATGCTAACAACATGGCGGCTTGACGTCTCCCTGAGTACTGAGTTCTGTATCAGGTATTCAGTTATGTATCTATTTATTAAGATAGGTTTGGCCGGTTACATACTTTATGTAAGCATGATTCGGCTATATGCGTTATCTTCTTATCTATGTTGATTTGATAGCCAACCGGATTTTATATTTAGACTACAGTCGCAAAATTTTAACACTATTGTGAGTATAACTGTTACTGTAGCGGGAATTGTTATGCAATTTACCCTCATAACTAATTATCAATTTGGAATAAAATACGTGTTGAGTATCAAATCAATAAAAAAATAATTACACTTACTAAATAGTGTAACGATGAATAACGTTATAAGTGAGCTGTACATATTTATTTGCTTGTAAATAATTTTTTTTTTTTTTTTTTTTTAAGAAGAAACCACACAGGAAGTGGACATGGCGAAGCCCCGATGGTTTTACCAGAAACGAGATCGACTTCATTATGTCGGACAGAAAGCAAAAATTTAGAGATGTCTCCGTGATCAATAGGTTCAATACTGGGTCTGATCACCGCCTTGTCCGAGCGTCTCTTAATATAAATCTCAGGCTTGAAAGAAACCGTCTGATGAAATCCACGCTCCGACCAAATCCACTCCAAACCATAGAGGGCACCGAGAAATTCCAGCGGATTCTCGACGATAAATTTGCCACGATGGATACTCCAAACGACGTGAACGAAGCCCTGCACAACGTGGTTGAAACGCTGAGAGACGAGGGCATCAAATTTTGCCAGAAACAGCGTAAGGGTAGAAAGTCCAAACTCTCCGAGGAGACCCTGCGACTAATGGCACAAAGACGGGAAGCCATTCGGGCTACTTTGTCAGAGAGGTTAGACCTTAACAAGCGGATTAAAAAGATGGTACGGCGTGACCTTCGGAGCTCAAATACACGCCTGATTAAAGAGGCTATAGAGCGAAACCGAGGGTCCAAAGTATTCATGCGACAGCTTGAAAGGAGTCACCTAACGAAGCTCATCACACATGACGGCAGAACCGTAATGTCAAAGTCTGAGATCTTCTCTGAGATTGAGGACTTTTACGACCGGCTATACGCTGCACATGCTCCTTGTCCCCGGCGAGACAACCACGATCCTAGAGCCACCCTGACGCGGCACTATACCGACGAACTGCCGGACATCAGCCAAGAAGAGATCGAGTTGGCTCTGAGGCAGCTTAAAAATGGAAAAGCCCCTGGTGAAGACGGAATTACATCCGAGCTTCTAAAAGCAGGAGGAGCTCCTGTAATACAGGAGTTACAAACGCTCTTCAACTCCGTCTTACACTGCGGGAGAACTCCTAAGGCGTGGAACAGGAGCTTGGTAATTCTATTTTTTAAAAAAGGAGATAAAACTCTGCTAAAAAATTACAGGCCCATCTCACTCCTGAGCCACGTCTATAAGCTGTTTTCCAGAGTCATCACGAATCGCCTCGCTCGGAGACTCGACGAGTTTCAACCACCAGAGCAGGCCGGGTTTCGAGGAGGATATAGCACCATAGACCACATCCACACAGTGAGGCAGGTTATACAGAAGTCTGAGGAGTATAATCAACCCCTGTATCTGGCTTTTGTAGACTATGAGAAGGTCTTTGACTCCGTCGAGACCTGGGCTGTTCTGGAATCCCTGCAGCGATGCCAAGTGGACCATCGTTACATCGAAGTGCTGAAAAGCTTGTATGAAGGCGCCAACATGATTGTCCAAGTACAGGACCAGCAGTCTAAACCCATCCAATTGCACAGAGGAGTAAGGCAAGGGGATGTTATCTCCCCGAAACTGTTCACAAATGCATTGGAGGATATGTTCAAGACGCTGGACTGGAAAGGTATGGGCATCAATATAAACAGCGAACATCTGACGCACTTAAGATTTGCAGATGACATAGTCCTAGTGGCAGAGTCGCTGGAGGAGCTGCAACGAATGCTGGCTGGCCTAGCATCAGCCTCGCAGCGGATAGGTCTCGGCATGAATGTAGACAAAACGAAAGTCATGATTAATACCCACATTAACCCGAGTCCTGTAGTCGTAAATGGCCTTCGCCTTGAAATTGTTTCTGAATATACGTATCTTGGGCAAACCTTGCAGTTAGGTAGAGGCAACTTTGAGAAAGAGGCCAAGAGGCGGATTCAGCTGGGCTGGGCGGCATTCGGAAAACTTCGCCGAGTCTTCACGTCACCCATACCACAATGCTTAAAAACCAAGCTTTTCAACCAGTGCGTCCTACCCGTCATGACCTACGGTGCCGAGACGTGGACACTTACGGTACGGCTTATTCACCAGTTCAAGGTCGCTCAGCGGGCTATGGAACGTGCTATGCTCGGAGTTTCCCTGAAGGACAAAATTCGTAACGAAGTAATCCGGCAGAGAACCAAAGTGACTGACATAGCGCACAGAATTAGCACGCTGAAGTGGCAATGGGCTGGCCATATCTGCCGACGAACCGACAACCGCTGGGGTAAACGAGTTCTTGAGTGGAGACCGCGACTCGGCAAGCGTAGTGTAGGACGCACTCCAGCCAGATGGAGTGACGATTTGCGAAAGGCTGCGGGTGGATGCTGGATGCGGCAAGCTGAGGACAGGGTGCATTGGCGCTCATTGGGGGAGGCCTATATCCAGCAGTGGACTGGTATAGGCTGATGATGATGATGAAATAATATTTATTATTATAACAGCTAAGTAACACATTTTTAATATAGGTAAATCTATTGTTTTAAGTACCTTACTGTTTCCCATTCCTAAAAGAGTACCTATATCCTGTGCCTTTCTCTGATTTCCGCCCCTTCTCCATTCTATCATTCCTATCCGAAGACTTTGCCCACTCCCTTATCCTTTACTAATAGGTCCTATGAGCAAACACTTTTATTTATTTGACCAAAGCATGTAACTTGGCACCGTCGTTCCTTGAGTCAAAATAAGCCGATTAAGATCGGCAGCCCCCGGAAGCCCCTTCTGCCGCCGGAGAGGTGGATTCAAAGTACCGCTCCGCCCATCTTCATTCTAAAAATTATAACTGCCCAACTTTACTTAAGTGGTCTAGTGTGGTATCATTTTCGTTTATATCAACGCAGAATTAGTTTCTGGTATAAAACAATGCACTATTATAAGCAGTTTTTTTTAATTATACTATATTCAAAACTAAACAACAATTTTTAAATTTAATTCACCGTATATATAAAACCGGTGTTTTGTTTATGAAAACAAAAAATATGTTAAAAAAGCCCATTTAATGCAGATTTGAAAAAATATAAATTTAAAATACTGACAATACATAGCGAAAATAAATTGTAGGGCAGGGTAAGGGTAGGGTGATGCATGCTCGCTTAAAGGTCTGTCTGGCGGTGGCGTTAGGGCCGGGGACTAACCGGCTCTGTCTGGTAATGTCGGACATAGTCCGGCCGTTGTCGGCGTGGGGTGCAGGTGCTCTGGTTCTGGGGAGGCCAACATGTCACTGTGTGTTTCCTTCCTACTTTATTACCCCCTCCTCTTTGACGATGGAAAGAGATATGTAATATCCTACTCAATAAAGAAATTTTGACTTTGACTTTGACTTTGAATGAATGAACGAGAGGAGCGAACTTGACATGTGTTACATTTTGGGCCTTAACAGCAATGGGAACTTAAGGAAATCAATAAATGAGCGACCACAATGAGTACGAAACAACAAAACATTTAATACATAAGTAGTATAACAACAGAGGGGATAGAAGCGTATCAAGAAATTACTTCACATTAAAGTATGAATTTTTTGTAAGCATCGCATTCAATCGTCTAAAAATGCGATACTCGGTTTTGCATTCGCGGATATCTTTAGGTAGCCTTTTATGGAGTCGTGGACCCATTATTGCCAACGATCGAATAGTTTTCTCTAGGCGATGAGTAGATATGGGCAGATCATGTTGCCTCCTAGAGTAGCTTCGTAGTCCTGTTCATGTCATGGTTCGGAACTGTTAAATGTTCTGCCTTACATATTTAGCCACTGTACAGAGAAGGCAGTGTTAGTATGTTTAAGTTAATAAACAATTGTCTTTCTGGCGCATCGAGCGCCGCACCCGACAGAACACGCACCACCTTCTTCTGTGATATAAATGTATTCGCTGCCTCCCACAGATCTATACCATCGGCCAGGTGGGAGTGGAAATAAGTTAAGTATGCAGATACTAGATTTTTTGGCGACAGAGTACGTGTTAAAAAGACGATAGCAAAGAAAGTAAACATTTAGTTGCAGACATGGTTTGTTCACGTTTTCTTACCACTAGAGGAATCGATCGAACTCAAATCCGTCAAAACGAGCGCAGTCAATGCTCGGAACGGGGATATTATCCACCCGCACCGATACTGTTAGTGCATTACCCCGCTTTAATGTGAACTCCACCAGGTTTGTCTTGAGAATATTCAGCTGCATGCCGTTAGCTCTCGACCAATCCACCATCACATATATGCGTTTCAGTTTTAACATCCAGACCCAGCTCCTGTTCATGGTGGCTGATGAAATCAACAAAGTGAGAAAGAAACGGCAGAACGATTATCATCAACAAAAATAATATTCCCAACATTTGAGCCTTGCGGGACTGATCTTTCGCCGATTTAGTCGGGCTCAGATCTACTATTGCTCACATGTGTCACCTGCGTACGGTGGTCAGAGCGGCTATGGTTTGGCGACTGCGGCAGCGGCGATAAACCAGTTGCTATAACGCGCGCCTTGGCGCAAGTACGATACCGTCTACTTATAACAAATTGTCCAGTTACGTACGTAGATCCAACTTCGAGAAAGAGATTTATGGACAAATTCAGCTCGGTTGGGCACTGTTTGACAATTCGTGAACGGGTAAGTTTCTTGGGCGAACTCTACATATTACGATGTCATGTTCCGCATAGAACATTCGATCAGTCTCCAATTTGGAGTAGAATACTGACGGGTCGGTATCCCTGTACCCACGCAGTGCGTAAATAGTCATACCTTGGATAAATTTCTAGGTTCATCATCATCACCATCATCATATCAGCCAGAAGACGCCCACTGCTGGGCATAGGCCTCCCCCAGATATCTCCACAAAGGCTGGTCCCATGCTTTCCGCATCCAGCTGGTACCTGCGATCCTTACCAGGTCGTCGGTCCACCTTGTGGAAGGCCTACCCACTATGCGTCTTCCGGCACGTGGTCGCCACTCGAGAACTTTACTGCCCCATCGGCCATCTGTTCTTCGAGCTATGTACCCTGCCCACTGCCACTTCAGTCTGGCAATCCTTAGAGCTATGTCGGTGACCTTGGTTCGCTTGCGGATCTCCTCATTTCTGATTCGATCGCGCAAAGAGACTCCGAGCATAGCTCTTTCCATTGCCCTTTGGGCAATAGTGAGCTTTCTTATAAGGCCCACAGTGAGCGGCCACGTTTCAGTTCCGTAAGTCATCACTGGCAACACATATTGGTCAAAGACCTTCGTCTTGAGACACTGCGGTAACTAAATTAAAGCAGCGCGTACAATGCCCATGCCAACAACACTTGCGTATCATCTCACTGAGTACTGAGTTATGTTTGAGACTATACAGACAGGTTATATATAATGAAATAATATATAATGAAAGCATAGTACCTTGCTTTCATTATATTATTTACATCATCACATTACATATAATGAAAGCATAGTACCTACCTGTCTGTATAGTCTCATACATAACGCAGTACTCAGTGAGATGATATGTCAAGCAGTCATGTTGTTGGCATTGGCATTGTACGCGCTGCTGGCGCCGGCGCTCGCGCAGGCCGAGCCCGCGTCGAGGCTGGTGCAGACCGCGCAGGGGCCCAAGCGCGGCTACCACGAGGATGGCATCTTCATCTTCTACAGCATACCGTACGCCACCGCGTCCACTGGGCCCAATAAGTTTAAGGTAACTTCCTAGTATATAATTTGTGGTGTTTGTAAACAAGCGGATAATTGAAATGGATCAAGTCTCAAAGGGATTTGTGTTTTTGGGCTATGGATTGTGCCAATAAGCGAACATATAAGTATACTCATGATATAACGACACCTTTTAAAGAGACTATGAAAAAGATCAATAAAAGTTTTAGTACCTCAGTAAAAGTAAAAAAAAAGTGGTAAGTAGTAGGTACCTAAGTCAACTTCATTAATCATCATTCTGCGACAACTTTACGAAGGTGAAACCGACCCCGTCAGGGCAGATGTCCTATCCAATGTCTTCCACCTCAGTGCTGAAGTTCGTCAAGGGTGCATTATCGCCATTGCTGTTCAATATTTACACCGAACTTATTATGAGGATCAGACGGAGTCAACATTGGAGGTCTCAAAATATCTAACCTACGGTATGCCGATGCTACCACCTTATTAGCGACAAGTTCCCAATACTTGGAAGCTCTCTTGAGCAAGATAGAACGTGTTAGTCTCGAGTTCGGTCTAAAGATCAATCGTAGCAAGACCAAGATGATGATTGGCGACCGCGTCAATAATAATCTAGCAGATGTCAAGAAGATTGCGAACTGTGATGTCGTACAGTTGTATTCCTATCAGGGATATCCAACAATGGTGGATGCGTCGATGAGATCAAACGACGCATGGCTATTGCAGGGACGGCCATGGACAAGCTTAAGATAATATTATGGAGAAGCTGGAACACCACAATGGCCACATATATGCCACTGAGACGTGGACATTGAGAGAGAGCGAGAAGAAGAGGATAGACGCCTTAGAGATGTGGTGCTGGAGAAGAATGGCTGGGATGTCGTAGACGGAGTTAGAATAAATTAGTATATCCTCCAAGAACTCGGCATCAAGCAGCGTCTATCTTCCACAGTACAGGCTCGAATCCTCACCTTTTTTAGCCATGTCTCACGACGAGGAGATGTATTTGTAGAGCGCCTTGCAGTACAGGGAAAGGCGGAAGGTACAATACCATGCGGAAGATCACCGAACCGCTGGACCGACCAAGTGAAAGCTGCTGTTAATGGTACTCTCTATGAGTGTAGGTACTAGGAAAGTAGCAGTTCGAGAAGAGTGGCGCCGGATAGTGAAGCGTGCTGCCAATCCTCGGCAGCCAAGACCACGACCACTCTGTCAAGAGCGTAGCGACTTTAAAGAAGAAGATCAAGTTGAGCAATTTATGATACGGTGAGCAGTACGATGATGGGTAATGAGTGCGGTGATTCTAGGGTTTATGATACCACCATGCTATTAATAAGATGAAATATTGCCCAGAATCCCATTTATCTAGTCGTAGCTGCTCCGAAGGGGAACAGTATGCAATGCGCGGCTGACGTGCTTTTTTTTTTCAAAAAATACCACGTTTTTTAGATTGTAGTCTCAACTGCCTTTCAATTTATGGTTCTGGGCGCTATGTGCGACTAAGAATTTAGTGTGATCGCAAAGTGTTGACATCTCTGTACTACATTGTGTGGATTGCGGTGATTATAGCTTATTAGGCTTTTTTCTCTCTATCAAGAGTAACATTTTATTTAGTAAGTGTGGTTTTCTGTGATGCGTTCAGTAGAGATATGGAAATCAATCATTACTACTAAATGAGCAGCATTTACGTTCAATAATAATTCTGATAGAAAAAGATTTTTCTATTGCTATGAGGTATGCCGAGCCTACCTTTATTGTACAAGTGCCTACCGCCCTACCATAATTTTTGTTGCAGTTACCTGTCATAAAATTGTTAGGTACGCGAGGACGTGTGATTTGTCATTCACCGTATCGTAGTGTCAGATAGGTTATTATTATAATTGAATGGATTCGTTAGATTAGATTTACTTCATTGATTGTTCTGTATAAAGATAATTTCATTTCTTTTTAATGTTCTAGAATACGTTCATTTTAAGTATAGTGTAGATTAATAATAATTGTACTTGATATAATCAAAGACTTTTTTATTAGATTTTGCCAGACAGCTTTTTTATTAGAAAAAATTTACTTCCTGTTCATACGACCCAGTTGTTTTACAGTTACTTTATTTATATTGCTATTTGTCCTGTCAAAAATTTCGACGAGCGTCAGTAGCATGATGGATGTGGCATAAACGGTGGGTTGGTCTCGTAAGCGAGAGGTACCGAGTTCGATCCTCAGTGCCGCCAAACAATACAAATATTTTCTTCACAAGTTCCTATTAATATTCTGTGATATTTGTTGAATGAACTTGATGAACTTGCGGTGTGGAAAAACATCGTGAGGCAATCTGCACATTCTGGTGATTGATTGTGTAACCATGATTCAGTCCGGTCAAGTTCCCTGTTCACTTGTCACGGAGATCTGTACCCTGAGTGTAAGTAATTATTCACAATAAACGTAACTATGTCAACGAACGTCAAAACAGGAACTTTTTATTTAATTGTGCTTAGAATAAAAAGAAGAATAATATTATTAGAGAATTGATATTTCATAAAGTATTTGCTAATTTTGCTGGCCTCGCCACTCGCCAAACACCAAGTGAGTTACTATACGTACGCGTTTCGGTTGTGAAACTATTTTATCTGTGACATTTGTCAGTTACTTTTCGCTAGAGGCGCTGTTCAAGTTATTATACAAAATAGGAAACAACTGATCAAATATAGCAAGCTCGATTTTGTGCGATGAGTTATACTTGAGATACAGGTGGCAGTCGCTATACTGTAATTATCTGACACCGCCAAGATGATTATTATTTTATTTTATTTCGTATTAATAATAACCTAGTCTACGTTAACTCAAATATTTCCCAAACTCATGTACCAATATTAATGGAATAACGCTAGGAACATATCGACTAAATTGGTTTTTAAATAAGGAAAATCGCAATTAAATCAGTCAATCTGTTCGGGAGCCACATTGCCACAGATCGCGTCTAACTTATAACACCACTCTCGCGTCTTTAAAAATATAATAGATATTTACTATTTATAACGTCGGGGCGCCTCGGTCCTTACAGCCAGCAGCCTTACAATCTAATTTCATGGTTTTGTCAAAATATTTAAAAATCTTTCTTTGTTTGAACAGCGCCCCAGTGCCTCCCGGCTCCGAGTACCCGCCTTGGCCGCCCGCTGGCGCCGACGGCGCGCCGCACATGTCGCTGGACGAACAGCTGGAGCTGCGCGGGCCGCTGCTGGCGCGGCGCGCGCGCTTCTGGGACGCCGTCTACGCGGAGCACTACCGCCAGCCGGTGCCTCCGCCACCGCCACCGACCAAACACGCCGAGCTTTAACTAAACATCTAAGTTATTACGTTTATACTTACTAGAACTTATGTTGTATTTTTTATTTTTGTATTTGTTGCTGCTGTATTGTTTGGTTACAATTAAATGTATTATTAAATTAATTATTGTGTGTTCTACTCTTATGCGTAATCCTAGACTAGACTGGTGAATCGGCTTTTCCGACGAAAAAACGAACCCCGCAAACATTATGGCAGGTCTAGTAAGGAAAAATTTAAAGGCGTCTGCTTAGAATGGATTTTTGCAAATTACTGTGGGTACTGGGTAAGTAGCTACCTCTTGTTGAAAAGAACGGGACAACGTAAACAGTGGTCGGTCCAAAGTAGCGGGCAAAAACAAAATCTCGTTTTGACCTTTAAAAGTTATATTTAAGTCAAATTATGGAAAAGGGCTTAGAACACTCTCTTTTTTTTTAATTTGAGATAACTTTTGTTATTTTTAACTCGCCCGGCTGAAAAAATATAACTATAATAAATAAGTAGAACCTACCTAACCTCCGGCTCGATACTCCACTGTTGGCAATATTGAAATCATAACTACTTTGTGGTAAATTGTATAACTTAATCCAATCGAAAAAAAAATTACTGCCGTATGTAATACCGAAAGCGAAACTCTACTCTCTGAAATCATCATCATAATTTTGGCGTTATTTCCATTGTGCTTTCTGATGGCCCCGGGTCAGCTTTCCTATTTCTTTATCTTTTTCTATCAGCTTTATCTTTGTCGTCGTCTACCCATCGCTTCTTGGGCCGTCCTCTTCTCCCCGTGTCTGGCGAGGGTGGCATGGTCTGACATTGGCGTAAGTTATATGAGTGACATAGACATAAACATAGACGTATCTTTATTGTTCCCATAACACATTAAAAAAAAACTTAAAACTAACATAATAAGTGCATAAGTGGCCACAAAAAGCTGAGAAGTATGGGTAAAGGTTTTATCTGTAAGTATAGAATACTACAAACATAAATCTAAAATAAATGACAGTAGAATATAATGGTATCAGTGAGCTGAACAGCTCTCGGTGCCAATCGGCTCCGAGACAGATCAACAAGTCTCAGTGTCGCCCTTGTTTATTGTATCTAATTAAAAAAACGAATATTTATGATATTTTAGATTTATTCTTGTAACAAATGAAAATCGCAGGTAAAATCCACACCGTGAATGCCGCCTTAGCGTACTTAATTTGAATGAACCAATGAGCAAATTGTATTCAGCCTCAGTACTTTATAGTTGAAAAAAATATCGATCGACGTCGATGCAATCTACCGCGTCCGCCGTTATCAAAATGATACGAAGGACAGTCAAAAAGTCCTGCGGCCACCTGCCATAGTGGTGAAGTTCACCCAGCGTAGGCGAAAGGACGAGCTTTTGGCGGCGATCCGTACACGTCGGGGACTAACTACTGCAAACATAGGCCTAGCTGGGCCTGCGTCGGACATATTCGCCAGTGATCACCTCACGCTTACTAATAAATTATTACTTAAACAAGTCAGACAACTAAGAGCGGAACTAAACTATAAATACTTGTAGGTACGCAACTGCAATATATTTGTGCGTAAAAGCGACAGTAGCAAAATTCTACTAATCAAAGATGAATCGGATCTCGGAAAAATTAAGTGACTATTACACTCTTACATTGTTTTTTATAATTCTATCGCATCTAGCTGTGTTCTTTCTAATGTCGTACTTTCTGACGTGTACATTTGTTTCAACCTGTATTATTTAACGCATCTCAATGACAATTTACTACGCATTTTATGTTGGTGTAATTTTTGTTGTATTATAAGACACAATATACGTTCGGGTTTGCGAATCTTAAGCTATTTTACAACATATATTTTTGGGAATGTTATCTAACAAAAATGTCAATATCTATTATAAAAACGTAAGGGGGCTACGTACGAAATCACAACACTTTTTTTCCCGTGTCTGTCTTTCTGACTACGATGTAATTTGTGTCACTGAGTCATGGTTAACATATGATTTTCATGATAGCGAGTACTTTGATAATAGGTTTAGTGTTTTTAGGTGTGACCGATCCGTTGCAGAGAGTGGTTCGTCGCGGGGGGGTGGGGTAGTCGTGGCGGTGCGGGCGGAAATCCGGCCGCTCCGCCGCGACTGGCCTGTGCCCCCGCGTGCCCACTGTGACTGTCTTTGGCCTGGTTTGGTCTTTGTCAGCCTGTACTCGACGTCACCAGATGACAAACAACGACACCTAAACATAGCATGTATTTACATACCACATGGTGCGGGGCATACAGATTCACTTAGTAGTTTTTTCGATATTGCCCGTGAAATAATTAACAGCAAGCCGAATGACATTTTTTATTAGTGGAGATTTCAACATAACACAAGCACTTTGGGAGTCATCCCCTTCGGTAGGTGTTACTTTGGCTTATAGTGGTTGCAATGAAATCAAGCTTATGCAGGACTTTTTATCATTAACAAGCCTAAAACAGTTTAATGGGCATTTTAAGGCACATAATCGAATATTAGATCTGGTCCTATGTAATTGAGACTGTTCTGTTTTAGCCTGTGACTACCCGCTCACTCCGGAAGATCTCCATCACAAATCCCTATTAATAGATGTAAATATTACCTTCACCACTCTCATGGAACCAGCTTTAAGTTATACATATAACTATCACTTAGCAGATTTTGATAAAATTAACCTTGAATTGTCTAAGAATGATTGGTCCGATTTTTTCGCAAATTTAAACACTGGGGAAAGTGTATCAAAATTTAATACTTTTTTAACAGATTTGGTTCAGCGCTTTATTCCTCGTCGTAAATGTCGGTCTTCCACTTCAGCCCCCTCCTGGCACAATCATGCACTTTGAAAAATGTTAAAAGAAAAACGTAAATTTCATAAATTGTGGAAAACGTATAATAATCCACTTGACTATCTAAACTTTAAACAATTACGCAAACGGACACAAAAATTGGAAATTGAATGTTATAATAATTTTATATCCCTGACAGAAAATAATTTAAAAACCCATCCTAAATATTTTTGGTCATATATTAAATCAATTTTTTCGGGTAATAAACTTCCACAAAAAATGACAAAGGAATTACTGCATCTGATGGCGAACAAATTTGTAATCTATTTAACACTCATTTCTTCTCTGTGTTCGAGCATTCCACTCAAAACTCAGTACCCTTAAACTTTTTACCGCCACCGCTGGATCCATTGTTCGATATTCATACTATAGATTTAAATATAAACATAGTTAAAAAACATTTATCTTCGATTAATATTCATAAAGGGGCTGGCCCTGATGGAATACACCCCGTATTATTTAAACGTTGTGCTGAGGAGTTGGCCTTACCTGTTTCTCTCCTTTTTAACCGTTCCATGAGTGAGGGTTGTGTGCCTCAGATTTGGAAGAGGGCGTGGGTTACCCCAATATCTAAGGGAGCTGTTAGTCAGCATATAGAGAATTACCGCCCCATCTCCAAACTATGCCAATTTAGCAAATTCGTAGTTCGTAACCGATCAGCTTTTCAATGTAGCTCGTAATTGTATTATTCCTAATCAACATGGTTTTTATAAGGGTCGTTCGGTAGAGAGTAATTTGTTGGAATTCACTGACGATATCTTAAGGTTTATGGATGATGGGCACCGTGTGGATGTAATATACACTGATTTCGCCAAGGCTTTTGACAAAATATGCCATTTGGGGACTCGGTGTACACGGTGACTTTTCCGCTGGTTCAAGTCATATGTTGACAGGAGAAGCCAGGCTGTAGCTTTGGCTGGGTATGTTTCTGAATACAAATTCATAACTTCTGGTGTTCCCCAAGGTTCCCATTTAGGACCTCTTTTATTTATCCTGTTTATAAACGATATTACCAAGTATATCTCACACTCGAAAGCTCTGCTATACGTAGACGACACGAAAATTTATAGGGTAATACGTAATACTAATGACTGTACTTTGTTGCAGCGAGATCTCGATAGTTTTGTAAATTATTGCTCTGAAAATAAACTGCATCTTAATATAAATAAGTGTTTTGTTATAAGTTTTACAAAAAAGAAAAAGAAAATTCATAACGATTATTAACTTGTTAACACGACACTTAAAAAAGTCACGCAAACTCGAGATCTCGGTGTAATAATGGATTCGAAATTAACTTTTATACCGCATATAGATTCAATCCTTGTCAAGGCCTATAAACAGTTAGGTTTTATCCTCCGAGTTAGTAAACCCTTTAAAAACCCTCTGACATATAAAATCCTTTACAATAGCTTTGTCAGGAGTCATCTTGAGTTTGCATGCGCTGTGTGGAATCCTAGTTTTGCCATTCATATAAATAGAATAGAGAAAGTCCAAAAAACATTTCTTAGAGCCCTGGATTATACAGGGTGTTTCATAATATATGTATAAAGCCGTGAACTGGGTGGAGTGCTACACGTATTAAAACGATAGGTACAATCATTTTTTTCTTGCGTGGAATAGTTAGCGAGAAAATGACTATCGAACTTTTTCTTTTTCAATGTCGATAATGACATTTTAAAAACGAAAGACCGCATCTCTAGAAATCAGTTGCCCCGCCACGGGCCGAGGCGAGCCGGCCTTTGGCGGTGCCTTTGATCCATAGAGGAAAAATTTTATATACAGAAGCAGAGAGTACATTTAGAGTTTAAATATGAGACAAAATGTCACACATCTCTATAACACACACACTAATGCAAATGCAGGGACGGAACAAGGCAGCCCATCATGAGTTATATTTTGCTACGACTTTCTACTCGTAACGAACACAAACAAATCTGACTTGTTGTTCGCTCCAAAAGGCTATGCAATATTTTTAAGCTTGTCCTTATATATTTTAATATTGACATTATAATAAAAGGAAGGTGTCTAGTGAATCAAAGCCATGCCTTGATACCTACCACCGTCTTTTCGATCTCTCGATCCTACATACCGTGAATCGGCAGTGCTTGCTTTAGCAAAAAGGAGGATTATGATTTTGACCGGTATTAATGTTTATTAGTTGCCTCATAACTTCTAAACTAAGTAGGTACTTACCTACTTACTTATAGTTAAAAGCGTCTTCATTGTTCACAGGTTGGCCTATGTGACTTCACAAATTTAATATGATGCCCTCTAGAGGACATAGTCATGAAAAAAAATAATAATGAAAAGGATAGATACATTAATATATTAAACAAGCAGCATATTCTTTATTTTCAGTAAAAATTCATATTATGCTGGTGCAGCAGGACAGAAGGGACTTGCATCTAATTATTATCTTGTTCTTCAAAATGTTTACAACGCAGCACTTCCAATTTGCAACCCAGACATAACCATGTCTGGTCTTTAGGAAACCTAAAAAAACAAATATTTATGTAAATAAACGTAAATACGCGATTAATCCGTTGTTTCATATAATGTCTGAACTTTTAAAATGTCATCTAGGTACATTTTTGGTATGGAACCCTGATACATATAAAGTTGTGGACCGCTATTCACAAGATTTGAGTAATAAAATACTATACAATAAATACTAAGTCCGACCCTGTTAGCATCAAAATATTATCGTACCTATTTAGACACCGAAATATTGCTCAATTTGCCAATAATTTTAAATCTATCTCTAATGGCATGTTGTTTTAAGGTAAAGCATTTCAATTAATGCAAATTCACACTATTTCGATGCATATTTTTGTCACAATTTCTAAAATTTATTTCGGATCGCCTCGACCACGAATGTTTACTTACCGGTGAAAGGATAATCCAGGTGTATTTCCATACTTTGCGCTTTCACATAAATGTGCACTAAATTACACACAAAATTACAATCTTTTAAATGGTTTAATTTAAATTTTATTAGGAAATTATAAAATTTACACCGATGTTTCAAAAAAAACGTCAGGTCGATATGCCCTCGAGCAATATGTCGAACGTTCAAAACATTGCGCACGTCATTTTCCGTGAACTTATTCCAAGGGATGAATAAACGGGATAGCAAGATTCATAATCATTGTAGAGCGAGCGAATAGGGAATATTTGTGATTTGTGTTTAGTCTGGTATGTCTGTGCTTTGATCTATGGCGCGGCTTCCATTGACGAAATTTACCTACTTTCGTGTCGTTCGTTCGTTCATTCGATTTAGTTGTTCACTTGAAATAGAGCTGCGCTTCAACGTAGTCGATATGATTATTTTTCTTTAAAAACGAAGATTTTTTAATGAAAATTAAAATTCAATGTCCGGATAATTTGAAGTCACTAGTGTACTCTTTGCAAGCTATACTTTAACACCCTTTCGGCTTTATACATGTATTACGTAACACCCTGTAGAACCGGTAACGCTTATGTAGACTATGTAGATTCGACTAAACGACATAAAATTTGCCAACTCAAACATCGGCGTGATTGTGTGGATTCTGTACTCATTTACAAAATAATACATAATATTTTAGACACCCCCTTACTGCATAAAATTTATTTCAGAGTTCCTCGCAGACCGGAACGTGATTGTCGCCCTAAAGACCTGTTTCACATACCACGTAGTAGAACTTGTTATGCTAAGAATATGTTCTTAAAAAGAGCGTGTCTATTGTACAATTGTAGTGCAATTAATAAGAGTATAGATATATTTAATTGCAACGTAAATACAATAAAGAAAGCATACATGTTATTGTAAAAAGGTACTTATTTATTCTGCTTGCAAATATTTTTAATTTAATTTAGTTGTTATTAACTACAATTAGCTGCACCACTGCTATATATATTTTTAGGAAACTATAGGTTTAAATGTAGACAGTTTGGTAAATGTAATTAACCCCAATGTAACCGTTTGTTTCTGAATAAAATAAATAAATAAAGCCGCACCGTTTGGCTATCGAAGCAACATAGATAGGAAGATAACGCATATGGCCGAGTCATGCTTTCATTACATATTCAAACCTATCTGTAGACCAATGTCTAATACGTAACTCAGTACTCAGTGAGACGTCAAGCCGTCATGTTGTTGGCATTAGCATTGTGCGCGCTGCTAGCGCCGGCGCTCGCGCAGGTCGAGCCTACGTCGAAGCTGGTGCAGACCGCGCAGGGGCCCGTGCGCGGCTACCACAAGGATGGCATCTTCACCTTCTACAGCATACCATACGCTACCGCGCCCACTGGGCCCAATAAGTTTAAGGTAAATTCCTGACATTTACTTGTGGTGTTTGAAAACAAGCGGAAGCTTAAGTTAAGTGGATAAAGTCTTAAAGGGATTGGTGTTTTATAGACTAGCTAATGCCTCATTACTTATGAATTAAATCAGCTTTTGTACACTAATTTCACTAAATTATAAGAATTGTATTCAATTGCAACCCCTTGTTGTTGAATTGTTACAATATAAAGTAGAACTAATATACAAAAGGTAATATAATCTATAATGTAAAATTCCATCACGAAACTACAAAACATACAACATAATACAAACTAATCGTAACAGATGGACCGATGGAATTTAATGAAATTTTAAGGTTAGCCTAGCGGGTGATCCTATAAACAGTTTTAACAAACCCTTTATACATATAAAATGTAATCCCACTGACTATATCTTGCGTACTTATGTTTAAGAAAAATAATTATTTTCAGGCACCAACTCCGCCTCCGATGTGGTTGGAACCCTTTGAAGCAGTTAATAGTAACGTTATCTGCCCACAAGTTCCCATTTCAATGCCGGGATTTGAAACGGTGAAGAGACAAGAGGATTGCCTTATCGCAAACGTTTTTATCCCGGATACCCATGAGACCAATCTTCCTGTTATGGTCATGGTACATGGAGGAGCATATCAACTAGGTTATGGTAATTTGGCGATACCACTAAGCTTGGTAAAAAGCAAGAAGATCATAGCAGTGACGTTTAATTACCGACTTGGGGTTCACGGTTTTCTTTGTCTGGGAACTAAAGATGCTCCAGGAAATGCCGGTATGAAAGATCAAGTAGCATTACTGAGATGGGTGAAAAAGAACATTGCCAGTTTTGGTGGAAATCCAAATGATGTTACTATCGAAGGCTACAGTGCTGGCTCTTCTGCTGTAGACTTGTTACAGTTATCGAAAACCACGAAAGGATTATTTAATAAAGTGATACCAGAAAGCGGGGCGAATGTTGGTGTATGGTCTGTCCAACTGGATCCGCTACAGAATGCGAAGGATTTTGCCAGACAGATAAATTTCACTGACATAGATGATACATACGCTCTTGAGAATTTCTACAAAAATGCACCCTTGGAACTATTGATGTCTGATCCATTTTTTACCAGAAAAGACTCCACTTTTGGGTTTTCACCTTGTGTAGAACGTGACACTGGAGTAGAGAGATTCCTTGAAGATACACCGGTTAATATTTTAAAAGAAGGCAATTACGTCAAATATCCCATGCTTTACGGCTTTGCTGAAATGGAAGGATTATTTAGATTGGGTTTTGGAGCTTTTGAAATGTGGAAAAACGAAATGAATAAAAGGTTTTCAGATTTTTTACCAGCTGACTTGCAATTCAGTAGCGAAGACGAAAAGGAGAAAGTGGCAAAAGAGGTAAAGGAATTCTATTTTGGAGATAAAGCTATAAGTGAAGAAACTATATTGAGCTACATTGATTATTTCAGTGACGTAATTTTTGCATATCCTACATTACGTTCAGTCAAATTGCAAGTGGAAGCTGGTAATGATAAAGTGTATCTGTATGAATATTCATTTGTGGATGCCTCAGAAACTAGTACATATGGCGTAAAAGGAGCTAATCATGGCGCTCAATCTTCTGCATTATATGAAAGTCTGGTGGTCGGCTCTAGCGATGAAAGTATATTACCTGAACGGACACGCAGCATGAGAGCTAAGATGAGAGAATTGTGGCTCAATTTTATAACTACCGGGTAAGTTATTTCAGAAACTCTTTTTTATTAAATTATAAGAAACATTTTACTGTGCTGTTTATACGAGGCAGTTGTTTTACAGCTACTTAATTTATATTGCTATTAATCCTATCCCATATTTCGACGAGTGTCGGTAGCGGGATGGCTGTGTTTACTACGCGAAGTTGCTAGCTAAGTTAAAGTTCAGGAGCTTGCTCTTGCAGAACGGGTACTGTATTATGAAATTTAACTTAACAAAAAAGAGCATTTATTACACTAAGTTATATAACATCGGGTACATTTATATAAAGAAAAGGAAATAATCAAAAACTACAATGACAGCAGTATCGACGATATAGAAGTGTTATATCGTTACCCGTTCCGTGAGAAGTCGTGCAACGTAGTCATCTTACTCCATAAAATAAAGAAGCTTGCGCGACCGCTAACCTAGGAACTGAATGGGTGACCATTTTGTACTTTGAGACTAGTCGAACTTCAGCACCGCCACGAGCTCGCCACTCGTTAGGTCTGCGAAATGCCAACGGTATTTGGCGAAGCAAGGTCTACCGCTGGGGACCGGAGACTAATTGAACAGTCTCAAAAGCCGAGTGGCGTCCCGGTTAGGCGCAGTAGACTCTTCGGTTGTAGATATCCTGTTTGGTACCAACCTTATCGCTTTAAAAAAAGGACGGGGGTATTCGTCCCATTGCGGTTGGCACCACCTACCGCCGCCTGACAGCTAAGCTCTGTTGCAGGTTCTCTGCGCCCAGTCTAAAATTATATTTCCAGCCGATCCAGCTGGGTTTTGGTTCGAAGGGAGGCTGCGAAGCCGCTGTTCATGCCCTCAGGACGTTCTTTCAGCATAAGAGCGGTGAGGTTCTGCTGAAGGTTGACGTAAAAACTGCATTTAATTCTGTGGATAGAGGCGCCTTGCTCAACCAAGTTAAGTCAAAGATGCCGGCGAGCCCTATCGACCTTATTCGCGGTATCCCTTAAAATTATAATATAATTTCTTGTCGAAATTGTGTAGGTACATCGGTGCTATAGACTATACCAGCCATCGAGCACATGACTTTTGAAATGAAGCAGTAAACCCTTCTTTTTCTGGTTATCGACAAATATATTAAAATAACATTGAACAGATCGATATCGATACTTTTTTTACTCTTGAATCCCTATGAACTTATTCTGACGCTTTCGTAGTGACATTGTCACAATAGTTATTCCTTCCGTTTCTTGTTTACCTAAACCGACAAACTTTTTTTTGGCTATTATTGCCAGTAAAATAACTTTAGTAAGTATACTCATTTTTCCGCAACCTGTCAAAGTAACCTAAGTCCCTGGTCCCCCTTCAAAACAGGCTCTTATTATTTATTTGTGAAAAATTATATAATTAGAGTATCTACTATAATTTTTTATAAAGTATTTGCTAATTTTGCTAATTATATACAATAAACAATTATTATCATCGTAAACCATTTAAATGTAAAATTTCACTGGCCAAATATCAAGTGAACAGTTGTGAAAGTATTTAATTTGTGACATTTGTCAGTTGCATTCGCAAAATTTGACTTCAAGTGAGAGAAAACGCAGTCGATACGTTTAAAACTTATTAACAAAAGTAAAATTTTGTTTCAAATTTCACAAGAGGCGCTGTTTCATAATTAGAAAAACGAATCGAATATAATTCGTATATATAAAGTAATAATATGTAAATAATAAGCTCAATTAACGTGATCGAAGAGTATTCGAATTTTTGTGCGAAGATTTACACTTGAGATACAGGTGGCAGTCGCTCTACTGTAATTACCTGACTCAGGGCCCTCACGCCCGAGGGCACAACCGGGATATTGACCCCAAGATGATTATTTTATTTTATTATTGATAATTACTTAGTCCATGTAAACTCAAATATTTCTCAAACTCCTGTACCAATTTTAATGGAACAATGCTAAGAAATATCTTGATTAAAGTGGGGTTTAAATAAAGAAAATCGCAATTAAATCGGTCAATCTGTTCGGGAGCCACAATGCAACAGATAACGTCTAACTTATAACACTCGTCTTGCGTCTTTAAAAGTATTATACCGTCATAGGGCGCTAATCGGTTCACCCAGTCTCAAATGTCCGCACTTACAGTTAGCAGACTTACAATCTAATTTCATGATTTTGTCAAAATAGTGACAAATACGTTTTACGAATTGTTGTGTTAAGAACTTTAGTTGTTTGAGGTTGAATTCGAGACGAATTCAGAACATTGTGAAAAAACACAGTAGTGGCTTTATATTTATATTCAATTATACATTTGAGAAAGTTCAAAAACAGTCTAAATTATCATATAGTTGTTGTATAGTTATAGTATATAGTTGTGATTTATATCATGAGGACTACTTCAAGTTTTATTTTATCTATAAGGTACATGTTTTAAAGATCCCTTTTCAATGGATTCGTGATTAGACCAAAACGTCTAGTTAGTATCCTCACGAAGCACTATTGTTGAAACTTTACATTTAGATACGGGGCACTATTTTTTGGCATATAATTAAATAGATCAAACCAGTATTTCACAGTGCGGCTGTAAACTTAACGTCAAGTTAGCTGCGTCAATATCTGTTACTATTTCGAGCATAATTTTTGAGGCTGGTAACTACGGGCATAGTCTCAAAAGTGCCCAGCGGAAGACTTTGGTCAACTGTATTATAATTTGTAAGTATTATAATTTCTTTGTTTGCATAGCGCCCCAGTGCCGCCCGGTTCCGAGTACCCAATGTGGCCGGCCGCGGGCGCCGACGGCGCGCCGCACATGTCGCTGGACGAGCAACTGGAGCTGCGCGGGCCGCTGCTGGCGCGTCGCGCGCGCTTCTGGGACGCCGTCTACGCAAAGCACTACCGCCAGCCAGTGCCACCGCCGCTGCCACCGACCAAGCACGCCGAGCTATAACTAGACGTCTAAGTTATATTACGTTTATACTTAATAGGAATTATTGTTGTATTTTTTTTTTATACCACTAATAAGCAAGGTGGCAAATAAGCTTTGTATTTGTTGCTGCTTCAGTTACAAAAAAATGTATTTTTAAATAAGTTATTGTACGTTCTACCTACCTACCTATTCGAACCTACACACTCTTTGATGGACATAGTCAGCACTAAAATCCTTCAGCAGGAAACTGAATTACCACTGAATTAGGTAATTTGAAGCATCAGACATAAATGGTTATGTTTAAAAATGTTCCACTTTGCTGTCTTTGAAGGCCGACTTTAGCCAAAGTTGCTCATTAAGTATTACATTTTTTAGTAATTATGACAGCTGAGTGTCTGGCGCTATCTAAGGCCTACTAGAAAACAAGAAAGTCACCTGTTTAAATTTTTAATTTCAAGTTTAAAATTTAAGTTATAATTCACAGAACGTAAATGTTTCGCTTTAAACCAACATTGTCATAACTTTCATCAAAGTTACGAAGCTGACAAAGCTGATAATATAATATATGCGTAAAACTGCAACGCATGCAGACTCAGTTCTACTCATTATTTAGAATTTCTTTAAGTTTGTTAAGTCGATTATTTTCAAAAATTTAGAAAAAAATTAATGACTCGAAAGCTATGAAACGTCGCGTAACATACATGGGGTGATTCAGATACCCTGAGGGAAAATACCACCGGAAACACGACGCATATTTTTTTGTTTTTGCGAACATTTTCAGTCTCTCTTATGCATATAATATTAAATGTTATTAATATCCGAATAAATATCTACAGCTCATTTACAACAATACATTATTAATCTCTACACTAGTCATTTTACTCGAAATTGTTCCTAGCGCCCTGTTCCTAAGAATAATTAATTATGAGAATTATTGAGGATACATTCCATGACAATTCCCGCAACAATAACATTATCACAATAAATACAAATATAAAGACAAACCGTTTGGCTATCGAAGCAACATAGATAGGAAGAAAACGTATACCTATAGCCGAGTCATGCTTACATTACGTATCCAACCGGCCAAACCTGTCTGTAGTCCTCAGTATTCAGTGAGACGTCAAGCCGTCATGTTGTTGGGATTAGCGTTGTGCGCGCTACTGGCGCCGGCGCTCGCGCAGGAGGAGCCCGCGTCAAGGCTGGTGCAGACCGCGCAGGGGCCCGTGCGCGGCTACCACGAGGATGGCATCTTCATCTTCTACAGCATACCATACGCCACCGCACCCACGGGGCCCAATAAGTTTAAGGTAACTTCCTAACATATAGTTTGTGGTGTTAAACAAGCGGAAGATGTTATTGGAACAATTTTATTAAATTGCAATCCTTTGTTGTTACAAAATAAAGTAGAACTAGTGTACAAAAGGTGATTTAATCCGTAATATAGAGTTCCATTGCGAAACCACACACTTCACAAAGTGTTAAATACCGACAATATAGTTTAATTATGATTTAGTTTATATATAACCGACACATAGTAACCGAATCACACACGATTATTATATAAGTCGAAGTCGTTACGGAAGTGTTGTGTTGTGTGCCTTAGTTTGAAGGTCATATCAGTTCATATTCATATTCATATTGATTAGCTTCCATAAAGATAATACAGTAACATTGTTATGTACATACAATACAGACTCGGTTGGGCGCAGCATTTTGGGCGCAGCATTTTGGCTTTAAACTTACGAAGCTAATAGAATAATTTATACCTATTGACTATTTAAGTATTTACATATCCATTATATCTATTATTTATCAGTGAATTTTACTAGTATTGGAAACCAATACTCTATAGTAATTATCTAATACTTTGTACTTTTATTTTGATTACTTAAACTACTTATACTTAAATAATGCACCCTTACAATGACGGCTATTATTGCACTTTCGTAGTAGTTTCGTAGCACTTTCAGATTACCATTGTTTATTTATTACAGTATGGTTAAAGAGATTTTTTAATATTATTTGAGGTAAATTATGTGTTTAACTAGATAGATATGAGTTATACGTATTTAGAACTTAACAGTAGGGACGGAATACGATCTAATTATTTTGCTATCGTATCGCTTAAATATTCGTTTACGCTGTAATAAGTTTTAGTGAGTAATAGATGTCTTAATAGTTTTTCAAATTTTTTGTCGTCGACCTTATTTTTTTATGTAATTCGGTAACTTATTATATAGTCTGACAGACATGGCCAACGGACTCGTTGAGTGTAGCGTGAGACGGGAGTTAGGGATCAGTAGGTTTCTCTTATATCGCAGCGAATGGCCTGTGGGTACGGTCTTCGCGTTTTTTGTATAGCTCAGGGTATTTCCTAGTGAGCTCAGGGTATTTCCAGTTATCTAGGTCATATTATTTGCTTAAGCGATTTAACGTCTATCCATTTTCTAATCTGATTAGGTTCCCCTGATAGCAGGATGACGAAGGTCAGACGGCAGTCGCGCCACTATAATGCCCTGGTCTGCCAAATCCTGGATGCGTGAGAGCACAAATGGGATATTGACGCCAAGTTGATTATTATTATGTCGTAGATTAGATTTTATTAAGCCTAATTGTATCTAACTTTATTACCAAAGCCTTTGTGATCATCATAGTTTTGATTTTGATGCGCTTTTGTGCCACTTATCGTTGTAAACTAATCGTGCACCACCAAACCACTGGTGCAAACCAATGAGAATCTAATATGTCAAGTGCAAGGAATGCACGTCGCTTGGGAATCGCTGCGGGGCGGCAGGACGAGGGTTGACGGCGCATGCCGCGATAACACTGAGCACTTACCAAATATTTGTTTACAATAATATAGGACATTGAATCCGGAATCCTTTTATTATTTCTACGAAAACTGCCCTGAAGAGATAATTGCCCTAAGGATGTCTTTAAAAGGAAGTGCATCGACTTGGCTTTCACAAGTGACGTTTGCAGGTATGACGTTGTCGCAATTTAAAGTTGTGTTTCTGTCACGCTATAACTGTACTGAAACTAGTGCAGGGACACTAATAAACCTAACTAAGAACGGACCAAAAGATGAGAAAGTCTTACTTTATACTCAAATCGCCTAATGACCTCACTAATGACAAGATGGAAAGGACTATCAACGAAAGAAATAGCTGTACCAGTTTTGCTGACTATTTGACTAAATTCAGAAGCAAAAATCGTGAGAGCAAATCAATGTGGAATGCATTCCTCTTAAAATAAGATCCATTTCTGTATCACGGCTTTTGAAAAGCGGAGCGACGCGTAACATAATGTAAGTGATACAAAAATGGACTTTACTTTATTATCACTACATTCCACTTAGATTTGCTCTTACACTTTTTAATTCTGAATTTAGACTACTGAATTTAGTCAATATAATATAAACGCATCACACTGCGTATTTTGATAGACGCGAACACCATTTGACCTACACTACGTCACTACTCGGTTAAAATTACAACAAAAACTCAAGGCAACAGGTAGAGGGTTCGGATTACGAACGTTATAAGCCAGCCACGACTTACATAAAATGTAAGTATTGCGGAAAGCCGGGAGATAGAGCTGACGAAAACCAGTTTATTTTAAACATCTGCCCCAGTGAATACTACCTGCTATTGATGTGGCTAGTGGCCATATTGCTACAAATCAAAACTGTTGGCCGCAAAGTCGAAGCATTGAAAAAAAATACTCTTGGCGGCGAGTCGGCGCGTCAACGGCAACGTCATCGCGAGCTGGCAACGGTGTACGGATGCAAATGTTTCAAATGTCTGTGAGATACGGCCTGTGATGGGCCGACTAATCGAATCGAGGGAGTTAGGGCGATTTCCCGAAATAATCCCTGTAATTGATAGCCAAAAAGTAAAACCACTAATGTAAAGTTCATTTCGTTCATGCGCCATTTAGAAATAGTATGGATGATGCGCCTTCTTTTTCGGCAAGGTAAGGTTGGCTTGACTTGTAACTCCGAAACGGCCGTACCGATCAAGATAAAATGATCAGGTAATTTTCAGATTAGTCCAGCGAATGATCTTATAAAGTTTGTTATCAACAACAAAAAATTATTTACAGAAAAAAACACTCGGGGACTGCCGCGGTAAAGCTATTGCATAGCATTTTTTATCAACTTATGCCATTATAATTATTTATTTATTTTATTTATGCAGTATTATTTTTTCTTTGATATTAACCACATACATACACGTTAAGGTTCAACTAGTCGCAGGCTAGAACTCACTCGTGGACGCGGCCAAAAAGCACGCTGTCTCACCTAGCATTGTGTCTAAAAGATTTAGAATCAGTTATGAGTAATTAGCAGCTAGTCTACACGCATACGTCTAGTCGCACGCACACAAACACCGTGTCGAAGTCTGCCGAACTGAAGCGACGTTAGACGATGCAAGGCTTTCAACGCCGCACCGCTGTGCCAGTCGGAGTAGGAGGTGTTAGGTTTTTTTTTACGGAATTTCTTGATTCGGTCGCCGCGCTCAAAGCCCGCGATAAAAGCTATGCAATAGCCTAAAAACTTTTTGCGATGTATTCCCTAATTTCTCTAAAGGCACCGTAACGGCTGAACCGGAAATTTTCACGGAATCTTCAGGTTATCCTAGGGGGTGATCCTGTGAACGGGTCGAGTAAGGGTAAGGTAGGGTAACACAGTTTTTAACAAGAAGAGGCCAGCCTTCCGGTGATTCGTAACTTCGACCAGGCGCTTAGATAACTCCCGGTATTAGGAACGCTTCTTGGGTCAATGCTTAAGCCTCGCTATTCAGCGAGGCAACGAGGCCAGCCTTCTGGGGACCTTTCCAAATTCGGGGGACCTTGGCCAAATTTTTTATCTTTTGTTAGGATTAAGGTTTGTTTTTGTTAGAGTAAGGTTATTTTTAAATATTAATAATAGTTTTTTATTATCTTAACGATTCAACTAATAAATTTGCATTTTTAACTTACCCTATATATGATATATAATACCATTGACTGTATCTAGCGTACTTATGTCTGAGATTTTTTTTATTTTCAGGCACCAACTCCACCTCCGATGTGGTTGGAATCCTTTGAAGCAGTTAACAGTAACGTCATCTGCCCACAAGTCCGCATTCCAATGCCGGGATTTGAAACGTTGAAGAGACAAGAGAATTGCCTTATCGCAAACGTTTTCGTCCCGGATACCCATGAGACCAACCTACCTGTTATGGTCATGGTGCATGGAGGAGCATATCAACTAGGTTTTGCTAATATGGCGCAACCACTAAGTTTGGTTAAAAGCAAGAAGATCATAGCAGTCACGTTTAATTACCGACTTGGGGCTCACGGTTTTCTTTGTCTGGGAACTAAAGATGCTCCAGGAAATGCCGGTATGAAAGATCAAGTAGCATTACTGAGATGGGTGAAAAAGAACATTGCCAGTTTTGGTGGAAATCCAAATGATGTTACTATCGGAGGCTACAGTGCTGGCTCTTCTGCTGTAGACTTGTTACAGTTATCGAAGACCACGAAAGGATTATTTAATAAAGTGATACCAGAAAGCGGAGCGAATGTTGGTGTTTGGTCTGTCCTACTGGATCCGCTACAGAGTGCGAAGGATTTTGCTAGACAGCTTAATTTTACTGACGTAGATGATACATACGCTCTTGAGAATTTCTACAAAAATGCACCCTTGGAACTATTGATGTCTGATCCATTTTTAACCAGAAAAGACTCCACTTTTGGGTTTTCACCTTGTGTAGAACGTGACACTGGAGTAGAGAGATTCCTTGAAGATACACCGGTTAATATTTTAAAAGAAAGCAATTATGTGAAATTGCCCATGCTTTACGGATTTGCTGAAATGGAAGGATTATTTAGATTGGGTTTTGGAGCTTTTGAAATGTGGAAAAACGAAATGAATGAAAGGTTTTCAGATTTTTTACCAGCTGACTTGCAATTCAGTAGCGAAGACGAAAAGGATAAAGTGGCAAAAGAGGTAAAGGAATTCTATTTTGGAGATAAAACCATAAGTGAAGAAACTGTCTTGAATTACATAGATTACTTTACTGATGTAATGTTTGCATATCCCACTTTACGTTCACTCAAATTGCAAGTGGAAGCTGGTAATGATAAAATATATTTTTATGAATTTTCTTTTGTGGATGACCTCGTTCCTTTACATGCCTCAGAAACTAGTACTTATGGCGTGAAAGGAGCTAATCATTGCGCGCAAACGGGTGCGCTATATGAAAGTAAGTTTTTCGGCTCGGACGATGACAGTATATTTTCTGAACGAACACGCAGCATGAGAGCTAAGATGAGAGAATTGTGGCTCAATTTTATAGTTACTGGGTAAGTTATTTCAGAAACTCTTTTTTTATTTTATTTTCAGTTACCATTATATGACAAAGCTATTATATAAATTTAACTGTGCTCTTTAAAGAGCAGGGGAGAGGGCTTTCACATCTCTAAAACTTTTACATTATGACGAAGCGTCGGTAGCACAATGGATGTGGCATAAACGGTGATACTCGTAAGCGAGAGGTACCGAGTTCGATTCTCAGTGCCAACAACCAATAACTTTTCCCAAGTACCTATTAATATTCTGTAATATTAGTTTAACACTAACCTATGCTCTTGCGGTAAGGAAAGTCAAAGTCAAAGTCAAATAATTTTATTCAATTTAGGTCTTACAATTTAACTCTTATGAACGTCGAAGAAGATCGTGCAGCAACCTGCACATTCAGACGATTGAATGTGTAACCATTGTCTAATCCGGTCAAGTTCCACAGTTCCCGACACAGTTCACCCAGTCTCAAATGTCCGTACTTACAGTTAGCAGCCATACAATCGAATTTCATGGTTTTGTCAAAATAGCGACTAATAGTACCTATTTAATATAAATTATAGGTAGTGCTCCTGTACAGGTATTTCCTAGAAATTACACAGCTTTACGAAAATATGTCATATTGTTGTGTTAAAAACTGTTAGTTGTTGGAGGATAAATTTGAAACGAATTCAAAACATTGTGAAAATACACAATTTAATTTGTTTGCCTAATAGTAATGCTTCACACGTATATTCAATTATGCACTCTTCTACATTTGGGTAAAGTCCAAAATTCAATTACAGCCTAACAGACTATTTTTATTTACAATTATATTTTATTTTAGATTTTACAATTATTATTGTAAAATTTAATCAAGTTTTTTGGGCAATCTAGGATTATCTTAATTGTAATTTGTGTTATAAGAGAACATGTTTTAAAGCTCCCGTTTCAATGTATTTCTGATAGGACCAAAACGTCTAGCAAGCATTCTTACGAAGCACTATAATTGAAACTTTACATTTAAGTTTAAGGGCATTATTTATTTTCATTTAAATTATACAGGGTGTAAAAAGACCGCTAGCATTAATTGAAACCCCATATTCTACCCATGAAACTAAACAACTTTCCCCAAGATACATACCCGCGGAAATGACTTCATAATTTCGCCCACGTGACCAGTGGGCACTGACCCCGCGCGGCGGCCGCTCTGGCGTATTTAACCTAACTAGTAGGTATACCTTGGCTAGGCGCCACACTGAACTTTCTGCAGATATCGACAGTAGGTAGGTGGTAGGTACTGGGCTCGATTCTCGTATGATGTGAATGTCCGTAAGCAAACGTGTACGTAAGTTAGGTAGGTAGACAGCTGATCCTGTGCCTGATCATGCAAGTGCGCGCCGCGGTAAATACCTACTACGTTAAATTCTCATGTAATGTGAATGGTCGTCATACAATCATGTACCTAGGTAGGTAGGACTTTTGATCGTGAACTTTACTGCTGCATGCTGATATCGCCGGTAGGTAGGTGCTGGGTACGATTTTAGTATAATGTGAATGACCGTAAGCAAACGTCTAGGTAATGTATTAAGGTATGCGTAATTGCGTACCCCTGTCTTGTTGAACTTTACTGAGTGGTAGCATGGCAGTGTTACTGCCTATGCGCATGGGCCCACGGACGGCCGGTGGCGGGTTGGCGCGCGCGCGACCGCTGTAGGTAGTACCTACCTCCGGCCGTGCGCGCGTCACGAGTAGGTAGGTAGTAACACGTGTGCGGCCGGGCGCACGCTTTACATTGCGTTATTTTACTTACAGTGCATTTATTTCAACTTAAATTTGAACTTTAGGTGTCTAAATTAATTGTGATCGATTTAGTTATCGATACTAGATATTTTTTAGTACAAAAATACAACTTTTTTTTTTTTTAAAGAATCTCGATTTCTGCCTAAACTAAGAGTTTCCGCGGGTATGTTTCTTGGGGAAAGTTGTTTAGTTTTATGGGTAGAATATGAGGTTTCAATTAATGCTAGCGGTCTTTTTACACCCTGTATAGATCACAGTGAGGCTGTAAATTTGACGTCAAGTTAGCTCCTCAGTATCTTTCTGGTATCACTAGTTATATAAAATAGGTACTATTTTTCACTATTTCAAGCACTATTTTTATAGCTGGTCACTACGGGCATAGTCTCAAAAGTGCCCACAGGAAGACTTTGGTCAACTGTATTATAATTTGTAAGTCTTAAAATTTCTTTGTTTGCATAGCGCCCCAGTGCCGGCCGGTTCTGAGCACCCGCCGTGGCCGGCCGCTGGTGCCGACGGCGCGCCGCACATGTCGCTGGACGAGCGGCTGGAGCTGCGCGGGCCGCTGCTGGCGCGGCGCGCGCGCTTCTGGGACGCCGTCTACGCGGAGCACTACCGCCAGCCGGTGCCGCCGCCTACGCCGCCGACTAAACACGCCGAGCTGTAACTAAACGTCTAAGATATTACATTTATACTTACTAGGGCTTGCTGTTGTATATTTTTATTTTTTTAAACCATTAAAGTGACAAATGAGCTTTGTATATATTGCTGCTGTATTATTTGATTATAATTAAATTTTCCTATTAATAATACTCATACACTAGAAAAGTCTCTTGTGTTATATTATGGACACTAACGACTTGAACAAAGTTCGTAGTGTCTTACCCTTATTCTTCCCCCACCCTGTCCTGTCCCTTGCCCTACCCCTACCCAACCCTCACCCTACCCGACCGACCCTTGACCGAGTATCTAAAGACTATTCGAACCTACATACTTAGACGATGGACAGCAATTACATTCGTCCGCAGGAAACCGTATAAGGAAGGTTATTTGATATATAACACGTAAATCTTGTTATTGACCTTGTCGCACGAATACACTTAAACCACATTCGTTGTAGAGCTCTGTATACAGTTGAGTATTTATTTGAGTACTTATCTAAACGGCCAAGACATAATATATTATTTTCAGGCCAAAAGTATGTCCTTTGGTGTGCAGTAAAGAGGTATTGTATAATAGAGTTTGTACAGTTAATAGCTTGGCTCTTCGTGAAATTTAATAGCTTTTTTACACGGAAACCTTACAGCAAGGCTCGGCATAACGGCGAAATGTTTTAGTAAGTGAATTATATTTAATAAATATCGATAAGTCTAAGTACCTAATATTAACTATTTTATTTATCAGAGGAAAGAACGGAAACAACTACAGCAAGAGTTTAAGTCAAATATTTTAATCTAAAACTCTCACTTAGGACTACACAACAGTGCTCTGTTAAGTTCAAACAAAGAATGAATCCATCTAATTCAATTATAATATTTCGTCGCAACGCTGCTCTTGTTATGGTTCCAACGAATCGAATTTGACACCATCCAGCCTTATGGTGGTCGCCGCTCCGGGAAGAGCGCCGTCTCCCATCGGCCGCTACGGTGGTGTCATCTTTCCTTTGTCACAAAGCCGCGATTGCCAACACGGCCGTCCGACCTGGTGCCTGTTCCACCAGGTGCCGCTCGAGTTCAGATAAAATGCTGAAACACACATTGTAGAAATATACATTTGAGGAGATATTTTGATCTGAATGTCGAATGCCACCGTGTTATCATCGTCCATTGCACATAAACTTCATTCCTTTAGTTGAGGATCAACAAGTCTGCATCACGTTAGTACACACAAGTACAAGAAAATACAGTACATGCCTTAGTAGCGTACCAAGTACGCCTCAGCTCCACTTGCGCTTTAAATAAGTTTTCCACACTACAACACTTTCAAGCGTACCGAGTTCTTCTTGGCACCTCTTGCACTTAAAGGGGTTTACCCACTTAAGCGTGCCAAGTTCGCATCAAGTTCCCAAATCTATTCTACTTAGCACCACTTGCACTTAAAGGGATTAACCCACTTAAGCGTACCAAGTTCGTACCAAGTCCCTAAACCATTCTTCTTAGCACCACTTGCACTTAAAGGGATTAACCCACTTAAGCGTACCAAGTTCGTACCAAGTCCCTAAACCATTCTTCTTAGCACCACTTGCACTTAAAGGGATTAACCCACTTAAGCGTACCAAGTTCGTACTAAGTTCCTAAGACCACTACCGCGTAAAGGGGGTTTCCTCACTTAAGCATACCAAAGTCTTCTTAGAACCATCGCTACCACTCGAACTGATACACTTTTCTTTTAACGTGCAATGTACGATGCTGACCATTTACAATTGAAGCATTTTATCTTGACCCGCAATTCACACCATAAAACTGAAATAGGTCTGTTACTGATGTTCATCATTTACCTTGCCAACACGAGTAGAGAAGGAAATTTATTATTTATATTTAGTACGGTTTCCAATCATCAATTCGTATCCATGGTTTTATATTCTCAGCGGCCGTAATGCCAGTATACTTTCTAGTGATTTATATTGATTTATTTAACTTGTTTATTTAATGCAATGATTTGGTTGACTTGGGATTTATTATGTTGCAATATTGTAATTTTTCAATTTTTATGATTTGATTAATTCTTTATACTATTGGCTAAGAAATGAATGTAATAATTATTATTATGAATTCATACATTGAAATATTGAATTGACTACTAAGATACCTAAACTAGTGCCTAACCTGTATTATTCGTTCTTAAGTGTTTAGACGTTCATAAGTGTTTCTTGTAAACCTTAAATTGAATAAATATGTTTGAGTTTGAGTTGAGTTTGAGTGCTTCTTTCACAAACTTTTATATCCGTCACCTCATATCTATCATTCCCTAGTACTTTCTTTACTTGAAAGCGACCTTTATATACCCTTAATAGCTTGCGACTCTTCCCATCATTATTCTGGCTTTGTATTTTAATAAGAACTTAACTTCCTTCCAAGTACACTCGTGCCTTTGTACGAGTTTAATCGAATCTTTGTTTTTGTGATTCCGCGTTAATATTCATCTCCGCCCTATCACGCAAACTTGTCACATCCAACCTTTCCCCGTCATCAACCTCTGGGGCCAAACTATCATTGTCAGCACGTAGTCTGTACCCAAGAAAAATGTCACTAGGTACGGTTTGCGTTGTCTTGTGAATTGTACTGTTTTGACCTTGTTGTAAGATGTTTATGTACTGATCCCACCTATCGTCTGTGGTATCGGCTCCCATTGCTTTTAAAGCCTCTAGTATAGTCTTATTAAAACGTTCAACTTGTCCGTTCGATCGAGGCATACCTGTTGCTAGTGTATGTAACCGTATGTTTTTATTAGCACAGTATTGAGTAAAATCTTTAGAGGTAAAACTTGTTGCCGCGTCTGTAATAATCCTTTTATTGTTACCGAAAGTTTTAGACATGATTTCTAACTCTTTAATCACACATGAAACTTTTGTTGATCGAACCGCCGAAATGAAAACAAATTTTGTAAAAGCATCGACTATAACCAATAAATACTTATTTTTGGCTTTGGTCCTAACAAATGGGCCTAAATGATCCATATGGAGGGTGTGAGAAGGCTACGCATATTTTGGTAACGGAAACAGCATATCCTCTTTCGGGCCACCTTTGTTTTTAAAATAAATACAGTTAATGCAATTGTTAATGTATTTCTTTATTACATGTCGCATCCGGGGAAACCAGTATCACTGTCCTATGCGCTCCGTTGATTTATCCATAGAAAAATGTCCTAAATCGTCGTGGTTGCTCTCAATGACTTGCCAAACACATTTCTTCGGAACAACCCATCGACGACCTTGGGTCGTCCTTCTATAAACCTTGCTACCTAGCACTACATATTTATCAAATATGTCTTTATTTTCATCGGCCTCTCCTGTTTCTATAATTGCGCGAATGCGTTGTAATTCGGAATCTTGCAACTATACCCAAAGTAACCAATCCGCTTCCGTAATTGACATGATAATACGACTTCCGATTTTTCCCCGGATGGTACTGGGTTTCGACTTAAGGCATCCACGTGTTGCATACGTGTGCATTCGCGGTGTATTATGTCAAACGTGAACTCTTGTGTGGACAGAACACATCGTGCAATCCGAGGAATAATTTCCATTGCAATCCGTCACTATTTTAAAAGGTGAACCTATTAAGTACAATCTAAATTTTTGAAGCGAACTTACTATTGCTAATAATTCCAATTAAAATAAGTGATACCTTTTTTCATCCTCTGTGGTTTGCCTGCTAAAATAATGGACTGGCTTTTCGCCGTCGTTTGTGACCTGCATAAGTATACCGGCAACACCATCTCTACTAGCATCCGTGTATAACACGTTACATTTATTCGGATCAAAACTCGATAAGACACTTTCTGACGTTAGATTGTCCTTTAATGACTGGAAGGCATCTCCTTGAGCCTTACCCCATTCCCACACAGACTCTTTCTTCAACAATTTCGTGAGTGGAGCAGAAATCATAGCGCAGCCCTTAATAAACTTCCGAAAGTAGCTAATGAGACCAAGAAATTGTCGAAGCTGATGCACTGTTTTGGGAGTGGGGTAATTTCGAACAGCCTCCAGCTTCGGTTCATTTGGCATCACACAATCTGGCTTGATCCTGTATCCTAGAAATTCAATCTCATTTTTGAAGAAGTGACATTTTTTTAGGTTTAAAGTCAACCCGTTTTCCCTGAAGATTTGCAAAACGCGTTCCAGTAACATTAATTTTTCCTCCACTGTTTTCGTTACTAAATAGACGTCATCTAAGTACAAAACCACGTTCTCGAATCTCAAATTTCCCAACACTTTATTCATCATTTGTTGGAAGCAAGATGGTGCGTTAGCCAACCCAAACGGAAGTCTTAAAAACTCATAATGCCCATCTTCAGTAATAAACGCAGCTTTCTCGATAGAATCTTCTTGCATAACTATTTGATAATATCAGCTTTTTAGATCTAAACTAGTATAGATAGTTCAACTCAGTTGTGCGCGCGGCGCTATGTGTGCGTGCGCTTGTAAACATACAGCTTTCATTTATGTGGCAGTGACGCGACCACTTGGCGTGCCAATGGCGTGACGTCATTGTGACGTGTCTGTATATGTACAAGGTTTACCCACACATAGGGCCGCGCGCACAACTGAGTTGAAATATCTGTAAAACATTTATAACCTTGAAGCCTATCTACAAGTTTTTCAATGCCCGGCATTGGATATTTGTCTTTAATTGTGATCTTATTCAACGCTCGATAATCAATGCAGAGCCTTTCTTCTCCATTCTTTTTATTAACGAGTTGTGCAGGACTCGCATATGGTGAGTTGCTCTCTCGTATAATATTATTCTTCAAAAGCTCGTCCACCATTGCTCGAATGATTTTCCTGTCAACATGAGACGACCTAAAGGGTCTGCGTTGAATTGGTTGAGAGGTAGTTACATTTATTTTCATTTTCATTTCATGATTATTTACTTTTCCCAGTTCTTTGATACTTGTCGCGACACAGTCACTATATTTTCGAAGCAATGTTATTAACTCGTTCTGATGGGAATCGGTATCGAATTCAAAATTACTAACAGTATTACAAAATTCGGTGAAGGTATTCGCATAGTCAAACTTAAGTAGATCTCCTACCCACGAGTACATTAGATCGGAACGCTCGGTAACATTTCTTCCTATCAGTATTTCGCAATCTGCCAGATCATTTATTATATAGAAATCAACATTGGTCAAACACACAGAATCCATTTTCAAGTCAACTGTTATCTTGCGGGTAACAAATTTTGAATTTTCTTTTGAAAAACCTTGCAATAAGATTGGTTAAGGAAGGGCAATGCTTTCTATTGAATATTTTTTTACTAACAATTCAGAAATCAATGAACAGCTACTTCCAGTATCAATAAATGCTTCTTGGGGCAAATTATTAATAAATATTACTTTCACGAACTTACTTCGCGGATCGAACCGATACATATTTTGTTTCTTGTTTTTCAAGTATCATTGCATTTCTTTTTTTGGTAACATGTTGATTCTAAATGACCGCGCCTGTTACAATAATTACATTTATTTTTGTCACACTGCATTCGTTTATGATTACCGCTACAAATATAGCATTTAATCTGTTGTCGCTGTTGCGAGCGACCCATGTCTAATGCGTTAGTGGCAATAGTTTGATCTGTTACAATCGCGGAAGGTAAAGACACTTCCGAGGATGTAGAAGTCGGGTTCGCGGAATGCTGATTGATTATTTTCGGTTGGCTATCACGTAAATTCACACCTATTGGTTTCGTAACTTTTGTTTTATACGTGCGACCATGTAGAAAGCTAGCTAAGCTGTCGCACGTCACGAAATTATTAGCTTCAATTGATGCCCCTATGCCGATATTACCGACAATTATAGATATAATATCCTGTTCTGAAAATTCTAACGACAATCGATCAATTCTGCATTTGCAGTAAAACTCATATAGAGACTGATTGTCAACCGGCTTTTTATCAATAATTTCCTTGACATTTTTCGTCGGATTTGAAATCTAGAAGCTAATTTACGCTTCCAATCTTCACGATCTTCACTTCATCTCCACGAAGGCCAATTATTATCTGCCCGTAACAATGAGTCGTACCACACTTTCGAGGAACCCTTTTATTTATTCAAAGCTTGATAACGGGTAATTTCGTCGGACCATGCAAAAGTTTGAGCGTAAGACCCGATAATACTAAGCCAAGCGTTCACATTATCTCGTAACGGATCGAACTCGGGTATCATATTGTTCACTGTACCCACAGATGAGGTATCAGCCTTACGTGATACCTGTTTCCTGTGTTCCGACGGAGGTGACGGAGGTGACGGAGGTGACGGAGGTGACGGAGTTCTGGCGCTACTACTGCTCGACGAACTTGAACTCGAGCATTTCTATATTTTAGGCGCTTATTGCGCTTACTTTTTCTGCCCATAGCTGTACGTGAATTAATCATCCCACTTCTGATATTAACTATTTTATTTATCAGAGGAAAGAACGGAAACAACTACAGCAAAAGTTTAAGTCAAATATTTCAATCTAAAATTCTCACTTAGGACTACACAACAGTGCTCAGTTAAGTTCAAACAAAGAATGAATCCATCTAATTCAATTATAATATTTCGTCGCAACGCTGCTCTTGTTATTGTTCCAACGAATCGAATTCGACACCATCCAGCCTTATGGTGGTCGCCGCTCCGGGAAGAGCGCCGTCTCCCATCGGCTGCTACGGTGGTGTCATCTTTCCTTTGTCACAAAGCCGCGATTGCCAACACTAATAAGTGCTGATAAGGTAACAAAGTCTCTGTCATGATTACACTACTTTTTCTGTGATTTGACTACTTAAAGCATTTTAATACTTAGACACGTATGGTGTCCTAACTCAGATATTCGCTTCAGGGTGATGAAGCGAACATCTGATGCTGCTGTACTGACGAAGAAGCCACAGAACTCCTTAACGATTAGGAATTGCAGGATAAAACTACAATTGGCCAACACTACTACAGAAACTATTTAGTTGTATCTAGAGGTTACATGATGCTTTAAAGGGTATACCTTTTTACTAACTGAGGTGGTAGGAAGTGGACAACTTCGAAAATGGACAAATTAGGAAGTGGACAAAGTCGACCGGTTTGGTTTCATTTTTACCCTGTCAGGATGTGAACACGAAATTTCAGAGACATTGGGTGACACCAGAAAATGGAATAATATTGAAGTTACCATAACTACCACTGAACATATTGAAATATAAATTTTTTGATATAAACTGCCCATCAAAAAAAAAGTCAAAACAATCCGAGTAACTAGGTACTGTAACACTCGGGATCGTGGGGGGCGTTTAAATAAATACTCGTAGCTCGAGATAGAATATTATAGTTATAATTAAGAAAGTCCACTGAAGAATCAACAATAATGAATAATGAATACAAAAATACATAAGACATCTTACGTCTAATTCAAATATAATCTATTTTAATTCCTGCCTAGCCAGTGCGATGTGTGCTCATAGAGACAGGCCAAAGACCCAAGTTCTGCTTGCTCCGAACCGTCCAAGCTGACCGACCTCCTTCCTACCTGTTCGAACCTAACCTAACCTACTTAACTAATTAAAGCCCCGGCTGCCCTATGGGAGCAGCAACCTTACCCGGAAGCCTACCTAACCTAAAGCCCCTCCAGGCATGAAGCCTCCAAACGCCTTCCTGCCTTACCCTATGGGAGCAGCAACCGCACCTGAAAGCCTACCAAACCTAAAGCCCTTCCAGACATGAGGCCTCCAACCGCCTTCCTGTCTTGGGATCCGTCCTAACCTAGGGCCTGCCCGAGCACACACGCTACATCTACCCACGCCCCAAATAAAGAAATTACCTAGTAATTTCTTAAAAGAACCTCTATCTATATTCCTAATCCCCTTGAATACAATGATTAAATCCTAACCTTGGATTAATAACTACATACTAGTCTTAAATTATTCTACCTAAACGGGGAAATATAAACGCCGGCATTGTGCAGAAGAACCCTGCTACGGATTTTGTTTTTGGGAGCCAGCTCCCAAAAACAAGGCTGGGCAAAACCCCGTAAAAAACCATGCCAATCTGCACAAGGCCTACAGAACCCTATTGCAAAGCTTGACTTGACATATTTACTTCTTCAAAGTAAAATTGAAATAATTCTTTAACATTACAAAGTCTTAACCTTATACACGTACAAAGAAAAATGTTCTCCACCGCAGAATTGCCATATTTTCAAAATACTTTAATATTAATCAAATATTGTCACAATAACCATAGTCTATCTTCATACTACGGTTGACTTGTCCATTACCAATTAAACAATATGGCATTCCTTCGATCCTTAATGATAACTTATCCGTAACTACCTTAATACTAAATCTATGAAAAGAAATAATACAACAATATGTATGAGCCATGCAAACATAACGAAAATCAGCAAGTTATAGTCAGAGCAAAAAAACTTGATTGCTGCAAAACTATATGTTACGACTTCCTACAATTTGCAAAACAAAACACATTCCCATATCAAACCATTCAATTCCTACCATACAATAACATATAATATCAATGTCAGGTTAAAACACGAAACCCATGCTAATTTAATATTAGACATCCATTTCAGAAACTGGTTGGTTCACGACCGTGTCTGTGAACCGACCTGTCATATAGATAAGCCAAAAGATTAATTGGACTGCGGTTGAACCAGACATTGACAACCTCCCTAAATTATTTATTGATCCCTGACTGGATCTGTGATCCCATGATCAACAAAGAGATATTGTGACCCTATGGTCAACCCAAAAATAGCGTACCGCCAAGATGCCTCTTCAGTTCATATGCCAACTCTATGCTTCTATTCAACCTTTATATCTGGTCTCGCTGCCCATATAGCAGCTGTGACACAACACATGTCACGCCATATCCACTATGGGAAAAATGGCTGCTGCCTTGAAGGCCACCTTCGACCATCAATACTCCCTCATTTCATCTACCTAAATAATCGAACGCCCCAAAGTCGGCATATTCAGAGTGCAAATTATTGCGTACAAGCGCTCGTGAACAGGTGAACCGGTTGGATCACCCCTCCACTTGATCAGGTATGGACCACGAGTTTATTCCTTCAAATGACATCCAAAGCTATCGTCCATGTACTGACAAAGCGATTGCACCCAAATAGACGAATAGAAAATATCCCCTTTCTTCCTAACATGAAGAAACAATTCGACAAATCTTAAGAATTTCCCCTATTATTCATAAAGATTATAAAATCTTTCATTTTGAACCTTAAATATTTATAAATCATTCTCTTACATAAGTGATATGGCTTGTAATAAACTTGCTGATTTTCTTTCAGCCGAATTACAATACAGCTGGTGCAGCACCAGCGAAGAGATGTCCTATTCGGAACACCTCGCAAGTGGCTCTCATTTACGATCGGTGTAGCGCACCACTCAACACAGAAGTGGCCCGCACACCAACTCGGACATTGTGAAGTAATCGCCACATAGAAAACACAAAACATATGATTTTAAAACTTATTAAATAAAAGGTAGGGAAAGAAACATGCACCATATTCAATTAAATATCATTGAGACCAATTCAAATAAATCTTTTCATTAATATATGGACCATCTATAATTCATCCATAATAGGGATATCCCTACAGGCTGATACTTTTCATAAGTAAGTGAAATATCATCCAGACCACCTAAGTGGATCCCGCACTGAGGACCATAGGAAATCCTTACCAGAAATTATAACATCTGGCTCCAATCTGATGATGACCAAAATCAAACTAAAAAAAATATCCGCATATAATAACGTCTAACCATTCTAACCAATCTACTCTACCTCAAACAATGAACTTTTGAAGTGCTTGACCAAAAGTGATGAAATTCATCCCAAAAGATAGGCACAAAAATATCTGATTATGTATAGACTTTGAAAATCAAATTCCTAGACCATCAGTATTCAGCGTTATTCCAATTCGTGTTCACCTGCTGTCCAGAAGCATTACTTATTAACCTACCACGAAAAAAGGGAGTGTTATGAAATTGTTTAAGGGAGTGTTTCGAAGGCGAAACATCAGAAGAAAGAAAAGGACTCTGTCCAGAAAAATTACTTATTAACCTACCACGAAAATCGTGAGTGTTATGAAATTGTTCCCTACGAAAAATCCGAAAATCCAAACCGAAAATTCTCATATACGGGGAAACCTTCACACTACTATTGTGGGCGAAAACTATCAAAGGGAATACAGTGCACCCATCAGGTGACCTGACTCTATTACGCGCCCGTTTATACCAGAGATTATCTCGTATGAAATAACCTTTATCTATGTTATTCGAGTTTTCGTGAGCCGTGCCTGCACGCTTAGCAGAAACTTTATCTGCACGTCTAGTACGAACTTCACCTGTACGCCTAGCACGAACCTTATTACGAGATTGATTCTCACCCCACTTCGATACGATGGACAATTCATACCCGTCCGGAGGTACAGATTCCATCACCGAAGCTGGATTATCTTCCGCTAAAGGATTTTTATTAAAACAATCAGCGACGACATTATCACGACCTGCACAATGAACAAAATCTAAATCCCGTTCTATATTAAATGACCTAACTACATCTAACTCCAATGTCTCCGCCGCCTGGGTGTCCAGTCTCTCGCTTTGCACCTGCGAAACACGACACGGGGAACTACGAATAGGGACATCATCACCCGTTTTCTCGTCCGTAGTCACAACGCTCGACCAACTTCTATCAAATGCTAATCTATCTACAAGTTGATTTGACGAGATCCCTGACTCCTCTCGTTCCTGACCAGGCAAATTATCGCTTAAACAGGACAATTGTTTGTCCTCTGGAAACTGTGGAGAAATAACGGTATTTATTAACGTTGGAGATACGTCCCTTTCGTTTAAGGACGCACAATAAATGTAATCAAATTGCTCCTGGTGCCCTAACGAATCTAGAGAACCCTGATATAAATTCCCATTGTCATTACATAAATTTCTACTCAATACAAAGTTTACGTGATGGTTCTTTCCCAACGTCACGCACTTTTGAGAAAAATCTATACTTGCCATATGGCGATATGAAAAATCTTGGCCGATGATGACCTCACACCCTAGGTGTTCTACTATCACCAGAGGTAATACATACTCCCTATTATCTATTTCAACTATTTCGCTACATTTGCCCAAAATGTTAATTTTTGCTCCGTTTACGGCTTTGACATATATGTCATTACAATTCATCACATTTAAACCGATTCTATCAACAACACTTTTTGACACACAAGAAATAGATGCTCCTGTATCGACTAACGCAGGAATATCCTGGCTACTTCCAAATCTACACAAAATATATGGTCTGACCGTATTAAAATCATTCGAAAATGACTGCGACATCATGGGTGCGTTCTCCTCGGCGAATGCACCTCTCACATGATGTTGTGCCAAGTATTCTTGCTGCTCCTGTCGCTGCTGGGGTTGCTCTTGCTGACGGCTATACGGCTGTTGCCGCGCAAAGTATCCCTGTTGTGGCTGCTGCTGAGGCAGCTGCTGTTGGCGCGTATAAGATCTTAGTGGGTATCTTGGTACCCTCGGCCTTTGAGGTGTGCCGCTAAACACATTCGGTGGGGTTTGGAAGGCTGGTGACCCCTGAACTGGACCGGGGGAATGGACCGGTACACTGTGATGGGCATCCATGGTAGAGGGAAGGCTTGAAAATCTTACAGTAGGATTCTGTTCTGTTGGTTTGTCATATACCATAATCAATTGCCGTATTAATGCCTTTAATTGTTCCTTGGATGTGATCAAGGAACAATTAATTTTGTGGGCGAAGGGACGGCGGATTTTCTTTAAAAAATTATTGACGAATATTTTATCATCATCAATTTTCGCTTTCGCGGCTATTTCGGAGAGATTGTAAAAAAAAGACATGATATCCTCGCCCGGTAGATGCTGGCGAGAGTAAAATTGTTCCACATAATTTGTGGTGGGCGAGAACTCGTTTTCAAGAGCAACGACGAGGTCTTCAAATGTGAATATCTCATTCCTTTCTTCGTATTCATTCATGAACGCCGCCGCCGGACCACCGAGGTATGCCGGCAGCGTAGCGATCTTCTCATTTTCATCTAGGCGTTTGATGATAAAGTATCGCTTGATTCGCGATAAAAATGCATGAACATTTCCGTTCATACCATTGAAAATTTCCTCATTCATCATCAAATATACTAAAGTAATCAAAATAACGATACGCAATCCGACAGTCTTGGTGCGTGTCCGCTTGTGTCCACTTCGGTTTTTATCCTTTTCTTTCTCTCAAGCCACTTCTCCTTAGGTCCTTTAAATCGTTTTTGGGCTTCTCCGTTTTCCTTTATTGCTCTGTTGTTGTGTCTAGAATTTTTCCTGTCCTCGGAAAAAAAATGACTCGATATGACACGGTTGTCATTCACTTCTTCTTCTTTGTTTTTCTGAAAATATATTTATTAGCGATTGTGGACTCCGGGCGCCTCCACCAAAATGTAACACTCGGGATCGTGGGGGCGTTTAAATAAATACTCGTAGCTCGAGATAGAATATTATAGTTATAATTAAGAAAGTCCACTGAAGAATCAACAATAATGAATAATGAATACAAAAATACATAAGACATCTTACGTCTAATTCAAATATAATCTATTTTAATTCCTGCCTAGCCAGTGCGATGTGTGCTCATAGAGACAGGCCAAAGACCCAAGTTCTGCTTGCTCCGAACCGTCCAAGCTGACCGACCTCCTTCCTACCTGTTCGAACCTAACCTAACCTACTTAACTAATTAAAGCCCCGGCTGCCCTATGGGAGCAGCAACCTTACCCGGAAGCCTACCTAACCTAAAGCCCCTCCAGGCATGAAGCCTCCAAACGCCTTCCTGCCTTACCCTATGGGAGCAGCAACCGCACCTGAAAGCCTACCTAACCTAAAGCCCCTCCAGACATGAGGCCTCCAACCGCCTTCCTGTCTTGGGATCCGTCCTAACCTAGGGCCTGCCCGAGCACACACGCTACAGTACATACCATTCCCGTCCCCCTTCCTTGACGAACATGACTATGCTAGCATCGAGTCAAAAACTAAATGATACCTAACACTTAACAATTAAGCTCTTATTTTGACGTGATTTTAATTTCTTATATTTATATCTACATTTTTTTGCAAAATAATGACATGATTCCGGGAAAGAAGCAACTACATTGACATAAAAGGGTAGGTTACTAACTATGGCAGAGTAGAATAGCACCAACTTCTTACACTCGTGGGTGTCGTACAAGGCGACTAATGTTTCCGAGGCAAAAGTCTATCTAGAGTCTCCTTAGGCTGGAAAATGGGCAGCAGCGATTTCCATTGCCATATTTATAATACTGCGATCTCCAACCCGCCTGCCAAGCGTGGAGATTATGGTAGTATCTTCCCTTTCGAGAGAGAGAGGCCCTGAGTCCTGCAGTGCACTGTTATGGGCTGTGATAATATATAGTTATGTACATTAATTGAAGCTAACCGACGGTGAGGAAAAACATCGTGATGATATCTCCACATTTAAGCGACTGAATGTGTAATCATAATCCAATCTGGTCAGGTTCCCCTGTTTATAATAATAATAATAATAATAATATGTTTATTTTCTCTTCACAGGCTCTTATGAACTATACAAAAATAAAAAAAAATTTACAGTAGGAATAACCTGCGTGAGAGACTGGTGTCTGTACTAGGTTATAAATACCTGTTTTACAGATCACCAGGCCCCCAGCCCATTGGAATGTAACCAAGCCGAAAAAATGATTAATCTCTAAATTTAAATAACAGAGAAAGTAAACAAGAAATGAATACCTACTAGTTGGAAACTAGTACGTATAATTTTTTTTATAAATAATTAAATAAATGAATTAAACAAAATTATAATTAAATCAATCAAATCAAATTATACAAAATTAATCAAACAAAATAGTAATTAAATTAATCAAATCAGACTGTACCAAATTAATTAAACTAAATTGAATGAGTAAATATTATGATTTTAGTTTTGTGTGTGTGTGCGTGTGCGTGTGTGTGTGTGTGTGTGTGTGTGTGTGTATGTGTGTGTAACCGTATGTATGTGTGTTTATACATCAAGTAGAGCCTCAGTTGCATCGTAATTCAGCTCCATCAGCCATCTCAGAACGCAGGTTTTAACTTCAAATTTGGCGAGCGAGTATATATATAATTCTTTGTTAATATTATTATAAAGATATGGTCCTCGAAACTGATAAAATCTATGTGAAAAAGCCGACTTACATGCCTGTGTATGACAAACTGTGTGCTTCCGTCTCTTATCCTGGTTTAGGGTAGGGTCAAAACCAATCTCCGAATGTTTCCGGAGCACAGTGTAGTGAATGTATAGTTGGCGGACTGTTAAAACTTTACATCGCTTGTAAAGCTCGGTGGTAGGATATAAGTACGGGAGTGAGTAACTGGTTTTTAAAATAGCCCTCTGGGCACGCTCCAGTTTTAATATGGTTGTTTTGGGTATACCACCCCATGATGTGATACAGTACGTTAGCACTGACTGACACAATGCGTAATAGACTGTTTTAATAATCGACTCGTCTGCTACATGTTTTAAGCTTTTAAATACATATATGAGTTTGCGTGTTCGAGTTGTTAACAGGTCAATATGCTCTTTAAAACTGAGAGTGCTATCAAACATAATGCCCAAATATTTAATCACAAGGGTACTTTGAATCAGCGGGCAGCGGCATGAAGGGTCACTAAAATCTGGACAAGAGTGGGCAACAATTCTGTTATGGCTACTGGGTTTTGAGCTTTTATGATGGGTCAAGGTGAATGTGATGTACTTTGTTTTATCTATATTTAACGATAGCCTATTAATTCGTATCCAGTTTAATACGGAATTAAAGCCATTTTGAGCATATTTAAACACATTATCCCATGTATCAGCTTCAAAAATAAGAGTGGTGTCGTCAGCGTACGATATAATTTTGCCGTGGGAAAGCTGTAGACCGCACAACTCGTTTATGAACATCAGGAAGAATGTGGGGCCTAGGATACTTCCTTGAGGCACGCCGTAATCTGATAAAGGAAGGTCTTCGCTAGTGTGATCTCCTATTTTGACACGTTGACTCCTGTCTTTGAGATAGTCAGCAAGTAGATTGTACTGTACATCTCGAATACCCATGTCGTAAACTTTTTTAAGTAGAAGTGGGACAGACACCGTGTCAAAAGCTTTGGCAAAATCAATGAATATAGCCACCACCTTCTTTCCCCTATCCAGGCCAGACACTGTGAAATTGGTTAGTTCATGAACTGCGTCATCAGTAGACCTCCCACAGCGAAAACCAAACTGGGAAGCTGAAAGCAGATTATTTTTTTCTAAGTAGTTGATTAATCGTCTATTTATCAGTTTTTCCAGGATCTTAGAGGGGCTGGTCAGAATAGATATTGGCCTGTAATTATTTATAGTGCTTCTAGAACCTGCCTTATGTATAGGATGCACCTCAGCCTTCTTCATAACCGAAGGGAACGCGCCAGTTTTAAAAGCCAAATTACAAATGTAGGTCAAAGGAGGGCTCAAAATATTTCTGAAATTCTTGAGAAATTTGGTGGAAATGTCATCGCGACCCACAGCACATTCATTCTTCAGGCTCATAATTACACTTTCAACCTCATCTTCATCTGTCGGAAGAAGAACAAAACTGCTACTGGCAGGAATGGCACTAGATGAGTTTAGTACGCCCTCGTTTTGGTTGTGGTTAGATTGAGCACTTTCAGCAATCTCTTTCCCGATGTTGACGAAGAAGGAGTTTACTCTGTTAACGGATCCATGTGGGTCTGAGTGATTAAGGAGTTTGGTCGGGTGTTCTTTCGTTTTAGTAGTGTGAGTTATTGATTTTATCACCTCCCATCGCTTTTTATTGGTTTTAGCTTGCTTTAGTTGTAGTTTTTCGTGTTCAATTTTACATTTTCTTAATAAGTTCACGCAAAAATTCCTATATCTTCTGTATATTATTTTTAGCATTTCGTCGTTAGGGTGTTTCTTTACTTTTTGATGTAGTTTGTCTCGATTTCGCAGACACCGTAAAACGCCGCTGGTAATCCAAGGTTTTTTAGTGACTTTGCGATTTGAAACCGGGATAATCTTAGTATGTGTATTTATTGCGCCACACAAAAGATCAACAAAAATATCGGCTGCCTCATTTACATCATTACATGCATACACCGTATTAAAATCGATTTGATTAACAAATTCTTCAAGTCCCTCGTAATCTATGCGTTTTATAGACCTATGAAACTTGGTCTTACGTAACTTGAGATTGAGGAAGAGAAGAACAGCATTATGATCTGTTAGTGATGTATCCGCAACAAAACAATATGCCGAAAGGGTAGTTTTTAATATAACATGGTCTAGACATGTGCGCGTACGTGTAGGTAAATTATGTGCTGGTAACATACCATGCATAGCTAAAAGATTCAGGTAATTATGGGAGCGAGGGTCAGAGTTGTTTTCAGCTATATCAATATTTACGTCTCCTATTATTGTTATGTTTTTATAATTCGTGTATTTTAACAAAAGTGTATTTAAGGAATCCAAGAAGTTTGTAATATCCCTTACACTAGGTGGCCTGTAGATGACGATAATAATTGAGTTGGAATTTACTTTGATTAGTAGACAGTTAGCATCTACTAAATTAGGTTCTTCAGCGTCAGAGTCCCATGTATTTCTAATGTAAACTACAATACCTTCATTTTGAGTTTTATTAGATAATGTTGTATAGAATTTATAATTATCTAATATAGGTATTTGAGGTGTTGAAGGCAACCAGCACTCAGTCAAGGCTATGATGTCCCACTCAGTTCCACTTCTCGATAACATTGCCTCCAAGCCACAGATATTACGTTTCACACTTCGAATATTTTGCGTTATAATTTTAAGGTAACATTTATGACTTTCAGGCACACAGTTCCTACAATCTTCAATATCAGTGATTCTTGAGGACTGAGCCACTGACATCTGATCCAAGTCGTCGTTTAAGCTGCTATTTATGTCATCGAATTTTAAAAATGTTTAATAACTGAATCCTATAAATGTATGCAGAGGGAAAGTTATATGCAAGTTGGTGCATGCGGGAGAAGGTACCTGTTTGCTTCATGTGATATGAGATGGACGCTAGTGATGCTAGAGTTGTATAATATGTGTTATGTTGTAATGTTTTAGCACAAGTAAAATTGGTGATGTATGTATAGTGTGATTGTGTGTAAATATAATTAGAATACATTATTAAATTAATAAGATTATGAATTATTGCAGTTAGAAATATGGCATTAATTACAAATAGTCATTTAGTTATTTGCTCCACTGGGGGCAAATCGAGTTCGGATGCTATCTTCAGAACCGGCGACTCTTCCTTTTTCCTGAGATATACAATACCACGTGAAGTCCAGCAGAATTGATATTTATTTTCAGACGCAAATTCTCTAGCGAGCCTGAAAATTTTTCTTGTTTTGAATGTGAGGGATTCGGATATAAATATTCGGTTAGCCTCTTTTTCAATTTCAAGATGTTTTGTGGATAATTTTTCTTTAGGGTGATGCTTATTATACATTTTGTATCCCGTTAGGAGCTTATCTTTGTTGCCGACTGTCGTAAATTCTACCACTATTGGTTTATTAGTCTCATTTTTCGTGTTTATTCGATAAATGTCCTTTATGCTGGTCTCGTTTATGTCTATGTTTAAAACAGAGCAGATTTTACGGAAGGAGTCATGCAAATCAGTCTTTTTTTCGAACTTTAACAACTTAGGAACGTTGCGTATTTCTACCTCAGTGGACCGATTTTTCTTTTCGAGTTGTTCAATACGGGTTTCGAGCGCTTCGATGTGTTTTTGTGTGTCTTTTCTCTCTGCTTTAAAATTATTCAACTCTTCCTGCATTTCATCATACTTATGACTTAAAAATTCCAAAGACTTAAACATTTCTGCGTTTTGATCTTTAATAGAGTCCACAGTGCTTTGTATACTCGAAAGCTTTCTGTCTTGAGAGGCAGAAAAAGCCGCAAACATATTTTTCATGTCGCTCATAAAAGTACGCATTGTGTTTTCTTCATCGCTAACAAATTTACGCTTATTTCTAGCGGTTGAGATGTCAAGCGCCGAGTCCGAACCGGCGTGCTGCAGTTGGGCAGGCGGTAGGGCGAGCGCGGGGGTCGAGGTCGCGGCAGCGGGGGGGTCTTCTTGCATTTGTACCGGAGTAGTTGGCGGGGTCCGTCTCAGCGGCATAGCAATGTAGTACCAGGCAAGCAACAGTAGGCAGAAGCAAAGTTAACAGATGCGGCGGCGGGGTTCAACTTATTCTGGTCGGGATCGACGATTTCATACAAATCTGCTTTCCGTCCAGTACAAGTTGACACCTCGAACTATGTGCAGGATGTAAGCAAGAAAGCAATAACTTAATGAATGAATACTTTATGTATCCGACTCACTTGACAGTTGGTAGTGTGTATTACTGATGTTGGTCCGCGCCGTCGTATTTTTCTCCGTGTGCAATCCAAGCTTACGGTAGGCACGTGTAAGCGCGTAGGTAACTTGACTGCGGCCGGTCTTCTACGTTTTATGCACTCCTAATTTTTAAACTTCTATTTTTTAATTAAAATTAACAATATAAATCTTAAATTGAAATTGCGTGGAGTAAATTCGAAAACACGTCTGACCCGGTCAGAATCCAAGGGGGAAGGGATCGTAAATCATGGTCACGACGGACCCCGGGCACTCGTACAACTAGAATATTACCGCCAAGATAGTTTTTTATTATTTCATTTTACGTCAAGGAGGACACTGAAGTTACTTGAAATGTTGGTCAACCTTGATCGCTTTCATTCTGATTAGACAAACTTCTACTGTTTAGATTGTTTTCTTTCTGACTGAGTCGACCAGCATTAAAACTTTATCAATTATACTCATTTTTATGGACAAGGCGTGAAACATCTTGGTAGTTCTCTTCTTCAAGAAGTGTAACATATCAATGTCACACGTACAGTGCCAGGTTCAGTTACCAGGAAGTAAGTAAAGAAAATACAACAGTTCCTAATATCATCTACTCCCCATAACCTCAGTCCTGGCAGTAACACAAAGTTCACCATGGATTTCGTAAGAGTAGACCGAAAATTACAGAGTTATTTAAGGCTCTATGCCGAAAGATAGAATTACTTTGGGTAACCGTGTGTCATTTTTATTGAGATTAATTTTATGTGATCATGCACATACTTTGGTCCGGACACGCTAGGCCCAGCAGTCTGCAAGCAATATACTGGTTCACCTCCTAGGTCAGAGGCTGGATGAAATCTGCTCTACTCCTCCGCCACACTTCCTAACGAAGACTCGGTCTTCTTTTAAAGTTGTTTGAGAACGAATTGGCAAAGAAGAAGGAATCTTAATGGCCAGTACTCGAAGTCAACCGGCCAGTACCCGGAGTAGGTAGTTTTTAATTTCAGGCATCCACAGTGTTCGGCAGCCAAGTTATCATCTGTGGAGACGTCATGAAGAATAGAATCCAGCAGTCATTTAGAAGAGGAACACGAAAAAGATTAAAATCTTTGCCATCTCCATCGTCTATGAAATGTTTGGACTTGACAACTTATGACGAGGAAAAAAACAAAAGACTAACAAAAACATAGAAAAACCTAAACTAAAGTGCGAGAGGGAATTGCTGAAAGGGGGAGGAAAATGCTCAAATTGATATAATAAGACCACGCTAAGTCCACATCACATTAAAAAAAAAAACGGGCAACTTATGACAGGTTTTTTAAAAGTAATAGAACGTCATTCATAAAAGTCATAACAAACAATTTGATTTCTGTAGGATTGTTTATTTTCGTGAGTTATGAAAAATATTATTGAATAATGGGCAAAACAATTAAAAAGGAAGTGAGAATGATAATTTTCAGCATGATTAATAATTTAGTCAAACTAATAGTACAACTTGAAGCCAAATATCGGAATGTTTACAAGAAGGACTGACAAGGACTGCCAAGGACAGATTATCCCCAGATTATTGCCATATCCACATTTTATAATTTCTACTACTGTCAGTCGATTAGGACTTAGCGTGGTCCTATTATACACAAAAACCATGCAGCCCCCGGGGAATGCCAGCGGCCAGGAGCCCGTTCCGCCATAAAACCAATAGCCCGCATAAACCACCACCAATAAGGAAGTTTCCTAATATCGATATTGCCATATTTAATGACATAGTGTTAAAATAGAGATCAAAACTAACAAGCCAGTGAAATAAATTTTGAAATCCGTCCATAAATGACTGAGTTATACAATATTAAGTTTACATATTTTTTCGCGATATTATTGCTGCCGCGATCTACCTGTGACGTCACCAGGCATCCCACCCGCCACTATGGGACTGCAGCTTCGGAACTAATAGCTAGACACTTGAACTATTTACAGAGTATGTGTTACCATGGCCGCTATAACAACGAATACTAATAATAATAAAAAAATACGTATGGCACTCGGGGACTGCCGCGGTAAAGCAATTGCATTTATAATTATTTATTTATTTTATTTATGCAGTATTTAGCACGCCCGTCCACGCGGCCAAAAAGCACGCTGTCTCACCTAGCATTGTGTCTAAAAGAGATAGAATAGAATCAGTTATGAGCAGTTAGCAGCTAGTCTACACGCATACGTCTAGTCGCACGCACACAAACACCGTGCCGAAGTCTGCCGAACTGAAACGACGTTAGACGATGCACGGCTTTCAACGCCGCACCGCTGTGCCGGTCGGAGTGGGGGGTGTTAGGTTTTTCTCGTTACGGAATTTCTTCATTCGGTCGCCGCACTCAAAGCCCGCGATAAAAGCTATGCAATAGCTTAAAAATCTAAAATAAGGGGGGGTTTTCATACATGAAATATTAGATTTTATGGCGTTTTCAGAGGTATTTCATTTTTCTCTATCGCGTAGGGGTTAAACTTACATGCATCACACTTTGGGAAAGCGGCACTGGTCTAATGGCAGCGTGCTTGCTAGAGCGATAACCGAGGTTAAGCAATGCTCGCAATGTTCGGGAACAGGATGGGTGACCGTTTCGTACTTTGAGCCTAGCCGAACTTCAGCACCGCAACGTGCCAAATAGAAATACTCCATGCGAAATAAATAACACTTATAGAACGTTGTTCCAACCACGTGTTTAAATAAGGTAATTTCATTTTCCCGAAAATAATGATGTGACACCAAAGCCAGGGCCAAACACCAAAATAACAGAAATTTCAGACTGTACCCCATGTAAATAGTGATGGAACTAAAAAAAACCCAAACCACAGTTAGTATTTCCCAAACCACATTTCTTCTTTGTCTTCCTTGTGTAACGCGTAATACAGACATAATCATCCAATCAATCAACTGCAGGCAAATGTCGGGTCGATTTTCAGTAATTCTAGGTTAATGTCATTGTCGACATAACGCAAACCGTACGTAGTATTGGTTTTCTGCTGGCCTTTTACGAATACTCTGCTGAACTGCGAATTTCAAATACTTACGGTCATTTGCGTGTATAGTATTTGCGTTTTTGTTAGTCTACAATGCGACGGAATTTTCAATACAGTGTTCAAATAATAACATTTAATACTTAATAAACACAAGTTATGTTAGTCACAAACAGATTTTGGAGTGATGGTTTTATAACTAAAAATAGAACTTAAAAATATTATTTGCTTATAGTGTTAATGTTGATCTACAATATTTCACAAAATTTTGTAAAAAAATAATAATTTTTAGATACTGTTAAATACAAATGCATGCTGTGGTCACTTTTAAGTAATTTTGCACTAAACTAAGTTTATAAGTCAATATCTATGTAATGCTACATTACACATTTATGTATGAGTGCATAAATTGTTAGTGATCCCGGGGCCCGCGCAGCTCCAGCCGCTCGTCCACCGACATGTGCGGCGCGCCGTCGGCACCAGCGGCCGGCCACGGAGGGTACTCAGAACCGGGCGGCACTGGGGCGCTATGCAAACAAGGAAAAATAATTTTTACTTTTCAATTATTGTACATACATACAATAATGAGGAAAGAAGGATATAAGCGGGCCGACGTGGCAAAAGGGACTGGTCGAGAAAAGTAGGGTTCAAGATGTGCGCGATTCCAAAAGATTAATCAACAAGTACGCCCACGCCACAACAAGTACGCCCACGCCACCCGTAGGTAGGTCCGACGCAGTCCGTATGAGCGAGGAAGTCGATAGAACCATGGGTTGTTAGTGGGTTTAGGCACGTACATAAAGTCATGCCATTTTGCTAAATGGGTGGACAGGCAGATACCGTATTATAATTCTCTCCTTTATTCTCATCCAGTAAGTGGGTGTCTCATATTGAAAATATTGCATAACTTACACACAATATAAATAAATAAATACACAGAAAATAAATTTAAATCTTTCTGACAAAACAAATTAGCGCCCACTTTTAAAATCTGCCGCCTTTTACTAAACTCTTGCCTCACAGTAAAGATTATTTTCTTTTGATTGTAAAATAAAACAACTTACCCAGTAATTATAAAATTGAGCCACAGTTGTCTCATCTCAGCTCTCATTTTGCGCGTTCGTTAAGAAAAGATGCTTTCATCTTTAGCGCCGAACATTTCCGACTCGAATAAAGCAAATGATTGAGCACAATGGTCAGCTCCTTCAACACCATATGTTTCAATACCTTGTCTATATGGAGGTACATCTTCGTCCACAAAAGAGTATTCGTACAGATACACTTTATCATTACCTGCATCGACTTGTAATTTGAGTGAACGTAAAGTAGAATAAGCAAAAATGACATCACTGAAGTAATTTATGTAATTCAAGACAGTTTCTTCGCTGATAGTTTTATTTCCGAAATAGAATTCCTTGATTTCTTTTGCCACCTTCTCCTTTTCGTCTTCGCTACTGAATTGCAAGTCAGCTGGTAAAAAGTCTGAAAACCTTTCATTCATTTCGTTTTTCCACGTTTCAAAAACTCCAAAACTCAATCTAAACATTCCTTCCATATCAGCAAATCCGTAAAGCATGGGTAGTTTTATATATTTGCCTTCTTTTAAAATATTAACCGGTGTGTCATCAAGGAATCTCTCTACTCCAGAAGCACGTTCTACGCAAGGTGTAAACACAAAAGTGGAGTATTTTCTTGTCAAAAATAAATCAGACATCAATTGTTCAAACGGTGCATTTTTGTAGAAATTCTCAAGAGCGCATGTATCATCTACGTCAGTGAAATTTAGCTGTCTGGCATAATCTTTCGCATTCTGTAGTGGGTCCAGTTGGACAGACCATACACCAACAATCGCTCCACTTTCTGGTATCACTTTATTAAATAATCCTTTCGTGATCTTAGACAACTGTAACAAGTTGACTGCAGACGAGCCAGCACTGAATCCTTCGATAGTAACATCATCTGGATTTCCACCGAAACTGGCAATATTCTTTTTCAACACCTCAGCAACGCGACTTGATCTTTCATCCCAGCATTTCCTGGAGCATCTTTAGTTCCCAAACAAAGGAAGCCGTGGACGCCGAGTCTATAATTGAACGATACAGCTATTATATTTTTGCTTCTAACCATATTTAGCGGTTCCAACATACTACCAGAGCCCATTTGATACGCTCCTCCGTGCACCAAGACTACAACTGGTAGTTTGGTCTCATCACTATCTGAAACGTACTGACAGACTGCTATTCTCTGCCTCAAGCAGACTGTGCAATATTATACGGCTAGAAAAACGCCTGTATTTGCCTGTTTTCTGGACTTGTCAAAGGCGTTCGACTTGGTGTCATATGGGGTACTATGGGATAAACTACAGACCGAAACGACGCTCCCGAACGAAATTACATCTTTGTTCCGATATTGGTACGGCAACCAGGAACGGTGTAAGGTTGGCTGGAGCTAGGTCTGATGTGTATAGGATGGAGTGCGGGGTGAGGCAGGGGGGGCTTAGCTCACCCCGTCTCTTCAACCTGTACGTAAACCAGCTGATCGGTGAGCTCAGCAGCGCGCGTGTCGGATGTCACATTGATGGAGTGTGCATGAACAATGTGAGCTACGCTGATGATATGGCGCTGCTGAGTCCATCGGTCGGGGGTCTTAGAACGCTCATAGCCATTTGTGAGTCGTATGCAGCGGCCCACGGGCTTCGGTACAATGGTGGGAAGAGCAAGCTTCTTATGTTTAAAGCTGGAAATGTGAATTACTCTAATGTCCCTGGATTATCGCTTTGTGGTTCTCCCTTAGGCTGGGTCAGGTCATATAAGTACTTAGGTCATTGGGTCACTGATGATCTTAAGGACAACTTGGATGTGGAGAGGGAACGTAGGTCGTTGGCTGTCCGATGCAACATGCTGGTCCGGAGGTTTGCACGTTGTACGAATCCAGTTAAAATAACTCTTTTCAGAGCCTTCTGCCAGTCATTCTACACGTGCAGTCTCTGGTCCTGCTTTACTAAGCGGACATACAGCGACCTACGCGTTCAATATAATAATGCGTTTAGGGTACTGTTGAGGCTGGAGTGGCGTTGCAGTGCGTCCGGGATGTTCGCGGAGGCGCATATGGATGACTTTTATGCTATAATCCGAAAGCGATCAGCTTCTATGCTCACTCGGCTCCGCTCCAGCACCAACAGTCTCCTAAATGTGTTCAAAGACCGGTGGGATTCCCCTCTGCTGCGTCACTGGGTGAAGCTCCACACCACAATAACTACTAACACTAGTATGTAAGAGGCATTGTTACTAACACTATGGATGTATCTGTCTGAAATAAAAAAAAATCAATTCAATTCAATTCAATTAGGATCATACAAAGTGCGACAACCATACCCTGTCAATTTTGCTCAAATTTTTATTACCTACCTATATTACAAATCTTTTACCTTAAATTTGTTGGGCCCAGTGGGCGCGGCGGCGTACGGGATGCCGTAGAAGGCGAACACGCCATTCTCGTCGTATCAATGCAAACAACATGACGGCTTAGAGTCTCACTAGCTACTAACCTCCCGTAGCGACTGATTGGACACTAGGGACGATAGTAGCGTATTTGATAAGCGCGACGGGGGACTAGACGATACATTATCTGCATCGATGTGTTGTTTACGTTAATTTCTGCGAAGCCGTTTTATCGCTTAATTGTAATTTATTAACCCAATTTAGGTACCAAAGTCAATACTTATCCATTAGTATTGATAACAACAGGAGTCCGCCTGGGTGAGTGTCACCGCCTTATCTATTATATATTTATTTATTTAACAGTTTATTGTACACAAGAAATACATAGCAAATAACAGGCAAAGTAATAAATGGCACAACAGGCGCTACTTATTTCTAAAGAAATCTCTTCCAACAGGCCTTTGGGAGTGTGATGTGATCATAAGACGCCGATATGACATGCACAATATTACCTATCTAAATAGGCATATATATAAGTATATTTATTCTACCTACACACATAAGTATCTATTAATACATACATATATAAACGCATGCATACATACATATCATCTATTTCTGCCGCCAAGCAACAATGCTCGCATTATTGTGTTCGGTTTGAAGGATAAGGTAGCCAGCGCAATTACAGGCTAGAGGCATTTCATCTTAGTCATCACAGTGACAACGCATTCTGCATTTTTGTTGCCTGCAATAAAATTGCATGAATCGTAGATGTTATGGGCCACTGTTACTGCTTTCCAGGTGGGCTAGTATAAAAAAAAAAAAAACAATTCCATGTTGAATAGCTCTGAAAATATACCAATCTTGTAAATACAAAGATAAACTGGGGGTTTGTGATCGACCTATGTCTAATTGGTCTTGCAGATAACGAAGATTTATTTTGTAAACTTTGATTTGTAATTAAACCACTGTTACCTATAACTCTATTACGGTTCGGTTCATAATCATTACTGTGACAACTACAGTTTCCGATCCGGCTTGAAGGACCAGAAACTGCAGTTGTTTAAAAAAATTATTGTAAAAATTATTACCAGACTATATGTCTATATAAAAACCGCATTTACGGGGTTAGAGTATGAATATAAGAAACTTCTCTGTTTATTTATTTCTAAATTTAATTATAACCAAATAATACAACAGCAGCAATTATACAGCAGTAGAAACGTGTTATTATAACTCGGCATGTTTGGTCGGCAGCGGCGGCGGTGGTACCGGCTGGCGGTAGTGCTCCGCGTAGACGGCGTCCCAGAAGCGCGCGCGCCGCGCCAGCAGAGGCCCGCGCAGCTCCAGCTGCTCGTCCAGCGACATGTGTGGCGCGCCGTCGGCGCCAGCGGGCGGCCAAGGCGGGTACTCGGAGCCGGGAGGCACTGGGGCGCTGTTCAAACAAAGAAAGATTTTAAATATTGTACATACTTACAATAAGGGAGCTGGCCGACGTGGCAGAAAACTACAGAAGGAACTGGACGAAAGACGTAAGGTATCAAGATGTGCGCGCGCTTAAATGATCCATCGGCAAGTACCCGTGATTAGGTCCAACGCAGTCCGTATGACCGAGGAGGTTGATAAGACCATGGGTAAGTGGTGGGTTCAGGTATGTCCATAAAGTCAAGTCTTTTACTGTGTTGCTTGGGCAGGCAGACACCATATTGTAATTCTCTCCTTAATTCTCACCAAGAAGTATCTAATATTAAAAGGATATAAAAAGTACTGGATATAACTCATCTAGTACCACAGAAAATAAATTTAAAACTTTATGACAATACAAACTAGCGCCTACTTTTATAATCAATTCAGTAAAGATAAATTTTGTTATTGTGAAAATATGTAAACTACAATATATATTCAGGTACATTACAATAAAAAATATAACTATTACTTAAAAAAACTTACCCAGTAGTTATAAAATTGAGCCACAGTTGCCTCGTCTTAGCTCTCATTTTGCGCGTTCGTTCAGAAAATATGCTTTCATCTTTAGCACCGAACATTTCCGACTCGTATAAAGAAAATGATTGTGCACAATGATCAGCTCCTTTAACACCATACATTTCAACACCTTGTTTAAAGGGATTTACATATTCATCCACAAATGAAAATTCATACAGATACACTTTATCATTACCAGCTTCCACTTGCAATTTGAGTGAACGTAAAGTGGGATATGCAAACATTACATCAGTGAAGTAATCTATGTAATTCAAGACAGTTTCTTCGCTTACAGTTTTTTCTCCGAAATAAAATTCCTTGATTTCTTTTGCCACCTTCTCCTTTTCGTCTTCGCTATTGAATTGTAAGTCAGCTGGTAAAAAATCTGAAAACTTTTCATTCATTTCGTTTTTCCACGTTTCAAAAACTCCAAAACTCAATCTAAACATTCCTTCCATTTCAGCAAATCCGTAAAGCATGGGTAATTTTACATATTTGCCTTCTTTTAAAATATTAACCGGTGTGTCATCAAGGAATCTCTCTACTCCAGTATCACGTTCTACGCAAGGTGTAAACACAAGAGTGGAGTCTTTTCTAGTCAAAAATGGATCAGACGTCAATAGTTCAAACGGTGCAGTTTTGTAGAATTTCTCAAGAGCGTATGTATCATCTACGTCTGTGAAATTTAGCTGTCTGGCATAATCTTTAGCATTCTGTAGTGGGTCTAGTTGGACAGACCATACACCAACATTCGCTCCGCTTTCTGGTATCACTTTATTGAATAATCCTTTCGTGGTCTTAGACAACTGTAACAAGTCGACTGCAGAAGAGCCAGCACTGCCCCCTTCAATAGTTACATCATCTGGATTTCCACCGAAACTGGCAATGTTTTTTTTTACCCACCTCAGTAACGCAACTTGATCTTTCATCCCAGCATTTCCTGGAGCATCTTTAGTTCCCAAACAAAGGAAGCCGTGGACGCCGAGCCTATAATTGAACGATACAACTATAATCTTTTTGCTTCTAACCAAATTTAGCGGTTGCATCATATTACCAAAGCCCATTTGATACGCTCCTCCGTGCACCAGGACTACAACAGGCAGTTTGATCTCATCAGTATCGGGAACGTAAACGTTTGCGATAAGGCAATCCTCTTTTGGTTTCAATGTTTCCATTCCCAGCATAGGTATGTATGCTTGTGGACAGATGACGTTGCTGTTGACTGCTTCCAAAGGCTCCAACCACATCGGAGGCGGAGTCGGTGCCTGAAAACAAAGACGTCAAAGTAATTTATTGTACGTTTGGATGACATTAGGCATTGAATTCTTTTTTGTTCCGCATGCCCAGACATTTTATTCCCTACCTAACCGGTCCTTGCCGGTCTACGCGAGATGTGGCCATACCATCAAAGACTGTACTGCGATATCTGAGGTGTGACTGCTACCCGGAATATGGATGATCCGGACGAGGTCTTTGCATATACATGGCAATAAACTAAGTAATATGTCAAAGTTACGGTTTTGAAAGTGTTGCTAAAATCCAACAAAGCAAGAATTGTGACCTGTGTCGGACCCGTGCCTCGTACTATGGCTAGACCCGCAGGACAAAACCCAGATCGGGAGGAACCTACTAGAGGTTCCTAAGTGTTTAGGAAATAACCAAAGGTAAAGGGGTACCAGGGACTTAGGTTACGGAAAAAGAGTATACTTAAGTAATTATATTGGCAATAATAGACGAAAGAAAGGAAGAAAGCGATGTATTGACATCGCCGAGTCGGACGCGAGAGCCAACGGCTTACGACGTGAGGATGCCGAAGATCGGGCAAAGTCGAGAAAACAAAGCAGGAAAGCGGACCCTGGCAATAGCCAGGATAGACCGCTCGGATAATGATGATGATGAATAGATGAAAGAAAGGAAATGTAACTTGATGCTATTATAGATTTTACCGCAGTCATCGTCATTGTAAAATGCCTTCTAAACTAAGTCGATTTAAATAGGAAACAGAAGTTTATTACAGAGTGTGAACGAAAGGTTTTCTCTCCGTGATAGTGGTAGGGAGTTGTCTAATAAAAATGAGAATGAGAACCTGATTAAACCTTACCCTACAATTCGGGCTTCTATCCTTTTAACATACCTCATTAATCTATCATTCTCATCGGAAGTGTTTCCGGATTCTTTTAAACAATCCTTGGTAAAGCCACTGTACAAAGGGAAGGGAGATAAAGATACAAATAATTATCGGCCAATTACACTCATACCTATTCTGCACAAACATTTAAATGTATGCTAATAAAAATGATAGATTTTTGTAATTGAATTCAAATAATAGACAGAAATCAATTGGGCTTCCAAAATAATAAATCTTCGTCCCTTGCAATATATTCAATAAAAAAAAATTCTAGTCTGTCTCAATGAGAATAACTTGACTACATGTTTATTTTTAGATTTATCAAAACCGTTTGACTTTGTTTCACAGAATTTACTCCTAAAGAAACTTGAATCTCTGGGATTTCTTATAACGCAGCTAGATTAAGATACAATAAATGAAGAGTTCCACAGGGAAGCATATTGGACCAAATTTATTTCTTTTGTACGATATTGTACAAGTAAGTAAACATGTACGTACTCTTTAAATTTCTAATAAAAACAATGTAAATAATGATATGATTATGACATACAAATTTGACATTAATAATTTTCTTTCTAATATAATTAACTGGCCAAATAGTAATAATCTACAAATAAATTTAGATAAAACAAGCTATATGCAACTCCATCATACAAAAGATAAAATAAATTTACACAATAATTACGAAGATACAAAAATAAATGAAGTTTGTCAAACCAAATTCTTGAGATACTAAATAAAAATATGAATTGGAAGGCCCAGGTAGATTATGTTTGCTGTAAAATCAACAGATTTGTTTATGCACTCAAACATTTAAAAATACTACTAATATAAAAACTGCTCTAATGGCATACCACTCCTACGAGGAATCCGTTTTCCGGTATGGAATTGTAATCTGGGGAAAAGTTGCGAAATGAATTCAGTCTTCATTGCACAGAAAAAATGCAATCGGGCATTATACGGGATTGCACCTGATGTGTCTTGCAATCCCTATTTTACCAGGCTTGGTATACTAACCATTCCATCGCTCTAAATATACAAAATATGTGTATTTGTAAGGGGACATGAGTATCTATTCACTCAAGCTTGTGATATAAGTAAACGGGAGCACAGAGATCCCAATATACTGATATTGACGTTAAATCCAACAAGCGCAAAATACAACAAAAGTTGTTTAGTAATGTGTATACATTTTTTAAAATAAATTACCGAGCTATTTTAAATTGTTAAATGACACATTATTTAGGAAAAAAGTAAAGAACTGGCTTTGTATATAAAAATACAATTAAAGAGTTCACTGATAATAAGTTGTATCATATAATTATGATAAAATTTGCATGGTGTAATTCTGACAGGCTAGACGTGATTGTACATATTTACTAATTACTCCACCTCTGTAAGACTATGTTTAAAGTAAATAAATGATTATGAATTAAGTGTGAGTCCGACTATTTTTTGCTTGTTCAAGGCTAAAACCATTATCGTTCTCGCGTTAAATCCCAATCTGCCGCTTCGCTCGGCCATAGTATCATAGGGGAGTTAACACCTGAACTACGTGTTTAGGGCTTACATTAGCCCTCAAATAAAGTAACAGGATTTAGCTGGAATACCGACCTATATTAATCTTTTACCTTAAATTTATTGGGCCCAGTGGGCGCGGTGGCGTACGGGATGCCATGGAAAGCGAACAGGCCATTCTCGTCGTATCCGCGCACGGGCCCCTGCGCGGTCTTCACCAGCCGCGACGCGCGCTCATGCAGGAGCTCCTGCGCGAACGCAGGCGCCGGCGCCGCGAACAGTGCGCACAGTACCAATGCAAACAACATGACGGCTAAGCGTCTCACTAGCTACTACTCTCCCGTAGCTACTGATTGGATACTTATGTCTCTAGCGCATGTGATAAGCGCGATAGGAGACTCGATGATACATTGTCTGCATCGATGTGTTTACGATAAATGCTGCTGATACGTTAATGAAAGACAGAGATCCGAGTTAGACTGGCGTTTATTAGAAAAATAAGAATACCGCCTACTTACAATTTTTATTATCAGTTTACCTATTTTTATTAAAATCTTTTAATTTTTCCATACAACGTAAGGCACCCTTCCGCCTAGACCAACCCTCGAGAGGCGGCGATCCGAGCTCTTCCTCTCTACAGGACCCAGTGGTCTCAGGACTCGATGAGCTAACTAGTTGAGGGCTCGCTTCCGCGAACTGCCACTCGTCTTCGGGTCCACAAACATGTGTTTTTGATACCGGCGACAGTAATCAATCACTTTTGCCCACTGTATCTTCGCTAGTAACATTCGACAGAGTGAATCGCGATTTACGACACTTTGGTGTCAATATTTGGTCAATGTGTCGCTTATGCAAGTGCCCATCATCCGCTTTAACTTTGTAAGCCACTGGGCTGCATCGCTCTACGACGCTCATCGATTTCTGTATGCAATCAGAAATCTATTCAAAGCCTTATTTTCGTTTTCATTTTCAATTTGTGTCTTTTTCAAAGCTCGTTTTACAGATCGTACTGCGTTTTTGGCAGCTTCTTTGCTAGCCGGATAATAGGGAGCAATGAGAATATGCTTTATCCCGTTTCTTTGAAGGTATAAAAAAAACTCGGCAGATGAAAATGGAGGACCATTGTCACTGATTATTCTTTTTGGAAGTCCGAATCTAGCAAATACGCGTCTTAAATGCTCGATTACAAGTATTGCCGAAGTACTATTCACCTTTTCGACCTTAATCCATTTTGAGCGAGCGTCGATAATAACCAGATAGTACTTATTACTATAATGTTCCAAAAAGTCGACATTTAATCTTGCCCAATGCTCCGCAGGCTACGGCCACGCAGGCTACAGACTCCCACCAAACATAGTTACGTGCGATCTGTTTCATTTTTACGATGCCTGGGTGACCATTGTGAATCTCTGTTAAGATCGCGATCCGTAACGACCGAGGCACTATAATACGATAACCCCACATTAAGCACCCCTGGTCAATGTGGATATTATCTTTCCTAGTAAAGAAGGGTTTTTCGTTCTCATGGTTTTGTTTATAAGGCCATCCATGTAGAACAAAACCATACATTTTATTTATTAAAGAGTTTTCCGTTTCTATTTTAATATCTTTTAAGCGGAAATGACTATTGTACGAAATTTAAATAACTGCCCGCTTCGTCCTCACTTTTGATTTGTCTATTAGACAAATTCAAAGGAAGACGCGATAATGCGTCAGCTGGACCATTTTGTGACGATTTCACAAATTCGATTATGAAATCATAGGCTTCTAACATAACGGCATAACGCTGAAGCCTGCCCGCTGCTGTGACCGGGATGCCTTTATTCTTACCAAATATGTAGCTCAGTGGCTTGTGGTCACTGCGTAGAATAAAGGATCGGCCGTACAGGTACTGGTGGTGCTTCGCGACCCCGAGCACAATCGTCAGTGCCTCCTTGTCGAGCTGCGAGTAGTTGCACTCGGCGGGGCTGAGCTTGCGCGAGGCGCAGCTCACGGGCCTCTCGCTTCCGTCGCCCGCCCGCTGCGTTAAGAGAGCGCCGAGCCCGTATACGCTGCTGTCGACCGACAGCACCAGCGGCAGGAACAGGTCATAGTGTGCCAGTACAGGCGCACTACTTAACACTGTTTTCACTTTAGTGAATGCTATGTTGCAATTGTCGTTCCACACCCACTTATTGTCTTTTTTAAGTAAATTATACAGGGGCTTTAAAATTTGACTTAAATTGCAACAAAATTTGGAATAAAAGTTAATTAACCCCAAGAAACTTTTCAATTGGGTGACATTCGGAGCTGTGGTGCCGATACGATCGCTTCAATTTTTTTACCATCTGTGTGTAAACCCTCTTTGTCTACTTTGTATCCCAAATAAGTTACACTGTCTTGTAAAAATGGACATTTATTAAAATTTTCGCGAAGTCCATTTTCCTTAAGCCTTTGTAATACAGCTTTCAGGTTAGGTTAGGTTAGCGAGATGAGTGGCACGGTCTTCACCCGTAACGCAAATATCGTCGGCAAAGACAGCCCTGGACGGCAGGCCACTCAATATCTCTTTCATTATTTTTTGAAAGTTTTCGGGAATACATTTAATACCAAAAGGTACTCGTCTATACACAAAAGTACCGACTAGAGTAGTGATAGCCGTTATGGGCTGTGAATCCTCGTCCAATAAGCATTGCTGAAAAGCGTTGGACAGGTCTAGCTTAGTATATTGCTGGCCTCCGCCCAGAGTCGCAAACAATTCTTCAATACGCGGTAATGGGTAGTGAAAATCTTTAAATAATTGATTAATTGTAATTTTATAGTTTTCGCATATCCGGATTCCCCCGTTAGCCTTAATAACCAGTACAATGGGTGTGCCATAGTCGGAGCGGTCCACCTGGTAGACGGGGGGACCTGGTAGGGGGTCCTCGCGCTGCAGCCGGCGCAGCTCGCGCTCGACGGGCGCGCGCAGCGCCAGCGGCAGTGGCCGCGCGCGGACGAACACCAGCGCTTCGTCTTTGAAATGAATGCTTATTCGCAATTTAAATGTACCTATACCATCTGCGAACACCTCCGGAAACTCTGATTTCAATGAGGTGGCAATTGAATCACTTTCCGCCATATTATTACAATCTAAGAAGGTTAACTTTTAATTTTTTATCCAGGTGCGGCTCATTAGGGGTGGTTTTTCGATTATGTATAACAATAATATGGCAGAATTCGATCTATACAATACATGAACTCCTATATACCCAACAGTATCGATAATGTCACCTGTATAAGATTTCAAAGTTAACATTTTATTCTGAATATGTGAGAAATTGTTAATATAAAATTCTTTAGAAAGGCTGAAATATTGCTGCCAGTATTGATTTCGAATTTACACGTAATGTTTTCTATTTTTAAATTAGCGAAATAAGGCCCGTCTCCATCACTGATAGTACGTAACAATGTTATAAAAATGACAGCTCTCTCGAATCCGACTCATTTAAAAAGTACGGACCTTTTGCCGAAGACTCACTTTTCATTTTGTGACGCATTACTTTGAGATGTCCTTTGTCACCACACGCATCACACGTGTAGTTCTTGAAACGGCACTTGTTGGCCGAATGATTGGTTTTACCGCAACGCGAGCACTTCGCGCGCTGAGCGGGCGGCCGCGTAGCCGCCGGGCCCGGGCGCGGCCAGCCGCCGCCGGGCGCCCGCGCGCGCACCGCGCCGATGCGATGCAGGCCGTCGCCCGCCTGACCCGCCGCCGCGCGCCGCCGCGCACGCTGTCACCGCATGCCGCTCCGCCGCCTCGAGCGCGCTGGCGAGCTCCACAGCTCGCTTATAGTCGATATTTTTCTGAGCGAATATTCTCGATCGCATCTCCTCGCTGAACAGTCCATTGACGAACTGGTCACGTAGATTTTCCTCGAGCTTATCGTCGAAATTGCAGATTTTCGCCAAATGTTTTAACCCTTGTAGGTACATGCGAACGCCTTCTGCTTGTTGTTGAGTCCTTTGCCGAAATAAATGGCGCTCGGCGATCTCTGATCTCTCTGGTTCCAAATGATTTTTAACGAGTAGAACTATAGAATTGAACGTTGTTTTTTCTGGTTCGTCCGGCGAGCACAAGTCACAGATTAGGTTGTAACACTCGGCACCTACTAAAGTCAACAACATGTCCACTTTTAGGTTGTCTCCGATGCTATTCAATGCTATGAATTGATTTAAGTGACGGTTTGGTTACTAGATAAAGTTATTATTGCGTAACTTAGTTCTAAAACACGGCTGCGCCAATTGATACTTAATGAAAGACAGAGATCCGAGTTAGACTGGTGTTTATTAGAAAAATAAGCATACCGCCTACTTACAATTATTAATATCAGTTTACCTACATAACAGCTGCCAAAGCGTTTTATGGCGTAATTGTAATTGTAATTGGTTTACTTCGGTAAGTAAGTCGGTACATATCCATTCGTATTTAACAGTCTATAAATTAAATACATTACCTACTCCCGGAAAGCAACAACAATTCTAGGTTGAAGTGCTCTGAAAATATACCGATCTTTTAATTACATATAGATAAACTGGCTGCGTTCGTAATCGACCTTTGTCTAATTGGCCCAAACATGCAGATAAAAGATTTTTGTTCTATGCTTTCATGTTTGTGTTAATCACTGATACCTACAAAAGTCAATTGCTTACAAACAGCATTCTACGGGTTCGGTTCATTATCATTATTATGACAAACTACAATTTCCGATCCGGCTCGAAGGACCAAAAACTGCAATTTGTTAAATTATGTGTCTATATAAAAACTGTATGTACGGCGTTAGAGTAGGCACACAAGGAATTTCTCTGTTTATTTATTACTAAATATAATTATAAACAAATAATACAACAGCAACAATTATACAGCCGCAAGATGTAGGTATAACTGAAAATGATACCACCTCAGGAAGGTATACCTACCCATTCATATATCACGTTAGCCCTCTTCTTCACAGCCCATAACAGTCCACTGCAGGACTTAGGGCCTCTCCCACGAAAGGGGAGGTTATTGCCATAATCTCCACGCTTGGCAGGCGGGTTGGAGATCGCAGTTTTTTATAAATATAAGAATAGAAAATGCTGCTTCCCATTTTCCAGCATACGGAGACTTTAGATATTTTGTCTCGAAAACATTAGTCGCCTTGTACGACACCCACAAGTGTGAGGGGTTGGTGCTATTCTACTCTGCCAGACACCACACGGCTAGTTAGCCCTAGATACTATTAAATAGTTTCTGTCGATAAATTGCAGTACTATGATATCCCCTGACTCTTAATCGTTAACGAGTTCTGTACTCTCATCATCAGTACAGCAGCATCAGATGATGACACCCTGAAGCGAACACCTGAGTTAGCAAGCACATACGTGCCTAAGTAATTAAAATCTTGGTATAAATAGTCAATCACAGAAAAAGTAGTGTCATCATGACTGACTCTGTAACCTTACCAGCACTTATTAGGTAATTAGAATTATAGATTTTATTATTATCGTTATAAACCTACTAAAAGTTGAAATACTAAGTATAAGTAGTTAATCACAGAAAAAGTAGTGTCATCATGACTGACTTTCTAACCTTATTAGCACTAATTAGGGTACTTAGACTTATCGATTTTATAAATATCATTGTGATTCTACTAAAAACATTTAACGTAAAAGTGTATAACAACATTTACATTTTTATTGAATACGAAATTAGTAGATTTTTTAAATATAGTATAATCCAATGATTGAGCGAGCGTAGTGAGGTCGACTGGGTCTTGTTGGTATATTGGCTCTTAAAATCCGGATTGATTCCGCGGCGTGGGGGGAATATTTGTCAAAAGAGATAGCTTACCATAGGGTCATCATCATCATCTTGGCGTTAATGTCCCGGTTATGCTCTCGCGTACGAGAGCCCGGGGTGCTCGCTTGTTAACTTCTTGTTAAGTCTGTTAACTTCATTACCCATCCTTGGTTCCCTAGTATTAGGGTAAAAAGTATCAGTTATCATAGCATTCGAGTGGTCCAATTTCTGTACATATTTATATTGTTATACTTTTTATTTAAAAAAAGCAACATTCGCGTATCAAACATTTTTGGATCAAAAATTTAAGTGTCGGCCAGAACAAAATTAGTTTCCAATAGAGAAAACAGTTCTTAACATTGTTTACTATGACGTCAAATCTGCACGTCCAACGGATCGATTGTTATAGACTTTTAGAATAGCAATACATAGTACCTACTGTACGTCCAGTGGTAGGTACATAGTGGTGGTGGTGGGCGTACAGGTTTGGCACCATAGTAAAAAATTATAGACACTGTATGCTGTACCTGAAAATTGCGTAATATTTTTCTGCCCGGCACTTTCAGCGTTTTAATCCAAAATGAATGATATCCTTTTCGTACTGTAACGATCACTATGTACCAAGAGCTCGTCACCGTACAATTTATTTATATATCGTATGTTTATAGTTGTTAGACTTAGAAATGAATAGGCATATCATACACAGAGCAGTGTGTAGTTAAAATATAGTTTGCTTATCATGATTTCTTTTAATAAATGCTCTCAAATACTTAACCAAAACTTGGTTTTGCAATAAACTATAACAATTTATTTGACGTTAAGCATAACATTTTTACTTCAAAAGCACATAATAAATTTACGCTATTGATTAGTTGAACGACAGGCAAAATAACAAGAATATTTTAAATGTTTGGCGTTAAGTTATGGGACCCATAAAATAATCCCACAAGTGATAGTGATGTGAATATACAAATACGTTTCAACGAAATATCGAAATAAATAAAGGAATTAAAGTACACCTAAATATTAAACAAGTCTAGAACTTAATTTTAATCTACTTGTTTGATAACTCAAATTTAATTGCTTTATGGAAATTAAACCACGGTATTAATCTATACTCGGTCTAATTTAACAATATGTCGAGTTTATAGTACCTAAAATGTCATTATATTGGTTACTCATACTTCCCTACACTATAACTTTTGGTCTAAAGTAATTCCACATCGAATTCATTTGCTTGCGTATTTTTCTTTGCGTTTTTTTAAATTTAATCGGCTCGTTGAATAAATAAAACGTCGTGTGTAATACATCCCTAGTTGTTGTAACATTTAACTATTTTCGGTTTATCAGGAACAGTTTGTAAAATTTATGGATGTGCGAACGTTATAAGAGCAGTCGCTTAGACCTCATAAAATTTGAAATATTTCATTTTTTGTTTGTTTAAAATATTGGGCTGTGGGAATTTTGAAGATAAGGAATCAAAGCAAGGTGGCCAGGGAGTAGAAACGGGACAGTCAACCCATGGGGCGCGTTGCGTGAACATCATTTTATCCATTTCCGTAACTAATAAACCCTATGTTTTGTAAATTTCCACGGGAAAATTCATTACAACTCGCGTGTGATTTGTTAAATTAATTTGTGCTTTATTACTTTGTGTTATTTTCAGCTTGTGACGTTTATTTCGTTCTCTATCTGTGTCTCTATCTCCGTAGTGTCAGTGCTTTGGTTTGTTTTGGTTCTATATTTGTTTCTAAGTTTCGAAAGCTAACAGTAAGTTACATTCTCATTACTTTTGTGGTAATTAGAGTATTGAGTAGGGCTCTTAGAGATTTCAATGTAAGTGTGAAAGGTGATTAAAACACAAATTTAAAAGAAAATGATTACCAAATTATATATCATCAGTACTCACCCTCACTGAACAAAAAACTTAGAAACTAACCTGGGACACAGGTTCGGATGTGACTTCGAATATACTTAACAAAAACACGAAGAATTTGTCTTCGATGGCCTGGGCGCTCTAACTAAGTCTACGTCTAGGTTTGCCGCCGAATTCTGGTACGATTTAGACCCATATTCCGTTTAAGTACCTTTGTGCTTTTAAAGCTTTAGTGACATTTGCCTACGGACATGAATCTCGAGTTTGGATCGAAACCTGGTCTGAGTCGTTAGCGTCCCTAACAGTAGGCACACAACAAACGCGCGCAAATTAAATAAAATCAAAGAACTTGTCTCTCCATGACTTGTGAGTCGATAGGTAGGACCATAGTAAGGCTTGACGAAACGATCGGAATATGTGTGATAGTTTGTGATGGATTTAAAATAAGTTATTGGGTCGATCGATGTCAAAGGTTTCGCTGGAACGGCACGTAGGCTGGAAATGTAGTCCAGCCACGATGCTGTAGGCCTGAGATGTTAGGTTGGATGGGAGTCTCAGTTTTATCCTGTCGATTAGGTAGGTTTCCGAGACCTAAAGGTCCTAATTCCATATTATTTAGATAACTTTAGGGTTTCGCAAAAATAGGGTTAGAGTGGCCACAGAAGAAAGAAGAATCCTGTTTGCCGTTTCGAGAGCTGTCAAAGCTAAGTCGCATTTTTACTTTATACCTTGTTTGATTTCTTGTGCGTATACTCTTAATTTATAAATTGTATGACTATTTCGATTTGCGTGGATTACATTTTAATCAAGTTATTTACGCGGATTTATGTTTCATTTATGCGGATTTTGATATTTTATTTTATTTTTATTTATGTGAACTGAATCTTATTCATTTATGAATATTTCCGAATATTGATGCGGTTGATTTAAAGAGTATTGCTATAAACTTACATATTCCTTGTGACTTTTTCAAAATTTATACACAACGTAATGGGTCCGAAAATTTAATTCGATAACTAGACGATCACTCGCTTACGGCCAAATCACAATATGTGAAATGATGTTTATTATGTCTACTCTTCATAGGTGTATGTGTGTATTTATACAAATAAATACGTATTAGGGTGACTGAAAAGTTTCAGTACGTTTCTCTTGGTTGTATTTTAGTCTTTTTTTACGCCTGCGATGAACACACAGTCGAGAAGACATGGTCAATAATTATACGAGTCGTTTAAAATAACGCGCGTAAAAGCGTCGAAAGAGCTCTCGTGCAAACGTTGTCTAACTTAAAATCTCTGGCAAATCTCTCTTGCGAACATTGCCTAATTTGAAAAACCAGAATAACACCACCGTTTCTTTGGTTGTCACCGTGACGTGGCGCCGCGCAGTGCACTGCACCGCTCACAATAGGTAGACTTAAAATCCTGCGGCAGTAATTAAGATATAAAGTTGGACGAGTTGGCTATCATATCATCATAGATAGCATGGAGCCGAATCATGCTTACATTATATTACTTATAATGAAAGCATAGTACCTACTTGTCTGTATAGACTCATACATAACTCAGTACTCAGTGAGATGATACGTCAAGCAGTCATGTTGTTGGCATTAGCATTGTACGCGTTGCTGGCGCCGGCGCTCGCGCAGGCCGAGCCCGCGTCGAGGCTGGTGCAGACCGCGCAGGGGCCCGTGCGCGGCTACCACGAGGATGGCATCTTCACCTTCTACAGCATACCGTACGCCACCGCGCCCATTGGGCTCAATAAGTTTAAGGTAACTTCCTAATATAAGTATGTTCTAGCTTTGTATGCTTTGCTTGTCCCGCTATACAATTTGCTACACGTCATTTGTGGTTAGCTGGTAGAAATCTCTCATAGAGATAAGTTCGCCATTGTACTCATTTTTGTTTGATGTATCTAATTAAGTATGTATACAATAAAGAATATAATAATATAATTTGTGGTGTTTGTAAACAATCAGAAGCTCATTTGAAATGGATCAAGTCTCAAAGGGTTTGGTGTAATTGGACTATGGATTGTGCCAATAAGCGAACATATAATCTTCGCAAAATGCCAGAATGTCAGGTTTACATATAATTTAATGACAGCTTTAAAATAGACAATTGTAAAGATCAATAAGGAAAAACCGGTTTTAGTATCCCAGTAAAAGTAATAAAAATATGGTAAGATCAAATTTATTCATCATTCTGCGACAACTTTACGAAAGTGAAACCGTCCCCGTCATGTCAGACGACGTCCTATCCGATGCTTTCCACCTCAGTGCTGGAGTTCGTCAAGAGTGCATTTTAACGCCATTGCTGTTTAATATTTACACCGAACTTATTATGAGGATCACCCTTGACAACCGGTCAGACGGAGTCAACATTGGAGGTCTCAAAATATCTAACCTACGGTAGCGACAAGTTCCCAATACTTGGAAGCTCTCTTGAGCACGATAGAACGTGTTAGTCTCGAGTTAGGTCTAAAGATCAATCATTGCAAGACCAAAGTGATGATTGGCGACCGCGTCAATATTAATCTAGCAGATGTCAAGAAGATTGCGAACTGTGATGTCGTACAGTTGTATGTCTATCAGGGATATCCAACAATGGTGGATGTGTCGATGAGATCAAACGACGCATGGCTATTGCGGGGACGGCCCTCGACAAGCTCGAGATAATATGGAGAAGCCGGAACATCACAAAGGCCACAAAAAAGCCACTGAGACGTGAACATTGAGAGCGAGCGAGAAGAAGAGGATAGACTCCTTGGAGATGTGGTGCTGGAGAAGAATAGTTGGGGTGTCGTAGACGGATTTAGAAAAAATTAGTCCATCCTCCAAGAACTCGGCATCAAGCAGCGTCTATCTTCCACAGTACAGGCTCGAATCCTCACCTTTTTTGGCCATGTCTCACGACGAGGAGATGTCTTTGTAGAGCGCCTTGCAGTACAGGGAAAGGTGGAAGGTATATACAAGCCCACGCGCTAGAAACAGTTTTTTCTATTGCTATGAGGTATGCCGAGCCTACCTTTATAGTGCAAGTGCCTACCGACCTACCATAATTTTTGTTGCAGTTACCTGCAACAAAATTAATGTTAGGTACGCGAGGACGAGTAGTTTGTCATTCACCGTATCGTAGTGTCAGATAGGTTATTATTATAATTGAATGGATTCGTTAGATTAGATTTACTTCATTGATTGTTCTGTATAAAGATAATTTCATTTCTTTTTATGTTCTAGAATAAGTTCATTTCAAGTGTAGATTAATAGTAATTGTACTTGAAATAATCACAGACTTTTTATAGCTACATTTTGATACATTACACTAATTTCAATTACTGTTCCAGGCTAAGTTTATTTAATGTTAGAAACAATTTCAATGTCATGTTTGGCAATGTTAATAATAGATAAATTAATCATATTTTTGGGGGTAATTATTTTAATTATTTGGGTTTTATACCTTTTATTGTTATAGGTGTTGCTGATTTATTGGCACTCATGAGGACGTGTGTTGTATCAGTCCGGCCGTGTCGTAGATTAGATTATGAGAAGCCAAATTGTAACTTTATTACAACGCGAACGTTTTGAATTTGATGAGCTTTTGCGTTGCGCCATTTACCGTTATAAAATAACAGTCAATAGTAGCATGCGTTTAATCCCAATCCAAGGTCGACTGGGCACAAGTGGTCTATGATCCAGCTGTATTACGGTCATGACCTATCGGTTAGGGTGCCTTGGCTAAATTCTTGTACAAGAGGGCATCAAAATCGATTCCAGCACTTTCGAGAAAAAAACATTCATTTGTCACATTTGTATGGCAAGTGCCATGCCAGGTTCTTTGAACCAGCAGCGACATGCTTACTGAGAGTTGAGCATATCTATTATAATATTTGTCGCACAACTTCAATTAGACTTGAACTTTAGTTATAATTTGCAGTGCAAAAGACATGCACTTTTCTCGAAACTGCCGGGACCGAATTTGTTGATTGTTTGTCTACTGTCATAAAGCCATTGGTTCATAGATAGAGCACTATTCATACAAAAATGTGCTAAGTGAATATACATTTAAAACGTGAATACATTAACGTCTTCTTTTTAGAAATGGGGTGCACGGCAGAAACTCGTGTGACATCAAAATTGTGTACTTTTTTTACGCGATGTCTCGAATACTATAATGGTAGCTAAAAAGTGAAACCACTAAACTTAAAATTCATTTCAACGACTTTTTGATATAGTATGGATCTTACGCCTAGTTTCAAGAAACATAATGACAATAAGTTTGGCTATCGAAGCAACATAGATAGGAAGATAACGTATATAGCCGAATCATGCTTACATTACGTATCCAACCGGCCAAACCTGTCTGTAGTCATCAGTACTCAGTGAGACGTCAAGCCGTCATGTTGTTGGGATTAGCGTTTTGCACGCTGCTGGCGCCGGCGCTCGCGCAGGAGGAGCCCGCTTCAAGGCTGGTGCAGACCGCGCAGGGGCCCGTGCGCGGCTACCACGAGGATGGCATCTTCATCTTCTACAGCATACCATACGCCACCGCACCCACGGGGCCCAATAAGTTTAAGGTAACTTCCTGACATTTAGCTTGTGGTGTTTGTAAACAAGCGGAAGCTTAAGTTAAGTAGATCAAGTCTTAAAGGGATTGGTGTAATCAAGCGGAAGTTGTTATTGTAAATATTTTATTTAATTGCAATCCTTTTTTGTTACAAAAGGTGATTTAATCCGTAATATAGAGTTCCATTGCGAAGCCACACACATCACAAAGTGTTAAATACCGACAATATAGTTCAATTATGATTTAGTTTACATTAATCAAAATGTAAACAAATACCACATAGTAACCGAATCAATCACGATTATTATATAAGTCGAAGTCGTTACGGAAATGTTGTGTTGTGTGCCTTAGTTTGAAGGTCATATCAGTTATCTAGGTCATATTATTTGCTTAAGCGATTTAACGTCTATCCATTTTCTAATCTGATGAGGTTCCCCTGATAGCAGGATGACGAAGGTCAGACGGCAGTCGCTCCACTGTAATGCCCTGGTCTGCTTAATCCTGGATGCGCGAGAGCACAACTGGGATATTGACGCCAAGTTGATTATTATTACATCGTAGATTAGATTTTATTAAGCCAAATTGTATCCAGCTTGATTACCAAAGCCTTCATTGTGATCATCGTAGTTTTGAGTTTTATGCGCTTTTGTGCCACTTACCGTTGTAAACTAATCGTGCACCACCAAACCACTGGTGCAAACCAATGAGAATCTAATATGTCAAGTGCAAAGAATGCACGTCGCTTAGGCATCGCTGCGGGGCGGCAGGACGAAGATTGACGGCGCATGCCGCGATAACACTGAGTACTTACTAAATATTTGTTTACAACAATGTAGGACATTGAATCCGGAATCCTTTTATTATTTCTACGAGAACTGCCCTTAAGAGATAATTGCCCTAAGGATGTCGTTAAAAGGAAGTGCATCGACTTGGCTTTCACAAGTGACGTTTGCAGGTATGACGTGGTCGCAATTTAAAGTTGTGTTTCTGTCACGCTATAACTTTACTGAAACTAGTGCAGGGACACGAATAAACCTAACTAAGAACGGATCAAAAGATGAGAAAGTCTTGCTTCATACTCAAATCGCCTAATGATCTCACTAATGACAAGCTGGAAAGGCCTATCAACGAAAGAAATAGCTGTACCAGTTTTGCTGACTATTGGACTAAATTCAGTAGCCTAAATTCAGTAGTGAAGTCGGAGCATTGAAAAAAGGTTTGGTTTGGTTGGAGGTTGGAGGAGGAGGTTGGAGGAGGTTGGAGGAAAGGAAGGTTTGGTTAACACAGAGTGTTGTGATTTAAGCTGTGATAGTTCTAGTTTTGTGTCCTCTAAATATATTAATTTAATTAATACATTGTATAGTAATATTATTGAGATATTAACGCAAGCCGCAATAAATAGCGCTACTTTGGGGTGTTGTGTGCGGAAATCAAGAAAATATGTTACCGGGTGGAATTTGCACGTGCAGGAGAGTCACCAAGTGGCTAGAACATATTTTAATTTGTGGGTTCAAAGCGGGAAGCCTAGGGAGGGCGCTGTCTATAACTGTATGTTGGATAGTCGTAGGGTATTTAAAAGCAGGCTACGGAGGTGTCAGAATAATGAGGACAAGATCAAAATGAATATTTTGGCAAGCAATTGTTCAAATAAAAACTTCGGCAAATTTTGGAACAATTCAAAAAAGTTAAATGGTAAGGTAGGTATTCCTAACTGTATAGAAAAATGTAACGATCCTAGAGATATAGCTGAGGTTATTTTCACACAATTTGAAAGCTTCACCACCAGTTTTGATCAGTGGATCAGTATCTGACAAGGCACCACCGTCGCCTCTCGAGTGCAATGACATGCTGACATTCACTTCTCGTGATGTTCGTGAGGTTGTCAGTGCTATGACGCGAGGTAAGTCGCCTGGGCACGATGGGCTCAGTATCGAGCATATCGCTTACGCTGGTGATGAGATCCATCGTGTCTTTGCGCAATTATTTAACCTATGCATGCGTTACGGCTGCTTGCCGGACAACATGATGAGGACTGTAGTGGTTCCTGTGCCTAAGAATAGGACTGGTGATATATCTCGGCTTAGTAATTATAGGCCGATTTCGCTAGGCACCATTGTGGGGAAAATCTTTGAGAGACTCTTGCAACCTGCACTGGCGAAAGGATTGCATGTTGATGACACGCAGTTTGGGTTTCGTCCCGGCCTCTCAACAGACTCGGCTGTATTTAGTTTAAAACATACTGTCAACTATTACATAGAGAGAAATACTTCGGTATATGCCTGCTTCCTAGATCTTAGCCGTGCATTTGACTTGGTCAACTATAAAATACTGTGGAAAAAACTTAAAAGCGCCAACGTCAATAATAACATAGTGAGTCTGTTGAGATACTGGTATGAGAACCAAACGAATCACGTAAGATGGGGTGACACACAGTCTAGCGAATATAGACTAAACTGTGGTGTTCGCCAAGGTGGGTTGACTTCTCCGGATCTCTTCAACCTGTATATCAACGACCTGATCGTGGAGCTGAGGAGCACCGGTGTCGGTTGTCACATCGGCGATGTTTGTCTTAATAATCTTAGTTATGCGGACGACATGGTGCTCCTCAGCCCCTCGATTAAAGGGTTAAGAAAGCTGATCAGTGTATGCGTAGCATACGCTGATCAACATGGTTTATCATACAATGTTAAAAAATCTGAAATGTTGATATTCAGGTCTGGGGCAGGTCCGGAGAACGTTCCCTCAGTTTATTTAAATGGATCGTCAGTGCAGGTTGTAAGCAAATTTAGATATCTGGGTCACATGCTTAATGAATATCTTCGGGATGAGGAGGACATGGAGCGTGAGCGTAGGGCTACACGGTGTAACATGCTCGCGCGCAGATTCTCACGCTGCACGGAACAGGTGAAGGTAACTTTGTTTAAAGCTTATTGTCAAAGCTTTTACACAAGTTACTTATGGACTCATTATACCAAGCAAAGTTACAACAAACTAAGGGTGCAATATAATAACGCTTTCCGAATTTTATTAAAATATCCGCCCTACTGCAGCGCTTCGAGCATGTTCGCTGAGGCAAGAGTCCCTGACTTCTACGCGATATTGAGGTCCCGTGTTATAGCCTTCTGGAACCGACTACGATCCAGCGGTAACAGTATTTTAAAGACGCTGGTAGAAAATGTGAACAGTCCTATTTTTAGGCACTGGATATCCGTGCACAGCACACCAAACGTTCGTTAAGCATTTCTTTTATGTATGTAGTTAATTTGTATTTTCGTTTTTATTTTAATATTGTACTGTTCCTATTGACGGTCGTACTATTGTACGTAGGTATTAATTATGCTTTTAATGACAGTCGTACTATTGTACCTATATAATTTCGTATTAAAATTATTATTGTTCTAATATGGGTGTAAAATACCTGAAATAAATGACTATTATTATTATTATTATTATTATTAAAAAAAATACTCTTGGCGGAGAGTCGGCGCGTCAACGGCAACGTCATCGCGAGCTGGCGACGGTGTACGGTTGCAAATGTTTCAAAAGTCTGTGAGATACGGCCTGTGATGGGCCGACTAATCGAATCGAGGGAGTTAGGGCGATTTCCCGAAATAATCCCTGTAATTGATAGCTAAAAAGTAAAACCACAAATGTAAAGTTGATTTCGTTCATGCGCCTTTTTGAAATAGTATGTATGATGCGCCTTCTTTTTCGGCAAGGTAAGGTTGGCTTGACTTGTAACTCCGAAACGACCATACCGATAAAAATAAAATGATCCGGGAATTTTTAGATTAGTCCAGTAAATGATCTTATAAAGTTTGTTATCAACAACAAAAATGCATTTACAGAAAAAAAATGTTTTGCGATGTATTCCCTAATTGCTCTATAGGCACCGTAACGGCTCAACCGGTTTAAATAAAATTTTCAGGGAATCTTCAGGTTAGCCTAGGGGGTGATACTATGAACGGGTCGAGTAAGGGTAGGGTAGGGTAACACAGTTTTTAACAAGAAGAGGCCAGCCTCCCGGTGATTCGTAACTTCGACCAGGCGCTTAGATAACTCCCGGTATAAGGAACGCTTCTTGGGTCAACGCTTAAGCCTCGCTATTCAACGAGGCCAGCCTTCTGGGGACCTTTCCAAATTCAGGGGACCTTGGCCAAATTTTTTCTCTTTGGTTAGGATTAAGATTTATTTTTGTTAGAGTAAGGTTCTTTTAAAATATTAATAATTGTTTTATTATCTTAATACATACACATACATAACATACATAAAGCTCATGCCTGTGTCCCACAGGTGGGGTAGGCAGAGACTATGGACCGCCACTTTGCTCTGTCCTGACACAACTCCCTAGCCTCGCATATATCCACAACTCTTTTCATACATCTCCTTTTATTCTTACCACTTCGGACCACAGCTTTTTTGAGAACATTACTGATCTGATCAGTGAATGTTTTCCTGGGTCGTCCTCTTAAGGGCCGGTTTTCCAGATTCGCGCTATATACCTCTTTCGTCAATCGTCTTTCATCCATTCGTTTTACATGCCCGAACCATCTTAACATCCCTCTTTCTATTTATGATACTACATCATCTTTCATGTCACACCTTTCACGGATCACTATATTTTTCACTCTATCACTCAATTTCACTCCACATACTTTCCTTAGGGACCTCATTTCCACCGCATTTATTCTACTTTCATTCCTCTTCTGCCATACCCAACATTCACTACCGTTTGTTAGTGTGAGAAGCAAGACTGCGTTATGCAAAGCAAGGCGTGTTTTTTGTGGCAAACTTTTATTTCCCATCACACGATTAACGGCTCCATTCACTGCGTTACCCTTGTATACTCTTCTTTCAATATCCTTCTCATACTTTCCATCACTTGTGAACATACTTCCCAGATACACGAACTCTTTCACTTGCTCAACACTCTTCCCTTTTATTTCAATCGAAGTGACTGTCATGCCCTCATTTCTTTCAAACACCATTACTTTCGACTTCTCCACATTTACTTTCATGCCTTTTCTTTCCAAAGATTCACTAACAATATCCAACATCCTCTGCAGTTCGCTTTCCGACGATGCAAGTAATACTTGATCATCGGCGTACAAAAGGCATTTAATGTTGGACATTCCTCTCTTCCTCTCGCAGTTCATCAAGACAACTATCTATAAACAAATTGGAGAGCCATGGTGACGCCACACATCCCTGTCTGACACCTTTAGAGATGCCAAACCAGTCTGAGCAACTACCATTGATCCTAACATATGCACTAGAACCCTCATATAGTGATTGTAGTGCATGTATAAAGCGGCCCTCCAATCCGAATTTGGACAGCACATCCTATAAAATACCCCTCTCCACTCGATCTTAAGCCTTCTCCAGATCTACGAAGACGCAAAACACTCTCTGGTGGTTAGCCAGGAACTTCTCAGTTATGCACCTTTAAGAGAAGACTTGGTCCATACAACCCATTCCCTACCTAAATTCCGCTTGCATATCCCATATTTTCTCATTCGTCTTCGCTATTATCTTAATGATTCAACTAATAAATTTGCGTTTTTAACTTATCCTATATATGATATATAATACCATTGACCTGTCTGACCAATATCTGCGAAATTTTTTATTTCCAGGCACCTTCTTGGGACATCAATACCAAATGTCATCCGAACGTACAATAATTTACTTTGACGTCTTTGTTTTCAGGCACCGACTCCGCCTCCGATGTGGTTGGAGCCTTTGGAAGCAGTCAACAGTAACGTCGTCTGCCCACAAGTCCCCATTCCAATGCCGGGATTTGAAACGTTGAAGAGACAAGAGGATTGCCTTATCGCAAACGTTTTCGTCCCGGATACCCATGAGACCAACTTACCTGTTATGGTCATGGTGCATGGAGGAGCATATCAAATGGGATTTGGTAATATGATGCAACCACTAAGTTTGGTTAAAAGCAAGAAGATCATAGCAGTCACGTTTAATTACCGACTTGGGGTTCACGGTTTTCTTTGTCTGGGAACTAAAGATGCTCCAGGAAATGCCGGTATGAAAGATCAAGTAGCATTACTGAGATGGGTGAAAAAGAACATTGCCAATTTTGGTGGAAATCCAAATGATGTTACTATCGGAGGCTACAGTGCTGGCTCTTCTGCTGTAGACTTGTTACAGTTATCGAAGACCACGAAAGGATTATTTCATAAAGTGATACCAGAAAGCGGAGCGAATGTTGGTGTATGGTCTGTCCAACTGGATCCGCTACAGAATGCGAAGGATTTTGCCAGACAGCTAAATGTCACTGACATAGATGATACATACGCTCTTGAGAATTTCTACAAAAGTGCACCCTTGGAACTATTAATGTCTGATCCATTTTTGACCAGAAAAGACTCCACATTTATGTTTTCACCTTGTGTAGAACGTGACACTGAAGTAGAGAGATTCCTTGAAGATACACCGGTTAATATTTTAAAAGAAGGCAATTACGTCAAATATCCCATGCTTTACGGATTTGCTGAAATGGAAGGATTATTTAGATTGGGTTATGGAGTTTTTGAAACGTGGAAAAACGAAATGAATGAAAGGTTTTCAGATTTTTTACCAGCTGACTTGCAATTCAGTAGCGAAGACGAAAAGGAGAAAGTGGCAAAAGAAATCAAGGAATTCTATTTCGGAGAGAAAACTGTAAGCGAAGAAACTATCTTGAGCTACATTGATTATTTCAGTGACGTAATTTTTGCATATCCCACTTTACGTTCACTCAAATTGCAAGTGGAAGCTGGTAATGATAAAATATATTTTTATGAATTTTCTTTTGTGGATGACTTCGTTCCTTTAGATGCCTCAGAAACTAGTACTTATGGCGTGAAAGGAGCTTATCATTGCGCGCAAACGGGTGCGCTATATGAAAGTAAGGTGTTCGGCTCCGACAGTATATTATCTGAACGGACACGCAGCATGAGAGCTAAGATGAGAGAATTGTGGCTCAATTTTATAGTTACTGGGTAAGTTATTTCAGAAAATCTTTTTTATTTTATTTTCAGTTACCATTATATTACATAGCTATTATGAAAATTTAACAGTGCCGTCAAACATTACCAATAACCTTTCCCAACAACCTATTAATATTCTGTAATATTAGTTTAACACTAACCTATGCTCTTGCGGTAGGGGAGAACATCGTGCAGCAACCTGCACATTCAGACGATTGAATGTGTAACCATTGTCTAATCCGGTCAAGTTCCCCAACAAGGTCACGGAGATCAGATGGCAGTCGCTCTACTGTAACTGACACCGAGTCCTCGCGCCCGAGAGCACAACCGGGATATTGACACCAAGATGATGATTATTTTATTTCATTATTCATGTAACAACGCAAAGAAACACTTCGATTAAACTGGTTTTTAAATAAAGAAAATCGCAATTAAATTGCCGGCTGCTCGGGAGCCGCAATGCCACATCTCACGTCTAACTTATAATGCTCCTCTAGCGTCAGTAAAAATAGAATAGGTAAACCGTCACAGTTCCCGACACAGTTCACCCAGTCTCAAATGTCCGTACTTACAGTTAGCAACCTTACAATCGAATTTTATGGTTTTGTCAAAATAGCGACTAATAGTACATATTTAATATAAACTATAGGTAGTGCCCCTGTACAGGTATTTCCTAGAAATTACACAGCTTTACGAAAATATGTCATATTGTTGTGTTAAAAACTGTTAGTTGTTTGAGGATAAATTTGAAACGAATTCAAAACATTGTGAAAATACACAATTTTATGTAATTTGTTTGCCTAATAGTAATGCTTTACACGTATATTCAATTATGCACTCTTCTACATTTGGGTAAAGTCAAAAATTCAATTACAGCCTAACATACTATTTTTATTTACAATTATATTTTATTTTAGATTTTACAATTATTATTGTAAAATTTAATCAAGTTTTTTGGGCAATCTAGGAAAATCTTAATTGTAATTTGTGTTATAAGAGAACATGTTTTAAAGCTCCCGTTTCAATGTATTTGTGATAGGACCAAAACGTCTAGTTAGCATTCTTACGAAGCACTATAATTTAAACTTTACATTTAAGTTTAAGGGCATTATTTATTTTCATATTAATTATATAGATCACAGTGGGGCTGTAAATTTGACGTCAAGTCTTAAAATTTCTTTGTTTGCATAGCGCCCCAGTGCCGGCCGGTTCTGAGCACCCGCCGTGGCCGGCCGCTGGCGCCGACGGCGCGCCGCACATGTCGCTGGACGAGCGGCTGGAGCTGCGCAGGCCGCTGCTGGCGCGGCGCGCGCGCTTCTGGGACGCCGTCTACGCGGAGCACTACCGCCAACCGGTGCCGCCGCCTACGCCGCCGACTAAACACGCCGAGCTGTAACTAAACGTCTAAGATATTACGTTTATACTTACTAGGACTTGCTGTTGTATATTTTTATTTTTTTAAACCATTAAAGTGACAAATGAGCTTTGTATATATTGCTGCTGTATTATTTGATTATAATTAAATTTTCCTATTTATAATACTCATACACTAGAAAAGTCTCTTGTGTTATATTATGGACACTAACGACTTGAACAAAGTTCGTAGTGTCTTACCCTTATTCTTCCCCCACCCTGTCCTGTCCCTTGCCCTACCCCTACCCAACCCTCACCCTACCCGACCGACCCTTGACCGAGTATCTAAAGACTATTCGAACCTACATACTTAGACGATGGACAGCAATTACATTCGTCCGCAGGAAACCGTATAAGGAAGGTAATTTGATATATAACACGTAAATCTTGTTATTGACCTTGTCGCACGAATACACCCAAACCACATTCGTTGTGGAGCTCTGACAGTTGAATATTTATTTGAGTACATATCTAAACGGCCAAGACATAATATATTATTTTCAGACCAAAATGTAAATGTTGTAATCATAAATTACGTTCAAAATGTAAACACGATCACGCTAGTCATCACGTAATAGAGATCACGTTAGTGATAAGGCCGCCTTACTAAGGCGTACTTACTATGCTTTAATATATATAGAATATAATATAATATAGAATGTCCTTTGGTGTGCAGTAAAGAGGTATTGTATGGTAGAGTTTGTATAGTTAGAGGCTTTGATAGCTTTTTCACAGGGACACCTTACAGCGAGGCTCGGTGAAACGGCGAAATGTTTTTAGTAAGATAATGATCCTTAAGTACCCAATAAGTGCTGATAAGGTAACAAAGTCACTGTTATGATGACACTTTTTTTCTGTGATTTGACTACTTAAAGCATTTTAATACTTAAACACGTACAGTGTGCTGACTCAGGTTATTTGGTTGGTTAGTTTATCACCCTGAAGCGAAAATCTAATGCTGATGTACTGATGATGAAGCCACAGAACTCCTTAACGATTAGGAGTTGCAGGATAAAACAACAATTGGCCAACACTACTACACAAACTATTTAGTTGTATCTAGAGGTTACATGATGCTTTAATGTATGCATATCATTTATTTATTTTGGAGTCGGTGCCACAACCCCTTCCTTGACGAACATGACTATGCTGGCATCGAGTCCAAAACTAAATGATACCTAACACTTAACCTTAAGCTACTTATTTTGACGTGATTTTAATTTCTTTTATTTATGTCTGAATTTGTTTTGCAAAATAATGAAATGACTCCGGGAGAGAAGCAACTACATTGACATAAAAGGGTAGGTTACTAACTATGGAATTGCCGGGCAAGTGTGCCGTGAATGTTAACAACATGGCACACAGTCTACCTACCGAGACAGTTGGTTGATGAATAGGTGATGGGTAGAAGAAGTTTTATACAAATCTGTCGACCACGGTGGTCTTATGCACAAGAATGTGCATCAGACGTACTTCATTTGGATCAGACGCTGCTGAAGGCATTAAAACTTTATCAATTATACTCATTTTTATGGACAAGGCGTGAAACATCTTGGTAGTTCTCTTCTTCAAGAAGTGTAACGTATCAATGTCACACGTACAGTGCCAGGTTCAGTTACCAGGAAGTAAGTAAAGAAAACACAACAGTTCCTTATATTATCTACTCTCCATAACCTCAGTCCTGGCAGGAACACAAAGTTCACTATGGATTTCGTAAGAGTAGGCCGAAAATTACAGAGTTATTCATGGCTCTATGCCGAAAGATAGAATTACTTTGGGCAACAGTCATTTTTATTGAGATTAATTTTATGTGATAATGAACATATTTTGGTCCGGACACGCTGGGCCCAGCAGTATGCAAGCAATATACTGGTTCACCTCCTAGATCAGAGGCTGGATAAAATCTGCTCTACTCCTCCGCCACACTTCCTAACGAAGACTCGGTCTTCTTTTAAAGTTGTTTGAGAACGAATTGGCAAAGAAGAAGGAATCTTGATGGCCAGTACTCGAAGTCAACCGGCCAGTTCCCGGAGTAGGTAGTATTTAATTTCAGGCATCCACAGTGTTCGGCAGCCAAGTTATCATCTGTGGAGAAGTCATGAAGAATAGAATCCAGCAGTCATCAAGAAGAAGAGGAACACGAAATAGATTAAAATCTTTGCCATCTCCGTCGTCTATGAAATGTTTCGACTTGATAACTTATGACAAGAAAAAAAACAAATGACTAACAAAAACATAGACAAACCTAAACTAAAGTGCGAGAGGGAATTGCTAAAAGTGAAAGCTAAGTCCGAATCACTTAATAATTTGATTTTTGTAGGATTGTTTATTTTCGTGAGTTATAAAAAATATTATTAAATAATGGGCAAAACAATTAAAAAGGAAGTGAGAGTGATAATTTTCAGCATTATTAATAATTAAGTCAAACTAAAAGTACAAGTTAAAGCCAAATATCTGAATGTTTACAAGAAGGACTGACAAGGACTGCCAAGGACATTTTATCCCCAGATTACTGCCATATCCCCATTTTTTTATTTCTAGATACTACTGTCAGTCGATTCGGACTTAGCGTCGTCCAATTATACACAAAAACCATGTAAAAATTGCAGACCCCGGGGAATGGCATCGGCCAGGAGCCCACTCCGCCATAAAACCGAGGAGATACAGAGGTTTGAATACAAACACACACCACCACCAATAAGGAAGTTTCCTAATATCGATATTGCCATATTTAATTTGTTAAAATATAGATCAAAACTAACAAGCCACTAAAAAAATTTTGAAATCCGTCTATAAATGACTGAGTCATATTTAAGTTTACATCTTTTTTCGCGAAATTATTGCTGCCGCGATCTACCTGTGACGTCACCAGGCCGGCATCCCGCCCACCACTATGGGACTATATCTTCGGAACCGTAATAGCTAGACACTTGAACTATTTACAGAGTATGTGTTACCATGGCCGCTATAACAACGAATACTAATAATAATAATAAATCTAAAATAAGGGGGGGTTTTCATACATGTAATTTGATTTTATGGCGTTTTCAGAAGTATTTCATTGTTCTCTATCGCGTAGCGGTTAAACTTACATGCATCACACTTTGGGAGAGCGGCACTGGTCTAGTGGCAGCGTGCTTGCGAGAGCGATAACCGAGGTTAAGCAATGCTTAATGTACTTTGAGCTTAGCCGAACTTCAGCACCGCGACGTGCTTGCCACTCGTACATAACGAGAGATAATTCCACCAAATAGAAATACTCCATGCGAAATAAATAACATTTATAGAACGTAGTTCCAACCACGTGTTTACACTAGATAATTTAATTTTCCCGAAAATAGTTATCGAGACACCAAAGCCAGGGCCAAACCCCAAAATAACAGAAATTTCAGACTGTACCCCATGTAAATAGTGATGGGACTAAAAAAACCCAAGCCACAGTTAGTATTTCCCAAACCACATTTCTTCTTTGTCTTCCTTGTGTAACGCGTAATACAGACATAATCATCCAATCAATCAACTGCAGGCAAATGTCGGGTCGATTTTCAGTAATTCAACGTTAATGTCATTTTCGACATAACGCAATCCGTACGTAGTATTAGTTTTCTGCTGGCCTTTTATGAATTTTCATCACGGTCATTTGCGTGTATAGTATTTGCGTTTTTGTTAGTCTACAATGCAACGGAATTTTCAATATAGTGTTCAAATAATATCAAATCAAATCAAATAATTTTTATTCAGTTTGGGTTTTACAACACTTATGAATGTCAATATACAATTATAATATAAATACAATGGCATCGTCGACACGAGCTAGTCACTCGACTGGAACAACGCGGGAAAAAAAAAATCTATCTATGGACCCGACTGTGGTTATAAACAGAGCAAAACATATAAATGCAAAGGAAAAACATAAGGAGTCCCATGGAATAACACAATACACTGTAAAATAACCATTGGAACCATATTATAACCGTGTTACATACTTGGGTAAGTATTCACAAACATCAAAAATACAAAATTTCATTGATATAAGGCTTACAAGCTCGTAATGGTAACCTAACAAACTGTACAATATTTTATAGATAATTTATGGCAAGGAAAGACAATATGTGTAGTAGTGTATGGTTATACACTGGCCACATGTAAGACATTACATTAATAACATTTCATACTTAAAAAACACAAGTAATGTTAGTCACAAACAGATTTTGGGGTAATGGTTTTATAACTCGGCATGTTCAGTCGGCGGTGGCGGCGGCGGCACCGGCTGGCGGTAGTGCTCCGCGTAGACGGCGTCCCAGAAGCGCGCGCGCCGCGCCAGCAGCGGCCCGCGCAGCTCCAGCCGTTCGTCCAGCGACATGTGCGGCGCGCCGTCGGCACCAGTGGCCGGCCACGGCGGGTACTCAGAACCGGGCGGCACTGGGGCGCTATGCAAACAAGGAAAATTAAATTTTACTTTTAAATTATTGTACATACGTACACACTTTAATGAGGAAAGAAGGATATGAGCTGGCCGACGTGGCAAAAGGGACTGGTCGAGAAACGTAGGGTTCAAGATGTGCGCCATTCCAAAAGATAAATCAACAAGTAAGCCCACGCCACCCGTAGGTAGGTCCGACGCAGTCCGTATGAGCGAGGAAGTCGATAGAACCATGGGTTGTTAGTGGGTTTAGGCACGTACATAAATGCCATTTTGCTAATTGGGTGGACAGGCAGATACCGTATTATAATTCTCTCCTTTATTCTCATCCAAGAAGTGGGTATCTCATATTAAAAATATTGCATAACTTACCTAGTATCACAGAATATAAATAAATAAATACAAAGAAAATAAATTTAAATCTTTCTGACAAAACAAATTAGCGCCCACTTTTAAAATCTGCCTCCCTTTACTGAACTCTTACCTCACAGTAATAGTAGTTTATGCAACTGTCATATAAAAGGGGGTATTAAAACATGAGTGTCTGTTTATCATACGAGGCGTAGCCGAGTATGATAATAGTTTGACACGAGTGTTTTAATACCTAATTATATGCAGTTGCATACACTACTTTATCTACACTCATATTTTCATGTTAAAATTTCGAACCTATAATTTTTTCAACTTTGCTGGAAGTAACTGCGAGTCAGTTCTGTTGTATCTACGCGTCGAGGATATCAAGCGAAATTCACTTCACTTCTTTCACATTTATCTATTTATTTGCTTCAAACAAGAAAAAACATTCACAAACACAAATTACAACAATTAGAAAAAATATTCTGTTTAGCGGGAAAATAATTCCAAATGTACACAATCGCAACCACAGACTATGAACTGATCACAAATATAAACGGGAATTTTTTGTTGAAGACATTTAGGTATTCAGCCTACATTTAGCCGTGCCCCGGCGCCCGACAAAAATTTAAAAAAGAAAAGTGTTGCATAATGATTAAAAAGTTATTTTTCGATACAGCTGTAATAAAAATAGTATGGGAAATGCTGTATCGAAAAGTAATTTTTTAAATTTTTATAGACTGGCGTGAAAAAAGTGTATCCTTAAACAACTGTTTTCGAATATGTAATTGGAACATTACGCTATGAGTGTAGATAAAGATTATTTTCTTTGGATTGTGAAATAAAACAACTTACCCAGTAGTTATAAAATTGAGCCACAGTTGTCTCATCTCAGCTCTCATTTTGCGCGTTCGTTCAGAAAATATGCTTTCATCTTTAGCGCCGAACATTTCCGACTCGAATAAAGCAAATGATTGAGCACAATGGTCAGCTCCTTCAACACCATACGTTTCAATACCTTGTCTATATGGAGGTACATCTTCGTCCACAAAAGAGTATTCGTACAGATACACTTTATCATTACCTGCTTCGACTTGTAATTTGAGTGAACGTAAAGTAGGATATGCAAAAATGACATCACTGAAGTAATTTATGTAATTCAAGACAGTTTCTTCGCTTATAGTTTTATCTCCGAAATAGAATTCCTTGATTTCTTTTGCCACCTTCTCCTTTTCGTCTTCGCTACTGAATTGCAAGTCAGCTGGTAAAAAATCTGAAAACCTTTCATTCATTTCGTTTTTCCACGTTTCAAAAACTCCAAAACTCAATCTAAACATTCCTTCCATATTAGCAAATCCGTAAAGCATGGGTAGTTTTACAAATTTGCCTTCTTTTAAAATATTAACCGGTGTGTCTTCAAGAAAACTCTCTACTCCAGTAGCACGTTCTACGCAAGGTGTAAACACAAAAGTGGAGTCTCTTCTGGTCAAAAATAAATCAGACATCAATTGTTCAAACGGTGCATTTTTGTAAGAATTCTCAAGAGCGTATGTATCATATACGTCTGTGAAATTTAGCTGTCTGGCATAATCTTTCGCATTCTGTAGTGGGTCTAGTTGGACAGACCATACACCAACATTCGCTCCGCTTTCTGGTATCACTTTATTAAATAATCCTTTCGTGATCTTAGACAACTGTAACAAGTCGACTGCAGACGAGCCAGCACTGAATCCTTCGATAGTAACATCATCTGGATTTCCACCGAAACTGGCAATGTTCTTTTTCACCCACCTCAGCAAAGCGACTTGATCTTTCATCCCAGCATTTCCTGGAGCATCTTTAGTTCCCAAACAAAGGAAGCCGTGGACGCCGAGTCTATAATTGAACGATACAGCTATTATCTTTTTGCTTCTAACCATATTTAGCGGTTCCAACATACTACCAGAGCCCATTTGATACGCACCTCCGTGCACCAGGACTACAACTGGTAGTTTGGTCTCATCACTATCTGGAACGTAAACATTTGCGATAAGGCAATCCTCTTTTTGTTTAAGCATTTCCGCTCCCGGCATAGGTATGTGTCCTTGTTGACGACGTTGCTGATGACTGCTTCCAAAGGCTCCAACCACATCGGAGGCGGAGTCGGTGCCTGAAAATTAAGACATCAAACTAAATCATTGTACATTTGGATTACATTGGTTTCGAAAAACCAAGAACTGAATTTGTTGTTTCTTCCGCATGGTCAGAAATTTTTTCAGATCAGGTAATTAGCGACTGTCATCTGATCTCCGTTACCCTGCTACCAGGGCAACATGACCACATTAGATCATAGTTACACATTCAGTCATCTGAATGTACAGGTTTCATCACGATGTTTTCCCTCACCGTAAGAGCATCGGTTAGTGTTCAATTAATGTACATAACTCAGAAAAGAGGCATTGGCACATGGCCGCAGTGGGATTCGAACCTGGTATCTCTCGCTTAGTGTCGGATATCGTTAGTACTCGGTCGCCGACGCTCGACATTACACGGCATTAATAGAGAAATATTGAGTACAGACGGACATCTAATTAGGTAAGTACTTTTGTCAACGCTGGCCTTGAACATTTTTTAAATACGTATACCTATTAATACTGTATGTAATGTATTTGTTTGTGTGTTATCTTTTACGATAAACTGTATTCCGGTAGATAGGTACCATATATGAAGTGGGATAATATTTTGTATCAAATTGTAATGAGGTCTCTTTGAAAACCAGCTCTCTGGTTCACGCCGGGGCGTAACTCTGAGTGAGGTCCTTTTCACACAAACACACCACCACAACAAGTTATCAATTACACTACACAACAAATTAACATTAATCAAGTAGGTATGTGTATACATCGGCTTCCCGTGTATTTCATGTTATAATAATTGTATTCTTTTTGTCCTTTTGTTTTCTTGTGTATTTTTTAATGTTGTGGTGTTATTATTGTTATTTCTATTTTTCTTTCTTCAAAAGGTATACTGGTCACCCAGATTTTAGTATTAGGTATGAAGGCCAATAGTTCATAGTTTCAAAATAAGTGCCTATGTAACCGGCCGGACCAAAGAGAACATGGCCAGGTGGGGCTTTCTGGTGGCTCGAAGGTCAACTATGCCTGTGGTGCTATCCAAACGCTAGCCCACCTCTTATCGTGCCCTGCTTGTCTAAACACCTGCACGCAAGAGAATCTGATGACAGCAGCCGACAACGCTGTTTTGGGCCACTACTTTATAATGTTTGTCATTGACACGCTAAGAAGAAGAAAGAAACTACCTATTGTAATATACATAGTAAATATAGTAGTTATAATTGATAAATCCAAACTATAGTCCAAACTGTCTGTCATGTCTTCAGGCCTATCTACATAATTTGGCTACATGATCTTTTAGAAGGTCGTCCATCTACCTATATCTATTATTACATCGTTCGCTACGTTGTTGATCCGCTGTGATACAATCTACTATTTACTTTAGGGCCTCACTAGATAGAGAGTGCAAACGAAAGATTTTTTTCTCCGTGATAGTAGGTGATGCCTACAATTCGGGCTTCTGTATTATATTATTATATTCATCTCAATATCTCGGTTGTGCTTTTGCGCACGAGGGCCCGGGGTCCGCCTTGACCATAATCCAGGACTTGGCAGATCAGGTAATTAGCGACTGGCATTTGACCTCCGTTACCCTGCTGCCATGGGAACCTGACCAGATTGGATCATCTGAATGTGCAGGTTCATCACGATGTTTTCCCTCACCGTAAGACAATTGGTTAGCAGCATTCAACTAATGTACATAACTCGAAATACAGCCATTGGTACATAGCCGCAGTGGGATTCGAACCCGGTACCACTCGATTACGAGTCGGATATCTTAATCACTCGGCCACCGACACACACACAATTCGGGCTTCTGTAACCATTCTTAAGTGTTAGTCCGATTTTTTTTGCCTGTTCAAGGCTAAAAACATTAACGTTCTCGCGTTCAATCCCAATTTGCTACTTCGCTCGGCAACAGGGGTCATCCCATAAAGAAGTTAACACCTAACCTACGTGTTTGAAGCAGACATTAGCCCTCAAATTTTAATAAAGTTTTAGCTGGAATTGGACCCTACCTACCATTTAGAGCATCCGTGGCTGAGCGGCTAGGGTATCCGACGCGTATAAGTGTGAGGTACCGGGTTCGAATCCCGCTGCGGCCATGTAATAATTACTCTTTTTTGAGTTGTGTAGGTACATTATTCGTATACTAACCGATGCTCTGAAACCAGTTAGGGAAAGTATAGTGATTATACCTGCACAATCTGCACATTCAGGCGACTGAATGTGGTACTATGATACAATCTGGACAGGTTCACTCCACAGTAATTACCTGATCTGCCAAATCCTGGATTGTTGTCAAGGCGGACCCCGAGCTTTCGTCCTCGAAAGCACAACCAGGACAATAACGCAAAGATTATTATTTTTTATTTATTATATTCAGGTAGTAAACAGTCATGTTACATTGCATGAATTTACGAATCACATAGCTTAAAAACCTAAAACTACCCTAAATAACATTACTTATAGCACAGAATAAACTTACAAAATATAATACAGTGACAGTTTTACTTAAAAATACCTACCTAGTATACATTATTAGGATCATACAAAGTGCGACAACCATACCCTGTCAATTTTTGTCAAATTTTTATTGCCTACCTATATTACAAATATTTTACCTTAAATTTGTTGGGCCCAGTGGGCGCGGTGGCGTACGGGATGCCGTAGAAGGCGAACACGCCATTCTCGTCGTATCCGCGCACGGGCCCCTGCGCGGTCTTCACTAGCCGCGACGCGCGCTCATGCAGGCGCTCCTGCGGGAGCGCAGGCGCTGCTGCCGCGAGCAGCGCGCACAATACCAATGCAAACAACATGACGGCTTAGCGTCTCACTAGCTACTAACCTCCCGTAGCGACTGATTGGACACTGGGGACGTTAGTAGCGTATTTGATAAGCGCGACGGGGGACTCGACGATACATTATCTGCATCGATGTGTTGTTTACGATAATTTCTGCAAAGCCGTTTTATCGCTTAATTGTAATTTACTAACCCAATTTAGGTACCAAAGCCTATACCTATCCATTAGTATTGATAACAACAGGAGTCCGCCTGGGTGAGTATCACCGCCTTATCTATTTCTGCCGCCAAGCAACAATGCTCGCATTATTGTGTTCGGTTTGAAGGATAAGGTAGCCAGCGCAATCACAGGCTAGAGGCATTTCATCTTAGTCACCACAGTGACAACGCACCTGCGGTTCTGCATTTTTGTTGCCTGCAATCAAATTGCATGAATGTTATGAGCCACTGTTACTACTTTCCAGGTAGGCTAGTATAAATAAAAAACAATTCCATGATGAATAGCTCTGAAAATATACCAATCTTGTAAATACAAAGATAAACTGGAGGTTTGTGATCGACCTATGTCTAATTGGTCTTGCAGATAATGAAGATTTATTTTGTAAACTTTGATTTGTATTTAAATCACTGTTACCTATAACTCTATTCAACAGGTTCGGTACATCATCATTACTGTGACAACTACAGTTTCCGATCCGGCTTGAAGGACCAGAAACAGCAGTTGTTTAATAAAATTATTGTAAAAATTATTACTAGACTATGTGTCTATATAAAAACAGCATGTACGGGGTTAGAGTATGTATATAAGAAACTTCTCTGTTTATTTATTTCTAAATTTAATTATAACCAAATAATACAACAGCAGCAATTATACCGTAGTAGAAACGTGTTATTATAACTCGGCATGTTTGGCCGGCGGCGGCGGCGGCGGCGGTACCGGCTGGCGGTAGTGCTCCGCGTAGACGGCGTCCCAGAAGCGCGCGCGCCGCGCCAGCAGCGGCCCGCGCAGCTCCAGCTGCTCGTCCAGCGACATGTGTGGCGCGCCGTCGGCGCCAGCGGGCGGCCAAGGCGGGTACTCGGAGCCGGGAGGCACTGGGGCGCTGTACAAACAAAGAAAGATTTTTAAATATTGTACATACTTACAATAAGGGAGCTGGCCGACGTGGCAGAAAACTACAGAAGGGACTGGACGAAAGACGTAGGGTATCAAGATGTGCGCGCGCTTAAATGATCCATCGGCAAGTACGCTACCCGTAATTAGGTCCAACGCAGTCCGTATGACCGAGGAGGTTGATAAGACCATGGGCAAGTAGTGGGTTCAGGTATGTCCATAAATTCAAGTCTTTTACTGTGTTGCTTGGGCACGCAGATACCACATTGTAATTCTCTCCTTAATTCTCACCAAGAAGTATCTACTATTAAAAGGATATAAAAAGTACTGGATATAACTCATCTAGTACCACAGAAAATAAGTTTAAATCTTTATGACAATACAAATTAGCGCCTACTTTTATAATCAATTCAGTAAAGATAAATTTTTTGATTGTGAAAATATGTAAACTATAATACATTACAATAAAAAATTTAACTATTACTTAAAATAACTTACCCAGTAGTTATAAAATTGATCCACAGTTGCCTCATCTTAGCTCTCATTTTGCGCGTTCGTTCAGAAAGTATGCTTTCATCTTTAGCACCGTACAATTCCGACTCGTATAAAGAAAATGATTGTGCACAATGGTCAGCTCCTTTAACACCATACATTTCAACACCTTGTCTTAAGGGACTTACATATTCATCCACAAAAGAAAATTCATACAGATACACTTTATCATTACCTGCTTCCACTTGCAGTTTGAGTGAACGTAAAGTAGGATAAGCAAAAATTACGTCACTGAAATAATTTATGTAATTTAAAACAGTTTCTTCGCTTATAGTTTTATCTCCGAAATAGAATTCCTTGATTTCTTTTGCCACCTTCTCCTTTTCGTCTTCGCTATTGAATTGTAAGTCAGCTGGTAAAAAATCTGAAAACTTTTCATTCATTTCGTTTTTCCACGTTTCAAAAACTCCAAAACTCAATCTAAACATTCCTTCCATTTCAGCAAATCCGTAAAGCATGGGTAATTTTACATATTTGCCTTCTTTTAAAATATTAACCGGTGTGTCATCAAGGAATCTCTCTACTCCAGTATCACGTTCTACGCAAGGTGTAAACATAAAAGTGGAGTCTTTTCTGGTAAAAAATGGATCAGACGTCAATCGTTCAAACGGTGCAGTTTTGTAGAAATTCTCAAGAGCGAATGTATCATCTACGTCTGTGAAATTTAGCTGTCTGGCATAATCTTTAGCATTCTGTAGTGGGTCTAGTTGGACAGACCATACACCAACATTCGCTCCGCTTTCTGGTATCACTTTATTGAATAATCCTTTCGTGGTCTTAGACAACTGTAACAAGTCCACTGCAGAAGAGCCAGCACTGCCCCCTTCAATAGTTACATCATCTGGATTTCCACCGAAACTGGCAATGTTTTTTTTTACCCACCTCAGTAACGCAACTTGATCTTTCATCCCAGCATTTCCTGGAGCATCTTTAGTTCCCAAACAAAGGAAGCCGTGGACGCCGAGCCTATAATTGAACGATACAACTATAATCTTTTTGCTTCTAACCAAATTTAGCGGTTGCATCATATTACCAAAGCCCATTTGATACGCTCCTCCGTGCACCATGACTACAACAGGCAGTTTGATCTCATCAGTATCGGGAACGTAAACGTTTGCGATAAGGCAATCCTCTTTTAGTTTAAATGTTTCCATTCCCGACATAGGTATGTATGCTTGTGGACAGATGACGTTGCTGTTGACTGCTTCCAAAGGCTCCAACCACATCGGAGGCGGAGTCGGTGCCTGAAAACAAAGACGTCAAAGTAAATTATTGTACGTTTGAAAGACATTTGGTATTGATGTCCCAAAAACCGAATTCTTTTTTGTTCCGCATGCCCAGACATTTTGTTCCCTACCTAACCGGTCCTTGCCGGTCTACGCGAGATGTGGCCATACCATCAAAGACTGTACTGCGATATCTCAGATGTGACTGCTACCCGGAATATGGATATGGATCCGGACGAGGTCTTTGCGTGGATATACATGGCAATAAACTAAGTAATATGTCAAAGTTACGGTATTGAAAGTGTTGCTAAAATACAACAAAGCAAGAATGGTGACCTGTGTTGGACCCGTGCCTCGTACTATGGCTAGACCCGCAGGACGAAACCCAGATCGGAAGGAACCTACTCGTACTAGAGGTTCCTAAGTGTTTAGGAAATAACGCAAAACAAGATTGGATAGCAAATGTGGGTAGGTAAAGGGGTACCAGGGACTTAGGTTACGGAAAAAGAGTATACTAAAGTCATTATACTGGCAATAACAGACGAAAGACAGGAAGAAAGCGATGTATTGACATCGCCGAGTCGGACGCGAGAGCCAACGGCTCTCGACGTGAGGATGCCGTAAATCGGGCAAAGTGGAAAAAACAAAGCAGGAAAGCGGACCCTGGCAATAGCCAGGATAGACCGCTCGGATAATGATGATAATGAATAGATGAAAGAAAGGAAATATAACTTGATGCAATTATAGATTTTACCGCAGTCATCGTCATTGTAAAATGCCTTCTAAACTAAGTCGATTTAAATAGGAAACAGAAGTTTATTACAGAGTGTGAATGAAAGGTTTTCTCACCGTGGTGAAAAATGAGAATGAGAAGCTGATTAAACCTTTACCTACAATTCGGGCTTCTGTAACTATCCTTTTGACATACCTCATTAATTTATCATTCTCATCGGTAGTGTTTCCGGATTTTTTTAAACAATCCTTAGTAAAGCCTTACAAAGGGAAGGGAGATAAAGATATAAATAATTATCGGCCAATTACACTCATACCTATTCTGTATAATTTTTTTTTTTAATGTTTGCAAATAAAAATGATAGATTTTTGTAATTGAATTCAAATAATAGACAGAAATCAATTGGACTACCAAAATAATAAATCAACGTCCCTTGCACAGACATAACAGACTAAACACAAATCACAAATATTCCCTGTTCGCTCGCTCTACAATGATTATGAATCTTGTTATCCCGTTTTTTCATCCATTGGAATAAGTTCACGAAAAATGACGCGCGCAATGTTTTGAACGATCGACATATTGCTCGAGGGCCTAACGACCTGACGTTTCTTTTGAAACATCGGTGTAAATTTTATAATTTCCTAATAAAATTTATATCAAACCATTTAAAAGACGGTGTAATTTAGTGCACATTGATGAGAAAGCGCAAAGTGTGGAAATACAAATGGATTATCTTTTCATCGGTAAGTAATTTCATTCGTGGTCGCGGCGATCGGGAATCGATTTTAGAAATTGTGATCAAAATAAGCATCGTAATAGTGTAAATTTGCAATAATTGAAATGCTTTACCTTAAAACAATATGCCATTAAAGATAGATTTAAAATTATTGGCAAATTGAGCAATATTTCGGTGTCTAAATAGGTACGAAAATATTTTGATGCTAACAGGGTCGGACTTAGTATTTGTTGTATAGAATTTTAATACTCAAATCTTGTAAATAGCGGTCCACGATTTAATATGTATTAGGGTTTAATACACAAAATATACCTAAATGACATTTTAAATGTTCAGTCATTTTATGAAACAACGGATTAATCGCGTATTTACGTTTATTCACATTTATTTGTTTTTCTAGGTTTCCTAAAGACCAGAAATGGTGATGTCTGGGTTGCAAATTGGAAGTGCTGCATTGTAAACACTTTGAAGAACAAGATAATAATTAGATGCAAGTCCATTCTGTCCTGGTGCACCAGCATTAAATAAAGAATATGGTGCCTGTTTACTATATTAATATACCTATTCTTTTCATTATTATAATTTTTTCATGACTATGTCCTCTAGAGGGCATCATATTCAATTTGTGAAGTCACATAGGCCAACCTATGAACAATGAAAATGAAACGCTTCTAACGATAAGTAAGTAGGTACCTACTTAGTTTAGAAGTTATGAGGCAACAAATAAACATTAATACCGGTCAAAATCATAACCCTCCTTTTTGCAAAAGCAAGCACTGTACTGTGCACAAACGGTATCACGGCGTGGGTTTGATTCACTAGACACCTTACCTTTTATTAAAATGACAATATTAAATGATAAGGTCAAGTTAAAAAAATTGCGTAGTCGTCTGGAGCGAAATACAAGTCAGATTTGTTTGTGTTCGTTACGAGTAGAAAGTCGTAGCAAAATATAACTTATCCGCAGATGGGCTGCCTTGTTTCGTCCCTGAATTTGCATTAGTGTGTGTGTTATAGAGATGTGTGATATTTTGTCTCGTATTTAAACTCGAAATGTACTCTCTGCTTCTGTATATAAATTTTTTTCTCTATGGAGGATGGTTGAAAATAGACGTCATATTCGGCGCGCGATCGCAACGAACAATATTCCGAAAATACCTTCTGATGGATTTTTCTCCTGCTAGAGTCTGCCCTAATTCTCGACATAATATTTATTATTCAGGTACACAAGAATAAATATTAGCACAGACCATTAAAAAATACTTAACTAAAACCTTATAATAAGTTACAATGTTCGTTACCGTAAACTAAACTCAATCAAAAAAGGTCTAGAAAACTGGGCCAAGTAAGGGCCGGTAAGGTGCCCATCATGGACATCATGGTTCATTCACTCATTTGCGTGAAAAAGAATAAACACACCATACAACCCACACACACTCACACACACATGCACACACTCTCACTCACGCACTCGCCTCCAGCCATACACACTTTATGCATGATAGTAAGTATACTGACAATAGTACCTACATGCTAAGGCTAATTTATTTCTTTACCATGTGTATTGTTTTAAGTAGGTAATTATATATCTACACTCATAGCGTAATGTTCCAATTACATATTCGAAAACAGTCATTTAAGGGTACATTTTTTTCCCGCCAGTCTACAAAATTTTTAAAAATTACTTTTCATACAGATTATCTCATTACAGATACAGCATTTCTTATACTATTGTACTGGCTTATCAAATAAAGTTATTATTATTATTATTTTCAGTACAGCTACATCGAAACAACTTTTTAATAATTATGCAACACTTTAATTTTTTTAATGGTAATGCTCATATGAGCGCCACTGTACCAAGCAGAATCGAAAAACGCGTATAATATAGATCGACCATACAACTTCTATATCGTCAGGGGTGGCGGGAAGGTAGGCGGGAAGGTAGGCGGGAGGGGTGCATGTCGGGGTCGTTTCGGGGCTGTATACGGGGGCGCGGGGAAGGGAGCTCGTTTTTGTGTGAAACGTCATCTAGTGACGTTTTGCGAAATAAAACGCTTCCTGCCCTGAGCCCCGCGCCCCGCGTTCTGCCTCCCACCCCCCGCGCGATTTATCAGTTGTGGGTTATAGGCGGAGCGATGATGATGATGATTCATACAATTGGACCTATCGTACATGTATCTACATTTACCAGTCGTTTAATGGACCTTGAAACTCGGTTATCAGGGGCTTGACGTCAGCTATCGATCGATAGATAAAAATATTATAACCCAGTCATAATTATTGCGTGATTTTTATTAAAAATTGCACAATAACAGCGAAATATTACAATGACAACGAAAAATGCCATAGTATTTTCCCATTTGGATTTTACAAATGCAACACGATTTTATTGCGGTTTTATATTAAACTAGTTGGCCTGGCGCGACTTCGTTCGTGTGTTGTCCTACCCTACCCTATACCAACGCTACACCTACCCTACACTATCCCTGCATCTACCCTACACCTACCCACATCTACACTACCCTACACCTACTTTACACCTATCCTACACCTACCCCAGATTTACCCTTTACCTACCCTATCCCTACCTACCTTTTTTTTCTTACATACAAACCTTGTCCTGACAAATAAAAAAAAGAATTAGTAAAATAGGTGCAGCCGTTAAGGAATTATGCACGAACATGCAACATTTTGAAATTTTGGGCAATATATGCAATTACCCACAGACATAACAGACTAGACACAAATCACAAATATTCCCGTTCGCTCACTCTACAATGATTATAAATCTTGCTATCCCGTTTTTTCATCTATGGGAATACGTTGACGGAAAATGAAGTGCGCAATGTTTTGAACGTTCGACATGTTGCTGAAGCTCCTTTAGACCTGACGTTTCGTTTGAAACATCGGTGTAAATTTTATAATTTTCTAATATAATTTAATATAGTTTAAATCAAAACCATTAAAAAGACGTGTAATTTAGTGCACATTTATGTGAAAGCGCAAAGTATGGAAATACACCTGGATTATCCTTTCACCGGGAAGTAAACATTCGTGGTCGCGGCGATCGAAAATCAATTTTAGAACTTGTGACAAAAATATGCATCGTAATAGTGTGAATTTGCAATAATTGAAATGGTTTACTTTAAAACAACATGCCATTAGAGATAGATTTAAAAGCTAGCTAGATGACATTTTAAATGTTCAGACATTTAATGAATCAACGGATTAATCGCGTTTTTCTCGGTTTCCTAAAGACCAGACATGGTGATGTCTGGGTTACAAATTGGAAGTGCTGCGTTGTAAACATTTTGAAGAAATTAGATGCAAGTCCCGTCTGTCCTGGTGCACTAGCATTATATAATTTTTACTGAGAATAAAGAATATGCTGCCTGTTTAATATATTAATTTACCTACTCTTTTCATTATTTTTTTTTTTTCATGACTGTCCTCTAGAGGGCATCATATTCAATTTGTAAAGTCACATAGGCCAACCTGTTAACAATGAAGACGCTTCTAACGATAAGTAAGTAGGTACCTACTTGTTTAGAAGTTGTGGGCAACAAATAAATATTAATACTGGTCAAAATCAAAACCCTTCTTTTTGCAAAAGCAAGCAGTGCCGATTTACGGTATGTAGGATCGAGCGATCGAAAGGACGGTAATAGGTATCAGAGCGTGGGTTTGATTCACTAGACACCTTTAATTATAATAACAATATTAAATTATAAGGACAAGTTTAAAAAAATTGCGTAGTCGTCTGGAGCGAAATACAAGTCAGATTTATTTGTGTTTGTAACGAGTAGAAAGTCGTAGCAAAATATAACTTGTCTGCAGATGGGCTGCCTTGTTCCGTCCCTGCATTTGCATTAGTGTGTGTGCTATAGATATGTGTGACATTTTGTCTGGTATTTAAACTTGAAATGTACACTCTTCTTCTGTATATAAAATTTTTTCTCTATGGTCCCTTGCAATATATTAAATAAAAAAAAATTCTAGACTGTCTCAATGAGAATAACTTGACTACATGTTTATTTTTAGATTTATCAAAACCGTTTGACTTTGTTTCACAGAATTTACTCCTAAAGAAACTTGAATCTCTGGGTTTTCTTATAACGCAGCTAGATTAAGATACAATAAATCTAGAGTTCCACAGGGAAGCATATTGGACCAATTTTATTTCTTTTGTACGATATTGTACAAGTAAGTAAATATGTATGTACTCTTTAAATTTCTAATAAAAATAATGTAAATAATAATATGATTATGACATACAAATTTGACATTAATAATTTTCTTTCTAATGGCTAATCTTTCTAACTGGCCAAATAGTAATAATCTACAAATAAATTTAGATAAAACAAGCTATATGCAACTCCATCATACAAAAGATAAAATAAATTAACACAATAATTACGAAGATACAAAAATAAATGAAGTTAATCAAACCAAATTCTTGAGTTACTAAATAAAAATATGAATTGGAAGGCCCAGGTAGATTATGTTTGCTGTAAAATCAACAGATTTGTTTATGCACTCAAACATTTTAAAATACTACTAATATAAAAACTGCTCTAATGGCATACCACTCCTACGAGGAATCCGTTTTCCGGTATGAAATTGTAATCTGGGGAAAAGTTGCGAAATGAATTCAGTCTTCATTGCACAGAAAAAATGCAATCGGGCATTATACGGGATTGCACCTGATGTGTCTTGCAATCCCTATTTTACCAGGCTTGGTATACTAACCATTCCATCGCTCTAAATATACGAAATATGTGTATTTGTAGGGGAACATGAGTATCTATTAACTCAAGCATGTGATATAAGTTAACGGGAGCACAGAGATCCCAATATACTGATATTGACGTTAAATCCAACAAGCGCAAAATAAAACAAAAGTTGTTTAGTAAAGTGTATAAATTTTTTAAAATAAATTACCGAGTTTTTTTAAATTGTTAAATGACACATTATTTAGGAAAAAAGTAAAGAACTGACTTTGTGTATAAAAATATAATTAAAGAGTTCACTGATAATAAGTTGTATCATATAATTATGATAAAATTTGCATGCTGTAATTCTGACAGGCTAGACGTCATTGTACATATTTACTAATAACTCCACCTCTGTAAGGCCATGTTTATAGCAAATAAATGATTATGAATTAAGTGTGAGTCCGACTATTTTTTGCTTGTTCAAGGCTAAAACCATTATCGTTCCCGCGTTCAATCCCAATCTGCCGCTTCGCTCGGCCATAGTATCATAGGGGAGTTAATACCTGACCTACGAGCTAACATTAGCCCTCAAATAAGGTGACAGATTTTAGCTGGAATACCGACCTATATTAAGCTTTTACCTTAAATTTATTGGGCCCAGTGGGCGCGGTGGCGTACGGGATGCCATAGAAAGCGAACAGGCCATTCTCGCCGTATCCGCGCACAGGCCCCTGTGCGGTCTTCACCAGCCGCGACGTGCGCTCATGCAGGAGCTCCTGAGCGAACGCAGGCGCCGGCGCCGCGAGCAGCGTGCACAATACCAATGCAAACAACATGACGGCTTAGCGTCTCACTAACTACTAACATCCCGTAACCTGACTGATTGGATACTAATGTCCCTAGCGCAAGTGATAAGCGCGATATGAGACTCGATGATACATTATTTGCATCGATGTGTTTACGATAAATGCTGCTGATACGGTAATGAAAGACATAATAAGAATACCACCTACTTACAATTATTAATATCAGTTTACCTACATAACACTTTTCCCCTACATTTCATTTACTTTAACTTTTTAAGTAAATGCTTCATTAACACAGCAAAAGTAATAGTAAGAAAGTAGAACCTTAAACAATACTTAATTAACAAAATTAGGTATGCTGTTTATAATCACAACTTATACAAAGTTACGTTTAATTAAATCTAAAGCCATTAACAATAGTTTAGGACTTATAATAAAAAAATTGGTATATGTTATACGTAGGTAGGTGTTGGCAGAGAGGTCGTACATTTTTATTTAAAATCTTTTAATTTTTCCATACAACGTACGGAAGCCTTCCGCCTAGACCGACCCTCGAGAGGCGGCGATCCGAGCTCTTCCTCCCTACAGGACCCAGTGCTCTCAGGACTCGATGAGCTAACTAGTTGAGGGCTCGCTTCCGCGAACTGCCACTCGTCTTCGGGTCCACAAACAGGTGTTTTTGACACCGGCGGCAGTAATCAATCACTTTTGCCCACTGTATCTTTGCTAGTAACATTGGACAGAATGAATCGCGATTTACGACACTTTGGTGTCAATATTTGGTCAATGTGTCGCTTATGCAAGTGCCCATCATCCGCTTTAACTTTGTAAGCCACTGGGCTGCATCGTTCTTCGACGCTCATCGATTTCTGTATGCAATCAGAAATCTACTCAAAGCCTTATTTTCGTTTTCATTTTCAATTTGTGTCTTTTTCAAAGCTCGTTTTACAGATCGTACTGCGTTTTTGGCAGCTTCTTTGCTAGCCGGATAATAGGGAGCAATGAGAATATGCTTTATCCCGTTTCTTTGAAGGTATAAAGAAAACTCGGCAGATGAAAATGGAGGACCATTGTCACTGATTATTCTTTTTGGAAGTCCGAATCTAGCAAATACGCGTCTTAAACGCTCGATTACAAGTATTGCCGAAGTACTATTCACCTTTTCGACCTTAATCCATTTTGAGCGAGCGTCGATAATAACCAGATAGTACTTATTACTATAATGTTCCAAAAAGTCGACATTTAATCTTGCCCAAGGCTCCGCAGGCTACGGCCACGCAGGCTACAGACTCCCACCAAACATAGTTACGTGCGATCTGTTTCATTTTTACGATGCCTGGGTGACCATCGTGAATCTCTGTTAAGATCGCGATCCGTAACGACCGAGGCACTATAATACGATAACCCCACATTAAGCAACCCTGGTCAATGTGGATATTATCTTTCCTAGTAAAGAAGGGTTTTTCATTCTCATGGTTTTGTTTATAAGGCCATCCATGTAGAACAAAACCATACATTTTATTTAATAAAGAGTCCTTTTCCGTTTCTATTTTAATATCTTTAAAGCTGAGCGGAAATGACTATTGTACGAAATTTAAATAACTGCCCGCTTCGTCCTCGCTTTTGATTTGTCTATTAGACGAATTCAAAGGAAGACGCGATAATGCGTCAGCTGGACCATTTTGTGACGATTTCACAAACTCGATTGTGAAATCATAGGCTTCTAACATAACGGCATAACGCTGGAGCCTGCCCGCTGCTGTGACCGGGATGCCTTTATTCTTATGAAATATGTAGCTCAGTGGCTTGTGGTCACTGCGTAGAATAAAGGATCGACCGTACCGGTACTGGTGGTGCTTCGCGACCCCGAGCACAATCGTCAGCCTGCCTCCTTGTCGAGCTGCGAGTAGTTGCACTCGGCGGGGCTTAAAATTTGACTTATATTGCAACAAAATTTGAAATAAAAGTTAATCAACCCCAAAAAACTTTTCAATTGGGTGACATTCGTGGGCTGTGGTGCCGATACGATCGCTTCAATTTTTATACCGTCTGTGTGTAAACCCTCTTTGTCTATTTTGTATCCCAAATAAGTTACACTGTCTTGAAAAAATGCACGTTTATTAAAATTTACGCGAAGTCCATTTTCCTTAAGCCTTTGTAATACAGCTTTCAGGTTAGCGAGATGAGTGGCACGGTCTTTACCCGTAACGCGAATATCGTCGGCAAAGACAGCCGTGGACGGCAGGCCACTCAATATCTCTTCCATTATTTTTTGAAAGTTCTCAGGAATACATTGAATACCAAAAGGTACTCGTCTATACACAAAAGTACCGACTAGAGTAGTGATAGCCGTTATGGGCTGTGAATCCTCGTCCAATAAGCATTGCTGAAAAGCGTTGGACAGGTCTAGCTTAGTATATTGCTGGCCTCCGCCCAGAGTCGCAAACAATTCTTCAAAACGCGGTAATGGGTAGTGAAAATCTTTATATAATGGATTAATTGTAATTTTATAGTTTTTGCATATCCGGATTCCCCCGTTAGCCTTAATAACCGGTACAATGGGTGTGCCATAGTCGGAGCGGTCCACCTGGTAGACGACCCCCTCGCGCTGCAGCCGGCGCAGCTCGCGCTCGACGGGCGCGCGCAGCGCCAGCGGCAGTGGCCGCGCGCGGACGAACACCGGCGCTTCGTCTTTAAAACGAAGGCTTATTCGCGATTTAAATGTACCTAAACCATCTGCGAACACCTCCGGAAACTCTGATTTCAATGAGGTGGCAATTGAATCACTTTCCGCCATATTATTACAATCTAAGAAGGTTAACTTTTAATTTTTTATCCAGGTGCGGCTCATTAGGGGTGGTTTTTCGATTATGTATAACTTTAATATGGCAGAATTCGATCTATACAATACATGAACTTCTATATACCCAACAGTTTCGATAATGTCACCTGTATAAGATTTCAAATTTAAAATTTTTTTCTGAATAGGTATGTGAGAAATTGTTAATATAAAATTCTTTAGAAATGGCTGAAATCTTGCTGCCAGTATCGATTTCGAATTTACACGTAATGTTTTCTATTTTTAAATTAGCGAAATAAGGCCTGTCTCCATCACTGCTAGTGACAATATTATAAAACTTACAGCTATCGCTCGAATCCGACTCATTTAAAAAGTACTGATCTTTTGCCGAAGACTCACTTTTCGTTTTGCGACACATTACTTTGAGATGTCCTTTGTCACCACACGCATCACACGTGTAGTTCTTGAAACGGCACTTGTTGGCCGAATGATTGGTTTTACCGCAACGCGAGCACTTCGAGCGCTGAGCGGGCGGCCGCGTAGCCGCCGGGCCCGGGCGCGGCCAGCCGCCGCCGGGCGCCCGCGCACGCACCGCTCCGATGCGATGCAGGCCGTCACTCGCCTGACCCGCCGCCGCCGCCGCCGCCGCCGCCGCTCCGCCGGGCGCCGCGCACGCCGTCACCGCGTGCCGCTCCGCCGCCTCGAGCGCGCTGGCGAGCTTCACAGCTCGCTTATAGTCGATATTTTTCTGAGCGAATATTCTCGATCGCATCTCCTCGCTGAACAGTCCATTGACGAACTGGTCACGTAGATTTTCCTCGAGCTTATCGTCGAAATTGCAGATTTTCGCCAAATGTTTTAACCCTTGTAGGTACATGCGAACGCCTTCTGCTTGTTGTTGAGTCCTTTGCCGAAATAAATGGCGCTCGGCGATCTCTGATCTCTCTGGTTCCAAATGATTTTTAACGAGTAGAACTATAGAATTGAACGTTGTTTTTTCTGGTTCGTCCGGCGAGCACAAGTCACAGATTAGGTTGTAACACTCGGCACCTACTAAAGTCAACAACATGTCCACTTTTAGGTTGTCTCCGATGCTATTCAATGCTATGAATTGATTTAAGTGACGAACATAATTATTCCAGTCCTGCGATTCGATCACAAACGGTTCAATTTTGCCGATAGGTATTGTTTTGGTTACTAGATAAAGTTATTATTGCGTAACTTAGTTCTAAAACACGGCTGCGCCAATTGATACTTAATGAAAGACAGAGATCCGAGTTAGACTGGTGATTATTAGAAAAATAAGCATACCGCCTACTTACAATTATTAATATCAGTTTACCTACATAACAGCTGCCAAAGCGTTTTATGGCGTAATTGTAATTGTAATTGGTTTACTTCGGTAAGTAAGTCGGTACATATCCATTCGTATTTAACAGTCTATAAATTAAATACATTACCTACGTGCCTAAGTAATTAAAATCTTGGTATAAATAGTCAATCACAGAAAAAGTAGTGTCATCATGACTGACTCTGTAACCTTACCAGCACTTATTAGGTAATTAGAATTATAGATTTTATTATTATCGTTATAAACCTACTAAAAGTTGAAATACTAAGTATAAGTAGTTAATCACAGAAAAAGTAGTGTCATCATGACTGACTTTGTAACCTTATTAGCACTAATTAGGGTACTTAGACTTATCGATTTTATAAATATCATTGTGATTCTACTAAAAACATTTAATGTAAAAGTGTATAACAACATTTACATTTTTATTGAATACGAAATTAGTAGATTTTTTTAATATAGTATAATCCAATGATTGAGCGAGCGTAGTGAGGTCGACTGGGTGTTGTTGGTATATTGGCTCTTAAAATCCGGATTGATTCCGCGGCGTGGGGGGAATATTTGTCAAAAGAGATAGCTTACCATAGGGTCATCATCATCATCTTGGCGTTAATGTCCCGGTTATGCTCTCGCGCACGAGAGCCCGGGGTGCTCGCTTGTTAACTTCTTGTTAAGTCTGTTAACTTCATTACCCATCCTTGGTTCCCTAGTATTAGGGTAAAAAGTATCAGTTATCATAGCATTCGAGTGGTCCAATTTCTGTACATATTTATGTTGTTATACTTTTTATTTAAAAAAAGCAACATTCGCGTATCAAACATTTTTGGATCAAAAATTTAAGTGTCGGCCAGAACAAAATTAGTTTCCAATAGAGAAAACAGTTCTTAACATTGTTTACTATGACGTCAAATCTGCACGTCCAACGGATCGATTGTTATAGACTTTTAGAATAGCAATACATAGTACCTACTGTACGTCCAGTGGTAGGTACATAGTGGTGGTGGTGGGCGTACAGGTTTGGCACCATAGTAAAAAATTATAGATGCTGTACCTGAAAATTGCGTAATATTTTTCTGCCCGGCACTTTCAGCGTTTTAATCCAAAATGAATGATATCCTTTTCGTACTGTAACGATCACTATGTACCAAGAGCTCGTCACCGTACAATTTATTTATATATCGTATGTTTATAGTTGTTAGACTTAGAAATGAATAGGCATATCATACACAGAGCAGTGTGTAGTTAAAATATAGTTTGCTTATCATGATTTCTTTTAATAAATGCTCTCAAATACTTAACCAAAACTTGGTTTTGTAATAAACTATAACAATTTATTTGACGTTAAGCATAACATTTTTACTTCAAAAGCACATAATAAATTTACGCTATTGATTAGTTGAACGACAGGCAAAATAACGAGAATATTTTAAATGTTTGGCGTTAAGTTATGGGACCCATAAAAAAATCCCACAAGTGATAGTGATGTGAATATACAAATACGTTTCAACGAAATATCGAAATAAATAAAGGAATTAAAGTACACCTAAATATTAAACAAGTCTAGAACTTAATTTTAATCTACTTGTTTGATAACTCAAATTTAATTGCTTCATGAAAATTAAACCACGGTATTAATCTATACTCGGTCTAATTTAACAATATGTCGAGTTTATAGTACCTAAAATGTCATTATATTGGTTACTCATACTTCCCTACACTATAACTTTTGGTCTAAAGTAATTCCACATCGAATTCATTTGCTTGCGTATTTTTCTTTGCGTTTTTTTAAATTTAATCGGCTCGTTGAATAAATAAAACGTCGTGTGTAATACATCCCTAGTTGTTGTAACATTTAACTATTTTCGGTTTATCAGGAACAGTTTGTAAAATTTATGGATGTGCGAACGTTATAAGAGCAGTCGCTTAGACCTCATAAAATTTGAAATATTTCATTTTTTGTTTGTTTAAAATATTGGGCTGTGGGAATTTTGAAGATAAGGAATCAAAGCAAGGTGGCCAGGGAGTAGAAACGGGACAGTCAACCCATGGGGCGCGTTGCGTGAACATCATTTTATCCATTTCCGTAACTAAGAAACCCTATGTTTTGTAAATTTCCACGGGAAAATTCATTACAACTCGCGTGTGATTTGTTAAATTAATTTGTGCTTTATTACTTTCTGTTATTTTCAGCTTGTGACGTTTATTTCGTTCTCTATCTGTGTCTCTGTCTCCGTAGTGTCAGTGCTTTGGTTTGTTTTGGTTCTATATTTGTTTCTAAGTTTCGAAAGCTAACAGTAAGTTACATTCTCATTACTTTTGTGGTAATTAAAGTATTGAGTAGGGCTCTTAGAGATTTCAATGTAAGTGTGAAAGGTGATGAAAACACAAATTTAAAAGTAAATGATTACCAAATTATATATCATCAGTACTCACCCTCACTGAACAAAAAACTTAGAAACTAACCTGGGACACAGGTTCGGATGTGACTTCGAATACACTTAACAAAAACACGAAGAATTTGTCTTCGATGGCCTAGGCGCTCTAACTAAGTCTACGTCTAGGTTTGCCGCCGAATTCTGGTACGATTTAGACCCATGTTCCGTTTAAGTACCTTTGTGCTTTTAAAGCTTTAGTGACATTTGCCTACGGACATCAATCTTGAGTTTGGATCGAAACCTGGTCTGAGTCGTTAGCGTCCCTTACAGTAGGCACACAACAAACGCGCGCGAATTAAATAAAATCAAAAAAATTGTCTCTCCATGACTTGTGAGTCGATAGGTAGGACCATAGTAAGGCTTGACGAAACGATCGGAATATGTGTGATGGTTTGTGATGGATTAAAAATAAGTTATTGGGTCGATCGATGTCAAAGGTTTCGCTGGAACGGCACGTAGGCTGGAAATGTAGTCCAGCCACGATGCTGTAGGCCTGAGATGTTAGGTTGGATGGGAGTCTCAGTTTTATCCTGTCGATTAGGTAGGTTTCCGAGACCTAAAGGTCCTAATTCCATATTATTTAGGTAACTTTAGGGTTTCGCAAAAATAGGGAGTGGCCACAGAAGAAAGAAGAATCCTGTTTGCCGTTTCGAGAGCTGTCAAAGCTAAGTCGCATGTTTACTTTATACCTTGTTTGATTTCTTGTGCGTATACTCTTAATTTATAAATTGTATGACTATTTCGATTTGCGTGGAATACATTTTAATCAACTTATTTACGCGGATTTATGTTTCATTTATGCGGATTTTGATATTTTATTTTATTTTTATTTATGTGAACTGAATCTTATTCATTTGTGAATATTTCCGAATACTCATGCGGTTGTCTTAAAGAGTATTGCTATAAACTTACATATTCCTTGTGACTTTTTCAAAATTTATACACAACGTAATGGGTCCGAAAATTTAATTCGATAACTAGACGATCACTCGCTTACGGCCAAATCACAATATGTGAAATGATGTTTATTATGTCTAATCTTCATAGGTGTATGTGTGTATTTATACAAATAAATACATATTATGGTGACTGAAAAGTTTCAGTACGTTTCTCTTGGTTGTATTTTAGTCTCTTTTTACGCCTGCGATGAACACACAGTCGAGAAGACATGGTCAATAATTATGCGAGTCGTTTAAAATAACGCGCGTAAAAGCGTCGAAAGAGCTCTCGTGCAAACGTTGTCTAACTTAAAATCTCTGGCAAATCTCTCTTGCGAACATTGCCTAATTTGAAAAACCAGAATAACACCACCGTTTCTTTGGTTGTCACCGTGACGTGGCGCCGCGCAGTGCATTGCACCGCTCACAATAGGTAGAATTAAAATCCTGCGGCAGTAATTAAGATATAAAGTTGGACGAGTTGGCTATCATATCATCATAGATAGCATGGAGCCGAATCATGCTTACATTACATACCCAACCGGCCAAACTTGTAGCCGAATCATGCTTACATTACATTACTTATAATGAAAGCATAGTACCTACCTGTCTGTATAGTCTCATACATAACTCAGTACTCAGTGAGATGATACGTCAAGCAGTCATGTTGTTGGCATTGGCATTGTACGCGTTGCTGGCGCCGGCGCTCGCGCAGGCCGAGCCCGCGTCGAGGCTGGTGCAGACCGCGCAGGGGCCCGTGCGCGGCTACCACGAGGATGGCATCTTCACCTTCTACAGCATACCGTACGCCACCGCGCCCATTGGGCTCAATAAGTTTAAGGTAACTTCCTAATATAAGTATGTTCTAGCTTTGTATGCTTTGCTTGTCCCGCTATACAATTTGCTACACGTCATTTGTGGTTAGCTGGTAGAAATCTCTCATAGAGATAAGTTCGCCATTGTACTCATTTTTGTTTGATGTATCTAATTAAGTATGTATACAATAAAGAATATAATAATATAATTGGTGGTGTTTGTAAACAATCAGAAGCTCAATTGAAATGGATCAAGTCTCAAAGGGTTTGGTGTAATTGGACTATGGATTGTGCCAACAAGCGAACATATAAGTATGCTCATGATCGTCTTCGCAAAATGCCAGAATGTCAGGTTTCCATATAATTTAATGACAGCTTTAAAATAGACAATTGTAAAGATCAATAAGGAAAAACCGGTTTTAGTATCCCAGTAAAAGTAATAAAAATATGGTAAGATCAAATTTATTCATCATTCTGCGACAACTTTACGAAAGTGAAACCGTCCCCGTCATGTCAGACGACGTCCTATCCAATGCCTTCCACCTCAGTGCTGGAGTTCGTCAAGAGTGCATTTTAACGCCATTGCTGTTCAATATTTACACCGAACTTATTATGAGGATCACCCTTGACAACCGGTCAGACGGAGTCAACATTGGAGGTCTCAAAATATCTAACCTACGGTAGCGACAAGTTCCCAACACTTGGAAGCTCTCTTGAGCACGATAGAACGTGTTAGTCTCGAGTTAGGTCTAAAGATCAATCATTGCAAGACCAAGGTGATGATTGGCGACCGCGTCAATATTAATCTAGCAGATGTCAAGAAGATTGCGAACTGTGACGTCGTACAGTTGTATGTCTATCAGGGATATCCAACAATGGTGGATGTGTCGATGAGATCAAATGACGCATGGCTATTACAGGGACGCTCTCGACAAGCTCGAGATAATATGGAGAAGCCGGAACATCACAAAGGCCACAAAAAAGCCACTGAGACGTGAACATTGAGAGCGAGCGAGAAGAAGAGGATAGCCTCCTTGGAGATGTGGAGCTGGAGAAGAATAGTTGGGGTGTCGTAGACGGATTTAGAAAAAATTAGTCCATCCTCCAAGAACTCGGCATCAAGCAGCGTCTATCTTCTACAGTACAGGCTCGAATCCTCACCTTTTTTGGCCATGTCTCACGACGAGGAGATGTCTTTGTAGAGCGCCTTGCAGTACAGGGAAAGGTGGAAGGTATATACAAGCCCACGCGCTAGAAACAGTTTTTTCTATTGCTATGAGGTATGCCGAGCCTACCTTTATAGTGCAAGTGCCTACCGACCTACCATAATTTTTGTTGCAGTTACCTGCAACAAAATTAATGTTAGGTACGCGAGGACGTGTAGTTTGTCATTCACCGTATCGTAGTGTCAGATAGGTTATTATTATAATTGAATGGATTCGTTAGATTAGATTTACTTCATTGATTGTTCTGTATAAAGATAATTTCATTTCTTTTTATGTTCTAGAATAAGTTCATTTCAAGTGTAGATTAATAGTAATTGTACTTGAAATAATCACAGACTTTTTATAACTACATTTTGATACATTACACTAATTTCAATTACTGTTCTAGGCTAAGTTTATTTAATGTTAGAAACAATTTAATAGATAAATTAATCATATTTTTGGGGGTAATTATTTTAATTATTTAGGTTTTATACCTTTTATTGTTATAGGTGTTGCTGATTTATTGGCACTCATGAGGACGTGTGTTGTATCAGTCCGGCCGTGTCGTAGATTAGATTATGAGAAGCCAAATTGTAACTTTATTACAACGCGAACGTTTTGAATTTGATGAGCTTTTGCGTGGCGCCATTTACTGTTATAAAATAACAGTCAATAGTAGCATGCGTTTAATCCCAAACCAAGGTCGACTGGGCACAAGTGGTCTATGATCCAGCTGTATTACGGTCATGACCTATCGGTTAGGGTTAGGTTAGGTTAGGTTAGGTGCCTTGGCTAACAAGTGTTTCTTCGGCTCAAGTATCGCAGCCGGCGCAATCCCTTAATTCTACTCCGATGAGACCTGCCCGTATGGAACCGTGGACAATGGTCACCACGAGGAAAAAGAGAAAAAGGGCAGCGGAGTCTGCAACGAGTAACACCCCGAAGCAGACCAAATCCAGTAAGGCAAAAAAGAAGCCCAAGCTGCGTCCACCGCGCTCATCGGCGGTGCTATTGACGCTGCAGCCTGAGGCGAAGGACAGGGTAACTTACGGGGATATCCTCCGAGAGGCTAAACCTAAACTCAATTTGTCCGACCTCGAGATTACGGCTCTCAAGTTCAGGAAAGCGGCAACTGGCGCGACTCTCATAGAGGTGCCTGGTGCCACTAGCTCGGAGAAGGCAGATAATCTAGCCAAAAGATTAACCGAGATATTAGACCCCGGTGTGGCTCGGGTATCTAGACCAGTTAAGACCGCTGAGCTACGCATCTCCGGGCTAGACGAGTCGGTGTCTGTGGAGGAGGTCTCGGCCGCTGTAGCCCGAGACGGGGGATGTCCGACGGAGGTCGTGAAAACCGGAGAAATTCGGCGGGGTCTCAACGGGATGGGTACGGTTTGGCTTCGCTGCCCAGTCAGTGCAGCTAAAAAGCTGGCGGATAAAGGCCGGATACTAGTGGGATGGGTATCCGCCGCTATAAAACTGCTAGGAGCCCGCCCGCTACGCTGTTACCGCTGCTTGGAAACAGGCCACGTGCGGGAGCGGTGCAGTTGTGCAGAAGACCGCAGTGGGCTGTGCTACCGATGCGGAGAGCCGGGGCATAGAGCGGGCCAATGTATAAATGCGGCTCATTGTACACTCTGCGCCAAAGCTGGGAAAACGGCCAGTCATAGGCTTGGAAGCGCCTCTTGCTCTCCACCAAAAAATAGGAGGAAAACTGTCGCTGAATCCGTGACTCAGCAACTGACCCACACCAATGTGCCTGCTGTTCGGGCCATGGAAGAGAGGGCTGTAGAAATGGAGGAGCAATAATGGCCCTCCAATTTCTGCAAGCGAATCTCAACCACTGCGCTGCAGCTCAGGACTTGTCTTATCAAGTCATGGCACAGTGGTCGATTCATGTTGGAGTGTTCGCAGAACATTACTACCTCCCTCCCGGTGGTAACTGGGTAGAAGACGACCTTGAGACTAGTGGCTATTACTTCCCAGAGTAACAACGGTGCACCTTCGTTCACACGACAGGTCAGAGGGAAAGGCTACGTGGCAGTATGGCTGGGCAATCTTGTGGTCCTGGGAGTATATTTCTCTCCGAACCGCTCTCTCGAGGAATTCGAAAGGTACTTGGACGAGATTGGGCGCTTTATTCGTCTGTGTTGCCCGCAAAAAGTGCTTGTTGCTGGAGACCTGAATGCCAAGTCAATGGCTTGGGGTTGCCCTGCGACAGATGCTCCTGGGGAGGTACTGGAGGAGTGGGCCACTGCCACGGGTCTCTCGATCGTCAATACAGGATCGGTCGACACGTGCGTGCGACGACAAGGCGGCTCAATAGTAGACGTTACGTTCGCGAGCACCGCTCTAGCACTCCGTGTCCGGGACTGGGCTGTGTTGGATGACGTCGAGACAATGTCGGATCACCGGTATATCCGGTTTAATGTCTCCGCTCCCTCTACAACAAACCCGAGTAGCCCAAACCAAACTCCCCCACGAGAGGTTGGCCCGAGGTGGGTTTTGAAGTGCCTGGACAAGGACTCTTTGGACGCCGCGGCCGTTGTACAGGCCTGGCTCCCTGTGCCGGACGGCCCAGTGGAGGTCGACACTGAAGAGGGTTGGTTTAGGGAGGCCATGTCGAATATTTGCGACGCGGCGATGCCCCGAGCCAGACCACGCCCTCCGAGACGATGGGTGTACTGGTGGTCCAATGAAATTGCGCAGGTTCGAGATGCATGCACCGTTGCGAGACGCCGCTACACCCACTACCGGCGCAGGCGCCGTCGCGACGAAGCCGCTGAAGATGCTCTTTATGCCGCCTACAAGGAAGCTAAAAAGGCCCTAAATATAGCCATCCGAGAGGCCAAAGCACTCAAGCGCAAGGAGATGCTCGCGACCCTCAACGACGATCCATGGGGCCGCCCGTATAAGAAGGTGAGAGCAAAACTCCGTCCTTGGGCACCACCGGTTACTCAGAGCCTCCAGCCAGAACTGGTGGCTGAGATAGTGGCGACACTCTTCCCCCAGCGGGATGAACACCCCTCCCCGCTTTCAGAAGAAGCACCAGGTGGCTCGGCTCCTGAAATCTCGGAGGGAGAGATGGACGTTCTTATTCACCGGCTTAAGAGTAGGAACACCGCTCCAGGCCCAGATGGCATCCCCGGGCGGGCGCTGGCTCTAGCGCTTAACGAGTTAGAGCCGAGGCTCAAGCGATTGTTTAATGCCTGCCTTGCCCAGGCTAAAGTACCGTCCGCTTGGAAAATAGGCAAACTGGTGCTTATTCCAAAGGAGGGAAGGCCAGCGGAAACTGCGTCTGGCAATAGACCAATCGTTCTGCTTGACGAGATCGGGAAGTTGTTTGAAAGTGTGCTTGCAGACCGTCTCGTCAAGCACCTGGAAACAGTGGGTCCCGACCTCTCCGACAACCAGTTCGGGTTTAGAAGGGGTCGATCAACAATAGACGCGTTGCTGCGAGTCAAGGAGTTGGCTCAAAATGCAGTTGTCCAGGGTGAGGTTGTTGTAGCAGTGTCTCTAGACATCGCCAATGCCTTCAACACCCTCCCTTGGAGCTGCATCAGGGAAGGGCTTGAATACCATGGGGTGTCTCTCTACCTGCGCCGGGTGATAGAATCCTATCTCACCGAGAGACACGTCATCTTCCCGGGCCAGAACGAGTGGGGGCGCTGGCCGATGACATGCGGCGTTCCGCAGGGGTCAGTCCTCGGGCCGCTCCTGTGGAATATAGGATATGATTGGGTCCTCCGTGGAGCCAATCTTCAGGGTGTCGCGGTCACGTGTTACGCAGATGACACTCTTGTTACCGCCAGCGGACGGACATATCGGGAGGCAATTCTGCTAGCGACAGCTGGGGTCGCCCAAGTCGTTGCTCGAATACGGCTCCTGGGCTTGGAGGTTGCACTGCACAAGTCCGAGGCCATAGCATTCCATGGGCCAAGGAATGCACCTCCGCCCGGCGCTGCTATCATCATTGGGGGGACCCGCATTAATATATTGGCCTCTATGCGGTACCTAGGCCTAACACTAGACGGGCGATTTACCTTTAGGGAGCATTTTCGCCGTCTTGTCCCCAAGCTGGTCAAAACTGCAGGGGCCTTAGGTGGATTACTCCCAAATCTAGCGGGACCGGACGGATCATGCCGTCATCTCTATACGGGAGTAGTGCGATCCATGGCGATGTACGGGGCACCCGTATGGCATGACGTCCTAACCGCCCAAAACAGGACCCTCTTGCGGAGACCGCAGCGGGTCATGGCGGTCAGAGTAATAAGAGGATACCGCACTATATCATTCTCGGCGGCGTGCGTGCTGGCAGGAACCCCGCCCTGGGAATTAGAGGCGGAGGTCCTCGCTGGCGTATACCACTGGCGCTTGGAGGCGCGCGACAGAGGGGACTTACTGGCGCACAAAGAAGTGCAGGCGCACCGGGAGGCTCTAAACAATGCATTGATGGTGGTATGGGAGCAGACGCTTCAAACGCCATTTGCTGGACAGCATACTGTCGACGCCATTCGCCCTGTGCTAAAGCACTGGGTCGAACGAAAAGAGGGAGCCCTCTCTTACAGGCTAGTGCAGGTGCTCTCATCACATGGGTGTTTCGGAGAGTACCTGCATAAAGTGGCACGTAGAGAGGAGACGACAGCATGCCATGCGTGTGGTTGCGCCGTAGATACGGCGCAGCACACGTTGGAAGAGTGCCCCGCCTGGGCGGAGCAACGCGCGACGCTTGTCGCAGCAGTGGGGGCCGACCTCTCGCTGCCAGCTGTGGTGAAAGCCATGGTTGACAGCGAGACGTCATGGAAGGCCATGCTCTCCTTCTGCGAGGCCGTGATATCGCAGAAGGAAGCGGCGGAGAGGGCGAGGGAGGATGACATTCTCTCGGACCCGATCCGATGCCGGAGAACTGGGCGACGTGTAGGGTCTTGCCCTGAAGGTACTTACGGTTACTCCTGTTCAAATAATTGTTCAGCACGTTGACACTTTTATTGTCAGTTTATACATATAATTGGTATATTCTTGGGTTTGGCCCTTCAGGCTCTGATTGCTCATCATCTTTGCCTGGAAAATTAGTTAATACTGTAAATTCTGACTACGTTGTAATTACGTTCTACAAATATTTTGAATCGAATTGAACTTCGATTAGAGTATTTTCTTTTGGGGAAATGATCTCTTGTATCCTAAATATCCAATTGGTAAAAGTAATGAGGGTTTTTGGACAAATACAAGGGTATTGGGGTGTGTGTCTGGACTCTTACCGTTGTATCTTCTTGTTTTTCCTTTTTATGAATCCAATTTGCCCCCATTCCACGGGGGTCATTTTTCCATCACATTAGAAGGTTTCTTTCGTATCAAATATTACATTTACATATACAATAGCACATTTTCCAAATTGACGTTAATCTTTTATTATTTTATTCTTTATATGTCATATGTTGTCATGCGGACACAGTCCATAGATGGCGGAGATTTTAATCTTTTTTGTGCCCCCCTTATTCTAGATATTTGCTGGATCCAATTATTCATCATATCTTCATGGATTATATCTTTGGCTGCTAAACACGAGGTCGTCCGAAAATAAATATTGACCACTTCAGAAACTGGCTGGCCGACTACGAGTACTGGCCATCAAGACTATATCTTCTTTTGTGCCAAATGCGTTCTCGAACGTGTTTAAATGAAGACCCGAGCCTGCGATAGAGAGTGCAGCGGATGAGTGGGCAGAGTCTTCCCAGCCTTCGAACTAGAAGGTGAACTAAATCATAGCTAGAAGAAGCTATCTTCAGAAACTAAAATTTAAAATACCAATCGACCGGTCAAATTACGCACGTGACGTCATAAAAGTTATCTTCGAAGTTTTCAAAGTCTTATGCACGTGACGTCATAAAAGTTATCCGCGAAGTTGTCAAAGTCAATCTGCAAACTGTACTTTTCGACCAAAAGTGAACGCAGTGATCCAGCCCGGGCATAAGTTGTGGACTTTCGTGAACTTTCGTACTTTTAGCATTTTAAATTCTTTTTAAAAATTTCTTGTTTAGTTTATTATAGTTTCTGGACTGAATGTACATAAACCCATTACCCTGTTATTTGTTGTTTTTATTATTTACTGAGCCTGGCACTGTCCGTCGGATAGTGTTACGTTACAGTTTGGCGCCGTAAACTGTGGTCTTTCAGTCCAGAAGTCTAGTCTAGTAGATTCATTCATAATTATTCAGTCGATTCACTCTTAATTATTTTGCGTACATAAAATCTTTAAATATATATTTAAATATATTCATTAAAATATTACTTAACATTACATAACATACATACTCATATACTTACATTGGCATCGGTCCCAGGGCTACCCTCTGGCGGTGTTTACATACATACTCATATACTTACATTGGCATCGGTCCCAGGGCTACCCTCTGGCGGTGTTTACATACATACTCATATACTTACATTGGCATCGGTCCCAGGGCTACCCTCTGGCGGTGTTTACATACATACTCATATACTTACATTGGCATCGGTCCCAGGGCTACCCTCTGGCGGTGTTTACATACATACTCATATACTTACATTGGCATCGGTCCCAGGGCTACCCTCTGGCGGTGTTTACATACATTCTCATATACTTACATTGGCATCGGTCCCAGGGCTACCCTCTGGCGGTGTTTACATACATACTCATATACTTACATTGGCATCGGTCCCAGGGCTACCCTCTGGCGGTGTTTACATACATACTCATATACTTACATTGGCATCGGTCCCAGGGCTACCCTCTGGCGGTGTTTACATACATACTCATATACTTACATTGGCATCGGTCCCAGGGCTACCCTCTGGCGGTGTTTACATACATTCTCATATACTTACATTGGCATCGGTCCCAGGGCTACCCTCTGGCGGTGTTTACATACATACCCATATACTTACATTGGCATCGGTTCCAGGGCTACCCTCTGGCGGTGTTTACATATATACTCATATACATACCTATTACATATCTAACTTGCTTTTTCTCTAAATTCTAAAAAAGACACACACTTGTCTATAAAGTCATATAGTATTTCGGCTCTAATTTTGGCAATTACTATTTAATCATGGCACGTCCTATCAATTTTACGCTACTAAATAAGAGTGAGTTGGAGTATGAAGTAAGGATACGTTTGGAAACGCCCGCTTCGGACTTAGTTAGTCTTAAAAAGCAGATATTACTTATATCTAAAACTTTTTCGACTGAAGAGGTCATTATTTCGACCTTGCCTTTAGAAGAGGATATTAGCCAGGTGGAGTCAACTCTACTTTATGTTGAGGAGAGACTAGACTCTCTCCAGAAGAAGTTCACATCTGTGACTTCTAATAGAGTCCAGACCTACATTAATCATTTATACTATAGATTTGAGCGCCTGGACTACGATAGTTGCTCCCCTTCTTTAACGACTAAAATTGACTCACTAAAAACAGTTTTTGAACGCTGTGAATCTAAATATATTTCCATTACGGGTGAGGTGGAGCAAACCTTTTTCGACCCGATACATCAATCAACTATTGTATCAACACATGCGGTGGAGCAAATTCCTGCTGCCCCTGTTGATGCTCCCTGGCCTTCTGCATTAATTCAGGAACAGACACCGGTTACTGCGTTTCCCACTTTTCAACCTCCGGTTGTTCAGATGACTTCCATTATAAATGACATTAAAAAATTATCTTATTCAGGCGACACTTGCCCTAAATCATTTTTACAAAAACTCGAGGAGTTTCGAATCTCGCGAAATTTAACCCATGAGCGGCTGCTCGATAATGCATTTGAAATTTTTACAGGCAAAGCTTTGCATTGGTTCCGTTTTCAAAAACATAGAGATATAAAACTTTCTTGGGCTAAATTATCAGAATTACTAATACAGGACTTTGGCAGCTTTGATTTCGATTATAAACTCCTATCGGCAATTAACTCTCGCACTCAGGGCGAGGATGAAACAATAATTATTTACGTATCAATTATGTACGAGATGTTCTCTCGTCTTAATAAAAAACTAACTGAACCCGATCAACTCCAAATTTTACTTAGAAATATTCGTCCTTGTTATTCGGTTTTTGTTGCCCTATGCGACATTACCACGATTGATTCTTTAATTTTGTCATGCCAGAAGTATGAGAGACTTCTTGATAGGGACAGAAATTTTAAAGAACCTCAAAATTCGGATCCTTCTCAATTATTTAGCGACTTTTACTATAACTCTAAACCTAATAATCAAGCTAATAATAAGCAAGTTAATTATAAACAACCTTTTAATAACAGTTCAAAATTTTCTCAAAATAATTACCAAGCCAAGGGTAATTTCCAAGTAAATGCAATTGATACAATGAAATTTAACGCTCACGAATTTTGTGTTCGTTGTCGGGTTAATGGCCACAGTTTATTCTCGTGTCCTCAACCTAAATTTTTGATTTGTTTTGGTTGTGGCCTTAAAGGGGTTAGACAACCTGAATGTCCTGAGTGTAAAAAAAATCGTCCATCTACCTCTACTCAAAAAAACTAAATAAAGACTTGATTAATTTTCGTTTAAACGATTGGCGTGATTGGATTGCTAAAATCCGTAATTTCTTTGGTCGGAATAAAATTTCTACGGTTCACTTTGACGATGAGACTGATCAGAACAGACCATTCGTGGATGTCGCTATTAATAATGTTCATTTCTCTGGTCTTCTTGATAGTGGAAGTTCTATTACAACTTTAGGAAACAATTCTCATTTTAATATTTTAAAATTGGGGTACACATTAATCAAGTCTGATTTTATTTATGTATCCACTGCTAATAACTCTAAACTAAAATCAATTGGTTATTTTGATTTACCAATTTGTTTTAATAATCGCAATTGTTCTATTAAAGCTCACGTATTTCCGGATATTTATCCATCTTTGATCCTCGGAATTGATTTCTGGAGACAATTTAACCTCTTACCTAAGGTCTTAATTTCCTCTTGCTCACCTTCGGTGAATTGTAACTCTTTGGATATTGATCCTAAAGTTCTTTCCTACTCTGCACTTTCCGCGGACCAAAAATGCGTGGCCGATAACATTATTTCGCGTTTTAAGGATATTTCAATAGAAAAGAAGGGTGTGCTTGGTCGCACTGATTTAATTACTCATAAAATCGACACTGGTGATTCCCTTCCGATTAGACAACGTTGTTATAGACTATCCCCTATCAAACAGGAAGCTTTAATAAAGGAAGTTGATAAGATGTTAGCGCTAAAAGTCATTGAGAAATGCGAAAGTCCGTGGTTATCTCCTGTTCTCATAACACCTAAAAAGGACGGTGACTGGCGTTTTTGTGTTGATAGTAGGAAAGTTAATTCTGTTACTCGTCAGGACGCGTACAGATTGCCTTATGTAAATGAAATTTTAGATAACCTTAAGGACGCAAGATATTTATCTAGTATTGATATTGCGAAAGCTTTTTGGGAGATTCCATTATTTGAACCTGATAGGGACAAAACCGCTTTCTATGTTCCCGGTAGGGGGATGTACCGTTTCGTAGTAATGCCATTTGGACTTACTAATGCACCGGCCACTCAGCAACGATTAATGGATACTCTTTTCACGCCAGAATTCGAAAATAAAGTATTTTGTTATGTTGACGATATCATCATCATTAGTTCTAACTTTGAGGAACATATCTCCTTATTACTAAGGGTTCTTGATAAACTCTCAAATGCGAAATTAACGATTAATTTTGGAAAAAGTCAGTTTTTTAAGAATGAACTTAAATATCTTGGGTTTGTTGTAAATAAAAATGGTCTACTTGCTGATCCTGATAAAATCCGTGCTATTCTGGAATTCTCTCCTCCGTCTTCAAAAAAACAGATAAGGCAATTTCATGGCATGTGCAGCTGGTTCCGTAGGTTTATACCTAATTTTAGTACTATAATATCTCCTTTAAACAAACTTTCTTCTTCGGGGAAAAATGCGCCAAAGTTTTCATGGACCCCTGAGGCCCATGCTGCATTTTTGAAGTTGAAAAAACTTTTGATGTCTACTCCAGTCTTGGCTAGTCCTGACTTTGACTTGCCATTTAATGTACATTGTGATGCGTCGAATTTGGGAATTGGTGCTATGCTTACTCAAACGCGCGATAGTTCAGAAGTTGTTATTGCCTACATGAGCAAATCTCTGAATAGGCATGAACAAAACTACTCCGCAACTGAAAGGGAAACTCTCGCTGTCATTTCTGCGCTGGAACATTGGCGTTGTTATTTGGATAATGGCAAACAGTTTACTGTTTTCACTGATCATGCAGCTCTAAAATGGTTCCTGAACCTATCTAATCCTACGGGAAGATTAGCGAGATGGTCTCTACGACTTTCTTGTTTTAATTTCGTACTTAAACATAAAAAAGGAAAGGATAACGTAGTGCCGGATTATTTATCTCGTTTCCCTGAAAACGAAGTTGATTCATTACCGGTAGCTCCGATAGCTGGGGACACTAACCAATCTCCTGCACTTACAAAGTTCAATAACCTTTTCCTCGGATGTCGTAACGAACCGGAACGTTTTCCTGATTATAGAATCACTCAAGATAAATTATTTCATAATTTGCGTAGCTCATGTTCTCTAACGAATGATTTTGTTTGGAAACAGATTCCACATCCTGACGAAAGGGAGAGTCTTATTAAAGGATGTCATGGGTTGCCATCAGAACCACATCTTGGGGTTTTTAAAACTTATAAAAAACTAACACTATTATATTCTTGGCCGGGGATGTTCAAGGACGTGGCTCGCTACGTCTCTTCATGTGAGTCGTGTCTTGCTTATAAACACACCAATCATTCTCCTTATGGGTTAATGGGTAAGCCTAGAATCTGTTCCAGACCTTTCCAATGCATTTCCCTCGATTTAATTGGACCTTTGCCAATGACTCGTTTAAGAAGTCAGCATATTCTTGTAGTAAATTGCTGTTTCACAAAATTTTCTCTTCTTTTCCCTCTTAAAAAGGCCACAGCGGCTGCTATTATTAAAATTTTAGAAGAACTTGTATTTCTGATACATGGTGTCCCTCAGACTATTATTATGGATAATGGTTCCCAGTTTCAATCACGTCAGTTCCACGATCTGATTGGAAAATAAAAAATTCCTTTCGCTTCTTTCACTCCTAACTATTGCCCGCAAGTGAATCCTACTGAAAGATATAACAAAACTATTATTACTGCCTTAGCTTCCCTGGTCGGTAATGATCATCGCAGCTGGGATACGTTTCTCCCAGTTGTCCAATCGGCTATGAACAATTCAGTTAATTCTGTTACTGGATTTTCCCCATCTTTTCTTGTATTTGGTCGTGAGATCATTACTTGTGGGTCTCTGTACTCTCAAGTAAGCAATATTGATGAGCTGATCTTTTTACCCAGAGACACTTATGCTGAAAATATTGGTACCTTGGCACATCTTTTTGACAGAGTGCAGGTTGCTCTGCATAGTGCTCATATGAAGAATGCGTCTCATTATAATACGAGGCGATCTCTTAAAGAATTTAACGTCGGTGATATTGTATGGCGTAAGAACTATGTAATTAGTGATGCTGGTTCATATTTTTCTAAAAAGTTAGCTCCGCGTTTCATTAGATGTAAGATAATTCAAAAGCTCTCTGCTTTGGTTTATCTTCTGGAAGATCCTAATGGATCTCGTGCTAGATGGCATGTAAAGGACTTCAAGATTTAAACTTCTTGAACTTATCAATTTATCTCTTAATTATATTTTTGTTTATTTTTCCTGGGTTATGGGTCGGACCGCCGGTATAAAAAGCCTACACCGAGTGCGGATTGCGACACTTTAAAAAAGCCTTATGCTGCAACTCTTAGAGCGGTTGGTGACTCTACAATCCCGTGTTAGGTACCGCCTGTTCCCACTAATATTTATTTCTTTAATTTTGTTTTCGTGATGGGTAGGACCGTCCAGATAAAAAGCCTACACCGGGTGCGGTTCGCGACACTTTAAAAAAGCCTCACGCTGTACCTCTTAGAGCGGTTGGTGACTCTTCAATCCTGTGTAAGGTACCGCCTGTCCTCTTGTACATTCTTCTCGTTGTGGATGCTACGAGCGCTCGCAAATGAGATGAACTTGTTGAATCCCGTTTGCGGTCATCGTGTATTTCCATTAATATAAAACATATTTATTATGACGTATTTATTGATCATCAAGTTTTCGCGTGTTCTGTGTGGTAGGTAAAAAAATTAGCCTTTCACTGATGCGGATCGTGACATCTACCTAAAGCCTACACGTTTCGTTCTGAGCGGGTGGTGACTCAGATTTACGTCGCACAGAACATTCGAATCTTTGAGTCACCCTTTTTATTTATTCTTATTAATATTTATCTTAACGTATTTATTTAATGTTTATTTATAATATTTTACAGTCGGAAAAGTTTTACTTTATTTTCTTTTATTAAAAATAAATAAATTTTTGACTGTTATGTTGGAATGTTAGGGAAAATAATATAAACATGTTACAAACTTTATTTTATTTGAACTTCATATTCCAATTTCATTCTTATTGTATGGTGATTGATACAATATTTTTTTTACAAAATAACTAACAAACATATTCTTACATTTACTAAACACTTTCATAATAACCTTGTTTTTTCTTTTTCTCTTGTTTTCTTTTATTTCTGTAAATATTTAAAGATTTTAGTTTTTTTTAAACATTGTAAAATGATAAATCTACTTTAATGTTTTTTTTTTTTTTTACTTTTGTTGTAACAGGGGATTTTCTACATATTACCCATATATTTTTTTTCTCCCTCTACATGCTAACCCCTCTAAAGAATTAGGGTTCTTTCATATACTTTGATCCCTCTAAAGGGTTAGGGTTGTCCCTATACTTTAACTCCTCTAAAGGATTAGGGATGCCTCTATACTTTAACCCCTCTAAAGGGTTAGAGAGTTCTTATTTACTTTAACCCCTCTAAAGGGTTAGAGAATTCTTATTTACTTTAACCCCTCTAAAGGGTTAGGGTGTTTCTGTGTACTTTAACCCCTCTAAAGGGTTAGGGTGTTTCTGTTTACTTTAACCCCTCTAAAGGGTTAGGGTGTTTCTGTTTACTTTAACCCCTCTAAAGGGTTAGGGAGTTCTTGTTTACTTTAACCCCTCTAAAGGGTTTGGGTAACCTTTAACCTCTCAAAGGGGATATAGGAATTACTTGGAGCGGCTAACAACTCCTTAAATAAGCCATTGTTTTAACTGCCTAACACAGATTATAACTCACTTGGACTTTAGCTAAAAAAAAAATTTTTTTTCATAGTATCAAATTTTTTTTTTTTCCGGGTTTTTGGGGTAATATGTAGGGTCTTGCCCTGAAGGTACTTACGGTTACTCCTGTTCAAATAATTGTTCAGCACGTTGACACTTTTATTGTCAGTTTATACATATAATTGGTATATTCTTGGGTTTGGCCCTTCAGGCTCTGATTGCTCATCATCTTTGCCTGGAAAATTAGTTAATACTGTAAATTCTGACTACGTTGTAATTACGTTCTACAAATATTTTGAATCGAATTGAACTTCGATTAGAGTATTTTCTTTTGGGGAAATGATCTCTTGTATCCTAAATATCCAATTGGTAAAAGTAATGAGGGTTTTTGGACAAATACAAGGGTATTGGGGTGTGTGTCTGGACTCTTACCGTTGTATCTTCTTGTTTTTCCTTTTTATGAATCCAATTTGCCCCCATTCCACGGGGGTCATTTTTCCATCACATTAGAAGGTTTCTTTCGTATCAAATATTACATTTACATATACAATAGCACATTTTCCAAATTGACGTTAATCTTTTATTATTTTATTCTTTATATGTCATATGTTGTCATGCGGACACAGTCCATAGATGGCGGAGATTTTAATCTTTTTTGTGCCCCCCTTATTCTAGATATTTGCTGGATCCAATTATTCATCATATCTTCATGGATTATATCTTTGGCTGCTAAACACGAGGTCGTCCGAAAATAAATATTGACCACTTCAGAAACTGGCTGGCCGACTACGAGTACTGGCCATCAAGACTATATCTTCTTTTGTGCCAAATGCGTTCTCGAACGTGTTTAAATGAAGACCCGAGCCTGCGATAGAGAGTGCAGCGGATGAGTGGGCAGAGTCTTCCCAGCCTTCGAACTAGAAGGTGAACTAAATCATAGCTAGAAGAAGCTATCTTCAGAAACTAAAATTTAAAATACCAATCGACCGGTCAAATTACGCACGTGACGTCATAAAAGTTATCTTCGAAGTTTTCAAAGTCTTATGCACGTGACGTCATAAAAGTTATCCGCGAAGTTGTCAAAGTCAATCTGCAAACTGTACTTTTCGACCAAAAGTGAACGCAGTGATCCAGCCCGGGCATAAGTTGTGGACTTTCGTGAACTTTCGTACTTTTAGCATTTTAAATTCTTTTTAAAAATTTCTTGTTTAGTTTATTATAGTTTCTGGACTGAATGTACATAAACCCATTACCCTGTTATTTGTTGTTTTTATTATTTACTGAGCCTGGCACTGTCCGTCGGATAGTGTTACGTTACAGACGGCGGCGCGATCATGCGCGCTACCTACCCCCATAACGGGACCTCGGACGACGCCCCGAGTAGGCGGTACGGCATGTCGAAGTATCCCGGCACGCCACCGCATCGAGCTGGTTTGGGAGTGGACCAAAATTTACTCCCCGAGTTCGGGCTTGCCCAAGCAAGCACCCGCTGGCCATGGTTGCGGACGAATGCAGATGCATCCTGGGACCACGGCCTCTGCGGTAGAGGGCACCTTGGGGTTTTAGCGGGTAGTTCGGTCCTTCTGACTGGGAGCCCCGCATAACCCGCTCGCTCCCCTGGCGGGCAGGTACGCGTAAATGCGTAAAAAAAAAAAAAAAAAAAAGGTGCCTTGGCTAAATTCTTGTACAAGAGGGCATCAAAATCGATTCCAGCACTTTCGAGAAAAAAACATTCATTTGTCACATTTGTATGGCAAGTGCCATGCCAGGTTCTTTGAACCAGCAGCGACATGCTTACTGAGAGTTGAGCATATCTATTATAATATTTGTCGCACAACTTCAATTAGACTTCAACTTTAGTCATAATTTGCAGTGCAAAAGACATGCACTTTTCTCAAAACTGCCGGGACCGAATTTGATGATTGTTTGTCTACTGTCATAAAGCCATTGGTTCATAGATGGAGCACTATTCATACAAAAATGAGCTAAGTGAATCTACATTTAAAACGTGAATACATGCACGTCTTCTTTTTAGAAATAGGGTGCACGGCAGAAACTCGTGTGACATAAATTGTGTACTTTTTTTACGCGACGATGTCTCGAATACTATAATGGTAGCTAAAAAGTGAAACCACTAAACTTAAAGTTCATTTCAACGACTTTTTGATATAGTATGGATCTTACGCCTAGTTTCAAGAAACATAATGACAATAAGTTTGGCTATCGAAGCAACATAGATAGGAAGATAACGTATATAGCCGAATCATGCTTACATTACGTATCCAACCCGCCAAACCTGTCTGTAGTCCTCAGTACTCAGTGAGACGTCAAGCCGTCATGTTGTTGGGATTAGCGTTTTGCACGCTGCTGGCGCCGGCGCTCGCGCAGGAGGAGCCCGCGTCAAGGCTGGTGCAGACCGCGCAGGGGCCCGTGCGCGGATACCACGAGGATGGCATCTTCATCTTCTACAGCATACCATACGCCACCGCACCCACGGGGCCCAATAAGTTTAAGGTAACTTCCTGACATTTAGCTTGTGGTGTTTGTAAACAAGCGGAAGCTTAAGTTAAGTAGATCAAGTCTTAAAGGGATTGGTGTAATCAAGTGGAAGTTGTTATTGTAACAATTTTATTAAATTGCAATCCTTTTTTGTTACAAAAGGTGATTTAATCCGTAATATAGAGTTCCATTGCGAAGTCACACACATCACAAAGTGTTAAATACCGACAATATAGTTCAATTATGATTTAGTTTACATTAATCAAAATGTAAACAAATACCACATAGTAACCGAATCAATCACGATTATTATATAAGTCGAAGTCGTTACGGAAATGTTGTGTTGTGTGCCTTAGTTTGAAGGTCATATCAGTTATCTAGGTCATATTATTTGCTTAAGCGATTTAACGTCTATCCATTTTCTAATCTGATGAGGTTCCCCTGATAGCAGGATGACGAAGGTCAGACGGCAGTCGCTCCACTGTAATGCCCTGGTCTGCCAAATCCTAGTTTCGCGAGAGCACAACTGGGATATTGACGCCAAGTTGATTATTATTACGTCGTAGATTAGATTTTATTAAGCCAAATTGTATCCAACTTGATTACCAAAGCCTTCATTGTGATCATCGTAGTTTTGAGTTTGATGCGCTTTTGTGCCACTTACCGTTGTAAACTAATCGTGCACCACCAAACCACTGGTGCAAACCAATGAGAATCTAATATGTCAAGTGCAAGGAATGCACGTCGCTTGGGCATCGCTGCGGGGCGGCAGGACGAAGATTGACGGCGCATGCCGCGATAACACTGAGTACTTACTAAATATTTGTTTACAACAATGTAGGACATTGAATCCGGAATCCTTTTATTATTTCTACGAGAACTGCCCTGAAGAGATAATTGCCCTAAGGATGTCGTTAAAAGGAAGTGCATCGACTTGGCTTTCACAAGTGACGTTTGCAGGTATGACGTGGTCGCAATTTAAAGTTGTGTTTCTGTCACGCTATAACTTTACTGAAACTAGTGCAGGGACACGAATAAACCTAACTAAGAACGGATCAAAAGATGAGAAAGTATTGCTTCATACTCAAATCGCCTAAGGACCTCACTCATGACAAGATGGAAAAGCCTATCAACGAAAGAAATAGCTGTACCAGTTTTGCTGACTATTGGACTAAATTCAGTAGCCTCAATTCAGAAGCAAAAACTGTGAGAGCAAATCAATGTGGAATGCGTTCCTCTTAAAAATAAGATCCATTTCTGTATCACGGCTTTTGAAAAGCGAAGCGACGCTTAACATAATGTAAGTGATACAAAAATTGACTTTATTTTATGAATACTACATTCCACTTAGATTTGCTCTCACGCATTTTAATTCTGACTTTAGACTACTGAATTTAGTCGCGAACACCACTTGACCTACACTACGTCACTACTCGGGTAAAATAACAATAAAAACTCAAGGCAGCAGATAGAGGGTTCGGATTACGAACGCTATAAGCCAGCCACGACTTACATAAACTGTAAGTATTGCGGAAAGTCGGGACATAGAGCTGACGAATGTTGTGCAAAAACGACAGCTGCCAGTTTTATTAAACATCTGCCCCAGTGAATACTAACTGCAATAGCAGTGTCTAGTGGCCATATTATTGTGGTCGGAGCATTGAAAAAAAATACTCTTGGCGGAGAGTCGGCGCGTCAACGGCAACGTCATCGCGAGCTGGCGACGGTGTACGGTTGCAAATGTTTCAAAAGTCTGTGAGATACGGCCTGTGATGGGCCGACTAATTGAATCGAGAGAGTTAGGGCGATTTCCCGAAATAATCCCTGTAATTGATAGCTAAAAAGTAAAACCACAAATGTAAAGTTGATTTCGTTCATGCGCCTTTTTGAAATAGTATGGATGATGCGCCTTCTTTTTCGGCAAGGTAAGGTTGGCTTGACTTGTAACTCCGAAACGGTCGTACCGATAAAGATAAAATGATCCGGGAATTTTCAGATTAGTCCAGTGAATGATCTTATAAAGTTTGTTATCAACAACAAAAATGTATTTACAGAAAAAAAACTTCTTGCGATGTTATGCCTAATTTCTCTATAGGCACCGTAACGACTGAACCGGTTTAAATGAAATTTTCAGGGATTCTTCAGGTTAGCCTAGGGGTGATACTGTGAACGGGTCGAGTAAGGGTAGGGTAGGGTAATACAGTTTTTAACAAGAAGAGGCCAGCCTTCCGGTGATTCGTAACTTCGACCAGGCGCTTAGATAACTCCCGGTATAAGGAACGCTTCTTGGGTCAACGCTTAAGCCTCGCTATTCAACGAGGCCAGAATTTCCAAATTCGGGGGACCTTGGCCAAATTTTTTATCTTTGGTTAGGATTAAGATTTATTTTTGTTAGAGTAAGGTTCTTTTAAAATATTAATAATTGTTTTATTATCTTAATACATATACATACATACTCGTAACATACATAAAGCTCACGCCTGTGTCCCATAGGTGGGGTAGGCAGAGACTATGGACCGCCACTTTGCTCTGTCCTGACACAACTCCCTAGCCTCGCATATATCCACAACTCTTTTCATACGTCTCCTTTTATTCTTACCACTTCGGACCCCAGCTTTTTTGAGAACATTACTGATCTGATCAGTGAATGTTTTCCTAGGTCGTCCTCTTAAGGGCCGGTTTTCCAGATTCGCGCTATATACCTCTTTCGTCAAACTTTTATTTCCCATCACACGATTAACGGCTCCATTCACTGCGTTACCCTTGTATACTCTTCTTTCAATATCCTTCTCATACTTTCCATCACTTGTGAACATACTTCCCAGATACACGAACTCTTTCACTTGCTCAACACTCTTCCCTTTTATTTCAATCGAAGTGACTGTCATGCCCTCATTTCTTTCAAACACCATTACTTTCGACTTCTCCACATTTACTTTCATGCCTTTTCTTTCCAAAGATTCACTAACAATATCCAACATCCTCTGCAGTTCGCTTTCCGACGATGCAAGTAATACTTGATCATCGGCGTACAAAAGGCATTTAATGTTGGACATTCCCATTCGCAGTCCACAATCTCTCTCTCGCATTCATCAAGACAACTATCTTTAAACAAATTGGAGAGCCATGGTGACGCCACACATCCCTGTCTGACACCTTTAGAGATGCCAAACCAGTCTGAGCAACTACCATTGATCCTAACATATGCACTAGAACCCACATATAGTGATTGTAGTGCATGTATAAGGCGGCCCTCCAATCCGAATTTGGACAGCACATCCTATAAAATACCCCTCTCCACTCGATCGTAAGCCTTCTCCAGATCTACGAAGGCGCAAAACACTCTCTGGTGGTTAGCCAGGAACTTCTCAGTTATGCTCCTTTAAGAGAAGACTTGGTCCATACAACCCATTCCCTTCCTAAATTCCGCTTGCACATCCCATATTTTCTCATTCGTCTTCGCTATTATCTTAATTATTTAACTAATAAATTTGCGTTTTTAACTTATCGTATAAATGATTTATAATACCATTGACCTGTCTGACCAATATCTGCGAAATTTATTATTTCCAGGCACCAACTCCACCTCCGATGTGGTTGGAATCCTTTGAAGCAGTTAACAGTAACGTCATCTGCCCACAAGTCTCCATACCACAGCCGGGATTTGAAACGGTGAAGAGACAAGAGGATTGCCTTATCGCAAACGTTTACGTCCCGGATACCCATGAGACCAACTTACCTGTTATGGTCATGGTGCATGGAGGAGCATATCAAATGGGATTTGGTAATATGGTGCAACCACTAAGTTTGGTTAAAAGCAAGAAGATCATAGCAGTCACGTTTAATTATCGACTTGGGGTTCACGGTTTTCTTTGTCTGGGAACTAAAGATGTTCCAGGAAATGCCGGTATGAAAGATCAAGTAGCATTACTGAGATGGGTGAAAAAGAACATTGCCAGTTTTGGTGGAAATCCAAATGATGTTACTATCGGAGGCTACAGTGCTGGCTCTTCTGCTGTAGACTTGTTACAGTTATCGAAGACCACGAAAGGATTATTTAATAAAGTGATACCAGAAAGCGGAGCGAATGTTGGTGTATGGTCTGTCCAACTGGATCCGCTACAGAATGCGAAGGATTTTGCCAGACAGCTAAATTTCACTGACATAGATGATACATACGCTCTTGAGAATTTCTACAAAAATGCACCCTTGGAACTATTGATGTCTGATCCATTTTTGACCAGAAAAGACTCAACATTTATGTTTTCACCTTGTGTAGAACGTGACACTGGAGTAGAGAGATTCCTTGAAGATACACCGGTTAATATTTTAAAAGAAGGCAATTACGTCAAATATCCCATGCTTTACGGATTTGCTGAAATGGAAGGATTATTTAGATTGGGTTTTGGAACTTTTGAAATGTGGAAAAACGAAATGAATGAAAGGTTTTCAGATTTTTTACCAGCTGACTTGCAATTCAGTAGCGAAGACGAAAAGGAGAAAGTGGCAAAAGAAATCAAGGAGTTCTATTTCGGAGAGAAAACTGTAAGCGAAGAAACTATCTTGAGCTACATTGATTATTTCAGTGACGTAATTTTTGCATATCCCACTTTACGTTCACTCAAATTGCAAGTGGAAGCTGGTAATGATAAAATATATTTTTATGAATTTTCTTTTGTGGATGACTTCGTTCCTTTAGTTGCCTCAGAAACTAGTACTTATGGCGTGAACGGAGCTAATCATTGCGCGCAAACGGGTGCGCTATATGAAAGTAAGATATTCGGCTCCGACGATGACAGTATATTATCTAAACGGACACGCAGCATGAGAGCTAAGATGAGAGAATTGTGGCTCAATTTTATAGTTACTGGGTAAGTTATTTCAGAAACTCTTTCTTATTTTATTTTCAGTTACCATTATATTACATAGCTATTATAAAAATTTAACAGTGCCGTCAAACATTACCAAAATAACTCTTCCCAACAACCTATTAATATTCTGTAATATTAGTTTAACACTAACCTATGCTCTTGCGGTAAGGGAGAACATCGTGCAGCAACCTGCACATTCAGACGATTGAATGTGTAACCATTGTCTAATCCGGTCAAGTTCCCCAACAAGGTCACGGAGATCAGATGGCGGTGGCTCTACTGTAACTGACACCGAGTCCTCGCCCGAGAGCACAACCGGGATATTGACGCCAAGATGATGATTATTTTATTTCATTATTCATGTAACAACGCAAAGAAACACTTCGATTAAACTGGTTTTTAAATAAAGAAAATCGCAATTAAATTGCCTGCTGCTCGGGAGCCGCAATGCCACATCTCACGTCTAAGTTATAATGCTCCTCTAGCGTCAGTAAAAATAGAATAGGTAAACCGTCACAGTTCCCGACACAGTTCACCCAGTCTCAAATGTCCGTACTTACAGTTAGCAGCCTTACAATCGAATTTTATGGTTTTGTCAAAATAGCGACTAATAGTACATATTTAATATAAACTATAGGTAGTGCCCCTGTACAGGTATTTCCTAGAAATTACACAGCTTTACGAAAATATGTCATATTGTTGTGTTAAAAACTGTTAGTTGTTTGAGGATAAATTTGAAACGAATTCAAAACATTGTGAAAATACACAATTTTATGTAATTTGTTTGCCTAATAGTAATGCTTTACACGTATATTCAATTATGCACTCTTCTACATTTGGGTAAAGTCAAAAATTCAATTACAGCCTAACATACTTTTTTTATTTACAATTATATTTTATTTTAGATTTTACAATTATTATTGTAAAATTTAGTCAAGTTTTTTGGGCAATCTAGGAAAATCTTAATTGTAATTTGTGTTATAAGAGAACATGTTTTAAAGCTCCCGTTTCAATGTATTTGTGATAGGACCAAAACGTCTAGTTAGCATTCTTACGAAGCACTATAATTGAAACTTTACATTTAAGTTTAAGGGCATTATTTATTTTCATATTAATTATATAGATCACAGTGAGGCTGTAAATTTGACGTCAAGTCTTAAAATTTCTTTGTTTGCATAGCGCCCCAGTGCCGGCCGGTTCTGAGCACCCGCCGTGGCCGGCCGCTGGCGCCGACCGCGCGCCGCACATGTCGCTGGACGAGCGGCTGGAGCTGCGCGGGCCGCTGCTGGCGCGGCGCGCGCGCTTCTGGGACGCCGTCTACGCGGAACACTACCGCCAACCGGTGCCGCCGCCTACGCCGCCGACTAAACATGCCGAGCTGTAACTAAACGTCTAAGATATTACGTTTATACTTACTAGGGCTTGCTGTTGTATATTTTTATTTTTTTAAATCATTAGAGTGACAAATGAGCTTTGTATATATTGCTGCTGTATTATTTGATTATTATTACATTTTCCTATTAATAATACTCTTATCAAGAAAAGTCTCTTGTGTTATATTATGGACACTAACGACTTGAACAAAGTTCGTAGTGTCTTACCCTTATTCTTCCCCCACCCTGTCCTGTCCTTTGCCCTACCCCTACCCAACCCTCACCCTAACCTAACCTGACCGAGTATCTACCTACTATTCCAACCTACATACTTATTTGATGGACATACTAAGACGATGGACAGCACTTAAATTCGTCAGCAGGAAACCGTATAAGGAAGGTAATTTGATATACAGGGTGTTTTGCCACGCACTGTACAAACTTTAGGGGTGAACTTCTACACTCAAATATACACAATAAAAAAATACTTTAAAAATTCCAAGTTCAATAGTTTAGAAATGGTACGTTTTTATTTTATTGTCTTTGATTTGTGGAGGTGTTTATTAAAAAAACAATATCACAACAAGTTGAAATCATATTCACTTAAAAAAAAGTTTCTAAAAAAGGTGAAACTAGTCGCAAGTAAATAACAATCAGTAAAGTAGCCAAAAGTTCAAACATCAATAAGAAAAATAAGAAATATGTCGGTTTTCAACACCAAAAATTACGAAAAAAACACAAAGTAACCAATTTACTACGTAAATTCAACTATTAAGATGCTTATTTTATAACTTCTTTCAAAACTGTTTGAGCTGTTCTAAAAAATGATACGAAAACCGTAACTCTATGTCTACGAGGTTATGAGTTATTGTTGGTTGAAAACAGGGTCTGTGTGAACGCTGGATGCACATTGACGAGAAATTATTTTTATGATAGCATGAGGGTGAAAAAATACAAACGAAAATATGCAAGAAAAATCAGTTTTATTCAAATTAAGCTAAATAATTTGCAAATTAAGCTATGCTTTAATATATCTGTTATCTTATAGAATGTCCTTTGGTGTGCAGTAAAGAGGTATTGAATGGTAGAGTTTGTACAGTTAGAGGCTTGGCTCTTCATAAAATTTGATAGCTTTTTCACAGGGACACCTTACAACCAGGCTCAGTAAAACGGCGAAATGTTTTTAGTAGGATAGATAAATGTGCACCGAGTTCTGGCTTTATTTTTTAATCTATGCCTTGGTCACAGCTATTTGCCACGGGACCTCATGTACACGATGGTAGTCCCGATCATAAAGGACAGGACGGGGGATGCCTCTGACGTGTCCAACTACAGGCCTATCTCGTTGGCTACGATAGTCGCCAAGGTATTGGACAGTCTGCTTGATCAACACCTGGCTAAGCACGTAGAACTCCACGATGCCCAATTTGGTTTCAAACCTGGCCTGTCTACGGAGAGTGCTATTCTCTGCCTCAAGCAGACTGTGCAATATTATACGGCTAGAAAAACGCCTGTATTTGCCTGTTTTCTGGACTTGTCAAAGGCGTTCGACTTGGTGTCATATGGGGTACTATGGGATAAACTGCAGACCGAAACGACGCTCCCGAACGAAATTACATCTTTGTTCCGATATTGGTACGGCAACCAGGAAAACAGTGTAAGGTGGGCTGAAGCTAGGTCTGATGTGTATAGGATGGAGTGCGGGGTGAGGCTGGAGGGGCTTAGCTCACCCCGTCTCTTTAACCTGTACGTAAACCAGCTGATCGGTGAGCTCAGCAGCGCGCGTGTCGGATGTCACATTGATGGAGTGTGCATGAACAATGTGAGCTAAGCTAATGATATGGCGCTGCTGAGTCCATCGGTCGGGGGTCTTAGAACGCTCATAGCCATTTGTGAGTCGTATGCAGCGGCCCACGGGCTTCGGTACAATGGTGGGAAGAGCAATCTTCTTATGTTTAAAGCTGGAAATGTGAATAACTCTGATGTCCCTGGATTATCGCTTTGTGGTTCTCCCTGAGGCTGGATCAGGTCATTTAAGTACTTAGGTCATTGGGTCACTGATGATCTTAAGGACAACTTGGATGTGGAGAGGGAACGTAGGTCGATGGCTGTCCGATGCAACATGCTGGTCCGGAGGTTTGCACGTTGTACGAATCCAGTTAAAATAACTCTTTTCAGAGTCTTCTGCCAGTCATTCTACACGTGCAGCCTCTGGTCTTGCTTTACTAAGCGGACATACAGCGACCTACGCGTTCAATATAATAATGCGTTTAGGGTACTGTTGAGGCTGGAGTGGCGATGCAGTGCGTCCGGGATGTTCGCGTAGGCGCATATGGATGACTTTTATGCTATAATCCAAAAGCGATCAGCTTCTATGCTCACTCGGCTCCGCTCCAGCACCAACAGTCTCCTAAATGTGTTCAAAGACCGGTGGGATTCCCCTCTGCTGCGTCACTGGGTGAAGCTCCACACCACAATAACTACTAACACTAGTATGTAAGAGGAATTGTTACTAACACTATGGATGTATCTGTCTGAAATAAAAAAATTTCAATTCAATTCAATTCAATTAGGATCATACAAAGTGCGACAACCATACCCTGTCAATTTTGCTCAAATTTTTATTACCTACCTATATTACAAATCTTTTACCTCAAATTTGTTGGGCCCAGTGGGCGCGGTGGCGTACGGGATGCCGTAGAAGGCGAACACGCCATTCTCGTCGTATCAATGCAAACAACATGACGGCTTAGAGTCTCACTAGCTACTAACCTCCCGTAGCGACTGATTGGACACTAGGGACGATAGTAGCGTATTTGATAAGCGCGACGGGGGACTCGACGATACATTATCTGCATCGATGTGTTGTTTACGTTAATTTCTGCGAAACCGTTTTATCGCTTAATTGTAATTTATTAACCCAATTTAGGTACCAAAGTCAATACTTATCCATTAGTATTGATAACAACAGGAGTCCGCCTGGGTGAGTGTCACCGCCTTATCTATTATATATTTATTTATTTAACAGTTTATTGTACACAAGAAATACATAGCAAATAACAGGCAAAGTAATAAATGGCACAACAGGCGCTACTTATTTCTAAAGAAATCTCTTCCAACAGGCCTTTGGGAGTGTGATGTGATCATGAGACGCCGATAGGACGTGCACAATATTACCTATCTAAATAGGCATATATATAAGAATATTTATTCTACCTACACACCTAAGTATCTATTAATACATATGTGGCTACCTATATGGTATTCGTATAAAAGTCAATGAAACTTGTGTTCTACAATAAATAGAACGAATACGTATTTGGCCACAGAGCGTATTGGGTCGTGAAACTCAGGATTGCGTTCTGAAAAGAACGACTAGTCTTGCATTGTTCTTCACGCCACGGAGTCCGAACGCAGCTTCAGAAGACCACCGGAGTTCGCCGCCGCTGTTGGCGCCAGCGTGCACGCCGAGCTTCCTCTGATGTGCTGATGTGCCGATGCGCCGGCCAAATGGGCGAGCGCCCTTTTTTTTTTTTTTTTTTTTTTTTTTTTGCGCCCAACGCAAGTGGAAATGGGCACCCTCCGGTATAACGGTTGGGAGGGAGGAGGTGAACTCTCATGAGTACCAGCTGGCCGGCCAGCTGGTTATGCACGACTCGCCAAAAAGAACCTAGGCGCATACGTACTAAACACCCCCTGGGAGCACCTGTAGCCGGAAGGGCCTTTCAGGTTTCATCGGATGCTACACCCCGTAGGGACGGGGTGCGCTCAGCGTCACTCCTTACGGAGCGTACACTGGAGAACTTATAGCGTGACCCCTGAAGGGGGTCCCGCTGCTGTGGACTGGATTTGGGGGCCTACGGGGGCCGCTGAAACGGCAGGGAGGGGCTTTGTCGGGTCGACCTGAGCCTCCAGGAGGAGGTTCAGAGCGCTCGACAGGTCGTTGAGGGGGTCCGTGAGGACGTGTCTCGGCCTCCGGATCGCGTGGCCGGAGATCGGGCGGGGAGAGTAGGCTGCTGCCTCTCGCACGAGCGGGTTGGGATGCACTTCCGCGGCCTTGAAATAGGTCTCGGAGAGTGTTTTGAGAAACTGCTGCAGGGTAGGCAGGTCCATGTCTCTGTGTAGGTCCGCATTGCGGACGTACCATGGAGCCGCCGTTGCCCTACGGCAGAAGATGTTCTGCACAATTTGCAGTTTCTCAATGACGAGGGAGCTCGCGTGAGCGAAGACGGGGGATGCGTAAGTCAGCACCGGTCGGATGCACACCTTGTAGAGGGTTCGCTTGTTCCTGAGGGACATTTTACTGAATCTCCCCAACATACAGTTGAGGCGACCCAAGTAAAAACGGGCGGTGCGACACACTTTGTCGACATGAGGCCCAAAGGTGAGCCTCTTGTCAAGTGTGACGCCTAAATACTTGACAGCGCGCTGCCAGGGAACTAGTTTCCCTTGCATGCGGAGGGGAGGGGGGTCGCTGTCACCCCGTCTGCGCTTAACATCGAAGCAAACCGCGGAGCTCTTCTCCGGATTCACTTCGATGCGCCACAGTTTGAACCAAGCTTCGAGCTTGTTCACCGCCTTTTGGAGCTTAGCCATCGGTGGCCTTCGCCCTTTGGCGTAGATTGCCGTGTCGTCGGCGAAAAGGGACAGTTGTACCCCGTTGTCGGGGACGGGGATATCGTTTGTGTACGATATATACAGGAGGGGAGAGAGTACAGAGCCTTGCGGGACGCCGGCCTTCAGTGGACGTGGGGAAGACAATGTACCTTCGTGTCTGAACCGAAAGGTACGGTGCTTTAGGTAGGACGCTACTAATCGGACTAGTCGATCGGAGAGACCAAGCTTGTATAGCTTGTATACAAGGCCTTCGTGCCAGACTTTGTCGAAGGCCTTGGCGACGTCGTAGAAGACTGCGACCGTCTTTTCTCTCTTTGGGTAGAATCCACTGAGGATGAATTCTACTATACGATGGACTTGTCGGGGGCAATTGTGTTTGGGACGAAAGCCGAATTGATGGGGAATAAGAACATCGTCTTTGAAGAGATGTTCTTTCATTCGAGAGAGTACAACTCTCTCGAATACTTTCCCTAGTGCCTTGAGGAGGCTTATCGGGCGGTGGGATGACGCTACATTTAGTGGCTTTCCCGGCTTGGGAATGCCTATGACTATGGCTTCTTTCCACGCGGTCGGAAAGTGGCAATGGTCAAAGCAAGCATTAAAAATGACCGCTAACAAAGTAAGCACCTGTTCGGGGAGGTACTTAAGCGCTCGGTTGGAAATTCCATCCGCGCCCGGCGCTTTGTTAGATTTGAGACCCTTGATGAAGGAGTGGATCTCGTCGGGGGACACTGTGACTGGGTCCGAGGTGGGGGGGAGGGAGGTCTTTTGACGGACCTCTTCTTCCACCGCACGCACGTGACCGGGCTCGCACTCTTTGGTGCTAGGGGAGCATTGTGAAGCAATGCTGTCTGCGAAGCATTCGGCTTTCTCGTCGTCCGCAAACGCAATACGAGCGCCCGTCTGTGTCGCTTATTTATAGCGGCACCACACGCGTTCGGCAGGAGTGGGGAGCTACCTCGCGTCGGGCTTTCCGATTGGTCAATGCAAATTTGCTAGATCAAACATGCAAGTTTAGGGAGTACATATTTGTAAATATAGTTAGGCACATTTTCTGTAAATATATCCATTCTACACTTGTCTACTGAGTTTAACTCCTAGTAACCTCAAGACCTCCAAAGTGGTGACCACCAACGTTCAAGAAGCAAGAACACAGCTTAGCACCGGGAACTATGGCGACTCAAGACTCACAACGGGATCAGCAAGAAGTTGCAGGCATCGCTCTCTCGCTGCGCATCCCACAGTTTTGGCGCGACACCCCGCGACTATGGTTCTACAGATTCGAGTCGGTCATAGCGGATCAGAAAAAAGGAAAACGGCAGCTGGTGGACATGATCATCGCGCAACTCGGCAAACCAGAGCTGGAACAAGTGTGCGACATTATTTACGACCCACCTAACGACGACGCCGAATTTTGCGACGCGCTGAAAAGTCGTCTCATCAGCGTATACGAAGAGAGCGACGAGCGGAAACACGACAAGCTGACAGCATTCGATGCAGTGCACAACATCAGCCACCCAGGAGTACGCACAACCCGCAAGCTTGTCACGCAGAAATACTTTTGGCCATCAATGAACAAAGACGTCGGCATCTGGGCCAAACAATGCCTACGCTGCCAACAATGTAAGATACATCGTCACACGTCAAGCGAACTATCTTCGTTCCCACCGACAGACAGATTTCAGCACATCCACATCGACATAGTCGGACTGCTACCCCCTACGCGGCACGGCTACCGCTATCTAATCACAATGATTGACCGACTTACAAGATGGCCCGAAGCAATACCTACCGAAGAAATCACCGCCGAAGAAGTGGCGAAAGTAATTTACGAACATTGGATAACCCGTTTTGGCTGTCCACAAACCATTACAACCGACCAAGGACGACAGTTCGAGAGCCAGCTATTTACCTACCTAACGAAAATAATGGGAATAGAAAAAACCCGCACAACACCGTATCACCCGCAAGCAAACGGCATCGTCGAACGCTGGCATCGCAGTTTAAAAGCGGCGCTGAAAACGCGACTCTCTGGACAAACTACGTGGTTTGAAGAATTACCTACCGTTTTGCTGGGACTTCGAGCCGCACTACGTAACGACACGAATATCAGCGCGGCCGAACTTACCTACGGCTACAACTTGCGCCTACCTGGCGATTTTTTCGCTGCCACTACACAAGCCGAAAACCTGCAAATCGCCGACTACAACTACGTATCCCAACTACGAAAAACAATCAACACTCTGAAACCGAAGCAACCACTACCATCACATGCAAGCAACAGACCGATCTTCGTGCATAAAGACCTACAAACCTGCAGCTACGTTTTCGTAAGAATCGACGCTGTAAAAAAGCCGCTACAACCACCGTACGAGGGGCCCTACAAGGTCATTAACCGAGACAGGAAAATATTCACCGTTCAACTAGCACAACGACGAGCTAAAATATCAATCGACCGACTCAAGCCTGCCTACACACTGAACGAGACCGGCGAAAATGAATACAACTCCACTACCCAACGACAACAAATCAACAGAAACGACCCTGAAACGAGAATACCTACATCGAGACAACAGCCGACCACAATGCGAAACACGAGACCAACACAATACAAGACACGAGCCGGACGCACCACCAAACTACCTGTACGCTTCGCTTGAGGGGGAGTACTGTGGCTACCTATATGGTATTCGTATAAAAGTCAATGAAACTTGTGTTCTACAATAAATAGAACGAATGCGTATTTGGCCACAGAGCGTATTGGGTCGTGAAACTCAGGATTGCGTTCTGAAAAGAACGACTAGTCTTACATTGTTCTTCACGCCACGGAGTCCGAACGCAGCTTCAGAAGACCACCGGAGTTCGCCGCCGCTGTTGGCGCCAGCGTGCACGCCGAGCTTCCTCTGATGTGCTGATGTGCCGATGCGCCGGCCAAATGGGCGAGCGCCCGTCTTTGTCGCTTATTTATAGCGGCACCACACGCGTTCGGCAGGAGTGGGGAGCTACCTCGCGTCGGGCTTTCCGATTGGTCAATGCAAATTTGCTAGATCAAACATGCAAGTTTAGGGAGTACATATTTGTAAATATAGTTAGGCACATTTTCTGTAAATATATCCATTCTACACTTGTCTACTGAGTTTAACTCCTAGTAACCTCAAGACCTCCAAACATACATATATAAACGCATGCATACATACATATCATCTATTTCTGCCGCCAAGCAACAATGCTCGCATTATTGTGTTCGGTTTGAAGGATAAGGTAGCCAGCGCAATTACAGGCTAGAGGCATTTCATCTTAGTCATCACAGTGACAACGCATTCTGCATTTTTGTTGCCTGCAATCAAATTGCATGAATCGTAGATGTTATGGGCCACTGTTACTGCTTTCCAGGTGGGCTAGTATAAAAAAAAAAAAACAATTCCATGTTGAATAGCTCTGAAAATATACCAATCTTGTAAATACAAAGATAAACTGGGGGTTTGTGATCGACCTATGTCTAATTGCTCTTGCAGATAATGAAGATTTATTTTGTAAACTTTGATTTGTGTTTAAACCACTGTTACCTATAACTCTATTCAACAGGTTCGGTTCATAATCATTACTGTGACAACTACAGTTTCCGATCCGGCTTGAAGGACAAGAAACTGCAGTTGTTTAAAAAAATTATTGTAAAAATTATTACCAGACTATATGTCTATATAAAACAACATGTACGGGGTTAGAGTATGAATATAAGAAACTTCTCTGTTTATTTATTTCTAAATTTAATTATAACCAAATAATACAACAGCAGCAATTATACAGCAGTAGAAACGTGTTATTATAACTCGGCATGTTTGGTCGGCAGCGGCGGCGGCGGTACCGGCTGGCGGTAGTGCTCCGCGTAGACGGCGTCCCAGAAGCGCGCGCGCCGCGCCAACAGCGGCCCGCGCAGCTCCAGCTGCTCGTCCAGCGACATGTGTGGCGCGCCGTCGGCGCCAGCGGGCGGCCAAGGCGGGTACTCGGAGCCGGGAGGCACTGGGGCGCTGTTTAAACAAAGAAAGATTTTAAATATTGTACGTACTTACAATAAGGGAGCTGGCCGACGTGGCAGAAAACTACAGAAGGAACTGGACGAAAGACGTAAGGTATCAAGATGTGCGCGCGCTTAAATGATCCATCGGCAAGTACGCTACCCGTGATTATGTCCAACGCAGTCCGTATGACCGAGGAGGTTGATAAGGCCATGGGTAAGTGGTGGGTTCAGGTATGTCCATAAAGTCAAGTCTTTTACTGTGTTGCTTGGGCAGGCAGACACCATATTGTAATTCTCTCCTTAATTCTCACCAAGAAGTATCTAATATTAAAAGGATATAAAAAGTACTGGATATAACTCATCTAGTACCACAGAAAATAAATTTAAATCTTTATGACCAACATACATACATAACATATCACCAACATACAAATTAGCGCCTACTTTTATAATCATTTCATATTGTGAAAATATATAAACTACAATATATATTCAGATACATTACAATAAAAAATATAACTATTACTTAAAAAAACTTACCCAGTAGTTATAAAATTGAGCCACAGTTGCCTCGTCTTAGCTCTCATTTTGCGCGTTCGTTCAGAAAATATGCTTTCATCTTTAGCACCGAACATTTCCGACTCGTATAAAGAAAATGATTGTGCACAATGATCAGCTCCTTTAACACCATACATTTCAACACCTTGTTTAAAGGGATTTACATATTCATCCACAAATGAAAATTCATACAGATACACTTTATCATTACCAGCTTCCACTTGCAATTTGAGTGAACGTAAAGTGGGATATGCAAACATTACATCAGTGAAGTAATCTATGTAATTCAAGACAGTTTCTTCGCTTACAGTTTTCTCTCCGTTTTCTCTCCTTTTCGTCTTCGCTATTGAATTGTAAGTCAGCTGGTAGAAAATCTGGAAACTTTTCATTCATTTCGTTTTTCCACGTTTCAATAACTCTAAAACTCAATCTAAACATTCCTTCCATTTCAGCAAATCCGTAAAGCATGGGTAATTTTACTTATTTGCCTTCTTTTAAAATATTAACCGGTGTGTCATCAAGGAATCTCTCTACTCCAGTATCACGTTCTACGCAAGGTGTAAACACAAGAGTGGAGTCTTTTCTAGTCCAAAATGGATCAGACGTCAATAGTTCAAACGGTGCAGTTTTGTAGAAATTCTCAAGAGTGTATGTATCATCTACGTCTGTGAAATTTAGCTGTCTGGCATAATCTTTAGCATTCTGTAGTGGGTCTAGTTGGACAGACCATACACCAACATTCGCTCCGCTTTCTGGTATCACTTTATTGAATAATCCTTTCGTGGTCTTAGACAACTGTAACAAGTCGACTGCAGAAGAGCCAGCACTGCCCCCTTCAATAGTTACATCATCTGGATTTCCACCGAAACTGGCAATGTTTTTTTTTACCCACCTCAGTAACGCAACTTGATCTTTCATCCCAGCATTTCCTGGAGCATCTTTAGTTCCCAAACAAAGGAAGCCGTGGACGCCGAGCCTATAATTGAACGATACAACTATAATCTTTTTGCTTCTAACCAAATTTAGCGGTTGCATCATATTACCAAAGCCCATTTGATACGCTCCTCCGTGCACCAGGACTACAACAGGCAGTTTGATCTCATCAGTATCGGGAACGTATACGTTTGCGATAAGGCAATCCTCTTTTTGTTTCAATGTTTCCATTCCCAGCATAGGTATGTATGCTTGTGGACAGATGACGTTGCTGTTGACTGCTTCCAAAGGCTCCAACCACATCGGAGGCGGAGTCGGTGCCTGAAAACAAAGACGTCAAAGTAATTTATTGTACGTTTGGATGACATTAGGCATTGAATTCTATTTTGTTCCGCATGCCCAGACATTTTATTCCCTACCTAACCGGTCCTTGCCGGTCTACGCGAGATGTGGCCATACCATCAAAGACTGTACTGCGATATCTGAGGTGTGACTGTTACCCGGAATATGGATGATCCGGACGAGGTCTTTGCATATACATGGCAATAAACTAAGTAATATGTCAAAGTTACGGTTTTGAAAGTGTTGCTAAAATCCAACAAAGCAAGAATTGTGACCTGTGTCGGACCCGTGCCTCGTACTATGGCTAGACCCGCAGGACAAAACCCAGATCGGAAGGAACCTACTAGAGGTTCCTAAGTGTTTAGGAAATAACGCGAAACAAGATTGGATAGCAAATGTAGGTAGGTAAAGGGACACCAGGGACTTAGGTTACGGAAAAAGAGTATACTTAAGTCATTATATTGGCAATAATAGACGAAAGAAAGGAAGAAAGCGATGTATTGACATCGCCGAGTCGGACGCGAGAGCCAACGGCTTACGACGTGAGGATGCCGAAGATCGGGCAAAGTCGAGAAAACAAAGCAGGAAAGCGGACCCTGGCAATAGCCAGGATAGACCGCTCGGATAATGATGATGATGAATAGATGAAAGAAAGGAAATGTAACTTGATGCTATTATAGATTTTACCGCAGTCATCGTCATTGTAAAATGCCTTCTAAACTAAGTCGATTTAAATAGGAAACAGAAGTTTATTACAGAGTGTGTACGAAAGGTTTTCTCTCCGTGATAGTAGTAGGGAGTTGTCTAATAAAAATGAGAATGAGAACCTGATTAAACCTTACCCTACAATTCGGGCTTCTATCCTTTTAACATACCTCATTAATCTATCATTCTCATCGGGAGTGTTTCCGGATTTTTTTAAACAATCCTTAGTAAAGCCACTGTACAAAGGGAAGGGAGATAAAGATATAAATAATTATCGGCCAATTACACTCATACCTATTCTGTACAATTTTTTTTTTAAATGTTTGCAAATAAAAATGATAGATTTTTGTAATTGAATTCAAATAATAGACAGAAATCAATTGGGCTTCCAAAATAATAAATCTTCGTCCCTTGCAATATATTTAATAAAAAAAAAATCTAGACTGTCTCAATGAGAATAACTTGACTACATGTTTATTTTTAGATTTATCAAAACCGTTTGACTTTGTTTCACAGGATTTACTCCTAAAGAAACTGGAATCTCTGGGATTTCTTATAACGCAGCTAGATTAAGATACACTAAATCTAGAGTTCCACAGGGAAGCAAATTGGACCAATTTTATTTCTTTTGTACGTCAATGATATTGTTCAAGTAAGTAAACATGTATGTACTCTTTAAATTTCTAATAAAAGTAATGTAAATAATAATATGATTATGACATACAAATTTGACATTAATAATTTTCTTTCTAATATAATTAACTGGCCAAATAGTAATAATCTACAAATAAATTTAGATAAAACAAGCTATATGCAACTCTATCATACAAAAGATAAAATAAATTTACACAATAATTACGAAGATACAAAAATAAATGAAGTTAATCAAACCAAATTCTTGAGATAGTAGATAAAAATATGAATTGGAAGGCCCAGGTAAATTATGTTTCCTGGAAAATCGACAAATTTGTTTATGCACTCAAACATTTAAAAATACTACTAATATAAAAACTGCTCTAATGGCATACTACTACTACAAGGAATCCGTTTTCCGGTATGGAATTGTAATCTGGAGAAATAGTTGCGAAATGAATTCAGTCTTCATTGCACAGAAAAAATGCATTCGGGCATTATACGGGATTGCACTTGATATGTCTTGCAATCTCTATTTTACCAGGCTTGGTATACTAACCATTCCATCGCTCTAAATATACGAAATATGTGTATTTGTAAGGGGATATGAGTATCTATTCACTCAAGCATGTGATATAAGTAAACGGGAGCACAGAGATCCCAATATACTGATATTGACGTTAAATCCAACAAGCGCAAAATACAACAAAAGTTGTTTAGTAATGTGTATAAATTTTTTTAAATAAATTACCGAGCTATTTTAAATTGTTAAATGACACATTATTTAGGAAAAAAGTAAAGAACTGGCTTTGTATATAAAAATACATTAAAGAGTTCACTGATAATAAGTTGTATCATATAATTATGATAAAATTTGCATGGTGTAATTCTGACAGGCTAGACGTGATTGTACATATTTACTAATTACTCCACCTCTGTAAGACTATGTTTAAAGCAAATAAATGATTATGAATTAAGTGTGAGTCCGACTATTTTTTGCTTGTTCAAGGCTAAAACCATTATCGTTCTCGCGTTTAATCCCAATCTGCCGCTTCGCTCGGCCATAGTATCATAGGGGAGTTAACACCTGATCTACGTGTTTAGGGCTTACATTAGCCCTCAAATAAAGTAACAGGATTTAGCTGGAATACCGACCTATATTAATCTTTTACCTTAAATTTATTGGGCCCAGTGGGCGCGGTGGCGTACGGGATGCCATGGAAAGCGAACAGGCCATTCTCGTCGTATCCGCGCACGGGCCCCTGCGCGGTCTTCACCAGCCGCGACGCGCGCTCATGCAGGAGCTCCTGCGCGAACGCAGGCGCCGGCGCCGCGAACAGTGCGCACAGTACCAATGCAAACAACATGACGGCTAAGCGTCTCACTAGCTACTACCCTCCCGTAGCTACTGATTGGATACTTATGTCTCTAGCGCATGTGATAAGCGCGATAGGAGACTCGATGATACATTGTCTGCATCGATGTGTTTACGATAAATGCTGCTGATACGTTAATGAAAGACAGAGATCTGAGTTAGACTGGCGTTTACTAGAAAAATAAGAATACCGCCTACTTACAATTTTTATTATCAGTTTACACTACATAACACTTTCCCCCTACATTTAATTTACTTTAACTTTTTAAGTAAATGCTTCATTAACACAGCAAAAGTAATAAATATAAAGTAGAATCTTTAACAATACTTAATTAACAAAGTTAGGTATGTTGTTTATAATCACAACTTATACAAAGCTAGGTTTAATTAAATCTAAAGCCATTAACAATAGTTTAGGACTTATCATAAAAACTTAGGTGTATGTTATACGTAGGTAGGTGTTCATCAGTTCAGGAGGTCGTACATTTTTATTAAAATCTTTTTATTTTTCCATACAACGTACGGCACCCTTCCGCCTAGACCAACCCTCGAGAGGCGGCGATCCGAGCTCTTCCTCTCTACAGGACCCAGTGCTCTCAGGACTCGATGAGCTAACTAGTTGAGTTAGGTAGTTGAGTCCACAAACAGATGTTTTTGATACCGGCGACAGTAATAAATCACTTTTGCCCACTGTATCTTCGCTAGTAACATTCGACAGAGTGAATCGCGATTTACGACACTTTGGTGTCAATATTTGGTCAATGTGTCGCTTATGCAAGTGCCCATCATCCGCTTTAACTTTGTAAGCCACTGGGCTGCATCGTTCTACGACGCTCATCGATTTCTGTATGCAATCAGAAATCTACTCAAAGCCTTATTTTCGTTTTCATTTTCAATTTGTGTCTTTTTCAAAGCTCGTTTTACAGATCGTACTGCGTTTTTGGCAGCTTCTTTGCTAGCCAGATAATAGGGAGCAATGAGAATATGCTTTATCCCGTTTCTTTGAAGGTATAAAGAAAACTCGGCAGATGAAAATGGAGGACCATTGTCATTGATTATTCTTTTTGGAAGTCCGAATCTAGCAAATACGCGTCTTAAACGCTCGATTACAAGTATTGCCGAAGTACTATTCACCTTTTCGACCTTAATCCATTTTGAGCGAGCGTCGATAATAACCAGATAGTACTTATTACTATAATGTTCCAAAAAGTCGACATTTAATCTTGCCCAAGGCTCCGCAGGCTACGGCCACGCAGGCTACAGACTCCCACCAAACATAGTTACGTGCGATCTGTTTCATTTTTACGATGCCTGGGTGACCATCGTGAATCTCTGTTAAGATCGCGATCCGTAACGACCGAGGCACTATAATACGATAACCCCACATTAAGCAACCCTGGTCAATGTGTATATTATCTTTCCTAGTAAAGAAGGGTTTTTCATTCTCATGGTTTTGTTTATAAGGCCATCCATGTAGAACAAAACCATACATTTTATTTAATAAAGAGTCCTTTTCCGTTTCTATTTTAATATCTTTAAAGCTGAGCGGAAATGACTATTGTACGAAATTTAAATAACTGCCCGCTTCGTCCTCACTTTTGATTTGTCTATTAGACGAATTCAAAGGAAGACGCGATAATGCGTCAGCTGGACCATTTTGTGACGATTTCACAAACTCTATTGTGAAATCATAGGCTTCTAACATAACGGCATAACGCTGGTGCCTGCCCGCTGCTGTGACCGGGATGCATTTATTCTTAATAAATATGTAGCTCAGTGGCTTGTGGTCACTGCGTAGAATAAAGGATCGGCCGTACAGGCACTGGTGGTGCTTCGCGACCCCGAGCACAATCGCCAGTGCCTCCTTGTCGAGCTGCGAGTAGTTGCACTCGGCGGGGCTGAGCTTGCGCGAGGCGCAGCTCACGGGCCTCTCGCTTTCGTCGCCCGCCCGCTGCGTTAAGAGAGCGCCGAGCCCGTATACGCTGCTGTCGACCGACAGCACCAGCGGCAGGAACAGGTCATAGTGTGCCAGTACAGGCGCACTACTTAACACTGTTTTCACTTTAGTGAATGCTATGTTGCAATCGTCGTTCCACACCCACTTATTGTCTTTTTTAAGTAAATTATACAGCCTGTATAAGATTTCAAATTTAACATTTTTTTCTGAATAGGTATATGTGAGAAATTGTTAATATAAAATTCTTTAAAAATGGCTGAAATCTTGCTAATACTGGCAGCAAGATTTCGAATTTACACGTAATGTTTTCTATTTTTAAATTAGCGAAATAAGGCCTGTCTCCATCACTGCTAGTGACAATATTATAAAAATTACAGCTATCGCTCGAATCCGACTCATTTAAAAAGTACTGATCTTTTGCCCAAGACTCACTTTTCATTTTGCGACACATTACTTTGAGATGTCCTTTGTCACCACACGCATCACACGTGTAGTTCTTGAAACGGCACTTGTTTGCCGAATGATTGGTTTTACCGCAACGCGAGCACTTCGAGCGCTGAGCGGGCGGCCGCGTAGCCGCCGGGCCCGGGCGCGGCCAGCCGCCGCCGGGCGCCCGCGCACGCACCGCTCCGATGCGATGCAGGCCGTCGCTCGCCTGACCCGCCGCCGTCGCCGTCGCCGCCGCCGCCGCCGCCGCCGCCGCCGCCGCCGCTCCGCCGGGCGCCGCGCACGCCGTCACCGCGTGCCGCTCCGCCGCCTCGAGAGCGCTGGCGAGCTCCACAGCTCGCTTATAGTCGATATTTTTCTGAGCGAATATTCTCGATCGCATCTCCTCGCTGAACAGTCCATTGACGAACTGGTCACGTAGATTTTCCTCGAGCTTATCGTCGAAATGGCAGATTTTCGCCAAATGTTTTAACCCTTGTAGGTACATGCGAACGCCTTCTGCTTGTTGTTGAGTCCTTTGCCGAAATAAATGGCGCTCGGCGATCTCTGATCTCTCTGGTTCCAAATGATTTTTAACGAGTAGAACTATAGAATTGAACGTTGTTTTTTCTGGTTCGTCCGGCGAGCACAAGTCACAGATTAGGTTGTAACACTCGGCACCTACTAAAGTCAACAACATGTCCACTTTTAGGTTGTCTCCGATGCTATTCAATGCTATGAATTGATTTAAGTAACGAACATAATTATTCCAGTCCTGCGATTCGATCACAAACGGTTCAATTTTGCCGATAGGTATTGTTTTGGTTACTAGATAAATTTATTATTGCGTAACTTAGTTCTAAAACACGGCTGCGCCAATTGATACTTAATGAAAGACAGAGATCCGAGTTAGACTGGTGTTTATTAGAAAAATAAGCATACCGCCTACTTACAATTATTAATATCAGTTTACCTACATAACAGCTGCCAAAGCGTTTTATGGCGTAATTGTAATTGTAATTGGTTTACTTCGGTAAGTAAGTCGGTACATATCCATTCGTATTTAACAGTCTATAAATTAAATACATTACCTACTCCCGGAAAGCAACAACAATTCTAGGTTGAAGTGCTCTGAAAATATACCGATCTTTTAATTACATATAGATAAACCGGCTGCGTTCGTAATCGACCTTTGTCTAATTGGCCCAAACATGCAGATAAAAGATTTATGTTCTATGCTTTCATGTTTGTGTTAATCACTGATACCTACAAAAGTCAATTGCTTACAAACAGCATTCTACGGGTTCGGTTCATTATCATTATTATGACAAACTACAATTTTCGATCCGGCTCGAAGGACCAAAAACTGCAATTTGTTAAATTATGTGTCTATATAAAAACTGTATGTACGGCGTTAGAGTAGGTGCACAAGGAATTTCTCTGTTTATTTATCACTAAATATAATTATAAACAAATAATACAACAGCAACAATTATACAGCCGCAAGATGTAGGTATAACTGAAAATGATACCACCTCAGGAAGGTATACCTACCCATTCATATATCACGTTAGCCCTCTTCTTCACAGCCCATAACAGTCCAGGCGGGTTGGAGATCGCAGTTTTTTATAAATATAAGAATAGAAAATGCTGCTTCCCATTTCCAGCATACGGAGACTTTAGATATTTTGTCTCGAAAACATTAGTCGCCTTGTACGACACCCACAAGTGTGAGGGGTTGGTGCTATTCTACTCTGCCAGACACCACACGGCTAGTTAGCCCTAGATACTATTAAATAGTTTCTGTCGATAAATTGCAGTACTATGGTATCCCCTGACTCTTAATCGTTAACAAGTTCTGTACTCTCATCATCAGTACAGCAGCATCAGATGATGACACCCTGAAGCGAACACCTGAGTTAGCAAGCACATACGTGCCTAAGTAATTAAAATCTTGGTATAAATAGTCAATCACAGAAAAAGTAGTGTCATCATGACTGACTCTGTAACCTTACCAGCACTTATTAGGGAATTAGAATTATAGATTTTATTATTATCGTTATAAACCTACTAAAAGTTGAAATACTAAGTATAAGTAATTAATCACAGAAAAAGTAGTGTCATCATGACTGACTTTGTAACCTTATTAGCACTAATTAGGGTACTTAGACTTATCGATTTTATAAATATCATTGTGATTCTACTAAATACATTTAATGTAAAAGTGTATAACAACATTTACATTTTTATTGAATACGAAATTAGTCGATTTTTTTAATATAGTATAATCCAATGATTGAGCGAGCGTAGTGAGGTCGACTGGGTGTTGTTGGTATATTGGCTCTTAAAATCCGGATTGATTCCGCGGCGTGGGGGGAATATTTGTCAAAAGAGATAGCTTACCATAGGGTCATCATCATCATCTTGGCGTTAATGTCCCGGTTATGCTCTCGCGCACGAGAGCCCGGGGTGCTCGCTTGTTAACTTCTTGTTAAGTCTGTTAACTTCATTACCCATCCTTGGTTCCCTAGTATTAGGGTAAAAAGTATCAGTTATCATAGCATTCGAGTGGTCCAATTTCTGTACATATTTATGTTGTTATACTTTTTATTTAAAAAAGCAACATTCGCGTATCAAACATTTTTGGATCAAAAATTTAAGTGTCGGCCAGAACAAAATTAGTTTCCAATAGAGAAAACAGTTCTTAACATTGTTTACTATGACGTCAAATCTGCACGTCCAACGGATCGATTGTTATAGACTTTTAGAATAGCAATACATAGTACCTACTGTACGTCCAGTGGCAGGTACATAGTGGTGGTGGTGGGCGTACAGGTTTGGCACCATAGTAAAAAATTATAAACACTGTATGCTGTACCTGAAAATTGCGTAATATTTTTCTGCCCGGCACTTTCAGCGTTTTAATCCAAAATGAATGATATCCTTTTCGTACTGTAACGATCACTATGTACCAAGAGCTCGTTACCGTACAATTTATTTATATATCGTATGTTTATAGTTGTTAGACTTAGAAATGAATAGGCATATCATACACAGAGCAGTGTGTAGTTAAAATATAGTTTGCTTATCATGATTTCTTTTAATAAATGCTCTCAAATACTTAACCAAAACTTGGTTTTGTAATAAACTATAACAATTTATTTGACGTTAAGCATAACATTTTTACTTCAAAAGCACATAATAAATTTACGCTATTGATTAGTTGAACGACAGGCAAAATAACGAGAATATTTTAAATGTTTGGCGTTAAGTTATGGGACCCATAAAAAAATCCCACAAGTGATAGTGATGTGAATATACAAATACGTTTCAACGAAATATCGAAATAAATAAAGGAATTAAAGTACAACTAAATATTAAACAAGTCTAGAACTTAATTTTAATCTACTTGTTTGATAACTCAAATTTAATTGCTTCATGGAAATTAAACCACGGTATTAATCTATACTCGGTCTAATTTAACAATATGTCGAGTTTATAGTACCTAAAATGTCATTATATTGGTTACTCATACTTCCCTACACTATAACTTTTGGTCTAAAGTAATTCCACATCGAATTCATTTGCTTGCGTATTTTTAAATTTAATCGGCTCGTTGAATAAATAAAACGTCGTGTGTAATACATCCCTAGTTGTTGTAACATTTAACTATTTTCGGTTTATCAGGAACAGTTTGTAAAATTTATGGATGTGCGAACGTTATAAGAGCAGTCGCTTAGACCTCATAAAATTTGAAATATTTCATTTTTTGTTTGTTTAAAATATTGGGCTGTGGGAATTTTGAAGATAAGGAATCAAAGCAAGGTGGCCAGGGAGTAGAAACGGGACAGTCAACCCATGGGGCGCGTTGCGTGAACATCATTTTATCCATTTCCGTAACTAAGAAACCCTATGTTTTGTAAATTTCCACGGGAAAATTCATTACAACTCGCGTGTGATTTGTTAAATTAATTTGTGCTTTATTACTTTGTGTTATTTTCAGCTTGTGACGTTTATTTCGTTCTCTATCTGTGTCTCTATCTCCGTAGTGTCAGTGCTTTGGTTTGTTTTGGTTCTATATTTGTTTCTAAGTTTCGAAAGCTAACAGTAAGTTACATTCTCATTACTTTTGTGGTAATTAGAGTATTGAGTAGGGCTCTTAGAGATTTCAATGTAAGTGTGAAAGGTGATTAAAACACAAATTTAAAAGAAAATGATTACCAAATTATATATCATCAGTACTCACCCACACTGAACAAAAAACTTAGAAACTAACCTGGGACACAGGTTCGGATGTGACTTCGAATACACTTAACAAAAACACGAAGAATTTGTCTTCGATGGCCTGGGCGCTCTAACTAAGTCTACGTCTAGGTTTGCCGCCGAATTCTGGTACGATTTAGACCCATGTTCCGTTTAAGTACCTTTGTGCTTTTAAAGCTTTAGTGACATTTGCCTACGGACATGAATCTTGAGTTTGGATCGAAACCTGGTCTGAGTCGTTAGCGTCCCTCACAGTAGGCACACAACAAACGCGCGCGAATTAAATAAAATCAAAAAAAATGTCTCTCCATGACTTGTGAGTCGATAGGTAGGACCATAGTAAGGCTTGACGAAACGATCGGAATATGTGTGATGGTTTGTGATGGATTAAAAATAAGTTATTGGGTCGATCGATGTCAAAGGTTTCGCTGGAACGGCACGTAGGCTGGAAATGTAGTCCAGCCTCGATGCTGTAGGCCTGAGATGTTAGGTTTGATGGGAGTCTCAGTTTTATCCTGTCGATTAGGTAGGTTTCCGAGACCTAAAGGTCCTAATTCCATATTATTTAGGTAACTTTAGGGTTTCGCAAAAATAGGGTTAGAGTGGCCACAGAAGAAAGAAGAATCCTGTTTGCCGTTTCGAGAGCTGTCAAAGCTAAGTCGCATGTTTACTTTATACCTTGTTTGATTTCTTGTGCGTATACTCTTAATTTATAAATTGTATGACTATTTCGATTTGCGTGGATTACATTTTAATCAACTTATTTACGCGGATTTATGTTTCATTTATGCGGATTTTGATATTTTATTTTATTTTTATTTATGTGAACTGAATCTTATTCATTTGTGAATATTTCCGAATATTGATGCGGTTGATTTAAAGAGTATTGCTATAAACTTACATATTCCTTGTGACTTTTTCAAAATTTATACACAACGTAATGGGTCCGAAAACTTAATTCGATAACTAGACGATCACTCGCTTACGGCCAAATCACAATATGTGAAATGATGTTTATTATGTCTACTCTTCATAGGTGTATGTGTGTATTTATACAAATAAATACGTATTAGGGTGACTGAAAAGTTTCAGTACGTTTCTCTTGGTTGTATTTTAGTCTCTTTTTACGCCTGCGATGAACACACAGTCGAGAAGACATGGTCAATAATTATGCGAGTCGTTTAAAATAACGCGCGTAAAAGCGTCGAAAGAGCTCTCGTGCAAACGTTGTCTAACTTAAAATCTCTGGCAAATCTCTCTTGCGAACATTGCCTAATTTGAAAAACCAGAATAATACCACCGTTTCTTTGGTTGTCACCGTGACGTGGCGCCGCGCAGTGCACTGCACCGCTCACAATAGGTAGAATTAAAATCCTGCGGCAGTAATTAAGATATAAAGTTGGACGAGTTGGCTATCATATCATCATAGATAGCATGGAGCCGAATCATGCTTACATTACATTACTTATAATGAAAGCATAGTACCTACCTGTCTGTATAGTCTCATACATAACTCAGTACTCAGTGAGATGATACGTCAAGCAGTCATGTTGTTGGCATTGGCATTGTACGCGTTGCTGGCGCCGGCGCTCGCGCAGGCCGAGCCCGCGTCGAGGCTGGTGCAGACCGCTCAGGGGCCCGTGCGCGGCTACCACGAGGATGGCATCTTCACCTTCTACAGCATACCGTACGCCACCGCGCCCATTGGGCTCAATAAGTTTAAGGTAACTTCCTAATATAAGTATGTTCTAGCTTTGTATGCTTTGCTTGTCCCGCTATACAATTTGCTACACGTCATTTGTGGTTAGCTGGTAGAAATCTCTCATACAGATAAGTTCGCCATTGTACTCATTTTTGTTTGATGTATCTAATTAAGTATGTATACAATAAAGAATATAATAATATAATTGGTGGTGTTTGTAAACAATCAGAAGCTCAATTGAAATGGATCAAGTCTCAAAGGGTTTGGTGTAATTGGACTATGGATTGTGCCAACAAGCGAACATATAAGTATGCTCATGATCGTCTTCGCAAAATGCCAGAATGTCAGGTTTCCCTATAATTTAATGACAGCTTTAAAATAGACAATTGTTAAGATCAATAAGGAAAAACCGGTTTTAGTATCCCAGTAAATGTAATAAAAATATGGTAAGATCAAATTTATTCATCATTCTGCGACAACTTTACGAAAGTGAAACCGTCCCCGTCATGTCAGACGACGTCCTATCCGATGCTTTCCACCTGAGTGCTGGAGTTCATCAAGAGTGCATTTTAACGCCATTGCTGTTCAATATTTACACCGAACTTATTATGAGGATCACCCTTGACAACCGGTCAGACGGAGTCAACATTGGAGGTCTCAAAATATCTAACCTACGGTAGCGACAAGTTCCCAACACTTGGAAGCTCTCTTGAGCACGATAGAACGTGTTAGTCTCGAGTTAGGTGTAAAAATCAATCATTGCAAGACCAAGGTGATGATTGGCGACCGCGTCAATATTAATCTAGCAGATGTCAAGAAGATTGCGAACTGAGACGTCGTACAGTTATATGTCTATCAGGGATATCCAACAATGGTGGATGTGTCGATGAGATCAAACAACGCATGGCTATTGCGGGGACGGCCCTCGACAAGCTCGAGATAATATGGAGAAGCCGGAACATCACAAAGGCCACAAAAAATCCACTGAGACGTGAACATTGAGAGCGACCGAGAAGAAGAGGATAGACTCCTTGGAGATGTGGTGCTGGAGAAGAATAGTTGGGGTGTCGTAGACGGATTTAGAAAAAATTAGTCCATCCTCCAAGAACTCGGCATCAAGCAGCGACTATCTTCCACAGTACAGGCTCGAATCCTCACCTTTTTTGGCCATGTCTCACGACGAGGAGATGTCTTTGTAGAGCGCCTTGCAGTACAGGGAAAGGTGGAAGGTATATACAAGCCCACGCGTTAGAAACAGTTTTTTCTATTGCTATGAGGTATGCCGAGCCTACCTTTATTGTGCAAGTGCCTACCGACATACCATAATTTTTGTTGCAGTTACCTGCAACAAAATTAATGTTAGGTACGAGAGGACGTGTAGTTTGTCATTCACTCACAGTTATTATTATAATTGAATGGATTCGTTAGATTAGATTTACTTCATTGATTGTTCTGTATATAGATAATTTCATTTCTTTTTATGTTCTAGAATAAGTTCATTTCAAGTGTAGATTAATAGTAATTGTACTTGAAATAATCACAGACTTTTTATAGCTACATTTTGATACATTACACTAATTTCAATTACTGTTCCAGGCTAAGTTTATTTAATGTTTGAAACAATTTCAATGTCATGTTTGGCAATGTTAATAATAGATAAATTAATCATATTTTTGGGGGTAATTATTTTAATTATTTGGGTTTTATACCTTTTATTGTTATAGGTGTTGCTGATTTATTGGCACTCATGAGGACGTGTGTTGTATCAGTCCGGCCGTGTCGTAGATTAGATTATGAGAAGCCAAATTGTAACTTTATTACAACGCGAACGTTTTGAATTTGATGAGCTTTTGCGTTGCGCCATTTACCGTTATAAAATAACAGTCAATAGTAGCATGCGTTTAATCCCAAACCAAGGTCGACTGGGCACAAGTGGTCTATGATCCACCTGTATTACGGTCATGACCTATCGGTTAGGGTGCCTTGGCTAAATTCTTGTACAAGAGGGCATTAAAATCTATTCCAGCACTTTCGAGAAAAAAACATTCATTTGTCACATTTGTATGGCAAGTGCCATGCCAGGTTCTTTGAACCAGCAGCGACATGCTTACTGAGAGTTGAGCATATCAATTATAATATTTGTCGCACAACTTCAATTAGACTTCAACTTTAGTTATAATTTGCAGTGCAAAAGACATGCACTTTTCTCGAAACTGCCGGGACCGAATTTGTTGATTGTTTGTCTACTGTCATAAAGCCATTGGTTCATAGATAGAGCACTATTCATACAAAAATGTGCTAAGTGAATATACATTTAAAACGTGAATACATTAACGTCTTCTTTTTAGAAATGGGGTGCACGGCAGAAACTCGTGTGACATCAAAATTGTGTACTTTTTTTACGCGATGTCTCGAATACTATAATGGTAGCTAAAAAGTGAAACCACTAAACTTAAAATTCATTTCAACGACTTTTTGATATAGTATGGATCTTACGCCTAGTTTCATGAAACATAATGACAATAAGTTTGGCTATCGAAGCAACATAGATAGGAAGATAACGTATATAGCCGAATCATGCTTACATTACGTATCCAACCGGCCAAACCTGTCTGTAGTCCTCAGTACTCAGTGAGACGTCAAGCCGTCATGTTGTTGGGATTAGCGTTTTGCACGCTGCTGGCGCCGGCGCTCGCGCAGGAGGAGCCCGCTTCAAGGCTGGTGCAGACCGCGCAGGGGCCCGTGCGCGGCTACCACGAGGATGGCATCTTCATCTTCTACAGCATACCATACGCCACCGCACCCACGGGGCCCAATAAGTTTAAGGTAACTTCCTGACATTTAGCTTGTGGTGTTTGTAAACAAGCGGAAGCTTAAGTTAAGTAGATCAAGTCTTAAAGGGATTGGTGTAATCAAGTGGAAGTTGTTATTGTAACAATTTTATTAAATTGCAATCCTTTTTTGTTACAAAAGGTGATTTAATCCGTAATATAGAGTTCCATTGCGAAGCCACACACATCACAAAGTGTTAAATATCGACAATATAGTTCAATTATGATTTAGTTTACATTAATCAAAATGTAAACAAATACCACATAGTAACCGAATCAATCACGATTATTATACATATAAGTCGAAGTCGTTACGGAAATGTTGTGTTGTGTGCCTTAGTTTGAAGGTCATATCAGGTATCTAGGTCATATTATTTGCTTAAGCGATTTAAAACTGATGAGGTTCCCCTGATAGCAGGATGACGCAGGTCAGACGGCAGTCGCTCCACTGTAATGCCCTGGTCTGCCAAATCCTAGATTCGCGAGAGCACAACTGGGATATTGACGCCAAGTTGATTATTATTACGTCGTAGATTAGATTTTATTAAGCCAAATTGTATCCAACTTGATTACCAAAGCCTTCATTGTGATCATCGTAGTTTCGAGTTTGATGCGCTTTTGTGCCACTTACCGTTGTAAACTAATCGTGCACCACCAAACCACTGGTGCAAACCAATGAGAATCTAATATGTCAAGTGCAAGGAATGCACGTCGCTTGGGCATCGCTGCGCGGCGGCAGGACGAGGATTGACGGCACATGCCGCGATCACACTGAGTACTTACCAAATATTTGTTTACAACAATATAGGACATTGAATCCGGAATCCTTTTATTATTTCTACGAGAACTGCCCTGAAGAGATAATTGCCCTAAGGATGTCGTTAAAAGGAAGTGCATCGACTTGGTATGACGTGGTCGCAATTTAAAGTTGTGTTTCTGTCACGCTATAACTTTACTGAAACTAGTGCAGGGACACGAATAAACCTAACTAAGAACGGATCAAAAGATGAGAAAGTCTTGCTTCATACTCAAATCGCCTAATGATCTCACTAATGACAAGATGTAAAGGCCTATCAACGAAAGAAATAGCTGTACCAGTTTTGCTGACTATTGGACTAAATTCAGTAGCGAAGTCGGAGCATTGAAAAAAGGTTTGGTTTGGTTGGAGGTTTGAGGAGGAGGTTGGAGGAGGTTGGAGGAAAGGAAGGTTTGGTTAACACAGAGTGTTGTGATTTAAGCTGTGATAGTTCTAGTTTTGTGTCCTCTAAATATATTAATTTAATTAATACATTGTATAGTAATATTATTGAGATATTAACGCAAGCCGCAATAAATAGCGCTACTTTGGGGTGTTGTGTGCGGAAATCAAGAAAATATGTTACCGGGTGGAATTTGTACGTGCAGGAGAGTCACCAAGTGGCTAGAACATATTTTAATTTGTGGGTTCAAAGCGGGAAGCCTAGGGAGGGCGCTGTCTATAACTGTATGTTGGATAGTCGTAGGGTATTTAAAAGCAGGCTACGGTGGTGTCAGAACAATGAGGACAAGATCAAAATGAATATTTTGGCAAGCAATTGTTCAAATAAAAACAAAATTTTCTTCGGCAAATTTTGGAACAATTCAAAAAAGTTAAATGGTAAGGTAGGTATTCCTAACTGTATAGAAAAATGTAACGATCCTAGAGATATAGCTGAGGTTATTTTCACACAATTTTAAAGCTTCACCACCAGTTTTGATCAGTGGATCAGTATCTGACAAGGCACCACCGTCGCCTCTCGAGTGCAATGACATGCTGACATTCACTTCTCGTGATGTTCGTGAGGTTGTCAGTGCTATGACGCGAGGTAAGTCGCCTGGGCACGATGGGCTCAGTATCGAGCATATCGCTAACGCTGGTGATGAGATCCTTGTCCTTGCGCAGTTATTTAACCTATGCATGCGTTACGGCTGCTTGCCGGACAACATGATGAGGACTGTAGTGGTTCCTGTGCCTAAGAATAGGACTGGTGATATATCTCGGCTTAGTAATTATAGGCCGATTTCGCTAGGCACCATTGTGGGGAAAATCTTTGAGAGACTCTTGCAACCTGCACTGGCGAAAGGATTGCATATTGATGACACGCAGTTTGGGTTTCGTCCCGGCCTCTCAACAGACTCGGCTGTATTTAGTTTAAAACATACTGTCAACTATTACATAGAGAGAAATACTTCGGTATATGCCTGCTTCCTAGATCTTAGCCGTGCATTTGACTTGGTCAACTATAAAATACTGTGGAAAAAACTTAAAAGCGCCAACGTCAATAATAACATAGTGAGTCTGTTGAGATACTGGTATGAGAACCAAACGAATCACGTAAGATGGGGTGACACACAGTCTAGCGAATATAGACTAAACTGTGGTGTTCGCCAAGGTGGGTTGACTTCTCCGGATCTCTTCAACCTGTATATCAACGACCTGATCGTGGAGCTGAGGAGCACCGGTGTCGGTTGTCACATCGGCGATGTTTGTCTTAATAATCTTAGTTATGCGGACGACATGGTGCTCCTCAGCCCCTCGATTAAAGGGTTAAGAAAGTTGATCAGTGTATGCGTAGCATACGCTGATCAACATGGTTTATCATACAATGTTAAAAAATCTGAAATGTTGATATTCAGGTTTGGGGCAGGTCCGGAGAACGTTCCCTCAGTTTATTTAAATGGATCGTCAGTGCAGGTTGTAAGCAAATTTAGATATCTGGGTCACATGCTTAATGAATATCTTCGGGATGAGGAGGACATATAGCGTGAGCGTAGGGCTCTTGCTACACGGTGTAACATGCTCGCGCGCAGATTCTCACGCTGCACGGAACAGGTGAAGGTAACTTTGTTTAAAGTTTATTGTCAAAGCTTTTACACAAGTCACTTATGGACTCATTATACCAAGCAAAGTTACAACAAACTAAGGGTGCAATATAATAACGCTTTCCGAATTTTATTAAAATATCCGCCCTACTGCAGCGCTTCGAGCATGTTCGCTGAGGCAAGAGTCCCTGACTTCTACGCGATATTGAGGTCCCGTGTTATAGCCTTCTGGAACCGACTACGAACCAGCGGTAACAGTATTTTAAAGACGCTGGTAGAAAATGTGAACAGTCCTATTTTTAGGCACTGGATATCCGTGCACAGCACACCAAACGTTCGTTAAGCATTTATTTTATGTATGTAGTTAATTTGTATTTTCGTTTTTATTTTAATATTGTACTGTTCCTATTGACGGTCGTACTATTGTACGTAGGTATTAATTATGCTTTTAATGACAGTCGTACTATTGTACCTATATAATTTCGTATTAATATTATTATTGTTCTAATATGGGTGTAAAATACCTGAAATAAATGACTATTATTATTATTAAAAAAAATACTCTTGGCGGAGAGTCGGCGCGTCAACGGCAACGTCATCGCGAGCTGGCGACGGTGTACGGTTGCAAATGTTTCAAAAGTCTGTGAGATACGGCCTGTGATGGGCCGACTAATCGAATCGAGGGAGTTAGGGCGATTTCCCGAAATAATCCCTGTAATTGATAGCTAAAAAGTAAAACCACAAATGTAAAGTTGATTTCGTTCATGCGCCTTTTTGAAATAGTATGTATGATGCGCCTTCTTTTTCGGCAAGGTAAGGTTGGCTTGACTTGTAACTCCGAAACGACCATACCGATAAAAATAAAATGATCCGGGAATTTTTAGATTAGTCCAGTAAATGATCTTATAAAGTTTGTTATCAACAACAAAAATGCATTTACAGAAAAAAAATGTTTTGCGATGTATTCCCTAATTTCTCTATAGGCACCGTAACGGCTCAACCGGTTTAAATAAAATTTTCAGGGAATCTTCAGGTTAGCCTAGGGGGTGATACTATGAACGGGTCGAGTAAGGGTAGGGTAGGGTAACACAGTTTTTAACAAGAAGAGGCCAGCCTCCCGGTGATTCGTAACTTCGACCAGGCGCTTAGATAACTCCCGGTATAAGGAACGCTTCTTGGGTCAACGCTTAAGCCTCGCTATTCAACGAGGCCAGCCTTCTGGGGACCTTTCCAAATTCAGGGGACCTTGGCCAAATTTTTTCTCTTTGGTTAGGATTAAGATTTTTTTTTGTTAGAGTAAGGTTCTTTTAAAATATTAATAATTGTTTTATTATCTTAATACATACACATACATAACATACATAAAGCTCATGCCTGTGTCCCACAGGTGGGGTAGGCAGAGACTATGGACCGCCACTTTGCTCTGTCCTGACACAACTCCCTAGCCTCGCATATATCCACAACTCTTTTCATACATCTCCTTTTATTCTTACCACTTCGGACCACAGCTTTTTTGAGAACATTACTGATCTGATCAGTGAATGTTTTCCTGGGTCGTCCTCTTAAGGGCCGGTTTTCCAGATTCGCGCTATATACCTCTTTCGTCAATCGTCTTTCATCCATTCGTTTTACATGCCCGAACCATCTTAACATCCCTCTTTCTATTTATGATACTACATCATCTTTCATGTCACACCTTTCACGGATCACTATATTTTTCACTCTATCACTCAATTTCACTCCACATACTTTCCTTAGGGACCTCATTTCCACCGCATTTATTCTACTTTCATTCCTCTTCTGCCATACCCAACATTCACTACCGTATGTTAGTGTGAGAAGCAAGACTGCGTTATGCAAAGCAAGGCGTGTTTTTTGTGGCAAACTTTTATTTCCCATCACACGATTAACGGCTCCATTCACTGCGTTACCCTTGTATACTCTTCTTTCAATATCCTTCTCATACTTTCCATCACTTGTGAACATACTTCCCAGATACACGAACTCTTTCACTTGCTCAACACTCTTCCCTTTTATTTCAATCGAAGTGACTGTCATGCCCTCATTTCTTTCAAACACCATTACTTTCGACTTCTCCACATTTACTTTCATGCCTTTTCTTTCCAAAGATTCACTAACAATATCCAACATCCTCTGCAGTTCGCTTTCCGACGATGCAAGTAATACTTGATCATCGGCGTACAAAAGGCATTTAATGTTGGACATTCCTCTCTTCCTCTCGCAGTTCATCAAGACAACTATCTATAAACAAATTGGAGAGCCATGGTGACGCCACACATCCCTGTCTGACACCTTTAGAGATGCCAAACCAGTCTGAGCAACTACCATTGATCCTAACATATGCACTAGAACCCTCATATAGTGATTGTAGTGCATGTATAAAGCGGCCCTCCAATCCGAATTTGGACAGCACATCCTATAAAATACCCCTCTCCACTCGATCTTAAGCCTTCTCCAGATCTACGAAGACGCAAAACACTCTCTGGTGGTTAGCCAGGAACTTCTCAGTTATGCACCTTTAAGAGAAGACTTGGTCCATACAACCCATTCCCTTCCTAAATTCCGCTTGCATATCCCATATTTTCTCATTCGTCTTCGCTATTATCTTAATGATTCAACTAATAAATTTGCGTTTTTAACTTATCCTATATATGATATATAATACCATTGACCTGTCTGACCAATATCTGCGAAATTTTTTATTTCCAGGCACCTTCTTGGGACATCAATACCAAATGTCATCCGAACGTACAATAATTTACTTTGACGTCTTTGTTTTCAGGCACCGACTCCGCCTCCGATGTGGTTGGAGCCTTTGGAAGCAGTCAACAGTAACGTCGTCTGCCCACAAGTCCCCATTCCAATGCCGGGATTTGAAACGTTGAAGAGACAAGAGGATTGCCTTATCGCAAACGTTTTCGTCCCGGATACCCATGAGACCAACTTACCTGTTATGGTCATGGTGCATGGAGGAGCATATCAAATGGGATTTGGTAATATGATGCAACCACTAAGTTTGGTTAAAAGCAAGAAGATCATAGCAGTCACGTTTAATTACCGACTTGGGGTTCACGGTTTTCTTTGTCTGGGAACTAAAGATGCTCCAGGAAATGCCGGTATGAAAGATCAAGTAGCATTACTGAGATGGGTGAAAAAGAACATTGCCAATTTTGGTGGAAATCCAAATGATGTTACTATCGGAGGCTACAGTGCTGGCTCTTCTGCTGTAGACTTGTTACAGTTATCGAAGACCACGAAAGGATTATTTCATAAAGTGATACCAGAAAGCGGAGCGAATGTTGGTGTATGGTCTGTCCAACTGGATCCGCTACAGAATGCGAAGGATTTTGCCAGACAGCTAAATGTCACTGACATAGATGATACATACGCTCTTGAGAATTTCTACAAAAGTGCACCCTTGGAACTATTAATGTCTGATCCATTTTTGACCAGAAAAGACTCCACATTTATGTTTTCACCTTGTGTAGAACGTGACACTGAAGTAGAGAGATTCCTTGAAGATACACCGGTTAATATTTTAAAAGAAGGCAATTACGTCAAATATCCCATGCTTTACGGATTTGCTGAAATGGAAGGATTATTTAGATTGGGTTATGGAGTTTTTGAAACGTGGAAAAACGAAATGAATGAAAGGTTTTCAGATTTTTTACCAGCTGACTTGCAATTCAGTAGCGAAGACGAAAAGGAGAAAGTGGCAAAAGAAATCAAGGAATTCTATTTCGGAGAGAAAACTGTAAGCGAAGAAACTATCTTGAGCTACATTGATTATTTCAGTGACGTAATTTTTGCATATCCCACTTTACGTTCACTCAAATTGCAAGTGGAAGCTGGTAATGATAAAATATATTTTTATGAATTTTCTTTTGTGGATGACTTCGTTCCTTTAGATGCCTCAGAAACTAGTACTTATGGCGTGAAAGGAGCTTATCATTGCGCGCAAACGGGTGCGCTATATGAAAGTAAGGTGTTCGGCTCCGACAGTATATTATCTGAACGGACACGCAGCATGAGAGCTAAGATGAGAGAATTGTGGCTCAATTTTATAGTTACTGGGTAAGTTATTTCAGAAAATCTTTTTTATTTTATTTTCAGTTACCATTATATTACATAGCTATTATGAAAATTTAACAGTGCCGTCAAACATTACCAATAACCTTTCCCAACAACCTATTAATATTCTGTAATATTAGTTTAACACTAACCTATGCTCTTGCGGTAAGGGAGAACATCGTGCAGCAACCTGCACATTCAGACGATTGAATGTGTAACCATTGTCTAATCCGGTCAAGTTCCCCAACAAGGTCACGGAGATCAGATGGCGGTCGCTCTACTGTAACTGACACCGAGTCCTCGCGCCCGAGAACACAACCGGGATATTGACGCCAAGATGATGATTATTTTATTTCATTATTCATGTAACAACGCAAAGAAACACTTCGATTAAACTGGTTTTAGAATAAAGAAAATCGCAATTAAATTGCCGGCTGCTCGGGAGCCGCAATGCCACATCTCACGTCTAACTTATAATGCTCCTCTAGCGTCAGTAAAAATATAATAGGTAAACCGTCACAGTTCCCGACACAGTTCACCCAGTCTCAAATGTCCGTACTTACAGTTAGCAGCCACTCAATCAAATTTCATGGTTCTGTCAAAATAGCGACTAATAGTACCTATTTAATATAAATTATAGATAGTGCTCCTGTACAGGTATTTCCTAGAAATTACACAGCTTTACGAAAATATGTCATATTGTTGTGTTAAAAACTGTTAGTTGTTTGAGGATAAATTTGAAACGAATTCAAAACTATGTGAAATTACACAATTTAATTTAATTTGTTTGCCTAATAGTAATGCTTTACACGTATATTCAATTATGCACTCTTCTACATTTGGGTAGAGTCCAAAATTCAATTACAGCCTAACATACTATTTTTATTTACAATTATATTTTATTTTAGTTTTTACAATTATTATTGTAAAATTTAATCAAGTTTTTTGTGCAATCTAGGAATATCTTAATTGTAATTTGTGATATAAGAGAACATGTTTTAAAGCTCCCGTTTCAATGTATTTGTGATAGGACCAAAACGTCTAGTTAGCATTCTCACGAAGCACTATAATTGAAACTTTACATTTAAGTTTAAGGGCATTATTTATTTTCATATAAATTATATAGATCACAGTGAGGCTGTAAGTTTGACGTCAAGTTAGCTGCCTCAGTATCTTTCTGGTATCACTAGTTATATAAAATAGGTACTATTTGTCACTGTTTCAAGCACTATTTTTGAGGCTGGTAACTACGGGCATAGTCTCAAAAGTGCCCACAGGAAGACTTTGGTCAACTGTATTATAATTTGTAAGTCTTAAAATTTCTTTGTTTGCATAGCGCCCCAGTGCCGGCCGGTTCTGAGCACCCGCCGTGGCCGGCCGCTGGCGCCGACGGCGCGCCGCACATGTCGCTGGACGAGCGGCTGGAGCTGCGCGGACCGCTGCTGACGCGGCGCGCGCGCTTCTGGGACGCCGTCTACGCGGAGCACTACCGCCAGCCGGTGCCGCCGCCTACGCCGCCGACTAAACACGCCGAGCTGTAACTAAACGTCTAAGATATTATGTTTATACTTACTAGGGCTTGCTGTTGTATATTTTTATTTTTTTAAACCATTAAAGTGACAAATGAGCTTTGTATACATATATTGCTGCTGTATTATTTGTTTATAATTAAATTTTCCTATTAATAATACTCTTATCTAGAAAAGTCTCTTGTGTTATATTATGGACACTAACGACTTGAACAAAGTTCGTAGTGTCTTACCCTTATTCTTCCCCCACCCTGTCCTGTCCCTTGCCCTACCCCTACCCAACCCTAACCCTAACCTAACCTGACCGATTATCTACCTACTATTCGAACCTACATACTCATTTGATGGACATACTTAGACGATGGACAGCACTTAAATTCGTCAGCAGGAAACCGTATAAGGAAGGTAATTTGATATATAAGACGTACATCTTGTTATTGACCTTGTCGCACGAATACACCCAAACCACATTCGTTGTGGAGTTCTGACAGTTGAGTATTTATTTGAGTACATATACGGCCAAGACATAATATATTATTTTCAGACCAAAATGTAAATGTTGTAATCATAAATTACGTTCAAAATGTAAACACGATCACGTTAGTCATCACGTAATAGAGATCACGTTAGTGATAAGGCCGCCTTACTAAGGCGTACTTACTATGCTTTAATATATCTGTTATCTTATAGAATGTCTTTTGGTGTGCAGCATAGAGGTATTGTATGGTAGAGTTTGTACAGTTAGAGGCTTGGTTTTTATGAAATTTGATAGCTTTTTCACAGGGACACCTTACAGCGAGGCTCAATGAAACGGCGAAATGTTTTTAGTAAGATAATGATCCTTAAGTACCTAATAAGTTCTGATAAGGTAACAAAGTCACTGTCACTGATGCCACTTTTTTTTCTGTGATTTGACTACTTAAAGCATTTTAATACTTAAACACGTATAGTGTGCTAACTCAGGTTATTTGGTTGGTTAGTTGATCACCCTGAAGCGAAAATCTAATGCTGATGTACTGATGATGAAGCCACAGAACTCCTTAACGATTAGGAATTCCAGGATAAAACAACAATTGGCCAACACTACTACACAAACTATTTAGTTATATCTAGAGGTTACATGATGCTTTAATGTATGCATATCATTTATTTATTTTGGAGTCGGTGCCACAACCCCTTCCTTGACGAACATGACTATGCTGGCATCGAGTCCAAAACTAAATGATACCTACCACTTAACCTTAAGCTACTTATTTTGACGTGATTTTAATTTCTTTTATTTATGTCTGAATTTGTTTTGCAAAATAATGAAATGACTCCGGGAGAGAAGCAACTACATTGACATAAAAGGGTAGCTTACTAACTATGGAATTGCCGGGCAAGTGTGCCGTGAATGTTAACAACATGGCACACAGTCTACCTACCGAGACAGTTGGTTGGTGATGGGTAGAAGAAGTTTTATACAAATCTGTCGACCACGGTGGTCTTATGCACAAGAATGTGCATCAGACGTACTTCATTTGGATCAGACGCTGCTGAAGGCATTAAAACTTTATCAATTATACTCATTTTTATGGACAAGGCGTGAAACATCTTGGTAGTTCTCTTCTTCAAGAAGTGTAACGTATCAATGTCACACGTACAGTGCCAGGTTCAGTTACCAGGAGGTAAGTAAAGAAAACACAACAGTTCCCAATATCATCCCCTCCCCATAACCTCAGTCCTGGCAGGAACACAAAGTTCACCATGGATTTCGTAAGAGTAGGCCGAAAATTACAGAGTTCTTCATGGCTCTATGCCGAAAGATAGAATTACTTTGGGCAACCGTGTGTCATTTTTATTGAGATAAATTTTATGTGATCATGCACATACTTTGGTCCGGACACGCTGGGCCCAGCAGTCTGCAAGCAATATACTGGTTCACCTCCTAGGTCAGAGGCTGGATGAAATCTGCTCTACTCCTCCGCCACACTTCCTAACGAAGACTCGGTTTTCTTTTAAAGTTGTTTGAGAACGATTTCGCAAAGAAGAAGGAATCTTGATGGCCAGTACTAGAAGTCAACCGGCCAGTTCCCGGAGTAGGTAGTTTTTAATTTCAGGCATCCACAGTGTTCGGCAGCCAAGTTATCATCGATGGAGAAGTCATGAAGAATAGAAACCAGCAGTCATCAAGAAGAAGAGGAACACGACATAGATTAAAATCTTTGCCATCTCCGTCGTCTACGAAATGTTTCGACTTGATAACTTATGACGAGGAAAAAAACAAATGACTAACAAAAACATAGACAAACCTAAACTAAAGTGCGAAAGGGAATTGCTAAAAGTGAAAGCTAAGTCCGAATCACTTATTAAAAAAAAATCTCTGAATGGCAACTTATGACAGGTTTTTTAAAAGTAATAGAACGTCATTCATAAAAGCCATAACAAACAATTTGATTTTTGTAGGATTGTTTATTTTCGTGAGTTATAAAAAGTATTATTAAATAATGGGCAAAACAATTAAAAAGGAAGTGAGAGTGATAATTTTCAGCATTATTAATAATTAAGTCAAACTAAAAGTACAAGTTGAAGCCAAATATCTGAATGTTTACAAGAAGGACTGACAAGGACTGCCAAGGACATATTATCCCCAGATTATTGCCATATCCCCATTTTTTTATTTCTAGATACTACTGTCAGTCGATTCGGACTTAGCGTGGTCCTATTATACACAAAAACCATGTAAAAATTGCAGACCCCGGGGAATGGCAGCGGCCAGGAGCCCATTCCGCAATAAAACCGAGGAGATACAGAGGTTTGAATACAAACACACACCACCACCAATAAGGAAGATTCCTAATATCGATATTGCCATATTTAATTTGTTAAAATATAGATCAAAACTAACAAGCCACTACAAAAATTTTGAAATCCGTCTATAAATGACTGAGTCATATTTAAGTTTACATATTTTTTCGCGAAATTATTGCTGCCGCGATCTACTTGTGACGTCACCAGGCCGGCATCCCGCCCGCCACTATGGGACTGTATCTTCGGAACCGTAATAGCTAGACACTTGAACTATTTACAGAGTATGTGTTACCATGGCCGCTATAACAACGAATACTAATAATAATAAAAAATCTAAAATAAGGGGGGGTTTTCATACATGTAATTTGATTTTATGGCGTTTTCAGAAGTATTTCATTGTTCTCTATCGCGTAGCGGTTAAACTTACATGCATCACACTTTGGGAGAGCGGCACTGGTCTAGTGGCAGCGTGCTTGCGAGAGCGATAACCGAGGTTAAGCAATGCTTAATGTACTTTGAGCTTAGCCGAACTTCAGCACCGCGACGTGCTTGCCACTCGTACATAACGAGAGATAATTCCACCAAATAGAAATACTCCATGCGAAATAAATAACATTTATAGAACGTAGTTCCAACCACGTGTTCACATAACATAATTTAATTTTCCCGAAAATAGTTATGAGGCACCAAAGCCAGGGCCAAACCCCAAAATAACAGAAATTTCAGACTGTACCCCATGTAAATGTGATGGGACTAAAAAAACCCAAGCCACAGTTAGTATTTCCCAAACCACATATCTTCTTTGTCTTCCTTGTGTAACGCGTAATACAGACATAATCATCCAATCAATCAACTGCAGGCAAATGTCGGGTCGATTTTCAGTAATTCTACGTTAATGTCATTTTCGACATAACGCAATCCGTACGTAGTATTAGTTTTCTGCTGGCCTTTTACGAATACTCTGCTGAACTGCGAATTTCAAATACTTACGGTCATTTGCGTGTATAGTATTTGCGTTTTTGTTAGTCTACAATGCAACGGAATTTTCAATATAGTGTTCAAATAATATCAAATCAAATGAAATAATTTTTATTCAGTTTGGGTTTTACAACACTTATGAATGTCAATATACAATTATAATATAAATACAATGGCATCGTCGACCCGAGCTAGTCACTTGACTGGAACAACGCGGGAAAAAAAAAAATTCTATCTATGGACCCGACTGTGGTTCTGTCACTGTCCAATGTCACTTTGACGTCTTTGACTTACTGGATCAACGCACCACCGCGCACGTGCGTGCTATAATACAAATGAACAATAAACAGAGCAAAACAAATAAATGCAAAGGAAAAACATAAGGAGTCCCATGGAATAACACAATACACTGTAAAATAACCATTGGAACCATATTATAACCGTGTTACATACTTGGGTAAGTATTCACAAACTTCAAAAATACAAAATTTCATTGATATAAGGCTTACAAGCTTGTAATGGTAACCTAACAAACTGTACAATATTTTATAGATAATTTATGGCAAGGAAAGACAATATGTGTAGTAGTGTATGGTTATACACTGGCCACATGTAAGACATTACATTAATAACATTTCATACTTAAAAAACACAAGTAATGTTAGTCACAAACAGATTTTGGAGCAATGGTTTTATAACTCGGCATGTTCGGTCGGCGGTGGCGGCGGCGGCACCGGCTGGCGGTAGTGCTCCGCGTAGACGGCGTCCCAGAAGCGCGCGCGCCGCGCCAGCAGCGGCCCGCGCAGCTCCAGCCGTTCGTCCAGCGACATGTGCGGCGCGCCGTCGGCACCAGCGGCCGGCCACGGCGGGTACTCAGAACCGGGCGGCACTGGGGCGCTATGCAAACAAGGAAAATTAAATTTTACTTTTAAATTATTGTACATACGTACATACTTTAATGAGGAAAGAAGGATATGAGCTGGCCGACGTGGCAAAAGGGACTGGTCGAGAAACGTAGGGTTCAAGATGTGCGCGATTCCAAAAGATAAATCAACAAGTAAGCCCACGCCACCCGTAGGTAAGTCCGACGCAGTCCGTATGAGCGAGGAAGTCGATAGAACCATGGGTTGTTAGTGGGTTTAGGCACGTACATAAAGACATGCCATTTTGCTAAATGGGTGGACAGGCAGATACCGTATTATAATTCTCTCCTTTATTCTCATCCAAGAAGTGGGTATCTCATATTAAAAATATTGCATAACTTACCTAGTATCACAGAATATAAATAAATAAATACAAAGAAAATAAATTTAAATCTTTCTGACAAAACAAATTAGCGCCCACTTTTAAAATCTGCCTCCCTTTACTGAACTCTTACCTCACAGTAAAGATTATTTTCTTTGGATTGTGAAATAAAACAACTTACCCAGTAGTTATAAAATTGAGCCACAGTTGTCTCATCTCAGCTCTCATTTTGCGCGTTCGTTCAGAAAATATGCTTTCATCTTTAGCGCCGAACATTTCCGACTCGAATAAAGCAAATGATTGAGCACAATGGTCAGCTCCTTCAACACCATACGTTTCAATACCTTGTCTATATGGAGGTACATCTTCGTCCACAAAAGAGTATTCGTACAGATACACTTTATCATTACCTGCTTCGACTTGTAATTTGAGTGAACGTAAAGTAGGATATGCAAAAATGACATCACTGAAGTAATTTATGTAATTCAAGACAGTTTCTTCGCTTATAGTTTTATCTCCGAAATAGAATTCCTTGATTTCTTTTGCCACCTTCTCCTTTTCGTCTTCGCTACTGAATTGCAAGTCAGCTGGTAAAAAATCTGAAAACCTTTCATTCATTTCGTTTTTCCACGTTTTAAAAACTCCAAAACTCAATCTAAACATTCCTTCCATATTAGCAAATCCGTAAAGCATGGGTAGTTTTACAAATTTGCCTTCTTTTAAAATATTAACTGGTGTGTCTTCATGAAATCTCTCTACTCCAGTAGCACGTTCTACGCAAGGTGTAAACACAAAAGTGGAGTCTTTTCTGGTCAAAAATAAATCAGACATCAATTGTTCAAACGGTGCATTTTTGTAGAAATTCTCAAGAGCGTATGTATCATCTACGTCTGTGAAATTTAGCTGTCTGGCATAATCTTTCGCATTCTGTAGTGGGTCTAGTTGGACAGACCATACACCAACATTCGCTCCGCTTTCTGGTATCACTTTATTAAATAATCCTTTCGTGATCTTAGACAACTGTAACAAGTCGACTGCAGACGAGCCAGCACTGAATCCTTCGATAGTAACATCATCTGGATTTCCACCGAAACTGGCAATGTTCTTTTTCACCCACCTCAGCAAAGCGACTTGATCTTTCATCCCAGCATTTCCTGGAGCATCTTTAGTTCCCAAACAAAGGAAGCCGTGGACGCCGAGTCTATAATTGAACGATACAGCTATTATCTTTTTGCTTCTAACCATATTTAGCGGTTCCAACATACTACCAGAGCCCATTTGATACGCTCCTCCGTGCACCAGGACTACAACTGGTAGTTTGGTCTCATCACTATCTGGAACGTAAACATTTGCGATAAGGCAATCCTCTTTTTGTGTAAGCATTTCCGCTCCCGGCATAGGTATGTGTCCTTGTGGACAGACGACGTTGCTGATGACTGCTTCCAAAGGCTCCAACCACATCGGAGGCGGAGTCGGTGCCTGAAAATTAAGACATCAAACTAAATCATTGTACATTTGGATTACATTGGTTTCGAAAAACCAAGAACTGAATTTGTTTTTTCTTCCGCATGGTCAGAAATTTTTTCAGATCAGGTAATTAGCGACTGTCATCTGATCTCCGTTACCCTGCTACCAGGGCAACATGACCACATTAGATCATAGTTACACATTCAGTCATCTGAATGTACAGGTTTCATCACGATGTTTTCCCTCACCGTAAGAGCATCGGTTAGTGTTCAATTAAATCAGAAAAGAGGCATTGGCACATGGCCGCAGTGGGATTCGAACCTGGTATCTCTCGCTTAGTGTCGGATATCGTTAGTACTCGGTCGCCGACGCTCGACATTACACGGCAATAATAGAGAAATATTGAGTACAGACGGACATCTAATTAGGTAAGTACTTTTGTCAACGCTGGCCTTGAACATTTTTTAAATACGTATACCTATTAATGCTGTATGTAATGTATTTGTTTGTGTGTTATCTTTTACGATAAACTGTATTCCGGTAGATAGGTACCATATATGAAGTGGGATAATATTTTGTATCAAATTGTAATGAGGTCTCTTTGAAAACCAGCTCTCTGGTTCACGCCGGGGCGTAACTCTGAGTGAGGTCCTTTTCACACAAACACACCACCACAACAAGTTATCAATTACACTACACAACAAATTAACATTAATCAAGTAGGTATGTGTATACATCGGCTTCCCGTGTATTTCATGTTATAATAATTGTATTCTTTTTGTCCTTTTGTTTTCTTGTGTATTTTTTAATGTTGTGGTGTTATTATTGTTATTTCTATTTTTCTTTCTTCAAAAGGTATACTGGTCACCCAGATTTTAGTATTAGGTATGAAGGCCAATAGTTAATAGTTTCAAAATAAGTGCCTATGTAACCGGCCGGACCAAAGAGAACATGGCCAGGTTAGGTTGGGTTAGTAATCAACTATGCCTGTGGTGCTATCCAAACGCTAGCCCACCTCTTATCGTGCCCTGCGTGTCTAAACACCTGCACGCAAGAGGATCTGATGACAGCAGCCGACAACGCTGTTTTGGGCCACTACATTATAATGTTTGTCATTGACACGCTAAGAAGAAGAAAGTTACGAAGACCTATTGTAAAATACATAGTAAATATAGTAGGCATAATTGATAAATCCAAACTATAGTCCAAACTGTCTGTCATGTCTTCAGGCCTATCTACATAATTTGGCTACATGATCTTTTAGAAGGTCGTCCATCTACCTATACCTATCTATTATTACATCGTTCGCTACGTTGTTGATCCGCTGTGATACAATCTACTATTTACTTTAGGGCCTCACTAGATAGAGAGTGCAAACGAAAGATTTTTTTCACCGTGATAGTAGGTAGATGCCTACAATTCGGGCTTCTGTATTATATTATTATATTCATCCCAATATCTCGGTTGTGCTTTTGCGCACGAGGGCCCGGGGTCCGCCTTGACCATAATCCAGGACTTGGCAGATCAGGTAATTAGCGACTGGCATTTGACCTCCGTTACCCTGCTATCATGGGAACCTGACCAGATTGAATCATCAGAATGTGCAGGTTCATCACGATGTTTTCCCTCACCGTTAGACAATTGGTTAGCAGCATTCAACTAATGTACATAACTCAAAATACAGCCATTGGTACATAGCCGCAGTGGGATTCGAACCCGGTACCTCTCGATTACGAGTCGGATATCTTAATCACTCGGCCACCGACACACACACAATTCGGGCTTCTGTAACCATTCTTAAGTGTTAGTCCGACTATTTTTTGCCTGTTCAAGGCTAAAAACATTACTGTTCTCGCGTTTAATCCCAATTTGCTACTTCGCTCGGCCACAGGGGTCATCCCATAAAGGAGTTAACACCTAACCTACGTGTTTAAAGCAGGCATTAGCCCTCAAATTTTAATAAAGATTTAGCTGGAATTGGACCCTACCTATCATTTGGAGCATCCGTGGCTGAGCGGTTAGGGTATCCGACGCGTATAAGTGTGAGGTACCGGGTTCGAATCCCGCTGCGGCCATGTAATAATGACTCTTTTCTGAGTCGTGTAGGTACATTATTCGAATACTAACCGATGCTCTGACTGTTAGGGAAAGTATAGTGATTATACCTGCACAATCTGCACATTCAGGCGACTGAATGTGGTTCTATGATACAATCTGGACAGGTTCACTCCACAGTAATTACCTGATCTGCCAAATCCTGGATTGTTGTCAAGGCGGACCCCGAGCTTTCGTCCTCGAAAGCACAACAAGATTATAATTTTTATTTGTTTTATTCAGGTAGTAAACAGTCATGTTACATTGCATGAATTTACGAATCACATAGCTTAAAGACCTAAAACTATTCTAAAGAACATTACTTATTATTAGCACAGAATAAACTTACAAAATATAATACAGTGACAGTTTTACTTAAAAATACCTACCTAGTATACATTATTAGGATCATACAAAGTGCGACAACCATACCCTGTCAATTTTTGTCAAATTTTTATTGCCTACCTATATTACAAATCTTTTACCTTAAATTTGTTGGGCCCAGTTGGCGCGGTAGCGTACGGGATGCCGTAGAAGGCGAACACGCCATTCTCGTCGTATCCGCGCACGGGCCCCTGCGCGGTCTTCACTAGCCGCGACGCGCGCTCATGCAGGCGCTCCTGCGCGAGCGCAGGTGCCGGCGCCGCGAGCAGCGCGCACAATACCAATGCAAACAACATGACGGCTTAGCGTCTCACTAGCTACTAACCTCCCGTAGCGACTGATTGGACACTAGGGACGTGAGTAGCGTATTTGATAAGCGCGACGGGGGACTCGATGATACATTATCTGCATCGGTGTGTTGTTTACGATAATTTCTGCCAAGCCGTTTTATCGCTTAATTGTAATTTACTAACCCAATGTAGGTATTAAAGTCGATACCTATCCATTAGTATTGATAACAACAGGAGTCCGCCTGGGTGAGTATCACCGCCTTATCTATTTCTGCCGCCAAGCAACAATGCTCGCATTATTGTTCGGTTTAAAGGATAAGGTAGCCAGCGCAATTACAGGCTAGAGGCATTTCATCTTAGTCATCACAGTGTCAACGCACCTGCGGTTCTGCATTTTTGTTGCCTGCAACCAAATTGCATGAATCGTAGATGTTATGGGCCACTGTTACCGCTTTCCAGGTGGGATAGTATTAAAATAAACAATTCCATGTTGAATAGCTCTGAAAATATACCAATCTTGTAAATACAAAGATAAACTGGGGGTTTGTGATCGACCTATGTCTAATTGGTCTTGTAGATAATGAAGATTTATTTTGTAAACTTTGATATTTGTTTAAATCACTGTTACCTATAACTCTATTCAACAGGTTCGGTTCATCATCATTACTGTGACAACTACAGTTTCCGATCCGGACCGGTTGAAGGACCAGAAACTGCAGTTATTTAAAAAAATTATTGTAAAAATTATTACTAGACTATGTGTCTATATAAAAACAGCATGTACGGGGTTAGAGTATCTATATAAGAAACTTCTCTGTTTATTTATTACTAAATTTAATTTTAACCAAATAATACAACAGCAGCAATTATACAGCAGTAGAAACGTGTTATTATAACTCGGCATGTTTGGCCAGCGGGGGCGGCGGCGGTACTGGCTGGCGGTAGTGCTTCGCGTAAACGGCGTCCCAGAAGCGCGCGCGCCGCGCCAGCAGCGGCCCGCGCAGCTCCAGCTGCTCGTCCAGCGACATGTGCGGCGCGCCGTCAGCGCCAGCGGGCGGCCATGGCGGGTACTCGGAGCCGGCAGGCACTGGGGCGCTGTTCAAACAAAGAAAGATTTTTAAATATTGTACATACTTACAATAAGGGAGCTGGCCGACGTGGCAGAAAACTATAGAAGGGACTAGACGAAAGACGTAGGGTATCAAGATGTGCGCGCGCTTAAATAATCCATCGGCAAGTACGCTACCCATGATTAGGTCCAACGCAGTCCGTATGACCGAGGAGGCTGATAAGACCATAAGTAAGTGGTGGGTTCAGGTATGTCCATAAAGTCAAGTCTTTTACTGTGTTGCTTTTGCAGGCAGATACCATATTATAATTCTCTCCTTAATTCTCACCAAGAAGTATCTACTATTAAAAGGATATAAAAAGTACTGGATATAACTCATCTAGTACCACAGAAAATAAATTTAATCTTTATGACAATACAAATTAGCGCCTACTTTTATAATCAATTCAGTAAAGATAAATTTTTTGATTTTGAAAATATGTAAACTACAATATATATTCATATACATTACAATAAAAAATGTAACTATTACTTAAAATAACTTACCCAGTAGTTATAAAATTAAGCCACAGTTGCCTCATCTTAGCTCTCATTTTGCGCGTTCGTTCAGAAAATATGCTTTCATCTTTAGCACCGAACATTTCCGACTCGTATAAAGAAGATGATTGTGCACAATGGTCAGCTCCTTTAACACCATACATTTCAACACCTTGTCTAAAGGGATTTACATATTCATCCACAAAAGAAAATTCATACAGATACACTTTATCATTACCTGCTTCCACTTGCAGTTTGAGTGAACGTAAAGTAGGATAAGCAAAAATTACGTCACTGAAATAATTTATGTAATTTAAAACAGTTTCTTCGCTTATAGTTTTATCTCCGAAATAGAATTCCTTGATTTCTTTAGCCACCTTCTCCTTTTCGTCTTCGCTATTGAATTGTAAGTCAGCTGGTAAAAAATCTGAAAACTTTTCATTCATTTCGTTTTTCCACGTTTCAAAAACTCCAAAACTCAATCTAAACATTCCTTCCATTTCAGCAAATCCGTAAAGCATGGGTAATTTTACATATTTGCCTTCTTTTAAAATATTAACCGGTGTGTCATCAAGGAATCTCTCTACTCCAGTATCACGTTCTACGCAAGGTGTAAACACAAAAGTGGAGTCTTTTCTGGTCAAAAATGGATCAGACGTCAATAATTCAAACGGTGCAGTTTTGTAGAAATTCTCAAGAGCGTATGTATCATCTACGTCTGTGAAATTTAGCTGTCTGGCATAATCTTTAGCATTCTGTAGTGGGTCTAGTTGGACAGACCATACACCAACATTCGCTCCGCTTTCTGGTATCACTTTATTGAATAATCCTTTCGTGGTCCTAGACAACTGTAACAAGTCGACTGCAGACGAGCCAGCACTGCCCCCTTCAATAGTTACATCATCTGGATTTCCACCGAAACTGGCAATGTTTTTTTTTACCCACCTCAGTAACGCAACTTGATCTTTCATCCCAGCATTTCCTGGAGCATCTTTAGTTCCCAAACAAAGGAAGCCGTGGACGCCGAGCCTATAATTGAACGATACAACTATAATCTTTTTGCTTCTAACCAAATTTAGCGGTTGCATCATATTACCAAAGCCCATTTGATACGCTCCTCCGTGCACCAGGACTACAACAGGCAGTTTGATCTCATCAGTATCGGGAACGTAAACGTTTGCGATAAGGCAATCCTCTTTTAGTTTCAATGTTTCCATTCCCGACATAGGTATGTATGCTTGTGGACAGACGACGTTGCTGTTGACTGCTTCCAAAGGCTCCAACCACATCGGAGGCGGAGTCGGTGCCTGAAAACAAAGACGTCAAAGTAAATTATTCTACGTTTGGATGACATTTGGTATTGATGTCCCAAGAACCGAATTATTTTTTGTTCCGCATGCCCAGACATTTTGTTCTCTACCTAACCGGTCCTTGCCGGTCTACGCGAGATGTGGCCATACCATCAAAGACTGTACTGCGATATCTCAGATGTGACTGCTACCCGGAATATGGATGATCCGGACGAGGTCTTTGCGTGGATAGACATGGCAATAAACTAAGTAATATGTCAAAGTTACGGTATTGAAAGTGTTGCTAAAATCCAACAAAGCAAGAATTGTGACCTGTGTTGGACCCGTGCCTCGTACTATGGCTAGACCCGCAGGACGAAACCCAGATCGGAAGGAACCTACTCGTACTAGAGGTTTCTAAGTGTTTAGAAATTAACGCAAAACAAGATTGGATAGCAAATGTAGGTAGGTAGGGTAGGGAGGGGGAATGGCGTTCACTTAATGAAAACATGGTGTATTTTTTAAATTATTTATTATAAATCAAAATTACGAAAAGTAACAAAGTCTTTAATTATCGAGTAATCAACAAATTAACAACAAAAGCATATATCTTTGACCTACTAGTAGTAGGAATACATTTAAAAAAAAACATGTTTGTGCGGCATTGCCCCTGACTTTGGGTAATGCCGCTCATGATAGGGGGTATTGACGCTCAAACATGTTTTTTAGAATATAACAAGTAAAATACATTTTAATTGAAGAAATATTAATGAGATCAATCTTATACAATAAAAGTAAAGTCTACAATCACAAATTAGCATAAATTATCCTTATTTGTACGTATTTTAGCCTTTTTCAATTTAACAAATATAGTAATGTCTTCGATGTCAAATCAACTTCAATTATTATAATATAATATAAAATTAATATTATTATTAGAGGTAAAACAAATTAGAAATAGTAATATTTGAATTTTGGACACATAAATCACAGATGTATCCATCTGGCGAATCCCACCCGGAACATATAGCATGAGCCCACAGGCCGCAGATGGTAAAGCGATACCACAACTCGTTATTTTTTCCAAATTCTTCGCAAATAATACATTTGTTATAATTTTCATGATCCACATTGATTTCGTCATCACTGTCATCGTCGCAAAGGTGCTCTTCATCTTCACTCTCTGAAGAACTTTCTTGTAAAATTTTTCTCTTGTAACATTTTTGTTTCATTTGTTTGTTCTTCTTTTCTTTGACAACTTTTTTTGGTCTTGATTTATTGTCTTTTCCAGTCTTATTGAGTTTCGCTATTTTTTTCTTTTCTTTATCCTCTAATATAATTTTCATAGGAGTCGCAGTTAATATGGTAGCATGTTGTTTTTGCTTTCTTTGACCTGGCTTACAAGATGGTGCAATAGTTGGTGTCATTGCTATAGCAGCAAAGGATACCGGAGTTCTTTGCTTATCAACAAGTTCTTGGTTACAAGCAACTGCCAAAACAGATTCAGAGCATTGATCCTTATTTGATGGTCCTGCCAAAGGAGATGTATGTCCTGAAATTATTGCCATACCATCAGGCTGCGCATCTTCAAAATTCTGGACATTTGGGTCTTGGTTTTCAGCGATTTGTTCCGATTCTTGTGCCATCAGCGACGCTGCCAGAAAATCTTGATCAGTGAAAACATTTGGGTTCAATGGGTAAATTCCCGTGGCTCGAAATCCCGATTCTGCTTTACTTATATTCGCAACTACTACGTATGCTTTATTGAAAAGACCTGCAACATCATTTGGAGTTATTTTAGACATTAAATGTGTCTTCATGTGCCTGTTACATTCATGCCTATAAGCAGCTTTCAGCGGCCCATAAAAATACACATTCAGCGTCTGTCTTCTGTGAGAACTGTGTGGTGGAATCGAAAGCATTGTGATGTGGTTTTCCTTGCAAAAATTAAAAGCTTGAAGGGAAATGTGACTGCTGTGATTGTCCAGAATTAACAACACTGTTACTGTTGAAATGTTTGAGCCAAGTGACCAATAAGTCTTCCTTTATCCAGCCATTTTTAGAGTTGGTGTATAATGCACCAGGTGGTGGTGGCAAACCTAACCCAATCTTTGTCTGGGAAAAATAAACATGGGCGGTATGAAGTTTCCGGCTGCACTCATCGCACACAAAACTGTTATGTTGCTTCCTCGTTCGCCGCTTGTAACAGATCCGACTTTTCTTTGTCCTTTTTCGGCGAGCACTTTTCCTGGATCTGTCACCGTGGTAATATTAGTTTCGTCAACATTGTAAATGTTGTTGGGAATAAACATATGTTTTTCCATTAAGTCGCCAAGTTTATCATAGAAATGTGTTATTTCTTCTTTGTTGAAAGCAGAAATTCTGTTTAAGCTTGTCGCTTCAGCTTTGCGTATAGAAACTGAAGGATTGCGTCTCATAAAGGCGTGTACCCAATCCAATCCAGCTGTTTTGCTGCTTTGATCAAAATTGTTTTTGATATTGTTGAGCTCAGCATATTTATGAACAAGTTTCCGCAAATCTGCGATAGTGAGTCCATAGAATAGCGAACCCAGCAACTTAACTTGTTCAGCAATTTCAGTTTCTTGCGTTTGGGTGAATACGGGCTTGCGACCTAGTCTTGGGTTGCTCATGTTTTCATTTTCTAGTCGATCTCTCAAAGTAGTAAATGGTATGTTATATTGTTTTGCGGCTTTTCTTTGGACAAACCTCCTTCAATCGCAGTTTTAACAGATTGAAGCTCTTCTTCGGTCCAAGCCGCTTTAGCGGTGGTCCTTTGACGATTTCTTGGCATATCTACAACAATAAAAAAATAAGTCACTAAGGGGTAATGGCGCTCAGATGAGCGGTATAACCCCAAACGGTCGTTTTGTAATTAATTTGAAATATTTAAAAAATCATAAACAATTGTTGAAAATTTATTGCATTATCACAAAATAGAATAGTTTAATTGTCAGAAAAGTGAATTTAATAATTAAATAAGCATTAAAATTTTGGACTTACCGACAAAAAACACCTAACCAAAAATTAGATCTGCGCGGCCGCGAACGAAGAAACGCACTTCACTGTCGCGAGCTGACTGTCCGTTTGCATCGCTGTGTAATAGAGGCCCCCTCCCCACGGGCTTCACGCAACGTGGCGTGTTGCTACGTTCAATTTTGACAGAGTTACAGAGGTGAGCGCCATTACCCAGTGAGCGCTATTCCCCCTCCCTACCCTATAGGGGTACCAGGGACTTAGGTTACGGAAAAAGAGTATACTAAAGTCATTATACTGGCAATAATAGACGAAAGAAAGGAAGAAAGCGATGTATTGACATCGCCGAGTCGGACGCGAGAGCCAACGGCTTACGACGTGAGGATGCCGTAGATCGGGCAAAGTGGAAAAAAACAAAGCAGGAAAGCGGACCCTGGCAATAGCCAGGGTAGACCGCTCGGATAATGATGATGATGAATAGATGAAAGAAAGGAAATGTAACTTGATGCTATTATAGATTTTACCGCAGTCATCGTCATTGTAAAATGCCTTCTAAACTAAGTCGATTTAAATAGGAAACAGAAGTTTATTACAGAGTGTGAACGAAAGGTTTTCTCACCGTGGTGAAAAATGAGAATGAGAACCTGATTAAACCTTTAGCTACAATTCGGGCTTCTGTAACTATCCTTTTGACATACCTCATTAATTTATCATTCTCATCGGGAGTGTTTCTGGATTTTTTTAAACAATTCTTAGTAAAGCCACTGTACAAAGGGAAGGGAGATAAAGATATAAATAATTATCGACCAATTATACTCATACCTATTCTGTACAATTTTTTTTTAATGTTTGCAAATAAAAATTAAAGATTTTTGTAATTGAATTCAAATAATAGACAGAAATCAATTGGGCTACCAAAATAATAAATCAACGTCCCTTGCACAGACATAACAGACTAAACACAAATCACAAATATTCCCTGTTCGCTCGCTCTACAATGATTATGAATCTTGCTATCCCGTTTTTTCATCCATTGGAATAAGTTCACGAAAAATGACGCGCGCAATGTTTTGAACGTTCGACATATTGCTCGAGGGCCTAACGACCTGACTTTTCTTTTGAAACATCGGTGTAAATTTTTTAATTTCCTAATAAAATTTATATCAAACCATTTAAAAGACGGTGTAATTTAGTGCACATTGAGAAAGCGCAAAGTGTGGAAATACAAATGGATTATCTTTTCATCGGTAAGTAATTTCATTCGTGGTCGCGGCGATCGGGAATCGATTTTAGAAATTGTGATAAAAATAAGCATCGTAATAGTGTAAATTTGCAATAATTGAAATGCTTTACCTTAAAACAATATGTCATTAAAGATAGATTTAAAATTATTGGCAAATTGAGCAATATTTCGGTGTCTAAATAGGTACGAAAATATTTTGATGCTAACAGGGTCGGACTTAGTATTTGTTGTATAGAATTTTAATACTCAAATCTTGTAAATAGCGGTCCACGATTTTATATGTATTAGGGTTTAATACACAAAATATACCTAAATGACATTTTAAATGTTCAGTCATTTTATGAAACAACGGATTAATCACGTATTTACGTTTATTCACATTGATTTGTTTTTCTAGGTTTCCTAAAGACCAGACATGGTGATGTCTGGGTTGCAAATTGGAAGTGCTGCGTTGTAAACACTTTGAAGAACAAGATAATAATTAGATGCAAGTCCATTCTGTCCTGGTGCACCAGCATTAAATAAAGAATATGCTGCCTGTTTACTATATTAATGTACCTATTCTTTTCATTATTATAATTTTTTCATGACTATGTCCTCTAGAGGGCATCATATTCAATTTGTGAAGTCACATAGACCAACCTGTGAACAATGAAAACGCTTCTAACGATAAGTAAGTAGGTACCTACTTAGTTTAGAAGTTATCAGGCAACAAATAAACATCAATACCGGTCAAAATCATAACACATAATCAAAATCATAATCATAACTCCTTTTTGCAAAGCACTGCCGAGTCACGGTATGCAGGATCGAGAGATCGAAAAGAAGGTGGTAGGTATCACGGCGTGGGTTTGATTCACTAGACACCTTACCTTTTATTATAATGACAATATTAAATGATAAGGTCAAGTTTAAAAAAATTACGTAGTCGTCTGGAGCGAAATACAAGTCAGATTTGTTTGTGTTCGTTACGAGTAGAAAGTCGTAGCAAAATATAACTTATCCGCAGATGGGCTGCCTTGTTTCGTCCCTGCATTTGCATTAGTGTGTGTGTTATAGAGATGTGTGATATTTTGTCTCGTATTTAAACTCGAAATGTACTCTCTACTTCTGTATATAATTTTTTTTCTCTATGGAGGATGGTTGAAAATAGACGTCATATTCGGCGCGCGATCGCAACGAACAATATCCCGAAAATACCTTCTGATGGATTTTTCTCCTGCTAGAGTCTGCCCTAATTCTCGACATATATTAATTATTCAGGTACACAAGAATAAATATTAGCACAGACCATTAAACAATACTTAACTAAAACCTTATAATAAGTTACAATGTTTGTTACCGTAAACTAAACTCAATCAAAAAAGGTCTAGAAAACTGGGCCAAGTAAGGGCCGGTAAGGTGCCCATCATGGACATCATGGTTCATTCACTCATTTGCGTGAAAAAGAACAAACACACCATACAACCCACACACACTCAAACACACATGCACACACTCTCACTCACGCACTCGCCTCCAGCCTTACACACTTTATGCATGATAGTAAGTATACTGACAATAGTACCTACATGCTAAGGCTAATTTATTTCTTTACCATGTGTATTGTTTTAAGTAGGTAATTATATATCTACACTCATAGCGTAATGTTCCAATTACATATTCGAAAACAGTCATTTAAGGGTACATTTTTTTCCCGCCAGTCTACAAATTTTTTAAAAATTACTTTTCATACAGATTATCTCATTACAGATACAGCATTTCTTATACTATTGTACTGGCTTATCAAATAAAGTTATTATTATTATTATTTTCAGTACAGCTACATCGAAACAACTTTTTAATAATTATGCAACACTTTAATTTTTTAAATGGCAATGCTCATATGAGCGCCACTGTACTAAGCAGAATCGAAAAACGCGTATAATATAGATCGACCATACAACTTCTATATCGTCAGGGGAGGCGGGAAGGTAGGCGGGAGGGGTGCATTTCGGGGTCGTTTCGGGACTGAAAACGGGGGCGCGGGGAAGGGAGCTCGTTTTTGTGTGAAACGTCATCTAGTGACGTTTTGCGAAATAAAACGCTTCCTGCCCTGAGCCCCGCGCCCCGCGTTCTGCCTCCCACCCCCCGCGCGATTTATCAGTTGTGGGTTATAGGCGGAGCGATGATGATGATGATTCATACAATTGAACCTATCGTACATGTATCTACATTTACCAGTCGTTTAATGGACCTTGAAACTCGATTATCAGGGGCTTGACGTCAGCTATCGATCGATAGATAAAAATATTATAACCCAGTCATAATTATTGCGTGATTTTTATTAAAAATTGCACAATAACAGCGAAATATTACAATGACAACGAAAAATGCCATAGTATTTTCCCATTTGGATTTTACAAATGCAACACGATTTTATTGCGGTTTTATATTAAACTAGTTGGCCTGGCGCGACTTCGTTTGTGTGTTGTCCTACCCTACCCTATACCAACGCTACACCTACCCTACACTTACCCTGCATCTACCCTACACCTACACTACCCTACACCTACTTTACACCTATCCTACACCTACCCCAGATTTACCCTTCACCTACCCTATCCCTACCTACCTTTTTTTTCTTACATACAAACCTTGTCCTGACAAATAAAAAAAAGAATTAGTAAAATAGGTGCAGCCGTTAAGGAATTATGCGCGAACATGCAACATTTTGTCATTTTGGGCAATATATGCAATTACCCACAGACATAACAGACTAGACACAAATCACAAATATTCCCGTTCGCTCACTCTACAATGATTATAAATCTTGCTATCCCGTTTTTTCATCTATGGGAATACGTTGACGGAAAATGAAGTGCGCAATGTTTTGAACGTTCGACATGTTGCTGAAGCTCCTTTAGACCTGACGTTTCGTTTGAAACATCGGTGTAAATTTTATAATTTTCTAATATAATTTAATATAGTTTAAATCAAAACCATTAAAAAGACGTGTAATTTAGTGCACATTTATGTGAAAGCGCAAAGTATGGAAATACACCTGGATTATCCTTTCACCGGGAAGTAAACATTCGTGGTCGCGGCGATCGAAAATCAATTTTAGAACTTGTGACAAAAATATGCATCGTAATAGTGTGAATTTGCAATAATTGAAATGGTTTACCTTAAAACAACATGCCATTAGAGATAGATTTAAAAGCTAGCTAGATAACATTTTAAATGTTCAGACATTTAATGAATCAACGGATTAATCGCGTTTTTCTCGGTTTCCTAAAGACCAGACATGGTGATGTCTGGGTTACAAATTGGAAGTGCTGCGTTGTAAACATTTTGAAGAAATTAGATGCAAGTCCCGTCTGTCCTGGTGCACTAGCATTATATAATTTTTACTGAGAATAAAGAATATGCTGCCTGTTTAATATATTAATTTACCTATTCTTTTCATTATTATTATTTTTTTCATGACTGTCCTCTAGAGGGCATCATATTCAATTTGTAAAGTCACATAGGCCAACCTGTTAACAATGAAGACGCTTCTAACGATAAGTAAGTAGGTACCTACTTGTTTAGAAGTTGTGAGGCAACAAATAAATATTAATACTGGTCAAAATCAAAACCCTTCTTTTTGCAAAAGCAAGCAGTGCCGATTCACGGTATGTAGGATCGAGAGATCGAAAGGACGGTAATAGGTATCAGAGCGTGGGTTTGATTCACTAGACACCTTTAATTATAATAACAATATTAAATTATAAGGACAAGTTTAAAAAAATTGCGTAGTCGTCTGGAGCGAAATACAAGTCAGATTTATTTGTGTTTGTAACGAGTAGAAAGTCGTAGCAAAATATAACTTGTCTGCAGATGGGCTGCCTTGTTCCGTCCCTGCATTTGCATTAGTGTGTGTGCTATAGATATGTGTGACATTTTGTCTGGTATTTAAACTTGAAATGTACACTCTTCTTCTGTATATAAATTTTTTTCTCTATGGTCCCTTGCAATATATTAAATTTAAAAAAATTCTAGACTGTCTCAATGCGAATAACTTGACTACATGTTTATTTTTAGATTTATCAAAACCGTTTGACTTTGTTTCACAGGATTAACTCCTAAAGAAACTGGAATCTCTGGGATTTCTTATAACGCAGCTAGATTAAGATACACTAAATCTACAGTTCCACAGGGAAGCATATTGGACCAATTTTATTTCTTTTGTACGATATTGTACAAGTAAGTAAACATGTACGTACTCTTTAAATTTCTAATAAAAATAATGTAAATAATAATATGATTATGACATACAAATTTGACATTAATAATTTTCTTTCTAATATAATTAACTGGCCAAATAGTAATAATCTACAAATAAATTTAGATAAAACAAGCTATATGCAACTCCATCATACAAAAGATAAAATAAATTTACACAATAATTACGAAGATACAAAAATAAATGAAGTTTGTCAAACCAAATTCTTGAGATACTAAATAAAAATATGAATTGGAAGGCCCAGGTAGATTATGTTTGCTGTAAAATCAACAGATTTGTTTATGCACTCAAACATTTAAAAATACTACTAATATAAAAGCTGCTCTAATGGCATACCACTCCTACGAGGAATCCGTTTTCCGGTATGGAATTGTAATCGGGGAAAAGATGCGAAATGAATTCAGTCTTCATTGCACAGAAAAAATGCAATCGGGCATTATACGGGATTGCACCTGATGTGTCTTGCAATCCCTATTTTACCAGGCTTGGTATACTAACCATTCCATCGCTCTAAATATACGAAATATGTGTATTTGTAGGGGAACATGAGTATCTATTCACTCAAGCATGTGATATAAGTAAACGGGAGCACAGAGATCCCAATATACTGATATTGACGTTAAATCCAACAAGCGCAAAATAAAACAAAAGTTGTTTAGTAAAGTGTATAAATTTTTTAATATAAATTACCGAGCTATTTTAAATTGTTAAATGACACATTATTTAGGAAAAAAGTAAAGAACTGACTTTGTATATAATATAATTAAAGAGTTCACTGATAATAAGTTGTATCATATAATTATGATAAAATTTGCAAGCTGTAATTCTGACAGGCTAGACGTCATTGTACATATTTACTAATAACTCCACCTCTGTAAGGCCATGTTTTTAGCAAATAAATGATTATGAATTAAGTGTGAGTCCGACTATTTTTTGCTTGTTCAAGGCTAAAACCATTATCGTTCCCGCGTTCAATCCCAATCTGCCGCTTCGCTCGGCCATAGTATCATAGGGGAGTTAATACCTGACCTACGAGCTAACATTAGCCCTCAAATAAGGTGACAGATTTTAGCTGGAATACCGACCTATATTAAGCTTTTACCTTAAATTTATTGGGCCCAGTGGGCGCGGTGGCGTACGGGATGCCATAGAAAGCGAACAGGCCATTCTCGTCGTATCCGCGCACGGGCCCCTGCGCGGTCTTCACCAGCCGCGACGCGCGCTCATGCAGGAGCTCCTGCGCGAACGCAGGCGCCGGCGCCGCGAGCAGCGTGCACAATACCAATGCAAACAACATGACGGCTTAGCGTCTCACTAACTACTAACCTCCCGTAACCTGACTGATTGGATACTAATGTCCCTAGCGCAAGTGATAAGCGCGATATGAGACTCGATGATACATTATTTGCATCGATGTGTTTACGATAAATGCTGCTGATACGGTAATGAAAGACATAATAAGAATACCACCTACTTACAATTATTAATATCAGTTTACCTACATAACACTTTTCCCCTACATTTCATTTACTTTAACTTTTTAAGTAAATGCTTCATTAACACAGCAAAAGTAATAGTAAGAAAGTAGAATCTTAAACAATACTTAATTAACAAAGTTAGGTATGTTGTTTATAATCACAACTTATACAAAGCTAGGTTTAATTAAATCTAAAGCCACTAACAATAGTTTAGGACTTATCATAAAAACTTAGGTGTATGTTACACGTAGGTAGGTGTTCATCAGTTCAGGAGGTCGTACATTTTTATTAAAATCTTTTAATTTTTCCATACAACGTACGGCACCCTTCCGCCTAGACCAACCCTCGAGAGGCGGCGACCCGAGCTCTTCCTCTCTACAGGACCCAGTGCTCTCAGGACTCGATGAGCTAACTAGTTGAGGGCTCGCTTCCGCGAACTGCCACTCGTCTTCGGGTCCACAAACAGATGTTTTTGATACCGGCGACAGTAATCAATCACTTTAGCCCACTGTATCTTCGCTAGTAACATTGGACAGAGTGAATCGCGATTTACGACACTTTGGTGTCAATATTTGATCAATGTATCTCTTATGCAAGTGCCCATCATCCGCTTTAACTCTGTAAGCCACTGGGATCGCTCTACGACGCTCATCGATTTCTGTATGCAAACAGAAATCTACTCAAAACCTTATTTTCGTCTTCATTTTCAATTTGTGCCTTTTTCAAAGCTCGTTTTACAGATCGTACTGCGTTTTCGGCAACTCCGTTGCTAGCCGGATTATAGGGGGCAATGAGAGTATGCTTTATCCCGTTTCTTTGAAAGTATAAAGAAAACTCGGCAGATGAAAATTGAGGACCATTGTCACTGATTATTCTTTTTGGAAGTCCGAATCTAGCAAATACGCGTCTCAAATGCACGATTACTAGTATTGCCGAAGTACTATTCACCTTTTCGACCTCAATCCATTTTAAGTGAGCGTCGATAATAACCAGATAGTACTTATTCCTATAAGGTTCCAAAAAGTCGACATTTAATCTTGCCCAAGGTTCCGCAGGCCACGGCCAGGAATGCAGCGGGGCGCGGGCGGCGGCGGCGCGGGGCGCTGCGAGCGGCACGCCGCGCACTCGCGCGCCATGCGCTCGATGTCCGCGTCGAGCAACTCCCACCAAACATAGTTACGTGCGATCTGTTTTATTTTAACGATGCCTGGGTGACTATCGTGAATCTCTTTTAAGATCGCGATCCGTAACGACCGAGGCACTATAACACGATAACCCCACATTAAGCACCCCTCGTCAATGTGGATATTATCTTTACTAGTAAAGAAGGGATTTTCGTTCGCATGGTTTTGTTTATAAGGCCATCCATGTAGAACAAAACCATAAATTTTATTTAATAAAGAGTCCTTTTTGTTTCTATTTTAATATCTTTAAAGCTGAGCGGAAATGACTCTTGTACGAAATTTAAATAACTGCGGCAAAGACAGCCGTGGACGGCAGGCCACTCAATATCTCTTTCATTATTTTTTTAAGGTCTCGGGAATACATTAAATACCAAAAGGTACTCGTCTATACACAAAAGTACCGACATGAGTAGTGATAGCCGTCATGGGCTGTGAATCTTCGTCCTATAAGCATTGCTGAAAAGAGTTGGACAGGTCTAGCTTAGTATATTGCTGGCCTCCGCCCAGAGTCGCAAACAATTCTTCAATACGCGGTAATGGGTAGTGAAAATATTTTAATAATGGATTATTTGTAATTTTATAGTCTTAGCATATCCGGATTCCCCCGTTAGCCTTAATAACGGGTACAATGGGAGTGCCATAGTCGGAGCGGTCCACCTGGTAGACGACCCCCTCGCGCTGCAGCCGGCGCAGCTCGCGCTCGACGGGCGCGCGCAGCGCCAGCGGCAGTGGCCGCGCGCGGCCGAACACCGGCACTTCGTCTTTCAAATGAAGGCTTATTCGCGATCTAAATGTACCTAAACCCTCTGCGAACACCTCCGGAAACTCTGATTTCAATGAGGTGGCAATTGAATCACTTTCCGCCATATTATGACAATCTAAGAAGGTTAACTTTTAATTTTTTATCCAGGTGCGGCTCATTAGGGGTGGTTTTTCGATTATGTATAACTTTAATATGGCAGAATTCGATCTATACAATACATGAACTTCTACCCAACAGTTTCGATAATGTCACCTGTATAAGATTTCAAATTTAACATTTTATTCTGAATAGGTATATGTGAGAAATTGTTAATATCACATTCTTTAGAAATGGCTGAAATCTTGCTGCCAGTATCGATTTCGAATTTACACGTAATGTTTTATATTTTTAAATTAGCGAAATAAGGCCCGTCTCCATCACTGCTAGTGACAATATTATAAAAATTACAGCTATCGCTCGAATCCGACTCATTTAAAAAGTACTGATCATTGCCGAAGACTCACTTTTCATTTTGCGACACATTACTTTGAGATGTCTTTTGTCACCACACGCATCACACGTGTAGTTCTTGAAACGGCACTTGTTGGCCGAATGATTGGGTTTCGAGCGCTGAGCTGGCGGCCGCGTAGCCGCCGGGCCCGGGCGCGGCCAGCCGCCGCCGGGCGCCCGCGCACGCACCGCTCCGATAAGATGCAGGCCGTCGCTCGCCTGACCCGCCGCCGCCGCCGCCGCCGCCGCTCCGCCGGGCGCCGCGCACGCCGTCACCGCGTGCCGCTCCGCCGCCTCGAGCGCGCTGGCGAGCTCCACAGCTCGCTTATAGTCGATATTTTTCTCAGCGAATATTCTCGATCGCATCTACTCGCTGAACAGTCCATTGACGAACTGGTCACGTAGATTTTCCTCGAGCTTATCGTCAAAATTGCAGATTTTCGCCAAATGTTTTAACCCTTGTAGGTACATGCGAACGCCTTCTCCTTGTTGTTGAGTCTCTGATCTCTCTGGTTCCAAATGATTTTTAACGAGTAGAACTATAGAATTGAACGTTGTTTTTTCTGGTTCCTCCGGCGAGCACAAGTCACAGATTAGGTTGGCACTCGGCACCCACTAAAGTCAACAACATGTCCACTTTTAGGTTGTCTTCGATGCTATTCAATGCTATGAATTGATTTAAGCGATGAACATAATTAGTCCTGCGATTCGATCACAAACGGTTTAATTTTGCCGATAGGTATTGTTTTGGTTACTAGATAAAGTTATTATTGCGTAACTTAGTTCTAAAACACGGCTGCGCCAATTGATACTTAATGAAAGACAGAGATCCGAGTTAGACTGGTGTTTATTAGAAAAATAAGCATACCGCCTACTTACAATTATTAATATCAGTTTACCTACATAACAGCTGCCAAAGCGTTTTATGGCGTAATTGTAATTGTAATTGGTTTACTTCGGTAAGTAAGTCGGTACATATCCATTCGTATTTAACAGTCTATAAATTAAATACATTACCTACTCCCGGAAAGCAACAACAATTCTAGGTTGAAGTGCTCTGAAAATATACCGATCTTTTAATTACATATAGATAAACCGGCTGCGTTCGTAATCGACCTTTGTCTAATTGGCCCAAACATGCAGATAAAAGATTTATGTTCTATGCTTTCATGTTTGTGTTAATCACTGATACCTACAAAAGTCAATTGCTTACAAACAGCATTCTACGGGTTCGGTTCATTATCATTATTATGACAAACTACAATTTCCGATCCGGCTCGAAGGACCAAAAACTGCAATTTGTTAAATTATGTGTCTATATAAAAACTGTATGTACGGCGTTAGAGTAGGCACACAAGGAATTTCTCTGTTTATTTATTACTAAATATAATTATAAACAAATAATACAACAGCAACAATTATACAGCCGCAAGATGTAGGTATAACTGAAAATGATACCACCTCAGGAAGGTATACCTACCCATTCATATATCACGTTAGCCCTCTTCTTCACAGCCCATATTAGTCCACTGCAGGACTTAGGGCCTCTCCCACGAAAGGAGAGGTTATTGCCATAATCTCCACGCTTGGCAGGCGGGTTGGAGATCGCAGTTTTTTATAAATATAAGAATAGAAAATGCTGCTTCCCATTTTCCAGCATACGGAGACTTTAGATATTTTGTCTCGAAAACATTAGTCGCCTTGTACGACACCCACAAGTGTGAGGGGTTGGTGCTATTCTACTCTGCCAGACACCACACGGCTAGTTAGCCCTAGATACTATTAAATAGTTTCTGTCGATAAATTGCAGTACTATGATATCCCCTGACTCTTAATCGTTAACGAGTTCTGTACTCTCATCATCAGTACAGCAGCATCAGATGATGACACCCTGAAGCGAACACCTGAGTTAGCAAGCACATACGTGCCTAAGTAATTAAAATCTTGGTATAAATAGTCAATCACAGAAAAAGTAGTGTCATCATGACTGACTCTGTAACCTTACCAGCACTTATTAGGTAATTAGAATTATAGAATTTATTATTATCGTTATAAACCTACTAAAAGTTGAAATACTAAGTATAAGTAGTTAATCACAGAAAAAGTAGTGTCATCATGACTGACTTTGTAACCTTATTAGAACTAATTAGGGTACTTAGACTTATCGATTTTATAAATATCATTGTGATTCTACTAAAAACATTTAATGTAAAAGTGTATAACAACATTTACATTTTTATTGAATACGAAATTAGTAGATTTTTTAAATATAGTATAATCCAATGATTGAGCGAGCGTAGTGAGGTCGACTGGGTGTTGTTGGTATATTGGCTCTTAAAATCCGGATTGATTCCGCGGCGTGGGGGGAATATTTGTCAAAAGAGATAGCTTACCATAGGGTCATCATCATCATCTTGGCGTTAATGTCCCGGTTATGCTCTCGCGCACGAGAGCCCGGGGTGCTCGCTTGTTAACTTCTTGTTAAGTCTGTTAACTTCATTACCCATCCTTGGTTCCCTAGTATGAGGGTAAAAAGTATCAGTTATCATAGCATTCGAGTGGTCCAATTTCTGTACATATTTATGTTGTTATACTTTTTATTTAAAAAAAGCAACATTCGCGTATCAAACATTTTTGGATCAAAAATTTAAGTGTCGGCCAGAACAAAATTAGTTTCCAATAGAGAAAACAGTTCTTAACATTGTTTACTATGACGTCAAATCTGCACGTCCAACGGATCGATTGTTATAGACTTTTAGAATAGCAATACATAGTACCTACTGTACGTCCAGTGGTAGGTACATAGTGGTGGTGGTGGGCGTACAGGTTTGGCACCATAGTAAAAAATTATAGACACTGTATGCTGTACCTGAAAATTGCGTTATATTTTTCTGCCCGGCACTTTCAGCGTTTTAATCCAAAATGAATGATATCCTTTTCGTACTGTAACGATCACTATGTACCAAGAGCTCGTCACCGTACAATTTATTTATATATCGTATGTTTATAGTTGTTAGACTTAGAAATGAATAGGCATATCATACACAGAGCAGTGTGTAGTTAAAATATAGTTTGCTTATCATGATTTCTTTTAATAAATGCTCTCAAATACTTAACCAAAACTTGGTTTTGTAATAAACTATAACAATTTATTTGACGTTAAGCATAACATTTTTACTTCAAAAGCACATAATAAATTTACGCTATTGATTAGTTGAACGACAGGCAAAATAACGAGAATATTTTAAATGTTTGGCGTTAAGTTATGGGACCCATAAAAAAATCCCACAAGTGATAGTGATGTGAATATACAAATACGTTTCAACGAAATATCGAAATAAATAAAGGAATTAAAGTACACCTAAATATTAAACAAGTCTAGAACTTAATTTTAATCTACTTGTTTGATAACTCAAATTTAATTGCTTCATGGAAATTAAACCACGGTATTAATCTATACTCGGTCTAATTTAACAATATGTCGAGTTTATAGTACCTAAAATGTCATTATATTGGTTACTCATACTTCCCTACACTATAACTTTTGGTCTAAAATAATTCCACATCGAATTCATTTGCTTGCGTATTTTTCTTTGCGTTTTTTTAAATTTAATCGGCTCGTTAAATAAATAAAACGTCGTGTGTAATACATCCCTAGTTGTTGTAACATTTAACTATTTTCGGTTTATCAGGAACAGTTTGTAAAATTTATGGATGTGCGAACGTTATAAGAGCAGTCGCTTAGACCTCATAAAATTTGAAATATTTCATTTTTTGTTTGTTTAAAATATTGGGCTGTGGGAATTTTGAAGATAAGGAATCAAAGCAAGGTGGCCAGGGAGTAGAAACGGGACAGTCAACCCATGGGGCGCGTTGCGTGAACATAATTTTATCCATTTCCGTAACTAAGAAACCCTATGTTTTGTAAATTTCCACGGGAAAATTCATTACAACTCGCGTGTGATTTGTTAAATTAATTTGTGCTTTATTACTTTGTGTTATTTTCAGCTTGTGACGCTTATTTCGTTCTCTATCTGTGTCTCTATCTCCGTAGTGTCAGTGCTTTGGTTTGTTTTGGTTCTATATTTGTTTCTAAGTTTCGAAAGCTAACAGTAAGTTACATTCTCATTACTTTTGTGGTAATTAGAGTATTGAGTAGGGCTCTTAGAGATTTCAATGTAAGTGTGAAAGGTGATTAAAACACAAATTTAAAAGAAAATGATTACCAAATTATATATCATCAGTACTCACCCTCACTGAACAAAAAACTTAGAAACTAACCTGGGACACAAGTTCGGATGTGACTTCGAATACACTTAACAAAAACACGAAGAATTTGTCTTCGATGGCCTGGGCGCTCTAACTAAGTCTACGTCTAGGTTTGCCGCCGAATTCTGGTACGATTTAGACCCATGTTCCGTTTAAGTACCTTTGTGCTTTTAAAGCTTTAGTGACATTTGCCTACGGACATGAATCTTGAGTTTGGATCGAAACCTGGTCTGAGTCGTTAGCGTCCCTCACAGTAGGCACACAACAAACGCGCGCGAATTAAATAAAATCAAAAAACTTGTCTCTCCATGACTTGTGAGTCGATAGGTAGGACCATAGTAAGGCTTGACGAAACGATCGGAATATGTGTGATGGTTTGTGATGGATTAAAAATAAGTTATTGGGTCGATCGATGTCAAAGGTTTCCCTGGAACGGCACGTAGGCTGGAAATGTAGTCCAGCCACGATGCTGTAGGCCTTAGATGTTAGGTTGGATGGGAGTCTCAGTTTTATCCTATCGATTAGGTAGGTTTCCGAGACCTAAAGGTCCTAATTCCATATTATTTAGGTAACTTTAGGGTTTCGCAAAAATAGGGAGTGGCCACAGAAGAAAGAAGAATCCTGTTTGCCGTTTCGAGAGCTGTCAAAGCTAAGTCGCATGTTTACTTTATACCTTGTTTGATTTCTTGTGCGTATACTCTTAATTTATAAATTGTATGACTATTTCGATTTGCGTGGATTACATTTTAATCAAGTTATTTACGCGGATTTATGTTTCATTTATGCGGATTTTGATATTTTATTTTATTTTTATTTATGTGAACTGAATCTTATTCATTTGTGAATATTTCCGAATATTGATGCGGTTGATTTAAAGAGTATTGCTATAAACTTACATATTCCTTGTGACTTTTTCAAAATTTATACACAACGTTATACAAAATTTAATTCGATAACTAGACGATCACTCGCTTACGGCCAAATCACAATATGTGAAATGATGTTTATTATGTCTACTCTTCATAGGTGTATGTGTGTATTTATACAAATAAATACGTATTAGGGTGACTGAAAAGTTTCAGTACGTTTCTCTTGGTTGTATTTTAGTCTCTTTTTACGCCTGCGATGTACACACAGTCGAGAAGACATGGTCAATAATTATGCGAGTCGTTTAAAATAACGCGCGTAAAAGCGTCGAAAGAGCTCTCGTGCAAACGTTGTCTAACTTAAAATCTCTCGCAAATCTCTCTTGCGAACATTGCCTAATTTGAAAAACCAGAATAACAACACCGTTTCTTTGGTTGTCACCGTGACGTGGCGCCGCGCAGTGCACTGCACCGCGCGAGTGGACATTCGGCCTAAATATAACCAATTATGAAAATAAATTACAAAACAATTCCCGCTACAATAACAGTTATGCTCACAATAGGTAGAATTAAAATCCTGCGGCAGTAATTAAGATATAAAGTTGGACGAGTTGGCTATCATATCATCATAGATAACATGGAGCCGAATCATGCTTACATTACATACCCAACCGGCCAAACTTGTAGCCGAATCATGCTTACATTACATTACTTATAATGAAAGCATAGTACCTACCTGTCTGTATAGTCTCATACATAACTCAGTACTCAGTGAGATGATACGTCATGCAGTCATGTTGTTGGCATTGGCATTGTACGCGTTGCTGGCGCCGGCGCTCGCGCAGGCCGAGCCCGCGTCGAGCCTGGTGCAGACCGCGCAGGGGCCCGTGCGCGGCTACCACGAGGATGGCATCTTCACCTTCTACAGCATACCGTACGCCACCGCGCCCATTGGGCTCAATAAGTTTAAGGTAACTTCCTAATATAAGTATGTTCTAGCTTTGTATGCTTTGCTTGTCCCGCTATACAATTTGCTACACGTCATTTGTGGTTAGCTGGTAGAAATCTCTCATAGAGATAAGTTCGCCATTGTACTCATTTTTGTTTGATGTATCTAATTAAGTATGTATACAATAAAGAATATAATAATATAATTGGTGGTGTTTGTAACCAATCAGAAGCTCAACTGAAATGGATCAAGTCTCAAAGGGTTTGGTGTAATTGGACTATGGATTGTGCCAACAAGCGAACATATAAGTATGCTCATGATCGTCTTCGCAAAATGCCAGAATGTCAGGTTTCCATATAATTTAATGACAGCTTTAAAATAGACAATTGTAAAGATCAATAAGGAAAAACCGGTTTTAGTATCCCAGTAAAAGTAATAAAAATATGGTAAGATCAAATTTATTCATCATTCTGCGACAACTTTACGAAAGTGAAACCGTCCCCGTCATGTCAGACGACGTCCTATCCGATGCTTTCCACCTCAGTGCTGGAGTTCGTCAAGAGTGCATTTTAACGCCATTGCTGTTCAATATTTACACCGAACTTATTATGAGGATCACCCTTGACAACCGGTCAGACGGAGTCAACATTGGAGGTCTCAAAATATCTAACCTACGGTAGCGACAAGTTCCCAACACTTGGAAGCTCTCTCGAGCACGATAGAACGTGTTAGTCTCGAGTTAGGTCTAAAGATCAATCATTGCAAGACCAAGGTGATGATTGGCGACCGCGTCAATATTAATCTAGCAGATGTCAAGAAGATTGCGAACTGAGACGTCGTACAGTTGTATGTCTATCAGGAATATGCAACAATGGTGGATGTGTCGATGAGATCAAACGACGCATGGCTATTGCGGGGACGGCCATGGACAAGCTCGAGATAATATTTAGAAGCCGGAACATCACAAAGGCCACAAAAAAGCCACTGAGACGTGAACATTGAGAGCGAGCGAGAAGAAGAGGATAGACTCCTTGGAGATGTGGTGCTGGAGAAGAATAGTTGGGGTGTCGCAGACGGATTTAGAAAAAATGAGTCCATCCTCCAAGAACTCAGCATCAAGCAGCGTCTATCTTCCGCAGTACAGGCTCGAATCCTCACCTTTTTTGGCTATGTCTCACGACGAGGAGATGTCTTTGTAGAGCGCCTTGCAGTACAGGGAAAGGTGGAAGGTATATACAAGCCCACGCGTTAGAAACAGTTTTTTCTATTGCTATGAGGTATGCCGAGCCTACCTTTATTGTGCAAGTGCCTACCGACCTACCATAATTTTTGTTGCAGTTACCTGCAACAAAATTAATGTTAGGTACGAGAGGACGTGTAGTTTGTCATTCACCGTATCGTAGTGTCAGATAGGTTATTATTATAATTGAATGGATTCGTTAGATTAGATTTACTTCATTGATTGTTCTGTATAAAGATAATTTCATTTCTTTTTATGTTCTAGAATAAGTTCATTTCAAGTGTAGATTAATAGTAATTGTACTTGAAATAATCACAGACTTTTTATAACTACATTTTGATACATTACACTAATTTCAATTACTGTTCTAGGCTAAGTTTATTTAATGTTAGAAACAATTTCAATGTCATGTTTGGCAATGTTAATAATAGATAAATTAATCATATTTTTGGGGGTAATTATTTTAATTATTTGGGTTTTATACCTTTTATTGTTATAGGTGTTGCTGATTTATTGGCACTCATGAGGACGTGTGTTGTATCAGTCCGGCCGTGTCGTAGATTAGATTATGAGAAGCCAAATTGTAACTTTATTACAACGCGAACGTTTCGAATTTGATGAGCTTTTGCGTTGCGCCATTTACCGTTATAAAATAACAGTCAATAGTAGCATGCGTTTAATCCCAAACCAAGGTCGACTGGGCACAAGTGGTCTATGATCCAGCTGTATTACGGTCGTGACCTATCGGTTAGGGTGCCTTGGCTAAATTCTTGTACAAGAGGGCATCAAAATCGATTCCAGCACTTTCGAGAAAAAAACATTCATTTGTCACATTTGTATGGCAAGTGCCATGCCAGGTTCTTTGAACCAGCAGCGACATGCTTACTGAGAGTTGAGCATATCTATTATAATATTTGTCGCACAACTTCAATTAGACTTCAACTTTAGTTATAATTTGCAGTGCAAAAGACATGCACTTTTCTCGAAACTGCCGGGACCGAATTTGTTGATTGTTTGTCTACTGTCATAAAGCCATTGGTTCATAGATAGAGCACTATTCATACAAAAATGTGCTAAGTGAATATACATTTAAAACGTGAATACATTAACGTCTTCTTTTTAGAAATGGGGTGCACGGCAGAAACTCGTGTGACATCAAAATTGTGTACTTTTTTTACGCGATGTCTCAAATACTATAATGGTAGCTAAAAAGTGAAACCACTAAACTTAAAATTCATTTCAACGACTTTTTGATATAGTATGGATCTTACGCCTAGTTTCAAGAAACATAATGACAATAAGTTTGGCTATCGAAGCAACATAGATAGAAAGATAACGTATATAGCCGAATCATGCTTACATTACGTATCCAACCGGCCAAACCTGTCTGTAGTCATCAGTACTCAGTGAGACGTCAAGCCGTCATGTTGTTGGGATTAGCGTTTTGCACGCTGCTGGCGCCGGCGCTCGCGCAGGAGGAGCCCGCTTCAAGGCTGGTGCAGACCGCGCAGGGGCCCGTGCGCGGCTACCACGAGGATGGCATCTTCATCTTCTACAGCATACCATACGCCACCGCACCCACGGGGCCCAATAAGTTTAAGGTAACTTCCTGACATTTAGCTTGTGGTGTTTGTAAACAAGCGGAAGCTTAAGTTAAGTAGATCAAGTCTTAAAGGGATTGGTGTAATCAAGCGGAAGTTGTTACTGTAAATATTTTATTTAATTGCAATCCTTTTTTGTTACAAAAGGTGATTTAATCCGTAATATAGAGTTCCATTGCGAAGCCACACACATCACAAAGTGTTAAATACCGACAATATAGTTCAATTGTGATTTAGTTAACATTAATCAAAATGTAAACAAATACCACATAGTAACCGAATCAATCACGATTATTATATAAGTCGAAGTCGTTACGGAAATGTTGTGTTGTGTGCCTTAGTTTGAAGGTCATATTAGTTATCTAGGTCATATTATTTGCTTAAGCGATTTAACGTCTATCCATTTTCTAATCTGATGAGGTTCCCCTGATAGCAGGATGACGAAGGTCAGACGGCAGTCGCTCCACTGTAATGCCCTGGTCTGCCAAATCCTGGATGCGCGAGAGCACAACTGGGATATTGACGCCAAGTTGATTATTATTACATCGTAGATTAGATTTTATTAAGCCAAATTGTATCCAACTTGATTACCAAAGCCTTCATTGTGATCATCGTAGTTTTGAGTTTGATGCGCTTTTGTGCCACTTACCGTTGTAAACTAATCGTGCACCACCAAACCACTGGTGCAAACCAATGAGAATCTAATATGTCAAGTGCAAGGAATGCACGTCGCTTGGGCATCGCTGCGGGGCGGCAGGACGAAGATTGACGGCGCATGCCGCGATAACACTGAGTACTTACTAAATATTTGTTTACAACAATGTAGGACATTGAATCCGGAATCCTTTTATTATTTCTACGAGAACTGCCCTTAAGAGATAATTGCCCTAAGGATGTCGTTAAAAGGAAGTGCATCGACTTGGCTTTCACAAGTGACGTTTGCAGGTATGACGTGGTCGCAATTTAAAGTTGTGTTTCTGTCACGCTATAACTTTACTGAAACTAGTGCAGGGACACGAATAAACCTAACTAAGAACGGATCAAAAGATGAGAAAGTCTTGCTTCATACTCAAATCGCCTAATGATCTCACTAATGACAAGATGGAAAGGCCTATCAACGAAAGAAATAGCTGTACCAGTTTTGCTGACTATTGGACTAAATTCAGTAGCCTAAATTCAGTAGTGAAGTCGGAGCATTGAAAAAAGGTTTGGTTTGGTTGGAGGTTGGAGGAGGAGGTTGGAGGAGGTTGGAGGAAAGGAAGGTTTGGTTAACACAGAGTGTTGTGATTTAAGCTGTGATAGTTCTAGTTTTGTGTCCTCTAAATATATTAATTTAATTAATACATTGTATAGTAATATTATTGAGATATTAACGCAAGCCGCAATAAATAGCGCTACTTTGGGGTGTTGTGTGCGGAAATCAAGAAAATATGTTACCGGGTGGAATTTGCACGTGCAGGAGAGTCACCAAGTGGCTAGAACATATTTTAATTTGTGGGTTCAAAGCGGGAAGCCTAGGGAGGGCGCTGTCTATAACTGTATGTTGGATAGTCGTAGGGTATTTAAAAGCAGGCTACGGAGGTGTCAGAATAATGAGGACAAGATCAAAATGAATATTTTGGCAAGCAATTGTTCAAATAAAAACTTCGGCAAATTTTGGAACAATTCAAAAAAGTTAAATGGTAAGGTAGGTATTCCTAACTGTATAGAAAAATGTAACGATCCTAGAGATATAGCTGAGGTTATTTTCACACAATTTTAAAGCTTCACCACCAGTTTTGATCAGTGGATCAGTATCTGACAAGGCACCACCGTCGCCTCTCGAGTGCAATGACATGCTGACATTCACTTCTCGTGATGTTCGTGAGGTTGTCAGTGCTATGACGCGAGGTAAGTCGCCTGGGCACGATGGGCTCAGTATCGAGCATATCGCTTACGCTGGTGATGAGATCCATCGTGTCCTTGCGCAATTATTTAACCTATGCATGCGTTACGGCTGCTTGCCGGACAACATGATGAGGACTGTAGTGGTTCCTGTGCCTAAGAATAGGACTGGTGATATATCTCGGCTTAGTAATTATAGGCCGATTTCGCTAGGCACCATTGTGGGGAAAATCTTTGAGAGACTCTTGGAACCTGCACTGGCGAAAGGATTGCATGTTGATGACACGCAGTTTGGGTTTCGTCCCGGCCTCTCAACAGACTCGGCTGTATTTAGTTTAAAACATACTGTCAACTATTACATAGAGAGAAATACTTCGGTATATGCCTGCTTCCTAGATCTTAGCCGTGCATTTGACTTGGTCAACTATAAAATACTGTGGAAAAAACTTAAAAGCGCCAACGTCAATAATAACATAGTGAGTCTGTTGAGATACTGGTATGAGAACCAAACGAATCATGTAAGATGGGGTGACACACAGTCTAGCGAATATAGACTAAACTGTGGTGTTCGCCAAGGTGGGTTGACTTCTCCGGATCTCTTCAACCTGTATATCAACGACCTGATCGTGGAGCTGAGGAGCACCGGTGTCGGTTGTCACATCGGCGATGTTTGTCTTAATAATCTTAGTTATGCGGACGACATGGTGCTCCTCAGCCCCTCGATTAAAGGGTTAAGAAAGCTGATCAGTGTATGCGTAGCATACGCTGATCAACATGGTTTATCATACAATGTTAAAAAATCTAAAATGTTGATATTCAGGTCTGGGGCAGGTCCGGAGAACGTTCCCTCAGTTTATTTAAATGGATCGTCAGTGCAGGTTGTAAGCAAATTTAGATATCTGGGTCACATGCTTAATGAATATCTTCGGGATGAGGAGGACATGGAGCGTGAGCGTAGGGCTCTTGCTACACGGTGTAACATGCTCGCGCGCAGATTCTCACGCTGCACGGAACAGGTGAAGGTAACTTTGTTTAAAGCTTATTGTCAAAGCTTTTACACAAGTCACTTATGGACTCATTATACCAAGCAAAGTTACAACAAACTAAGGGTGCAATATAATAACGCTTTCCGAATTTTATTAAAATATCCGCCCTACTGCAGCGCTTCGTGCATGTTCGCTGAGGCAAGAGTCCCTGACTTCTACGCGATATTGAGGTCCCGTGTTATAGCCTTCTGGAACCGACTACGATCCAGCGGTAACAGTATTTTAAAGACGCTGGTAGAAAATGTGAACAGTCCTATTTTTAGGCACTGGATATCCGTGCACAGCACACCAAACGTTCGTTAAGCATTTCTTTTATGTATGTAGTTAATTTGTATTTTCGTTTTTATTTTAATATTGTACTGTTCCTATTGACGGTCGTACTATTGTACGTAGGTATTAATTATGCTTTTAATGACAGTCGTACTATTGTACCTATATAATTTCGTATTAATATTATTATTGTTCTAATATGGGTGTAAAATACCTGAAATAAATGACTATTATTATTATTATTATTATTAAAAAAAATACTCTTGGCGGAGAGTCGGCGCGTCAACGGCAACGTCATCGCGAGCTGGCGACGGTGTACGGTTGCAAATGTTTCAAAAGTCTGTGAGATACGGCCTGTGATGGGCCGACTAATCGAATCGAGGGAGTTAGGGCGATTTCCCGAAATAATCCCTATAATTGATAGCTAAAAAGTAAAACCACAAATGTAAAGTTGATTTCGTTCATGCGCCTTTTTGAAATAGTATGTATGATGCGCCTTCTTTTTCGGCAAGGTAAGGTTGGCTTGACTTGTAACTCCGAAACGACCATACCGATAAAAATAAAATGATCCGGGAATTTTTAGATCAGTCCAGTAAATGATCTTATAAAGTTTGTTATCAACAACAAAAATGCATTTACAGAAAAAAAAATTTTTGCGATGTATTCCCTAATTTCTCTATAGGCACCGTAACGGCTCAACCGGTTTAAATAAAATTTTCAGGGAATCTTCAGGTTAGCCTAGGGGGTGATACTATGAACGGGTCGAGTAAGGCTAGGGTAGGGTAACACAGTTTTTAACAAGAAGAGGCCAGCCTCCCGGTGATTCGTAACTTCGACCAGGCGCTTAGATAACTCCCGGTATAAGGAACGCTTCTTGGGTCAACGCTTAAGCCTCGCTATTCAACGAGGCCAGCCTTCTGGGGACCTTTCCAAATTCAGGGGACCTTGGCCAAATTTTTTCTCTTTGGTTAGGATTAAGATTTATTTTTGTTAGAGTAAGGTTCTTTTAAAATATTAATAATTGTTTTATTATCTTAATACATACACATACATAACATACATAAAGCTCACGCCTGTGTCCCACAGGTGGGGTAGGCAGAGACTATGGACCGCCACTTTGCTCTGTCCTGACACAACTCCCTAGCCTCGCATATATCCACAACTCTTTTCATACATCTCCTTTTATTCTTACCACTTCGGACCACAGCTTTTTTGAGAACATTACTGATCTGATCAGTGAATGTTTTCCTGGGTCGTCCTCTTAAGGGCCGGTTTTCCAGATTCGCGCTATATACCTCTTTCGTCAATCGTCTTTCATCCATTCGTTTTACATGCCCGAACCATCTTAACATCCCTCTTTCTATTTATGATACTACATCATCTTTCATGTCACACCTTTCACGGATCACTATATTTTTCACTCTATCACTCAATTTCACTCCACATACTTTCCTTAGGGACCTCATTTCCACCGCATTTATTCTACTTTCATTCCTCTTCTGCCATACCCAACATTCACTACCGTATGTTAGTGTGGGAAGCAAGACTGCGTTATGCAAAGCAAGGCGTGTTTTTTGTGGCAAACTTTTATTTCCCATCACACGATTAACGGCTCCATTCACTGCGTTACCCTTGTATACTCTTCTTTCAATATCCTTCTCATACTTTCCATCACTTGTGAACATACTTCCCAGATACACGAACTCTTTCACTTGCTCAACACTCTTCCCTTTTATTTCAATCGAAGTGACTGTCATGCCCTCATTTCTTTCAAACACCATTACTTTCGACTTCTCCACATTTACTTTCATGCCTTTTCTTTCCAAAGATTCACTAACAATATCCAACATCCTCTGCAGTTCGCTTTCCGACGATGCAAGTAATACTTGATCATCGGCGTACAAAAGGCATTTAATGTTGGACATTCCTCTCTTCCTCTCGCAGTTCATCAAGACAACTATCTATAAACAAATTGGAGAGCCATGGTGACGCCACACATCCCTGTCTGACACCTGTAGAGATGCCAAACCAGTCTGAGAAACTATCATTGATCCTAACATATGCACTAGAACCCTCATATAGTGATTGTAGTGCATGTATAAGGCGGCCCTCCAATCCGAATTTGGACAGCACATCCCATAAAATACCCCTCTCCACTCGATCTTAAGCCTTCTCCAGATCTACGAAGACGCAAAACACTCTCTGGTGGTTAGCCAGGAACTTCTCAGTTATGCACCTTTAAGAGAAGACTTGGTCCATACAACCCATTCCCTTCCTAAATTCCGCTTGCATATCCCATATTTTCTCATTCGTCTTCGCTATTATCTTAATGATTCAACTAATAAATTTGCGTTTTTAACTTATCCTATATTTGATATATAATACCATTGACCTGTCTGACCAATATCTGCGAAATGTTTTATTTCCAGGCACCTTCTTGGGACATCAATACCAAATGTCATCCAAACGTACAATAATTTACTTTGACGTCTTTGTTTTCAGGCACCGACTCCGCCTCCGATGTGGTTGGAGCCTTTGGAAGCAGTCAACAGTAACGTCGTCTGCCCACAAGTCCCCATTCCAATGCCGGGATTTGAAACGTTGAAGAGACAAGAGGATTGCCTTATCGCAAACGTTTTCGTCCCGGATACCCATGAGACCAACTTACCTGTTATGGTCATGGTGCATGGAGGAGCATATCAAATGGGATTTGGTAATATGATGCAACCACTAAGTTTGGTTAAAAGCAAGAAGATCATAGCAGTCACGTTTAATTACCGACTTGGGGTTCACGGTTTTCTTTGTCTGGGAACTAAAGATGCTCCAGGAAATGCCGGTATGAAAGATCAAGTAGCATTACTGAGATGGGTGAAAAAGAACATTGCCAATTTTGGTGGAAATCCAAATGATGTTACTATCGGAGGCTACAGTGCTGGCTCTTCTGCTGTAGACTTGTTACAGTTATCGAAGACCACGAAAGGATTATTTCATAAAGTGATACCAGAAAGCGGAGCGAATGTTGGTGTATGGTCTGTCCAACTGGATCCGCTACAGAATGCGAAGGATTTTGCCAGACAGCTAAATGTCACTGACATAGATGATACATACGCTCTTGAGAATTTCTACAAAAATGCACCCTTGGAACTATTGATGTCTGATCCATTTTTGACCAGAAAAGACTCCACATTTATGTTTTCACCTTGTGTAGAACGTGACACTGAAGTAGAGAGATTCCTTGAAGATACACCGGTTAATATTTTAAAAGAAGGCAATTACGTCAAATATCCCATGCTTTACGGATTTGCTGAAATGGAAGGATTATTTAGATTGGGTTATGGAGTTTTTGAAACGTGGAAAAACGAAATGAATGAAAGGTTTTCAGATTTTTTACCAGCTGACTTGCAATTCAGTAGCGAAGACGAAAAGGAGAAAGTGGCAAAAGAAATCAAGGAATTCTATTTCGGAGAGAAAACTGTAAGCGAAGAAACTATCTTGAGCTACATTGATTATTTCAGTGACGTAATTTTTGCATATCCCACTTTACGTTCACTCAAATTGCAAGTGGAAGCTGGTAATGATAAAATATATTTTTATGAATTTTCTTTTGTGGATGACTTCGTTCCTTTATATGCCTCAGAAACTAGTACTTATGGCGTGAACGGAGCTTATCATTGCGCGCAAACGGGTGCGCTATATGAAAGTAAGGTGTTCGGCTCCGACAGTATATTATCTGAACGGACACGCAGCATGAGAGCTAAGATGAGAGAATTGTGGCTCAATTTTATAGTTACTGGGTAAGTTATTTCAGAAAATCTTTTTTATTTTATTTTCAGTTACCATTATATTACATAGCTATTATGAAAATTTAACAGTGCCGTCAAACATTACCAATAACTTTTCCCAACAACCTATTAATATTCTGTAATATTAGTTTAACACTAACCTATGCTCTTGCGGTAGGGGAGAACATCGTGCAGCAACCTGCACATTCAGACGATTGAATGTGTAACCATTGTCTAATCCGGTCAAGTTCCCCAACAAGGTCACGGAGATCAGATGGCGGTCGCTCTACTGTAACTGACACCGAGTCCTCGCGCCCGAGAGCACAACCGGGATATTGACGCCAAGATGATGATTATTTTATTTCATTATTCATGTAACAACGCAAAGAAACACTTCGATTAAACTGGTTTTTAAATAAAGAAAATCGCAATTAAATTGCCGGCTGCTCGGGAGCCGCAATGCCACATCTCACGTCTAACTTATAATGCTCCTCTAGCGTCAGTAAAAATATAATAGGTAAACCGTCACAGTTCCCGACACAGTTCACCCAGTCTCAAATGTCCGTACTTACAGTTAGCAGCCATACAATCGAGTTTCTCGAGTGGTTTTGTAAAAATAACGACTAATAGTACCTATTTAATATAAATTATAGGCAGTGCTCCTGTACAGGTATTTCCTAGAAATTACACAGCTTTACGAAAATATGTCATATTGTTGTGTTAAAAACTGTTAGTTGTTTGAGGATAACTTTGAAACGAATTCAAAACATTGTGAAAATACACAATTTAATTTAATTTGTTTGCCTAATAGTAATGCTTTACACGTATATTCAATTATGCACTCTTCTACATTTGGGTAGAGTTTAAAATTCAATTACAGCCTAACATACTATTTTTATTTACAATTTTATTTTATTTTAGTTTTTACAATTATTATTGTAAAATTTAATCAAGTTTTTTGGGCAATCTAGGAAAATCTTAATTGTAATTTGTGTTATAAGAGAACATGTTTTAAAGCTCCCGTTTCAATGTATTTGTGATAGGACCAAAACGTCTAGTTAGCTTTCTTACGAAGCACTATAATTGAAACTTTACATTTAAGTTTAAGGGCATTATTTATTTTCATATAAATTATATAGATCACAGTGAGGCTGTAAGTTTGACGTCAAGTAAGCTGCCTCAGTATCTTTCTGGTATCACTAGTTATATAAAATAGGTACTATTTGTCACTGTTTCAAGCACTATTTTTGAGGCTGGTAACTACGGGCATAGTCTCAAAAGTGCCCACAGGAAGACTTTGGTCAACTGTATTATAATTTGTAAGTCTTAAAATTTCTTTGTTTGCATAGCGCCCCAGTGCCGGCCGGTTCTGAGCACCCGCCATGGCCGGCCGCTGGCGCTGACGGCGCGCCGCACATGTCGCTGGACGAGCGGCTGGAGCTGCGCGGGCCGCTGCTGGCGCGGCGCGCGCGCTTCTGGGACGCCGTCTACGCGGAGCACTACCGCCAGCCGGTGCCGCCGCCTACGCCGCCGACTAAACACGCCGAGCTGTAACTAAACGTCTAAGATATTACGTTTATACTTACTAGGGCTTGCTGTTGTATATTTTTATTTTTTTAAACCATTATAGTGACAAATGAGCATTGTATATATTGCTGCTGTATTATTTGATTATAATTAAATTTTCCTATTAATAATACTCTTATCTAGAAAAGTCTCTTGTGTTATATTATGGACACTAACGACTTGAACAAAGTTCGTAGTGTCTTACCATTATTCTTCCCCCACCCTGTCCTGTCCCTTGCCCTACCCCTACCCAACCCTCACCCTAACCTAACCTGACCGAGTATCTACCTACTGTTCGAACCTACATACTCATTTGATGGACACACTTAGACGATGGACAGCACTTAAATTCGTCAGCAGGAAACCGTATAAGGAAGGTAATTCGATATATAAGACGTAAATCTTGTTATTGACCTTGTCGCACGAATACACCCAAACCACATTCGTTGTGGAGCTCTGAATACAGTTAAATATTTATTTGAGTACATATCTAAACGGCCAAGACATAATATATTATTTTCAGACCAAAATGTAAATGTTGTAATTATAAATTACGTTCAAAATGTAAACACGATCACGCTAGTCATCACGTAATAGAGATCACGTTAGTGATAAGGCCGCCTTACTAAGGCGTACTTACTTTAATATATCCGTTATCTTATAGAATTTCCTTTGGTGTGCAGTAAAGAGGTATTGTATGGTAGAGTTTGTACAGTTAGAGGCTTGGCTTTTCATGAAATTTGATAGCTTTTTCACAGGGACACCTTACAGCGAGGCTCGGTGAAACGGCGAAATGTTTTTAGTAAGATAATGATCCTTAAGTACCCAATAAGTGCTGATAAGGTAACAAAGTCACTGTCATGATGACACTTTTTTTCTGTGATTTGACTACTTAAAGCATTTTAATACTTAAACACGTACAGTATGCTGACTCAGGTTATTTGGTTGGTTAGTTTATCACCCTGAAGCGAAAATCTAATGCTGATGTACTGATGATGAAGCCACAGAACTCCTTAACGATTAGGAGTTGCAGGATAAAACAACAATTGGCCAACACTACTACACAAACTATTTAGTTGTATCTAGAGGTTACATGATGCTTTAATGTATGCATATCATTTATTTATTTTGGAGTCGGTGCCACAACCCCTTCCTTGACGAACATGACTATGCTGACATCGAGTCCAAAACTAAATGATACCTAACACTTAACCTTAAGCTACTTATTTTGACGTGATTTTAATTTCTTTTATTTATGTCTGAATTTGTTTTGCAAAATAATGAAATGACTCCGGGAGAGAAGCAACTACATTGACATAAAAGGGTAGGTTACTAACTATGGAATTGCCGGGCAAGTGTGCCGTGAATGTTAACAACATGGCACACAGTCTACCTACCGAGACAGTTGGTTGATGAATAGGTGATGGGTAGAAGAAGTTTTATACAAATCTGTCGACCACGGTGGTCTTATGCACAAGAATGTGCATCAGACGTACTTCATTTGGATCAGACGCTGCTGAAGGCATTAAAACTTTATCAATTATACTCATTTTTATGGACAAGGCGTGAAACATCTTGGTAGTTCTCTTCTTCAAGAAGTGTAACGTATCAATGTCACACGTACAGTGCCAGGTTCAGTTACCAGGAAGTAAGTAAAGAAAACACAACAGTTCCTAATATTATCTACTCTCCATAACCTCAGTCCTGGCAGGAACACAAAGTTCACTATGGATTTCGTAAGAGTAGGCCGAAAATTACAGAGTTATTCATGGCTCTATGCCGAAAGATAGAATTACTTTGGGCAACAGTCATTTTTATTGAGATTAATTTTATGTGATAATGAACATATTTTGGTCCGGACACGCTGGGCCCAGCAGTATGCAAGCAATATACTGGTTCACCTCCTAGATCAGAGGCTGGATAAAATCTGCTCTACTCCTCCGCCACACTTCCTAACGAAGACTCGGTCTTCTTTTAAAGTTGTTTGAGAACGAATTGGCAAAGAAGAAGGAATCTTGATGGCCAGTACTCGAAGTCAACCGGCCAGTTCCCGGAGTAGGTTGTATTTAATTTCAGGCATCCACAGTGTTCGGCAGCCAAGTTATCATCTGTGGAGAAGTCATGAAGAATAGAATCCAGCAGTCATCAAGAAGAAGAGGAACACGAAATAGATTAAAATCTTTGCCATCTCCGTCGTCTATGAAATGTTTCGACTTGATAACTTATGACAAGGAAAAAAACAAATGACTAACAAAAACATAGACAAACCTAAACTAAAGTGCGAGAGGGAATTGCTAAAAGTGAAAGCTAAGTCCGAATCACTTAATTAGATTTTTGTAGGATTGTTTATTTTCGTGAGTTATAAAAAATATTATTAAATAATGGGCAAAACAATTAAAAAGGAAGTGAGAGTGATAATTTTCAGCATTATTAATAATTAAGTCAAACTAAAAGTACAAGTTAAAGCCAAATATCTGAATGTTTACAAGAAGGACTGACAAGGACTGCCAAGGACATTTTATCCCCAGATTATTGCCATATCCCCATTTTTTTATTTCTAGATACTACTGTCAGTCGATTCGGACTTAGCGTCGTCCTATTATACACAAAAACCATGTAAAAATTGCACACCCCGGGGAATGGCAGCGGCCAGGAGCCCATTCCGCCATAAAACCGAGGAGATACAGAGGTTTGAATACAAACACACACCACCACCAATAAGGAAGTTTCCTAATATCGATATTGCCATATTTAATTTGTTAAAATATAGATCAAAACTAACAAGCCACTAAAAAAATTTAGAAATCCGTCTATAAATGACTGAGTCATATTTAAGTTTACATATTTTTTCGCGAAATTATTGCTGCCGCGATCTACTTGTGACGTCACCAGGCCGGCATCCCGCCCGCCACTATGGGACTGTATCTTCGGAACCGTAATAGCTAGACACTTGAACTATTTACAGAGTATGTGTTACCATGGCCGCTATAACAACGAGTACTAATAATAATAATAAATCTAAAATAAGGGGGGGTTTTCATACATGTAATTTGATTTTATGGCGTTTTCAGAAGTATTTCATTTTTCTCTATCGCGTAGCGGTTAAACTTACATGCATCACACTTTGGGAGAGCGGCACTGGTCTAGTAGCAGCGTGCTTGCGAGAGCGATAACCGAGGTTAAGCAATGCTTAATGTACTTTGAGCTTAGCCGAACTTCAGCACCGCGACGTGCTTGCCACTCGTACATAACGAGAGATAATTCCACCAAATAGAAATACTCCATGCGAAATAAATAACACTTATAGAACGTTGTTCCAACCACGTGTTTACATAAGATAATTTAATTTTCCAGAAAATAGTTATGAGACACCAAAGCCAGGGCCAAACCCCAAAATAACAGAAATTTCAGACTGTACCCCATGTAAATAATGATGGGACTAAAAAAACCCAAGCCACAGTTAGTATTTCCCAAACCACATATCTTCTTTGTCTTCCTTGTGTAACGCGTAATACAGACATAATCATCCAATCAATCAACTGCAGGCAAATGTCGGGTCGATTTTCAGTAATTCTACGTTAATGTCATTTTCGACATAACGCAATCCGTACGTAGTATTAGTTTTCTGCTGGCCTTTTATGAATTTTCATCACGGTCATTTGCGTGTATAGTATTTGCGTTTTTGTTAGTCTACAATGCAACGGAATTTTCAATATAGTGTTCAAATAATATCAAATCAAATCAAATAATTTTTATTCAGTTTGGGTTTTACAACACTTATGAATGTCAATATACAATTATAATATAAATACAATGGCATCGTCGACACGAGCTAGTCACTCGACTGGAACAACGCGGGAAAAAAAAAATCTATCTATGGACCCGACTGTGGTTATAAACAGAGCAAAACAAATAAATGCAAAGGAAAAACATAAGGAGTCCCATGGAATAACACAATACACTGTAAAATAACCATTGGAACCATATTATAACCGTGTTACATACTTGGGTAAGTATTCACAAACATCAAAAATACAAAATTTCATTGATATAAGGCTTACAAGCTCGTAATGGTAACCTAACAAACTGTACAATATTTTATAGATAATTTATGGCAAGGAAAGACAATATGTGTAGTAGTGTATGGTTATACACTGGTCACATGTAAGACATTACATTAATAACATTTCATACTTAAAAAACACAAGTAATGTTAGTCACAAACAGATTTTGGGGTAATGGTTTTATAACTCGGCATGTTCGGTCGGCGGTGGCGGCGGCGGCACCGGCTGGCGGTAGTGCTCCGCGTAGACGGCGTCCCAGAAGCGCGCGCGCCGCGCCAGCAGCGGCCCGCGCAGCTCCAGCCGTTCGTCCAGCGACATGTGCGGCGCGCCGTCGGCACCAGTGGCCGGCCACGGCGGGTACTCAGAACCGGGCGGCACTGGGGCGCTATGCAAACAAGGAAAATTAAATTTTACTTTTAAATTATTGTACATACGTACATACTTTAATGAGGAAAGAAGGATATGAGCTGGCCGACGTGGCAAAAGGGACTGGTCGAGAAACGTAGGGTTCAAGATGTGCGCCATTCCAAAAGATAAATCAACAAGTAAGCCCACGCCACCCGTAGGTAGGTCCGACGCAGTCCGTATGAGCGAGGAAGTCGATAGAACCATGGGTTGTTAGTGGGTTTAGGCACGTACATAAATGCCATTTTGCTAATTGGGTGGACAGGCAGATACCGTATTATAATTCTCTCCTTTATTCTCATCCAAGAAGTGGGTATCTCATATTAAAAATATTGCATAACTTACCTAGTATCACAGAATATAAATAAATAAATACAAAGAAAATAAATTTAAATCTTTCTGACAAAACAAATTAGCGCCCACTTTTAAAATCTGCCTCCCTTTACTGAACTCTTACCTCACAGTAATAGTAGTTTATGCAACTGTCATATAAAAGGGGGTATTAAAACATGAGTGTCTGTTTATCATACGAGGCGTAGCCGAGTATGATAATAGTTTGACACGAGTGTTTTAATACCTAATTATATGCAGTTGCATACACTACTTTATCTACACTCATATTTTCATGTTAAAATTTCGAACCTATAATTTTTTCAACTTTGCTGGAAGTAACTGCGAGTCAGTTCTGTTGTATCTACGCGTCGAGGATATCAAGCGAAATTCACTTCACTTCTTTCACATTTATCTATTTATTTGCTTCAAACAAGAAAAAACATTCACAAACACAAATTACAACAATTAGAAAAAATATTCTGTTTAGCGGGAAAATAATTCCAAATGTACACAATCGCAACCACAGACTATGAACTGATCACAAATATAAACGGGAATTTTTTGTTGAAGACATTTAGGTATTCAGCCTACATTTAGCCGTGCCCCGGCGCCCGACAAAAATTTAAAAAAGAAAAGTGTTGCATAATGATTAAAAAGTTATTTTTCGATACAGCTGTAATAAAAATAGTATGGGAAATGCTGTATCGAAAAGTAATTTTTTAAATTTTTATAGACTGGCGTGAAAAAAGTGTATCCTTAAACAACTGTTTTCGAATATGTAATTGGAACATTACGCTATGAGTGTAGATAAAGATTATTTTCTTTGGATTGTGAAATAAAACAACTTACCCAGTAGTTATAAAATTGAGCCACAGTTGTCTCATCTCAGCTCTCATTTTGCGCGTTCGTTCAGAAAATATGCTTTCATCTTTAGCGCCGAACATTTCCGACTCGAATAAAGCAAATGATTGAGCACAATGGTCAGCTCCTTCAACACCATACGTTTCAATACCTTGTCTATATGGAGGTACATCTTCGTCCACAAAAGAGTATTCGTACAGATACACTTTATCATTACCTGCTTCGACTTGTAATTTGAGTGAACGTAAAGTAGGATATGCAAAAATGACATCACTGAAGTAATTTATGTAATTCAAGACAGTTTCTTCGCTTATAGTTTTATCTCCGAAATAGAATTCCTTGATTTCTTTTGCCACCTTCTCCTTTTCGTCTTCGCTACTGAATTGCAAGTCAGCTGGTAAAAAATCTGAAAACCTTTCATTCATTTCGTTTTTCCACGTTTCAAAAACTCCAAAACTCAATCTAAACATTCCTTCCATATTAGCAAATCCGTAAAGCATGGGTAGTTTTACAAATTTGCCTTCTTTTAAAATATTAACCGGTGTGTCTTCAAGAAAACTCTCTACTCCAGTAGCACGTTCTACGCAAGGTGTAAACACAAAAGTGGAGTCTCTTCTGGTCAAAAATAAATCAGACATCAATTGTTCAAACGGTGCATTTTTGTAAAAATTCTCAAGAGCGTATGTATCATCTACGTCTGTGAAATTTAGCTGTCTGGCATAATCTTTCGCATTCTGTAGTGGGTCTAGTTGGACAGACCATACACCAACATTCGCTCCGCTTTCTGGTATCACTTTATTAAATAATCCTTTCGTGATCTTAGACAACTGTAACAAGTCGACTGCAGACGAGCCAGCACTGAATCCTTCGATAGTAACATCATCTGGATTTCCACCGAAACTGGCAATGTTCTTTTTCACCCACCTCAGCAAAGCGACTTGATCTTTCATCCCAGCATTTCCTGGAGCATCTTTAGTTCCCAAACAAAGGAAGCCGTGGACGCCGAGTCTATAATTGAACGATACAGCTATTATCTTTTTGCTTCTAACCATATTTAGCGGTTCCAACATACTACCAGAGCCCATTTGATACGCTCCTCCGTGCACCAGGACTACAACTGGTAGTTTGGTCTCATCACTATCTGGAACGTAAACATTTGCGATAAGGCAATCCTCTTTTTGTTTAAGCATTTCCGCTCCCGGCATAGGTATGTGTCCTTGTTGACGACGTTGCTGATGACTGCTTCCAAAGGCTCCAACCACATCGGAGGCGGAGTCGGTGCCTGAAAATTAAGACATCAAACTAAATCATTGTACATTTGGATTACATTGGTTTCGAAAAACCAAGAACTGAATTTGTTGTTTCTTCCGCATGGTCAGAAATTTTTTCAGATCAGGTAATTAGCGACTGTCATCTGATCTCCGTTACCCTGCTACCAGGGCAACATGACCACATTAGATCATAGTTACACATTCAGTCATCTGAATGTACAGGTTTCATCACGATGTTTTCCCTCACCGTAAGAGCATCGGTTAGTGTTCAATTAATGTACATAACTCAGAAAAGAGGCATTGGCACATGGCCGCAGTGGGATTCGAACCTGGTATCTCTCGCTTAGTGTCGGATATCGTTAGTACTCGGTCGCCGACGCTCGACATTACACGGCATTAATAGAGAAATATTGAGTACAGACGGACATCTAATTAGGTAAGTACTTTTGTCAACGCTGGCCTTGAACATTTTTTAAATACGTATACCTATTAATACTGTATGTAATGTATTTGTTTGTGTGTTATCTTTTACGATAAACTGTATTCCGGTAGATAGGTACCATATATGAAGTGGGATAATATTTTGTATCAAATTGTAATGAGGTCTCTTTGAAAACCAGCTCTCTGGTTCACGCCGGGGCGTAACTCTGAGTGAGGTCCTTTTCACACAAACACACCACCACAACAAGTTATCAATTACACTACACAACAAATTAACATTAATCAAGTAGGTATGTGTATACATCGGCTTCCCGTGTATTTCATGTTATAATAATTGTATTCTTTTTGTCCTTTTGTTTTCTTGTGTATTTTTTAATGTTGTGGTGTTATTATTGTTATTTCTATTTTTCTTTCTTCAAAAGGTATACTGGTCACCCAGATTTTAGTATTAGGTATGAAGGCCAATAGTTCATAGTTTCAAAATAAGTGCCTATGTAACCGGCCGGACCAAAGAGAACATGGCCAGGTGGGGCTTTCTGGTGGCTCGAAGGTCAACTATGCCTGTGGTGCTATCCAAACGCTAGCCCACCTCTTATCGTGCCCTGCTTGTCTAAACACCTGCACGCAAGAGAATCTGATGACAGCAGCCGACAACGCTGTTTTGGGCCACTACTTTATAATGTTTGTCATTGACACGCTAAGAAGAAGAAAGAAACTACCTATTGTAATATACATAGTAAATATAGTAGTTATAATTGATAAATCCAAACTATAGTCCAAACTGTCTGTCATGTCTTCAGGCCTATCTACATAATTTGGCTACATGATCTTTTATAAGGTCGTCCATCTACCTATATCTATTATTACATCGTTCGCTACGTTGTTGATCCGCTGTGATACAATCTACTATTTACTTTAGGGCCTCACTAGATAGAGAGTGCAAACGAAAGATTTTTTTCTCCGTGATAGTAGGTGATGCCTACAATTCGGGCTTCTGTATTATATTATTATATTCATCTCAATATCTCGGTTGTGCTTTTGCGCACGAGGGCCCGGGGTCCGCCTTGACCATAATCCAGGACTTGGCAGATCAGGTAATTAGCGACTGGCATTTGACCTCCGTTACCCTGCTGCCATGGGAACCTGACCAGATTGGATCATCTGAATGTGCAGGTTCATCACGATGTTTTCCCTCACCGTAAGACAATTGGTTAGCAGCATTCAACTAATGTACATAACTCGAAATACAGCCATTGGTACATAGCCGCAGTGGGATTCGAACCCGGTACCACTCGATTACGAGTCGGATATCTTAATCACTCGGCCACCGACACACACACAATTCGGGCTTCTGTAACCATTCTTAAGTGTTAGTCCGATTTTTTTTGCCTGTTCAAGGCTAAAAACATTAACGTTCTCGCGTTCAATCCCAATTTGCTACTTCGCTCGGCAACAGGGGTCATCCCATAAAGAAGTTAACACCTAACCTACGTGTTTGAAGCAGACATTAGCCCTCAAATTTTAATAAAGTTTTAGCTGGAATTGGACCCTACCTACCATTTAGAGCATCCGTGGCTGAGCGGCTAGGGTATCCGACGCGTATAAGTGTGAGGTACCGGGTTCGAATCCCGCTGCGGCCATGTAATAATTACTCTTTTTTGAGTTGTGTAGGTACATTATTCGTATACTAACCGATGCTCTGAAACCAGTTAGGGAAAGTATAGTGATTATACCTGCACAATCTGCACATTCAGGCGACTGAATGTGGTACTATGATACAATCTGGACAGGTTCACTCCACAGTAATTACCTGATCTGCCAAATCCTGGATTGTTGTCAAGGCGGACCCCGAGCTTTCGTCCTCGAAAGCACAACCAGGACAATAACGCAAAGATTATTATTTTTTATTTATTATATTCAGGTAGTAAACAGTCATGTTACATTGCATGAATTTACGAATCACATAGCTTAAAAACCTAAAACTACCCTAAATAACATTACTTATAGCACAGAATAAACTTACAAAATATAATACAGTGACAGTTTTACTTAAAAATACCTACCTAGTATACATTATTAGGATCATACAAAGTGCGACAACCATACCCTGTCAATTTTTGTCAAATTTTTATTGCCTACCTATATTACAAATATTTTACCTTAAATTTGTTGGGCCCAGTGGGCGCGGTGGCGTACGGGATGCCGTAGAAGGCGAACACGCCATTCTCGTCGTATCCGCGCACGGGCCCCTGCGCGGTCTTCACTAGCCGCGACGCGCGCTCATGCAGGCGCTCCTGCGGGAGCGCAGGCGCTGCTGCCGCGAGCAGCGCGCACAATACCAATGCAAACAACATGACGGCTTAGCGTCTCACTAGCTACTAACCTCCCGTAGCGACTGATTGGACACTGGGGACGTTAGTAGCGTATTTGATAAGCGCGACGGGGGACTCGACGATACATTATCTGCATCGATGTGTTGTTTACGATAATTTCTGCAAAGCCGTTTTATCGCTTAATTGTAATTTACTAACCCAATTTAGGTACCAAAGCCTATACCTATCCATTAGTATTGATAACAACAGGAGTCCGCCTGGGTGAGTATCACCGCCTTATCTATTTCTGCCGCCAAGCAACAATGCTCGCATTATTGTGTTCGGTTTGAAGGATAAGGTAGCCAGCGCAATCACAGGCTAGAGGCATTTCATCTTAGTCACCACAGTGACAACGCACCTGCGGTTCTGCATTTTTGTTGCCTGCAATCAAATTGCATGAATGTTATGAGCCACTGTTACTGCTTTCCAGGTAGGCTAGTATAAATAAAAAACAATTCCATGATGAATAGCTCTGAAAATATACCAATCTTGTAAATACAAAGATAAACTGGAGGTTTGTGATCGACCTATGTCTAATTGGTCTTGCAGATAATGAAGATTTATTTTGTAAACTTTGATTTGTATTTAAATCACTGTTACCTATAACTCTATTCAACAGGTTCGGTACATCATCATTACTGTGACAACTTCAGTTTCCGATCCGGCTTGAAGGACCAGAAACAGCAGTTGTTTAATAAAATTATTGTAAAAATTATTACTAGACTATGTGTCTATATAAAAACAGCATGTACGGGGTTAGAGTATGTATATAAGAAACTTCTCTGTTTATTTATTTCTAAATTTAATTATAACCAAATAATACAACAGCAGCAATTATACTGTAGTAGAAACGTGTTATTATAACTCGGCATGTTTGGCCGGCGGGGGCGGCGGCGGTACCGGCTGGCGGTAGTGCTCCGCGTAGACGGCGTCCCAGAAGCGCGCGCGCCGCGCCAGCAGCGGCCCGCGCAGCTCCAGCTGCTCGTCCAGCGACATGTGTGGCGCGCCGTCGGCGCCAGCGGGCGGCCAAGGCGGGTACTCGGAGCCGGGAGGCACTGGGGCGCTGTACAAACAAAGAAAGATTTTTAAATATTGTACATACTTACAATAAGGGAGCTGGCCGACGTGGCAGAAAACTACAGAAGGAACTGGACGAAAGACGTAGGGTATCAAGATGTGCGCGCGCTTAAATGATCCATCGGCAAGTACGCTACCCGTGATTAGGTCCAACGCAGTCCGTATGACCGAGGAGGTTGATAAGACCATGGGCAAGTAGTGGGTTCAGGTATGTCCATAAATTCAAGTCTTTTACTGTGTTGCTTGGGCACGCAGATACCACATTGTAATTCTCTCCTTAATTCTCACCAAGAAGTATCTACTATTAAAAGGATATAAAAAGTACTGGATATAACTCATCTAGTACCACAGAAAATAAGTTTAAATCTTTATGACAATACAAATTAGCGCCTACTTTTATAATCAATTCAGTAAAGATAAATTTTTTGATTGTGAAAATATGTAAACTATAATACATTACAATAAAAAATTTAACTATTACTTAAAATAACTTACCCAGTAGTTATAAAATTGATCCACAGTTGCCTCATCTTAGCTCTCATTTTGCGCGTTCGTTCAGAAAGTATGCTTTCATCTTTAGCACCGTACAATTCCGACTCGTATAAAGAAAATGATTGTGCACAATGGTCAGCTCCTTTAACACCATACATTTCAACACCTTGTCTTAAGGGACTTACATATTCATCCACAAAAGAAAATTCATACAGATACACTTTATCATTACCTGCTTCCACTTGCAGTTTGAGTGAACGTAAAGTAGGATAAGCAAAAATTACGTCACTGAAATAATTTATGTAATTTAAAACAGTTTCTTCGCTTATAGTTTTATCTCCGAAATAGAATTCCTTGATTTCTTTAGCCACCTTCTCCTTTTCGTCTTCGCTATTGAATTGTAAGTCAGCTGGTAAAAAATCTGAAAACTTTTCATTCATTTCGTTTTTCCACGTTTCAAAAACTCCAAAACTCAATCTAAACATTCCTTCCATTTCAGCAAATCCGTAAAGCATGGGTAATTTTACATATTTGCCTTCTTTTAAAATATTAACCGGTGTGTCATCAAGGAATCTCTCTACTCCAGTATCACGTTCTACGCAAGGTGTAAACATAAAAGTGGAGTCTTTTCTGGTAAAAAATGGATCAGACGTCAATCGTTCAAACGGTGCAGTTTTGTAGAAATTCTCAAGAGCGAATGTATCATCTACGTCTGTGAAATTTAGCTGTCTGGCATAATCTTTAGCATTCTGTAGTGGGTCTAGTTGGACAGACCATACACCAACATTCGCTCCGCTTTCTGGTATCACTTTATTGAATAATCCTTTCGTGGTCTTAGACAACTGTAACAAGTCCACTGCAGAAGAGCCAGCACTGCCCCCTTCAATAGTTACATCATCTGGATTTCCACCGAAACTGGCAATGTTTTTTTTTACCCACCTCAGTAACGCAACTTGATCTTTCATCCCAGCATTTCCTGGAGCATCTTTAGTTCCCAAACAAAGGAAGCCGTGGACGCCGAGCCTATAATTGAACGATACAACTATAATCTTTTTGCTTCTAACCAAATTTAGCGGTTGCATCATATTACCAAAGCCCATTTGATACGCTCCTCCGTGCACCATGACTACAACAGGCAGTTTGATCTCATCAGTATCGGGAACGTAAACGTTTGCGATAAGGCAATCCTCTTTTAGTTTAAATGTTTCCATTCCCGACATAGGTATGTATGCTTGTGGACAGACGACGTTGCTGTTGACTGCTTCCAAAGGCTCCAACCACATCGGAGGCGGAGTCGGTGCCTGAAAACAAAGACGTCAAAGTAAATTATTGTACGTTTGGATGACATTTGGTATTGATGTCCCAAGAACCGAATTCTTTTCTATTCCGCATGCCCAGACATTTTGTTCCCTACCTAACCGGTCCTTGCCGGTCTACGCGAGATGTGGCCATACCATCAAAGACTGTACTGCGATATCTCAGATGTGACTGCTACCCGGAATATGGATATGGATCCGGACGAGGTCTTTGCGTGGATATACATGGCAATAAACTAAGTAATATGTCAAAGTTACGGTATTGAAAGTGTTGCTAAAATACAACAAAGCAAGAATGGTGACCTGTGTTGGACCCGTGCCTCGTACTATGGCTAGACCCGCAGGACGAAACCCAGATCGGAAGGAACCTACTCGTACTAGAGGTTCCTAAGTGTTTAGGAAATAACGCAAAACAAGATTGGATAGCAAATGTGGGTAGGTAAAGGGGTACCAGGGACTTAGGTTACGGAAAAAGAGTATACTAAAGTCATTATACTGGCAATAATAGACGAAAGAAAGGAAGAAAGCGATGTATTGACATCGCCGAGTCGGACGCGAGAGCCAACGGCTTACGACGTGAGGATGCCGTAAATCGGGCAAAGTGGAAAAAACAAAGCAGGAAAGCGGACCCTGGCAATAGCCAGGATAGACCGCTCGGATAATGATGATAATGAATAGATGAAAGAAAGGAAATATAACTTGATGCTATTATAGATTTTACCGCAGTCATCGTCATTGTAAAATGCCTTCTAAACTAAGTCGATTTAAATAGGAAACAGAAGTTTATTACAGAGTGTGAATGAAAGGTTTTCTCACCGTGGTGAAAAATGAGAATGAGAACCTGATTAAACCTTTACCTACAATTCGGGCTTCTGTAACTATCCTTTTGACATACCTCATTAATTTATCATTCTCATCGGTAGTGTTTCCGGATTTTTTTAAACAATCCTTAGTAAAGCCTTACAAAGGGAAGGGAGATAAAGATATAAATAATTATCGGCCAATTACACTCATACCTATTCTGTATAATTTTTTTTTTTAATGTTTGCAAATAAAAATGATAGATTTTTGTAATTGAATTCAAATAATAGACAGAAATCAATTGGACTACCAAAATAATAAATCAACGTCCCTTGCACAGACATAACAGACTAAACACAAATCACAAATATTCCCTGTTTGCTCGCTCTACAATGATTATGAATCTTGCTATCTTGTTTTTTCATCCATTGGAATAAGTTCACGAAAAATGACGCGCGCAATGTTTTGAACGTTCGACATATTGCTCGAGGGCCTAACGACCTGACGTTTCTTTTGAAACATCGGTGTAAATTTTATAATTTCCTAATAAAATTTATATCAAACCATTTAAAAGACGGTGTAATTTAGTGCACATTGATGAGAAAGCGCAAAGTGTGGAAATACAAATGGATTATCTTTTCATCGGTAAGTAATTTCATTCGTGGTCGCGGCGATCGGGAATCGATTTTAGAAATTGTGATAAAAATAAGCATCGTAATAGTGTAAATTTTGCAATAATTAAAATGCTTTACCTTAAAACAATATGCCATTAAAGATAGATTTAAAATTATTGGCAAATTGAGCAATATTTCGGTGTCTAAATAGGTACGAAAATATTTTGATGCTAACAGGGTCGGACTTAGTATTTGTTGTATAGAATTTTAATACTCAAATCTTGTAAATAGCGGTCCACGATTTAATATGTATTAGGGTTTAATACACAAAATATACCTAAATGACATTTTAAATGTTCAGTCATTTTATGAAACAACGGATTAATCGCGTATTTACGTTTATTCACATTTATTTGTTTTTCTAGGTTTCCTAAAGACCAGACATGGTGATGTCTGGGTTGCAAATTGGAAGTGCTGCATTGTAAACACTTTTAAGAACAAGATAATAATTAGATGCAAGTCCATTCTGTCCTGGTGCACCAGCATTAAATAAAGAATATGCTGCCTGTTTACTATATTAATATACCTATTCTTTTCATTATTATAATTTTTTCATGACTATGTCCTCTAGAGGGCATCATATTCAATTTGTGAAGTCACATAGGCCAACCTGTGAACAATGAAAATGAAACGCTTCTAACGATAAGTAGGTACCTACTTAGTTTAGAAGTTATGAGGCAACAAATAAACATTAATACCGGTCAAAATCATAACCCTCCTTTTTGCAAAAGCAAGCACTGTACTGTGCACAAACGGTATCACGGCGTGGGTTTGATTCACTAGACACCTTACCTTTTATTAAAATGACAATATTAAATGATAAGGTCAAGTTAAAAAAATTGCGTAGTCGTCTGGAGCGAAATACAAGTCAGATTTGTTTGTGTTCGTTACGAGTAGAAAGTCGTAGCAAAATATAACTTATCCGCAGATGGGCTGCCTTGTTTCGTCCCTGCATTTGCATTAGTGTGTGTGTTATAGAGATGTGTGATATTTTGTCTCGTATTTAAACTCGAAATGTACTCTCTGCTTCTGTATATAATTTTTTTTCTCTATGGAGGATGGTTGAAAATAGACGTCATATTCGGCGCGCGATCGCAACGAACAATATCCCGAAAATACCTTCTGATGGATTTTTCTCCTGCTAGAGTCTGCCCTAATTCTCGACATATATTAATTATTCAGGTACACAAGAATAAATATTAGCACAGACCATTAAAAAATACTTAACTAAAACCTTATAATAAGTTACAATGTTCGTTACCGTAAACTAAACTCAATCAAAAAAGGTCTAGAAAACTGGGCCAAGTAAGGGCCGGTAAGGTGCCCATCATGGACATCATGGTTCATTCACTCATTTGCGTGAAAAAGAATAAACACACCATACAACCCACACACACTCACACACACATGCACACACTCTCACTCACGCACTCGCCTCCAGCCATACACACTTTATGCATGATAGTAAGTATACTGACAATAGTACCTACATGCTAAGGCTAATTTATTTCTTTACCATGTGTATTGTTTTAAGTAGGTAATTATATATCTACACTCATAGCGTAATGTTCCAATTACATATTCGAAAACAGTCATTTAAGGGTACATTTTTTTCCCGCCAGTCTACAAAATTTTTAAAAATTACTTTTAATACAGATTATCTCATTACAGATACAGCATTTCTTATACTATTGTACTGGCTTATCAAATAAAGTTATTATTATTATTATTTTCAGTACAGCTACATCGAAACAACTTTTTAATAATTATACACTTTAATTTTTTTAATGGTAATGCTCATATGAGCGCCACTGTACCAAGCAGAATCGAAAAACGCGTATAATATAGATCGACCATACAACTTCTATATCGTCAGGGGAGGCGGGAAGGTAGGCGGGAGGGGTGCATTTCGGGGTCGTTTCGGGGCTGAATACGGGGGCGCAGGGAAGGGAGCTCGTTTTTGTGTGAAACGTCATCTAGTGACGTTTTGCGAAATAAAACGCTTCCTGCCCTGAGCCCCGCGCCCCGCGTTCTGCCTCCCACCCCCTGCGCGATTTATCAGTTGTGGGTTATAGGCGGAGCGATGATGATGATGATTCATACAATTGGACCTATCGTACATGTATCTACATTTACCAGTCGTTTAATGGACCTTGAAACTCGGTTATCAGGGGCTTGACGTCAGCTATCGATCGATAGATAAAAATATTATAACCCAGTCATAATTATTGCGTGATTTTTATTAAAAATTGCACAATAACAGCGAAATATTACAATGACAACGAAAAATGCCATAGTATTTTCCCATTTGGATTTTACAAATGCAACACGATTTTATTGCGGTTTTATATTAAACTAGTTGGCCTGGCGCGACTTCGTTCGTGTGTTGTCCTACCCTACCCTATACCAACGCTACACCTACCCTACACTATCCCTGCATCTACCCTACACCTACCCACATCTACACTACCCTACACCTACTTTACACCTATCCTACACCTACCCCAGATTTACCCTTTACCTACCCTATCCCTACCTACCTTTTTTTTCTTACATACAAACCTTGTCCTGACAAATAAAAAAAGAATTAGTAAAATAGGTGCAGCCGTTAAGGAATTATGCACGAACATGCAACATTTTGAAATTTTGGGCAATATATGCAATTACCCACAGACATAACAGACTAGACACAAATCACAAATATTCCCGTTCGCTCACTCTACAATGATTATAAATCTTGCTATCCCGTTTTTTCATCTATGGGAATACGTTGACGGAAAATGAAGTGCGCAATGTTTTGAACGTTCGACATGTTGCTGAAGCTCCTTTAGACCTGACGTTTCGTTTGAAACATCGGTGTAAATTTTATAATTTTCTAATATAATTTAATATAGTTTAAATCAAAACCATTAAAAAGACGTGTAATTTAGTGTACATTTATGTGAAAGCGCAAAGTATGGAAATACACCTGGATTATCCTTTCACCGGGAAGTAAACATTCGTGGTCGCGGCGATCGAAAATCAATTTTAGAACTTGTGACAAAAATATGCATCGTAATAGTGTGAATTTGCAATAATTGAAATGGTTTACCTTAAAACAACATGCCATTAGAGCTAGATTTAAAAGCTAGCTAGATGACATTTTAAATGTTCAGACATTTAATGAATCAACGGATTAATCGCGTTTTTCTCGGTTTCCTAAAGACCAGACATGGTGATGTCTGGGTTACAAATTGGAAGTGCTGCGTTGTAAACATTTTGAAGAAATTAGATGCAAGTCCCGTCTGTCCTGGTGCACTAGCATTATATAATTTTTACTGAGAATAAAGAATATGCTGCCTGTTTAATATATTAATTTACCTATTCTTTTTCATTATTCTTTTCATGACTGTCCTCTAGAGGGCATCATATTCAATTTGTAAAGTCACATAGGCCAACCTGTTAACAATGAAGACGCTTCTAACGATAAGTAAGTAGGTACCTACTTGTTTAGAAGTTGTGAGGCAACAAATAAATATTAATACTGGTCAAAATCAAAACCCTTCTTTTTGCAAAAGCAAGCAGTGCCGATTCACGGTATGTAGGATCGAGAGATCGAAAGGACGGTAATAGGTATCAGAGCGTGGGTTTGATTCACTAGACACCTTACCTTTAATTATAATAACAATATTAAATTATAAGGACAAGTTTAAAAAAATTGCGTAGTCGTCTGGAGCGAAATACAAGTCAGATTTATTTGTGTTTGTAACGAGTAGAAAGTCGTAGCAAAATATAACTTATCTGCAGAGGGGCTGCCTTGTTCCGTCCCTGCATTTGCATTAGTGTGTGTGCTATAGATATGTGTGACATTTTGTCTGGTATTTAAACTCGAAATGTACACTCTTCTTCTGTGTATAAAATTTTTTTGCTATGGTCCCTTGCAATATATTGAATAAAAAAAAATTCTAGACTGTCTCAATGAGAATAACTTGACTACATGTTTATTTTTAGATTTATCAAAACCGTTTGACTTTGTTTCACAGAATTTACTCCTAAAGAAACTTGAATCTCTGGGATTTCTTATAACGCAGCTAGATTAAGATACAATAAATCTAGAGTTCCACAGGGAAGCATATTGAACCAATTTTATTTCTTTTGTACGATATTGTACAAGTAAGTAAACATGTACGTACTCTTTAAATTTCTAATAAAAATAATGTAAATAATAACATGATTATGACAAACAAATTTGACATTAATAATTTTCTTTCTAATATAATTAACTGGCCAAATAGTAATAATCTACAAATAAATTTAGATAAAACAAGCTATATGCAACTCCATCATACAAAAGATAAAATAAATTTACACAATAATTACGAAGATACAAAAATAAATGAAGTTTGTCAAACCAAATTCTTGAGATACTAAATAAAAATATGAATTGGAAGGCCCAGGTAGATTATGTTTGCTGTAAAATCAACAGATTTGTTTATGCACTCAAACATTTAAAAATACTACTAATATAAAAGCTGCTCTAATGGCATACCACTCCTACGAGGAATCCGTTTTCCGGTATGGAATTGTAATCTGGGGAAAAGATGCGAAATGAATTCAGTCTTCATTGCACAGAAAAAATGCAATCGGGCATTATACGGGATTGCACCTGATGTGTCTTGCAATCCCTATTTTACCAGGCTTGGTATACTAACCATTCCATCGCTCTAAATATACGAAATATGTGTATTTGTAGGGGAACATGAGTATCTATTCACTCAAGCATGTGATATAAGTAAACGGGAGCACAGATGTCCCAATATACTGATATTGACGTTAAATCCAACAAGCGCAAAATAAAACAAAAGTTGTTTAGTAAAGTGTATAAATTTTTTAATATAAATTACCGAGCTATTTTAAATTGTTAAATGACACATTATTTAGGAAAAAAGTAAAGAACTGACTTTGTGTATAAAAATATAATTAAAGAGTTCACTGATAATAAGTTGTATCATATAATTATGATAAAATTTGCATGCTGTAATTCTGACAGGCTAGACGTCATTGTACATATTTACTAATTACTCCACCTCTGTAAGGCCATGTTTTTAGCAAATAAATGATTATGAATTAAGTGTGAGTCCGACTATTTTTTGCTTGTTCAAGGCTAAAACCATTATCGTTCCCGCGTTCAATCCCAATCTGCCGCGTCGCTCGGCCATAGTATCATAGGGGAGTTAACACCTGACCTACGAGCTAACATTAGCCCTAAAATAAGGTGACAGATTTTAGCTGGAATACCGACCTATATTAAGCTTTTACCTTAAATTTATTGGGTCCAGTGGGCGCGGTGGCGTACGGGATGCCATAGAAAGCGAACAGGCCATTCTCGCCGTATCCGCGCACAGGCCCCTGCGCGGTCTTCACCAGCCGCGACGCGCGCTCATGCAGGAGCTCCTGAGCGAACGCAGGCGCCGGCGCCGCGAGCAGCGTGCACAATACCAATGCAAACAACATGACGGCTTAGCGTCTCACTAACTACTAACCTCCCGTAACCTGACTGATTGGATACTAATGTCCCTAGCGCAAGTGATAAGCGCGATATGAGACTCGATGATACATTATTTGCATCGATGTGTTTACGATAAATGCTGCTGATACGGTAATGAAAGACATAATAAGAATACCACCTACTTACAATTATTAATATCAGTTTACCTACATAACACTTTTCCCCTACATTTCGTTCACTTTAACTTTTTAAGTAAATGCTTCATTAACACAGCAAAAGTAATAGTAAGAAAGTAGAACCTTAAACAATACTTAATTAACAAAATTAGGTATGCCGTTTATAATCACAACTTATACAAAGTTACGTTTAATTAAATCTAAAGCCATTAACAATAGTTTAGGACTTATAATAAAAAATTGGGTATATGTTATACGTAGGTAGGTGTTGGCAGAGAGGTCGTACATTTTTATTTAAAATCTTTTAATTTTTCCATACAACGTACGGCAGCCTTCCGCCCAGACCGACCCTCGAGAGGCGGCGATCCGAGCTCTTCCTCCCTACAGGACCAAGTGCTCTTAGGACTCGATGAGCTAACTAGTTGAGGGCTCGCTTCTGCGAACTGCCACTCGTCTTCGGGTCCACAAACAGGTGTTTTTAATACCGGCGACCGTAATCAATTACTTTTGCCCACTGTATCGTCGCTAGTAACATTGGACAGAGTGAATCGCAATTTACGAAACTTTGGTGTCAATATTTGGTCAATGTGTCGCTTATGCAAATGCCCATCATCCGCTTTAACTTTGTAAGCCACTGGGCTGCATCGTTCTACGACGCTCATCGATTTCTGTATGCAAACAGAAATCTACTCAAAGCCTTATTTTCGTCTTCATTTTCAATTTGTGCCTTTTTCAAAGCTCGTTTTACAGATCGTACTGCGTTTTCGGCAGCTCCGTTGCTAGCCGGATTATAGGGGGCAATGAGAGTATGCTTTATCCTGTTTCTTTGAAAGTATAAAGAAAACTCGGCAGATAGAAATTGAGGACCATTGTCACTGATTATTCTTTTTGGAAGTCCGAATAATGAAGTGAAGATCAGCGTCGATAATAACCAGATAGTACTTATTCCTATAAGGCCCCAAAAAGTCGACGTATAATCTTCCCCAAGGCTCCGCAGGCCACGGCCAGGAGTGCAGCGGCGCGGGCGGCGGCGCGGGGCGCTGCGAGCGGCACACCGCGCACTCCCGCGCCGTGCGCTCGATGTCCGCGTCGAGTGACGCCCATCAAACATAGTTACGTGCGATCTGTTTCATTTTTACGATGCCTGGGTGACCATTGTGAATCTCTGTTAAGATCGCGATCCGTAACGACCGAGGCACTATAATACGATAACCCCACATTAAGCAACCCTGGTCAATGTGGATATTATCTTTCCTAGTAAAGAAGGGTTTTTCGTTCTCATGGTTTTGGTTATAAGGTCATCCATGTAGAACAAAACCATACATTTTATTTAATAAAGAGTCCTTTTCCGTTTCTATTTTAATATCTTTAAAGCTGAGCGGAAATGACTCTTGTACGTAATTTAAATAACTGCCCGCTTCGTCCTCACTTTTGATTCGTCTATTAGACGAATTCAAAGGAAAACGCGATGACGCGTCAGCTGGATCATTTTGTGACGATTTCACAAACTCGATTGTGAAATCATAGGCTGCTAAGATAATGGCATAACGTTGGAGCCTGCCCGCCGCTGTGACCGGGATGCCTTTATTCTTACCAAATATGTAGCTTAGTGGCTTGTGGTCACTGCGTAGAATAAAAGATCGGCCGTACAGGTACTGGTGGTGCTTCGCGACCCCGAACACAATCGCCGGTGCCTCCTTGTCGAGCTGCGAGTAGTTGCACTCGGCGGGGCTGAGCTTGCGCGAGGCGCAGCTCACGGGCCGCTCGCTGCCGTCGCCCGCCCGCTGCGCTAAGAGAGCGCCGAGCCCGTATGCGCTGCTGTCGACCGACAGCACCAGCGGCAGGGACAGGTCATAGTGTGCCAGTACAGGCGCACTACTTAACACTCTTTTCACTTTATTGAATGCTATGTTGCAATCGTCGTTCCACACCTACTCATTGTCTTTTTTAAGTAAATTATACAGGGGCTTTAAAATTTGACTTAAATTGCAACAAAATTTGTAATAAAAGTTAATTAACCCCAAGAAACTTTTCAATTGGGTGACATTTGTGGGCTGTGGTGCCGATGCGATCGCTTTAATTTTTTTACCGTCTGTGTGTAAACCCTCTTTGTCTATTTTGTATCCCAAATAAGTTACACTGTCTTAAAAAAAATCACATTTATTAAAATTTACGCGAAGTCCATTTTCCTTAAGCCTTTGTAATACAGCTTTCAGGTTAGCGAGATGAGTGGCACGGTCTTTACCCGTAACGCGAATATCGTCGGCAAAGACAGCCGTGGACGGCAGGCCACTCAATATCTCTTCCATTATTTTTTGAAAGTTCTCAGGAATACATTGAATACCAAAAGGTACTCGTCTATACACAAAAGTACCGACTAGAGTAGTGATAGCCGTTATGGGCTGTGAATCCTCGTCCAATAAGCATTGCTGAAAAGCGTTGGACAGGTCTAGCTTAGTATATTGCTGGCCTCCGCCCAGAGTCGCAAACAATTCTTCAAAACGCGGTAATGGGTAGTGAAAATCTTTATATAATGGATTAATTGTAATTTTATAGTTTTTGCATATCCGGATTCCCCCGTAAGCCTTAATAACCGGTACAATGGGTGTGCCATAGTCGGAGCGGTCCACCTGGTAGACGACCCCCTCGCGCTGCAGCCGGCGCAGCTCGCGCTCGACGGGCGCGCGCAGCGCCAGCGGCAGTGGCCGCGCGCGGACGAACACCGGCGCTTCGTCTTTAAAACGAAGGCTTATTCGCGATTTAAATGTACCTAAACCATCTGCGAACACCTCCGGAAACTCTGATTTCAATGAGGTGGCAATTGAATCACTTTCCGCCATATTATTACAATCTAAGAAGGTTAACTTTTAATTTTTTATCCAGGTGCGGCTCATTAGGGGTGGTTTTTCGATTATGTATAACTATAATATGGCAGAATTCGATCTATACAATACATGAACTCCTATATACCCAACAGTATCGATAATGTCACCTGTATAAGATTTCAAAGTTAACATTTTATTCTGAATATGTGAGAAATTGTTAATATAAAATTCTTTAGAAAGGCTGAAATATTGCTGCCAGTATTGATTTCGAATTTACACGTAATGTTTTCTATTTTTAAATTAGCGAAATAAGGCCCGTCTCCATCACTGATAGTACGTAACAATGTTATAAAAATGACAGCTCTCTCGAATCCGACTCATTTAAAAAGTACGGACCTTTTGCCGAAGACTCACTTTTCATTTTGTGACACATTACTTTGAGATGTCCTTTGTCACCACACGCATCACACGTGTAGTTCTTGAAACGGCACTTGTTGGCCGAATGATTGGTTTTACCGCAACGCGAGCACTTCGCGCGCTGAGCGGGCGGCCGCGTAGCCGCCGGGCCCGGGCGCGACCAGCCGCCGCCGGGCGCCCGCGCGCGCACCGCGCCGATGCGATGCAGGCCGTCGCCCGCCTGACCCGCCGCCGCGCACCGCCGCGCACGCTGTCACCGCATGCCGCTCCGCCGCCTCGAGCGCGCTGGCGAGCTCCATAGCTCGCTTATAGTCGATATTTTTCTGAGCGAATATTCTCGATCGCATCTCCTCGCTGAACAGTCCATTGACGAACTGGTCACGTAGATTTTCCTCGAGCTTATCGTCGAAATTGCAGATTTTCGCCAAATGTTTTTACCCTTGTAGGTACATGCGAACGCCTTCTGCTTGTTGTTGAGTCCTTTGCCGAAATAAATGGCGCTCGGCGATCTCTGATCTCTCTGGTTCCAAATGATTTTTAACGAGTAGAACTATAGAATTGAACGTTGTTTTTTCTGGTTCGTCCGGCGAGCACAAGTCACAGATTAGGTTGTAACACTCGGCACCTACTAAAGTCAACAACATGTCCACTTTTAGGTTGTCTCCGATGCTATTCAATGCTATGAATTGATTTAAGTGACGAACATAATTATTCCAGTCCTGCGATTCGATCACAAACGGTTCAATTTTGCCGATAGGTATTGTTTTGGTTACTAGATAAAGTTATTATTGCGTAACTTAGTTCTAAAACACGGCTGCGCCAATTGATACTTAATGAAAGACAGAGATCCGAGTTAGACTGGTGTTTATTAGAAAAATAAGCATACCGCCTACTTACAATTATTAATATCAGTTTACCTACATAACAGCTGCCAAAGCGTTTTATGGCGTAATTGTAATTGTAATTGGTTTACTTCGGTAAGTAAGTCGGTACATATCCATTCGTATTTAACAGTCTATAAATTAAATACATTACCTACTCCCGGAAAGCAACAACAATTCTAGGTTGAAGTGCTCTGAAAATATACCGATCTTTTAATTACATATAGATAAACTGGCTGCGTTCGTAATCGACCTTTGTCTAATTGGCCCAAACATGCAGATAAAAGATTTTTGTTCTATGCTTTCATGTTTGTGTTAATCACTGATACCTACAAAAGTCAATTGCTTACAAACAGCATTCTACGGGTTCGGTTCATTATCATTATTATGACAAACTACAATTTCCGATCCGGCTCGAAGGACCAAAAACTGCAATTTGTTAAATTATGTGTCTATATAAAAACTGTATGTACGGCGTTAGAGTAGGCACACAAGGAATTTCTCTGTTTATTTATTACTAAATATAATTATAAACAAATAATACAACAGCAACAATTATACAGCCGCAAGATGTAGGTATAACTGAAAATGATACCACCTCAGGAAGGTATACCTACCCATTCATATATCGCGTTAGCCCTCTTCTTCGCAGCCCATAACAGTCCACTGCAGGACTTAGGGCCTCTCCCACGAAAGGGGAGGTTATTGCCATAATCTCCACGCTTGGCAGGCGGGTTGGAGATCGCAGTTTTTTATAAATATAAGAATAGAAAATGCTGCTTCCCATTTTCCAGCATACGGAGACTTTAGATATTTTGTCTCGAAAACATTAGTCGCCTTGTACGACACCCACAAGTGTGAGGGGTTAGTGCTATTCTACTCTGCCAGACACCACACGGCTAGTTAGCCCTAGATACTATTAAACAGTTTCTGTCGATAAATTGCAGTACTATGATATCCCCTGACTCTTAATCGTTAACGAGTTCTGTACTCTCATCATCAGTACAGCAGCATCAGATGATGACACCCTGAAGCGAACACCTGAGTTAGCAAGCACATACGTGCCTAAGTAATTAAAATCTTGGTATAAATAGTCAATCACAGAAAAAGTAGTGTCATCATGACTGACTCTGTAACCTTACCAGCACTTATTAGGTAATTAGAATTATAGATTTTATTATTATCGTTATAAACCTACTAAAAGTTGAAATACTAAGTATAAGTAGTTAATCACAGAAAAAGTAGTGTCATCATGACTGACTTTGTAACCTTATTAGCACTAATTAGGGTACTTAGACTTATCGATTTTATAAATATCATTGTTATTCTACTAAAAACATTTAATGTAAAAGTGTATAACAACATTTACATTTTTATTGAATACGAAATTAGTAGATTTTTTTAATATAGTATAATCCAATGATTGAGCGAGCGTAGTGAGGTCGACTGGGTGTTGTTGGTATATTGGCTCTTAAAATCCGGATTGATTCCGCGGCGTGGGGGGAATATTTGTCAAAAGAGATAGCTTACCATAGGGTCATCATCATCATCTTGGCGTTAATGTCCCGGTTATGCTCTCGCGCACGAGAGCCCGGGGTACTCGCTTGTTAACTTCTTGTTAAGTCTGTTAACTTCATTACCCATCCTTGGTTCCCTAGTATTAGGGTAAAAAGTATCAGTTATCATAGCATTCGAGTGGTCCAATTTCTGTACATATTTATGTTGTTATACTTTTTATTTAAAAAAAGCAACATTCGCGTATCAAACATTTTTGGATCAAAAATTTAAGTGTCGGCCAGAACAAAATTAGTTTCCAATAGAGAAAACAGTTCTTAACATTGTTTACTATGACGTCAAATCTGCACGTCCAACGGATCGATTGTTATAGACCTTTAGAATAGCAATACATAGTACCTACTGTACGTCCAGTGGTAGGTAAATAGTGGTGGTGGTGGGCGTACAGGTTTGGCACCATAGTAAAAAATTATAGACACTGTATGCTGTACCTGAAAATTGCGTAATATTTTTCTGCCCGGCACTTTCAGCGTTTTAATCCAAAATGAATGATATCCTTTTCGTACTGTAACGATCACTATGTACCAAGAGCTCGTCACCGTACAATTTATTTATATATCGTATGTTTATAGTTGTTAGACTTAGAAATGAATAGGCATATCATACACAGAGCAGTGTGTAGTTAAAATATAGTTTGCTTATCATGATTTCTTTTAATAAATGCTCTCAAATACTTAACCAAAACTTGGTTTTGTAATAAACTATAACAATTTATTTGACGTTAAGCATAACATTTTTACTTTAAAAGCACATAATAAATTAACGCTATTGATTAGTTGAACGACAGGCAAAATAACGAGAATATTTTAAATGTTTGGCGTTAAGTTATGGGACCCATAAAAAAATCCCACAAGTGATAGTGATGTGAATATACAAATACGTTTCTACGAAATATCGATATAAATAAAGGAATTAAAGTACACCTAAATATTAAACAAGTCTAGAACTTAATTTTAATCTACTTGTTTGATAACTCAAATCTAATTGCTTCATGGAAATTAAACCACGGTATTAATCTATACTCGGTCTAATTTAACAATATGTCGAGTTCATAGTACCTAAAATGTCATTATATTGGTTACTCATACTTCCCTACGCTATAACTTTTGGTCTAAAGTAATTCCACATCGAATTCATTTGTTTGCGTATTTTTCTTTGCGTTTTTTTAAATTTAATCGACTCGTTGAATAAATAAAACGTCGTGTGTAATACATCCCTAGTTGTTGTAACATTTAACTATTTTCGGTTTATCAGGAACAGTTTGTAAAAATTATGGATGTGCGAACGTTATAAGAGCAGTCGCTTAGACCTCATAAAATTTGAAATATTTTATTTTTTGTTTGTTTAAAATATTGGGCTGTGGGAATTTTGAAGATAAGGAATCAAAGCAAGGTGGCCAGGGAGTAGAAACGGGACAGTCAACCCATGGGGCGCGTCGCGTGAACATCATTTTATCCATTTCCGTAACTAAGAAACCCCATGTTTTGTAAATTTCCACGGGAAAATTCATTACAACTCGCGTGTGATTTGTTAAATTAATTTGTGCTTTATTACTTTGCGTTATTTTCAGCTTGTGACGTTTATTTCGTTCTCTATCTGTGTCTTTATCTCCGTAGTGTCAGTGATTTGGTTTGTTTTGGTTCTATATTTGTTTCTAAGTTTCGAAAGCTAACAGTAAGTTATATTCTCATTACTTTTGTGGTAATTAGAGTATTGAGTAGGGCTCTTAGAGATTTCAATGTAAGTGTTTAAAACACAAATTTAAAAGAAAAAGATTACCAAATTATATATCATCAGTACTCACCCTCACTGAACAAAAAACTTAGAAACTAACCTGGGACACAGGTTCGGATGTGACTTCGAATACACTTAACAAAAACACGAAGAATTTGTCTTCGATGGCCTAGGCGATCTAACTAAGTCTACGTCTAGGTTTGCCGCCGAATTCTGGTACGATTTAGACCCATGTTCCGTTTAAGTACCTTTGTGCTTTTAAAGCTTTAGTGACATTTGTCTACGGACATGAATCTTGAGTATGGATCGAAACCTGGTCTGAGTCGTTAGCGTCCCTTACAGTAGGCACACAACAAACGCGCGCGAATTAAATAAAATCAAAAAAATTGTCTATCCATGACTTGTGAGTCGATAGGTAGGACCATAGTAAGGCTTGACGAGACGATCGGAATATGTGTGATGGTTTGTGATGGATTAAAAATAAGTTATTGGGTCGATCGATGTCAAAGGTTTCGCTGGAACGGCACGTAGGCTGGAAATGTAGTCCAGCCACGATGCTGTAGGCCTGAGATGTTAGGTTGGATGTGAGTCTCAGTTTTATCCTGTCGATTAGGTAGGTTTCCGAGACCTAAAGGTCCTAATTCCATATTATTTAGGTAACTTTAGCGCTGGAACACATTGAAGAGGTGCGCCGCGCGGCGCACTGCACAATGTGGCAAAACTTGTTCCACGCCGAGCAGTTTGTATGCAAGTACATTGACAGGTGGCGAAATGCCCCACTGTGCAGCGCGCCGCGCGGCGCACTGCATGATGGGGCAAAACACGCAATCCAAGCCCGAAATGTCAGTTTGTATGAATTTTGTCCACATTTTTTCAATTTGGCCCCATCGTGCAGTGTGCGGCGCGCTGTCAGCAGATGTCAACATGAGACGTCACACTTGACTGTTTCTTTTTACCAACAGTTCGAATCTCTCCTCCTTATGTGACACAGTTTACACACATATATCTGTCTTCTTCTTTTAGTACAGATTCAACGCGTATGAATGAAATAGGAATTCGACCTTGTCAAAGAAATTTTGACCGCTCATGCGTAAGCCCCGCCCCTTTTTGTGATTCTGCAACATTATCGTAGTTGTTTCGCTTTCGTGATCCTTTCGTCATTTTGTTCTCAGTTCCTCCCGAATAATAAATACGGCATGTTTTGTTCTAGAACACAAGTTTCTAAAAAGAAATGCATTTGTCGAGATCTACATTTCGGATGGCAGCTGTCAAACTTAAGACTAATAACTCTGTAACTTTTGGTCCTAGAACGAACTTAGTTCCTAAAGAAAAATGATAGTGCTCGATTAGATCTACATTTCGGATGACACCTGTCAAACTTAAAACTGTAATAAGTCTGAAACGATCGCTCCTGGAACATTAGTTACTAAAGAGAAATGATAGTGCTCATCAAGATCTACATTTCGGATGACAGCTGTTAATCTTCATACCGTGATAACTTTGAAGCGATCGCTCCTAGAACACTAGTTCCTGAAGAGAAATGATAGTGCTCGTCAAGATCTACATTTCGGATGACAGCTGTCAAATTTAAAACTGTAATCACTATTAAACTATTGGTCCTACAACACTAGTTCCTAAATAGAAATGATAGTGGTTGTCGAGATCAACATTCATTGATACAACAAACAATGACACATATTCATTCGGTTACGCCTTTCTCCCGTAGGGATAGGCAGATATCACATTGTTCCACTTGCTACGGTCCTGACAAATCTCTGTGGCTTCTTCATACTTACATAGACTGTTAACTTCACTACCCATCGTCGCTTTCCATCAGGTGAGTTGAGGTCAAATGCAAACCTATTGATAATAAAAAAAAAGCTTCCTTCCTTGGCTTCCTCGTAGTCGGGCAAAAAGGAAAAGTCATCATAGTATTCGACAAAGACCAATCGAGGTGGTTCAATTTCTTTACATAGTGGTGGTGGTGGGCGTACAGGTTTGGCACCATAGTAAAAAATTATAGAAACTGTATGCTGTATCTGAAAATCGCATTATATTTTTCTGCGAAAGTGTTTTAATCTACTTTCAGTGTTTTAATAAATGATATCCTTTTCGTACGTTTCTCTTGGTTGCATTTGAATCGGCAGATTAAAAAAATCTCTATTTACTTTTTAAGCCTGGGTGTGAACATACAGCTGAGAAGACATATGGGCAATAATTATGCGAGTCATTTCAAATAACGCGCGTAAAAGCATCGAAAAGGCTCTCGTGCAAACGTTGCCTAACTTAAAATCCCTCGTGCGAACCTTGCCTAATTTGAAAAACCAGAATAACACCACCGTTTCTTTGGTTGTCACCGTGTCGTGGCGCCGCGCAGTGCATTGCACCGCTCACAATAGGTAGAATTAAAATCCTGCGGAAGTAATTCAGATATAAAGTTGGACGAGTTGGCTATCATATCATCATAGATAGCATGGAGCCGAATCATGCTTACATTACATACCCAACCGGCCAAACTTGTAGCCGAATCATGCTTACATTACATTACTTATAATGAAAGCATAGTACCTACCTGTCTGTATAGTCTCATACATAACTCAGTACTCAGTGAGATGATACGTCAAGCAGTCATGTTGTTGGCATTGGCATTGTACGCGTTGCTGGCGCCGGCGCTCGCGCAGGCCGAGCCCGCGTCGAGGCTGGTGCAGACCGCGCAGGGGCCCGTGCGCGGCTACCACGAGGATGGCATCTTCACCTTCTACAGCATACCGTACGCCACCGCGCCCATTGGGCTCAATAAGTTTAAGGTAACTTCCTAATATAAGTATGTTCTAGCTTTGTATGCTTTGCTTGTCCCGCTATACAATTTGCTACACGTCATTTGTGGTTAGCTGGTAGAAATCTCTCATAGAGATAAGTTCGCCATTGTACTCATTTTTGTTTGATGTATCTAATTAAGTATGTATACAATAAAGAATATAATAATATAATTGGTGGTGTTTGTAAACAATCAGAAGCTCAATTGAAATGGATCAAGTCTCAAAGGGTTTGGTGTAATTGGACTATGGATTGTGCCAACAAGCGAACATATAAGTATGCTCATGATCGTCTTCGCAAAATGCCAGAATGTCAGGTTTCCATATAATTTAATGACAGCTTTAAAATAGACAATTGTAAAGATTAATAAGGAAAACCCGGTTTTAGTATCCCAGTAAAAGTAATAAAAATATGGTAAGATCAAATTTATTCATCATTCTGCGACAACTTTACGAAAGTGAAACCGTCCCCGTCAGGTCAGACGACGTCCTATCCCATGCCTTCCACCTCAGTGCTGGAGTTCGTCAAGAGTGCATTTTAACGCCATTGCTGTTCAATATTTACACCGAACTTATTATGAGGATCACCCTTGACAACCGGTCAGACGGAGTCAACATTGTAGGTCTCAAAATATCTAACCTACGGTAGTGACAAGTTCCCAACACTTGGATGCTGTCTTGAGCACGATAGAACGTGTTAGTCTCGAGTTAGGTCTAAAGATCAATCATTGCAAGACCAAGGTGATGATTGGCGACCGCGTCAATATTAATCTAGCAGATGTCAAGAAGATTGCGAACTGAGACGTCGTACAGTTGTATGTCTATCAGGGATATCCAACAATGGTGGATGTGTCGATGAGATCAAACGACGCATGGCTATTGCGGGGACGGCCCTCGACAAGCTCGAGATAATATGGAGAAGCCGGAACATCACAAAGGCCACAAAAAAGCCGCTGAGACGTGAACATTGAGAGCGAGCGAGAAGAAGAGGATAGACTCCTTGGGGATGTGGAGCTGGAGAAGAATAGTTGGGGTGTCGTAGACGGATTTAGAAAAAATTAGTCCATCCTCCAAGAACTCGGCATCAAGCAGCGTCTATCTTCCACAGTACAGGCTCGAATCCTCACCTTTTTTGGCCATGTCTCACGACGAGGAGATGTCTTTGTAGAGCGCCTAGCAGTACAGGGAAAGGTGGAAGGTATATACAAGCCCACGCGCTAGAAACAGTTTTTTCTATTGCTATGAGGTATGCCGAGCCTACCTTTATTGTGCAAGTGCCTACCGACCTACCATAATTTTTGTTGCAGTTACCTGCAACAAAATTAATGTTAGGTACGCGAGGACGTGTAGTTTGTCATTCACCGTATCGTAGTGTCAGATAGGTTATTATTATAATTGAATGGATTCGTTACATTAGATTTACTTCATTGATTGTTCTGTATAAAGATAATTTCATTTCTTTTTATGTTCTAGAATAAGTTCATTTCAAGTGTAGATTAATAGTAATTGTACTTGAAATAATCACAGACTTTTTATAGCTTCATTTTGATACATTACACTAATTTCAATTACTGTTCCAGGCTAAGTTTATTTAATGTTAGAAACAATTTCAATGTCATGTATGGCAATGTTAATAATAGATAAATTAATCATATTTTTGGGGGTTATTATTTTAATTATTTGGGTTTTATACCTTTTATTGTTATAGGTGTTGCTGATTTATTGGCACTCATGAGGACGTGTGTTGTATCAGTCCGGCCGTGTCGTAGATTAGATTATGAGAAGCCAAATTGTAACTTTATTACAACGCGAACGTTTTGAATTTGATGAGCTTTTGCGTTGCGCCATTTACCGTTATAAAATAACAGTCAATAGTAGCATGCGTTTAATCCCAAACCAAGGTCGACTGGGCACAAGTGGTCTATGATCCACCTGTATTACGGTCATGACCTATCGGTTAGGGTGCCTTGGCTAAATTCTTGTACAAGAGGGCATTAAAATCTATTCCAGCACTTTCGAGAAAAAAACATTCATTTGTCACATTTGTATGGCAAGTGCCATGCCAGGTTCTTTGAACCAGCAGCGACATGCTTACTGAGAGTTGAGCATATCTATTATAATATTTGTCGCACAACTTCAATTAGACTTGAACTTTAGTTATAATTTGCAGTGCAAAAGACATGCACTTTTCTCGAAACTGCCGGGACCGAATTTGTTGATTGTTTGTCTACTGTCATAAAGCCATTGGTTCATAGATAGAGCACTATTCATACAAAAATGTGCTAAGTGAATATACATTTAAAACGTGAATACATTAACGTCTTCTTTTTAGAAATGGGGTGCACGGCAGAAACTCGTGTGACATCAAAATTGTGTACTTTTTTTACGCGATGTCTCGAATACTATAATGGTAGCTAAAAAGTGAAACCACTAAACTTAAAATTCATTTCAACGACTTTTTGATATAGTATGGATCTTACGCCTAGTTTCAAGAAACATAATGACAATAAGTTTGGCTATCGAAGCAACATAGATAGGAAGATAACGTATATAGCCGAATCATGCTTACATTACGTATCCAACCGGCCAAACCTGTCTGTAGTCCTCAGTACTCAGTGAGACGTCAAGCCGTCATGTTGTTGGGATTAGCGTTTTGCACGCTGCTGGCGCCGGCGCTCGCGCAGGAGGAGCCCGCTTCAAGGCTGGTGCAGACCGCGCAGGGGCCCGTGCGCGGCTACCACGAGTATGGCATCTTCATCTTCTACAGCATACCATACGCCACCGCACCCACGGAGCCCAATAAGTTTAAGGTAACTTCCTGACATTTAGCTTGTGCTGTTTGTAAACAAGCGGAAGCTTAAGTTAAGTAGATCAAGTCTTAAAGGGATTGGTGTAATCAAGTGGAAGTTGTTATTGCAACAATTTTATTAAATTGCAATCCTTTTTTGTTACAAAAGGTGATTAAATCCGTAATATAGAGTTCCATTGCGAAGCCACACACATCACAAAGTGTTAAATATCGACAATATAGTTCAATTATGATTTAGTTTACATTAATCAAAATGTAAACAAATACCATATAGTAACCGAATCAATCACGATTATTATTCATATAAGTCGAAGTCGTTACGGAAATGTTGTGTTGTGTGCCTTAGTTTGAAGGTCATATCAGGTATCTAGGTCATATTATTTGCTTAAGCGATTTAAAACTGATGAGGTTCCCCTGATAACAGGATGACGAAGGTCAGACGGCAGTCGCTCCACTGTAATGCCCTGGTCTGCCAAATCCTAGATTCGCGAGAGCACAACTGGGATATTGACGCCAAGTTGATTATTATTACGTCGTAGATTAGATTTTATTAAGCCAAATTGTATCCAACTTGATTACCAAAGCCTTCATTGTGATCATCGTAGTTTTGAGTTTGATGCGCTTTTGTGCCACTTACCGTTGTAAACGAATCGTGCACCACCAAACCACTGGTGCAAACCAATGAGAATCTAATATGTCAAGTGCAAGGAATGCACGTCGCTTGGGCATCGCTGCGGGGCGGCAGGACGAAGATTGACGGCGCATGCCGCGATAACACTGAGTACTTATTAAATATTTGTTTACAACAATGTAGGACATTGAATCCGGAATCCTTTTATTATTTCTACGAGAACTGCCCTGAAGAGATAATTGCCCTAAGGATGTCGTTAAAAGGAAGTGCATCGACATGGCTTTCACAAGTGACGTTTGCAGGTATGACGTGGTCGCAATTTAAAGTTGTGTTTCTGTCACGCTATAACTTTACTGAAACTAGTGCAGGGACACGAATAAACCTAACTAAGAACGGATCAAAAGATGAGAAAGTCTTGCTTCATACTCAAATCGCCTAATGATCTCACTAATGACAAGACGGAAAGGCCTATCAACGAAAGAAATAGCTGTACCAGTTTTGCTGACTATTGGACTAAATTCAGTAGCCTAAATTCAGTAGCGAAGTCGGAGCATTGAAAAAAGGTTTGGTTTGGTTGGAGGTTGGAGGAGGAGGTTGGAGGAGGTTGGAGGAAAGGAAGGTTTGGTTAACACAGAGTGTTGTGATTTAAGCTGTGATAGTTCTAGTTTTGTGTCCTCTAAATATATTAATTTAATTAATACATACAGGTCTTGGGACAATATTGGGGCGAAGAGGGTGCTGAAGCAGCTGGAGGGTGTGGCTGTGGGTGTAGACCTCGCAAGGCTTAAGGCAGTATCACAGCCAGAGTCAGGTGCGTGGTTGCACGCTTTGCCATCGCCACATCTAGGCACGCTTTTAGATAGCGAGTCATTGCGGGTGGCTGTGGCTCTTCGCTTGGGCTGCGATGTATGCGAACCTCATCAATGCATCTGCGGATCCAGAGTTGAAGCCAATGGTCACCACGCTTTGAGTTGCTGTCGATGCTTGGGAAGATTTCCACGTCACCACGCCCTCAATGATATTGTTCGGAGAGCACTGGTTTCTTCTAACATTCCTTGCGCCTTGGAGCCTCCCGGACTGAGCAGGTCCGACGGCAAGAGACCTGATGGTGTGACTCTGGTGCCGTGGCATAAGGGCAAATGCCTTTTGTGGGACGCCACATGTGTCAGCACCTTTGCGGCTTCGCATCTTGGTCGCACCGTTAGAGCGGCTGGGGCAGCGGCGGAGTCTGCGGCCCTTAGAAAAAGGGACAAATACTCCGCGCTGCAAAACAATTATTTATTTGTCGCTCTCGCAGCGGAAACGACCGGGTGTTGGTGTGAGGAAGCGAGGGTGTTTCTCAAAGATGTTGGCCGTCGTATGAGGGAGAGGGGTGGTGACCCCCGCTCTGGGTCATTCCTGTTGCAGAGGCTGTCCATCGCCATTCAGCGTGGCAACGCTGCTAGTGTTATGGGCACCTTTGCACCGGGAATGGCAAAGAGTGGGTTAAATATCTAGTTTAAGTTTTATGACGAAGTTGTACGGATATCTAGTTTTAAGTTAATTTTTGATTATGTAAATTATATTGACGTATTTTGTAATTAATAAATATTGATTCTATTAAAAAATTAATACATTGTATAGTAATATTATTGAGATATTAACGCAAGCCGCAATAAATAGCGCTACTTTGGGGTGTTGTGTGCGGAAATCAAGAAAATATGTTACCGGGTGGAATTTGTACGTGCAGGAGAGTCACCAAGTGGCTAGAACATATTTTAATTTGTGGGTTCAAAGCGGGAAGCCTAGGGAGGGCGCTGTCTATAACTGTATGTTGGATAGTCGTAGGGTATTTAAAAACAGGCTACGGTGGTGTCAGAATAATGAGGACAAGATCAAAATGAATATTTTGGCAAGCAATTGTTCAAATAAAAACTTCGGCAAATTTTGGAACAATTCAAAAAAGTTAAATGGTAAGGTAGGTATTCCTAACTGTATAGAAAAATGTAACGATCCTAGAGATATAGCTGAGGTTATTTTCACACAATTTTAAAGCTTCACCACCAGTTTTGATCAGTGGATCAGTATCTGACAAGGCACCACCGTCGCCTCTCGAGTGAAATGACATGCTGACATTCACTTCTCGTGATGTTCGTGAGGTTGTCAGTGCTATGACGCGAGGTAAGTCGCCTGGGCACGATGGGCTCAGTATCGAGCATATCGCTTACGCTGGTGATGAGATCCTTGTCCTTGCGCAATTATTTAACCTATGCATGCGTTACGGCTGCTTGCCGGACAACATGATGAGGACTGTAGTGGTTCCTGTGCCTAAGAATAGGACTGGTGATATATCTCGGCTTAGTAATTATAGGCCGATTTCGCTAGGCACCATTGTGGGGAAAATCTTTGAGAGACTCTTGCAACCTGCACTGGCGAAAGGATTGCATATTGATGACACGCAGTTTGGGTTTCGTCCCGGCCTCTCAACAGACTCGGCTGTATTTAGTTTAAAACATACTGTCAACTATTACATAGAGAGAAATACTTCGGTATATGCCTGCTTCCTAGATCTTAGCCGTGCATTTGACTTGGTCAACTATAAAATACTGTGGAAAAAACTTAAAAGCGCCAACGTCAATAATAACATAGTGAGTCTGTTGAGATAGTGGTATGAGAACCAAACGAATCACGTAAGATGGGGTGACACACAGTCTAGCGAATATAGGCTAAACTGTGGTGTTCGCCAAGGTGGGTTGACTTCTCCGGATCTCTTCAACCTGTATATCAACGACCTGTTCGTGGAGCTGAGGAGCACCGGTGTCGGTTGTCACATCGGCGATGTTTGTCTTAATAATCTTAGTTATGCGGACGACATGGTGCTCCTCAGCCACTCGATTAAAGGGTTAAGAAAGCTGATCAGTGTATGCGTAGCATACGCTGATCAACATGGTTTATCAAACAATGTTAAAAAATCTGAAATGTTGATATTCAGGTCTGGGGCAGGTCCGGAGAACGTTCCCTCAGTTTATTTAAATGGATCGTCAGTGCAGGTTGTAAGCAAATTTAGATATCTGGGTCACATGCTTAATGAATATCTTCGGGATGAGGAGGACATGGAGCGTGAGCGTAGGGCTCTTGCTACACGGTGTAACATGCTCGCCCGCAGATTCTCACGCTGCACGGAACAGGTGAAGGTAACTTTGTTTAAAGCTTATTGTCAAAGCTTTTACACAAGTCACTTATGGACTCATTATACCAAGCAAAGTTACAACAAACTAAGGGTGCAATATAATAACGCTTTCCGAATTTTATTAAAATATCCGCCCTACTGCAGCGCTTCGAGCATGTTCGCTGAGGCAAGAGTCCCTGACTTCTACGCGATATTGAGGTCCCGTGTTATAGCCTTCTGGAACCGACTACGAACCAGCGGTAACAGTATTTTAAAGACGCTGGTAGAAAATGTGAACAGTCCTATTTTTAGGCACTGGATATCCGTGCACAGCACACCAAACGTTCGTTAAGCATTTCTTTTATGTATGTAGTTAATTTGTATTTTCGTTTTTATTTTAATATTGTACTGTTCCTATTGACGGTCGTACTATTGTACGTAGGTATTAATTATGCTTTTAATGACAGTCGTACTATTGTACCTATATCATTTCGTACTAATATTATTATTGTTCTAATATGGGTGTAAAATACCTGAAATAAATGACTATTATTATTATTATTATTATTTTAAAAAATACTCTTGGCGGAGAGTCGGCGCGTCAACGGCAACGTCATCGCGAGCTGGCGACGGTGTACGGTTGCAAATGTTTCAAAAGTCTGTGAGATACGGCCTGTGATGGGCCGACTAATCGAATCGAGGGAGTTAGGGCGATTTCCCGAAATAATCCCTGTAATTGATAGCTAAAAAGTAAAACCACAAATGTAAAGTTGATTTCGTTCATGCGCCTTTTTGAAATAGTATGTATGATGCGCCTTCTTTTTCGACAAGGTAAGGTTGGCTTGACTTGTAACTCCGAAACGACCATACCGATAAAAATAAAATGATCCGGGAATTTTTAGATTAGTCCAGTAAATGATCTTATAAAGTTTGTTATCAACAACAAAAATGCATTTACAGAAAAAAAAATTTTTGCGATGTATTCCCTAATTTCTCTATAGGCACCGTAACGGCTCAACCGGTTTAAATAAAATTTTCAGGGAATCTTCAGGTTAGCCTAGGGGGTGATACTATGAACGGGTCGAGTAAGGGTAGGGTAGGGTAACACAGTTTTTAACAAGAAGAGGCCAGCCTCCCGGTGATTCGTAACTTCGACCAGGCGCTTAGATAACTCCCGGTATAAGGAACGCTTCTTGGGTCAACGCTTAAGCCTCGCTATTCAACGAGGCCAGCCTTCTGGGGACCTTTCCAAATTCAGGGGACCTTGGCCAAATTTTTTCTCTTTGGTTAGGATTAAGATTTATTTATGTTAGAGTAAGGTTCTTTTAAAATATTAATAATTGTTTTATTATCTTAATACATACACATACATAACATACATAAAGCTCACGCCTGTGTCCAACAGGTGGGGTAGGCAGAGACTATGGACCGCCACTTTGCTCTGTCCTGACACAACTCCCTAGCCTCGCATATATCCACAACTCTTTTCATACATCTCCTTTTATTCTTACCACTTCGGACCATAGCTTTTTTGAGAACATTACTGATCTGATCAGTGAATGTTTTCCTGGGTCGTCCTCTTAAGGGCCGGTTTTCCAGATTCGCGCTATATACCTCTTTCGTCAATCGTCTTTCATCCATTCGTTTTACATGCCCGAACCATCTTAACATCCCTCTTTCTATTTATGATACTACATCATCTTTCATGTCACACCTTTCACGGATCACTATATTTTTCACTCTATCACTCAATTTCACTCTACATACTTTCCTTAGGGACCTCATTTCCACCGCATTTATTCTACTTTCACTCCTCTTCTGCCATACCCAACATTCACTACCGTATGTTAGTGTGGGAAGCAAGACTGCGTTATGCAAAGCAAGGCGTGTTTTTTGTGGCAAACTTTTATTTCCCATCACACGATTAACGACTCCATTCACTGCGTTACCCTTGTATACTCTTCTTTCAATATCCTTCTCATACTTTCCATCACTTGTGAACATACTTCCCAGATACACGAACTCTTTCACTTGCTCAACACTCTTCCCTTTTATTTCAATCGAAGTGACAGTCATGCCCTCATTTCTTTCAAACACCATTACTTTCGACTTCTCCACATTTACTTTCATGCCTTTTCTTTCCAAAGATTCACTAACAATATCCAACATCCTCTGCAGTCCGCTTTCCGACGATGCAAGTTATACTTGATCATCGGCGTACAAAAGGCATTTAATGTTGGACATTCCCATTCGTAGTCCACAATCACTCTCTCGCAGTTCATCAAGACAACTATCTATAAACAAATTGGAGAGCCATGGTGACGCCACACATCCCTGTCTTTTTAGATGCCAAACCAGTCTGAGAAACTATCATTGATCCTAACATATGCACTAGAACCCTCATATAGTGATTGTAGTGCATGTATAAGGCGGCCCTCCAATCCGAATTTGGACAGCACATCCCATAAAATACCCCTCTCCACTCGATCTTAAGCCTTCTCCAGATCTACGAAGACGCAAAACACTCTCTGGTGGATAGCCAGGAACTTCTCAGTTATGCACCTTTAAGAGAAGACTTGGTCCATACAACCCATTCCCTTCCTAAATTCCGCTTGCATATCCCATATTTTCACATTCGTCTTCGCTATTATCTTAATGATTCAACTAATAAATTTGCGTTTTTAACTTATCCTATATATGATATATAATACCATTGACCTGTCTGACCAATATCTGCGAAATTTTTTATTTCCAGGCACCTTCTTGGGACATCAATACCAAATGTCATCCAAACGTACAATAATTTACTTTGACGTCTTTGTTTCCAGGCACCAACTCCGCCTCCGATGTGGTTGGAGCCTTTGGAAGCAGTCAACAGTAACGTCGTCTGCCCACAAGTCCCCATTCCAATGCCGGGATTTGAAACGTTGAAGAGACAAGAGGATTGCCTTATCGCAAACGTTTTCGTCCCGGATACCCATGAGACCAACTTACCTGTTATGGTCATTGTGCATGGAGGAGCATATCAAATGGGATTTGGTAATATGATGCAACCACTAAGTTTGGTTAAAAGCAAGAAGATCATAGCAGTCACGTTTAATTACCGACTTGGGGCTCACGGTTTTCTTTGTCTGGGAACTAAAGATGCTCCAGGAAATGCCGGTATGAAAGATCAAGTAGCATTACTGAGATGGGTGAAAAAGAACATTGCCAGTTTTGGTGGAAATCCAAATGATGTTACTATCGGAGGCTACAGTGCTGGCTCTTCTGCTGTAGACTTGTTACAGTTATCGAAGACCACGAAAGGATTATTTAATAAAGTGATACCAGAAAGCGGAGCGAATGTTGGTGTATGGTCTGTCCAACTGGATCCGCTACAGAATGCGAAGGATTTTGCCAGACAGCTAAATTTCACTGACATAGATGATACATACGCTCTTGAGAATTTCTACAAAAATGCACCCTTGGAACTATTGATGTCTGATCCATTTTTGACCAGAAAAGACTCCACATTTATGTTTTCACCTTGTGTAGAACGTGACACTGGAGTAGAGAGATTCCTTGAAGATACACCGGTTAATATTTTAAAAGAAGGCAATTACGTCAAATATCCCATGCTTTACGGATTTGCTGAAATGGAAGGATTATTTAGATTGGGTTATGGAGTTTTTGAAACGTGGAAAAACGAAATGAATGAAAGGTTTTCAGATTTTTTACCAGCTGACTTGCAATTCAGTAGCGAAGACGAAAAGGAGAAAGTGGCAAAAGAAATCAAGGAATTCTATTTCGGAGAGAAAACTGTAAGCGAAGAAACTATCTTGAGCTACATTGATTATTTCAGTGACGTAGTTTTTGCATATCCCACTTTACGTTCACTCAAATTGCAAGTGGAAGCTGGTAATGATAAAATATATTTTTATGAATTTTCTTTTGTGGATGACTTCGTTCCTTTAGATGCCTCAGAAACTAGTACTTATGGCGTGAACGGAGCTTATCATTGCGCGCAAACGGGTGCGGTATATGAAAGTAAGATGTTCGGCTCCGACAGTATATTATCTGAACGGACACGCAGCATGAGAGCTAAGATGAGAGAATTGTGGCTCAATTTTATAGTTACTGGGTAAGTTATTTCAGAAAATCTTTTTTATTTTATTTTCAGTTACCATTATATTACATCGCTATTATGAAAATTTAACAGTGCCGTCAAACATTACCAATAACTTTTCCCAACAACCTATTAATATTCTGTAATATTAGTTTAACACTAACCAATGCTCTTGCGGTAGGGGAGAACATCGTGCAGCAACCTGCACATTCAGACGATTGAATGTGTAACCATTGTCTAATCCGGTCAAGTTCCCCAACAAGGTCACGGAGATCAGATGGCGGTCGCTCTACTGTAACTGACACCGAGTCCTCGCGCCCGAGAGCACAACCCACAACCGGGATATTGACGCCAAGATGATGATTATTTTATTTCATTATTCATGTAACAACGCAAAGAAACACTTCGATTAAACTGGTTTTTAAATAAAGAAAATCGCAATTAAATTGCCGGCTGCTCGGGAGCCGCAATGCCACATCTCACGTCTAACTTATAATGCTCCTCTAGCGTCAGTAAAAATATAATAGGTAAACCGTCACAGTTCCCGACACAGTTCACCCAGTCTCAAATGTCCGTACTTACAGTTAGCAGCCATACAATCGAGTTTCATGGTTTTGTCAAAATAGCGACTAATAGTACCTATTTAATATAAATTATAGGCAGTGCTCCTGTACAGGTATTTCCTAGAAATTACACAGCTTTACGAAAATATGTCATATTGTTGTGTTAAAAACTGTTAGTTGTTTGAGGATAAATTTGAAACGAATTCAAAACATTGTGAAAATACACAATTTAATTTAATTTGTTTGCCTAATAGTAATGCTTTACACGTATATTCAATTATGCACTCTTCTACATTTGGGTAGAGTCCAAAATTCAATTACAGCCTAACATACTATTTTTATTTACAATTTTATTTTATTTTAGTTTTTACAATTATTATTGTAAAATTTAATCAAGTTTTTTGGGCAATCTAGGAAAATCTTAATTGTAATTTGTGTTATAAGAGAACATGTTTTAAAGCTCCCGTTTCAATGTATTTGTGATAGGACCAAAACGTCTAGTTAACATTCTTACGAAGCACTATAATTGAAACTTTACATTTAAGTTTAAGGGCATTATTTATTTTCATATAAATTATATAGAGCACAGTGAGGCTGTAAGTTTGACGTCAAGTTAGCTGCCTCAGTATCTTTCTGGTATCACTAGTTATATAAAATAGGTACTATTTGTCACTGTTTCAAGCACTATTTTTGAGGCTGGTAACTACGGGCATAGTCTCAAAAGTGCCCACAGGAAGACTTTGGTCAACTGTATTATAATTCGTAAGTCTTAAAATTTCTTTGTTTGCATAGCGCCCCAGTGCCGGCCGGTTCTGAGCACCCGCCGTGGCCGGCCGCTGGCGCCGACGGCGCGCCGCACATGTCGCTGGACGAGCGGCTGGAGCTGCGCGGGCCGCTGCTGGCGCGACGCGCGCGCTTCTGGGACGCCGTCTACGCGGAGCACTACCGCCAGCCGGTGCCGCCGCCTACGCCGCCGACTAAACACGCCGAGCTGTAACTAAACGTCTAAGATATTACATTTATACTTACTAGGGCTTGCTGTTGTATATTTTTATTTTTTTAAACCATTAAAGTGACAAATGAGCTTTGTATATATTGCTGCTGTATTATTTGATATATGATCAAACGAACTTCTCAAGTGAAGTTCGATCATTATTATATGAGTCGCTTCATTCGAAGATATAACTTACCAGGTAGTCCTTTAAACCTACAAGGCAGCTCCGCACGTTTCAAGAGATTTTGAAATCGATAACTTTATCGATTCTCTTTTTTTTTTTTTTTTCTATTCGTACGCACAACCCTACCTTAGCCTTCTGTCAAACTCATTATTTTAGAGATAAATTGCTAGGGTTTTTGCAAAACTTCATCTAGGGTTCTGGGTGGGAGGGTGATTATATCTTCGAATGAAGCGACTCATATAATAATGATCGAACTTCACTTGAGAAGTTCGTTTGATCATATATTATATTTCTTCGCTTCATTCTTCAGATATAACTTACCAGGTAGATGTTTAGAGAAAAGTTTTGCAAAAGTACTTGTAGATATTAAATAAGTACATTTTGTAAAATCAAATTTTTATTAAATTAACTCTACTTACTAACAGATCGTTTAGAGTATTTTTATGACAACTTAATCATTAATGTGGCACACAGATTTGGCAAAGTTATTAGAACTTATAATTGGCCGATTATAAAACTTAGCAAACGTTTGAGAGGCGTTTGTCCAACCGGCAGTCTTCCGGATAGCATCAACGGAGACTCCGGCGGCGGCGGCGGCGGACGTGGCGGCGTGCCGCGTGCTGTGCGCGCTGAACGTCGCCACGTCCACGCCGCTGGCTCTCAGCACCTGCTTGGTCCACCTGCATAGTGTCTGTGCTGTAGCGCTTTTGAAGGGGCGCTTCACAGTCATCAAGAGGTGCGACACGCTAGCGGGCCTGTCACTACTTGTAACATAGAGGTAATCCTCTAAGGTTGTGGCAGGACAGATTTGAGGATTGTCCCGAAAATATGGGAGGAAAAGCGTTGGCTGTTCCCGGCCGGCAGCAGACGTTTTTATAATATCTTTGATAGCTATATTTATTCCATTGGAATGAATGCTAATGTTTTCGAGTTTAATTACCGAAAAAGTTTGCATTCGGTGGGCAGTACATAGTGCTAAAAGCATTATCAACTTTTTTGTAATGTTTTCGCGGTTAAGTTCTCTATTAGGATACCAATTGGAAATATAGTTTAGTACAACTTGAGGGTCCCAAGTACTACTGTATTTGGGAAGGCTTGGTTTTAATTTATATACTCCTTTAAGGAGGCGTGTGACGCGATCATCCGTTCCAATGTGGCTTCCTAATAAGAGGGATAAAGCTGAGCGGTGTGAATTTATAGATCCGTATGATGCACCTTTAGCGTACTGTTCACTCAAGAAATCTAACACTGTCGTGGTAGAGCCCTCAAAGATATTATAATCATGGTCTAAGCAAAACTGCCACCACAGCTTTAAGGAAACATTATATTGTTTTATTGTGCTAACCGACAAAGACGCCAACATAAGGTCTAAAGCTGCCGCCGGGACACCGCGCGCCGAGAACGACTGCCTGAGACAACCACTGCACCCAGGGTAAGTGGGTTTCTGTAACAAGACAACACACGGTGTTCGTTGGGTTTGAGCCAGATTATATTGGAGACTACTAGATCATTTAGTAGCGGATACCAAGCTTGGCCGGGCCAAAATGGGAATATTAATATTCCAGTAGCATTGTCCTGTTCTATTTTATGTAGACATTTAAGCAGTAGTGGGAAAGGCGGGAAAGCGTAAAAGAAATATTCGCCCCATTTTAATGTAAAGGCATCTATGAAGATGGCTTCTGGGTCTTTTTTCCATGAAACAAAATGTGCACATTTGGCATTTGCTCGAGAGGCAAATAAATCTATATTTGGCTGTCCGAATTGTTTTGTTATTAATTTAAATGCTGTATCTGATAGTTCACACTCTGTGTCGGGATTAATTTTGCGAGATTCTTCATCCGCTTCATAGTTATCTTTGGTGTTTATATAAGAAGCGAACAGCCAAATATTTCGCTCCTCGCACCACTGCCAAATTTGCCTAGATAAGTCGTTTAGGTAGGGAAATTGGATCCCTCCCATACGATTTATGTAGCTAACAGCTGTAGTATTATCTGCCCGGAGTAAAATAGAACAATGTGTCCTATCACTTGCAAAACATTTGAGCGCCAAAAATATAGCCAGGAGTTCTAAATAATTAATATGGAACGCTTGTTCTTCAAGCCTCCATGCCCCATGCATTCTTTGATTATTAGAGACTGCACCCCAGCCTGAGCGGGAAGCGTCAGAATAGATTTCTACATCAAAGTCTGAGACTATTAAGGAGTTAGAAGCATGTAATATATTGCTTTGCCACCAATGGAGGTCTCCAAGGATTATTTTGGGAATTTTGAATCGTTTTTCGAAATCTTTGTACTTTTCCAAGGCTAAATATTTTTGTCGCTCAAAAATCTTAGTATAGACCCAACCGTATCTGACTGCTGGACATGCGGCCACTAAAACTCCAATGAATTGCGCAAACTCCCTTATTGTACAGATCGGTAATTTTAAAAATTTTGCTATTAATTTTATAATTTTGTGGCGTTTTTCTTTAGGTAAAGCTATTGTTTGCTCAACAGAGTCAAATATAAAACCGAGAAACTTGCACGTTTGTTGTGGAATAAGGGAGCTTTTATTATAGTTTACGACAAAACCGAGACATTCTAAGAGTTTCAGTGTCGCATTTACATTATTATGGCAGTCAGCGTAGGTATCGCCAATACACAAAATGTCATCTAGATAGAATACATTTTTGTAACCCTGATAACGGAGATAGGTAATAACCTCCTTCATCACTTTTGTAAAGGCTCTCGGTGCTACAGATAACCCATAAGGCAAGGCATTAAATTCATAAGTAATTTTCTTTATCTGCATTCCCTGTTTCTCTATGACCTTGGCAGCTTTTATTTTTTCGGAAAGCTTATTGCCATAAAGAGTCTCATCTCTTTCGGTATCCTGGACCACATTAAGGAATGGTTTAGCCAGAGCGTAATTGACGACGCTAATTCGTGACTGCGTTTCTTGATAATGTAAGTCCGTTAAAATTCGGCAACCGTCACTAAGAAGTTTGATAGCTTCAATTTTACTGTCACTTGTAAGTAAAATAGTCATTGCTCTGTTGATGGCAGATATGCCTATTCCTAGTTGTTGCTGGTCAGACTCTTTCCTCTTGTCCCGATTTCGTGACGTTTCGGACACAGCGGCCGCCACCTCGACGTTTAACTTGGGAGCCTGAAGCAATGTGCAGTTCTCAGGCACTAGGTGCTCTTTTAGTAACTTATCTTTTAACTCTCTTGGCAATCCTTTTCTAAGAATAGGTTCCCAACGCTGGGCTAAGGAATGGTGAATTTTTTCGCCATAATTAGGCGTGTTACCCGTCTCTTCACCGAGTGCCAGGAGCAGCTCAGGGTCGAGTTCGGGAGCGAGTTCACTAACCTCCTGGGTAGCATCGGCATTAGCGATGAAGGGCTCCTCTAGTGAAGGTGCCAGCGGCGCATTCTCAGGGTTGGTAATGGGTGGAGGGTCTACTACTTCAGGAGTAGGACTTATAGCAGCCACTACGGGCTCCGTTTCCAGCACTGCCAGATCATTTTCTGGAGCAAATGTACTTTCTACGTCCGATGTATCATCTGAAAAGGTATGTACATATTATAGTCGCATACCTTTTATAAAACCATCGTGGTAACTCACGGTCACCCGCCAGGAGAACGTTTATTATAAACATAATATACGTGTGCAAAGATAAGGTACCTAGAATGTGCTCATAGGCAGTTTTACAATGTGGCCATTGTGTTAACTCTCGGTTAACCGCTAGGCAAGTAGGTACATATAAATAATACACGTGTGCAAAGATAAGGTACCTACGATGTGCTCATAGGCAAAATTTTACAATGTAGCCATTGTGTTAACTCCCGGTTAACCGCTAGGCGAGTAGGTACATATAAATCACAAATATTTTAGTTGAAAAAGAAATGTTTGATAATAGCAACATATTGTAGCTATGAAACAAAGTAAAGCCACTGTATTAACTCACGGTTAACCGCCGGGCGAGAATATGAAAACACTTTTTCATAAATTGTTCGAACATATTGTCTGTAGAACTAAAATTTTGTAGGTTAGGTACTCACCAGATTCTGACGAATACATTATGCGACGACGCTTTCTTTTCTGCTTAGCTTCAATTTCTTTTATCTTTCTTTTACACTTCTTTAATGTTTTTTCGTCCTTCGAAATATTTTTTCTTTTGTTAGGCATTGCTGCGTACGCGTGCGATCGCTGCCTCGCACGAAAAAAGAATGAGTTTGACAGAAGGCTAAGGTAGGGTTGTGCGTACGAATAGAAAAAAAAAAAAAAAGAGAATCGATAAAGTTATCGATTTCAAAATCTCTTGAAACGTGCGGAGCTGCCTTGTAGGTTTAAAGGACTACCTGGTAAGTTATATCTGAAGAATGAAGCGAAGAAATATAATTATAATTAAATTTTCCTATTAATAATACTCATACACTAGAAAAGTCTCTTGTGTTATATTATGGACACTAACGACTTGAACAAAGTTCGTAGTGTCTTACCCTTATTCTTCCCCCACCCTGTCCTGTCCCTTGCCCTACCCCTACCCAACCCTCACCCTACCCGACCGACCCTTGACCGAGTATCTAAAGACTATTCGAACCTACATACTTAGACGATGGACAGCAATTACATTCGTCCGCAGGAAACCGTATAAGGAAGGTAATTTGATATATAACACGTAAATCTTGTTATTGACCTTGTCGCACGAATACACTTAAACCACATTCGTTGTAGAGCTCTGTATACAGTTGAGTATTTATTTGAGTACTTATCTAAACGGCCAAGACATAATATATTATTTTCAGGCCAAAAGTATGTCCTTTGGTGTGCAGTAAAGAGGTATTGTATAATAGAGTTTGTACAGTTAATAGCTTGGCTCTTCGTGAAATTTAATAGCTTTTTTACACGGAAACCTTACAGCAAGGCTCGGCATAACGGCGAAATGTTTTAGTAAGTGAATTATATTTAATAAATATCGATAAGTCTAAGTACCTAATATTAACTATTTTATTTATCAGAGGAAAGAACGGAAACAACTACAGCAAGAGTTTAAGTCAAATATTTTAATCTAAAACTCTCACTTAGGACTACACAACAGTGCTCTGTTAAGTTCAAACAAAGAATGAATCCATCTAATTCAATTATAATATTTCGTCGCAACGCTGCTCTTGTTATGGTTCCAACGAATCGAATTTGACACCATCCAGCCTTATGGTGGTCGCCGCTCCGGGAAGAGCGCCGTCTCCCATCGGCCGCTACGGTGGTGTCATCTTTCCTTTGTCACAAAGCCGCGATTGCCAACACGGCCGTCCGACCTGGTGCCTGTTCCACCAGGTGCCGCTCGAGTTCAGATAAAATGCTGAAACACACATTGTAGACATATACATTTGAGGAGATATTTTGATCTGAATGTCGAATGCCACCGTGTTATCATCGTCCATTGCACATAAACTTCATTCCTTTAGTCGAGGATCAACAAGTCTGCATCACGTTAGTACACACAAGTACAAGAAAATACAGTACATGCCTTAGTAGCGTACCAAGTACGCCTCAGCTCCACTTGCGCTTTAAATAAGTTTTCCACACTACAACACTTTCAAGCGTACCGAGTTCTTCTTGGCACCTCTTGCACTTAAAGGGGTTTACCCACTTAAGCGTGCCAAGTTCGCATCAAGTTCCCAAATCTATTCTACTTAGCACCACTTGCACTTAAAGGGATTAACCCACTTAAGCGTACCAAGTTCGTACCAAGTCCCTAAACCATTCTTCTTAGCACCACTTGCACTTAAAGGGATTAACCCGCTTAAGCGTACCAAGTTCGTACCAAGTCCCTAAACCATTCTTCTTAGCACCACTTGCACTTAAAGGGATTAACCCACTTAAGCGTACCAAGTTCGTACTAAGTTCCTAAGACCACTACCGCGTAAAGGGGGTTTCCTCACTTAAGCATACCAAAGTCTTCTTAGAACCATCGCTACCACTCGAACTGATACACTTTTCTTTTAACGTGCAATGTACGATGCTGACCATTTACAATTGAAGCATTTTATCTTGACCCGCAATTCACACCATAAAACTGAAATAGGTCTGTTACTGATGTTCATCATTTACCTTGCCAACACGAGTAGAGAAGGAAATTTATTATTTATATTTAGTACGGTTTCCAATCATCAATTCGTATCCATGGTTTTATATTCTCAGCGGCCGTAATGCCAGTATACTTTCTAGTGATTTATATTGATTTATTTAACTTGTTTATTTAATGCAATGATTTGGTTGACTTGGGATTTATTATGTTGCAATATTGTAATTTTTCAATTTTTATGATTTGATTAATTCTTTATACTATTGGCTAAGAAATGAATGTAATAATTATTATTATGAATTCATACATTGAAATATTGATTTGACTACTAAGATACCTAAACTAGTGCCTAACCTGTATTATTCGTTCATAAGTGTTTAGACGTTCATAAGTGTTTCTTGTAAACCTTAAATTGAATAAATATGTTTGAGTTTGAGTTGAGTTTGAGTGCTTCTTTCACAACCTTTTATATCCGTCACCTCATATCTATCATTCCCTAGTACTTTCTTTACTTGAAAGCGACCTTTATATACCCTTAATAGCTTGCGACTCTTTCCATCATTATTCTGGCTTTGTATTTTAATAAGAACTTAACTTCCTTCCAAGTACACTCGTGCCTTTGTACGAGTTTAATCGAATCTTTGTTTTTGTGATTCCGCGTTAATATTCATCTCCGCCCTATCACGCAAACTTGTCACATCCAACCTTTCCCCGTCATCAACCTCTGGGGCCAAACTATCATTGTCAGCACGTAGTCTGTACCCAAGAAAAATGTCACTAGGTACGGTTTGCGTTGTCTTGTGAATTGTACTGTTTTGACCTTGTTGTAAGATTTTTATGTACTGATCCCACCTATCGTCTGTGGTATCGGCTCCCATTGCTTTTAAAGCCTCTAGTATAGTCTTATTAAAACGTTCAACTTGTCCGTTCGATCGAGGCATACCTGTTGCTAGTGTATGTAACCGTATGTTTTTATTAGCACAGTATTGAGTAAAGTCTTTAGAGGTAAAACTTGTTGCCGCGTCTGTAATAATGCTTTTAGGGTTACCGAAAGTTTTAGACATGATTTCTAACTCTTTAATCACACATGAAACTTTTGTTGATCGAACCGCCAAAATGAAAACGAATTTTGTAAAAGCATCGACTATAACCAATAAATACTTATTTTTGGCTTTGGTCCTAACAAATGGGCCTAAATGATCCATATGGAGGGTGTGAGAAGGCTACGCATATTTTGGTAACGGATACAGCATACCCTCTTTCGGGCCACCTTTGTTTTTAAAATAAATACAGTTAATGCAATTGTTAATGTATTTCTTTATTACATGTCGCATCCGGGGAAACCAGTATCACTGTCCTATGCGCTCCGTTGATTTATCCATAGAAAAATGTCCTAAATCGTCGTGGTTGCTCTCAATGACTTGCCAAACACATTTCTTCGGAACAACCCATCGACAACCTTGGGTCGTCCTTCTATAAACCTTGCTACCTAGCACTACATATTTATCAAATATGTCTTTATTTTCATCGGCCTCTCCTGTTTCTATAATTGCGCGAATGCGTTGTAATTCGGAATCTTGCAACTATACCCAAAGTAACCAATCCGCTTCCGTAATTGACATGATAATACGACTTCCGATTTTTCCCCGGATGGTACTGGGTTTCGACTTAAGGCATCCACGTGTTGCATACGTGTGCATTCGCGGTGTATTATGTCAAACGTGAACTCTTGTGTGGACAGAACCCATCGTGCAATCCGAGGAATAATTTCCTTTTTTGTTAATGCGTACCGAACGGCATTGCAATCCGTCACTATTTTAAAAGGTGAACCTATTAAGTACAATCTAAATTTTTGAAGCGAACTTACTATTGCTAATAATTCCAATTCAAATAAGTGATACCTTTTTTCATCCTCTGTGGTTTGCCTGCTAAAATAATGGACTGGCTTTTCGCCGTCGTTTGTGACCTGCATGAGTATACCGGCAACACCATCTCTACTAGCATCCGTGTATAACACGTTACATTTATTCGGATCAAAACTCGATAAGACACTTTCTGACGTTAGATTGTCCTTTAATGACTGGAAGGCATCTCCTTGAGCCTTACTCCATTCCTACACAGACTCTTTCTTCAACAATTTCGTGAGTGGAGCAGAAATCATAGCGCAGTCCTTAATAAACTTCCGAAAGTAGCTTATGAGACCAAGAAATTGTCAAAGCTGATGCACTGTTTTGGGAGTGGGGTAATTTCGAACAGCCTCCAGCTTCGGTTCATTTGGCATCACACAATCTGGCTTGATCCTGTATCCTAGAAATTCAATCTCATTTTTGAAGAAGTGACATTTTTTTAGGTTTAAAGTCAACCTGTTTTCCCTGAAGATTTGCAAAACGAGTTCCAGTAACATTAAATTTTCCTCCACTGTTTTCGTTACTAAATAGACGTCATCTAAGTACAAAACCACGTTCTCGAATTTCAAATTTCCCAACACTTTATTCATCATTTGTTGGAAGCAAGATGGTGCGTTAGCCAACCCAAACGGAAGTCTTAACAACTCATAATGCCCATCTTCAGTAATAAACGCAGCTTTCTCGATAGAATGTTCTTGCATAACTATTTGATAATATCCGCTTTTTAGATCTAAACTAGTAAAACATTTATAACCTTGAAGCCTATCTACAAGTTCTTCAATGCGCGGCATTGGATATTTGTCTTTAATAGTGATCTTATTCAACGCTCGATAATCAATGCAGAGCCTTTCTTCTCCATTCTTTTTTTAACGAGTAGTGCAGGGCTCGCATATGGTGAGTTGCTCTCTCGTATAATATTATTCTTCAAAAGCTCGTCCACCATTGCTCGAATGATTTTCCTGTCAACACGAGACGACCTAAAGGGTCTGCGTTGAATTGGTTGAGAGGTAGTTACATTTATTTTCATTTCATGATTATTTACTTTTCCCAGTTCTTTGATACTTGTCGCGACACAGTCACTATATTTTCGAAGCAATGTTATTAACTTGTTCTGATGGGAATCGGTATCGAATTCAAAATTACTAACAGTGTTACAAAATTCGGTGAAGGTATTCGCATAGTCAAATTTAAGTAGATCTCCTACCCACGAGTACATTAGATCGGAACGCTCGGTAACATTTCTTCCTATCAGTATTTCGCAATCTGCCAGATCATTTATTATATAGAAATCAACATTGGTCAAACACACAGAATCCATTTTCAAGTCAGCTGTTATCTTGCGGGTAACAAATTTTGAATTTTCTTTTGAAAAACCTTGCGATAAGATTGGTTAAGGAAGGGCAATGCTTTCTATTGAATATTTTTTTACTAACAATTCAGAAATCAATGAACAGCTACTTCCAGTATCAATAAATGCTTCTTGGGGCAAATTATTAATAAATATTACTTTCACGAACTTACTTCGCGGATCGAACCGATACATATTTTGTTTCTTGTTTTTCAAGTATCATTGCATTTTTTTTTTGGTAACATGTTGATTCTAAATGACCGCACCTGTTACAATAATTACATTTATTTTTGTCACACTGCATTCGTTTATGATTACCGCTACAAATATAGCATTTAATCTGTTCGCTGTTGCGAGCGACCCATGTCTAATGCGTTAGTGGCAATAGTTTGATCTGTTACACTCGCGGAAGGTAAGGTCACTTCCGAGGATGTAGAAGTCGGGTTCGCGGAATGCTGATTGATTATTTTCGGTTGGCTATCACGTAAATTCACACCTATTGGTTTCGTAACTTTTGTTTTATACGTGCTACCATGTAGAAAGCTAGCTAAGCTGTCGCACGTCACGAAATTATTAGCTTCAATTGATGCCCCTATGCCGATATTACCGACAATTATAGATATAATATCCTGATCTGAAAATTCTAACGACAATCGATCAATTCTGCATTTGCAGTAAAACTCATATAGAGACTGATTGTCAACCGGCTTTTTATCAATAATTTCCTTTAAAAGATCATACATGTTTCGTCGGATTTGAAAACCAGAAGCTAATTTACGCTTCCAATCTTCACGATCTTCACTTCATCTCCACGAAGGCCAATTATTATCTGCCCGTAACAATGAGTCGTACTACACTTTCGAGGAACCCTTTAATTTATTCAAAGCTTGATAACGGGTAATTTCGTCGGACCATGCAAAAGTTTCAGCGTAAGACCCGATAATACTAAGCCAAGCGTTCACATTATCTCGTAACGGATCGAACTCGGGTATCATATTGTTCACTGTACTCACAGATGAGGTATCAGCCTTACGTGATACCTGTTTCCTGTGTTCCGACGGAGGTGACGGAGGTGACGGAGTTCTGGCGCTACTACTGCTCGACGAACTTGAACTCGAGCGCACATTTCTATATTTTAGGCGCTTATTGCGCTTACTTTTTCTGTCCATAGCTGTACGTGAGTTAATCATCCCACTTCTGATATTAACTATTTTATTTATCAGAGGAAAGAACGGAAACAACTACAGCAAGAGTTTAAGTCAAATATTTTAATCTAAAATTCTCACTTAGGACTACACAACAGTGCTCAGTTAAGTTCAAACAAAGAATGAATCCATCTAATTCAATTATAATATTTCGTCGCAACGCTGCTCTTGTTATTGTTCCAACGAATCGAATTTGACACCATCCAGCCTTATGGTGGTCGCCGCTCCGGGAAGAGCGCCGTCTCCCATCGGCTGCTACGGTGGTGTCATCTTTCCTTTGTCACAAAGCCGCGATTGCCAACACTAATAAGTGCTGATAAGGTAACAAAGTCACTGTCATGATTACACTACTTTTTCTGTGATTTGACTACTTAAAGCATTTTAATACTTAGACACGTATGGTGTCCTAACTCAGATATTCGCTTCAGGGTGATGAAGCGAACATCTGATGCTGCTGTACTGACGATGAAGCCACAGAACTCCTTAACGATTAGGAATTGCAGGATAAAACTACAATTGGCCAACACTACTACAGAAACTATTTAGTTGTATCTAGAGGTTACATGATGCTTTAAAGGGTATACCTATTTACTAACTGAGGTGGTAGGAAGTGGACAACTTCGAAAATGGACAAATTAGGAAGTGGACAAGGTCGACCGGTTTGGTTTCATTTTTACCCTGTCAGGATGTGAACACGAAATTTCAGAGACATTGGGTGGCACCAGAAAAGGGAATAATATTGAAGTTACAATAACTACCACTGAACATATTGAAATATATATTTTTTTATATAAACTGCCCATCAAAATAAAAGTCAAAACAATCCGAGTAACTAGGTACATACCATTCCCGTCCCCCTTCCTTGACGAACATGACTATGCTGGCATCGAGTCAAAAACTAAATGATACCTAACACTTAACAATTAGGCTCTTATTTTGACGTGATTTTAATATCTTATATTTATATCTACATTTTTTTGCAAAATAATGAAATGATTCCGGGAAAGAAGCAACTACATTGACATAAAAGGGTAGGTTACTAACTATGGAATTGCCGAGCAAGTATGTTAACAACATGGCACACAGTCTACCTACCGAGACAGTTTGTTGATGAATAGGTGATGAATAGAAATCTGTCTACCTCAGTGGTCTTATGCACAAGAATGTGCATCAGACGTACTTCATTTGGATCAGACGCTGCTGAAGGCTGCTGTATATCTATGCTGGTACCTATCGTATATTTTTTGTAAGATGAAAGGTCGTGGTACATGTATTACATAAAAAAACATTAAGAAAAAGGCATGTTGTACAGTGATTCTAAGCTTGGACTTTTAAAAAAACTGTCTGGATATTTACCCGAAAGATACTGTGAAAATATGTTAAAATGTACTATATATAGTTAACCGTGTGGTATCCGGCAGAGTAGAATAGCACCAACTTCTTACACTCGTGGGTGTCGTACAAGGCGACTAATGTTTCCGAGGCAAAAGTCTATCTAGAGTCTCCTTAGGCTGGAAAATGGGCAGCAGCGATTTCCATTGCCATATTTATAATACTGTGATCTCCAACCCGCCTGCCAAGCGTGGAGATTATGGTAGTATCTTCCCTTTCGAGGTAGAGGCCCTGAGTCCTGCAGTGGACTGTTATGGGCTGTGATAATATATAGTTATGTACATTAATTGAAGCTAACCGACGGTGAGGAAAAACATCGTGATGATATCTCCACATTTAAGCGACTGAATGTGTAATCATAATCCAATCTGGTCAGGTTCCCCTGTTTGTTAGCAGGGTCACGGAATTCAGATGGCCGTCGCTCCACTGTAATTATCAGATCTGCCAAATCGTAAATCATGGTCAAGGCGGACCCCGGGCACTCGTACAACTAGAATATTACCGCCAAGATAGTTTTTTATTATTTCATTTTACGTCAAGGAGGACACTGAAGTTACTTGAAATGTTGGTCAACCTTGATCGCTTTCATTCTGATTAGACAAACTTCTACTGTTTAGATTGTTTTCTTTCTGACTGAGTCGACCAGCATTAAATCCTTTTCAATTATACTCATTTTTATGGACAAGGCGTGAAACATCTTGGTAGTTCTCTTTTTCAAGAAGTGTAACATTTCAATGTCACACGTACAGTGCCAGGTTCAGTTACCAGGAAGTAAGTAAAGAAAATACAACAGTTCCTAATATCATCTACTCCCCATAACCTCAGTCCTGGCAGGAACACAAAGTTCACCACGGATTTCGTAAGAGTAAGCCGAAAATTACAGAGTTCTTTAAGGCTCTATGCCGAAATATAGAATTACTTTGGGTAACCGTGTGTCATTTTTATTGAGATTAATTTTATGTGATCATGCACATACTTTGGTTCGGACACGCTGGGCCCAGCAGTCTGCAAGCAATATACTGGTTCACCTCCTAGGTCAGAGGCTGGATGAAATCTGCTCTACTCCTCCGCCACACTTCCTAACGAAGACTCGGTCTTCTTTTAAAGTTGTTTGAGAACGAATTGGCAAAGAAGAAGGAATCTAAATGGCCAGTACTCGAAGTCAACCGGCCAGTACCCGGAGTAGGTAGTTTTTAATTTCAGGCATCCACAGTGTTCGGCAGCCAAGTTATCATCTGTGGAGACGTCATGAAGAATAGAATCCAGCAGTCATTTAGAAGAGGAACACGAAAAAGATTAAAATCTTTGCCATCTCCATCGTCTATGAAATGTTTCGACTTGACAACTTACGACGAGGAAAAAAACAAAAGACTAACAAAAACATAGAAAAACCTAAACTAAAGTGCGAGAGGGAATTGCTGAAAGGGGGAGGAAAATGCTAAAATTAATTTAATAAGACCACGCTAAGTCCAAATCACATTAAAAAAAAACGGGGAACTTATGACAGCTTTTTTAAAAGTAATAGAACGTCATTCATAAAAGTCATAACAAACAATTTGATTTCTGTAGGATTGTTTATTTTCGTGAGTTATGAAAAATATTATTGAATAATGGGCAAAACAATTAAAAAGGAAGTGAGAATGATAATTTTCAGCATGATTAATAATTTAGTCAAACTAAAAGTACAAGTTGAAGCCAAATATCTGAAGGTTTACAAGAAGGACTGACAAGGACTGCCAAGGACATATTATCCCCAGATTATTGCCATATCCACATTTTATAATTTCTACTACTGTCAGTCGATTCGGACTTAGCGTGGTCCTATTATACACAAAAACCATGTAAAAATTGCAGCCCCCGGGGAATGGCAGCGGCCAGGAGCCCGCTCCGCCATAAAACCAATAGCCCGCATAAACCACCACCAATAAGGAAGTTTCCTTATATCGATATTGCCATATTTAATGACATAGTGTTAAAATGAGATCAAAACTAACAAGCCAGTGAAATAAATTTTGAAATCCATCCATAAATTACTGAGTTATACAATATTTAAGTTTACATATTTTTTCGCGAAATTATTGCTGCTGCGATCTACCTGTGACGTCACCAGGCATCCCACCCGCCACTATGGGACTGCAGCTTCGGAACTAATAGCTAGACACTTGAACTATTTACAGAGTTTGTGTTACCATGGCCGCTATAACAACGAATACTAATAATAATAAAAAATACGTGTGGCACTCGGGGACTGCCGCGGTAAAGCAATTGCATTTATAATTATTTATTTATTTTATTTATGCAGTATTTAGCACGCCCGTCCACGCGGCCAAAAAGCACGCTGTCTCACCTAGCATTGTGTCTAAAAGAGATAGAATAGAATCAGTTATGAGCAGTTAGCAGCTAGTCTACACGCATACGTCTAGTCGCACGCACACAAAGACCGTGCCGAAGTCTGCCGAACTGAAACGACGTTAGACAATGCACGGCTTTCAACGCCGCACCGCTGTGCCGGTCGGAGTGGGGGGTGTTAGGTTTTTTTCGTTACGGAATTTCTTTATTCGGTCGCCGCGCTCAAAGCCCGCGATAAAAGCTATGCAATAGCTTAAAAATCTAAAATAAGGGGGGGTTTTCATTCATGAAATATGATTTTATGGCGTTTTCAGAGGTATTTCATTTTTCTCTATCGCGTAGCGGTTAAACTTTCATGCATCACACTTTGGGAAAGCGGCACTGGTCTAATGGCAGCGTGCTTGCTAGAGCGATAACCGAGGTTAAGCAATGCTCGCAATGTTCGGGAACAGGATGGGTGACCGTTTCGTACTTTGAGCCTAGCCGAACTTCAGCACCGCAACGTGCCAAATTGAAATACTCCATGCGAAATAAATAACACTTATAGAACGTTGTTCCAACCACGTGTTACTTACTGGTGTACGAGGCAATGCGCGACTCGAGAAAAAAGTTTAAAGCAAAATTAAAACATGTTCAACAAAATCAAAAACAAATTAAATTAGATACTTTGGCAAAACAACATTGTAACAAAAAATTTAGAAATTTCTGGAAAGCTACGAACAAGCTAAATACGAAGCTGAGCCTCCCTGTGAGTGTGGCGGGTTTAGGAGATCCAAAAGATATAGCCAACCAATTTGTAAGGCACTTTAAGGTTGAGTCTCCTTTAGGAACCGTGCAGCGAGCGGTCGATGTACAGGGTAAGGCGGATGAGCTGGCTGTAGTGTTTACAGAGAAACAGATAGCCACTGTTATTAATAAAATGACAAGGGGGAAATCACCAGGTCACGACGACCTCAGTGTTGAACACCTTAAGCATGCTGGACCACATGTTCTGGCTTTATTTTATAATCTATGACTTGGTCACTGCTATTTGCCACGGGACCTCATGTACACGATGGTAGTCCCGATCATAAAGGACAGGACGGGGGATGCCTCTGACGTGTCCAACTACAGACCTATCTCGTTGGCTACGATAGTCGCCAAGGTATTGGACAGTCTGCTTGATCAACACCTGGCTAAGCACGTAGAACTCCACGATGCCCAATTTGGTTTCAAACCTGGCCTGTCTACGGAGAGTGCTATTCTCTGCCTCAAGCAGACTGTGCAATATTATACGACTAGAAAAACGCCTGTATTTGCCTGTTTTCTGGACTTGTCAAAGGCGTTCGACTTGGTGTCATATGGGGTACTATGGGATAAACTGCAGACCGAAACGACGCTCCCGAACGAAATTACATCTTTGTTCCGATATTGGTACGGCAACCAGGAAAACGGTGTAAGGTGGGCTGGAGCTAGGTCTGATGTGTATAGGATGGAGTGCGGGGTGAGGCAGGGGGGGCTTAGCTCACCCCGTCTCTTCAACCTGTACGTAAGCAGCTGATCGGTGAGCTCAGCAGCGCGCTTGTCGGATGTCACATTGATGGAGTGTGCATGAACAATGTGAGCTACGCTGATGATATGGCGCTGCTGAGTCCATCGGTCGGGGGTCTTAGAACGCTCATAGCCATTTGTGAGTCGTATGCAGCGGCCCACGGGCTTCGGTACAATGGTGGGAAGAGCAAGCTTCTTATGTTTAAAGCTGGAAATGTGAATTACTCTAATGTCCCTGGATTATCGCTTTGTGGTTCTCCCTTAGGCTGGGTCAGGTCATTTAAGTACTTAGGTCATTGAGTCACTGATGATCTTTTTGCGCGTTGGTTTTGAGGTTTGCACGTTGTACGAATCCAGTTAAAATAACTCTTTTCAGAGCCTTCTGCCAGTCATTCTACACGTGCAGTCTCTGGTCCTGCTTTACTAAGCGGACATACAGCGACCTACGCGTTCAATATAATAATGCGTTTAGGGTACTGTTGAGGCTGGAGTGGCGATGCAGTGCGTCCGGGATGTTCGCGGAGGCGCATATGGATGACTTTTATGCTATAATCCGAAAGCGATCAGCTTCTATGCTCACTCGGCTCCGCTCCAGCACCAACAGTCTCCTAAATGTGTTCAAAGACCGGTGGGATTCCCCTCTGCTGCGTCACTGGGTGAAGCTCCACACCACAATAACTACTAACACTAGTATGTAAGAGGAATTGTTACTAACACTATGGATATATCTGTCTGAAATTAAAATTTTTCAATTCAATTCAATTCAATTAGGATCATACAACGTGCGACAACCATACCCTGTCAATTTTGCTCAAATTTTTATTACCTACCTATATTACAAATCTTTTACCTTAAATTTGTTGGGCCCAGTGGGCGCGGTGGCGTACGGGATGCCGTAGAAGGCGAACACGCCATTCTCGTCGTATCAATGCAAACAACATGACGGCTTAGTCTCACTAGCTACTAACCTCCCGTAGCGACTGATTGGACACTAGGGACGATAGTAGCGTATTTGATAAGCGCGACGGGGGACTCGACGATACATTATCTGCATCGATGTGTTGTTTACGTTAATTTCTGCGAAGCCGTTTTATCGCTTAATTGTAATTTACTAACCCAATTTAGGTACCAAAGTCAATACTCATCCATTAGTATTGAAAACAACAGGAGTCCGCCTGGGTGAGTGTCACCGCCTTATCTATTATATATTTATTTATTTAACAGTTTATTGTACACAAGAAATACATAGCAAATAACAGGCAAAGTAATAAATGGCACAACAGGCGCTACTTATTTCTAAAGAAATCTCTTCCAACAGGCCTTTGGGAGTGTGATGTGATCATGAGACGCCGATAGGACGTGCACAATATTACCTATCTAAATAGGCATATATATAAGTATATTTATTCTACCTACACACATAAGTATCTATTAATACATACATATATAAACGCATGCATACATACATATCATCTATTTCTGCCGCCAAGCAACAATGCTCGCATTATTGTGTTCGGTTTGAAGGATAAGGTAGCCAGCGCAATTACAGGCTAGAGGCATTTCATCTTAGTCATCACAGTGACAACGCATTCTGCATTTTTGTTGCCTGCAATCAAATTGCATGAATCGTAGATGTTATGGGCCACTGTTACTGCTTTCCAGGTGGGCTATAAAAAAAAAAAAACAATTCCATGTTGAATAGCTCTGAAAATATACCAATCTTGTAAATACAAAGATAAACTGGGGGTTTGTGATCGACCTATGTCTAATTGCTCTTGCAGATAATGAAGATTTATTTTGTAAACTTTGATTTGTGTTTAAACCACTGTTACCTATAACTCTATTCAACAGGTTCGGTTCATAATCATTACTGTGACAACTACAGTTTCCGATCCGGCTTGAAGGACCAGAAACTGCAGTTGTTTAAAAAATATGTTGTAAAAATTATTACCAGAATATATGTCTATATAAAAACAGCATGTACGGGGTTAGAGTATGAATATAAGAAACTTCTCTGTTTATTTATTTCTAAATTTAATTATAACCAAATAATACAACAGCAGCAATTATACAGCAGTAGAAACGTGTTATTATAACTCGGCATGTTTGGTCGGCAGCGGCGGCGGCGGTACCGGCTGGCGGTAGTGCTCCGCGTAGACGGCGTCCCAGAAGCGCGCGCGCCGCGCCAGCAGCGGCCCGCGCAGCTCCAGCTGCTCGTCCAGCGACATGTGTGGCGCGCCGTCGGCGCCAGCGGGCGGCCAAGGCGGGTACTCGGAGCCGGGAGGCACTGGGGCGCTGTTCAAACAAAGAAAGATTTTAAATATTGTACATACTTACAATAAGGGAGCTGGCCGACGTGGCAGAAAACTACAGAAGGAACTGGACGAAAGACGTAAGGTATCAAGATGTGCGCGCGCTTAAATGATCCATCGGCAAGTACGCTACCCGTGATTAGGTCCAACGCAGTCCGTATGACCGAGGAGGTTGATAAGACCATGGGTAAGTGGTGGGTTCAGGTATGTCCATAAAGTCAAGTCTTTTACTGTGTTGCTTGGGCAGGCAGACACCATATTGTAATTCTCTCCTTAATTCTCACCAAGAAGTATCTAATATTAAAAGGATATAAAAAGTACTGGATATAACTCATCTAGTACCACAGAAAATAAATTTAAATCTTTATGACAATACAAACTAGCGCCTACTTTTATAATCAATTCAGTAAAGATAAATTTTGTCATTGTGAAAATATGTAAACTACAATATATATTCAGATACATTACAATAAAAAATTTAACTATTACTTAAAAAAACTTACCCAGTAGTTATAAAATTGAGCCACAGTTGCCTCGTCTTAGCTCTCATTTTGCGCGTTCGTTCAGAAAATATGCTTTCATCTTTAGCACCGAACATTTCCGACTCGTATAAAGAAAATGATTGTGCACAATGATCAGCTCCTTTAACACCATACATTTCAACACCTTGTTTAAAGGGATTTACATATTCATCCACAAATGAAAATTCATACAGATACACTTTATCATTACCAGCTTCCACTTGCAATTTTAGTGAACGTAAAGTGGGATATGCAAACATTACATCAGTGAAGTAATCTATGTAATTCAAGACAGTTTCTTCGCTTACAGTTTTCTCTCCGAAATAAAATTCCTTGATTTCTTTTGCCACCTTCTCCTTTTCGTCTTCGCTATTGAATTGTAAGTCAGCTGGTAAAAAATCTGAAAACTTTTCATTCATTTCGTTTTTCCACGTTTCAAAAACTCCAAAACTCAATCTAAACATTCCTTCCATTTCAGCAAATCCGTAAAGCATGGGTAATTTTACATATTTGCCTTCTTTTAAAATATTAACCGGTGTGTCATCAAGGAATCTCTCTACTCCAGTATCACGTTCTATGCAAGGTGTAAACACAAGAGTGGAGTCTTTTCTAGTCAAAAATGGATCAGACATCAATTGTTCAAACGGTGCATTTTTGTAGAAATTCTCAAGAGCGTATGTATCATCTACGTCTGTGAAATTTAGCTGTCTGGCATAATCTTTAGCATTCTGTAGTGGGTCTAGTTGGACAGACCATACACCAACATTCGCTCCGCTTTCTGGTATCACTTTATTGAATAATCCTTTCGTGGTCTTGGACAACTGTAACAAGTCGACTGCAGAAGAGCCAGCACTGCCCCCTTCAATAGTTACATCATCTGGATTTCCACCGAAACTGGCAATGTTTCTTTTTACCCACCTCAGTAACGCAACTTGATCTTTAATCCCAGCATTTCCTGGAGCATCTTTAGTTCCCAAACAAAGGAAGCCGTGGACGCCGAGCCTATAATTGAACGATACAACTATAATCTTTTTGCTTCTAACCAAATTTAGCGGTTGCATCATATTACCAAAGCCCATTTGATACGCTCCTCCGTGCACCAGGACTACAACAGGCAGTTTGATCTCATCAGTATCGGGAACGTATACGTTTGCGATAAGGCAATCCTCTTTTTGTTTCAATGTTTCCATTCCCAGCATAGGTATGTATGCTTGTGGACAGATGACGTTGCTGTTGACTGCTTCCAAAGGCTCCAACCACATCGGAGGCGGAGTCGGTGCCTGAAAACAAAGACGTCAAAGTAATTTATTGTACGTTTGGATGACATTAGGCATTGAATTCTTTTTTGTTCCGCATGCCCAGACATTTTATTCCCTACCTAACCGGTCCTTGCCGGTCTACGCGAGATGTGGCCATACCATCAAAGACTGTACTGCGATATCTGAGGTGTGACTGGTACCCGGAATATGGATGATCCGGACGAGGTCTTTGCATATACATGGCAATAAACTAAGTAATATGTCAAAGTTACGGTTTTGAAAGTGTTGCTAAAATCCAACAAAGCAAGAATTGTGACCTGTGTCGGACCCGTGCCTCGTACTATGGCTAGACCCGCAGGACAAAACCCAGATCGGAAGGAACCTACTAGAGGTTCCTAAGTGTTTAGGAAATAACGCAAAACAAGATTGGGTAGCAAATGTAGGTAGGTAAAGGGGTACCAGGGACTTAGGTTACGGAAAAAGAGTATACTTAAGTAATTATTTTGGCAATAATAGACGAAAGAAAGGAAGAAAGCGATGTATTGACATCGCTGAGTCGGACGCGAGAGCCAACGGCTTACGACTTGAGGATGCCGAAGATCGGGCAAAGTCGAGAAAACAAAGCAGGAAAGCGGATCCTGGCTATAGCCAGGATAGACCGCTCGGATAATGATGATGATGAATAGATGAAAGAAAGGAAATGTAACTTGATGCTATTATAGATTTTACCGCAGTCATCGTCATTGTAAAATGCCTTCTAAACTAAGTCGATTTAAATAGGAAACAGAAGTTTATTACAGAGTGTGAACGAAAGGTTTTCTCTCCGTGATAGTAGTAGGGAGTTGTCTAATAAAAATGAGAATGAGAACCTGACTAAACCTTACCCTACAATTCGGGCTTCTATCCTTTTAACATACCTCATTAATCTATCATTCTCATCGGAAGTGTTTCCGGATTTTTTTAAACAATCCTTGGTAAAGCCGCTGTACAAAGGGAAGGGAGATAAAGATATAAATAATTATCGGCCAATTACACTCATACCTATTCTGCACAAACATTTTTTTAAATGTATGCAAATAAAAATGATTTTTGTAATTGAATTCAAATAATAGACAGAAATCAATTGGGCTTCCAAAATAATAAATCTTCGTCCCTTGCAATATATTTAATAAAAAAAAAATTCTAGACTGTCTCAATGAGAATAACTTGACTACATGTTTATTTTTAGATTTATCAAAACCGTTTGACTTTGTTTCACAGGATTAACTCCTAATGAAACTGGAATCTCTGGGATTTCTTATAACGCAGCTAGATTAAGATACACTAAATCTAGAGTTCCACAGGGAAGCATATTGGACCAATTTTATTTCTTTTGTACGTCAATGATATTGTTCAAGTAAGTAAACATGTATGTACTCTTTAAATTTCTAATAAAAATAATGTAAATAATAATATGATTATGACATACAAATTTGACATTAATAATTTTCTTTCTAATTTAATTAACTGGCCAAATAGTAATAATCTACAAATAAATTTAGATAAAACAAGCTATATGCAACTCTATCATACAAAAGATAAAATAAACTTACACAATAATTACGAAGATACAAAAATAAATGAAGTAAATCAAACCAAATTCTTGAGATAGTAGATAAAAATATGAATTGGAAGGCCCAGGTAAATTATGTTTGCTGGAAAATCGACAAATTTGTTTATGCACTCAAACATTTAAAAATATTACTAATATAAAAACTGCTCTAATGGCATACTACTACTACAAGGAATCCGTTTTCCGGTATGGAATTGTAATCTGGAGAAATAGTTGCGAAATGAATTCAGTCTTCATTGCACAGAAATATGCATTCGGGCATTATACGGGATTGCACTTGACGTGTCTTGCAATCCCTAGTTTACCAGGCTTGGTATACTAACCATTCCATCGCTCTAAATATACGAAATATGTTTATTTGTAAGGGGACATGAGTATCTATTCACTCAAGCATGTGATATAAGTAAACGGGAGCACAGAGATCCCAATATACTGATATTGACGTTAAATCCAACAAGCGCAAAATACAACAAAAGTTGTTTAGTAATGTGTATAAATTTTTTAAAATAAATTACCGAGCTATTTTAAGTTGTTAAATGACACATTATTTAGGAAAAAAGTAAAGAACTGGCTTTGTATATAAAAATACAATTAAAGAGTTCACTGATAATAAGTTGTATCATATAATTATGATAAAATTTGCATGGTGTAATTCTGACAGGCTAGACGTGATTGTACATATTTACTAATTACTCCACCTCTGTAAGACTTTGTTTAAAGCAAATAAATTATAATGAATTAAGTGTGAGTCCGACTATTTTTTGCTTGTTCAAGGCTAAAACCATTATCGTTCTCGCGTTTAATCCCAATCTGCCGCTTCGCTCGGCCATAGTATCATAGGGGAGTTAACACCTGATCTACGTGTTTAGGGCTTACATTAGCCCTCAAATAAAGTAACAGGTTTTAGCTGGAATACCGACCTATATTAATCTTTTACCTTAAATTTATTGGGCCCAGTGGGCGCGGTGGCGTACGGGATGCCATGGAAAGCGAACAGGCCATTCTCGTCGTATCCGCGCACGGGCCCCTGCGCAGTCTTCATCAGCCGCGACGCGCGCTCATGCAGGAGCTCCTGCGCGAACGCAGGCGCCGGCGCCGCGAACAGTGCGCACAATACCAATGCAAACAACATGACGGCTAAGCGTCTAACTAGCTACTAACCTCCCGTAGCCACTGATTGGATACTAATGTCTCTAGCGCATGTGATAAGCGCGATAGGGGACTCGATGATACATTATTTGCATCGATGTGTTTACGATAAATGCTGCTGATACGTTAATGAAAGACAGAGACCCGAGTTAGACTGGCGTTTATTAGAAAAATAAGAATACCGCCTACTTACAATTTTTATTATCAGTTTACCTACATAACACTTTCCCCCTACATTTAATTTACTTTAACTTTTTAAGTAAATGCTTCAATAACACAGCAAAAGTAATAGTAAGAAAGTAGAATCTTAAACAATACTTAATTAACAAAGTTAGGTATGTTGTTTATAATCACAACTTATACAAAGTTAGGTTTAATTAAATCTAAAGCCATTAACAATAGTTTAGGACTTATCATAAAAACTTAGGTGTATGTTATACGTAGGTAGGTGTTGGCAGAGAGGTCGTACATTTTTATTAAAATCTTTTAATTTTTCCATACAACGTACGGCAGCCTTACGCCTAGACCGACCCTCGAGAGGCGGCGATCCGAGCTCTTCCTCCCTACAGGACCCAGTGCTCTTAGGACTCGATGAGCTAACTAGTTAAGGGCTCGCTTCCGCGAACTGCCACTCGTCTTCGGGTCCACAAACAGGTGTTTTTGACACCGGCGGCGGCAGTAATCAATCACTTTTGCCCACTGTATCTTCGCTAGTAACATTGGACAGAGTGAATCGCGTTTTACGACATCATTACCATCATCCGCTTTAACTTTGTAAGCCACTGGGCTGCATCGCTCTACGACATGATAGGGAGAAATGAGAATATGCTTTATCCCGTTTCTTTGAAGGTATAAAGAAAACTTGGCAGATGAAAATGGAGAATCATTGTCACTGATTATTCTTTTTGGAAGTCCGAATCTAGCAAATACGCGTCTTAAACGCTCGATTACAAGTATTGTCGAAGTATTATTCACCTTTTCGACCTCAATCCATTGTGAGCGAGCGTCGATGTAAACCAGATAGTACTTATTCCTATAAGGCTCCAAAAATTCGACACTTAATCTTGCCCAAGGCTCCGCAGGCTACGGCCACGCAGGCTACAGACTCCCACCAAACATAGTTACGTGCGATCTGTTTCATTTTTACGATGCCTGGGTGACCATCGTGAATCTCTGTTAAGATCGCGATCCGTAACGACCGAGGCACTATAATACGATAACCCCACATTAAGCAACCCTGGTCAATGTGGATATTATCTTTCCTAGTAAAGAAGGGTTTTTCGTTCTCATGGTTTTGTTTATAAGGCCATCCATGTAGAACAAAACCATACATTTTATTTAATAAAGAGTTTTCCTTTTCTATTTTAATATCTTTAAAGCTGAGCGGAAATGACTATTGTACGAAATTTAAATAACTGCCCGCTTCGTCCTCACTTTTGATTTGTCTATTAGACGAATTCAAAGGAAGACGCGATAATGCGTCAGCTGGACCATTTTGTGACGATTTCACAAACTCGATTGTGAAATCATAGGCTTCTAACATAACGGCATAACGCTGGAGCCTGCCCGCAGCTGTGACCGGGATGCCTTTATTCTTAATAAATATGTAGCTCAGTGGCTTGTGGTCACTGCGTAGAATAAAGGATCGGCCGTACAGGTACTGGTGGTGCTTCGCGACCCCGAACACAATCGCCAGTGCCTCCTCGTCGAGCTGCGAGTAGTTGCACTCGGCGGGGCTGAGCTTGCGCGAGGCGCAGCTCACGGGCCTCTCGCTTCCGTCGCCCGCCCGCTGCGTTAAGAGAGCGCCGAGCCCGTATACGCTGCTGTCGACCGACAGCACCAGCGGCAGGAACAGGTCATAGTGTGCCAGTACAGGCGCACTACTTAACACTGTATTCACTTTAGTGAATGCTATGTTGCAATCGTCGTTCCACACCCACTTATTGTCTTTTTTAAGTAAATTATACAGGGGCTTTAAAATTTGACTTAAATTGCAACAAAATTTGGAATAAAAGTTAATTAACCCCAAGAAACTTTTCAATTGGGTGACATTCGGGGCTGTGGTGCCGATACGATCGCTTCAATTTTTTTACCATCTGTGTGTAAACAGTCTTTGTCTACTTTGTATCCCAAATAAGTTACACTGTCTTGTAAAAATGGACATTTATTAAAATTTACGCGAAGTCCATTTTCCTTAAGCCTTTGTAATACAGCTTTCAGGTTAGGTTAGGTTAGCGAGATGAGTGGCACGGTCTTCACCCGTAACGCAAATATCGTCGGCAAAGACAGCCGTGGACGGCAGGCCACTCAATATCTCTTTCATTATTTTTTGAAAGTTCTCGGAAATACATTTAATACCAAAAGGTACTCGTCTATACACAAAAGTACCGACATGAGTAGTGATAGCCGTCATGGGCTGTGAATCTTCGTCCTATAAGCATTGCTGAAAAGAGTTGGACAGGTCTCGCTTAGTATATTGCTGGCCTCCGCCCAGAGTCGCAAACAATTCTTCAATACGCGGTAATGGGTAGTGAAAATATTTTAATAATGGATTAATTGTAATTTTATAGTCTTCGCATATCCGGATTCCCCCGTTAGCCTTAATAACGGGTACAATGGGAGTGCCATAGTCGGAGCGGTCCACCTGGTAGACGACCCCCTCGCGCTGCAGCCGGCGCAGCTCGCGCTCGACGGGCGCGCGCAGCGCCAGCGGCAGTGGCCGCGCGCTGACGAACACCGGCGCTTCGTCTTTCAAATGAAGGCTTATTCGCGATCTAAATGTACCTAAACCCTCTGCGAACACCTCCGGAAACTCTGATTTCAATGAGGTGGCAATTGAATCACTTTCCGCCATATTATGACAATCTAAGAAGGTTAACTTTTAATTTTTTATCTAGGTGCGGCTCATTAGGGGTGGTTTTTCGATTATGTATAACTTTAATATGGCAGAATTCGATCTATACAATACATGAACTTCTATATACCCAACAGTTTCGATAATGTCACCTGTATAAGATTTCAAATTTAACATTTTTTTCTGAATAGGTATATGTGAGAAATTGTTAATATAAAATTCTTTAAAAATGGCTGAAATCTTGCTGCCAGTATCGATTTCGAATTTACACGTAATGTTTTCTATTAAGGCCTGTCTCCATCACTGCTAGTGACAATATTATAAAAATTACAGCTATTGCTCGAATCCGACTCATTTAAAAAGTACTGATCTTTTGCCGTGGGCGCCCGCGCACGCACCGCTCCGATGCGATGCAGGCCGTCGCTCGCCTGACCCGCCGCCGCCGCCGCCGCTCCGCCGGGCGCCGCGCACGCCGTCACCGCGTGCCGCTCCGCCGCCTCGAGCGCGCTGGCGAGCTCCACAGCTCGCTTATAGTCGATATTTTTCTGAGCGAATATTCTCGATCGCATCTCCTCGCTGAACAGTCCATTGACGAACTGGTCACGTAGATTTTCCTCGAGCTTATCGTCGAAATTGCAGATTTTCGCCAAATGTTTTAACCCTTGTAGGTACATGCGAACGCCTTCTGCTTGTTGTTGAGTCCTTTGCCGAAATAAATGGCGCTCGGCGATCTCTGATCTCTCTGGTTCCAAATGATTTTTAACGAGTAGAACTATAGAATTGAACGTTGTTTTTTCTGGTTCGTCCGGCGAGCACAAGTCACAGATTAGGTTGTAACACTCGGCACCTACTAAAGTCAACAACATGTCCACTTTTAGGTTGTCTCCGATGCTATTCAATGCTATGAATTGATTTAAGTGACGAACATAATTATTCCAGTCCTGCGATTCGATCACAAACGGTTCAATTTTGCCGATAGGTATTGTTTTGGTTACTAGATAAAGTTATTATTGCGTAACTTAGTTCTAAAACACGGCTGCGCCAATTGATACTTAATGAAAGACAGAGATCCGAGTTAGACTGGTGTTTATTAGAAAAATAAGCATACCGCCTACTTACAATTATTAATATCAGTTTACCTACATAACAGCTGCCAAAGCGTTTTATGGCGTAATTGTAATTGTAATTGGTTTGCTTCGGTAAGTAAGTCGGTACATATCCATTCGTATTTAACAGTCTATAAATTAAATACATTACCTACTCCCGGAAAGCAACAACAATTCTAGGTTGAAGTGCTCTGAAAATATACCGATCTTTTAATTACATATAGATAAACTGGCTGCGTTCGTAATCGACCTTTGTCTAATTGGCCCAAACATGCAGATAAAAGATTTTTGTTCTATGCTTTCATGTTTGTGTTAATCACTGATACCTACAAAAGTCAATTGCTTACAAACAGCATTCTACGGGTTCGGTTCATTATCATTATTATGACAAACTACAATTTCCGATCCGGCTCGAAGGACCAAAACTGCAATTTGTTAAATTATGTGTCTATATAAAAACTGTATGTACGGCGTTAGAGTAGGCACACAAGGAATTTCTCTGTTTATTTATTACTAAATATAATTATAAACAAATAATACAACAGCAACAATTATACAGCCGCAAGATGTAGGTATAACTGAAAATGATACCACCTCAGGAAGGTATACCTACCCATTCATATATCACGTTAGCCCTCTTCTTCACAGCCCATAACAGTCCACTGCAGGACTTAGGGCCTGTCCCACGAAAGGGGAGGTTATTGCCATAATCTCCACGCTTGGCAGGCGGGTTGGAGGTCGCAGTTTTTTATTAATATAAGAATAGAAAATGCTGCTTCCCATTCTCCAGCATACGGAGACTTTAGATATTTTGTCTCGAAAACATTAGTCGCCTTGTACGACACCCACAAGTGTGAGGGGTTGGTGCTATTCTACTCTGCCAGACACCACACGGCTAGTTAGCCCTAGATACTATTAAATAGTTTCTGTCGATAAATTGCAGTACTATGATATCCCCTGACTCTTAATCGTTAACGAGTTCTGTACTCTCATCATCAGTACAGCAGCATCAGATGATGACACCCTGAAGCGAACACCTGAGTTAGCAAGCACATACGTGCCTAAGTAATTAAAATCTTGGTATAAATAGTCAATCACAGAAAAAGTAGTGTCATCATGACTGACTCTGTAACCTTACCAGCACTTATTAGGTAATTAGAATTATAGATTTTATTAAAATCGTTAAACCTACTAAAAGTTGAAATGCTATAATATGATATATTAATCACAGAAAAAGTAGTGTCATCATGACTGACTTTGTAACCTTATTAGCACTAATTAGGGTACTTAGACTTATCGATTTTATAAATATCATTGTGATTCTACTAAAAACATTTAATGTAAAAGTGTATAACAACATTTACATTTTTATTAAATACGAAATTAGTAGATTTTTTTAATATAGTATAATCCAATGATTGAGCGAGCGTAGTGAGGTCGACTGGGTGTTGTTGGTATATTGGCTCTTAAAATCCGGATTGATTCCGCGGCGTGGGGGGAATATTTGTCAAAAGAGATAGCTTACTATAGGGTCATCATCATCATCTTGGCGTTAATGTCCCGGTTGTGCTCTCGCGCACGAGAGCCCGGGGTGCTCGCTTGTTAACTTCTTGTTAAGTCTGTTAACTTCATTACCCATCCTTGGTTCCCTAGTATTAGGGTAAAAAGTATCAGTTATCATAGCATTCGAGTGGTCCAATTTCTGTACATATTTATGTTGTTATACTTTTTATTTAAAAAAAGCAACATTCGCGTATCAAACATTTTTGGATCAAAAATTCAAGTGTCGGCCAGAACAAAATTAGTTTCCAATAGAGAAAACAGTTCTTAACATTGTTTACTATGACGTCAAATCTGCACGTCCAACGGATCGATTGTTATAGACTTTTAGATTAGCAATACATAGTACCTACTGTACGTCCAGTGGTAGGTACATAGTGGTGGTGGTGGGCGTACAGGTTTGGCACCATAGTAAAAAATTATAGACACTATGCTGTACCTGAAAATTGCGTAATATTTTTCTGCCCGGCACTTTCAGCGTTTTAATCCAAAATGAATAATATCCTTTTCGTACTGTAACGATCACTATGTACCAAGAGCTCGTCACCGTACAATTTATTTATATATCGTATGTTTATAGTTGTTAGACTTAGAAATGAATAGGCATATCATACACAGAGCAGTGTGTAGTTAAAATATAGTTTGCTTATCATGATTTCTTTTAATAAATGCTCTCAAAAACTTAACCAAAACTTGGTTTTGTAATAAACTATAACAATTTATTTGACGTTAAGCATAACATTTTTACTGCAAAAGCACATAATAAATTTACGCTATTGATTAGTTGAACGACAGGCAAAATAACGAGAATATTTTAAATGTTTGGCATTAAGTTATGGGACCCATAAAAAAATCCCACAAGTGATAGTGATGTGAATATACAAATACGTTTCAACGAAATATCGAAATAAATAAAGGAATTAAAGTACACCTAAATATTAAACAAGTCTAGAACTTAATTTTAATCTACTTGTTTGATAACTCAAATTTAATTGCTTCATGGAAATTAAACCACGGTATTAATCTATACTCGGTCTAATTTAACAATATGTCGAGTTTATAGTACCTAAAATGTAATTATATTGGTTACTCATACTTCCCTACACTATAACTTTTGGTCTAAAGTAATTCCACATCGAATTCATTTGCTTGCGTATTTTTCTTTGCGTTTTTTTAAATTTAATCGGCTCGTTGAATAAATAAAACGTCGTGTGTAATACATCCCTAGTTGTTGTAACATTTACCTATTTTCGGTTTATCAGGAACAGTTTGTAAAATTTATGGATGTGCGAACGTTATAAGAGCAGTCGCTTAGACCTCATAAAATTTGAAATATTTCATTTTTTGTTTGTTTAAAATATTGGGCTGTGGGAATTTTGAAGATAAGGAATCAAAGCAAGGTGGCCAGGGAGTAGAAACGGGACAGTCAACCCATGGGGCGCGTTGCGTGAACATCATTTTATCCATTTCCGTAACTAAGAAACCCTATGTTTTGTAAATTTCCACGGGAAAATTCATTACAACTCGCGTGTGATTTGTTAAATTAATTTGTGCTTTATTACTTTGTGTTATTTTCAGCTTGTGACGTTTATTTCGTTCTCTATCTGTGTCTCTATCTCCGTAGTGTCAGTGCTTTGGTTTGTTTTGGTTCTATATTTGTTTCTAATTTTCGAAAGCTAACAGTAAGTCACATTCTCATTACTTTTGTGGTAATTAGAGTATTGAGTAGGGCTCTTAGAGATTTCAATGTAAGTGTGAAAGGTGATTAAAACACAAATTTAAAAGAAAATTATTACCAAATTATATATCATCAGTACTCATCCTCACTGAACAAAAAACTTAGAAACTAACCTGGGACACAGGTTCGGATGTGACTTCGAATACACTTAACAAAAACACGAAGAATTTGTCTTCGATGGCCTAGGCGCTCTAACTAAGTCTACGTCTGGGTTTGCCGCCGAATTCTGGTACGATTTAGACCCATGTTCCGTTTAAGTACCTTTGTGCTTTTAAAGCTTTAGTAACATTTGCCTACGGACATGAATCTTGAGTTTGGATCGAAACCTGGTCTGAGTCGTTAGCGTCCCTCATAGTAGGCACACAACAAACGCGCGCGAATTAAATAAAATCAAAAAAATTGTCTCTCCATGACTTGTGAGTCGATAGGTAGGACCATAGTAAGGCTTGACGAAACGATCAGAATATGTGTGATGGTTTGTGATGGGTTAAAAATAAGTTATTGGGTCGATCGATGTCAAAGGTTTCGCTGGAACGGCACGTAGGCTGGAAATGTAGTCCAGCCACGATGCTGTAGGCCTGAGATGTTAGGTTGGATGGGAGTCTCAGTTTAATCCTGTCGATTAGGTAGGTTTCCGAGACCTAAAGGTCCTAATTCCATATTATTTAGGTAACTTTAAGGTTTCGCAAAAATAGGGAGTGGCCACAGAAGAAAGAAGAATCCTGGTTGCCGTTTCGAGAGCTGTCAAAGCTAAGTCGCATGTTTACTTTATACCTTGTTTGATTTCTTGTGCGTATACTCTTAATTTATAAATTGTATGACTATTTCGATTTGCGTGGATTACATTTTAATCAAGTTATTTACGCGGATTTATGTTTCATTTATGCGGATTTTGATATTTTATTTTATTTTTATTTATGTGAACTGAATCTTATTCATTTGTGAATATTTCCGAATATTGATGCGGTTGATTTAAAGAGTATTGCTATAAACTTACATATTCCTTGTGACTTTTTCAAAATTTATACACAACGTAATGGGTCCGAAAATTTAATTCGATAACTAGACGATCACTCGCTTACGGCCAAATCACAATATGTGAAATGATGTTTATTATGTCTACTCTTCATAGGTGTATGTGTGTATTTATACAAATAAATACGTATTAGGGTGACTGAAAAGTTTCAGTACGTTTCTCTTGGTTGTATTGTAGTCTCTTTTTACGCCTGCGATGAACACACAGTCGAGAAGACATGGTCAATAATTATGCGAGTCGTTGAAAATAACGCGCGTAAAAGCGTCGAAAGAGCTCTCGTGCAAACGTTGTCTAACTTAAAATCTCTGGCAAATCTCTCTTGCGAACATTGCCTAATTTGAAAAACCAGAATAACACCACCGTTTCTTTGGTTGTCACCGTGACGTGGCGCCGCGCAGTGCACTGCACCGCTCACAATAGGTAGAATTAAAATCCTGCGGCAGTAATTAAGATATAAAGTTGGACGAGTTGGCTATCATATCATCATAGATAGCATGGAGCCGAATCATGCTTACATTACATACCCAACCGGCCAAACTTGTAGCCGAATCATGCTTACATTACATTACTTATAATGAAAGCATAGTACCTACCTGTCTGTATAGTCTCATACATAACTCAGTACTCAGTGAGATGATACGTCAAGCAGTCATGTTGTTGGCATTGGCATTGTACGCGTTGCTGGCGCCGGCGCTCGCGCAGGCCGAGCCCGCGTCGAGGCTGGTGCAGACCGCGCAGGGGCCCGTGCGCGGCTACCACGAGGATGGCATCTTCACCTTCTACAGCATACCGTACGCCACCGCGCCCATTGGGCTCAATAAGTTTAAGGTAACTTCCTAATATAAGTATGTTCTAGCTTTGTATGCTTTGCTTGTCCCGCTATACAATTTGCTACACGTCATTTGTGGTTAGCTGGTAGAAATCTCTCATAGAGATAAGTTCGCCATTGTACTCATTTTTGTTTGATGTATCTAATTAAGTATGTATACAATAAAGAATATAATAATATAATTGGTGGTGTTTGTAAACAATCAGAAGTTCAATTGAAATGGATCAAGTCTCAAAGGGTTTGGTGTAATTGGACTATGGATTTTGCCAACAAGCGAACATATAAGTATGCTCATGATCGTCTTCGCAAAATGCCAGAATGTCAGGTTTCCATATAATTTAATGACAGCTTTAAAATAGACAATTGTAAAGATCAATAAGAGGTAAAAGTAATAAAAATATGGTAAGATCAAATTTATTCATCATTCTGCGACAACTTTACGAAAGTGAAACCGTCCCCGTCATGTCAGACGATGTCCTATCCAATGCCTTCCACCTCAGTGCTGGAGTTCGTCAAGAGTGCATTTTAACGCCATTGCTGTTCAATATTTACACCGAACTTATTATGAGGATCACCCTTGACAACCGGTCAGACGGAGTCAACATTGGAGGTCTCAAAATATCTAACCTACGGTAGCGACAAGTTCCCAACACTTGGAAGCTCTCTTGAGCACGATAGAACGTGTTAGTCTCGAGTTAGGTCTAAAGATCAATCATTGCAAGACCAAGGTGATGATTGGCGACCGCGTCAATATTAATCTAGCAGATGTCAAGAAGATTGCGAACTGAGACGTCGTACAGTTGTATGTCTATCAGGGATATCCAACAATGGTGGATGTGTCGATGAGATCAAACGACGCATGGCTATTGCGGGGACGGCCATGGACAAGCTCGAGATAATATGGAGAAGCCGGAACATCACAAAGGCCACAAAAAAGCCACTGAGACGTGAACATTGAGAGCGAGCGAGAAGAAGAGGATAGACTCCTTGGAGATGTGGTGCTGGAGAAGAATAGTTGGGGTGTCGTAGACGGATTTAGAAAAATTTAGTCCATCCTCCAAGAACTCGGCATCAAGCAGCGTCTATCTTCCACAGTACAGGCTCGAATCCTCACCTTTTTTGGCCATGTCTCACGACGAGGAGATGTCTTTGTAGAGCGCCTTGCAGTACAGGGAAAGGTGGAAGGTACATACAAGCCCACGCGCTAGAAACAGTTTTTTCTATTGCTATGAGGTATGCCGAGCCTACCTTTATTGTGCAAGTGCCTACCGACCTACCAACAAAATTAATGTTAGGTACGAGAGGACGTGTAGTTTGTCATTCACCGTATCGTAGTGTCAGATAGGTTATTATTATAATTGAATGGATTCGTTAGATTAGATTTACTTCATTGATTGTTCTGTATAAAGATAATTTCATTTCTTTTTATATTCTAGAATAAGTTCATTTCAAGTGTAGATTAATAGTAATTGTACTTGAAATAATCACAGACTTTTTATAACTACATTTTGATACATTACACTAATTTCAATTACTGTTCTAGGCTAAGTTTATTTAATGTTAGAAACAATTTCAATGTCATGTTTGGCAATGTTAATAATAGATAAATTAATCATATTTTTGGGGGTAATTATTTTAATTATTTGGGTTTTATACCTTTTATTGTTATAGGTGTTGCTGATTTATTGGCACTCATGAGGACGTGTGTTGTATCAGTCCGGCCGTGTCGTAGATTAGATTATGAGAAGCCAAATTGTAACTTTATTACAACGCGAACGTTTTGAATTTGATGAGCTTTTGCGTTGCGCCATTTACCGTTATAAAATAACACTCAATAGTAGCATGCGTTTAATCCCAAACCAAGGTCGACTGGGCACAAGTGGTCTATGATCCAGCTGTATTACGGTCATGACCTATCGGTTAGGGTGCCTTGGCTAAATTCTTGTACAAGAAGGCATCAAAATCGATTCCAGCACTTTCGAGAAAAAAACATTCATTTGTCACATTTGTATGGCAAGTGCCATGCCAGGTTCTTTGAACCAGCAGCGACATGCTTACTGAGAGTTGAGCATATCTATTATAATATTTGTCGCACAACTTCAATTAGACTTCAACTTTAGTCATAATTTGCAGTGCAAAAGACATGCACTTTTCTCGAAACTGCCGGGACCGAATTTGATGATTGTTTGTCTACTGTCATAAAGCCATTGGTTCATAGATGGAGCACTATTCATACAAAAATGAGCTAAGTGAATCTACATTTAAAACGTGAATACATGCACGTCTTCTTTTTAGAAATGGGGTGCACGGCAGAAACTCGTGTGACATAAATTGTGTACTTTTTTTACGCGACGATGTCTCGAATACTATAATGGTAGCTTAAAAGTGAAACCACTAAACTTAAAGTTCATTTCAACGACTTTTTGATATAGTATGGATCTTACGCCTAGTTTCAAGAAACATAATGACAATAAGTTTGGCTATCGAAGCAACATAGATAGGAAGATAACGTATATAGCCGAATCATGCTTACATTACGTATCCAACCGGCCAAACCTGTCTGTAGTCCTCAGTACTCAGTGAGACGTCAAGCCGTCATGTTGTTGGGATTAGCGTTTTGCACGCTGCTGGCGCCGGCGCTCGCGCAGGAGGAGCCCGCGTCAAGGCTGGTGCAGACCGCGCAGGGGCCCGTGCGCGGATACCACGAGGATGGCATCTTCATCTTCTACAGCATACCATACGCCACCGCACCCACGGGGCCCAATAAGTTTAAGCTTGTTTGTAAACAAGCGGAAGCTTAAGTTAAGTAGATCAAGTCTTAAAGGGATTGGTGTAATGAAGTGGAAGTTGTTATTGTAACAATTTTATTAAATTGCAATCCTTTTTTGTTACAAAAGGTGATTTAATCCGTAATATAGAGTTCCATTCCGAAGCCCCACACATCACAAAGTGTTAAATACCGACAATATAGTTCAATTATGATTTAGTTTACATTAATCAAAATGTAAACAAATACCACATAGTAACCGAATCAATCACGATTATTATATAAGTCGAAGTCGTTACGGAAATGTTGTGTTGTGTGCCTTAGTTTGAAGGTCATATCAGTTATCTAGGTCATATTATTTGCTTAAGCGATTTAACGTCTATCCATTTTCTAATCTGATGAGGTTCCCCTGATAGCAGGATGACGAAGGTCAGACGGCAGTCGCTCCACTGTAATGCCCTGGTCTGCCAAATTCTAGATTCGCGAGAGCACAACTGGGATATTGACGCCAAGTTGATTATTATTACGTCGTAGATTAGATTTTATTAAGCCAAATTGTATCCAACTTGATTACCAAAGCCTTCATTGTGATCATCGTAGTTTCGAGTTTGATGCGCTTTTGTGCCACTTACCGTTATAAACTAATCGTGCACCACCAAACCACTGGTGCAAACCAATGAGAATCTAATATGTCAAGTGCAAGGAATGCACGTCGCTTGGGCATCGCTGCGGGGCGGCAGGACGAGGATTGACGGCACATGCCGCGATAACACTGAGTACTTACCAAATATTTGTTTACAACAATATAGGACATTGAATCCGGAATCCTTTTATTATTTCTACGAGAACTGCCCTGAAGAGATAATTGCCCTAAGGATGTCGTTAAAAGGAAGTGCATCGACATGGCTTTCACAAGTGACGTTTGCAGGTATGACGTGGTCGCAATTTAAAGTTGTGTTTCTGTCACGCTATAACTTTACTGAAACTAGTGCAGGGTCACGAATAAACCTAACTAAGAACGGGCCAAAGGATGAGAAAGTCTTGTTTCATACTCAAATCGCCTAATGACCTCACTCATGACAAGATGGAAAGGCCTATCAACGAAAGAAATAGCTGTACCAGTTTTGCTGACTATTGGACTAAATTCAGAAGCCTAAATTCAGAAGCAAAAACTGTGAGAGCAAATCAATGTGGAATGCGTTCCTCTTAAAAATAAGATCCATTTCTGTATCACGGCTTTTGAAAAGCGAAGCGACGCTTAACATAATGTAAGTGATACAAAAATTGACTTTATTTTATGAATACTACATTCCACTTAGATTTGCTCTCACGCATTTTAATTCTGACTTTAGACTACTGAATTTAGTCGCGAACACCACTTGACCTACACTACGTCACTACTCGGGTAAGATAACAATAAAACTCAAGGCAGCAGATAGAGGGTTCGGATTACGAACGCTATAAGCCAGCCACGACTTACATAAACTGTAAGTATTGCGGAAAGTCGGGACATAGAGCTGACGAATGTTGTGCAAAAACGACAGCTGCCAGTTTTATTAAACATCTGCCCCAGTGAATACTAACTGCAATAGCAGTGTCTAGTGGCCATATTATTGTGGTCGGAGCATTGAAAAAAAATACTTTTGGCGGAGAGTCGGCGCGTCAACGGCAACGTCATCGCGAGCTGGCGACGGTGTACGATTGCAAATGTTTCAAAAGTCTGTGAGATACGGCCTGTGATGGGCCGACTAATTGAATCGAGAGAGTTAGGGCGATTTCCCGAAATAATCCCTGTAATTGATAGCTAAAAAGTAAAACCACAAATGTAAAGTTGATTTTGTTCATGCGCCTTTTTGAAATAGTATGGATGATGCGCCTTCTTTTTCGGCAAGGTAAGGTTGGCTTGACTTGTAACTCCGAAACGGTCGTACCGATAAAGATAAAATGATCCGGGAATTTTCAGATTAGTCCAGTGAATGATCTTATAAAGTTTGTTATCAACAACAAAAATGTATTTACAGAAAAAAAACTTTTTGCGATGTTATGCCTAATTTCTCTATAGGCACCGTAACGGCTGAACCGGTTTAAATGAAAATTTCAGGGATTCTTCAGGTTAGCCTAGGGGTGATACTGTGAACGGGTCGAGTAAGGGTAGGGTAGGGTAATACAGTTTTTAACAAGAAGAGGCCAGCCTTCCGGTGATTCGTAACTTCGACCAGGCGCTTAGATAACTCCCGGTATAAGGAACGCTTCTTGGGTCAACGCTTAAGCCTCGCTATTCAACGAGGCCAGAATTTCCAAATTCGGGGGACCTTGGCCAAATTTTTTATCTTTGGTTAGGATTAAGATTTATTTTTGTTAGAGTAAGGTTCTTTTAAAATATTAATAATTGTTTTATTATCTTAATACATACACATACATACTCGTAACATACATAAAGCTCACGCCTGTGTCCCATAGGTGGGGTAGGCAGAGACTATGGACCGCCACTTTGCTCTGTCCTGACACAACTCCCTAGCCTCGCATATATCCACAACTCTTTTCATACGTCTCCTTTTATTCTTACCACTTCGGACCCCAGCTTTTTTGAGAACATTACTGATCTGATCAGTGAATGTTTTCCTAGGTCGTCCTCTTAAGGGCCGGTTTTCCAGATTCGCGCTATATACCTCTTTCGTCAAACTTTTATTTCCCATCACACGATTAACGGCTCCATTCACTGCGTTACCCTTGTATACTCTTCTTTCAATATCCTTCTCATACTTTCCATCACTTGTGAACATACTTCCCAGATACACGAACTCTTTCACTTGCTCAACACTCTTCCCTTTTATTTCAATCGAAGTGACTGTCATGCCCTCATTTCTTTCAAACACCATTACTTTCGACTTCTCCACATTTACTTTCATGCCTTTTCTTTCCAAAGATTCACTAACAATATCCAACATCCTCTGCAGTTCGCTTTCCGACGATGCAAGTAATACTTGAATGATCAAGTATTACTTGCATCGTCGGACAAAAGGCATTTAATGTTGGACATTCCCATTTGCAGTCCACAATCACTCTCTCGCAGTTCATCAAGACAACTATCTTTAAACAAATTGGAGAGCCATGGTGACGCCACACATCCCTGTCTGACACCTTTAGAGATGCCAAACCAGTCTGAGCAACTACCATTGATCCTAACATATGCACTAGAACCCTCATATAGTGATTGTAGTGCATGTATAAGGCGGCCCTCCAATCCGAATTTGGACAGCACATCCCATAAAATACCCCTCTCCACTCGATCGTAAGCCTTCTCCAGATCTACGAAGGCGCAAAACACTCTCTGGTGGTTAGCCAAGAATTTTCTTTGTTCCCATATTTTCTCATTCGTCTTCGCTATTATCTTAATTATTGAACTAATAAATTTGAGTTTTTAACTTATCTTATATATGATTTCTAATACCATTGACCTGTCTGACCAATATCTGCGAAATTTATTATTTCCAGGCACCAACTCCACCTCCGATGTGGTTGGAATCCTTTGAAGCAGTTAACAGTAACGTCGAATGCCCACAAGTCTCCATTCCAATGCCGGGATTTGAAACGTTGAAGAGACAAGAGGATTGCCTTATCGCAAACGTTTACGTCCCGGATACCCATGAGACCAACTTACCTGTTATGGTCATGGTGCATGGAGGAGCATATCAAATGGGATTTGGTAATATGGTGCAACCACTAAGTTTGGTTAAAAGCAAGAAGATCATAGCAGTCACGTTTAATTATCGACTTGGAGTTCACGGTTTTCTTTGTCTGGGAACTAAAGATGTTCCAGGAAATGCCGGTATGAAAGATCAAGTAGCATTACTGAGATGGGTGAAAAAAAACATTGCCAGTTTTGGTGGAAATCCAAATGATGTTACTATCGGAGGCTACAGTGCTGGCTCTTCTGCTGTAGACTTGTTACAGTTATCGAAGACCACGAAAGGATTATTCAATAAAGTGATACCAGAAAGCGGAGCGAATGTTGGTGTATGGTCTGTCCAACTGGATCCGCTACAGAATGCGAAGGATTTTGCCAGACAGCTAAATTTCACTGACATAGATGATACATACGCTCTTGAGAATTTCTACAAAAATGCACCCTTGGAACTATTGATGTCTGATCCATTTTTGACCAGAAAAGACTCCACATTTATGTTTTCACCTTGTGTAGAACGTGACACTGGAGTAGAGAGATTCCTTGAAGATACACCGGTTAATATTTTAAAAGAAGGCAATTACGTCAAATATCCCATGCTTTACGGATTTGCTGAAATGGAAGGATTATTTAGATTGGGTTATGGAGTTTTTGAAACGTGGAAAAACGAAATGAATGAAAGGTTTTCAGATTTTTTACCAGCTGACTTGCAATTCAGTAGCGAAGACGAAAAGGAGAAAGTGGCAAAAGAAATCAAGGAATTCTATTTCGGAGAGAAAACTGTAAGCGAAGAAACTATCTTGAGCTACATTGATTATTTCAGTGACGTAGTTTTTGCATATCCCACTTTACGTTCACTCAAATTGCAAGTGGAAGCTGGTAATGATAAAATATATTTTTATGAATTTTCTTTTGTGGATGACTTCGTTCCTTTAGATGCCTCAGAAACTAGTACTTATGGCGTGAACGGAGCTTATCATTGCGCGCAAACGGGTGCGGTATATGAAAGTAAGATGTTCGGCTCCGACAGTATATTATCTGAACGGACACGCAGCATGAGAGCTAAGATGAGAGAATTGTGGCTCAATTTTATAGTTACTGGGTAAGTTATTTCAGAAAATCTTTTTTATTTTATTTTCAGTTACCATTATATTACATCGCTATTATGAAAATTTAACAGTGCCGTCAAACATTACCAATAACTTTTCCCAACAACCTATTAATATTCTGTAATATTAGTTTAACACTAACCAATGCTCTTGCGGTAGGGGAGAACATCGTGCAGCAACCTGCACATTCAGACGATTGAATGTGTAACCATTGTCTAATCCGGTCAAGTTCCCCAACAAGGTCACGGAGATCAGATGGCGGTCGCTCTACTGTAACTGACACCGAGTCCTCGCGCCCGAGAGCACAACCCACAACCGGGATATTGACGCCAAGATGATGATTATTTTATTTCATTATTCATGTAACAACGCAAAGAAACACTTCGATTAAACTGGTTTTTAAATAAAGAAAATCGCAATTAAATTGCCGGCTGCTCGGGAGCCGCAATGCCACATCTCACGTCTAACTTATAATGCTCCTCTAGCGTCAGTAAAAATATAATAGGTAAACCGTCACAGTTCCCGACACAGTTCACCCAGTCTCAAATGTCCGTACTTACAGTTAGCAGCCATACAATCGAGTTTCATGGTTTTGTCAAAATAGCGACTAATAGTACCTATTTAATATAAATTATAGGCAGTGCTCCTGTACAGGTATTTCCTAGAAATTACACAGCTTTACGAAAATATGTCATATTGTTGTGTTAAAAACTGTTAGTTGTTTGAGGATAAATTTGAAACGAATTCAAAACATTGTGAAAATACACAATTTAATTTAATTTGTTTGCCTAATAGTAATGCTTTACACGTATATTCAATTATGCACTCTTCTACATTTGGGTAGAGTCCAAAATTCAATTACAGCCTAACATACTATTTTTATTTACAATTTTATTTTATTTTAGTTTTTACAATTATTATTGTAAAATTTAATCAAGTTTTTTGGGCAATCTAGGAAAATCTTAATTGTAATTTGTGTTATAAGAGAACATGTTTTAAAGCTCCCGTTTCAATGTATTTGTGATAGGACCAAAACGTCTAGTTAACATTCTTACGAAGCACTATAATTGAAACTTTACATTTAAGTTTAAGGGCATTATTTATTTTCATATAAATTATATAGAGCACAGTGAGGCTGTAAGTTTGACGTCAAGTTAGCTGCCTCAGTATCTTTCTGGTATCACTAGTTATATAAAATAGGTACTATTTGTCACTGTTTCAAGCACTATTTTTGAGGCTGGTAACTACGGGCATAGTCTCAAAAGTGCCCACAGGAAGACTTTGGTCAACTGTATTATAATTCGTAAGTCTTAAAATTTCTTTGTTTGCATAGCGCCCCAGTGCCGGCCGGTTCTGAGCACCCGCCGTGGCCGGCCGCTGGCGCCGACCGCGCGCCGCACATGTCGCTGGACGAGCGGCTGGAGCTGCGCGGGCCGCTGCTGGCGCGGCGCGCGCGCTTCTGGGACGCCGTCTACGCGGAGCACTACCGCCAGCCGGTGCCGCCGCCTACGCCGCCGACTAAACACGCCGAGCTGTAGTCTAAGATATTACGTTTATCCTTACTAGGGCTTGCCGTTGTATATTTTTATTTTTTTAAACCATTATAGTGACAAATGAGCTTTGTATATATTGCTGCTGTATTATTTGATTTTAAATAAATTTTCCTATTAATAATACTCTTATCTAGAAAAGTCTCTTGTGTTATATTATGGACACTAACGACTTGAACAAAGTTCGTAGTGTCTTACCATTATTCTTCCCCCACCCTGTCCTGTCCTTTGCCCTACCCCTACCCAACCCTCACCCTAACCTAACCTGACCGAGTATCTAGCTACTATTCAAACCTACATACTCATTTGATGGACATACTTAGACGATGGACAGCACTTAAATTCGTCAGCAGGAAACCGTATAAGGAAGGTAATTCGATATATAAGACGTAAATCTTGTTATTGACCTTGTCGCACGAATACACCCAAACCACATTCGTTGTGGAGCTCTGACAGTTGAGTATTTATTTGAGTACATATCTAAACGGCCAAGACATAATTTATTATTTTCAGAGCAAAATGTAAATGTTGTAATCATAAATTACGTTCAAAATGTAAACACGATCACGTTAGTCATCACGTAATAGAAATCACGTTAGTGATAAGGCCGCCTTACTAAGGCGTACTTACTATGCTTTAATATATCTGTTATCTTATAGAATGTCCTTTGGTGTGCAGTAAAGAAGTATTGTATGGTAGAGTTTGTACAGTTAGAGGCTTGGCTTTTCATGAAATTTGATAGCTTTTTCACAGGGACACCTTACAGCGAGGCTCGGTGAAACGGCGAAATGTTTTTAGTAAGATATTGATCCTTAAGTACCCAATAAGTGCTGATAAGGTAACAAAGTCACTGTCATGATGACACTTTTTTGCTGTGATTTGACTACTTAAAGCATTTTAATACTTAAACACGTACAGTGTGCTGACTCAGGTTATTTGGTTGGTTAGTTTATCAGCCTGAAGAGAAAATCTAATGCTGATGTACTGATGATGAAGCCACAGAACTCCTTAACGATTAGGAGTTGCAGGATAAAACAACAATTGGCCAACACTACTACACAAACTATTTAGTTGTATCTAGAGGTTACATGATGCTTTAATGTATGCATATCATTTATTTATTTTGGAGTCGGTGCCACAACCCCTTCCTTGACGAACATGACTATGCTGGCATCGAGTCCAAAACTAAATGATACCTAACACTTAACCTTAAGCTACTTATTTTGACGTGATTTTAATTTCTTTTATTTATGTCTGAATTTGTTTTGCAAAATAATGAAATGACTCCGGGAGAGAAGCAACTACATTGACATAAAAGGGTAGGTTACTAACTATGGAATTGCCGGGCAAGTGTGCCGTGAATATTAACAACTTGGCACACAGTCTACCTACCGAGACAGTTGGTTGATGAATAGGTGATGGGTAGAAGAAGTTTTATACAAATCTGTCGACCACGGTGGTCTTATGCACAAGAATGTGCATTTCAATTTGATTTTATGGCGTTTTCAGAAGTATTTCATTTTTCTCTATCGCGTAGCGGTTAAACTTACATGCATCACACTTTGGGAGAGCGGCACTGGTCTAGTGGCAGCGTGCTTGCGAGAGCGATAACCGAGGTTAAGCAATGCTTAATTTACTTTGAGCTTAGCCGAACTTCAGCACCGCGACGTGCTTGCCACTCGTACATAACGAGAGATAATTCCACCAAATAGAAATACTCCATGCGAAATAAATAATAATTATAGAACGTAGTTCCAACCACGTGTTTACATAAGATAATTTAATTTTCCCGAAAATAGTTATGAGACACCAAAGCCAGGGCCAAACCCCAAAATAACAGAAATTTCAGACTGTACCCCATGTAAATAGTGATAGGACTAAAACAACCCAAGCCACAGTTAGTATTTCCCAAACCACATATCTTCTTTGTCTTCCTTGTGTAACGCGTAATACAGACATAATCATCCAATCAATCAACTGCAGGCAAATGTCGGGTCGATTTTCAGTAATTCTACGTTAATGTCATTTTCGACATAACGCAATCCGTACGTAGTATTAGTTTTCTGCTGGCCTTTTACGAATACTCTGCTGAACTGCGAATTTCAAATACTTACGGTCATTTGCGTGTATAGTATTTGCGTTTTTGTTAGTCTACAATGCAACGAAATTTTCAATATAGTGTTCAAATAATATCAAATCAAATCAAATAATTTTTATTCAGTTTGGGTTTTACAACACTTATGAATGTCAATATAGAATTATAATATAAATACAATGGCATCGTCGACCCGAGCTAGTCACTTGCCTGGAACAACGCGGGAAAAAAAAAAATCTATCTATGGACTCGACTGTGGTTCTGTCACTGTCCAATGTCACTTTGACGTCTTTGACTTACTGGATCAACGCACCACCGCGCACGTGCGTGCTATAATACAAATGAACAATAAACAGAGCAAAACAAATAAATGCAAAGGAAAAACATAAGGAGTCCCATGGAATAACACAATACACTGTAAAATAACCATTGGAACCATATTATAACCGTGTTACATACTTGGGTAAGTATTCACAAACTTCAAAAATACAAAATTTCACTGATATAAGGCTTACAAGCTTGTAATGGTAACCTAACAAACTGTACAATATTTTATAGATAATTTATGGCAAGGAAAGACAATATGTGTAGTAGTGTATGGTTATACACTGGCCACATGTAAGACATTACATTAATAACATTTAATACTTAAAAAACACAAGTTATGTTAGTCACAAACAGATTTTGGAGCAATGGTTTTATAACTCGGCATGTTCGGTCGGCGGTGGCGGCGGCGGCACCGGCTGGCGGTAGTGCTCCGCGTAGACGGCGTCCCAGAAGCGCGCGCGCCGCGCCAGCAGCGGCCCGCGCAGCTCCAGCCGTTCGTCCAGCGACATGTGCGGCGCGCCGTCGGCCCCAGCGGCCGGCCACGGCGGGTACTCAGAACCGGGCGGCACTGGGGCGCTATGCAAACAAGGAAAATTGAATTTTACTTATAAATTATTGTACATACGTACATACTTTAATGAGGAAAGAAGGATATGAGCTGGCCGACGTGGCAAAAGGGACTGGTCGAGAAACGTAGGGTTCAAGATGTGCGCGATTCCAAATGATTAATCAACAAGTAAGCCCACGCCACCCGTAGGTAGGTCCGACGCAGTCCGTATGAGCGAGGAAGTCGATAGAACCATGGGTTGTTAGTGGGTTTAGGCACGTACATAAAGACATGCCATTTTGCTAAATGGGTGGACAGGCAGATACCGTATTATAATTCTCTCCTTTATTCTCATCCAAGAAGTGGGTATCTCATATTAAAAATATTGCATAACTTACCTAGTATCACAGAATATAAATAAATAAATACAAAGAAAATAAATTTAAATCTTTCTGACAAAACAAATTAGCGCCCACTTTTAAAATCTGCCTCCCTTTACTGAACTCTTACCTCACAGTAAAGATTATTTTCTTTGAATTGTGAAATAAAACAACTTACCCAGTAGTTATAAAATTGAGCCACAGTTGTCTCATCTCAGCTCTCATTTTGCGCGTTCGTTCAGAAAATATGCTTTCATCTTTAGCGCCGAACATTTCCGACTCGAATAAAGCAAATGATTGAGCACAATGGTCAGCTCCTTCAACACCATACGTTTCAATACCTTGTCTATATGGAGGTACATCTTCGTCCACAAAAGAGTATTCGTACAGATACACTTTATCATTACCTGCTTCGACTTGTAATTTGAGTGAACGTAAAGTAGGATATGCAAAAATGACATCACTGAAGTAATTTATGTAATTCAAGACAGTTTCTTCGCTTATAGTTTTATCTCCGAAATAGAATTCCTTGATTTCTTTTGCCACCTTCTCCTTTTCGTCTTCGCTACTGAATTGCAAGTCAGCTGGTAAAAAATCTGAAAACCTTTCATTCATTTCGTTTTTCCACGTTTCAAAAACTCCAAAACTCAATCTAAACATTCCTTCCATATTAGCAAATCCGTAAAGCATGGGTAGTTTTACAAATTTGCCTTCTTTTAAAATATTAACCGGTGTGTCTTCAAGAAAACTCTCTACTCCAGTAGCACGTTCTACGCAAGGTGTAAACACAAAAGTGGAGTCTCTTCTGGTCAAAAATAAATCAGACATCAATTGTTCAAACGGTGCATTTTTGTAAAAATTCTCAAGAGCGTATGTATCATCTACGTCTGTGAAATTTAGCTGTCTGGCATAATCTTTCGCATTCTGTAGTGGGTCTAGTTGGACAGACCATACACCAACATTCGCTCCGCTTTCTGGTATCACTTTATTAAATAATCCTTTCGTGATCTTAGACAACTGTAACAAGTCGACTGCAGACGAGCCAGCACTGAATCCTTCGATAGTAACATCATCTGGATTTCCACCGAAACTGGCAATGTTCTTTTTCACCCACCTCAGCAAAGCGACTTGATCTTTCATCCCAGCATTTCCTGGAGCATCTTTAGTTCCCAAACAAAGGAAGCCGTGGACGCCGAGTCTATAATTGAACGATACAGCTATTATCTTTTTGCTTCTAACCATATTTAGCGGTTCCAACATACTACCAGAGCCCATTTGATACGCTCCTCCGTGCACCAGGACTACAACTGGTAGTTTGGTCTCATCACTATCTGGAACGTAAACATTTGCGATAAGGCAATCCTCTTTTTGTTTAAGCATTTCCGCTCCCGGCATAGGTATGTGTCCTTGTTGACGACGTTGCTGATGACTGCTTCCAAAGGCTCCAACCACATCGGAGGCGGAGTCGGTGCCTGAAAATTAAGACATCAAACTAAATCATTGTACATTTGGATTACATTGGTTTCGAAAAACCAAGAACTGAATTTGTTGTTTCTTCCGCATGGTCAGAAATTTTTTCAGATCAGGTAATTAGCGACTGTCATCTGATCTCCGTTACCCTGCTACCAGGGCAACATGACCACATTAGATCATAGTTACACATTCAGTCATCTGAATGTACAGGTTTCATCACGATGTTTTCCCTCACCGTAAGAGCATCGGTTAGTGTTCAATTAATGTACATAACTCAGAAAAGAGGCATTGGCACATGGCCGCAGTGGGATTCGAACCTGGTATCTCTCGCTTAGTGTCGGATATCGTTAGTACTCGGTCGCCGACGCTCGACATTACACGGCATTAATAGAGAAATATTGAGTACAGACGGACATCTAATTAGGTAAGTACTTTTGTCAACGCTGGCCTTGAACATTTTTTAAATACGTATACCTATTAATACTGTATGTAATGTATTTGTTTGTGTGTTATCTTTTACGATAAACTGTATTCCGGTAGATAGGTATCATATATGAAGTTGGATAATATTTTGTATCAAATTGTAATGAGGTCTCTTTGAAAACCAGCTCTCTGGTTCACGCCGGGGCGTAACTCTGAGTGAGGTCCTTTTCACACAAACACACCACCACAACAAGTTATCAATTACACTACACAAAAAATAACATTAATCAATGTGTATACATCGGCTTCCCGTGTATTTCATGTTATAATAATTGTATTCTTTTTGTCCTTTTGTTTTCTTGTGTTTGATAATCCAAACTATAGTCCAAACTGTCTGTCATGTCTTCAGGCTATCTACATAATTTGGCTACACGACCTTTTAGAAGGTCGTCCATCTACCTATATCTATTATTACATCGTTCGCTACGTTGTTGATCCGCTGTGATACAATCTACTATTTACTTTAGGGCCTCACTAGATAGAGAGTGCAAACGAAAGATTTTTTTCTCCGTGATAGTAGGTAGATGCCTACAATTCGGGCTTCTGTATGATATTATTATATTCATCTCAATATCTCAGTTGTGCTTTTGCGCACGAGGGCCCGGGGTCCGCCTTGACCATGATCCAGGACTTGGCAGATCAGGTAATTAGCGACTGGCATTTGACCTCCGTTACCCTGCTGCCATGGGAACCTGACCAGATTGGATCATCAGAATGTGCAGGTTCATCACGATGTTTTCCCTGACCGTAAGACAATTGGTTAGCAGCATTCAACTAATGTACAAAACTCGAAATACAGCCATTGGTACATAGCCGCAGTGGGATTCGAACCCGGTACCTCTCGATTACGAGTCGGATATCTTAATCACTCGGCCACCGACACACACACAATTCGGGCTTCTGTAACCATTCTTAAGTGTTAGTCCGACTATTTTTTGCCTGTTCAAGGCTAAAAACATTACTGTTCTCGCGTTCAATCCCAATTTGCTACTTGGTTCGGCCACAGGGGTCATCCCATAAAGGAGTTAACACCTAACCTACGTGTTTAAAGCAGGTATTAGCCCTCAAATTTTAATAAACTTTTAGGAATTGGACCCTACCTATCATTTGGAGCATCCGTGGCTGAGCGGTTAGGGTATCCGACGCGTATAAGTGTGAGGTACCGGGTTCGAACCCCGCTGCGGCCATGTAATAATGACTCTTTTCTGAGTTGTGTAGGTACATTGTTCGAATACTAACCGATGCTCTGACGGTTAGGGAAAGTTTAGTGATTATACCTGCACAATCTGCACATTCAGGCGACTGAATGTGGTTCTATGATACAATCTGGACAGGTTCACTCCACAGTAATTACCTGATCTGCCAAATCCTGGATTGTTATCAAGGCGGACCCCGAGCTTTCGTCCTCGGAAGCACAACAAGATTATTATTTTTTATTTATTTTATTCAGGTAGTAAACAGTCATGTTACATTGCATGAATTTACGAATCACATAGCTTAAAGACCTAAAACTATTCTAAAGAACATTACTTATAGCACAGAATAAACTTACAAAATATAATACAGTGACAGTTTTACTTAAAAATACCTACCTAGTATACATTATTAGGATCATACAAAGTGCGACAACCATACCCTGTCAATTTTTGTCAAATTTTTATTGCCTACCTATATTACAAATCTTTTACCTTAAATTTGTTGGGCCCAGTTGGCGCGGTAGCGTACGGGATGCCGTAGAAGGCGAACACGCCATTCTCGTCGTATCCGCGCACGGGCCCCTGCGCGGTCTTCACTAGCCGCGACGCGCGCTCATGCAGGCGCTCCTGCGCGAGCGCAGGTGCCGGCGCCGCGAGCAGCGCGCACAATACCAATGCAAACAACATGACGGCTTAGCGTCTCACTAGCTACTAACCTCCCGTAGCGACTGATTGGACACTAGGGACGTGAGTAGCGTATTTGATAAGCGCGACGGGGGACTCGATGATACATTATCTGCATCGGTGTGTTGTTTACGATAATTTCTGCCAAGCCGTTTTATCGCTTAATTGTAATTTACTAACCCAATGTAGGTATTAAAGTCGATACCTATCCATTAGTATTGATAACAACAGGAGTCCGCCTGGGTGAGTATCACCGCCTTATCTATTTCTGCCGCCAAGCAACAATGCTCGCATTATTGTTCGGTTTAAAGGATAAGGTAGCCAGCGCAATTACAGGCTAGAGGCATTTCATCTTAGTCATCACAGTGTCAACGCACCTGCGGTTCTGCATTTTTGTTGCCTGCAACCAAATTGCATGAATCGTAGATGTTATGGGCCACTGTTACCGCTTTCCAGGTGGGATAGTATTAAAATAAACAATTCCATGTTGAATAGCTCTGAAAATATACCAATCTTGTAAATACAAAGATAAACTGGGGGTTTGTGATCGACCTATGTCTAATTGGTCTTGTAGATAATGAAGATTTATTTTGTAAACTTTGATATTTGTTTAAATCACTGTTACCTATAACTCTATTCAACAGGTTCGGTTCATCATCATTACTGTGACAACTACAGTTTCCGATCCGGACCGGTTGAAGGACCAGAAACTGCAGTTATTTAAAAAAATTATTGTAAAAATTATTACTAGACTATGTGTCTATATAAAAACAGCATGTACGGGGTTAGAGTATCTATATAAGAAACTTCTCTGTTTATTTATTACTAAATTTAATTTTAACCAAATAATACAACAGCAGCAATTATACAGCAGTAGAAACGTGTTATTATAACTCGGCATGTTTGGCCAGCGGGGGCGGCGGCGGTACTGGCTGGCGGTAGTGCTTCGCGTAAACGGCGTCCCAGAAGCGCGCGCGCCGCGCCAGCAGCGGCCCGCGCAGCTCCAGCTGCTCGTCCAGCGACATGTGCGGCGCGCCGTCGGCGCCAGCGGGCGGCCATGGCGGGTACTCGGAGCCGGCAGGCACTGGGGCGCTGTTCAAACAAAGAAAGATTTTTAAATATTGTACATACTTACAATAAGGGAGCTGGCCGACGTGGCAGAAAACTATAGAAGGGACTAGACGAAAGACGTAGGGTATCAAGATGTGCGCGCGCTTAAATGATCCATCGGCAAGTACGCTACCCATGATTAGGTCCAACGCAGTCCGTATGACCGAGGAGGCTGATAAGACCATGGGTAAGTGGTGGGTTCAGGTATGTCCATAAAGTCAAGTCTTTTACTGTGTTGCTTTTGCAGGCAGATACCATATTATAATTCTCTCCTTAATTCTCACCAAGAAGTATATACTATTAAAAGGATATAAAAAGTACTGGATATAACTCATCTAGTACCACAGAAAATAAATTTAATCTTTATGACAATACAAATTAGCGCCTACTTTTATAATCAATTCAGTAAAGATAATTTTTTTGATTTTGAAAATATGTAAACTACAATATATATTCATATACATTACAATAAAAAATGTAACTATTACTTAAAATAACTTACCCAGTAGTTATAAAATTAAGCCACAGTTGCCTCATCTTAGCTCTCATTTTGCGCGTTCGTTCAGAAAATATGCTTTCATCTTTAGCACCGAACATTTCCGACTCGTATAAAGAAGATGATTGTGCACAATGGTCAGCTCCTTTAACACCATACATTTCAACACCTTGTCTAAAGGGATTTACATATTCATCCACAAAAGAAAATTCATACAGATACACTTTATCATTACCTGCTTCCACTTGCAGTTTGAGTGAACGTAAAGTAGGATAAGCAAAAATTACGTCACTGAAATAATTTATGTAATTTAAAACAGTTTCTTCGCTTATAGTTTTATCTCCGAAATAGAATTCCTTGATTTCTTTAGCCACCTTCTCCTTTTCGTCTTCGCTATTGAATTGTAAGTCAGCTGGTAAAAAATCTGAAAACTTTTCATTCATTTCGTTTTTCCACGTTTCAAAAACTCCAAAACTCAATCTAAACATTCCTTCCATTTCAGCAAATCCGTAAAGCATGGGTAATTTTACATATTTGCCTTCTTTTAAAATATTAACCGGTGTGTCATCAAGGAATCTCTCTACTCCAGTATCACGTTCTACGCAAGGTGTAAACACAAAAGTGGAGTCTTTTCTGGTCAAAAATGGATCAGACGTCAATAGTTCAAACGGTGCAGTTTTGTAGAAATTCTCAAGAGCGTATGTATCATCTACGTCTGTGAAATTTAGCTGTCTGGCATAATCTTTAGCATTCTGTAGTGGGTCTAGTTGGACAGACCATACACCAACATTCGCTCCGCTTTCTGGTATCACTTTATTGAATAATCCTTTCGTGGTCTTAGACAACTGTAACAAGTCGACTGCAGACGAGCCAGCACTGCCCCCTTCAATAGTTACATCATCTGGATTTCCACCGAAACTGGCAATGTTTTTTTTTACCCACCTCAGTAACGCAACTTGATCTTTCATCCCAGCATTTCCTGGAGCATCTTTAGTTCCCAAACAAAGGAAGCCGTGGACGCCGAGCCTATAATTGAACGATACAACTATAATCTTTTTGCTTCTAACCAAATTTAGCGGTTGCATCATATTACCAAAGCCCATTTGATACGCTCCTCCGTGCACCAGGACTACAACAGGCAGTTTGATCTCATCAGTATCGGGAACGTAAACGTTTGCGATAAGGCAATCCTCTTTTTGTTTCAATGTTTCCATTCCCGACATAGGTATGTATGCTTGTGGACAGACGACGTTGCTGTTGACTGCTTCCAAAGGCTCCAACCACATCGGAGGCGGAGTCGGTGCCTGAAAACAAAGACGTCAAAGTAAATTATTCTACGTTTGGATGACATTTGGTATTGATGTCCCAAGAACCGAATTATTTTTTGTTCCGCATGCCCAGACATTTTGTTCTCTACCTAACCGGTCCTTGCCGGTCTACGCGAGATGTGGCCATACCATCAAAGACTGTACTGCGATATCTCAGATGTGACTGCTACCCGGAATATGGATGATCCGGACGAGGTCTTTGCGTGGATAGACATGGCAATAAACTAAGTAATATGTCAAAGTTACGGTATTGAAAGTGTTGCTAAAATCCAACAAAGCAAGAATTGTGACCTGTGTTGGACCCGTGCCTCGTACTATGGCTAGACCCGCAGGACGAAACCCAGATCGGAAGGAACCTACTCGTACTAGAGGTTTCTAAGTGTTTAGAAATTAACGCAAAACAAGATTGGATAGCAAATGTAGGTAGGTAGGGTAGGGAGGGGGAATGGCGTTCACTTAATGAAAACATGGTGTATTTTTTAAATTATTTATTATAAATCAAAATTACGAAAAGTAACAAAGTCTTTAATTATCGAGTAATCAACAAATTAACAACAAAAGCATATATCTTTGACCTACTAGTAGTAGGAATACATTTTTAAAAAAACATGTTTGTGCGGCATTGCCCCTGACTTTGGGTAATGCCGCTCTTGATAGGGGGTAATGACGCTCAAACATGTTTTTTAGAATATAACAAGTAAGATACATTTTAATTGAAGAAATATTAATGAGATCAATCTTATACAATAAAAGTAAAGTCTGCAATCACAAATTAGCATAAATTATCCTTATTTGTACGTATTTTAGCCTTTTTCAATTTAACAAATATAGTAATGTCTTCGATGTCAAATCAACTTCAATTATTATAATATAATATAAAATTAATATTATTATTAGAGGTAAAACAAATTAGAAATAGTAATATTTTAATTTTGGACACATAAATCACAGATGTATCCATCTGGCGAATCCCACCCGGAACATATAGCATGAGCCCACAGGCCGCAGATGGTAAAGCGATACCACAACTCGTTATTTTTTCCAAATTCTTCGCAAATAATACATTTGTTATAATTTTCATGATCCACATTGATTTCGTCATCACTGTCATCGTCGCAAAGGTGCTCTTCATCTTCACTCTCTGAAGAACTTTCTTGTAAAATTTTTCTCTTGTAACATTTTTGTTTCATTTGTTTGTTCTTCTTTTCTTTGACAACTTTTTTTGGTCTTGATTTATTGTCTTTTCCAGTCTTATTGAGTTTCGCTATTTTTTTCTTTTCTTTATCCTCTAATATAATTTTCATAGGAGTCGCAGTTAATATGGTAGCATGTTGTTTTTGCTTTCTTTGACCTGGCTTACAAGATGGTGCAATAGTTGGTGTCATTGCTATAGCAGCAAAGGATACCGGAGTTCTTTGCTTATCAACAAGTTCTTGGTTACAAGCAACTGCCAAAACAGATTCAGAGCATTGATCCTTATTTGATGGTCCTGCCAAAGGAGATGTATGTCCTGAAATTATTGCCATACCATCAGGCTGCGCATCTTCAAAATTCTGGACATTTGGGTCTTGGTTTTTTCCCGCCAGTCTACAAAATTTTTAAAAATTACTTTTCATACAGATTATCTCATTACAGATACAGCATTTCTTATACTATTGTACTGGCTTATCAAATAAAGTTATTATTATTATTATTTTCAGTACAGCTACATCGAAACAACTTTTTAATAATTATGCAACACTTTAATTTTTTTAATGGTAATGCTCATATGAGCGCCACTGTACCAAGCAGAATCGAAAAACGCGTATAATATAGATCGACCATACAACTTCTATATCGTCAGGGGAGGCGGGAAGGTAGGCGGGAAGGTAGGCGGGAGGGGTGCATTTCGGGGTCGTTTCGGGGCTGAATACGGGGGCGCGGGGAAGGGAGCTCGTTTTTGTGTGAAACGTCATCTAGTGACGTTTTGCGAAATAAAACGCTTCCTGCCCTGAGCCCCGCGCCCCGCGTTCTGCCTCCCACCCCCCGCGCGATTTATCAGTTGTGGGTTATAGGCGGAGCGATGATGATGATGATTCATACAATTGGACCTATCGTACATGTATCTACATTTACCAGTCTTTTAATGGACCTTGAAACTCGGTTATCAGGGGCTTGACGTCAGCTATCGATCGATAGATAAAAATATTATAACCCAGTCATAATTATTGCGTGATTTTTATTAAAAATTGCACAATAACAGCGAAATATTACAATGACAACGAAAAATGCCATAGTATTTTCCCATTTGGATTTTACAAATGCAACACGATTTTATTGCGGTTTTATATTAAACTAGTTGGCCTGGCGCGACTTCGTTCGTGTGTTGTCCTACCCTACCCTATACCAACGCTACACCTACCCTACACTATCCCTGCATCTACCCTACACCTACCCACATCTACAATACCCTACACCTACTTTACACCTATCCTACACCTACCCCAGATTTACCCTTTACCTACCCTATCCCTACCTACCTTTTTTTTCTTACATACAAACCTTGTCCTGACAAATAAAAACAAGAATTAGTAAAATAGGTGCAGCCGTTAAGGAATTATGCACGAACATGCAACATTTTGAAATTTTGGGCAATATATGCAATTACCCACAGACATAACAGACTAGACACAAATCACAAATATTCCCGTTCGCTCACTCTACAATGATTATAAATCTTGCTATCCCGTTTTTTCATCTATGGGAATACGTTGACGGAAAATGAAGTGCGCAATGTTTTGAACGTTCGACATGTTGCTGAAGCTCCTTTAGACCTGACGTTTCGTTTGAAACATCGATGTAAATTTTATAATTTTCTAATATAATTTAATATAGTTTAAATCAAAACCATTAAAAAGACGTGTAATTTAGTGCACATTTATGTGAAAGCGCAAAGTATGGAAATACACCTGGATTATCCTTTCACCGGGAAGTAAACATTCGTGGTCGCGGCGATCGAAAATCAATTTTAGAACTTGTGACAAAAATATGCATCGTAATAGTGTGAATTTGCAATAATTGAAATGGTTTACTTTAAAACAACATGCCATTAGAGATAGATTTAAAAGCTAGCTAGATGACATTTTAAATGTTCAGACATTTAATGAATCAACGGATTAATCGCGTTTTTCTCGGTTTCCTAAAGACCAGACATGGTGATGTCTGGGTTACAAATTGGAAGTGCTGCGTTGTAAACATTTTGAAGAAATTAGATGCAAGTCCCGTCTGTCCTGGTGCATTAGCATTATATAATTTTAACTGAGAATAAAGAATATGCTGCCTGTTTAATATATTAATTTACCTACTCTTTTCATTATTATTTTTTTTTTCATGACTGTCCTCTAGAGGGCATCATATTCAATTTGTAAAGTCACATAGGCCAACCTGTTAACAATGAAGACGCTTCTAACGATAAGTAAGTAGGTACCTACTTGTTTAGAAGTTGTGGGCAACAAATAAATATTAATACTGGTCAAAATCAAAACCCTTCTTTTTGCAAAAGCAAGCAGTGCCGATTCACGGTATGTAGGATCGAGAGATCGAAAGGACGGTAATAGGTATCAGAGCGTGGGTTTGATTCACTAGACACCTTTAATTATAATAACAATATTAAATTATAAGGACAAGTTTAAAAAAATTGCGTAGTCGTCTGGAGCGAAATACAAGTCAGATTTATTTGTGTTTGTAACGAATAGAAAGTCGTAGCAAAATATAACTTGTCTGCAGATGGGCTGCCTTGTTCCGTCCCTGCATTTGCATTAGTGTGTGTGCTATAGATATGTGTGACATTTTGTCTGGTATTTAAACTTGAAATGTACACTCTTCTTCTGTATATAAAAATTTTTCTCTATGGTCCCTTGCAATATATTAAATAAAAAAAAATTCTAGACTGTCTCAATGAGAATAACTTGACTACATGTTTATTTTTAGATTTATCAAAACCGTTTGACTTTGTTTCACAGAATTTACTCCTAAAGAAACTTGAATCTCTGGGTTTTCTTATAACGCAGCTAGATTAAGATACAATAAATCTAGAGTTCCACAGGGAAGCATATTGGACCAATTTTATTTCTTTTGTACGATATTGTACAAGTAAGTAAACATGTACGTACTCTTTAAATTTTTAATAAAAATAATGTAAATAATAATATGATTATGACATACAAATTTGACATTAATAATTTTCTTTCTAATGGCTAATCTTTCTAACTGGCCAAATAGTAATAATCTACAAATAAATTTAGATAAAACAAGCTATATGCAACTCCATCATACAAAAGATAAAATAAATTTACACAATAATTACGAAGATACAAAAATAAATGAAGTTTGTCAAACCAAATTCTTGAGATACTAAATAAAAATATGAATTGGAAGGCCCAGGTAGATTATGTTTGCTGTAAAATCAACAGATTTGTTTATGCACTCAAACATTTAAAAATACTACTTATATAAAAACTGCTCTAATGGCATACCACTCCTACGAGGAATCCGTTTTCCGGTATGGAATTGTAATCTGGGGAAAAGATGCGAAATGAATTCAGTCTTCATTGCACAGAAAAAATGCAATCGGGCATTATACGGGATTGCACCTGATGTGTCTTGCAATCCCTATTTTACCAGGCTTGGTATTGTGTATTTGTAGGGGAACATGAGTATCTATTCACTCAAGCATGTGATATAAGCAAACGGGAGCATAGAGATCCCAATATACTGATATTGACGTTAAATCCAACAAGCGCAAAATAAAACAAAAGTTGTTTAGTAAAGTGTATAAATTTTTTAATATAAATTACCGAGCTATTTTAAATTGTTAAATGACACATTATTTAGGAAAAAAGTAAAGAACTGACTTTGTGTATAAAAATATAATTAAAGAGTTCACTGATAATAAGTTGTATCATATAATTATGATAAAATTTGCATGGTGTAATTCTGACAGGCTAGACGTCATTGTACATATTTACTAATAACTCCACCTCTGTAAGGCCATGTTTATAGCAAATAAATGATTATGAATTAAGTGTGAGTCCGACTATTTTTTGCTTGTTCAAGGCTAAAACCATTATCGTTCCCGCGTTCAATCCCAATCTGCCGCTTCGCTCGGCCATAGTATCATAGGGGAGTTAATACCTGACCTACGTGTTTAGGGCTTACATTAGCCCTCAAATAAGGTGACCGATTTTAGCTGGAATACCGACCTATATTAAGCTTTTACCTTAAATTTATTGGGCCCAGTGGGCGCGGTGGCGTACGGGATGCCATAGAAAGCGAACAGGCCATTCTCGCCGTATCCGCGCACAGGCCCCTGCGCGGTCTTCACCAGCCGCGAGGCGCGCTCCTGCAGGAGCTCCTGAGCGAACGCAGGCGCCGGCGCCGCGAGCAGCGTGCACAATACCAATGCAAACAACATGACGGCTAAGCGTCTCACTAACTACTAACCTCCCGTAACCTGACTGATTGGATACTAATGTCCCTAGCACAAGTGATAAGCGCGATATGAGACTCGATGATACATTGTCTGCATCGATGTGTTTACGATAAATGCTGCTGATACGGTAATGAAAGACATAATAAGAATACCACCTACTTACAATTATTAATATCAGTTTACCTACATAACACTTTTCCCCTACATTTCATTTACTTTAACTTTTTAAGTAAATGCTTCATTAACACAGCAAAAGTAATAGTAAGAAAGTAGAACCTTAAACAATACTTAATTAACAAAATTAGGTATGCCGTTTATAATCACAACTTATACAAAGTTACGTCCATTAACAATAGTTTAGGACTTATAATAAAAAATTAGGTATATGTTATACGTAGGTAAGTGTTGGCAGAGAGGTCGTACATTTTTAATAAAACTTTTAATTTTTCCATACAACGTACGGCAGCCTTCCGCCTAGACCGACCCTCGAGAGGCGGCGATCCGAGCTCTTCCTCCCTACAGGACCCAGTGCTCTCAGGACTCGATGAGCTAACTAGTTGAGGGCTCGCTTCCGCGAACTGCCACTCGTCTTCGGGTCCACAAACAGGTCTTTTTGACACCGGCGACAGTAATCAATCACTTTTGCCCACTGTATCTTCGCTAGTAACATTGGACAGAGTAAATCGCTATTTACGACACTTTGGTGTAATTTTTTGGTCAATGTGTCTTTTATGCAAGTGCCCATCATCCGCTTTAACTTTGTAAGCCACTGTGCTGCATCGCTCTACGACGCTCATCGCTCAAAACCTTATTTTCGTTTTCATTTTCAATTTGTGCCTTTTTCAAAGCTCGTTTTACAGATCGTACTGCGTTTTCGGCAACTCCGTTGCTAGCTGGATTATAGGGGGCAATGAGAGTATGCTTTATCCCGTTTCTTTAAAAGTATAAAGAAAACTCGGCAGATGAAAATTGAGGACCATTGTCCGATTATTCTTTTTGGAAGTCCGAATCTAGCAAATACGTGTCTCAAATTCACGATTACTAGTATTGCCGAAGTACTATTCACCTTTTCGACCTCAATCCATTTTAAGTGAGCGTCGATAGTAACCAGATAGTACTTATTCCTATAAGGTTCCAAAAAGTCGACATTTAATCTTGCCCAAGGTTCCGCAGGCCACGGCCAGGAATGCAGCGGGGCGCGGGCGGCGGCGGCGCGGGGCGCTGCGAGCGGCACGCCGCGCACTCGCGCGCCATGCGCTCGATGTCCGCGTCGAGCAACTCCCACCAAACATAGTTACGTACGATCTGTTTTATTTTAACGGTGCCTGGGTGACTATCGTGAATCTCTTTTAAGATCGCGATCCTTAACGACCGAGGCACTATAATACGATAACCCCACATTAAGCACCCCTGGTCAATGTGGATATTATCTTTCCTAGTAAAGAAGGGATTTTCGTTCGCATGGTTTTGTTTATAAGGCCATCCATGTAGAACAAAACCATAAATTTTATTTAATAAAGAGTACTTTTTGTTTCTATTTTAATATCTTTAAAGCTGAGCGGAATTTTTTTTTTTTTTTTTTTTTTTTTTATGTTATCCGGCAGACAAACAGGCGGGCCACCTGATGGAAAGTGGTCACCGCCGCCTATGGACATCAGCATCACCAGGGGTGCTACCAATGCGTTGCCCGCCACTAAGGAGACCTCTAATATACCTCTTGAACGATCCCATGTCATAGACCAAAGGAAACACCGTTGCTGGGAGCTCATTCCACATCCGAATCGTACGAGCGAGAAACGTTCTTTCGAATCTTCGCGTGGACACCACTAGAGGGTCCACGTAATGGTGATGAGTACCCAGCCCACGGCGGGTGGTGCGATTGCGGAATTGTGCTGTGGGCACCAGATCAAATAATTCCTCAGAACACTCCCCATTGTACAGCCGGTAGAACACACACAGGGAGCCAAAGTCCCTTCGATCAGCCAGTGGTTCCAACTTGCCTGTCAGTACGGTATCGTCGACAATTCGTACGGCGCGCCTCTGTATAGAATCCAAGTGATTAAGCAGGTCGGCGGTTTCCCCGGCCCAAAGATGGGAACAATACTCCATATGTGGCCGCACCTGTGCCTTATACAGCAACAGGCGCTGTTCTGGGGTGAAGTATCGCTTAGACCGGTTAAGCACACCAAGTTTTTTCGAGGCTAGTTTGGCCTTACACTCCAGGTGACTTCGGAACCGTACGTCGTCTGATATGTCGACACCAAGGATCCCGATACTTTTTGAGATGGAGAGGGATGTTCCTTGGAACTGCGGCACCATGACAAAAGGATCCTTTTTGGCGGAAAATGCGCAGACCTGCGTCTTAGAGGGGTTGAATTCCACCAGGTTCAATCTGCCCCAGTGAGCAACTTGCTCCAAGGAGTGTTCAATCTCTGACACAAGTCTTATTCGGCTTTCCGACACCACGGAACGAGGGATATTCGCACGGCCAGTATAACGAGCGTCTGCAGTACTGTCATCTGCATAGCAATGAATACTGGGAGTATTCAGCATATCATTGATATGCAGAAGAAACAGCGTGGGAGACAGCACTGAACCTTGGGGTACTCCAGCATTAATACTCTTGGTATCGGAGCAGCATCCGTCGACAACGACTTGGATACTCCGCCCAGACAGAAAGCTGGATACCCAATTGCAGAGTCCCTCGGGGATACCGTACTTCGGGAGTTTTGTTAGCAGTGCCCTGTGCCAGACCCGATCAAATGCCTTGGCTATATCAAGACTGACAGCCAGAGCCTCCCCCTTGCTCTCAACAGCCTCAGCCCACCGGTGTGTTAGGTACACAAGAAGGTCACCAGCTGAGCGACCATGACGGAAGCCATATTGACGGTCACTGATCAGCTGGTGATCCTCGAGGTATCCAAGGAGCTGGATATTTATGACCCGCTATATCACCTTAGAGAGCAAGGAGGTTACCGCTATAGGCCTGTAATTTGATGGGTCTGAATTGTCACCTTTCTTGGGTATCGGGTGCACATGGGCTAACTTCCACGAAGACGGCACCGTTCCTGAGGTGTTGGAAAGCTTAAATAGGCGCATTAACACGGGAGACAACACGGGAGCACACTTTTTAAGAACGATAGCCGGAATGCCATCAGGTCCACTGGACTTCCGGATGTCTAGGGAGAGAAGCACACGTCTTATGATTTTTTGGGTGAAACGAACCTCGGGCATGATGCCCTCACACCGAGAGATGGTAGGCGGTGCAGCTCCCCCATCATCCAGAGTTGAGTTATGAGCAAAGAGATTACCCAAGAGATCGGCTTTCTCCTTTGCTGTGTGGGCCAATTGGTCATCCGGCTTGCGCAAAGGTGGAAAGGTGGTCCGACAAAAGTTCCCCTCGACAGCTTTGGAGAGAGACCAAAAAGCACGGCTCCCAGAGGGGTAGCTGATTAGTTTCTCTCCAATACCACCGATGAATTTGTATTTTGCTCCTGCCAATGCCCTTCTTGTAGACCTCGATACAGCATTGTACTTTTTCCTCAAAATGTGGGTATTAGGGTCCTTTTGGGCCCGAGCCACTGTCCAGGCACGAAAAGCATCATGCTTGAGGCGAGTTGCCTCAGCACTAGGCCTGTCGTACCAGGGCTGACTCTTGCCGCCGAGACGGACTACAGAGGACGGGATAAAACACTCTATTCCCTGCAGTATGACATCAGCTACAGCGGCAGCACAGATGTTGGTGTCATTTGAGGAAAAGCAAAGCCGTATCCACGGGTATGACGCAAAGAATTCTCGCAATCCATCCCAATCTGCTGAACCATAATGCCATACCTTGCGTGACCCACTGGGGCGAGCCCGTTCGGGTATAGCAAGAGGCGCCTCGGAACGGACCAGGCAGTGGTCTGATGTCCCAAGAGGAGCATCAACGGACACCTGATAACCGTCTGGGTGGGTGGTAAGCAGAAGGTCTAACAAAGAAGGATCACGGCCCACAACATCCGGTAAGTAGGTGGGTTCTGATACCAGTTGCGTGAGACCATGGGCCAGAGAAAATTCATGGGCGGACCTCCCGGCTGGGTTGGTAGGACGGCTTGACCCTAGCCACTCAGTGTGGTGACCGTTAAAATCTCCTAGGACCACCAACTCGGCGGAAGGATACCGCTCAAAGACTTTGTCGGTAGCGCATTGTATGTGCTCGAAAAACCGATTTGTCTCACCTACGCCGTGACGGTTGTTGTATAGGCATGCGTAGACACGGGATAGACCCCCCTGTTCTACGCACACCCACACCACAGATTCGTCACTTAGTTCTATGGCATTAAGACGTCGACAGCAGATATCACCTCTGACGAATAGGCACACACCAGCGCGAGGTAAAAACCTATGTTCCAGCTTGTATCCAGGATAGTGGAGATACGAAGTGTCAGCCGGAGGTGATATCTGCGTTTCCGTCAGGAAAAGTAGGGCGGGCTTCGCCGTCTCTAGGTGGTGATGTACGGCGTTCAGATTGGAGTGTAGACCCCTGATATTACAAAAGTCCACTCGAAGTGTGGAAAGGGGTGCCGCTGAGAGAACCTTACTTTTATTTTTCCTTGCCATTTGTGATAGTATTATAGGTGGGGATGTAAAGGAGTGCTGTAACATCGGCATCCAGCAGGGCAAGGACGTTTTGCTACTGAACGCTGCAGAGGGAAGGGTTGTGTGAAAAGCTGGCACGGGGGACGGAAGGGCCCCCGATCCCCCCCGAATATGCCTGCCGGGTCCACTCCGGTCTCCTACCCCGGCACAACAGACATCTTCGGGTTTTTTCGCACAGTTGGCGGGACAGCCTCCCGGGCCGGAGATTAAAAGTGATGCCCGGGTTCGGGTCCCCTACTAACTGGCGGGCGGCCAGCGACGAGCCGTTTCATCGGGTCTCCCTGGCCCCCGCGCCAACCTGTCACGCCCAACCCTCTAACATGTCCAACACAAAACTGGGACCTACAGGATACCAATATTACAGCACTCGGACTAGGGGGAATGGCTCACGGAGTACTCTGACGGAACACAGCCCAGAGGGTGCTTAGCGCCATGCAGACTCATCTCCGTGGGTGGTCGCTAACCATTCGGGCCGAGGCCCTACCACCAAGCAATTTCGGCTGCACTCTTCGCACCACCCGGGAGTCACGTGTAGAGTCTCTAGGGTATAGCCTACGGACGTGGTGCAGCAAGACCCCCAATGAAAGGAACCCCAAGGAACCCCCAAAGGAAATGACTCTTGTACGAAATTTAAATAACTGCGGCAAAGACAGCCGTGGACGGCAGGCCACTCGATATCTCTCATTATTTTTTGAAAGTTTTCGGGAATACATTTAATACCAAAAGGTACTCGTCTATACACAAAAGTACCGACATGAGTAGTGATAGCCGTCATGGGCTGTGAATCTTCGTCCTATAAGCGTTGCTGAAAAGAGTTGGACAGGTCTAGCTTAGTATATTGCTGGCCTCCGCCCAGAGTCGCAAATCTTCAATACGCGGTAATGGATAGTGAAAATCTTTTAATAATGCATTAATTGTAATTTTATAGTTTTCGCATATCCGGATTCCCCCGTTAGCCTTAATAACCGGTACAATGGGTGTGCCATAGTCGGAGCGGTCCACCTGGTAGACGACCCCCTCGCGCTGCAGCCGGCGCAGCTCGCGCTCGACGGGCGCGAGCAGCGCCAGCGGCAGCGGCGCCAGCGGCAGCGGCCGCGCGCGGACGATCACCGGCGGCGCTTCGTCTTTGAAACGAAGGCTTATTTGCGATTTATATGTACCTAAACCATCGGCGAACACCTCTGGAAACTCTGATTTCAATGAGGTGGCAATTGAATCACTTTCCGACATATTATTACAAACTAAGAAGGTTAACTTTTAATTTTGTATCCAGGTGCGGCTCATTAGGGGTGGTTTTTCGATTATGTATAACTATAATATGGCAGAATTCGATCTATACAATACATGAACTTCTATATACCCAACAGTTTCGATAATGTCACCTGTATAAGATTTCAAATTTAACATTTTATTCTGAATAGGTATATGTGAGAAATTGTTAATTTTAATTTCTTTAGAAATGGCTGAAATATTGCTGACAGTATCGATTACGAATTTACACGTAATGTTTTCTATTTTAAAATTAGCGAAATAAGGCCCGTCTCCATCACTGATAGTAACAATGTTATAAAAATTACAGCTATCTCTCGAATCCGACGCATTTAAAAAGTACTGACCTTTTGCCGAAGACTCACTTTTCATTTTGTAACACATTACTATGAGATGTCCTATGACACCACACGCATCACACGTGTAGTTCATGAAACGGCACTTGTTGGCCGAATGATTGGTTTTACCGCAACGCGAGCACTCCGCGCGCTGAGCTGGCGGCCGCGTAGCCGCCGGGCCCGGGCGCGGCCAGCCGCCGCCGCCGCCGCCGGGCGCCCGCGCGCACACCGCTCCGATGCGATGCAGGCCGTCGCCCGCCTGACGCTGCGCACGCTGTCACCGCATGCCGCTCCGCCGCCTCGAGCGCGCTGGCAAGCTCCACAGCTCGCTTATAGTCGATATTTTTCTCAGCGAATATTCTCGATCGCATCTCCTCGCTGAACAGTCCACAGACGAACTGGTCACGTAGATTTTCCTCGAGCTTATCGCCGAAATTGCAGGTTTTCGCTAAATGTTTTTACCCTTGTAGGTACATGCGAACGCCTTCTCCTTGTTGTTGAGTCCTTTGCCGAAATAAATGGCGCTCGGCGATCTCTGATCTCTCTGGTTCCAAATCATTTTTAACGAGTAGAACTATAGAATCAAACGTGGTTCGTCGGGCGAGCACAAGACACAGATTAGGTTTTTACACTCGGCACCCACTAAAGTCAACAACGTGGCCACTTTTAGGTTCTCTCCGATGCTATTCAATGCTATGAATTGATTTACGCGACGAACATAATTATTCCAGTGCTGCGATTCGATCACAAACGGTTCAATTTTGCCGACAGGCATTGTTTTGGTTACTAGATAAAGTTATTATTGCGTAACTTGGTTCTAAAACACGGGTGCGCCAATTGATACTTAATGAAAGACAGAGATCCGAGTTAGACTGGCGTTTATTAGAAAAATAAGAATACCGCCTACTCACAATTATTAATATTAGTTTACCTACATAACAGCTGCCAAAGCGTTTTATGGCGTAATTGTAACTGTAATTGATTTACTTCGGTAAGTAAGTCGGTACATATCCATTTGTATTTAACAGTCTATAAATTAAATACAGTAACTACTCCCGGAATGCAACAACAATTCTAGGTTGAAGTGCTCTGAAAATATACCGATCTTTTAATTAGATATAGATAAACCGGCAGCGTTCGTAATCGACCTATGTCTAATTGGCCCAAACATGCAGATAAAAGAAGATTTATGTTCTATGCTTTCATTTTTGTGTTAATCACTAATACCTACATAAGTCAATTACTTACAAACAGCATTCAACGGGTTCGGTTCATTATCATTATTAGGACAAACTACAATTTCCTATCCGGCTCGAAGGACCAGAAACTGCAGTTTGTTAAATTATGTGTCTATATAAAAACTGTATGTACGGCGTTAGAGTAGGTACACAAGGAATTTTTCTGTTTCATCATCACAGCCCGTAACAGTCCACTGCAGGACTTAGGGGATACTGCCCTCCCCACTACTCTCCCCACGAAAGGGGAGGTTATTGCCATAATCTCCACGCTTGGCAGGCGGGTTGGAGATCGCAGTGTTTAAATATAATAATGGAAAATGCTGCTGTCCATTTTCCAGACTACGGAGACTCTTGATCTTTTGCCTCGAAAACATTAGTCGCCTTGTACAACACCCATGAATGTAAGGGGTTGGTGCTATTCTACTCTGCCGGACACCACACGGCCAACATGGCCGGAGCGGGATTCGAACCCGGGACCTCTGGCTTACGAGTCGGATACTGTAACCGCTCGGCAACCGATGCTCTCAACCTAGGGTGAACTTAATAAAACATCAATGAATGAGCGATGTATATAATAGGTTTTTAAAATCCAGATTGAGCACAAGGCGCTAACAATAATAGAAAAAGTAGTGTCATCATGATAGTGACTTTGTAACCTTATCAGCACTTATTAGGTACTTAGACTTATCGATTTTATTAAAATCATTATGATCCTACTAAAAGCATTTAATGTATAAGTGAATTGCAACATTTTTTTGGTCTGAAAAGTTCAAAGTTCAAAATTATTTATTGAGTAGGACATTACATATCTCTTTCAATCGTCAAAATGGAAGTAGGAAGGAAATACACAGTAACAGTGGCCATCCCAGGATCGGAGAACATCCCCCCCCCGCCCGAACCGTGCCCGACATAATATACATACATATAGAACCTATATTATACTTAAGAAAAACCACCTAAAACTAAAGTAAGAGTAAGCCAGTCCACCAAAGTAACACCTGTTCACGAGTCTAACGCAGGGCCCAGCCATCGTCTAATTCAACCATATTTGAGGGAAAAGACCCCACGCCACCGCGCCGCCATGCGCCAGACAGACCTTTAAGCGAGCATGCATCACAAATGCTGCATGTGATAGGTAGCTGCTCGCACCCTACCCTTCCCCTGCCCGAAGCCTACCGCTATACTGCCCTACCCTTACACCTACCCTACCCCTGCCTACCCCTACGCTATCCCTATTCTACGCCATCCCCACCGCAGTCTACGCAGAGCAGGCGCCCCCCAGCTCCGGTACGACCGAAACACACCGTGTGTGGGAAGGGAACGTTAACGCCGCTTCGTAGGTGGTTCTCCGTGGTAAAGAAACGGCAAGAAACCCACAGAGCCTACTTTAATCTGTTTTTTTTTTAATATGTCTTATACATACTAACTTAAAAGTAAATAAATACCTATATGGAACCGCAGTTCTGGTCATTTACATATTCAGATATACTTTAATAACTTTTTTGACATAATTTGTTTATCTTATTGTGAGTTTAAATTTATTAAATAGGTAATTCTGTATATCTGTTAGAACCTTATTATAAAAGCGTACACATTGACGACCTGAGTGGTTCAGTGGTCAACATCGCCGGCCGGTCTGCCACGCAAGAGGTCCCGGGTTCGATTCCCGGCCGGACTGAAATTAAAATGATGAATTTTAATTTCTGTTACGGGTCTGGGTGTTCTATGTATAATAAGTATGTATTTAAAAAGTATTTAAGTAGTATATCAGTTATCTAGCACCCATAGTACAAGCTTTGCTTGGCGCTGTGTGAATTTGTCCACGAATATTTATTTATTTATTTACATTGACCCATAAATGATTAGCGGACTTTGGCCAGACGACAAGCACTAGTAACAAGTTTATCTTTATTTCTAATATTCATATTAGGAACACCACTGTTCTTCATAAACAAGTGCATATTTTTATGAACATAGATCAAGTTCTCATATACAGGGTGTCCCGTAAGTCGACGTCAAGCCGGATTCGGGTGATAGTCCAAATCATAATAGTTACTAGAAAAATAAAAAATAAAATCTAATTCTTGAATTTTTTAAATTATAGACATTTCTGTTTTTTTCGAGAAAATGTACACCCTGTGATGGTTTTTTAGCTCCTGTTGCTACAAATCTTAACTTTTTTTCAATTTTATTTTTCTTATGTAATTCCGAATAGTGCTAATCTAACCTATTACTTAGAATTCTAAGTCAACTGCTCCAGCTTGGAAGAAAGTGTCACATTATGCCGTACAATGAATAGACAATTAATATTTCGTCTAACTTTAACGGACTGTACTGAAAAAAAAAAGTACTACGCCAGGTTGGCAAGTAGCATGAAAAGTTGACGCATTTATTAAGGATTCTAAAACGGTATAATACTTGCTACATTATTTCTTAAATTACGGGGGAAAAAAATTCCTTCAAGAAACCCAGTTTCGAAAAACTTTTCATTACCTACTAAAAATTATTCTAGTGCGTTCAAAGCTTGCCTAAGACCGAGTGAGACGGAGAGTCATTCATGAAGTGTGAGTGAGACAGGTAGTGACGCTTTCGAGTCAAATATTCTAATGGGTGAGTGAGACAGATAGTGACGCTAATGAGTCAGATACAGAGAAAGTCATTTTATGAAGTGTGAGCGAGATAGATAGTGACGCCACTTTTTTAATATTGGCACACGCAATACAGATCAGTACGTTACGCTCCTTCGTTTACTACGCATCTTTCCGTATTCGAATTTTTTTCCCCCGTAATCAAAGAAATAATGTAGCAAGTACTATACCATTTTAGAATCCTTATTAAATGCGTCAACTTTTAGTGCTACTTGCCAACCTGGCGTAGTTCTGTTTTTTTTCAGTACGGTCCGTTAAAGTTGGACGAAATATTAATTGTCTATTCATTGTACGGCATAATGTGACACTTTCTTCCAAGCTGGAGCAGTTGACTTGGAATTCTAAGTAATAGGTTAGATTAGCACTATTCGGGATTACATAAGAAAAATAAAATTGAAAAAAAGTTAAGATTTGTAGCAACAGGAGTTAAAAAACCATCACAGGGTGTACATTTTCTCGAAAAAAAAAGAAATGCCTATAATTTAAAAATATTCAAGACTTAGATTTTATTTTTTATTTTTATAGTAACTATTATGATTTGGACTATCACCCGATTTGGGCTTGACGTCGACTTACGGGACACCCTGTATGTATTGTCACGGCATTGTCGTAATGTCAATATTCTTGAATTTATCTTCTAGGTCTCAAATCGCGCTAGGTGGTAAATCGCGCGAATAACCCTTTTCTGCAGTACAAATACATTATGCCAGTCGACAACGTACCAACCCAGCAGTATGCAATAAGTCATAATACTGTTGAAATAACTAAAGTAAACCAATCTTGCTGTAGCCTCATCAGAAACACCTCGTATCTTCTTTACAGCATATGCTGCAGAACTTAGCCTTTTCGCCTATTTATCAATGTTAGGACCCCATTGTAGTCTAAAAATACTGTGAATTCTTACTTGTAAATTATTGGGCACTAATCTAACATTTGGTAAGAACAATTTTAAACATTTGGTCTTTTTGCTATTCTGTAATAAATTATTAACCGTAAACCAGTTTACCACTTCTGAAATAGCTTTTTTCACGTCGTCATATGTTAATTGTTGTCTTAATTGTTGTCTAAATGTTGTTAATTGTTGCTAAAAATGTATTATTAGCCTACAAAACAATTTCGTGAGTATCTTTTACAAAGTACGGCAAATCATTTACATAAATAAGAAACAAAAACGGACCCAGTATTGACCCCTGTAGGACCCCCATACAGACAACAGACCTTGCAGATCTTTCTACGTTCACATGAAGCTTCTAAATTCTCTGACTTAAATATGATCTTAACAAGTTTAGAAAATAAAATATGATGTCTTGTATGTTTAGGTAAGTACTCAACTAAATACGACCTAAGCTAAGTGGTTCAGTTGGTTGACATGTCAATCTGTCACGCAGAGATCCCGGGTTCGATTCCCGGCCGAGCAGAAATTGAAATAATAAATTTTATTATTTCTGTTACGGGGCTGGGTGTAGGATATATAATAAGTATGTATTTAAATAAAAATTACATAAGTAGTTTATCAGTTATCTAACACCCATAACACAAGCTTTGCTTAATTTGACCAACCATATTTATATTTATATTATATTTAAATACTCAATTCTATTCAACTGTTTTCAGTGCTCCACAACGAATGTGGTTTGGATGTGTTCGTGCGACAAGGTCAATAACAAGATTTACGTCTAATGTGTCAAATTATCTTACTCAGTGGTATAGGTACGGTTTCCTGCTGACACTACGAACTTTGTTTAAGTCGTTAGTGTCCATAATATGACACAAATAAAGTTTCTTGTGTAGGAGAATTTATTTAATAGTAAATTTAATTGTAACAAAATAATACAGCAGCAACAAATACAAAGCTTATTTGTCACTTTAGTGATATAAAAACTAAAAGAATACAACAGCAAACCCTAGTAAATTAGACGGCTAGTTATTATTTATAGCTCAGCGTGTTCGGTCGGCGGCCGCGGCGGCACCGGCTGGCGGTAGTGCTCCGCGTAGACGGCGTCCCAGAAGCACGCGCGCCGCGCCAGCAGCGGCCCGCGCAGCTCCAGCCGCTCGTCCAGCGACATGTGCGGCGCGCCGTCGGCGCCAGCGACCGGCCACGGCGGGTGCTCGGAACCGGGCGGTACTGGGACGCTGTGCAAACAATTTAACACTATACAATACAATAAATTTGAATATTTTTAACCACCAACGCGTCGGTGCTGTGGCGGTTAAGGAATCCGACTCGTAAGCGAGAGATCCCGGGTTCGAATCCTAGTGCCCCCATGTACTCCATGTACAATTACTCTTTTCTGAGTTATCTACATTAGTTGAACACTAACTGATGCTCTTACTGTGAGGGAAAACATTGTGATGAAACCTGCACATTCAGGCGACTGAATGTGTACCTAACCATGATCTAATATGCCATTCCAGTGTAAATACTGACCTGACAAATCCTGGATCATGATCAAGGCGGCCCCAGGCCCTCGTGTGCGTTTGCAAAACCAGGACATTATATTTTCATAGTTTTAACTACCAAATCAAGAGGGGTGTTGTTATAAGTTTTCATCATCACAGCCCGCAACAGTCCACTGCAGGACTTAGGGCCTCTCCTACGTATGGGGAGGTTATTGCCATAATCTCCGCGCTTGGCAGGCGGGTTGGAGATCGCAGTGTCGTAAATATAACAATGGAAAACGGTGCTGCCGATTTTCCTGCCTAAGAAGACTCTAGATCTTTTGTCTAGAAAACATTAGTCGCCTTGTATGACACCCACGAGTGTAAGGGGTTGGTGCTATTCTACTCCGCTGGACACCACACGGCAAACAATAGGAAATAGTTTTTATGACAGTGCAACGTATGTAGCTACAGACGTTATGAATGAAACAGGTTCGGCTCAGACCAGGGTCCGGGGCCCCCTGTGCCAAAGAAACAATTGAAATGAAGTATAGGTACGTATATATACAATACCTACAAGCTATTTCCATTCCCCTTTCGCGTAACAGATAATTAACTTTTTTTTTTAATCAACTTAAGATCCTCCACGCTCACTCATTACTTCATTAAAATGGTGTAAAAAAGGGACTTCAAGATAGCAAAATTTTTAACTCATATTTTAGCACTATAGATTTCAGACTTAAGAAAGTCCGTGGGGTCAGATGGACATGACTCATAATAAAATCGTCTTGGTCCACACGTCATCACGCTCTTGGAATTTGTCTGTTTTCAAGTTAATCATGGAAGCTTTTGATAGCCGAAATGACAGAAATATCGAGCTCATCATATTAGCCGAAAGACGCCCCCTGCTGGGCACAGGCCTCCCCCAGAGCTGGGCACAGGCCTCTCCACAAAGCCCGGTCCTGTGCCTCCCGCGTCCAGCTGGCTCGAGCTCACTGCGCATTAATTGTGCGCGAAGTTAATTTTATTATTGCCGCTATCATCCATTTATTGATTTTACGTTATTTTTATTAAACAACAGACATTTCGAGATCGCTACGCTCGGTCATTCAATAACATAAGTCATTTATATAGTAATCACACAAGGTTTTAATATAGCCAAGCCAAGACGCAATGTACCAAAACTTCCGAGTTTGCCTCACGGACCACCCCGGCTTATAAGGAGTCTATTGTCACAAAAATGTAGAGCTCGCTACTCTGCCTAAGGTATTTAACACGCGAATTTATGAGAGCTTGCCGCGCTCGACAATTTATTGATAAGCTAAAGACCAGGATTTAAGTTACTCACTAGCACCCTCCGTAGTTGAGGAAATCAACTAGGGGGGTCACCTTGACAACTATTGATACGGAGCCCCCGTAAGGCAAGCAGGGCAGCGCCTGCTGCTCATATGGAGTATTGTTCCCATCTTAATGCCGGTGAAACTGCCGACCTGCTTAATCATCTTAACTTCGTACAAAGACGCATTGTACGAATTATCGATGATCCCATACAAGCAAGCAAGTTAGAACCACTGGCTAACCGAAGGGACTTTGGCTGCCTGTGTGTATTCTATCGGCTGTACAATGAGGAGCGTTCTGCGAAACTGTTCGATCGGGTGCCCACAGCACAATTCCACCATCGCACCACCCGCCGTAGTCTGGGAACTCATCCCCACTACGTAGACTCTCTGTTGGTCGCGCGAAGATTCGAAAGAACGTTTCTCACTCGTACGATTCGTATGTGGAATGAGCTCCCAGCCACAGTCTTTTCTTTGGACTATGACATGGGATCGTTCAACAGGTATATTAGAGGTCGCTTCAGAGGAGGCAACGCATTGGTAACGCACGCCGCTTGGCTGTTTGTCTGCCGTATAACATAAAAACAAGCTACGCCTCTGTGAAGATGCCACCCTCGTGGTAGCCGCGCACGGGCCCCTGCGCGGTCTGCACCAGCCTCGACGCGGGCTCGGCCTACGCGAGCGCTGGCGCCAGCAGCGCGCACAACGCCAATAACAACATGACGGCTTCACGTGTAACTGAGTACTGGCTACAGTCAGTAGATACTGAAACAACAAAAAATTATGCAAGAATACTTGAATAGAATTTAAAATCATTATTGTCAACATTGCATTACCTAATCATGCTTAATGAGTTAATTTATTGTTGTGAAATGATAGTTGACGTACAAATTATATATTTATAGTTATAAATAAAGCGTGTTATTTACAAAGGGCACAGCCAAAGGATGCGAAAGAAATGTAAAAATGATACTAATATTTAATTACTTTAATTGTGCGATCTTTCCATTTTGTGCGGAGCAAATTCCACACAGTCTTGGAAGATAGATATGGTATCGCCGTCACGCGGTTCCGTTGTTATGTGGGATCGTACCCCACACCTCCCCCCACATATCTGGATATCGAATCGGTGTCCGACCCTTATATCGTAAGTGAATTGTTTTATTCTACGAGCCGACCTAATTTATTTATTTATTTAATTAACAGTTTATTGCACACAGTAAAATACATAGAAAAACATCATACATATAGACGACACAACATGCACTACTTATTTCTAAAAGAAATTTCTTCCAGCAGGCCTACAAAAGAGATATGTACTAAGTAAAGCAGATCGACGTGACGAGAACTGTTTTGGAAAATGAAGGAAAAGTGGGATATTTCCATGGGATGAATTCGTGAAATATGGTGCAAGTGCGCGATCCAAGCTTGCACACTGATATCTATTAGAAACGAACTGGCAGAAAATCATTTCATTTCTTTTTGTCATTTACGAAAAAGTGAAATTTCATTAGAAATTGACAGAAACAAAGAGGAGCCTTCAAATGTGAAAGAAATATTTATTTATATTTTTATTTACAACTTTGTTAGAATAGGTTAATTATTGGTTATTACAAGATGAAATTATTAGTTTAAAATAAGGAAGGTCATACGTGTTTGTCTAAACGTGGAGTGACTACGTACGGTTTACTGTATTTGGTTGTACCAGGTTAGCGAAATTTTAGTTTAGCCATAGTATTAAGTATATAAGTCCGTTGGAAGGCCATGAATTTGTATTAGCTTGACTTTCGTCTACTGATTTTGCCACGAAATATGAGGCTACTGAGTTTACTACCTGTATGATTCGCCCATAATGGGCATGTTACCGCTCCAACTCCAATGTTCGTCATGGGGTTCTTCAAAAGACATACAGTTTAAATTAAACCAAAAAGGGGTTTACAGGTACCTCTGAAGTACGCCGGCTCTGCATCCACTCGCCCCTTCGTTGCAATTGTCTTGGACGACGGTGGCCGCTTTCCATCTGGTGGACCGTCCGTCCGTGTGCTTCCCTAGGAAATAATAAAAAAACTCCAACGTATCCAGTCTATATCTTATTTATAGCCTTTCTTTTAGCTCTAAAAACATCCGAATACAAACTTACATCAGGCAGCCTTTCATATGCCGTAGCTAAAATCGGTCATTATCACTCCATTCTCCATACACATGACCTTAAACATCATCCGTGGTCATTGGTAGAGAACAATCTAGGTACAGTATATTCGAAATTGATACCAACACGTGTCGCTAAGGCAACAAATATCATCAGAATCATTGGGTATTGTCTACAATGATAAGGCTTACGCATTTCCAAGTAGTTGCTGGATGCGCAAAGCCGACGGCAGGATACACTGGCGCTTATTGAGGGAGGCCTATGACTAGCAATTGAATACCTACTCGATATAGGCTGATGATAATGACTTTTAAGTGGTGACCGTCAGAGTAGAAGCCAAGATGGTTCGAGGGGGCCCAAGTCCATCTGTGGACTGTTAAGCGCTGTCCTAATTGGCAACTGTCGTGCGACCATGGTCGTACGACGGACGTCGCCCGACCAATAGGAGAGCTCAAAATCGCACGTCGCGCGACCGTGATCATACGACCGACAAGGACAGCGCGTTATGTGTGTGATGATGATATTTCCATATAGCCAATTTCCAGAGGTTGTCTGTTGCAGTTTGACCATGCCGCACGACCTGAGGCGCCGCAATGAGCATGAGCAACTGTAACCGCGAGGCATTCCGCCCACGATTCAAGGGTATCGAGAATTTCCTGAGAAGGATCGCTTTCAACCTGGGTATTGATGTAAAAAAGTACTACAAGAATTGAGAGAATCCCGCAAATTAACTCTTCCACAATGGGTGACGTAGTACTCTGTAGCTATAGTCGGTAGCTATCCTATCGCTTTGAGATAAACGCCACGGACTGACTGACCTGAAACGGCGACCGTGTCCAAATCACATGTCTTAAAAACAATATTGAAGGCTGGTTCACGGTCTGTAAAATAACCAGATATTGTTTGCAGGCAATTCACCATCCCAAACCGAAGTAAAGATAATATCTTGCATACCCATCGACGTGACGGATCTGCAGCAAAAGATTATTACCCTGGAAAAGGAGATTGAAGAGACGAATGGTGGAGGTGGCACACAGGATAAATGCCCAGCCATCACTTGTGCCACTGCATCAGCGGCAAAAGATCCGTGCCCTGTCCCTTCAGTTCATGATTACGCGCAAAGTTGCATATCCTCGAAGCAACGATGGAACCCGCAAATATTCTCTGATCATGATGAGAGAGACTGCGATCCTATAATCCGAAGGTTCTGCCCAGAAAACGACTCGCAACACAACGCATATATTGAATGCGACAGACCCCCAACAATCACTCCCCATCCTATCGCGCAAAATTTAGGCAAGATCAATAATAAAGGTAAAGAAGATAAGAAAAAGAAGCGAGACAAAACACAGAAAGTCTATTACGCGGAGACGTTATCCAGGTCACCGTTCAGGTGTAAAACTATCATGGAGAACCAGGAGCAAGCAGTGACGAATCGCTCGTATCTCGCCGAGGTGTTTCGCAAGCAGTACCAGCCCGACAACATGCTAGAAAGAGTGTCCTCCATTAGCGAGTTCTCGGCTCCTATCTGTCGCGACGTTGCACAGACGTTTGACTCGCACCCGTGCAGTTCCGAGGTTTACTCCTGCTGCCACGGCCCTTTCCACGACCTCGATAAGACGAGTCCACCCCAGAGCACATTGGCTTACACCCCAGACCTCGAGCAGACAAACAACTGCAAGATATTCTACGATTCCAGTCTTTACGATCTGATCCCCGTCAGAGAAAAGCCAGCGAAGCCACAGAAAGTCGAAGACGTCCCAAGGAAAAGGACCCCCAAACATCAGAACGACTTTAAATACCCGGACGTATATTTGAAGCCGCGACACTATTCAAATAATTTTAACTGTTCCAATTTAGGGGCTAAAAAGAGGAAATCGAATAGTCGATCGCATTGCAGAGTCGGTCCTAAGCGTAAATATGTGGAGAAGCACATAATCGTGGGCGAAGACTCGCCAAACAGATGCAGCATCGATTATGGCCGAGTTTACATGAAGAATAACCGTGGTGCCCGACTGATTACGCCTACTATATATTCCAAAGCGTCTGAGAAACAAACACCCAATTTATTGAGAAACCCTGTAGTAGTAAAGCAAACAATATATAAGAACGCGGAATGCCTAACGTTGAGCACGAATAACACCGAGTGCCAGACCACATCTAGCAAAAGCATCCATGAAATGCCTATCTCTGGCGACGAAAACAAAACTAAAGAAACGCTAAATCAAATTAAAACCATTCTGAAATCTGTACTGCAAGAAGTCAAAACGAATGCTCAAGTGAAACCCATCTCAGACGCAACAGGTGCCCCTACAAAGGACGCAGTTGTACAGAATGGGTTTTCGTCGAGCAACATCGAGAACTACCCGAGTATGATGAGCAGTAATGCATACAGTCCGTTTAGTTTGAGTCTGAACCAGCCGTCGTGTACGCCGTTACCAGTCAATGGTATGTTTCCTTACGGCGCGATGTCGCCGATGCGCTGTATGCAGAATTATCCTCTATTCATACAGACCACCGGGCGGGGTAACTGCAGGTTCCGCGGCGCACGGGGCTCTATGCCGGCGTGTGCGCGTGCCGCCGCCGCCACCAACACCGACAATATGAATCAACGAAGCAAGGAATCAGATGAACTCATAAAGCAAATCTACAAGTCAATAGCCGTTAACATGGACTACTTGACGAAACCCGCAGCGAAGAGCGAAAGTGACGAGTGCAAAACTGACGGAGGCATTTCTATAAGATTTGTCCCGAATAAGGGTAGAAAGCTCAGTAAAGCGTCCTTAAAGTGTGCGCTAAAAAAGGACACGACGACACCGTTGTCGTCGTCGCCGATTCCGACCACGACAAACGTTGGTAGCACGGCGAGCTTGCCGATGAGCGTCAAGTGGCAGCACGAAAAGAAAATAGGTGCTGAACTACAGAAACCTGACGATACTGACATCTACATGATTAAAAATTTGAGATTGGCATCGGGGAGCGAAGATCCGTCCACAGAGCAAGAGATGTTACGCAAGATGCAGGTGCAGTTAACTCCGCGGAGTGAGGAGCCATCTATAGAACACGATAGGCTACACATGGGATCTTCAAACAAGCTGAGAGGAGTGTACCTGGTGGAACCGAAAAAGGAAATTGCGACGTCAACTGGCTCCAATGACACTGCCACACCGGAGAGTGGATCTAACGAGAGCGACCAAACTGTTATAGCGACAGAGGTATGTAAATCCTCCTATTTAATTCGGGCGCTAATATCTTCAAGGATAATTTGAATTGAATAATTCTATATTTAACCTACACAATCCTATTCATCCAATAACCGTCTTTCCAGGAGCCGCCGAAGCGTAAGAAGAGCCTGCTAAACAAGGTGATCCATCAGCTGCAGGTTCAACTGCATTTGTTTAAGCAGAAAGCCAGTAAAATCACCACCAAAAGGGAAGAGTCGACATGTGAGGAGGAGCCTGACGAAGACGACGAGAATGAGGCGAGCGATTCGGATGACTACGAGACGGTGTATAGCCAGCGCAGCCGGCGCAGTCGTCGAGTGAAGCATGTGCGATATGCGCCTGACGTGCGCGGTATCCGCCGAATCTCATACGCCAGACCTAGTACCCAGAAAAAGTCAGAAGGTAATAAATGTTTGCTTGTACGTAATCTTACCTTGTACCTTTAGTATAAGACAGCATTTTTTATACTAACCCGACACACCACCTGATGCAAAGCGGTAACTACTATCGCCCGTATGTAACAAAAACGTTGAAACGCAGGTGCGTTGTTACAGTAAATACCGACCGTAGCTCACCGTCGCAATTGTAGCTTGGCGCTAGAAATAGATATAACGGTGCCGCTAACCCAGGCGGACCACTCAGTATGTGTTTTTCCAGGTAGGTGTCTACTTTTACCATAAGTACCAGGCATCTACGTTTTAAATGGTCGTTCCTCCGAAAGTGCTCGACTTAACTTCCGAAAAAAACATTTTTATTTCTTAAACCATGTGGAAAACTAACATTTGATTTCCAGAGGAGCCAGTATGCGTCCGCGATGCGCCCCCCGAGCACCCCCGCCGCTACCCGTACATCCCGATGGAGCAGGAGCTGCGGCGCGAGTGGCACGAGAAACTGGCCTTCCACAGCGGGAATACTCCAAGGTAAATGCAAACTTGACCATGAACCTTAAGGTTGAAAATCGAAGTACTCAACCTTAGCTATTTTTGGTTACACGGAAAGTTTTGTCCCTAACCACTTGCACTTTCTTGGCCTGCCTGTAGGTACAGCCCAGGGCACTTCAGTATAGATGGCGTTTGTGTTGACGGATCTATTGCCGCAGGCCCCACCATCTCGTTCGCTCACAAAAGGCTCCGCGATGCTTACCTTCTGGTTCCATCTTTTACCTAGCGGAGGTTGGGATAAGGATTTAGTCATCATGACGTTAATGGCCCGGTTGTGCTCTCGCGCACGAGGGCCCGGTACGTCTTGTCCATTATCAAAGATTTGGTAGATCAGGTAATTACAGGTAAAGTCATTGGTAAATGGCGGCAGTGGGGATTGAACTCAGTACCTCTCGCTTACTAGCTCGGCAGCTAGTGTTTCCTTTAGACTATGACATAGGGTGTTCAAGATGTATATTAGAGGTCTCTTTAGAGGCAGGCAATGCATTGGTAGCGGCCCCACTGTTGCTGATGTCCATTAGCGGCGGTGACAACTTTCCATGCCCGCTTGCCTGCCATATAACATAAAAAAGCTGTTCTCGATTGCCAGGTACTCCTCGGGCGTTCAGAACACTACTGACACGAGTCGCACCCGCGGCTGTTGTCGCTTCTACGAGGCGGCGCTCCCCCCGCGCGCCCCCACCCCTCCGCCCTCCAACCTGGCTCTGACGAAGAAACGTACATTGCCTGTACCGCAGTGGAAGAAGTTCATACTCAAATCTTAGGCCTGTATTACTAGAGGTGGCGTGGCAGCTGCCAGAATACGTTAGGCCTTAGGCCTGTATTACTGGAGGTGGCGTGGCAGCTGCCAGAATACGTCTTATTCAAATTCACAGAAACTCGCATATCTCTATGCTCTGAGCTGCGCGGCCGCTTCGTTGTAATACAGACCTTATTGTGGTGTCCAAAGAGTGCTGTTTTGTCTGGAAGTCGTGTCTTGGGAGTGGGATTTGTAAATTGCTAATGTAAATGAAAGTCTTTGTTTTCGTTATGTTATTTATTTCAATAATGAAATTGTGGTTTCAACATTTCTTGATTATTATTTGTTATCAGTAGAGATAATAAGTTAATAAATTAATAATTGGTTATTACCAAACAAGATTCCATTAGGAAGCTAAGATTCCACTAGGGAGCTTGAGACTAGTTGAACAGGGAGCCGATTGGCACCCTGTGACAGTATTATATTATTTATAATTACAGTATTTATTATGGTTATATATTCGCACGCTCCTACATTGACTAGAGAGTATCTTAAGCTAGCTTGTAGTCAGTCTTTTCTGTAACCTTCCTCTCCATCGCCTTGACAGTCGTCAGGTAATCCAGGTCGTCTATTACGAATCTGAAACAATGTACAAAAATCCTCAAAACATGTTTAAGATTACCTTACTTGACTAGAAGAATATAACAGGAACCATTACAAAGTCTAAAACTAAATCGATTTCCGCTGTCGTCTGTCCCTATGTACGCTTAGATCTTTTCGCAACGGATTTTAATGTGGTTTTCAGCAATTGATAGTGATTCAATAGGTTGGTTTATGACGTTTATATGTAGGTAGATGTAGGGTAGATGTAGGTGGGTGTAGCGTAGGGAAAGGTAGGAGTAAGACGCCAAGCGAACGAAGTCGCGCCGGGTAGTACAATACAAACTAGAGCCTACGTCAAAATAATACAGTACTTATTTTCAGCGAGAAATAAACGTTGAGGCATTAACATTTTGAAACTGAACGGTATTTTCAAGCGTCGCCTACTCTGTACATTCCGCTTCTTCAAATATTCATATATTACGAAAACACGTATCACAGATGTTTCTTGTGTTACGCATCGTCGCTTTCCACAGATGAGTGGCGGTTGAACGTTTGGTTATAACTCTTGAGTTTCAACCCGCATAATAAATGTTACACGTCCTTACGCATAGACACTTTACCATCATAGTGATAGATAGATAGATAGATAAACACTTTATTGCTCACAAAACATAACAGTATCAATTAGTTACAGTAACAGGAACACATATGAGCAAAGGCGGCCTTATCGCTACAAGCGATCTCTTCTAGGCAACCTTTAAAGAAATTGAGACAGAAATATTACAGCAGGTAGTGTTGAGCTAAAGGATACAAGAGAATGCGTTGTGCATTTATCTAAACACCAACAATCGGCCAAAAACATGAAATAATCGTACATATGCAGGTATACTAAAATAAAGTTTCACAAATCTTTCGCTAAAAGGGATTTACGAAGTTTTGACTTAAAACTAGGCAATGACTCAGACTGTCGGACTTCCCTTGGCAGATCATTCCACAATCGAGTTAAGTAAAATCGAGTGAAGTAGAATTAACCGAATATGGGGCTCGAGGTGGAACTAATTAGTAGAGAAGTAAGGGTACACATTTATGTTATATAGTATTCTTAATATTATTTATTTACATGTCAATTAATATTGTTGGATTTAGTTTAGGTTAGTACTAGCTTTTTTTTAAACTATGTCTGGAAGTACAAGCTCAAGTACCCATGATATCGCTGCCACACTAAGCTCGCCTTTGTGAAGTATGTTAAGGTCTTAACTTTGTAACATTGTTGTGTGTACAATAAAGAATATAATTGCAACAAACATGATTATTACGGCAAATGGTAGGTTATACGCTGCTAATCAACATACTAAAAGTATACACCTGTACCTATGGTGCTTTTGGTGTAAGGGAGCCGGAAAGGTCATATTTTTTGGTTTTTCGTAAATATCTCGAAAACATTACGTCCAACGGGATTATGGTCCATGACTTAATCAATGCCGATAAAATTCTCTATAAATTTTGCTTCGCACGCTTCTTCCAATTCCCAACCGGTTACGAGCGACACACTCGGTTGTGGTGGTAAGCAAAATTTCCTTTTCTTAGGAAATTATATGGAAATGGGACCTTGCGCCAAAAGCAGCAAAGTTACAAAGGTGTATTATTAGTATGTTGATCCGGAATAGAAGCGTATCCTGTTTTAATTATTACAAAATATATTTACAATATTTACATACTTAATACAAAAGCGCAACCTACCATTTGCCGCAATTATCATTTCATTAGTTCCACCTCTCAAACTATATCTACTCCACTATCAAATGAGTTAGATGATGGTCAAACATGCCTAATGTTTTATTGCCCAGGGAGGCACTCTGCTAGACGGTCCATCTAATGGAAAGCTGCTACCGTCGACCAGGGCCTCGAGTCTTAATTAAGTTCACGCGCTTGAATTGTAATTAGTTCCCCAGCTCAATGGCAGTTTTAATTGTAGCAGAATACCAAAAATGCCATTGAGCTACAATTGCGATCCAATCGAGCCATTAGTAACAGTAGCAGAACACCAAAAACGTGTCAAGCTGCTGAAACTGAGATTGCGACCCAATTACAATTCAAGTAGTTTTTAATAAATAAGCGGACTTGAGGCCCAGGGCAACTGCAACCAAAGATAAGCGGATTCGGTACCGGCCTTTGAGGTGCCTGTAGACATGCCATTCATCAACATATATTTAAAAGTATAACTTGTCCGTAGAGCAATCGCCACTCCTGTCCCCCGTCTGCCAACCTCTTCATCTCCTTAGAATCCCCGGCGCTCACTTTTTCCTTCACGTCCTTTCCTTCCAAAAAAAAATCTCACTTACTTATAAAACAGCAACGGCAAAGGCGCGGTGGCAAGATGCCAGAGCGCATGAGCGTCCCAGGCGCGCCCCAGCGGCGGGAAGTCGAACAGCTCGAGCACCAGCGCCGCGGCCGACAGCTTGTTGAAGAGCACCAGCCGCCAGACGTAGCGGCCGGCCGGGCCCGCGCGCGCCCAGTGCGACAGCGACCAGCCCAGCCAGAGCAGCGAGCCTATCACGCCTGGAGAGACACCCATCATCATTATCAACACACATATACAGGTCACAGAGCTCATCACGGCATGATCCAGCCACCACCATCATTAGCTTATTTCAAAGCAAACGGATTAGTCAGATGTGGGTGATCTGGGAATGGTCATTATGGGAAGTGGTCTTTTAGGGAAGCAAGTCATTATGATCCAAAATAGATCAGTGAGATGGATTACGCCTGGGGACACAGCCATCCTCATCGCTTCGGCGCAACTGGCATCTGAAACGTTGAGGGCCTATAAAGGGTTTAGGGAAGAGCACGGGAAGCAAATAGCTCGAACACGAGCGCCGCGGTCCACAGCTTGTTGAAGAGAACCAGCCGCCAGATAATAATAGCGGCCGACCGGGGCGGCCAGCGGCTAGCCCAGCCAGAGCAGCGAGCCTATCACGCCTGGAGAGACAGCCATCACTATCACCAATAGTGGATCACTCCATCCAGATCCAGTTTCCACCCGACCGTCATCAATTTAGTTCATAGAGCAAGACAATCTACATATAAAGTGGGACATAGCAATCATCATCGCATCAGTTTCGAAATGAAATGGTCATTTATTCGAGTAGGATTTAACAAATCGCTTTCGAACGTCGAATATACAATTCATTGAATCATATTATAAAGATATAATACAATTAAATATACTTAATAAAATAGTGCGAAAGTATAAGTTATATACTTAATAAATTTTGCAGTTGACATCACACCATGCACTAATATCATTAATGTAATCGTCTATTTATAATACCCTTTAGAGATTAAAATTCGTTTTACAGTACACTTAAATTTTGTTTCTGAAAGATTTACAATTGTTTTGTTGTAGAAACGTTATTTCTCAAATGTAATTTGTGAATGTCACAATCCTTGGCAAACATAGATTCCTACGAACGTACATTATGTATCTATTCTCTTATTATTAGAGTGGCAACGGCTACTATACCGTTTAGGTCCTATAGAGGTTGATCAAACGCCCACAGTCTACAAGTTGCAAAACGAAACTCCCTCTGTTGCGTACGGCTGTTAAATAAGTTCTCAAATGAATTTGCATAATTTGCATGTTTTTGCATAACAAACTTTTATCGCGCGTTATAGTACCTACTCACCATCATAAATTGCGTTCATTAGTTCCTATGACCACCTTCCGACTCCATCATCATACCAGCTCCATGATACCATATTAACGTCATTAAAGTAACATAGATATACCAAATTTCATCGAATTTCAATCGAATACCAACATCGTTGAAAAATGGTTGGCAAATTTTGACGGACAACTTACATACGAACAGCACGGCTAGCACATGTGTGCCGGCGACATGCCGCGAGAGAGCCTTTGTCTCCTATCAATACTAAGATAAAAGAGATAGCTGGATCTTGTCGCGCCTTTTCTCGCTCAACGCGTGCGAGAGCATACTTGTACAGTGCAAGCTTGTAAAACCCGTGCAGTGCTCACCAAAGCAGACGTTGACGTTCATATTGTACTCGTAGTCGATGACGCCCTGGTAGAGGTAGCCCACGTGCTCAATGAAGTACAGCAGCACGAACGTCAGGATCGCGCTGCACGTTTTCCGACGCTTGTTGAATACCCTGCGGAAAATACGTTTTTTTTTTTTTTATTCAGTTAGTAAACAGTCATGTTACATTGCATGAATTTACGAATTACATAGCTTGTAGAACTACAACTTCCCCAAATAACATTACATATAGCACAAAATAAACTTACATAAAATAATAGTAACAGTTCCACTTAAAAATACCTACCTAGTATACATTATTTGGATCATCAAAGTGCGACAACTATACCCTGTCAATTGCACAATTTAACCTAGTATACCATGTAAATGTTTCTTAAAACTGGCTAAATTATTATTAAACATATCTATATCACCAAAAAACAAGTTATATGTGTTTGGAGAACGCAGGAAAAATCTATATTTTGCATAATTTGATTTATTATTTAGACTAGCCAGGCATTTGACCGCCATCTCACCTGGTGGTAAGTGACGATGCGGCCGATGATGGAGTATGCCTGTCTAGGAACAGCCTTCACTCTAGCCGTGAAGACGTCTAGATTATAATGGTCAGGGAAGACACTCGCAGGCAACGCGTTCTATTTCTTAGTCGTTTACCTTAGCGGTTTTAGCAACCGCGGTTATTTTTTATACTACGCCGTGACAAACGAACAGGCAGCCCACCTGATGGTAAGCAGTAACTATCGCCCATAACATCTACGATTCATGCATTTAGGTTGCAAGCAACAAAAATGCAGAACCGCAGGTGCGTTTTCACTGTGAGGACTAAGATGAAATGCCTCATGCCTGTAATTGCGCTGGCTACTTTGTCCTTAACACCGGAAGACAACAATGCATTGTAGCTTGGCGGCAGAAACATATAAGGCAGTGGTACTCACCCAGGCGAATTCCTGAGGCTTGACAAAGTCCTACCACCTGATAAAACTCTGGTTGCACTCGTCATCATCATATCAGCGGGAGACGCCCATAGCAGGACATAGGCCTTTCCCAGAGATCTCCACAAAGGCCGGTCCTGTGCTTTCCGCATCCAGCTGGTACCTGCTATTTTTAACGGTCCACCTTGTGGAAAGCCCTTCCCACTGTGCATCTTCCGGTAAGTGGTCGCCACTCGAGAACTATACTGTCAAATGGGCCATCTGTTCTGCGAGATATGTGCCCTCCCCACTGCCACTTAAGCTTGGCAATCCTTACGGACGACAATGGACCTTACACGCCAGTGGCGCCATGTAGTGGAATTTCGAAATCTCGATAGCGGACTTATTGATTGTAGCTAGGGGCTAAATATAAGGCACCGGCATTCGAACTCCATTTGACTATATCGCTGTCTTCGCGTGGCTCTGTCGCAATGGTCGGAAATAAAGTACGTTTCAATAGAAAATAACTGAAGTGGAGCACGTCATCGATATGTATTATTCATAGGAATCTAAATTATTAAAAATAAGTCAATTTATCTAGATATATTTGTATAACACTTATCGATAACGTGCTGAATTGAAACGTACTGTAAATAGATAAATGAAAATCGTACGATCTCAGTTATCGATTAAAGTCAGAAATCTCTCAAGAGAGATAAGTGCGGCTTTGTAAACAAGTGTTTGTTCTAGGAATGCTTTGTAATGCATTTTGTGTACAATAAAGAGTTTAATAACAACGGTACGCCAATTTTTTTTAAACCACACAGTTGGCAAACAAGCTTACGGCCTGCCTGATGGTAAGCAGTCACCGCAGCCTATGGTCGTTTGCAATACCAGGGGCATCACTAACGCGTTGCCGACCCCGTCATAACCTTTTGGCCAATTGGGTCGTTTTATTTTGATTAGTCTTCCTACTTACGATATCGTTGATCAATGTGATCATAAGGATTCATATCCTAACGAAGTAAACAAGACCAGTAACTAGACCAACGATGAGATAATGAAATTATGGCGGTCTAATTATCATAGACTCGAGTAAAAGAGTTCACACCGCTGTGCGAAGTAGGCTGACCAGATCTCCCGTATTTTTCGGGACTTCCAGTTTTGACCCGTGTCCTTTAATTTAGTAAAGGCAGAATAGCAGGTCAGTCAGCTCCGCGTATCTACGGACCTGTGTTTTGTAGCGTTTTGTGTTTAAATCTTTTTTCTTGTTTTTTATTGTTACGTCAATGTTACTTTTATTTATTTTTATTTTATTATTCAATGTCTGTTGAAAGCTGTACCTATCTACTATAAGTTTGTATACCTACTCAATTCTATAAAAATACCGTTATATTTATTTCTTTCTTTAAAACCAATATGGCACAATACAATGGCCTACAATTATCCTCCCTCACCATTATCCTGCCTGTCCATTGGCTGAGTTTGCAAATTAACACTATTCTAACTTCAATTTCTCATATGTTGATGTAGATTTTTATAATCTAAGCTTCAAAATGAGAACGCGGGAACGAACCATGTCTTCTGACAATACAATTGTGATTGACAATAAAAATTCAAAGCATTAAGTATTTTAGAGCTTGTTGAGTATTTTAATTCTAAATCCCGTATTTTGAACGCTGTTGCCCCTTAAAATAAGAAAGTTTATATGGTCACCCTATTGTGAGGCGCTGTCCTAATTAGCAACGATTGTGCGACCATGGTCATGCGACGAGCGGATTTGAGGTCTCCGCCACGACGTCATACAACCACGGTCGCACGACCGTTCCCAATTAGGGCAGCGGCTGATGTTCCTTTATCAATTGCCATACTCATTCATCATCTGACGTTCTCCCCAAACTTTTTTCAGAAGATGGTCTTCCACAAACAAAGGTTGCAGTTCATCACTAATCATAAAAAAAATACCTGACAACAGCAGCCACAAACAACGCCATCACCATTGACAAGGCGCACGCGTAGTCCATAAACTCGGTGTATGGTACATCTCGAGTGTGGAATATAGTCGACCACGTCCATGCATGCATGCAAACCTGGGAATTAGTATAACTGTGTTAGTAAGGGATAAACCAATTTATATATATGCCAATCTTTGTAATATTGGTAGGGGAAACAATGCCAGCGTGACAAATTTTTGTTACCCAATGTGGACACAAATCATTTGAGTATACCTCAGAAGCCTCATTGTTAGTTTTAACAAATACGGAATATGGAGTTTGGAAGTACAATATTGTACTATTATTATTGTAGGGAATCACTCTCAACTTTTAGGTAAAACAAACAGGGTAATAAATAATATGAAAAGGTACATACCACACTGAACCAACACCAAAACATCATCATGGGAGTATCACCGAAAGCGAATCGGTCATCTAAGAGGATCTTCAACCACATGTAAGCATGGGATAACAGGTTCAAAATTGAGCAGAACGCTGCTGCTGGCTCCTGCACCCCGTATATTCTGGTGAACGGCCACTGTCAACAAATACCCTGATTCAGTCACAAAACCTATGTTTTGGAAATTACTCCCAACAAACAAATTTTCTTTCTATAATTTTGAGCATAGAAGTGTAGATATGCCATGTGAATAAAATTGTACACTTTCTGGCTTGCGCCAAATTCTTAAAACATATTTAAGTGATACTTTGACAAAAAACTTGATACATAAATGTTATATGTAATTCCTTAATGCATTTAAGAATTTGGTACAAGTTTCATAGATTCAATTTGTTATTTTATTTACTTATTTATTTATTTATTTAACAGTTTATTGTTATTTTCTTAATATTGATTATGTTTTTAGATGATTGAGTTCACTGAGATATTTACACATAAATACATTAAAAGCCAGCACATAATAAAAATTTCATCACCTTGCCATGGAACTTAGGCACTTGATACCCTCTCTCATTAAATAGAGTGACGGTACGCCACATGCAGTGATAGCGACATTCCTCGAGGCAACTCCACATGAGACGGTGACTCCAGGAGTCCTGCAGCTGTTCGGCTTCTGGCGTAAACTGTGTACCATCTAAAATGTTTATACACCATATTATCTCTGAATTCAAATTGTTTTAAAGAATATATAACATGATATTATCACACATTTTGTAATATAATATATGGAGCTTTCTTTCTTTTAGCTTGGTTAACGAGTAGTGTATATTTACTAACCAAGGTACACGGAAATCTACCTTAAATTATGTTATAAAATGTGAAACTAATTAATTGTTTCATACAATAAATAGTAAATAAACAAATATTTAATCTCTATAAAAGCTAACTGATTTTTTTCTTTTAGATCTAAAGATTGTATTCCATTAATAACTAAAATTAGGGTAGGGCTTTTCATGGAAAAGCCATCGACTTATGCCTATGAAATACAAAAGTATGGAGAAAATAAGAAAGAGTCAAGGACTGTGGCATTATTTTATTGTTCATGTATGTTTGTTCACACTCCTTGAGTAGAGGCACTGATAAAATACGCAGGTAAAGGTGTCGCCCTGAACGTATTCATGTCAGTAAATAATATGAATACAGCTTACCTTCCGTACAATTAGCACTCAAACAAGTTTTCACACAGTTTTGATAGTAAGGCGACCGGTCACCATCGCTCGATAATGTAAACGAGAAATTGTGTATAAAAACAAACAGTACGAAGAATATAATCATCATATCAAGTTTTCAAACACGCTATTTGTTCAATTACTTCCTTATCCACTATTATTCTCACTCACACGACGAACAAACCGTGATTTACAAAATACGAAAATCGATAACCAAAACAAAACCCACTTCGACAAAAAGAAGGAAATTGAATGGAAATGAGAGAAAAGCCTGAAGAGCGAGATCTGTCACTCGACAACTGTCAGTAATGTCAGTTGCGCAGACAGCAGCTGTCAGATTTATCTTCTGCAAGGGAATGCTGCGCTTATTACATTTGACTAAATTCATTCGTTTAAATTCAGGAGCAAAAGCGTGAGAGCAAATTAAAGTGGAATTTATTGCTCATCATTTGTTATTTTTACTCCATAGTAAATTTTTGCGTCACTTAATTATGTTACGAGTCGCTCCGCTTTTCAAAAGGCGTGATACAAAAATGGGCCTTATTTCATGAGCAATACTTTCGTTAATGTTATAAGCGCATTAGCAATACAATCAAATACAAAACTTCCAGCTTCGTCAAGCTTTTTGCTAATTTTTAACTTCTGACGAAAAAAGGGAGGTTTGTTATGAGTTTGTCGAGTGCATCTGTGTGCGTAGGTATATAATTGTTTGTAATCTATGTATCTGCTGCTGTGGTATTAACATAATATCTCCCTAACGATTTCAATGTGGCTTCTCTCATTTTATAGCTAGTTATTCGAAAGAACGTTTCTCGCTCGTACGATTCGGATGTGGAATGAGCTCCCAGCCACGGTGTTTCCTTTGGTCTATGACATGGGATCGTTCAAGAGGTATATTAGAGGTGTCCTTAGAGGCGGGCAACGCATTGGTAGCACCCCTGGTAATGCTGATGTCCATAGGTGGCGGTGACCACTTTCCAACAGGTGGCCCGCATGCCTGTTTGTCTGCCGGATAACATAAAAAAAAATATACATATATATAATCGTGATGGTCTTATCTAGCTTTGTTTATCAAAATGTACCAACATTAAATTAAATATCTACCCATGGGCGAAGCTCAAGCAATGCTAGCTGCAATGCGTATTTTTGTTTAATTTATAGACTTCATCTGCAGCCGTACCGCCGATCTCCGATAGCACGCCGCCATTTTGATGCAATTGAGTGCGGACCAATCGCAGTAAGCCAGAGCCAGAGCTGTCTTGCTGCGATTGGTTTAAACTCAATTGCATCAAAATAGCGGTAAAATTGGAAATTGACAGTACCACTACTGGTACGGATTATTAGACCTATTTAGAATCAGTTGTGACAAGTTATTACAATAGCTTAAGATGAATAAATGTACTATTTAAAAAGAAATCCAGCCACCAGAGAAACGGCGACAGTTCTGGAATTGGCAATCTCCAAGTCCCTATTGGTGGGGACTATCAGTGGGGACAGTGGGGACAGTCTAGAAAACACACCTACCATAAAGTTGGTAGAAACCATCCCCTATAGTTCGTGCCAAATGGATTGGCGATAGCAGTCATGGATCTCTCGGTCAGAACTAATTCGTAATCGGTCAAAGCCATATCTGTAACGCTTGTTAAATAAAATTAAATATGCTTGGACAAATTCACACAGCGCCATCTAGCCCCTAAATAGGTAAGCAAAGCTTGTGTTATGGGTGATAAAGTTACATAATGTTACATAATGTAAAAACATACTTTCAAATGTTACATAATGTTTTAAATAATCTCGGATAATAACTGAGATTATTTAAAACATTATGTAACATTTGAAAGTATGTTTTACGCTATATTTACACTTCCTAACCTCCCCTGTCGCGGGAGAGGACAGTTATTTGGTTACTATTAGCTTGAACTTGTACTATTAGTTTGTCTAAATTATTTATTTGCCTAATGGCAGTGGTTTATTAGATTAGTTTATTCATATATTTATTTTTAAGTTTTAGATAAATTTAGTTTTAGATTAACCTAGTTTTAGTTTGTTAAGTTTTGTTATATTTTATAAATAGATGTATTAAAGTTGTATGTTTATAACTGTGACATATATCACTTTGCTCTATTATAAATCATGCTGAAAATTATCTCCCGCACTTCCTTTTTAATTGTTTTGCCCAATATTTAATAATATTTTTCATAACTTACAAAAATTAACAATCCTACAGAAATCAAATTGTTGGTTATGACTTTTATGAATGACGTTCTATGACGTTAAAGTTGCCATACAGAGTGTTTTTATTTTTTTTACTTAGCGTGGTCTTATTCTAATCTAATGCTCTTTCACACACTTCTTAAAAGTGGAAATTGTCTGAGTTACACGCACTTCGTGCGGAAGACAGTTCCACAGTGAAGCAGTATGAAAAGAAGTCAAGACAATGCTTGTCGAGCGGACGGGAGAAGTGAAACCGTTCACGGAGGTATGAAGGAGCCGAAGGGTTGTAGAGGATATTATAGAGGGTTGATGGGATACGAGCATTCCTACGCAAGCGGAGTGGGAGCCATTCTGCACAAGACTTTCATTATACATGTTATCGGCTGACGAACTGGCCAGACGAGGATCCGACACAATAGCGATGGGTCCGGAACCGATTGTGCCAATACCATTTGCGTGTACCCGTCAATACCTACGGGAGAAAACCAAGGTAATACATAATCAAACATCTTCTCTGGTCTTCGCAGAATGATTGCAGACAAGCAAGGGAGGCCCTTCCCATGATATTCCCCTCTCTATCCAACAAACTAATAAAGCTAACAAAAAAAACAACTCCGAATGGTAACCGGGGCACTAACAGGACACGACCCGTATAATAAACACCTTTTTCCCACAGGTCTGACGGACAGCCCCATGTGCAGAGCATGCCTAGAGGAAGAAGAAACAGCTGTCCATGTCCTGCTACAATGTAGTGGCGTGGCTTCTTCTAGGTCTAAGTCAACCACCCTCTCGGAGATTTTCCGGAGACCGAAGGTTCTCGTGAATTTCCTTGAGGAATTGGGTTGGCACTAACATTAGTGTTACCCAAACTATAATTTCCACCCTCAAGTAAAAGAGGTGCAGGGTCGTCGAGTTACGGTAAATGCCCGGGTATATCTATCTATGGTATGGGATCGAATTAAAGATCAAAAATGTAAACAAATAGGTTGCCACTATAAAAAAAAATAACCCAAATCTCATCTTAGTGGCAATGCAAATGGGGTTTTGCGGTTTTGTTATCTGCAACCTAAATGTAAGAATCGTAGATGTTATGGTCGACAGTTACCACTTACCATCAGCTATAATAGGACCACGATAAACCCGTATTGACTGACAGTAGTAAAAATTATAAAGTGTGGATATGGCAATAATCTGGGGATAATCTGTCCTTGACACACGCACGCACGCACGCACGCACGCACGCACGCACGCACGCACGCACGCACGCACGCACGCACGCACGACGCACGCACGCACGTCCGCCCAAAAAAATTTGTAACATAATTATGCAAAAAGAAATAGTGATGTGATTGAGAGAAAATTAATACTTTATTTATTATTGTTTGAGCATCAGTTAGTATTCAAGTTTAAGATGAAATTAAAGATCAAAAATGTAAACAAACAACTGTTAATGGCAAAGAGGATATCCAGGGGTATAAAACCTTTAGTTTGCATAACCAATTGGTTATGCATCATGCACACTTTTCCCTCATTTATTCTATTTATTAAAAAGGTAATAAGTAACTCGGAAACTATTAGTCCAAGAACTCTAGTTACAAAAGTTCAATCTTAGAAAGATGTGGCCGCCATTTTGAATCTTATATTACTTTGTGTATTATTATTTGAGGAACTAATGAAATATGTCTCGGCGTCGGTCAATCCCTTACTTTCCAAACAATAATGCGCTGTAACAACGAACCAAATGTTTAGAGTTTCTCACCATTACCAGTGGCATAAATGAAAACTACCCATTTTTAATTGAAACAGCACAAATATATAACAAAAAACACATTGATCCCTATTTAATTAAAAAAAAAAAATTAAAATATTCGTATGATTTTATTTTATTTTGAAATAAAATCATACAATAATTTTAATCAATATTTCCATGATTTTAAATAATCCACCATTTGGATTATTCTTTTTTTTTAGTAGCAACCCATTTGTTTACATTTTTTATCTTTAATTCGATCTCATACCTTAATGTACATAACTCAGAAAAGAGTCATTGGAACATAGCCGCAACGTGATTCGAACCCGGTACCTCTCGCTTACGAGTCGCATACCCAAACCGCTCGGTCACCGACGCTCCATGTAGTTATTATTAAGTAGGTATAATTAATACTCACAAGATAGACATTTTTTCTAGTCACGATGATATGTTTTGTGCACTGTAATATTTTTTTAAATTTGTTTTGACGTTCATAAATGTTTTTATAAAAATCTTCACTTAATAAATATGTTTGACTTTGACTTTGAACGAAACAGAAAAAAAAACAAATACTAAAACAAAAAAGATACACTAAAAACAAATATTACAAGGCTAAGGGCCAATTTTTCAAGCCTCGGGTAAAATTTATCTGCCCGGTAAAGTAATATACTACCAAATTAAAACAAACTATGATTCCACATAATTAAGAATTAACGATACGATTCCATATTAGTCACATAATAAGTTGTCAGACTGATATGTTTCATCTGAGGATTGAATCATCAGCCCTAAAAAGGCCAAAGATCAAGCTTTAGAATACAGAAGTGCCTACGGACCTACTATTCTGCCTTTGCCTAACAAATGACATGAAAAACATGGTATACTAAGTAGAGATAGGACTCGAATCACATTTGATTTGAATGATGACGGTAAAAACTGGATTCTAATGAGGTTTTATGTTGATTCGAATCATCGCTTGATTCGAATTGTCGAGTTGATTCGAAACCACGATCTGATTCGAATAAATTCTTTGTTTCCAATCTTTCATTGCACGGCAAGTATTATTAGCATAGTATCGTTCAAGTCTTTTCGTTTTAAACAAAGTTGTTCTCGTAAAAATAATTATTTTGTTTGAAGTATAGTAAATTCACAATTAGATCTACTATCTAAGTATATAAAGGCTTATTTTCATTTATTTATATCTATTCTTATTGATTCGAATTATCATATTGATTCGAATCATTATATCGATTCGAATCAATATGATGATTGATAGACCAGGGTTGCTGCCCTTGCAAATTTTTTTCATCATTCGAATAGCTCGCGCCATATGATCAATCCAGATTATAAGAGTCAAAATACCAAAAATTCCAAGCGCGCTCATTCATTACTTTAATATATTATCTGATTTTATTAATCCTGACTTTCAAAGGTAAAATACGAATAAATCGAAACGCTGTTTCTTTTTCTATGTTCGATCTGGTTCTCTGAATTTGACAAATTTCTAACTTACACTCGAAATTTTTTTAACCATGGACACACCTCGCGGTTCGTGGTCAACCTGGATTTAAAAAACCAAAATACAAACTATTTTCAGACAAAATTCGAAAAATTTCGGGCTCGTCATGCTCGCTTATATTTTAAACGTTCACACCGCCTGCGCCTCTTTATTAATTCGGACTTTAAAAATGCCAAATTCCCGATTTCGCTCAGTAATTAATTACATAAGTAAATGGTTTATTGACGTAAAATATTTACAGTTACAATACAAATATATCTATAACATATACCTACCACTACATATACCTATTCATTTTATTTTGGTTTATTTGGAGAAACAAACAATTACACAATCTATTTTATCTACAATAGATATATTGTACATAATTTACTTATTGTGTAACCAACACCGTTTCCCACAGATAGAAAAAACAAAATTCTGAAACCTCCCCCACACAAACAGTCAGAAAACATTTCTCAAATATTACTAAAAAAAAAAACAAAGAAAAAAATATTTACTTCTTACTTGTTAATGCTCCTCTGACTGCTCATATCAGGGCTACCATTTCAGACAGAGCACAATCAAGTATACCCACTTTAACTCTTTACACAAAGTTTTATACAAAATGAGAATCACTTTATTAATCTTAGACTGCACCAACTATGTCTATATTTTGTAATTTCTGGATAATTTTATCCCTAAATATATATTCTCTGAACTAGTAAAAAGGTCAATGTCGTTAAAGTGATCATTGTACATTTTTAAGATACGATTAATCGTGGCACGTCTTCCTGCATTGGATTTACTATCCCTAGGCATAAACAAATAATGTTCATATGAATTTCTAATGCGCTGTGAGCTACTGGGTACATTGTACAATATCAAGTTGTTGAGAGTGCTACAATCAAAAGTGTTATGCAATAATTTGTATATAAACATTGCGTCAAGAAGCAACCTTCTCATTTTCAAGCTGAGAAAAGAGAAGTTTGCAAGTGAATTAATATAGGAAGATCGCGAGCGGAAACATCTATAGTTGACAGACTTAAAAAATTTACGATGAACTATTTCTATCTGATCATTGTATTTTTCGTAAAAAGGACACCAAATGGGTGTAGCATATTCTAAAGCGCACTACACATGTGGACAGTTCCGCGGGAACACGAGAGTGTAGAGGGAGTATTCGCCTACATTCGTGTAGTCCCGTGCATGTTTGGCATGTCTCGCCCATTTCATAGACTAAGTAGAGATAGGTTGTTGTCGTTTCGATTCGATCGATTTTATATTTATATTTCTAGCGCTTTTTCCCGTGACAGGTTTGGGGTACACTTGACCATGATCCAGGATATTAGTAGATCAAGTAATTACAGTAGAGCAGCTGCCATCACCTCTGTGACCCTGTTTACAGCAGATAGCGAAATTACACCGATGAATCGATATAGTGTCGACGCGTTTTGACACCCACCACATCCCTAATAGGCGAGAATGTAGAGGGTCGACCAAAGTCCCGGCCAAAGTTTCGCCGAAAGTTTCGGCGGACTTGTGGAGTACGCTTTATTGTGATCTAATTAAAGACTTATATAGATGCAGGTATGTAGAAGGTTCTTTAAATTCTAAGCTTGCACGCGTTACAAATCCGAATAATTGAAATGCTTTTTGGGTTATACTATGTACATGTTTGTCAAAGTGCAACTTTGTGTCTAATATAAGAACGAGATCACGTATAAATGTTATTTCTTCTAATGGAATACCATTCAAAGAATAGGGGTATCGAATTCTAGTACTGTTTTTTGGAAAACTTATGTACACTTTGACAAACTAAGATATAGTTTGTTATGCGCGCAGTAATCACTCAACCTATTTAAATTTGCCTGGTCCTCTCTACAATCATCATAATTGTCAATTCTTTTAAAAATCTTTAAGTCATCAGCGTATAAAAGATACTGACTATTTTTCAAACATTTACTTATATAATTTATAAACAGATTAAACAATAACGGGCCCAAAATCGAGCCCTGTGGCACGCCGGATGTTACAGTAATTGTGTCGGAAGCAAAGCCATTGATTACTACCCTTTGTGTCCTATTGATTACATATAATTGAAACCAGCGAAATAGATTACCTTTTATACCGTTATACTCAATTTTCTGCAACAATAGTGCGTGATCCACTTTGTCGAATGCCTTACAGAAGTCTGTATATACTGCATCCACCTGCATGCGCCTGTCAATGCTTTCAAAAAGATAGTCTGTGTAAATCATAAGGTTAGTTACAGTTGAACGCTTCTTGACGAATCCATGTTGTTCAGGGATAATCTTGTGATGAAGAAGGGGATACAATACATCATGTATCAATCCTTCAAGTACTTCCGCCATAGTAGATAGAATAGAAATTGGTCTGTAGTTATCGACAATATTAGTATCTCCATTTTTATAAATGGGCGTGGTGTTAGCACTTTTCCAGACTGTTGGTACCGTGCCTTGTTGCATACACATGTTGTATATGTACGTTAATGGTACACTAATAGATTCGGCAGTATATTTAAGAAAAAAAAAGGTGAAATGGAATCGGGACCCGAACCTTTGGAGACATCCAAATGTTTCAAGGCCTCTTCTACAATTCTTTGTGTAAACATTACATCTGAAATTATTAAATCTGATTCATTGTCGTCTATTACGTTACTACTTATATTTGAAATTATTTTTCTTACAGGTTTGTAAACAGAGCTAAAGAATTTTGAGAATAGATTGCATATTTCTTCTGGATCATCCGAATGTGTATCACTGTATTTCATAGCTCGAGGAATGCCTCTTTTCTTTTTACGATTCTGAATATACGACCAAAACACCTTGATATCTGTACGCAATCCCTTCTCTACCGATTGCATATAGTTTTCGTAACATTGCTTACACATTTTTTTAAATTTCGTCCTAAGAAAAGAGAAGTCATTGTAATCTGAAAGGTTCTTGTATTTTTTCCACTTAATCCAAGCTTTGTTTTTATCTTTTTAAAACATGAATTAGAGGCCGAGTGAACCATGCTGGATACTCTTGAGATTTTACAATTCTAAGTGGAACATGCTGTTTGATAATTGCATAGATATGCTCATAAAAAGCGCTCACTGTTTCGTCCACCGATTTATTATGTAGCTCTACAGACCAGTTTATATTGTTTATGTCATCGTTAATCAAAGCGTAGTTTCCTTCCGCAAAACGAAATCGCGGAAGACCACAGCGGGGCATATGACACCCATCAAAGTTAAAGGATATGGTAACTACAATAGGTGGATGAACCTAACCTAGAACCTAGAACCAAAAGTAATGTAAAAAATAAAATAAAAATAATGTTAGCTCCTTATATTTTGGGATAGCTTTGCCGCAGCTGATCCAACCACACGCCGACCGTATTCCGAACATACAGTCAGAACGCGATCGGCGGGCAGATGGACCATTCGCAACATAACAGCATGCCCGCAGCCTATGCACAGCACACACTAGGCCTGTCCGTTTAGGCCCTAAATGTACCCAGTAGACACATACAACGACTGGCTCCACGACAGAATATTTGTACACGTTCAAAAAGTAGTTTTTTAGCCTAGTAGAACGCAGTCGGTAATCGTATCCTTTATAGATTATATCTGCAAATATACAAACAGAGGCGCCATGATACTTGCTAACTAAGAGTAGTAGTACAATTTCTTGACAGAAATAACAGTTATTGATTAAATTATCATAAATAGAGGTACAGTAACAATTGTTAGTTAAAAATAAAAACAATGAGCAAATAAACAGCGAGTGAGGCCTTATCAGCGATAAGGCCGCCTTTGCGCACAACTAGTTATGGTTTTTGTCGGAACTCTTTAATGTAGTGTTTCTTGTGTGAGCAATAAAGAATTTATCTATCTATCTATCTATAAACAGGAATATATGTTTACCAGTAGCTTATCCAATGGAGAAATATTATTAGGTGGCTTTATTTGGGCTACTTTTATTAAATTTGCTAATATCCTGCGCTGATCGTATAGCAAAAATAGGCGAGGTATCGGTAGCTCGTGCCAAAATCGTGCCGTGCTTGATCCACACATAGTGGTAACCACCGAGTTTGGCAGCATCCCTGGCGTCGCGAAGTAGCTTTTTATTCTTCAGTGTTAAGTGCTCATTTATGTATACATTCTGCGGCGTTCCCAAGATGTTCAATGTGTCGGATGTTATTCCTTTTACCGAGCATGCGGCCGCTACCAAGTTGTCACGCAGTATTTGGTTACTAAATTTCACGATAATATTTTTCGATCTGGAGCTATTTTGAATTGCCTGAGGTACGCGATGAATGGCCACAATATCACACCGTTCCATCGGCTGCTTGGTCAGGACACCCAAGTCCTCCAAGATGTTCATGAGATTTTCGCCTTTTTTCTCTGGCAGGTTACTGATTTCTACGTTACGCGCCTGCTGCTCCATGTAGTCGACTTTAGACTCCAGCTCGGTGGGTGATACGCTGCTCATGCTCATCGACAGTACCTGCATGTCCTTCAAGGACCGATAGACGCTTGCGAATCTCGTCGGTTTTATTATTCCGAGTGTCGTATTGCTCGCTCACAAACTGGGTAAATTTACGTATTTCTTCGAATTCGTGCAGTAGTTTGGATTTGTTCTCGTAAACCAATTTTGGAGAGTTGATAGAATGTTCTGATCAAAACATTTAAATTCACTTTGTAGGACAAAATCTTTATTATTTCTGAATGTACGTTACATCCTCTAGGCGGTGACTCTTTTTCGAGAAGAGATAAATCTTTTTCGATATCTTGCCCGTCCAAACTCATCTTATTGTCCATGCTAGGTTGAATAAAAGTACTGTTCATGTGTATTATGGACGGACTCGAACAAATAATTACTAATTCGCAATTTTATTGTTGAATTCGTGTTTCGGTTCACAAGCAGTATCACCGCCGTTTCAAAATAAAGCGCTTGAAGCGGTCGCTCGCAATATGTCGTCTAGCGTACGTACCAAAGGCGTCAGCGCTGACAGCGCTTACCTCCGATATATTATAAGGTAAGATTGCGGGTTGATCCGCTACGGTGCGAAATATTTGTAATTCGTTTTTAGTGTAGATATTTTTGAGAATTAGTCATTAATTATCACAAATGTACGATGAACCACTATTCACACACTTGTAACTGAGTATAACAAACTGTTTTAACTTAGGTGTAAACACTAATTCTGTCTTTTACCAAACAAAAACGATTATCAAGTAGGAACGAAATGATCGCGCCCTGACGGTACAAGAACAAGACACATAAAATATATACTAAAAATTAAAAAAGTCGTCCACACCACTGCCCCCCGGAATGGTGCCCAGAAAGCTGGTTGCGTTGCCTCGTTGAATAGCGATGCTAATCCGTTGTCCGAGGAACGAGCCAGCTCTCCGGTCACCAGCGGTGTCATTTAATTTTTTTGAAAGTTTTATAAAGAACTTTCTCGTACCTGGGCCCCACGGTCAGTAATTGATTTTGGTTACATTTAATTTAATTACCCCGCTTGTGTGTGGGGGGGTTGTATTTTTTAAAAGGCCGCGAATGTCTCTATCGGTATGACAACCTATAGGTTTTATTGAGCTTGCCCTACACAGAATTCTGGCTACGCCATTATATCTACCTCTTTCAATCAACAAATTAAGATCGGTTCTGGAGTTTAGGAAATATTTGAGAAATAAGTAGGTATTTTACTTTTCGAGAGTTTTCCGACATCAATCGGTTAGATACAGGTTGGCTGACAGTGTTGGTTTAAAGATCTAATTCAAGACTCATTCTTGGTTCTTTCACCTTTAGGTTTTTACTTCTGTTTGCTGCATAATAGTAGGTAGTGTCTGGTTCAAGGAACCGAAGGTGGTCTTGGTGTAATAAAAGGTCTCAAAATATTAATAATAGATTTAATTACAAATTAACAATTTCTCGTGTACAATTGTTATTTTTAGAAATAAAAAGTCTGTCGGGGTCGAGGTGCAAGTCTTCTAAGATCGAATAAATTTGAGCTCGCACAGTAGCGGGGATGTCGCGCTGCCTTCCCAATATCCAAATGCGATCTGTGAATAGAGGAACAACTTTAGAGCATTACCCTTTTCATCTTAGGCCCTACATAACCATTTTGGAATCAAAAAACGTGACGTAAGTACCTACTGAAAGTTACTACCTACTTAGTCTTAAAATCATGGACATAACGACTTATTTACTAACTAACAACATCACAACTCTTGCGTTAATATTAATATTCTGTGCTTTTTTTTATAAAAGTAGGTAGTATTGCGTAGATCTCGTCATGAGAAAGATAGAATGTATAGTTTATACAAGAACTGCACTTTAAATCAGCCATAGTGTTGGACCATATCCTCGATTTCGTATCGAACAGTTGATAATACAGTGTGGCGAACAAGCGTACCTGCTTGCCCGCCTGATGGTGAGCAATTACTGTCGCTGGACGTTAGCAATACCTTGGAAATCACTAGCTAGCGCAATGCCGACCCTGTAAAACATTTGCTCTGGCTGCAAGGAGATCCACTTCCCCCCATGGAGCACCGGAGACCTTACGTACCGGCAGGAAAACAACACTATTTACACCAGTGTTGTTTGGCTGCGGCATTTCGTAAGCTTGTCGAAAAAGAGTAGGAATTCCAGCAATTCAAGCTAGTCCTACTGACAAGAGACTAATTAAAGTACCCAACACTTTTAGTCAAATAAAATGACAAACCTGAGTGCGCAACATTATAATCCGTGCAGGACCAGATGATGGCGAACTGGTCGTAGTCCGTGAACAGCACGTAGTACTGTCCCGCGCCCGGCAGCAAGCGCCCTATGATGTATGGCATACGGTTGTTCACCTAAAAAAAATATATATTTTTAATAAGTATCTTAGTGGTCCCGAACAAGCCGGATTCCGAAAAGGTTTTAGTACCATAGACCACATTCATACGCTGCGGCAGGTTATACAGAAGACCGAAGAGTATAACCGGCCATTATGCTTGGCGTTTGTGGACTATGAGAAAGCCTTCGATTCGATCGAAACTTGGGCGGTGCTCCAGTCTCTACAGCGGTGCCAAATTGACTATCGATATATCGAAGCACTGAAGGGTTTGTACGAAAACGCCACTATGTCAGTTCGTCTCCGGGATAAGACCACAGAACCTATCCAGCTGCAGCGGGGTGTTAGACAAGGTGATGTCATATCACCGAAGTTATTCACTGCTGCACTGGAGGATATCTTTAGGCTTATGGACTGGGACGGACTTGGCATCAATATTAACGGCGAGTACCTTACTCACCTCAGATTTGCTGACGATATCGTAGTCATGGCTGAAACCCTGGAAGACTTGGGCAAAATGCTCGATGACCTCTGTAGTGCCTCTCAACAAGTAGGTCTTAAAATGAACATGGACAAGACGAAAATTAAGTCGAATGTCCATGTTGTGCCTACTCCAGTGACCGTTGGAGGCATTCCACTTGAAGTTGTTGACGACTATTCATACCTAGGACAAATAGTTCAGTTAGGTAGGTCCAACTTCGAGAAAGAGGTCAATCGACGAATCCGACTCGGTTGGGCAGCTTTCGGGAAGCTCCGCCATATATTTTCGTCCCAATTACCGCAGTGTCTCAAAACGAAGGTCTTTGACCAATGTGTGTTGCCAGTGATGACATACGGAGCCGAAACGTGGCCGCTCACTGTGGGCCTTATAAGAAAGCTCACTGTTACCCAAAGGGCAATGGAAAGAGCTATGCTCGGAGTCTCTTTGCGCGATCGAATCAGAAATGAGGAGATCCGCAAGCGAACCAAGGTCACCGACATAGCTCTAAAGATTGCCAGACTGAAGTGGCAGTGGGCAGGGCACATAGCTCGAAGAACAGATGGCCGATGGGGCAGTAAAGTTCTCGAGTGGCGGCCACGTGCCGGAAGACGCAGCGTGGGTAGGCCTTCCACAAGGTGGACTGACGACCTGGTAAGGATCGCAGGTACCAGCTGGATGCGAAAAGCACAGGACCGGCCTTTGTGGAGATCTCTGGGGGAGGCCTATGCCCAGCAGTGGGCGTCTTCTGGCTGATATGATGATGATGATGATGATCTTAGTGGTACGTAAAAGAAAATACAACCTGTCAACAACCGTTTACTGTCACCCATAACAAATTTCTACGATTCGTTCACTTCTCGTTAGGACTACTTCCCATTCGTTTCAGACCGACTTTTCATCATCATCGTCTCCCTGTCTTAATTCCAAAAAGTCGGCACAGCATTCTCTCTCTTCCTTGTACTCGGTACTCACTCCTTAATCTCATAAACGCTTGTTTCCATGCGTAGATAGGTACTCCATCGTTGACCTGCACCTTATGTTGTATCCATCACAATCCACTCTAAAACAGCTAATTTACCTTATACCGGAAGATTGACGATCCAGCGTGACTGGGGATGCCGATGCCGTACGTTGTGTATGGGGCGCCCGTCCTGGGGTTTAAGATAAAGCAGACATTAGGTTCAGTCTGATAACAAAGTCTTTAAAATTTTGAGGACGTATTTGACAGCAAAAGTAACAGCAGCACTTGACAGATTCTGTCAATTCAGTTTGACAGAAATTCGTTATTGCAAGAGCAGTAGTTCCCTTTCACGATTTCTTGCCAGACTGGTATAGGTACTGATCAGTTACGTAACATGTTAAATGATTTTTATTATATTACCAGTGAAAGCCTATTCTACATCCAAAATTTGTGTAGAAAATATCACGGTTGCACACCTAACTTACTTATCACATCTCTCTTCTGTAGGCCTGCTGGAAGAAATTTCTTTTAGAAATAAGCAGTGCCTGTTGTGTCGTCTATATGTATGATGTTTCTCTATGTATTTTACTGTGTGCAATAAACTGTTAAATAAATAAATAAATAAATAAACGGTTGCATAAAATTTCCGTAGGTGTGACACAGGGTAGTGTACTGGGTACATTACTTATTTGCCCATAAATCGAACAACCAGCATGACAATATGTAAAAACAACTTATTAAACACCATACGACATTTTTGTAATATAACAGAGATATCATCGATATTTAAAATCCCCGCAACTAACGTACGAATCGGAACTATAAACGATTCACGCACCACCGGTTCTGCATGTTGACTGTGATGAGGAAGTACGCCCGCTCGTTCAGCGAGATGTCTAGTTGTACGCAACTAGACGACAGCTCCATCACGTAGAATGATCGCTCCACTTCAAACCACGTGCCTGTCATCTGGGTAGAGAAAACGTTATCTTAAAAAGGACATTAGAAGGCAAGTCGCAATGAAAGGTTTGTGGCAATACTGATGCATAGACGTCGTATTATTTTAGAAAGTAATTACAAGTAAATAAAACTCTTAACCTCGATAACCCTTCACGGTTACGCTTACACATTCAGTTGCCTAAATATGAATATTTGCTCACTATGCTTTCTCTTGTCAGAAGAGCGTCATTTCTAGGTACGTGGTGGCGCAGGGGATCGAACTTGGTACCTGTCGCTTACGAGGGCAACCCGCTAGCTATTACGACACCGACGCCACCCGACGCTCCATTAAAATCATCTTACCGTCAATATCCGTAATTACCGTAATAAGGCCTGCTGGAAGAGATTTCTTTAGAAATAAGTAGCGCCTGTTGTGCCATTTATTACTTTGCCTGTTATTTGGTATGTATTTCTTGTGTATAATAAACTGTTAAATAAATAAATATCCCGGTAGCGCTCTCACGTGCTAAGTCCCGGGGTCTACCTTGACCATGATCCAAAATTTCGCAGATCAGATATATACAGTGGAGCGACTGAAATCTGACCTCTGGAACCCTCTTAACAGAAGAACCTGACCGGTTTTGGCCACATCGTCACTTACCACGAGGTGAGATGGCGGTCAAATACCTGTCTAGTCTAATATATTAATAAAAAAGGTACGTGGTGGCCACTTGAGAACCTTTTCGCTCTATCAGCTATTGGTTCTACGAACTATGGCCTGCCCATAAACACTTCAGTTTTGCGACTCCAAAACCTGTAAGTCTTGATAGGTCGTCTCTGTTCCATAAGTCACAACACAAACTGCTCAAAGATATTTTTCTAAAGACACTGAGGTATTTCAGACAAGAAGATCTTCCGCAATTTCGACTTGGAATATCGAATATATGTGTTCTCCTATACTTGCGGGAATGTGCAGTGATTATAAACAAAGAAGCTGGGCCGCGATTACGTTAAATAATGCTGGCTAAAATGAAACTGAATTGCAATTGAACGGCGACCGTTGAACGACATCCGTATCACGCTAATGATTTGACAGCAAGTTGAAACGAAGCTGAAACGCAATTGGAATGCAACGGCTGTCACACGAAAAGTTACGACAGACGCTTCTACTTTTCAATTGTTGTTGAACTGTTTTGGACATTTTTTGTGTTTATTTCTGAGTAAAACCCTAAAAATGTATCATCCGGACATTTCGTACGGTATAACATTCGTACGGTTGGCATTTGAAGCTTAGCGTAATACCGAATTTCGCTCGGCTGAAACGAAATTGGATGATAATTGGAGCTGGACTAGACACGAACCGCAAATGAACGTGAACGTTTTAATTTAGTGGTTGGGCTTGTTCAGGAAAATGAGAATAGAACATTTTACTCCATTCTCATTTTTGTGAAGGGATCTCCCATTCATCGCAGTTATATTGATTGAATTCTTTTGGTTCATGTTCATGTCTGCAATGCTCGACTTTGCCTGGATCGCTATGGTTTTGACGATTTAGTTACAGAAGCGGGGTGCCCCCCACAATGGGCCATTAAGGTACTGGCGTGGAGGTACAGAACTTTATAAAATACCTACTCATAACCGTGAATTTGTTTATATATCAAAAAAGTAAAATAAATTAATGAAGTGTCTCGCGTGGATGCTAGCGGTTTCAAAAATAGGGCCCCTGGTACATCAGATACGGTGATGTACACCAAGACCTCAAGATAGATAAATAGATAAATTATTTATTGCTCACACAAGAATAATTACATTAATAAGTATAGAGGAAAACCTTCTCTAGTTGTGGGCAAAGACGACCTTATCGCTGTGAGCGTTCTCTACCAGACACCTTTGACTAAAGAACCGTTTTATGTACAGGCAAGTCAACAATAAGTTTACTTCTAATCCATGTTACAACAGCTTCTGATTTTCCTAAGAATAAATAAATAAATAAACTTAAGGTGGATCATGTTACGACTACCATTAAAAGCACATGAAATAAGGCTTTTGTGAATAGTGAATATTAGCGATATCTACATAAAGTAATAAGTCTTACTACAAGTAACATAATATAAGAAGAATGTAGATACTACATGGACACATTCTTAGTGTTATTCTAACTTAGCAAATTATATTAAATTCAGAATTGCTTATGTTTATTTAGGGTTAATAAAACCTCATTTTGTAAGCTCCAATATGTCACCATTTTTGAATTTGGAGCTCAGAACTCATTTTGTTGTTCAATGGCTTTTGCTTACTTTTTACAAAGCATTCAAATAAATTTAGTTATGATCCTGAAAACTGGATAATTTCATTTTTGGGACATTCAGAGGACTTTGGGGACCCTTTTCTTCATGGTCCTTCGAGCCGGATACAGCGCAAGTCGGTGTTTCGCGCAAACGGCGTATTTTTATGAAAGTATAGAAACATCATGATGGTGATGATGATAGAAACCAGTGACGAGTTGTTACTGAAATGCTACGAAGCTCCTCAGGAGTACGCTGTAGTATTGGTGAGCGGTGTAAGCAGAAGTTTGTTTGGAGTCAGCAGCTTTGGTAAGAAGATACCTACCAAAGGACGCAATCAACACCGTCACATGAGTGACGTCACAATAATTGGCAGTAAGTGAAGTGTGCAACTGTGAGTAGAATTGTTTACATTGACTTTTCGAGTTCAACATCTATTTAAGACTATCAAGATTCATAACCTATAGACTGTGAAACATTGCTAGTTTGATTTGGTATACTTAAGTTATTCAACTTTAAGTTAATTCAAGTAAAATTGTGTTCATAAGGGGAACCTATGCTCAAATTTTGCTAAGTAATTTATATTTGTCAAACACTTGTAAAACTTGGTTTCTTTCAATTTTGTTCTATTGTGGTGTTAAAGTTTAATAAAAATGCAGGCAAATATAAAATTACAATGTGACACCAAAGAAATCATTGAAAAGGCAACGCGAAACTTCTCTAAGTCTCCAAAAGAGCGTTTAACACAGTCTTATATTGAAACTCGATTAGAAACTTTGAACGATCAATGGAAGTCATTCGTATCCACACCTCGAACTATAGTTCAACATGCAAACAAAGAGATTTTTAATGATAATTATTTCAAGTCTTATTTTTATGATACAACTGAAGAACTTTACATAAATTATAAGTCAGAGTTAAAGACTGCTTTATGTAAAATTGTAAGCAGTAGCTCTGTTTTATCATCAACTCCTGCATATAAAGTCGGAAATGAATCGACAAGTGTTAAGTTGCCCACAATATCCATAGCATTGTTTTCCGGTAAATATACCGAATGGAGTTCTTTCAGAAATTTGCATGTTTCGTTAATTCACAATTCACTCTTGATAATGTTCAAAAATTACATTACCTTAAGGGTCAATTATCTAGTGAAGCAGAACATCTGCTGAGACATATACATATTACAGCTGCTAATTATGAGCACTGTTGGTCACTATTGAATAGTAGGTACGATAATAAGAAGTTCTTGTCAAACTGTATTTTAAAGCGATTGCTGAACCAATCCAACGTCATGACGGAGTCATCAAATGCAATAAAAGAGCTTTTAGATACGACAGTTGAATGTTTAAATGGCCTAAAAAAACATTGGGATAGACATTACTTCATTGGAATTATCATAATTAATATTATCAGTTCGAAATTAGATTCAGAGTCCCGAAAGCAATGGGAAACTCATATTAGTTCCTTCCAAGAGTTGCCAAAGTTTGAGGAGCTTAAAAAGTTTTAAGAATCGCGATTTCATGCATTGGAATTTTTGGATAATGAATTCATGAAATCTAAGTCAGCCAATTCAAACAGGCCAAAGGTCCTTCATGCTACTAATTCAGGTAATTCAAGTACTGTATCATGTCCATTCTGTAAGGAAAACCACAAAATAGCAAACTGTAAGCAATTTGCCAAGGAAAGCTGTGAAACTCGCCGTAACTCTGTCCAAACAATCGGATTATGCTTTAATTGCATGGGTTCCAATCATGCTATTAGGTTTTGTCGCGTCACATCTACATGTAATATATGCAAAAGGAGACACCATTCGTTGTTCCACCCTAAAGTAACCTCAACCACATCATCGAACCAAAAATTTGACGTTGACGGTGATGGTAGTTCAGCGATGTCGGATAAGACAACGCCAAGAGTAAGCGATTCATCATCAAACATAGCTACACATTTTTCAAAACAAGTCACAACAAATGAAGTTTTGTTGGCTACTGCGCTTGTTGAGGCTCAGGCACGTAACGGTTGCACACAATTGTTGAGAGCGTTATTGGATCAGGGATCCCAGGCTTCATTCATAACCGAATTCGCAGTGCAATTACTTGGACTTAAAAATATAGGAACTAAAAGTATTATTTCAGGATAAGAATCCCCCCTTCACACACTTCGTTGCTTCCTCAAAAAAACTCACTAAAGTAGATTGGCCTGAACTGCAAAGCATTACCTTGGCTGATCTGCAATTTCACACACCAAACAAAATTGATGTGTTATTTGGTGCTGATGTTTACAGCAAAGTATTAACGAATGGATTAGTCAAAGGTTCTGACGGTGCCCTTGCACAAAATACAGCTTTCGGCTGGATTGTATCCGGCCAAGTAAGTGAACCCTCTACTTCAGTTCATTGTCACAATGTTATAGTTAGCATGCGTAGTCAAGTCAATGACAATAAATTACTAAAAAGTTTTGGGAAATAGAATCCCCAACCTTTTCCAAGAAATTACAAACAGCTGAGGATCAGAAATGCGAAGATTTGTTTGGTAAGACGACAAAAAGAGATAACACTGGACGTTATGTCGTTCGGCTTCCATTTCGTGATGAAGATCCCCAATGCAAATATGGAAATTCTAGAGATATTGCCGTAAAACGATTTCTACTTCTTGAGCAAAAATTCAAGAGGAATCCAGAAATCAAAGCAAAGTACACTGAAGTTATACAAGAATACTTGGACCTTGGTCATATGCAGTGTGTAAAGAGCAATGAAAGTTCGAGTCAAATGGAATCAGTTTACCTGCCACATTACGCGGTTATCCGTGAAAACAGATCTACCACCAAGGTCAGGGTAGTGTTCGATGCTTCGTGTAAGAATAATGATGGAGTATCTCTCAATGATACATTGTTGGTAGGCCCAATCCTACAACCAGATTTGCGTCACATCATACTTAGATGGCGACTTCATCCGATTTGCATTAGTGCAGATATAGGACAACGACCTGTGAAAGTTCATGTAGCTGTTGAGTCTGAAATAGATGAAAATCTAGAATGGAATAAGTTTTTATCGGTGCAAAAATTAGTTAGAGTTATTGCATACTGCAAAAGATTCCTAAATATGAATCTTACCTGTGATGAGTTAGACGATGCTTTCGATATATGTTTAAAACGCTGTCAGAAACAAGAGTTCGAAAACGACATGCAAAGTATACTTAAGACTAGAAGAGTAATATATTCAAGAAAGCTGAAACCACTATGCCCTATAGTGGATGGTAAACTTTAGAAAATGTGTTATATGCACCAAATGTTCACAAACGTTCCACACCCCATACATGGGCTAACTGCCTCGCAGTCGAGTCACACCAAATCGTGCCTTCAAACACTCTGGAGTTGACTTTGCTGGTCCAATTAACATTAGAGTCTCCAATGGACGTGGTAATAAATCATACAAAGGCTACATTTGTCTATTCATTTGTATGGCAACCAAGGCCATTCATCTCGAAGCCATAAGTGATTTAACCTCTCATGGATTTATAGCTGGATTTAAAAGATTCGTTTGCTAGAAGAGGATATTGCAGTGACATTTGGAGTGACAATGCCAAAAACTTTGTCGGCGCTGCTAAAGAACTAAGCCACTTAGTCAAAGCTGAACAATCTTCAGTGGCTTATGATATCAGGAGCTGGTTACAAACAAATACGGTACCAGGCATTTCATTCCGCCTCATGCACCAAACTTCGGTGGATTGTGGAAAGCTGGAATAAAATCCACGAAGTTCCATTTAAAGCGCGTGATAGGGAACTCTACATTAACTTACGAAGAAATTTTCACAGTACTTGCCCAAATTGACGCTTGCCTCAACTCTCGGCCCATTTCACAAATTAGTACCAATCCTGATGATCCTTTGCCTCTTACACCTGGTCACTTTTTTATTGGTGAGCCATTAACTACTGTGCCTGAGCGAAATTATGAAATTTTACATGAGCACAGCCTAAAATGATGGCAATTGACCCAGCGTACGGTTCAATGTTTCTGTCGTCGATGGGCAGAAGAATATATGACACATCTGCTGCAACGCTATAAATGGACTAAGGTCAAACTTGAACCACAAATTGGGGATATTGTTTTGATTAAAGAGGATAATTTACCTCCTGCGTGATGGCTCTTAGGCAAGGTAATTGAAAAGCACCCGGGTTTGGACCAAGTAACGCGAGTAGTTTCTCTTATTTCAAATGGTTCTGTTATTAAGAGACCTATTAGTAAATTATGCATTTTACCTGTTGCAAATCAAAATGTAATTAGGTTAATATTCAACTTCTAATTAAGAACGTACGTCCGTTCTTGGCGGCCGGTATGTTTATTTATGGTTAATAAAACCTCATTTTGTAAGCTCCAATATGTCACCATTTTTTAATTTGGAGCTTAGTAGCCGTATTCACAATGATTCGAAAAATTTTTCGAAGATTCGGCCACGGAAACTCTACCGTTTGGGAAATGTCTATGGTTCTCCCTCGGAAAAGAAGAGCGTTTATGAAGACACTTTTGTTGATTGATAAATGGATTATTGGCAATTAATAACATAAATTTGTAAAAAATGCTATTAATAAGTTATATTTCGTTCTATATATTAATTTTTATATAATATTTGATTGTTTATAAGTAGAATATTTTTTTTCTTTGAAGTTAATTTGCAAAAATATACAGTAATGATTTTAAAGTTAAATTCGTTCTGTCTTTATGAACACATAAATATTGTCAAACTAAAGTTTGCAAAAAAGTTTCCCCGTTTTTGTTCGAGCGATTTAGTTTAGTAATTAAATTAATTTTTGCCCTTTCGTATCTAATCTAATCGAAGAAACCATGTTAACAGTAAGTACCTGACTAAATATTTATAGTACCTATTCACTTGAATCAAGTACAAACTCGGTGTTTGAATTTTGAATAAATAGCTATTTAAACTGCCTGTTTTCTTGCGATCCAGCAATCACGTACATCATGCGGCCAACGAGTGGCGATGTTAGAATACATGCGGGCCCATCCCGCACTCGCAACGGGTTAACTGAATTGCCCAGACGCAGCAAGGGAAAAGAAAAAATTGTTAGCGGACCTCGCCGTAAAATTGAATGCTATCGGTGATGGTGCAACTAAAACTGCAGACAAATGGATGAAGGTCGAAGAAGAAGTAAATATTGATTAATTTTGAATATAACATAAGTTGTTGTAGGTTGAATATAATATATTTATTTAATGGGTATTTATTTTCAGACTTGGCAGGACTGGAATTCAGATATAAAAAATAAAGCCCGTACAATTCGGGTATTTAAATCTGGCACTGGTGGTGGACCTTCTCTGGTGGGGGTGACCCAATGCTTAATGCCTTTCAACGCCAAGCTGAAGCAGCCGAAGTGCAAGCTGCAGCGGTGAATAAAGTGTCAGAGGGCATAATTAGACAGGCCGTTGCGATAGAAAATCTTGTAGAGGTTTTCACACGAATCGCAACTGCCATAGAAAATCTAACTAAGTGATTACCTAAATTTGATTACCCACCACTCACTAAATTTCAACTTTATTATTTTATTAGTTTTATGTGATCATTTCATTTTTACTGAGTCTGATTTAAATTAGTAACTGTACTGTTAATTAAAGTTATAATTAGCAATGTAGGTTGATTTTTAAAGAAATTTCATAATTGAGATATGCTTTTGTATGTATCACTTACCAAATTACACTTTGAAAATACAAAAAGCACTAAGACAGCATTTTTTCTGTGATTTAAATTAGCAACTGAATTGTGATTTTAAATGTACCTATAATTAGGTTATTAGTAAATAAGGTAGTGATCATTTAATTTTTGCTGTGATTTTACTGAGTCTGATTTAAATTAGTAACTGAATTGTGATTTTAAAAGTATAATTAATAAAGTATTTTTTACAACTGTATATATTTTTATTAATATACCTATATCAGGAAGGGTGTAAGCAGTCCGCAAAAGGAATGTCCTACTCATTGAACTAAACTCTCTATAAAAATGTGATCAGCTGATCGGTACTGTTGTAAGTAAAAACGAACAGTTTTAATTTCTTAGAGGGTTTCTAAGGGTTATTATAATTAGAAAAAGAGAATAAACGTTTTTATAAATAATAATTTAATTAGTTACCTAATTTAAACTTAACAGAAATAAAAGGAAAGATATAAAAAATTTACATATAGTGCATATAGGACAAATAAAAAAACACATTTCAATGTTCAGAAAACAAAGAAGACAGGCTTGTGGTTTGCCCGATGGTAAACAGTTACCGCAATCTATGGACGTTTGCAATTCCAGTGGTAACATTTCCATGTTGCCGACCCTGTAAAAACCTTTTACCCACTTTCTTGAAGAACTCGCATGTGTCTTTGGGACCAAGATGTGAGGATGAACTATGCCGAAGGCGAGCGGTGCGTTGATAGAAAGTAGCTGTAGGCATCAAGACAAATATTTCTTCAGAACAAACACTACAATTTTCACAGCGTGTTTTTTAATATAGTTCCAACGGCCAAGGTGATATACTGGTGCTTTTGCAACCAAGTTATTATAGAGAGTCACTTAACCATAATCAATGGCAGAGCCTCTGTGCTAACTGCCTTCTCACTCTCAGTGCCTCTGCCTATATATATCTCTCTCTTGAAATTTAGTGGCAGATGCAAATGAATCACTATCCTCAGTTTCCATTTCGTATGGTGGGTTTATGCGCACATAGACACTGAAATTAATACAGATATTTTCAATGGTTTTATATTGTTGTTATTGTAAAAAAATTTAGGATATTTTTCAGCGTTCAGCACAATTTTTGTCATACTTACTTTCAATTCCACCAGAATCGCACAAGCATATGAGGTCCTAGGATAATAGGGCTTTATATCTTCTATAATGCGGATCGCAGTCTCCGCAGAGAAGCGATAAACCCTACTAAAGTTGTGCATGTGAAATGGGTTCGACAAATCCCTTATTTGCCGATTTAGGTGCATTGTATCGGCTCTCTGCTTCGCCTTTATCCTATTACGGTGTTATAGCGCCAGTACAAACTGCATTTTCCAAGAAAAGCGTTATAATCCACAATTCACAAAAACTTCCCGCGAGCTAAATAGCATTCGTGTAAATTTCCGAATAATAGACAACTTTCGAATTGAACTGTCAAATTTCAAGGTCATTCGAAAATTTTTTCGAATCCGAATGCGAATCGAACCATTGTGAATACGGCTACTGAACTCATTTTCTTTTTCAATGGCTTTTGCTTACTTTTTACAAAGCATTCAAATAAATTTAGTTATGATCCTGAAAACTGGATAATTTCTGTTTTGGGACACTCAGAGGACTTTGGGGACCCCTTTCTTCAGCTTATTAATCTTTAGGCTCCTCGACAGCACAACCGGGACATTAACGCCAAGAAAGTTTTTTTTTTTTTTTTATTATTAATCTTTAGGCTAGATTATAATTACAATGTACAGGAGCGTCGGTGGCCAAGTGGTTAAGGTATCCGACTCGTAAACGAGAGGTGCCCGGTTCGAATTCCATTGCGTCCATGTACCAATGACTCTTTTCTGAATTTTACATTAGTTGAATGCTAACCGATGCTCTTACGGTGAGGGATTAGGTTCAATCTCTGTTGTGTCGGCCTGTGGCCACTAAGTGGCCAATAAGTGCAAACCAATTGAGAGGCTGTTATTGCTGTAATTTCAAGGAACTGTCCCCGCTTCCTCAAACCTTGCCCTCTCGCACTTTGTTTCAAATCAATTTTCAATCGATGTAAACAAACCACTTATCGCACAGAAACATGTACTCGTCAGTCTGTCAAAACAAAAGAATAGATGGATAGTTCACTTCCGGAAACCAGCACCATATTTTAGTATGTTGTTAATTATGTTATTTTCAATAAAAAACAGCCGGGAGACAATCTGTAAAGTGTTTGGCTCTCCAGCTGTGACGTCATCAAGATGGCCGCCGCTGCGTCCTGACCTAGAGGCTCCTGTACTAATCGTAATCTTGCAGTTTGCTTTTAGTTTTGCTTGCATCCAAGCATACTCTTGTGGGATGAAACCAATTCAAACTAGTCACGAATTCGCGTTAATTGAAGAATTTGTGGGTTACAAGTGACACAATGGATAAATATTTTTCCAACGCAAGACGCACTCCAACATATAAAAAGAGCGGCATTGTAGACCCACTGTCTCGATAAACACCCCGAAGTACTGAATCCATGCAGTTGGGGATGGCAAAATAATAACAACGGTTTTGGAAGACAGTAGTGTCTGATGCTAGCGTCAATTGCAAAGAACTACTGTCTTGCAAATGCAAAGAGCGATCCACAAAATGTCGGTGCGTGAAATACGAACTAAACTAAACACTTCTTTAACTGATTTCTTCTTAATCCGAACTATGCTTAATGTAATATAATGCGTTCATTGTAATATATAACATAGTTATACGTTTATTTTACATACATATTAATTAAACTCATTGTTTTTTTTATTGAAACTCATTAATTAACGCAATTTATGCAAATATTGCAAAATAATCGTATGGCGTTTCAAGTGTAATTTTTCCCTAATAGGGAAAATTACAATATCCCGCTTAGGATGACAAAAATTGTTTTGTATAGGTTAATAATGTGCCTTTATTTTTCATTATTTTGCTCTAAAGTTATGGGTAAAACAGTTAAAAATTAAAAATGGGCTTATTTTTTGTAAAATTTTAATATAATCTTGAATATCTCTGAAACTAAAATATTTATACGATTATGTGAAAAAAAAATATTGTAGTACTTTTTATTCTGCGTCGTTTGATACCCCACCAATGTTTCCAAGTGCAATACACTCGGTTTTAAATGCAAATTTAAGAACACGGCGGCGGCCATGTTTATGACGTCATAGCTGGAGAACCAAATAGTGTAGAGATTGTCTCCCGGCTGTTTCTTAACATACTAAAAGATGGTGCTTGTTTCCGGAAATGAACCTTTTTTTCAGTAAAGGGAAGGGACTAGATGTAAAACGATTGGTAAATGCTTCAGTTTTGTAGAAAAATAACCACTTCAAGCGATTTACAAATCACCAATAACTAATATTTCAAGTTTTCCATTTCTTTATATCGCTGGAAATTGGTTTGAGCCAAACCTACCGCATGACGGGATACCCATAGAAACCTGGTAAACAATGAGGACCCGGCTCGGGGTTTACTTTTGCTTGCAGACACACGCAGACCACAACAGGATCACTGCCGGGGCTGTAGATCATAGCTGGATCATAGCTGTGACATGTGGCGCGTCAATATTATTAAATAATAATAATCATCTTGGCGTCAATGTCCCGACGTATCACTCAGTATTACTCATGGATCATACAATACAAGTGCTCGAAATGAATCGCTTCTTGTTGGAATGTCAATACAGCTTCACGTCAGACTTCAGCATAATCTAATCTTTTCCCTGAGACCCTTTCAGAAGGCCATTTGCCAGGCAACATCTGCATTTCGCATTTCTTGATCTGCAGAGAGTTTTTGATAGTTTCCCTCGGCAGGTAATCTGGTGGGCTCTCTGGTCAAAGTTCCTAGACAGACATCATCGGCCGCATCACTTACCACCAGGTGAGATGGCGGTCAAATGCCTGGCTAGTCAAATTTAAAAAAAAGGTGTCCTAGGAAATGTATGCCAACATTGAAACCTTTATTAAAACTAGCCATGCTAAACTCTTCCCGTAGCATCCACCAGGGATCAACCCTGATCAGTCTGGATGGACTGATGGCCTTGTAAAAGCTGAACAATATTAAAGGCGGAATTGAGGTATATGTCCAGAAGTGGAAGTCGTAGTAGATAATGTATACTTATAGGTACCCCTAGCTTTTCCTTGGTAAACGTGTAGCCTATACACATGTTTGCCACCTTTTATTTGTTTTTTTGTGTAGTGTGGTACCAAACTGGGCCCACTGAAAAACCAGCGCTGTGGTTCGCGTCAAGCAGCCACAACATTATGCCGAGGACACCACTTACGCTGGATGTCTACGAAGAATGCCACAGGAAACCGAATAATTGTCTCAGTGTTCTAACTGCTTGCTTTTTTTATGTTATTGTATTGTAAAATTATTGTGTCGTGGCGTCCATGTGTAATCAATGTTTATTTCCTTCTTTCTTTGAAAATACCCGTTACACCCAATTATATAAAATACTAGCAACCCGCTTCGCACGTGTTTTTTCGGGGTTACTCTATTATAATATGCATGTAATATACCTACACATAAACCTTCCTCGTGAATCACTCTGTCTATTGGTAAAAACCGCATGAAAATCTGTTCAGTAGTTTTTGAGTTTGTCGCGAACAGACAGACAGACAAACAGACGAAGCGAGAGATATTTGATGTGGTGATGGCAAAACGAAACGCGATCCGGGAGAACGCTTCTTCCTTATGTCGTGGATCTTCCAGCTATACGCACGAACCGCTTTGGTTCAACCTTTATAATGCGTACGGCTTAGGAATGGAACACGTTGCTTGCGAGTGTTTTCCCTGATCATTATAATCTGGACGCCTTCAAAGCTAAAGTGAATAGGCTTTTCCTATACAGGCATGCTCCAAATTTATTTATTTATTTATTTATTAAATCTTCATGCACAAAATAGTACAGTGGCGGACTTGAAGCTAAAATAGCCTTATCTACCAGTCAACCAGGAGATGATGGATAAAGAAAAAGGTAGGCGGTGCAAGAGAAGCTACTAGACAAAAAGAAGGAGGGGAACCGTTTATGCAACTATAACCAAACCAGAGATAATGTTCAGATAAATAGATAGATAACTAAAAATAAATTAATATAAATAAACGTAGTGAGTGGGTAATATAGCAAGAATACATAACCATATAAATACTATACGAGCCTTACAGCCCTCAGTACAAAAGAATTGGAGATAAAACCCGTACGGTGGAGAGGAAGATTTAGTAAAAGGTTACTCGAGGAGCGAAGGTCACGGTCGTGGGTGTCAGAAAGAAACTTGAATTTAGTTTTAAGGTAGTTGGGGATGGCCGGATCGAATAAGATGGAATGAAGTTGAGATAGCATTCTTAAATTACGGCGTTGGCGGATGGGGAGCCACTTAAGCTTGGCACGAAATTCGGAAATGTGATCGTACTTGCGCAGGCCGAAAATGAACCTGATGCAATTGTTCCGAAGACGTTCCAGCTTAAGAAGGAGCTCTTGATTAATGCCAGAGCAACATACGTCAGCATAGTCAATAATGGGTAAAATTAGGGACTGCACAAGTAAGATTTTAGTAGCAGGAGGAAGAAAGAATTTAAACCTGTAGAGAGAGCAAAGAGTCCCAGTTACCTTCCTGCTAACCTCAGTCACGTGGGCTGACCAGCTAAAAGTACTATCAATGAGGAGCCCCAAATCTTTTACCTGGGGAGAATAAGGGACAACCACACCGTTGAAATGGATTGGAGGAACCCGGGAAATGTCGAGGCGTTTAATTTGATACGGGCTACCCAGAATAATGGCTTGGCACTTAGAGGGATTAACAGAGGTATTTGGAAGCCCAATTCTGGACAGCATCATGATCTTTAACAAGAGCAGACACCGCATCCGAAATATTAGCAGCCTCCGAGTCCGCATATACCTGCAAATCGTCAGCATACAGGTGATACGAGCAGCTGAGACAACGAGTAAGTTGGTTTATAAAAATTGAAAAAAGAAGGGGGGAGAGGATACCACCCTGCGGGACACCCGTCTCAAGGTTGCACCAGCTAGACGTTAACCCATCAGCCGTAACTGCCTGTTGACGACCGCGAAGATACGACGTGAACCAATCAATAACCGAGGACGAGACACCGAGATGCGATAAGACAGCCAGCAGGATGTCATGATCGACGTTGTTAAAGGCATTAGAAAAATCAATTAATACAAGGATTGACAATTTAGTGTTCTCCATACTCTCCCTTACATCTTCAGTAACCTTAAGTAGAGCAGTAGCCGTACTATGTCCAGGTCGGAAACCGGACTGGAACGGACTTATGAGATCATTGGAGAGCACAAAGGACGACAATTGTTTGTGGACAATGGCCTCGAGAATTTTTGACAGATAGAGTAGAATTGATATTGGTTTAAGATGAATTAACGAAGTAGGAGAGGAGATTTTGGGTAGTGGCATGACCATTGCCTTACGCCAAAGATTAGGAAAGGAGGAAGTAGAGAGTGAAAAGTTAATAATATGTGTTAATATTGAAAGGACTGAATTAAAAATGTGAAAAATCATATCTCTGCTCACCTCATCGCATCCCATCGCCTTAGATTGAACGGATGTCAGAGTTTTCCTGACCTCATCCTCAGAGACCGCACAAAATTCAAAGGACTGAACTGAAGGCTTAGGTAGAGAAGCATCAAAATCAATAGTATCTGCCTTAATGTCCCTATCTAATTGAGGTGTAACAGAAAAATGACGATTTAGGACGTCAGGACAAAAAGCCAGCCTCTGCTCGGGAGCTCGTGGCTTGCCAACACCAACCGTCTTGAGAAACTTCAAATTCGACCGCATCGTCACTTATCACCAGGTGAGATGGCAGACAGTAAAATTTAATCAATATCTTTTCGGTAATGTTTGCGTGTAGATCTAATAAACATCCATGCATCGCTCCAGGTTACATACTTTTGCATAGTAGACTACTATACCGTAGGAGGTAGACGCTGAAAAAAATGTTTGGCTACAAATTGCAATGGTAGAGACGCCAAACAGATTCTAGATCTCAGAGATCTAAGAGATTTTACCTAAAAGCTGAATACTGTTTTAATTAATGGATATTGTTTTAAGTTAGTTCATTGACCAACCACACACTAGTTGCATATCACTGAATATTCAAAAATCCAAATCTAGTAAACAAATTATACTTTCTACTTTCGACTGACTAATTAACAATGACATTGCCCAAGGTTAAATAAATGAAAAATAAATTCGAAACATAAAGGCACTGCTATAAAATAACTATTAACAATAACAAATAACACTCTCAATAAGTAATACTAGTTGTACTGTAGCCGATGCTCTTGTGGTGAGGGAAAACATCGTGATGAAACCTGCACATTCAGTCGACTGAAAGTGTAACCATGATCCAATCTGGTCAGGTTTCCCTGTTTACAGGGTCACGGAGGTCAGATAGGAGTCACTCCACTGTAATTACCTGATCTGACACCCAGGATAATGGTCAAGGCCGATCCTGGGCCTTTGTGCGGGACATTAACGCCAAGATGATTATTTATTCCAGATCTGCCATATCCTGGACCATGGTCAAGGAGGACCCCTTGACCTCGCACGCGAGATCAAACCCGTAACGTTAATGCCAAGATGCTCACGATTTAAAACAATCATTTTTTCAAGTTTTATATTTCAAGCAAGCAATGAGTTACCCTCAGACAACGGCTATGGGACAAGCCTATATGCAAAAAAATCTAATAGGTTTAATATTATCTTCGGCAAATATTTCGGAACGGGCTCGTGTCCTAGCTCTTTCAGAGCGAGAGTCGGGGTTCTGGCTGCAAGCAGTCCCATCCAGGCCCGTTTAGGAGGTTTTAACGAAAATACATACAGACAGACAAACAGACGCGGCAAGCGACTTGATTTATACTATGTATACTGGTAGACAGGGGTAGGTAGGGTAATTGAAAGATACGTTGCTGAAACGCTTGTCCGATCGAGACGATGACGTATTGGGCAGTACCCAACAGAACCATAGGTACCCTACGAAGGTCTTTTTCTTCGAGCAGTTGAGGAATTGGGTGTTTAGGGCTTAATTAGCAAATAAATTCACTATGAAATTTACATCTAAGTGGAACTTGACTAAACATTTTCAATTTATACCTAAAGACACTCTTAAATATACTGCGACTCTACAAATTCGTATTCTTATACTTAGATGTAGAGAAGCACGCTGTCTGTCTGTCATACTATAAAAAAACTATTTTAAATCATTTTAGCCAAAAAATTCGCTTATTTGTGGAAGGTGCGTGACATATGTACCTTTTAATTTGATTCGGTTTCGATCTACTGAACAGCAATGAGTAGGTAAAAAACTCGCTTGAACAATGTGTGAAAGTAATACAGGTCAGGTTCTAAACGAAAATCTTATCGCAATGATTCTGAACCTACTTCGGGGCACAATTACAAAACAATGGAGACACTTACCCTCTGTATGTCGAAATTGGGTAACAGCGGGTACACAGGACATTTTCCAAGTCCCGAACTCAACACAGCCTTAATTATCGTGCAATAAATAACTAAATATATCCTCTTGGTGGCGGCAACTCTGAAATCGCCCATGGCACAGCACTTGATCACACACTAAAAAAAAGAAACGAACGTCCGGTCCTCAGCAGGCGGGTGGCGTGTATTTTGTAAACATGACGGCGAATGCGTAGTTGCGCGGAGCGGTGCGCGGCGGCACACTGCGCGCGCGCCGACAATCGCCACAACCGATAGAATATTCATTTCAGGAGCAGACTTAAGGTCAGCCCTACGTAATGGGGGCGTGGACGGGGCGTTAGGCATTGTATACAATATACGACAATCATGTTTTAATTACGGGGTTAAAAACGGGGTGTGGTGCGGTTCGGAGTAGGATATAGCATTGATTTTATTAGCGGGTGTCGTACAAGACAACTAATAGAGGCAAACGAATTAGCACCTTCGTAAATCAGAATGTGGACGGCAGCTAGTTAGCAAGGTAGCGCTTAGTATACTTCGATCAGACGATTTCCAATTTCCAGTTGACCTTTAAAAAAAATAAATGATAATTGTGGCGTTAATGTCCCGGTTGTGCTCTCGCTTACGAAGGCCCGGGGTCCGCCTTGACCATGATTCAGGATTGGGAAGATCAGGTAATTAAAGTGAAGCGACTGTCATCTGACCTCTGTGACCCCGGTACCAGTAGAAAATAACCAGATTGGATCATGGTTACACATTCAGTCAAGTGAATGTGCAGGTTTCATCACGATATTTTATCTCACCGTAAGAGCATCGCTTAGTATTCAACTAATGCACATAACTCAGCAGAAAAGAGTCATTCGTACATGGCGGCAATGGGATTCAAGACCCGTACCTCTTTACGAGTCGGATACCTTAACCATTAGGCCACCGACGCTTCCTCATTTTATGAGCTCTCATAATATGACGTTTGCCAACTTTTTTGTTAACTAAAGTAAGCAGTTTTATAACTTCGTTGTGAAGCCTGAAGAATGCCACCACGAGATGGACAATAACTTTGTAACGATCGAGAGCCCACAAATACTGAGTCCATGAGAAGCTCCTGTCTTATACGGAATAGTAGACCATCCTATTAGATGAGATGATGTGGATAGGCTTTGTTAATGAGGGATAAAGCTCGTCTTTATTTACTTCGATTAGGTATGACAAATCATCGCGTACAGCAATTTGAAGTGGCAGTCGTCTGCCGATAGGCCGATAGCTATACCTATATAGTTGGGGTGAACGAGTTCTTGATAGAACACTACCTCGGCAAGTGTAATTTTTTTTTTAGACTACGCAAAATGTTTGCCAAACGCCATCGCACCTGGTGGTAATTGACAAAGCGGCCGAAGATGGAGCATGCCTGTCTAGGAATATCAGCCTATTCACTCTAGACACATTCGCAGACGTGTTCCATTCGTTAGCCCGTAGTATAGTGTAGGATCCTTTAGCGAAGTGAAGAAAGTGATAGATAGATTCGAAGTGATGTGCGAAAGGTGGAGGTTGGATCAGCAAGCCGAGAAATGTATACAAATACACTCATTTGGGAAGGCCTATGTCCAACATATATTGGCATTAAAGCGGGAATGTACATTTTCTTTTCTATTCCACATTGTGTCGTGTCATCGGTTAGGTAGGTACTTTACTTTAAAACCATAAAGAGTGTTGAGACGTTTTTGTATTAGCGATCAGTTTCCGATATACTTAGCTTTAGGTGCTGTCCCAATTGGCAAAGTTAGTGCAACTGCCAGTTTTGTGGTTTCCTATTGGTCGTACGACCATGGTCGCACGACTGTTGCCAATTAACAGAGCGCCTTAAAGTGGTATTTTAACCCCCGTAAAAAAAGAGGCGTGGTATCTGTGTAATTTTGGCTCTGTGTATGTGTAAAATTCTGTCTGTGTCATCGTCGTTTCCGAACGGATGTACCGATTTCGATGTGATTTTCTTTATTTGAAAGGCAGTTATGTATGTATGTAATCTCTTTATCACGGGTGTCACGCTACCCTGAGCCATAAGCCCATTTATCATCGTGTAAATTTTCAATTCGTTTTTCTTTTTTGTTATGTATTTATATATTTGTTTTTTTTTCTTTTTAATTCTGTTACATTTATTTTACATACATTTTTTTTTTTGTAAGATGGTAAATTAACGATTATTTATTTATTTATTTTATTTATTGCATCAATTTATAACATAACAGGAAATAAAAATACAGTTTATAATGCAAAGGCGAGCTTATCCCACAACGGGATTTCTTCCAGCAGGTCTAAACATTTATTCATTAAAATCGGCTCATTAGTTTAGAAAATATTTTAGGTCGGGGGTTGTCCGAGATTTTTTGTCGGTTAGGTTAGGTTGCTGTTAGCAACACGTTAAGACAGGCCACTACAGAACTCTATAAGTACTGCAAGCAGCCCGATAGCTCTTGGCCGATTTCTGTCATGTATAGGTACGAAACCTAAGCGCATAAATTCTACGTGTTATAAGGGACAATTGCCACTCATGTAACCACTTCTTGCATAACGCCCTGTACGAGTAACAATGCCACAACGTGCTGGAACGTTGTTAAGTCAGAAGTTGCTTTCCTAGCAGGTGTATAGTACGTTTCAATTGCAAAAGACCACAGTAGAGCACCGTAACGACAAGTACTTTATCTACAGAAATCTAAATAAATTGCCATTTTCATTTAAATATAAATTCTTCTTAAACAAGTCAAATTATTTCATTTTTTTTACAAACTTTTATTTAACTTGCAATGTTTGTAACTATGTAGGTATGTACTCGTATGTTCGATGTCGAAGTCGGAAGTTGGTCATAGGAACTACTCAACGCAACAAAGTAACCCCATCGTTTTTGGACTCTTTGGAATGGATGAGTACTATACCCCTAGATGATATTCAATGCCTGAGGATGATGACGGAAGGTGGCCTAAGGAACTACTGAACGCGACATCCTCGTGATTGGGCTCTTTGGAATGGTCTTGATGAGTATTATACCGCGCGATAAAAATACCTCCACCTTCCACCTTTGTACTATTTTGTACATAAAGTGTTAAATAAATAAATAATAAATAAAAGCTTGTTATGAAAAAAATTGTTTTACGGTGGGTGTAACCCTACCGAAACGTCGGGAAAACAAATCGAGAAAGTACGTCGAGTGTGAGTCCCGTTTAGAATAATAAAATATTTTTCGTTTGAGAACTTATTTCTATTCAAACATACTTTCCTGCAAACAGAATTACTCACGTGCCATTCTAATGTGCGCCTCGCCTAACAACGGCGACCTTTATACATGTGACGTACGCGCTACAAGCTGTTAGAAAACAAACTGCTGCGGTGACAATGCAAAGAAAAAACAACATGTCTAGCGGTGTTTGTTTTGGGAAATTCGCTAGATAATTACTCCTACATGACTACGCTTTCGTTTACTCTCTCTCGTGTATAATAAATCATCATCTTAGCGGTAATATCACCCTTATGACATCGCGTCTGGGGCCTAATTATTGCGCTGTGACATCTCGAAATCTACATTTTTTCTAGCCACAAATGTCTTACACAGACCTATTGCAGTCAAAACATATTTTCTGAACTATCTTCCACAGTCGTATATTGTCAAAGATCAACTTCAGTGACGTTTTTGGGCTTTTTGGGCTAAAGAGAATCGAATTTTATATGTGCGAGATTCGCCCCCCTCAGGGCCCGGGGTCCGCCTTGACTTGATCCAGGACTTGGCACATTAGGTGATTACAGTGGAGCGACTAACATCTGACCTCCGTGACACTGTTAACAAGGGAACCTAACCAGATTGGATCACAGTTATACATTCAGACACCTGAATGTGCAGGTAGACCCCAGGCCCTCCCCGACCACACTAGAGTACAACCAAATTTGACACCAGGATGATAAAGACGTGAAGCCATACTATGTATAGAAATATGTATCAATATAATCATTAGAACCCATTTCGTGGTTTAAAATTTAAAAAACGCGCAATAATGACGTTCAGACGAATGGTAATTATCTTATTAACATAACCAACTAAAAACTAATGAAAATTACGTAGATTAATAAAATACCCAGAATGAGGTCAAATAATCACAGTCATTGTATACTTACGGTGATGACCGGACAGATAGGAACTTGTAAAAATTAACAAACCACATAACACAACTATACATAGTATAAAACAAAGTCGCTTCCCGTCGTCTGTCCCTATGTATCTATGTACGCTTAGATCTTTTAAAGTACGCAACGGATTTTAATGCGGTTTTCCACAATAGATAGAGTGATTCAAGAGGAAGGCACGCGAACGAAGTCGCGCCGGGTCGACCAGTAACAAATAATGCACTTCGGCTAATTTCGGCTCTCACGACTCTCACGGCTCACGAATGCGAGCTAGCCGATGTGTTCCAATAACAATGACAATTACAATTACAATGCGGACTCAGTCGTCACGTCACTTTAAATGCTTATGGTGGCCACTCACGTTCAAGTTTTGCCTATGGTACACCAATTGAGTTCACCTTTGTTGACCCATCGACCACTATTCATGCTGTCAGTTGGCATGACAAAAATATGCTTATCCCCTTGTACCCGCCCATTTGGCATAACGTCATTGCAAAACGTGACGTTCTCCTGCACGGTCAGTTGTCTTGACAAGCCTATTTTTATCATGCCATGTGTCATGCTAACTGCCATGGCATGGACGTGTAATGTCACCATTTTATTTTGAGTTAGGTAGGCGTGTAGGCGGCAAGTAGTAAGTCAAGATTAGGCGCTGTCCTAATTGGCAATGGTCGTGCGACCATGGTCGTACTACGGACGCCGCCAGACCAATAGAAGACCTCAAAACCGCTCGTCGCACGACCATGGTCGTACGACCGTTGCCAATTAGGACAGCGTCTTACCCGTCCAGACATTCCTCTTGCTTGATTCCTGTTGCTACCAATTAGTGTGTAATGGTTTATACAACCCTCCAATATCTATTTATACAACAAGTCTCAGTCCATATCTATAAAACAGTAATAAAATAGTAAAATGAAACATGTAAATGGATTCCTTAAATAAAATATATTTGAAATTCATCTATTCTTATTTATAGGTAACAAAATAATTATTTAAGTGCACGTCGACTGCATCGGTATCGGCGCATACGCAGCGGGCAACCCGACAAACACGACGGTGTTTTCAAAATGACGAGGTCTACTGCAATCGAATTTTGGCATCGATATTCTCTTTGCGCTTATTACATAGAATAATTTTTCGCGTAATACAAAAATGGACCTTATTTATTTTATGAGCCATACATTCCACTTTTATTTGTACTCACATTTTTAGCTTCTGAATTTAGACGACTGAATTAAGCGCATTAACTGTATCTCTGCAAACAATAAGTCTGCATCTCTCTATCGAGAATAAATAAAATGAATACTCCACAAAGTGATTATCAGAAGTAACCTCAAATGGCGTATATTGAATTTTCTTAAAGATTTATTAATTAGAAGGGGCAAATTCAGTTTGTTAGGACCGAGTAACTTGTGGCACTCTGCCTACCCCTAAGGGAGGGCATGAATTCGTGCCTATGTATGTATGAAGTAAAAAAATTCGTCCGCTCCTTACGCGACGGATCCTATGCAGACGACACACATATTTACAAAAACTATTTAAATTGTCAAGGTCTTTCAAAACCCAATATAATATTTACACCACGAAATAAAAATGTGCTACGCACAAAACGGAATCTATATAATATATCACAACAGGTTTGTTTTCCTTTAACATAAATTAATATAGCTTAATAATAACGAACGAACAAAAGTTCTCATAGATAGGTTGAATGCTTAAGGTGATTCGACACCCATACTAATTTTCTCTTGTCATTCTTTCGAGCGTTTAGTAATTGTATTATGGTTTATACTTACAGTTTATTTTTCTTTTTACTCATAGTAAATTTATTCAAGCGCAAAATGGATTTCTATAGGTTAATGATATAAAAAAACTGTCAAATCGAAAACCTACAAGACGTCGCTAGATAGCGTTGTCATGTGATTTCATTGTTTTTCTTTTACGTTACTTTGTTTTATATTATGAATAGGTAGAAATCCATTTCGCGATGAATTGGACACAATTACGCACGGGCAATTGCACAAACATACATTAAAAACGTCCATGAAAGAAAGACGATCAAAGGTTTTTATGAAAATCGTACCACCTTAAATCATTAGGTTCCTATGGATTGAATACGGCCAGGGATGGATAACGTCAATTGATTACTGCAAGCATTCACTAATGATTCCAGATGGCGCCACTGAGACGTGAGGTCTATGTCGCACTGAAGCCCTGTCATTGGTTAGGATTCGTTCGCAGCAATTGTATCTGTCCAATATTAGCTGTTATTATTATTATGTCCAATAGCACAGTAGTATTTTAACAACGGATCTTACCTCTCACTAGCGCCCTCTGTCGTATTTTAAAATCGCGCAAATTCAAATACAAAATTCTGTACAGATGTCGGCGTTAAATATTGCACATCGACTATCTCGTTTTCATAGAGTGTCGTCTCTATCGCACACGTGTAAGTAACTACGAAGCCGAAACTAACCGATGTGCATTATTTACTACCTTACACTGTACAATGCAAGAGCATAAGTGCATGACCACCTTAAGAATCATATTCCTTTGCATTACAGTGCCGTTGTTAAACGGCTTTTATGGCATTCATGAATGAAATTTTTAGTTATTATATAAAAAATGCCCTAGGGGTAAAGAAAAAGTCCTTTGGGCATAACAGACCGCTAATGTTCCCTTCTTTTAGCAATCTGATTTTAGCTAAAGATGCACCAAATACCGTGAATGTTACTGTAGCGGCAAAGGAATTTTTTCTTAAAGTGGTATTGCATTTATGCTCTTGCACTCTACATTCAGTGTCGTGAATGCCATGGACAATAAAAGCCTACAAACTTAAATAGCAATCTATTTGTTTCTGCCCCTAATCCTAGCTGATCACTGTACAATACCACAGGTGTCGCAATTCAAAACAAAAATAAAACAATGTTCTCAATTACAATTGTCGGATGACACCACATAGATACAAACAAAAACAACCAACGAAAATAACTGTAACCAAAACAATTTTTCACTAAAACAACAATTAAAGGTGCGTTTTTTTTAGTCGCATTGTTCTTACGTGACTTTCAATAAATATTCAAAATGGTTGCAACTTTCCTGATTAAAACGTTTAGATACGTATGCTATTGAAATTGCTGCCATGCCTTTTTTTGGGCGGCATTTTCCAATGTTGGTACTTTATGTATGGGCCGGTGAATAGTCGCCATTTCGCGTCACAGCAATCCCTCCCGCAGAGCTCAACTGCCGCAGGAACATCCGCAGTTAATGAATCTGGGGCCCTATTTTTGAAATTGCTTGCAACCACGCGAGCGCTCGCCTTCTAATGCTTGTCTTTTCTATCTCTAGCAACTTACTACGCGTGTGAAAGAGATAAGTAGGGCGAGCGCTCGTTGTGGATGCTAGAGGTATCAAAAATAGGGCTCCTTTAGTAAAATTTTTAAAGTTACTTATTTTCGCGCCTTTACATTTAGGTCGGTTGATCGAATTTAACCGAAATCGGTTTAATCGAATTCATTAACCGGACCCCCGAAAGAAAGTGGTCACCGCCGCCACCGTTTACACTGGGTCGGTGACCGAATACGACCCACAAAATACTCGTTTACATTAGTCGGTGACCAATTGCAGCCTAATTCGGTAAAAGACCTAGTGTAAAAGCGACATTATGACTTTAAATTAATTCTTGACAGCAAGAGGTATGCATGTGCTGATAACAAAGAACTTTTACTATGGCATCAAATCTGAAAACGCGAAAAAACATTTTGGTGGGATTCGTTTTTAATTTTGTATGAAACAGCTGATTTTAGTACCTACCTAGTACAAGTTGTTTGTTATAATGAGCACAAGCCATACTCCTTGGTCTCAAGAATTAATTTTAAAGTCAGTATAAGTCTATATAGGATACTAAAGGATGTTTCTTTAGAGGTGGAGATTTTTAAACTGAAATAAAACAAAGAAGTATTTCGTATCAGTAAAAGTAGCTTAATTAGAATGATAATTTTATGGCATTTATGTTTGAATATGGTTTCAGTCACGTGGCCGTCGTGTGTTTATTAACTGAATCATTCGACAAAAAGTTAGCTTCATCGCCGATCAAAATTTTGTATGGGGAAAGAAATGAACATCAACGAATATTTTCACGTTGGCTACCGAGATTGTGTAATCTAACTCCATTACATTGTTTTCCTTGGAGATATGTCAAGTCACTCTTCTACACTGATAAACCAAAGACGATCGAAGACAACATTCGGTGAGTTATTAGCAAAATTCGGGCGCAATTGTTGCGGAAACTGTGTGTAAATAGGATATCCAGATTGGGCCATCTACGCGCCAGTCGCGGCAGCCACATTGCCGAAATTATATTCATACATAAATGCCATAACATTCTCTTTCCAATAAAGCTAATTTCATTTATATAAAATACTTCTTTGTTTTATTACAATTTAAAGTTCTCCGCCTCTAAAAACACCTTTATTATGGATTCAATTCAATCTTCCGCATGAGACTCAAACGCAAAACGCCTCAACCTTACTTCTGGAACAAAGTTCGAGGAAACGGTTCACGGAGTCTGGATCTGTGTGGTCCCAATGCCGCAGACACAACGTCCAAATTCGCCTAACAAATCCACACATCACCACTTAATATTGAACGCAATATCGTCCTTCTGGACCGCATGGTACGCCGTGTGCAGCATCGCCCGCGCCTTATCCGAGTCTCTCCCATCCAGCCAATCAGAATACAGCTTTCGAACGAGCTTGTTCTCAGCTGGGGCTGCGATTGGTAGTTGGGAGTACATGGATTCGAGTTGCACCAATTGCTCGCGGCCACTCTCGCCCGCTGCTGGGCGGACTTGGGCGCCGCCGTTGAGGCAACCTGTTGAGGTTTGGGTGGTATTAGGTTTTGGATAAGCTAACCGATGGAAATGCGTCAGAAAAGTTGGAAAGCCCCGACCAAGTTTACGTAAATAAATATAACTTGGACAATTCAAACAGTGCCATCTAGCCCCAAAGTAAGCAAAGCTTGTGTTATGGGTGCCAGAAAACTGATAAACTACGTATGATATTTTTATATACATACTTATTGCACATACAACATCCAAATCCGTAACATAAATTAATCAGAATTCATCATTTCAATTTCTGCCCGGCCGGGAATCGAACCCGGGACCACTGCGTGGCAGACAGTTGTTAACCACTAAGGTCGTCAATATTATATATGTTACGGGTTATGGGCAATGTGATGAATAGGGCATTATTTATAATGCCCGGGCATTATGAATAATGTCCAATATGAGTAGATGATGTGATAAAAACTATTGAAATAATTCAACTGCACAACATAACGCCAAGAAGTTGATGATGAAGAAAGTTTCCTTACCTGCCGGGCACGCCATAACCTCCACGAAATGGTACGGCGACTTGCCCCTCTTGAGCTTCTGCACCAGGTTCTGGATGTTGCGGAAGCCGTTGGCGATCGCGAACCGGAGCACCTCCACGCCGTCCTGCAGCAGGACTGCCTCCCGGAAGTCCGGGTTTCTGGTGAGGGCAATTCTGGATTTAAATCATCATCATCATCATTATCATCACTGGCCGTGTGGTGTCCGGCAGAGTAGAATAGCACCAGCCCCTTACACTCGTGGGTGTCGTACAAGGCGACTAATGTTTTCGAGGCAAAAGATATAAAGTCTCCATAGGCTGGAAAATGGGCAGCAGCGTTTTCCATTGTTATATTTACAGCACTGCGATCTCAAACCCGCCTGCCAAGCGTGGGGATTATGGCAATAACCCCCCCTATTCATGGGAGGGATCCTAAGTCCTGCAGTGGACTGTTATGAGCTGTGATAATGAAAAACAAAAATCATAATCATCTCAGCCGCAACTGACTGTCCTGACTGCTGTTCTTGCATCTATCGGCTCCCTGCCCCCTTACGATGTCGTCCGTTCATCTCGTGGGGGGCGTCCCCGTAGTAGAAAAAATTACCCCCGGTCAAGTGGCGGTGCACTTGCGAGACCTATTACAAAAGTTAAGCAATGCACGTTGGTGGGGTAATTGATTGGGTAGCCGTGTCGAGCTTTGAAGCTAACCGTACTTTAGAATAGTCTTGGGAGTTGATTTGCACCCCATGGCGGCATCTATTATTATCATTTAATTATAAATAAGAAATGGAATAATAAATACTCTTGGACAGTTCACCTAGTGCCATCTAGGCCCAAAGTAAGCAAAGCTTATGTTATGGATGCTAGACAACTGATATACTAATTATATACTTTTAAATACATACTTATTATACATGTAACACTCAAATCCATACCAGAAATTAAAATTCATCATTTCAATTTTCTGCTCGACCGGGAATCGAAGCCTGGACCTCTGCGTGGCAGAATGTTAACCACTGAAGGTCAGGACTGATAAGGTCGCCCCTCAGCTCCTTCAAATTTCAGATATAAACAAAGAACGTACGACGTTAAACGCAGAACGCAACCACTATACATTGATATACCAATAAAGGCCATATTTGAATATAAACAATGAACGCAGCAATGTATTGCGCAGCGTCGGACGTGAGGCAATCGGGTCAGAGATGCGCTTCAGGGTGGTATTCAGGGTTATTCCAGTAACAATAGTGAGGTTGGGTAATAGTTCTCTTCACAAAGAACGCTGGCGGTGTAAGTATGAGAAAAAACATAAAAAATTTGTGTTACCTTTGAAGGAGACACATATATATCACCCCTGCACTGTCGCGTTCTTTTTAAGTGATAACTATAAATGACAAAATCTTTATCTTCCTAGCGTGACAATGACAAACACTATAATGTCGTGACCCATAACTTAGCTACATTGACAGCACTGTCGATGGCTGTCATCAGTTCCTCCTGCATGGACGCCAGACACAATAAGATGTATCCATAGTTTGGACAGCACCTCAGGCACGTTTAGAGTCAGAGCCACCCAACAGTTGGGGAACATGTTATCCCTACTCCGGCAAGTCTCAATCCCGAAACATATTTAAAGACTTCCAAACGACAAAGAAAGTGTCCAGCGCACCAACGGAGGCCAGCTCCTGTACTACTGGGATCGCAAAAAGGTGAAATCAAGAAACTTTAAAATAAGTACTTCGTTTTCTAACAAAATAACGGCTGGCTTGTTTACTTTGTTTTAAAAAATTGTTTTACATAATAGTGCCTAAAATAAACGGTTTATTTTATTATTATAAACCGGCCATGGTAATTACGTTCAGGAGGTAGGCTCGCGGAGAGCGGGACAATGGAAGTCAATAAGGACACTCTTGCGCCAAAGGTTGCACCTGGCTTGTTTCGGTTCGGCATGTAGAGATTCGACACATTTAATGACACTTTTATGTCTTTTCAGATTTCATTGTACTGGGACACCTATATCCCCATATATGTTATATGCCAAGCATCAATATCCAACTTGGCTCTCACAAGGGAGCCAGACAAAACAGTAAAGGACGAGGTTTTTCTTTGAAGCGCCTTTTCAACAAAACTTACATATTTGACATACAGCAGCGGTAGGCCTTTTGTTCCGTGCATTTTCACTTAACACCAAAACATACCCATATTATTTTGTTTGTAAAAAAATCATTAATGCAATGGTCACCCTTAGTATCTACGATTCGTGCATTTAGGTAATAACAGATCTCCTGGATCCGGCTCTGCGTATGTGTAATTCGATTCCAACAATGTATTGTTTTCGTTGTAAGAGAAATTACTGGAATAAGGCGTGTGGACTTGAGTAACAAAAATGACGAGATACTATGTAGGATAGGGTTATATAGATTTTATAAAATCATATATTTTATCTATAATTTCAATTTTAATTCCATATTTTTGTATTTTAATTGTATGCAAACATTGGCTGCACATGTTATTTTCCTTTGCCTATAAAAATTGTAAAAACTAATCAAATTCAAAATTTAAATATTCGAATTTATTATTTTCCCAGCTGCCCATTGCGATCAGTCGTTTTATTTACAGACTTGTTAAAATTCTTTTGTTTTTGACGAAATATACCATCCATTTATAAATAAAGCAAGCTATTCATTATTTAAACAACCTGCTTACCCAGAACACTACTACGTAAGCTTGTCTGCCACCTTAGTGGTATAAAAAAGTACTCATCAGAACAATCCAACTTCCCCAGCATCGTCATCATCTCAATCATCAGCCTGTAATCGTCTGATCCACCTTCATACTATATAATCTATAATCACCTTGCTTGGCAGGAGGGTTGGGGATTGCACTATTAAAACACGCACAACAAAAACTGCTGGTGCTGGGCTGGCCAGCTGCACTGTATTTTACAGGACATCCCGTATTTCAGCTATTATTCTGGCCAGGTCCTGTATTTTAACAAGAAAATATATGGGACAATACATGGACCCATATATTTACTGTCCAACTGAAGCTTCCCCTACGGACCTTTGGTCAGAATAGCCTTCAATATTAAAATTTTAAAATCATTTACATTACTAACCAACATTGAAATTTTATTTATCTTTTCCTTTATTTAATAATAAATAAACAAATAAATATTCGTGGACAAATTCACACAGCGCCATCTAGCCCCAAACTAAGCAAAGCTTGTGCTAGATAACTGATAAACTACTTAAATACTTTTAAATACATACTTATTATACATAGAACACCCAGACCCGTAACATAAATTAAAATTCATCATTTCAATTTCTGCCCGGCCGGGAATCGAACCCGGGACCTCTTGCGTGGCAGACCAATTTGGAAAACAAACAGCATGTATGAAATTAAATTAATAACTAAGTTGTCATAATATAGACCAATGATAGGTTTTCCTATACTACCCAGCTACTCACCTCAAATTCTTGTACACAAGCTGAGCATTACTATCTCCAAACAGCTGTTCTGCCGCATAGTAGAATATCTGGTCCGCATAGCCCCCCGAGCCAGACCCTATGTGCCTCCGGATGGCCGGGGGGCCCTCGCTGCCCCACGGCCAGTCCAGCTCCGCCTCTGGCACTTCGCTGAGCGACTGCGAGGCGTTAGTCAGCATTTGTTCCAGCTCGACTGAGGAAGAGTTGATTCGGGTAAATATTGTCGTTTGTACGGATAGAAACACAGGTCGGTTGACGTTAGTAGAACAGTGGCATGGGAGGCTACTCATGGTTTTAAATGTTTTAAATATTAATGTTTCCTTTGTCAATTATGTAACTGTTATTGTTATGTGGTGTGTTAAGTGTAATAAAAGTATTTTTTCTTCCTTTCTTTCTTACAAATATGCAATTATTAGTAAACTGGGAATGAAAAAGTAAATGGCATGGAAGCGGTACGTGCTTATGGGACTGAGTAATATTCGGGATGGATGACTGTTTCGTATTTTGAGGCTAATCCAACTTCAGCACCGCAAGGCATCGTTAGGTGTGAATCCTAATATCGTTGACGAAACGACGTTAACCAAGCTCATCCGCTGGGGACCCTGAGACTGTTTGAGCAGTCTCTGAAGCCGATTGGCACCCTTTCACGGTATACATACATATATTATCATAGATATCTACATTATTTTAGGGTTAGGCCATCGCATTCTTTCATCGTATCAGCCGAAAGACGCCCACTGCTGGGCATAGGCCTCCCCCAGAGATCTCCACAAAGGGCGGTCCTGTGCCTTCCGCATCCAGCTGGTGCGATCTTTATCAGGTCGTCGGTCCACCTTGTGGGAGGCCTACCCACGCTGCGTCTCTTCCGGTACGTGGTCGCCACTCGAGAACTTTACTGCTCCAACGGCCATCTGTTCTTTGAGCTATGTGCCCTGCCACATCAGTATTCTTTAGCCGTACGCATCTATACCTACTTACTGGCAGTAATGACGCAATCGACATCATGGCAGTTCATGATATCGCTATAGAAGTCCTCCCTCGAAGCCTCCAGTTTCTTGTCGTAGCAGGGCATGAAGGTCACATGGTAGACCTCCCCAGGGGTCACCTCCCGACTCTTCGAGAGGACCTGCTTGACCAGCGACCCCATTATTTGCTGAGGCGACTTCGTAGTCGAGATGTACGGGAGGATGAAGCTGCCATGGGTTTTCTCCGCGTAGCACACCCAGCCTGGAAAGTGCGATTGGTTAAATCCTTAGCCTATGTAAGATAATGGTCATCATAATCATCATCATCAACAACAGTCCATACAGCCCACTGCTAGAACCGAGCCTCTTCAATATTAATCATCATCATGGCATTAATGTCCCGGTTGTGCTCGCGCTCGAGGACTCGGGGTCCGCCTTCACTGTGATCCAGGATTGGGCAGATCAGCTCCATTTATGCGGCAACGACAGTTTTAAATGTTTTAATTTGTAATGTTTCCTTTGGCAATTATGTGACTGTTATTCTGTCGTCGTGTGGTATATGTAATTTTTTTTCTTTACTTCGTTTTTTTTCTTTAGTTATAAACAATTCTACTCTAAAACAAGCTCCCACCACCCATGAAGCCAAGACTCTGATGTGGACTCACCCGGACAACTGCTGGCGAGCATCGGCATCGCCTTGCCGCTCTTATCGACCTGGTGGTCGCGGTAGCGCTGCAGGAACTCCTGCTGGGCCTCCAGGGTCGAGAGGTCCTCCGCCACTGTCATGTCTAGGACTAGGTCGGCGCCTAGGCTCTTCAAGTAGCCTGGTCGGGGGTGTAAGTACAGGATAAAGTCACAATATATGTAAAGAAGACAGCAAATCGACCTAACTAAACTCAAAACTAGTATATAATAAGCTAGCGTCTCTATAGACGCGCATAGCAATGTTAGCTCCTTTTATACTGGTTTCGTATCTTTATTTATTTAATTTGCCAATTTGGTTTAATAGGTTTATTCTTATGCTACACATGAAAGATCTTCAACACTTAAATGTAAATCTTATAATAGGCAAACTGACGTTCACAATAGAATCAATTGGGTAATTTTCTTTCATGTACATTTCAAATATAAACATTTAAACAGTTGAGTGCGACAACGATAATACTGATTGTGGCATAAAAAAGAACTAAAGACCGTATTACACGAGACCAGGAGAGTGTAGTAAGACAGCAGCATATAATGCATCTTTTACAGGGGGCCATCGTGTAAATTCTTTGTAAAAGACGCATTAAGCATCAATTACACCACCCTTAATGTAGGACCCTAACTCATTAAGAGTACAAGATCAACGTGGATGTACTGCTCAATGAATAAGGTCAATTTTTTATCACCTTTGGATACCAGAGCAACGATAAAAAATTTACCTTTTTCTATGCACAATACATTCTATTTTGATTTTGCACTCTGTCACACTTCACAAGAAGTTGCCATGGGCTGAAGTTAATTGCAAATACAAATGCAAAGAACTTAATGTGTCAACAAAAATCCACTCAACTCTACCCATCAATTCTACACAATCTACTTAAGAGAACTGACAAATGGTTGCCTATAAATCATAACAATACATCATACAGCCTCTCATACCTGCTAACTTCCTAGCGGCCTCCTGTGGCTCGAGTTTGTACCGCGCGGCGAGCGACAGCGTCGGCTGCGGCGACAGCGATATCACGACCAGGCTCACTGCTTTGGTGACGCCCTTGTTGTCTGTGTATTTGCGCTCGGAGAACACCCTGTACAGTGTAAAGGAAACTTTATAACACTAAGGAAGGTGGCAAACAAGCTTTAGTTTTTGTACACAAGAATTTAAATACTTTATGTATGGTCAAATATATCTTTTAAGACTATGCTCCATTAAAAACCTGATATTAAACCTCGTCATTCAAGACAATTGTGAATGGACATTCTACTTAGATAAGTACCACCATCCACCACCATCCATATCATAATTTTTAATTAGGTGAGGTAACCAGCAAACCTAGTATAGTATAGTAGGTGGCTGACAAATAATACATAAAAAAAAAAGTAATGCTCACTTCAACAGTTCCTCTTGACTTTGCTTTGTGACAAGCACACTCTCAGCGGAGGTGATGCAGCCGCTGCAGGCGAGGCAGTCGGCCAGGGTGATCTCGACCTTCTGTAACTTCTTCTCCCGTCCACTTGATATGTCGAAATATCCATCTTCACCTATCTTTATTTTCGCACCGGTTTTTGTTTTCCCTTTCTCAACTTTCACTGGCTTTATGCACTCCTGAATGAAAAGTTTATATTATTTCAGTTTGATCAGCAAATTAGGTAGTAGTATAGTGCTATAGAGATGGGGAAGTGTTCAATATAGTTTGTGATATGTAGAGAATACTGTTGAGAATAATGTGCCTAAATACTTACAATGCCTAATCTAGCAAAAAAGGCAAAAAAATGTAAGTGTTAATATAATTAATTTATATTATAACCGAGAAAATAGAGGAGAATTAGTAAGATAAGTAATTTGCAAGAGAATACTGCTACTAAGAATAATCATTCTCATTCATGAGAGAATTACATGACCCCTGAGACGACACACTGGCTGGCCGATCTTTAAGAGCCATTATCGGGTCACGGTATAGAATAATTAGGGATTGTATAGTGTATACTGCGGGGAAAGTGAGGTCATTGGTCATGCTTCATTGTATTCTTTAATGAAGATGGCATTATGTAGTGTTCAAGCCACATTTTAACTATAATAGCCTTTACAACATATTACATCATAATTTAGTATATGACAATGTCTATGCTGTGTGTCTATTACCATGGGATCACATAAAAATGGTAAACTCTGCTATTATTTACCAAATTTTGAGGTTATATTACCTGTGATGGCGTAATAAAATCATCCAAATCCGTCAATTGTAGAGCACCACTAAATCTAGACGCCATAATTGTAGCTGTTTTAATAATTCCAATACACAATTATTTAAATTCTTGATTATGTACAAATTGCAACTTCACGCACAACAACATCGTTTACAGCTGATTTTGACAGATTTTGACGCTGACATCCTCGAAAGTAAGGTAAAAGAAACTCTATTATACATCCATGTCTTTATAAAATAATAATCATAATCTTGGCGTTATGCTCTCGCGCACGAGGGCCCGGGGTCCGCCTTGACCATGATCCAGGGTTCGACAGATCAGGTAATTATAGTGGAGCGACTGCCATCTGACTTCCGTGACCAAGCTAACAGGGGAACAATAAATTAGTATTTATAATCCAATACAATTTACCTTAGAAAAATACCCTTACGCCTTTATCCCGTAAGTGTAAAGTGGAGACCACATCGTTCCAATTGCTACCGTCCTGACAGATCTCTCTAGCTTGTTTCACATTCATCAACCTTTTTATACATGAAAGTCGATTTATGGAACTTTTGACCTACCTTTCGTTAACAAGTTAAAATACGATCGATTTGATCGTGATGCATACCTAGGTCTTGGTCTTCCCCTCCCGACCATTGCATTCACTCCATCCTGCCATATATTCGATCATCTCTTTACATTCTTCTCCTCTACATGCTCAAATCCGCTATTCTCCATCCTAATCACTACATCTTCTTTCACTCCAGCATGTTCCTTTAATACTGACACTTTTCCGTAATTTATCATTAATTTATGCTTCTTCCTTACTTCTTAACGCTCTCATTTCTACTGCATTTAATCTACTTTCATACTTCTTCTGCCAAACCCAACTTTCGCATGTTTCGCCAAACGTTATTATTGGAACTAGCACTCATAAATGTGTGTTTATAGTGTTCCATTCTAAATATTTCCCGCATTCGCTCTCTTTTCGACATTCCTTTCACACTTTCCATTTCTCGTAAATAGGAAAAATATTAAAAAATTTAGCTAACCTACATACCAAATGGAACTATAAATATTACCTACATAATCAACAGTGCTTTGATTAATATTTATAGTTCTTGAGATCATATTTTCCGATGAACAAAATCCCTTTATTGGACTTTTCATAATTGTTTGCTATCCGGTATCCGGCTGGATATCACCGCACTATCCGTTATCCGGCCGGGTAGTAAATTAAGGCCGGATACCGCATACAAATAAATAAATATTCTTTATTCAATAAGGATTGCTCTATACAATGTGGCCCTAACCCTTAAACTAAGCAAAACACTTGTTACTTAGGTTGGGTTAGGATAGGGGTAGAGTAGAGTAGGGAAAATCCCGCTTTCGCACTCCTATGGAAATGGCACATTGCGATTTTTTTCCGGCGTGTTTTGGGTACTTTATCGCGACAATCGCGTGACTGTCTCTTGTATCATGTATTCGACCAACCTGTGTGGCAAGTGTGCCATATTTTTCTAACGATACAAACCCGCAAATGCATGGCGACTGAATCGCTACAAAAAGTCGCAGTGTTCCAATCTCCCTTTCGTCCCGCCTTTTCAAAAGTATTTATAAAGATTTTAAAATATGATTTGGTCTAAAAAATAATGCCAAAATAACTTCTTCAAACATCCATCAAAACTTACCTAAAATATGGAATACATAAAATTATGCACAAAGTCAAGGGTTTTAAACTGAAGTTGATGATGTGATTACTCTTTGTCATACTTAATAGAAGGTCCGGCAAGTAGAATAGCTCCCACTTACCTACTATTATATTATAAAACTACTATACTCTGGCTCCCACGCGTCCATGGAGGTCACGCATACGTAGTTAAGCTTCGTCATGGTGTGTACTGGCTGCTTGCACAGTGCACACGACGAGAAAAATCAATCAGATCTTCCCGCCTCTGTCGGTTTCCAAGGCAACGCGTAAACAGTAGGGAAACTTCGGCGAGCGGCTTTGGTCGTGGCGCGCGCTCTCCTGTGCATTCTCTGTTTTTGTTACGTGAATATTGTTTTGGTAATCTCGTGTTAGTGGATTGTGTGCGATAATGGCTGACGAAGCGGCTGCGGCGGCGGCAGCGCCGGGAGCGGCTGCGGCGCCGACCACAGAAAGGGTTATTCACACATACCCGTTAGTTAGGGTAAGTTTATTTTTTGATAAATATTATAGTTTGGTGTCCGGGAGACTAGAATTGTACCAATCTCCCTCATTATGCGTGTCGTGAATGGCGACTAAAGATTTAGAAACTCACCAGCTAGGGCCAGGGCCTCCGGAAAATGGGCAGCAGTGTTTTCTATTGTGTTGTGGCCTAGCTCAACCTGCACTCCCAAGGAGAGTTGACGCCAGGCAGACGGCCAGTCATAAAATAAATATGAAGGGGAAACTTTTTTACAAAGCTCAAAAGCAAAAGATACCTATATTTTAAAATATGAATATTATATTGTGTTGACCCTGATGTGTATCTATAGATCAATTCTTCCTTATTCCAATCGGTAGTGTGTCATTTTCGAAAAAGTTCCCTACCTCAAGCGATTAATGAATAAAGTAGGTACCTACTTAAAGGATAAAGGTACCTATTACTTAATTTAGATTTTAGTTTACTTGTCCTGTCTCAACCGCCACTTTCTAAATACCTACATAGTAGCTATATTATTACTTAAACAAAAAATTGCTGGGGTCCTATCTCTTCCAGGCAACGTGTGATGACAGGGAAATGTTTATAGCTAGTCTAGTGATGTATCTACTTATACAGAGACACGTAGTAGAATCACTGATGGTGTCAGGTCTTACTTATTACTCAAGTGACTAACTGTCATAAATAAAAAATAGGTTGATTTCGATTCGATTGGACTACGACATAGGATCGTTCAAGAGGTATGGTATATTAGAGGTCTCTTAGAGGTAGGCAACGCATTGGTGACGCCACTGGTGTTGCTGATGTCCATAGGTGGTGGTGACCATTTTCCATCATGTGGCCAGCTTGCCCGTTTATCATAAAATAAGGTCCGGACAACTCAGCCTATATGACCCATAAAGTTGAGCGGTATGTCATTGGAAAGGATTTTTAATTTACTACAACTTTTACTAACGGCAGTTGGAAAAAAGTTATGGCCAATTAAAATTAAACTTTCGTATGACGATGTACGACGGCTTCGCTCTCATCGCCCGCCCGGTTAAACCTGAAGATGTAAACCTTAGACTCCGGGGTAAATCTGGAAGGCTGGCAGCCAAAGATTCTGTCACCGGGACCCCATCCACCCTTCACAGATCCAACACAGTTTTAGACATAGACATAGATAGACAGCACTTTATTCGGTTCCATATTACATCCTTAACCTAAGGTGAGTACAGTAAATTATTATTACGATGAAATTAAAATTACGTAAGACCAGCCAGCACGTGCGTTTTACGTGTGCATCTGTGACTGTGTGGCTGTCTGTGACATTGTAGCTCACGAACGGGACCGATTTCGGTGCGGTTCTCTATAAGTATTAGAACGGTTTTCTATAAGTAATAGAAAGCCAGTTTAATGGAGATGGTCCTTTCCTTAGTCTAGTAGCCTTTAAAAACAAAAATTTCTCTTGTCCAAACTCTTCTTCTTCCTCTTCTTGATTACGCTGACTCCTGCTATTTGGATACCACTGAGGAGATATTGAACAAATTGGAGCGCCTTCAAAATTTATATATCCGTTTTATTTTTGGATTGCGCAAATATTACCATATTTCAAGTTACCGAACACAACTCAAATGGCTCCCAATCCGCCTACGCAGGAATGCTCCACCCTCTATAAAGTCCTGTATACATCTCCCGCTCCCTCATACCTCCGTGAACGGTTTCACTTTGCCCGTCCACAAGATAAGCCTTGTCATTCTAGCGTTAGATCGTCGCTAGCAATTCCTGTTCACCATTCCGACTTCCTTTCCTATTCCTTCACTGTTCATGCAACAAGGCTGTGGAATTCTCTTTCGCACGAAGTGCGTGACAGTCAATCTATCCACATATTTTAAAAGCGTGTAAAGTATCACTATATTTCACAGTGTGCCTAGACGTATTACAATGCCTTAATATATATTACGTATTAATATAGTATATGTTATTTTATTCATGTATACCTATTAGTATGTGTAGAATATTATGTATTTATTTATAGTGTATAATTATTGTGCACGTCGTATCTGCGTATATTTATCATATCTCTCTTTTTGTAGGCCTGCTGGAAGAGATTTCTTTTTAGAGATAAGTAGTGCCTGTTGTCTAATATCTGATTTGTACTATCTCTTTAATTTTCTTGTGTACAATAAATTGTTAAATACTTAAATAAATAAATTGTTACATCATCGGTGCATTAGTTTAGAAAATATTTGAGTCCTGTCGATTAGGTTAATACTGCTGCATTTGTAACCCCCAACGTAAAAAGAGGGGTGTTATACACTGATGTTATGAATAAGTTTGACATGTGTATGTATACTGTGTGTCTGTCGGTGGATTCTAACTCCCGAATTGTTGGACCGATTTCGATGCGGTATTGTTTACTTATTTATTTGTAAACCAGTAGTCGAAATAATTCTGATTATGAATATCGGCTGATATCGGAAGTATAGGAAGAATATTACATATCAACTGTTTGCTGTAAATTTATATGAATTTATACAATTCTATTACTTGTATGGAATTTCGGCTAAGTCAAGGCCCCAGCGGCGGCGAGAGCACACGGCTGCGCCGGCGCAGCGTAGCGCGTCGCCCGAACACCGTGACGTATCGATTACACGAGCGAATTAGCTGGAACTATTCCGGTTCGGCCAGAGAAGATCTACATTTATTAAAGCCATTGAATGGGCTCTTACTAGACAAGCAGCCACATCTTCGCCGTGTCGTATAACTAACAACCAGGCCAGATGGCGGTCAAATGCCTATAGTTAAAGTCTTCTATCGTGGTTTGGGACCCGAATGAAGCCGAATTTGAGGATCACCTGGACCCCACCGCAGCATCTGAAGATGGGATCGATTTAGTCTGACATTCAACTAACGTTAGGGTATCGCGAGCATTTTTATCACTCACGTGCAAGATGTGGAATCCCTTTTTTTTGCACTACAACTCTGGGTTCAACTTCATTATATCAGCCGAAAGACCCACTGCTGTCGGTCTACCTAGTGGAAGACCTACCCACGCTGCTTCTTCCGGTACGTGGTCGCCACTGGAGGTCTTTCCTGCCCCATCGGCCATCTGTTCTGCGAGCTATATGCCCTACCCGCTGCCAATTAAGCTTGGAAATCTTTAATGCGCTTGCGGATCTTCTCATTCCTGATTCGATCGCGCAATGAGCATAGCTCCGAGCATAGCCCTATCCATCGCTCTTTGAGTGACAGTGAATTTTTTTACAAGGCCTACAGTAAGCAGCCGTCTCTGTTCCGTAGGTTATCACTGGCAATACAACAGGGTTCACAGGGTTCAACTTACAAGTAGATATTATGCAAGCTATGTATTTCCGATCTGGTGAGATTGAGGCTTAGCCGTGTGATGTCTGGGAGAGTATTAAGCCTCAGTACAAAAGTATCAGTAATCATCACACAGTAGTCGTAATATACGACTTAGGAGCTAACGAGACAGGACCTCCATAGACAAGATACTTCTTTTAATACTATTATATAGGTAGGTACTATTGTGTATTTCAAACGGGAAAGAGGTCCTGCGGAAGACCCAAGAACCGATGGATTTACATCGCTGAGCCGTATGCGAGAGCCAATGCCTTACGACGCGAGGATGGAAGGAGAAGAATGAGCCGGAAAGCGGACCATGGCAGAAGCCTATTGTTATATAATATTATTGTTATATTATGTTATGGGCTGCAGTAAAGTGATGTTGATGAGATTGAAGAATGCCTGACTCTAGGTAGAAGTTTATTATAAAAGCTGTCGTTTTGTAAACGCTAATGATTGTTTTATAATCGATTTCACTTAAAACAAAGGCAAATGTTGTCATTATTTACATAAATAACCGAATCCGGTCAAACGGTGTCTGAATAATCAACAAATAAATTCCCAAAACGGGTCTTTGATGTTTGTTTTGACAGGTGGACTCCACATTGCTCTCCCGCGTTAGAAAGAAATGTAAATGGATGTACGCCGCCCACGCAGAGATTAATGACAAAACAATCCTCTAATGTGGAAGAGATTCAAGTACCTACCACATTGCACTGTTGGGACTGAGTAGGAGCAAATATTGATTTTGTTAATACCTTTTTATTGTACTCGCTTTTGCTTAATCTTCGTCTGTGCAAGGTAAAGGGTGGTTTTTTAGAGGCGGAGAACTTAAAATTGTAATAAAGAAAAAAGTATTTAGTACCAGTGAAGCTTTGGAAAGATAATTTAATAGCATTTATGTTTGAATATGATTTTGGTCATGTGGCCGCTGTATCCTATCTACTTATCTATCTAATACCTACTTACATTGCTCTAAGGTCCTTCGTCAAAGGTTGCCTGGAAGAATAACTCGATCGCTTAAAGAACTAAGTAGGAATAATAACCATTAGTTATCGAAGTGCTCGTGAATAAAACAATTGGTTATAACCACGCAATACCTAACAACATTTCAAAATCTAATTGTCTTCGATGATCCATTGTTTACAAATTACTTTCCTTGAAGTATGATTAATAGTTTTAGTTAGATTGTAGTCTGTGCTGTATTTAAATTTCTAGATATTCGAGGGCGTAATATGTAATATACCTATGTAACAAAGAAATGTAGGTAGGTACATGAATACATAGAAAGTAAAAGTAAGTAAATACCCTTTATTACACACACAAAAGTAAAAGATACATAAAAGAAAAATATAACAATTGATATTAATGCTTTAGATTGGTAATACACTCCAATATAACAAAGTTTTTTTAATAGAGGCACCAGCGACTCGTCCCGGCTTCGTGCGGCTTTTATTTACATAACACGCATGTATTATACATGTAAATTCTCTAAATGATGGTGAAAACCGCTTCAAAATCCGTTGAGTCATTTAGGGGGAGTTAGCGGAAATACGTACATACCGACGGATGGACGCGGCAAGCGACTTCATTTTATATCTATAAAATAAATAGTATCTTGGTAATAGTAACTTCTATATCTTGCATTCTTCTTCTTATATAGATATAGAAGATTAGTAGTAAGCAAGCGAGCAATACCAATCTAATGATATTCTGTTCTTATTGTTCACAGCACACAGACATGAACGAGGAAATGCGCACCGAAGCGGTGGAGTTGTCTGTCACGGCCTGCGAAAAGTTTTCTCACAACAATGAGCATGCAGCGCGCATGGTGAAAGAAGCCATGGACAAGAAATTCGGGCCCTCATTCCACGTCGTGGTCGGAGAGAGCTACGGTTTTGAGGTCACCTACGAGTGTACTACTATATGCTACCTATACTTTGGCGGGAACCAGGCTGTTTGTATTTGGAAGTGTTCGTAGCTTCTTTTTAAGTTTTTTTTTCGAGACTTGGAATGCTGGCTTGACTTCAACTTCAAGAAAACGTTACCTCTATCTGTAACACGGTCTAAGCTGTATTTGTAACTTTTGAACGAGTAAAGCTGTGTGGTCAACAGTGTACTGAAATCATGTGATCGAAATATTCAATTACTTACAATCAATTATTTATGAAGACAAACGAATCGTTTCTCAAGCATTTTATTGTATGTAGGGTGTGAGAAAATATATTTACAATTGCTTAAAATAAATCAAAGATTGAATTATGTCATAATAGTACTTACCTATACATAAGAAGCTACATACCTAGCGCTTAAGCACAGAATAACCTATGCCTAAGTGAGTAGATTCCTCTGATTTGGGAATTGATCGGGATGGGTGGGGTGGGTGACGTCCATTGCCGCGAGCCTTCAGTAATTCTTGCGCGAAGGTGCTCACACTAGTCGGTGGATTATGCAAGTTGAGTATTTAATTTACTCACACGCGTGCAACAGACACTATGCTCTGATTGTAGTCCTCTGTGGCTCTTCGAAACCGATACCTAACGATGTGCACATCTGTGTGTCAGAGTTCATCCCCGCCCTCAATCCTCGCATCGCATGGGACCTGCGCTGAATAAAACGCTAGGTCTGTAGTAAGATACTTTATAATAATATGTACTTAATTTTAATTAATTATAGTTTCCCTAGAGTTCGTAAATAAATAATCTCTTATGAGTTACGACTTTCGCGTCGAGTATTTTTTGTCAAATGTGTTATTTTTAGCCGCGAAACGATTTTAACGTGGGCGTAGACATTTTCTAAATTTTCAGACAATATCTTGAGTTGCCATAACGTGATTTCAAATGCAAATAGACGCTTAAAACGAGAATGTGAATACGTTGGAATTCCAAAGAAATCATTTACATAAGCATGGCAATTAGTCGGCCTTTTGGAGATTGCATGGTTCAGTAAGGTTAATCGTTTCTACGGAAAATATCTACACGGAATTTTAATGTTAAAGTAAATACCTCCCTACCTATATGTATAATAGGTACTATTGGACTTTTCCGAAAGTTAAAACAATGGTAATTTTATAGTGCACTAGGTTTTACCCGCAACTTCGTGACCGCGATAACGTTCCTGACTCGTTCCCGCGGGAACCAAATTGAATTTGAAGATAAATTATAGCCATGTGCTATTCTGGGCTAAGTTCATATTATACTAGTGAACCCGACAAGTTTCGCATTTATAATATTAAGATATGTAGGTTTAGTAGGACTAGTAGTGAAGGATTAGGCACATCCGGGGAGTTAGTAATTTCCTTAAACTAAATATGATATCAATGCCTTTGATTTCCGTGTTTCTACCCTTACTATTCGAACTCTTGGAGAAAATCGGTGTTACAAACATTTTGCCTAATTAGGAATAGAAGTAGGTTCTTCTAACTAACGCAATAAAAATTTCTACCATGTAGATGTAATTTTGTCGCTTCGTGCAACCGACCTAGTGAAATAAAAAAATAAAATATTTATTTTCCCTTTACATAAGTAGACACTGGCACTTTATGGCGAAAGTGGAAAAATCGGGGGGAGGGCTTTGCCCAGCAGTGGGATGATTCAGGCTAATATAATTAATAAACAGGTAGGTAGATCAAAGTTTAAACAGAAAACAGCGATTCGCAGCGCGCTGCTTATTGTGTGGACCGCGCACCCCAACCCCTGGTTGGGTTAGCGTTAGCGATATCTAGCTAGGATAAGTGCATTTCTGTACATCAAGTGCTCTCCCTAGTCAAACACCCCAGCTAGGGGAGCCCAGACACCCCATGCGTTTACCTATGCGGATGTGTAGGTAAGCTTTAGCTCACAATATCGACCGGAGTACAGAAGCCCATAGTTGTGCACCGGTTAGTTTGAAAGAAAAACTAGAAATAGCGCCAAGGAATGTAGCATGCGTGTCGCAAAATCGATCGTTTTATTTTGCACGAAAGAACTGTAAAAGTTCACATTTTTCACTGGATAGGTACTGGAAAACTATGGCGTCGTTAGGTAGGGTAAAGGGTGTTTGTTTTAAACACTGTTAGATACATATATGGTGCCTATGTCGGAAAACGGAAATCTTCTATTCAGATCAGAATATTTTGTCCGACCACCGGACGGTTGAAAATCATTGAAATAAATAATGACGAATACTTAGGTCTAAAACGGAGTGTCGGTGGCCGATTGGTTAAGGTATCAGACTCGTATCGACAAAGTAAGCGAGCGGTACCAGGTTCGAATCCCACTGCTGCCATGTACCCATGACTCTTTTCTGAGTTATATACATTAGTTGAATACTAACCGATGCTCCTACGGCGAGGGAAAACATCGTGATGAAACCTGGCACATTCCGACTGAATGTGTACCCATGATTCAATCTGACCAGGTTCTCCTGGTAGCAGAGTCACGGTGGTCAGATGTTAGTCGCTCCACTGTAATTACCTGATCTGCCAAATCCTGGATCATGGTCAAGGCGGACCCCGGGCCGGTGCGCGAGTGCACAACCTGGACATTTTACGCCAATATGATTATTTAATTCTTAGATCTAAAACAAGACTAACATTAATACACAAGAAGGTAGAGGCATTGAATTCAAATACGTACAGTAGTTTGAAAATATTTACTTTTCAACACCTGTAGTGTTTGATCTAACAAGCGAAACTGGGTTAATGCACGGCCTTATGGCAATAGAAACCAAATGTCTACTGCATGCTGTGTCGCAAATTACATAGGTAGGTAGCTACGTACCTATACTACGATTTGAACACCTACCTAAGTCGAGGCCTTGTGGCCCGCGGGCCGAAACGACAGATTAATTAAAATTATTATTTTTCTGAGGCGTTTGGTCCCGCAGTTAAAAATGCTTAAAACAATATTTTTTCTCAGACTTTCCTAAAAATATTTTATGAGGGCTTTTAACTGCGGGCCCAAGCCTGAGGAAAAATATTAATATGAATGCATCAGTCGTTTCGGCCCGCGGGCTAAAACCTGGCTGTCGTATGGAAGGGCGTTAAATTACCTGTAGGTAATAACACTGTCAAATGCAAATCAAAATGTTAGTTTCCATTAACGCCACGCCGCCAGTCCTCTGCAGACTCTAGTTTGACTTCTACCTATGTAAACTGAGTTGGATGGTCTTCCAGGCAAAGGTACACTATCTTTACAGAGTATAAAACGAAGTCGCTTCCCGCCGTCTGTATCTATGTACACTTAGATCTTTTAAACTACCAACGAATATTAATGCGGTTTTCAACAATGGATAGAGTTATTTAAAAGGTAGGTTATAAGCAAGAAAAAAGAGTAGGTAGGGGTAAAGTAGGTGTACGCGAACGAAGTCGCGCCGGATCCACTAGTTTCTTACTGAAACGCGTTCATATCCTCTTTCGTTCCTACCACTTCGGCCGGCTTACAAGTTCTAATACGTACGAGCCGCTTTGGCTCGACCTTTATAATGCGTACGGCTAAGGAGTGGAACGCGTTGCCTGCGAGTGTGTTTCCTGATCAATATAATCTGGATGCCTTCAAGGCTGGAGTGAATAGGCTGTTCCAAGACGGGCATGCTCCATCTTCGACCGCATCGTCACTTACCAACAGGTGAGATGGCGGTCAAATGCTTGCCTTGTAAAATATAAAAAAAAAAAAAAAAAAAAAACCTACCTACATCTGAAACGCAGTTACAATTCTATAGACAACAATTAAATACTTTTTTTCAAACAAATTGGCCGATTGCGGTTTCCTCACGATAACAAACAACTCGGCCTTTGGTCAAGCAATTATTTTTTTCCACCATTAGATATTTGAACGCGACCTTGGAACTCGTAGTGCCTTTGTCCAGTCACTCGTGACTTTGTAAACAGTTTTTACAGTCATTTTGTCATCGCGAGTAGGTACCTATATGTGTAGTTTTTGTTTATCGTGCCTGTAATTAGCCCGCGTAAATTAGTCTAGGTATGGATAGCAACGTCACGAGCACATAATTGTTTTCTTTTTCAATCTCATCAACGACATCATATCAACCGCAGGTGATCCACAGCTAAGCGTGGCCTCTCCCACGCCTACCACTCGTATAGGCTCTCTGTCTGGTCATCTTGGCGTTAATGTCTCGATCGCGGGGGCCTGCGGTTCGCCTTGACCAGAATCCAGGATTTGCCAGATCAGGTAATTACAGTGGAACGACTGCCATCTGACCTCCGTTACCTTATTAACAGGGAAATTTCACCAGATTGGATCATGATTACACCAGTCGCCTGAATGTGCAGGTTTCATAACGGGTTCCCGCACCGTAAGAGCATCGGTTAGTGTTCAACTAAAGCGCACTCCACATGTGGATAGTTCCGCGGGAACACGAGAGTGTAGAGGGATTATTCGCCTATATTCGTGTAGTCCCGTCTTCTGTATATAAAATTTCTTCTCTATGAGTCCCGTGCATGTTTGGCATGTCTCGCCTATTTCAAAGACTAAGTAGAGATAGTTTGTTGTCGTCTCGATTCGATCGATTTTATATTTATATTCCTAGCGCTTTTTTCCGTAACAGGTTCGGGGTACACTTGACCATGATCCAGGATATTAGTAGATCAAGTAATTACAGCAGATTAGCGATATTACACCGATAAATCGATATAATGTCGACGCGTTTTGACGCCCACCACATCCCTAATAGGCGAGAAAGTAGAAAATCGACCAGTCCCGGCAAAAGTTTTGCCGAAAGTTTCGGCGGACATGTGGAGTACGCTTAATGTACATCAAACTCAAAAAATAGTAATTGGTACATAGCGTTACTGGGGGTACGAGTCGGACTCCTTAACCATTAGACCACAAATGTTCCTATATATTGTGTCTATCGGCACCTATTGGTATGGAAGGTGTCATCCGTCCATCTCGTGGTGGGGGCCCACCCCATGATTGCCAGTACGTGGTCGCCACTCGAGAACTTTTCGGCCGCTATTGGCTCTGCTAGTTATCTGCTAGGCCTGCCCATTGCCACTACTTTTGCAACTCAAGAATCTATGTCGGCGATCTTAGTTCTGCTACTGATATATTTGTAATGACCATTCCATCAAGAGGACTTCAGTACCTACTTAAATACATATTATCGGTACAGACCTACAATTTTTCGGACTATCAAATTACTATAAACCTGCCGATGCAGATTACTTTCTATTTTACCTATCGTTTCATCTTAGTTATCACTGACGAAATGTAGGTACCTATCTTAGATCAACTGGTATAGTTTATCTAATGTGTCTGTTGGAATTTATTTCTCCAAAAAACTGAAATAAAACAGGATTAAATTGGAAAGGTTTTGTTGTTGACTTTACTCAGGAGTAAATAAGTTTTGCAGACATTATACGTTCGTCGTCTACCTCAGGGTAGGTACCTATACCAACTTAATACAAAAAAGTAAGTGCTATATTTACCTACTTATTTACCAATGAAAATCGAAAACTAATGTTTTGGCATAGGTAATTTTCTGATTGACTACGTATTTCCTTCAACGGGCAGCAATACAAGCGGGGTAGGTAAGTGCTGTACTTAGATGAAACTGAATCTAGGCCATCTGACCCTTAAAGCAACACGGGCGACCGGCAAAATCCGACCCGTAGATTCACAGGTCGCTGGACCCGGCGCGTATCCGGCTCGAAGGACCAAAAACTGTAGTGTGTAGTTATCAGCTGTACGTGTAGCGGTACTCCGTACGATACACTTGGTAGTCCGTACGATATACTTAACTATGTTACCCACTTTCCCCGTCAACGGGGGAATCGCCGATGGGAGCTAGGGTGTCACAATGTGTTTGCCGCAACAACCAAAGAGGATGTAAGTAAACAACACTTAAATTAGTTTAGCGACTGCTTTCCTCCACCTAAACTAAACCTTTTTAATGTCATTTGCCGTAAATACGTCCTCACATAGCCTGGCGCGGCCCAAATACCCGAAGGCCGCGCCCACGGCATTGCCCACCGCAGTAATCAACCTACAGACAATTAAATGCTAATTAATACAGCAAACAACGACCTAAAACGCACTTTCATCGGCTTGGTAGGTAAATTAGTTTTACCGGATTTTATAAGTTAGTAGGTTTCACAGAAAGAAGTAAATATTTACCTAATACTATGTAAATTCTGTCTTTTGTTTATTCGAACAACTATAAGTGCTTTACCGGCAACTTCAAAGTCTAAGAATTCGTAGGCACAGATTTCTGTTATTTTATTAAATAGATTATTAGAAATACATGAATGCTTTAGCCCTGTTGGCTGTTCCTAATCAGGCATGCTGCATCAACGGCCGCATCGTCACTTACCACCAGGTAAGATGGCCTGTAACTTAAAAAAATATCTCAAGAATCTGAATCATGCATGATCTTCTTTCAACAACTTTGTCTGGCACAATAATACGATAGTATACTTACGCCACCTTAAGCTACTACGATGAACATCCACGATTTTATTTTCATTTACTGTGACATGGTTATTCAAGACATCGACGTAGGTCTTCATTCAGATTCCTCGACCGTACCACTTACATTACATTTTCTGTCGGTTAGGTAGACGCTCATACATTTCTGGCGTAACAGTCGCTAACTTCATAAATACTTAATCGACTTTAATTAGGGCTTTCCTGTTTGGTAGGCAATAAGACAATGATTAGCTCTGTATTTAATTAATTTCTTCAAGACGTTAGCTTTGAGGTGTTTACCTTAAAATTGCTGCAATCAGAACCGCCTATAAAAATCAGTCTACGGAAAAGAGCTATCGTGTTGAAGAAATTAATTAAATATAGAGGTAATGATTGTCTTATTGGCTAAAACCTCATTAAAGAATTTATTAAGTTGAAGACTGATTTGTGACACCAGAAATGTATGAGCGTCTTTGGAAAAATATGGAGTGGGTGATTAATTGTGCCGGTGAATGTATTTCAATAAATCGCTAAGAATGAAGCTCATACTTATAAATTGTGGTCGAGCTTCACTTACATACAGGTAAGCAGGTAAGTTCGTTTGATCACCAACTATAATTCGTCCAATCGTTTAGGAGCTGACGCTGCCATCAAATTCATACTTTCTATTTTATATTTTTCCTTGACCAAAATAAAACAACAAAAGTATAATAATTAATAATAAAATTTAATATTTATGTTAAAAGTTACAATTTCAATAAATTCCAAAGGTATACGAATCGAATAGATATAGGAAATCCTTCGACAATAAACCGTTAGGTACAAACATTCAAATTACAGAAGCGCCGTCTAATCACTAGTTTACATGTAAATATAAATATCCAATTAGGAACGGGTTGACTGTCTGTACGTTGTGTGGGGACAAATAGACGAGTTGGTGGACTATGGCAATTTGAAGATGGTTTACGGAATAAGCTGCGTTACAAAGAGATTTATCCATCAATAAATAAAAAAAAAAACCATAAAAGTACATCGGTATTTGCTGCTGCGCTATAAACCTACACAAATTCGAAACAACAAATAAATTCGAGATTCTTAACATTGAAGTGAAATTACTCAATCAATTTTAGAATACCTCATTAGATACACTTCTTAAATATTTAAGATTTTGAACTACGCGATGAGACGAGACATTTTTTAAAGTAAGTATGCTCCTCATTCTTTTTTAATTTTAAGGCTGATGCCAACGAGCGGATTACCTGGCGGTCGAAATCTCCATTGCAGCTAAAAAAATTATTCTTACCGATTTTCGACAATGGTTAAAACATTGCTTTCGTTAACATTTTTAAAACTAAATCTGCCCCCAATTGGTAAGTAATCACAGATGCTCATAGGTGTCCATCACCCGGACGCAAAGACACATAAAAAATGTGATTAAACCTCAACTAATTAAACTGGTACATACACCTCATTGGCGCTAATTGGCGGAGGCCTAACGTCCAGCGGTGGACTTTAAATGATCATGAAATACACCTAAAACTGATAAGTAAACAGAAAACTGCAGCTTACTCGTGAACCACGGTAGAATCATCGGAATCGCGATAGGTACAAAAAAACAATCTAACCCTACGTCTTTCACTTAAACATTGGCACATACAGTGATCACATAATACTCATTGATGTACTTCAATAGTATAATAACGTGCAAGACAGGAAGTTTTATTAGTTTCAAAAATTGGACTTGTAAAGAGTAAACTAAGAATGTCACCATTCTAATCTCTCCGAAATGAAATTGGTTTCAAAAATGTCCAGACATCTTCTCACCTCACCAGGAGTCCTATTCTTGCGCTGTGACGTCAGGAATTCGACATTTTTTCCTAGCCAGAAATCCATTAATCATGACATAAAAATGTTTATTGCAGCCAAAAATATTTTCTCAACTATCTTCGACAGTCGTATATTATCCAAGATAATTTCAGTTAAGTTTTAATTGAATTTTTTGGGTAGAGAAAATATCGAATTTGATATGTCACAGCGCGAGAATTAGGTTCACTGGGATTTTTGTAAAGAGTTAACTAAGAATGTCACCATTCTAATCTCTATGAATTGAAATTGGTTTCTCACCTAGTTTTGAGTGAGGATGTCTGATTATGAGTGGCTAGGAAGTACTCCAAATATTACTTCATCGCTCCTTCTCACGACACAATGTCCAAAATCCAGTAAAAACTAACAAAAACTTCCTACCTCGCGAATCCTAACTTATCTACATCAATATGAAAGCTATTACAATTTCCACCTCATAATAACCGTTAATATTTAAATCATTCACATTATACAATCATTATCAATCAACATATAGAATCGTATCATCATAATATATAAAAATCTACACAACTGATATATACTTAGTTATATAGGTAGGTAGAGTCAACTGATTCGTTTTGTAAAGCACATTGAATCTTGTGAATCGATATTTTCTACACTATGTATAATTATAATTTTTTTATATACGGAATCAAGCAAGCACCTGATGGTAAGTGATCACCCCCGTCCATAGACAATCGCAACACCAGGGGTGTCGCGATTGCCATCCTGGAGGACTTAAGAAAATGAATTTCGTTGCAAATTATAAAAGAAGATCAACATTCAGACATTGTCCTACAATCTACATTCAAATTGGTTGACTCTACGTTTAACAAATGTATGAATACGTACGATTATAATAACAATAATTAGGCACGATTGTATTAAATTCTGTACTGGGTACGAGCACTGGGACTATGATACAACAAGCACCTACAATAAGACGAAAGCTGGCAACTGCTGCAAAACTGACAATTCTGGGCAAATATATTTGACCTCTGTTATGGGGCTTCCATACGACACCATCTGACTGTGCAATAAGATTTCAAATTAAATTGGCTACAATCATTACCCCATCCACATGACATAATCTGGGGTTTTCTTTCTTATTTCAGCCGTTTTCCCGAATTGATCTCGAGCGCTCGTTTCCGCAAGGCGAGTCAATCGTATCACCGTAAAGTTTCGATCACGAATTTGCCATGTTAAAGCCATGTATGTATAAAGGATTTGGTTCGATAATTTGGGTGTGTGAGTGTGAGTACGTCACTCACGATCGGGCTCCGAGGGCCAAAATTGTCTATACATGATACGAAAAATGCTGTACGGCGATTTAGCAAAATAGGCGCCCTGATTGTCAATCAGATTGCCAATTGAATTGGTTACAATCTGATCGTCCGTCCTTGGTCAGCACGAGACAATTTCATTGCCAATCAAGTCAGATTGAACATTGAATTCTGTCGTGTGGAAGCCCCTTTAATGTAAAGAACACTGGAGCTACTGGAGGCAAAAAAATTACAAATATTTGCAAAATTGTACTAGCTATGTTTATGGTTCTGTGGTTCCTATTATACAATATAAAAAGTACATACACATGGTCAGTTTTGAGCAAATGGCAGAAAGGGAAATATGAATGAAAATTTACAATACAATTGTATTAAGAAACCAAGTCGGTCTCTATAATAACTAGCTACATTAAATATTTCTGTTCCTAACTAATATATTTCTTTGAGCGATAATGAATAAGCTGTATAACTAATTTTTAATTTGTATTCTAGGCGGCCTCGTGAATGCATTCTTACAATTATATTACTGAGAGAACGTAATCGACTTAGTTTCTTGTTTTACACAATATATAATTTTACAATAAAATGATTGAACTACGAAGAATACTGAAGAAGTTGGAATGACATAGAACTAGAGGCAGAGAAATGCAATTTGTGACACGATTTTAAATATTACAAGATTTATTTTTACATATTTTACAAGCGAAATATTTCGACGGTACGAGGGCGTAACTCTATCGCAAAATACACAATACGCACACAATATATATTCGCTATAGACGACCTGAGATAAAACAAAAACTAATTCTTGTAATTTAAAATCACTGGTTACATTGAAACAGGTCTGGTTTATAAAAAAAATACAAGTAGCTCCTGATAACCGCCATGTAGTGCATTTCGAGAGGCTAAAACAACGAAAAAAGCTGATCATAAGGTCATAAACATCACACATAGGAGGAATACGTCTCGCGATCATAGTTTTGGTTACACCAATTTCAACCAATGAGGTGAACCGAAGCCCCAACAGGGCATGGCACTTGCGTTTACGGTAGATCACAATAATTCTTACTTATAGTTACATCATACTTGCAATATCATAATATGATTTCAATGATTGAAATTGTTACTTTGCAATTACGTATGGTCTATCCATCCAAGTTCATATAGAACGTCAGAACATACAATACAAGCGCAAAGTTATGGGTAGAGAGGAGGCACAGATAAATCCTTGAATCACTTGACTGATGTCATCCCTGCACCCTCCAGAGACTTTAATAAAACTACCCTCAAATAAATATTGTACACAAATACTCATGTCTATAACTTTCGTAACATCGCTATAGTATAGGGCCACTAACGGTACACAACATTCTCAGAGATTGTCAGTCCCAGCTTTATTTTGAAAATGACAATCAATGCAGCATAAGAACAGGATCGAGTTCGCTGCTGGCTTCATACTAGCCATCACTTAAATGCAAATTTGTACCGTATGTCTATGACCAATGAAGTCGCCTGTGATCGACTTGACAGTTTTAACAGACTATCCTACTGCTGTCTTGCGGTGATAATAAGCTGTGGTTGTGTACTAGAACATCATTTTATCGACTGTCATTCTGTTGTCACACTCATTTATCTATCATGTAAGTATACACTTTGTTCGATTATTGACTTAAGAAGTAAATATTACTAATAAAGTTAAATTCCACTAACTTAAAGCTAGCTGCTTGGAGTACACAAGCTAAGTTGAGGAGTCATCCTTATAAAACAAGGTTATTGTATCATTACTTCGCTCAAAAAACGTGTCACAGAAAGTTTTTGAACACCCAAAGCTATGCGATCAATACAAGTAACAAGATGAATAAGATATGGTTTTCAGCGTTTTCTGTGTTGTCGCTAGATGTCGTTTTTTTTGCAATAAATAATACTAAAATAGTTTCAAAATGTTTCGAATAAACTACAACTGCTTAGCTTGTGTACCAAGCATTACCGAGATAATATATCCATCGAATATCTCAAAAATTTCCACTCTACAATATAAAAACAGCATAAGATTTAATCTGTTAGTTGTGACGAATTATTTCAAAAATAAATTTATTAATTAAGTGTTAAGCTGTAACAGTTATCTTGTACAGAAAACGAAGTAGCAAATTTTGGGGGAGCTTCAGCCCCTAAGACTTTCGGGTTCGAAATTAAAATTGAGAAAAAAGCATAAAATTCTTCGCTTACATGGTAATAAGTGACGAAGTGACCATGAAAAATTCAATATTTTTTAAATCACGTTGGCAATGCCGAAAGGGTACGGTTCAAAAATAAGGAAAATCATCATCATGCATCAAAATCGATATCATGAATCGAATTTTTCTGATGCCGTAAATCAAAATTAAAAACCTTTCGGACAAAGGCAAGCGATTCAAAAATAAAGCCTCAAACCAGTGATACAGTTTTTTCTCTCTTATAGGTAGCTAGCCAGTGCAGGCACTTCCTTAATCTAATGTTGAGAAGGTAACCCGAAAATCCTTAGAACCCATTTCACTGTTGCAGGTTATTTGAAAACAATCTGATATCTACACTACAACAACATAGCCTCAACGGGCTAAAAACGTCACCGCCATCCTTCTAACGTCACATAAATTGTCTCATACATTTCAACAACATTTTTGGTGTCACAATAACAGTCTAAATACACTCAACGACCTGTATAAATGTCGTCGTACGCCCCTCCCATACATACACATATATACAACAGCTAAATGTTGTGTGATATAATTTGCATTGATAATATTATTCTTAAAGTTATGTTAGCAAAAAAAAAGATGTCGGCGGTTTTAATAGTCTTAAAATCTAAATGAATACTTCTATAACAACAGGCAATCTTGAAGATGAAACACATAAGCAGCGTCATATTTGAAATTATTGTCAAAATTGTTAAAATAAAAAAATACTTAAATCATATTATCAGATTATTGGCACAACCGATCATATAAACAACAATCAAATGGGAGCTAACTCGAGTTCAATATTCCACTAGATGGCGCACCTAGCTAATAAGGTATATTACTAATGTCGTGCTATTGGTCAGAATCAAAGATATCGAACACATAGCATGGAGCCTCGACCTATAGATAATTTACACTGTCCCTCTGTCACAACTCTATACAATACAGACAATGTCATATAAAAAGCTATAAAGGGGACCAAGGCCACAAAATTTGACAATGGCAATGGTTATGGAGGGTTATTTGACAACTTATAGCCGTCCCTTTTGGACACGTTATAAGCACCATTAAAAAAGGAAACAAAATATAGATTGAGTCTGTCCAGTTGTAAGTAGGCCTCTTCTATGTCTCATGTCCAATTTCTTTGATCAGAATCAAACGCCCAAAATCGACAGTTCTATTTTACCCAATAAAACAGTATTATTTTGACAGTGTCAATCCCTTCGCCGGTGGCGCCATCTAGTGAACGTACATCACCCCGATTAACTTACACAACCATAAAAATCTTCAAGACTGTCCCAGCACAATATCGGTACAACAAATGTCACAAACTCGATTCGCAGTCGTCATATATTATTATCGTTAATCGTTAATAAATTTTCTACGGTCCTTATTTATATTTTCCTCTAAGGTAAACTTCAGGATCAAGATAACGCGTGTTTTGAACAACCTGGGTCGAATTACGCGGTACGGTCATTAAATTCGTGGGTTTCGGTTCGTTCTAGGATTGTCATCGTTTCGTTCTAGTGTTGTTTCTACGACAACGCAGATACTGTGTGCGCGCGAGTCCATGACCATTGGGCCCGACCATTTAACTCGAACGAATTATTATACATCGCCATTTCACTCGGTTGCGATTGAGCCTTCAATAATTGAATGCTAACACTACTCGAATATTTTAAACGGTCGTACTCGATGAAAATGAACGCGCGCACAGTAGAGATTAAACTTTATCACGCACTTGGGTTCAATTTAGGTTACTGGTATCAAGCGATAACAACCTGAAAACGACTGCAGCAAAAAATCGTGTCCAGAAATGTCGGAACAGAAAGCAGTCCCTATAAAGGTTTCAGAATCACTGGGTAATTAGGGTAGATCACTGGGTATTGAGTGCCTGGGGAATCCTTGGGGACTTCCATTCTTTTGGCCACATATCTGAACGCGAAATTTATCCTGCAGATGTAGGTATAGAGGACATTTCGAAGCTTAAGCTCAACTAATCAGGGTGATGTCTAATATAATTTCAGGTAAAAGATTTTTTAATAAAATCTCTGTTACTACTGGTCAACAGTTACATTACAATTGCACACTACATACATGCTTAAGCTTCGTCAACGCCCTCTATCACAACATAACCAAAAACCGCACACAACCCGATCAAAAACAACTCTCGACCACACCGCTAGCACCAACCTGTCCACGTCACTACATATTAGTGTAGCCAGTCATCCGCGCCACTACACTTCGCGTTTACGTCACTACACTTTCCATTCACGTCACTGAACAGTCCGTCCACGTCACTACACCTTCCCCCTCATCACTACACCGTGGTGTAGTGGTAGGGTTGCCGCTAGGAGGGTTGGAAGTGCGTGACCAAAGTCTTGGTGGCCTTGGCGAGGTCATATGCGGCTGCCCGCACCTCGTGAAGTGGAGAGGGCGCACTGCAGGCCAAGGTCACCTCTTCGCAGGCGGCGCGGAGTTCAGCCAGTACTAGGTTGAGTTCGTGGTCTGCGCAGGTCTGGTGAGGGAGAGATCGGGATATAGGTATATGCCTTCATTGATCTCTCGCATGGCATTATTTCATGAAAAATACATTAAACCTGTTCTAAACTTTTCTATTTCGTTAAACTGTACTTTGACTGCTTACTAATTATTAGTTCCGACCGAGACATCAATGTCTGCTATTGCCAATCCATTTGGCAAGAACTATAATGTAACTATAGAACCATACCGATTTAAACTGGGTTCTAAATTAAACCGCATCGAAATCAGTCCAGCAGATAAGGAGCTACGATGCCACAGCCAGACAAGATACAGACATTTATAACACCCCTCTTTTAGCGTCGGGGTCCATAAAATATGTTTGAGCGTGGTGTAGGTTATAAGCGCCATCTATAGTAGTAGACTAAAAAATCTACTCAATAGTTGTTGCCTGACTTTTGAAAAAATTACCATTTATAGCTTGTATCTCAATTTTTTTTTAACCAAAATGTCATATTTTAAAAGGGGGACACTTAGGGTAGTATTACAGTATTATAGAACGAGGCTCAGTGATGAATCTAGTTTTGAAACTGGTTTTGAGTCGAGATTTTGAGTGAACAACGAGAACGTTCGCCATATTAACTCATTTGCTACCTAAAACTTTGTCGGGCAACAAACGTAGAGTCCACTTTTAAGTCCACCAGCATAATTACTATACTTGCCAACACCGTATCATTACATACCTGAGGGAACAGCAGCAACAACGATTGCACGGCGCGTCTGATATCCTCCCCTCTCGTGGTCAGCGCCGGATGGCCGTCCCTCGCCGCCGCCCACAGCTCTTGAATGCCCCGAGTCACCGCCTCCGCTCTGCGATGCACCGCCGACGGCAGCGGGGTCGCGGGACTGGGGTTCGTGGGACTGGGGTCCGTGGGACTGGGGTCGGTGGGGCTGGCGTCGGAGCCTTCTAGCGCTGCGGCGGTCAGCGACCGGTCGAGGCTGCTTAGCGTCGTTAGCTGTGTAGAGTTTGGTTTTTAGACGTGAGTGAATGGACTCACGTATCTAAAGGAATGGAACGCATTGCCTGCGTGTGTGTTCCATGATCATTATAATTAGCTTTATCAGTAGATAACTGAATTTGACAATTGATAATCCTACACTACTCTAAGTTGGTATTCGCGAAGTGGCCAACGTAGATGACGTAGAGTAGAATGATTAAATGTCAAATTCGGTTTCCCACCGAGTTAGAGAATAGCCCCGCAGGACGCTTTCAAGGCTAGAGTGAATCATCACAGCCCGTAACAGTCCACTGCAGGACTTTGGGCCTTTCCCAGGGGAGGTTATTGGCATAATCTCCACGCTTGGCAGGCGGGTTGGAGATCGCAGTGTTTAAATATAACAATGGAAAATGCTGCTGCCCAATTTCCAGACTACAGAGACTCTTGATTTTTGGCCTCGAAAACATTAGTCGCCTTGTACGACACCCATGAGTGTAAAGGGTTGGTGCTATTCTACTCTGTCGGACACCACACGGCTAGAGTGAATAGGCTGTTTCTATGCTCCATCTGATTCTTCGGCCACATCGTCACTTACCACCAGGTATGAGATGGCGGTCAAACGCCTAGCCAGTACAATAAAAAAAATGGTGTGGAAATTATTCGCCTCGATAATTATAGCTCGCATCAACGAACTTTAACTGCGGGCCTACAGCTGTGCCTCACTGCTGGGTCCACAGGTATAAAATATACTCCAGCCCGCAATGAATGCCTATAAAATAAAAAGAAATGCTGCAATACGTAGTACGAAATAACCGATCCAAGGCCGATACTGATACCATGCATTTATTGTTTTACGGTTTATTGTACTGTTTATTCCTCTACTTTGTTAAAAAATCTATTACCGTACTTCCCATCCTACAATATCTTCCAAAGCAAATTTATGTTTTTACCTAATTTTTAGTGATTAATTTTAGAATTGAAAACTCACACCTGATTATCATTAAAAATCTACGTTTTTAATTATAATTAATCTACCTACAATGTTAATCTAAACAACAAACAGCGTGACAAAATGGAAATGACATTGGATTAATTTTCTAGTTAATAAGCGATTTTCTATTTTATCACACAGTCCGTCTGTAAGCCAAGAGTGTGTAAGTAATAATGTAATATATCTGAAAGTAGTATACAACATATTATAGAAAGCACCATACAGCAATTGAAAAATTAAAATTGTTGGTACAATTTGTTCCCTAACTTACGTCACTGGTGACATAAGTAAGAGAACAGACTTTACATTACAAAAATATATTATTTAATTTTAAAGTCATTCTAAACCTGAATTTTTGTAGTGAATAAATAAATCATTACAAAAAATCAAACTTACACTCTCCATCGGCACTTAAAACTAGATTATTAAAATTAAAAAATTAGTAAAACTATTAGTACCTGGTGTTTAGTAACCTGCCAGTTATTTCTAGGGCCCTCCCGTGGCTCAAACATACTGACCGGTCGCTGGGTGCTTTTCAGAGACCTTACTTCTGGATCGTCCGCTCTCAGCTGATCGGTTTCTAAACTCTTCCCTCTCTCCTTCACATCGTTCGACTCGCTCATCGAGAGCTGTGACGTCACGCTTTGATCGTCATCGACGCTGTTCGTTTTGAGGACGCTGTTCTCTTTAGTCAGCTGTTCGACGATTGTTTGAAGGTTCTTCAGCTGACTTTTTAGTTCACTTATGGTGGAGTCTCGGCTGTCGAGTTGTTTCTTCAGGGTTTCGACTTCGGGATGCTTCTCTGCGGGATTGGGGGATTTGGTGGAGCGTAATTCGACGAGTTCGGAAGGCAGCGCGGGGTTGTAGCTCGACGAGACGGTTTCGCCTGCTCTCGGGACTATGTTCGATATCTGGTGGGAGCGCAAATAAAAATATATTTTGATCGTTTGAAATAAAACTAAAGTATATAAGTGGTAAAAAAATATCATATCAGCAGTGACGACCATATTTCTACCTACCCCTGTGGTTTGGACGCCTTTAAGGCTGGTGTAAATAGGCATGCTCCATTTTCGGCAGCATCGTCACTTACCACCAGGTGCCTAGCTAGACCAATTTTTTTTTAAATGCTTGTAAAAAATGCATACATGTATCTCTCGTATGTAAACATTTATCCATCCACTCACACTCAAGGGTCACACAAAAGTCCCAAGACACGAGTACATACACAAGATACGAGTACTATAAACCCAAGACCCCAGGTTCCTTTTAGCACCTAACGTCCTATTAGCTAGCTAGTTAGGGATAGCTAACCATGTAGGTAGGATTGGGGGTTTTTTGGGGCCCTACTACCATCTGGCCCCAATCCAATCTCACGTAGAACCGCTTATCCCTAACGGATTGTGCGGGTCACATGGTAGTCATCACACGTAAAAAGTCAAGTCACTACAAATATTTAATAGAAGGTTCTAGTAAAAACAGCTTTCATTAAACCTCTAACCGCTATACTACAAGAGCGAAGCCCGGAAGAAGCCGGGATTGAGTGCTGGGTTGATGATGATACTTCACTAGATAGGTAGGGTAAGGTGTCCACTTACGTCGAGGTCGACTGGTAGGGCGGCGTAGTCGTCGTCGGACGCCACCGAGTCGTACAGCGGCTCGTCGTCCGACAGCTGCGAGAAGTGCTTCAGGTGCGACGCTGAGAGCAAAGGGTTCAGTGGGCCCGATAGACCTGAGGGGGGGACCAATTGTTTGTAAATATAAGTGTAAGTGGCTGTGACAATGACGATGATAAATATAACTACCATCATTTAGAAAAAGCGCTGGCCTTTGTTTAAGTAAGAGAGAAAGAAAGACAGAAAAGACATTTATTACTATGTACCAATGACTCTTTTCTGAGTTATGTACATTAGTTGAACACTAACCGATGCTCTTACGGTGAGGGAAAACATCGCGATGAAACCTGCACATTCAGGCAACTGAATTTGTAACCATGATCCAATCTGGTCAGGTTCCCCTGGTAGCAGGGTCACGGAGGTCAGATGGTAGTCGCTCCACTGTAATTACCTGAGCGCCAAATCCTGGCTCATGATCAAGACGGACGGCGGCCCTTCTATGACTCACCCCGGGGCTGCAACGTAGCGATGTGCTGCCGCCTAGTGGCGTCGACCAGCACGTCCCTGAGCAAGGCGGCCATCTCGGCGGTGGAGAGCCTGGCCAGCTTCTGGCGGCCCTTCTATGACTCACCCCGGGGCTGCAACGTAGCGATGTGCTGCCGCCTAGTGGCGTCGACCAGCACGTCCCTGAGCAAGGCGGCCATCTCGGCGGTGGAGAGCCTGGCCAGCTTCTGGCGGCCCTTCTATGACTCACCCCGGGGCTGCAACGTAGCGATGTGCTGCCGCCTAGTGGCGTCGACCAGCACGTCCCTGAGCAAGGCGGCCATCTCGGCGGTGGAGAGCCTGGCCAGCTTCTGGCGGCCCTTCTATGACTCACCCCGGGGCTGCAACGTAGCGATGTGCTGCCGCCTAGTGGCGTCGACCAGCACGTCCCTGAGCAAGGCGGCCATCTCGGCGGTGGAGAGCCTGGCCAGCTTCTGGCGGCCCTTCTATGACTCACCCCGGGGCTGCAACGTAGCGATGTGCTGCCGCCTAGTGGCGTCGACCAGCACGTCCCTGAGCAAGGCGGCCATCTCGGCGGTGGAGAGCCTGGCCAGCTTCTGGCGGCCCTTCTATGACTCACCCCGGGGCTGCAACGTAGCGATGTGCTGCCGCCTAGTGGCGTCGACCAGCACGTCCCTGAGCAAGGCGGCCATCTCGGCGGTGGAGAGCCTGGCCAGCTTCTGGCGGCCCTTCTATGACTCACCCCGGGGCTGCAACGTAGCGATGTGCTGCCGCCTAGTGGCGTCGACCAGCACGTCCCTGAGCAAGGCGGCCATCTCGGCGGTGGAGAGCCTGGCCAGCTTCTGGCGGCCCTTCTATGACTCACCCCGGGGCTGCAACGTAGCGATGTGCTGCCGCCTAGTGGCGTCGACCAGCACGTCCCTGAGCAAGGCGGCCATCTCGGCGGTGGAGAGCCTGGCCAGCTTCTGGCGGCCCTTCTATGACTCACCCCGGGGCTGCAACGTAGCGATGTGCTGCCGCCTAGTGGCGTCGACCAGCACGTCCCTGAGCAAGGCGGCCATCTCGGCGGTGGAGAGCCTGGCCAGCTTCTGGCGGCCCTTCTATGACTCACCCCGGGGCTGCAACGTAGCGATGTGCTGCCGCCTAGTGGCGTCGACCAGCACGTCCCTGAGCAAGGCGGCCATCTCGGCGGTGGAGAGCCTGGCCAGCTTCTGGCGGCCCTTCTATGACTCACCCCGGGGCTGCAACGTAGCGATGTGCTGCCGCCTAGTGGCGTCGACCAGCACGTCCCTGAGCAAGGCGGCCATCTCGGCGGTGGAGAGCCTGGCCAGCTTCTGGCGGCCCTTCTATGACTCACCCCGGGGCTGCAACGTAGCGATGTGCTGCCGCCTAGTGGCGTCGACCAGCACGTCCCTGAGCAAGGCGGCCATCTCGGCGGTGGAGAGCCTGGCCAGCTTCTGGCGGCCCTTCTATGACTCACCCCGGGGCTGCAACGTAGCGATGTGCTGCCGCCTAGTGGCGTCGACCAGCACGTCCCTGAGCAAGGCGGCCATCTCGGCGGTGGAGAGCCTGGCCAGCTTCTGGCGGCCCTGGTTCCGCGGCGCCGACAGCGCGGGGTTCACCGGCAGGAACACCACGCCGCAGCGCTCCAGACCAGTGGCAGAGGTCTGCCAGACTGGGGGTAGAGGAAAAGACGTCATTCACGTTTCATCACAGACTTCAACATAGACACATCTATGTGATAATAATGGTAATATGAAGAAAAAAAAATGTTTTTTTTATTTTTTACTGTGACGTCAAATCTGTACGCCCGGTTGGTGGCACGGTTGTTACAGGCTATTAGAATAACGATATTTGGTACTGTACCGCCAGTGGTACGTAGTGATGCTGGTGGGCGTACAGGTTTGGCGTCGTAGTAAAAAATGTTAGGAACTATCTAGTCTAACTGAAAATTACAGTATTTTTTCTAGCTGGTTCAGCGTTTTGATCCAAAATGCCTTTAACAGGCTTTTGAGATGGCCAGATCTGGATTGGCTCATTCTCACTAGTTCCAGTCGGATGGAATCTAACGATAGTTTTCAATTAGTTATAGATTTCTTTATTGCCAAAAGGTCAGAAGGTTCACCTAATGGAAAGCGGCCGCCATGGACCAGGACATCTGCAACCTACGGAACGGATGCGATGCCGACTTTCGAGATACCTGTAGCCATGCCTGTTGAATAACCAGTGCAAAGGAAAGGTTTCAGTAGGGATATTGTTCCACATCTTGCACGTGTGCGGGGTCTGCTTTGACAATGATCCAGAATTTGGCCGATCAAGTAATAACAGCGGAGCGACTACCACCTGACCTACGTGACCATGTTAACAGGGGAAACTGAGCAGAGCAGATTGCATCACTGTTACACATTCAGCCGCCTGAATGTGCAGGTTTCATCAGGATGTTGTCCCACACCCTAAGAGTGAGTTCTGAGTTATGTGACGTGCAAAGTATAACTTACTCGCTTCAGTCTCGCGTCGATCAATCTCGTCGTAAATGTCCATCACCAACTCTTCGAATAAGTGATTGGGCAGCTGCAACAACATTAGATTATTAAGAATAAGAAATATTTGGTTACACAACACCACAACACAAAAATATAAATAACTAACGTAAGTTGGAAAACAGGACATTTTGTTATATATAAGAAAAGAAAAAGTACACAATAAACTACAAAAAGTAAAAGCAAATAAACATTGTGCCAATAAGCCGATAAATGACGTGTGTTAGTGGTGTTATGCATGTGTAAAAGAGACCTCACTCAGCATTTTGCGGTGCGAACCAAAGAGCTGGTTTTCAGTGGGGCCCACTGAGTGTGTACATAAATAAATCGACATTGTTATAAATTTTATTTTATTTTATTAATTTACTTTTATTATAATTACTAAGTACTATTGTACAGATAACTATGGATCTTGTGGCTGAAATAAAGAAATTTATTATTATGATTAATATTAATTTACTCACCAACTGCAACTTGCCCCTCGCTGCCTTGGCGACATCGGTCATCTGATGGTTGTCAGTGGCCCGCGGCACCAGGTAGTGCCTTCCGGCCGCGTGCTCCGGCCTCGCGCCCGTCAGGAAGTATATCATACGGTCCGTGGCCTCGTACACCAGCTCCACCATGCGGGCGGACAGCTCTAGGTGGCCGCCTTGCCTGTGAGGGTTGGAGTTGGGTGGTTGGTTGTATGGCTTATAGAATTGACCGTATACTAGGTATCCTGTGCGAGCGCAGAGTTCTAGAAAGATGCCCCCCGTGAAGACGGGAGTTGGGTGGTTGGTTGTATAGCTTAAGGAGGATTAATGAGGGTTTTTGTTGTCCATATTCCACCAGAGGGCGCTACTGACACATGAGGACTGCTGTAAAAATAAAGCTATCATGCTGCTGAATAGATTCGTCATTTTACAACAGTTATTTATGTGCAATAGCACGGCAACATTATTACAACGGACCTTACTTCTTAGCAGCACTATTCTTTTGGTTCTTAGTGATATCCAAATCTCAATAACATGTTTGATAAATCAATTTAGTTTACTTTCAATTCTATAGTCGACAATGATTTTACCTGAATTGCTATCATCATCATAACATCCGAAAGACGCCACTGTTGGGTATAAGACTCTCCCAGAGACCTCCACAAAAAATATAATTGGATTAGTACAATTCATTACATAATAAATAAAACAAATTAAATGGAAAAATAGAAGACGGAAGGCGAACTCCGGCAGAATCCGGTACTCGTAATGATAATAATGATGATGATGATGATAATGATGCTGATAATGATGATGATGATGATGATGATGATGATGATGACGATGATGAAATTAGCTGTCGCAATGGCCCACTCGAGTTCTCACCTAGCGCAATCCGCGGGCGTGAGTCCGTGGTGGTCGCGCGCGGCGGGGTCGGCGCCCCACGACGCCAGCAGCTCCGCCTGCGCCGGCTGCCCCGCGCGGCACGCCACGTGCAGGCACGCAGAGCCTTTCTCCTGGGGAACACAAGTTGTGGGGTAAGCGCTATGATAAAATAATCCTGGCGTTAATGCCCCGGTTGTGCTCTCGCGCACGAGGGCCCAGGCGCCGCCTTGAGCGTGATCAGGTAATTACAGTATAAGCTGTATCTGTTGTGTTGTTTTTCTTTATGTCAATATCGTATACCTGTTATTGTGCACAATAAACTGCTAAATAAATAAATAAATACAGTGGAGCGACTACCATCTGACCTCTGTGGCCCTGCTACTGACCAGATTGGATCATGGTTATACATTCAGTTGCTTAAATATGCAGGTTTTATCACGGTGTTTTCCCTCACCGCAAGAGCTTCAATTAGTATTTAACTAATGCATGACTCAGAAAAGAGTCATTAGTACGGCAGTGGGATTCGTACTCTCGCTTACGAGTCGGATACCTTAACCGCTAGGCCATCGACGCTACTTGTGAAGGAAGTATAATACCCTTTATCAATCAACGATACAGAATAGGTAAACAAAAACAGAGAATTGACATGTGTGCCGTAGCTATAAGTGTAGTACTAGTAGTATGAAATACAAAAAAGACAGTGATTGTTACAATTTATTATAGATAATAAAAATAATCATCTTGGCGTTAATGTCCCGGTTGTGCTCTCGAGAACGAGGGCCCGGGGTCCGCCTTGACCATGATCCAGGATTTGGCAGGTCAGGTTAATTAAACAATTTATTATAGATACATGAGTTCAAATACAGTCTGGGTAACTGAATTAAACCATTCAGTTTTCTCTGCAAATTACTCATTTTCTTAATTTGTCCATATTATTAGGAGAAACATCAGAATTAATGACATTAATGACAAGCTACTGACAAACAACAAAGACAGAAGAAAATGGTAACACAGCCAACTAACAATTAGTTCCTCGATTATTTAATCATTTGAAAAATTTAGTGTGTTGTTTACCTTTTACGTATTTTTTATTTAAAAGGCAGTTTATATACATATCACACCATTTTCCCGTGTGGGTAGGCAGAGACCACATTGTTCCTCTTGCTATGGTCCTGCTATATCTCTCATAGTTCTTCCACATTCATCAACCTTTTCATACATGCTCATTGGTTTAGGGTACCTCGCAGAGTAGGTACAACAACCATGACTAATGGTTTCATACCACAGACACAAATGGACAAACCTTATGCATTTGTGTCTGCAAAATTATGGAGACCAGGTCAGTATAGTTATAAAATTGGTTCATCCAATAATCCACTTTAGTTCCATAAAAATAACATATAAAGTTTACACAAATATTAAGGATATTATTTTGTTCAGAGTTTAAAGTAGATATATTGTGTTGTATTTACTTTGCAATATCGAAAGTTTCATTAATTCTATTAAGTAATTTTTCTATTGAAGATAATAAATACCTACCCAAACTTCTATCAACCCACATAAACTTTATTTTTGTTTAGAATATTACTGTTATTCTTCAAAGAAGCTATATGAAAAATACATCTATTTAAGAGAAATATAGGGGAAAAATACAACAACAGACTACATCCTTAAATGATGACAATGTGTGCTGGCATATTGTAATGTGCCACTGTGGCCTATATTGACTAAATTGGATGATGTCATGGCATGTGTCTGCATAATTAATTGACTAATTGTGCCATTCTGAGAAGAGACTATTCAAACTGACAGGAATGTAAATTTTATTATTTTGCTGAATATGTTCTTGTTAAATGTGTTTTTTCCTATTAGAGTTTTAACATAATGTTTAGATATAAATAGATTCAGCTTCAAAATTTAGCTTCCTTGTACCAAGTTAGATACACATTCTATTATTTCCTTTTACATTTATTTCCTTTTAAAGTCTCCTACATTTCAAATGTTGCTTCAAAGTTAACCATCCTTGTACCAAGTTAGATGTGTACCTAATTATTTGTGTGTGTACCTACATTATTTAATTTTAAAGTCTCCCTAAGAATTTTATTTTAAATTTATTATGAAACCTTCATTCTAAATGTCCCACCTGATTATAGTAATTTGGGTCTGCTCCTTGTGCCAATAGTCTCATTGCAGTATCAAGGGATGAGCTCCTGACTGCACTGTGCAGCTGCCTCCCAAGTTCACTCGGGGGCTCATCGCGTCTAGCTCTTAGAATGTAAGCAAGTCGGAGATGCTTAGCTAGAATGAACTCCGATTTCACTGGGCTGAAATTTATTTATTAATATAGAAAAAAATACACAGTACCATATACAATGCACAATTCAGCCATGAATATAGCAAAAATAATTAGCTAATAACAAATGTAGTGTATTATTTATCATACAACTTACTGTAAAGGGTCCTTGGGCTGTGGCTTCTTTCTTAAATGTTTTGGAGCCGAGGTGTCAAGCAGGGAATGCTCCCAGATGCAATTTACATTCTGTGCTGTGAGGGCCTGCACCATCTACAAATGTATGTTTTATAGTGAATATAAACAAATTGGTTTCTTAACTTTTTAATTTCGTAATTGTCTTTACTTACAGCTAGAAGTGACGGTGGCCACGATCCTTGCCTCAAAGACTTGACGTGGGAGATGTGTCGCCCCATACTGCGATGGACACTGCAGCATTCCGCACACAGCAGCAGACCGCGATTTATCGAAGCCCATGATGGATCTACGGTCACATAACAACTTATCAATACCATCCAGAGAGCACCAGATCAACAAGAAGCTTCAAATTCAATTAGAAAACTTTCCGACCTGATGCCCCACAGTCAGCACACAATTCTACGGACGAACGGTGCTTGGACCGCGATATAATCATTTTTAATTAAATTATGGAAGACTAAAATACAAAACTCTGTGTCAAAAAGGTGCACCATGTATTATAAATCACCTATTTACCGAAATTGGTACAAAATACAAAAATAAAACATTTTCACGAAATTGAAATGTCAATTTTTTTTTTTTTGTTGTTTCGTCCGTGCCTAGAGTTGTAAATGTAAAGTCGATATCGGATCGATTGTACATAGCATGCAGCACTGCTAAATCGGACTCGGAAGCCCTAGTATATCATAGATTACAGAAAATTCCAACAAGCGATGATGCAGCCATGTTGACAATCAAAGTCTATGTTATTTATTATAGTTTAGTACACGTCACTCTAATAGGAAGGGTTACTTTTTCTAATAAAATGAATTTTTTACTAATTCTAGGCATATTGGGATGCTTTTCTTTATCTTTAGCTGACAAAGAAACTTTAGTATTAGTGGATAATTTAACTATCAAGGAAACTCATTCTCAATTCTTCAAATCTATGCAAGGTAAGCCACATCGATTGTCGGTAAGATGCCGGCACATTATCGTTTTATGTTTTAAAGCATTTTCCGTGCATGTTTTAAAGCAACCGTGGCAACTACAATACTTACCTATGTTTTATGCCACGCTCTGCGCCAGTTACATCCCTAGGTTTTATCAATCTTAGTACAACTACTATCGGGGTTAGAGGATACCAAAGGTTGCAATTAAAAAACACTTAAAGATTTTACAGGCTTCGAGACCGTAATAACAATAGAAATCCATCATTTCAGACCGCGGTTACAGTCTCTCCTTCAAATTAGCCGACGACCCTAATTTAGTCCTCTCCAAGTATGGTGAATATCTATACAAGAATCTGATAATATTCGCACCTTCGGTTGTCGAGTTCGGCGGACAGATAGACATAGAGACGATTACCAAATTCATCGACGATGGCGGTAATCTTATGGTCGGCGGCAACGCCGGCTCTGCTGACATTTACAGAGAAATTGCTTCAGAGTGTGGTTTTGAAGTAAGTTCTAAATTTATTTAATTTGTGCCAATTTATTTCAAAGTCTAACATAAATTCAGATATTTTTGAGTACTTTTTACAAAATAAAATTGAAAATATACAATTCTTAAAATTTGTAGATGGATGAAGAAGCAGCATCGGTAATAGACCACTTCAATTACGATGAGTCTGATGACGGAGATCACACCAGGATTGTGGTGTCACCTAAAAATCTCATCGCCGCACCCACAATTGTTGGAACACACAACACTCAGCCTCTTCTGTTTGAGGGCACTGGTCTGATTGTGGAGAAAGAGAACTCACTGGTGTTGCCGATTCTGACTGCTGACAGTACTGCATACAGCTACAACCCTAAGAGTCAGGTAATTGATAGCTATGCTTTTTAAATAATGTGATTTATGGGGACAAAATTTTAAAATATAAATTAATGTAAACAATTCTGTACGACCTCTGTCATATACAGAATTGGAATTTGCATAACTATAATTTTGACTAGGATAATTAAAAAAATAGTAAAATTGATGGCACTCCGTGTACCTCCATATGCAATAAAACAAAAGCACACATCTGATTAGTGTGAAAGCCCTGGGATGAGGCTCGTCCAGCTTAGAACTTACATCCTTAACATTTTCAAAAGTATTTATTCAATTGCAGGTGAAAGAGTACCCTCATGCAGTGGGCCGCAAGACAATACTTATTGCAGCCTTGCAGGCAAGGAACAATGCACGCATTATCTTCAGTGGATCCATTTTCTTCTTCTCAGACCAGGCCTTTGATTCTGCTGTTTCTAAAGTCCATGTAAGTCCAGATTTTTATAATATTATTATTATTATTTGTTGATGCACTAGCAGCTTGAAACTGATGCTTGCATTTCACTAGCACTTGTGTTAGTCATTTGTTTAGGTGGTCCAGTCTGTTCTTAAAGGCCTTGACAGAAGGTGCACTTATCACATGTTCTGGTAACTTGTTCCATGCATATACAACACTATTTGGCAGAAAGTTGTGTCTAGGGGTTGGAGGCACTAGGTGATACTAATTAGAAAAATGAATATTGTGTGTCTGCCATAGTCCAAGTTATAGTTGTTAGATATTAATACCATTTACTGGTTTATTTGCTTATACAATTCTTTTTCTAATTGCAAAAGGAAGCCTCTGCTTTAATAAAAAAACACTTATAACTGTCTTTTCAGCTTCTGATATTTGAGTTGTGGCAAAATCGTTTGAAAACTACGCGTGCTATCTCGCGTAGTCCCGTCGCGCTAGGCATGCCTTTACTATGGACGGAATTGCGCGTTTCATATGTTTGATACACATAGATTTCAAACGCAATTCGTCCTTGACTGCAGCGCGTCCAGATGCGCTTTCAGTATGGTCTCTGTCAAAATCCGTTTTATTGGCTGTCTAATAGTCCATTTTGCTAAACTTAGGTATCAGCTAAGTTCGTTCTTATCTCAATTTGGACGTTGCTGATTGGCTAAAATCTAGATAAGATGTAACTTGGGCGATTTCTAAGTTAAGTGAAAACAGCCATAAATGTATGGAATGGATAAGGGCGTAATTATTTATTTAGGTTAAAGGCGAGCAGCATTGTTGCTGATGTGCCTATTCACACAGTCATTTTGAATCAAGTAAAGACAGTTTGTTTCACTTCAACCACTCGTCCCCTCTGTTCTTGAAGGTATTCACTGACACAACTGTCACAACATTTTATGGTAATAATTAAGTACACATACTTGTAGTTGTGATGCCTATTTCTTATAGAATAACCTATTTCCCCCAGGGCGACAAGGCTCGGTCCGACCTCTCCGGCAACAAGGCGCTGGCGGTGCAGCTCAGCGAGTGGGCGTTCGGCGAGCGCGGCCGCCTGCGCGTGCGCTCCGTGCAGCACCGCCGCGAGGGCGACAAGCATTCCTCCGACACTTACACCATCACCGACACCGTGGTGAGTATAATCGACAATTACACCATCAATGACACAGTTGTGACTAGGCATCTACATCAGGGCCGATTGACAGGTAATCCTTACGTAGTATAAAACAAAATCAGATGGATGGATTTGATGCAGGGAACGTGGTTGAATGTCTGACTAATGTCGGCTTGCAAGCGCAACCGAAACCGACTTTAGTTTATACTACATTAGGATTAGTAGCTGCCTCTTAGATGTGCTTTGCTGCAGTCGTAAGTAGATTGCATCAAAAAGAAATCCTAGTAGCTTCTGCTAGGATCTGCTTTCTTGCTTTCTCCTCAATTTATTATTATTGTTATTCCTGAACTGACAAATAGTTGCGACAACTGATACGTCTGTCTAAATTTGCCTGGTCTTCAGTATACTCGCGTCGTATTAGTGGTCGCGTAAAACTTACAGGGTCCACACCGTGACGTTAAGAGAACCTGTTATGCTAAAGATAGTTCAACTCAGTTGTGCACGCGGCGCTATGTGTGCGTGCGCTTGTAAATATACAGCTTTCATTTATGTGGCAGTGACGCGACCACTTGGCGTGCCAATGGCGTGGCGTCATTGTGACGTGTCTGTATAAGTACAAGCGCACGCACACATAGGGCCGCGCGCACAACTGAGTTGAAATATCTGTACATGTGCTGGTTGCTCGTTGTGAGCTGATCCGTATTTTGTTTAACGATTTTGTCTATTACCGTGCAACATTGTATAACTCAAACCTACCTCTACCTTACAGGTGTACAGAATTGAAATCGACGAACTGAAGAATGGCAAGTGGCAACCCTTTGATGCTAATGACGTCCAGCTGGAGTTTGTCCGCATCGATCCGTTTGTCCGCATCACACTGCAGAGGAAACCTAATGGGGTGTATGAAGCTGTGTTCAAGGTTCCCGATGTGTGGGGCGTGTACCAATTCAAGGTGGACTATGACAGGATTGGTTACACCAGACTTTACCATTCCACACAGGTCAGTATCAGTCCATGCAAATATTTTTGATTACCCCTTGTTCCCTGTAAGTTGTGACTAAGCCAAGTTTTTAACAACTTACGAGAGATCCGCTCCGGCTTAGCACTTAAGCAATTTTCTAATGGATCTAAAAAAAATTTGTTGGTATAATATAATGTAGTTACCTATAGGTCAAACAATTTTTTAAATCGGTTATGCTTTTGTGTTTATCCATTCCAAATAAACAAACCGAAAATAAGATATTTTCTCTTACATTTTTTGCACTAAACTTAGGCAATGCTTAGTCGACGCCTAAAGATAATCCTAAGAATTAGGAGTCACAAGATCAATGTCCTAAAGTTTAGAGTGACTTGTTCAACATAGGCGTCATCTAAGTTTAGTGAATCGGGCACATATCGAGCATTAGTTTAGATATAATTGTATTCTTATTGTAACCTACAAATTTCTTCTTTCAGGTGTCCGTCCGTCCATTGCAGCATACTCAGTATGAGCGGTTCATACCAAGTGCTTACCCATACTATGTAAGCGCTTTCTCCATGATGGTTGGCGTATTCTTGTTCTCTTTCGTCTTTTTGTATTACAAAGAAGATACCAAAACTAAGAGTGACTAAATACTACAAGCATTTAGCTCTTTCATATTGTATAAATGAAACAGACATAAAGTCGCAAATAATTTAATTAATAATTTTATGTGTACTGTGGATGTGTGATAGTCAGAAGAGAGCACCTATTGGATATGTAGACCAGTGTGTTTTTTAATAATGCCGAATAAAACTGATTCACTATAAAATTTAAGTATAGTATTTTCAGCGCCTCTCCCTTCCCAAAAATAAAAAAGTCGCAAATAATTTAATTATTACTTTTATTTGTACTGTGGATGAATGACATAGTCAGAAGAGAGCACCAATGAAATGTAAAAGTGTGTTGTTTAATAATGCCGAATAAACTGATTTACCATAAAATTAAGTACAATTTGTACTAATTTTATTTTTAGCGCCTCCCTTCCCAAAACAGATTTGTTAACAAACGCGTTGGAGGATATGTTGTATCAACATAAACGTTGAGCAACTAAATAAAGCGCTTGAGATTCGTAGATGGCATAGTCCTAATGGCTGTCGCTGGAGGAGCTACAGCGGATGCAGCGTCGTAGCGGGTTACTCTTAACATGTGTCTGGACAAAACCAAAATCATGATCAATGCCCACATCAATCCGGAACCTGTTGCAGTAAATTGCCTTCACCTTGCAGTTGTGTCTGAATAATTTATAAAGTAGATATTTCCCTAATAACGGTATAATAACTTTAGTCTAAATCTAAATTTTTTCCCTGAGTAACCTTGTAGTTAGGCAGAAATAATATTGAGAAGGATGGCAGAAAACTGGTTCAGCAGGGCTGGGTGGCATTCTGACTACTTCGTCAAGTCTTAACGTCACTGAAACGACGACTGGTAAAAAATTCCAGGTCGCTTGAAACCGTGCTATAAAACGTTCTTTTTTTCGCTAGAACTGGCTGCCGAAAACCCGACAATCACTGGGGTAAACGAGTTCTTGAGTGGTGCACGCAAGTCGGCAAGCATACTATAAGACCCCTCTGGCCCGGTGGAGTGACAAGATTTGCGATAAAAGACTAGAGGTTGATGCGACAAGCAGAGGACTAATATAGGCTGATGATGATGATGCAGTAATCAACAGTAATAAAAGTGCGTCTCTTTATGATTAGTATTCTACCTAGTCGCACTCGGCGCATACGTGCTAAACACCCCCTGGGAGCACCTGTAGCCGGAAGGGCCTTTCAGGTTTCATTCTTTCAACACTTATCATGGCATGCCTTCACGCGTATAAAATGAGAAGACGTCCGTTCCTTGGATGAGCTCAAAGAATAAGTGCAAGATGCCAGACCAAAAAACCAAAGATACAGAAACATGAACGCAGCCATAAAATTCAATGACTGTCATCATCATCAATTTTTTTGAACGCAACTATTTCAAAAATGGTAATGGCATGCATGTCATACTGGATTTTGTAAAATTAATTTTAGTGTAAAATAGTAAAAATTACACATTCCTATGTATAAAAACTGGTTAATTTTACAAGACGGATAAAGATTGTGCCAAGTAACCGCTCACTTAATTTAGAAATTGTGAATTTTTCGATATACCGATGGATTTTGTGTAGGCAGTGCGGTTGGTGTGTCTCCCTAAATCATTTATTACGAAAAAAATTATAAATGAAATGTTTTTAATAGTTTATTGATATAATCGAGTGTTGGATATCTCTCTGGTGACGGAGCTGTAGTGCATTGTCCGATGCAGTGATGTGTTTACATCTATAAGCCGTCCCCGTAAGTATGATGTCATTGTACTGAATTCCATAAAAAATGTGTTGGCTTTCTGCCCATTAGTTTTCCCGCTTGTATTATAATTCCAATGAACCGAAAAAGTCCACGCGGGCAGGGCACAATGAACCCTCTAGGCTGTAGGTTATAGTCTTGTTCCAGATAAATATGTAAATTAGATTCTCAATCAGATCCCGTAAGTTGTCGCCGATGCTGCGTTGTTGTCAAGTTTAACTATATATATTTCAGCCCAAAGTAACACAGTGTTGTCAGTGCCAGCAGTGTTGTGGATGTTGTGGTAATGCCTGGGCAGGTTGCAGTGTTTGTCTATGTGTTTGCTGTGTGTGGGTATGTTCTAATAATGTGGCTAATTGCTAGGCATAATTAGGTATATGTAGAGTCCAATTCCCAATTTAAATAATCTGCTTTTACTTACTCTTATTAGTGATGGTACAAATTAATGAACATTGGTTTTTGCATTCGATTTAGACAATCATTTTTTTGCCTTGACAACTCAGTGATAAAAAGACATACACCTGCTGGAACATAACAAACATAGATCAAAATAAGAAAAGTACATTTTGGTAAAGAAATGAAATGAGGATGCCTTTAGCTATAAAGTTGACACTTCATCTTAAATTGGTACCTAATTTAGTTATGTCGAGTCTAATTTTCCTTCCTTAATGCTTCCAAATAGCTCACAACTAAATGTTAATTTACTGTAACAAGGCATTCAATAATGATAAATGAATTGAGAATTCACTTAAGAATTTGTCTAATACAGAATATCCAATGTTTACAAAGTCACGCTTCTAATTAGAAAGATAAGGCATGCACTAGATGATGCATCAAACAAGGTCACTGTTTAATTCAAGGTTGTAGTCTTCTGCGACCGTTTCTCTTTAAATTTTATTCTAGCTATTACTCAGTTTGTAACAGAAATTTGTATTACATTGTCTGTTTATTTAAGTATTCCATAATTTTTTAATGTAGTGTTATTAATTTTCCACTTCTAATTCAAAACACGTGTTGATATTGTTATGTAAGGGTAAGTACAGATGTGAAGGATATCTTCATCCAACATAAAAAATGTATTAGAATTCTTACAAATATTATTATTATTATTATTATTATCACTAAGCAGGCAAGCAGTTGTCAAAACAACTGATAGATGCCTGTATCTAGCTAATATTAATCAAATGTATTCCTGTAGACCGCAATTTATAAAGTATGGCATACTAACAGTGACGTCATTGTACATCCTAGAGTCATGTAAATTCGTAAGAAAACACGAGTACATGTATTCAACTTTAACTTCCATTAGACAAAAAGATTGCAATGTTAATAAACTAAAAACACCTTTTTCTAAATTAACTATATGTACAAATGGTCCTCCCGCTATGATGGTTAAAATTTACTGTCATATACCTAACAACATAAATATTAAAAAAATTTAAGCATTTACCATAGAACGGAAATCTTTTCTAGTGCAAAAGTGTTATTATGATATTAATGAATTCTTGACTGACCTCGAATTGAGATAATCCAGCACATAGCTATTTAATTATTTGATTATATTATGACATGAATACCAATGACAATAATTGATTGCTATACAGAATGACATCTAACTAATACATCTACTAACTTGACATTATTATTATTATTATTTATTTTTATTTTAATATGCAAGTAATTGATAAAAAATTTATTTAGGGAATTAATTTGTACCACTCAATCCAATTAAGAGTACTTAAGTTATGACATAATGTAAATAATGCATGCTCTCTTACTTTGTTTGCAATGCCCTAACAGGGTGTCACATGTAAGTACTATATAATATAGTGAAATCTTTTAAAAACTGTGATATGCAATAAATGAAATGAAGTACTTACACTAATCTATCTAAAAGATATCACTTAGTCTTATTCACCATTTTAAAAAGAGCCTACTGTATTTTGAACGATGAACGTAGTACATTTGAAGTACCCTTCCACATTTAAGTATGTGGTTACTGTGGTGGATACTTTAGTAGATGCCGCACTAATGTGTGTTGTTCAATAATTGACTCACTAATTAATTCAGTAATTATTTATTATAATATGTAAAATGTTAGATTTTATGCTGTATAGTAATTAGCTTAGATTGTTATGGGATTAGGTTTATTTAATTGTTTGCTACCTGCGAGCGGCATCGTTGATGCGCTTGGTGAGAAGACTGTGTCACTCACAGTGACGAGTGGCCGGTGGTGGTGCTGGAGTTGCGGAGTTTATTTTTTTTTTCTGTGCCTACTGGCTATTTTGACTGGTTGGTCAGTCTCAGCTCGGCTATAGCTGTAGGTATCACCTAAATGAAAACCTAAATTGAATAAACATATTTGTACTTGACCTTGAATGAAGCATGGACTGTATAAATTATGGTGAATGGAGTGCCAAGATGGCGAGTGATAAAGTTAAATGGAAAATGAGACAAATTCTGCTGATTACCTAGAAGGGCAAGAATAATGAAGATAAACATGGTGTGATTTACAACGACAAGGCTCACAGGGTAGGGTTGGTGTAGGATAGGGTAGAGGTAGGGTAGGGATAGGACACAACGCAAACTAAGTCACACCGGGCCAGCTAGTCTCAAATAATAATATTTAGCTTTGTCCAACATTCAATAATTGATGTCTAATGTATTATAGAGCAAGTTAGCGCCTGAAACAATGAATAACCAAAAACTGTTTATCGTTCCAGCTGAACCTGTAACAGCCGAGATGGACCCGTCGCGGCGGCAGCGCACGCAGACGAAGGCCACGGCCGAGGAGCAGGCCCTCGACCAGATCGCTAAAGAGGTCAGTCTTTAATACACCACATTTAAAAATGACTTACAATTACAAAAATTTAAAGTGATGCAAACAGAATTCTGGTAGTAATTGGGACAGCATTTATTATTCTGAACATTTTTCGACAGCGACTGTCGCAAGAGTTGTTCTTGAAATCTGAAAATCTAGCTTTTCTATTATTTCAATCAAATTCTAGATTTTCAAGCTGCAGTATCAATGCTGAGGTAATAAAAATGTTTAGAATTAATGAAGCATTCTATGAAAATAAATTACTTTAGTTATATAGAATAGAATTTTGAAACATTTTTAAAACTTTTTATAAGATGTCCTTTCCCTAGTTGGTTTTATTGTGTACACTTCTGCTCACTTCGACTCTTATTAGGCCCTTTGTGTGTGAGTAAGTCATATTAATTTAGTCAGACCAGCTCCCTCCAGAAGTCTTAATCTCTTAAGACGTTTGCAGGATTCTCAGAGGGATAATTTTTCGTAGAATACAAATATGTAAACCCTAATTCTTAAATGGGGAGGAAACCAACTGTTTCAGACACAGATTTATTAGACTATGAGAAGGAGAGACCTGTGTTCAGTTATTAAGCTCGGCAAAATTACCACTGAACTGAAATATTAAAATAATGTTTAAGTACAACAACATCTGAACAAAAAAGCACACAGTATTTACTACTTGCGTTGTGGATTCCTAATTGAACATGATGACAATACTGGCATTTTAACTTAAGTTTGCGATTTAATTCTCTGTGCGAAATTTGCATCAAACCCATGCACGTAAATGGTTACCCACGCCTAAAATTTTACAAGTCTTTTTACCTCAGCGCCCCTCAGCTTTGCTACACTCCAACCACGTAAATGTTTACGTAATATAATGTTTTAAACTATCGCGGTTATTGTCACACATTTTAAGAGTATGTTCCGGTATTCCTACCGGGAGTAGTTCCAGTCGTCTCGTGACCATGATGTATGCAACTGTGTCGAAATATCGGGCTACTCGTCAACAAAGGTACGCGGTAGGAAACCCGGAACATACCCTTAAAATGTATTTACGTGATTATCAAATCTGCTAAACAAACAATTTTTTTTGTTTTATTTTTACATTTAATCAAGTTAATTATTAGCAATAAATGAGGAAGTCAAACACAAACTTACATTAGCATAAGTCATAAATTTTTTATCACGTTGCCAATTAAGTGAATTTTATACTCGCACTAGTATTATGAACAATTTAATACAACTGATTCACATTATAATGTTGCATTTGCATCAAAGTATTTTTGAAATAATACTTTTCAGTGCAATTATCAACTCACGCCTTATCACATTTATCAGTAATCTTTATCAATAAGGAATATGATTAGATTACAATTCTAGAACTGCACGTACATAATACAAAATTACTTCTTTGTTAAGAACTCTTACCTCCAGGCTCGCAGTAGTGTCTTTATGCAACATTGGCGTTGCGAACTGATCCCACATGCACAGTGTGCGCGTTACTACAACGCTCGCCAAGTCTGTTGAGAATTTATCTTATTCTATGAGCAATACATTCCACTTTGATTTGCTCTCACGATTTTTGCTTCTGAATTCAGGCTACTGAATTGTCAAATGTAATAAGCGCATAACTGATAAACTACCAACTACTATCTTATTCCTACAGTCTGTAGGCTACAGCCCTAAGGTACCCATTGTCACGAAGCATGCATTTATATAGTGAAATTAAAAAATATATATATTACATTCCTAATCATGGACGGCTCAGAAAGCATGTCAGCGAACTCCACGTGTCAACGAAATGAAAATGAGATGTGCGGAGAGTACGTACCGGACATAATCAGTACATCTGCAGCCTTGGCGTGAGAGATATCGCGAATAAGATCGAAGAAGCTCGCTTGCGCTGGTTTAGTCACGTGTTGCTCCAGGGATACGTAGGAAATAGGTGCCTGAACCTTCCGGTATCAGGAAGAAGGCCCCGTGGGCGGCCCAAGTAGCGATGGATTGACATCGCTAGAGAGCTTACGACGCGAGGATGCCGACAACCGGGCGAAATAATACTAGGAAAGCTGAAATATCGATCGTGCATCGAGCTGAACTTCAGTACCGCAACGAGCTAGCTTGTTAGGTGTGCCTCCTAATACCGTTGGCGAAGTTAAGTTGACCTGTTGTGGATCTTGAAACTGTTCAGCAGTCTCAGGAGTAGTAAGCACCGCGTAGCAGTGTACTACGTTTGAATGTATATAAACTCATTATAGCAAAAAAATACAGGAGTAACAAATGATATCGAAATACAATTTCAAAGGTGAGCTTATCCCACAATAGGATTTCTTCGAGCTAACCTTAGCTTTTACCAGCTACTCGTATTCTAAACATAATGTAAAACAAAGTCGCTTACCGCCGTTTGTATCTATGTACGCTTAGATCTTTTAAACTACGCAATGGCTTTTGATGCGGGTTTCAACAATATATAGAGTGAATCAAGAGGAAGGTTAATAAGCAGAAAATAAAAGTAGGTACGTGTACAGTAGATGTAGGGTAGATATAGGGTAGGGGTAGGACGCCACGCGAATTAATTCGCGCCAGGTCCACAAGTATTATTATAAATCACATAATCAATTGGGCTAATAGATGCAACGTTCTGCCACTCTGTGCAATCACCTGCGATGAGCACTGAAATAACACGTTATTTAAATAGACTTCCGCATTGGAGACATTCGATGTCGCGATCACCTCACGCGCATTCGTGAACGCTTAGGGCGTCTGCTGCGTTGGGCGGGAGCCCGGCGCGGGCGTCCGCTCCTGGCGCTGTTATTGCTGACCTTTCTTTCAGTCATTTCTGAGTGCCACCGCCTTCATTTTGTTTATATAGCACTGAAGTGGCAACAAGCTTACGGCCAGCCTGATGGTAAGCATTTCTGCCGCCAAGCAACAATTCTTGCATAATTGTGTTCCGGTTTCAAGGATAAGGTAGCCAGCGCAATTACAGGCATGAGGCACTTCATCTCAGTCCTCACAGTGACAACGCACCTGCCGTTCTGCATGTTTGTTGCCTGCATCCTAATTGCATGAATTATAGATGTTATGGGCGACAGTTGCCCCTTACCATCCGATGGGTTGTCTGCTATTTTGTCACTACGTGAAATAAAAAAAAACCGAAATCCGTTCCTTTATCCAGGCTCTTGCTCAAAGCAGCGGATGCTCTTTTTTGTATGATTGTAATTGCGAGGTGCTTTCTTTTCACTTTTTCTATCGATATTAATGGTTAGGTAATCTTATACCCAAACATGTACGAACTGTACATGTTTCATCACAGTCACAAAATCTTTGTCCTATAGATAAGGGTGACTTAGCGAGTTTAGTTTTCGCTTAAGGTTTGTAGGTCTTAGTTTTCGTTTAAGGTGGTCGCGTGCCGCGCGAGAGCGCAACCGGGTCATAGCGCCGAGATGATGATGATGCTTGTTCCTTAGTATTAGTATAAAATAGAATCATTTTTCTGTTGAGCTGTGTAGGTACATTTAGGTATTCCATATTATATTTGTGAGTCTCAACAGTTTGCCCATTTCGGACATACAATATTTAAAGGCAGCAATCGTTTAATGGTAAAATTCACATCCGTTAAAAAAATATGCAATGTGTGATATTCGCCCGGGGTGCGGCTATACGAAGGAACAACCAATTAAGAGATACACCATTTTTAACACGCTAAAAACACCGCGCGCCACCCGGAACCGAATTGATGCGTTGCGCGAGATCGGATTATGGCTGGTAAAATAAACAGTTCCTAATCTGCCCACGGGACGTTATTAAGTGGGGACGTCTTAATGGCACTGCTCGCCGTTTGGAGATGATGGCCGATCCAGTAGCTTTTGGGTGGGCTGTATGTCATTCGTTAGGTAATTGTTTTGAACTGTTTTGGTTGGCGTTCGGGTATATGAATAGTGCTAAATGCACTATTCATCAACCAAATGCAAATGCAATGTCAACAGCTTATAATAGGCCGGTGCTGCTAGACTTGGGTCGCTTTTACATTAGTGGAGGTTTATGCCCAGGGTTCGAAGTGATAATTATTGTATTTTATTTATATTTAATTTTACAGTACATTTGAAAGTTTAAGGAAAAATACATACTTATACTAGATAACGCAACAGGTGCTACCTCTATCTTGATAAATAGATTTCTGTGATAATTATCTGATAAATATCCGATCAATGACGTTAATTATCAAAATAAATTTCAATCTTGGTTTTGCTATAATCTCAACGCTTGGGCGGCAGGTTGGAGTTCCCATTGTTCAAAAGAAGATGATAGAACAGAACACGTTGCTGCACCTCCCACCTCCTGTCCTACGAATGAGTTAGCTGATCAATCTCTAACTGTCGTCGCATTAATCGCGTTGTACGACACCCAATGTCGGAAAGTTTGCCGAACACCAAACAGGCAATTGATGCAGAACTCGTGATTTATACCAATCCCAGTAAAAAACTAGCAGACTAGCCAGATAACCTGATTTATGCCTTTAGGTAACAAAAAACGTAGAAGCGTGTCAGTGTGGGGAAGCTAATGCCTTAGTACTTGCTACCTTATTCTTCAAACCATGCCATCACCACGCAAGCCTTGTTGATTAGCTACAGAAATAGATAAGACTGTTGTACTCTTCAGGCTTCAGGCAGGTTGGTGGACTCTTCAGGTATGACTTTCTCCTACTACTAATGGTAGTTCTACATTCTCTTCTCCAAATGGTCATCTTGGCGTTAATATTTATGAAGTTACAACCGGGGTTGTAATCTCTCGCTACTCAAGATTGTCTATCTTCTACTTCAATGTAGTAAACTCCAACTTACACTTATTTGGAGGACTTATTCGAAGCCATGTCCTCTTCTATGTACGATTATGTCGTTCAAGGTTAATTTTGGCGTACACCCTGGACTCGTCCAACACTGTAAGCGTCGCCGAATACTCGTCGAGTTTGTCTATTTGTTAAATTAATAAATAAGGTTTCAACGAGTAAGTAAAGCTATTCTCGACTGGTTTAAGTTTGTACACTGTGACTGTCTAGCGAGTCGCTGGTTATTTTACAACAACGCATAATACAATGTTATTATGTATGTATGAGTATAAACAATATCAAAACAAACAATCATAATTTGTTATATCAAGATTGAGTGTACATCGAAATATCATAATAAACATTTAAAAGTTATTTCTGTTGTGTATTTTGAACACTGCGATCTGGAGATGGAACGCTCCTGCCAACCGTGGAGTCGAGCCCATCATCAGTATACTGTTATGATTTGTTGATAATTTGACCTATCTATACATATTCATTAGCCGTGTGGTGTCCGGCAGAGTAGAATAGCACCAACCCCTTACAGTCGTGGGTGTCGTACAAGGCGACTAATGTTTTCGAGGCTAAAGATCAAGAGTCTCCGTAGTCTGGAAAATGGGCAGCAGCATTTTCCATTATTATATTTAAACACTGCGATCTCCAACCCGCCTGCCAAGCGTGGAGATTATGGCAATAACCTCCCCCTTCGTGGGAGAGGCCCTAAGTCCTGCAGTGGACTGTTACGGGCTGTGATGATACATATTCATTCCTCATCTTCAACCCATATCTGTCAATTCCAGGACATTGTACTTCCCCAAATTCCACAGCTTGCCACACCCAACCTCCATCTGCACCTGTAGTCTTTCTCAAATCACCACTGCAGAAACGTTTAGACACAACTACTACCTCAGTGGTTTGTGGCACTCGATAGTCTCTGCCTAAAAGCCTACTCGTATGTACTACCTAAGTCTCAGACGCAACTGCAAATCATCGATATTACAGCCCGACGCTGACCGATCAATTAAAAACTATTGGAGTGCCGAGTACTCGATACGCGCTAATCTGAATTCGAGTGCTGCTATCGCTGCGTGACGTGATGAGCAACCACTTATGGATGTTATGAGACCTCTCCCCATACTCGACGAGGATTGAATCGATGTGGAGTTTGTACATTTGGATATGGGAGGCCAAAATTGTGGCAGCAAATAGGGGTTTCCCTAAGACAGTTCAGTGTGTTCCAATGTTGCAAACAATCTTGCTGACACCAAATGTACCAGTAAAATTTTACTTTGCCATTGTTCAGGAATGCCAATTAGAAGACCATTGCGTTACGTATTAAATAAAATAAACTAAAAAGAACAGACTTCAATGTGTATGTAATTCTTGAAATGTGAATTTTTTATTAAGATTAGCGTGCACAGTGCCTTAAAACGACATACCCTAATTTTTCCTGATAAATTCACACTTGGGTTTAAACAATTCCAAGTTTTATAGCGTTTTATACATGAAAAGCGTTACATCTGTTCGCCAATTTGTGCCAACACCTACAGCAAATTCCGCGCATGAAGTAGCAAGTTGCATATTTATATCCACTGTTGTTTAATAAGCCATTTACATCTTAAAACGCCGCGAAATCTAACCTCTTGAATGTTCTATTTCAAAGGCCCTTTCCACTCGCATATATAGTTTTCGCCTCATTACACCACAAGTGATGGGTTAATGTCTAGCTGTGATTAATTTCCCATAGCGCCAGTGCAAGGAAGTGTCAATGGTCTTTTAATAGCTAGCTCTCAAAGCGCCCCTTTCGCATAAACTGCGTTTAAGGCCGAATCAGTTGCGAAATTAGTATATAATATTGTCAATGTACCTATTTTACCCTTGGTATTTCTCAAAACTTTAAGAATCCCTCTCGGGATCAGTCTAAACAAAACTAAACTAATTATATATCTATGTATTTATATTGTTATGTAGTTATATGTAAATGTATAAGAATGTATGTATTTATTGATATATAATATAAATATTAAACATGTTCACATGTATTTTATAATTATTCATTAATTGTGCACGTTGTATCTGCATTTCTTAGCTAAACATTTTTCTTCTGTAGGCCTGTTGGAAGAAATTTCTTTTAGAAATAAGTAGTGCCTGTTGTGTCAGTTATATCTATGTTATATCTCTGTATTTCTGTATTGTGTGCAATAAATAGTTAAATAAATATAGAAATTAAATTAAAAATCATTTATTTCAGACAATGTCCATACATTTTGGTTAACAGCAGTGCCCGTCAGGGTCATAATTATAAAAATTACATTTTAGTATTGAGTATTCGAGTATAAATCATCCCCTAATCCACTTTGAACGTCGAAACAGTTATTTATGCTTGCAATGCTTCACCCTTTGCGAATTTTTTAATCGGGAACATCCGAAACTGCCGCTTTCTTCCCATAATACAATACTCAACCCTGCAAGTAGCTCATACGAATATTTCTTTAGACACATTGTCAAATCCTCTATTATAAATCGGGAGCGTTATATAAAAGGGCAGTGACCGAGGCCTCATCGATCCATCGCCCCAGTTCCGGGACTCCCACAGCCTCCCGGCCGCGGCCCCGCTCGCATCTAGGCCAGCTGACGTGGGACCTGGAGGCTGTATTGATCGTTTAGCTAAAAAATAGGTTATATCTGGGTACGAGTGGTTTTGAGATAGCGTGTAAGTGAATGGCGCCGGTAAGGAGTAGAGTAGAAACAATTAATGAGTATAATTAATTCGCGGAATTCCATTGCTTTTAGGTCGAAATCCATTTATGTGAGATTCTATAGCAATTACAGGCATCTTAGTCCTCATAGTGACAACGCACCTGCGGTTCTGCGTTTTTGTTGCATGCAACATAAATGCAATCGTAATCGTAGATGTTAAGGGCAACACTTACCGCTTACTAGGTGGGCTGTCTGCTCGTTTATCACAGCGGTGTATATATAAAAAAGTTCGAACAGACGTTTGGACGCTCACGAAAATTCGACGAATTGGGCTGGCACTGGCTCATTCCAACAATGGCTGCACAGTTTTAGTGCCTGCGCTGTCACGCACCAACTGCGCTGGGGTCAACGAGTCTTGGAGTATTCTTCCTGACTTAAGAAGGCAAGCGGCCCACCTGGAAAGTGGTCGGTCACTGCTTATGGTAGAAGGTGTAACCACCAAGGGTATCATCAATGCGTTCCTCTAAAACCCTGGGACACGTTACTCTGGTAGCAAACAGGCCACGGTTCCCCATATCTTTATGTAGTAGATATAAAACAAAGTCGCTTCCTTCCGACTGTCCCTATGTATGTATCTATGTACGCTTAGATCATTTAAACTACGCAACGGATTTTAATGCGGCTTTCAACAATAGATAGAGTGATTCAAGAGGTAGGTTTATAAGCAAGAAAAAGAGGGTAGATAGGGGTAAAGTAGGTACGCGAACAATGTCGCGTCGGGTCCACTAGCTTACTTATGTAAACCACTATTGTGATCACAGTTCCAAATACGCTGGAATCTTGCGTGCTGTTCATCGGTGTGGTCTTACGACGCGTCCCAGTTCGAGTTCCCATCCATCACTCGCCCGACTCCGAAAACAGCACTGGCCACAGATGTAGATCACTGATAATAAAGAAAGCAAAATACATTTTCATAATTAAACTCTTGGCGAGACTCTTTTCACTAGGTGGAAATATTTGAAGGACCTTTTTATAGGCGTCATTTATTTAAACAATTATAATGGTTTGTAATTTTAACTGAATGGGGTGATAAGATCAAATATGTGATTAAATTTGCTACGATCTAAGAACGCACAAGTGGGTGTCGTACAAGCAGCGTTTTCCAATGTTATATTTATAACACTGCGATCTCCAACCCGCCTGCTAAGCGTAGAGATTATGGCAATAATCTCCCCTTTCGTGGGAGAGGCCCTAAAGTAGTGGACTGTTATGGGCTGAGATGATAAAGAACGCTTGTAGTGTAAGATAATATAAATAGTCAGAACCGTTTATATTTACTTATTTGTATGCAACCTCATATAGGAATAGGAAAGTAAATTTTTCGATTTTGTTAATGAATTACTGCAGTCCCCCGAAAGCCTGAAAAGTTTGCAGCTAAATATAGAAAGCTCATACGGCAGCGTGGTGTGGGCAGATGACGCAAAATTTTGCCAAAATTGCGTAAGCCATGTTGCGCAACTTCGCCGGGATCACTGCTTTCTTTATTAACGAGATGTGAGTAGGCGACACAACAATCTTACAATTATTATCCACGTTCCGTAATGTTACAAAACTTGCATGTGTTCTGTGGTTACAAACACAGAACATATGAAATAGTTTGATGACCTAATTATCATGTTTTCTTCTTAACAAACGTATTTCTCGGTTTTTTACCATGCTAATCACCCCATCACAACAATATCACTCAACGGTCCAGCTGGAGCCTGAACTTTGTCTCCTGTACATTGGCGGAAGGTACTGTCATAATCTAAACACTACTACATCTCAATGTTGAGAAAGAAAATGCTGCTAAGATGGGCTGCCTATATGACTTTAGTCGCCTTTTACGATACTCGTGCAACATTCTACTTTGCCTGACACCTTACATTCTCACCCTACGTACTCGTATTTTTATAAAATTGTAATATACTAGCTTTTGTCCGCGCCTTTGTCCGCGTAAAATTCACCATTCAGGACCCATTCCCGAGGGAACCACACTGAATTTCGCGATAAATTTAGCCTATGTGCTATTCTGGGCCATAAGCTATATTACTGCCAAATTTTATCAAAATCCGGTCTGTAATTTTTACGTGAAGGATAAACATCCATCCTTACAAATATAAATATTAGAAGGAACAGAAGGGTTTACCAACTTTTCTCTGATGGCCATGTTACCTTTCTCTTTTGGTATGTCGCATTTTATGGCTCGGTTGCATAAGCCGGGGCGGGGTGCAGAGCGCGCCAGACAGATCAATGCCTGTTGTGACGTCAAAGCAGCCAAGAGTGTAGGGGTAGGTTGTACAGAAACAGCAGACGTACTTACGTACGGTATAGAGAACTCACTGCGTCTAAAATTTAGACGCCGTCATTTAGCAAATGATGGGTGACTAAGGGATGATTTTGGCTGATTATTACTTTGTTTCAAAATACGAATTACCGAACAATGTAAACATACGTTTGTTAGTATTTTAATGAATGTGTTGTAACTCTACTTTGTATTTTAGATGAGTTTAACTTCATACGGGTACCGTCTCACGTAATTAAATAACTGCCTTCCTTATCTGTCTTTCCGTGTCGGATGTCCGAAATTCAAAATTATCGTAGTTTTAATGCATTTTTGGATGAAACAAAGCCTTGTGGGAGGAACTTCCCACTACATACTAGTTAAGAACACTTCCGCCTATGTAATGATTATGAAACTCGCGGTTTCTGCGCAAGTCGGCAATGCGCGTACGCATTCAAACAAAAGTTTATTTACAAAGACGTTAAAGTCGCCGCTTGCATAACGTGTTCCATGTTCCCCGCGATGTCGAATTTTAATGCGCCATAACGCCCTGCATTACAGAACTTTACAACCGTTTACTCGCATTTCAAATATTTATAACTCCCCTGCAACTGTTCCGGCCCGAATTACGGTTAGGTTGCGTTATCACAGCGGTATCAGTAGCGACCAGCGATGCAATACATCTGGAAGTTATAAAAAGATGCGGTGCGCGTCGTTAGCTTAAGAAATAACAGTGAATGCATACGGTATTCTATACTTCTATCCAGTGATTTGGCACGACATTCCCCTGGGCGAGCAAGGACTTAGGGGGGTTAGTCTGGGCGGGCGGGCGGAGGGGCGCGACGGGGGGCGGGGGGCGGCCGCGTCAACGACCGGCACTCGGCTGTCTGCTGGCGCGAGGGCACGTCGCTGCACCCGAGCTCCACCCTACTGCCTTGCGAATCGGCAACCGGTCTCGCGCCCTCGTTCCCACGTGTCGGCGAGTTAATTGAGCGTAAATTGTGCAAGCCCGTGCGAAGTGCTCTAGCCAGATATCTGCGCGATAACCGGCTCGGCACACGTGCGCGCGCGACTCGTCACGCTGACTTTGACTAGCCCGGCCGTCCGTGACTCCGGCCCCCGGTGACATATTGCGTGAAAGCGTGCGACTGCATCGATCTAAAATAGACGTTTTTATTTACGAACAATGCGCCGCGGCGAGACGACGGTCGCTTCCTAGTGCGCTGGTTTTGAAGAGTCGGTATGATGGTGAAGCTCGGGCTCGCTATGGTTGTCGGCGTGGCTCCGGCGCTGGTGTCGTGGTGGCGCGGTCAGGGCCCCCAGCTGCCCCCGCCGCTGGTGCTCAGCCCCGACTCAGAAAGGGCCTCCAAACTGTGGCCCCCGCACCGCTCGCCCTCCCTCTCCGATTGTCTCGAGAGCAGCTCCGATGAGGAGTCATCGCGCTCCATCGTGTGCCATGTCAGACCAAAACTGGTGAGTTAGCCTACGTTTAATTTCGTTTATAGGCCATTCGGATCCCTGTAGAGTATTTGTACTTGTTACTTTTTAGTTTCATTCTATAAGAGTGTATTGTGCAGTGCTTAAAAGTGCACACAGAAACGTGTTTTGAAACATTGATCACATTTAGTAACGACTTGTGCAACTCTCACTTTCGCGATTGACGGCCGCCGCCCGGCCAATAAATCGCGATCGCGAAATCGGGGAATCACTTCGAGTTTGTATACTATTATAGACGGTTACTATAATTATTATAGTGACCGTGTCTACGTAGGTAGGTATGTAATGAATGCGGAGCGGAGCTAAGACTTTACCGCATCTACTTCTATTTTTGACTTGTCAACCTGCAAAATGACAGAAACTTTTTTTGCTTACGTTTTCGTCTGCTGACAATTGAAGAGGTTAAAATAGACACCAAACAGGCGATTAAACAACGAAAAAAACAACAACATTTAAAATTTTTGTTCAATTTTTATCCTTGTTTAATTTGAATCGAATTTTATCAATAATCTGAACTGAACCAATTCGTACGCTATTCCTTAATAATTAAAGCAATGCTATACTTTTTATAACTTATCATAAGATGCAAGATATTTTACTCGGAACCGCTTCCAAAATCCGAATTCGAAAGTTGAAAATGTTTCTTCTTCTAACCTAACCGCTAGTATTGTCCATTTTGTCGCGAAACGAAATAGGCTATGAGGGTCATTGTTGTCTAGCCTAGCATTTACTTAGCTAATTTTTGTAGTTCCGGTAATTACCGCGGGACTTTCTTAAAACGGACTATAAGTAGGCCTCCATCAGTATACGCCTTCCTATCACAAGAAATAGAAGAAAAAACCTGGCCCACGTAGTTAGTCGCTGAGAAATGCTAGTCATATTTGAGTCTTCTATACATAGTATAAAACAAAGTCGCTTTCCGCCGTCTCTCCCTATTTTTTATCTATACGATTAGATGTTTCAAACTAATTACGATTTTCAACAATATACAGAGTTATTCAAGACGAAGGTTTATAATCAAAAAAGGTAAGGTAGGTGTACGCGAAAGAAGTCGCGCCGGGTCCACAAATTTGTACTAAAGTACGAGTTTGTTTTGTCAAACTCGACTATTTCGCTCAACGTAAAGTCGTAAGAATTCAGGTTAAAAGACTCAGTCAGTGCACTACCTGACACATATTATTCCACGCGCCATTCGCATCCTATGAGTCACAAGGATTCCTTACATAGCTCACGAGCATGTAGGCATTCGGGGCTCGAAATAAGCTGTGTGCCTATGTTAATTAATCCTATAGAGAAACTTACACGTCCTATTTATAAGAAGCCGTATCACGATGACGACGATTTTGTGACTGCTTTGTACTTCGAATTGCAAGCATATGCCAAACTTATTTACCTAACTAGTGGATGCGGCGCGACTTCGTTCGCGACCTATTTTACCTCTTTTTTTGCTTATAACCTTCCTCTTGATTTACTCTAGCTATTGATGAAAACGGAGCGTTAGAGCGTCGGTGGCCGAGCGGTTACAGTATCCGACTCGTAAGCCAGAAGACCCGGGTTCCAATCCCGCTCCGGCCATGTACCAATGACTGTTTTCTGAGTTATGTACATTAGTTGAATACTAACCGATGCTCTTACGGTGAGGGAAAACATCGTGATGAAACCTGCACATTTAGGCGACTGGATGTGTAACCATGATCCAATCTGGTCAGGTTCCCCTGGTAGCAGGGTCATGGAGGTCAGATGGCAGTCGCTCCACTGTAATTACCTGACCCGCCAAGTCCTGGATCATGGTCAAGGCGGACCCCGGGCCCTCGTTCTCGAGAGCACAACCGGGACAGTAACGCCAAGATGACTATTGATGAAAACGGCATTAAAATCCGTTACGTCGTTTATAGATCTAAGCGTACATAGATACAGACGGCGAGAAACTATTTAGCCGTGTTGTGTCCGAAGGAGTGAAACCAAAGTAAAACCTCTCGACTTACTGGTGTAGTGCATGACGATTAGTATCTTCGAGGCTGGCCAGAAATTAGCTCCGTTGAGCAGAAAATTGACAGCAGTAACTTCAACACTGCGATATCCAACATGCCTCCCACCTACTCATAAGTTGTAGGATTCACAAGCCCAGCAGTGGATCTTGATGTCAATCAACTATTGTTGAGGTCTACGTTTATTAAGTAATGTCTACAATAATAAGCTTCTTTTTGTTTTATTTTTATGTAATATGGCAGACAAACAGGCATGCGGCAATGCCACCTGATGGCAAGTGGTCACCGCCGCCTATGGACATCAGCAACACAAGGGGCGCTACCAATGCGTTGCCCGCCTCTAAGGAGACCTCTAATATACCTCTTGAACGTAAAAAAGCTGAACTGGAGAAAATTACAAAACTTCATGAGTGTTCAAAACCACTTCGCAATAATTCATGCTTCACGATAGAGACAGGTTTTTGCGGTTAACTTTACTTTTAACACATTTACATGTTACAATGTTGCCTCGAAAGCCTTGGTAATTGTAAAATACCAGTATCATTTAAATGAGTTAGGTTAAACGAATAACTTTTTTTTTTTCGCTTTTTTTTACGCTTTCCAAGGTCTAATGGCCGTCACTAAAATTAACTAGTTTTTAGCCAATCAGCAACGTCCAAAAAAGAATTTAGATGATTCTTAAGGTCAGTGAAAACGGCAATAAGAGTTAATAATAACTAGCCGTTAAAGGGACAAAACCCTTTAAGAATTTATTGGGGTATCATTCATTTTTCTTTCAAAGATGCTTGTCGTGTGGGTTAACTCTGCTCTTCAATAAGTCATCTATTGGTTAAAGTATCATATCTATATTCTGTACGTAGTGGTCTGTGTGTGCGAAACCCACTAGCAAATGACGTAGGCTGTATTGTCTGCGGTTACTTTTCGTACCCAATATTAATGTAAATTGCAATCAATCGCATGCAACCTCCAAAGAATCAATAACCACATCTGTGCCGTGCAATACTTCTGTAACGGAATGTTGCAGAGGTTTCTGCGTATTACCTACACGCATGTCCGCCGTTTAACGTGTACAGCTATAATATTATGAAGAGGAAAAGTTTGTGTGTTCGTAAGTTTTATTTGTTTTGTACGTTGGGCGCAATCTTCGAATCCCAACCGATTAAAAAATTGTTTCACCAATCGGGAGCTGCATATGAGGGAGTGACATAGGGTTCATGTTATGTCTTTTGGTCCCGGAGAAAAAGTTTTTGAGATTTTTCGGAGATAGTAGAAAGCGCGTACGATTCGGATGTGGAATGAGCTCCCAGCTACAGTGTTTTCTTGGACTATGACATGGGATCGTTCAAGAGGTGTATTAGAGGCGGGCAACGCATTGGTGGCCCGCATGCCTGTTTGTCTGCCGGATAACATAAAAAAAAAAAAAAAAAAAAAAAAGCGCGTGGGGAAAACCGCGGGGGACTGCTAGTTATTTAATTATTTGTGCCTATCTAAGTTGTGTCTGTTGAGTATCTCACCTAACACGATTTCACATGTTTACAAATTAATTACCCGTCAGTATAAAATCCGAAAGATTTAGCTAAACGCACTAGGCGGAGCTCTTTTTGAACCTGAGTAGCTCAGTGGTTACCATGCCGGTTTGCTACGCAGAGGGTCCCGGGTCTCATTCCCGGCTGGACAGAAATTGAATTGATGAATTTTAATTTCTATACGTATTTAAGTATATTTGGGTGTTTTTCTATCTATGTAGTTTATTATCAATTGTCAAGAACCCATATAGCACAAAGCTCTGCTTAGTGGCTCTCCGCGCTGTGTAAAAATTTGTACAAGAATGCGAGGGCGGATCTCTATGCTCCGCCTCTGACCCACTTCCAATGAAGCTAGATATTTAATTTATCTTATGTAAACCAAGAATACTTGTAAAACGGCGAACTCTACAATTTTGCTACAACACGTCCATAATGATACCGGTATGGTGTGCTAGGTGGCGTTAGCAGTCTTGATCTTCGCTCTTGTAGCATCTGTTTGGAATATCTGTGGTAGATTTAGTCAATTAGGAATAATGCGTACGTTAGTAAATCGTACCTAACTGATATTTGTGTTGGTTTACCAATAAAAAAAATTACAAAACTGTTTCATTATAATAATGGATAGCATTGGCAATAACATCTTGCCTAACAACCCGTTCAATAAACGAACGAAAGTTCCTCAATCCTCATTCAATCGAGACGTAAATTGACGTCATTCGTGCTTCATTGCTCCGTTTCTACGCGACGTCCACATTGTCTATCAAGTTTATGCCATTGTGTGGCAAGAAAACGCACTAATTTTCATGGAACACTTGTACCACATAGAAGAAGTGTTTCGGTGACGGTGGCGCCACCATTGCAACGCCAACTTATACTTGCCAGCCAGTAAATCATACCAGCCCGTACGTCATACGCGTCACCGATCTATATCGATCACTGTGACATATCCGAAAGCGATAAATAGACGGTAGAGCGTTCACCTTTGCCATTAGGAGAGTGGTGCCACAGTATGCGCCGGCGCCGGTGTGCTCGCGGAAATGTCACGCGTGTGGCGTGCCTTAGGGCGGTGCACTGTATTCAATGACTATATCCTCATTGGAGATGTGCGTAACATGTAGAAAACCTGTAGAGAGTTGGGAGTGTACTCGTATATTCAAATCCCTCTCTGGACCTGTACAAACCTAAGAACCTCATTATGCCAGCGTGATAGATCAAATATTAATTTCCTCTTACCAAGATAAGGCCTGTGCCTGATTAGTGGACCAGACATTTCCAATATCGAAAGATTCCTTGGAAGACATCGTTGTCACCGACAACGTTGCTCATATCCTACGACGCTTGCCTTGACACGATGCCTGCGAGTGTGTTCCCTGATCATTATAATTTGGAAGCCTCATGACTAGAGTGATTAGGCTGTTCCCAGACAGGCATGCTCCGTTTTCGGCCTCATCGTCACTTACCACCAGGTGAGATGGCAGTCGAATGCCAGGCAAGTCTAATATTTTAAAAAAACTTATCGATATCGAACTCGCAACCCTTACCGAATTACCTGTCGCGTCCACTAGTCCCAATTAATGAATGTCACATGCCAATGACGACTGTGACGGCTCCCGCGCCAAACCGCGGCCGGTCGTGTGCGCGGGCGCATCGGTCCTGTCAACTCTTCGCGCGTGGTGCCGACCACTAGTTTTTTTTTCTACGCTCCACCGGTTCGGACCGGTCTGTGTTGTGGTCTGTACAGTGCCGACACCGACACTTATAAAGTGTTTTGTGTATAATTATAGTTGTTGTGAAGTATTTTTTTTTCGCCAATCCGCCTCGCTATCGCCGATTTGCCCGTCGAAAGTTACTTTCTTCGCTTAACTGTGCTGTTTAAATGCTATTGAATTGAGGAGTGGGTGTGGACGCTCACGCAAAGTCATTTCGGGCAGTTTGTTTGAATACAAAAGGAACGTGGTGTTTTTTCTCTGCCTTCGCCGGGAAGAAGGCGTTTACGTACTTAAAAGGGAAGTTAAGTGTAAGAAGTACTGTCGTGACGTCACCTATGTCAACAATTAATGAAGATCGTCAACGTTAATTGGTGGATGTACAAACGTCTTGTGCGATGCCCTCTCGTTAGTCCCTTCCTTGGATACGGTTCCCACATAAATTCGTAGCGCTTGTTGCTACCTCGGCGTTTCTAGGTTTATACGATTTGTTGATTCGTCGAGGAAATTGGTCTGCTTAACTCGACGGTGTATACCTTCTATCCACATTATGTAGAGTACGGGTCTGCCCTTGAAGGCTACAATATCGATTGATAATGCAATTGATGACGACGATACGTTTCCGAAGCGGAAATAGGACCATAAGCCAACCTAATATTGTGATGTACCTATTAGTGTTATATTTGAGGGATTTGTGAAAAATATTTACCTAAATACTTAAATTATTTCCTTCATTTTATCGCGATATCTGTCTCTAATAATATAAACTAGCGTAGGGTAGTAACGTTATCAAATTATACACCTAAACCTTCCTCATTATTTACTCTGTCTATTGGTGAAACCCGGATGAAAATCCGTTCAGTAGATTTTAATGTTTTATAATATGGAGTGATAAACCACTCGCTACTCACGCTACCGGTTACTGCGCGTTTCTCCTTCGAATTGTAATGTACGGTTATCACCAATGGTTTAAATTCAAGGTTTCTCGAACTTATGGCTCCTCGTGGCCCTCAAATAAAATAATTAAATTGCTGCGTTTATTTAAATAAATGGCATCAAATACAATGACAAAAAAATACTGTTTTAATGTTAATTTGATGGGTAGGCGCAAATTGTCGTGAATTTATTTTAAACTTTATTCAAGTAATTTATTTTTAACCTTAATTCTGACTCAGCATCAAGGTGATTTCTGTCATTCATGACCAGGTGTGAAAACCACTCTTACATAATTAAGTACATTGTAGCTAAGGGTAAAAGAAAATTCACCGCGCACGCGCGTGCCAGTCACACAGCCAGCATTACGTAAATCTTGTCGCGAACCCCCCACCGCGTATCCCACTTTGAGAAACCCTAGATTAAGTGATACACGACAAACTTTGTCAACAAAGTATATCCGTAGTCCGTGCATCTGCAACTGACAGGCAGGTCACTAGTGCGCAATACAGGCAGGTTGGCTTCAAACGCAGCCAGCGAACCGGCCCCAGTGAATGGCACAAGACACGTCACAAAACCGCAAGGGCGTCACGCGCAGTGCTCTGCACAATGTCTGCTCCTCAGGGTGGACACTGGGCAGCCGGCCTTGACTCAGCAATGGACTACGTAGTTGATTGTTGCGGCCTTCATCCATAAATTAGTAACACGTATATACTGCAATTTTGCTAGCCTAGCGAGGAGTTTGCAGGAGAGCTGCTGTCATTGAGGACGCTCCATTATCCAAGATAACTGTTACACTCTGTCGAAAATATAGATGTTTTAGGTGGTAGGACTCTGTCTAGCACAAGTTTGTTCTCGCGCGTGACAGGCGAGATAAGGCGCGCATAGATACTGCCATCCTTCACCTTAGGAAAGGAAACAAAGGCAAAGCCATGCAGGTGCCTATACCTAATAACACTGTGCTCGTATATCTGTTTGACTTTTGATCTCTGACTCAACAGACTTTACACAACTGGTACTAATTACGTCTAATGACGACCCCAAATACTGGAGGTAAGCTCTCAATTACCAGCTCATGAGAATCTTCCCCCCTCCCCCCATTCCCGCCCCTCCAATTAGCGGTCATCGGCCAATTAAAACGGTTCACGGCCATTCACGCATTGTAGGTTCCCTCCCGGATCAGTTTAGCCCACTTGCTGTTCCAACGCGTGATAAGCTGGACGCTAGTTGCGAGAAAAAGTACGCAGTCTTGGCAATTTACTGTGTGGTTGGCAATGCGGTGCGTGCCTATGAAATAACTTAGGGCGACTGACTGTTTTTCGCTAAATCTATACGTAGTCTAAAATAAAGTCGCTTCCGACCGTCTGTACCTATGTATCTATGTCTAAATCTATTTACGCTTAGATCTTTTAAACTGCGCAACGTATTTTAATGCGGTTTTCAGCAATAGATAAGAGAGATTCAAGAGGAAGGTTTATAAGCAAGAAAAAAAGGGTAGCTAGGGGTAAAGTACACGTACGCGAACAAAGTCGCGGCTTCACTAGTATTCTTATAAACGACGCAATTTACCAAACCTAAAATCCTCCTCTTTTTCCGTCGCCGGTTCAAAACCGTACTTTAGAAGAGCGACTTGGTTTTATATCTACGAGTACTACTAACCGTTCCCAGCGGCTTTCAACCGCGCACAGTCAACCTGTTATTTTCCCGCGTTACGAAGTAGCTTATATTACACAGTGAATTTTTAAAATCGATGCATTCGTTTTTGAGTTTAATCATTACAAACAAAAATACAAATCATTTTTTCTTAATTATATTAGTATAGACTTACTTTAAAGCAAACATACATACACTCGAAAAACACCACCCTCCTTCAGACGCAGTCGGGTTAAAAACCGATTTTAGTAACATTTTAACGTTTTTAATTAGTTGCAATCTGAATGAAACACACGATCGTATCAAATTCATATATTTTTTGCTGAACATATCGTTTGTATCCATAAATAACTGTGACACAATTTCCTAATGATATCACCGCATGTTTCCGTTTAGTGCGGTTAACTATTCCTTCAGCGATAAGTTCAATGTCAAGCATTGTGTTTAAGCCTGTTTGGACGCGGGTTACGCTGCTCACATAACTGACACTTCCACTTTAAATCTTGAGATAGCCTCGGTAAAGATATGAGTTTATTAAGTCATAAAAATTCGCCATGTAAACTCATAAATATTATTTATCTACACTCATAGCGTAATGTTCCAATTACATATTTGAAAACAGTTGTTTAAGGATACACTTTTTTCACGCCATACTATAAAAATTTAAAAAATTACTTTTCGATACAGCATTTCCCATACTATTTTCATTACAGCTGTATCGAAAAATAACTTTTTAATCATTATGCAACACTTTTCTTTTTTAAATTTTTGTCGGGCGCCGTGATACGGTTAAATGTAGGCTGAATACCTAAATGACTTCAACAAATTCAAAATTCCTGTTTATATTTGGGATCAGTTCATAGTCTGTGGTTGTGATTGTGTACTTTTGGAATTATTTTCCCGCTAAACAGAATATTTTTTCTAATTGTTGTAATTTGTGTTTGTGAATGTTTTTTCTTGTTTGAAGCAAATAAATAGATAAATGTGAAAGTAGTACCTAAAGTGAATTTCGCTTGATATCCTCGACGCGTAGATACAACAGAACTGACTCGCAGTTACTTCCAGCAAAGTTGAAAAAATTCTAGGTACGAAATTTTAACATGAAAATATGAGTGTAGATAAAGTAGTGTATGCAACTGCATATAATTAGGTATTATATGACAGTTGCATAAACTACTATTATTACTAGTGGACTTCGTTCGCGTGGCGCCTACCCTACACCTACATTACCCCTACCTACCCTCTTTCTTCTTGCTTATAAACCTTTATCTTGAACCGCTCTATCTATTGTTGAAAACCACAGGAAGCGACTTTATTTCATACTATGTATAGAAGAGATATGTACAGAATACCAAAAACGTGTTAAATTACCATTGAGCTAATATTGCGACCCAATTACAATTCAATCGAGTCATTAGATTAGCGGACTGGAGGCCCAGGTGGTCCGCTTGCTCCATGACCTACCTCTATATATTATAAAGACCTGTTCCTAGACAGGCATGCTCCATCTTCGGCCGCATCGTCACTTACCACATGACCGCATCGTCACTTACCGTCAGATGGCGGTCAAATGCCTGGGTAGTCTAATATAAAAAAAAATACAGAACACTGCGATCTCCAATCCAACATGCCTGTCAAACTTGGAGGATTGTTTATGGGCTTTTGATGTGATGTTAATTACCGATGAACTGGTTCTTTGATTTACCGGGACGAAACTTGATTTGTTGTGTAAGACCGAATCGTCCGAAAGTAAGAATTAATATTTAATTTTATAGTAATTTTCGCTACCTAAGTAACGGTATTCCTGATACCCGTGACCTTCTTGCCCATGATTTGTTGATTTCAATATTTGCCAAGTAGGAAATTGCATTATTTTGCGTGAAATGACAAATGTGATACTTTATTTTATTCTTTAATCTTTATTCTTTATTCTTTATTGTACACAAATATGACATCATTATACAGTACAGTAACAGAGATGTACAAAGGTGAGCTTAACTCATTAATTGAGTTTTCTACCAGCAAACCTTGGAGTCATAGGAACAGGTTTAACTTAAATGTCAGGTACTAAAAGTGTACACTTAAACTTACTACGGTAGATATTGATAAACACAGTTACTTACTTACATAAACATATACTAAAAATACATACATATTATATATAAACACATATTATACATACGTAATATTATATACATACATACATTTTATATGCTTAAAGAAAACCAACAGCAATGATTACAATGTAAAATTATACGGACAGCACAGAGCCAATTATAGGTTTCCACCGACAGGAACTGGATAAACTAATACATACTCATCTTAAAGTTAATCTTTTGCCTATAAGACTTTACAATTTCAATTTTAAACTGAAATAAACCTACAATACCCGAAATATTGGTTTGTTGTAAAGAAAGGTTGGATGGGCTCTCAAAGTTAGAGACACGTTACGAAAGTTACACACACTTAATCATCATAACAACCGAAAGACGCCCACTGCTGGGCATAGGCCTCCCCCAGAGATCTCCACAAAGGCCGGTCCTGTGCCTTCCGCATCCAGCTGGTACCTGCGATCTTTACCAGGTCGTCGGTCCACCTTGTGGGAGCCCTACCCACGCTGCGTCTTCCGGTACGTGGTCGCCACTCGAGAACTTTACTGCCATCTGTACAGACTTAGTACAGGTTCACACACACTTAGTACAGGTTACCAAACAGTCTAGGTTTAAAATTTAGGTGCACCTATTGTCCGTTGGGCCGCATCCTCACAGCGCCAAACAATACGCAATTAAAGTGCGCGGGCGCATCCTCAGACAAACATTGAATCATCCGCCTTAAAGTTTATGGAGACCGGCTGCGGACTCATTACTATACCTTACTTACTATTGGCTGTGCTTTTGCTTTTACTGTGCTGTACTGAGACGGAAAACATTGAAATCCGAAGATATGAGTGAAATCCGTTAGATGATCTGCAGACGACACTGCGGCAGAGCCGGCAAGCGTGCAGTTGATACTAATCCTTTAAAGTCGCTTTCGGATGCGAGGGACGTGGTCAAATATTTTCTAAACTGCTGAACCGATTTTAATGAAACAAAGCTAAGAACTATCTTAATTAAACTGACTTGGCAAACAAAGACAACCACATCGAAATCGGTCCATCCCTTCAAAAGCTACGATGCCACACATACACAGAGCCACAGACACACAGACACACGTCAAACATAAAACATCCCTCTTGTTTCATCGGGGGTTAAAATCCACACTATAGTCCGTAAAATATGTATAGCTTGATCTCTGTAACTGCTCGTCCTCTATCTAGATTAAAATGTACATCTGACAATGTTATACTTTATTGGTGTTTGGTGGAAATGTACCTACAAGTTACAATGAATAATAAACGTGAGGGCTTAGGTAATAGATGTAGGATAGATTAACTCTTCGTAAGGTAGACTGAAGGTAATCGTCACGACCAGAACCTCTAGCTAGCTATGCTAATAGCTGTCTAATCGACAAGTACTTCCCGGCAGAACTTTCGCGCAACAAGGCCCACTTGATTGCTTATATCTAACATCTATATCTTATCTATATCTTATATATAACAGTGAAGTAGAATTATCACATCAAAGTACGTTCATTTTATACTTTATATTAATTTAGTAATAGTCCATATTCCAGTAGGACGCACTGTTTTCAAGATTGGATCTTCAGAAATAGGATCTTTCGAGCCCTCTCACACCAAAACCTCCATAGGTTTAAATTTTTAGTTGGTGGTTAGAACCATATTATCTATTGCGTGGTGTCCGGCAGAGTAGAATAGCACAAACCCCTTACATTGGTGGGTGTCGTATAAGGCGAGTAATGGTCGCAAAGGGCCATTCTATCCATTTCTATATCCATTTCTATATTTACAATACTGCGATCTCCAACCCACATGCCAAGCGTGGAGATTATGGCAATAACCTCCCCTCTCGTGGGTGCGTCCCTAAATCCAGCAGTGGACTGTTATGGGCTGTAAGCCTGTAATGATGATATTATACCATTCACAACAAGAATCACTGTTGCAATTAGTTCCACCTCTAACGCCATTTCTACTGCACTATAATCAAACTTATCATTCACCAGAAACCTGATCGCGCTGATCGTTGGAAACTGGTCAGTTAACGATCACGATTACGGATTACTGATCGGCTGGTTTGCTAATGTTAACTACTTTTACGTCCGCTTTACCCGCTTCCGCGCGTGTGTGGGCTCGCCCTTAACGGTGGCGGTGCGAAAGCGATGTTTCTTTGGCATCGGCTGGACAGATTTTGATGCGATTTATTATAATAAGGATAATTCTTAGCTTTGTTTCTTTAAGTTCGGTATTAACTGTCCAAGTTCTATGTTCAACGCTTGTTCTATTTATATTATTTAAAATTTAAAGTCTTTAGTTAGAAAATTCAATTTAACTTATGGGTGAGACATAATAAATCTGTGATTTTCGTTATTTATAGTCGGTTAGCGGTTACTGACCATCAAACCATTCCATCCCATGTGATTGTTGCGATATTGCAACACTTAAAGTACAGAACAGTCAAGTTGCGTTAACTTTAAACAATGAGGGTACGCCGTACTCCGAACGCCGTTAGAGTACAAAGTTGCGCTCAGTCAAACCTCCGAATCCAAACGGCTTGCGCCCTGTGCGTTCTGCTGATTCTCGGCCGCAGTGCGACGCCGGCGCCGCAGCGCGACACCCGTACGCATGCGCGTGGACTCGCGGCCATAGGACCTGCGCGAACGCATTTGATAACGCTGGTGACTAGAATTCGGTATCGGGTGAAACGAAATGCGCTATGTTTTTGTTCAGTGTGCGACGCGAACATTTAATTGGTGCCTAGGTTTTGTTTCGTATCCAATTGTACTGATAAAGTGAAGTGCCGATAAAGAATTTACACCGAAACGTGTAGTAGGTATTTATTTATAAGCAATCCAATGACAATAATAAATGACAAAGGATGGTGGCCAAGGAGCGATAAGTGTGGATAACGTCGATAAGATAAAAAAAACAACGTACAATTTGTCGCGGACCAGCTGCAGTTAGTTAGAGACAAGTGCAAGAGGTGTCCTCCCTTTCTGTTCGTTGTGAGGACGTCGCTTACTGATGCGGGAACCGTAGACGCAAGTTCGGGGAATAGTTGACAATAGTGTTGTGTCCGGTGACGTCACGATGGGTAGGGTCGGCGCGCGCGCAACGCCCGGCAATAGCGAGGACGAGAGCGGCGACGAGTTCACTGATGGGGACTTCGGAGACTCGGAGGAGGACATCCTCGACAGCGTCCCCGAAAGCCCTTCTAACCTCAATGAAACAGTAAACATGGACGTCATGAAGGCCGTCCCCGCAACGAACGGCAACTCTTACGACGAGATAAAAGTGAATGGTGTCAAAAATGGTGCCCTGGGACACTCCAGCGATCTGGACAGCGACCACGGCGCCACGGAGACGCGTAGAGATTCCCACACGGAGCAAAACTCCTCCATCGTAGGCATTCTCGGTGGACAACAGAATCACGTATGTATTGTTTTGGTTATGATTGCGTCAATAGGAATTCCATAATAGAATCGCATATTTGCACCCTGTATCATTCTTTAAACTTACGGTGGTTTCCCGGCTGATTCATTCATTGAGTCACAGTTAAGCTGTTTCGACAGGATGCCCTTTCTAATTCTTGCGTTACTGCACTGCGTATCAGTTACCTTTATTAATGAAGGATGAAGGTGACGGTGGTATGAAATAGACAAGGTCGCGTGTTATCTTATCTAGTTCAAATTGTGTATTTTCGGCAGTCTCCTGAATAATAGGCCTACACTAAACCAGAGCCGCATCCATCGCATCACATCACGCAACAGTCGCGTGCAAACCATCTTGGACGTGTTAATATTGTATAGCATTTTCGTGACCGCCTAATTTAAATGTAAATAACTCTGAAATAAAAGTCACTTCACCCAGTCAGTTCTGCGGTGTGTAACGCACATGTGGTTTCACTATGGCCTTGTAACGGTCCTTTGATAACATGTCGCTCCCGGAGGACTTGTTTAGCTTCGCCGGCCGAATTGGTTTACTCTATGTAAGTTATATTAATTTATATTCTAATCTCACCGTTTTATTTGTATTTGTTTTGCTGCCAATCAGCATTATGGCTTTGTTATAGACGCTAAAAGAGCAAGCAAATAAAATGCAACAAAGGTTACATCTTTATAGGCTCGAGGCCATAACGCTTGCAATCTTCATTGCGAATCAGCCGTTCACCTGCAACCAGTCTCAAAGATTGAGTGATTATGATTTTCTACCTTATAAAGACTATACATTGACCTCTCCGATCAATCTTAATGCAGATGAAACTATGCTGTATCAATTTTATAAAACTACTCCTCGGCGATCAGCGGAAGCTCGCGGAAACTGGATTTGTTGCGATTCGTCTATAGTTCACACAAATGAGGTATTCTATAAAGCAGGTCTTGCTCGTTTAACTAGAATAACCATGTGGCACTATTGACGTGTTCAGTCCACAACGCGTGTCACACAGCTGCAAACGCTTTTGCGCTCAATAGTTCATGTAGTCCATCGCAACCTCGGGCTGTCAAATCATTAGACCAAAAAATGTCGACACCAGAAATCTTTCTACGCGCCGTCGGAAGACTGATGGTGCTATACGTGAGTCCATTGTCGTGGTTCCTTATAAGTTGCTCAGACCGTTAAACCTTCAAAGGCACGCTTAGCGTCTAAAGCGATGACGTCATTGTTGATATGGTGTGTCACGCGTGTGTATGGGAAGCCGTAATCGCTCTGCGAAGTTGAGAAAGACGTTAACGTAATGGTTGTTTCTTACAAATTCTGTTATTATTGAAACCCCAACCGTTCTTTACGATAATTATATCAACTGACAGTTTAAAATATGTGAAATTACCTTCAAACGCCCTCATTTATCTTCACAAATTGTCGGCGTTGCAGTTTGAATAACAATGAGTTCTGTAAAGATTATCTCGCCGAAGCCACTACAACGTTACCAAAGCCTAACTTAAGATAATATTTTTACTTTGCGACTTGTGTACTCGGATCTATGAGATCATTCTCTGACCGCCGTACTAAAACATACCTGAATGTTTTTCTTCGGCACGTGTGTGAAATAGCTCGCGGAGTTGTCGCTCTCGGGCGCTTGATCATCTAAGATTTATAAATATGGACATCGATATGTCTCATGTTTCATGGTCGCTCTGTTGATGCTATAGAGATATTTGTGATAACACGCTCCGCTTGTTTGTTAACTGTAACGCTCGTCCTTATCGGAATGCAATGAAATAAAAACCAAATAACATTCCAAGTTCAGCCCTTCTTATCGTCTAAGCATGTTTGTGTAATCCTGATGTCACTCTTACGAAACATTATTTTCGTGGAAAGTGTAAAGGAATTCCTCTCTTTTCTTTTTTGTACCACTAATTTGGGCAATATGCTTACGGCCCGCCCCGCAAACAGTTTCCGTAGTATAGAGATTTATGGTATGAATATAAAAGATAAGTTCTATAAGATAATCTCACCAATATATGTAAGAAAAATTTGCGGAGTATAAATCTGTGTGTATTTATCAACGTTTTTATTTACGATTGTGGACGATTCATTTAGTTCATAATCCAGTTTCATTGACAGTTTGTTTGACAATGAATGATTGAGTTCTTTTCAAGTAGGATTATCGGTTGTTATGTAGAACAGTCGTGTTTGATTCGTTGCTCGCATACATCTGTATTTGCTGTGAGATATGTTACAGTGACAAACACACTAAGTAGTTAGGTTGTCTTTGACAGTACTAGTTCGACGCTAAGGTACCGTTAAATATATGAATGATTTTAGAGTTTTTTTTCCACTAAGGTGGCAAACAAGCTTACGGCCTGTTAAGCAGTTACCACAGCCTATAAATGTTTGCAATACCAGGGGTAACACTTACGTGCTGACCCCGTAAACCTAAAAGGAAAAAGGAACTGAGATATATAATTGAAATTGATATGAAAGATGATGATGATATATGAATTACGGTCCCATTGGTTCAAAAATTGATAATTAAAAAGTTCGAGGAAATTGAAAATTAATATGGCCGTGTTCTGTAGTCACCGTAGGCTGAAAAATGGGCAGCAGTGTTTTCAATTTCTAAATTTACAACACTGCGATCACGAACCCGCCTGCCGAGCGTGGGAGAGGCCCCAAGTCGCAGCAGTGTAGGTACTGCATGGGCTGTGATGATGAAGTTTGAGAATACACTAATACCTAATATTCATTCCGTCCTTAATTTATTTCAGTAGCCTTAAAGTCGTCGACTTTTTGGCACATTGCATTGAGTTGATAACGCTGGTGCGTAATATTCAACATTCATGAAATGCAGTTTCTTTAAGTAGGTATTAATTTTATCACCGTATCGCCATTTTACTGTTTCCCGTTTTGGTCTTGGTAACGGTTTCGACGTTGCCTTTACTTACACTGCAAATACGGTTACTTTCGCACTAAAACTCAATATTATTCTTTATTCAAGACAAACAAGGAGCTGGCTTTTTTTAGTTACTCGAATTTGGATTTCGGACTATTATCATATCATCGTCATATGATGTAACCTAGCATCCGTTTTTGTTCTTTTGCAGAGATAATATTAAGATTCTGCCGTTACCTTGCATCTATTGCTGTGCTCCTGCAGAGTGAATATTAGGATTCCGTCGACCTTGCATCCATTGTTGTGTTCCTGCAGAGTGAATATTAAGATACCGCCGACCTTGAAATCATTGTTGTGCTCCCGCAGAGTGAATATTAAGATTCCACCGACCTTGAATTCATCGTTGTGCTCCTGCAGAGTGAATATTAAGATTCCGCCGACTTTATATCCATTGGTGTGCTCATGCAGAGTGAATATTAAGATTCCGCTGACCTTGCATCCACTTTTGTGCTCCTGCATAGTGAATATTAATATTCCGCCGACCTTGCATCCATTGTTTATTTATTTATTTAACCATTTATTGTGCATAATAAAAGAATATTGTTTTGCTTTGGATCGACCTTTCTAATGCGTACATCAAAGAATCTAACACTTCACCCGAAAAGTACGATCTGGATTACTTCAAGGCCAACATCCTCACTACCTCACTCATCATTGTTATCAGTGTATAAAAAAAAACAGAGAAGAGCATTGCTTGGTGGCCAAGTTCGCCAGTCTTGTATTCGTTTAATTTTCGTAGCTGTTCCGGTGCATCCTTGATATGATGAGAGCATCAAAAACCTCACGTTTTGTAACTAGTATTTTAGTTACACTCTGGCTTGTATCCGGACTGCAATTGCGAGAGTGGCAATTGAGCGCGGTTGCATTTTAGAGTAGAAAATCGTTCAAGATCAAATCGCTTTTTTTTTTTATTTGTGTCCAAACAAAATGTTTAAGTTTTTACAAAATTTCGATAACTGCTGCAGCCTATATTGTTATTACGATCGACTCTTTGAGTAATCTTTACGACATTATATTATTTTTTTGCTAAACATATTGATCACATGCTACAAATTGAATCACGTTCGTCCACAACACAAGGGTAGGTACAATATAGCGGCCAGCGACAATCGGGGACTGACCGCAGTGACCTTGCCGTGTCCTGTCCAAGGCGATGACGACATCGGCGAAAATGTGACACATCTGTGTTGACACTCGCGTCGAGACATGTTTAGGTTATTTGGTTATTCGAGAGCATCGGGTTCGGCACTGAATAAATTAACCATTAAAGTTATGGGACAAAACATATGCTTTAAAGAATACTTTAAAGACCTATTGCAAAATAATCAGGCGAGAGGTACTTGCAAAAACAAATAATATAAGTGACAGTAAAAGTCGAGGTAAAAATAATACTAGAAAAAAAACCTATACTACTTAATAATATAACACGATAATAATATGTGCAGTGAAAGTGTAGTAAATAACAACGAAAGTCTTAAGACCTATACCTGTCAGTAATCGTCATCATCACTGTCAATGTCGGCTTCTGCCAGGGTTTGCTTTCCTACTCTTCTCTCTGCACTTCACCCGGTCTTGAGCACCCTCGCATCTGTTGGCTCTCGCATCCGATTCAGCGATGTCAATCCATCGCTTCCTAGGCCGCCCTCGGGACCTCTTTCTTTATACCGGCGATTTAGAATTAGACGCCAATTTTCCTTTCTTGCCAGACTGTATATGTGGAGCTTACGCAGCCATTTGCGACGATATTTTTGTTGATATGAAATAAAATGTATGTAACAACATTTAATTCGGTTTCGGCCAATCAATAAACGGAAGCAGGATATGAATTATCACTACGAATGTGAAAATGATTACGCCAATGTACGAGTATACGTCGCAGGCATACCTAATAATATTGCAAAGTTCGCAATTTAACTTTCCGGAATTTTATAAAACCTCGGCTAAATGTATAACGCACACGCGAGCAATAGCTAGTAACTATATAAACTAAAATAAGAAGTCCCATAACCTAGTCGCAAATCTTAACTAGTCGTACTCAATAGTCTCTGCCTACCTCCGTAGGATTTTGGCACATTGGTACAGCCTGGCGAGAAAACCGTGACAAATTTGAGGGCGCCACTTGACAGCAGAAGTACTTAGATTGACAGAAATTCATTATTGCAAGAGTAGCCCTTTTACGACGTTTTTGCTAGGCTGTAGTACACTTAGGAGAAAGGTCAGGTAACTCATATTCAGGTGCCGACGGTAAATATTGCACATCGCCTATTTATACTCTGTTGCACACGCGAGTAAGCACCAATGTCCGCGTACCATGACTCAGTATAGCCAGCTATCTGTCATGATAATTCAACTTTTGTCCACCACATGTCTCAGTTCGGAGAAACGGCCTCTTAAACTTTGGATCTGTTTATTTCTTGTTTGTGTATCGATGACACACTTGGATTGTAATTGTGAGAAAGCAACTTGTGTAGTCGTGACTTGTGACTGCCGGTCGTTGAGACTTAATTCATTAATAAAAGATTTTCAGCCTCCAGGCGTCAAGAGGAATGACATATGGATGAACTTGTTTCTTCATTTTCGTGTATCAGTATTTGCTCCAGAGAGTCTCTTTAGGTGGGGATATACAAATGGCAGTTCTTAGTGCGTCAGTGGCATATGTCCGCAAACCATGGACCACCTCCGTTGATGCTTGGCGTGTCCTAAAACTTGCACAATGGAAGACTTGTTCGAGGCCGTCGTGTATAGTAAAGCAGCTCATTACGGCGACGACCTGAGTGGTTCAGTGGTTAACATGCCGATCTGCCACGCAAGAGGTCCCGGGTTCGATTCCCGGCCGAGCAGAAATTGAAATGATGAATTTTAATTTCTGTTACGGGTCTGGGTGTTCTATGTATAATAAGTATGTATTTAAAGTATATATGTAGTTTATCAGTTGTCTAGCACCCATAACACAAGATTTGCTTACTTTAGGGCTAGATAGCGCTGTGTGAATTTGTCCAAGCATATTTATTACTATTATTATTTATTAATTAAAGCAAATTAGCACTTCTTGCTCATAATAAATTTGAGAAGATGCAACACCACGTCCGCCGACGCAATCCTAGCTAGATGATCTCATGCGGAAATCTTAGGTGCCGGTTACAAGAAATCGTTTGAAAAGGAATAGATTTAAGTAATGTACTGTACATTCCAAGATATCGGCTCAAACAATAACAGTTTTATCATTTTGTCTTATCGCACGGTAATCGGCGCGCGCATTAACCTGCATTTGTTTCGGTATTGATATGTATTATAGTTGGCTTTGGTTCTCGAAAGAATTGGTCATGGATCGTCGAAATTGGGAAACGGTTCTGTTTCGTGTTGGTTTATTGTAGCACCGAATACTAATACTTACTGCTGCGATTATGCAATCTTCAAACACAATGTGAAACAAATATGTTAGTACAGTCAACAGACTACTGTAAAAGGACTACCGTATACTGCACCAAATAGCGACATTAACATTGTAATAATTTATTTTGTAGCCAACTTCTGTGGCTCAATGGTGCTTCGACTAATTTTATTAACCAATACAATGTGTAAACGTGAGATTAATGTAAAAGAAAAATAAGTTTATAAATAATTCTCCATTAGTAATTTTTTACATATTTTGCAAGATTTTAGAATAACATTTTGTTTCCCCGATTCAAATATGGCTGACATTTGCTGACATAAGTTAGAGAACAGGTTGTACTTACTATTAGTATCTAAATATCAGGTGGTAGGACTCTGTCAAGCCTGAGGAGCCCGCCTGGGTGAGTACCACCGCCTTATCTACTTGTGCCGCCAAGCAACGATGCTTCCATTGCTGTGTTTCGGTTTGAAGGATTAAGGTAGCCAGCGCCATTACAGACATGAGGCATTTTATGTTAGTCCTCACAGTGACTGTGCATCTGCGGTTCTGCATTTTTGTTGCCTGCAACCTGCATGAATCATAGATGTTATGGGCGACAGTGACCGCTTATCTGGTGGGCTATCCGGTCGTTTGTCGCTGCGTAGCATAAAAAAAACTATCCAAGTATAGCAAGCGTCGAAGCGTGTCCCCTGTTGTACTAAGAGTTCTATTTCACCAACTCTTCATGGCAGTGCGAACGTGTTCTCTGGTCTTTATCATGCGAAAGCACTCGACATTTCCCGTCGCCCGCATCGAACCGCCCGGGCGCCCTCGCGGCCCGCACACACGGACAGACAGTTTTATTGAAATTGGTTACCGTTACACATTAGTATCAGTAGTCTGGGCCGTGACTGCGAAATTGTCACCTAATTGAAATGTGTCGGGCAACTGTTTTGTGGAGTAGAAAACAGTTTGTGTCGTAAATGTGAGGATCTTAATGAAAAAACTGGACCTCTCCGCGCCATAGACAATGGTGACCGGTTTGTGTTGTGGGAACTAAGGCCGTGTGGTATCCGGCAGAGTAGAATAGCACCAACCCCTTACACTCGTGGGCGTCGTACAAGGCGACTAATGTTTTTGAGGCAAAACTTCTACGTCTCTGTAGGCTGGAAAATGGGCAGCAGCATTTTCCATTATTAAATTTATGATACTGCGATCTTTGACCCACCTGCCAAGCGTGCCGATTATGGCACTAGCCGTCTTTTTCGTGGGAGAGGCCCTAAGTACGCAGTGGACTGTTATAGGCTGTTATGATGAACTATGACTATTTGTTAATACATTATAATATCTGTGTACCCTAAATCTGTATGACGTAGTATCAAAAGTGCCATAGATGTAAATACCTACCTAAACAAAACTAAACAAAAAAACACTTGACCCAGAACAAATATCCATTGTTAGATTTCTGTCCGGCCGGTAATCGGACTGTATGGTCGTTAGTAGAATCTACTTAAACTTTCACGAAGTCTGCAGGTCACGGTTTAAAGAAACGATTTAAAAGTAATTTGCTGACGACCGTCTTTGACAGATCGAAAGCAACCCATCAGAGCTACAATACACTGGATACCTTCAAGGCAAGAGTACGCTGCTTCTATTGAGCTCCATCTTTCTTTCTTTTTTTATACCTCAAATGTGGCAATCAAGCTTACGGCCTACCTGTTGGTAAGCAATTATCGCAGCCTATGAACGTTTTCAATACCCGGGGCATCACCCACGCATTGCCGACCCCGTAAAAACCTTTTCACTCAATACTCTCCAGGGAAAACCTCTCCAGGTAGTTCACCTGGTATCTTCACGTCACTTACCACCTGGTGAGTGACGTAAAGATAGCGGTCAAATGCCTGGCTAGATCTTATATTTATAATCTTCCTGTCGCAGTCGGGTTAAAACTAGCCGTTCTCAGCGGCTTCCACCCGTGCGCAGTTCAGATCTCTGAAAACTATCAACTTTCACACGGGACGCTATTACTTTCCCGGGATAAAAGTACTCACTCGGGATAGAGTTTGTTACTCAGTAACAATGTGGTATACTATTAGCGTAATCCGGTCCAGTAGTTTTTGAGTTTATTTATTACAAAGAAAAATACAAATACTTTCTCTTCATAATGCGAAACGAAATCAGCAATGCGAAAGGAGACCCTCCGACAAGTTAGTCGGCTTCATATTCCACTAACGTCCACAAGAATCGATTACTGGTAATCCATTAAAACGTATCAGGTGTGATTAGCTGAGGAATGCCGTGAGATATCGCGTGCGGAACTGGGCTGAGACAAACGCCCACGCAGACCGCTCCAGTAATTCGGTTGATCGTGGTTGAAAAAGCTGAATTCCTATTGCTAATCGGTAACATGTCGGCTGTTGAGTCGTTGAGCTCGTTGCGGCAATGTTACTCGGATTCTTGGGCTTGTCTCGTTGTCTCAAAATAAAGGTTCAAACGATATCTCTTTTTCATACCATTAAGGTGGCAAACAAGCATACGGAAGGCTGTTGGTTACGCTATTCCTGTGACCGTTTGCAATACCATTTTTAACCCCCACGAAAAAGAGTGGTGTTATAGTTTGACGCGTGTATCTGCTTTGTGTATTTGTCTATGGCATCGTAGTTCCCGAACGGATGGACCGATTTGAATGCGGTTGTCTCTATTTGATAGCCAGTTTAATCCAGATTGTTCTTAGCTTTGTTTCATTAAAATCGGTTCGGTAGTTTAGAAAATATTTGAGTTTAAGTAAACCCCCGACATGTTAACCGACTTTTTCTCTCGGTTAGGTTAAATTATTTACTTTTTTATTGCCCAGGAAGGCACACTCGATATCTGGGCATAACAAGTATTTATAGAATAGAATATAATAGAGCTTTATTTATGCTTCATGAACATACAAACAACTTATGCTAGTAAAGAACAAATTACAAAAATACATGAACTAAGTACAAATTAAATTGTCACGAAATAACTTAAACATTATAAAAACCTATAGGTAAGTCGTATGTGTGTGCTGTAGCACAAAAAGGTCTTGACTCAGCATAGTGTTGCCTGGAACCTATAGCCTTGTAAGGCTTTCTGATTTCCCTGTACATCGCATATTGTTGTAAGGCCTTAAGCTCTCCGCCTAATTTAAAAGCCAGTGTACCAACAAATCGTTGAATTTTCTCGCACAATCGTTCACTACTTTTCCCCGCGTAAAACCTTTTACAAAACACCGCCAATATCATAACCGTCTATTGCGCCAGCGCCGCGGTGGAAGCTGCAATAAAATCACAAACGGGTACTATACGGCTCATTGTTTTAACTCCACGATGTGGGAATCTGCGTCATTGGGTCACCGGCGTACCTATATATGTAACAAATGATCGCATTTGTCTCTCGAGTGTAGTAACTTATGCTTTGACTGCCCTTTTACAGACAAAGAATTAGTGTCAAGCCTTTGAAACCAATGTACTTTGTTGAATAACAATAAACATAATGTTCTTAATGTTAATGTGTTAGCTAGATTCCCAAAACGGTGTCGTCACTGGTAGGCGTGCATCATGTTTTTGTGAATTGATTTCCGGAATTTCAAGGTTGTATTGGGCGCATTTTATTGAGGATAAATTTTATTAATTTACGTATGTTGTTGTAGTAGGTAACACAAATATACATAAATGGATTTTGCTATTTTATGGTAGGCACTAGGCGGTACTTATCCAGATAGCAACGATCATTTCGGTCGATAGAACAGTCAAGATATATTTTCATCGAAAGGCATACAAAAACTCATCGACATTTAGGGGGCTTGCACAAAATTCTTAAAGGCATTTAAGTTGATAACTAAACAAAAAACTTCGTACAAAAAATCGTTAAACGTGTTTAAGAATTTTATGCAACCCGGGCTTAATGTGTTTACTGCGACATCAGCAATCGAACACAATCAATCCATAACATTAGACTTTGTTGTATTGTCTAATAACTCAAGCTTTATGATCCGTCAATAAACATAGATTCAACTTTATTGTAAACAATGCCTTAATAAACAACAAGTCTTGCTTATTTCCAAGTTTCACAAAGGTGGAATACATAACCGCCGACTCATCCGCCTACATTCGAGATATCTTGCGTCATAGTCATATTCGCTTTAGCATCTGTACGCAATACGATTCCGTGATCATTCTGTGCAACATGCATAATTGACCTTTCGTTTGGCGTTATGATATTTGGGTAACCCGGTGTTGCAACAGGAGGACGTGCCAACTGGGGCTTGCTATTATTGTTGTGATATCAGGGAGAGATGATCTTGTTTGTGCGGAACATTCTGTGAGACGCGTCGACAGTTAACTCGTATCAATAACGTATCTCTCGTAAGTTTGTTTTATTGCAAATCTGTACAATGCATTTGTTGATTACATATATATTGATTGATTACAGTAAACATTTTATTGGTATTACGAATAAAATGTTTACTTATTACTTATTCACGATCCTAGAACAATGATAAATATGAGTGTAGGTAGAGCCTGGCTAAACAGGGGTTGCAGCGGTGGGAAAGATGTGGTGGGGCTTTGCTGTGTTCGGTCTATCTAGGAGGCAGCTAGACAGTTAATACTAAACCCTACGTTGTACAAAATGAAGTCACTTTTCTGATGTGGGGAACGTTGTCGGTCGGCTCGCTATATTTTATACTGTGTAGGGATTCGTATCAATCGTCTAGCTGCCTCCTAGAATGATGTCGTAAGTAGAGTGACAAACGTTGCATCTAATAGTAATATCTGAAAACTAACAAACCCTACCAAGGAAATCCAACATATAATTATGTCACTTGCCCGATTCGGTCACTATCTGCAGCGCACCGCAGTCTGCGGCCATCTGCGGGTTGTTTTTGCGTAGTGCAGCAGACCACAGAATTTATAACCGTTAATGCTTTAGGTATACAAACTGCCGAGGTCCTCCGTCCGGGTGACTAGTAAATGAATGAATGCTAATGCTTTGATCATATATTTGCGCGATCCGCGTTTACTTACTATGGATTGGAATGCGCAATGCATTCTGCGAGTGTTTCCCGAAACGAGTACGTGAAGGCCGGAGTTGTCAGACAGAAAAGTTTTAGGCACTACCGCCACGTCAGATGCCTGGCTTAAGTCAGAAAGGTAGCCGCTCGTTGCGAAGTGGATTAAATACATCATACGAATTGTCATTTTTACGCGCGAACTTACTGAAACAATGAACCTAAAGTATAAAGTAGAAAAGAACCCTCCTCCTGACTCACTTCTGAGAAAAGAACCAGAAGAATACAAATGTAATAACATCTGCAAATCTGCATACTTACACAGTGTAACAATAAAGATAATTCTAATTCTAATTCTAAACCTCATCTTCTTGTCCCCAGGCAGAGCAGCGTCTGGCGGCGCGGCGCGCGGCGCGGGCGGAGGCGCGCGAGATCCGCATGCGGGAGCTGGAGCGACAGCAGCGCGAGCAGGAGAACAATGCCGACAAGGCGTACGACATGTACACAGGTTGGTGTTGGTGTAGCTTTTGTATTGCCAACTAGTGGACCCAGCACCCCCGGGCTCTTATGAGCCGCGCATGAGCGCAAGCATAACGCCGAGATGATGATTATGATAATGGACCCGACACGAATTCGTTTGCGTGCGCGTGTGTGTCTACTTTACCTATCTACCCTTTTTTCTTGCTTATAAACCTTCCTCTTCAATTACTGTATCTATTCATTGAAAACCGCATTAAAATCTGAAGCGTAGTTTGAAACATCTAAGCGTACATAGGTATCTATGTATGTAGACGGCGGAAAGCGCCTTTATTTTATACTATGTAAAGATATAAAGGTTGATGGTTGAAGATGGTTAAACAGTCTCGGGAGTCGATTGTCGAAGTATATTACAAATCGGAACTGAAAGGCAGACAGCCCACCGTTGTCCAGGACTTCAGCAATCCAGGGACGTGGACACGGTGCCAGCTTATGACGTACTTGTGGTCATGCATTTTGAAAAACCCTTGACTGAAGTGTAGTGTGGTCTAACTAACATGACTGTCACCAGACGAAGCAGCTGTTGGCGCGTTAACAACGCGAGCAGTAGCAAAAGTGCCATACGTACCATAAGTATGGTACACGTACCATTTTCCAGGTGTTATTACCATGTAATATCTCTCGCTTGCTTGATCGGGACGGAATTTTTTAATACTTAACATTAATAAATTCTGCAAAGGAATCAAATCATAGATCTAACTCTATTTAACGGAGGTACGAAAGTTGTGATAATATCTCATACCAAATATTATCCGTGTAAGAATCTTTTAGAAACCGTACCATAGCTTTTACTAAAGGACCATAATATTGACAAGCCGATGTGCATAATTCCTGAGCTGGCATCTCACATCCCACTGCAAAACCTCTATTATCTTACAATAATATATTCAGTGGTCTGAGCTGAGAGTAGTCATTTTTCCAATTCCACTACACAATACACAGAAGACACCTCCAAAATATGTTTTAAAAATGACGATCGTTGTAATAATAAGTGTATATTCTCTCACGCATTTCGTCCTTATGTTGAGAGCAAGAGTTGTAAACATTGCTTTTCAATGCGCAGGCGATGTTCAAAACAAAATTTCGGCATTGTGATCGTGTTAGTGGAGAGTGGAGGTATAGGATGATCATGGTGTATCTGTGTTTCTTGGTGGTCATCATGAAAAAAATCTGCAAGTGGCTGCTCAAAAAAGCCTTGTGGGTGCGCGAAGGTGTGCCTTTTAACGGTTCGTTGTGGTGTTCGGCATTTGTCCGCCTTCACGCCGTGTGATAAGTGACGATGCGGAGGATTGTGTAGGATGTCTATTCAGACACTGTATATTCACTGTTTTTCTGTTCGTCGTGCACGGGCTGGCCAACGTTTAGTGGGTCTCCTAAACGTCTGCTATCGCTACAAAATGGAATTTTTCTTGTACTCGATAACGTAGTATAACCTACGGTGACTTCACAGTCTATCAATAATGTACTGGCAACGTTCCTTGTCCGGCGGTGTCAGTCAGAGTGGTTCACCGTGCGCGTTGTGGCCGTCTGCTCACTGATCACGTACTGCGCGTTGATATCGGTTCATGGTGCCTAATTAGCGCATACATTTCATGCGCGCTGACCGGTCTATATGCGTCGCCCCTTCCCTGAATTATCACGTTTAACGTTCTCGTAGTTTTTTGGACGTTTGTTAGGAGATTAATTAATATCTCTCGAGACTGTTCAACCAGTCCCAGGGTCCTCAGCGGAGGCCTTGGTCAACCTCGCTTCGCCAACGATATTAGGAGGCACACTTATTGTGAACCTCACTTCGCCAACCGAGGTACACTTAACCTCAACGTTCAAAACGGTTATCCATCCAGCTCTCGGACTCTGCGAACAAGTTCAACCTTGGTTGAAATTAATCCTACTTCAGTCTGGTCAGGTGGTAGGACTCTGTTTAGTCTGAGGAGTCCGCCTGGGGCAGTACCACCGCCTTATCTATTTCTGCCGCCAAGCAACAATGCTTGTTTTCCGGTTTGAAGGATAAGGTAGCCAGTGCAATTACAGACATGAGGCATTTCATCTTAGTCCTCATAGTGACTACGCACCTGCAGTTTTGCATTTTGGTTACCTGCAACCTAAATGTATGGGCGACAGTAACTACTTACCATCAGGTGGGCTGTCTGCTCGTTTGTCACTGAGTAGCATAAAAAAAAGAATAAATGTTGAGTTGGAGTTAGACTACTACGTCAACCGCAGAGGTCTGACCTGTCACCCCATCGTTGCAGAGACGGTGTCGCGGCGCGGCGGGTCGCGGCTGGCGGCGCTGGGGCCGGCGACGGCGGGCGTGCTGTCCCCGCGGCGCAGCTCGGAGGACTCCGCCGATGATGGCTACGCGGCCAAGGATCTCAGGGTGAGAAGACATACATCTTATCATACATACTATCGGCCTGGCCTGGTATGGCATATTGTCCCAGCAGCCAAATCTAATGCGAAAGACTCGGTTCCCCATGGAAATCCTTTGTATTTTTTGTTATTACTATTAAATCATTGTATTACTATTTTTGTTATTTGTGGAGGCTGGTGAAGTGTAAGCATTTATGTAACACACTGTTGGACAAAAAAATCTACTCTGGATTTGTTGCCCGACGCTTCGTTTGAAATAATTACTTAATCTAGCAAATTTATTTATGTATTTGAAAGGCCTACGTTACCTATCAAATGTATGAGTTATTTTTCAAAAGTCGCAACAAACTTGGAGTCGACTTTTTAGTCCACCAGTATATTAAAATCCTTTCTACCCGATTCCAGCACGAAATGAAGGAGATGGAGGAGAAGTTCCGCAAGGCGATGATCCTGAACGCGCAGCTGGACAACGACAAGGCGGCGCTCGGCTACCAGCTGGAGCTGCTCGGCGACCGCCTGGAAGAGCTCAGGGAGGACCACGCGCAGTTGCAGGTCAGTTGGCACTCGAAGACTACCTAAGCTATATGGATTAGGCACAATGACACATTCGTAAAATGCCACACTAGGTAAATGTCATCATATCTACCGACTAGCTTCCTTTTGCCAACATATAAGAGGTGACATTTCGAGAATGTGACATTTTGCTAATGTGGGGCTTTGCGATAAGACGTTTTGAGAGTATGACATTTTACGAAATTACAAGGTATCTTTTTGCGAATGTGCGTACTATCAAAACTACCGTCAGAAATGACCGTTAGACCGAATGTAGTGTTTGATTTTGAATTGAAAAAGGTACAATATTTAGCACTAAAAATACCACCGTAAACTACGAAAATTAGTCATCGTTATTGAAATCACTCAAATCACACCTATTGGATACATTCACCGTTTACAGAGAAAAACACGGCCATCGCTGTTCACAATGTCACACGCGACGTCGCATTCATTCATCTCTCATTCAATTGCATCGTAAAATGGCCAACGTCAATGTCAAATAGAAATATAACTTTGTGTGTGCCATTGTGTAGCGGGTGAATGAGGCAGTTTACCCATAATAAGTTGTATATAATAATAACCCATACATCTACCCATATACCTATCTCTTGCCCACGGTTCATCCACAAGGACCAGAATGTCTTTTCATTCAAATTTCCCACGTTTCATCGCTTTCATAAGACACGAGTATCAGATACCCACACACCATCCCGATCTCTCGCGAGAAACTTACAATTTTGCCCCTCTCTAAAAACTAAAACCACGCCAAAAGCGTCCATTCTGCGCTGGACAGATGAAATTCATACATAACGTCTCGCCTTTCCCCTCTAATTTAACTATTTAGGCTAAGAAAAAATCCACGTTGCAGCGATTTAGGTGACCCACAAAAGGTCTGCCCGTGCACAACCCGGCACGAAAAATAATTTTTTTAGCGATCCAAACTTTTGACTTTTCGTAGCAATAGTACTTACTTATCCTCTTGTGTGTTATAGAAGTATAAAAAAAACCGGTCTGCCTTACAATATTGGTCTGGTTGACAATATAATTCTGAATTGACTTACTATTAATGTAAATTTAATATGGGTCTCCGAAACGTCTACCATCGCTACGAAGCGGATTTTTTCTTTTACTCGATAACATAGGAGAACCTACGTCACCCTCACAGTCTAATTATACTCACACAACTCCCTCACCCCCCCAGCGCGAGCACAAAGAGAAATGCTCGTCCCACGAGCGTCTGAAACGCGAACACGCTTCCACCGAGCGGGAACTAGCCTGCGCGAGGGACGCCATCAGAGCCCGAGACGCGGCCGCCGCTGCAGCGGGCCGGGCCTTCGTTGATGCCTCGTGTGCCAAGGAAGATGGCATGGAAGACGTGGCGCCAGGAGAAGGATTCGGGTCCGTCCCACCCTTGGCGCTGGTGTCGCACGAATCGGAGAAGACGCTGAATGATGCCGGCGAAGGGACTTTAGGTGAGTTTCTTAGTGGCAAGGTCACTAGGTGCAAGTAAGGTGGCGGGATGGGCCTTCGTTGACGCTTCTTGCGCGGTAGAAGATGGAGTGGAGGGTGTGGCGCCAGAAGGGTTCGAATTCGGCCTGTCGGCCATTTTCTGTTACAGGCATATTTAGGTATATACGCATTATTGGACAATATTCCCTCTTAAAAGGAGTTTCTTGCGACATTGGTAACACCCAGCTACCACCCAGATGCAAAATGGTTTATGAACAAGCTGTTCCCAAATAAAGATTTTTGCTAATAGGACGGCCTAACTTCAATCGAATAAGTGCTAAAGATTGGTGATAAATAACGTCACTGGTATCGGCGGCATGTTACCTTATTACGCTACATTCATTATTCTCCTAACATGCCGCCGATATATAGCAGTTGAACTACTAATGAAAATACACTGATGCCCCTTCACGGTCCTTATTATCGTGTATCCTATATGTTATGACGCGATTTTGTATCGTTCCTTTATGAAAAGTCACAGTGATATTACCGCGACGTTATTTAGCACCCATCTCTTACTTATTCGAGTGAAGTTGGTCAAGAGGCCGTCCCTATTAGCATAAACAATTGGCTTGTACTCAACGATATCTCGATATCGATTCTCAACGCCCTTCCCTCTTGTATCATCATCATCATCATCATCGTCCTAGCGCTTCTCCCGACCTCTGCCAGGGTCCGCTTTCCTACCCATTCTTCTCCACTGCGCCCGATCTTCGGCATCCTCGCGTCGTAGGCCGTTGGCTCTCGCATCCGACTCAGCGATGTCAATCCATCGCTGCTTAGGTGAAGGGGGCCCTCTTTCCTGATACCGGCAGGTTCAGACACCTATTTCCCAGGTATTCCTGAGGCTTACGCAACACGTGACCATACCAGCGCAGGCGAGCTTCCTAGATCTTATCTGCGATATCCCTCACGCCAAGGCTGCCACGGATGTACTCGTTACGTACTCGATCGAGCCTCGTAACTCCGCACATCAACCGCAGCATTTTCATTTCGTTGTCGTGAAGTTCGCGAACGTGTTTCGTCAGCGCTGGCCATGTCTCGCAGCCATAGACCATCATCGGTCTAATTATACTAACTATACCCCTTCCCTCTTGTATATTTTCTTTTCATACAATAAATATCATCATGTTTTTGCTACTGTGCACGTCTTAACTGCATTTAATTGTCACGATCTCTCTGCTGGAAGAAATTTCTTTATAGAAATAAGTTGGCCTGTTGTATCTGATATATTCTGTCATATAGTTTTGTAACAATCTTGTGTACAATATATGGTTAAATAATAAAGATTACATTAATAAAATAAATAAAATAAATAAAATAAATAAAATCAATCAATCATTCAATCCCCCGTTCCAGACGTGCGGTTGCAGAAGCTGGTGGCCTCGAAGACGGCGCTGGAGTCGGAAGTGAGGAAGCTGAAGTTGCAGTTGAATGACGAGCGCGCGGCGAGGCAGAACGGACTCGCGGGGCACGACAATGATCATGATAGTGAAGGTTGGTGGCTTTGGAGTAGATCAATGTTGTAGTTTTGAGGCTTTTAGTCTTAAATTCGAAACAATATTGCAAAACAATTCTTAATCAAAACTTATTAATTCGTTAGATGATTAAGCATTAAATACATGTCACGGTAAAATAATGTCAATAAATGTCAATATCTTTAAATTCATCATTAAGTCATTTTGTATGACCTTGAGTCTTTTGAGTCCGTTGAGTCTTTTGAGTCCTTTAAGTTCTTTGAGCTGAACTGAGTTATGAGCTTTATTGTTAGTGTCTTATGGTAAAAAGACTCGGTCATGAGTTCTTTTAGTCATGACTCAAGTCTTCCTTCAAAAGACTCAACTGGACTCGGACTCGAGTCTTTAAAAAGAACGGAGCCTTCGAAGAGTATTTGTATGTAAGAAAAAAGGAACAAGTAGAAGAAAATATTGGTAGGTGTAGGGTAGGGTATAGTCTGGGATTTAGTAAGTAAGTAAGTAAGTAAAAACTCTTTATTGCACACATATTAAAAGACAATATACAAGAATCAGTATAATGTACATGCGCGCAAATGCGGCCTTATCGCTGTAAGCGATCTCTCCCAGACAACCTTTGGGAAGAAGTAATGTTTCATATGAACTAGTAAGTAGTGCAAGAGTAAATAATAGTAGCAAAAAATATCAGTTAACAAATAAACTTAGATGCTTCTAAATAAATAAAATATATATGTAATACTATACATAAATACAATATAATCATAAAGAATTCTTAAATACTATACTATCAAAATTACAAACAGAAAATGTATTTACTGCAAACAATTCGAATCTGAGAAGATATTATATATATCTTCTGATTCTTATGATATCTTCTGATGGCTTTAAGTCCGCCAATTGTAATATTTTAGTGCAATAAAGTTTTTAAATAAATAAATAAATAAATATATGATATATTCGTGTACTTTCTTTTTAAAAGTAGGTAATGACTTGCCGTGTCGTATCTCTCTCGGCAATGCATTCTATAGGTGGGCAGATTTAACAGTAAAAGATTCCCTGTAATATCCTGATCGAGAAAAGCGAGCTCTAAGATTTAGGTGTAGAAAAGGGGTAGGACACCACGCGAACAAAATCGCGCCGGGCCAGCTAATGTACGAACAGAACTCCTAACACTCCCTCCTCTTTCCACAGTGGAAGCCCTCCGCAAATCGGTATCGGATGCCAAAGCCCGGGCCGCCCGAGCAGAAGCCGAAGCTGCTCTTCACGCCGCGGCCGCCGCGAGACTGGAGGCCCAAGTCGCGAGGCTGAAAGCCCGTCAGGACCATCAGGACGATAACGAGGAGCAGCTGAAGCAGGAGAGGAGAAGGCTGCAGCGGGAGGTGAGATTAGGAGATTTTTTTATGTTATACAGGCAAACAGGCGAGCTGGCGAACAGGCGGCGGGTAAACAGCGACCTGATGGAAAGTGGTCGCCACCAGGATATCAGCAACACCAGGGGAGATACAAAACCCTCTGAAGAGACCCAGAAGCAGAAGCTATTGCAGAGGGATAACGTCAGGGTCAAATGTTTCTTTGCGTCAATCATCATCTTCATCATTATCAAATCAGTCGGAAGACGTACACTGCTGGGCATAGGCCTCTCCCAGAGATCTCCACAAAGCCAGCTTTCTGCCTTCCGCATCCAGTTGGTACCTGCGACCTTTACCAGGTCGTCGGTCCACCTTGTGGGAGGCCTACCCGCGCTACGGCTTCCGTTCGTTATTCGTGCAGGAAGGCTTATGTCCAACAGTGGGCGTCCAACAGCTGAGCTGATGATCACACGATGAGATAATAAAGTAACAATTTATTTTCAGGAAGTAGTTGACTTCTGGGCGGTTATCAATAACGGTGACAGCTAACGGTACGGTTGCCAGTGGACCGTGTTACCCCCGACCAATAATTGCCATAACCTGTCTAACGCTGCCACAGATAATCTGACATCCGTTGTTAAGCTTTCGTTCCATAGAACGCAAACGCAAAGGAATACTATTCCATAATTCTAGAATCACCTAGCTTCATATATAATCGAAAAGTTTTCGCGTGGATATATGAAGATGTTTATTTAGATCATTGGTATCCGATATACTTTAACGTTCCCATTGCCATGGAGTTAGTTCAACAATCTCCACAAAGATGTATAAAAATAATTTATCTATGGGGATACCCAACATACATTTTACGGAGGCCTAATAGTTATATGTCTTATAAAACAAATAATTTTTTTTAGCTTGGATTCCAATCTAGATTATCTATGGCGGCGCCTAATCTGTTTTGTTGATTGTGGATTTGTGGCCATCATGTGTAACTTTATAATTGATGCAGCAAATTAATATCAATAAAATGTGTCCAGTAAATATCCATGTGCACTAGAATTGTGTGCATTTAAACGCCCCAGCAGTATAACAAGAATAGAGATCCATAATGTAATGTAATGTATATTTTGTAAATACGCAATTTATTTTGTGTTTTTAATAATATTAAAAGTCGGCATGGTTGCAGTCGAAAATACAAAGCGTTATTCTAAAATCCACCAGATGACGCTCCCCTGAGAAGGTACCTTGTCAAAATACTGCCGTGCTATTCACACATATATATCACAGCAACAAAAAATGGCGGATCCATTCCAGCCAATGACAGGGCTTTATTTTGACAGCAGATCTAACGTCTGGTGGATATTGGAAACGTGAAAACTCTCCATGTAAATATCTAAAACCAATTTTTAGCTACAAAGTGAATAAATCAACTAAATGTTTGTATATTCGATTGTGGAAACCCCTTGTACAGCCTGTATAAAGAAAAACTTTAAAACGTCACAATTTCGGCTCCTAATTCCATTTTCAAATATTCACAGGCGCGGGAAGCTCTGAACCGAGTCGAAGAGTTGGAGACGGAGAACAGCCACCTCACGAAGCGACTGGACAAACTGAAAAACGCCAAGTCCGCCCTCCTGAAAGACCTGTGACAACGCTGACAGCACACCGTACTGAGTTAGCGCTAACCTCTGAACCCAGGGTGGGGTCGAAAGTTCTAGAAGTCTGTCTACTTTTGGGTAAAACGAGTCACTATTTAGTGTCCATTTCATGTCCAATTTGCAGACGCTACCACAAGCAAGCTTTGTCAAACTGAAAAACGGATTAAAAACAATAGTAATTTGCAACAGAATATTTTTAAATTATGATATTTTAATTTATTACTAGAAATATTTTCAGTCAACCATAAATACTGTCTGCATACTTTGAGTCGGACAGTTTTAGCCGAATGCGTTGAATATTCATAATTTTAATACTGAATTCTGTTAACCTATAACAAAATAAGCGTTTTATTTGTAAGATGTGATATTAAATAATCATGTACTGGCATTTTGATGTCCGCGAGGAACTGGGTTGTATTTAATTAATACCATTTAATTTCTATTGTAAATCGCTTTTATAAATATCTGAAACTACCAACCTAATATTTTCTGTAAAATAGTAATGTGTATAATTAATATTCTTTTTGTTTAATAATTATAAATGAATTATTTATTTGTTATATTATAAATAATAGGAATACGTTCGTAATATCTGTATAGGTTTTGATAGATTTATAATTATTATTTTAACTTGCCGATTATGTTTCTGCTTTTGTACTAATTGTTACAATTTTAGTTTTTTTTACTTGCCATTGGTATCACAAATTCGGTTTATTGTAAGTCTAATTTGCAGGTTATGTAAAGAAGATCATCCTATGCATAGGTTATCTTGGTGGAGATTGAAGCCCCTATAATTACGGTTTATTTAGTCTTTGGTGGGACTGTCTAAGTCACAATTTAAACCTTATTGCGTACGGGGCAAGGATTAAAACGAATTATTACGGATTTGTACACGCATCTATCATAGGCGATTGCTCAAAATTTATATACCCATAAATTGATTGTGATAAAAATGAGATAACCCAAATAATCGAGAATGTTCGTCCATTTAACGTTAGTAACATCCGTGATTTTCGAGATTATTAACTAGACAATCATTTTACTTAGTTACTTTACTGACGAACGTTTAAAAGTTTATTTTTGTAGGTATACTTTTTTGGCGATAAACAAGTAATATTTCGTATATTTTGCGACCGAATTATATGCTATTGGAATGAGCAACTGAGTAATTTCCTAATGCGAAAGTAATCACTGTATTTCGCTACGTAGGCCAAGGTTTCTATAGAATATCATGGAGCACGCATTTGGAAGCGCCACCGTAAACAAACGCATTTAAAGTTTTATAATCATCGTCGATTAATTACTAGAACTACCAGTTCGGGCTTTTTGGGCTGTTTGTCGGACCGTGGAATACAGCCAACGACTTACTTATTGCAACCCTGAGTCGCCCTTTTAGGGCTGTTAATCTTTCGGGTAAACGTAGGCTTATGAGGTAATAACAACCTTGTATTTAATTCTATGTTACGTATCTTCTCGTTGAAAGCTGTGCTACACGTTGATAAAACAGGTTGCTGACGGAGGTGACCGAGATAGTTTGGAAAGACAGTGATTTGTTGCCAATTTTCGTTGATTTTGGTAGAAAACAGTTGTCCACATGGTTAGAAACAAAATAAAAGTTAAAAAACGTTAATTTCACTGCCAGAACGTAGTAAAAATCCACCATACCATGACCATAGTATGGTCACCTCTATTGGCAATCTTATCTTACACCATATAGCAAAGTATTAACGCTACCGGCATCAGAGGCAAAGTTAGGCGAACGGGTAGTCGATTGATTTTGATCCATGACTTGTGTTCTCGAATGTTCTTTGCTGTAGCGACTGGATTTTTTGTAATGTCAAACAATCTTATACTAAAACGGTATCGACTATCGCAATATGAGTTAGAAAGTTCTAGTAGGAGACGAATATAGGTTTGAAAGTTTTTGAGACAGTCATTTGGCAGGACGCTCTTGTATTTCTATAAATTGTCATTTAGTCATGCTCACTACAACTGTGCCATCGCGCACCAAAACGTTAGGATATACGCAGTGTGATGATAATATCAATGTTAGTTGTAAAGCGTAGTATGAATTTTGTTGAAGTATGCGGCTGGAGGCAACACTGAAACCGACACTTGTCATATCATCACTGGAACATCTACATCCGGGCCTAGGCTTAGATTCTGGGTATGGCTGGTCCGACCTATAAATTAAAATATTATTTGCTAGAATTAATAGTCAATTTCATGCATGGAGCATTGTTAACCAATGGAGAGCGAATGAGAACAAATATCTCAGTAGTCCTATTGGGGGGCAACTTCAATGGGACTTCTGGGAATTCACGTCCCCTTGCTAGCTTTGTCCCACTTTGTATAAATATAGTCTGGCAAGAAAGCCGTGAAAAATATGAGCAGAAAAACTTGACAGCAGATGTACTCGGTTTGGCAGAAATTCGTTGTCGCAAGAACAATAGTTTCTTTTCACGACTTTCTTGCCAGACTGTAACAGTGTCCATGATCTGACAAGTGCAGGATGCCCAAGCTTGCTAACCGTAACAGTAAATAAGTCGGTATACACGTGAAACTCGTATGTAAGTAGGATATCATTTGTAAGTATGATGTATGTATTTTGGTGCTGCATTACTAATTTATTCTTTTTTTTTAACTAGGAATGACCAACTGTCTTTTTATATGAAGCGAAACTGACTTAATAATGTATAAATTTCGATACTTTGAATAAATTTCGCTCCGCACAGTGTTGTTTCATTCATTTATTTGCCGCTGTCACGCCTTTCCAACCGTCGCGTCGCGTCGTCGGCGTAGTCTTTCCTTACAAGTTGTTAGCTGTCTGGCTAATATTTTTTTTTTGTCTACACTAATCATGCAGTTCCCAAGGAATGTTTATTATAAAGATGTACTCTATAATATGTAGGGTTTCTTTGGTTTCTTATGTATACTGTGGGTTGTGACTAGGAAATGCAATCCCGCAAGATAATTTAAATCCAGGTATTTGCGGGCTTGGACCATCTTAGTCCCGCTGGATCCAGGTATTTGCGGGATCCAGCAAGGTGGACTTAGACCCCAGAAATCGATCGTAATAAAGACCTTATTGATCTCGTTTCCATGGTTTTAGTTTTAACCCAAATTAAACAACCTTTGTTGTACCTTTTAAATGGTGTATCAGTACTTTTAGACTAAGTACTTTAAAGATTAAGACCGAAATTGACATATTCACATCAACATCATCATCAACACAGCCCGTAACAGTCCACTGCAGGACTTAGGGCCTCTCCCACGAAAGGGGAGGTTATTGCCATAATCTCCACGCTTGGCAGGCGGGTTGGAGATCGCAGTGTTTAAATATAATAATGGAAAATGCTGCTGCCCGTTTTCCAGACTACGGAGACCCTTGATCTTTTGCCTCGAAAACATTAGTCGCCTTGTACGACACCCATGAATGTAAGGGGTTGGTGCTATTCTACTCTGCCGGACACCACACGGCCAACATCAATATAACACATCAACATCAATATTTGAAATAATTACGTACACACCACAAAATATACCTTTAATTCTAAGAAAATTAAACATTATTTTACAAATGTTCTTGCGGGCGGGCATAACTATCGAATCACCCCATATATTCCTTCATACGCTAATACATTTCTGGCGTTATAAATCAGTCTTTAACTTAATAAATACTTCATCAATTTTAATTAGGTTTTCGCGGTTTTATAGACAATAAGACAGTGATTATCTCTGTATTTAAATAATTTCTTCAACGTGATCGCTTTACACCAAACAATATTTTTAAAGAAGACGCATATCGACCTCCTCAAACCGATAGACGTAATCAGAGGTAATAATTGTCTCATTGGCTATCAAACCGCGAGAACCGAATTAAAACTCGATTAGGTATTTATGAAGTATTTGTAGCGCCTGAAATGTATGAGCGTATTTGGAAAAGTATAGGGTTGTTCGATAGTTAAGCTCGCAAATATAGCTACACATCGGTTAGCAAGCGCCCAGCCTGCCAGTCCACGGCCTACGCGCCGCCCAGAATAACACGTATGAACCACGCTTCTCTGTAATCCCGCCAGACCAGAGGGACCCCACGAAATTTTTGACTGAGATTAGTCCCGCTAAATGTGTGCGGGATCCCGGTATCCCGGTATTGCATTCCCTAGTTGTGACCTTTTGCTTTTATGCTTTTAGGCTTTCTGCATTCAGTCCTTTCCAGCCACCCGGAAAAGATCGTCGAACGGAGTGGCGGCCGGCAATTATTATTATTTTTTTTTTTTGAAAGATGGGCTCTTCAATGCTTTTCAGACCCAGTATCACTGCGACCATTACTGATCTATTGTGATCGCCTCTTTCTACAATTCAGTACTAATTCCTATAGCTTCTATGAACTGTAATAGTTTCTTAGTACTGATTTCGTGTACCTCATCAGGTAGTAGTTGGTGTTTACCCAGATGGATGCTGCGTTTGCGCACCAGGGCCTCACATTTGCAGATCAGGTGGAGAGGCGTTTCGTCCTCCTCCTTGCAGAATCTACAGTCCTTTGTTCTGCTGATCTTTAAGTTATACATGTGTTTGTTCAGCCCACAGTGGCCAGTCAGTGCCCTTGTCAGGATACGCAAGTTATTCCTACTAAGTAGTAACAGTTCTTTGGCATGCCGCCTATTATAGGGTTTGACTAATGCCTTAGAATGTGCTAGGCCTGGCTGATTTTTCCAGTGCTCTAATGACCGCTCTTTGAAGTTTATATGAAGGGTCAATTTTGCAAGGCTATTTGGTATGCCACAGAATGGTTCTGGACCATATGTCGTAGTTGTGCTACCAGCCTTCGCGAGTTCGTCCGCAATTTCATTGCCTTCGATCCCTTCATGCCCTGGGACCCAGCGCAAGATCACTTGGTTTTTCTCACCCAAGGAATTGAGGACCTTCACGCAGCTTAGCACCAATCTTGAACTCACAGAGTCTGATGAGAGGGCCAATAGAGCTGCTTGACTGTCTGAGTGTATATAAATACAATGGTTCATGTATCTCTTTTTGAGGTTTATGTCCGCACATTCTAAAATAGCGTACACCTCGGCCTGAAATATGGAGGTGTATTTGCCCAAGTTTAGGAATTTCTTGACCTTAGGCCGCTCTCCGTATATTCCACACCCTACATGACCCATCGGTGTACCATATCAGGCTTCCATTTTTCCAGTATACTTGGCTTTTAAGCCAGTCATCTCTGAATAAAAGTTCCACAGAGTATCGTTTCGGTAAGCTGCTCTGTTTTGTCATTGAGTCAGTGTACATACTCAGTATGTTGCTGCCCATAACAGTGTCCTGGAAGATCTCAGTGACTTTGAGAGCCAGTTTCCTTCTCCCTGGGTGGTTAGCCTGTATATGCTGTTTACCGCCACCATCCGTACATGCAGGTGTAGGGGCGGGATATCCAGCATTGCATTCAGGGCCTCACCAGGTGAGGTTGACATAGCTCCTGGGCCGGCAATTATAGTAACTTGTCACTAGAATAATAAGAACACCAAAAAACGAGGCCACCGCATCCGGTAGCCAATCATCTACATCATCAAACCAGGTAGTTAGGCCGGTTGACCAGATCACCGAACTGGACCACGGTTAAAGAAAGAGAGGTGCTGTCGCGCGGTGCGCACTGGCCCGGCATCCCGCGCAGTACAGCAAAGACGTTCAGTAGAAAGAAATTCATACATTGACCTGGGGGCTTACCATGAGCTCTTATAGCAGGACCTAAATAGAACTGCCCTGCTTAGAACGAGACAGCGCTATACGTGCCACATAAGCTTGTATCGTTATAAGCAGGGCAGGTTTAGGTCCTGCTAAAAGAGCTCATGGTAAGCCCTCAGCTGTTACTAATGCTTGGACAATTAGGAAGTTTCCAAATATCGATATTGCCATATTTAATGACATAGTGTTAAAATATAGATCAATACTAACAAGCCAGTGAAAAAATTTTAAATCCGTCCATAAATGACTGAGTTATACAATATTTAAGTAGACATATTTTTTCGCGAAATTATTTCTGCCGCGATCTAGCTGTGCCGTCACCAGGTCGTCATCCCGCCCGCCACTATGGAGCTACCCATACACTGAAACTCTTAGTGACTGTATCTTCGAAACCGTAATAGCTAGACACTTGAGCTATTCACAGAGTATCTGTTACTATGGCCGCTATAACAACAAATAATAATAAAAAAATCTAAAATAAAGGGGTGTCTCCATACATGAAATGTGATTTTAAGGCGTTTTTAGAGGTATTACATTTTTTCCTATCGCGTAGTGGTTAAACTTACATGCATCCCACTTTTCGAGAGCGGCACTGGTAGCCGTATTCACAATGATTCGAAAACTTTGTCGAATATTCGGCCACGGAAACTCTATCGAATGGGAAATGTCTATGGTTCTCCCTCGGAAAAGAAGAGCGTTTACGAAGACACTTTTGTTGATTGAAAAATGGATTATTGGCAATTAATAACATAAATTTGTAAAAAATGCTATTAATAAGTTATATTTCGCTCTATATATTAATTTTTATATAATATTTGATTGTTTATAAGTAGAATATTTTTTTCATTGAAGTTAATTTGCAAAAATATAAAGTAATTATTTGAAAGTTAAATTCTTTCTGTCGTTATGAACACATAAATATTGTCAAACTAAAGTTTTCAAAAAAGTTTCCCCGTTTTTCTTCGAGCGATTTAGTTTAGTGATTAAATTAATTTTTACCCTTTCGTATCTAATCTAATCGAAGAAACCATGTTAACAGTAAGTACCTGACTAAATATTTACAGTACCTATTCACTTGAATCAAGTACAAACTCGGTGATTGAATTTTGGCTAAATAGCTATTTAAACTGCCTGTTTTCTTGCGATTCCAGCCATCACGTACATCATACGGCCATCGAGTGGCGATGTTAGAATACATGCGGGCCCATCCCGCACTCGCAACGGGTTGACTGAATTGCCCAGACGCAGCAAGGGAAAAGAAAAAATTGTTAGCGGGCCTGGCCGTAAAATTGAATGCTATCGGTGATGGTGCAACTAAAACTGCAGACAAATGGATGAAGGTCGAAGAAGAAGTAAATATTGATTAATTTTGAATATAACATAAGTTGTTGTAGGTTGAATATAATATATTTATTAAATTGGTATTTATTTTCAGACTTGGCAGGACTGGAAGTCAGATATAAAAAATAAAGCCCGTACAATTCGGGTATTTAAATCTGGCACTGGTGGTGGACCTTCTCTGGTGGGGGTGACCCAATGCTTAATGCCCTTCAACGCCAAGCTGAAGCAGCCGAAGTGCAAGCCGCAGCGGTGAATAAAGTGTCAGAGGGCATAATTAGACAGGCCGTTGCGATAGAAAATCTTGTAGAGGTTTTCACCCGAATCGCAACTGCCATAGAAAATCTAACTAAGTGATTACCTAAATTTGATAACCCACCACTCACTAAATTTCAACTTTATTATTTTATTAGTTTTATGTGATCATTTCATTTTTACTGAGTCTGATTTAAATTAGTAACTGTACTGTTAATTAAAGTAATAATTAACAATGTAGGTTGATTTTTAAAGAAATTTCATAATTGAGATATGCTTTTGTATGTAAGTATCACTTACCAAATTACACTTTGAAAATACAAAAAGCACTAAGACAGCATTTTTTCTGTGATTTAAATTAGCAACTGAATTGTGATTTTAAATGTACCTATAATTAGGTTATTAGTAAATAAGGTAGTGATCATTTAATTTTTGCTGTGATTTTACTGAGTCTGATTTAAATTAGTAAATGAATTGTGATTTTAAAAGTATAATTAGTAAAGTATTTTTTACAACTATATATATTTTTATTAATATACCTATATCAGGAAGGGTGTAAGAAGTCCGCAAAAGGAATGTCCTACTCATTTAACTAAACTCTCTATAAAAATGTGATCAGCTGATCGGTACTGTTGTAAGTAAAAACTAACAGTTTTAATTTCTTAGAGGGTTTGTAAGGGTTATTATAATTAGAAAAAGAGAATAAACGTTTTTATGAATAATAATTTAATTAGTTACCTAATTTAAACTTAACAGAAATAAAAGGAAAGATATAAAAAATTTACATATAGTGCATATAGGACAAATAAAAAAAACATTTCAATGTTCAGAAAACAAAGAAGACAGGCTTGTGGTTTGCCTGATGGTAAACAGTTACCGCAATCTATGGACGTTTGCAATTCCAGTGGTAAAATTTCCATGTTGCCGACCCTGTAAATACTTTTTACCCACTTTCTTGAAGACCTCGCATGTGTCTTTGGGACCACGATGTGAGGATGAACTATTCCCAAATCGAGCGGTGCGTTGATAGAAAGTAGCTGTAGGCATCAAGACAAATATTTCTTCAGAACAAACACTACAATTTTCACAGCGTGTTTTTTAATATAGTCCCAACAGCCAAGGTGATACGCTGGTGCTTTTGCAACCAACTTATTATAGAGAGTCACTTAACCATAATCAATGGCAGAGCCTCTGTACTAACTGCCTTCTCACCCTCAGTGCCTCTGCCTATATATATCCCTCTTCAAATTTAGTGGCAGATGCAAATGAATCACTATCCTCAGTTTCCATTTCGTCTGGTGGGTTTATGCGCACATAGACACTGAAATTAATACAGATATTTTCAATGGTTTTGTATTGTTGTTATTGTAAAAAAATTTAGGTTATTTTTCAGCGTTTAGCACAATTTTTGTCATACTTACTTTCAATTCCACCAGAATCGCACAAGCATATGATGTCCTAGGATAATAGGGCTTTATATCTTCTATAATGCGGATCGCAGTCTCCGCAGAGAAGCGATAAACCCCACTAAAGTTGTGCATGTTAAATGGGTTCGACAAATCCCTTATTTGCCGATTTAGGTGCATTGTATCGGCTCTCTGCTTCGCCTTTATCCTATTACGGTGTTATAGCGCCAGTACAAACTGCATTTTCCAAGAAAAGCGTTCTAATCCACAATTCACAAAAACTTCCCGCGAGCTAAATAGCATTCGTGAAAATTTCCGAATAATAGACAACTTTCGAATTGAACTGTCATTTTCAAGGTCATTCGAAAAATTTTTCGAATCCGAATCCGAATCGAACCATTGTGAATACGGCTACTGGTCTAGTGGCAGCGTGCTTGCGAGACCGATAACCGGGGTTAAGCAATGCTCGCAATGTTCGGGAACAGGATGGGTGACAGTTTCGTAGTTTGAGGCTAGTCGGCCGGGAAACTTACCCGGGACCTCTGCGTGGCAGACGATATTAACTAACTGAACCACTCGGGTCGTATATTTGCATCACGCTCATTCGATTCAAGGATGCGACTCTGTGCGAGCGTGATGCAAAAATATTTACACGGGACGGGATAGGCAACAGAGACGGGTAGTAACAGAGGCCAATGTACGAATTTCTGTCTACTGCATGTTCTGGTTATCTGTCAAGATGACAAATTGTAGATTTCCACATATATTGAAATTACCGGCGGCGGTATCACTCGTCAGACGTGGAAAAGGCCGTAGCTGAGAGAGCGTACGCAGCTGTAGGTAGATATTAGCTGGGGGCGGGCCGTTTTTCACTTTGTAATACTTACTATCAGACCCAGTGACGGCGACACTGTCATTGACAACAAAATCGCATTTCAAAATGGCGACACCTCCAGTTTTGGCTACCCAGTCAGGTCACTATATTTAGGTATGTAGATAGTAGATACGTACTAGATACTCTCACGGACGTCTTGTGGTTGGTCCGTGAGATACTCTACCCATTGAACTCAACATCATAATAGCGATCCGGCTTCTGCCCAGATTCGTTTTCCTAGGCTAAGTTAGATGATTATTATTTAATAGATTTTTGTAAGTATTTAGGTATTTGGACGACGTAAATGTTAGTACCCACGACCATCTCCAATACTTGTATAATACCTACGTCAATGGATAATTATTAATTATAAATAAGCTTAATACTTTCACTGCGAGCCGAAATATCAAAGAATCAGGCGCGGTGCTAACGAACGCGGCGAAATGCGCCGTGCTGTGCTGTACAGCCACAAAATAGAAAACTAACAGAAGGTCCACTCCCGTCGTTTTCGAAAATTATTACCTAAACTTGCCGACTCGCTAGGGTTGCTACTGTATTTATTCTGAATTTTGAAAATAGTATTTAAGATAGCGAATAGAATTTTAAAGATCGCTTACAATAACATGTCCCTTGCAAAGGACCAATATCTAATCCTTGCCATAATGTGATCATAATTACTTCCCAAGCTGTTCAGATGTGTTCAAGTGTATTAGATTTTCTATACCAGCTTCAGACATTATACCTTTAGTAGGCGTAATAATAATCTACTGTTTATTCACTTTTTAAAAATTCATCGCCACCTGATAATATCATCATAACCTTACCCTGACCTGGGATTTGACCTACTTCCCGGTAATCAATTGAATTGAAAATTTCATACACATGTAAATTGATGAAAATGCAATATTATGGTATTAGTCAGTTGATCTGACGATGAAGAAGGAAGGTGGTCAGCGATTTTTTTTATATTAGACTAGATAGGCATTTCCGATTAAAAACCATTAAGGTGGCCATTACGGTTTCTGACTCTGTTAAAAACTGTCACGTGATGCCTGAAACTGTTGAATTAGTCCTAGGGTATTTAGCGGAAGATCTTGGTCAACCTCGCTTCACCGTCGGCATTAGAACTCGTAGCGGTGCTGAAGTTCGACTAGCCTTAAAGTCTGAAATGGTCACCTATCAGTTCTTGGACTCTGCGTGCGTTGCTAATATGTTATTAAGTAATCTTAGTTACGTACAAGTACTTTTATTTTATTAATAATAATATCGTATAATTAAATGATATACGATTTAAGTCGAGAATACAACGAATTCTTAAAGGTTGTTTCGCATCAAACCTGCAGAGAGGCTCGTCCCATAGCCTCTGGAAACAGGAATTTGTCGGGAGCTCGGCCTCTAGACAAGCCACCTGCCAAGCGTATTCTGCCTCCGTAGAATACGCCGTAGTCAAATTCCCTAGTTTAGATAATAACTTCAGCACTAGGGACTTCAAACTACGCACCCAGGAAAGAAAAGCTCGCAGGGATACACCTGAAACTTTCCTAACTCCTAGACCTCCATACCGGATAGGCAACGATGCCTGGTTCCAAGATGAACTATGGAGATTTATGTTAAGAATTGAAATAAGGGTATATTTCACGGTGTTGTCAAGTCGTTCTAGAAGAACAGGATGTTTCCAAAGCTGACGACACAGCAAAACATACGTGAATTTTGGTACAAAAAGGCAAAACCGAATTATGGCATAGGCCATTTGGAGGAGGCGGTCCGAAACCGAATTAAAGTTTTGAATTTTATTAGAATCTACCTAAGGATTTTAAAAGCATTTTTTAGCGTTTTTCCTTTTCGCAAAAGAAGTATTGATAGTATTATTACCTACCCTATTGAAATAGAAAAGATAAATAAATAAATAAATAATAATAAATATTCGTGGACAAATTCACACAACGCCATCTAGCCCCAAACTAAGCAAAGCTTGTACTATGGGTGCTAGATAACTGATATACTACTTAAATACTTTTAAATACATACTTATTATACATAGAACACCCAGACCCGTAACAGAAATTAAAATTCATCATTTCAATTTCTGCCCGGCCGAGAATCGAACCCGGGAGCTCTTGCGTGGCAGACCGGCATGTTGACCATTGAACCACTCAGGTCGTCAAGCCGCCCAAGAGATAACATTCATCAGTGCAAATAATATTTCTTACACTTTTATGTACCTGCTTTGTGTATTAAATGTACGCCTTATCTTAAACTAATTTAATAATGTAACTGAAAGAAAAAAATGTACAAAAATATTTTTGCTGTTTTATTGTACCTCCTCTTATCTCGAACGAAAAATATTGAATACAAAGGAACAATACTTTTGAGCCAAGGATCAGCTTATACCTGCTTTTCTTGAAATAATTGAATAGGTACCTCAAACCTCATCTGCTTTGCAGGTGCTTTTGCTCTTGACTATCTACGTGAATAACATGAATCATTCCGACCTCCAAATATTGTATTCCTAATATCATTGTCAAATAAAAAGGTATTAGGCACCTTAGTAAGTAATATAGGTATCGCATGGAATAAATTAGAATACATGTTTTAAAAATATGAATAAGTTCATCATCATCATATATTTAAGAGTATGACTCTTGTCGGTGGAGCAATCGCCACTCTTCTCTCATGTCTACCAACCTCTTCATCTTTCTATTATCCCCGGTGCTTACTTTTTCCTTCACGTCCGTCGTTAATTAATAACTTATATAGAAATAAATAAATAAAATAAATAGGTAGGTAAGTACAGTACATAACCGATTCAGTAATGCGGCGAAACGTGTACGTCCGTACTCGTGTAGCGGCGATTTTGTATGGACCGGCGAATGGCATCGTGCGCACTGTATCTACAATTTTATAAAATTGTTTTATTTTTTACCTCTTATTTGTATTCAAAACTCTAAAGTACGATTTGAGAACAATGTGGTACAATTTATCGAGCCGGTATTTTAATTGTAGCGAAAGGTGTTCTTTTTTAGAAAAAATATTATTGTGCACCACATTTATAAGCTTTCCCTGATAAATATTAATATTATTATTCTCTTCTCTTGCGATCGGTTTCGGCCATGGCGACCCCTTCAACCCCTAATCAGATCAGCGCTGATGCGCACGAAGATGGCTTGCATAGCCAATCTTCGCGGCAAACTCCCGTGCACAATGTGGGCACGTCAGTTTGCCGTTTATAAAATTGTAAGTGATCACCTCCATCAGCGAGATGTGTATCGCTTGAGAGCAGCTACATCTATACTATAGCGATGAAGTTCACGGCGGTTTTATGTTCTGGGCAGGCATTGCAATCTCTACCAATAAGCGTTCTCACGTACCACGCGCCAAAAGTTATGATAGGTTTTATTTTGTGTTTGGTACATTTTTGTTTCTTTCGACCGCGATTATGGTGATGCGATGACAACTGCGGTTGCTACCACCTTTTAAATAGGGGCGAGCATTTGCTTAGGGCACCTTTTCTAGCCCCCTCCCCGGCTGAGCGGGGAAAGCAGTGCCTCCCTGAATAGGGTTGCTTTGTCATCCTAGGTGCTGCCGAAACCGCACTGTCGCCCCAAACTTCCGTGCAGAAGCGACCACGGTGTGTAATCACACCCCCAGGATCGCCCATGTGCAGAAAGCAGACAAAGCACAGCTTGCATCAGGCCGGACCTCTGACTACCTCTTCCCATCGCCACAGGACTTCAGCGACATCGGAGTCCCTTGTACGGAAGCGGTAAGTTCGCAGGATATAATATTAAGGTGCACCAACATTCGCGCAGACGCAGGTGCACACACTCGCCCTCTTTCTCCTTGGCCCAGTGGAACGGAAAACCGCTACAACTGAAGGATAGATCGGATGATGTGTCTGGCCGACGGAAGCTATACGCCCTCTACCGTCGCCCTAGGCCATCCACCTTGCCTTGCTGAAGCGCCCCGAGTCTGCCAAACCCATTTGCATATCTGCATTGGGATGCCTTCCTCGCCGGATCAGACTTTTGGTAGTTTGCGGGAGGGATCCGCAGTAAGGATGCTGCTGCTTGTCCTCTGACTTAGTCCCTTAGTCGCCTCTTACGACACCCACGGGAAGAGATGGGGTGGTGCTATTCTTGAGTGGCGGCACCACACACCACAAACGTCAAATATTTATACATTGAACGTAAAAAAATACGTCACCATATCTGCAACAGCTTTCGCAAAAACTAAGTTCAACATTAGAGGGTATGATATAGGGCCTATATCGTAGGCTATATTATAGGCTATTCTTCCCTACAACGTTGCGGCACCGCACCGCCCTGCAGTGAAATCTGCACAAGTATCTGCAACAACCTTGTTTTTGACCTGAGTATCAGTAGCACAGTGGTAGGTCACCATGGTAGGCAAGGGGTTTCTGTTTCGATTCCGAGCACAGAAATTGAAGTGATGAAAAATAATGAAAATCCATAATAACCAGCAAAATGTCATAATGTCTTACCTATTTTCAAAACGTCACATAACATTAGCAAAATGCCACATTCGCAAATAGTCACATTCTCCCAATGTCTACATTTTGCGAATCTAGTGTTATATGGCTAATCACATTATAGAGCCTGTATCTGGGTGTATTTATATAAAATATCATCACCCAGATAGTCAAATAATACCTATGCCTAGGTACATTATTTTTAACCGCGGAAGATAAAAGCCAGTTTCCAGCAATAAAAGAGAATTTAAATATAAATCAACATTATTTATTTATTACAGCTATAAAAATGGTAGGGACATGTATATTTACAGTGAACATGACATACTAAAGTAAATAGGGGCAAACTGATATCATAGATAGAGTATGCTTATTGCTAATTACAGTAATTACCAGATTTGTTGACTTTACATTATCCGAATAAAGAACCAATTATAAAACACTCACTACTTCATCATTTACAATTCACAAAACATGAGCTAATTTACAAAAAACGAAAAATGTATTTACGGGAGTCATATTTGGTGCACAGGAATTAATTTAATGTTGAAAGACAATAGCTATATACCTCATTTAATCTTAACATTACCTAATTAATCTAAATATTGAAATAACTTATCAAGCCCAAAGAGAACTAATTGAAGATAAGATGCATTTTAAAATTTACAAGCAGTCTGCATTGTGAGTCTACATAATTTTGTTTACATGTAAAATGAGCTCACATAAATTTACAGTTATAAAAATTACATAATTTAATATAGATATTCATCAGTGGATTAGACACACAATGCAGTGAATGACACAATGCCACATTCGCAAAATGACAAGAATTTCGCTAAAAATCATTTTCACAATGACCTTTTCTCTAAACATCACAGCAAAATGCTACTGTCACAAAATGTCACTTACATACACATATATATACATTGTCAAAGATTACAGAGTCACAAACTAATCTGACCTGGCGGCCAAAACTGGAACTGTGTAAAAATTGTTGGCACTTCATTTTGAAATGTATTTAGATATGACATGTCAATGCCAACACCATCACCAGGTCAGATAAGTTTGTGACACTGTAATGTAAACAAGTCAAAGATGTAATAATATGACATTTTGCTAATGTAACACTGAGAAAATACATTCTGCGAATGTGGCCTAATCCATATTTTTTAGCACTTTACCTCACTAGGAGTAAACATTAATGATAAATATCCTCATGAGGTAAAATAGTGCCAATAATGAGAAAAGTTAACATTTGCGTACTTGAGGGGTAATTACACTATTTTTCTCTTTGGGCCCAAGTCGTGTTTTAACTATGAGATTGCTAGGGCACTGGGTGCTGGCTGGGGGTCAGACCGCCATGTTCCGGACTATGCTTCTGCTTTTTTCTCTTTTTCTCCTTTTTACGTTTCTTGCGTGCTTCCTTGTCATCATCATGGCGTTTCTGCTTTTTGTGCTTTTTCTCATAGGTGTCAGGGTTTGAGGAGTCTGAAATAAACAAAGTAATTTATTATTTACAGAAAATCACTCACTTCAGTTTAACCCCATGACAACCACAATTATTGTGCAAAAAACTAACAAGGAAATAAGTAGTGAAATTAAGAAACCAACAGTTGTCCTCTACATTTTGAGATTAGATTAGTAAAAGGACACTTAAAGTCGATGTTGTCCAATAGATTAATAAAATAAAATAAAGATTATGCACAGTACCTTGCAAGGGAGTATCTTGTCCTGGTGGAGCACCGTCTTTATGCTTGTGCTTCTTGTGTTTGCTCTTATGCCGTTTGGGAGGAGTGGCACTCACATAGCGGTATTGCTCTGGCAATGGGCCTGGGTGGAGTCTGAACCCAGCTAACTGGGCACTGGACAGGAGGAGCAGCTCTTTGCCGCCAATAGGCCTCTTAGCGATCACAGAACCCAAAGTGCTGTTATCCTCCTGTCCTGGTCCATCAACTATGCCAGGCAGATTTGGGAGAAATGAAGACAATGATTCCTTAAGCTTTTTACCATTAAATTTACTGTACGAGTGCTCCAGTCCATAGTATGCCATTAAATTTGTAGCCCCAGTGAGTTCACATTCTCCTAGAATACAATATTTGATTAGCATCAAGTCACAAACAATAACACAGGCGAGTTGGCATGCAATATCAACTTTGAACGTTACCTGGAGGTTCTTTCATCAAATAGAATGGTCCACTATGGACTATTGACGGGTTCTTGCCCAGCGAGATGGTGGTCTTGAGGGTGCCAGAGGAGTCCTGGCGAGCTACCACAGGCGATCGCGCGCCTCGCGGCGAAGACTTTGGAGAATACGGCTCTACTTTCCGAAACTGATCAGACATCATTTTGTATAAGCATTGTCTGAATAACTAACGCAAAGAAATAAATACCACTAAATAAAACTCTAAAAAATTAAACTACAACACCCTTCCCCTTGAAAGCGTTTTGACAACTCTACAAAAAAAACACCACACACTTGGTGCTGCCATACGAGAAAAGAATATCCAACCCATTATTGTGCGACGACCAAAATGCATTTATCTATTTAAAATGCAAAATATATCCATCCATGAGAATGCCACCCTCAAATGGGATGCGAAGCTCTGAAATAAATTATTTATTGGTAATGGTATTTCTCCTATTTTATTATACCTAATGTTTTTCATCAATATTAGTAAGTATATAATTTATAGGCGTATAATATCTATTTATCTTGATTTTGTAATAGAACGACATTTTTACGATTTGGAATTTTATCATAAGTATAATCATGAAGAAAATCGAACCCGTATTCCGTATACCGTGAGTTCTTATGTGAAAATCTGTATGATTATGAATAAATCGTATGTAGATAGCCACACTGACACCATATTCCCAATCCCAAGCAAGCCCAACAATACCGATGTTCGGATACAGATTGGTCTTTATTATTAAAATATTTTATTAATTTTTATTAAATACATTTTACCATATTTTTACCTCGATTATTTAGAAGGAAAGAAAATTATTGTATTTTTCTAGGAGCTGGTCTATTTTCCAAAAATTGATTAGCTTAAATGTCTATGGTCCAAACCACGTGTTTTAATCCCACGCTAAAATTAAAAAAAATTAAAATTGAAAGTAAAAATTTTGTCTATGGTTCATGAGTAGCTTCTCGTAACGTACTGCGATTTTTGTGAATTTGTTTGGAAATAAACATTACAAGGAATATAATCGATTTTGTTTACGATTATACCATAAATATAAATACCGAAAATGTTTGTGCACAGTGATTTATGTGGTGGATAACCCCAAGCACGTTTCTTTGATATTGTTCCTCGCTCAGTGAAGTGACGCCATTTTACGGGAATGACCAGCCTGCGGCTGCCCCAGAGTAAGCCAGATGTAAGAAGTGCTCTGCCGACACGGATGCATGGAAACAAATCTTTTTTGCTCTATTCGTACTGGACGTACGATTTCAGAGGTAAGAAATATTGCAATGTTCATACGACGATTTTGAATAATTTCGAATTCCTCTTGTCTGAATGTCTTTTGTTTCTCGGTAGTCACACGAGCACGTGTTTTTATTTTCCAGAAAATTATGGAAGATGGTAATGTCATCAACACGCAAGACGACGAAACTGTATCTACATCATTGGCAAGTCTATACAGTGAAAGAACCGCCAAATTGACTACAAATGGACACGCCTTTGCTGGCGCGTCTTCTAGTCCGCCCCCCGAGTATTATGAGCACTACAGACCCGCACCAGACTCCTCACAGGATGATAAGTACAGAAAACGCATCAACCCTTTGCGAATACACCTAGGAAAAAGACCATTTGTGGACAATTCTCCACAACATTATAGTTGTAGTAAGAAGAAAAAGCCATATATCATTAGGCCTAATGACAATAATATACCAACTCCTCCCAGGGTACCGAAACTCATCCCTAAGCGTGTGGACCGTAGTAAATTTCACAATGTTACTCCACAACCAGAGAGTAGTACAATGGATGATGAAATCGGTAAGCCAGTTCCGAGACTTGTGCCCAAAAGTCAACTACTACAATACAAAAAGAGTAAGACAGAAAAACTGGGCCCCATGACAGATTATGCCCTTATGGGGTCACAGGCTATGGTAAAGTTCAGATGCCGAAAATGTTGTTCAATGTCATTTAAGACTCTGGGTATGTTAAAAGAACATCAGTTAATATGCCAAGCTCAGGTGCCTGAACCTAAACTGAATACTGAACCAAGTACAAGCCCAGACACAAGTGTAAGTGGCCAATCCAAACCAACAAAAAAAGTTTATTTGTGTTCGGCTTGTGGGACATACTATGAGAATTGTAATCTCTTTCTTCACATGAGAGAAGCTCACAATAGACACATCTGCTTATTTTGCCTTGGTATGTTCTCCAAAGCGGAAAAACTGGCCTCACATCTAATGAACAAACACCATGTGAAAGAATACAACTATGGCAGCAAGGAAGATTTCTTCAGTGTTTATAATGGGACTTTATATTTAATGTGCTGTGTGTGTGATGAGATCTGCAGTGAAACAGATGACTTTTTTAATCATGACTGCAACAAAGTTATACCAAAACCTGTGCCTGTGCTTGTAAGTAGGATGGGAGTCAAGCCTAGTAGTGTCAAACATACAAAATCTAGTTATGAACAATCAACAAATTGTTCCACAAGTGTAGTAAAGGAACGTCCAAAACATGTTAGTGATAAAAAAGATTATAGTGAAACTAAACCTGAGACAACAGTATCTCAGTCATTGAAAACTACTGCAGATCTAAGTGATTGTGAGCCAATCAATAGTGATACAAGCATAAATTCTGAAAATTCAACAGTAACCAGCAAAGACGCCACCAATGCTGTAGATTCAGGCATGGATGTAGATAGTGGTATTTCAAAATCTGACCATAGCCCTGTTCAGCACCATGCTCAGAGTCCACAAACCACCCGCAGTCATTTGAATAGAGATGAAAGCGTGGAACACTCTGATGGTAGCGTATCACCAACTCAAGAAGATGCTGATCAATTCACAGAGCATTTCTCACCTAAACCTGAAGCAACTGTTCCTCCAGTGATTGAAAAAGAAAGGGAAAGTGGCATTAAGTTGAAACTAAGTTTAAACAATGCTAATTCGCCGGTTATTATTAACTCCACTGTTGATCCCACTGTGGGTCATCACCACAAGGCACAAAAGCCTCCATCCCGATGCAGACGACCACCTAAGCGATATGAAAAAGAAATGCCTCCAGAATCAGCCATTCCACCACGAACACCAACTATAAAAATGACAATATGTGATAAAGCCGATAACCCGTTTATAAAGACTACAATTTACGAGAATAATCAAGAAATGACATTAAGAACTTTGCTGAATAATAATTTAGAAAATCTTTCCAAAACTCCTGAACATAAAACTGAAAGCACAGTTAAATCTACAATATATGATAATAAATTGAAATTGGAAGATGACAATTCACTAAACAGAGTACCAAAGCTAACAGTCAGAGTCCCTAAAGAACTGCTGGACAAAGATTCATCCAGTGACTATTCATCTGACAGTGATGTTAGTGACAAATTGACTATGGATGAACATAATGTCACTGCAAATGTACCTGATTCAGCTAAGGATGATCTTATGGCACAATCATATCTTACCAACATTAAACAGTCTATTGAAATATCTAATGAATATGAGCAACCTAGAGATGATATTCCATTAGTGGCAGACAAAGACATATTTGATACTTCACTTAATGATGAAAATATAGATCCAGAAATAGAACCCAAGACTGAAATTGAGACAGAGAATAACCCAGAGAGTACTGCTGAAGAACCTCCAATTACTGTAGATACAGAACCTGAACTGCCTGTAACAGAATTAACTTTAAATAAGCCATTGGATAAATATCCTCTGAAAGATCTTTTGAAAGTATTTTTGACATCCACTGTTTATAGCTGTATATACTGTAACCATGCCCGCAAAATTGCAGTAAATTGCCAAAATCTTGCTTTGCATATGGTGGCTGAACATAGATTTACAGCTACAGTGGACAGTATTACAGCAGAAGAATTAATGCCTGAGACAATAATTGCAAAGGTGAAGGTTGGAGCAAGTGAACTAAGTGAAATATACATAAACCTGAGTTCATATGACAGTGAAGAAAAATGTGTAGACATTCAACATGATAATCTTTTTGAGTGTTTTCAGTGTTACTTTAAAACTGGTGTCCATAAAGATCTCTATTTACATAATCGTAAAATGCATCAAAAAACAATCCTATTGTGTGTTATGTGTAAAGGTAATTTTTATAGTTATAGTGAATTATTATGTCATTTATGCCCTGGAACATATGATCCTGATTTTGAAATTAGGTTTAGATGCTATTTATGCAATGTAGATACCATACCGTCGTCATTTAGGTTAATGGTTCATCTTCGAAAGATACATCACACTTGTGATGTTTGCCTAGAGTTTTGCCACAATCAAGCACGCCTCTCAAACCATGTATGGAAACATAAACTAAATCATCTTTGCTACCGTTGTGGTATTGCCTATAGAAATAAACCAGACATCACAAATCATTTGTTTTGGAAGCATGGCACAGAAAGCGTACTCTGTAAAAGATGTCTTCAGAAAAAATGGCCACATGTTTATCATTTTTGTTCACCTCCTGCTGTATTTATTTGTGAAGAATGTAGTTTACAATTTACTAAGGCAGTATGTTTAAAAGTTCATAAAAGATTCCACAGCGGTGAATTTCCACATGTCTGCACTGAAGAAGGTTGTACTGAAAAATTTGTTTCAAAGAAACTTCTCACGAAACATTTTGAAGATCATAGAAAAAAAATGTTAATAGAAGATTTAAGTGAAGAGAAGCCTGTAACACCAAATCTCCAATCAGACACTGCAAAAGAAACTATACCAATAATTGATTTAGTAGATGATAAGCCTGCAGAGGAAGTATTCAGAGAATCTAAGGAAACAAAGGAGGCTGGAACTGAACAAATCTCTAAAAAGGCAAAGAAAAAGAAATTGAAAGAAAAGGATGCTTTAATGCTAGATGTTATTTTACCAGAATTAAATTTGTCAGAAAGTGACAGCAGTGATGAATCAGACAGTGGATTGCCAGTACCCTCTTTGAAAGATGAAGCAAAAAATGAAATATCTGAAGATAAAACATTAGAAAAAAAATCGGAAGAAATAAAGGAAATCACAGATATAAAGAATGAAGCTAAACTTGATCAACCACTAATTCCTAAAACTGATGAAAAAGTAGAACCCACAGAAGATGAAAAGCCTAATGAAGACAAGGTTCTTGAGATTTGGGATAACTTTAAAAAATATCAGGAAAAAGTAGAGCCAACCCAAAAACCTAAAGAAAAAACACCACCATTAGTTCCCATCAAGAAACATGTTTGTGAATCTGATCATGATTATTGTCTCATTCCAACCGATTTGAATGGTGATGATGATATGTTTAATTCTGACAAAAAGAAAAGCAAAAAGTCTCCAAAGAAAAAACACAATGGACTTTCATCTTCAAGTAGCAGCAGCAGTGACAGCGATTCCAGTTGCTCATGTGGTTCTAATTGCAGTTGTTCTTCTAGCAGTGGGTCATCATCTTCCAGCTCATCAGATTCAGACACATCAGATGAGTCAGGACATGAACATAAAAAGAAACTCAAAAAGAAGCTTCCTAGAAGACTTAGCAATGGTTCTAATGTGGATGTCATGGGCTTGGCGGAAACGCCAGTATTAATTCCAGAAAAAGTGGAGCCTCCAGTTGCTGAATCAGACTTGGATACTGATGAAAGTGCAACAGATGAAGAGTTTTATGACGAAAACCCGCAACGAATTGCTAATAAGTTGTATGAAGAGAAACGAAATCAATTGCTCCTCTCGTCAGTAGCACCATCAGACGGCGGATCCGTCTCGGGGGAAGCGAGCCGTCCAATGACACCTGTAAAAGAGGCCGAAAGTGTGAAAGAGATAGTAGAAACTGTTCCAGAAGATGTCGCTGCTAAAGAAAAGCCTTCAAGTTCGAAAAAGAAAAGTAAGAAAAAGAAAAAATCTAAAAGTTCAAAGAAACATGGCCCAATCAAGATTAATATACCTAAGCAAGTCATTGCAAAACCTGAACTTGAAGTGCCGCCGCCACAACTGCTGCCAAATAAAATTACAATATCACTGCAGTCAAACACTGTGCATATTCCAGAATCACCAAGTACACCCGTAGTTGCATTGACTACTAATCTTAAAACACAATCTAGCGAAAGTAAGCGTGCATCCAAGAGAAGGAGAGTTCCAAATAAATTTTATGGCTATTCAAGTGATGAAGAATCCCCACAAACACCTGCTGCTACATTAAAGCCTCATCAGCCTCCTAAGTTAGAGTGGAGAAAGGAAGATTTGCCCTCGCCTGTGACCCACAAACCAAAAAAGGAGATTCCATCTACTATTCTCTCGAACAAGCTCTACAATTCGTACTCGGATTCCATCAGGTTGACGGCTCCCATTCCTCCAGAACCGCCGAAGATTTTGATGAACACAGAATCGATGGAATCTAGTGATTCTGATTCGAGCGACGAAGGGGGTCTGGAGATCTACCAGCCTCGCTACCAGAGGCAGGCGCCGTTGCCACCGAGCTACCTGAACTCGGGCACGTCCAGCCTGCCGTACAAGTTCCAGCGGCCGGCCGCGCGGCAGGCGCGCGAGGGCGAGAGCGTGTACTGCTACTGCCGCTGCCCCTACGACGAGGTCTCAGAGATGATAGCCTGCGACGCCGAAGGCTGCCCCATTGAATGGTTTCATTTTGAGTGCGTCGGTATCATGGTTCCGCCTAAAGGCAAATGGTACTGTCCTGAATGTAGGAAAAATCAGAGTTTCTCAGGTTACAGATAATTCTCTTCGAAAACTACTTTGTATATAACCTTGCTGTATTGTATTGATATATGTATATAACTTATTGATTTATTGTAGATAATTTAGCTTTACCTGTGTATATCTCTGTAGTTAGATTGTGTAAGTTTAGGCTAGTAGGTCTGAAGGAATGTATCATTGTTAAAAAGTACATGTTACATGCTTGATAATAGGCTGTGCAGCCATCTCTGTAACCTGGCAAATGTTACTGTCATAACTTACGGCTAAACGGAAATATAAATCCGATTTTTGATACCACTATTGCAATTTTATTTACCTACAATCTGAACCTGAAATTGTATTTAATAAATTTCTTTCTCAGCCCATTCTTGTTTTTTTCGTTAAGACGATATATTTATCATCATCATCATCACCTCAGCTGCAGTACTTCCACTGCTGAGCATAGGCCTCCCTCCATGTCTTTTGCACCGTTGTTGGTTGACTGTGTCTCAAGCAACCACCAGCTCCCCTCAACCTCACAAGGTCGGCCATTCATTATATTCATTACAAGTTTGCTATTTTGTCTCCGATTTTGTAAAATCTTCCCATAAAGCTACATTATTCCCGAGCCCATATGCGTAGGAAGAGGGGGGGCCACCCCAGGATGTACCGATTCGAAATTCTGGGATGGACACATAAAAAACTGCACGCAACTCGACTATGTCATCTGGATGGAACATAGTCGAGAACAAAACTGGATCCGCGTTGGGTTGCTATAATCGTGCTGATCCGTGATCACTGACTGTACATTGGCGATCGACTCTGCTTCATCGGCCACCTCAGGGCCAGGCCCCCCCTGGAAAATAGCCGTAGATACGCTAATGCCCGAGTCCCGAGTGACAATGGACTATAGTACAGTTTGTTACAGGCAGGTTGGATTTGACCATCACTGGGGCGGGGGGATAAATGACTAGATTCTCGCTTCGTCTTGTCCATGTTAATTTTCAGATTTAACCTACCTAGTACTTGTACGTATTTTTTTTCTCTGTGCTTGTACCTTCAGGATTCGTTCTGCCATGACTATGTGCTCAAATTGGAGCATAAAATACTCGCCATTACGTGGATGCCGGATCCCTTCCAGTCCCATGAGTCTGAGACGAAATGGGAGCGACAGAAGTAATTTATCCTCAGTGCCAATCGGGGGATTGGCGGCGAAGTGACCTTTTTAGTAACAAATGAAATGCAGCTTCTTTTGCTTCCAACTGCGACTTCCAAGCGACTGAATTTAGTACCTACAACGAAATAAAATCACACTGGGGCGCGCGGGGGCTCTTCCCTTGGACGAGATATAGAGGAAAGTAACCATATGTGGAATAGGGTCCAAATATAGCATTCCTTGATTTCTTCGGAAATAATATTTGAAATCACAATACAGAACCATATTCTGTTTCATATACTCATATTAGACGTGTATATGTTCAATCTTGTCAGTAGGGCGAAGGCCGGTGAAATGCCATGTGTGTTTTGTTTGGTCGCTGTTCAGAACATTTTTAGGCCCGTAAAATTTATTATTAATGAGAGAGTGATAATATTTTCCTCATACTTTTATTTGGTTGCATAAATGGTAGTTCTTGTATTTCCAGGCCATTCTGAGGTCATTAAATTCCAAATATAGACAGGCACTAGGGTCCCCTTATGGAATATTCCATATTTGGGTCAAAATCATAATTGATGGTTTAATTTTTACTTTTAATGTGTTTATATTTATTATTCAGAATGCTTTCTAACATATAAAGTAAAGAAAAATATTCGAAAAATAAGAATTTATCAATTTATCACAAAAAAACGATAATTTTTATTTGCAGTTGGTTAACAGCATTTTTGATACAAAGGCTTAAGAAAAGCTATTTTACCAACAACAAACACTTCTTTTTTCAAGATTTAAACAGCTTAACCTATTTGCATCAAATGTTATCTATTTGTTAGGTCGGACGGAACACTCAAGATAAGGGTACCACTCGCACTATGACGATTTTTATCTGAATTTCTATATTTTTCTAAATTAGTTTCTTTTTTATATACATATAACAGTCTACTAATTTTTACAACTTATTACCAATTTAGTAAATAATGAGACTGTTATTAAGTATCACAAAACATTTTTTAATAATATTTTTAAGAATTTGTTGTGCCTTTTTCTCATGGTCCATATTTGGGGTCTATTCCATATTTGACTACCTTTTTAATTTTTTTATTAAACTAGATTTTTGATGCTGTAGTTAGTTATAAAAATCATAAGATTATCACTAAGTGTTGCAAAACATTGTCTTCTCATCTAATAAAGAAATTGACTTCGTACTATGAATACTTTATTTTTTATATTCAAAAAACAAAATGGTATTCCATATTTGGTTACTTTCCTCTATTAATTTGCGTTTGCTCAACTGTCTCACTGATTGTAACTATATCTATTGTATTATGTTTTGTATAAGCAATAAAGTGTTTATCTATCTATCTATCTGTGGTGGCTCTCAAAAGTTGCGCGATGGCGCCTCGGTTCGGCGGAAAAACAAAAAATTGTAATCAAATTATTGTAAATGATGGTGAAAACTGTATCAAAATCCGTTGTGTGGTTTAGAGGTGTTTAGTAGTTATAAGCGGATATAAAAGTAGATAGGCACAGAGAACGAAATTCAAGCGCAGCGTTACAGATTATTACTAATACTTTGGCAGTACTGACTCCCTACAGCCAGATGGAATGACTATTTGCGAAAGGCTGCAGGTGAATGCTGAATGCGCCCATTAGTGGGGGCCGAAAGTTCGTATCAGAATCAGAATCAGAATCAGAAAATTTTATTGTTAAGACTGTGCTAACAAATAAATGTTTACATGTTTACATCAGTTACCCTTTCGGGTGTACAATAATTATAAAAAATTACAAAAATAACAATTATTAAATTCTAAAAGCTAAAACCGAGAAACATATAATTTAGAAATGAAAACAACAACAAGATAAACTAAGTTAATATTTAACATAGATACTATTATCATTATAATATTCCTGTAAATTGTAGAAAACTTTATTTGACAACATATTTTTTAAATTATGTTTAAATTTATTAGTTTTAAGTACTTTTATTTCTTGGGGTAAGTTGTTATATGGTTCTTAACAACAACAAAAAAAATTATTGCGAGCCCGGAAGTGATGGAGCATGAGGCCGGAATCCAAAACTTGCTGAGAAAGAGAAAGAAACACTATGTAGGTAGATGTTCCGGGTTTCCTACAGCCTACCTTTCTTGACGAGAAGCCCTATATTTCGACGCAGTTGAATGCATCATGGTCACTATGCATGGATAATAACCGCGATAGTTTAAAACATTATACTACGTAAGTAAAGTAAAGACGTTCAGAAGAAAGAAATTTGAACATTGACCTGTCTCTGTTGCCCCAGCGTAAATATATTTGCGTCACGCTCGCACAGAGTTGCGTCTTTGAATCGCGCGAGCGTGATGCAAATATATTTACGCGGGAGCAACACAGACAGGTAGTAACAGTTCAATGTACGAATTTCTTTGAACTTCTTTGCTTTATAGGTCCAGCTACGCCTTCATACTTTGTATTTTGAGTTTTGTATCACATCATGGAAGTTTTGCATCACATTTTTTTCCATGAATCACATCATGAAAGTTTTGCTTCCTTAATTTACTTCGAGTTAAAATGCGTATTGGAACTCAAATGGAACATGATCTATGAGCCTACGTGAACTTGATATTTTGAGATTTAAACTTTTTAGTCTATTGATCATGGTCGATCTTGAGTGAATAATTTTTGGAAAACAAAGAGAATAAAATGTTGCAAAATTCACTGTCATAATACGTTAACCTACTGCAGATATTGTGTTATAAAGTGGTGATTATTTTCAGTGAAAGTTTAATTTGTGTTTCTAAATGGTGGATTTATTGAAGTACTACTGCCCTACTAAGCAAGAATGCAGCAAATTACGTTTTGGAATTAGAGGTAGGTACCTACACGTAGATACCTACTCTCAGATTTTAGAATAGGTAGGTACCTTTTATGCCTAGGCCGTAGCCCGTACCTACTGTACTAGTTACTACTAGCTACTGTAGGTGGGTAGACCCACATTTACAAACAATCCAAGAGCTGGCAGTTTCTTTTTGACTGGGTTGGATCTTGAACCCGGAATCATCTGGAAGCCAAGTAGAATGTTTACTACACTACCATGATGTGCCTACCTTTATCAGGAGGGTGGTTTATCGGGAGGGTTGACTGGAAGATATAAATAGCTAGGTAATATTTATCTTGTGCCTATTGTGCAACGTATGGGATGGATGAATTGTATTGTTAAAGTAAGTGCCTACAAACCCTGTTTTACCATTTCGAAAAAACTTTAAAAGGGTCTCTAGGTACCTCTGAATTCACCTAGCTTACTAGGTACCTAAAGTACCTACCTGCCTATGGTCAGCTAGATAGTGCAGGTATTGACCAATGTTCAGGCCTACTTTCTTCGGTCGTAGACTTCAGGGTAAGCAAATTAAAATGTGAAGAGAAGACTGTAATTTTAGTTCTAGTTAAATGCGTTGAGCAAAGAATTACAAAGGTAGAGGCTGCAGATCCTCGAGAAAGGTAGGTGAATAATAAAAATGGTGAATACGTTTAAGTGTTTGAATTTTGAATATGATTGGGTTAAGCGAAGATAGTTACAATGTACAGCCAAAGTATGTATACAAAAATATATTATTAAATTAAAAATTAAATTATTAATATAAATTGACAGGTATTAACATTGTAACTCAGTATTCTAGGCTTTTGTTGTTAAGTTCGCAGGTAAAACAAGGATCACGGATATGGTAACAATGGTAACGTTGTGTTGAGTCATTTGTTGCGCTGTTAATTCACAATGTGGGCGTTATGGAAGCAAGCGCTAGGGATTGTTTAAACCCGATATCAGAGACTCAGATTAGTCATCTCAAACATCGGTGGACGCGTATGTGGTACCTTTCCTACTTCTATTGGTTTTTACGTCATTATTTAAGTGCGAGGTACGCCGCACACGTATATTTGGTGTGTAGGTAGGTAGGTAAGTACCTACCTACTTACCTAGTAGGATATGTGTGTCCTAATTTTAAGTACCTACTTAGTTATAAAGTGCTGGTGCAGTGTAGATTATATACTTGTTTATTTTTTTTGTAGTTTTTATAGTGTTACGTATAGGTTTTATTATTATTGTGTGTTATTATATTCGTTTATTGGTTTTTATAAATTTAATATTGTGTATTTTATCTATGGGCTCTTGTTGCCTGAAATAAATAAATAATAATGATATGTAGGTATCTACATTCTAAAATTAGTAAGGTGGTAAGCTATAGGCGGTAATAGCTGATATTCTCTGTTAATAGATACATACTTATTTAGCTCTTGCAAAAAAATACTTCAATTAGTTTGGCCAAAGGTTTTACATATAGGAAACAGAAAGAGTAGGTACTAGTAGGTATACCTAAAGCTGTGCGCAGCCATACTTATCACAAGTAGTAATTTTCTGAGAGCAGAATGTGGCACTATTGTCTTTATATTCACAAATTACGTACTAGGCGACTAATGCCCTAGAGAAGGAGAACACGTGGACCTCCGTAGACCGGGAAATGGGAGCTGCGTTTCCAACATTCATACCTCCTACCTGTTTGCCAAGCATGGCGATTATGTCAAAACCCTCTGCTGATGCGGAGGAGGCTCAAGTATAGCAGTGGACTGTTACCGGCTCTTTATGTGATAGACGGTAAGTATATGGAACCATGGAAGAAACTGAGAAAATACAATTCATAGTAGGTAGAAATTTAAATGTTAAGTTACTATTGTACGCATGTTATAAGTTACTATAGTATGGTTTGTAAAATAATTTATGACAATAAAACTTCTTTACATTAAAAATTATTTTATTTAAACAATTGAGCGAATACAGTAAGTAGAGTCGTGGACTTTAAAATTACATCAAAGGTAAGTAATTTAGGTACCCTAACCTATTTGTTGCAAGGGTTTGTTTGGTATCTAAAAATATAAAAAATAGGCTCCAATTCTAAAAGGAAAGTTCCCTAGAACATTATTAGCTCTACCTACATCAAGCCACACCAATAACCACAACGCCGTGAATAGATAGAACGAGTCACTTAGGTACTTGGGTGCGATCTAGGGTTTGGGCGGTACCCGCAGCTTGGGCTAAATAGCGGGTGGCGACGGGTGCCATTTGCGGCCTCAAAAATATAAATGCTGGTTAAGCTGAAGAGGGCAGATCTCTATAAGACCATCATTAGCCCTGCCCTACTATGGCACTGGGACTAGCGCGGCACAAGCAGGAGCTGCGCGTCACGGAAATGAAGATGCTGCGGTGAATGAATGGCGGAGTTTCACGCACTGACCGCGTGCAAGACGCCCACATTCGCGGTAGTCTTCACGACTGGCGTGCCATCTCCGCCAGACACGGGAAAAAAGACCCGGTGGCTGACATAGGAGTATCTACCTTAGTGCCAGCCAACCCACTGCCAAGGGTGCCGAAGATCGAGCGAAGTAAACGGAGAAGTAGAAAGACGGACCCCGGCCCTCGAGCGCCGCGGGAAAACAACAGGGTTGACAATGAGCCGTTTTCAAGGCCCTAAGATGGCGCGTTCTTACGACTGACGACATTATCATAATCTCTTGGCTGTATGGTATTGATATTTATTTTTATTTCGATGCAATTCATTTTAGATCTATTAATTGAACGGTATTTATTGTCAGTGCTCCTTGGGACTCAACTTTAAATTAAATTTTATTAATAGATTTCTGGTTGACCGGAAGATAAAGCTGTGTAACTTTATATCCGCCTTTGTAGGTACCTCATCGTCTATGAAGTTTGTTAGCACTTTAGCAAATATTAAATAATAACTAGTGTTTGATCGCGGTTTAATTTAATAAAAAAAAAAAAACATCTTGGCGTTAATGTCCCGGTTGTGCTCTTGAGAACGAGGGCCCGGGGTCCGCCTTGACCATGATCCAGGATTTGGCAGGTTAGGTAATTACAGTGGAGCGACTGCCATCTGACCTCCATGACCCTGCTACCAGGGGAACCTGACCAGATTGGATCATGGTTACACATTCAGTCGCCTGAATGTGCAGGTTTCATCACGATGTTTTCCCTCACCGTAAGGCATCGGTTAATATTCAACTAATGTACATAACTCAGAAAACAGTCATTGGTACATGGCCGGAGCGGGATTCGAACCCGGGACCTCTGGCTTAAGAGTCGGATACTGTAACCGCTCGGCCACCGACGCTCACATTTTGTTCTGAGGCAGTCACACATATTATTTGCCATATAACTACAACAATAGCCCAATAGTCTAATAATGTTTGAGGGTATAATTATATGAACATAATATAATTATATCCCAAAGTAATAATAATTTATTCCTTAAAAGCACATATGTGAGTGGTATTAAAATATTTAACAATTTACCTTATGAAATAAAAAAGTTAGATGGTAACAAGTTTAAATCAACGCTTAAAAATTGGCTGTTACAAAAGTCATTCTACAGTCTATCGGAATTCGATAATTATAGAAATGATACCTACCTATATTGTTAATTACCAAATATTTTTGGCTTTGTTTTAAATTAAGATCATTATTTTGTTAATTTTAAAGACTATTACCTATAAGTTTTAAAAGTATTAAAGACAAGTGTTAAAGACTATTACCTACAATACCTACAAGTGTTAAAATGGCAGGTATTTGTCTGTTTTAGTATTAGCTTATTTATAATAGATACTATCATCTAGAATATTGTACGTCCGAAATGGACAACACTGTACTTAGTAAGAAATTATTGTCAGTGTCCTACAATAATCGATTTCTATTCTATTCTGAGTCCTTAGAGCACGCCATCTATGTAAGAAGCTGTTCTTGCAAACGGCTCATTTGATAATGAATATGATGTTGAATGACCGCTTTCAGTTTTATTCTCGTTACCATGGCAGCTCGCTGCCGTCGTACTGCACGAATTTGCCACTATCCGCCTCCCTGAGTTTTAAAATAGTGTCGAAGATGCCATTGACGCTTGTCTCAATATCCAGTGGCGCGTTCTTCCCGCCCATGTCCGTCTTCACCCATCCAGGATGCATCGCCGCTACCAGGATAGCGTCCTTCTTCAGATCAATGCTCATGGACTTGGTCGCAGCATTCAGAGCCGCCTGAAATGGTCAAATACATGGTATTTAGACACTTTATGGTATCTGTTCGTTAAAGTTGATTGTAGATCGAAGCTGTTACCAACATTTTTTATTTAGGTAACGTGACGCGACGGGAAACGGCATAACGCGTTACCGCTGCTCTTTTCCCATTTATTGTGCGAGGTGCTGTTCGATGTTTAAATTTACCACATACAGTCGGTTGCAGAGACCACTGATGCCCCTACCATATATTTAATATATACTAGGGGGGTCCAGTAACTCGGAAGCTGACTGTACGCCTGACTGACGCCTTTTTCTAGTTTTGATTAAAAGTTAAGACAACTATAAAACAGAAGGGGACTGAAATAATTTGAGAGCATAGGAAATGATTAAACATCAGTGAGACACTTGAGGAAGGTCAAGGATTATTGGAATAATATGAGGAATAGAGTGTGTGCCGAGAATTACCAAGAAAGAAGTAAAGAGATTGGCAGAGAACAGTCGTTGCGAAACCGTCAAGATTTAGCAGTGAAACCACCAACAAAATTTCGCAATTCGCAATATATTTTAGTAACGAGGAGTCGTAAATAGGACCTAATATACATACCTTAGAGCACCTATATGGGTAAAATCCTCCTTGATCGTTCTGTGCGATCGATCCAAGCACAGAGCTCATATTAACTATGGCCGCGCGCTCGGCGCCCATCGGCTTGGAGCTGTTGGCTACGGACGCTTGTTTCAGCAGCGGCATCAAGGCCTGTGGGAATTCTTGGCTTAGTGCATTAAATTAATCGTAGGTGTTATGGACGACAGTTATCGGTTTGCAGGTGGGCTGTCTGCTCGTTCATCCATGTTGCCCATGTGATACCTAAATATACCATTGCGCTTTGCCAAGCGTGGACATTAGACCCACCATTAATGAGGAGGAGTAAGGTCAACGACATAGGCATCAGAGTCACAAAACTAAAATGCTAATGGGCAGGCCACGTGGCTCGCAGAACCGATGGCCAATGGGGCGGGAAGATTCTGTAATGATGGACACGTACCCACAATCGCAGAGTGAGACGAACCCCCACGGATGGCCGCGGATGATATCGCAAAGGTCGTAGGGAGCCGATGGATGCAAAAGTCGATCGGCGTGGAAGACGTGGGGGAAGACCTATGTGGACCTTGCTGCTGAGATGATGATGATGAATGAGGAGGAGACTCAAGTCTAGCAGTGGCTATGGGTTGTTGATGTAATGTTAGATTAACCAAGTTTATGATTAGGTTGTAAGCTATGTAGGTACTTCTATTTTTCTTATACCTATCGTGAAAATACTAAATTCAAAGATTTGTTTCGTCAAATACCTTGGTCAGCAGGATTGGCGCGACTGTGTTGACAGTAAGGTTCTCCAACAACTGCTCGGCTTTAACCAAGTTCAGTTTAGTAAACTTGGTGGTCACTCCGGCATTATTGATCACCAAGTTCAACCCCTGCGAGCCTACCAATTGGCCTATTTGTGATGCTATCTCTTCAAAACTGGCTGTATTCTTTACATCTAATAAACGGAAAAAATATCATTAGAGTTTTATTCTACAGATGCAAGACATGACTATCTATCTAGGTAGATACTTAATTAAGGATGTATGTACAACGTACCTAAATTTAGAACATGAAGATTTTTGTTCTCCTTTTCCAGCTGTTTGAGATCCTGGAATTATAAAAAAAATATTACCTGCTTCATATTTTACAGTGAGGGAAAACATCGTGAGGTAACCTGCACATTCAGGTGACTGAATGTTCCCCTAATGACAGGGTCACGGAGGTCAGTATGGCAATTGCCTTATCTCCGGGCCCTCTTGCGCAAAAGCACGATCGGGATATGAATGCTAAGGCGATTGTTTTATTAATACTTCATATATCTAATCCCATCATAACCCTGGCGTCAATTCCGGTTGCGCTCACGTGTGACCTAGACCAAGGTCAAAGCCTACCCAAGCGAGGGCTAGCTTTTAGAATCGTTTGTCTCAACTTATAATCAACCTTTCTGTTGTGTCGTCGTTGTCTAAAGTGGTAGATATAAACGAAATTCGTGTTATCCACATTTTAGTTTCAAACTGGAAATATTTTCTAGAGATAGCTAGTGGAAGCTAAGATTGAGAGGAGCATTTTTGTCCAGTCTCCTTTGAAATATTTTTCTAGCAACTACTCGAAAATACATCCGGTATCCACAAATTTTGTTTTGTACATTTTATTTAACTTTTAGGGGTCAATAGGACTTTGTATTAAAGACTCGATCAGAAAGTCTTTCCCAAGACTTTATGAGCCTCTTAGCAAAGCGTGGCCGACCATTCAAACAGACAACCACAGTAGACATTACTACATCGTAATTATTACATAAATCTTTATCTCTTTACGTTCATAAAGTCTTAATTTAAAATCCGCGCGCATTGCTACATAAAAAAGTTGCCACTGCCAATAAATCTCTAGTGTTGTGCTTTATCAGACTAAATCGGAAGTCGATTCATACGTCTAAATATTCGATTTTGATTATTGGAAGTATTCAGAGACTTAATAAAGACTGTTGTTTTGTTTATAAATATGAACAAAATTAAAAAATATGTCACTGTTGGTAGGTTAACAAAAATTATCAATAAAAACCGTAAAACATCTCATTTATAATGATCATGGACGGATTGAAATGACCGACCGGTGACGTCAGCTGTTCTATTGCTGTCTCTATCACACTCGTTTCCCACTACTACAAAAAGCACTTTGCGCCTTTCCGTGGCTAGTTGGCCGTCAGATCTCAATAATTGTAGCTATTTCTTGTGAAAGTGTTGTTTAAAATTATATTATAGTGCTCACTAATACAAAATCCGGAATCATGGCTCCTATAGGTAAGTTTAACTTTGCATAATTTAACTCATTCCTACCTTAGATTTTGTCCGGCAAGTTGCGAATATTTTCTCGGCCTTGTTCTGTTTCGTGAGATACTGCACCATTCCGAGGCCCAGACCGCGGTTAGCTCCAGTGACTAGGACAGCCCTCATTTTTCTGCCGGTTTTGGCTCACTTTTGTTGACAACCACCCAATTTGATAGGAATTATCTTTTTCTACCTTTTTTTCGCTTTGCTTACGTACAAGGCTTGTCTCTGTCTTGTGTTTAGTTTATGTCAAAATGACAATCATCCGTAATTTCGTAAGGACAAATTTTTTCGCTATAAATCTAAATGGCACGAATAAATTGTTGGTGACTTCCCATCGAACATACGCAAAAAAAAGTAAGTAATTCGTCTCCAAGCATTCGTTTGGCCTTGGCCCTCATATCTTTTCCTAACCTTTCTGATTTCTCAGTCAAGTTGTTGGATACCCCTTTTAGTGGTGAGCAACCCTTTATTTTAGTTTGATACAACCAATTTTATGCACTGAAAATGTGTATGGAACTTTGAATTGCACAAGATTTTCCCCTTTATAATCTTACTTAGCAGTTACTAGTTTATAAAGAGCACAGTTTTAACCAACTTAGAAAATAGTATTACCTAACCCAATCTTAGAAAACCCATATTATTGTCTTTTTAATTATTTTGAAAAGCAGAAGCAGCTGATAAACTTACCCACTGGCAGCAGTTATTTGTTTATGCACACTAATTGTTATGGTATAAATATAAGCCATGTATTCCTATAAGAATTTCCCTATCTTACTGGTTTTTTTGACTTGATCATACTAGGTGACTGGATGTGTTGTAGCCGTAACACAAAGCAAGTTAAGCCGCTAGAACACTCATTCGTACAACCAGTACATAATTTTAAAACAGGTACGGTAAATGTGCAGATATGGGGATTGTGCTGTTTGCCAGTAATCATAACTCATAAACATGCACTTTTACATGCTGCTGTTGAATAATTTGAAGCTGTCATATCATAAGCACTGCACATAATATTTCCTCCCTTTGCCTATTTATTTTAGCCAGTGTGGTGGCAGTGCCTTGACAGGAGTTATCACTCTTAGTGATGGGTCGTTATTGTCTCATTCGGTCCCTTTTATTTGATACATAAAACTCATAGCACTACATTGTAATCTGCACCTTATAGATGGGAAATATGAATATGATTTGGCCGTCATCGGTGGTGGGTCGGGGGGTCTTGCGTGCGCGAAAGAGGCTGTGAACCAAGGAGCTCGTGTGGCGGTGCTCGACTATGTGACCCCTTCACCACAAGGCACAAAATGGGGCCTCGGAGGAACCTGTGTCAACGTTGGATGCATACCGAAGAAATTGATGCATCAAGCCGCGTTGCTAGGGGAGAGCATTCATGTGAGTCTCATTTTGTTTTTACTACTCTTTCTATGTGAGATTGCAATTGTTTGTGAATACCGATAGGAATTTTTGCATAAAGTGTCACAAGTATTTGCAATTTGATTTTAATAGTAAGTATAATATAGTATATTTTATAGCTTCACATTTTTATGTCTTCATTTTGTTCATAGGGCATGGTAAGTGGAGTTTCCTGGACCCTTCTCCCATCCTTGAATACCTGAATCCCTGAAATGTAAACCCACTTGGATTATCCTGGAAGGCTAGTGGTTAATATGGTTTATTTGGTTACTTTTACACAGTTTTTGCTTTTACAAGCATTAATAGGTAAAAGTATATTTTTATTACATGTTACTTAGATGTTTCACACTTTCTCAGGAGTTTCTAGGAGTTGAGTATATTTTAGTTACAGCTTTATTTGCTACATAGAGGTAACTTTACACTTTATTGTTACTCAAGTGACATAAGTAGGAGTTGAGTACAATTGGTGCAAACCTTTATAAAAACTAATTATGGCATAATTTATTTATATTTAAACTAAAATAAATGGAGAATTGGATACAACAATGCCTCATTATAGCAGCACCAGTTATGTTTATGTATTTTCTCACACAGAATAGTTAAGTGAGATGGAAATACAAAATTTAATTATTGTTTTTAATATTTACAGTTGGCACCATTGTTATAGGTAGTTAGTATTGTGATGTGTCCTATCTTGGCTGGGTTTTACCTACCTTTAAACAAATATAACTTTTGGTTCCATTTTTATTACTTATGTAATTTTTCCTCTATTAGACCTCATTGTTCCCTTGTTACACTCCTGACAAACCTCTCTCATCTTCCAGATTCATCAACCTTTTTAACCCCCAACGAAAAAAGAGTGGTGTTATAAGTTTGACGTGTGTTTCTGTGGCCGGGTGTATCTGTATGTCTGTCTGTGACATCGTAGCTCCCGAACGAAGGGACCAATTTGCATGCGGTTTTTGAAAGCCAGTTTAATGGGGATGGTTTTTGTTCTATTAAAATCGATTCAGTAGTTTAGACAATATTTAAGTATATGTAAACTTGGTTACCTACCCCTGCGCTTAGGCGAAGATGAAGTGATGTGCACGGATCAGGTCAGATACATGGTATCTGTACTTAGCTCAACTGGGGACATTGATAGCGACGTCAAAGCCCGAATATTCGCGGCTTGGGCCAAATGGCGAGAGGTACCAGGTGTCATTTGTGACCCCAACATTCCGATAAAGCTGAAGGGACAGGTCTATAAGACCATCATTGGACCTACTCTCCTATACGGTAGCGAGACTTGGCCTCTACTAGAGCGACACTGCCCGTCACGGAAATGCTGCAAAGATGCTGCGGTGGACGTGTGGAGTTTCACGGAAGGATCGCGTTCGATACGCCCACATCCGAGGTAGCATTTGAAGCCGCAGATAAGCTGCAAAAATGCCGCCTTCGATGGTATGGCCACGTCTTGCGCAGGCCGGCAAGATATGTGGGGAACGAGTGTCTGGCCATGCCGCCCCCGCCGGGCACGGGAAGGAGAGAGAGGCCAAGAAGCGATGGCTTGAGCGAGCGAATAAGCTTACCACGAATGATGCCGAAGACCGAGCGAGGTGGGCCAAGAGTAGCAAGAAGGCGGACACCAGGCCCTCGCGTGCCGCGCGGGGGCACAACCGGGACATAAAGCCAAGATGATGATGGTGATGATGATGATATAAGCTTGGTCGAGGGTTATTAGACATTTCTGTCGGTAAGTTATCATACTTAACTGCAGCGTGGGTAGGCCTTCCACTAGGTGGACCGAAGATAAAGATCGCAGGTACCAGCTGGATGCGGAAGGCACAAGACCGGTTTTTGTGGAGATATCTGGAGCGATGTCTATGCCCAACAGTGGGCGTATTCCGGCTGATATGATGAAGTTATTATACAAGAACGTCGGTTTAGGGTACCTAACCTACTACTGACCTGACCTTTCGACTACTAAAACTATACAACTCTATATAGGTACTATTAATGTAACAATTTAACAGTCTCTGCCTACCCCTATGGGACACTGGCGTGGGTGTTTATGTATGTAACAATGTAACGTCTGCCTGTAGCCATTTAGTTAGGCAGTAACTTACCGCTAGACTGATTACACGAGTAACTGGGTGGGAGGCCGAGACAAGGTCACTTGGATTTACGTGCTAATGGTAATTACCTAGACGGGTCGAGCGCTTTGTTTGACAACGTAGTTTTAACGTTTTTATCTACTTATTTATAAGCGTCGGTGGCCAAGCGGTTATATCCGACTCGTAAGCCAGAGGTCCCGGGTTCGAATCCCGCTCCGGACATGTACCAATGACTGTTTTCTGAATTATGTACATTAGTTGAATACTAACCGATGCTCTTACGGTGAGGGAAAACATCGTGATGAAACCTGCACATTCAGGCGACTGGATGTGTAACCATTATCCAATCTGGTCAGGTTCCCCTGGTAGCATGGAGGTCATGTAATTGACTGACCTGCCAAATCCTGGATCATGGTCAAGGCGGACCCCGGGCCCTCGTTCTCGAGAGCACAACCGGGACATTAACGCCAAGATTGTTTTTTTATCTACCTAGTTATAAAGTAGATATCTATTATCAGATGCAAGCGTGATTAGCTATAACGAATAGTACCTATATTTTTTGTTATAATTGATAGGTGTTTGACAACCATCACACCTTATGTTAAGTGGAGATGCAGTCTATTATTATTATTATATGGAGCCTAGCCTATTACCGGAGGAGAATGGAATCGTGGTCATCTTGGCGTTAATGTCAGGTTTGTGCCCTCGCGCGCTAAGGCCCGGTGTCCAAATATCCATGATCCAGTATTTGGAAGATCAGGTAATTACAGTAAAGCGACTGCTTTTTGACCTCCGTGACCCTGTTAACAAGGGAACGGTTTCATCACGATGTTTTTCCTCACCGCAAGAGCATCGGTTAGTGTTCAACTAAAGTACATAACTCAGAAAAAAGTCATGGCGTTTGGTACCCAGGAGTTGGGTAATGAGTGTTAAACCTCGAAACGTGTCGGAAGAGCAGCAACTCTCCAAAGCGCCTGCATTACCATTCGTCAGCTGTCACTCTTGTACAGATCCGTCCAATACTTTGCCAATATCATGACCCTCCTGACAGCCAAGTTGTACATACCGGCGAAAAAGATGAAGAGAGGCAATTTCGACCTTGACAGGTCAGCTTGACGGTATATATTCTATTAATCACGCTCACCTCTTAGTTTGTAGTTAATGATTTAAACCTAGCGGTAAACAAACCATCGTATTCACAATGTCTCTTTTATGGGTGAGTAGTTAAAGCGACCAAACTAGGGCGGCCTTGTTGCGACGAAAGGTCAAATCCAAAACATCATTAGTCGTTATACAAAAGACTGCGGACGAAAATTACGAAACTGTAGGTATATTTCCTAGTATTTCTTTCTGCTTACGCGGTGTTCAGATGTTTTATATGAAAATAATTTTAATAAAATCGCGGTTTTATGCCTGTTTTATGTCGACGACGTTTCGATCACTTTTATTTACCAGGATTCGAAAACATCCGATATTTATATTAAATATCAAAATATCGGGTATAGTTCAGTTTTTATTTACCATATACCTAATGTATATCAAAAATTTATATACTTATGATTGTAAATGTTTTGTAAATTGGAAGGGGAATATAAAAAAACCGTTCACAATTTTGAGTGAGCGATAGATACCCCTGGTATTGTAAACATGTATAGGCTGCGGTAACTCTTACCATCAGGCAGGCCGCGAGCTTGTTTGCCACCTTAGTAGTGGTATAAAAACTATGAGTGACCATGATAACTGAAAAGTAATCTAACGAAACGTCAGGAAAAATAATAATATAAAACCGCGATTACTCCGTTCAAAGTTCCTTTTTTTGTACATTGCCTGCTCTATCATCATATCAGCTGGAAGACGCCCACTGCTGGGTATATGTACCCCAGATATTTCCACAAAGGCCGGTCTTGTGCCTTCCGCATCAAGCCTGTGATCTTTACCAGGTCTTTGGTCTTCCTTGTAGGAGGCCTACGCTTCCGGTACGCTCTGCAGTGATCTTAAGACATCTTTTCATACGTAAATAACCTGTCCGTCCTACTTGAATAACTACGTTTTTATCATTCGATATAATTTAAAGAGTTAGTGTCAATATTAAGAGTATTTTCAAGTATGTAGCATCCAAATATAATATAAATAAAACAATTATAAAATGCTAAAACAAGTTTAAAATACGAGTATCGTGCCAGTGCTGATAACGGCAATGACTGTATGAGTTGCATGTATGAGTAATGGTGGAAAATCGATAGAGACCGGTATAATTTCTATGACGACGGCGAGGTGACGTCATTCGCGCGGAAATCTGTCGAGTCATGCCGGCTCGCCGCCAACTGTTATATGAGCAAGAGGTTGTGTAATCGCAGCCATGATCTTACACTACTTTTACCTACGTTTTGAAGCATGTATCTGTGTATTCGAACACGCTCTCCGATCTACTTACCGTGTGATGTACGTACGGTCGCTATGAATCGGTAGCGATCTAGGGCCAGTCGCGTAATTGGGACGTATTTGTTAAAATTTGAATTAAAACCGCAGCTGAAAGTCACATGCTTGTCTCTTTCTCATGCATGACATAGTGAATAAGAAAGACTTTCGTGTATTGGTTTCGGTAAATACGTTCAAATTTAGCGCAATTAGTCCCTGGTACTGACCGCAGTGCACAGTGGCTTATAGTTAGAGTTAGGGTACAAGGGTGTCCGCTTCGCGCACTTCATAACTGGAATTTATAGCATTCCATCGCGCGCCATTCCTTAACAGCCCCGGAGCGGACTTTCACGCGGGTCCCGCTCAACGCGGCGCACGCCCTTAATGAGCCGTCCGAAGACCGTTAGTAGACTCTCTCTCTCATAGCCCGCACATGGGAGACGCTCTCATCACCTGGCCATCGTTCCTTCCGATAGGAGGCATAGACATAACAGGAACAGCTTTATTTATATGCTGAGATGGTTTGTACATGTGGAGAGGATGGATGAAAGACTGCTTACGAAAGGTACCTATGGTGCGACTGTGAACGGATAGGTGGTCAGAGGGCGCCCGTGGAGACGAGAACGTGTATTGTATCGATCAGTTAAAACTCCTCCCAAAAAGGGCAGGTCAGGAGTATTCTCAGCTGGCGTGAATGTATGAGAAGTTTTATGAATGTAGACAAAGAGGTGTGTCAGGATCGGGTCTTGTTATCAGTCTGCCTACTTCACCTACTTCCATGGGAAACGGGTGTGGTGTAAGTGTGTATGCATGTATTGCATTGCATGTACTGTCCCTAAGGAGGAGGATGATGCATTGCTTGTATGCAACCGCGTCGAAATTCGGGCTACTCATAATTGTCTTTTCAATTTCAAAGTCAATTTCCCAGAATGGCCGCTGACCAAAGTACCTGTTCAGCCACTTCCTTGTACGTTAGACAAAGTGTGTGGTACTTCCTTGATCGTCCATTTCATAAATCGTTCATTTCCGCGAATGATCACTGTCCAAAGTACCATTCATGGTAGCCTAGGTATGAGAGACATTGCGAGAATGAAGACCCAAGAAACGATGGATTGACATTGCCGAGTTGGATGTGAGACAAACGGCTTTCGACATGACGATGCCGAAGATGAAGAAAGTATTGCCAACGAATGGCGAAGTTACAAAGCTATAACGTTTAAGATCGAATCCTGAATTTTCTGCAATGTCTACTCTATAACGTGAGGGTAATTAATCTTTAGGTAGGTATAATCTACCTTCGTAGCGCATTGGCATTGGTGTAAATTGTACGGAACAATTCAATTGTTTTGTGTCACTACAACAAAGTAATATCATTATTTGTTTTGCACTAATTAGAGCGAATACAAGCCACAACTGTTCTTACAAGTCTGACTGAATGGTCTTGTCTATCGTACTGATCTCATTTGTATTTTAAATTATGTATGAATGTGACGACTCTCTGACCTCTTAAATTACAAGTTTCTACTTTTGTTCTTATTCTTTTCAAATATAATTAGATACACTTTACCACGTGACGTAGATAAGATCATAGAATGATATCAGTTAGAGATGTTATGGAGGAACTAAGGAAATCTTTAAGGTTTTTAAATTCTGATGAATTTATTTGGAAAATTCTTTCAAATAGTTGGATACGGACGTGGGATGTATGCGTAGTGGCAGTTGGGAAGCTCTACTAGTAATATTCTATTTATTCACAATTCTCTCAAGCATTGTGACAGCCGAAATTTGAGTATTTTTTAATTTGGCGTTGCGACGGCAACCGATACCGCAATGTGGCAGCCACACCATTAGCTACGCTTGAATTCGACTCTACTTTAACGTCCAAACGCGGATTAGGCGGCTTTTGGCGTACCATTGCGCAAATGGTGGACCCATCTACATGTCAGAATTATTTAAATTACAATACCATTCAATATAACATTATATAATTTACTAACAAAAACTATTTCATTTCATTTCATTTAACCATTTATTGTACACAAGATTTTATGGATACGTCCGAAATATTTTGTATTGAATTGAATTGTAAATGGAAAACATTCTAGTACCTATGTGTCTGCCTGGGCCGGCACATCACGTGACACGTCGAACTGCCCTGCGGCGGGGCTCTACGCATTGACATACAACACAACTATTACAATTGAATTGAAAACTACATATCGATCGATGTGACGAGCTCAGGCAGACCTCGATTGGCCCACACGTTCTTTAAACGCTTTACTCCATCTGAAAAGGAGCGCATATTTTATTTGTTCTGGTATTTACCCAAAAGCTACAACGTCATAATCGAAAAATGCGATATCGGAATGTATAAAGCGAAATCATGGCTATTCATGGCGATGTTACACGGTGTTTTTCCTCATAAGATCACATACAAACTGAGAATAGATGCGATGACGTCATTGTTATACGAGAATGGGTTTCCTACTTTGGGTATGCGAAGAATAATAGAAAAAAATGCTGCTGAAATAAAATCGAATTAATAATGAACACCTATACACAACCTAACCGCAAAATTATTTGTACTTAATTATATTTCCCGTTTGATTTGGTATATCCTCAATGTACGGACACGGCTATTTTATAGCTTTTTATTTTAATTTATTTAACAGTTTATTGCACACAGTAAAATACATAGAGAAACATCATACACAGACGACACAACAGGCACTACTTATTTCTAAAAGAAATTTCTTCCAGCAGACCTACAGGCTGCAGGCTTTATAATAGTACCGATAGATAGAAGTATATCTAATGAAGTTTTTATGTAAATGATGGCAATTATAGAGGCAGGTACTGATTTAAAAATCTACTTGTGTATCAAGTAATCTGTTCTATGTTGGTTATTTGCTGCAACCTTAGTAGCATAGTCAGGTAGGTAGAAAGGTTCAAATTAAGAGTAATCCAAGTACTTACTTACATAAAGGAATTTATTTTAGTACTGAAAATGTGAAGCTATAATTTATCGATACTGTATCTTGTTTATATTTTAAAGATTGTTGAGCATATACTTACAATAATAGTGTTGATAAGATGAAGGATCTGATAAAATAAACTATTCAGCTAAGGTCAAAGTACTGAATAGTTATTGGTACCTTTTTTGTGTAGGTAATTCATATTTATAAATAGGTAACATGATTACATATAAGTCTACACATTTTAAATGAAAATAATGATTTATTTTGGGTCATTATAAAATACCAAGTCAATATCATCGATGATACAACATTAGTGATAATAACAATATTTAACCATATGAGAATCTGAAGTTGGTTAAAAGACCACATGTTTGTTATCCATTCTTGCGGCTATCGATATAAGATCTTTAATCGGTAGATCGGTGCTGGTTTCTGTACCTGCCAATCAGTTCACATCACCACTTGCTTCGCTTCGCTTTCCAGGAGGCGATGGCATACGGCTGGCAAGTGCCAGCGATCGACCAGGTCAAGATAAACTGGTCGGCGCTCACAGAGGCGGTGCAGAACCACGTGAAATCAGTCAACTGGGTGACGAGGGTTGACCTTCGGGATAAGAAAATTGAATACATAAATGGCCTAGGCGAGTTCAAGGATCCGCACACGATTGTGGCGACATTGAAGAATGGGAGCAAGAAGGAGTTGACGGCGAAGAATATTGTGATAGCCGTGGGTGGGCGGCCCCAGTACCCCGACATTCCAGGTGCTCTGGAGTACTGCATCACCAGCGATGACATCTTCAGTCTGGGCCACCCTCCCGGAAAGACACTCGTCATTGGCGCTGGATGTATCCTTTTTTATTGATTCTGTGCTTTTTTATTAGGCAAGGGTAGGGCATTGGGCATCTTCTAGATAGGAGAGGTAGTGCCTTAAGGACCCTCCTAGAAGCAAACTTATATTGCGTCTTTATCTTGAGTCATCTGACCTCCGTGACCCTGTTAACAGGAGAAACTCACAAGATTAGATCATAGTCACTCATTCAGTCGCCTGAATGTGCAGGTCATCACCATGTTTTCCCTCACCGTAAGAGCATCGATTAGTGTTCTACTAATGTACATAACTCAGAAAAGTCATTGGTAATTGAACTCGTTACCTCTCGCTTATGAGTCGGACTAGCTACCCATTAGGCAACCGATATCCATAATGTTTGTCTAGGTTAGGTACAACCAAGAAATCAAGCGATATTGAAATAAAAGATTTCCAACTAGCGTGAACGTCTCACGGCACAACCTTGAGTGGTAGCAGTAGAGACACAATTTTATGACCAAGATTATTCATGGCCTCTTGTTATGCAGTATCTACGTAACGTAAATATAGTGATTTAGTTACTATTTCATTGTTTTATCATGCAATTAGTGACTTGACATATCCAGTGAAATTCTGTACATTTTGATCGGAATTTTGACTTGGTATACGAACAAGTCTAACGTATACGAGTAAGTAGAAGTAAAAGTATGAACATGTATTTCAGGGTTAATATGTTTATCAGTTTATGGACAAGTAGTTCGTCCATATCTATAATGTTGTTTATTAATCTGATTGTACTGACTGACAAAGGTTACGTGACCCGATTATGGGAGAATGGATGGACTATCGATCAAAATGCATTACGCTACTACGTTAGAGGTTTAGTTCATCTTAATAGAGTCATCGTGTAATCAAAATTTAAACTGACTTTTTGCCACAAGTACAACCAGCGCCGCGCACAGCTCAGTGGAGTACAAATAAGGAGTCTTGTATTACTCTATTCGAGGTCATGGTTGTCTTTCTGATTTTCACTCAAATCAATTCAACATTCATCATCATTATTTATTTCCACAGTTTTTAGAAATGAAATTTCGTTATAACAATACAATGCAAGGTTGCAATGCCAATAACAAAACTGCGGAATTAATTTTTGAGTATCAAACTATCTAGCAGTATGCCAAAAGAAAAAAAGCTTTCAAACACATAGGTAGATGCGCCCATATATTTGTCTTTCTCCCACTCACTCTGCCTACCTGTGTGTGTGTTTATAAGATCCTTCACTGCACACACCATTTGAAAATTTCTCACGACCGTCATCAAATACAACCAAAATAACTCCTTAACCACCACACCAGACATCGGTCTCGAGTGCGCCGGCTTCCTCAACTCCTTAGGCTACTCCGCGACCGTATTGGTCCGCTCAGTGCCGTTGCGAGGGTTCGACCAGCAGATGGCATCAATGGTCACCAACGAGATGGCCCAGCGGGGCGTGAATTTCCAGCACCATTGTGTCCCGATGTCGGTTGAGAAGCTGGAGGATGGGCGGCTGAAGGGACGCTGGCTGTCCACGCAGACCCAGGAACAGTGAGTAGCCTTTGTAGACTTGTCTAGGAAACTGTTTATCCTATACACCCTAATACTAGTAACAGATACTCCTATTTGGCTGGAGCCGACCAACAGTTGCAGTCTATACTAATACACATCCTTAAGATGTACAAAATAAAGTCGCTTTTGTATTAATTCGGATGTGCGGCCGAGCCTACCTTGGTTGGACGTCCGACCACATCCTCCACACCCAAAAGCGACTTTATTTTATACTGCGCAAGGATTAGTATCAACTGCAACTGATGGTTGGTCGGCTCCAGCAAAAATGGAACGTCTGTTACTAGTATAAAGGTCGATTCAAGCTAGCCGAATCGAAGCCTCAATTCACCCTTATCTCAAGAACGCAATGCTTATATTTCTTCTGAGATAAAAATCTCGAATTTTAGTGCATTCTACGAGTCTGCATCGTTTAATGGAGATAGAGGTGAATTTGTTATGTTAACTTTCGATTTAGATACGAAGGCCGGCCGACTCGAGTTTTGCGGGTGTGTCTATGGGCGACGGTGATCAAAGTATTATAAAAAATCTTATACAGGGTTCGTATAAAATTATGTTATAAAGTGATCCTGTGGGAACCCTGCTCAGACCACCCCGGGTAGGGATAGTGCAGTGGTAGTACCAAGTTGGGAAAGTCTTCGAATTTCTGGATAAATTATAGCCTGTTTTATTCTGGTATATAAGATTGTAGAAACCGTTAGTTTATAATCTAACGTACTCAAATGCGTTTTATTAGAAACTATCGAAAATTGTGAACCAGGGCTTGCGGGGCTCTGTCAACTCGGGTCATTGCCGAATTGCGTTAGAATGCGTTGACAAATAGATGTGATTGAAAAAATTGTTTTGTCCTAAGGTAGATTGTCATTTTAATAAAAAATACGTGTCTAATATTTTTTTATAATCTAACTGACCGACTAATTAGAAATTTAAAATGTTGACCCAGTCATCATTCCTATTGTTGTCAGTTTACAATGTAACGTAGTCTGAGTACGTTAGATTATAAACTTAACGGTTTTCACAATCTCACGTGACATACACATAGGTTAGTACCTCCAGCACGGCAAGCACAAGTGTGCCCGCGACATAGCTCGCGCGAGAGAGCCTATTTCCTTCTCTCAATGCTAAGAAGAAAGAGATAGCAGTATCTATATCGCACCGTTTGTAGTAAATGGCGTGCGAGAGCACTGCACACTTGTGCAGCACTAAAATGTTTCATCAAAATCCGTTCAGTAGCTTTTCCGTAAGGGGAACGTTCTGGAACAGTGACACTACATAAAATGGGGCTTTCTTGCAGCGAACGCCCAAACTTGTGTCAACGTGAGGTTAATCAGGACGAGGTTAAAAAGGACCAGGTTAAACAGGAGGAGGTCTCGTCCACCACGTTCGGAGACCTGCCCCAGGGAAGTCACGAATCCAGACAAACGTTAGTAGCTATACTGCTGTTAAACGGTAGTTAGCTATATCTTCCATGTACCCTCACGCATAAATCAAATGCCAACACGTTTGCTGCAGCGGCCTATACAGTTGAGTCGTATGTGGTGCTACGCGAGTGCGCACGACTCCTCTGGCCGGTCCATACAAAAAGAGCGCTGCGCGAGGTCGCCCCGCACCAGACTACATTATTTATTATATTTGGTTAAGCAGCGGAAGTAATATATTTTTGTTAATACCAATATTATAAAGAGAAAATATTTGTTTGTTTGTTTTGTTCGTAATGGATAAACTCTTAAACTACTTCACCGATTTTAGAAACTCTTTGACCTGTAGAAAGCTTCATTATCAGCTAGTAACATAGGCTATAGTTTTTCCCGAAATTCAATGTGGTTCCCACGGGAACGGGTCCGGAACGTAGTGATCGAATTTTACGCGGACGAAGTCGCGGGCAAAAAAGCTATACGATATACATTGCTTGTTTTTATGACGCAAACCGTTTCCCTTCAGGTTTGAGGACGTATTCGACACGGTGCTGATCGCGACGGGCCGCTACGCGCTCACCAAGCAACTGAACCTCGACGTAGCTGGAGTCACGGTGAGTACTTATTTTACTATAGCAATGCCCCGCGGTCTTACCCGCCGCGGCGCTGTACACGATCGTCTGCAGCGGACTACACAGTTGAGTTCCAAGTTTGCTAATTTTATTCAACTCAGATGCTCTTCATATTCAATTGGGACTCAATTACGACTCCATTTTAAATGAGACGTAAGTCAATATAAAGCCCTGTCATTGGTTGGAATAGATGTCATTTCATAGCAGTTGGTTCTGTCCAATCGTAATATTCATAACGGACCTTACGCCTCCCTAGCTCCATCTGAAATTCTGAAAACCCTCGTTGGAATCGATAAATTTAAAACTTCCCTCATCCGAAGGTTTTTGATACGATCCAACGAATCTAATGCACCTGATTTAAGGAATGACCCTGTAGTCTAATAGCGTGCGATATTAGAAATGATCATTACGTAATTGTGTCCTGATTTGTTTTTAAAGCCTGATCGCAGATGAGTTATCGCGGGTGAACTTTTTATTCTTTATGGTAGGTTAGGTAGGTAGTAAAATTAAAAAGATATTATTTTTGGAAGTAATTTTGGGAGTTGTCGTACAACCTCAGGCAAAAGTCTTCGCGGATTTGGTCAATCAGCTTCACCGCTAAGCAGTATTGCATGGCTTGAACAGTAGTTGGTTCATCATCATCACAGCCCATAACAGTCTACTGCAGGACTTAGGGCCTCTCCCATAAAAGGGGAGCTTATTGCCGTAATCTCGACACTTGAAAGGCGGGTTGGCGCAGTGTAGTAAATATTGAAATGGAAAACGCTGCTGCCCATTTTCCAGCCTACGCAGACTTTAGAACTTGCACACACCCACGAGTGTAAGGGGCTGGTGCTATTCTACTCTACCAAACTCCACACTGATGTTGGGCTACTAGTGTAATATTAACCACCACCTTCACCCCTTGCAGACCCTCTCAGAGAAGGGCAAAGTGGTAGCCAGCACGGAGCAGACGAACGTGCCCCACATCTACGCCGTGGGCGACGTGCTAGAGAACCGGCCCGAGCTCACTCCGGTCGCCATCCACGCTGGGCGGCTGCTCGCCAGGCGGATGTTCGCGTGTGGTACCCAGCATATGGACTACGACAATGTGGCCACGACGGTGTTCACGCCGCTGGAGTATGGCTGCGTGGGGCTCAGCGAGGAAGTCGCTACGGACCGGTGAGTGGGCGGACAGTTTTTAGGTGTTTGATGTGGTTGTGGGTGCGGTAATGTGGTATTATTGTAGGCGCGGACAGAACGGAGAAATTCTCGCGCACTTTTTTGACAAAATGTACCATATCACAATAGTCTAAAGTACAAACTTGTATGAAAATATAGAGGCGGTCGCGTCGCATCTTATGACTTTGTGCTTTAGGCTGTGGTCATAATGTGGTTAATTTATCAATGACGTCCAAAAATTCCGAGAGGATTTTTCCGTTCTGTTTGCGCCGAGCCTCAAAGGTTCTGGCAAACATTTTTCTGACAATATTTCCTATCCAATTAAAACTTTGAAATCCCAGCGATTCAGTTGCAGAATAAAAATTGTAGCCAGAGTGGCCACCTTAAGCTGTCACGTAATTTAGAAGACATGTAATGTGGCTTTAGTCCAATAGTGCGCTTACAATGTTTCGAAATTCCTTTATTCTATTTTGGAGAAAGGAAACTCTGTCGGAACATATTTAATACCTACGCTAATTTTAAGAATCAGAAATAACCGCAATATTTCACAAAGCTTACCAAAAGGGCAAAAACATACACGCGACGGTGACGTCACTAAATATTGTTTAGAGCGTATGTAACTATGCCAGTATGTAGTCAGCAGATATTGCATTTTCCTTTGTTATACCTCTAGTCAGGTAGATGATGACGCGGATATCGTTCGTATCTTTGAATGGGACGATGAAATTGCTCTTTATTTAATCAAATACATGTACAAGATAAGCTGCGAGCTGTGACGTAGGCGGCATATTGCGACATATATGCTGTTATTGTTTAGTTATCAAATGACACGATGACTACGCAGTTGCGGTTCTGTATTTTAAGCATCATAATGATAGCGGGTCGTGATTTTACTGAATAACCTATCCCTGTGGATTACGGGCGTTATTGTTTATGTATCTAATCGCTAATCATCTCAATTACAGGGAGCTCAACTAGATTATTTTCAGCGGCTACTTTTAGGTATCGTTATCCGTGTCACAACCGTACCGTGCCACGACAATAGGGATGAGGACAAAAAATCTTTTAGTCCGCCAGGTTGATTATCAAAAAAGATTTGCACAAGTATTTTTTCGTTTGAAACAAAAAATAGCACTGATTACGTTGAAATGTTGCGTGACGACACGCCCGAGGTGAAATTTTAATTAGAAGTGATTAATTAGAGTGATTGAGCGCCCACTCCGGAACTTTGATACGCTTTAAGTTGGTAATTTTTCATTGATATATGATAGAAAATATATCAAATAAAAAATAGATCTAGGTTACAATAGCCAAGACTTCATATTTTATTAAAATTATATTTACCTGTCTACCGATAATATTAAGACTTACCTCTATCGATTAGAGGAAAATATAGTAGGGACCAAACTATGTATGCCACCATATATTTAATCTTGAATTCTGGTGCAAAGTTTAAAATAGTCTTCCCAAAATTAAGACATGGTACTTAAGATTTCTGTTACGGGTCTGGGTGTTCTATGTATAATAAGTATGTATTTAAAAAATATTTAAGTAGTTTATCAGTTATCTAGCGCCCATAGCACAAGCTTTGCTTAGTTTGGGGCTAGATGGCGCTGTGTGAATTTGTCCACGAATATTTATTTATTTATTTTAAGATTATATAAAAAAAAAAATACGTGCCTTATATTTTTTTATAATTCTACTGGCGGACTCATTAGAATTTTAAAAAGTTGACCCAATTATCATCCCGCTTAATTTACGAAATTTATTTATCTATTCCCAGCCACGGCGCCGACGCCCTAGAGGTATACCACGCGTACTACAAGCCCACCGAGTTCTTCGTGCCCCAACGCAACATCCGGAACTGCTACCTGAAGGCCATCGCCCTGCGGGAGGCTCCGCAGCGCATTTTAGGGCTCCACTTCGTGGGACCGGTCGCTGGGGAAGTGATACAGGGCTTCGCGGCCGCTGTCAAGTTAGTATAGCACGAAATTTTGCTTGTTTCTTCGATAGGCCGCATACACAGAAATCAGAATAAGTAAATAGAAATGCCATGTGGGGCGTCAAACGATGGAGAACTCATGTCGCCACTTCGGCCATTACTGTACTGCTCAATAACTCTCAGGTGTCGGATATGCTATGCGCAAAAGTTGACTCTCGTATAAATTTCATGGGGACTAAGTCATGCGCGCATAGTCATCAATCACTGTCCACTGCAGGACTTAAGGCCTCTTCCACAAAAGGCGAGGTTGTTACCAGAATCGCTTGGCGGACGGGTTGGAGATCGCAGTATTGTAAATATAACAATGGACAACGCTGCTGCCCGTTTTCCAGCCTATGGAGACCCTCGAAAACATTAGTCGCCTTGTATGACGCCCACGAGTTTTATTCTACTCTGCCGGACACCACACGGCCAGTACACGCATACTTCATACTTATTTTATTAGATTTCTGTGGCCGCGTACATCCGTTTTCTTGATCGGGTTTCCATCTCGGCAAATTGTTGACTTAATAATATAATGAATACATACTCGAACAGCGTGTAGTGTATGTATATGTATGAAACAATATCTCTGACAAAACTATTATCCAAGAAATATATATGGTTAGAACATTCTTTTAAGAAAGCGGTGCATGGTCATTACTTAAATGCTCCATATACTCGTTCTCCCTCTCCGTTCCACACACTTTACTTTACTCTTGCCTCTTCACTTTGTCTAATTTGAATCTTACTTTACCTTAGGTTTTATTTGTTCTCTGTGATTATTACATCTATAGTAATTATGTCCATTATTTCTTTAAATGTATTTAGTATACATTTCTGGACTATAGTTGCATAAATGTATATCCCTCTCCTTTTTACTCATGTAGTTTGTTCTCCTGCACCGCCTACCTTTCTCAGGCTTATATTATCCCAGTTGGACGGCTATTTTAGCTTTAAGTCCGCCACTGTACTTTTTGTGCATAAAGTTTTAATAAATAAATATAATCTCACATTCGAACTCCTTCATTCCAGATGCGGACTCACGATGGAGCAGCTCTCCAACACGGTGGGCATCCACCCGACGGTCGCGGAGGAGTTCACGCGGCTCAACATCACCAAGCGGTCCGGGAAGGACCCCAACCCCGCCTCGTGCTGCAGCTAAGAGCCTGGACCCCAGGGGGACGGTGGGACCCCATACCCCTAGTTTCGGAATTTGATGTAATGGTGGCACATCAAGGCGGTTTTTTTTGTTAAAAATAGCAAGGTAATGGACAGTTTTTGCGATGCCAAAAATCCTAATATAATACGTATCTCCTAGGGCAACTTTAATCGATAGCTAAATATTGTATTTTTTACATTATAGTGCTGTGTACATGCAAGAAAATGACGTACCTACTTTGACACCAATGAAGTATGATATTATTGTGCGCGTATTTTAATAAAGAAACACGTAATTATTTCCTCAATACATGGATTTCTACGCATTGAAATGACACCATTACCAAATGCTCTGCCACCAAAGGGGCTATGGGTCCACGTTTCGTAGTGTCCCCGCGACCTAGCGTATACGTCACACCACCATTAAATTGTAAACGTGGTTCGAATAGTGAATTTCGCCGCAGAGATATTAGGATACCACAAAATCGTGCAAATTACACATAATACAAATTGTTATAAGATTGTTGTAGTGGTCCACAGTTGCTAGAATTTGTGAATAGTGTTCCAGGCATGTTTTCTTTGCATTAGCAAAATGTTTCATTTAAAATAATGTTGTTATTGGCTCAAAAATTGAACAAATTGTTATTTTTATGTTTCAATGTTGTTTGGCCAGTCGCGTGAATACTCGGATGAAGGAAGAAGGAACTAGCGTTCTGATGTTATCGTTTTGTATAACTATTTTATACAATATAATCTTTATACAATAATTTTCAGAATTGTGGCATTCGAGTAACTAAATGCAGCATTTTGTACGAGTCCAGTATTAATATTTGTGTTCTCATCAAGGATTTGTGCACTTGGTAGTCTGATATTCAAAGTTGCAGTAACATTCCTGCCTCCACCATCGTGTAGGGTCTCGTTTTTGAATCATTAACTACACAACTGTTTTATTAAATATTGTTAATGTGATTTTGAGCTCTTATTAAAGTGATATATTTTTACTACAAGTGTGTTTCAATTTAAACCCGTTCGTTGGCGTTTTTATCGACAAAACTTAAGTATCTACTATTAAGGTTAAACTCAATTATTATGGTTTATTATTTAAATTTATCTGAAAATGGAAATAGTAGGTAGGGATGAAATTCACTGAAGACAAGTGGTCACTTAGAATGTCCAGGAAGTCTTCCGATGATTTCATTTAAACGGGAAAAGATTCTTTTCTTTTGGTGCAAGGTAGATTTATTGTTCCTGTCTTTGTATGACTGCCCATGGTCACAAGTATCCACAACCGAATGCGCAAGTGGTAAAGACAATGTGGCGCAGATGAAGGTGTTAGGTGGTCGCTCCGCTGTGACGTCATTCTATAGATATTGGATAAAGATTTTCTTCTTCTATTGGTGCCTCTTCACTACTGGAGGTTGGCCGTCAGCGAACTTAAATTTGTCCTGTGCCAGGCGAAACCATTCTTCAACGCCGGCAACGCCTGTCCATTCCCTGATGTTACGAAGCCACGATTTCTTTCTTCGTCTCCCCTCGATTTTGCCCATCATAATCAATTGGAGAAGCTGGTACCTTTCGTGACGCAATACGTGGCCAACATACGCGACTTTCCTCTTTTTGACGGTCTGCAACAATTCTCGGCTCCTACCGACGCGCTGGAGAACCTTCACGTTGGAAACCTTCTGTGTCCAGCTGATAAAGATGGCGACGTTCAATTCGAGTTAGGCGGTTGCCCGTTTCGATCCGAGGGCCAACCCTCGCGGCGGTCGGGGCCAACCAATAGGAAAGCGGGTATAAAAAGCGGGAAATGAAAAAAAAAAAGCTACGTTGAATATTGTTTATTTTGATTATTTGTAGCGTCCACAGCCCATAGCATCCTCGCACAAAACAGCGAATTCTAGTGTGGGAAAACCCAAGTCTATTATGTGGCTCAGACGAAGGAAGTTCCGATATTTTTGGAATCTGTAGTGTCTATCAATCAATCAAGGTCAAGGAAGCTCGTTGTCCATGTAGCGCTCCATCTCCCTGGTGTAGTCGCACGGCAGCCAGACCGGCGCGACGGCCGCGGGGTAGTATGGGTGCGCCTCGATGCGCTCGTTGTCGAACCGCCAGAACCGCGGCCCGCGGAAGAAGTACGTGTCTGCGGAGGGGAGGAGTGAGTTGGTCCGGGTTATTATCATCATCGTGCCATGCTAGGGTTGCTCTGCCCCGGGTGAAATTATATCTACAGAAGACTTCCACACTTAAAAAATAAGAAAAAAAGGGATCGCTCTTGTCGTCGGAAAGCGCTTTCAAGTATCAAACGAGTTTTGCCCTACCACTGCAACTTGATCTAAAGCGGCGACCTCAGAGAGTACCTGCGTTTTGGCACTCTGGCACGCCCGAGGACTGCTGCTAATACTGTCTTGGTACGCCCAACGAAATTAATTAAGAAGTAGGTAACAGGTAGAAGTAGAAAAGATAGTGATTCCGACTTCCAACTATCAGCCCTTAATAGGAACTCCTCAGAATTATGAAGTGGGACGTTGTTAGGGATAACCGCTCCATTAAGGCTCGTAATCTGGGAAACGTTCGTCGGGTATGTCTATTGATTTGTTTGTGAAGAGCACAGAAATCAAAATAAGAGAAGTCAAGTTATTTTAATTTCTGTGGTGAAGGCCGTTTTTGTAGGTACTTACCTTATTACGTAGACATAACATCTGTTGCGTAGTTTGGGACAAGTAGATACCTAATCAGGGGGCTTACTATGAGCTCTTATAACAGAACTGCCCTGCTTAGAACGAGACAGCGCTATATGTGTCACATAAGCTTGTCTCTTTCCCAACTGAACTGCGCGGAACTTGGACGGTTATATAAAGTTCATGGCAAGGCCCAGAGATGCGTTAATGGCAAAATAACATACCTCCTTCCCATATGAGAGCGCTATCCACAGGATACGGCAGATTCCTCCACGCCGACATCTCCTTCGGATACCCAGGGTCCATGGTGTTCGTCTCTTCGTCGAATCGCCAGAACTTTTCGTACTCTATCAGGTAGGTCTTGTTGTTATAATTGGACAGGAACACCGTGGACAACTCTAGCACCACTGACGGTATGAGGTAGTCGGAGAGGTTCCCTCGCTTTACAAGCTGGAAAGTCGGGTCGAATTCCCAGTATCTTCGCCCTGGAATAGATTTTGCAGGATACAGGATAAGTAAGACGATCAGGGCACAGACAGGTAGGTACTTAATCGATTTCTTCTTTATGCTAAGCATAAAGCTATTGTGTGGAACTGCTTTTATGCTGCTTGTAGTATCGAATCGCGAGCTTAGAGTAGTAGCCCGCAGGTGTAATGGCAGGCAACCTACAGTTACAAAAATACCGCAGCCACATAATACTATTTTACATAATATTATTGTGTAAATAATTTTAGTAGTGTGCTAGAGCAACGCGTCCCAATTTATTAGAGCTGGGCAACGCATTGGTTACATAAATAAATATGCTTAGACAATTTACACAGCGATATCTAGCCTCAAAGTAAGCAAAGCTTGTGTACCGGGTGCCAGAAATCTGATAAACTACTTATATATTTTTAAATACATATCTACTTATTATACAAACTAAGAAATTATAATTCATCATTTCAATTTCTGCCCGGTCCGGAATTTAACCCGGGATCTCTGCGTGGCAGACCGGCATGTTAACCAACTGAACCAGTCAGGTAGTCACTGAATATTTATACATAGTATAACAAAGTTGCTTCCCGCCGTCTGTCCCTATGTATCTATGTACGCTTAGATCTTTTAAACTACGCTTTTAATGAGCTTTTCAACAATAGATAGAGTGATTGAAGAGGAAGGTCTATAAGCATGAAAAAGGGTAGGTAGGGGTAAAATAGGTGGTAGGACTCTGTCAAGCCTGAGGAGTCTGCCTGGGTGAGTCCACCGCCTTATCTATTTCTGTGCCAATTATTATTATTTATTATTTATTATTTATTTATTTATTTATTTATTTATTTAACCATTTATTGTACACAAGATTTCATTTTAGTCCTCACAGTGACAACGCACCTGCGGTTCTGCATTTTTGTTACCTGCAAGCTAAATGCATGAATTTAAGATGTTATGGGCGACAGTTAGCACTTACCATCAGGTGAACTGTCTGCTCGCTTGTCACTGGGTAGAATGATAAAAAAAAATTGATGTACGTGAACGAAGTCCAGGTGGTTCACTAGTGAAAGATAAATTTAAGAAGAAAATACCGGAAAATATGGCGACGTTGCCATTCCGCTTCTCGTAGACAGTTTTGACGGTGGCGATGCGTTCGGGCAGCCCGCGAAACACGCGGTGCACGCGCCGCGGGCCCTCCTCCACACGCTTCGGCGCGGACAGCACCCACACCCACTACGGACGAGGACCAGACACTCATTCAGCAGTCGGCACCCATCAATTAGAATAAATTTAATATAATTTATAATTCATTTATTCAAGTGACTATGACTCATGGTGTAAGTAATTTCTTAATCTATTTGTTAGTGTTCAATTAGGTACATACATAATGCACCTCGCAACATGTCGTTGGCAGCAGTGTTACCAATAAGGACAGCGCCTTACGATGTAACGAAGAGCGTCGGTAGCCTATTAGCTAGAGGGTCGAGAGGTATGTACGGAGTTCAATTCCCAGTGCTAAAATGTACCTTTTTCTGGTTTATTAATTTAACAGATTGTTGTGCACAATACACAATATTGACATTAAGAAAAACGACTCAACGGGTAGGTACAGTTTATTTCAGCAGACCTACGGAAGAGACAGACAAAACAGAAAATCATACGGCTTATTTATGTATTACATTAGTTGAACACCAGGCGATTGAATGTATAAAACCTTGATCCAATTTGGCCAGGTTCCCCTGTTAACAGAGTTAGGTGGCGTCGCTCTAATGTAATTATCTGATCTGCCAAATCCTGGATCATGGTCAAGGCGGAGCCCGGGCCCTCACGCTCGAGAGCATACCCGGCGAAATATTGACGCCAAGATGCACACACGACAGATGACGCTTTAGGAAGTTGGCATTATACCTATGTCACCGGCATATCCTAGAGTTCGGCATTTTACAAACGGACTGGGGATTTTACACACGCACGCCAGTTACCAAATGTTCCAGAATGCTGTTCCAAAATTTTTTGGTGTTGACTGGTCGTAGCTGCCATGCGTGGCACGCTCGTTTTGCTCTCTCAGCTCGTGCGCGCTGATTCATATAATCACCTAACGGTTTGCGTTTCGCTCCACGCTATCTAACGATGTTTTTGACCTATTTTCTGTCCGATGGAACTTTGTAAATATTTCATAACTGACGCGATTTTGCAAAATTCCTAAATGTGTTTGTAAAATAGGGATGAGCGTCGATGGCCTAGTGGTGAGAGAGTAAGCGAGAGGTCCCGGGTTCGAATCCCACTATCGCTATGTACCAATGACTATTTTCTGAGTTATGTACATTCGTTGCACACTAACCGATGCTCTTACAGTGAGGGAAAAACATCGTGATGAAACGTGCACATTCAGACAACTGAATGTGTAACTATGATCTAATCTGGTCACGTTCCCCTGTCAACAGGGTCACGGAGGTTAGATGGAGTTGCTCCACTGTAATTAGCTGTTCTGCCAAATCTTGGATCATGGTCTAGGCCGACCCCGGGCCCTCGCGCGCAACCGGTACATGAACGCCAAGATGATGATGAGATGTTTATAAAATGGTGGATACTACGATATACCGACAACAGATGACATAGATACGTATGTGGGCATATCGTACAAAGGTAACCGCGCACTCACCTCCTCCTCGAAGACGAATATCTTCCCCTGTATGACCGTTATAGTGTCGTAGTTGGTGTAGCATAAGTCCGGCACCTCGCCCTCGTCCTCATCGTCGTCGGACTTGGTGGAGTGCGGCGCGACCTGCACGCGCGCCGCCTCAGTCGATGGCTGCGAGTCTTGGACTGGAGAGATGTAGGAGCTTTATATTTCAGGTAATAGTGTAAGGTAGGTATAATGCGAGAGCCAACGGCTTACGACGAGAGAATGCCGAAGACCGAGCGAAGTGGAGAAGATTGAGTAGGAAAGCGGACCCTGGCAGTGGCCGGGATAAGCGCTAGGACGATGATGAGTGTAAATTAGGTATAATAAGTAAGTGTATATAGCCCATATATTGTTAAGGGTTAGTTGTGACTTGTGCTTAAACTATAACTTTTTGATTTTCGTCTTTTTACGGTCCCAATAATATCCTGGTGGAATGGTTATAACTGGAATCAGTGGTGGCAGCGTAGGGGCAACGCTTATGTCACTAAGGTGGCAAACAAGCTTACGGCCTGCCTAGCGGTATGCAGTCACCGCAGCCTATGGACGTTTTCAATACCAGGGGTATTACCAAAAGCTGCCGACCCGTAAAACATTTTCACCCATTTCATGAAGAATGGTAGCCACAGGTAGGTTAAGATGGCGGACGTCGCTCGACCAATAGGAGACCTCAAAACCGCCCGTCATACGGACATGGTCGCACGACCGTTACCAGTTAGGACAGCGCCTGAGTTTATATTGCAAATGTGTTTGCTCTTGACCAAAATGATATATATTTCGAGGAAAATTTGTCTGTATAGGTACTGGTGGCGCCTTATTACCGGGTTATATTAATTTATTTACAAAATGTTATAATTTGTTTAAAAAGTTTTTCGGCATAGGTAGTTTTATGACTCGAAGGACCAAAAATGGTGATGTCATTCAACGTATTTTACCGCACCTACACCCAACTGCCAAAACTCTCTCGTTATAGAATTTCTTCATTTAGGTACTTCTCTCGTTGAGGGTTTACGCGATTTCCGATGGCACTACTGAGGAGTAAGGTTCGTTGCCAAAATACTGCCGTATGATGCCACAAACATATCTGACCCGGTGGTTAAAGCTGGAATTAAGTGTCGCTATTTTAAAATGTCATGGCAATTCAGTTTGTTGCACTATACTCGGCTGTTGAAGTAAAATGACGAACTCATTTCAGCCCAGTATTTTAACAACAGACCTCACGTTTCCGTTGCGTCATCTGGTGGATTTTGGAATAGCAACGTAATATTTGTACGTGATAATATCTTTGTTCCTCAGTAATCCAGTTACCTACATGCGTTCGTGAAATCGCAATCGCAATGTTTTTTAATGTAATACGGCAGACAAACAGGTAAGTGGTGGCCCACTTACCTGTTTGTCTGATGGAAGGAGACCACTAATATACCTCTTGAACGATCCCATGTCAAGTCCAAAGGAAACAATGTGTCTGGGAGCTCATTCCACATCCGAATCGTACGAGCGAGAAACGTTTTTTGTAAGGCTCTCAATAGAGCCTTCGTCCGGGACCCCTGGCTACTCACAGTACAACACGCTCATGCCCCGTATGTCGTCATCGTGCAGCCGCTCCACCGGCACCTGGTAGTAGGGGTACATGACCGACTCCTTCACGTCAGAGTGGGTCAGCCCCAAGGCGTGGCCGATCTCGTGCACCACCACCGCAAAGAAGTCCGTCAGCTGTGGAGGAGGGTGAAGTTTGTTATTGCCTTTTACTGGTTGTAGGCACTGGGGTTTCGATGTTCGACTCGTCCCAGTGCCGCCATGTACCTCCGACTCTGATCATAATATCGGTTCAACTAACGTAGGCACACAACTCAGAATGTTATGCATATTAACATCGATTAGCGATATTCTTACGGTAATGAATAACACCTGTAACACTCCTGTAACCATGATCCAATCGGGTTAGGTTCCCCAGGTTGACGGAGATCAGACGGCATGCCCTTCACTGTAAAATTACCTGATTTGCCAAATCCTGGATTATGGTCAAGGTGGACCCTGGGCCCTTGCGCGCGAGATCATTATTAACGCCAAGATGACCAGATGCCCAGTACAATCTTACGATGACTTTGGTACGACTCGGACCTTAATCATTAGGCCACTGACGCTTAAGACACTAATTGCACCTATTGTTCGGGTATAATCGACCATACTCACGTCATCGTCATCCTGGTCGGGGTTGTCCGCCCAGAGCTCGTCATCATCGAAGTGGATGGAACCGATCGGCGGCGGGAACGCGTGTGCCACCACCTGGCCCTGTCCGTCGAATGGGAACCTAAGATCCGACAACAGGTTTTTAGTCAATCAGTAGACCAACAGGCAAGCGGATCTGATTGACCTGGTGGAAAGTAATCGCCGCTGCTGAAAATTAGCAATATCAGGCAGGGTATCACAAATGCGTTGCCCACCTCTGCTGGCTCGGCTCTCGTTTTTTAATACCACTAAGATGGCAAACAAGCTTACGGCCTGCCTGATGATAAGCAGTCATCGCAGCCTATGGACGTTTGCAATACCAGGGGCATCACCCTCGCGTTGCTGACCCTGTAAAACCCTTTTCATCCAATTCTTGAAGAACTACATGTTATAGGTACTCTCCAGGGAAAACCACCCACTCTACTAAAGCGACAGTTCCTTATAGAGACTGCACCCAAAATAAAAGATTTGAGTTTCAATACACAGGCCAGGGCATTGGCACAGGCATATGGGAATACTAGACCCCCCTAGTATGCCCATATGCCTTGTAAATCTGCAATAAATCACCAAATCTCAAACTTCTATGTTTGTACTAGTGGGTAAAAATTTACAGTTGCATTAGGTGGAAAATTAGGTTCTATCCACAGACGTCAAGATGAAAATAAAGTTTTTTACGTTTTGTCTGACCAAGACGTTGCCCTGTTCAATTGATCAGAATGGGTGTGTGTTTTTTGGGCCGCAATTCAATTTTCTTAAACCCACGGCGTTACGAATGTCCATGGGCGGCGGTGATTACTTACTATCCGGTGACCTTGCTCGATTGCCACCATTATTAATAATAATAATAAATGCTTGGACAAATTCACACAACGTCAATCAGCAGTAAAGTAAGCAAAGCCCGTGTTATGAGTGTTAGATAACTGATAAACTACTTATGCATATAGGTACTATTTTTAGTGACATACTTATACCCGTAACAGAAATTAAAATTTATGTTTTCTATTTCTTCTCGGCCGTTAATCGAACCCGGGACCTCTACGTGGCAGAGCGGCATGTTTACCAACTGAATCACTCAGGTCGCAACATAAAATAAAAGAGGCCTCCTACTAACCCATCACCATGCTCATCCTTAGCGAATATAGCCATGATATCCGCCTCTCCGTCGTCCAGCCGCTGGAAGTTCAGGCCCCCGTGCGGCGCCCACACCGCCAGCGCCTTCGCCATCAGCTCCTCGATCCGGGGCTTGGCTAGCGTGCTGGAGCCGTTTACGACCCTGTGAACATCACACATCATCAGATGATGATATCTCGGCGTTATGCCTCGGTTGCGCTACCGCGCGGCACGTGAGGGTCCGGGGTCTTTGGCATCCTTAGTGGTGAGCCTGTTACGACCGTGCGAACAGCGGTAACACAAACACAAGCGCTAACATAAACACAACGTTCTAATCTATTAAACTAGGCTCTCTGAAAACCAGCGTTGTGGTTCGCGTCAAACGGACACATCATTATAAAAAAGAAACCTCTTGGCGTTAATGTCCCGGCTATGCTCTCGAGATCGAGGGCCCGGGGTCTGTCTTGACCGTGATCCAGAATTTGGCGATCAGGTATATACAGTGAAGCGACTACCATCTGACCTCCGTGACCCTGCTACCAGGGGAACCTGACCAGATTGGATCATGGTTACAAATTCAGTTGCCTGAATTTGCAGGTTTCCTTCACCGTAAGAGCATCGGTTAGAATACAACTAATGTACATAACTCAGAAAAGAGTCATTGGTACATGGCCGCAGCGGCCAACCGCCCGGCTACCGACGCTCTGCCACAATTATTATGCTGAGGATTTTTACACTCATGTCCATATCCATTTACGCTGGATGCCCACAACAATGCCACTGAGAACCTAATAATTGTCACAGTGCTCTTTACTTTATTTTTATTTCTTTACTTTGTTATTTTGTAGTAAAATTATTGTGTCATAGCGTCCATGCGCAATCAATGTTTCTGTCTTATTTTCTTAAACTGATTTAAATGAAACAAGCTAAGAACCATCTCGATTAAACTTTTTTTAAATAGATAAAACCGCATCGAAATTGGTCTATCAGTTCGGGAGCTATGATACCACAGACCGACGCACACCTCCACACATACATAGAGATACAGATAACCAGAGTCACAGATACACGCGTTAAACTTATAACACTCTCTTTTTTCCTCGAGGGTTAAAAATGGAGGCGTGGCATGATACAGTAGAGATACCTATGGGTGTAGGTACAGGATAATATTGCGTTGCTGGTAAATCGTAGTTCGATTAAAAAAAAGAAACACGAATCCTACTGAGTACAGTTGATTCTCCTGGGAAAGATCCAAGACAAGAGAAGTGTGGGAAGAAGAAGAATATCGACGCTACAAAATCTGCGTCAATGGTTCCAAAAGTAGCTTCCGGTAAAGGTAGTATTTAGTGCTGGTGGAACTGCTAGCGGCCATAATGATTACAAAACTGCGTTAGCGGACGGCACCCCAAGAAGAAGGAGGAGAGGTAAGGGTATGGGGCATATCTTGATCGAGTACGATGCCGTCAACATCAAGAAAATAAAACATGGAAAAAGTCAGCTGTCTTGCAAAAAGCAATACAATTAATGTTTATGGGCTGTTAGATACGTAGAAATTCTTCTAGGGTATCTGTATATATTTATGTACCATATAAGTACCTGTAAGTGATATCTTTCTTGGTCCATCCCTCAGACACGGCGAACCTCCGACGTCGATATGATAGATCTTCTATGTCTCTAACGCCGCAGCGCCTTTTTGTGAACAGCTGAAAAACATGAGTTAGTTAAATATCTTTCTGGGTATCCCTCCTCTATAAATAATCATCTTGGCGTGTAGTGTCACGGTTGTCCCCTCTACAATGAGGGCCCGGGGTCCACCTTGACCATGATCCAGGTATTCGCGATCAGGTAATTACAGTGGAGCGACTACCATCTGACCTCCGTGACCCTGCTACCAGGGGAACCTGATCAGATTGGATCATGATTACAAATTCAGTTGCTTGAATTTGCAGGTTTCATCACGATGTTTTCCCTCATCGTAAGAGCATCGGTTAGTAATCATCTAATGTACATAATTCAGAAAAGAGTCATTGGCACATGGCCGCAGCGGGATTCGAACCCGGTACCTCTCGCTTACGAGTTGGATACTCAACCGCCCGGCTACCGACGCTCTCAACCCCTCCTCTATACCTACTGCCAAAAAGGTGTTCAGGGCCATCACTTTTGATGTAATTTTTTAATACTTTCTCAAACGCCGACAATGTAATTTTTTAACTTAGGTGAGGTGGCCAACAGTTCGCCTGACGGTTAGCACTACTGAAGCGGGTCATGTTTACTTTATGCTAGGGGAATTACTGGTGTTGGCCACCCCATACCACACCGCTGGGGTCTAAAAACGACACATCTGGTGCTGACAAAATATCAGTGTTGTTAGTTTCACCGATTAACAACAATATGAGTCGGCTATGATTCCTTGAGCAGTGCAAGATATTTTCCATGTTGAATTTATGAATTTGTTTCTCTTTGTATTTTGTATTGCTTCTTGGAATAAACATATTCTACTATTCTATTCTACTACATGATGTGTTTCATATTATGATTCATATTAGAGTGCCACAAGCTTATCTGATCCGGTGGCCAAAAGAGGAACTACGTGACGCCATTTTGAATTGTTGAACAATAGCTACGCTGCAAAGTAATTCTGACAAATTAATATGAATCATAATATGAAACCATAATGTGACATTTTTGGAACCCCTTGGTGTTACGGATGTCACTTAACCATTATGTCACTAGCGTCGTATAACCCATAAAAATTCGCGACCCCCTGGTGTTGTATATGTCCATAGGCGGCGGTAATTACTTACCCGGTAATTGCCACCCAGTATTATAAAGAAACTCACGCTCCTTGTCTCCTCATCCAGCTCCCCTGTAGGCGGTAGACCCGCGTACGCCTGCAGCAGCTGCACCGCCTCCGCGATCGACTGCGCCGTGTATGCGTACCCCATTTCGTCGTCAGATCGCTCCAGGTAGCCGTACCGCTGCATGAACTTCAGCTGGAAAAGTAGTTTGATTACGTTGTATAGATAAGCATTTGGGCCACTTTTTATACCACAAAGTGTTAGCAGAGACGATGTTGCCGAACTCTATTTTAATTGGCGATCATGTTCTCTAGTAGAACGACCCTTCAAGATGGAGTGACGATCTTATGAAGAATGCAGGTAATATAAAACCTGACGCCGAGAAGACTAGAAGGGTCATCCACCTGGTAACTGATCGTCTTGCGTGTGGTGATCTACACAATCGAGAGCCATAGCTCCAGATGACTAACAAGGGCTATCATTTTACCCCCGACGCAAAATTCGGGAAGTACCTGTCGTGCGCAGTAGTTGACCTAGTAGTGCGTAGTGCTGCATAGTAACACAAATGGATTCAAACCTGATGTGTGATAGATATGTGTGACAAAACAAAATGAAATGTTACCTTTTAACATTTTAAAAACTCTATAGAAACTCTATCAGTATGCCGTGTAGTCCTTGTGTCAATACGACATTGCATACCACTGTTTACGACTCATAATACCGCCCTTTACAAAAACTGTTTCGACACAATAAAATACAATACCACAACACAAGTCATGCGTTATAAACGCTTTTCGTAACTAAGATAACACTGACCTCGTCTTTTGTGGGTTCATTCGGATAAACTGGTTTGCTTCTCACTGGTGCGGTTAGGAGGACGGTGAGGAGTCCGCAGACTAGGGCGCCAGAAGCGACCACCATCCTCGCTGGCTGGTTCACTCTGACGGATGGATGACGCCACGTGGAGTACGCATTGACCTTTGACTGATGATAAGGCCGATGTCTCATATATATGCGCTGGTGAACGCCCTTCGATGGTTTATCAATGCATCATATAAGGACTGTTGTTATTATGTAGATAATTGTGTTTTGTTTTACAGTCTATACCTACTGCACTTTCTGATTCAGTAATACTTGTTTGCATCTGCTTGACTTACTATTAAGTAACTTCACTTACTACACAGATAAAACACTATTAATTAAACTAAAGTTACTGTAGGCACCAATGTAGAGTTATAATAACATGATAAGAAAAGGAGGAGAGTGTTAAGATTCACTTTTCCTTTATTGCCAGTGTTATTGTATAACGTACCTACAATTACTAAAGCATTAGGTAGCTTTTGCCCGCGACGTCATCTGCGTAACATTCGATTACCTATGCCGTGTTTACGCAGGTGCCATATTGAATCGGGATAAATTACAGCAGCTTAAATAAGTGTTAGTCTGGGTTATATGTAACGATACTGCAAAATTTCATTCAAATCTATACAGTAGAGCACGTTCTAAGAGCAACAAAGAACCATCCAAACATCAAACCTTTCCCATTTTTAATATAAATTTGGAAAGCTTTGGAAAGGGCTATGCTTGGAGTCTCATTGCGCAATCGAATCAGGAATGAGGAGATCCGCAAGCGAACTAAGACCACCGACATAGCCCGGTAGACATAGGATTACCAAGTTTAAGTGGCAGTGGGTAGGGCACATAGCTCGCAGAACAGATGGCCGACGGCGCAGTAATATTCTTAAGTGGCGACCACCTACTGAAGACGTAGCTTGGGTAGCCCTCCCACTGGATGGACTGACGACCTGATAAAGGTCGCAGGTACCAGCTGGATGCGAAAGGCACAAGACTGCTTTTTCTGGCTGATATAATGATGATTACTAGCTTTTGCCTTAATATTCCCTTTTAATTAAACGTGTTTAGAGTTTAGGCGTGAAAACGGGGTTCGCCTTCTCTCTCACTACCATGCTCACTACCAACTGCCAATTGAGGAACGAGTTCTAAGTAATCTAAACCTCAAACCAACCTCTTTAAGAGTTGTCAACGTGACAGCCAATGACACGACAGTCTGACAACAGCGTCGAGGCATATCGTAGAAGGGTTTGTGTTTATTTTGTAAATTTTCTAAACGGCTAAACTAGGACATATATAGATTCCTATATAGCTGGTAATGTTTTAACCTGAACACAGAAAACGCTGATTCCACCGCTGATTACTTATTACCCGGTAGAAAATAACGTTAAAATAAGAAGAAGAACTAAGTATATTTAATACCTTACAAGATACAAGGTGCCTACACCATTGTGAGGAGTCATGGATTCGATCCCGGAGCAGCCGTCGCCGCCGGAGGCTCCGGAACAGTCGGGCTTAACTTCAGAAAAAGTAAGTACTTTCTTAAGTACCTACCTATTGCTGGTTTTTATACTGCAGTATAAAACTAAAAGGTGGCAAACAAGCTTGGCCTGGCAGTTATCACAGGTACGACTACGGTTATTACAATATTACACTATCGTAATACAAACGGGGGGTTCGAACCCCAGTGCCGCCATGTACCAATGGCTCTCTTCTGGTGCATGTATATTAGTTGAACACTAACCTTATGGTGGAACTCTTACGGTGAGGGAAAATATCCTGAGAAAACCTGCACATTCAGGCGACTGCATGTGTACATGATAAAATCTGGTAAGCTAATAGGTAAAAGGAGGTCAGATGGCAGTCGTTACACTGGAATTACCTGAGCTGTCAAATTCTGGATCATAGTTAAGGCGGAGCCCGGGCGAGAGCACAACCGAAACATTAACACCAAGATGATTATTATTTATTTGGATGCACGAAAAAGTTCTTCCGACAGTTTTCATGTCGCTTTCCATGTTTGTCTAATAAGCCGCTAATTCCTTCTTAAAGACTTCTCCCAAACCATGCACATCCCTCGTTCCGTGGTGTCGGAAAGCCGAATAAGACTTGTGTCAGAGATTGAACACTCCTTGGAGCAAGTTGCTCACTGGGGCAGATTGAACCTGGTGGAATTCAACCCCTCTAAGACGCAGGTCTGCGCATTTTCCGCCAAAAAGGATCCTTTTGTCATGGTGCCGCAGTTCCAAGGAACATCCCTCTCCATCTCAGAAAGTATCGGGATCCTTTGTGTCGACATATCAGACGACGTACGGTTCCGAAGTCACCTGGAGTGTAAGGCTAAACTAGCCTCGAAAAAACTTGGTGTGCTTAACCGGTCTAAGCGATACTTCACCCCAGAACAGCGCCTGTTGCTGTATAAGGCACAGGTGCGGCCACACACGGATTATTGTTCCACACACGGAGTATTGATCCCATCTTTGGGCCGGGGAAACCGCCGACCTGCTTAATCACTTGGATTCCATACAGAGGCGCGCCGTACGAATTGCCGACGATACCAAGTATGGTATCGTCTTGGTTCTAACTTGCCTGTCATTAGACAGGCAAGTTAGAACCACTGGCTGATCGAAGGGACTTTGGCTCCCTGTGTGTGTTCTACCGGCTGTACAATGGGGAGTGTTCTAAGGAATTATTTGATCTGGTGCCCACAGCACAATTCCGCCATCGCACCACCCGCCGTAGGCTAGGTACTCATCCCCATTACGTGGACCCTCTAGTGGTGTCCACGCGAAGATTCGAAAAAACGTTCCTCGCTCGTACGATTCGGATGTGGAATGAGCTCCCAGCCACGGTGTTTCCTTTGATCTATGACATGGGATCGTTCAAGAGGTATATTAGAGGTCTCCTTAGAGGCGGGCAACGCATTGGTAGCACCCCTGGTGATGCTGATGTCCATAGGCGGCGATGACCACTTTCTATCAGGTGGCCCGCATGCCTGTTTGTCTGCCGGATAACATAAAAAAAAAAAAAAAAAAACCCGCAAACTCCAGCTAAACCACGTAACGGATTTTGATGCGGCTTTCTTATCATTTAGAGAATTTCTCCCAAAAGGACGGGACAAAAGACGGAAACCCCTCAATCAAGTTTACTACTTAAATATTTTTTTAATGTATCAACAGATTTTAATAAAACAGCCATCTCGACAAAACTGCCTTTCAAATAAAGAAATCACATCGAAATCGGTCCATCCGTTCCGGAGCTACGATGCCACACACCTTCACAGATTCACACATCTAACACGTCAAACCACCGTCTTTTTCGTCGGCTGTTAAAAAAGCCCTTTCTGTCCACAGCGTCAGTCGGAGTCGCAGACGCACAAGCCTCCGCTCCCGGCAGGCATGCGCGACGCCGACATCCGGCGGCTGTACAGTCTCTCCCTCTCGAAGCTGCGGAAGCATTCCGCCTTCTCGGAGTACCACTTCAAGCCGGCGCCTTTTGTGAGTCGCCTGTTTTGTACTAAATGGATTAGCAAAAGCGTACATTGATTAATTCGTAAGTGATCAAAGATATTAGTTACAATTTAACGAAATAAAAAGTTTATAACAGTTTTCTTGTATTTTTCGTGAAATAATACCAGTAAGTTACCAAGAGATCAAGGCCCCCGCAGATTGCAGACCTTATACATTTCACCACCAAATCGCCTGGTGACCATTCTGTTCTTTGGAGCGTATAAAAAATAAACTGCATAGATAGGTACTATGTACTTACTCAATGTTCAGTCTTACGCATTGCGTCGAATTCAAACTCCTTTAGATTCAGATTATTCTGTGCAGTTCATCCTAGGTATCTAAGATGAACTGCACAGAATAATCCGTAAGAAAACCCACACCAGTTAAGCATGAGTAGGCCAGGTGTAGGTGCAATATCCTCATAGATATAAGGATTCATGTCGAGGGTGCCGAGATGGGAAGGTGCCGACTTGGGAATAATTGCTATTTTCCAGTCATTAGCTGGTACGGTCCACTAATTGAAATTAATGTTATGTTAGGTTGTTCTTTATTGATCCATTGCAGAACTTGCGCTGGATATACGGATACAACGGCAAGCCGGGCGTGATCAACCTAAACGACAAGGGCAGCACCGTATGCTTCTACTCGGCGGCCAACTGCGGCGTGCTGTACAATTGGACGAAAAACACTATGCGCTTGCTGCAGGGCCATGTAAGTGTATTTATGTCACCAAACTTAGATTAAAATGTAACGTATTCGACCACGTTAGATTACAAATTGGCGGTCACAATCTTACGGTGACATGAACATCGTCGTGCCTTTTCCCAGTAGGGGTAGGCGGAGACCACATCGTTCCAAACAGATCTGAGTGTATATTAGTAGCTAATCTACCGCAACGGTGCGCCTCGGTTTTCAAGGGATTCCAGTTGTGGAGTGTGGAAGTGTGTATGGTGTATGTATAGTCAAATAAGCATATGACTATATAGAAGCCCTAACAAAACACGTCGTTTTGTAAACAGCCTCTGTGTTAATATACAATTCTAGCGGCTCTCAAGTCTGTTCAAACAGTGTCAGCGTTCCCAGTGGAAGACCTTAATCATCTCGCTACGTCAACGGTGGGTATTACGAGGTACATCTACCGAGTGGCGAGTTCGTTGCGGAAACCTCAACCTGGAAAAGACATATTTCCTACATTTCAATTTGTCCGATCGAGCTCGGGGACAGCTACAAGTAGCGGTGGAGGGAGTCGAGGTAAGGCAGGTCAAGGAGGCCTCCTTCCTGGGGTTCCATGTCGACGACCGTTTGACCTGGGATACGCATGTCGAGGAGCTCAGTGCGAGGCTGGGGCGTGCATGCTTTGCGCTCGGTCGTCTATGCTCCACTCTCCCACAGCCGGTAACTCGTAGATGCTACTTCGCCACGGTACAGGCGCTGTTGCAATATGGCATTGAGTTTTGGGGGCGCACTGCCGACTGGGAGCGCGTCTTCAGACTTCAGAAAAGAGATGTGCGAGCACTAGCAGGTGTTCCTCAGGATGAACCGACCCGGGAGCTATTCGTTTCGCTCGGCATCATGACAATGCCCGGTCTGCTGATATTCCAGGTTGCTACGTATGTCTGGGATAATATTACCCAGTACCTACTCGAGGAGGAGTGAATATAAGGGACATACGTTTCGACATGGCAATAGACCTTTCCCGATTTCGCACAGCCTGACTAAAACGTCAAGGCTGATTGGCGTTATGGGCCCCAATGTCTATAATAGACTACCGCAAGACGTTGTTGACGCTCCGAGCACCGCGTCATTCAAAGACAGATTACGTCGATGGCTCGTCAAGAGTGCTTTTTATTAGTCCGGCAGATATGTGAAAGAATTGCGCATTTAATGATAGAAGCATACAATTTGGACCACATATACTACATATATAAAGGTTTAAATTTGGATATGAGGCCATCTCAAATTTTGCCTTTTACAGCAATGGCGGACATTTAAAATGGCGGCTTCAGAGAGTTTGATAAATGCTACCTTTAAATGTTCTTAGACGATGTTAAACCATAATAGTGGCAAGTAATTGTTGTCCTGTGCGTAATAAATCTTAGGATAAAAAAAATATAGACACATTTTGTTCATAATGTAGTAATAACTAGTGATCCCGGCGCGGTTTCGTTCGCGTACACCTACTTTACCCCTACCTACCCTTTTTTTACTTACTTATAAACCTTCCTCATGAATCACTCTATCTATTCTTGAAAACCGCATTAAAATTTGTAGCATAGTTTATAAAATCTAAGCGTACATAAACAGACGGTGGGAAGACGCTATGTTTTATACTATATGTATGCATATTTATATTTATATAGACTTAAATTATAACATAATTTGCACAAATAAAATGTTTAACAACAAATCAAAAGTACGGTACCATGAAAGTGTAAGTAAAGCGAAAAAAGTGAGAATGGTTACTAACTTTAAATCGTTATTGATCCTATACGGTCCTTATAAATGAAAAAATTGTATGAGAAACTTAATAATGATTTTTTAATACCTATTCAACGATACCCCACATGACATAGTTTGTCGAAATTCATTTTTTTATTTTTTACAAAATGGCGGCTGGTAGTCGCCATATTGAATTTTGATCAATTTCAAGTCTTCAGTGACACTCGCTAGTTTAAGGCAAATCGATAGACGTAAGAACCATCAAAATCGGCCCACGCGTTTAGTCTCTACAGTGCCACAAAGGAACAAATACATACATAGACTGATAAACACATTTCCCTTCTTTGCGTCGCGCAGTCGGGTAAAATCAAAGGTGCGTACTTCCTGTCTTTGAATAAATGTATAATTATGTCATGCATATATAGTTTAAACAAATAATAATCGTCAAATACCAATAAAACATTGGTGTATAACAGTATTTAGAGATCGCGATTTTGAATGTCCACTGTTGCTGCTATAGGGAAAATCAAAGATGGCCTCATATCCAAAATCAACCCTCTACATATGTAGTATACGTGTACCAAGTTGTATGCTTCTATCATTAAATGCGCAATTCTTACAAAAATTGTCACGAATCTGCCGGACTATATAATTATAATGAATGTTTAAATCTTAATATCTCGAATAAACTTTTGTCTTCATTCTAGTAACTTTTATAATGATTGAAATATTATTTTATATTGTTGACATTTCACTATTTAATTATTTTATTAATATAATCATAGTACTATTATTATGTAATATGACATTGCAAATGTATTTAATATGTAAAATAATGACTTGTAACGAATGTTATTAATAAATTATGATTATGATTATGTTGAAGTACGAAACGGTCACTCGTCCAGTTCCCGGACTTTGTCTAACCTTGTCAGAACAGAGTGTTCCTTAACCTTGGTTATCAGCTGGTTAGCGGCACAGGTTTATTCTCAGCGTGTTTTTTTGTTTTTCGTGTTTGAGAACCAAGAAAGCCCCTGTCTAGATATTTGTTCAACCTTACACTGCTATTCCTGTAACCAAACCAGCATTCGCCCTTCCAGAAATACATGATACGCTGTATCGCGAGCGACCTCTACGGCCGGTGGATCGTCACCGCCGGCTCCGGCTCCGAGAACATCCTCGTGATCTGGGACAGCAAGGACTACTTCCCACAGAGGACCTTGTTTTCGCCCCACGGTGCCTGTAAATTGGCCAAGGTGGCGATGAGCGCCGACGCCAAATACCTCATCACATGCGCTTATACCGACAAGGCAAACATCTACTGGTGGATATGGAGCCTCGGAAAGGATATACCCGAGGGTATGTACCTGTAGCTACCTTTAGTTGGGGCTATTCTGCTCCACCGTGTGTTTCCGGTGGAGTAGAATGCCCCAACCCCTTACACTCGTAGGTGTCGTACAAGGCGACTAATGTTTTCGAGGCTAAAGATCAAGAGTCTACGTGGGCTGGAAAATGGGCAGCAGCGTTTTCTATTGTTATATTTATAGCACTGCGATCTCCAACCCGCCTGCCAAGCATGGAGATTAAGGGATAACCTCTCCTTTCGTGCGAGAGGCCCTAAGTCCTGCAGTGGACTGTTACGGGCTGTGATGATGGTGATGTAGCTGTAGCTAGCTATTTTGTTTACTGAAAGTCCAATGTAGTGGTAAATGAGGTGTGTTACCTGTGTGTAAGTAATTGTTTGTTTCGCTATAAAATAACGAATCGTCCTTCCTATCGAAGTTCCTTGTCAACCTATAATGTCCGATTGCAAAAATTTTGGCGATTCTTAAGTTGGCCCCTTAAGATAGTGGTAAGCATTTATGAGTCACAAAATTGGTGTCATCAAAAGAGTGACGTAGCGAGTTTCGTTTTCACTTAGGGCTGGTGTTGGTGTAATGCTTATTCTTGTTAGAAATAGTAATCGGAATACGCGTCGCCCAAAGCCTTGTGCAATCGGGCATTTTTATTTTTTATTTTTATATTAAACAAGACAAGCATTTGACCGCCATCTCACCTGTTGGTAAGTGACGATGCGGCCGAAGATGGAGCATGCTCGTCTTGGAACAGCCTATTCACTCTAGCCTTGAAGGCATCCAGATTATATTGATCAGGGAACACACTCGCAGGCAACGCGTTCCACTCCTTAGCCGTACGCATTATAAAAGTCAAGCCAAAGCGGCTCGTGCGGATAGTTGGAAGGTCCACGACATAAGGATGAAGCGCTCGCCCGGATCGTGTCTCCCGATGGCGGAAAGGGGACGGCGGACGTGCAACTGCTTCGCACACTCACCGAAATGTAACCTATATGCATATGAATAATTTCAGTGAGACTACAGCTAGCCTTACCTAAGGACTCCATAATCTCAATTGAATTCAATCCTGATAATTCTAAAGAGTTCCTGCTTATGACGAAGACGGACATATGGGTCGGGTATTCCAGGGTTCGTACTCGATTATCTAATTTTAGTTATTACATTCCTCTATTATTTGAAAGTTTTTCGAAACTGAATCACGACCCTTAACAATGTGAAATTTGACACCAAATAACTTGTAAGCAAGCTCATAAAATGATTGATACTGTTGTAGGTATCTAACTAAAGTTCTATTTTATTAAGACAAAGTTGCACAGGTTGTCAAAAGGGTCATGGTTCAGGTTCATCACGCATCTCCGTACTACGGCGCGCTACGCTGCGCTACGTCGCGCTACGGTGCGCTACGTTGCGCTACGCCGCGCTTTTAGTCTAGTACTGTAAGTTGTAAGTTTTCTAATGCGCTGTTTGAATTATCCGAGAATATTGATGAACAATTATTTCTTGGTTGTATAGAAAATCGTCATACACGACAGAGGGGTGACCATAGACACGGACGATTACGAGTTGATGGTCAATAAACCGGAAAGGAATATGTACCCGGACATGGGGAAGAACATGTGCATTTGTTTCGTGGCGCCCACCAAACAGATTCTGGTGGGCACCAACCGTGGGGCTGTGCTCGTATACGGATACACCATCCATTATACCCAGGAGGGGGAGCATAGCGAGATCACGCAGATGAGGTACATCAAATCCCTGAAACTTGAGAAGAATCGGATCAATGTCATCAGAAGCATCGACGGGTATGTAAAAGCAAAAGACTATAAATCTTTATTTATATTATACGGCAAAAAACATGCAAGGGGGCCACCTGATGGATAGTGGTCACCGTCGCTGTACATCAGCAACACCACTACCAATGCATAGCCCACCTCTAAAGAGACCTCTAATGTACCTCTTGAACTTACATTAATCTATGGTTCATGTGACCTGTTTAGTGTTGTAGCACAGTTGCCTGGATGTTCTGGGCTTCTCCTAAGCTAGGGTGCCCTCCCCACCTCTAGGTAGGTCCATGAACACTAAAGGGTGGGTATAAAAAGAACGTAGACTTAATAATGTTTGTACTCCGTTGATAAGTTGTTTCTCCTTCCAGGGTTTTAGTCACAGGAAACCACGTTGGCCAGATCCACTTCTACGATCACCAGCTCAAGCTCCTGTACTGGATCCACGGGTTCCAAGTGGACTGCGTTAGGGACATACGTTTCAACATTTCGCCGAGGAGCTACAAAGTATTTGATCCCATATGTAAGGAAACTATTATGGAGCGCATAATACCTAAGATATTGATTAATTAACCTAATAGTATTGTTAGCCTTATTTAATATTGAATAACGAACTTATGACAATCCACAAGTAGTTCACTTATCATCATTGTCCTGGTAGTCAGTACTGGCTTCTGCCAATGTTTGCTTGGATCTTAAAATATTACGCAAAAGCATTTTCGCTCGCGTCCGACTGAAGCTTTTGCAACATATTACGACCCCCGTGTCGCCCTCATGCTCATGGTTTTTTTTTTGCGCTCAACACAAAGGAAATGGGCACCGTCCGGTATAGCGGTTGGGAGGGAGGAGGTGAACTCTCATGAGTACCAGCCGGCCGGCCCGACTGGTTATGCACGACTCGCCAAAAAAAGACCTAGGCGCATACGTACTAAACACCTCCTGGGAGCACCTGTAGCCGGGAAGGCCTTTCAGGTATCATATGCTGATGGGACCTACTGTCGTAATTTATACGGGCTAGGTCTCACCTCTTATTTCCACCGCTACCACTCCTGTTTAGTCAGAATCTATCTATCAGCTATCCCACGAAAACGAGCCACCTTGCCACCTTGAGCCACCTTTATAAAACGTAAACGTCAAGGCTAGAGTATTTATGCTGTTCCTAAACAGGCATGTTCCATCTTGGGCCGCATCGTCACTTACCAAAAGGTCAGATGGCGGTCAAATGCCTGTCGTGGTTAATAAAAAAAAGCTCTACAGCTACGACCTAAAGGAACCCGCCGCAATAAAGGTAGGTAGGGGTAGGAAACAACTTTGTTTGTCAACCAAAGGTTGCATGCAACAACACACGCGGACATTGAATGAAATTCTATGTATAACAAATGTATTTAAAAATATTAAAGTTGTATATCTGGTATCTAGCACCCATAGTACAAGCTTTGCTTAGTCTGGGGCTAGATGGCGCTGTGTGAATTCGATCACGATTATTTATTTATTTAATTATGTCAGAAGCGCTTATGCTCATACAACACCGACTCTAAAGTTAACTATGGTGTTCCCACAAGCAAGATCCGTGTGATAAACGACACTTGAAGTACAACGATGTGTACTAACACTAATTTAGTTCTGTAATGTGTATTTCAACAGGCCAAAAGGCTTGCTTATGCTGGGAGGAGGTGGTCCTGGAACCGGATCCGAAAACAGGCGAGATTCGCCAGAAACTCGTCAAGAAGAAGCTGCCGACCGACGCGACGGTGCCCGGGAAACCGTTCGTCGTTCGAGACTTTATCCTTGGTGAGATCAGCAACCTGCCATTTTAACGCCCGACCAAAGATGGACCGATTTCGATGCAGTTTTCTTTATCTGAAAACAAGTTTTATCGAAATGGTTCCTAGCTTTGTTTATTTACAATCGGCTTATTTGTTTGAGAAATATTTAAGTGTACGTAGACTTTGGCGAATGTTGTTGACATCTGTCTTTTAGGTTTTTATCAAATAATCTCTATTCCAATTTCTTTGGGTTGTCATACAAATCAGTGCTAAAGAAACAGATAGCCCACTTGATAGAAAGTGGTAACTGTCGCCCAAACGTCTAGGTAGTTAATTACGTACTGTTCGTGCACTTGTTTAGGTACATTACACGTGCAATGTAGGTTCTACATTGCACGTGCAATGTAGGTTCCCTCCCATGCGGACTGACAGACTTCACCAATCACCTAGAAGACCTCAGCAAAGTGATCCTTATCGATACTGGCAGGTACCTAAATAGGTGCCCCCTGAACAAAACTTTACTTTTCAGAAATTTTCGACTTTCAAAGAAAAATAGCTACTATATTTAGGTAGGTACTGATATAATAATTGAAAAAAAAATAAAGCTTGTGTATATTTTACAGTAACCAACAAACAAGGCATTCTTTTCGTGGATTTTGTCACAGAGACCTATAAACCTATCGTGGAACATAGAACTTCAAACTTGCTATCGATGTCGACTCATCCTGAGAAGTGAGTGATCTTAACATGGTATATTTACCTCAATTACATTGAGGTTTCTCGTTTTGTATGACCGTGTACCTGGCTTGCCAATGGGCTCACATTTGTAAGCTCTTTGATACGAGGATTGTAATCCGTACTAACCGCAAAATGGATTAGAATCCGCGCGCGATTTATGCCCGACGCAGCGCAATGTCTAAAATCCGTATTCGCCCTAAAACACAGATCACGCGTGTTTCGGTAGGAGCCTCATTGACGTAGGTACAAAAGGCAGATCATCACCCTACTCTGCCCACGATGAACATAAAATGAGCTGACACCACTATGGACGCATAAAGAGGGATTCTATAATTTTGTCGTGTGTATCTGTTTGATGGATCGATTTGGATGCGGTTTTCATTTAAAGTAATGTTGAGTTTCATTGAAAGATGTTCTTAAAATCAGCTATGTTCCATTAAAATCGGTATGTACGAGTAGTTTGGGAATTGTTTGAGTAGATATTTTTCAAACGATTTAACACGGATCGAACGAGCACGGAACGATATATCCGTGGCAGCCTTGGTGTGAGAGAAATCGCGGATAGGGACAGGAGCGGACAGGGCTGCGTAGGGATACGTGGGAAACCGGTGTCTAAACCGGTATCAGGAAAGAGATCCTGCGGGAAGCCCAGGAAGCGATTAATTGATCCTATGAAGGGAGGATGCCGAAGATCGGGCGAAGTATAGGAAGAAAAGTTGAAAAGCGGACCCTGACATAAGCCGGAATAAACGCTACAATGATGATTATGATTTCCCAAACTATTAAATATCCCAATCCTTGGCAGGCCGCTCATCTGCTACTCCAACATGGATGGTGCTGTGAAGCTGATCAACTTCGCGAAGCACCGGGTGATGACGCGGATCGACCTGCGGGACAGTTTCACGGTGGTCGTCCCGCCGAAGGACGACTCGATCAACTGCAACTACGAGATCACCGTCCCCCATCTGTCGGCCACTTGCTTGAAGTATTCGCCTTCAGGTGATTTGCGTTAGGATAGTTTGAGTTATGGGAGCTTGCTAACAGACTTCCTATTCGGCTTTGTACTGGCCCCATGAAGTTCGTATTTACTTCCTCTAGTTTAGTTCCACTAGATACGCCACAAAAAAAGCTTCCCCCCTCCCACACACGTACACACACAGAATTTTATGACTGATCTCTATAGAGCTATAGACAGTCGATAGATAAATAAATTATGTATTGCTTACACAAGAATAATTACATTAAAAAGCAATTGATAGTAATAAACAGTAATTGTAAGGCATGCAAGCCAAGTTGGCTCGCTACTGTCCGATCTCTTTATACGTCTGTACTTATGTAAAACGGGTTATACAGTAAAAATAAAATTAAGAAAGCTCATATCATAATAATGCAATCTATTCCTTGTCAGGTCTCCAACTAGCCTGTGGCCTGAACACCGGGCAGCTGATTTTCCTGGACCCCGCCTCGGGGGATATCCTCACCAAGCATCCCTACAAAGACACTAGCTTCGCCATAAAGGAGATGGATTACAGCGTGGACTCGTTGACTCTCGCTCTTGCTGTACGTTTCACTAATAATAAGAAAAATGCTCGAGCCTTAATATAAAGTAGAGTTTCACGGAAAGATCACGTTCGAAACGTCCACATTCGAGGAAGCCTTGGTCTCTGTGATATCGCAAATTAGATGCAAGAGTGCCGCGATGGCTGGACATTGTTTAGAATGATATGCTTGCCATCAAACTCACCACCAAGGATGCCGAAGAACGAGCGAAGTGGACCAGGTGAAGTAGGAAGGCGGACTCCGGGCCTTCATGTGCCGCGTAGGAGCTCAACCGGTACATGCCAAGATGATGATGATGATCATGTTGCCTACTAACACTACCCACTACTACACTTGATAGCACTGTAATTGGTACCCCGCAGGACGCCGGCAAAACGGTCTGCGTGTACAAGTACTGCTGCCAAGAGCTCCGGTGGAACTTCGTGGCGAAGCACCGCGCGCACTTCAAGGATATCACGGCGCTGCGGTTCCTGCCCGCGCGAAACCCCAGCGGAGACTGGAAGCTCATCTCGCTGGGCGCCGACCGGATCATGGTCGAGTATGACATCGGTGGGTTTCGTACTAGGTTAGTGGTAGTGGTAGTGCTAGCCATCTTGATTGTGCTCTCGAGCGCGAGGGCCCGTAGTCCGCCTTGACTTGATTTGGCAGATCAGACTGCCATCTGACCTCCGTGACGCTGTTAACAGGGGAACCTGACTAGATTAGATCGATTGAATGTGCAGGTATCATTCGATGTTTTCCCACACCGTATGCGCATCGGTTAAAGTTCAACATATATATTTATTTATTTAGGTTATAGACGAGCAGCATTGTTGCAGTAGAGACAGTTTCTTCGATTTCAACCACTCGTCCAGTCTGTTCTTGAAGGCATTCACTGACACGGCTGTCACAATATTCTGTGGTAACTTGTTCCAGTTTGGTACCACTCTGTTAGAGAAGAAATGATGTGCAGTATTGCAGCCCTTTTTCGTAACAAACATTTCGTGAATGTGAGGGAGATTGTATTGGTGTAATAGAAACTTGTAAGTTTCAATGAGGTCACCACGTAGCCGTCTTTCTTCCAGAGTAGTAAGGCGTAGTATGCGAAGTCTTTCTTCGTAGGATTTACGACGCAGAGCAGTATTTATTTAATAACTCTTCTTTGAACACTTTCTAGAAGGTCGATATCTTAGGTATATGACATCCACTGGATTCCTATTATCCACCTCTGTTGACCACCAATATACACAGTACAGCAAATTAGTAACAGTTGACCTTTTTTTAACAAAAGCATGTTGTTTAGTGGATATTACGCACTTTTGATTGAGGAATAGCGACAACTGTTCACAGATGATTCTCTCCATGACCTTTACCGGATTACTCGTAAGGCTGACTGGTCTAAAGTTGTATGACAGGGTTTTGTCCCCCTTTTATAAATTGGTGTAACATAGCATGCTTCCAGTCTTGAGGTACACAGCCACTGTGGAACGATTTATTCATCAGCACTGACAATATCGGTGACAAAGTCTTAACACAGTTTTTAAGGATACAGCTTGGAATTTGATCTGGCCCAGGGGCTGAACCCTGATTCATTTTGGAGATGGATTTTTCCACATCACCTACACTGAAATTTATTTCACTTAGACTATTCTCAACTCGCGGTCCTTTAACCAGATCTGCATGAGGCCGCAATACTGGTTCCCTAGAGTAGGATTTTACAAATTCCTCCGCAAAACAATTGGCAATATCAATAGGGTTTGGGTACCAGGTAACCACTTTCATTTTTTATCGCTGGGGGAATACCAACTTTGGATGTGGTGGAGTAAACGGCTTTATTCCCATAATCCAATATTTTTTTCTCATACATGCTGCGACGTTTCCTTGTTAGTGCAACACATTTGTTATTAATATCTCTATTAAAATATATTTATTTCAGACCATGTATCCATAACTTGTTAGTATTGTATTAGTAACAATTGTACTTATATGTTATGTTAGTAATATTAGTAAGATAATTTTGTAGGTAACACTATTTGAGGCCTATAGCTAACTCTATCCAATGCCTTTGGATAGGGCAGTCGAGCCTATTGGCTATCATCTTTAGGATGGTGTTCCGACTGCCACGCAGGCGCTGCAGTAGAGAGGCTGCTTTCTTGCGCATGAGGGCGTGAAAGCCATCCGTGCGCGCCTCCGCGAACATGCCCGACGCACTGCAGCGCGGCGGCAGTCGCAACAGCATCCTAAATGCATTATTGTATTGAACACGCAGGACGTTATAGGCTCGGCGCGTGTATGACACCCACAGGCCGCTCGAGTAAAATGACTGACAAAACGCCTTGAATAAAGTCACTTTGACGTCTGTCGTGCAGCGAGCGAACCTGCGGGTGAGCATATTGCTCCTCACCGCCAACGCCCTGCGCTCGCGCTCAATGTCGCTATCGTCCCGTAGGTCGCTAGTGACAATGTGCCCTAGGTACTTAAATTGACTTACTATATTAAGTACTGCGCCGTTAAGACATACCGGCGGTACACAGCGTGACTCCTGTCTAGGTGCTTTAAATACTAGAATTTCACTCTTTTTCGAGTTGTATTTTAATCCGTGTACCTCCGCATATGTCTCGCAGGTTGCCAGTAGCTCTTTCAACCCTCTTATCGACGGACTGAGCAGCACCATGTCGTCTGCATAACTTATGTTGTTGACACAGGTAGGTCTATATTTCGAGTATTCTTCTTCACTTCCAGATGCTCTGTATTTGTCCCAACAAACTTTTTTCTCTTTGACTAGTCTTATAATATTGTCATCAATCCAGGTCTTGTTTCGAGGTTTGTTTCTTATTATCTTTTCAGGAGCATGCTTATTGCGGATAATGTGGCTCCCCATAGTAGATCGGTAGTGCCTGACAAGTTCGAGTTTTTTTGAGAATCAGGTAGATCTGAGTTAAATAGTCATAGTTAATAAATTAGTATTGAGGTCTGAGGCCACTGTTTGTTTTATGTGACAAACACTGAAGGCAAAACTCAAGGAGACAACGATCACTTTTTTAAATAGGAGGCCTATGAATAATCTCCTAAATCAAAGAGTCTTCATTAACCATTACCATATCTAGTAGAGATGGTTCATTCCCTTGTCTAAATCTTGTAGGATTTTCTACTAATTGGATGAGATTGCTATTGAGAAACATGTTAGTAAAGGGTTCTTCTGGGCCAGATTGATGTTGACCCATGTTAATAGGCCATTTAATGGAAGAATAGTTGAAGTCACCAGTGATTATCACTGTATTATTATGTGTGGTAGCAGAAAGATTTTCCATTAGTTTAGTGTCACGCGGTGTCCATATCTGTGCATCTTTGAAATCCGGTCTGTATACCCCTACCACAAGAAATGATGAGAGCCGTACTGAAAATCCATGTCGAGAGCCTCGACATCCTCACACATGTATCTTGTGTTTGGTCTCGCTACCAAGGGAACTCCTTTGACATTATCCGTTACATACATAGCCACACCTCCGCCTCTAGTCTTTCCCTCTGATTTTTTGTTTTAATGTTTGCGGTCTAATCTAAATAGGGTATAGTCAGGGATTTTATATGTACCATTGGGGTCTTCACTGTTAAGCCATGTTTCAGTAAGAATAACAATAGAAGGTTTGTTCACAGTTACATAAAGCAAGAAAACATCAAATTTGGATTGTAATGAGCATAAATTGGTGTACATAAATGTGATATCGATGTAGGGGTTTTTCGAATCGCTAATAAGTTTTTTTTAATGATCTTGGGAACTCCCTTCACATACTTTATTGTTAAGTCAGTCTCTCCATTCTCGATTCTCGTTTGAAGAGTGTCCCGAAGTTGGTTCAGTTCATCGCGCTGTTTAGGGGTCTTATCATCATAAATTCTTACCTCCTCGCTGGCCTTGACTCCCACGATAATCATATTATTAGCCCTCCGTTCACGTTCTGCGATTTCCTCGAGCAATGAGCTAGTATCGGGCAGGGGCGGGGCTGCTACGGATGCACTTCCAACGGGCGTCACATGAATCTCTGCTAGCTGTTTTTTAACATTATCTAGTTCTTCTCGGAGACCATTTTAAGCTTTGGCACCTGGAAAAGAGCTTCACAATACTTTGGGCACAAGTATAGTAGGGTTCTCTTGCCCTTTAGCCCCATCACAAGAGCCTCACTACTCGTCAAGTTGCTACATTGTAGGCAGATATTTCGCTTGCATCCATCACATTGCACTGTATTTTCTTCATTGGAATCATTGTTGCACACAAAGCACTTCATATTGTTGGGTATTAATGTTCAACTTAGATAATGTAACAAAGGTTGGTACAATTTCACAGTTTCATCAATCTGCACTGATACTTTGATGTTACACTGGATAACACTTCCACACAACAAGCCGACAACACCTAGCACAATTAACACCTTGATTTTGAAAAATTTGTGAAATAAGTAATTATTTTATTTGCAAATCGAAACTGAGAGACAAATTTCAACACTGTTTACTCTTTGAGGGTAGGGAGCGAAAAAGGACTCTAACTCAGAAAAGAGTCATTGGTACATGGTGGCACTGGGGTGCGAACTCAGTACCTCGGGGTATGTACGAGTCGGACCCCTTTACCATTAGGCCATGTGCCGTGTGGTGCCCGACGCCCCAGTGATAGATATGCACCGACCCCTTCCTCTTTACGATAGCATTTGCGATAGTTTAGACTTCATCTCGCTCGCTTCATTCGTAGCGCCTTTTGCGAACGCGAGAGATGACAAGTCATAAGCGATAGCATTGCATAAGCTGCTTGTTAGGCGTTCGGGTACAGTACAAGACTACTAGATGTCGAGCCACTAGCTCAGCTTGTGTATTTTCAACCTTGCGCTTTCTAATCCACAAGCTAATCCTTGAGATTACATCAAAATATGTCACAAATATGCATTTTAAGCTAAATCCATCTAAATGATCATTCATCATCAGCAGCTCTTTAGACCACTGTATGTATTCATCTTCCTCCAAAACATAAATTTACAGGCGCCAGCAGCGAGGAGTACCTCGAGATTCTGAGCCTGGACCGCGTGGACCAGTCAGCGGTGCCCCTGAGCGGGATCCCGTGGCCGGTGCCCGAAGAAGTGGACCCCGAAAGTTGCCGCACTGACCTTCCACTCATACTGATCGCTAATGACGAGGTAAGATAAATATGACTTAGTTATGAGTGGGTTCTCCAAGTACCTATATCTACCCTTGAAACCATTTTATTTCTGGGCCTTAGTTATTGTGTGTCAAACAGACATCTTCATACAAGACCGACCTACCGCTCATACTGGTCGCCAACGATGATATGAGGTAGACTTATGTGTAACATTTCCTTATTGGACACCTCGAACAACCTCCATAATGAAATCCTCAGTGCTCTATTGACTCTGTTTGCGAGATACTTTTCGTAGGTTCTAAATTGACTGGTGTGTGCGACCTCCCTAACACCATCTGCTTCGTGCCATGTAGTACCTGTTAGTAGTAGTGCTACTATTTAGAACTGAATTTGCTCCATGGCTAAAATAATTCTCCACTGTTCTCCGACAGTACAAGTACAAGGTGGTGAACTACGGCACCACGATGACGCTGTCCACCGTCCTCGGGCCCCGCTACGAGCACCCGGTGAACAAGCTGGACATATTCTACCGCAGAGGGGAGAACGACAATAAAGTCCCGTACCTGTTCTTCGCCACCAAAAACGTGATCGGCCTGCAGCAGTTGCCTCTGGACGGGAACCCTTGGCGGCACCTCGCGATGATGGGGCATCCTAATCAGGTGAGGGAATTGGATGGGTATTGGGTTTGTGTTTGACAGCGATTGATGACTTCATTAATTAGTTCAGCAATGCAGCTGACGTCGTGCACCTGAAAATAAGGAATAAATTGAGTTTTTTTTTTGTAATGCGGCAGACAAACAGGCAAGCGGGCCACCTGATGGAAAGTGGTCACCGCCGCCTAAGGACATCAACAACATCAGAAGTGCTACCAATGCGTTGCCCGCCTCTAAGGAGACCTCTAATATACCTCTTGAACGATTAAGTTTACACTCAGCCCATCAAACACTGCATTTACTGTTCAGCTAGCTCTAGTAAGATTTGTAAGCGAACATTTAGTCCGAGATTAAGATACGGAATAAATCTGGTACGTCAATATACTGAAATATCGCTTACTATTCCATAAAATAATGAAGATTTTCATTTCAGTTATTGGTATTCTGTTTCCGAGAGGACATTGCAACTCTATTCACAATGGGCAGTAAGGACTCTTGTATAAGCCAGTGGACAGTTAATTTCAGGTAAATTAAACAGTGTCTTTGAAGTTCTTGATATAAAAATTATGCATGTGCTGGTGAATAAACAACTTTTACTATTAAATTGCGAAACGAAAATCAACGACTTCATACATTTTGGCAGAGTAGAAGCGGCACTTGTCTAGTGACAGTGTGCTTGCTCGCTCGCAGAATCGGGAACTAGATGGGTGACCGTTAAGGGAAGGTGGCCTAGAACGGGTAAGTATCGCGCGAGGATAAAAATAAACTAGAAATGTGGTGAATATCTTTGCTTGATTTTGTTTATAAGATAGGATGTTTAATAAACTTGAAAATAAAATACTATTTTAAAGCATTTTCTATCACATATTTTATAAGTAGAAAAAATAAGACATCTCTAGAAAACCCCGTTTTACCCGCATGAGCCTAAATAGTGTATCTGATTTGGGCAAAACGTAGACGTAATAATTTTTAGGATAGGCAATTTAAACTTAAAATCTAACAAGTAGGAAAAAACACTGTACCTACCGACTTTTCATCACTGTTAGCATTTAACATTATGTTTACTGTTAAAATGTTCAAACTTAAAAACCTCAACCACCTTACAAAATCAACCTTTCTATTGATGTAATATTAATGCTACAGGAGTTGTAGATCAAAATACCCATACTCGTTTGAGGTATTTTACAATATAGATTGAAATAACAAGTTTTTCAGGTAATCCATTTTTTATTAAATTTTTCATACAAAACCATACCCGTTTTGCCCTACCAGTTTTGGCCAATAGCACATATTTTTGTAAAGTAATTAAAGACTTCAAAATGAAAGATAATCCGAGATAACTCTTTGTCTTAATTAAAAGTTAGAGAGCGCTAAAATATAAGCTCAATATATACAATGTGCTAATTATAAAGGTTTTTGACTAATCAAGGAATACATATCGTAATTTTTTTAAGAAAAGCACTAAAAAACTTTCGTTAAACATACATCCGCCATTAGGCGGCTCCGGTGCCCGAGCAAAACGGATCGAAACTCATCAATATTCGGCTACTCTCGGAACATGCACCCGTCGGCACTACTTATTGACATGGCAGCGTACGAGCGGTTACCCGTCTTAGGCGGGCCACCCGTTTTAAGCCACCTTCCCCTACGTACTTTGGGTCCAGTCGAACTCGCAACGAACGAGCAGTCGAACGAGCATCGCAAAGAGCTCGCCACTCGTATGAAGGTGTGCCTCCCAATATCATTGGTCGCTCAATATCAGCATCTGCTGGATACCCTGAGACTGGCTAGACAGTCTCGGGAGCCAATAGCACCCCGTGACAGTATACCTTTATTATTCAATTCATTTTGAATTTGTATGAAACTGATAATTTTATATTCGTGATTTTTAAATTGGTGTCAAAGTTCTATGTTATCTTGAGCACATGCGTAGCCTTTGTATGCCGATGGCAGGTCACAGTGGACCCATCTACTAAAACTGTATCAACTGCATAACCTTTGTGCCACAAATAAATTGATTGATTGATTGATCGAAAACTTATGCAAATTCATCGGTTTTAAGCAAATCTAGTCATCAACCATCAACATGGTACATTATCCAGGTCAGTGGACTCGACAGCGAAAATGGGCGGCATAGACCTCGACCCGTACTATTGCTTGGTGGAGAACGGCCGGCCGGGATGGCTGTTTCAGGAAATCCGGGACCTGTTCTACTACATCCAGATACTGTGCCAGGGCACCTTCTCACCGGCTATGAGGCGTGTGAAGGACTACATCCCTATAGAGTCGCTGCCAGATCTGATGAGGGCGCTTGGCTTCTTCCCTTCGGAATATGAGGTATTCTTCTTGATTGCAACATGGGTGTAACCCACTGTACAGATCTGAGATCAAGTAGGGAAACTTGCGTCATTACCATACAGGCGCGCGCATCAATTTAAAATAGTCCTACTGTGCCGGAAATGGAGGTAGATCTTAGCTTAGGTAGATAACTGAAAAATATAAGTATTGAAATACTGACATTAGATTACGGGTTCATATGAGGCAGGCCATCTGTTACCAGAAACCGGTTGCTCCGTAAACCAGAAAATGGGCAGTAGCATTTTCTGTTGAATATTTTCAACACTGCGATCTCCAACCTACCGGCCCTGGGGTAGAGCAAGAGTAGGCGCCAGGAACCCGACCGGTTAACTTGAATTGAATCCCGCCTTATCCTGTAGGGATTGGGACCAATCTCAGCAAGGCAGCTTAGGCTCTAATGGCGCCATTCAAAAACGGTGACGCTGAAAAATCCGTTGATAAATCAGTAGATCATTTTTATAAGCTTGATTGTTTGGAGCGACTAGACTAGCCTTGAACCTAGTCCGTAAACAACGTTTCTTGTAAAATTAAATGGGTGACAGCTCGTTTGTGCTGTATAGGTATTTTTACCTATTCAAATCGAAGTAGAATTTACGTAAAGTGAAAGCTTCGACCAAAGGGCGCCAAAAGACTATCTCGCTTTACCGTAATCAAAGCTAGGGTCGGCGCTGTCGATTGCCAACCGTGATTTAGGTATAAGATTATAATATATGGCAATGTCCAATAATCATTGCCATATATTATAATCTAATACGGTATCTAGTACGACGGGACTCATATTCCATAATTACTCGAATTTTTAACGAATCCATGATGACGAAAAAGATTTAAATGCGATGAAAATGTTACACTAATCAATAAACAAATGACTACTTTTGGAAAAAGAATTCCATGTTTTTAAAATAAAATTAATTTGAAATTAGAATTCTTAGCCACACAAAAAATATTTTGATTTGAAATGGCCAGTATTGCAGAACGGCAATTTCATAGGTAAAGACCTATTATTAATCAACCTACCACCCTTTAGGTGGAAAACCTGATAGTGGAGGCGAAGTACAAGATCTACCTAAGGGATCCAGTCACCGAGATAGACTTCGAGGAGTTCGTCAAACTTTACCTGAACCATCGGCCAGCATTCGGGGACAACCTGAAGAAGATCAGGAATGCTTACAAGACACTCGCAACCAACCGCCGCGACGAGTACTTCATCACGCGCGACGGCTTCATCAGTTTGCTTAACGAATTTGGTAAGACTGGATATATAAAGAAAAAGAGATAGGCCGTAGCGGGATATCCCGTTCAAATTGATATCTACGATATCGGTGGGTACTCGTGCAGCCAAATATCAATTACTGACGCATATAATATCTCGCTATGGGCTCTTGTCCATTTTGACCTTTTACAACTGAGTTTCCTACAAAGACAGTGAGGGCGCAGTAGGTTATCCTATGTCATCGAGTACAAGAAAAAATCTGTTGTCTGTAAAGTCGGTTTACTGACGATAGTTGAACGTGATAACGTCATAACTTCCTACTTGACGAAAACATGTAAATGTATTATTGTATAGTAGCTGTCCACGCGGACGCATCGCTCACTCAAGTAGGAGAGAGACAGATGTCGAACGCTGCTGATCGCGGAGGCCGATTGTGCCTCTTTGTCGCTCGTTCCGCGCTCTCGCTTGCAGCGAGGTAACGACGGTAACGACGCATGAGTCGTGTTTTTTCGTGCGTGCAGCCGGCTCCATCGATTTATAAGACGTTATCACGTCAACAATCCACTTTGTAGTAATAGTAGACGTTTAGAAGACCCACAAAACGTTTGTATGACCGTGCACAGCGAGGAACAAAAAAAAATTTACCCATAACACCAACCTGTTTTGCCTGCAGGAGAGCAATTCTCGAAGGAATTGTCGTGGTACCTGCTCTCCATCCTGTCGGGGCACAGTTTCGAAGACCGCGCCAACATGTCGCAGGATGATTTCAGCTTCTTGCCTGATGTAAGTACCTAGAGCTTGACCTAAACTTACGCAGTGGTGGCTATGTCTGCATTGGAGATGGCTTGCTTAGCACCTCGAGCCTATCTGTAGATGTTTAATCGCCTAGCGAGTAGACAAGCGCGCAGTGCAACCGGCGGCAAACAGTCTACATTATCTCACTCTCCCTACCCCATGAACTTACTGCCCAAAGGGACTGCGCGCTGATATGACGAAGGAGTCACCATCTATTAGTCCTTTGTTCCTTTGTATGAGACTACTGGGGTCTACTAGGCGCTATATATACTACCTATCAGTGAGGGCCTAGCCGAGTAGAACGTAAATGAGGGCGCCACTTCCCTACTTAGACGCGAAACATTACTCGTAGTTCTAATCCTAAAGTATTTGATCGAACTGCATATTTTGTAAATCTCCGCGGGAGATTGTGCCACATTGCGTTTTTGGTAGTGTCCCTCCCTATTATTGGCCGTGTGATGACATATCGCACAGAGGAGAATTGCACCACCCTTCGACTGGGTGTCGTAAAAGATGGCTAATGACCAGAAAACGGACACGAGTGTTTTCGGAAGTGTGTTATAGACACTACGGTCTCCAGCCCGCCTACCATACGTGGAGATTATGATAAAGTCCTTCACGGATGTGGAGGAGGTTCAAGTCCAGTAGTGGACTGTTATGGGTTGTTGATGTGAAATATAGATACCGTTCTAAATAAGGTTCCAGCACCTTTAACAATGTCTTTTCAATTATTGCAGAAGATTAAGTTCGGCGACCTCATCTCTACGATAATGGGTATCCGGGACTACGACCTCTTCGACACGCAGTCGCTGATATCGGCCAGCTCGCAGGTCACCACCACCTCCTCGATCGACTCCGACGAATAAAATAACCTTGTTACTTACCTTATTAAATTAATTTATTTTTAGACTTTTCATGATTTAATATGAGCCCTGTCTTCCCCCATACCTCCTTCATTACGATCACTCACGGAATATCCAATTTTCGATCTTTGGTGGGCATCGCTGATAGGCGCGGTGCTCTGAGTAAACGACGCAGATAATCGCAATATTGGAGTCGCGGCGTCGCGGACTCGTGCGCGGGAACCGCCAGACTACCTATTGTAGCAGGTAGAATAGCAGTTCGGGCCTAGCTAACACTGCCAATGAGCGACGCGACGGAGATTTTGTGAAAACAAATTTACGTAAATGTGCCGGTGGCCGAACTGCCGGGCGATTTGCGACGGTCCAAATAGCAGTGCGGCCTCGGCCTCAATCTCCAGATAAATTAGAAACCCACAAGTAGCTCCGTTGAGGCGTTCGATATGGGGGATTATAGGAGAAATGTTACTTGGATGGACGTCTGATCAATGTCGGGGGACAAAAACAGAGATCGGGTGCCGATGGAAATGCCGCCACTGCTTCTATGGCTTGGAAAGTCCTCATCATATCGCTTATCCCAGCCTCTGCCAGGGTCCGCTTTCCTACTCTCCACTTCGCTCGGTATTCGGCATCCTCGCGGCATAAGCTGTTGGCTTTCGTGCATCAATGTATCATTTTACTAAGGATCAGCGCCGATCAGCTTCCGATTGAAATTGGTAAAGCCAAACAACACCAGCGCACGCTAGAGGTACAGCGGCCACAAGCGTCCAAAGGAGCCGCTCGAGCTTTCGGCGCCTGTTGGAGACGCCGTCAATCGACGCAACGGAGTGTCGTCTAATTTAGTAACAATTGAAATGAAACTTAATTTGCTTCTGCATACGATTTAATTCAGTATATCGAACTATTAAACTCACACTGGAGAGTGCGCGCGTCGTGGTTCTGGGTGAGAAGCGGCGTCACCGCGCGATAAAATTCCGACATTCGAATTATGATGGGTTCAGGGTTCGAAACTATCGGATATTTATCAGATAAATAATTCGGGCACAAACTGCTGGTTTTTCTTGCAATGCACTTAAACTCAAAAGACTAAACAAGGTCTTAATCTGACGAATTTTCGTTTAGACAAATAATTATTATTTCACAGCATTTTCGTATAGACCGACATTTATTTATCACTTCGAACCCTGGTATATTCACTTCCTCGTGTGAACAGTTGGGCATTGCAATTGCACCAAGAGATGTCTATTTGCCACAATTCCCAGTCTACGCTGTCCCAAATGTGGCATATTGCATCACTTCACGCCTATTGGACTCCCATTTCTATTTTTTCGGTTATACCTTATGTATTGTAAAAGGATTAAACTGGGTTACATTTTTAACACAAACCTTATTTCAGAATATTTACATTTAATATTGCCAGCAACATTTAATATCAATACATATTGCATTGAAAATCATCATTAAAAATCATTATATTATGTAATTTCACACTTGTACCACTTTAACATGGGAAAGTACATGCTTCGATCAACATAAAATGCTATTTCATGCTTCAAGAATTCCATTTACACATATTTTCTCTGCATCTTGTTAAAAAATCTTACGTAACTTATTCATAAAACAAAACACTTCCAAGTATTTACAAATAAAATATTTCCAACACATTTGTTGAGCTTCAAGATAATAAACTCTCTATGTTATGTATAGCAATTATTACTTTAGTGAAATAAATGCACTTATGTCTAAGCTTGAATTTAATTTTAAATGTAGAGTATTTAAATGATTGCATTTTGTATTTGTACAATGCGTAATGAATGGCGAAATGCAACATTCTCATTCAAATCGTTCTCATCTCACTTGATTCTTGCTTTGGAAAGTTCCACTTTTTACACAACATAAAATTATTAAGTAGTTTTATCCATAAATCTCACTAATATTTTAAAAGCAAAACAACCACAAAACTTACTTCAATTAAAGCTGAAACAATTTTAATACAATGTGTAGTAAGCAGAAGAAAAAGAGTTTCATAGTCACTGGATGATGATTTCACCAATGTCAAGATTATTGATACACAATGTATTGGTAGATTGATTGGTCATTTCCTTTTTTTAAAACCTTGAAAAAATAAAATATGATAGTTTTAAACAGAATTAATATCTTGTGAACTGTCTGCCTAGGAAACTAATGGACATGAAACCACCATGAACTAAATGTTTGTCCCTCATCGACATAATCATCACACTGGCTATAATATAAAGGTATCGGATTCTCAACTATCATTCCACGTCAATAATTTTAATACAGGAGTTTTCATAAATAGTCTATATATCTGGAAGCTTATCAAACTAGTTATGATTAGTATCAGCTGTCTCAGCTAATGTCCATAGAGTTTAAGCCATCTTAGGTTCACTTTTCTTAACATTCTTCAGTCAGTTTTTAACCGCTTTGCCGGTGTTGCCGTACCACTACTCTGGGAGTTGGAGTCTTCAGAGAAGTTCATGTGTGTGGAGAACTCTGTAGGGCCCTGGGAATCACTGACAGTGGAGAAACCTGCAAATAGAACACCGTATGACAAAAACTTTTACAAGTGACTTTCTAATTAAAGAATTCTATAAATAGTAATTTAAGGCAAATCAAATATTTTATATTATTGTAGATATTACTATTAGTTTCTGCTGCAATTCATACAATTTATGTTGATTCAACCATGTGAGTACAAAAAATTATTTGATTAAAAATGGCTGCCTAAATAATATTTTGACAAACTTATAATAAATAATTACAAGTGTTGGAGTCTTCTGCCATGCCGAAGTTGGAATTGGAGGAGTCGTGCATTTTCTTTGGCGTCAAGTTGTTCTCCTTATTGTCGCGCTTAGCCGCGTGCTTCTTTTTCTGTTCATTCGTCGATATGGGAACCCATTTGTAAATTTTCATGGTCGTCTCGCCAATAGTTACCCACTTCTTCTCCCTAAAATTTTTAAGGTCAGTTTATGTTATGTTACAGCGTAATATGCGACGAAATTTGATAACTTTTAGAAGTAACTCACCAGTGTCGAACTTTTTCTACGGCTTGCATTACCCTTTTGATATCATCTTTGACTCGATTTCTCGTTTCAGCGCGCACGGAGCGAGACATTGTCTGGTTTCTATATTTTTAAAATGAACTAGAATCACTCTATGAAATTATATGCGATTGAAAACAATTGTTTATCACAAAAACTGATTTCACTGAAAGTAATGGATGGACGAACACGAAAATTCACTGTCTATGCATCCGCCATTTGTCGAATTGACACTGACAGATGAACGGAAACGAGAACGAGAGAGGCAGGCTGCTCTGTCCAATAGGTATCATTGCAGGCAGGACATGGCAGTATTGCCATACTAGTAAAGATATTCGGACGAACATTGGATGGTGTTGCAGTTTTGGGTGGCAGTGGTCGCAATACCGGTATATATTTTCAAAACCGGGATTTTCGGTACTAACATGAGGTCAATACCGGGATTCCGATATTTTCGGGATTTGGAGAAATTGCTCGTAATTTATTATAAACTTTTATTTATTATGTTCTTAAATTGCGTAAAACTGATAGACAGACATAAATTGGACTTACTAAAGCGTACTCCACATGTCCGCCGAAACTTTGGCCGGGACTTTGGTCGACCCTCTACACTCTCGCCTATTAGGGATGTGGTGGGTGTCAAAACGCGTCGACATTATATCGATTCATTGGTGTAATATCGCTAATCCGCTTTAAACAGGGTCACAGAGGTGATGGCAGCTGCTATACTGTGTTACTCGAAAAAGCGCTAGGAATATAAATATAAAATCGATCGAATCGAGACGACAACGAACTATCTCTACTTAGTCTATGAAATAGGCGAGACATGCCAAACATGCACGGGACTACACGAATGTAGGCGAATACTGCCTCCACATTCTCGTGTTCCCGCGGAACTGTCCACATGTGGAGCGCGCTTAAGACTAGCATATCTTACGAAAGTTAGTTTTTAGAAGAAATACTAATTTAAATCGATCGAAATCGAATCGATCCGCCATCGATGAGTCTTTCCTTTTGCTATACTAAGTATTTGAGAAAATCCTGTCAAAGCAAACTATTATTCATTTTGCGTGAAGGTTTGTCGAGTGTAAAGCCGAGTTCTAATGTTTTCAATAAGCAAATAGTCATCAATCAAAATTCCTTTATTGAGATAAAGGACATAATATCTTTTTCAATCGTTAAAAATGAAGGGGATAGGAAAGTATGAAGTTCAGACCATAGAGGTACCAAAATAACTCAATCTCAGCACTAGTATGTATTTGGAAGCATATACGAAAACGCTATAACGTCGGTCCAAATCCAGAACCAATTAGATGTGTTCGTAAAAACTGTCGTCAGCCACTCAGACCAAGTTAAGTTGGAGCATAAATCAGTTGTATACGTTTTAATTAGAATAAAAATCTTAAATACAATATTACTAATTATATTTAAGAGGGTAAAATTGATTCTAATACTGCAAAAGTAATACATAATTTAGTTTTTCCTAAATGCCGAAAATACCGAAAATCACGGTTTTTATAAAAATACAGTAGTTCGTGCTCGGTTTGTTTATTAACAGACTCAGGTGAAATGCTGAACTCAAATGTGAACTCAATGATATATTGATATCAACTACACGTCAAGGGCGATTTCAAGATCATTCTCAGGGTTGTGTGTCATTTACGGGCCTTAGTATCCATTACTAATCAAATACCTTACAGCTCAAGGGTGATTTCAATATAACGCTCAGAATTGAGTGCCATTTTCGGACCTTAGTATTTTAGTAACCATATCAAATACCATGTTACATTTCATCTAATTTTGATATTTTGTGGGATGTCTGGCAACATTCTTATAGAAAGTGCGTGGACAGGCGGAAGTGAAGCGTTTAGTTTGGTAATTTTGAAGGAGTCAGTTTGATCAGCTTGATTTTTTAAATTGTTTCTCTCATAACCATCTAACAAAAATCATTGAAAAATATAACATAATTAAGTTTTACAGTTAAAACACTTGTAAACACATAATTTATTTGTGATTTTGTTCCATAATCTTTGACGAAAAATAGCAAAAATAAGACGCAATCCATTTTATTGGTCAATTTTTGACATAAAGAAATTGGCCCAATCAGAGCTGAGTAAAATAAAAAAAATTACTACTAACCAATTACATATGGAGAAAGTACCATGTGAATCGAAATTCTGCTGTAGCTGACAGGAGTGGAAAGAAAACACCTCACAAAATCTCAATACGAAAAACCGAAAATTTAGATTATTTGTGCCGAAATTCAAATTATTATTTTCTCCAAATAACAGTGTAAGAAAAGCGTAAAATGATATAATAAAATATAGGTAAGTAACAATTTTTATACAATGGGTAGTTCGTAATCATAATGCGATACACTTGACGAGTTCTGGCTAAATCAATTTTGACTTATATTTAGCGGCTGTCAGTTGTTTTACGTCTAATTCCATGTTGTATTTTTCTTGGATTTCGTGGTTTTTATCCAATTGAAAGTGTATATAATAGTAATGTATACACTATGGTTTCACGCGGCTCCGCCTGCAGGGAATCCCATCTCTTACGATGATGCAACGAGATAAGGTGCAAATTATTGGAATTACCGTAGACTGCTTGGTTTCCGTATGTTATTGCTTCTTGTACACTTGTTCCACTTGCAGTCACTGCGAGCGATGTTGCGGCTAGCTGGTATTAGAATAAAACATAACCTATACAATGTAACAAAACATTATATATTTTATATATAAATATAAAATACCATAAAATGCCACAAGTCACTACTCAAATATAAGTCAGGTCAGCCCTGTCTGTAAGGTAGCCCGCTTGCCTGTTTGCCTACTGTATGACACAAAATAAAAGTATTTGTCAGAAACAATAGTCTCAAATACTGCACATTTATTAAATGCTTCATCGCACAATCTTACGTTGGTTTATTTTTTGTTGCAGTTGTGCCCTGCATGTTGTGTTTGAAGCGTAGAAGTGGTCGTGAAACCGTTACTACACTGTAACTGTTGGCATTGTCCATCATAAGGTTGAGCTAACAATCAGCGTGCTTTCCTTCCCGTATGGCTGCATATGTTAACCGTACAATATCAATGATGGCTGGCGACGGGCCTCACAACGTCGCGATGGTCAACAATGGCGGCGTCCGAATCAACATGTCCAACGTGGACTCGCCACTCCAGATATTTGTCAGAGCGAAGAAGAAAATCAACGACATATTTGTTGAAATTGATGATTATGTCAAGGATGCAGTTGCCTTCATGCATGGTAAGGAGAAACAAATATTAATAATATAATATTTATCTATCTGATTCTCTATAGCTCATTAAATACTTACTATATCACTAGGGGCATGGGCGGTGGTCCGGTAGGCCGGAAGGATTGTGTTATAGTTATATACAATTGCAATTTCTGAAACCCATGGTTTTTACCCGCACACAACTTCTCCAGGATCAAAAGTATCCTATTTCTATGACAAAGTTATTTCATAGTAGCTTAGCTGGTATTGTATTTTAATTAAACAAACAATTTAGAAAACTTCTTCTTCCTAATAACTCATCTTACAGAGATTATCACATTAACTAAGAGTAATTTAGATTACCTTTTATGAGCACACATTCACAGATACACTTTGTATTCTATTAACTGTTTTGAATATAGGTACATATTTATCTCATGATCATTGATAGATGACAAGAAGCAGTAGGTATTAAAATTATCTATATTTTTATCTCCTAGTGATGTAGCTATTGGTGTTTGTGTCATAGGGACCGATTATACGGTTGCTTAATCTGGAAACCTAAGTCATCAGAAAGCAGATAAAATGGAATGGAATTGCTCACAGAATATGATCAATTTTTGTGTCACGACTTTTGGAAAGCTGAGCATGCATGTATAATATTTTTATTCCATTTTGATCTGATGACTTATTTGATGGATTACACAAAGGTTTAACCGGTCCCATAAATTACTGCCAAACTGCCCTACATAGTAGGTACATAATGGAATTGTGATCATAAATATTTACAGTCACCATCTAATGATTTGTTTTTGTATGTAGTACATTCCTATTTACTGGTGACTTGTTATTGTTATAAATGAGCTATTAATAGAATTGCTGTTCTGTGACTGTCCCATCCTACTACTAAAATTATAAATGCTAAAGTTATGGAGCTATGCAATGTTTACTAGGCCTGTTACTTCATCAGCGCAAAAGAGGCAAAATTAATTCAATTGAAACCACGCAGCAACTCACTCTGTACAGTTAGTTACTAATATATATAATACTGTGTACATGACCTTGACTCCTTGTTATGAAGGTCAAAATAGTCTATGACTGTACACTTGTAAACATTGTCATTAATTATTCTATCTTCAAAAAGCAAATTAGAAGACCATATTGTTGTCATAAGCCATTCGGATAACTATAATTCCAGATAATTGAATGAATCAAGGCAAAAGTAATTCAAACATATACATAAACACATATTTTCGTACCCAAAACGACCAATTACCCAATTACCTACATGTCATATTAAATGTTACTATTATTGCAAATATACTTAAAAATAAAAACAGACTGGACCACCTAAACAAATGGCTGTCACAAGTGCTTGTGATATGCACACATCAGCTTCAAGCTGCTAGTGCATCAACAAATAATAATAAATATACTTGCTTGCAATTGGCATTATACATCATATAACTACAATAAACATTAATAAACACTTGCAGCGGTCTCCGGCGAGAACAGCATCGCGACCCCGCAGGACGTGGTGAATGTGGAGAGCTACGTGAGCAAGGTGCAGGCCATCCGGGAGGTGCTCAAGCGGGACCACATGAAGGTCGCGTTCTTTGGCAGGTGTGTTATGGTATTATTTTATAGTAAAGTGTGTTTCGAGAACGATAATAATGGCTGACTGACTGGCGTTGGTTGTCTTTTCTTTCATTGTCGCGTTCATATATTTTGTCTTTTTCGATGGTAATATACTTTACCACAATGCAAACAAGCATACTATCCTTTAGATCGGCGTTACCCATTTGGAGGGTCGCAACCTGGCACCGGGCTACGTAAATAAATTACCGGATCGTACAAACGCCAGCTTAGTCCTTGCGACTCGATGCAAAAAAGCACTGTGAGAATGGGCAAAGAGAGAGACTGTGCCCAAAATCTGATGATTGGCAATTACTTGTCATGTGGACAATACCAAAAAATTTTGGGCTCTGCTGCTTGTAGCGCCATTAGCTTGTAGTTTGCCTACTTATTATCGACGATATAATGCTCACAAGCTGCTCGCTGCGATACACGGTCCAATCGGCATGATCAAGCCAAAGGAATTAAATTTCGATTGTGCCCTCAAGTATAACTGTCATGCCAAACCACGCCCACACACTCTTGTTCCATTTTGATTCCGTCAGTTCTACTTGATCCATTTGACCTGATGTCCCTGTCTCATGCTTACAATGTTATTCAATATATTGCTTTGCACACAGGACAAGCAACGGCAAGAGCACAGTGATAAACGCGATGCTGCACGACAAGATCCTGCCGAGTGGCATCGGGCACACCACCAACTGCTTCCTGCAAGTCGAGGGTTCGGATACCGATGAGGCGTTCCTGCGCACAGACGGCTCTGAGGAGAAACTCAATGTGCAGGTGAGGTTCGGGATGATGAAGAAGAGTAGGGTTTGGTTTAAGATAAATAAATAAGTCATCATCATCATATCAGCCAGAAGACGCCCACTGCTGGGCATAGGCCTCCCCCAGAGATCTCCACAAAGGCCGGTCCTGTGTTTTTCGCATCCAGCTGGTACCTGCGATCCTTACTAGGTCGTCAGTCCACCTTGTGGAAGGCCTACCCACGCTGCGTCTTCCGGCACGTGGTCGCCACTCGAGAACTTTATAAGTATGCTTGGTATAAATAAGTATGCTTGGACAATTCACACAGCGCCATCTAGCTTTAAAGTAAGCAAAGCTTATGTGTTTTGGATGCCAGAAAACTGATCAACTACTTATTTATTATACGTAAACTAATTCTAACACCATTCTTCCAGAGCGTCAGCCAACTAGGCCATGCCCTATGCGCCTCCCGTCTCCAAGAGTGCTCTCTAGTCCACGTGTACTGGCCGCGCGAGCTCTGCGCGCTTCTCCGAGACGACGTGGTGCTGGTCGACAGCCCCGGCGTGGACGTCACGCCCAACCTGGACGAGTGGATCGACCAGTATTGCTTGGACGCGGACGTCTTTGTGCTGGTAGCGAATGCGGAGTCTACGCTTATGGTTACGGTGCGTACAGTTTATATAATTTGGTTGGTAAGTAAAGACAGGGGTAGGCAGGGGCCACTTTGTGCCTTTTGTACCTTGGCAGAAGGCAAGGGAAATTCTTTATCTTTTAAAATTATTCTTGTTTTTTATTAGAGGCTACAGTAAGACCAGGACTGACTGCAATAGTATTTACTATCGACGGAAAAAAACGCAAATATTTTCTTAACTACTAACCCGATTTTCATGAAACAAAGCTCTAAACCATTCCGATTAAACTGGTTATCAAATATAGAAAACAGCATCCAAATCGGTCCATCCATACGGGAACCACGATGCCACAGATAGATACACAGAGCCGCAGATAAACACGCCAAATTTATAATACCCTTCTTTTTTCGTCGGGGGTTAAAAATTTTAATCAACTATGACATTGTCTTAAACAAATTTTCCGTCGATATAATGAAACCACTAAGCGCACAGAAAAATGTACAAGTCAATCCGTCAATACCAAAAGGACAGATGTGAATTCACAACATGGGTGGGTGACTTTTTGCTTAAGTTTTGTAAGCAAACCACATAAAATTATCTATAAATCGATTTTTCCATTTGTTTGGAAAATTAGTTTAAGACGAGCTGTACACACCTTGTGATGTATGCATTTATGTGACATGAATCATGCTGATAATTAAAGATACTATCGCATGCATGTTGTAAACAATGGATAAGTGATATTGTTTTGGTATTACGAAATTGTTATCCATCTGTTGTTATTGATCTTATTTTACTATGTTTGTAACCAGCAAAGCCAAATATGATGCCAGGTAACAAGGTGAAACTAATTTCTGTATGTTGTTTGCAGGAGAAAAACTTCTTTCACAAAGTATCGACGAAGATATCGCAACCAAACATATTCATACTGAACAACAGATGGGACGCGTCCGCGTCTGAGCCGGAGTATCTCGATCAAGTATGTATACCGTTCAGTTTGGAACAATTTCTCCCTTTCTATTGAATGAAGGTGTTTCCAAAATCCACCAGATGGCGGTACTGAGAAAAAATATCCTTTGTCAAAATACCGCCTTGCTATTAGACAGAAGCAACGGTAGACGAAATACGTAACTCTGTTGCTAACAATTCTCTGATTTCAATCATTGAAATATGCTTAACTTTTTGATAAGTATGTAATAGTTCATCCAGTTTCTATCGGTGGAAACCTATAATTGGCTCTGTGCTGCCAGTATTATTTTATGTTGTAAACATTTCTGTTCTTTTTTCCTTTTTTTCCTTCCTTTTGACTTAAGGATCATATATTTAAGAGTATGCCTCTGGTCGGCGGAGCAAACGCCACTCTTCTCTCCTGTCTGCCAACCTCTTCATCTCTTTATAATCCCCGGCGCTCACTCTTTCCTCGACGTCCTTCCGATATGAATATGTTGGCCTCGGAGGTGAAGCTCAAGCTCGGTTTCCCGTGGCAGGTGCGCACGCAGCACGCCAACCGCTGCGTGGACTTCCTGTCGCGCGAGCTGCGCGTGTGCTCGCCCAAGGAGGCGGAGGAGCGCATCTTCTTCATCAGCGCCAAGGAGGCGCTGCTCACCAGGATGCGGGAAAGGGAGAAGCCCGTCTCGTGTGAGTAGAGTGCTGTAGTGAAATTGTGCGATACCTACTTACATATATACATACAAGACCATTTCAAAGATCCCAAACACTATGGGATTATCTTATTGCGTTCATTAGTTCCCATGACGACCTTTAGATTCCATAATTACACCAGCTCCATGGTACCATATTAATGCATTGTCATCCAAGTTACGTAGGTATACCAAATTTTAGCTCAATTGGATACCAACAAATGGTCGAAAAATGGTTTGCAAATTTAGACGGACAACTTACATACATACGAACAGTACAAGTTTATTCAAATAGAACAGGTGGTTGAGTGACTTAATTCGAATAAGTGTTGGAGATGGGTGATAAATAACGTTACTAGTATCGGCGGCATGTTTACCTTTTTACGCCACATTCATTATCATGCCGCTGCTAGGGAAACTACGGATAAATGGACACTAATGGTCCTCGTAAAAAGTCAACAGTGATACTGATGACGTAAGTCAACAGCCCTACAAGCTCATAGAGTTGTTAATATTAGACTACGTACATAGATACATTACATAGAGACTAATATTTATTAGACGGTATCCGTAGAAATCGATATTAACAACTACCCGCATTCTTACACTAGGCATAATGTGATGTTTACATGCATACATAAGTATACACCACTTACCATCATTATGATGGTCTGTTGATGTGATGTGTTGATGTCCCCCCCAGCCCCGATCCTGGTGGAGGGCCACCAGGTGCGCTACTTCGAGTTCGTGGACTTCGAGCGCAAGTTCGAGGAGTGCATCAGCCAGTCCGCCGTCAGGACCAAGTTCGCGCAGCACTCGCGCCGCGGCAGGAACATCGCCATGGAGGTCATGGCCATACTCGAACAGGTGAGCGGGTGGTTCTAATGTCAAATGCGACGCTTGCTTCGTAGTTCATAGGGCAGGTTTATGCAATGTAGGACGAAAGGGATGAAAGGCACTGACTGCGTTCAGATGTATATTAGCTAATATTACAATAAGGTCATCATCATCCTGGCGTCATGTCCCGGTTTCGCCCTCGCGCAGCACGCGAGGGCCCAGGGTCCGCCTTCCTGCTATTCCTGGCCCACCTCGCTCGGTCTTCGGCATCTCTCGTGGTGAGCTTATTGGCACGCATATCGTTCTTGACTACGTCAAGCCATCGCTTCTTGGGCCGGCCTCTCCTTCCCGTGCCCGGCGGGGGCGGCATAGCCAGACACTTGTTCCCCACATAACAAGGTGCAGGCTTATAAATACAAACCTTTTTCCAAAATCATCATATCAGCCAGAAGACGCCCACTGCTGGGCATAGGCCTCCCCCAGAGATCTCCACAAAGGCCGGTCCTGTGCTTTTCGCATCCAGCTGGTACCTGCGATCCTTACCAGGTCATCAGTCCACCTTGTGGAAGGCCTACCCACGCTGCGTCTTCCGGCACGTGGCCGCCACTCGAGAACTTTACTGCCCCATCGGCCATCTGTTCTTCGAGCTATGTGCCCTGCCCACTGCCACTTCAGTCTGGCAATCCTTAGAGCTATGTCGGTGACCTTGGTTCGCTTGCGGATCTCCTCATTTCTGATTCGATCGCGCAAAGAGACTCCGAGCATAGTTCTTTCCATTGCCCTTTGGGTAACAGTGAGCTTTCTTATAAGGCCCACAGTGAGCGGCCACGTTTCAGTTCCGTATGTCATCACTGGCAACACACATTGGTCAAAGACCTTCGTTTTGAGACACTGCGGTAATTGGGACGAAAATATATGGCGTAGCTTCCCGAATGCTGCCCAACCGAGTCGGATTTGTCGATTGACCTCTTTCTCGAAGTTGGACCTACCTAACTGAACTATTTGTCCTAGGTATGAATAGTCGTCAACAACTTCAAGTGGAATGCCTCCAACGGTCACTGGAGTAGGCACAACATGGACATTCGACATAATTTTCGTCTTGTCCATGTTCATTTTAAGACCTACTTGTTGAGAGGCACTACAGAGGTCATCGAGCATTTTGCCCAAGTCTTCCAGGGTTTCAGCCATGACTACGATATCGTCAGCAAATCTGAGGTGAGTAAGGTACTCGCCGTTAGTATTGATGCCAAGTCCGTCCCAGTCCATAAGCCTAAAGATATCCTCCAGTGCAGCAGTGAACAACTTCGGTGATATGACATCACCTTGTCTAACACCCCGCTGCAGCTGGATAGGTTCTGTGGTCTTATCCTGGAGACGAACTGACATAGTGGCGTCTTCGTACAAACCCTTCAGTGCTTCGATATATCGATAGTCAATTTGGCACCGCTGTAGAGACTGGAGCTGGAGCTGGACTGGAGGATTTTCCAAAATACTGCACAGATTTTAATGAAACATAGCTACGAACCATCTCGATACAACTGGCTTTCACATAGAGAAAACCGCATCCAAATTGGTTTATCCGTTCTGGAGCTACGATGCCACAGACAGACACACATGCCGAAAACCTAAATTGAATACCGTTCGACTCGAAGCGAGCGATTCAAAGATAGATGCTCAGATCTGTGCCTTATTCCTACCCCCATAAGTTCTAATTCCGATCGACACGCCCCAACCTCCAGGTGTACAACACGGCGACAGACCAAAAAGCGGCTCGCGTGGAAAAACAGCGCGTGTTGCACGAACAGCTGTCGTGCATCGAGGAGCAGCTGAAGGCTGTTACCAGGCAGATGAAGGACAAGATCGCACGGATGGTGGAGAGCGTCGAACATAAGGTGGGTGCGAATAAAAAAAAGATAAAATAAAATATAACCTTTTACTTCTATTCCAAATATTTGAAATTCCTACCTAGTCAGTACTATGTGTGCTCCACTCCACACCAGATGAGTGCGAGCACCTTAACCAGTGGACCCAGGAGCCAATACCTACGTCCTACCTAAACCTACTTGAACGCTGGCTGACCCAAATAAAACCAGCACCTAACAACCCAACTTGTTTAACCTACTAAAGCCCAGGACACCGTTGGAACGACCACCCATCCTAGAAGCCTACCTATCCTAGAGTACGACCTAACCTAAGGTCTGCCAGAACATACATGCTACATTATTATCTGCTTTGACTAAACTAGCTATTACGGCAATCTCAGGTGGTAAGGCTTTGTCAAGCCTTAAGAATCCGTCTGTGTTAGTACCACCGCCTTATCTATTTCTGCCGCCAAGCAACAATGCTTGCATTGTTCTGTTCCGGTTTGAAGAATAAGGTAACCAGTGCAGTTACGGGCATGAGGCATTTCATCTTAGTCCTCACAATGACAACGCACTTGCGGTTCTGCATTATATATTATTTATTGTACATGAATAATTTAACAGAGTTAAAATCTTAAGATAGTTCACAAAGGCGAGCTTATCTCTGCAAGAGATCTCTTCCAGCCAACCTGAGATGTGTGAAAGCAATATCACGGGTACTTGAGCATGTACTTAGATACAGTTTACAAAAAAGCTAATAAAACCTAAGCTAAATCCTTAAATACTAATAGACATGTTCACAAATAAATACATAAATATATACATATAACATAAATATTCTTTTACTCTCTTCTTAAAAGTGGGAAAAGTGGGACTTTCTAGGATAGCCTTGGGAAGTCTATTCCATAGCTGCACAGCACGCACAGAGAAGGAGTTGTGGAAAAATTTTGTATTCGTTCTAGGGAACTCTAACATCCTAGCCTATTGTTGCCTGCAACCTAAAATGCATGAATCGTAGTTGTTATGGGCGACACTTTCTGCTTACCATCAGGTGGGCTGTTTGCTCGTTTGTCACTACGAATCACTCATCATCTAAGATCTCTGTTATCTCACTAACACCCAAAACCCACGTCCGCAGGTCTCGCTAACCCTCTCCCAAGAGATCCGGCGGCTCTCAGCGCTAGTGGACGAATTCGACACGCCCTTCCGGCCGGAGCGGGTCAGCCTCGAACAGTACAAGCGGGCTTTACACCGACACGTGGAGTCCGGATTGGGCTCGCGACTGAAGAAGCGACTGTCCAGTGACATCGGCAACGAGATGGATGACGCGCAGAAGGATATGGCTGGTGAGTGAACGAGAGAGATGAGGTGCGAGACGCCTTTTTCGCCGCTTTCGGTTGGTGTGAGGCAGCCTCGAACGGTACAAGCGGGCTTTTCACCGACACGTGGAGTCCGGGCTGGGCTCGAGACTGAAGAAGCGACTGTCTAGTGACATCGGCAGCAAGATGGATGACGCACAGAAGGATGGCGGGTGAGTGAAGGAGAGAGATTGAGTGACACGCGAGACTGAAAATGCGACTACCGAGTAACATAGGAAACGAGATGGCAGAAGGAGCTAGCAGGTGAGTGAAAGAGAGGGATATGTATAGTGCGACACGCAGTTTCCACTGCTTTCGGTCGGAGTAAGTCAGCCTCGAACAGTACAAGCGGGCCTTACACCGACACGTGGCGTGTGTCGGGCTTATATAAATCATCATCTTCATCATCACATCAGTTGGAGGACGCACACTGCTGACTGGGCTGATGTTTACAAAGGGCGGTCCTGTGCCTTCCGCATCCCGCATCCTGGTGCCTGCAATCTTTACCAGGTTGTCCATCGGTCCATCATGCGAGAGGCCTGTCCACGCTGCTAGTATAATCACAGCGATTCACAGCAGATCAAGCTACCTGAAACCATTTTAAGGTGAGCTAGCATGTCTATAGACGGACACAGGAATGTTAACTAATAGCTTATACTCATATTGGGTAATGCCGGCCAATGTCTCTTATCTGAGTTTTCTGACATTGAATGAATGAATTTTATTTCATTTTTTTCACTAATAACACATTTATTTCACTAATAAACAGATGCTCTTACGGTGAAGGCAAATAAATACCAGACAGATAAAACCTGCGAATTCAGGCAACTGAATTTGCAACCGTGAGCCCATCTGGTCAGGTTCCACGGTAGCAGGTACACAAGAGGTCAGATGGTAGTCGCTCCACTGTAGTTACCTGATCGCCAAATCCTGGATCATGATCAAGGCAAAGCACGACCGGCACATTAACGCCAAGATGATTATTATTTTTTATACTGATTTTGGGTAGGTCGATACGCTATCTTCCGAGTACCAACCAATAATCCTTTCCCCACAGAGCGCATGTACAGCATCCTCCCAGTGCACAAGCGCGCGGCTGCCGCCTCCTGCATCATGCCGCACCAGCAGCCCTTCGAAGTCCTCTACAGGCTGAACTGCGACAACCTCTGCGCGGACTTCCAAGAAGACCTGGCGTTTAGGTTCTCGTACGGCATCACGGCGCTCATCCAGCGGTTCCAGGGGAAGAACAGTGCGAGGATCGCGTTGAAGAACCCCCCGCAGTATACGCCGGTAAGTGGTAATAGTGTATGGTGTGAATGAATGCATGAATGAACTTTTATTATGGGCAGGGCACGGTCACAACATCATCAATGAATGAATGAATGATAATGCTATATTGATAATACACAAATAATACATTGCAAAAAAGGACAAAAGAAACCGACGCGTCGGCCGAATTTTACAATACTTAACCCATAAAATTAATGGAGCAATGAGGGTTTTCGAGTTTTCAAAATCTACTAGAAGGCGCTACTGTGTAGTAAGGTCCGATGTCAATATACTGCCAAGCCGTGCATAGAAACAAATGCTGTAGAATGACGAATCCATTCCAGTTAATGACAGAATTTTATTTTGACATCAGACCTCGCGGCTTGATACCGACATCTGGTGGATTTTAGATTCACGAAAACCCTAATTGAATGGAACTTCTTGAAACCCTGGGAGATTTTGGCAAAGCATTTTACAACTAAACGTAAAAAATTACTTAAGCCTCGGTCACACGCAGCGATTTGTAGCAGCTATAAATAGCTTGTTATTTAATCGCCGCTGCCGTGTGACCGTGTCGACTACATGCATTGGAATGGTGCCCACTAGTCGAAATGTCGCCTGTAGTGATTCGTCGACAAACAAGACAATTGATTCGGTTGGCCTAGCAGAATAAATGCGACATTATAAAATAAATTTTATTCGTCATTTCTCTTCGACCTGTAGTAATTCCGCCACTTTTTCGCAATATTCACACAACCAACAATACAAACAAACAAACGTTATGAACAACAAACTAAAAAACTACCGAAGCCAAAAATATAACAAATTTATAATTTTTGTTGGGGGACTGGTTTTACTCACACTGCTAATTGTAGCCGCTATAATATATGTTCAATTTTATAGCGGCTACAAATCGCTCAGCGATTTTTAGCTCGAGCACAGTCACACGAAACTAATTTTCGCTGGCAGAAAGTAGCAACTACAAATCGCTGCGTATGACATGACTGAGGCTGTACTCCACTCTTGGTTTCCAGATCCCGCCAGCGATCAGCAACCAGCCCACCCCCACGGACGTGGTGCGGGCGTCGGGCGCGGCCAGCGTGGGGCCGCTCAGCGCCGAGGAGTGGGGGCTGGTGTCGCGGTTCGCCATGGGCGCGCTCACCTCGCAGGGCACCATGGGCGGCCTGCTGCTGTCAGGACTGGTATGTGGGGACTAGTGCGGAGAGTGGGGGCTGGTGTCGCGGTTCGCCATGGGCGCGCTCACCTCGCAGGGCACCATGGGCGGCCTGCTGCTGTCAGGACTGGTATGTGGGGACTAGTGCGGAGAGTGGGGGCTGGTGTCGCGGTTCGCCATGGGCGCGCTCACCTCGCAGGGCACCATGGGCGGCCTGCTGCTGTCAGGACTGGTATGTGGGGACTAGTGCGGAGAGTGGGGGCTGGTGTCGCGGTTCGCCATGGGCGCGCTCACCTCGCAGGGCACCATGGGCGGCCTGCTGCTGTCAGGACTGGTATGTGGGGACTAGTGCGGAGAGTGGGGGCTGGTGTCGCGGTTCGCCATGGGCGCGCTCACCTCGCAGGGCACCATGGGCGGCCTGCTGCTGTCAGGACTGGTATGTGGGGACTAGTGCGGAGAGTGGGGGCTGGTGTCGCGGTTCGCCATGGGCGCGCTCACCTCGCAGGGCACCATGGGCGGCCTGCTGCTGTCAGGACTGGTATGTGGGGACTAGTGCGGAGAGTGGGGGCTGGTGTCGCGGTTCGCCATGGGCGCGCTCACCTCGCAGGGCACCATGGGCGGCCTGCTGCTGTCAGGACTGGTATGTGGGGACTAGTGCGGAGAGTGGGGGCTGGTGTCGCGGTTCGCCATGGGCGCGCTCACCTCGCAGGGCACCATGGGCGGCCTGCTGCTGTCAGGACTGGTATGTGGGGACTAGTGCGGAGAGTGGGGGCTGGTGTCGCGGTTCGCCATGGGCGCGCTCACCTCGCAGGGCACCATGGGCGGCCTGCTGCTGTCAGGACTGGTATGTGGGGACTAGTGCGGAGAGTGGGGGCTGGTGTCGCGGTTCGCCATGGGCGCGCTCACCTCGCAGGGCACCATGGGCGGCCTGCTGCTGTCAGGACTGGTATGTGGGGACTAGTGCGGAGAGTGGGGGCTGGTGTCGCGGTTCGCCATGGGCGCGCTCACCTCGCAGGGCACCATGGGCGGCCTGCTGCTGTCAGGACTGGTATGTGGGGACTAGTGCGGAGAGTGGGGGCTGGTGTCGCGGTTCGCCATGGGCGCGCTCACCTCGCAGGGCACCATGGGCGGCCTGCTGCTGTCAGGACTGGTATGTGGGGACTAGTGCGGAGAGTGGGGGCTGGTGTCGCGGTTCGCCATGGGCGCGCTCACCTCGCAGGGCACCATGGGCGGCCTGCTGCTGTCAGGACTGGTATGTGGGGACTAGTGCGGAGAGTGGGGGCTGGTGTCGCGGTTCGCCATGGGCGCGCTCACCTCGCAGGGCACCATGGGCGGCCTGCTGCTGTCAGGACTGGTATGTGGGGACTAGTGCGGAGAGTGGGGGCTGGTGTCGCGGTTCGCCATGGGCGCGCTCACCTCGCAGGGCACCATGGGCGGCCTGCTGCTGTCAGGACTGGTATGTGGGGACTAGTGCGGAGAGTGGGGGCTGGTGTCGCGGTTCGCCATGGGCGCGCTCACCTCGCAGGGCACCATGGGCGGCCTGCTGCTGTCAGGACTGGTATGTGGGGACTAGTGCGGAGAGTGGGGGCTGGTGTCGCGGTTCGCCATGGGCGCGCTCACCTCGCAGGGCACCATGGGCGGCCTGCTGCTGTCAGGACTGGTATGTGGGGACTAGTGCGGAGAGTGGGGGCTGGTGTCGCGGTTCGCCATGGGCGCGCTCACCTCGCAGGGCACCATGGGCGGCCTGCTGCTGTCAGGACTGGTATGTGGGGACTAGTGCGGAGAGTGGGGGCTGGTGTCGCGGTTCGCCATGGGCGCGCTCACCTCGCAGGGCACCATGGGCGGCCTGCTGCTGTCAGGACTGGTATGTGGGGACTAGTGCGGAGAGTGGGGGCTGGTGTCGCGGTTCGCCATGGGCGCGCTCACCTCGCAGGGCACCATGGGCGGCCTGCTGCTGTCAGGACTGGTATGTGGGGACTAGTGCGGAGAGTGGGGGCTGGTGTCGCGGTTCGCCATGGGCGCGCTCACCTCGCAGGGCACCATGGGCGGCCTGCTGCTGTCAGGACTGGTATGTGGGGACTAGTGCGGAGAGTGGGGGCTGGTGTCGCGGTTCGCCATGGGCGCGCTCACCTCGCAGGGCACCATGGGCGGCCTGCTGCTGTCAGGACTGGTATGTGGGGACTAGTGCGGAGAGTGGGGGCTGGTGTCGCGGTTCGCCATGGGCGCGCTCACCTCGCAGGGCACCATGGGCGGCCTGCTGCTGTCAGGACTGGTATGTGGGGACTAGTGCGGAGAGTGGGGGCTGGTGTCGCGGTTCGCCATGGGCGCGCTCACCTCGCAGGGCACCATGGGCGGCCTGCTGCTGTCAGGACTGGTATGTGGGGACTAGTGCGGAGAGTGGGGGCTGGTGTCGCGGTTCGCCATGGGCGCGCTCACCTCGCAGGGCACCATGGGCGGCCTGCTGCTGTCAGGACTGGTATGTGGGGACTAGTGCGGAGAGTGGGGGCTGGTGTCGCGGTTCGCCATGGGCGCGCTCACCTCGCAGGGCACCATGGGCGGCCTGCTGCTGTCAGGACTGGTATGTGGGGACTAGTGCGGAGAGTGGGGGCTGGTGTCGCGGTTCGCCATGGGCGCGCTCACCTCGCAGGGCACCATGGGCGGCCTGCTGCTGTCAGGACTGGTATGTGGGGACTAGTGCGGAGAGTGGGGGCTGGTGTCGCGGTTCGCCATGGGCGCGCTCACCTCGCAGGGCACCATGGGCGGCCTGCTGCTGTCAGGACTGGTATGTGGGGACTAGTGCGGAGAGTGGGGGCTGGTGTCGCGGTTCGCCATGGGCGCGCTCACCTCGCAGGGCACCATGGGCGGCCTGCTGCTGTCAGGACTGGTATGTGGGGACTAGTGCGGAGAGTGGGGGCTGGTGTCGCGGTTCGCCATGGGCGCGCTCACCTCGCAGGGCACCATGGGCGGCCTGCTGCTGTCAGGACTGGTATGTGGGGACTAGTGCGGAGAGTGGGGGCTGGTGTCGCGGTTCGCCATGGGCGCGCTCACCTCGCAGGGCACCATGGGCGGCCTGCTGCTGTCAGGACTGGTATGTGGGGACTAGTGCGGAGAGTGGGGGCTGGTGTCGCGGTTCGCCATGGGCGCGCTCACCTCGCAGGGCACCATGGGCGGCCTGCTGCTGTCAGGACTGGTATGTGGGGACTAGTGCGGAGAGTGGGGGCTGGTGTCGCGGTTCGCCATGGGCGCGCTCACCTCGCAGGGCACCATGGGCGGCCTGCTGCTGTCAGGACTGGTATGTGGACGGTTGATGCTAGTTTTCGTTGCGAAGATCACCCATTAGGTCATCCGGATAGCACCTTACTGTTAATTAGGAAAAAGGAAGTGCAATGAAAGTAATGGGAGCTGACGTATTTTTGCTCACCATTTGGCGCCATGCGAGGCCAATATGATATTGTCAACCCATAAAATAACGCCATTTGATTGGCCAAAATCCTACTGTCAACTCTTGAGTACTTGATTCTAATAGTGGGAGCTCATGCTCTAGTAGTGCCACCTGGTGGAATTTTGATTCGAGTTGGCACCACACAGGCACACGTTTATATACCTCCTTTCAACCTACCCGTCTAAAACGAAACTAAACATGTACACCCCTCCCCCCAGCTGCTGAAGACCGTGGGCTGGCGCGTGGTGGCGGTGACCGGGCTCGTGTACGGCGCGCTGTACGCGTACGAGCGCTGCACATGGACTGCGCGCGCGCAGCAGCGCGTGTTCAAGAAGCAGTACGTGGCGCACGCCAGCAAGAAACTGAGGCTCATTGTGGATCTTACGTCGGCCAATTGCAGCCATCAGGTGCAGCAGTGAGTATCCTAGCCATACGTCTATTTATTATTATATTAGTATACTCATTTTTCCGTCCAAGTCTGTTCAAGTAACCTGAAGTCGTGGTATATATACAGAACCCTATACAGAACTTACAGCAATTCTAATCCAGATATTCGTGAGCCATCAACAAGCCAATAACAGTACTCCCGCCAGGGACCTATCACCTCTATCTATTCCCGCCAGGGAGCTATCGACGATGTTCGCCCGCCTCTGCCGGCTGATCGACGAGGCGCAGACGGAGATGGACGAGGAGTTAACCTCCGTGCGGACGGCGGTGGCGAAGCTCGACGACGCGTCCACGGCGGCCAAGAAGCTGCGCAACAAGGCCAACTACCTCGGACACGAGTTGGAGCTGTTTGACGACGCTTTCCTTAAGAGGGATTAGCCGGGTGCGGGTGTGAGTTGTTTTATACTATTTTTTTTATTATATTAGACAAGACAAGAATTTAACCCCCATCTCACCTGTTGGTAAGTGACAATGCGGATGACGACGAAGATGGAGCATGCCCGTCTTGGAACAGCCTATTCATTATAGCCTTGAAGGCGTCCATATTTTATTGATCGGGGAACACACTCGCAGGCATAATGTTCCATTACTTAGCCGCGCTTAATGCACTGATGTACTAGGAAATCGAGTTGTGAAGTTTGTTGCCAACATTTTGGAAAATAGCTCAAACTAGGTAGCATTTATAATTACATGAAAATTGTGGATTAACATTTGAAAGACCTAAGAAGTGTTCTTCTTTGTATATACTCGAACGCTCGCGTGCGCTACGTGTCTCTTTCGTATTCGTGGTACGTTGCTACTTGCTAGAGACAGAAAAGACAGGCATTAGAGATGCGAGCGGTTCAAAAATAGGGCCCCAGGTACCCCAGGAAATAGAAAAAATATAAAACAAAGATGGTTTTTGCGATTCCATAACGCGCTACTGAGATGTGAGGTCATTCATAATAAAGCAATTGACAAAATTTATTTGTGCTGCTGTGCAACTGCTGTCCTGACAAATGTTGTCAGGACAGCAGTTGCCTGTCCAATAACACCGCAGTATTTTCACAACAGACATTACTACTCGGCAGCGCCACCTGGTGGATTTTAGAATCGTGAAAACCCTCCATCGATTAAAATGACGGCGACAGGGCGTTCAGTTGTCGTTTCTTCAGTACAGTTTCCCTATTGGGCTCTCTTGGCCTAATTTCGACCTCTCTCGGCCCTATTTCCAGAAAGTAAGAGTACATCGATAACCACTAGAGTATCGGCCCTGGCGCGGCCGGCGGCGCTAGTAGCCCGCGGTCTCGCGAGCCCCACCGCGACCGCCGACTCCCGGGCGCGCCCGACCGACATGACAATGCAGGGGACTGCCTCACGGAAGGTAAACACAAACATGTCCGACGCTTTCGTATCCCCTACAAATGTATAGTTTCTCTACACCTGTAAATTAGAACTCGTTTTATTTTAAATTATTTCTCATCATCATCTTCATCATCAGCTTTTACCGGGAGCCCGGCCGGGCGGAGTGGCCCGACACCGCACTCGTTTATGAATTTATTTTTAGGTACGACGGTTCCTCGACCGCTTTTTTATTTATTCTCACGAACGTTTACCTTCCACCTATGTATGACGCCTTGGTGCTATCGATAACGTGTTAACGCGAAATACCTATAAAGATGTGTAAAAAAAGCGAAAAGCTATGTAACTATAATGAAAATGAATTAAAATAGATGTTAATTGTTATATTCTTAAAAAAACATATGAAATATTTACAGGTGTGTTAATTTTTTACAGTATTTCTATGTATTTAAATGTTTTTTATCCAATGGCAGTTACGCTTTGCACGTTGAAACATTATTTAACCGCATTTTTTATCAGGAGTTTTAAAGTGTTTCACTTTTTATAATTTAGTTCCTTTCTTGTGATAGTATTACCTAAAGCTTTCTTGTTTTAATGCGTTGTTCATTTTATATTTTATATGAAAGGGACAATTTGTTATATTGTTAGTAGAAGCGGTACATCTCATCTATTTAGTTACCAATATGACATTTATAATGCGCTTTGGCGAGTAGGTAGTGACCTTTTTTAAGTTATAATTCATTTATGGATACTCGAACGAACACACGAAGATACGAACATTTTGTGGCATTCTATTGTTGGTAGTTTAATTGCAGGCCTAGGGTGCTGGGTGAATGGAGATACATAAAGAATTATGTAAAAGAAATTATGTTATAATATTTATGTCACAATGTTTATAATAGAATAGTAGCAGATTGTGTCTGTGGTGTACTCGCACAGTATGTACAGGAGTGTCCTTGGCCTGCTCGGATGTTGTTTTATAGTTAATTGGAACTGGAAGGTAAACCACGGCTCTGGCCGCGGCGGCGGGAGCCTCGCCACCGTTTGATATTAGATAGATTTTGTTGTCCATTGTAATTAGTTATCGCGTAATTAGGAGAATTTCATATGTAAATAAATAAAGGATTCCTTTATAAAAATATGTCTTTTATTTCGTAATGTAATTGTCCTAGTAATAGAAATATCAATAAAATAAAATAACGATTAACGATGAGATCAATAACAACCGTATTGGAATTGGATTATGTGAATATGTTGTCTGGTGATAAATCGAACTTTTTCTCGATGTCCAGCAACTTCTTTGGTGGTAACTGAAACAATAAGAAATAAATAATTAGTGCGCCTACCTAAATTAGTTGCATTATGAACCCATGGAACTTACATCTGGTTTCTATGGAAATAGCCTAATATCATATGGACCTTCTTTCTTTGGAGAAGACAGGTTCGACTGGAGGGCTCTAGCGAAGAATCTATATTTAGCCAGATTCGAAGGTCTATATCCTGTGGACTGCAATGGGCTAAAAATGGAGTATGTATGAATGAGATTTCTGACTGATTTTGGGAAGATCGTGAGTGAAAAAAATTCGACTTGATTCCCCAAAGTGGCTGTGGAGGACATATTTTCCAATATGTTATAGTGCTGCGGTGCTGTGTATGGGGGTGAGATGTAGATATTGTTAGTCAATAATTTTTGAGCTTTCCGAAGGTTGAAAAGGTTGAGGACAATCCTACCAATGCTCTTATCTGTAGAATGAATATGGTACCCATTTTTGCCGATATGATATCACTATTTCTATACCGCCAAGCAAGTGTGAAGTGAGTAATTTGCCTTAATAGTATTGTTTGATAAACAATTTTAATTAAAAAGAAAAATATGTTCGGATGTAACAGCGCTATCAAAAAAGGCGCCACTGGTCCATATAAATCCGGCATTGCTATTTGAAGTGTATGTATATCAGTGTACTCAGGCATTCTTTGTTTGAAAACCAGTTAATCGAGTTAGCTGTTTCATTAAAATCGGTTTAGTAGTTTCAGAAATATTAGAGCATAATTAACTTTAGGTGGGTTAGGTAATCGTTCATTGATATAAATTGTATCAATTGTAGAAGGCATCGATGGTGCCGATCGATTATAGCTTATGGGCTACAGTTACCGCTCTTCATGCATGTGCGTACGCGTTTATCAATAGCCACGGGCTAGTAAGCGCGCGCACCACCGCTGATTAGGTCCGCGACCGAGAAGTCGATAACACACTGACTGGAGATATGATCAGCGTACCCAACTTCATCCTCACCGTATCAACTCCACCAGCAAACTGTGTCTTGGCAAAGTACACGTCGTCCCCACGCACGCACAGGCCGTAGTGGCGACAAGCCGCTTCCGCGTCCGGGGGGCTGGACCGCAGCCAGCGCGCCAGCGCCGCCAGCGGCACCGACAGCTGCTTGCTGCTGTAGCCGTGGCTCAGGATTAGGAGAGCTCGTCTGACAGATTGGGGAGAAGACGGGTGTGAGTTAAGAGCTCGTCTGGTAAATTTGGTGAAAGGAAGAAGAGGGATATGAGTTGTGACCGTAAGTTTATGGGTATGATAGTACAGCACTAAAATATGATATATCTAGGTACAGTCGGGGGAACAAAATGTTTTTTTATTTTTATACCACCAGTTTTTTTATACCACTACTAGCGACGGGTTTAGTAAGTGTTACAGAGACACACGGAAACCGACGAAGGTACTCCTGCCTATGGATGTTTTGAAAACCTCACATTGCAACGCGCTACAGAGGGTCTAAAGGCCACATTAACATTTCATATTATGATTCATATTAAAGTGCCATAAATTTATCTGATCCGGTGGCCAATACTGGAACTAAGTGACGCCATTTTGAATAGTCATGTCAATGTCAACAACAGCGATGCTGCAGATAAGTTTGTGAGAAATCATAATAAGAATCATATTACGAAACACTAATGTGGCCTTTTTAGACCTCCAGGTTTTCGATAGAAGCGTATGATGTAATGTCCGCAACAACGTCGCGTTCCAATCGCTGTAATGTGAATTGAGATCGCTGCTACAGCACTGCTACCACGCAAGAAAGTCGCAGATGTGAAAGAGTCGTTCTATAATAGCGGGAGGCAAACAAGCAAGCAGGCCACCTGTCGCTGTATTCTGAACGTTTCCTGTCGACGTATGCGTATTAAGCGCGCTCCACATGTGGACAGTTCCGCGGGAACACGAGAATGTGGAGGCGGTATTCGCCTACATTCGTGTAGTCCCGTGCATGTTTGGCATGTCTCGCATGTCTCGCCTATTTCATAGACTAAGTAGAGATAGTTCGTTGTCGTCTCGATTCGATCGATTTTATATTTATATTCCTAGCGCTTTTTCGAGTAACAGGTTCGGGGTACCCTTGACCATGATCCAGGATATTAGTAGATCAAGTAATTACAGTATAGCAGCTGCCATCACCTCTGTGACCCTGTTTAAAGCGGATTAGCGATATTACACCAATGAATCGATATAATGTCGACGCGTTTTGACACCCACCACATCCCTAATAGGCGAGAGTGTAGAGGGTCGACCAAAGTTTCGGCGGACATGTGGAGTACGCTTTAGCTACCTGTCTCTTTCACACTCTCGTAAAATGCTAGAGGAAATATTTCTTATGTGAAATGTTAACGTGAAATTAAAAAATCTACTCCGCATTGGTAAATGGTTACCACCACCCATAGACACCCGCAACAATATAAGTACAGAAGGCAGAACTTCAATCTTCCCACAACCAATATAAAATGAGTTAGCATCGCTATAGACGCACGTACAAACCGGAGACGGTCCAGGGTAGGTTGAGGTGCTGGCTTCTATACCTAATAGTACAATAATTACCTCTGCAATTTGGGAATATATAAACACAAGGCGCAATAAGCGAGCGGAGAGACCTCTTCCATTAGTTTACAGACTTTAACAAAGTTCCCCTTAGAATTGGCTGTGGCTATTCTGTATGCCAGTTGCAATGAAGGATCCCTGAAACAAAATATCGTAAGTATCACAAATTACAAACAAATGTTATAAGTAAAAGAGTTAAAATTACTACATATAGTAAAGCAAAGTCCCGTGCTGCGTCTGTCTGTCTATCTGTTCGAGCTAAACTCAAAAACTACTGAACGGATTGTCATGCGATTTTCACTGATAGACAGAGTAATTTATGAGGTAAGTTTAGGTGTATAATTTGTTAAGGTTACCATCCATGCGAAGTCAGGGCGAGTCGCTAGTTTAAGACAAAATAGTGATTGTTGTTGACAAAAATAAGATAATAATTGTTTCTCTACAAAAAATTATGTTACTTAATTTCTATTTTAGAGGCAGCTTGCACCAAAATCTTCATCACATTGAAGCTTAAGTTAAACACAAAATTTCATACAAAATGATGTTAAAGGTCATTCTTAAATGGGTTCAAGAACTTGGCACAAGCCGGGCTTAAATTCATACTTACTTTTTCAAATGCTTTGGCAAATTGAGATATCGTAACAGAGGATGTACATCCTCCAGATTGCACAAAATGTACAGACTTTCAACTAAAACTCTGTCGTTTTTAGTAACATTTGTGCTTAAATTAGAGAGGCAGGCACTGAGCTGACCAGCCGCGTCACTAGAGTCTTTCAGAGTTATGTCTTCACAACATGATAGATACCACTTCAAACATTCCAATAAATACTTTTTATTGAGAACTGGATCGTAGTCTTTCAAAGGTAGCTCACATAATCTGGAAAATTCACAATTTTTAAGACAAGTCATTTTGGATTTAAATAAATGTATAAAAATTATGTAGGTATTTACTTACTTATAGCCATAGTACACATAGAATCTGATCATCTGCTCCAATAATTCAACACAATGATTTGGAGGTAGCCTTTGTATTGTCATATCTTGCCTCACAGCTCTTAACCGATCATTCAAGAAATCATACAATACTGAACTTGGTACATCTGTTCTTTTAGTAACCCTAATTTGGAAAAGCACTATGTATTAATTATTTAACAATTAAGAAATTAAATTATACATAGCAATTTGCTTCAAAGCTGGTCCTTTAATGTTAGGATGAATGAAACATCCATTCAATAAAACCAGCTAAATTGAAATTAAATTGTCTTACTCATGCAATAAGTATTGTACAGTCTTGTGAAGAACGTTGTATGGTCGTAATAGAGAAGGCACTGCCATGTTGACATCCGCTGCTGACCTAGAGAAGGATTTCACCAATCTTCTGTTTGGACCCATTACCTCTAATACATGAACCATTCTTTCTTTTTCACGCCTATAACAAACATTAGTACTTATTTTGATATCTTATCAACCAAATATTAGGTTACCAAAGAGGTTAGGTAAACAAAAACAGCGGTTAGAGTATACCAAAGGGTGCAATTCAATAGGTACCTACCTATTGTATCAGCAACAGCTGTTTTTGTTTGTATTTGGATATTATGAAGTTACTGTTAGTGTCGGACTTTTAAAAGCTATAAAATATGGGTTGATAAATTAAATTCTTCCATTATATACTACCATTATTCCTAGACATTTAAAGTGAAACAAACAGAATCAATTTTCAAAGTAAAATAGGTGTCTAATGGAAACTTACATTGCAACCTCATATTGTGGACACATTTCAAAACATGTACCCATAACATTTCTATTTGCGGAACTAGTAGATTCGACATTGGTGCGATAATAATCAAAATAAGCCATAATTTTCCTAAAACAATACAATAACTAGACAACTAACCTAAACTCGAAACAGCGAAATCAAAACAATCGCTTGTCAAAATGACAAATATCAATTTTTTTATTTTAGGGCTTGAGTACTTGGTCCTTTAAGCCAAATAATTTTTTATATTTTTTTTTTATGTTAATAGAAATATAAAAATAGGCGTTTGTATTATGTTCCCTATGAACTCCGAAACGGCTTTAGCGATTTTAATGAAATTTTATTGTAATTCGGGGCGTTAGGTAGCATGCAACAAGAAATTAATTTATCCGTGGCGTTGATTTCTCACCTAATGTAATAATTCTAGGTACATTCTACCTCTGTCTGTCTGTCTGTCTGTTACGCTTTCACGGTTAAGCACTACACCGATTTTGATGAAACTCGGTATGGGTATTACGCGCTTGGCTAATCTAAAGATTGCCTTCAAATCAATTTCGGAATACCTATAAACCATCATCAAACAAGAGTTTAGAACCTCAGGATGGACTGATAGTAGGCTAGCAAAATAGTCCACGCAGGCGGAAAGCGTGTTAAGTATAAGGAATAAGTAAAATTTATACCTACACGCTAAGGTGGAAAAATATTATTGCAAAAGAAAATCCTAATTTTTTTACGTGCAAATGAACTTCAACTGGGTGGTATTTTAAAGTTATAAGTGGTGTTTTGCTTTTAACGTACGGCGACTTGGCCGCGACTTATAACTGATACGTAAAGCCCTCCGATTCCCAAGAGCCTCGTCTATTTGTCTGATTTCTAAATAATTAGACCATGGATTACAATTCAGAAAAAATCAATTTGTACATCTGCGTATAACGGTTTCATGGCTTTTTTCTATCATCTCTCTTTGCATCTGCGCTGTCAATCATCAACAATGATCCTTCACAATAAATAGAAAATAAATAAATAAAAATATTTAATCACAGATAAATAAACCTAGTACTATCCAGCATGAATTATATTATGTTTTACTAAACATGAATTGCCTAAAATGTCATCAAGTAAAGGTATTTATAATGTTTACTTAAGTACCTAGACCTATTATCATACCTACTCTACTCTCCGTCCAACCCAATATTCTTTTAGATTTTTAGAGCCCTCCTGATCTGCCAATTCTGGATCATGGGCAAGTCTGACCCCGGGCCCTCGCTCGCGGCCGCACTACCGGGATATTCACGCCAAGATGATTATTTTGAGACAAAATGCTGCTCTTCCCATCCAAGGGCGGATAACCCTCGGCAGAGAAGACCAAACAGCCGAGGGTCAGGGCGAGAGAGAGAGAGGAGTCGGTGTACAATCCAGCAAGACCTCTCGCTGGTGCCTCCAATCACAGGTCCATCACGCAGCCCTAACCTCTTCAGGTGGCTTCGAAGAGAAGTTGGGACGAGATCGTTGTTTGGAACTTTGACTGATATGATCGCAGTGGACGGCCCTCGCCACATATCTATAACTCGTGCGCCAGGTTCAGATACTTAATCTTTTCATCGTCACTATCCCACGTCCGCCTAGAACGTATAAGACTTCACCTGGTCCATCAGTACAATATCAAGCTTGTTAGCAAGGACAGTCCGTAATATTAATTATTTTTATATTTAGAGTTCTATTATCAGGACTAGAGCATGAATCAGTTAAAGTATCCGCTTTCGTCACTCACCACTCGATAAGTATATAATTTTTTATTTTATTTAACTTATTCTTTTGTCCCGCTTTAGCTATCTCCATGTCATGAGTCAAGGGCATCAGAAGAACTATGACCAACCCATGCGAACATCAAAAGCAACAAGATGGCGGTGGTTGCCCCCATAAAAACCAAGATCACTTTAAAACAACTGCCGAAATGATAATTGATTTATGCAAAAAAGGAAGAAAGGGGTCTGATTGTGACGTCGTCAGCGTCGTAGAGGTAACTAGGTAGAATAACCTTCGAACTCTCGATACAGTGACTCCCGTTTCTATGTATCTACATTCAAATACGCTTCAATTTTTAAACTATTATTGCTTACCATCGGTCCTATGACACCCTAATTAGGTATCCTTTTATGTAATTATATGGCAGCAGAAACAAGCGATTTCGCAGTAAGCGCAAGTTAGGTCCATAACTGGGCGCGTGATGTGACGTCCGAATTGTTAACGAGAGCCTCACCTACTGGCTTAACAATCTGGCTTTGCGGAGTGAGGTTGCCTCATGTTGCATCTGCTATCTACCATCTAATATCTATACTCATTTTAAAGAGTGCTCTAAGGAATTGTTTGGGCTGCTACCTGCGATTTTCACCACTGTATACAACCCGCCTTACATTCAAATTCCACAGTCATCCACCGTTTGATTATCACGAAAATTCTTGCCTCGTAACGGACGCTTTGGAACGAACTTCCTGCAGTAGTACTTCCTAACCGTTCCGACATTTAACCCTTCAAGAAACGAGCCTACATCTATCTCAAAAGGCGGCAACGAGTTGACGACTCCCCCTGGTGTTGAGGATGTGTTTGGGCGGCGGTGGTAATTTTTCATTCGGTGATTCGCTTGCTTATTTGTCTCTCTCTATAATACGAAAAAGATAAAGACTGGGCAGTAAAACGTATGAATAAGTACGAGAATTATGACAGCGACCAGGCGAAATCACGTATTTACTAATTTGGCGTGTTGTCCACAGGCTCAAAAACCCAGCAAGCCTGAACCAGTTAGTTGCCGTCCTCAGCCCTGCCAGCCACCGCAAGGATGCGAGATGACTTGCGCCGCGAAGATATACTCATATTTCAATCCCCCAAAAAAAGTAAAGCCCCCTAAGGACAAGGTAAGGTAGGTAGAATGTTTTAAATGAAATTGCCTTTCTAAATACCGTAGTACCTATGTAGGAGCCACATTATCAGCAGGCTATACTCGTCCACCCACTGTTGGATATAAGCCTCCCCCGACATGCCCTATCCTAATGTATGTAATGTGATAATTTCCAAAAAAAAAACAAATGTGTCAGACCGTTAGGTATACCAAATGTTCCAAAATCTACCCTCTAATGCTTCATTGCCTTGCCGAGCGAATACCACGAATGGACAGTGATGGTAGTCGTAAATGTAGATGGGTACAGTTGATATTATCTTAATTAAGACAACACGGGGCTAAATTAGATAAAACTGCTGCAGTGTATGTACTAACTAAGAAGTAGTATGCAGTGCTTAAAATTACTTATAGTAACATTTCATACAACACTTTATGTTTCAGATCGGGAAGTAACGATATGTAAAGTTCAGAGAATACTTATACGAGGTTGACCTGCATTATATCGGTCTATTTTTCGAGATAAGTATATTTTCTCAGAACTTGCTCAGTGGATGTAGTAGTGTATTTGCCCTCCTCCGTAGCATGTGGGTAGATTCGCAATTGGACAGATTTTCCATTAGCGCCCCAAGTCAATATTAACATTATTAAGCGCGATACAGGGCGCAACGCCATTTTACTGGCCTAGAACCCCGTACTGTCCCCGCCCCGTTAATTGTAGCGCGGCGTAGCGTATTGTAATGAGTCGTAACGCGGCGTAGACGCCACGCTACGGGGCGCTACGCCGTGCTACAATAGGCTTCACCATGTAGTTTCATAAATTTTTCAGATTATTACGTACACGTACCACATAAGCTCTATTACCGAACAGTGCCTATTTTGTGTACTAGATAATTTCTAACAATATTGTAATGCAACTTTATAAAGTACCTTCACCACACGTTATATTTCGATGTAAAGGCTTAGGCTTTGTCGTATTTACTACGCATTTGCCACGCAAGTTGAACTTAGGGAATGCACAACCGGGATACCGAGATCCCGAAGTATGCGGGACTAGTTCTGTTCGTTAAATAACCAGGATCCCATTAAACACACAAATCGAACTTGAACTGACTTTTTCCACCCCAGGGGATAGTCAGTTATTGGAAACCCCTATCCTAGATCTAGCAATAGCACATTTGAAGTTTGATAAAACAGAAAATTATTTATTTTGATTCCGGTTGATTAAAGGGCTTGCTTTACTAAAGTCTCGACTTACAACCTATGTCTATTTTGCCTTTTTTCGTAAATTACAGTTAACAATTTAGACAAAATTCCTCAATACGAATTTTAATTTACTTTATGTTCTTAATAATAGTATTTATTTGATCTACCTACCGTAATCGGTGTAGGAGAACAAAAAACAAATCTTTAAAAAACAAATGCATCATCATCATCAGACCATGTGGATAAGATAGTGAAGGTTTTGCCCTGCGCTGATTTGGTCACGTGCTGCGTTAGCCTCAGGGATACGTGAGAAATAGGTGTAAAATTACCTAATTTGCCAAATCCTAGATCATGATTAGGCCGGTTCCTGGATGCTCGCGCGCAGAGCGCAACCAACCGGGATATTAACGCCTAGATGATTATTTTATTATTATAGACTGTATGTAAGCCGCCGCCACCGTGTAAGCCGCCTGAGGAAGACTGCGTTCGTTGCGCATGTCACGAGGACTGCCACAAAACTGTCGCCATGATGATCAGTGACTATTGCTCAAGCAAAAATAAAAAGGTACAATCTAATAACCTTTCGTTGTCGGTGCAAAAACACCAACTAAAAAGCTAAAAAGCTATGAAGATTTCATCATCATCATCATCATCATCACAGCCCGTAACAGTCCACTGCAGGACTTAGGGCCTCTCTCACGAAAGGGGATATGGGGATTTACGAGCCGTTAATTCGTGACATTTCCACTCCATCGTTTTACCGTAGGGTTGTTGGATCCAAGGGCGTCTTGAATGGACATATTTTTACCTAATATTGCGATATCCATTGCGGGGTTAGAAAGACTGGGAATGTCAATGTCGGCTAATCTGTACCTACGCTCAAGTACGATCAAGTACGACCTAGACCTAAACACGGGCGTCCGTGTCCATGACCTCGCCCGACCAATAGGAGACCTCAAAACCGCCCGTTGCACGACCATGGTCGTACGACCGTAGTCAATTAGGACAGCGCCTGACGCTCGCGGCACATTGCCGTGGGCAATTTTTTATATAATCCAGAACCTAGATCTGTATCATACAGAGGTTAATAATTACAATCTACCCTGTTTCACCCATCCAACTACATGTTCTTTTTTATTTGTAGAAGAGAAACAACCATTGCGAACTTTATTCCACGAAAAACAATGTCAGATTTATAATGCCACTAGCGCGGTACCAATCTACTAGTAGTACCACCAACTTATCTGTGAAAGGGCCAAATTAGGAACTACAAACCGTCAGATTAGTTGGTTGAATTTAATCTGTACTTAATTAGATTAGGTTGTACGAAAGAACGTTTCTCGCTCGCACGATTCGGATGTGGAATAAGCTCCTAGCCACAGTATTTTCTTTGGACTATAACATGGGATCGTTCAAGATGTATAATAGAGGTCTCTTCAGAGGCGGGCAATGCATTAGTAACGCCCCTGGTGTTGCTGATGTCCATAGGCGGCGGTGACAATTTCCATCAGGTGGCCCGCTTGCCTGTTTGTCTGCCGTATAACATAAAAAAAGACAGATGTGGTGTTATTCGGTAGCACACAAAGTGTACTGCGTCATGGTTGCACGAAATCTCACCCCTACCTCCTTGTGCTGATAACAGCACAAACACACACTAGCTTGTGATCATCACAGCATCCTTCGTCACGCCGCCATTTTGGTGAATTGAGTTTAAACCAATCGCAGTAAGACAGCTCTGGGTCTGGCTTCCTGCGATTGGTCCACACTCAATTGCATCAAGATGGCGGCGTACTATTGGAGATCAGCGATACATCTGCGGGAGACCCCTTTTTATTGTGTTTCGTTTTAGCTCCCATGCTGTCCAGCAGCTCCAGCTTCAGGCCGTTGTGATCCAAAAACCCCACCAAGATCTACTACATGCCCTCCTCCTAAATGCTCCAGCAAGAGGCCAGGGTGTGAGGAATCTATGTGCGGGAAGGTCAAAGCCTTTTTAAGCACAAAAAAGAAAAACGAGTAGCCTCAGGTTGGGTATAGTCTACTGTTTTCTGTTTATTAGTGCTATTAAATTACCAGTAGGTATAGAGTAGTCGCTGTCCTAGGTTGAAGGTTGGCATATGTTGTTCACCACTAATTATTTTACTTGACAGTTACTACATATCGAGAGTAGATATTACATTATACACGGAGAATATGCTCAAGAGTAGATAAACATTTTTTCTCCCCAAAAGTCACTGTACGTGACCTTCTAAAATAGTGTACCAGTGTGACGCCGTTGGGCAGCTGCCATTAAGAGTAAAGCGGATACACGTGTATGTCGCGTCACTCGCGTCACATGGCATAACGTGGCGTAAGTCCAGTGTAGCTCTAATGTACCATCCCATCACTGTAATATGGCGGCATTTTTAGGCACTTATTCGGGTCCGGCATGCACTTCTATCGAAGCTACGGGCTTTCTAAGGGATTATGCAAGTTAGTCGTCAGCTTCTTGTTTAGGCAGAGTATATAAGTCGTTGCAAATGATCATGTATGGACACCTAAAAGTATGGTCATCTGTGACCTGCAATAAAATAGGCAAAAACCTAAATACTCTTTGCAACGTAGAGAGTTCCTTCTATCTGCCCTTTGTATGTCATTTGTCAAATCCAGAAGAATAATAACGCTTGTCATAGGAATAAATAAAAATGTAAATTAATAACTAAATGTTAGTTTGTTATCATTTTGTTAGTGATTTGTTATTAACATGCCATAAATCGTACAAAATTTGATAAAAATGAGTAATAATGTCATCAGGTAATGTTGCATTTTATGACAGACATCGAATTCTTGCAAAACTGTCCAACGTGTTATAGTTAGGTACTTACAGGATTGTTATTTGTTTCAGAAACCGTGAGTGAGATCAGTGGAAGACGCTAAAGTACAATGTATTTTGCTGACACGTTTAAACGATTAATCTAATTCTAATGTTTTATTTCTTTCAGGTTCTCCCTCCACCCTCTGGCATAACCGCAGCGAGTGTTAAATGCAGCCCTCGAACGCCTGAAACGAGCGACGTCCGCGCTCCTCAGATTTCAGATTGCGAACCAATCACTGATGTAGCAAAAATTAACACTGTGTTCTGTGATCAAAAGCAACTCTTAATACAAAAGCCTCCAGAGTGTGAAGCTTCCGAGGAGTTTAGTGCACTAGATTCTGCTTTGAAAGTACAGAGTGACGGCTCGTCCAGCAACGCAGACAGCCAAAAAACGGTGTCAGAAGATATACAACGCATTGATGAAGTTTCCGTCAATCAATCGGAAACTAGTAAAACATCCGACTGGAGTGATCCTGGAGACCTCAGTTCCGAAGATTCATCTATTTATTATGAGGCGGAAGGTTTGTCCCTTCTTTCAGCAAACCGAGAACTGCAAAAGCCAAGCGAACAAGAAGTAACTGATAATACTAAACTTGACCAATCTGAAGTAGCGGTTTCGGTTAAAGAGATAATTGACTCATGTCTGGATGTATCTACTATTAACCAGGAACTTACAAGGGACGCTCTAAAAAGGTCGTCGGAAATTTCTGAGGAAAGTTCGCACGAAAACTCCTCTGTCAGTTTTACTACTCCAGAGCCTCCGACATTTTATAACACTGCCAGCGAACCTCCTCCTTACGTGCAAGCTTTGTTGCAAAGCGGCCAGTTGGAGCAAATAGTACGTTTAAACCAACCATACCCCACTCACTCGGCAAGTGATCAACAGAAATTGGTGAACACTGTTGAAGGGAACCGTGACGACCAGTCGATAATTATACAAGTAATTTTACCAGAACTCGCCCAAACAGAGGCCGACCAAGTGGCAAGAGCGCCTGTCACTTCAAATACGCCTCCAGCACCCGCGAAGCTGTCGCGCGAATCGGAGAACGTCAAGCAGGCGGATAGCCTGTCCGCCTTGCATACACATGACGTCTCTACTAAACCCTCGTGCATCAAAACAGATAAACAAAATTTGAATGGCAAGCCATCTGTAACCAAAACGGCACGTTTCCGTGATCCAAGCCCGAGCATATGGGACAGATTTAAGAATTTATTTTTACCTTTATTTGTTCGCATATGCTTGCTTTTAAGTCTTCATAAGCATTTTCCGAGTCTTTTGCATTTTGTGCCAGACTCGGAGAGAGATGACGAGGAAGACAGAAGCAGACCGCGTAAGATTTCACCGACGATACATTCCCCTAACACTGGGTCTGGGTCGGTGTCCTCGTTCGACACCCAGTCGGGGCTGTCCGGTGACGGCACCGGCTCCTACCACAGTGGCTTGTCGGACTCGCAGCTCTCGTCTGACGACGGGAAAGACCTTCGAACGACTGAGTCGAAATCATTGAAGTCAGTGCGTGCGTAATTATAGAGTAATCGACTAGGTCGTGCACATAGATACATTTATAAACTGCTGATATACATTAAATTACCCAAATTGAAATAAGTACCCATTAGTTTTATTCGTCCTCCATTTAAAAATTACACGATGGCAGAAAGTGTTAAATGTTTTTCTCGAATCTAAACACACCAACATACATATACCTACAGACGCTTTTGCCACGTTGGGGTTAAGGTAGAGATATAGAGACTATATGAAACTACCTATATCAAAGACATTTTGTAATCGGTCCAGTGTCCAGGCGGCAACGCACCAACAAATATCGCTCTCAAATAATGTTATTAGCTGGTTTATTACATTTATTTTGTTTCTCTCGCACATCATCATCCTTGCTAGGAGAGCGAGTCTACTCTTTCTTCTCCACATCGTCAGGGCCTCGAATCCGCTAATTTATTAATGGCTGGATCGCATTGTAATTACAAGTCTATTACAATTCGATCGACGCATGTAAATTACCGGACTCGAGGCCCAGGTCTTCGGTATCTTCGCGCCATTCCTAAGCCGTTGGCTGTTGACTCTCGCATCCGACTCAGTCAACGTATCCGAATTAGATTTCGTCTCTCTATCCTACATTATGTACCTACGCAGGTTTATCTCTACGCTCAACATTCTATCCACTGCTTTTGTGTATGGTTTTGTTTTCAGTGGCCGGAATTATTTATTCGTGGAGTCTATTGAAATGGAATATAATTTAAAGTACACATGTGAGTGACACAGTGTCACAGTGTTACATGTGAGTGTGTGTTGGCCGTGTGGTGTCCGGCAGAGTAGAATAGCACCAACCCCTTACATTCATGGGTGTCGTAAAAGGCGACTAATGTTTTCGAGGCAAAAGATCAAGAGTCTCCGAAGAGTCTCCGTGGTCTGGAAAATGGGTAGCAGCATTTTCCATTATTATATTTAAACACTGCGATCTCCAACCCGCCTGCCAAGCGTGGAGATTATGGCAATAACCTCCCCTTTCGTGGGAGAGGCCCTAAGTCCTGCAGTGGACTGTTACGGGCTGTGATGATGATGATGATAGTGTTACAAAATACAACCTATGCTAAGTAATATAAAAAAATATTGGTACCTACTTTCATGGGCAGGGGTTAGCGGTGGAGCCCTCGTATTTCGTAAAACCGGCTTAAATAAACGATGATAAATTAGGATGCCGTATACGGAGCGAAGTGTGCCAAGAGGAGTAGGAAGGCGGACCCCGGGCCCTCGAGTGCCGCACGAGAGCGAAACCGGGACTTAAAGCCAGGATTATGATGATTTTTTTTCCATAAGATGACCTACCTATCTAACAAGTAGGTACAGCATTGAAATTACTCATATTTATTCAAATAACATTCCATCGTCGTCTGCCAGAGTCCGCTTTCCTACCCATTCATCTTCACTTCGCCCGGTCTTCAGCATCCTTGCGTCGTAAGCCGTTGGCTCTCGCATCCGACTAAGCGATGTTAATCCATCGCTTCTTGGGTCGCCCACGGGGCCTCTTTCCTAATACCGACAGGTCCAGGAACCTATTTCCCACGTATCCCTGTTTATACTCTGTTTTGGCGATATTCAGCTTCAAACCACCGTCTTCCAGCACATCCTTCCACATATTTACCCTGGTCTCAAGGTCCTGCCTAAGCTTGCTCACCAGTACTATGTCGTCAGCGTACTTCATAAGCCAAGGAGGCGTGTCCTGAAATTTCCGCTGAGATGGCATCGAGCACAATGCAAAAACAATTAAGGGCTCAGCACAGAACCCTGGTAAACACCTACAGTAATCGAGAAGGGATTAGTATGGCCTACGATGGTTTTGACGACAGCTCATGGTATTGGCATACATGTCCTGAATAATACAAATGTACGCCTCGGGCACATACTTTGCTCTCAGAGCCCACCAGATAATCTCACGAGGGACTGCAACGGTTGATTCCTACTGGTGCTGCAGTCCGGCCTGAAGCCGTATTGGCATTCCGACAAGGAGCATTCCTGGCGAAGTCTCTGGTCAATAATCCGTAAGAATAGCTTCATTGTGTGGCTCATAAGTTTGATACCTCGATAGTTGCCGCACTCTTGCACACTGCCTTTTCCTTTATAGATTGGCGTGATAATATTTACGCGCCACGCGTCAGGTATAAGCCCCGTAGCCACAATATTTTTGAATCAGTCAGTGAGCAAGAGTACGCCCCGGGTCCCCATTGTTGTCCCCAATGTCCCCTTGCCCCCAACACAAGTCGGTCTGAGCTCACAATAATACGCTCGTAAGTATGGCGTCAGCGTATATGTAGCGAATATTTTACAAAAATAGAAAAACCCGAGTGTTGTGTTTATTACCATTTTTATCTAGACTACTATTCCAACGACTAAATCTATATACAATTAACTTACTCATCTATCCGTTTGACAACATGGCCGTTGCTTCGCGCCTCGCAACCTAACCCCTCTGTGACCTAACGACGTTTTTGATAGATTCATTTTTTTTATAAATTTTCATATAAAAATTGTGTCTTCGACTCAGAATGAGTCTTGGCCTTCGACACTAAGATGTTCCATTCCACTCTGTCCTGTGCCACCTCCTGCCAAGAGTTAGCAAGGAGTTCCAAAAAATTTAAAGAATTTAAAACTAGGTCAGAGGTTATTTGACGTTCTTCCGTCTAAATATTATATTAGCCGTTCCTTTTCTTGCTATCCTTGAACAACGCAAAGACTTCTGCCGTGACCAGCGTTTCGTTGGTGGCGCCGATGACGAATAGAGCGTCAATGCGACCCTTCTCGAAGGGGAACACGTTGGGGAAGTTCTCCGTAGGCGCTGTTAGATTCACCATCCTGTGCATGCCCTGTGGAGTGGCTGCGTTTAGATGTGGCGTGGAAAAGGAGCCTGAGGAGTCCGAAGGTGAGGTGCCCATTTCTGCCTCCAAGCAACAATACTTGCATTTTTGTGGTCCGATTTGAAGGATAAGGCAGCCAGCTCAATTACAGGCTTAGGGCATTTCATCTTAGTCCTGACAGTGACAACGTACCTGCGGTTCTGTATTTTTGTTGCCTGCTGTCTAAACGCATGAATCGTTGATGATATGAGCACAGTTACCGCTTGCCATCAGGTGGGCTATCTGCTCATTTGTCACTGAGTAGCATAAAACATTGTTGTTTAGGTTTTTAGGGTTTCGTGTAAAACAAACCCTTGACAGTCTGTCCTCAATTAGTAGGACCTTGTCCTTTTAAGTAACTGAACCCTATCAAGGGTCGTTCTTTTACTGTAACCCAAATCGAGCAGACAGCCCACCTGCTGCAGAGTGAAATGACTCACTTTGCATACATTAAATGTATTATAGAGATGTACATTCACTCTGCAGCTGACTGTACTATCGACCATTACACCTACGATCCATGCACCTGGGTTTCATGTCAGAAAAATGCAGAACCGCGGGAGTGCATTGTCGCTGTGAGGACTAACTTGCGCAGGCTACTTAACCTTTAAACCGGAACACAGCATTGCAAACACTGTTGTTTTTCAGAGGAAAAAGATTAAGCGGTGTCTACCCAAATATCGTCCCTCAGCAAACCATGAGCTTTTTTTTATTGCCCAAGAGGCCCCCCAGACGGCCTCGACGGGCGGACGGTCCACCTGATCGAAAGCGGCCACCGTCGTCTAGGACATCTGCAACCTAAGGGGAGCAGATGCGGTGCCGGCCTTTGAGGTACTTGTAGACATGCGTTTGTAAGAACTCCGTATATGTATAGAGGAGGATAAAGGTATTTTAGAGGTCTCCTTAGAGGCGGGCAACGCATTGGTAGCGCCACTTTCAATCAGATGGCCCGCTTGCCTATTTGTCTGCCGTACTACATAAAAAAGAACTTTTCTCTTTTTTTTAAACTTATTTTCGAAGCACTCAATTTCAAAGTAGGTACTCACGGGTAAGACGGGGCACTTTAGTCCCGCGTCGGCCAACAATTTCCCAAAGTAGGGGTCCAAGTTCAGCATATCGCAGAACTTTAAGTGGAACTCGACGAACGAGCGGCGGTACTCGTTGTGGAGGAACTCGTTGAATATGAAGTGGCACTGCACATACGTAAGCGAGACCAATTTGAGTTCAGAGACGATGAATTTTAGTGTTTACATCCTTCAGGCTACATGTTATGTAAATACAATACCTATACCATGCTAACAAAGTCGCATGGAGGCTACAACTTCCACCATGTCATTGTGCTTCCGACGTGGACCATGATGAGGTGTGACTGGAGGAGGAAGTGACTGTGGGTCCGTCTTAACCCTTTTTACTGGGAAATTTGACCAGATCGGATCACGGTTACATTACAGTCACCTGGTTTAATCACGATGTTTTACCTCACCGTAAGAGCATCGGTTTATGTACAACTTATAGGTAGGTACATAACTCAAAAAGTCATTGACACACGCCGGCACTAGGGATTGAACTCGGTATCTCTAGCTCACGAGGCCGACCCTCTGATACTTATAAAATGTGCGATAATAAAACGACGGCTATAGGTTAATATTACGTTACCGTGATATTGTTCACCCAGGTGTGCCGTAATACGACCTCGGCGTTCAGGTAATAGTCACTCCTGCGGCCGTAGCGAGCGACCTTCATCACGGCGCTCTCCACGTACATCTCGTTCATGTACCGGAAACCTGCGCGCTCGAATATCACCTTCAAACCCTGCCGTTGGGAAAGGAGATTCTAAGAAGAAATTTTTTCCAGCTGGCCCACAGAAGAGAGACATGGTAGAGTATAGGGGATTAGACGTGCGCAATAGTTATAATAAATCATTAATAAACTACTTAACTACCTAAGTTACAAATAATTTACTAAATACACATAATATTAATCTGTACATACTGTGCATATATATACATACATATACATATATAAAATAAGTACGGGCATTGCAGTCCTTGTTGTTGACAATTAACTAAGGCTCTTTACGATTAGGATAAGATTCAAGACACAGTCTTACCCAAGCACCTGCGAATACACAAATTATAATTAACAGTCTTATCATCGCGGGATAAAGGTCTTTCTAAAATAATAAATAAAACATGGTAAATCTCAATATATAGGCATTACAACAATGATCGGGTAATTGAAAATATAATAAAAAAACAAGAGTGCAGTATATAAAAACTGTTATAATGTGAAAACAACAATGAAGTTATAATTATAATAATTTTTCCAATTTCCACTTTTATGGCGATTATTTTAGTTTTGATTGAAGCTAAAATTGACTTATGTTGCGTAAACATAACGATTTTCGGCACTAAACATAATTGAAAAACAATTACCAAGGCCACAGTCGGAGGGTATGAAAAAATTGCCAAAATAATTCTAACAATGAAGTAGGTAATTGATATGTCTTTACAAAAATTACAATTTAAGTAGGTATTCGCTTCAGCATTGCAGTGTGATTTGTTTGCGAGTATGATAGTATGCTTGATTAGTGAATGTAAGAAGTAAATTAATTGTAACGAAATGGTTTACTGTAATGTTATTTCTGCAAATATAAATGAATAAATAAATAAATAAATTAAAGTTCCTGCTAATTACCGCAACTAACGTGATCGTTCGAGGTACCTACGACAGTGCTGGACCGCTGCAGCCAGGGTATCTTGTACACTTGCGCGAATGGACCTTTGCGCGAAAGCACTTACGCGAATGTACTTTTTCGCGAATGGGTGTTTGTCTTCGAATCTTTGGAACCGTAACTGACAGATACTTGAAATTTTCATGGAATGTGCGTTTCTGTGGCCGCTATAATAAAAAAATATAAAAATTTAAAATTAAGGGGGCCCTCCATATTTTCGGCTTTAGAATGGGGTGTTTTATTATTTTTCTATCATAATAACAGCAACAAATACAAGTACGAAACGAAGAATCGTCGTTATCTCCATGGTCGACTTCATGTGAATGGGATTCCGGTAAGATATTCGATAGCTAGCTTATTTACAGAAAGAACCGATGGGTTTTATTGCGGGTTCCTAAGAAATGTAAAATGTTCAGGATTGTAGCGCGGGTTCAAGTATTTCCGTGATTTTCACAATTGACGTGATCCTCATCGCGATCGCGATCCCGGAGGCTGTAATTCAATCAGCAGCTGGATGAAATAGCAGCCACAAAACCTCTAACACAAAATCAAAATTTCTTGATTGTTTAGGACATTAAATATCTCTTTCAATCGTCAAAAAGGCGGGGCTACGAAACTAGGAAGGAAACACACAGTGACACATTGGCCGCCCCATGGCTGGAGAACACCCACCTACGGCCGGACGGTGCCCGACAATGCCAGGCAGAGCCGGACCGCGCCCGACATAATATACCTTCTTATAGGGTTCTGTAGGGTCTGTTTTTGTCCACGATATATATCTTGATCTTAGTTAAATCCGGCAAGCTCAAAGTGTTTCTGTTCTCGTTGTTGTTGTTCGGGACTTCTAAAGCCGCTTTTATCGGGATAACTGGGGTTAATTCACAAGTGACGAAACGAGTGGATCAGTTGGTTAACATGTCGGTCTGCCACGCAGAGGTCCCGGATTTGATACGCGGCCCAGCAGAAATTTAAATGATGCATATGTATTTCTATTACGGGTCTGGGTGTAGTATGTATAATGAGTATCTATAGTAGTTTATCAGTTATCTAATACCAATAACACAAGCTTTGTTTACTTTGGGATTAGATGCCGCTGTGTGAATTTGTCAAGCATATTTATTTATTAGCTTTGCAGGATACAGGATATGTAGGGACGTAGCGTATGAGTGGGTTAGCATGTCCTCGTCCAGCCTGGGTCCGCTTTTCTACTAGCTACCACAGACTATAACTATAGACTATGCTAGCCTTCTTAATAAAAAATTGTGGGTTTTTGTGGCCTTTTACATGCGCTGACAGATCTGGCCCGCACAACATGTTAGGGAGAATCCGGTTCGCCAGAGCCCTGTCCATCTCGTTGGGCCCAGATGGTGGTAGGGCCCCATAATTTTCTTTTTATTGCCAATGGAGGCACACGGTTATTATTGTTAGGAATTGTTAATTATAGGGGAGGATAAACACTTCGGCCGTGTGGTGTCCGGCAGCGTAGAATAGCACCAACCCCTTACATTCATGGGCCTCGTACAATGCGACTAATGTTTTCGGGGCAAAAGATCAAGAGTCTCCGTAGTCTGAAAAATGAGCAGCAGCATTTTCCATTATTATATTTAAACACTGCGATCTCCAACCCGCCTGCCAAGCGTGGAGATTATGGCAATAACCTCCCCTTTCGTGGGAGAGGCCCTAAGTCCTGCAGTGGACTGTTACGGGCTGTGATGATGATGATGATGATGATAAACACTTTGCGCCTTCGCTATACTCGCTACTGACTAAGCGACCTGTCTAGTACAAGTGTGTCTACGACACAGCTTGCGTCGCGAGAAAGCGTTTGTTTCCTTCTCTCAATACTAAGATGAAAGATAGCAGTATCTACGTCGCGCCATTTCTCGCTTAGCGCGCGCCAGAGCACACCTATGCTGGCCGTGCAGCTAGGCCCTAAGCGCTAAGCTAACCAACTGTCAATACGGACTTTAGTAACGTCGTGATACCAATACCAATATATACCAATATTATAGGAAACTTGAATTTGGGTTATCGATACATCTATACATAGTGTAAAACAAAGTCGCTTCCCTTCGTCGTACATAGTGTACGCTTAGATCTTTGAAACTATGCAACTGAGTTTAATGCAGTTTTCAACATTATATAGAGTGATTCAACAGGAAGGTTTATAAGCAAGAAAAAAAGGGTAGGTAGGGGTAAAGTAGGTGTACGCGAACGAAGTCGCGCCGGGTACACGAGTATTAAATAAAAGTCAGGCTTTCAATAAAAATCAAAATTTATTTCAGTAAGTAGTAAGCCAGGATAAGCGCCAGTTTGTAAATGTTGCTATTTCCCAGCCTTCTTCCTCTTGAAGGTAGCGTCAAGGTACCCACTCGACATCACCTCGCCGGTGGCGGTCACCACCGTCGCCAGCTCTATGCGGCCGCTCGCGAATGGGAACAGGTTGGGGAATCGCTCGGTGGGCACTGTTATGTTCATCACGTGATACTCGCCCTGGGGGTATATAAATAAAGGCTTAACACTGTGATTGGAAGGTTTGTTTTAGTATGGTAGCGAAGTTTGGAATGGGAACATCACTCGAAGGGCATCGTTATGTTTATCATGTAGTATATGCCCTGGAGGTACCATAATAAATACTTAAGACTGTGACCGGAAGATTCCTTTTGCTATGGTACACAAGTTTGAGTAATCATATGGAGGGCACCGGAAACCTTAGGCATATGAGATGAAGGAGTCGTGACGTACGTATTATTTTCTTTTAATATAGAATGTTGACCATGACCGCATTGAGATGCAATCCGTATGCTACGGCCCCGAAAAGACGGGTAATAACGAAGTCAGTGACATAACGCAGCATAACGCTACAAGACTCAACTTTTACAACGAAAATAACGAGGTGTTACGGGGCGTAGCAGCATAACGCTACAAGACTCAACTTTTACAACGAAAACAACGAGGTGTTACGGGGCGTAGCAGCATAACGCTACAAGACTCAACTTTTACAACGAAAACAACGAGGTGTTACGGGGCGTAGCAGCATAACGCTACAAGACTCAACTTTTACAACGAAAACAACGAGGTGTTACGGGGCGTAGCAGCGTAGCGCTACAAGACTCAACTTTTAAACGAACACGTCGAGGTGCTATGGATAATCATAAGGTCGGGGGTCAACTAATAAGTTGAATGACTGATGTACTACATAATCTATATTTTGTACCCATTTATGTAACTATGCTCATTTGTAATTTTTGTTTAAGATTTATTTTAATAAATGATTATGAAAAATAGTATAAAACAAACTCTCTTCCCGCCGTCTAAAGTGTCCCTGTTATGTACACTTAGATCTTTTAAACTACGCAACGGATTTTAATGCGATTTTACACAATAGATAGTATGAGTCAAGAGGAAGGTTTATTTTATACGCAAGAAAAAAAGGGTAGGTAGGGGTAAAGTTGGTGTAGGGTAGGGTAGGGGTAGGACGTCATGCCGCATGACGTCCTACTCCTACCCTATCCTGCGACTGCTCATGACTGCGCATGAGTCATGCGAACGAAGTCGCACCGGGCCTACTAGTAAATTGCATATCTGGAGACATGGTAGTCCCTCCGCCTGACAGAGAGAAAAAGGACAGGCCCCGACTACCCGTGTCTCTTTTGCAAGTAGCGAACTCGTAGAGGTCCTAAGTCCTGCAGTGGACTGTTATGGGCTGTGATAAGGTGATGAGACTCACAGCTCTGGAAGGGCACGTGATGCCCTTTTTGGCGAGCACCTTCCCGATGTAAGGGTCCGACTTCAGCATATCGCAGTACTTGAAGTGCATTTCCACGAACGACCTTTTCAGTTCGCCATTGGAATTCTCGAAGAACATGAAGTGAAACTGGAAATGGAGAACAAAAGTTTTGTAAGCAATTTTTGCTTGGTTTTGTAACTGTACTGTACCTATCTATACGTAAACCTTACTTGTGGATCGCTTAAAACCCTTATTAAATCCGTTTAGTAGTTAGCTGCTATATAGAGCTATTTTCTATCTATCTATACCTATATACTTACTATTACCATAGAGAAAAAAATACTACGTGCAAACTATTATAAAACTGCGAAAAAACCATGTCTGCATTGAAGATATTTCAGAAAAAATTGTGGAAATAGGATTCTGGGACGTAACTACACCGGACCAATTTTATTTGTCTGTCTGTTCGCGCATCACGCAAAAACTACTGAACGGTTTTTGAATCGGTTTCGACAGTTTGGTAGCTTGAAGGTACAATCTAAGCCATGTTTCGTCTAATTTGGGTGGGTAGGACAAGAGATACAGCTTGACCTCTCCGTAGTACTAGCATCCATACACTATAAGAGGTCATTTTAAAATGAACGAGTGGGAAAAAGATAAACTGTTCTAAAAACGACTAAAACGCGGACGAAGTCCCGGGCAAAAGCTAGTTTGAATATAAAGAAACTTTATCTGAAGCGATTTCGAAAATTCGTTTATTAATGTAGAAACATTATTTCCAAACTTTTATTGGTAAGTATGTGCCAGTGTATGTGTATCAATTTCGGACTGAACGCGGGTGAAGACCGCGGAGGTGCGCTCCGACCACCATAACCCTCACTACTAGGGATTTTGTTGTGTGTCTTGATTGATAATGAAGATGGTTAGTACAAGACTAGGGACCTCAGAGCAATGAATCAACAATTTGTTTAAAACCCTAATCATGGGCTGCAGATCGCTTCTACTTTATGTATCTTTACAGAATCTCTAAGTAGGTACTAAGTTGTAGAAGCCGATCGCACTTCGTTCTTTATAACTATTTTAGAGGGAGACAACTAATAAATAAATGGAAAATATGAACATTTTTAAATAGTGCCTAAGTTGTCACTGCTCTAGATTCCTAGGATCTATTCAACTTAATTATACTCCTTCCAGAACGCTATTCGATCCGCTGGTGGACCGACGTGGATTCGTGGATTGGGGACCCCCCTACACCCGTAGGCCGTAGCGCTCTTTACTAAGTAACTAGCTTGTGCCCGCGACTTCATCGACGTAAAATAAAATTTGATAATTATACGTTCCGGACCCGGGAACCACATTGACAACATCCATTCGGTAGTTTTTGTACGGAGTAACAAACATCCTTACAATCTTTCGCATATTTCTATCTCCAAACACGATCTCACCGTGACGTTATTGTCCCACACGTGCCTGATTCTCCCCTCCACGTTCAAGCAGTAGTCCTTCTTGGTCCTGCCGTGCCGCTCCACCGACGAGCGCGCCCAGACTATGTACTTCGGATTCGTGTATGTCACTTCCGAGTGCTCGAGTATTATTTGGAGACTCTGCGTATGTATATTGTATTAGTTTATCTACTAAATAGAGCCGTTGAGGTGATCAGATTTAGTGCGCCATTTTTTTTATTGCCTAGTGAGGCACACGCTCCGACGATCCACCTGATGGAAAGCGGCCACCGTCGTCCAGGACGGCAACCTAAGGGGAGCAGATGCGGAGCCGGCCTTCGTGGTACCTTTAGATATGCGTTTTGAACAACGCCAACGAACAATGTTATAGTGCAAAGGAAAGACTTCGGGAGGGAGCTCATTCCACATCTTGCATGTGTGCGGTAAAAAGGCTCGCGTTGCGGCAATGACGGCATTGTCTCAACACTAAGGTCTTTGACCAGGGTGTGTTGCCAGGGATAATAACCTACGAATAGGAAACGTGGGCCGTGGTCACTATGGGCCTTTAAGAAGCTTACTGTCACCCAAAGCACAGAATAAAAGGCTCATGCTATAATGAGTTAGGCTGGTTCGATCGAACCAACCGACAAGCCTAAATAATGAATAGGCTTACAAGTGCTCAAAGCAGCAACCTCGTAGAACAGATAACCGATCGGGCAGTAATTATAATTAACTGCTCGCGTGGCGGCCACATAGGTACCGGAAGACACAACATGAGTAGGCCTCTCGCAAAGTGGACGACCTGATAAGATTGCAGGGTACCGGCGACATGTGGACGGCACAGGGTTGGCCTTTGTGGACATCTCTGGGGGAGGCCTATGACAGAAGGCTGATATTATGGTGTCAATTCTTTTTAATTGTGACTGTAAAGTCGTAGCAGACAGAGTGGAATTTCTCCTCCATTCCTCCTCTTCCATTACAATAAAGATACTAATTGCGTACCTAGTACTTACATTAGAACTTCGAAATGTAGTAATTATGATTAGCAAATGAACGAATCCAATGTAACCACACATCTTAAACTATTTCCTATTTACCAAAAAATAAAACATACTGCTGAAATCGAACTACAAAACCGTTGTGAATATCATTGAACCACTGTATTAGCTGTAGGTAACTAACAGATAATTTCGTTTCATTGTGCTAAACTTACTTTTAAATAATGATGTGAAATGGTTTGCCAATTTCGTGATATCTAGGTAGTTAAATGTAATTAGTGTGCGTGCAGGCATAGAAACGTTTTGTTATTACTTATTATTACCATGGGGTTATGTAAAAATAAATAGTTAGTAAGTAGTTATAGGTACGTATAGTTTGTGTAAATAGTCAGCCATCTACTCACTTACGCATGTGTCGTAAACGACACACCTACAGAAAGTACGTCAAATATTTCAATATTTTTTAAAAGCTATTAGCAGATTTCCCTACCGATTTTTCACAATTTTTAAATGCGAAAGTTTTTTATTCTTATTTATATTTTTTTTGTCGGCCATAAACACACCAAGTGCGTTAAGGCTGGACCACAAAATAGATGGACAAGCCGTTTTTTACTTTGTGGCCTCTTACGCTCCACTGTAATTACCTGATCGCCAAATCCTGGATCATGTTCAAGGCGGACCCTAGGCCCTCGTCCTCGAGAGCACAACCGGGACATTAACGCTAAGATAACAATGATGATTTTGTGTCTCAAAGTTATTTATACATATATTGTATTGTACCTACCTACTTTATCATATTGTGGTATCTATAGGTCTTATACACACTATTTGTATATGTGTGTATAAGACATCTAACCCAAGTTTACATATACCTACTCAAATATTTTCTAAACGAAACTAATCACACCAATGAACCGTGTTTGAGGAAACAAAGTTAAGAACCATCTCGATCAAACTGGCTTTCAAACGGAGTAAACGGCATCCAAGTCCTTCCGTTCGGGAGCTACGATACTACAGACAGACACACAGATGGACAGAGCCACAGATACACACGTCAAACTTATCATACGGATCGGGCCTTAGTTAGGTAACTACAGGTCAAGTGCAGAAGAACAGATGGCCGATGGGGCAGTAAAGTTCTCGAGTGGCGACCACGTGCCGGAAGACGCAGCGTGGGTAGGCCTTCCACAAGGTGGACTGACGACCTGGTAAGAATCGCAGGTACCAGCTGGATGTGAAAAGCACAGGACCGGCCTTTGTGGAGATCTCTGGGGGAGGCCTATGCCCAGCAGTGGGCGTCTTCTGGCTGATATGATGAGGTCAAGTGCAAATCCTGTACATGCCTGCGTTAATTGCTCGCACAGCCTTGATCAGGATACGACTCGTTTATGTGACCATCTCATTGAAGTGGCGGATGAAGCGAGGGCACGTTACCCCGCGGCACAGCTGGTCATCCTGGGGGATTTCAATGCCCACTATCAAGAGTGGCTTTTCGCATACCAGGTGACTAATCATGCTTGTAGAAAGTCGCGTAAACTAGCTCTGTCCTAGTTGGTTAACAGGGTACCTGATGTCGACTCCCATATCGCCAATTGTTTAGACATTCTGCTGAAGACTGATCCGGACAGGCACTCAGTATCTGTATCCGCACCGCTGGGTACATCCGATCTGTCTGGTGAAATCTGTATCCGTCTATTCCCCACCCGAATAAACCCCATGCAACCCCCGACGAGTGCGGCAATCAGCAGATGAATGATGAGATGCGCCACTTCTTTTGGTCCTACCTTGGCGGGAGGCATGCTTCTCTTCGAGCGATACGTCGAGTTGTGCTGAAGCCGTTACCGCGGATATATGACAGGGTATAGAATGTTATATTCCGTAGAGTATTATTTGTTAGTTAGCAAATATCTTCGAAGCAGCGTTTTTTGTCGAGTACCTATTGTCAACACTGGGATCTCCAACCCGCTTATCAGGAATGGAGATTTTGGCAAAACCCTATGCTAATAAGGAGCAGCATTTCCAGCACTAAACTGTCATGGGCCAACTCCGTCCCGTAGCACTGTTTTGTACAGTATTTTCGACAATACGTTCTCCAACACGCCTATCAGACGTGGCGTGGAGATTGTTGCAAAACCCTCTACTAATGGAGCACACTTCAATCCAGCAGTGGACTGTTATGGGCTGGTGATATCATGATGTTAATCTGACTGTGGTATGTTGTGACGAATAAAATATCATTTTTAATCACATTTTGTTGATATCTATTTCTCATAAAATGTCTTCTGAAAATAGCTTCTTATAGTCCACAAGATTCTACTACTGCTGCAAGGAGATAGATGTTCGGTATTTCATTCTATTTGATCTGGCAATCCTTTGAAATATATTTTGTTAAGCCGAACATTTGGCGCTTCGGCCGAACCTGGCCGAATATTCGGTATTCGCCCAAATCACTATTCGTCGCATCTCTACTTTCTACACATAACTATACGGACGGAATACAATAAAACAAAAACAAATTAAAATAGACAAACTGTTTAATCTCGCTTCATGCAACCAGTAGGTACCTATTATAATAAATGTATTTCATAAATTTCATATAAGGCAAACATTTGAACAAAATAAATATATACTTTGTTTTAAATCTTTAACTATTACACTAATACATTGTAAAACATCTGTTACAGTTACAAAGTTATTTCTTCGTGAAAATTCATATATCATTCATTATTTTACTAACTATAAAAATAGTCTATAAGTTTTTAACAAGAAATCGTTGCTACTCTTATGTTATAATAATATAATAGTAGAATATATATATGCATATGTATCAAATGGAACAATGTAGCCTCCGTCCGTCTCTACAGCAAAAATGCTCTTACGTAAGTATTTTTAGACAACTTACACTAACGAGCAAAAATTACTAGGTCACTTAAGTAAACGACGACATTTTATACCACTCATTTATTTATTTATACTTCTATGAAGTCAAACAAATATTCAAGGGTATTTCATCAAATTAAAAAGACCTTTTTTATCACTAAGGAGGCAAACAAGCTTACGCCTGCCTGGTAAGCAGTGACCGCAGCCTATACGTGGGGGAAGCAGGGTAAATTCGCGCGTCTTTTCTTTTCTCATAAGTAATATGAACATAACCTTGTGGAGGTTATGGCCAATTTATTATTAGAAATGCGCTTCGAGTCTGCGCTGGCTTATCCGTAGAGCTTATTATAGTTTAATGCATCGTTCAACTTATTGGATACGGGGTGAAGACAATTATTTGAATTGGCGACATAAAATTAAAACAACTTTTATCTTCGAAATTCTCTAACTAATTTGTCTGTCGGGTCAATCTGCAATCTGTACTTTTTCTGTCAACAGTGAACCCAGTGATCCAACCTGGACATAGGTTGTGTGGAGTAGACTTTCGTAAAAACTTTCGTTTTTTTAACCTTTTAAATTCCTTTTATAAATTTCTTGTTTTGTAGTTTGTAGTTTCTGGACTGATTGTATATAAACCCATTACCCTGAATATTCGTTGTTTTTTTATTAACTAAGCCTGGCACTGTCCGTAGGACAGTGTTACGTTACAAGAGTAATATTTGTTAGTTAGCAAATATCTCCGTAGCAGCGTTTTTTGTCGAGTACCTATTGTCAACACTGGGATCTCCAACCCGCTTATCAGGAATGGAAATTGTGGCAAAACCCTATGCTAATAAGGAGCAGCATTTCCAGGACTAAACTGTCATGGGCTAACTCCGTTCCGTAGCACTGATTTGTACAGTATTTTCGACAATACGTTCTCCAACGTGGAGATTGTTGCAAAACCCTCTACTAATGGAACAGACTTAAATCCAGCAGTGGATTTTTATGGGCTGGTGATATCATGATGTTAATCTGACTGTGGTATGTTGTGACGAATAAAAGATAATTTTTAATCAAATTTTGTTGATATCTATTTGTCATAAAATGTCTTCTGAAAATAGCTTCTTATAGTCCACAAGATTCTACTACTGCTGCAAGGAGATAGATGTTCGGTATTTCATTCTATTTGATCTAGCAATCATTTGAAATATATTTCGTTAAGTCGAATATTTGGCGCTACGGCCGAACCTGGCCGAATATTCGGTATTCGCCCAAATCACTATTCGTCGCATCTCTACTTTTCTACACATAACTATACGGACGGAATATAACAAAACAAAAACAAATTAAAATAGACAAACAGTTTAATCTCGCTTCATACAACCAGTACATATTACAATAAATGTATTTCATAAATGTCATACAAGGCAAACATTTGAACAAAATAAATATATACTTTGTTTTAAATCTTTAACTATTATACTAATACATTGTAAAACATCTGTAACAGTTACAAAGTTATTTCTAAGCTTCGTGAATATTCATATATCATTCATTATTTTACTAACTATAAAAATAGTCTATAAGTTTTTAACAAGAAATCGTTGCTACTCTTACATTATAATAATACATACATTATTGCGTAAGATATTTGCCAGAACCGTATCAAATGAAACAATGTAGCCTCCGTCCGTCTTTACAGCAAAAACGCTCTTACGTATGTATTTTTAGACAACTTACACTAACGAGCAAAAATAACTAAGTCACTTAAGTAAACGACGACATTTCATAGCACTCATTTATTCATTTATACCTCTATGAAGTCAAACAAATATTGAAGGGTATTTCATCAAATTAAAAAGACCTTTTTTATCACTAAGGAGGCAAACAAGCTTACGCCTGCCTTGTAAGCAGTGACCGCAGCCTATGGACGTTTGCAATACCAGGGGCATCACCCACGCGCTGTCGACCCTGTAAAAACAATTTCACCTCTTTCTTGAAGAACTCCATGTTGTCTCCAGGGAAAACCTACAGGCCTTAATCTGTAAAATAAAACTCTTAGAATACATATACATTTTGCCCCATGAAAACAACTTTCCTAGTGTCAAGAAACGTTAATGTAAGTGTACTAGTTAATTTTGCTCGCAGTGTCTGTATAAAACGCACTAACAATGGAGCCGAGGTAAATTACTTTTTGCTATATAACAAGAACGCATTTAATTATATTACTTAAATACTAATATAAAATCTGTGTAGACTGACTTGTCTTATTTGGTTATGGAAATTATGCATTTAAATGAAATGTAAAATAGAATACTATAATATGTGCCTTAGATATAATATAATATGATTATGTATATAAATAAATAATAAGTGCAATGTCAAATAATTAAGTATGTTTATATAGCTCCTCTCTATATTGCTGTGCCCTTACGGGGTATCTTGTACTGCTACCATCAATGTACTTGATTATGCAATAAAACTGAATTACTGAATTACTGAAATGGATAATTTGCAGCAGTATTTGTTCAAATTCACATTCTATGTGTTTCTTATATAATTCGAGACATATAGATGTCTCGAATTATATAAGAAACACAGTGTATTAGAGGTTTTAGGCATTGTTTGTTCACTAAATAAGACAAGCCAGACTGGACAGATTATACACATACTGCCTTCAAATATACAAGTGTACACGACAAAGGAATGTTCTTAGTCTAATGCATTACACGCCATACAAAATATTTCTCTAAATACGAAAACTCCACTATTATCACTTCATTAATTCACAGAACGAGTCACCACGAGCCTTAATGCTTCGAAAGCTAAGAGGAAACACGAGATACCAATGCTTGATTGGTCCAACCACCAATCATAGCCAGAGTTTACGAGAGCATTTTTCAATGGAAAAAATAAGATGAAGATAATAGTAATAATTGTATTTTATTCTAGAAATAATTGTATTTTATTTTTTCTGCTTTAAATAACAAATGTGTCCCACACACCACTATGATCTAGTTTTGATATACTATTTTAATGTTTTAAAGAATCGGTCAAATGCAGAATTAGTCAAATGTAGGTAGAATCGGTCAAATGCAGAATTAGTCAAATGTAGAATCGGTCAAATACAGAATTAGTCAAATGTAGAATCGGTCAAATGCAGATACGAACAAATGCAGAATAGACCTGATGAAGATCTTGGGAACTTGGAACCAATGGAAAACGAATCTACTCGTTTTTTATTCTAAAAACTTCGGGGGGAGTGAATGCCATTGGCCGACGCACGACGTAACTGAACACCATTGGCCGGTTGATGACGTGCGATTGATGCAGAACTCGTAAGCTGCGAAGAATGACCCCGATTGACGAAAAAATCATCGGATACAATACACAGTTTGTTATTGAATGAGTTGGATTGGGCTTGGTTTCGCGTTGTTTGAGCAACAACTTGTATTGGTATAATCGTAAATATTTTTCTACCGTAAACCCTCTAAACTACCCACACACCCATACCACTTGACTGTGTAATATCGCTGTCTTTTTCTTACACTTTTTAAGTGCGAGAGAGAGAATATAAGATACCGATAATTACCGCAGTTTTAAGTGTAAACAAAGTTGTTTTTATTCGATATAAATACAGTTTTACATGCTTAGTCTTAAATTGTCTATTGTCTTATAAAATACAATGTCTTTATAATAAAAAATAAATAAAAAAATTAGAACGATGGCTAGAACGCAGGAAGGCAAAACTGAACTATTGTAGATGGAAATGGTCTACCAAAATATCGATATCTGATTAGACGATTAGGGCTTTTTGTACACTTAATTTGACATTTGAAAGTATTTAAAGTAAATTGCATAAAAGTTGTTTATAACGTACAGATATCCACCCCACCTGACGGGAAGAGGTCACAGTCGCAAAAAAAAATCATCAAAAACTAACCTTCAGTATTGTGTACTTTGCAAGTTGTTGATATGACTTCATTCGGAAATTATCTACAAAAACAGTCATTGGATTAAAACCAACAAGTATGGCACTAAAATTGATCTTTCTTAGTCGCTTTGCCCTCTCACTATCATCGTAATCATTACATAAATACGCCAGATAAATAGCGAGCTCAGATTAAATAAGAAATAAAGATGGCGCGCTGTCAACAGTAATATTTTTCTTATACCACTAGCTAGGGTGGCAATCAATCTCACGGCCTGCCTGATGGTAAGCAGTCACCGCAGCCTACAGATGTTTGCAATACCAGGAGCATCACCCACGCGCTGCCGACCACGTAAAAACCTTTATCTCCACTCATAGCGTAATGTTCCAATTACATATTCGAAAACAGTTGTTTAAGGATACACTTTTTTCACGCCAGTCTATAAAAATTTTAAAAATTACTTTTCGATACAGCATTTCTCATACTATTTTCATTACAGCTGCATCGAAAAATAACTTTTTAATCATTATGCAACACTTTTCTTTTTTAAATTTTTGTCGGGCGCCGGGACACGGCTAAATGTAGGCTGAATACCTAAATGTCTTCAACAAATTCAAAATTCCTGTTTATATTTGTAATCAATTCATAGTCTGTGGTTGTGATTGTGTACATTTGGAATTATTTTCCCGCTAAACAGAATATTTTTTCTAATTGTTGTAATTTGTGTTTGTAAATGTTTTATCTTGTTTGAAGCAAATAAATAGATAAATGTGAAAGTAGTGAAGTGAATTTCGCTTGATATCCTCGACGCGTAGATACAACAGAACTGACTTGCAGTTACTTCCAACTAAGTTGAAAAAATTATAGGTACGAAATTTTAACATGAAAATATGAGTGTAGATAAAGTAGCGTATGCAACTGCATATAATTAGGTATTATATGACAGTTGCATAAACTACTATTTCATACCTATCTTGAAGAACTCCATGTTCACATAAGGGGGTTTTCGTAAATATGTGTGCCATGGCGTGGTTTGGATATACCCACCTAGTTCGGTTGTCAACGTGTGCGTGTGACCGTGTACATACACACAGCACGGCGTAGTTTTGCGTGCGTCAGTATGTTGTTCGCAGTATTCTGCATTTATTTCTTATTTTGTCTGAGATAACGAGGCCTCTCGTGAATCTGCTTACGGTACTAGTTAGTTTACTCGGCTTTCTTCGCTTTCGCTTTGGTCTTCTCCTTCTTCGGTTTGGACGGGTATATGACGAACAGTGACAGTTGCGCTGAGCAGAACACCAACGCCACGATGTACTGGAACTGTGGAAAAATAAAACTTAAGTTAATCAGAGAGAAAAAGTCGAAAAACCACCGACCAATGTTGCATTTATTAAAATGTTTTCTAAACTATTGAACCAATTTTAACGAAACAAAGCTATGAACCATCTCGATTAAACTGGCTATCAAATAGAGAAAACCGCATCACAATCGGTGTATCCGTTCTGGTGAAACTTATAACACCCCTCTGTTTTCGTCGGGGGTTAAAAATGACTCTAATCCTGTCACGTCTGTGCCCTAATCATAGTCATAGCAGCGTATAGGCTTGCGAGACCAAAAGACCGAGGTCGCTAACACTCAAGGGTCCGGGAAGTGGATGGGTGACCGTTTCGCACTTTGAGGCTAGGCGAACTTCAGCCGCGAAGAGCTCGCCACACATTAGGTGTGCCTCCTCATACCGTTGGCGACCCGAGCGAAAAATTATCTAATATGGTGAAATATATGTGCAAGACCATATTTTAATCAGTCATTGAATTATGTATTATTTCTCTTTATCTCTTATCGTATTGTTGAACTAAATCTTCTACGTTATCATACAAATCCATCCAAAAGGTTATGACGTGGCATTTTATTATGGACCACGTAACCCTAATATTACGTCATATGATATCTAATTATCGTCCATGACCTAGGCATTATAGTATTGCAGGTTAATAATCCTCGTTACAGTACTCATAGTTATAACAATATTAAATAATCTACTATTTTAAATTAGGAGCGTCGGTGGCCCAGTGGTTAAGGTATCCGACTCGTAACCGAGACGTACCGGTTTCGAACCCCATGCCTGCCGCAATGACTCTTTTCTGAGTTATGTACATTAGTTGAATGCTAACCGATGCTCTTACGATGAGGGAAACGATACTGTCCGCGACTTTATTCCTGCTGCATATTAACGATCTGCTAACGGTACCAGGTACCTTTGGGTTCGCAGACAACGGATACACAGTAACGGATAGATATCTGTCATTTCATCAACTTTCGTTTTTTTTACCTTTTAAATTCCTTTTATAAATTTCTTGTTTTGTTGTTTGTAGTTTCTGGACTGATTGTATATAAACCCTGAATATTCGTTGTTTATTTATTAACTGAGCCTGGCACTGTCCGTAGGACAGTGTTACGTTACAAGAGTAATATTTGTTAGTTAGCAAATATCTCCGTAGCAGCGTTTTTTGTCGAGTACCTATTGTCTGAGTTTTGTTTTTTTTATTGTTTGAGTAAAATAGCTTCTTATAGTCAACAAGATTCTACTACTGCTGCAAGGAGATAGATGTTCGGTATTTCATTCTATTTGATCTGGCAATCCTTTGAAATATATTTCGTTAAGCCGAATATTTGGCGCTTCGGCCGAACCAGGCCGAATATTCGGTATTCGGCCAAATCACTATTCGTCGCATCTCTACTTACTACACATAACTATACGGACGGAATACAATAACACAAAAACAAATTAAAATAGACAAACTGTTTAATCTCGCTTCATGCAACCAGTAGGTACATATTATAATAAATGTATTTCATAAATGTCATAGAAGGCAAACATTTGAACAAAATTAATATATATTTTGTTATAAATCTTTAACTATTATACTAATACATTGTAAAACATCTGTTACAGTTACAAAGTTATTTCTAAGCTTCGTGAATATTCATATATCATTCATTATTTTACTAACTATAAAAATAGTCTATAAGTTTTTAACAAGAAATCGTTGCTACTCTTACATTATAATAATACATACATATGTACATACATTGTTGCGTAAGATATTTGCCAGGACCGTATCAAATGAAACAATGTAGCCTCCGTCCGTCTTTACAGCAAAAACGCTCTTACGTATGTATTTTTAGACAACTTACACTAACGAGCAAAAATTACTAGGTCACTTAAGTAAACGACGACATTTTATACCACTCATTTATTTATTTATACTTCTATGAAGTCAAAGAAACATTGAAGGGTATTTCATCAAATTAAAAAGACCTTCTTTTTATCACTAAGGAGGCAAACAAGCTTACGCCTGCCTGGTAAGCAGTGACCGCAGCCTATGGACGTTTGCAATACCAAGGGCATCACCCACGCGCTGTCGACCCCGTAAAAACCATTACACCTCTTTCTTGAAGAACTCCATGTTGTGCTCTCCAGGGAAAACCTACAGGCCTTAATCTTACATTTTGCCCCATGAAAACAACTTTCCTAGTGTCAAGAAACGTTAATGTAAGTGTACTAGTTATTTTTGCTCCTCAGTGTATGTATACAACGCACTAACAATGGAGCCGAGGTAAATTACTTCTTGCTATACTATAACAAGAACGCATTTAATTATATTACTTAAATACTAATATAAAATCTGTGTAGACTGACTTGTCTTATTTGGTTATGGAAATTATGCATTTAAATGGATAATTTGCAGCAGTATTTGTTCAAATTTACATTCTATGTGTTTCTTATATAATTCAAGACATCTATACACAGTGTATTACAGGTTTTAGGCATTGTTTGTTCACTAAATAAGACAAGCCAGTCTGGACAGATTATACACATACTGCCTTCAAATATACAAGTTTACACGACAAAGGAATGTTCTTAGTCTAATGCATTACACGCCATACAAAATATTTCCCTAAATACGAAAACTCCACTATTATCACTTCATTAATTCACAGTATTATATAAGTAAGAACGAGTCACCACGAGCCTTAATGCTTCGAAAGCTAAGAGGAAACACGAGATACCAATGCTTGATTGGTCCAACCACCAATCATAGCCAGGGTTTACGAGAGCATTTTTCAATGGAAAAAATAAGATGAAGATAATAGTAATAATAGTATTTTATTCTAGAAATCCGGCCACCATCCGGCGGGTGGTGTCCGGCAGAGTAGAATAGCACCAACCCCTTACTCTCATGGGTGTCGTAGAAGGCGACTAATGTTTTCGAGGCAAAAGATCAAGCGTCTCCGCAGTCTGGAAAATGGGCAGCAGCATTTTCCATTGTTATATTTCAACACTGCGATCTCCAACCCGCCTGCCAAGCGTGGAGATTATGGCAATTACCTCCCTTTCGTGGGAGAGGCCCTAAGTCCTGCAGTGGACTGTTACGGGCTGTGATGATCATGATGATTCTAGAAATAATTGTATTTTATTTTTTCTGCTTTAATTAACAAATGTGTCCCACACACCACTATGATCTAGTTTTGATTTACTATTTTAATGTTTTAACGAATCGGTGAAATGCAGAATCGGTCAAATGCAGAATTAGTCAAATGTAGAATCGGTCAAATGCAGAATTAGTCAAATGTAGAATCGGTCAAATACAGAATTAGTCAAATGTAGAATCGGTCAAATGCAGAATCGAACAAATGCAGAATAGACCTGGTGAAGATCGTGGGAACTTGGTTTTTTGTTCTAAAAACTTCGGGGGGAGTGAACGCCATTGGCCGACGCACGACGTAACTGAACACTATTGGCCGGTTGATGACGCGCGGTTGATGCAGAACTCGTAAGCTGCGAAGAATGACCCCGATTGACGAAAAAATCATCGGATACAACATACAGTTTGTTATTGAATGAGTTGGATTGGGCTTGGTTTCGCGTTCTTTGAGCAACAACTTGTATTGGTATAATCGTAAATATTTTTCTACCGTAAACCCTTCTAAACTACCCACACACCCATACCACATTCAGCGTAATATCGCTGTCTCTTCCTTAAACTTTTTAAGTGCGAGAGAGGGAATATAATATACCGATAATTACCGCAGTTTCTATGCAAACAAAGTTGTTTTTATTCGATATTAACACAGTTTTACATGCTTAGTCTTTAATTATCTATTTTCTAATAAAATACAATATTCAACAATCAAAATAAAATAAAAAGTAAAACGATGGCTGGAACGCAGGAAGGCAAAACTGAACTATTGTAGATGGAAATAGTGTACCAAAATCTCGATTTCTCGTTTTTACGTGCACACTTTTTGTACATATAATTCGACATTTTAAAGTATTTCAAGTAAATTGCATAAAAGTTGTTTATATCGCTCAGCCATCCCACATGATGGAAAGTGGTAAGTGTCGCTAAAAAAATTCAACAAAAACTAACCTTCAGTAAAGGACAAGCATTGTGTACTTCGCAAGTTCGGTTTGCATTCGGAAATTATCCACTAAAAACACTCATTGGTTTCAGACCAGCATGTATGGCACTGAATTTGATCTTCCTTAGTCGCTTTGCCTTCTCACAATCATCGTAACTATTACATAAATACGCTAGATAAATAGCGAGCTCAGATCAAATAAGAAATAAAGATGGCGCGCTCTCAACAGTGTTAATTTTCTTATACCACTAAGGTGGCATATAAGCTTACAGCCTGCCTGATGGTAAGCAGTCACCGCAGCCTATAGACGTTTACAATACCAGGGGCATCACGCACGCGTTACCGACCCCGTAAAAAAATTTTCATCCCTTTCTTGAAGAACTCCATGTTCACATGAGGGCGTTTCCGTAAACATGTGTGCCATGGCGTGGTTTGGATATACCCACCTAGTTCGGTTGTCAACGTGTGCGTGTGACCGTGTACATACACACAGCACGGCGTAGTTTTGCGTGCGTCAGTATGTTGTTCGCAGGATTCTGCATTTATTTCTTATTTGGTCTGAGATAACGAGGCCTCTCGTGACTCTGCTTACGGTACTAGTTAGTTTACTCGGCTTTCTTCGCTTTCGCTTTGGTCTTCTCCTTCTTCGGTTTGGACGGGTAAATGACGAACAGTGACAATTGCGCTGAGCAGAGCACCAACGCCACGATGTTCTGGAACTGTGGAAAAATAAAACTTAAGTTAATCAGAGAGAAAAAGTCGAATAACCGCCGACCAATGTTACATTTATTAAAATGTTTTCTAAACTACTGAACCAATTTTAACGAAACAAAGCTATGAACCATCTCGATTAAACTGGCTATCAAATAGAGAAAACCGCATCACAATCGGTGTATCCGTTCTGGTGAAACTTATAACACCCCTCTGTTTTTGTCGGGGGTTGAAAATGACTCTAATCCTGTCACGTCTGTGCCCTAATCATAGTCTTAGCAGCGTATAGGCTTGCGAGACCAAAAGACCGAGGTCGTTAACGCTCAAGGGTCCGGGAAGTGGATGGGTGACCGTTTCGGACTTTGAGGCTAGGCGAACTTCAGCACCGCAAAGAACTCGCCACACGTTAGGTTTGCCTCCTCATACCGTTGGCGACCCGAGCGAAAAATTATCTAATATGGTGAAATATATGTGCAAGACAATATTTTAATCAGTCATTGAATTATGTATTATTTCTCTTTATCTCTTATCACATTGTTGAACTAAATCTTCTACGTTATCATACAAATCCATCCAAAAGGTTATGACGTGGCATTTTATTATGGACCACGTAACCCTAATATTACGTCATATGATATCTAATTATCGTCCATGACCTAAGCATTATAGTATTGCAGGTTAATAATCCTCGTTACAGTACTCATAGTTATAACAATAATAAATAATCTACTATTTTAAATTAGGAGCGTCGGTGGCCGAGTGGTTAAGGTATCCGACTCGTAACCGAGACGTACCGGTTTCGAACCCCATGCATGCCGCAATGACTGTTTTCTGAGTTATGTACATTAGTTGAATGCTAACCGATGCTCTTACGATGAGGGAATCGGTATTGTCCGCGACTTTATTCCTGCTGCATATTAACGATCTGCTAACGGTACCAGGTACCTTTGGGTTCGCAGACAACGGATACACAGTAACGGATAGATATCTGTCAGATGCAAAAGCCAATAGGGACGATATTCAGTATTGTCGAGAGGTTATGGTTGATCGTTTGAACAACGCTCTCAAGGCAGTCTCTGATTGGGGTGAAGCCAATCTGGTGACGTTCAACGCAAGCAAAACTCAGGCGTGTTTGTTTTCCGCCAAAAGGAGTCCATTCCATCTTACTCCAACTTTTCGGGATGTTCCTGTGGAAATTAAAGACAACCTACAGCTTCTAGGTGTTGAGCTTTCTACCAATCTCAACTTCGGTCAGTACATCGAATCCAAGGCAAAGATTGCAGCAAAAACACTTGGTGTCCTCTCGAAGGTTAAGCGGTACTTCACTTCAAAGCAGTTGATTCAGTTATATCAAGCACAAGTCCGATCCTGCATGGAGTACTGCTGCCACCTCTGGGATGGATCAGCCAAATATCAACTGGCGGCTTTGGATTCGGTGGAAAAACGTGCAAAGAAGATGATTGGTGACCCACAGTTGATTGAAGCTAGGCTGCAGAGCCTTGAGCATCGGCGTAGGGTTGCGCGTCTGTCGGTCTTCTACAGGTTACATTTCGGTGAGTGTGCGAAGCAGCTGCACGATCTCATTCCGCCGTCCCCTTTCCGCCATCGGGAGACACGATCCGGGCGAGCGCTTCATCCTTATGTCGTGGAACTTCCAACTATCCGCACGAGCCGCTTTGGCTTGACTTTTATAATGCGTACGGCTAAGGAGTGGAACGCGTTGCCTGCGAGTGTGTTCCCTGATCAATATAATCTGGATGTCTTCAAGGCTAGAGTGAATAGGCTGTTCCAAGACGGGCATGCTCCATCTTCGGCCGCATCGTCACTTACCAACAGGTGAGATGGCGGTCAAATGCCTGTCTTGTCTTGTTTTATATTAAAAAAAATAACTCGTGGTAAAACCTGAATTCAGGCGACTGAATGATGGCAGATGGCATCTGATTATCTGATCTGCCAAATCCTGGATCATGGTCAAAGTGGACCCCGTGCCCTCGTACACTAGAACACAACCGGGACATTAGGATGATTATTTTGTTATTGTAAATGGCGTTCGTGAATGAGCAGCAGTGACCACTTTCCATCAGATGAGATTGAGAGAAATATAACCTGCATCACAAAGATTCACGTGCGCCACGCACGCCTACGGCAAGGAGACACTACACCATGCATGTATGTGTATGTATGAACTATGTAATCACAATGAGGAAGCCATTCAGTGGTGGCGCTAGACCACACTTGGACGTCGGCGACATTAGGTACGCGAGGCCTTTTTTATTTCACAGTCAAAAAGAAAACGTTAGATTACATGAACTGAATTATAGTGAAACTAATGTATGAGTAAACGAGTTTTATTGCAAATCAAATGATGACAAAAATTACACAAATAGAAATTAAAATAGACGAACTTTTCGGCTTTTGGCCTCACTGAACTTTTTCAGGATTACGTCATAGCTAATATTAGCCGCTATTTCAGCTTCAATTGATAGAACTGATAACGCAGATAGTCTCTCTTGGCTCATCGTGCTTCTCAAGTAGGTCTTAATCAATTTTAACTTTGAGAAGCTTCTCTCAGCGGAAACTGTACTGACGGGAACTGTGAGCATGATTCTAATTGCTATGTAAACATTTGGATATATTTCTTCCAAATTATTTTCTAAAATATACTGGATGAGTTGTTTCGCGTCGCTGACAGAGTCAAGTAAATTCGCTTTTAAAAGCTGGAGCTCTTCATATAGCTCGAAAGGCTGTATGTCACTGTCTTCGCCTTCCCGCAGTATTGTACCTAAATCATTACAATGCTTGAGAAGGTCCTCTTTTGATCTCGATTTCAAATAACTGATATCATAAATAAAACCAAATTGTTCAAAATATTCATTGAGCGCTGTAAATCGGCATTCGGTGTCAACTATAATAGCATCCATCATTGTGTTAAAAAAGTTAACTCTGTACTGCATTTCAGAAGATTGAATAGGTTCATCAATATGTTCATAATCAAACATTCGTTTTTTCCTGGCTGTTCTTTTTTCTTTAAATTGAGACTGAATTTCGAAAGTACTTTTCTCCACAAACAATCGAGCTTGTTCAACACTGTTGTCAAATCCTGTATTACGGAATTCTTGAATCCAGCTACAAAATGAACGTAAAGTATCAATAGCGACTTTCAAGTTGACTTGAACCGATTGCCATAGTTTACTTATATTGTTTACACGTAGTAAAATCTCGTACCACACGTGTATTGCAACAATAAACTCAAAAGTTAACATTTCGTTCAAGACTGCTTCACAATCGCTTAGAGTTTCGGAATCATCACTTTTATTTTTCAGGTCATTCACGCATTCGATAACATCATCAAATTGCAAAAATATTGCTTTTATTGCTCCGATTCTACTCTCCCATCGTGTTTCAGACAGAGGTTTTAATGTCAATTTTAATTTAGTTTTTACAATATCCCAACGTTTACTTGACTTGGAAAAGAGCACATATATTTTATTGATGAAGCCGAAAAATGTTTTGGCTGTTGTAGAAGAGTTAGCTGCATCAATCAAAAGTAAATTCCAACTGTGGCATCCGCACGGCGCGGCGGCGTGAAGAATGCTCTTGGATTTATATTGAGTATTCTTGTTCTGACACCTTTATTAATACCCACCATATTGGCGCCGTTATCGTATCCCTGTCCTCGACAGTTTTGGATATCTAGGCCATTGCTTTCCAGTTCTTGTAATATTGAATTAGTTAAATACTCTCCTGTTGTTTCTGCGACGGCAATAAACCCAACAAAATGTTCCTCTATTGCTCCAGTTGCGGAATTGCAAAATCTTAATATTATTGACATTTGTTCAACATGGCTGACATCCCTGGTACAATCGAGCAAGAAAGCGTAGTATTTTGCTTGTTTAACTCTGTGTATAATTTCGTCAATAACTGCTTTAGACATGAATGCAATTAATTCATTTTGGATGTCGTGACTCAGATAATGTTGAGTCAGATCATATTTGGATAACAACTTAAATAAATCAATAAAATTACCACTGTTTCTGCTATCGTTCAATTTAAGAGATTCTCGATGAGCTCTAAATGCCAGATTGTGTGAGGCTAAATAGTTTATTATGTCAATCATTCTTTCAAACAAATTATACCAATACTTTTGCGATTCCCTAATCAATCTTTCGTTATCCTTATCTATTGTTTTTCCGTGTTTGATTCCTTTATAGAATTCCATCCATTTAATCATGCACTCCATGTGTCCTTGACTTTGTTCATGTCTTTGCAATATCCGACTTAAATCTTTCCAGTCACAACATCCGTCTTTTACCATCTGTGTCTGCAAATGTGAAAAAAGTCTACATGGGAAGCAATAAACTTTATCTTGAAATATGGAGTAAACTAACCATCTGCGATGTTGCGTTTCGCCGTTACTTAATTTTCGAGTAAAATTAAATTTAGAAAAATGTCTTTTATTTGCGTCTTTTGGGTAATTTTCATCGGTTTTCTCTAGATCTTGATTGGGTCCGTTTTGAATTAAATCATGACGCTGCAAATCGTTTACTGGAAATACCCACTTCCCCGGATCTAAGTCTATAAATGACTCTTTTAAATTAACTGCTTGCTTCTGATATTCCGAGTCACACATCCTCTCAATTTCTAACTCTTCATTGGGCTCAGACATTTGGATCACAGCAGATTCACCCGATGTTGATGGTAAAGCTGTATCAGAAATTTGAGTAAAAGATTTATTTGACTCTGAAGCTGGTTCAGAAACTAAAGTTTCATCAGATGACTCTGAAGCTGTGACACTGGAAGTCCTTGAAGGTTTGTTAAGAAATTTCATCATACTGGAACTCAGAGCTTGGTTGGATATAACCGTTTCAGCTTTTCTTTTTCTTTTTGATGCACCGGATTCTTATTTCCTCCCTACGTCTCTGTCTCTAGTGGGTCCTCCAGACATGATGACCTAAAAATATGTTTTATTTAAGTTTGATAAGTAGGTACAGTACTTAAACTAAACTTGAAGTAAGTACTACTCAATGTATACTGATTATAAGAATAGAATAGAATAGAATAGAATAACTTTATTGTTGAACTGTGTAGGTACAACCAGGTATTACAAATGATATTTGTGAGTTTCAACAGTTTGCCCATTTCGGACATACAATATTTAAAGCAGCAATAATTAAATAATAAAATTCACATCCATTTAAAACAATAAAAAAGAACTTGGAAATAAATCAAAATATGCAATGTCAATAATAGCTAGATACGTAATAAATGAAAAATGTCAAATTCAAATTAAATTGTCAATTAAATAATAATATGAATGTCAGCTTATAATTTACAATATCAAACTCTTATTTCGTCCAAAATTCCCCCAAATTATAAAAAGCCCTATCCAATAGCCATTCTTTTAATTTAGTTTTAAATTTATATCCACTTAACATTTTTAAATGTTCTGGTAAATTATTGAACATTTTAATTCCATTGACATAGGAGCTTTTTGTTAGAATTGCACTGGAAGATTTCACAGTACATATATCGTGTTTATATTGGGAACGGACGTTACTTTTTATGTCAGACATATTACTAAAATATTCACTATTGTTCTTAACAAATACACAAACTTCTAGTATATAAATACAGGTCAACGTCAAGAACTTCCTTTCTTTAAAAAGGGTTCGCAACGTTTCATTTTTAAACATGTTGTAAATCGATCTTATACATTTCTTTTGCAGTATAAATGTGGATTCCACATTCACGGAATTTCCCCAAAATACTATGCCATACTTCAATAAAGGATATACATATCCATAATATGCATTTTTAGCAACACCTTCCGATGACACGTTTGTGAGGACAGAAAGAGCAAAACAATAACTAGAGATCTTTTTATTAATTTTTTCAATTTGTGATTTCCAATTTAGGTGGGCGTCAATGGAAAGACCTAAGAAATTTGTTTCTGCAACTTCTTCGATTAATCGACCATTATGTACTATGTTCAACGGGATATGAGCCATTTTGTAGTTTCTAAATTGAATATATTTAGTTTTCTCAGTATTAATATTTAAGTTGATAGAAGAAAGCCAATTTACTACTTTTTCTAGTATATCTGTTACATTATTTTGTAGGTCACTATCAAAATCCGTAACAAAAATTGATGCGTCATCAGCAAACATTATGCATATATGGTCTATAGTTAGTGGCAGTTCGTTTATATAAATAAGAAACAACAGGGGACCAAGTATACTTCCCTGTGGGACGCCTACTGATACCTTTTTAAACTCAGATTGACTTTTTTCTACCACCTTGGTTTGTTTATTAAATTTATCTAAAACTGTAGCTTGAACTCTGTTAGAGAGGTATGATTCAATCAAACTCAAGGCAATTCCACGAATTCCTAGGTGGTAGATGTAATGTTAAGAGGTAGGTGTAATCATCAATAATCATCCAGAATATTTTATTTTCTTCAGTCACTAATTTATTTTGTATAGAGAAATACATTATATTTATTTACGACTTATAAAAGATATATACCTATCGATTTCGATAAAATCATTTCGGTAATATCGTTATTTGACTTACCTTAGAAATATGAAATAAATCACTATCTAAATAAACACTTTTATCCACACCGGGGTGATGATAATGACTTTACAACATAATAAAAAAAAACTTTGTGCATGCGAGTCTAGTTCTATTCACAGAAGGAATGTACGTATAGTACTGGGAAGGAATGATTGTTTACGTTACGCTCACAGAAAAATGAAATACAAATATACGACACGGGGAATCCCCGTCCCGAGACTCGCGCGCGAAATAACTTTCATAGTGTTGCCAGATGACTCTAGATAATACCCCTAAAGTACTACTCACACACTTCACTCACGCAAGTGTATGAAAATAAATAAATAAAATAAAAAAATAATAAATAATTTCTAAAACTTTTGCGAGGCCCCCTCAGGTGCGAGGCCGTCGGCGGTCGCCGACGTCGCCGACGCCTAGCGCCGCCACTGAAGCCATTGTACAGTATGATCCCGTAGAGCAGCCACATGAAGGTGACCACCGTGCCGGACAGGATAATCGGGAACGGCATGCCCTCCGTGCTCTTGTTCTTGATTATTTCGCGCTGTGGAGGACATACGATTATTAATGATAAGGCATTTATTCATCTTTCCTTTTTTCAGGATCCACGGTTTACCGGGGCAATACGTGAGGGAAGCAGGGTAAATTCGCGCGTCTTTTCTTTTCTCATAAGTAATATGAACATAACCTTGTGGAGTTTATGGCCAATTTATTATTAGAAATGCGCTTCGAGTCTGCGCTGGCTTATCATTAGAGCTTATTATAGTTTAACGCATCGTTCAACTTATTGGATACGGGGTGAAGACAATTATTTGAATTGGCGACATAAAATTAAAACAACTTTTATCTTCGAAATTCTCTAACTAATTTGTCTGTCGGGTCAATCTGCAATCTGTACTTTTTCTGTCAACAGTGAACCCAGTGATCCAACCTGGACATAGGTTGTGTGGAGTAGACTTTCGTAAAAACTTTCGTTTTTTTAACCTTTTAAATTCCTTTTATAAATTTCTTGTTTTGTAGTTTGTAGTTTCTGGACTGATTGTATATAAACCCATTACCCTGAATATTCGTTGTTTTTTTATTAACTAAGCCTGGCACTGTCCGTAGGACAGTGTTACGTTACAAGAGTAATATTTGTTAGTTAGCAAATATCTCCGTAGCAGCGTTTTTTGTCGAGTACCTATTGTCAACACTGAGATCTCCAACCCGCTTATCAGGAATGGAGATTGTGGCAAAACCCTATGCTAATAAGGAGCAGCATTTCCAGGACTAAACTGTCATGGGCTAACTCCGTTCCGTAGCACTGATTTGTACAGTATTTTCGACAATACGTTCTCCAACGTGGAGATTGTTGCAAAACCCTCTACTAATGGAACAGACTTAAATCCAGCACTGGATTGTTATGGGCTGGTGATATCATGATGTTAATCTGACTGTAGTATGTTGTGACGAATAAAAGATAATATTTAATCAAATTTTGTTGATATCTATTTGTCATAAAATGTCTTCTGAAAATAGCTTCTTATAGTCAACAAGATTCTACTACTGCTGCAAGGAGATAGATGTTCGGTATTTCATTCTATTTGATCTAGCAATCCTTTGAAATATATTTCGTTAAGTCGAATATTTGGCGCTACGGCCGAACCTGGCCGAATATTCGGTATTCGCCCGAATCACTGTTCGTCGCATCTCTACTTTCTACACATAACTATACGGACGGAATAGAACAAAACAAAAACAAATTAAAATAGACAAACAGTTTAATCTCGCTTCATGCAACCAGTACATATTACAATAAATGTATTTCATAAATGTCATACAAGGCAAACATTTGAACAAAATAAATATATACTTTGTTTTAAATCTTTAACTATTATACTAATACATTGTAAAACATCTGTTACAGTTACAAAGTTATTTCTAAGCTTCGTGAATATTCATATATCATTCATTATTTTACTAACTATAAAAATAGTCTATAAGTTTTTAACAAGAAATCGTTGCTACTCTTACATTATAATAATACATACATATGTACATACATTATTGCGTAAGATATTTGCCAGGACCGTATCAAATGAAACAATGTAGCCTCCGTCCGTCTTTACAGCAAAAACGCTCTTACGTATGTATTTTTAGACAACTTACACTAACGAGCAAAAATTACTAGGTCACTTAAGTAAACGACGACATTTTATACCACTCATTTATTTATTTATACTTCTATGAAGTCAAAGAAACATTGAAGGGTATTTCATCAAATTAAAAAGACCTTCTTTTTATCACTAAGGAGGCAAACAAGCTTACGCCTGCCTGGTAAGCAGTGACCGCAGCCTATGGACGTTTGCAATACCAGGGGCATCACCCACGCGCTGTCGACCCTGTAAAAACCATTTCACCTCTTTCTTGAAGAACTCCATGTTGTACTCTCCAGGGAAAACCTACAGGCCTTAATCTGTAAAATAAAACTCTTAGAATACATATACATTTTGCCCCATGAAAACAACTTTCCTAGTGTCAAGAAACGTTAATGTAAGTGTACTAGTTAATTTTGCTCGCAGTGATTGTATAAAACGCACTAACAATGGAGCCGAGGTAAATTACTTCTTGCTATATAACAAGAACGAATTTAATTATTTTACTTAAATACTAATATAAAATCTGTGTAGACTAACTTGTCTTATTTGGTTATGGAAATTATGCATTTAAATGGATAATTTGCAGAAGTATTTGTTCAAATTCACATTCTATGTGTTTCTTATATAATTCGAGACATCTATACACAGTGTATTACAGGTTTTAGGCATTGTTTGTTCACTAAATAAGACAAGCCAGTCTGGACAGATTATACACATACTGCCTTCAAATATACAAATGTACACGACAAAGGAATGTTCTTAGTCTAATGCATTACACGCCATACAAAATATTTCTCTAAATATGAAAACTCCACTATTATCACTATATTAATTCACAGTATTATATAACTAAGAACGAGTCACCACGAGCCTTAAGCTTCGAAAGCTTAGAGGAAACACGAGAAACCAATGCTTGATTGGTCCAACCACCAATCATAGCCAGAGTTTACGAGAGCATTTTTCAATGGAAAAAATAAGATGAAGATAATAGTAATAATAGTATTTTATTCTAGAAATCCGGCCACCATCCGGCGGGTGGTGTCCGGCAGAGTAGAATAGCACCAACCCCTTACTCTCATGGGTGTCGTAGAAGGCGACTAATGTTTTCGAGGCAAAAGATCAAGCGTCTCCGAAGTCTGGAAAATGGGCAGCAGCATTTTCCATTGTTATATTTCAACACTGCGATCTCCAACCCGCCTGCCAAGCGTGGAGATTATGGCAATTACCTCCCTTTCGTGGAAGAGGCCCTAAGTCCTGCAGTGGACTGTTACAGGCTGTGATGATGATGATGATTCTAGAAATAATTGTATTTTATTTTTTCTGCTTTAATTATAAATGTGTCCCACACACCACTATGATCTAGTTTTGATTTACTATTTTAATGTTTTAAAGAATCGGTCAAATGCAGAATTAGTCAAATGTAGAATCGGTCAAATACAGAATTAGTCAAATGTAGAATCGGTCAAATGCAGAATCGAACAAATGCAGAATAGACCTGGAGAAGATTGTGGGAACTTGGAACCAATGGAAAACGAATCTACACGTTTTTTGTTCTAATAACTTGGGGGGGAGTGAACGCCATTGGCCGACGCACGACGTAACTGAACACTATTGGCCGGTTGATGACGCGCGGTTGATGCAGAACTCGTAAGCTGCGAAGAATGACCCCGATTGACGAAAAAATCATCGGATACAATACACAGTTTGTTATTGAATGAGTTGGATTGGGCTTGGTTTCGCGTTGTTTGAGCAACAACTTGTATTGGTATAATCGTAAATATTTTTCTACCGTTAAGCCTTCTAAACTACCCACACACCCATACCACTGGAACGCAGGAAGGCAAAACTGAACTATTGTAGATGGAAATAGTGTACCAAAATCTCGATTTCTCGTTTTTTCGTGCACATTTTTTGTACATATATAATTCGACATTTTAAAGTATTTCAAGTAAATTGCATAAAAGTTGTTATCCCACATGATGGAAAGTGATAAGTGTCGCTAAAAAAATTAAACAAAAACTAACCTTCAGTAAAGGACAAGCATTGTGTACTTCGCAAGTTCGGTTTGCATTCAGAAATTATCCACTAAAAACACTCATTGGTTTCAGACCAGCATGTATGGCACTGAATTTGATCTTCCTTAGTCGCTTTGCCTTCTCACTATCATCGTAATTATTACATAAATACGCCAGATAAATAGCGAGCTCAGATCAAATAAGAAATAAAGATGGCGCGCTCTCAACAGAGATATTTTTCTTATACCACGAAGGTGGCATATAAGCTTACAGCCTGCCTGATGGTAAGCAGTCACCGCAGTCTATAGACGTTTACAATACTAGGGACATCACGCACGCGTTACCAACCCCGTAAAAACTTTTTCATCCCTTTCTTGTACAACTCCACGTTCACATGAGGCCGGTTTCGTAAACATGTGTGCCATGGCGTGGTTTGGATATACCCACCTAGTTCGGTTGTCAACGTGTGCGTGTGACCGTGTACATACACACAGCACTGCGTAGTTTTGCGTGTGTCAGTATGTTGTTCGCAGGATTCTGCATTTATTTCTTATTTGGTCTGAGATAACGAGGCCTCTCGTGACTCTGCTTACGGTACTAGTTAGTTTACTCGGCTTTCTTTGCTTTCGCTTTGGTCTTCTCCTTCTTCGGTTTGGACGGGTAAATGACGAACAGTGACGTTGCGCTGAGCAGAGCACCAACGCCACGATGTTCTGGAACTGTGGAAAAATAAAACTTAAGTTAATCAGAGAGAAAAAGTCGAATAACCGCCGACCAATGTTACATTTATTAAAATGTTTTCTAAACTACTGAACCAATTTTAACGAAACAAAGCTATGAACTATCTCGATTAAACTGGCTATCAAATAGAGAAAACCGCATTACAATCGGTGTATCCGTTCTGGTGAAACTTATAACACCCCTCTGTTTTTGTCGGGGGTTGAAAATGACTCTAATCCTGTCACGTCTGTGCCCTAATCATAGTCATAGCAGCGTATAGGCTTGCGAGACCAAAAGACCGAGGTCGTTAACGCTCAAGGGTCCGGGAAGTGGATGGGTGACCGTTTCGGACTTTGAGGCTAGGCGAACTTCAGCACCGCAAAGAACTCGCCACACGTTAGGTTTGCCTTCTCATACCGTTGGCGACCCGAGCGAAAAATTATCTAATATGGTGAAATATATGTGCAAGACAATATTTTAATCAGTCATTGAATTATGTATTATTTCTCTTTATCTCTTATCACATTGTTGAACTAAATCTTCTACGTTATCATACAAATCCATCCAAAAGGTTATGACGTGGCATTTTATTATGGACCACGTAACCCTAATATTACGTCATATGATATCTAATTATCGTCCATGACCTAAGCATTATAGTATTGCAGGTTAATAATCCTCGTTACAGTACTCATAGTTATAACAATAATAAATAATCTACTATTTTAAATTAGGAGCGTCGGTGGCCGAGTGGTTAAGGTATCCGACTCGTAACCGAGACGTACCGGTTTCGAACCCCATGCATGCCGCAATGACTGTTTTCTGAGTTATGTACATTAGTTGAATGCTAACCGATGCTCTTACGATGAGGGAATCGGTATTGTCCGCGACTTTATTCCTGCTGCATATTAACGATCTGCTAACGGTACCAGGTACCTTTGGGTTCGCAGACAACGGATACACAGTAATGGATAGATATCTGTCAGATGCAAAAGCCAATAGGGACGATATTCAGTATTGTCGAGAGGTTATGGTTGATCGTTTGAACAACGCTCTCAAGGCAGTCTCTGATTGGGGTGAAGCCAATCTGGTGACGTTCAACGCAACCAAAACTCAGGCGTGTTTGTTTTCCGCCAAAAGGAGTCCATTCCATCTTACTCCTACTTTTCGGGATGTTCCTGTGGAAATTAAAGACAACCTACAGCTTCTAGGTGTTGAGCTTTCTACCAATCTCAACTTCGGTCAGTACATCGAATCCAAGGCAAAGATTGCAGCAAAAAAACTTGGTGTCCTCTCGAAGGTTAAGCGGTACTTCACTTCAAAGCAGTTGATTCAGTTATATCAAGCACAAGTCCGATCCTGCATGGAGTACTGCTGCCACCTCTGGGATGGATCAGCCAAATATCAACTGGCGGCTTTGGATTCGGTGGAAAAACGTGCAAAGAAGATGATTGGTGACCCACAGTTGATTGAAGCTAGGCTGCAGAGCCTTGAGCATCGGCGTAGGGTTGCGCGTCTGTCGGTCTTCTACAGGTTACATTTCGGTGAGTGTGCGAAGCAGCTGCACGACCTCATTCCGCCGTCCCCTTTCCGCCATCGGGAGACACGATCCGGGCGAGCGCTTCATCCTTATGTCGTGGATCTTCCAACTATCCGCACGAGCCGCTTTGGCTTGACTTTTATAATGCGTACGGCTAAGGAGTGGAACGCGTTGCCTGCGTGTGTGTTCCCTGATCAATATAATCTGTATGCCTTCAAGGCTAGAGTGAATAGGCTGTTCCAAGACGGGCATGCTGCATCTTCGGCCGCATCGTCACTTACCAACAGGAGAGATGGCGGTCAAATGCCTGTCTTGTCTTGTTTTATGTTAAAAAAAATACCTCGTGGTAAAACCTGAATTCAGGCGACTGAATGATGGCAGATGGCATCTGATTATCTGATCTGCCAAATCCTGGATCATGGTCAAAGTAGACCCCGTGCCCTCGTACACGAGAACACAACCGGGACATTAGGATGATTATTTTGTTATTGTAAAGGGCGTTCGTGAATAAGCAGCAGTGACCACTTTCCATCAGATGAGATTGAGAGAAATATAACCTGCATCACAAAGATTCACGTGCGCCACGCACGCCTACGGCAAGGAGACACTACACCATGCATGTATGTGTATGTATGAACTATGTAATCACAATGAGGAAGCCATTGTACGGTATGGTCCCGTAGAGCAGCCACATGAAGGTGACCACCGTGCCGGACAGGATAATCGGGAACGGCATGCCCTCCGTGCTCTTGTTCTTGATTATTTCGCGCTGTGGAGGACATACGGTTATTAATGATAAGGCATATTTTTCATCTTTCGTTTTTTCAGGATCCACGGTTTACCGGGGCAATACGTGGAGGAAGTAGGGTAAATTCGCGCGTCTTTTCTTTTCTCATAAGTAATATGAACATAACCTTGTGGAGGTAATGGTCAATTTATTATTAGAAATGCGCTTCGAGTCTGCGCTGGCTTATCCGTAGAGCTTATTATAGTTTAATGCATCGTTTAACTTATTAGATACGGGGTGAAGACAATTATTTGAATTGGCGACATACAATTAAAACAACTTTTATCTTCGAAATTCTATAACTAATTTGTCTGTCGGGTCAATCTGCAATCTGTACTTTTTCGGCCAACAGTGAACCCAGTGATCCAAGCTGGACATAGGTTAAAAAAACGAAAAATTTATTGTTTTGTAGTTTGTAGTTTCTGGACTGATTGTATATAAACCCCGAATATTCATTGTTTTTTTATTAACTGAGCCTGGCACTGTCCGTAGGACAGTGTTACGTTACAAGAGTAATATTGGTTAGTTAGCAAATATCTCCGTAGCAGCGTTTTTTGTCGAGTACCTATTGTCAACACTGGGATCTCCAACCCGCTTATCAGGAATGGAGATTGTGGCAAAACCCTATGCTAATAAGGAGCAGCATTTCCAGGACTAAACTGTCATGGGCTAACTCCATTCCGTAGCACTGATTTGTACAGTATTTTCGACAATACGTTCTCCAACGTGGAGATTGTTGCAAAACCCTCTACTAATGGAGCAGACTTCAATCCAGCAGTGGACTGTTATGGGCTGGTGATATCATGATGTTAATCTGACTGTGGTATGTTGTGACGAATCAAAGATAATTTTTAATCAAATTTTGTTGATATCTATTTGTCATAAAATGCCTTCTGAAAATAGCTTCTTATAGTCAACAAGATTCTACTACTACTGCAAGGAGATAGATGTTCGGTATTTCATTCTATTTGATCTGGCAATCCTTTGAAATATATTTCGTTAAGCCGAACATTTGGCGCTTCGGCCGAACCTGGCCGAATATTCGGTATTCGCCCAAATCACTATTCGTCGCATCTCTACTGTCTACACATAACTATACGGACGGAATACAATAAAACAAAAACAAATTAAAATAGACAAACTGTTTAATCTCGCTTCATGCAACCAGTACATATTACAATAAATGTATTTCATAAATGTCATACAAGGCAAACATTTCAACAAAATAAATATATACTTTGTTTTAAATCTTTAACTATTATAATAATACATTGTAAAACATCTGTTACAGTTACAAAGTTATTTCTAAGCTTCGTGAATATTCATATATCATTCATTATTTTACTAACTATAAAAATAGTCTATAAGTTTTTAACAAGAAATCGTTGCTACTCTTACATTATAATAATACCTACATATGTACATACATTATTGCGTAAGATATTTGCCAGGACCGTATCAAATGAAACAATGTAGCCTCCGTCCGTCTTTACAGCAAAAATGCTCTTACGTATGTATTTTTAGACAACTTACACTAACGAGCAAAAGAACTAGGTCTCTTAAGTAAACTACGTCATTTTATACCACTAATTTATTTATTTATACCTCTATGAAGTCAAAGAAACATTGAAGGGTATTTCATCAAATTATTAAGACCTTTTTTATCACTAAGGAGGCAAACAAGCTTACGCCTGCCTGGTAAGCAGTGACCGCAGCCTATGGACGTTTGCAATACCAAGGGCATCACCCACGCGCTGTCGACCCTGTAAAAACCATTTCACCTCTTTCTTGAAGAACTCCATGTTGTACTCTCCAGGGAAAACCTACAGGCCTTAATCTGTAATATAAAACTCTTAGAATACATATACATTTTGCCCCATGAAAACAACTTTCCTAGTGTCAAGAAACGTTAATGTAAGTGTACTAGTTAATTTTGCTCGCAGTGTCAGTATAAAACGCACTAACAATGGAGCCGAGGTAATTTATTAAAATGTTTTCTAAACTACTGAAACAATTTTAACGAAACAAAGCCATGAACCATCTCGATTAAAGTGGCTATCAAATAGAGAAAACCGCATCACAATCGGTGTATCCGTTCTTGTGAAACTATAACACCCCTCTGTTTTCGTCGGGGGTTAAAAATGACTCTAATCCTGTCACGTCTGTGCCCTAATCATAGTCATAGCAGCGTATAGGCTTGCGAGACCAAAAGAGCCAGGTCGTTAACACTCAAGGGTCCGGGAAGTGGATGGGTGACCGTTTCGCACTTTGAGGCTAGGCGAACTTCAGCCGCGAAGAGCTCGCCACACGTTAGGTGTGCCTCCTCATACCGTTGGCGACCCGAGCGAAAAATTATCTAATATGGTGAAATATATGTGCAAGACAATATTTTAATCAGTCATTGAATTATGTATTATTTCTCTTTATCTCTTATCGCATTGTTGAACTAAATCTTCTACGTTATCATACAAATCCATCCAAAAGGTTATGACGTGGCATTTTATTATGGACCACGTAACCCTAATATTACGTCATATGATATCTAATTATCGTCCATGACCTAAGCATTATAGTATTGCAGGTTAATTATCCTCGTTACAGTACTCATAGTTATAACAATATTAAATAATCTACTATTTTAAATTTGTAACCGAGGCGTACCGGTTTCGAACCCCATGCATGCCGCAATTACTGTTTTCTGAGTTATGTACATTAGTTAAATGCTAACCGATGCTCTTACGATGAGGTAATCGGTACTGTACGCGACTTTATTCCTGCTGCATATTAACGATCTGCTAACGGTACCAGGTACCTTTGGATACGCAGACGACAGCACAGTAACGGATAGATATCTGTCAGATGCAAAAGCCAATAGGGACGATTTTCAATATTGTCGAGAGGTTATGGTTGATCGTTTGAACAACGCTCTCAGGGCAGTCTCTGATTGGGATGAAGCCAATCTGGTGACGTTCAACGCAACCAAAACTCAGGCGTGTTTGTTTTCCGCCAAAAGAAGTCCATTCCATCTTACTCCAACTTTTCTGGATGTTCCTGTGGAAATTAAAGACAACCTACAGCTTCTAGGTGTTGAGCTTTCTACCAATCTCAACTTCGGTCAGTACATCGAATCCAAGGCAAAGATTGCAGCAAAAAAACTTGGTGTCCTCTCGAAGGTTAAGCGGTACTTCACTTCAAAGCAGTTGATTCAGTTATATCAAGCACAAGTCCGATCCTGCACGGAGTACTGCTGCCACCTCTGGAATGGATCAGCCAAATATCAACTGGCGGCTTTGGATTCAGTGGAAAAACGTGCAAAGAAGATGATTGGTGACCCACAGTTGATTGAAGCTAGGCTGCAGAGCCTCGAGCATCGGCGTAGGGTTGCGCGTCTGTCGGTCTTCTACAGGTTACATTTCGGTGAGTGTGCGAAGCAGCTACACGACCTCAATATTTTGATGGCCGTGCTGAGAACTTTGAATTTGACCCCTCAGACACTCGCTTGGTTTCGTTCCTACCTCCGGGATCGTGTGCAGATGGTCAAGATTGGTGACAGCCGGTCCGATTGGCATCCCATAACAGCTGGAGTACTTCAAGGGGCCATTTTGTCTCCTGTCCTTTTTTCTATATTTATTAATAGTATCACCTCTTGTTTGTCTTCTTCCCATCATCTCTATGCAGATGATCTACAGCTGTACAGATCGGCTCCCTTCTCCGGTTTGGTGGAGGCTGCGCGTTTGCTGAACGATGACCTGTGCAAAATAGAGCGTTGGGCTGGTGAGTATGGTCTGAGAGTGAATGCCTCAAAGTCACAAGCAATTGTGATTGGTAGTCAACACTTTATCACCAAATTGAAAGGTGTTGACTTACCCAATTTGACTTTCAAGGGAACCGTCATTGAGTTCAGCGAATCGGTTAAGAACCTGGGGGTCTTATTCGACCAAACCCTATCATGGTCTACCCACATCGGCGAGGTTAGCCGAAGAGTCTTTGCGTCCTTCCATTCTCTCAAAAGGTTACAAAACTTCCTACCTTTTGACACTAAAGTGCTACTAGTGACCTCCCTCATTTTCCCGCTGCTGGACTATGGTGATGTTGCCTATTTGGACCCGACCGAGGAGCTGTTGTCCCGATTGGAGCGTTTGCAGAATCTTTGCATTCGTTATATTTTTGGGTTGCGGAAGTTTGATCATGTATCCGAATTCAGAGCGAAGTTGAACTGGCTCCCCATTCGACGACGTAGGGACTGTCATATCCTGGGACTCTTATACCAAGTACTAGATAGTCCCTCTGCGCCTGAGTACTTGCGCGAGTGTTTTTATTTTCGGCCATCTGCTGACCCCCGTTTGCGCCCCCGCAGGGAGCGACAGCTGGAGGTTCCCTCATATCATTCAGCTGGGTATGGGAAGTCTTTTAGAGTGTATGCAGCACAGCTGTGGAACTCGCTACCTGATGAGATACAGGACGCACGCTCACATGTTTCCTTCAGGGAACTTCTGAAGAAGCATTTCCTCAGAATTTGATGATGGAGCTTCATATATGTATATATTTATGTGTATATACATGTATATATTTATCATATGGATATATGTTTATGGGTATGTATATTTATAGTTTACTTATTTATGTACTTACTTACTGATAAGTCTTACTGGTAGGTATATATTTAAATTAATTCTTTGGTTATTTTTATAGTAGGTAAGGTACTCGATTATTGCCTCTGCCGCTCGCTAAAGCTCATTTCGGCTTGTCTAAGGTTAGCTGGAAGAGATCCCGTCGTGGGATAAGTTCGCCTTTGCTTTGTAACTGTTTCCTATTGAATTGTACTATGTTGTTGCAATAAAGAGTTTACATACATACATACATACATACCTCATTCCGCCGTCCCCTTTTCGCCATCGGGAGACACGATCCGGGCGAGCGCTTCATCCTTATGTCGTGGATCTTCCAACTATCCGCACGAGCCGCTTTGGCTTGACTTTTATAATGCGTACGGCTAAGGAGTGGAACGCGTTGCCTGCGAGTGTGTTCCCTGATCAATATAATCTGGATGCCTTCAAGGCTAGAGTGAATAGGCTGTTCCAAGACGGGCATGCTCCATCTTCGGCCGCTTACCGCACTTACCAACAGGTGAGATGGCGGTCAAATGCCTGTCTTGTTTAATATAAAAAAATACATCGCGGTAAAACCTGTACATTCAGGCGACTGAATGATGGCAGATGGCATCTGATTATCTGATCTGCCAAATCCTGGATCATGGTCAAAGTGGACCCCGTGCCCTTGTACACGAGAACACAACCGGGACATTAGGATGATTATTTTGTTATTGTAAATGGCGTTCGTGAATAAGCAGCAGTGACCACTTTCCATCAGATGAGATTGAGAGAAATATAACCTGTATCACAAAGATTCACGTGCGCCACGCACGCCTACGGCAAGGAGACACTACACCATGCATGTATGTGTATGTATGAACTATGTAATCACAATGAGGAAGCCATTGTACAGTATGATCTCGTAGAGCAGCCACATGAAGGTGACCACCGTGCCGGACAGGATAATCGGGAACGGCATGCTCTCCGTGCTCTTGTTCTTGATTATTTCGCGCTGTGGAGGACATACGGTTATTAATGATAAGGCATATTTTTCATCTTTCGTTTTTTCAGGATCCACGGTTTACCGGGGCAATACGTGGAGGAAGTAGGGTAAATTCGCGCGTCTTTTCTTTTCTCATAAGTAATATGAACATAACCTTGTGGAGGTAATGGCCAATTTATTATTAGAAATGCGCTTCGAGTCTGCGCTGGCTTATCCGTAGAGCTTATTATAGTTTAATGCATCGATCAACTTATTGGATACGGGGTGAAGACAATTATTTGAATTGGCGACATAAAATTAAAACAACTTTTATCTTCGAAATTCTCTAACTAATTAGTCTGTCGGGTCAATCTGCAATCTGTACTTTTTCGGCCAACAGTGAACCCAGTGATCCAAGCTGGACATAGGTTAAAAAAAGCATCCTAAAGCGTGAGAAAACCAACCATTTGACCAACACGTGTTACGCAATTTCTCCATGAATGACAAGGGTCCGCTTGTCGGCACTATTTGGTTTTTTCCGGGACCAACTATAGCCTTTATAATTAAAAAATATATCGACGCAACGCTAATGGTAACTGCAGGTCATAAAAGTAAAGAAATGCTCTCGCCTGTCATAAAGACAAACGCCCGTACCATTTTTGCTAAAAACATTACAATAGAGACTAAAAAACAATATGCCTGCTATAAAGGAAGGAAGTCAGCGCCGTTTCTTAGTTAATTTACGGTCCAAAACATCTTAATAAAATCTGTTGCCAACAATAGCCCACATGTGCGCAGCGGCGTCGGAAAAAGGCATTTTCAAAATGGTACTTTGTTTTTTTTGTTCTATGGTATTTCCAAATTGCTAAAGCGATCACAATGCACCCCAGTATAAAACCCGCTATTAAAGTTGTGTGCTATTATTTTGTCATCCGAGCATGCGCATTTAAACACGACATACGAATACTTTTCAAAATCCCATACCTATAGTGATGTAGATAATAACGAATCTACTGGAACGTACTTATGGCACATAAGGACCGTTACACTGCATAAATCTTTATCTTCGAAATTCTCTAACTAATTAGTCTGTCGGGTCAATCTGCAATCTGTACTTTTTCGGCCAACAGTGAACCCAGTGATCCAACCTGGACATAGGTTGTGTGGAGTGGACTTTCGTAAAAACTTTCGTGCTTTTAACCTTTTAAATTCCTTTTATAAATTTCTTGTTTAGTAGTTTGTAGTTTTTGGACTGATTGACCCATTACCTTGAATATTCGTTGTTTTTTTATTAATTGAGCCTGGCACTGTCCGTAGGACAGTGTTACGTTACAAGAGTAATATTTGTTAGTTAGCAAATATCTCCGTAGGAGCGTTTTTTGTCGAGTACCTATTGTCAACACTGGGATCTCCAACCCGCTTATCAGGAATGGAGATTGTGGCAAAACCCTATGCTAATAAGGAGCAGCATTTCCAGGACTAAACTGTCATGGGCTAACTCCGTTCCGTAGCACTGATTTGTACAGTATTTTCGACAATACGTTCTCCAACGTGGAGATTGTTGCAAAACCCTCTACTAATGGAGCAGAAGTCTGCTCCAGCAGTGGACTGTTATGGGCTGGTGATATCATGATGTTAATCTGACTGTGGTATGTTGTAACGAATCAAAGATAATTTTTAATCAAATTTTGTTGATATCTATTTGTCATAAAATGCCTTCTGAAAATAGCTTCTTATAGTCAACAAGATTCTACTACTGCTGCAAGGAGATAGATGTTCGGTATTTCATTCTATTTGATCTGGCAATCCTTTGAAATATATTTCGTTAAGCCGAATATTTGGCGCTTCGGCCAAACCTGGCCGAATATTCGGTATTCGGCCAAATCACTATTCGTCGCATCACTACTTTCTACACATAACTATACGGACGGAATACAACAAAACAAAAACAAATTAAAATAGACAAACTGTATAATCTCGCTTCATGCAACCAGTACATATTACAATAAATGTATTTCATAAATGTCATACAAGGCAAACATTTGAACAAAACAAATATATACTTTGTTTTAAATCTTTAACTATTATACTAATACATTGTAAAACATCTGTTACAGTAACAAAGTTATTTCTAAGCTTCGTGAATATTCATATATCATTCATTATTTTACTAACTATAAAAATAGTCTATAAGTTTTTAACAAGAAATCGTTGCTACTCTTACATTATAATAATACATACATATGTATATACATTATTGCGTAAGATATTTGCCAGGACCGTATCAAATGAAACAATGTAGCCTCCGTCCGTCTTTACAGCAAAAATGCTTTCACGTATGTATTTTTAGACAACTTACACAAACGAGCAAAAATAACTAGGTCACTTAAGTAAACGACGACATTTTATACCACACATTTATTAATTTATACCTCTATAAAGTCAAAGAAACATTGAAGGGTATTTCATCAAATTATTAAGACCTCTTTTATCACTAAGGAGGCAAACAAGCTTACGCCTGCCTGGTAAGCAGTGACCGCAGCCTATGGACGTTTGCAATACCAGGGGCATCACCCACGCGCTGTCGACCCTGTAAAAACCATTTCACCTCTTTCTTGAAGAACTCCATGTTGTACTCTCCAGGGAAAACCTACAGGCCTTAATCTGTAATATAAAACTCTTAGAATACATATACATTTTGCCCCATGAAAACAACTTTCCTAGTGTCAAGAAACGTTAATGTAAGTGTACTAGTTAATTTTGCTCGCAGTGTCTGTATAAAACGCACTAACCATGGAGCCGAGGTAAATTACTTCTTGCTATATAACAAGAACGCATTTAATTATATTACTTAAATACTAATATAAAATCTGTGTAGACTGACTTGTCTTATTTGGTTATGGAAATTATGTATTTAAATGGATAATTTGCAGAAGTATTTGTTCAAATTCACATTCTATGTGTTTCTTATACATATAATTCGAGACATCTATACACAGCGTATTACAGGTTTTAGACTGGACAGATTATACACATACTGCCTTCAAATATACAAGTGTACACGACAAAGGAATGTTCTTAGTCTAATGCATTACACGCCATACAAAATATTTCTCTAAATACGAAAACTCCACTATTATCACTTCATTAATTCACAGTATTATATAAGTAAAAACGAGTCACCACGAGCCTTAATGCTTCGAAAGCTAAGAGGAAACACGAGAAACCAATGCTATGATTGGTCCAACCACCAATCATATCCAGAGTTTACGAGAGCATTTTTCAATAGATAAAAAAAAGTAGATGACGAAGATAATAGTATTAATACTATTTTATGCTAGAAATAATAGTATTTTATTCTAGAAATAATAGTATTTTATTTTTTCTCCTTTAATTGACAAATGTGTCTCACACACCACTATTATCTAGTTTTGATTTACTATTTTAATGTGTTAAAGAATCGGTCAAATGCAAAATCGGGCAAATGCAGAATTAGTCAAATGTAGAATCGGTCAAATGCAGAATCGAACAAATGCAGTATCGACCTGGTGAAGATCGTGGGAACTTGGAACCAATGGAAAACGAATCTACACGTTTTTTGTTATAAAAACTTTGGGGGGAGTGAATGCCAATGCTAATGTTGTTTATATCGCACAGCCATCCCACATGATGGAAAGTGGTAAGTGTCGCTACAAAAATTCAACAAAAAATAACCTTCAGTAAAGGACACGCATTGTGTACTTTGCAAGTTCGGTTGGCATTCGAAAATTATCCACTAAAAACACTTATTGGTTTCAAACCAGCATGTATGGCACTGAATTTGATCTTTCTTAGTCGCTTTGCCTTCTCACTATCATCGTAACTATTACATAAATACGCTAGATAAATAGCGAGCTCAGATCAAATAAGAAATAAAGATGGCGCGCTCTCAACAGTGATAATTTTCTTATACCACTAAGGTGGCATATAAGGTTACAGCCTGCCTGATGGTAAGCAGTCACCGTAGCCTATAGACGTTTACAATACCAGGGGCATCACGCACGCGTTATCGACCCCGTAAAAACTTTGAACTTTCTTGAAGAACTCCATGTTCACATGAGGGCGTTTTCGTAAACATGTGTGCCATGGCGTGGTTTGAATAGACCCACCTAGTTCGGTTGTCAATGTGTGCGTGTGACCGTGTACATACACACAGCACGGCGTAGTTTTGCGTGCGTCAGTATGTTGTTGTTGGCGATCCGAGCAAAAAATTATCTAATATGGTGAAATATATGTGCAAGACAATATTTTAATCAGTCATTGAATTATGTATTATTTCTCTTTATCTCTTATCGCATTGTTGAACTAAATCTTCTACGTTATCATACAAATCCATTAAAAGGTTATGACGTGGCATTTTATTATGGACCACGTAACCCTAATATTACGTCATATGATATCTAATTATCGTCCATGACCTAAGCATTATAGTATTGCAGGTTAATAATCCTCGTTACAGTACTCATAGTTATAACAATATTAAATAATCTACTATTTTAAATTTGTAACCGAGACGTACCGGTTTCGAACCCCATGCATGCCGCAAGGACTGTTTTCTGAGTTATGTACATTAGTTGAATGCTAACCGATGCTCTTACGATGAGGGAATCGGTACTGTCCGCGACTTTATTCCTGTTGCATATTAACGATCTGCTAACGGTACCAGGTACCTTTGGATACGCAGACGACAGCACAGTAACGGATAGATATCTGTCAGATGCAAAAGCCAATAGGGACGATATTCAATATTGTCGTTTGAACAACGCTCTCAAGGCAGTCTCTGATTGGGGTGAAGCCAATCTGGTGACGTTCAACGCAACCAAAACTCAGGCGTGTTTGTTTTCCGCCAAAAGGAGTCCATTCCATCTTACTCCAACTTTTCGGGATGTTCCTGTGGAAATTACCGACAACCTACAGCTTCTAGGTGTTGAGCTTTCTACTGTAAGGCGGGCTGTTGTGGAGCAAGTAAACAACACAAAAGTCGATGTAGTACTCTTTTATTTGAGCGAATGCATGACGTTTTATACTAAGTTTACAATGCTTACATACTACATAGACATTATATATCGTACCACCTTACACCTCCCCGGTACAAGAAAAAAAAATTAAAATAAGACAATTATTTATAATTTTTTAAAATAAGCTTACAATAATAAACAAATGCTAAGAAGAATAGTATGGCTTAGTTCGATTCTTATGTACTAAAATATGTTTTCCATTAATTTCTACTTCTACGTTAGGAGACATGTCTCTTATCACCTTATATGGGCCCAAATATAAACTATCTATCTTATTGCCTACTTCATTTTTTATTAAAACTAAGTCATTTGCCTGGTAACATGTAGGATTAAGCCTAATGTCGTATCTTGATTTCCTTGTATTATTACTTTTTAGAAGATTGTTCCTGGCTTCTTTTTGAGAAGTCTGGATGCGATATTTTAACTCGCATGGGTAGTTGTCATAGTTATATAGTGGCTCAACATTGAAACCTAATAAATTACTTGGTAATACACACTTTCTACCATATACAAGTTCAAATGGAGTATATTTCGTTTCTGTATGCACAGACGTGTTAAAAGAAAAAGTCCAGTACGGGAGCCAAGTACTCCACAATCCAGGATGATTGTCCGTTTGAATGCGTAGGAAAGTGGCTAAATGTTTGTGGGTGCTTTCCAGCGAACCAATGGTTTGGTGGTGGTACGCTGTGGACGTGATTTGCTCTATATTTAACAATTTACTTACCTCTTTGAAAGTGGTTGAGACGAACTCTGCGCCTTGATCTGTAGCGATTGTCCTGGGAACTCCATATCTAAGGATGTGATTATTTACTAATACTCTTGCTACCTCTTCACTCTTCTTGGAAACCAGAGGGTAAGCTTCTACATACTTACTCAATTCACACTGAATTGTTAAAATATAAGAGTAATTGTTATCATCTATGTCCAATCGACCTACTAGGTCTAAGAAATTTTTTTCGAACGCGTATGTGGCAGTAGTTGTAATATTCATTGGTTGTTTAATTGGAAGAGAGTATTTCTGTTTTTGACATTTGTCACATTTTTTCACGAAATCTCTTATATTAGTTTCCATTTTCGGCCAATAGTAATACTTCCGAATATTATTATACATTCGTCTCATGCCCACGTGGCCACTAGTAGGCAAGAGATGAAAATCATTTAGTATTACAGTCCTGTCATTTTTATCGTTTATTCTTTTTATATCCTTTAAAACGCATAATCGTAATCCATTATAAAATGTTTGTTTACTCATTTCTTAACAGAGTTTATCAACAAAATCATGACTATTTTGATTTTTAATAAAATATATTTCATCAACGCTTATTTCTTTGCAAAATTGCATTAGTTCTTTCACAAATTCGCTTGGCGACATTTGCGATGAAGAACCTAACTTCTTTATATAAATTATATAACTCTTTGACACATAACATAATACACTACTTTCTTTATCTATCAAGTTTTCGTTTCGGTACCTTTGTAACATATTTTTATCTATAAATTTTAATTCTACAGAGTGTTTTGGATTGCTATGGACTTCCACGATTTTCGGTTGATCAGGCTAATTACTCAAAGAATCCACAGTTTTCGATGAAGGTGTTGAAGCCGTAGTATTTCTACATTGAGCTCTTGTCCTCACACTCACCACACTTCTATTCATTTCCTGTAACTCATTACTCGTTATACTGATACGCGATAAAGCGTCAGCCGGTGCGTTATCTGTACCTTTAACGTACTCTACGGTATAGTCGTATTCCTCCAGCGCTAACCTAAACTTTAAAAGTCGACTTGATGGGTCTCGCATCCCAAACAAGTATATAAGAGGTTTATGGTCGGTCCTAATTATAAATGTACGACCGTACAAGTATGGACGAAAGTGTTTTACAGCCCACACTATCGCGAGTAACTCCTTTTCGATGATGGGGTAGTTTTGTTCGGCTTTGTTAAGGTTTCTACTAGCAAATGCTACCGGTTTATTATCACCGTTACTTAATACCGCACCTAAAGAGTAGCCCGAAGCGTCCGTTTGTAAAATAAATGTATTTTTCTCGTCAAAGTTTGGATATTGAAGTACTGGTGGGGAAGACATACGTTATTTCGAACGAAGAACGAAGTTTGGCAGGTATTATCCCATACAAAATTTACATTTTTACGTGCTAAATAATTTAATGGATATGCAATTTGAGCAAAGTGTTGAATAAATTTCCAGTAATAGTTGGCAAATGCGACGAACCGCTTCACTTCGTCAGCATTTGTCGGCGTGGGATATTCTTTGATCGCACGTATCTTTTCCGGATCGGGTGACACACCGTCGCTTGTAACTACGTGACCTAGACAAAGTAACTCTTTTTTCAAGAAATTACATTTGTCGGGGTTTAATTTTAAGTTTATTTTTCGTAATCTTGTAAATACTTCCATCAAGTTTTTATTATGATGTTCGAGATTACGTCCAAAAACGATTAGATCGTCGAGATAAATAAGACATTTTTCGTAGTTTAAACCTGTCATTGCAATATTCATCATTCTAGAAAATGAACTAGGGCTAGCTAGGGCTATCTCAACTTCGGTCAGTACATCGAATCCAAGGCAAAAATTGCAGCAAAAAAACTTGGTGTCCTCTCGAAGGTTAAGCGGTACTTCACTTCAAGGCAGTTGATTCAGTTATATCAAGCACAAGTCCGATCCTGCATGGAGTACTGCTGCCACCTCTGGGATGGATCAGCCAAATATCAACTGGCGGCTTTGGATTCGGTGGAAAAACGTGCAAAGAAGATGATTGGTGACCCACAGTTGATTGAAGCTAGGCTGCAGAGCCTCGAGCATCGGCGTAGGGTTGCGCGTCTGTCGGTCTTCTACAGGTTACATTTCGGTGAGTGTGCGAAGCAGTTGCACGACCTCATTCCGCCGTCCCCTTTCCGCCATCGGGAGACACGATCCGGGCGACCGCTTCATCCTTATGTCGTGGACCTTCCAACTATCCGCACGAGCCGCTTTGGCTCGACCTTTATAATGCGTACGGCTAAGGAGTGGAACGCGTTGCCTGCGAGTGTGTTCCCTGATCAATATAATCTGGGTGCCTTCAAGGCTAGAGTGAATAGGCTGTTCCAAGACGAGCATGCTCCATCTTCGGCCGCATCTTCACTTACCAACAGGTGAGATGGCGGTCAAATGCCTGTCTTGTTTAATATAAAAAAAATACATCGTGGTAAAACCTGTACATTCAGGCGACTGAATGATGGCAGATGGCATCTGATTATCTGATCTGCCAAATCCTGGATCATGGTCAAAGTGGACCCCGTGCCCTCGTACACGAGAACACAACCGGGACATTAGGATGATTATTTTGTTATTGTAAATGGCGTTCGTGAATAAGCAGCAGTGACCACTTTCCATCAGATGAGATTGAGAGAAATATAACCTGTATCACAAAGATTCACGTGCGCCACGCACGCCTACGGCAAGGAGACACTACACCATGCATGTATGTGTATGTATGAACTATGTAATCACAACGAGGAAGCCATTGTACAGTATGATCTCGTAGAGCAGCCACATGAAGGTGACCACCGTGCCGGACAGGATAATCGGGAACGGCACGCCCTCCGTGCTCTTGTTCTTGATTATTTCGCGCTGTGGAGGACATACGGTTATTAATGATAAGGCATATTTTTTATCTTTCGTTTTTTCAGGATCCACGGTTTACCAGGGCAATACGTGGAGGAAGTAGGGTAAATTCGCGCGTCTTTTCTTTTCTCATAAGTAATATGAACATAACCTTGTGGAGGTAATGGCCAATTTATTATTAGAATTGCGCTTCGAGTCTGCGCTGGCTTATCCGTAGAGCTTATTATAGTTTAATGCATCGTTCAACTTATTGGATACGGGGTGAAGACAATTATTTGAATTGGCGACATAAAATTAAAACAACTTTTATCTTCGAAATTCTCTAACTAATTAGTCTGTCGGGTCAATCTGTAATCTGTACTTTTTCGGCAAACAGTGAACCCAGTGATCCAACCTGGACATAGGTTGTGTGGAGTGACTTTCGTAAAAACTTTCGTTTTTTTAACCTTTTAAATTCTTTTTATAAATTTCTTGTTTTGTAGTTTGTAGTTTCTGGACTCATCATCATCCTGGCGTCATGTCCCAGCTTCGTCCCCGCGCAGCACGCGAGGGCCCAGGGCCCGCCTTCCTGCTATTCCTGGCCCACCTCGCTCGGTCTTCGGCATCTCTCGTGGTGAGCTTATTGGCACGCATATCGTTCTTGACAACGTCAAGCCATCGCTTCTTGGGCCGGCCTTGGGCTTTTGTAGTTTGTAGTTTCTGGACTGATTGTATATAAACCCTGAATATTCGTTGTTTTTTTATTAACTGAGCCTGGCACTGTCCGTAGGACAGTGTTACGTTACCAGAGTAATATTGGTTAGTTAGCTAATATCTCCGTAGCAGCGTTTTTTGTCGAGTACCTATTGTCAACACTGGAATCTCCAACCCGCTTATCAGGAATAGAGATTGTGGCAAAACCCTATGCCAATAAGAAGCAGCATTTCCAGGACTAAACGGTCATGGGCTAACTCCGTTCCGTAGCACTGATTTGTACAGTATTTTCGACAATACGTTCTCCAACGTGGAGATTGTTGCAAAACCCTCTACTAATGGAGCAGAAGTCTGCTCCAGCAGTGGACTGTTATGGGCTGGATAACCTGGCCGAATATTCGGTATTCGTCGCATCTCTACTTTCTACACATAACTATACGGACGGAATACAATAAAACAAACAAATTAAAATAGACAAACTGTTTAATCTCGCTTTATGCAACCAGTACCTATTATAATAAATGTATTTCATAAATTTCATATAAGGCAAACATTTGAACAAAATAAATATTCACTTTGTTTTCAATCTTTGACTATTATACTAATACATTGTAAAACATCTGTTACAGTTACAAAGTTATTTCTAAGCTTCGTGAATATTCATATGTATATCATTCATTATTTTACTAACTATAAAAATAGTCTATAAGTTTTTAACAAGAAATCGTTGCTAGTCTTATAATAATACATACACACGTACACATGTACATACATTATTGTTGAGAAATTTGCCAGGACCGTATCAAATTAAACAATGTAGCCTCCGTCCGTCTCTACAGCAAAAATACTTTACGTATGTATTTTTAGACAACTTACACTAACGAACAAAAATTACTAGGTCACTTAAGTAAACGACGACATTTCATAGCACTCATTTATTTATTTATACCTCTATGAAGTCAAAGAAATATTGAAGGGTATTTCATCAAATTATTAAGACCTTTTTTATCACTAAGGAGGCAAACAAGCTTACGCCTGCCTGGTAAGCAGTGACCGCAGCCTATGGACGTTTGCAATACCAGGGGCATCACCCACGCGATGTCGACCCTGTAAAAACCATTTCACCTCTTTCTTGAAGAACTCCATGTTGTACTCTCCAGGGACAACCTACAGGCCTTAATCTGTAATTTAAAACTCTTAGAATACATATACATTTTGCCCCATGAAAACAACTTTCCTAGTGTCAAGAAACGTTAATGTAAGTGTACTAGTTAATTTTGCTCGCAGTGTCTGTATAAAACGCACTAACAATGGAGCCGAGGTAAATTATTTCTTGCTATATAACAAGAACGCATTGAATTATATTACTTAAATACTAATATAAAATCTGTGTAGACTGACTTGTCTTATTTGGTTATGGAAATTATGTATTTAAATGGATAATTTGCAGCAGTATTTGTTCAAATTCACATTCTATGTGTTTCTTATATAATTCGAGACATCTATACACAGTGTATTACAGGTTTTAGGCATTGTTTGTTCACTAAATAAGACAAGCCAGTCTGGACAGATTATACACATACTGCCTTCAAATATACAAGTGTACACGACAAAGGAATGTTCTTAGTCTAATGCATTACACGCCATACAAAATATTTCCCTAAATATGAAAACTTCAATATTATCACTTCATTAATTCACAGTATTATATAAGTAAGAACGAGTCACCACGAGCCTTGATGCTTCGAAATCTAAGAGGAAACACGAGATACCGATGCTTGATTGGTCCAACCACCAATCATAGCCAGAGTTTACGAGAGCATTTTTCAATGGAAAAAATAAGATGAAGATAATAGTAATAATAGTATTTTATTCTAGAAATCCGGCCACCATCCGGCGGGTGGTGTCCGGCAGAGTAGAATAGCACCAACCCCTTACTCTCATGGGTGTCGTAGAAGGCGACTAATGTTTTCGAGGCAAAAGATCAAGCGTCTCCGCAGTCTGGAAAATGGGCAGCAGCATTTTCCATTGTTATATTTCAACACTGCGATCTCCAACCCGCCTGCCAAGCGTGGAGATTATGGCAATTACCTCCCTTTAGTGGGAGAGGCCCTAAGTCCTGCAGTGGACTGTTACGGGCTGTGATGATGATGATGATTCTAGAAATAATTGTATTTTATTTTTTCTGCTTTAATTAACAAATGTGTCCCACACACCACTATGATCTAGTTTTGATTTACTATTTTAATGTTTTAAAGAATCGGTCAAATGCAGAATGAGTCAAATGTAGAATCGGTCAAATGCAGAATTAGTCAAATGTAGAATCGGTCAAATACAGAATTAATCAAATGTAGAATCGGTCAAATGCAGAATTGAACAAATGCAGAATAGACCTGGTGAAGATCTTGGGAACTTGGAACCAATGGAAAACGAATCTATACGTTTTTTGTTCTAAAAACTTCGGGGGGAGTGAATGCCATTGGCCGACGCACAACGTAACTAAACACCATTGGCCGGTTGACGACGCGCGATTGATGCAGAACTCGTAAGCTGCGAAGAATGACCCCGATTGACGAAAAAATCATCGGATACAATACACAGTTTGTTATTGAATGAGTTGGATTGGGCTTGGTTTCGCGTTGTTTGAGCAACAACTTGTATTGGTATAATCGTAAATATTTTTCTACTGTAAACCCTTCTAAACTACCCACACACCCATACCACATTCAGCGTAATATCGCTGTCTCTTTCTTACACTTTTTAAGTGCGAGAGAGAGAATATAATATACCGATAATTACCGCAGTTTCTATGCAAACAAAGTTGTTTTTATTCGATATTAACACAGTTTTACATGCTTAGTCTTTAATTATCTATTTTCTAATAAAATACAAGATGTCTTTTTAATAAAATAAAAAAAAAGTAAAACGATGGCTGGAACGCAGGAACGCAAAACTGAACTATTGTAGATGGAAATAGTGTACCAAAATCTCGATTTCTCGTTTTTTCGTGCACATTTTTTGTACATATAATTCGACATTTTAAAGTATTTCAAGTAAATTGCATAAAAGTTGTTTATATCGCTCAGCCATCCCACATGATGGAAAGTGGTAAGTGTCGCTAAAAAAATTCAACAAAAACTAACCTTCAGTAAAGGACAAGCATTGTGTACTTCGCAAGTTCGGTTTGCATTCAGAAATTATCCACTAAAAACACTCATTGGTTTCAGACCAGCATGTATGGCACTAAATTTGATCTTCCTTAGTCGCTTTGCCTTCTCACTATCATCGTAATTATTTCATAAATACGCCAGATAAATAGCGAGCTCAGATCAAATAAGAAATAAAGATGGCGCGCTCTCAACAGAGATATTTTTCTTATACCAATAAGTAGTGCCTGTTGTGTCGTCTATATGTATGACGTTTCTCTATGTATTTTACTGTGTGCAATAAACTGTTAAATAAATAAATAAAATAAATAAGGTGGCATATAAGATTACAGCCTGCCTGATGGTAAGCAGTCACCGCAGTCTATAGACGTTTACAATACTAGGGACATCACGCACGCGTTACCGACCCCGTAAAAACTTTTTCATCCCTTTCTTGTACAACTCCATGTTCACATGAGGCCGGTTTCGTAAACATGTGTGCCATGGCATGGTTTGGATAGACCCACCTAGTTCGGTTGTCAATGTGTTCGTGTGACCGTGTACATACATACAGCACGGCGTAGTTTTGCGTGCGTCAGTATGTTGTTCGCAGAATTCTGTCTTTATTTCTTATTTGGTCTGAAATAACGAGGCCTCTCGTGAATCTGTTTACGGTACTAGTTAGTTTACTCGGCTTTCTTCGCTTTCGCTTTGGTCTTCTCCTTCTTCGGTTTGGACGGGTATATGACGAACAGTGACAGTTGCGCTGAGCAGAGCACCAACGCCACGATGTTCTGGAACTTTGGACAAATAAAACTTAAGTTAATCAGAGAGAAAAAGTCGAATAACCGCCGACCAATGTTACATTTATTAAAATGTTTTCTAAACTACTGAACCAATTTTAACGAAACAAAGCCATGAACCATCTCGATTAAACTGGCTATCAAATAGAGAAAACCGCATCACAATCGGTGTATCCGTTCTGGTGAAACTTATAACACCCCTCTGTTTTCGTCGGGGGTTAAAAATGACTCTAATCCTGTCACGTCTGTGCCCTAATCATAGTCATAGCAGCGTATAGGCTTGCGAGACCAAAAGAGCCAGGTCGTTAACACTCAAGGGTCCGGGAAGTGGATGGGTGACCGTTTCGCACTTTGAGGCTAGGCGAACTTCAGCCGCGAAGAGCTCGCCACACGTTAGGTGTGCCTCCTCATACCGTTGGCGACCCGAGCGAAATATTATCTAATATGGTGAAATATATGTGCAAGACAATATTTTAATCAGTCATTGAATTATGTATTATTTCTCTTTATCTCTTATCGCAGTGTTGAACTAAATCTTCTACGTTATCATACAAATCCATCCAAAAGGTTATGACGTGGCATTTTATTATGGACCACGTAACCCTAATATTACGTCATATGATATCTAATTATTGTCCATGACCTAAGCATTATAGTATTGCAGCTTAATAATCCTCGTTACAGTACTCATAGTTATAACAATATTAAATAATCTACTATTTTAAATTTGTAACCGAGACGTACCGGTTTCGAACCCCATGCATGCCGCAATGACTGTTTTCTGAGTTATGTACATTAGTTGAATGCTAACCGATGATCTTACGATGAGGGAATCGGTACTGTCCGCGACTTTATTCCTGCTGCATATTAACGATCTGCTAACGGTAACAGGTACCTTTGGATACGCAGACGACAGCACAGTAACGGATAGATATCTGTCAGATGCAAAAGCCAATAGGGACGATATTCAATATTGTCGAGAGGTTATGGTTGATCGTTTGAACAACGCTCTCAAGGCAGTCTTTGATTGGGATGAAGCCAATCTGGTGACGTTCAACGCAACCAAAACTCAGGCGTGTTTGTTTTCCGCCAAAAGGAGTCCATTCCATCTTACTCCAACTTTTCTGGATGTTCCTGTGGAAATTAAAGACAACCTACAGCTTCTAGGTGTTGAGCTTTCTACCAATCTCAACTTCGGTCAGTACATCGAATCCAAGGCAAAGATTGCAGCAAAAAAACTTGGTGTCCTCTCGAAGGTTAAGCGGTACTTCACTTCAAAGCAGTTGATTCAGTTATATCAAGCACAAGTCCGATCCTGCATGGAGTACTGCTGCCACCTCTGGAATGGATCAGCCAAATATCAACTGGCGGCTTTGGATTCAGTGGAAAAACGTGCAAAGAAGATGATTGGTGACCCACAGTTGATTGAAGCTAGGCTGCAGAGCCTCGAGCATCGGCGTAGGGTTGTGCGTCTGTCGGTCTTCTACAGGTTACATTTCGGTGAGTGTGCGAAGCAGCTACACGACCTCAATATTTTGATGGCCGTGCTGAGAACTTTGAATTTGACCCCTCAGACACTCGCTTGGTTTCGTTCCTACCTCCGGGATCGTGTGCAGATGGTCAAGATTGGTGACAGCCGGTCCGATTGGCATCCCATAACAGCTGGTGTACCTCAAGGGGCCATTTTGTCTCCTGTCCTTTTTTCTATATTTATTAATAGTATCACCTCTTGTTTGTCTTCTTCCCATCATCTCTATGCTCATTCGGTCGCTAAAGCTCATTTCGGCTTGTCTAAGGTTAGCTGGAAGAGATCCCGTCGTGGGATAAGTTCGCCTTTGCTTTGTAACTATTTCCTATTGAATTGTACTATGTTGTTGCAATAAAGAGTTTACATACATACATACATACATACCTCATTCCGCCGTCCCCTTTCCGCCATCGGGAGACACGATCCGGGCGAGCGCTTCATCCTTATGTCGTGGATCTTCCAACTATCCGCACGAGCCGCTTTGGCTTGACTTTTATAATGCGTACGGCTAAGGAGTGGAACGCGTTGCCTGCGAGTGTGTTCCCTGATCAATATAATCTGGATGCCTTCAAGGCTAGAGTGAATAGGCTGTTCCAAGACGGGCATGCTCCATCTTCGGCCGCTTACCGCACTTACCAACATGTGAAATGGCGGTCAAATGCCTGTCTTGTTTAATATAAAAAAAAATACATCGTGGTAAAACCTGATTATCTGATCTGCCAAATCCTGGATCATGGTCAAAGTGGACCCCGTGCCCTCGTACACGAGAACACAACTGGGACATTAGGATGATTATTTTGTTTAGCAGCATTTCCAGGACTAAACTGTCATGGGCTAACTCCGTTCCGTAGCACTGATTTGTACAGTATTTTCGACAATACGTTCTCCAACGTGGAGATTGTTGCAAAACCCTCTACTAATGGAGCAGACTTCAATCCAGCAGTGGACTGTTATGGGCTGGTGATATCATGATGTTAATCTGACTGTGGTATGTTGTGACGAATAAAAGATAATTTTTAATCAAATTTTGTTGATATCTATTTGTCATAAAATGTGTTCTGAAAATAGCTTCTTATAGTCCACAAGATTCTACTACTGCTGCAAGGAGATAGATGTTCGGTATTTCATTCTATTTGATCTGGCAATCCTTTGAAATATATTTCGTTAAGCCGAATATTTGGCGCTTCGGCCGAACCTGGCCGAATATTCGGTATTCGCTCAAATCACTATTCGTCGCATCTCTACTTTCTACACATAACTATACGGACGGAATATAACAAAACAAAAACAAATTAAAATAGACAAACAGTTTAATCTCGCTTCATGCAACCAGTACATATTACAATAAATGTATTTCATACATGTCATACAAGGCAAACATTTGAACAAAATAAATATATACTTTGTTTTAAATCTTTAACTATTACACTAATACATTGTAAAACATCTGTTACAGTTACAAAGTTATTTCTAAGCTTCGTGAATATTCATATATCATTCATTATTTTACTAACTATAAAAATAGTCTATAAGATTTTAACAAGAAATCGTTGCTACTCTTACATTATAATAATACATACATATGTACATACATTATTGCGTAAGATATTTGCCAGGACCGTATCAAATGAAACAATGTAGCCTCCGTCCGTCTTTACAGCAAAAACGCTCTTACGTATGTATTTTTAGACAACTTACACAAACGAGCAAAAATTACTAGGTCACTTCAGTAAACGACGACATTTTATACCACTCATTTATTTATTTATACCTCTATGAAGTCAAAGAAACATTGAAGGGTATTTCATCAAATTAAAAAGACCTTTTTTTATCACTAAGGAGGCAAACAAGCTTACGCCTGCCTGGTAAGCAGTGACCGCAGCCTATGGACGTTTGCAATACCAGGGGCATCACCCACGCGCTGTCGACCCTGTAAAAACCATTTCACCTCTTTCTTGAAGAACTCCATGTTGTACTCTCCAGGGACAACCTACAGGCCTTAATCTGTAATATAAAACTCTTAGAATACATATACATTTTGCCCCATGAAAACAACTTTCCTAGTGTCAAGAAACGTTAATGTAAGTGTACTAGTTAATTTTGCTCGCAGTGTCTGTATAAAACGCACTAACAATGGAGCCGAGGTAAATTACTTCTTGCTATATAACAAGAACGCATTTAATTATATTACTTAAATACTAATATAAAATCTGTGTAGACTGACTTGTCTTATTTGGTTATGGAAATTATGCATTTAAATGGATAATTTGCAGCAGTATTTGTTCAAATTCACATTCTATGTGTTTCTTATATAATTCGAGACATCTATACACAGTGTATTTCAGATTTTGGGTATTGTTTGTTTACTAAATAAGACAAGCCAGACTGTACAGATTATACACATACTGCCTTCAAATATACAAGTGTACACGACAAAGGAATGTTCTTAGTCTAATGCATTACACGCCATACAAAATATTTCTCTAAATACGAAAACTCCACTATTATCACTTCATTAATTCACAGTATTATATAAGTAAGAACGAGTCACCACGAGCCTTAATGCTTCGAAAGCTAAGAGGAAACACGAGAAACCAATGCTTGATTGGTCCAACCACCAATCATAGCCAGAGTTTACGAGAGCATTTTTCAATGGAAAAAATAAGATAAGGATAATAGTAATAATAGTATTTTATTATAGAAATAATTGTATTTTATTTTTATGATCTAGTTTTGATTTACTATTTTAATGTTTTAACGAATCGGTCAAGTGCAGAATTAGTCAAATGTAGAATCGGTCAAATGCAGAATTAGTCAAATGTAGAATCGGTCAAATACAGAATTAGTCAAATGTAGAATCGGTCAAATGCAGATACGAACAAATGCAGAATAGACCTGGTGAAGATCTTGGGAACTTGGAACCAATGGAAAACGAATCTACACGTTTTTTGTTCTATAAACTTCGGGGGGAGTGAATGCCATTGGCCGACGCACGACGTAACTGAACAGTATTGGCCGGTTGATGACGCGCGGTTGATGCAGAACTCGTAAGCTGCGAAGAATGACTGTTTGTTATTGAATGAGTTGGATTGGGCTTGGTTTCGCGTTCTTTGAGCAACAACTTGTATTGGTATAATCGTAAATATTTTTCTACCGTAAACCCTTCTAAACTACCCACACACCCATACCACATTCAGCGTAATATCGCTGTCTCTTCCTTACACTTTTTAAGTGCGAGAGAGGGAATATAATATACCGATAATTACCGCAGTTTCTATGCAAACAAAGTTGTTTTTATTCGATATTAACACAGTTTTACATGCTTAGTCTTTAATTATCTATTTTCTAATAAAATACAAGATGTCTTTTTAATAAAATAAAAAAAAAGTAAAACGATGGCTGGAACGCAGGAAGGCAAAACTGAACTATTGTAGATGGAAATAGTGTACCAAAATCTCGATTTCTCGTTTTTTCGTGCACATTTTTTGTACATATAATTCGACATTTTAAAGTATTTCAAGTAAATTGCATAAAAGTTGTTTATATCGCTCAGCCATCCCACATGATGGAAAGTGGTAAGTGTCGCTAAAAAAATTCAACAAAAACTAACCTTCAGTAAAGGACAAGCATTGTGTACTTCGCAAGTTCGGTTTGCATTCGGAAATTATCCACTAAAAACACTCATTGGTTTCAGACCAGCATGTATGGCACTGAATTTGATCTTCCTTAGTCGCTTTGCCTTCTCACAATCATCGTAACTATTACATAAATACGCTAGATAAATAGCGAGCTCAGATCAAATAAGAAATAAAGATGGCGCGCTCTCAACAGTGTTAATTTTCTTATACCACTAAGGTGGCATATAAGCTTACAGCCTGCCTGATGGTAAGCAGTCACCGCAGCCTATAGACGTTTACAATACCAGGGTCATCACGCACGCGTTACCGAGCCCGTAAAAACCTTTTCATCCCTTTCTTGAAGAACTCCATGTTCACATGAGGGCGTTTTCGTAAACATGTGTGCCATGGCGTGGTTTGGATATACCCACCTACTTCGGTTGTCAATGTGTGCGTGTGACCGTGTACATACACACAGCACGGCGTAGTTTTGCGTGCGTCAGTATGTTGTTCGCAGGATTCTGTCTTTATTTCTTATTTGGTCTGAAATAACGAGGCCTCTCGTGAATCTGCTTAGGGTACTAGTTAGTTTACTCGGCTTTCTTCGCTTTCGCTTTGGTCTTCTCCTTCTTCGGTTTGGACGGGTACATGACGAACAGTGACAGTTGCGCTGAGCAGAGCACCAACGCCACGATGTTCTGGAACTGTGGAAAAATAAAACTTAAGTTAATCAGAGAGAAAAAGTCGAATAACCGCCGACTAATGTTACATTTATTAAAATGTTTTCTAAACTACTGAACCAATTTTAACAAAACAAAGCTATGAACCATCTCGATTAAACTGGCTATCGAATAGAGAAAACCGCATCACAATCGGTGTATCCGTTCTTGTGAAACTATAACACCCCTCTGTTTTCGTCGGGGGTTAAAAATGACTCTAATCCTGTCACGTCTGTGTCCTAATCATAGTCATAGCAGCGTATAGGCTTGCGAGACCAAAAATGCCAGGTCGTTAACACTCAAGGGTCCGGGAAGTGGATGGGTGACCGTTTCGCACTTTGAGGCTAGGCGAACTTCAGCCGCGAAGAGCTCGCCACACGTTAGGTGTGCCTCCTCATACCGTTGGCGACCCGAGCGAAAAATTATCTAATATGGTGAAATATATGTGCAATACAATATTTTAATCAGTCATTGAATTATGTATCATTTCTCTTTATCTCTTATCGCAATGTTGAACTAAATCTTTTACGTTATCATACAAATCCATCCAAAAGGTTATGACGTGGCATTTTATTATGGACCACGTAACCCTAATATTACGTCATATGATATCTAGTTATCGTCCATGACCTAAGCATTATAGTATTCCAAGTTAATAAACCTCGTTACAGTACTTATAGTTATAACAATATTGAATAATCTACTATTTTAAATTAGGAGCGTCGGTGGCCGAGTGGTAAAGGTATCCGACTCGTAATCCAGACGTACCGGTTTCGAACCCCATGCCCGCCGCAATGACTCTTTTCTCAGATATGTACATTAGTTGAATGCTAACCGATGCTCTTACGATGAGGGAAAACATCGTGATAAAACCAGTACATTCAGGCGACTGAATGTGCCACCACGATCCAATCTGATCAGGTTCCCCTGCAGGGTCACGGAGGTCATATGGCAGTCGCTCCATTATAATTATCAGATCTGCCAAATCCTGGATCAAAGCGGACCCCAGGCCCTCATGCGCGAGAGCACAACCGAGACATTATCGCCAAGATAATTGTTTATTATTTTAAATGGCTTTAGTGATGATAACCCCGGTGTTGCTGGTGCACATACGCAGCGGTGACCACTTTCCATCAGGTGAGATTAAGATAATAAGAACTTGTATCTCAGTAGGAAAGATTTACTTGCGCCCCGCGTTCCTACGGTAAGGGGACGCTACGCCATGCATGTATGTATTTGTAGGTAAGACCTATGTAGGTCTCTTTGACGATTGAAAGAGATATGTAATGTCCTACTCAATAAATAAATTTTTGACTTGTACTCACAATGAGGAAGCCGTTGTACAGTATGATCCCGTAGAGCAGCCACATGAAGGTGACCACCGTGCCGGACAGGATAATCGGGAACGGCATGCCCTCCGTGCTCTTGTTCTTGATTATTTCGCGCTGTGGAGGACATACGATTAATAATGATAAGGCATTTTTTTCATCTTTCGTTTTTTCAGGATCCACGGTTTACCGGGGCAATACCTGGGTGAAGTAGGGTAATTTCGCGCGTCTTTTCTTTTCTCATAAGTAATATGAACATAACCTTGTTGAGGTAATGGCCAATTTATTATTATAAATGCGCTTCGAGTCTGCGCTGGCTTAAATTGGTCCGTAGAGCTTATTATAGTTTGTTCCATCGTTCAACTTATTGGATACGGAGTGAAGACAATCATTTGAATTGGCGACATAAAATTAAAACAACTTTTAAACAAGTCTCCTTTTTTTTTCTAATAAAATAATTTATTATACAACTTAAACATAATACACAAACAATATTTAGTCACTAAAACTACCTTTAAATAAAAACCTTAAAATTACTTTCACTCCAAGGTTTAGAAATTGAATAGAATGAAAAAGTAGCTACAGTATTTATTGAATTACGACTATCTCCTGATACCAAAACGCTGACTTACCAAGCCGATGAGTGGCGAGCCGATCAACGCGAACATGAAGATGGTGATGATCAGACCAAGCCTGTTCTCGACGAGCGCAGGGTCCTCCACCTCCGCATAGTACAGGAAAGCCGCGGACATCGCACCCCCGATCCCAATCTGGCTCCAAACTGTACCCTTCCTTCCTTTGGAGTATTGGAAGTATATCATCAGGTACACGATGTTGAGCGCCAAACCGAAGAAGTTGACCTGGATCATGGTGGGGTCGCGCAGCAGGTAGCCGTACTTCAAGTTGAACACGCTCCTGTGGATTATATTAATATTGATATCAAAATGTTTCGAGATAAAAAGCCAAACCAATGAGCGGGTCAACGGAAACAATAGCCGTGAAAGGGACGTCAACAGTTTTTCAACAGTTTACGAGCAAAACAGTCTCGGTTATGGCGGTAGGTAAAATATCCTTTTCTTAGGAAATTGTACGGAAAAATATACATGTATTTTTATGAACCTCATCCTTGCCTAGCAGTGCAAACAGTTTTTAGCTTTTTCATATTTACTAACAATAGTTTATAAGATTTGCATTTTACTAACAAACAATGGGACCATGTTTTCTGAATAAACAACAATATTTTGAATGAGTCAATAATCACACAGCGCGGGAATCGGGTGTGCGCATGCGTATTGCCTGTTCTTCGTAATGCATGAGTCGTGGACCCACCAGTGGGACGTAGTGGGACTATGAGTCCGGAGCGGCGTATTGGTCGCAACTTTAACTTGTATTGCGACTGTAATTTTAGAAAATATTGGTCCTTGTGCGAAAAGTTCTATACTCAGCGCACTTGGACTTTGTTTCGATCTCGGCGTTTTGATTCATCGAAATTGGTTTTTATTGCTGCAAGCTCATACAAAAAAAGATTGCGGACGAATAAAAAATAATTACTAGTTTAATGAGCACTCACGCGACACAACAAACACAACACAGCGTTAGCAAAGTTGCCTAACACTGGCTGGCCATACAACAATTTCGACTATGGTTTAATGTACCCGAGGACTAGGAGCAGTATAAATTGTCAATTGTTAGCAAGGTCGTTGAGATGCTGTAACTGCCTGCATAGGTGAGACGCGGGCATAAAAAAGGAAACTAGTTACCAAAACTGGTGATTGGTAACCTTGATTCTTAATCCCCACACCGACGATATGGGCATTTAGTTTGTTATTATTGAATCGGTAACATATATATAACCTAAAGTAACAGACACTCGTCGGAAAACCCCCGACAAAGTGTAGTCCTAAATATTTCCGAAACTAGGTACTGAACCGATATTACTGAAAGCTAAGAACCAAATCGATGAAACTGGTTATCAAATAAATAAAACCGCATCAAAATTGCTCCATCCGTTCAGGAGCTACGAAGCCACAGATAGCCAGACAGATACACAAATCATGTAGGTATATTCATTATGTTTCTGCAGAATTGGATTTTGTGATATTATAGTGCATATTGTGTAAATATAGATGTTTCTAACTACGACCTCCAACCCGGTAACATACAGTGGAGGTCGCGGCAAAACCTCCGTTACTTTCGGAGGACGGTAAAGTTCATTAGTGGACTGTTGTCGTACTGTACAATAATGGTTGCTTGTTTGGAACAATCACATATTCTGCACAAATTAGTATGGTTGTTCAAATTAACCAATTATTTATTGTTTTTTTTATGTAGGTGTAAGTGAGCATACTATTCCACATTGTTTGACACTGTTAATTATTAAAGACGACAAAAGAGGGCTGTTGTAAGTTTGACGTGTGTGTCTGTGGCTCTGTGTATCTGTGGCTCTGGCAGTGTGGCATCGTAGCTTCCGAACGGATGGACCGATTTGGATGCGATTTCTCTATTTGAAACCAGTTTAATCGAGATAGTTCTTAGCTTCGTTTATTTTACAAACACATATATTATATATCCATCTATTCACTTTATCTATATTTTCAAATTATTTGTTAGCAATAAACATTTATGCCCATTTTATAACTATACAAATCTTGGTCACTAGCATAGTGCGAGGGGGGGCCTGGTGACCTGAAATACAGGTTTTTTGCCTAGTTTAGGCATCACTCTACCACACTTATTATATCTAAGAAATTTGTGTAATGTGAATTGTAAATTACTGGGAGTAAATAAACATTATTATTTATTATTATTTCATTAAAATCGGTTCAGTAGTTGAAAAAAATATTTGAATAATTGTAAAATTTGTCGGGGGTTATCCGGTTATTATTATTGGAAATCGTTATGTTGCTTAGTATTAAAAACATAATTAACGAATATGTTACGATCCCATTTACCTAGGAAAGCGCGCATCAGCATTACTGCGTCGAGCTCCTAAAACTAGGACATTGAGTCAGCAGTTTACCCACTATGGAGTTTGCCAATCACGAGATGCATAGACAGCACAATGTGCCTGGCTGCAGCCGCTTAGAATAAGCACGGCACTCTTGGATCTAATATCGACCAATTGTCACGTCAGTTAAGTAGAAGTAGGAACTTCATCATCATCATCACAGCCCATAACAGTCCATCGCATGACTTAGGGTCTCTCCCACGGAAGGGGAGGTTAGTGCCGTAATCTCCACGCTTGGCAAGCGGGTTGGAGATCGAAGTGTTATAAATATAACAATGGAAAAAACTGCAGCCCATTTTCCAGGCCACGGAGACCCTAGATCTTTTGCCTCGAAAACATTAGTCGCCTTCTACGACACCCACGAGTGTATGTTGTTGTGGTGACTCGTGATATTCTACTCTGCCGGACACAACACTTAGGAACTTAGTTTAACATAAGATGTATTTTCTTTTAAATGATTCAATTAATTTAAAAGACAATTTTTGGTATTTTTTGCATTATTCGGCTGTGGTTATTCTACAACAAGATACAGTATACCTCCTACATATTGTCAAAGTGAACTTACATGACCAAACCGCCGACAAATGGCACTATCGTCACGCCTTTAGTGGATCCCTGCTTGTAAATGTCTATGCAGAGGAAAGAGCCAGATAACATCTGGCCGATGGTGACGACCGCGGCCACCGTGCCCACCACCTCCTTGTACGGCTGCAGGACATTCGATAGCGCCTCCATTGTTATGTGATCCTAGTACCTGAAAGGAAAAAATTGTTTTATTATTTTTTACATAGGGTAATTTTGCAGGCCACATTATAGTCACCAGAAAGAAAAATTACTTTGATGTGACTGAAAAGCAAAACTGCCAAGAGGATGTAAGGCCGACCGGTTTCTTTTACTTTTAGAACCCACACAAGTGGATATGTACCTGAATCCCCCTACCATACATGTAGTGTATGTTTGGGGGGGTCCATTCACTGTGTAGCTGACTGTACCTAATATAAAAAATCGATTGGCGTGAGCATTAGTGACTCGATGGCCATGACGTCACTCGCTGGCCGTAACCGTATTGTCCTTCACGCCGTTATGCCGCAGATTTAATGTTAGCAATATCAATATTCTGTGGTAGCGCGTATACTTTAGTATAGGTACCTAAATTACAACTTCGATGTTTTGCTATCTGCCAGCATCTCTTGACAGATTTAGGTCATGACCCGCTACAAATGATACACGTACTTAAAAGCGACAAATTTCATTAACATGAATAGTTGCGGCTTCCAAGACACTATTAGCATGTCCGGGGGCGTGCCTGTGCTCGCCAGGGTAGACCCTGGCCTCTGGCTAAACAGGACTTGCAGCATTTATAGAGATCCGCGCGCAGTTCGGATCTATATACACATTTAACTATCCCGCGGCATACTTTTTTTTTGTAAGTTCACTGTGTCACTTGTTGTGTCAGTGTAGCTTGCTATTAGCGAAGGAATTTCGGAAATCGGTTCAGTGGTTCCGAAGATTCGAGTAATTTTCTTCGGAAATATTCAATTGGAGTAGATTAAATATTATGAATCTATAGTATCTGAAGTCGATATTGAGTCTTAATCTATGAAAAACAGTTACCTACGTCCCTACTCGGTATTTTTTGAAGTCATAATGTCTATATAGTACTATCTGATAGGTCTAGATTACGCAACCGTTATCTTATCACATACCTATGCAATAGTATTAATTAATACTACCTACGATAAGTAAATCGTATTCGCCGGCAATACAAAAAATATAGAAACACGCATTACAAGACACGTGGATATCCTACACGAACCACCGCTCTGTTATTAGACTACATAAATACATTAATCATCTTGGCGTTAATGTCCCGGTTGTGCTCCCGCGCAGGAGGGCCCGGGGTTCGCCTTAACTATGATACCGGATTTGGCAGATCAGGTAATTATAGTGGAGCGACTACCATCTGACCTTCGTGACCCTGCTACCTGGGCAACCTGGCCAGATTGGATAGTGGTGACACATTCAGTCGCCTGAATGTGCAGATTTCATCACAATGTTTTCTTTAACCGTAAAAGCATCTGTTAGTTTTCAACTAATGTACATAACTCAGAAAAGAGTCATTCGTACATGGCGGCAGTGGGATTCGAACCTGGTACCTTTCGTTTACGAGTCTGATGCCACCGCCGCTCTGTGATTAGACTATGTAAATACAATATCTGCTAATATTGACCAAATATTATCAATTTCGTAAGTTAACACATGCTATACCTATAGATAATTATGTTTACGATAGAACGTCTACAAGGTTCTCGAATTTCAATATCAAGTTTAGGTAGCACAGTCTACCACTAAGCCACTAACAGATATTTGACACACTTTATTGTCGCTATGCAAACGTTGATTTGATAATATGTAATTGTTCTATTGTAGTCGAGTTCGCTAATCTTCCTCCGTTAATAAGTGTGCATGGCGTATGACAGTGGAGCATGATTACAAGTTACTGATACACGCAATACAGTATTTATGATAATAATGGTATTTATTCTCTTCTGCGCAATGTTCAATTAAAATACTCTTTAAAGACAAGCTCAAGTTATTTCGTGAGGGAATTCCTTGATGGATGAACACTAGGGCACCATTTTGAATTTTTTGACGTTTTACACTGAACTATATTTTTAATTATTATTTACATGACATTTTGGATGAATTGTTAATAATATTTTATTCTTATTTTATTTTAGACTTATTGTTCTAATTAATGTTAATTTCAATATTTTCAATATTGAAATTGACGAATGTGTTCATTTTATTCTATTAATAACTGACGATGTATATTTAATATTAAAAATAAATGAATATGAATAAAGTTTTGATCGCGGGATTAGTTAAATCGATTTGAGTGACTGATAATGTTGTTTGTGCAAATCGTAAATAAAGATTATTTCGTTATTTATTATAGTTTCCTATAAACCTTCATCTTGAATCAATCTATTGTTGAAACCCGCATTAAATTCCGTTACCTAGCTCAAACGATGTAAACATACATACAGAGGGACAGACGGCGGGAAGTGACTTTATACGTAATGTAAATATGGCAAACAAGCAAACAAGAGCGAGACTTTAAAAACGATGATGATGAATAGGAGTCAAGTTTGAGAGAAAGTTTGAGAGATAGAGTGGGAAAGAGAGAGTGATCAGGAAGTGAAGAAGTTGGCGGAAGTCAGAGAAGACTGGCGATTGTCTCAAGTCAGTAGATCAATCGATACTCTTCTCTGACTTCCGCCAACTTTTTCACTTCCTGATAACACCTCTTGCATGGAGCTTGGTTGACGTGAAACTTGGATGTGCGGCGTTACTTGACTTTACCAGAGTCCGTAATGAGTAGGTTTAGGTCGACAACTTAACTGGTGTATCACCTGCGCGGTGAGGGGAACAGAATGGGTGACGTCATGTGATCTTTCGGGGCAGAGCGCGCAGGCGCGGGGCAGGGAGCTCAAGTGACGTTTCTCAGTGCGGCCGCGGACGTCGTACAACGCGGTTGGTGATTTTGTTACGGACGTTTGGAACAATGCACACGAGGTTAATTTGCAAAAGATAAATCCTGAGATGGGGGCTCGAAAATCTTTGCTAAAAAATCAATAGACAAGCACAGGGGTCCCCAAAGTGTGCATGGCGGCGCCCAGAGGCGCCGTGGAGAGGAAGGTGGGGCACCGTTCAGTTGTACGAAATAAACATGAAGTCTAAAACAATTTCTAGATACAAGATCCCTTCCATGCTCAAGCATACCATCACATTACAATTTTGCTACCCGAGGTGTAGGGTTCCTAAAGGCTTAAATGGTCACGCCTCTCTTTAGCATGATGGACCGACGACCTTGTCATCAGTACCTGGACGAAAGGTCGCGGGTACCAGTTAGATGCAGACGGCACAGGACCGGTATTTGTGTAGATGTCTAGGGGAGGCCTATGCCCAGCAGTGATATGATGATGATGATGAGTCTCAGATTGACAAAGTTGTTCGTTTTGTGCAAACCTGGAATCAATTACAATATTTCGTCTAAGCATGGCGCCACGACAAACTACCAAAACTGTAAGAGCGCCGCGAACTGATGACCATATGATTGATCTTCACTTGTATAATGTACATTATTTTTATAAACAAAGAAAACAAGTCCAGTCTTCAGCGGAATATTTACACAATGTAAATTTAAATAAAATCGTCACACAAGCCAAGAATCGCCTCATCTACCGTAGCTAAAATTGTAAAAGAATGAAATATTCTGAAGCGCGGACAAAGTAGCGTGATTTTAACATCTCCAAAAAGAAAACAGACTCGAAAGAAAAAAATCGAGGTTTAGTTGTACAATTTGCCATTGGCAAATATTACTTTTCTTGTCTGGGGATATAATACATATCTTGGAACAAGTTCGGGCATAATCTCGTGTGCATTCTTCTTCCGAGGAACGTCATCAAGTGACGTTTCGCGGAAGAATGCTCACTGCACCGCGCCCGCACCCCCGCGTGCATCAACGAAAAATCACCCTCCCACCTACCTCACATACCGCAGGCGATATACCAGTTAAGTTGTCGACCTAAAGATACATCATACATAAGATACGGCAACCTTGGCGTGAGAGATATCGCCGATAAGATGGTACGTAGCGCGGTTTTGGTCACGTTCTACGTAAAAGTTGTTTCGTGCTAAGCAAAAAGAGTATTTGTAATAAGTAGTAGTGACCCTAAAATACCGATGATGCTGAAGGGACAGCTTTACGAGACCATCATTAGACCTGTACTTTTTTTTAATGTTTCCTAGGGTGTCAGAAGGACGGACGGTCCACCTGGTGGAAAGCGGCCACCATCGTCCTAACCTAAAGGGAGCAGATGCGGTGCGGCAGAGAGACTTGGCCTCTACTAGAACGGCACAAGCTAAGTGTGTGTCACGGAAATGAAGATGCTGCGGTGGATGTGTGGAGTTACTCGCAATGACCGCGTGCGAAATGCCCACATCCGTGGCAGCTTTCACGTCGGTGACATGCCAACAGTGCCGCCTTCGATATGTAGGTACGGCCACGTCTTGTGCAGACCGGCAAATTACGTAGGGAACAAATGTCTGGCCATGCCACTCTCGTTAGGCACGGGAAGGAGAGGAAGGCCAAACAAGCGTTGGCTAGAGTAACATGCATGCCAACAAATTCACTACCAAGTATGCCGAAGACTGAGCGAAATGGACCAAAAGGAGTAGGAAGGCGGACCCCAGGCCAGGCCAGGGAACGCAACCGAGACTTAACACCAAGATGATGATGATGGAATGGAAGAGGCTAGAAGTAAAACTGTAATGGACGTTGTTATTTTGAAAACAAATTATGAAACAAACCATTCCATTTGACGACCTGAGTGGTTCAGTTCACATGCCGGTCGCCACGCAGACGTCCCGGGTTCGATTCCCGGCCGAGCAAAAATTTAAATGATGAATTTTAATTTCTGTTACGGGTCTGGGTGTAGTATGTATAATAAGTATGTATTTAAAAAATTTATAAGTAGCTTATCAGTTTTCTGGCACCCATAACACAAGCTTTGCTTACTTTGGGGCTAGATGACGTTGTGTGAATTTGTCCAAGCATATTTATTTATTTTATTTATTCCTTGACTTATCACGAACTACATCGCGGGTTTTCAAACGTGAGATATATAGTAGGAACACTTGGAAAACTGTTTTAAAAGTATGTCCCGGGTTTCCTATCGCGTACCTTTTTGTACGAGTAGCCCGATATACCCGGCTACCCGCCATGCCGGGCTACTAGTTACCAAAAAAAATACAATGAAGTTTATTGAAAATAAGGTATCTACGCGGTAGAAAACCCGGGTCAAACTTTTAAAACAATTTTCCAACTATGTATCTTTCTGCTGTTTAAAACATTTATTAACAAAGTTTTTAGTAAGCATAAGATTATCTAATATTAGTGTCTAATTAGCATGACCTAAATAGACCTAATAATATTGTTTGTCTCGTAGCTAGAAATAGCTCAAATGTAATGCCTACCTCAGAGACAGGGTATCGTGCAAAACGTTCATACAATCACGTCCCCGCAATTCATTGTCGCCAATAGAGTTTAAATTGGTTCCTTTTGCGTCACGCGCACACCCACTAACGATGTTCCTACGCAATTACCTACGCGTAACAGGAAAATGTAAACATCACAATTTATGAGTATTAAGCTTTACGCGTCATTCCCGTTGCCTCCCGTGATCATCACAGCGCATAACAGTCCCCTGCAGGATTTAGGGCCTCTCCCACGAAAGGGGAGATTAATGCCATCATTTCCACGTTTGGCAGGCGTGTTGGAGATCGCAGTGTTATAAATATAGCAAGGGAAAACGCGGCTGCCCATTTTCCAGCCTACGGAGACTTAAATCTTTTGCCTCGAAAATATAAGTCGCCTTGTAGGACACCTACGAGTGTAAGGGGCTGGTGCTATTCTATTCTGCCGGACCCACACGGCCGGAAGGACACACACTTGTGAATATAACTATTGAAAATTTATTTAAGGGAGTGCCTCCGCCTGCGCCGACTCCCATTAGGAACCGGGCGGTAGTACACTGCCGGTCGAACAACGGATGCTGGCAAGACTGGCATCTCATGACCGTACGCTATGATAAGTGATTGTCATGGTACAGTCATTCAACTATCCATGTCAATATGGAGTAAGGGATCAGCTAATTGTATGACTGTACAAATAACCCGGTCAGATACTCTCGACCTAGACACAATTCCGATTTTAATGAAATTTGGGGAGTTTGTTTGGGAATAGTGTGAGGAGTGTAATTTAACATTTCGACCTCGAGGAGCCTGTGCTACCTTGAGGGGGCTCAAAACCTCGGAATTGTCGGACTTTTTCCAATTATTTGCTAATAACTCAAAAACGGCGGCCTATATAAAAAAAGCTCTGCACTAAGGTAATCTACATAAAGTTTTCTACAACTTTTGCTTTATACACTTTTTCATATAAGTACAAGTTGGTAATTTGTACATACATTTATCACATAAAAATACATGTGTTTATTTTTTCGTAAGGCCTCTAACTTTTACCTGCCGACTAGGTGAAAAGGTTACAATAAAAATACATCCCCTGAGCAAAAAGAGGCTGGCATGCGAAACAGAACCGATTTCAACCTATAAAAATGTTTATCCTCTAATCACAATAAAATATAACTTGTCTGGGTAGCCAGCGAGCACCGGCAGCGTAGGCATTTTCAATATTTTAACAAGCACCGGCCCTCGAATATATCGTATAACCAGCAATAGGCCTCGCTACCGGAGCAGGTCGCTCAATCAGCTACCATGACAGGACTTAGGTCAGCGTTATGTTGTGACTTAGTAAATAGATATGTGACGTAGATTCTTCTCCTATAATAAGTGCAGTGCGGTAGCTTAGCTTAGAAGATTTAGCACAAGTGCTTCGAGGCGTGTCACATATGATAAAGCCCAAGGCTTTTGATCATGAGCTTGTAGCGTTTATCTTTTAAAGCCCCGTATCCACTTATGTTTTGGGACACCCCGTCTATCGGTCAGGCGACTCGCATTTGGCACTCGAGCTGCCACCACCGTATTGTAACTGTGTAAGTATATCATATAACTATTGTGACCGTGTTACTTATAATCATTACACAAGTTATTTCTAGCATCGTGGTTTCAATAACTGAACACTCTACAACACAACAAGAAGAGTTAGAGGATCTCTACATCTAAAATAAAATCCCTAAATTGGTGACCAGCCGACTGGTAGTCCTTGGCGGGCTGCAAATCAGCCGCCCCAGGACCCTGCCTAACGAAGACGAGTGTACACCAGCGACGTCCACCCGCTATTCCAGTGTAGTGCATACAGTGCAAGTGCAAAAGCCAATCAGTGCAAGTGTTATACGTAGCTTAAAAAAGTGCGGTTTTTAACTTCAAAACTCGTCGTCTAAAATAGCGCAACTTTGGGTCAACGCGTAAACCGACGGGCGGTAAGTAGAACGATAAGAGTCCTGGAATGCACCTGCCTGCGTTAGGCCCGCTTACTACTTATCGCCACATGACACAAAACAATACGACATTACGATATACAAGTAATCTTGTATCTTGTAAGCAATAAGCGATTTATTTGAACTGTTATTATTTTCATTAGGTCCTTTGTTCTTTTTATATTATATACCTATATTATATATTTTATAATTGTATTACAATGAAGGAGAACCTAAAAACAACGAGCGGAATTAAAGCAGCAGCTAAAGCAATTACAAACTGCTGCTTCAGAATCCGAAACCCACAAAATAAATGCAGTAGCTGCTAAACTTCCTGCCTTCTGGATTAATAAACCAAAATCCTGCAATAGCGGAAGCACAATTTGAAAATAGCAGACATAACCCAGGATGCTACCATATATGGCTACGTTTTTTCTATGTTGGACGCCATGGTAGCCGACGAGGTAGACGAGATAATATCAGACCCACCTGAAACCGACCAATAGGCATTTAAAAACAGCTCATACGTCGGCGCTCCACTTCCAAGAAGCAAGTTCGACTGCACCTTAGCGAAGAGCAACTCGATCGGAGGAAACCTTCGGCCTTCCTGCGACACCTTCCGTTGCCTAGCAAATTCAAACCTCGAGGATGAAAGTATATTTCGAGAATTGTGGATGCGACGGTTACCCGTTGAAGTCCAGAGGATACTCATCGCGCAGAAGGCCTAAAGTTGGAAAAAGTGGCCGAGATAGCAGATGCCATAGCAAATTCGACTTCTCCAGCTTCTGCACATAAACCCTTGTTTTATGCTTTCAAACAAAAACGCGAAAAGCTTCCTACAGTCCAGCTTTACCAGCTCTCTTTCATAAGTCAATTTACCACTGACATCCAGCACATCAGCGGCCTTGACAACATTGTTGCAGACAGTATATCCCGCGTTGAAGCCATTCAGCTCGACGATAATTACGCGGCACTGCAGCTAAAGAGCAGGAGAACAACGAAGAACTTCTAAAGGCCCAAACAGATTCGTCACTGAAAATAAAGAAAATTGGCACCTGGCACGGATATTGCCATTTTCTATGACATTTCCAATAAGAATCCCCGCCTTTATCTCTCTCCTTCCTTGCGTTGCGTATACCTCGACTCCTCGGAATGCGCGCGGCACTTAAAGAGGAGTTGCAATGTTCTCCCACCGAATTAGTGTACGGCGAACCGCTGTGCCTACCCAGCGAGTTTATGTCCCAACCTATCATGCCTGATAATCGCGTAAAGGACGCCTCTAATTTGACTACACAATTAAAACGATTTATCGCTGATTTACGACCAACCCCTGCATCCCGCCATGGCCAACTACCTACCTTCGTTTCCAAGGACTTCAAGACAGCATCACATGTTTTTTTCTTTCGTTTTTTCTGTCGTTCTCTTGTTTCTCGAGACGACACTATCAGACCGTCTCTGAAACCTCCTTACTTAGGTTACAATCACCATCGCTACCGGTAACCACAACGTCGAAGTTAGCTTGGACCGCGTAAAGCCAGCTTACACCGACGGCGACCTATTACCTCTATCAGCGCTGAAAAGACGAACTATTCATCCAGAACCTGAATCTGCCACAGCTCCTTCACCAGTGTCGGCTACATCTGCCCCAGAGTCACAACTCTCGATACCTACAGGACAGGAGTACAGGAGTTTACAAGACGCGCTGAGGTCGCAGAGTATGCTTTAAAATTCCTGTAGATGTGTAAGATGACTGTATTGTTGGTTCCTCCCTCATCTTTTAGTTATATTTAAGGGAAAGTCTGGTTTACTTATTTTATTTTGTTTAAATTTGTTTTGAGAATCTAGTTTAGTTCGTTTTAGTTTAAGTCTTCGAAACTCATTGTAGGGTAAATAAAAATAAGTTTGTCAATCCATACATTATTTCTAATGCACTAAACTTGTAATATAACTTTACTTTGAATTAAAAAAATATTGTGTGAATTAATCAAAGGTAATATTTTAACGGTTTTCATATGATCAGTCCATCCCATGTGATGGTACCATTTTGTTTATTTTGATTATTTACTTAGGTTAGTTATGAATGTATGTAATTTAAACGTACTGTAAATTTTCTATAAATAATTAATTTTTACTAAGAGACGAAACCGATTCTTCTGATACTTAGTTCTACGTTACTTCATCAAACATTATGACATTAGAATTGCATAATAATTAAGTTAACCTAACATGGACATTAATAATGTATAATAATTTAAAGTAATACTCACTTTATTTAAGTTTTTTTAATTGCACCTTTTGGTATCCTCTAACCAAACTAAATAATTATGAGCCGTTTTTAATTTTAAATTTCTAATACATAAAAACACTTATAACTAGAAAATTACAAAATAATCACCCGCTTTCGACAAGAAAACACAAAAAGTGACAGTCAGTCGGCGACCGGACCGGCGACATACGTCAGCAGCAGTGTTGCCAGATGAGGAAATTAAAAATACGGATACAAACCACTTGCAGCCCCACTACCTAACTCCAATTTAACACCGCCAAATATCCTATAGGGATAGGAACCAGCATAGCTGTAAGATAAGATGGCAGGCTGCAGGTGGACCATAGTTTCTCCACAGACCAAGAACGGTACCGCCGATCTCCAATCGTCTCAAAGACGTCACAGAATATCCGCAATGGATGATGTGTCATAATTCCAGAGCGGGGGTATCATACGATGACGATGAGCCTATCTCCAAATGAACGCCGCCATTTTGATCCCACCCTGTGGAATGACGTCACAGAATTCGTACTGCTTTCTGACTGATACTGAGTTTGGCGACACGTGCCGTCACCGTCAACCGCCAGGAATGAGAAAAAGCCTTTGAAAAAAAGCGGAACCGCGTTGGTTAAAAGCTGAAGGCGGATAAATTGCCTAAAAGGCGGGGTATAAAGCAGAAAAGCGGTGCATCTGGCAACACAGCAGCGGACTTCTTGACCAAAGAGTATAGAAACGTTCTTGACAAGCAAGAATGACGTGTGACACACGTCGTGCATGAGCAAAGCCAAAGAGTAGAAACTCCAAAGCTTTGACATCTTCTCGCGACAACCACGGACCACGTATTCACGTACAATCACAAAGTGACAAAGCCACCCAGACAACCACCACAAAGGCAATTACACCTTCTTATTCCACACAATTTACCGGGTGATAAATCAGGCCGTCAGTAGATTCTTAAGCATTTCCCTGTTCTCCTTCAGCATCCCTTAATAAAAAAATACAATATTATCTATGATTAGCCCGGGTTGTCTGTCATGCCATGGCTGTCACTTTTTTGTAATTTTCTTCATGAATTTTCCGATTTCACGAATTTTCAGCCATCTAGTTCTATTTTAGGACTAATGACTGATAAGAGTTAGTCAAGCTCTTAGCGTTAATTCCGCACCAGACATGTGTATTGCCAATGGACTAAACAAGCCGCAATGAATGTTCTATGAATAGTGTAGTGTAGAGGTTGAATTGGGAGGGTCGGTGTCGCAAAAGTTCAATAATATGCAATGGAAATGCAAGGGTTGGAAAGGGCGATGGCTGTGGGTCCTGCTGGTGGTGGCTCTGCTTCCGCTGGTGGTGACCCAGAAAATCGACGATCCCTACAAAATCCTGCGAGTACACAGAAGAGCCACTCTGTCAGAAATACGCAAAGCTTACAGGCAGCTTGCTAAAGAATGGTGAGTTTCAATTGCCCTATTGTGGCCCATTACTCTATAACACTAACATATACTTTAATCTTATGTTTTCATTTATAAATATATATTCCTCAGACATTGTCTGTAAAATATGCATCAGAAATCGCGATTAGTACTATGGTACAATAAATAAACAGTAACAACACAGTATTCTTGTTCTGTGTATATTAACATAGTTTTTCTTCTTATTCTTTCTTTCTTATGTTCTATTATTTGCTGGGTGCTACTTTCTGAGCACTTCCTCTTATGTATTAAAAGTACCCTATGTTGCTCACAAATGGTGTACCCTCCTAGTAGTGAAAGAATTTTTGTAGATGATCATGGAACATTGCCCTCTACAAACAAACTCTATTCATATGATTTGATTAACTTGAAAGATTATTGTAAATTTTAATGCAAGAAACTTAATCTACAGGCATCCAGACAAAAGTGAGGATCCAAATGCAGAAGCCCGGTTTGTAGAAATAAAACAGGCATATGAGTTGCTCTCGGACACCGACCGGCGGCAAGCATATGATTTGCATGGCATCACAAATGAGGATGAACACCTCTACAAACAGAGACATGACTATAGCCAGTACGCCAGATTCAGGTGTGTACAGTATTTCAAATAAATTACTGTATGTTTCTGTTAGAACTTGTAAAAAAATATGAGTTAATTCCTTCCTTACACTATAAAAACAGTTATGATGATAGCTTGAAATAACTACTATGATAACAAGGACCTATGTTACAAATAAATGACTTTGAACTTTGATATCACAGCAGAAAAAATTTAGCACAGAGAGTAGTGTTAATAAAAAGAAGATTATGTAGAAAAGTTCAATCTATTTTTCAATATATTCTATTTATAGTAAGATAATCAAGATTTATTAGCTTGCTTTGTACAACTTTAGATTACTAACAAATAAAATAATGTAAACAATTACTCATTCCTACATTATTGGAACAGTCTCAACAGTTTCACATGTAAACAATGTGGGTAGAGTATTTATTGAAGATGTAAAATATTTCAGCAATGATCCATTTGAAGAATTTTTTGGTGCACATTTCCGGACACAAGACCAGGATATAACATTGTTGCACAAACTGTCTGTTACTGCAAGGTGAGTGTTACACACTACAGTCATACCTAAGCCACATACTACTAATACTAAATTATACTCATATATTATTTATTGGTTTTCATAAAAATTAAGGTATGTATAATTATTTATCCCATATTAAGTTACAGGTTCTACATCTATAAATATATATTTCTTTTCTTTTGTATTATAATACAATTAATATAATTTCTGTATTAGCGCGTCGTGCGCGCATCAAGCTCTATTATGGGTCACCCTGCTTCCTTATTATATTAATTTTAAGTATTTTTTAAATGTGTTATTTGACCAAATAAAGATACGTCTATGTCTATGTCTACATGTGTAACCTAAGCCACTACTGCCCGAAATGTGGTCGTCGGGACCTATTTTTGTATAAAAATCCATTTATGTATGTTCCCTATGAACTCCGAAACAGCTGGACTGATTTTGATTAAATATTTAGACAATCTGATTAGCCCAGCAAGTGATTTAGCCACCATGAAGCCAGGATGGGTTACTAGTACTTTTAAAAAAGTAGCTTTATTCTCAAAAAGGTACTAAATCTAAGGATCTTTTCATGAAACTTTTGTTACATAATATCAAACTCTGACAATTGCAATTCCTCAGACACTTCGAAAACAACATCCTTGAGAAGAGCGTGCACACACCAGCACTGGTTCTGTTTTACACGGATTGGTGCTTCGAGTGTGTGCGCTCTGCCGGCGCGTGGCGGAGACTGGTGGATGCTCTCCAGCCTTTAGGAGTGACTCTGGCCACCGCCCACGCGGCCCACGAAGCGCCTTTGGCGAGGCGGCTGGGCGTACACACCGTGCCGAGCCTGACCCTCGTCATAGACAAGAATGTGTACATTTATAAGGAGGGACTCTCATCGCTGCCTAAGATTTTGGGTAAGTTATTTTGTGAGTTTGCCCTGTGTGATAGTTTGATCAGATAACTTTCCATCAGGTGGGAAATGCTCATTTCTTGATGAAAGGATCAGCCAAGGCGCCTAAACCTCCAACCTTCCACAGACTACATGCGCTGGAAGTTCCCTTACAAAATGGTAGCGACCATCACAGACGCAAACGTGGACGCGTTCGTGTCCGACTTCGAGGATAACAAGGTGAAGGCGCTGATATTTGAGGAGCGGCCCACCATACGCATGCGGTACCTCATTGCGGCGTACCACTATAGGGACAAACTGGCTTTCGGGTGAGTGATGAATGGTATATTGACTTTATGCAGATTAGGAGTGAGTTAAGAGATTGGAATCGATAATAGCGCGCGTTTGTGTTTTGTGCAAATTGTTATGGTTAGTGAATACAATTACAAAACTTAACAAGATAAAGTTTAACTAGTACAACCTGCAGGTTAATTTTGCCACTGCGGTGAAGCCCCAAAGCAGGGTTTTCTCAATACATGTTTTAACCCTGTCGACAAGCAGTAGTAAGTACTGCTTGTCGACAGGGCTAAAACATATCTAAAATAAATTAAAACGAACATTTCAAAAACTTTGTTCACTGTTCATTATTTCATTACTACTTACTTTTCACCCGCACAGTTTCGTCGACATGACGTCGCGGTACACGCAGAACGTGACCGCCCGATACAAGGTGCAGCGCAACACCGACACCATGGTCCTCCTGAAGGAGGACAGCTTGGAGCCGGCGGCCACCGTCAGCACCACGGAGATACCCACGCAGACGCTGCATCAGCTGATCGAGGCCAACCAGGTGCTGACGCTGCCAAGGCTGTCTTCGCAGGTGAGTGCGCCTCACTAGTTGTGATATTTTTGCGAGTCTATAGGCGGATGTGTCAAGGGAATGTTTTAGGTTCTGATAAATGAGGAATTTAAATTATATTTATTTATTTAACAATTTATTGTGCACAAAAACAAGTATAATTTGTGTTACTATAAAGTTTTTATTAAAATGTATTCACCAAATGGTAAGTCTTTTATACCAGAGTGCGGGAAAGTTCTAGCTACATATCTAGCTCTTTCGATTTGCGTAGAAGCAAGCGAGATACAAACTTATATCTCGCGCGATAGAGCCTGTCATGCCGATAAGCACCCAGGCAGATAAGCATGTCGCATCCTCTGCACCATCCACAATCACCATCAAGTGGGATTTCAACGAAATGCTAGCCTACTAATTCTAGCATATCGTAAAACTAGTGTAATAGTTTAACTAGCTCGGCTAGTACAAGTGTCCGCCCTAGAGCGACAAGCGAGAAAAGGAGCGACATAGATGATCTCTTTCATGTGAGAAGAAAATTATAGCTCTCGCGTCGCGAGCTATATCGCCACCACACTTGTGCCAGGTACAACGTCTAAAAATGTCTCCCCCAGAGTATGTTCGACACGATCTGCCCGGTGGAGTGGCGCGCCTCCCGGCGCCGGCTGTGCTGCGTGCTGTTCTGCGGCGCGGGCGGGGAGGGGCGGGGCGGCGGCGCGGGCGCGCGGGACGAACTGCGCCGATTGGCGGCGGACGCGCCCGAGCGGATCAACTACGCGTATGTGTACACGCATAAGCAGCCGGGATTCGTGCAGGCGTTGGTTAATGGCTCAGGTGAGGCTCTTGGCGTTTAAGTGACGGTTTTGGTATTTTAGGGGTTAAATGTTAAACAATAGTCGACTATATTGTATAGGTAATAGGGCTAAAAATTACGGTGATGAGTCGTTGACACTTGTCGTATAAGGGAACCAACCAGTTTCACTGGAGGCAGGATACTTTCTATCCTGAGGAGTCCGTCTCAATGCGTTGAATAACTCTATCTAGTCAAGTCAACAATATTGGATAAAATTGGTCCAACCGATTAAATGATAAGATATAAATGAATTCACGCATGCTCATACATTCGACCCTACTGCCTATATAATAGAAGCGCGTAATCCAAATCCCCCTTTTAAATTAAGTAATGTTCATGTCAAATTAAAGTATGATTTGTTTTCGTGGTAAAGAAACTTTCTCACAATTTTTTTACACTTTATTGTAAGTTGTAAAAATAAAAATCCATAGGCCAAACAAAAAACGAACTCAAAAATACTACCTAACATTCCAGGCAGCGACACCTCCAAAATGGAGCACCGCATAGTGGTAATCTGGCGACGGGCGCAATCCCGGATCCAGTACGAGTGGCTCAACCAATCCTGGCCGGTTTGCGGCGGGAAGTGCGACCCGGACAGCCCGGATGACAGAGAGGAGGTGATGCGGTACCAGGAGCGATTGAATGAGACGAAGAGAGCGCTGGAACAGCTGATCAAGCGGCTGCTCAAACCGACTGAGGTGATGGCGTACGAGGCTGATGTGCAGGTGAGGGTTGTGTTGGAATTTATTAATATTAAGCAATGTAATAATTATATCACGCATTGTTTGTTAGATATACGGCGATACATTTCGACCATTGTACATACATTTTGACGAAGATGCAAGTTATTCTTGATAGAATTTGACTTATAAAAGTTTATGTTCCAGAGGGGCTAGTGTTATGTTTGATTAGGCAAGTAGCCATCCTGTGAAAGTGGTCATGCTGCCATGATTTTCCAGAGGCGACGGTGACCACTTTCCATCAGGTCGTGGGCTCGTTGGTTCCCTAGCTATAGCCCTCACCGTCCGCAGAAGCTGGTAGACGAGTCGGTGGGCTACGCGTGGTGGCGCGCGGCGGTGGCGGCGTGGCGCTGGGCTCGTTGGTTCCCTAGCTATAGCCCTCACCGTCCGCAGGAGCTGGTAGACGAGTCGGTGGGCTACGCGTGGTGGCGCGCGGCGGTGGCGGCGTGGCGCTGGGCTCGTTGGTTCCCTAGCTATAGCCCTCACCGTCCGCAGGAGCTGGTAGACGAGTCGGTGGGCTACGCGTGGTGGCGCGCGGCGGTGGCGGCGTGGCGCTGGGCTCGTTGGTTCCCTAGCTATAGCCCTCACCGTCCGCAGGAGCTGGTAGACGAGTCGGTGGGCTACGCGTGGTGGCGCGCGGCGGTGGCGGCGTGGCGCTGGGCTCGTTGGTTCCCTAGCTATAGCCCTCACCGTCCGCAGGAGCTGGTAGACGAGTCGGTGGGCTACGCGTGGTGGCGCGCGGCGGTGGCGGCGTGGCGCTGGGCTCGTTGGTTCCCTAGCTATAGCCCTCACCGTCCGCAGGAGCTGGTAGACGAGTCGGTGGGCTACGCGTGGTGGCGCGCGGCGGTGGCGGCGTGGCGCTGGGCTCGTTGGTTCCCTAGCTATAGCCCTCACCGTCCGCAGGAGCTGGTAGACGAGTCGGTGGGCTACGCGTGGTGGCGCGCGGCGGTGGCGGCGTGGCGCTGGGCTCGTTGGTTCCCTAGCTATAGCCCTCACCGTCCGCAGAAGCTGGTAGACGAGTCGGTGGGCTACGCGTGGTGGCGCGCGGCGGTGGCGGCGTGGCGCTGGGCTCGTTGGTTCCCTAGCTATAGCCCTCACCGTCCGCAGGAGCTGGTAGACGAGTCGGTGGGCTACGCGTGGTGGCGCGCGGCGGTGGCGGCGTGGCGCTGGGCTCGTTGGTTCCCTAGCTATAGCCCTCACCGTCCGCAGGAGCTGGTAGACGAGTCGGTGGGCTACGCGTGGTGGCGCGCGGCGGTGGCGGCGTGGCGCTGGGCTCGTTGGTTCCCTAGCTATAGCCCTCACCGTCCGCAGGAGCTGGTAGACGAGTCGGTGGGCTACGCGTGGTGGCGCGCGGCGGTGGCGGCGTGGCGCTGGGCTCGTTGGTTCCCTAGCTATAGCCCTCACCGTCCGCAGGAGCTGGTAGACGAGTCGGTGGGCTACGCGTGGTGGCGCGCGGCGGTGGCGGCGTGGCGCTGGGCTCGTTGGTTCCCTAGCTATAGCCCTCACCGTCCGCAGGAGCTGGTAGACGAGTCGGTGGGCTACGCGTGGTGGCGCGCGGCGGTGGCGGCGTGGCGCTGGGCTCGTTGGTTCCCTAGCTATAGCCCTCACCGTCCGCAGGAGCTGGTAGACGAGTCGGTGGGCTACGCGTGGTGGCGCGCGGCGGTGGCGGCGTGGCGCTGGGCTCGTTGGTTCCCTAGCTATAGCCCTCACCGTCCGCAGGAGCTGGTAGACGAGTCGGTGGGCTACGCGTGGTGGCGCGCGGCGGTGGCGGCGTGGCGCTGGGCTCGTTGGTTCCCTAGCTATAGCCCTCACCGTCCGCAGGAGCTGGTAGACGAGTCGGTGGGCTACGCGTGGTGGCGCGCGGCGGTGGCGGCGTGGCGCTGGGCTCGTTGGTTCCCTAGCTATAGCCCTCACCGTCCGCAGGAGCTGGTAGACGAGTCGGTGGGCTACGCGTGGTGGCGCGCGGCGGTGGCGGCGTGGCGCTGGGCTCGTTGGTTCCCTAGCTATAGCCCTCACCGTCCGCAGGAGCTGGTAGACGAGTCGGTGGGCTACGCGTGGTGGCGCGCGGCGGTGGCGGCGTGGCGCTGGGCTCGTTGGTTCCCTAGCTATAGCCCTCACCGTCCGCAGGAGCTGGTAGACGAGTCGGTGGGCTACGCGTGGTGGCGCGCGGCGGTGGCGGCGTGGCGCTGGGCTCGTTGGTTCCCTAGCTATAGCCCTCACCGTCCGCAGGAGCTGGTAGACGAGTCGGTGGGCTACGCGTGGTGGCGCGCGGCGGTGGCGGCGTGGCGCTGGGCTCGTCGGTTCCCTAGCTATAGCCCTCACCGTCCGCAGGAGCTGGTAGACGAGTCGGTGGGCTACGCGTGGTGGCGCGCGGCGGTGGCGGCGTGGCGCTGGGCTCGTTGGTTCCCTAGCTATAGCCCTCACCGTCCGCAGGAGCTGGTAGACGAGTCGGTGGGCTACGCGTGGTGGCGCGCGGCGGTGGCGGCGTGGCGCTGGGCTCGTTGGTTCCCTAGCTATAGCCCTCACCGTCCGCAGGAGCTGGTAGACGAGTCGGTGGGCTACGCGTGGTGGCGCGCGGCGGTGGCGGCGTGGCGCTGGGCTCGTCGGTTCCCTAGCTATAGCCCTCACCGTCCGCAGGAGCTGGTAGACGAGTCGGTGGGCTACGCGTGGTGGCGCGCGGCGGTGGCGGCGTGGCGCTGGGCTCGTCGGTTCCCTAGCTATAGCCCTCACCGTCCGCAGGAGCTGGTAGACGAGTCGGTGGGCTACGCGTGGTGGCGCGCGGCGGTGGCGGCGTGGCGCTGGGCTCGTCGGTTCCCTAGCTATAGCCCTCACCGTCCGCAGGAGCTGGTAGACGAGTCGGTGGGCTACGCGTGGTGGCGCGCGGCGGTGGCGGCGTGGCGCTGGGCGGAGCGCGCGGCGCTGGCGCTGCGCTCGCAGCGGGCCGTGTCCGCGCTGTCCGTGCTCGCCACCGTGGCCTTGGTGCTCGCCGCGGGGTACTTCATGGCGTATCTCATGTGAGTATAGCGCTGGTGTTGGAGTGATTGGGTTTAGGAGGAGAGGCATGGCTTTTCAAAATTTAATATGTAAATAAACGTCGGTAGATTTTTAACGCCGTGACCAGGATGCAGATAGGCCTACTAGTAGCAACCGTAGCATGACGGACTTTGTCGCGCGCGACAGAACGAGCAATAAAACTGTATCTCACGCGACAAAACCCGTGATGCTGCGCAGCCTGCCGTAAGATCCTGGTCACGGCATTACTCTAATTGTAAAATCGTTTAGTTCGAAAGTAATAAATAAGCCCATCGCACTTTGCTTTGGATGGATATTCATACGTACGATGAATTCTGATCCTTTTAAATACCAATGTGAATGAAACTTCTTTTAGAAGGACAGGGCATACTGTCAAATAATGCGTGTATGGTATAAACCTTTTGACGTATAAAATAGTCGACGGATGTGCCCAAAAATAACTAGCATAGAAACTAAAACACCCTAGCATCATAGTAATCTGCACTCTCATGGCCTGTCATCGCTTTAGACATTGATCCATAGGGCCTGTCATGTTTACGGATTAAGTAATTTCTTTCATCATTGACTAAACCAAGCGGATATTTATAACCTGTCCGAAAATTTCGGTTTTACAAATCATCTGAGTAAGCAACGCCATCTAGTGAGGCATGCCGAACTCTTTACTTTATAATCTAGCTTTTTTAAATAAGAACTAGCCATACATTTGACAGCCATCTCATCTGGTAGTAGATGATGATTCGGCCGAAGATGGAGCATACAACTTTCTTTAACTTGCTGGCCATCGGCCATTGAAATGAATGTTGTCCACAGTCGCGTGGAGGAGGAGTCCGTGCAACGCATGAAGGAGGAGCGCCGGAAGCAGAACGGCAACGCGAAGAAGAACAACAACGAGCCGCAGCCGGAGCTGAGGCTGCACGAACTCCGCGCTGAGAAGTACAACGGACTCGTCAGGTCATTTCTAGAGACTCTTCCTGCATCGTTATTGTCATCATCATCAGCCTATACTAGTCCACTGCTGGACCTGCTGCTTGCCGGGTCGCGGTCTTCACACAACAAATCGTTTACCCCAGCGGTTGATGGTCAGCCATCGTACGGATAACGGACTAGTCAGCTAACTGCTAGAAAGAGACTCTTCATCCATGGTAATCGTCATTATCATCAGCCTACTGCTGGATTTAGGTCTACCTCTTGCCGCTTGCCAGGTCGCGGTCTCCTCTCAAGGTGTTTGTTAGGTTATTCAAAACCGACATCAACATGCCTGCCAAGCATGACGATACAACTTAAACTTGTGATGGTGTGGTCAAGTTTTTTGAATGTGTTATTGGACCAAATAAAGATACGTCTATGTCTATGTCAATACATTTTTCTTTTACTTTCAGATTGTCGAAGCCGGGGTGTCGAACGATCGTGCTACTGGTGGACATGCAAAGTCGCGTCCAACTGCTGTCCAAGTTCCACAAGATTGTATGGCCGTATCGCAAGTAAGTGCTGAAGTTGCAGATGATAAATAAAATATCTAAGAAAAATTATACAGTTAATCAGTGTGCACGTACAGTTATTTTTAGAGAGTTTAAATCAGTAGGTAAGGGTGACAGTGACATGCTTAATTATTCAGTCAAGGTAACCAACGCGCTACGAACACAGTACATTTTTATCTATTCGTTAACAACGGTTGGCCTTTCAGTATATGGGCGCAGCAGGTCTTTTCTCAAAGAGTCTCCCAGCAGTAAAGGAAAGCAGCAGCCGTAGCTTGAGATAACAAATGTGACCGCGACAAGAAATGTGAAATATATCTCACATTCCTTCTCGCGCGCAAGAATTTTGTCAATTTCGCGAACATGTCACAAGATGTGAGAAAACTAAAACCCGCGAGAAAATATCTCACTTCTAGTGACATAGCAATATTGGCATTGGCAACATTGATATTTTGATTTTTTTTTAAGTTTATTTGGCAGCAGAAGAGGTCTTGCACATTCAATAAAAAGGAGGGCAATATAATGGCAGTAAATCTTTGTTGTACAGCTCTCCCTGACCTTACGACTGTGAGGGCGCTGTTGGTTATCCTACGTCATCGAGTACAAGAAAATTTCCACTTTGTAGCGATAGTACAGGTTTAGGAGACCTCTTTACTCTAGAACCCACAAGAGGGTAAGTAAATACTATCGCAAAAAAATGCATAATTGGGTCACACAAAAAAAATGGTGCCTGGTTGTGTACAGGCAAACCAACGTTTTGTGGGTCTACTATCGCTACAAAGTGAATTTTTCTTTTTACCCAATGACGTAGGATAACCTACGACGCCCTCACAGTCTATAATATGCGAGTTCAATGGCAGAATATTGGCACTTCTCCCTGACCCTACCGATCTATCCACGAAGCTAAGGGTCCCCCACCCCGCCCCCAGGAACAAGACCCTGTTCTTCGCGTACCTGGTAGTGGAGCGCAACGTGGAGTGGTTCCGGCGCGTGCTGCAGCTGTCGCTGGGAGGCTGCACCGAGCTGCGGGTCAACGCCCGCAACTGCGTCGGCACCGTGCTCGCACTCAACCCGCACCGGAAGTACTTCGCCATCTACCACGCCAAGCATCCGGAGGGCGTTAAGCCGCATAAGGTGAGCGGAAATTGGCGCTGCACACGACTCATCTGGCCGATCCATTTAATACGCGCGCTACGATACTTAGCACAGCTGTCGTGTCTTTGGTATTTCAGTAAGCAGGGGAAGTGTTGATCGGCAGGTTCTTGTGGTGTGGGAGTGGTACAGGCGGGGGTGGACCGAGACGCACTCAAAAGTAGTTTCAGAAAGTTTGCAGTGCCGGTACCAAACCGCAAAAAACTACAAACTTAAGTCACTGTTGTTGATAAATTTGAGCACTCTGATAAGAGGACCATAACTCTTATACAGTACAGTAAAGGCAGTCGGCGCAACATTTTTTTTCTTCGCCCAGCCACATCCAATGGTTGCAGTTAGATGTCGCTATAAATAAGAATACGCGACTACGGTCTCGACTGGATTTTATAAGGGATATCAAATACTCCGCCCTTTAGACCGTATACCGAGATAGAAGTATTAGATAAGACGTATAAGAAGTTTGTCGTCACGCACATGACACCACATAGAAAAAACTGTCCGTCTGTTACATACGGCATACCTTTTCCACCTTTCTTTGTGCGTTCATTGGAGCATTCGTTTCCAGCGCATGTCCCGCATGACGCGTTCGCTGGGCGGCTGCGCCGAGGACCCCGAGGCGGGCGCGTTCATCGGGTTCCACACGGACCCCGACTCCTCGTCCGGAGACGACGCGCCGGCCGCCAGGCCGCGGCACCGCCCCAACGCGCCACTGCTGCAGGGTAAGCCTACACTCGCAACTACATACACTCACACGTGAAGACACCCGCAAAGATAGGAGCTCCCTCTGGCCCACAGGCGCCGCCAGCTGCGAGGCACCGCCGTCCTCCGTGTCATTGCTGCAGGGTAAGTGAACACAGATATGCAACATCACCCTAGCAAATGAGTGTGTCGGGGACCCCGAGACGGGCCTTCATCGGGTTCCACACCGACCGCGTACCCTCACACGTGCACTCAACCGCGCAAAATTAGAAGTCTAAGTATTGCAAATGTTCACAGGCTACGGTCACTGCTAACCATCAGGCGGGCTGTAAGCTTGTTTGCCATCTTAGCGGTATAAAAAAAAAAGATAAAAAGGAAGCAAGTCTTGAAAAGGGTCCATAGCAACTCATCCCATTCGCTAACACCTGAGAGTTATAGATCATCTTGGCGTTAATGTCCCGGTTGTGCTCTCGCGCGCATCTCCGCGATCCAGGATTTGGCAGGACTTCGCTGCGAATGGGACAAGTTGCTACAAAGTCTCTTGAAAACGGCTCACTGTACTTCATTAACGGTGGTGTATTTCTCCATAGTAAATGTTCAATACACTTGGATTGAGGCATTTTATAAGATAATTGTTACTAACCTAATATTAAGATATTACTAACTACATATGAGTCCTGATACTCGAAATAAATATTTACATTCATCCATTCATATTTTTGTCGTCTGGTCACACAGAGAATCTCCTGGACGGGCTGGAGAACTGGCTGGACCGTCTGTTCGAGGGCAGCACGCACCGCTACTACATAAACTACTGGCCCGACATGACTACGAAATGAGGCGCGCTCCGGTTGGCTCTCTTTGGTTCTTCCCGTGGCCTCGCGGGGTGACGCCGCGACGCACCCCCGCGCGTTTTTCTTTCGGATCCCGTTGGCTGTAACGACGAGAGGTCTGTGCTTCTTTTTAAAAAAGTAACGTTTTCCTTCCGGTCCCGGATCGGCGTAGACGACACTCAATAAACGGTCTTCTTTTTGATGTTAGAATTTGTAATCGTTCTAAAATTTTAAAATTTTTCGTCCGGTGCCGAAAGTGTTTATCGTATGTGATTACGGTTTTCTGTCCTATACGGTTTTCGATTTTATTTTTTGTAAAGGCGTCTTTTTTTGTTGTTTTTTTTTGTTTTAAGCAAACATACTGCCCAGTTGTATTTAGATTTTTCGACCACAGTTTATAAGTACGATAGGTTTTGTGTGAGTTTCCCTTTGAGCGGTAGTTTTAACTTTAACGAATAAATTGATTTGTGAAGTCTGAAAAATGCTGGTTTTCCGCCGCGTTCGTAATTTATCTCCAACTGAACAAAACATTTGCGACCGCGACTGTACACTAGCATTAACGGAGATAGTTAATGAATTAATTATTACATTGGAATAATATTCAGGTCACAAATGTAATATTAAAGTCTCGTTAGTGCCTATAACAAGTGCATGTTAAGTATGATACCAATGTAAAGGGATATTAAAGGAGGCTTCTTAGGATCTTTCACATGCCCCTGAAATAGCTCCAAATTTTACACTGCGAAATGTGCCGTTACAGGGGGGGGCCCTACTCGTACATCCGCAATTGAAACTCTGGATCATGTCGCCCTGTTTACTCTTACCATACATTTTCTAAGAGAGAACAGCGCAGCATGCTCCATAGTACCGGGACATAGATTAGCAAACGGTCACACCATAGTATTAAATTCTCTGTGGGTTACACAGATCATCATATTATGAAATATAAGTAACACAAAGAAGTAAAGTACTGAGACGGGGTTCGAGTACAATATTAGATATATCAATAATATTCACACGTTTATATTATAATATTTCGCTGTACACTAGAAGATTCACGATACGTAGGTATAAACGATGTATGACAGTATTACCTTGCACTACTAGTCACTAGGTTATGCGCGGGCTCTGTGGTGGCTATGGATTTGGTGCCAAATAACTATTTTAGCCATTTTTAGCAGGGTGGTTTTGGTAAATACCAAGAAGCCAAGCAATTAGACTGTTCAGAATAATTTTACCAAACGGAGAAACGCAAGTCCTATCTAATTATGTGGAAATACGGTTTGAATTGTCTTAGTCAGATCATTCTGGAGTATTATTTCGATTAGCTATTTTTAATGTGTGAATATCATTTATATCATCTCATCACACACGTTTAATTGGTCACGCGGTTGATTGTAATCGATGTTTCAGTATTTTACACATAGCAACACCATCCATGTCCATCACAGATACGTACCTAATAATTTTTAAAAATATTTATACAAATAGCGTTTTTAAAACTTTGCCTAGGCGAAGAATGTACGGGAGTTGCGCGTTTTAATATATGCCATTTAATAAGGTAAATAGTTACTCTTAAATATATCCTTATTGGTGCCTGTAATTTTAACGACTTTAATATCGAACAAAATCACGCATTCATTAGTAATTTAGTCCTTGATTGTATGAACCGTAAAGCGCCTCTGAAATCGTATGCTGTTGTAAAATAAGTAAGTTGCACATATAATACTGCCTATTCATTCTAGTTCTACACAAATGCAGAAGATAGATAGGGCCAATGGGATAATGTAAAATAAAGCCCGGTAGGTGGCGCCGCTTACTTTAGCCAATGAATCGACGTTTTTTTTATCAGTGTCAGATAAGACCTTAATCAACGGTGGCGCCCACTGGAGAACAAAAATACCCTATAATAACAAGAGTTGTTTAGTAGTAAAGTTTGTGTTCTAATATAGCTGTCTCCTGCACGGCTAGCACAAGTATGCTCTCGAGTAATCACGAGAAAAGGCGCGACATAGATACTGTTCTTTCATCTTAGGAAACACACGCACTCTCGCGGCGCGAGATGTGTCGGCACACTTGTGCTAGTCGTGCTGCGCTGTTCTTTTTTAAATATGGCAGACAATATCGAAACATTGTGGCGTGGCTATGCACATTTGTGTATGTGTACACAATGTTTTTGGACTATAGCAGGAGACAGAATTTGTATGGAAGCAAATGTTGTTGTATCAAGTTTTTTGGGTAATGTTTGAAAAAGAAAACAGGCGCACGAGATATGCCTCACGATAGACCAAAATGACACTAGTACAAATGATTTAACAGGGGCGTCTCCTGTCGCGCATTTTGTTTGCGTACCTAGTGGCAAACCCTTTGAGCTAATGTCATTTTAGTCTATTAAATTATAAAATGAACTAGAGGCGCATGTCTACAACGCTAGGCTTCCAGTGCCATAGACTCAACCCATAAATAGTAGGTATCGTAATTCACTAATATTTAAAAGCTAAGTGAAGCATGTTGCTTATTTTAGCGTTATAGTGCTAGTGATGGCCCTGGATTGCGGTATATGGGGGCCAGTTAGCTTGTAAGTGTGGGTACAGGTGTTGCAGTGAAATATATCTACATAACAATAAAATAACGCGTCACGATATTTACGTTAAACAGACGCCCCTTTGTACCCCTCATGGATTGGCTTGTGAGTTGTGACACTATTAGTGATGTCAAAGGAATTGAAAATATTTGCGGTTTATGCATCACACATATCCGTTAAGAACAAATAAACAAAGCCAATATTTAATATCTGCTTTTATGTATAACACACATTAGGAGCAAATAAAGAAAGCCAAGAAATAATATCGTTAATGACGATTTCATTGCGACATTGACTATAATGGGGGTAGGAGACTGAGGAAACTTTGGCGCCACCACGGCGACTTTAAAAGAATGACAATAAAGTTTAAAGTTCATTGACAAGTTGATGCTACAACTGTGTGGCGCCCTAAAACCAGCCACCTACCCAGGCTATAGGGCTTGGAAATACAGTCTTAAAGGATTTGCTTCCACTGTAATTGTTGAACTTGTTCGTCCTATTATCGTTTTTACGTAATGTTTTATTAAATAATTTCTGTTTTCTGGTGACCACTTTTAAGATGGTAAGGCCATTGAATAATTTTATCGCTTAGTTGTAAAAAATATTTAACGTGATCAAAAAGTTTAAAATCTCGGACTACAAAATATAGTCTTTCGAGTATTTGCGAAGTATTAATATATAATGTGTTCGTTTGAAGTCTGTGCATATGTATTGTAATTCTTGCCGCACTTGTTTTTACTAATTTGTTAAGCAAGTTGCATTACCGTGCTAGTCACATGTTGTTTACCAAACAATGTTTTAATTTATAGCAAGTTGTATTAAGTACGTTCCTAGTTATAACGGTTAACTTTTAAGCTAGTTACATTGTCAACAATCTGTTGAAAATGCTTTACATGAATAGTTTAGCGTGAATATTGCAGTTTTGTAATAGATGGAATGCACCAGTTATTTTCGATTGATTAGTAAATCTCATTTCAACTAGAGTCAATGCAAGAGATACAGTTTTAAACATATTTACTTACCCCTGTTTGGTGTCTATGTTATGAATTATGATGAATGTTAATAATGCATTTTTTCTACAAAAAACGTTTATATTTTCACAATGAAAAGACAAATTTTATACATCCACAATCATGTTATGTACGGTAAAGCGCGAGAGCGATTGTTGGGAGGGGCGAGGCGGCGACTGAGTTTACAACACATCGACATAGCTGCCTGCGTAGCATGACAAGCTTTGTCGCGCGACATATAACTATTTCTCGCTTGCTTCAACGCAATTCGACTGAGATAGATTTATCTCGCTCTCTCGCGCGTGACAATACTCTTCATGCTACGGGTGCTGGAGATCGCCGACATGGATTCTTTCTTTATTGAGTTCTCGCGATTTCAAAAAACCAGATGACGCCACTGAGTGAAACGGTCTATTGCCAAAATACTGCAGTATTGGATAGATACAAGAAATGTAAAATTATGGTACGGTCCCAGCCAATGACGGCTTTATTCTGACATCAAACCTCACGTCAGTAGCGACATCTGATGGATTTTGGAATGGGAATACCCTCTTTTATACAGCAGTCGGTGAGCAAGTTAATTCTTGCTTCATGTCGTGAAGCAGTTTCGCAGCCGTGGCCTGCCGTGGTCTCTGCCCGCTCCACCCAGCAAACTTTATAAATGGTGTTCACTGTTTGTATTTCCACCACCTTTGGTGTCTGTATATGGGTTGTTATCATAGCTTGTCTGTTCATACTAAAAATAATTAATTATTTATATCTATTATTGTATTTAAATCATTTTATTATTCTTAAGAACTAATTCTATCCTGTATCTTAAATTCCAGTATCAATTTGTACAATAAATTAAATATTGTTCTTTAATTTTTTATTTTCTTTTTAAAGCTTGGATCCTTCCTTACACTAAATCAATAACAAATTTTGAACAATAGTTCAAATCTAACTTATTGGAAATGAATCAGTAGCATTGATAAATTATAGTGGTTGGTTTGGTATAGGTACCTGAGAGTAGTGTTTATACACCTTGCCTCGGACCGGTTTCCCGTTTTAGGTAAACAAACTATTAAATGCACTGAAAAATACACTCATCAATCCGATTAAACAAAGGAGCAGTTGTGAATTCACATCGTGGGTCCCTGAGCGTCGGTGGCACAGTGGTTGAGGGGACCGACTCGCAGTCGACGGGTACCGGGATCGAACCCCAGTACCGCCAAGCACCAATTATTATTTTCTGAGTTACCTACGTATGTGTATAGGTTAGTGGAATTTTTCGTGTGTCAGGATATTGTTCGGGTGGGTAAACATCGAGAGAGAAAAAAATAAACTATGGAGATGGATGTCTATAATTAGTGGTGGGTAATGGCTATGTAATTAAATAAAAATGTTCACCTCAATGGATCCAGACAAACGACGTTGATGGCACAGTGAAGAACGGAGATTGGTCCTGCGATGATCCACATGCACTGATGCGACACTGTATCGCGCTCCACGTGCGTCGACGCGCAAAACAAAGTACACATACACTATCACATGGTCACCGTTTTTTATTTAAATAATTGTAGGTTGATTAGTGGTATTGATGAGCGATTGCTTTTGGTTGGGAACACTGTTGTAGTCAAAATTAAATGTCAATCGAATTATTATTATTACATTATTATTATTGCGCACGCGTTTTGCAAGTTTCTCGGTTAGTTGTTTTGAGGTTATGCAAGTTATGCACGACGCGTGACGACGCACTAAATGGATTTTACGAATATCATAATCTGGGTGATATTTTGATTTAAATTGATACTCAAATAGTCAAGTTATAATATTCAATAGGATTTTGTTACCTATACGCAAAATAATATTATTTTTTATAGTCAGAAGTACATTAAAGATAGAGGTGCCAAGCTCAAGTCTTTGGGTGTTTATGTTTCAAAACAATATTGTGAAAAAAATATTAAGCACAGATATGCAGTGTATTACATTTTTAGGAAGGTAATTTTATGTACTTTACGAAACAGCTTTTTAATTTTCATTTTATTTTGAGAATTTTGGGAAAGTACTTAAAAAGGAACATTACAAATTTGTCACAAAAAAAAAATTCGTTTCATTTCATTTATTGCGTATCACAGTTTTTAAAAGATTTTACAATATTATATCATTGAATGTTATGACTGTTCCCACGTCTCCCCATCCGCTACTTTTTGTATTAGTTCATAGTCTAACTATTCCTAAACAAGATACAAAAAAATCAGCAGCGGATATTTGCGGTTTTAGAAGATATGAGAAAAAAAATTATAAAAGTCGGGAGTAGGAAATTCGGTATCTTTTGCGGTTTACAACAGGGACTGTTCGCACGAACAGTATGGGCTTTATTGTTATTTTTTTAATTATTTCGTAATAACAAAGGGGTCTTATCAAATTTGCACCCGTTTCACGTGAGAAAATAAGAGATAATAATTTTGTAGGTACCGATTCAATATTGCAAAATAGTATATAAAGGGAGGTAATTATTATTCCAGCCATTCAGTTCAGTGTAACTTCAAGTGAAGTAAAGTTCATTTACGGCTGTAATTACCGCAGATTGTGTATTATAGTTATACAATGTCTTCCTTCAACTGTACTAAACGAGATTTCTTACTTCCCTATATCGAGGGAGGTAGAACCGTGGAATCATTGTCCAAAGTTTTACTGGAAAAATTAAATGTTTCTGAAAACGACATATGTTTTATAATAAGTGACATACAAAGGCACATTCTTCCACGTTTAATAAGCGCTGGACCCTGGCATCTCGGTAAAAAGAAACATTTTTAGAGAAGAATAATACTTGGTTGGACACAGGGTATTCGGTGAATTTACCGGACTCTGATCAATATTCCACACCATCAACTTCTGACTCCTCAGAATCTACCAAGAAGAGGAAAATACTCTTCTACTCGCAGAATATGGCTTTGAGCACATCAATAAAGCCTACGTGCAGGGACTACGGGCTATAGATGAAAACACAGAAGCACATCTTGTCGAATCATTAAGGAATGCCGACAATTAAAAGAAATTTAACATTTCAAGTATCTGGAATGTCTTAGACTAGTTAAAAATGCTTTCTGACCCGGAAGCATTGAGTGCTTCTATGGATTTGGCAAATTTTAACTAAAGCACAATATATGTACTTAAGGAACTTAACAAATGAACGAAAACGTTGTATATTCCCGCCTTACTACAAAATACAAGAACTAAGGAAATCTTGCTATTCACCATCTTCTACAATTGAGATCACCAATACTTCTGCTAAAGTAATTGATGTCCAAGATTTATTGGACCACACTTGCTAGAATTTTGAAAATCGATTCAGCTTACCAAAAACAATATAAAACTTTAATCCTCTATGGGGATGTGATGGTTCATCTGGCCAAAGCCTATATAAGCAAATACTTCCAGAGGAGTCGGAAACAATTTCAGATGCCAATTTGTTCATCATTTCCATGGTCCCCATCAGATTAATTGATGAGCAGTCAGGTTTTATTATTTGGAAAAATCCGGTACCTTCATCTGTACGTTTTTGTAGACCCATTTCAATAAAGTTTTGTAAGGAAACTCCAGAGAAAACCAAGGCTGTTGTAGATGAAATTAGGAGGCAAATTGAAGCTTTACAACCATCATTGATCAATGAAGATAATGTTGGTATTCAAGTGAAACATGAACTCTTTCTAACAATGATAGATGGAAAGGTGGCTCAAGTGCTAACAGATACTCCTTCTGGTTCCACGTGCACGCTATGTGGGGCTACTCCGCGACTTATGAATGATTTGTTGAAAGTTAGTGCCAGACCAGAAGACGAAAGTGCCTACCAGTACGGACTCTTCACTTTACACGCCTGGATTCGCAGTATGGAAATGTTATTACACATTTTCTATAATCTTAATTTTGAAACTTGGTCTGCTACAAGTGAAGAAAAAAAGAGATTGAAGAAGGAAAAGAAAGAACTTGTTCAAAATCTTTTCAGGGAGGAATTAGGATTGATAGTAGATAAACCTCGGCAAGGTAGTGGGAATACTAACGAATGGGAATACCGCAAGAAGATTTTTCTATAACAGCAAGCTCTGCCGAAATTACAGGTGTAGATGAAACCTTAATTAAACGCCTCTACATCATTTTACAAGTTTTATCTTCAGGAATGATGATTGATCACGAAAAATTTGACGAATACGCAATGGAAACTGCAACAGTCTACGTGAGCAAATACCATTGGTATTACATGCCATCATCTATACACAAAATACTTATACATGGAGAAAGTATTATCAAACTTTTCGCAGTGCTTCCTATTGGACAGCTATCGGAAGACGCACAAGAGTCGCGCAACAAAGACTTCCGAAACATGCGACTACATCATGCCAGAAAATGTAGCCGAAAAGCTACAAATGAAGATGTTTTTAAAACTCTATTGTACACGTCCGATCCGTATATAACAAGTTTAAAAAAACCATACGCAAAGAATGTTAAAGATCTTGAGGAAGAAGCACTAAGTCTTCTAAAAGTGGCATCACTTGCAACTGAAATGTGTATAGATCCTAAGTAGATAAGGATTTTATTTTTCCAGTGTATTCACTCTCTTAAATTAAATGTGTTCAGTGAAAAATTACCCACATTATAGAGTACCTAGATGTCAAAAAATATAAGTTAAGTAGACGAAAGCGATAAATTTAAAGATAGTTTTTTTTTTTTTTTTATTGGCTTGACTTGTTCTTTATGGTTAATGTTAGTTTTAATTTTTATAATAATTATTACTTTGTATTTCACTTTAAATAAATAATTTACCCCTTTTTTCGTGCTTATCCCATTTTTTGTCTCTTTACGCTATTTACATTTAAACATATAATGAGAAATCACTATAAATTCTATATCATTTAAATCTACATACATTACTGCATATGTGTACCAAATTTCATCACGATATGATAAAAATCACGAAGTTATATTTTTTATTTTCTAACATTTTTATTTTTTATGTAAGTACGCCTATTTCCTTGTTTTTTTTTTGTTTTACCTGATTATAGTGTCGTGGTGTCTACGTGTAATAAATGTCTTCTTTCTTTCTTTAAATTATGTCGGTTTGTGGCCACAAATTAACACTTCTGCACGGCTAGCACAAGTGTACCTGCGACACATCTCACGCCGCGAGAGATCTATTGTTTCTTTCTCTCGCTAAGATGATAAGGTATCTCGAAAGATATAGCAGTATCTATGTCGCGCTTTTTTTCGCTTACAGCGCGCGAGAATACGCTGTATACACGTCTTGTGCTGGCCGCTCTGGACCACAGTGTTCATTTCCTAAAAAGTTAAGTAAATACCTAGTCTGCTGTGGTGCCGCCATTTTGACGCCATTATGGCAGGACCACTTTTCTTAGTTGTTAATTTAGGTAGTAAATCCGAGAATATGAAGTTTTAAGATTCAACACTTGGTGCCGTCATTTTGACGCAAACGCGCCGATCGGAGTCTCGGTGGACAGTTACGAATAACAACAAGGTATTGTACAAAAGAGAAACAGTACTGTATTTCGGTAAACAACAAACTAGAAAAAGACATCATCATGGTTTTAGACGTGGACGAATTTTATTTTTGTTTTCATAAAGCAAAAGGCCACATGGACATCACTCAACCGATATTTACTACCTGAAAATAAATTATTAATTTTAATTAAAATCTACTATACTAGCGGATCCCGCGGCTTCACCCGCGTGCACCATGGGGTCGCTCCCATCTGCACCATATCGGGGTAGAAGAAAATTAATTTTCTCAGCCACCATAGGAATAATAAGTCAATCAATGGAAGCTTCACAAAATTTGGTCTTCTTACAAGAGGTCATCGACTTTTGCCCCATATGGAGTACAGCTTCCACCTATGGGCTAGTGCACCCTAATACCAACGCATTCCACTTGATTTGAATCCCGAGAGACGTTGGCTCTCTTGTGTACTCTAGTAATCTTTACGGCGCGGCGATAACGTCTACGCGTATATCTAAAATAGAGTTGCCGTTTGACCGCGTAACGTTATGCGTAGTGTCTGTACAGCGGGAATGTTCCCAATAACTGTTTAGTTTGGTGCCATCGTCACTTTTCCGCCACCGCAGCCTCAGGCGATGGGATAGATTTCATTCACATCATCTAGATGCCATAATGAATGAATGAATGAATAATATTTATTTCAAGTACCAGTACTCATATTCGGTTAGTATTAACTTAAAATTAGGTTAGTAACAAAATCATTACAATGTCTTAAGTATTTATACATACATATATCAACGGTCATACATATTCTATATTAATAAATGTCATAAATCAACTAACTAACAATTTGCTGCCATCCATGTTTGATGACGTGAACAATACAACAATTATTTATGTATTGGCAGTCTAATCTACCCGCTAACATGGCCAGGATGCTGTTGGAGCTGGCCCTCACTCTTCGCACAAGTGAAGCGGCCCGTTTGCGAATCGTCGCATAAAAACAGTCGCATCTAGCGTACGGGCATCGCGATCCTTTTTACTACGTATGCAAGATGTGGAATGAGCATCCCGAAGTCTTTCCTTTGCACTAGCTAGGTGCCTAGGATTCTTCAAAAAGCATGTCTAAAGGTAGGTACTTCAAAGGCCGGCACCGCAAACGCTGTAGGCTGTAGTCCTGAACGACGGTGGCTGCTTTCCATCAGATGGACCGTGTGCAAAGAGTCATCGGCGTCTAAGTTTAAGATTGGTACTTAGGTAAGTCTATACTACCTACTACTACTGTGTACTGTGTGCCACTACTATAACAATACCTTCTTTAACTACACTACGCATATCCACAACTAAAATCTATCAACATTGTAGGACGACTCCACAACAAAACAGCATCAGCCGATACCTTTTGCATTTTTGCGACGCTTTCGCCTTCTCCGCGCAAGCCCTGTCGAAGATCGGGCGTGTCGGGTATATATTCTCGCAGTTGGGGATGGTGAGGCCCAGGCCCATGCCGGCGCCGGTGATGATGGGCCAGCGCCTCTTCTTGAACAGTAAGATGGAACACAAAGCGCCCAGGATAGTGCACACGCCTGCGGACAGTACGACCAGGAGGGTTTTTCTCTCAATTTCTTTCTTTCTCGTCAGTCACAAGGACTGGTAACCGCAGTGTGGGACGGCCCCACGAGATGGGAACGATAAGGGCTCGCAATGAGATCGATGCAGGCTGCACAAAACCTAGCCATGCTGGGACTCGCTTCGGCCCGCTGGCAACCCTTTCATTGCCAGAGCGAAAAGTTAGTTTTTTAGCATTCAAGAACACCATGCGATATCGTGTCACTGGCCACTGGCAACAAAAGTGGTAACGGAGATTTTGCAGCAACGGCGCTTTAGTCACACCGGTGCGAGAATAGCGATAAATAACATTTACCCAATATGCCCCATTAAAAAATATAAGTACGAGGGTAAATGTAAATAGTTCAAAGAAAAGTTAATAATAGCTTTGTCATGAAATCCATCCTTCGGCATTCAAATATGTACGTGAGCACCGAAGGTCTGCGCCGATCGCCGACGGTAGTAGTGGCGAAGCATCTAATTAAGTTTGAAACTATTGAAATGCAACTTAATTTTCTTCTTAATTTGACTGAAATTGGTTTAACAATGTGATTGTAGCACTGAGAGCAGTGATATTTTATTTTAGGATATTAACAATGATACAGAGGGAATATTAATGGTCAATAGAAGTGCACCAATTCATAAAAACTTGGGTATATTCTCCAGAACAACTATAACACTTATTCAACCTTCCCATTGCTCATGCAAACATGTAATGTAATGAAATAAAAGACACATGGTAATAATAATTAAATCATCATTTTTACATACATACAGTAATGAAAATTAACATTTTCTGATTAAAATCTACAGGACTAAGTTATTATTAGCCATTACTACTACAAATGCGTGAATAGAAAAACGCCTTAGTCCATTCAAGTGTTGCCTGAAAAGAAAATAATTACATCCATTTAGTAAATATTTTAGTCTAAGTCAATTGAAATGAGATTTAAAAAAGTGTTGATTTCTTTTTTTATTTAAAGTATTGATTATGACATAACAGTAAAATAGTATGTACCTAGTTAGATAATATTCAATACTTAATCTAAAATACTTGCCTATCTGATTACTGTTCATTTACTATCAGTTATTGTTTTTGAGTTGTTACTCGATTAAGATGCGTATTGAGGGAGTGTTCGCAGTTTGCATATGCTATGCCGGCTCCCATGCCGAAGCCTGTAATCACAGGCCACCGACGTCTGCGCAAGAATAGCAGTGATGCTACAGCACCGACCAATGCACCACCACCTGTAATTTTTTTGTACTATTTAAGACCAGAAAATTATGTGACACAAGATACCTACTGTATTGTATTGTTATTTGTATTGTTACTTGGTGTTAGAAAAAAATAAAGTTGTTGCATTCATCCAAATAGGCTAGGAGTGATGTGATAAGTGCTGCGTATTATAGATAACTATGGGACTGACTGCCAACTAGGATGATGAATAAATAGTAAATTAACAATAAGGTTAAAGAGGATTAGAACTCACAGTCTTCATTGAACACTTAAAACACATTTACTAACTATCACACTTTGACAATTGGAGATAAAATAGCTTATTATATGCATTGCATCATATCGGCTACAAGTCCATATACACAAAACTGTGAAATGGTTATATTCAAAACATGAACAGATATTTAAATGGCGATTTTTAGGAGACGTACGACCTCTCTTTAGGTTATTTATAAAAAGTTTGGAAGGAGGTAAGGTTTAAAATTAAACTGATTAGAAATACAATTTTTGAAATTAATAAAACGGCAATGCAGTTCTGTGAGTAGTTTAAAGAAAAATGGAAATTACTTACCGGTTTTGATTATACCATCAGTTAGGCATAAATCCAAATTTTTCGTATAGGGATCTTCTTCATCTTTCTTTGGTGCCATGATTTTGTGTTGTATTTATAACTTACTTGTACTGTTTTTATAACTTAATTTGCTAAACTGTTGCTGAAATTTTTATATAGTTGCGGTGGCTTTTAAACACTTTTACATAATTCCGTTTCGGAAAACCCTTGAAACTATGGAAGAGGGATAGAATTTACGGACAGATCACAGAACCGACGTCAAAAGTGACAGTCAACTGACAGCAGAACTCGCAACAACTATCAAAACGGATATCGCCCATAGAGTATCGAGCCGATTCGGGCCCTAATTGTCGGGCTCAATATCGGATCGTCAATAGGCAGTCCAATTTTTATTTTTACTCAACTTGCGGGCTGCGGTGAGAGCAGCAGCATGAAATCTTCATCTCATTGGGAGGAACATCAACAGTTGGTATCCTATTTAGAGCCCAGTGGACATTTGTCTCATGCTTTTGTGCCACCGGCGACCGTGTAGCTCCCGAGGGGCGAGGCCAGAAGCCGAGCTATGAGGCGAGTTGTGCGAAACAATCTTATAAATGCCTCTAATACTAACTCTGCAGTGCGTGGCCACCGAGTTTCCTCTAGGCCTTGTGGTACCGCACCGGTGTCATTGTAACCACCTTATTGATCGTCTTGGTCATCATAGCTTTGTCGTCAGCAGGAGTGCTGGACCAGCACGCGGAAGTCTGACCGCCTAACTCAAATTGAACGTAAACGGCTGAAGCACCTGCGTTACTGGAGCCCAGCCGTTTGGTCCTTGATCATGATAAGTAGGTATTGAAAAGTAGGTACCGTCGGATTGACACTCACGCCCTATATGCTGTAACGGCCTTTGGTCTGGGATGCCACCTGCATCGACACCTCGTCTAATCATTACATATCAAGTTGGAGCTAGTGCAGCCTCAGCTGAAACCGCCAAGCGGCGCAAGTATACCTTCTTAAATCTTGGTGGAAATTGACATCTAAAATTTAAAAATAAATTTCCAATTAAATTAAAATAATCCAGTCCATAGTCTCTGCCTACCCCACCTGTGGGACACAGGCGTGAGCTTTATGTATGTAATTAAAATAAGAAAAAGTGGAGTACCTAGAGCAAATGTAGGGTAGGGTAGGTTAGGAGTGCAGGGTGCTGGTAGGTTAGAGTAGGGGTAGGACATAGAGGACGTACATCCTCTATGGGGTAGGACAACAAGCGAACGAAGTCGCGCCAGGTCAACTATTCCATTAAGAAAAAGTGGAGTACCTAGAGCAAATGTAGGGTAGGGTAGGTTAGGAGTGCAGGGTGCTGGTAGGTTAGAGTAGGGGTAGGACATAGAGGACGTACATCCTCTATGGGGTAAGACAACAAGCGAACGAAGTCGCGCCAGGTCAACTATTCCATTCTATTATATAAGAATCTATGTGCAATCGCTTCATGTAAACTCCGAAACGATTTTGATGAAATTTTCCGGCAATATACAGGTTAGCCCAGCAGGTTATCCTATGAAGTTGTTGTCAGTGCAAAGCCGGGGAGGGAGGATTTCTATATATTACTAAGACCGGTTGGGATAACGGATTAGCCTCGCCATTCACAGCGCATAACAGTTCACTGCAGACTCCCTTGAGATGGGAAATATATACGCTTGGCAGGCGGGTTGGAGATCGCAGTGATATAAATATAGAAATGGAAAACGCTGCTGACCATTTTCCAGCCTACAGAGCCTCGAAAACATTAGTCGCCTTGTACGATACCCACGAGTATTAGGGGTTGGTGCTATTTTACCGGACATCACACGGCTGACATATCATATTGGCGTTAATGTTCCGGTTATGCTCTCACGTACAAGGGTCCGGGGTCCGCCTTGACCGTGATCCAAGAGTGGAAAGATCTTAGTGGAGCGACTACTATCTGACCTCCGTGACCCTGCTACCAGGGGAACCTGACAAGATTATCATGGTTACACATTCAGCCTGAATCTGAAGGTTTCAGCACGATGTTTTCCCTCACCGTAAGGCACTGGTCTCCTATTGGTCGGGCGACGTCCGTCGTACGACCATGGTTGCAAGAGCGTTGACAATTAGGACAGCGCCTAAGAGCAGAATTTAGTATTCAACTAATGTATACATAACTCAGATGAGTCGCTGAAAGATGGCGGTAATGTGATTCGAACGCGGTACCTCTCGCTTACGAGTCGGATACCGTAACCACTCGGCCATCGACGCACCCACCAAACGGCTGAAATAAATAGGTACAATAGTCCACGCGGGCCTACGGGAAAGCTAGTAAGTAAAAAATTATAATCACACTTTTTTTTATTTTCCTGGAAAAATATTTTTATTTACAATGATATTAAAAGTTATGGAGTTGAAGAACTTGAGAAACGGGCCCGGTAACTTTTTAACTACATACATAAAATGATGTAAACTTGATAATAAAATTAAATAACTACTAGATAATACCAATTATGCAAATAACAACAACAAAAATATATGTGATAAATAAAATATGCAGCCATCTAACAAATGCTAGATAAATATCACAGAAATTACTGTAAATAAACAACTGATTTACAATTAGGAATACTTATACAGTGCAATAAAAATATCAAATTGTAGATCACTTGCTCTACATTTAAGAGAGTTACACTAAAACTTCTAGATTTGGATATGTAATGTTTAGTGACCTACTATTCCACGTTTTTACACAACAATAATTCTTTAAATTATATTTCTGACAAACTAAATACAACAATATTTAAATTTTTTACATTTAATCATACGTTACAAATACTTAAAAGAAAAATGCAAAATAATCTGTACCCCAGATTTTTGGTTAAACATTTGGTGAAAACTTGATTATTTCCTTACAAACCACATAAACATACTTTATCTCTTAAATCAGGTGATTTTATTAGTTCTAAGATCTTATAAAGATTCTGGATTTGTCTTACATTATTGTCACATTCAAATATATTACAATTTAATTTTGTATGCATGTAGTAAAGTGATAATGTTTAATTAGGCCGATAATTAATAAATTAATATTTTAATAATGGAAGTTTTGTTTGGTAGATAATGTCCATGCTTGCTACTAACATGAACTTTACATAGCTGCTGACTGTCATCACTTGCAGAATTTGAGCATTAAGTGCTATTAAATTACTACATCATTACATAAAAATGATAAAGATAAACTTATAAAATGCAAATCAACAAATAAAATACACTAAAACAAAACTTTGAAAACAATTACGTTAAGTACTGTAAAGGAGCACAAATCGTTTGTGCTTTTTTTTACTCATTGACAATCCAATACATATGTACAAAATAAGGGACATCCTGGAAACACTCTATTTCCCATATCAGTACAAGAAAATATTGTGAACACATAAAAATTGCCATGCAATCACTTTGCAATCTGAGAGTATAACTCCTGAGAACTTTACATCTTGTTGTCACCAGCAACAATACAATTTCTCACTTCTGTCAGTGTTAGGCACTCTGCATCACGGTTCATGTAGTCATATGACGGGAATGATGTTATGCTGTCGGTGGGACTACTGCAATGGTTCATTTGCGTGGTATTCTGATCTAATGGTTGGATAATTTGTCCTGTATAATTCTGTTTCAACCAAAGCTGTTTCTCTTCAACTTCTTTGGAAACAACTACAAAAAGTTCTTTTTCTTTGCTATCCAATTGCTCTTTTAAATATGCTAATAGTTCATTATTCTGAAAAAAGATAAAATAAAAAATATTTTATACTTATAGATAACGTAACTTAGGATAAAACATATAACCACGTACATTTTAACTAAATACATGATTTACGTACTACAAAAACGACTAGCAATAACATACCTTCCCTATGTGCAGTGGACATTCTAACTTAGAGTCAAGGTTGTAGTACTGGTCCTGAATTTGACGAATTGTGATCCAATGTCGCCGCCGCAATGGCAACATCACAAAGCCTAGCTTGTAGTCCGAGGGTACATTCAGGATGAAACCACATATATTCGTCAAATCTAAACATGATGGGTCTCTAAAAATAATATAAATATTTATTTTAATGTGTTTCCTGCTAAATAAGTTTTTTAGGTATTTTATTTTACTATTGCACTTACTTTCTTTTATCAAACCATATGGCTTCACAACCTTTCTTTTGTAATGCTGCCATGATAACATTAATATCATAGTTACCAAGCCCTAACATTGATCTGTGTGGGTTTATCCAAACATTTGGTGATAATCTGCTACATATTCCATCCAAATCGTTTTTTGAAAATGTTCCCCGCGTCTGCAAATCAGTGTAAACCGAGTTGAATAGACATGCAAACAAAAACCTGTTTCCTAACTACGATATTATGGAAATAGTTCTAACCATTATTCAAGGCCAGAACTGCCATGATCATGCAAGGTTTTCTGAAGTGCTAACTTACCTGAAATAAATTGTTAAGCGCGTGTAAAGCACACAGCTCTTTTACTTGTTTTTCGTGATAAATTATAGGCTTCATACTGTTCTCTTCCATGACGAATTTAACATGTTTTTCTTCAACAACTCCCCATATTGATAATGCTTACGATTAATGAAGACTTTAGACTTGCAAACTCATTTAGAAAACATTAATTACACACTTACAATAATTTATTATCCAAAAAAACAAATTTTGCGATTTTTACTCCACCACTTGACAAATTTCTTCCTGATGACATTTATTTTCTTAACTTTTTAGAGCACAGCTTCTTGTGCTAATCAAACTAAAGAACAGTGTTGCCACTCTACAGGTAAACAAATTATTGGTCTGTGGTCAGGTCGTGCGAGCCGTGAAGTGTTTATTTGGTGTTTATCACAGACATTTAAAAAATTATCTATGGTGTTTATACCCTCTTTGTGCGTGACGTAACGCGACTTCATAGTCTGTGGTTTCGCGGGCGACAGGCGGGCGCGGGAAATGAAATCTTGTTTACAATTTTCCGTTTATTTACGAATTTAAGTGCATCCTATCAACAGTTATAAGTAATATTTGCTGTTGAGTGTAAAATGTACGAGACTGAAGATCTAGAAAATCACTTACTTCCCGATTACAGTGCACCAAATCATCTCTCTGCTTTTAGTGGACCTTCTTCACAACAGTACAAGATATCCCTACAAAGGTTTGCTTAGAAATTTATATATTTTAATAAATTTTGCTATGTTCGTGTTTTGAGACTGAGAACTTTCGAAATAATCTTAATAACGGCTACAAAAAGTGTACACTAAAATATCAACGCTAAGCTGTATTCTGTATTGTATATTCAGAATAATCTAGTTATCATGGTGTATAATTATTCTGTATAAAACATTTTAAAATATATGTCTTTATTCATTATAAATAAGTTATTGTGATGATACAATTAATATAATTACATAACTTATTATTTGTTTGGCAAAAATTGTATATAGTTGTACTACTTGAAATTGTACTACCTCTGTTTACTATGCTTTTTTGTTTTTAATGGTGGGGACTTGCTTTCAGTTACCTAAGTTAATTGTTTGTAATTTAAAAATAAGCTGTTGATCTTCCTAAATAAATAAAAGAAATATTATTATTATGGTATTGTACCTTTATAGCTAGTTAGCTTAGCACTGTGTGAACTTGCCCAATTTTGCCTATTTATTTATTATTATGCAGATCCAACATAATGTCTAATTCTGTACTCGAGAACATGTGGAAGACAAATGCAGATCGACTAAACCAGCCAGCAGTGGAACATTTATTGAGTTCAGCAAAGTCACTTACAAAACATTTAGATATGAATAAAATGCAGTCCTGGAAAAGTTCTTTAGAGTAAGTTAAACCAGAAATATTACACAATTTCTTTGTTGATGAGTAAAAATTCGTTGTTTCTACATATTATTTTTACAGTTTTCATTTAAAACTTATATAATTTATTTCAGTACATTTGCGGATCCTCAATTTACAGATCAAATTCTATTTGAGCAAACATTACAATGTATTGAATGTAATGCTGCACCTGTGAATTGTAACAACCAAAATTATCTTAATGTAGAATGTACATGTAATCTTGGTTTATCAAATACACTAGAAAAGAAAGACAATGAAAATAGGCCTTTGTTTGTGAAAACAGTAAATTTAGATTCAAGTCAGGAATCAAAATCGGGTGATGAGAGACAGAATTTCAAGACAAGATTGTCCAAGAAACCACTGAGGCACCCTGCATCCTTGAAGAAATTTGAAATGATAAATGAAGAATATGTAGAAAGAGACACTGAAAATATACAAGTCAACCAACAAAGGCATAATACGGAAAAACTTCAACATAATCATACTAACAACATGTCTTCGAATATCCAAGAAGTAGATCTCGATAAAGTGGAGGAGGAAAATAAAGCCCACAAAAGTAGTGTGGCTAAAATAACATTCAAAACTGCCAAAGAACAACTGCTAGCTTCTAACCCAGCTGCCAAAAGAACCCTAGGTGCATCTAGAAAGGCACAATGTAAATTTGTTTCACCTATGATAGGTGCTCAGTAAGTTGCAAACTTTTCTTACTATTTTTTCTTTTTAATGTTCTTATTATCACATGTTTTTTAGTAACGCTACTACTTTGAAACTACAGTAGCAAATAAGCAGACAACCCAACTGATTTAAAGTGGTAACTACAATTAGTAATTATCTTGATCCTGAATCCTCCATTGAATTTTCCAGAGACAAACAAGAAGTCCCTGAAGCTGCCTGCGCTGATGAGAGACTGAAACACATTGATCCCAAGATGGTTGAGCTAATTGAGAGTGAGATCATAGACAAAGGGACCCCTATAGGTAATATTGTGCAAATATTACAAACCGTCTGCAAAACTGCGGCTGGCAAAGAGGATCAATCATATGGTACAATTTTATAGGTTTCATAAGCCTATAAATGATCGGTGTACATGCCCTGACGGCAAACGCAACTTAATGTACTCCATTTATTGTCAAAGTACTGTAATAAGTTAGATGGAAACAATAACTGCTGAAAAAGGACGAATCTATTCCAGCCAATAACAAGGCTTTATTTTGACTGCAGAACTCACGTCGAAGTAACGCCATCTCGTGAATTTAGGAATTACGAAATCCCTTATTGGACCAATCGATATTTGGGCCGCGTCTCATAATCATCATGATATCAGCCAGAAGACGCCCACTGCTGGGCATAGGCCTCCCCCAGAGATCTCCACAAAGGCCGGTCCTGTGCCTTCCGCATCCAGCTGGTACCTGCGATCTTTACCAGGTCGTCGGTCCACCTTGAGGGAGGCCTACCCACGTTGCATCTTCCGGTACGTAATAATACCCACCCGTTCTGGACGCAGGGTGGGAGGACATCGCCGGGCTGTCGCTGGCCAAGTCCGTGATCCAGGAAGCGGTAGTGTGGCCGCTGCTGCGGCCCGACATCTTCACGGGGCTCCGGCGCCCGCCCAGGGGGATACTGCTGTTCGGACCGCCTGGCACTGGGAAGACGCTCATTGGTAAGTGATGGTTTTTTTTTTGTTTTATATGGTGGGAAAATAGGCAACTTATGGGGCGAAGAGTTTTCGACATTCGAATTCAAGATTTTGTCATGTCTCAAATGTCTATTTCAAAGTCACTGGAATGTCTATTGCAGGCAGAAAAGTTATTCTCAACTATCTTCGCTAATCCTTTATTATCGAATATCGTTTTCAATTACATTTTAACAGAGATTATTTAGCTAGAGAAAATGTTGAATTCAAGATGCCGCAGCGCGAGAAGGGCCCCCTGGCCACCTGCTGCAAAGTGGTCACCGCCGCCTTAAGACATCGGCATCGATTGTCCGCTTCTAAAACCCTGTAACTCGTTGCTCTGACACAAGTACAAATAGGCAACTGCTAGATCCCTTCGATTTCACCAAACTTTTCACACATTTACTTTCTTACAAGGAATATACGGGGTCCGTCGTGTGAAGTTTTAAAAAACACCCCAACATAGCGACACCTCATAAGATTGCTTGTGAGGTGGCTCGGGCTTTATCTGGTCCCCGTCCCCAGGCAAGTGCATAGCGTCGCAATGCCGCGCGACGTTCTTCAGCATCAGCGCGTCGTCGCTCACGTCCAAGTGGGTCGGCGACGGCGAGAAGATGGTGCGCGCGCTCTTCGCCGTCGCCAGCTGCCACCAGCCCGCCGTGAGCAGACAATCCTCTTAGGCGCTATCCTGATTGGCAACGGTCGTGCGACGGACGGTTTTGAGGTCTTCTATTGCTCTGGCGACATCCGTCGAACGACAATGGTCACACGACCGTTGCCAATTAGAACAGCGCCGAACAGAGGCTTTCTTTTTTTATAACAACTAGCCAGGAATTTGACCGCCATCTCAACTGGTGGTAAGTGACGATGCAGCCCAAGAGTGAGCAGGCCTGTCTATAAACAACCTATTCACTCGAACTACAAATCTGGCTTTCAAATAAAGAAAACCGCATCCAAATCGGTCCATCCGTTCGGGAGCTACGATGCCACAGATTCACACGTCGAATTTATAACACCACACTTTTTTCGTCGGGGGTTAAAAATTATGCTAATGCTATCCATTTGATCTCCATTGCTGCCAGTTGGTGTAAAAGGTCATTGCACCGTCAGGTGGTGTTCATAGACGAGATCGACTCGCTGCTGTCGGCGCGCGGCGAGGCGGAGCACGAGGCCACGCGACGCATCAAGACCGAGTTCCTCGTGCAACTCGACGGGGCCGCCACCGGTAACTATGGTGATACTCTATTGGAGCGTTTTTGCGGTAATGTCCCGGTTGTGCTCCCGAGCGTGTGGGCTTGGGGTCCGCCTTGACCATGATCTAAGATTTAGCTGGTTAAGTAATTACAGTGGAGCGACTGCCACCTGCCCCCTAAAACTCAAAACTCAATTCGAATTTTCTCGATTGATCAGGACATTAAATATCTCTTTCAATCGTCAACAAAAGAGGAGAGTAGGAAAGTAGGAAGTAAAAACACACAATGGCTCGTTGGACCCTCCATGGCCGCAGCACACCTACCCCATACCGGCCGTGGCCGGTCCGTGCCCGACAATACCAGACAGAGCCTGACCGCGCAAGACATATTATATAGGTAACTTTATTGGTCATTTAGCGGTAATGTCCCAGTCGAGGTCCCGGGGTCCGTCTTCACCATGATCCAAAATTTGGCAGATCAGGCTTGTTTTTGTGCACAAAACTGTTAAATAAATAAATCAGATAATTACAGCTGAGCTGACCTCCGTGACCCTGTTAACATGATTACACATTCAATTTTTTTTAAAGCTGCTCTTACATACAAACAGATAGCCCACCTGGTGGTAAGTGGTAACTGTCACCCGTAACATCTACAACTTACACATTTAGGCTGTAGTTAACAAAAATGCAGAACCGCAGGTGCGTTGTCGCTGTGAGGACTAAGATGAAATACCTCATGCTGGCTACCTATATTTTACGGGGTCTGCAACGCGCGAGCGATACCCCTGGTATTGCAAACTTCCCTACGCTGTGGTGACTGCTTACCATCAGGCAGGCCGTAAGCTTGTTTGCCAGCTTAATGGTCTAAAAAAAACCTTATCCTTCTACCCGGAACACATCAATGCAAGCATTATTGCTTGGCGACAGAAATAGATAAGGCAGTAATTACTCACCCAGGCAGACTCCTCAGGCTTGACAGAGTACTGGCACATGATGATGATGATGACTGATGACCCGCAGGCGATGAGGACCGCCTGCTGGTGGTGGGCGCGACCAACCGGCCGCAGGAGCTGGACGAGGCGGCGCGGCGGCGGCTCGTCAAGCGGCTCTACATACCCTTGCCGGACCGAGACGTGAGTTGCTTGTTATTTCACAGCCCAAAGGCTGCCTGGAAGATATCGCTTTAAGCGACAAGGCCGTTGTTTTCTCTGTTGCTAATGAAATGTACCGACTGTATCCTGCATTTATGCAATAAAGTGTTCATTCATTCACTCAAATATCTATTCTATTGTTGAAAACCGCATAAGAATCCGTTGCTTAGTTTAACAGATAATCGTACATACATACTTACAGCGGGACAGACGGCGGCGAGAAGCGATTTTGTTTTATACTCTGTATAGATGAGGGTATTCGCGATTTCAAATTTAACAAATGGTTTTACTAAGAAAAAAGATTGCTGCTAAATAAAGCGCCATTTTACAGCTGTTGCGTCTGTCCAATAGCACGGCAGTATTTTGACGACAGACCGTACCGCCGATCTCCGATAGTACGCCGCCATCTTGATCCAATTGAGTAGGCACCAAGATCGGCGGTATGTAGTAGTAGCGCAATCTGATGGATTTTGGAATCGCGCCAACCCTCATTGTTTCATTTGTTTTTGTTTGTTCGCTCTGATACGCACACATCACACTCAGTCTGACAAGCACACTTTACATCCTTCCCAGATTGATTGCGCATAATTTTTCATAGCTAACTTTAGAACAAACCACATCCCCATCCACAGGCTCGCGACCAAATAATAAGCAACCTCCTCAAGGACGAGAACAGCTGTCTGTCAGCCAGCGAGATCGCTGAGATCGCGGCGCAGACGGAAGGCTACTCAGGGGCCGATATGCGATCGCTGTGCGGAGAGGCCGCCATGGGGCCGGTCAGGGCTGTGCCCTTGCATCAAATAGCTACCATACAGAGGGATAAGGTTTGTACAGCTAAGTAGAGCTCGTCTAAGCTGAAATGACGCGCCCCACTATCGCATTAACGCACACAAGCAAATTTAAAATATGGACGCAATACATATACAAATGCCGTTGTAATTGGTCATTCAGTTGCCGGTGAGACTCAAATGTGAGAGCTCGCGTCGTTCGATTGAGCAGTCGACGCTCCCACACAGATGAAGTGTCGTTATTCATATTTGCACTCACACATCGAAATCAACTAATTAAGTAGTGGGGCGCGTCATTTCAGCTTAGACAAGCTCTACAGATATCGTTGGTCAACATGGGATTTCGGGTAGTTCGGCTTCGTCGAGCGTCGTATGAGTGACATGACGGAGCCGCCCATTAATACAAGAGGTGTATTTTTTTTTTTCAAACTTTGGGACCCCCTTGGTGAGGTGAGATGTGATGGGCCCCCTTGCCCTCTTGGCCTCACATGAGATTTGTAGAATTAATGAAATATTTTCATGTATTTTGCTTAAGATATTTTCATCCCCTTCAAATTAGATTTTGCTGGACCCCTCCCGCTCCCACTGGACCCCTCCCGCTGGACCCCTCCCGCTCCCACTGGAGTGAAATGTATTGCTCATGGAATAAGGTCCATTTATGTATCACTTATATTATGTATGATATGAGTCGTTCAGTATAAAAAAAACAAATTATTATAACAAATCAATCAATCAAAAGGCGTGATACGAAAATGGACCTTATACTATGAGCAATACATTCCACTTTGGGCTACTGTCATGCTTTATGATTCTGAATTTAGCCAAATGTATCTTATTGATGTATCTATATTTTTACACGAATTATAGGTGCGGCCGGTCAACGTACAAGACTTCAAAGCAGCGTTGCAGCGCGTCCGGCCCAGCGTCTCGCAAGACGACCTTGGGCAATACGTGAAGTGGAATAATACTTACGGGCAGGGATTTTAGATATGAAAAGAAATAAAGAATGATTTTTATTACAAATTGTATTTTGATTATTTTGGCTGACCAGACTGGATTATGGTTACACATTCACGTCGCCTGACGGGGGGTTATGCGGCCCAATCACCATCTCATGGGCCCAAGCCGACCTCACCTGCCCGAGGCTGCAACGGACGAGGCTCTGGCGGACCGGCTTTCCCTAACGGGTTGTGCGGGCCGCATGGTAGTCGCCGCACATAAAAAGCAAAACCACCACTAAATAAAGAATTAAAAGGTCCGCTACAAAAATAAAACACCATGCTAGGGCGTCGCCGTTAAACTTCTTCCAGAAAAGATCTGAACACCTCATCACCTATAAAAGTGGCCTGCACCAATCACAGATCGATCATCTGCTGCTCCAAACGTGACATCGGTCATGTATCCCAGTGCAAGATCATCCAGGGGGAATGCCTCACTTCACAGCACCGAGTCCTTGTCATGGATGTCCGGGTAAATAGTAGACGGCCTACGGCAGATCGCTGCGACCCGTCTATTAAGTGGTGGACTCAGAAAAGCAAGATCCAGGAGTTCATGGAGGCAGTCGAAGGCCTCGATTGGAGCGCGAAGGGCGAAACCTCCAATGAGCTCTGGTGTCACTATCAGAAATCCATCCTCAAACTCGGACGAACAGTACTCGGCACGTCTAAAGGCGGCCGAAGAATTTACAAGGATACGGGATGGTGGAAGCAGTTAGGGGCAAAAAGGCATGTTTCAAGAAATAGCAGCACAGTAACTATCGGATAAGGAGGTGTACTTGGGAGCAAAGCGGCTATCTAAAATGGCGGTGGCAAAAGCGCGGTCGGCCCAGCTGGCTCCGCTCTACGATGCGTTGGATTCTGTGGAGGGGCAAAAGCTCGTTTACAAGCTAGCAAAATCGCGGAGTCGAGCCAGTCTGGATGTGACAAAGTGTGTTGCCATAAAAGGTACGGACGGCGCTTTGCTCACAAGCGCAAACTCTATTAAAGACCGGTGGTGCTGTCATTTCAAGGAACTGTCTAACGAGGCCAACAACTACGTGCAACCACCACAGCTTCCTGCAAATCTTGGCATGATAAGCCCGATTACCCCTGATGAGGCGGAGAGGTCTCTGAAGCTCTCTGAGAACGGAAAAGCTATTGGCCATGACGGAATACCCATAGAAACCTGGAAAACAATCGGGACCCGGGGCGTACTCTTGCTCACTGAACTATTCAACAGAATCATAGCTGCGGGGCTTATACCTGACGCGTGGCGCGTAACTATTATTACGCCAATCTATACCTAAAGGAAAAGGCAGTGTGCAAGAGTGCGGCAACTATCGAGGTATCAAACTTATTAGCCACACAATTAAGCTATTCGAACGGATTATTGACCAGAGACTTCGCCAGGAATGCCCCTTGTCGGAATGCCAATACGGCTTCAGGCCGGGTTGCAGCACCATGTATCCAGTCTTTGCTCTCAGGATTCTCCAAGAGTCCCATTGCAGTAGGAATCAACCGTTGCATTACGCATTTCTCGACCTGCAGAGGGCTTTCGGCAGTGTCCCTCGGGAGATAATCTGGTGGGCTCTGAGATCAAAGTCTGTGCCCGTGGCGTACATTTGTATTATACAGGACATGTATGCCTATACTGAAGCTGTCGTCAAAACCATCGTAGGCCGTACTATTCCCTTCCCGATTACTGTTGGTGTACACCAGAGTTCTGTGCTGAGCCCTTACTTGTTCTGCATTGTGCTCGATGCCCTTTCAGCGGAAATTTAGGACATGCCTCCTTGGCTTATGAAGTACGCTGACGACATTGTACTGGTGAGAAAGCTTAGGCAGGACCTTGAGACCAGGGTAAACATATGGAAGGCTGTGCTAGAAAACGGTGGTTTGAAGCTGAATGTCGCCAAAACAGAGTATATGGCCAGTTGCAGTGCGGATCCCGAAACCATCCGTATAGGTAGCGAAGCTGTCAATAGAACAGATAAATTCAAATACCTCGGATCCGTGATGCACGAGTCCGGCGATATCGGCCCCGATGTCAAGTCCCGAATCTCTGCAGCTTGGGCCAAATGGCGGGAACTCACGGCAGTCACTTATGACCCTAAAAGCCCTGTCAAGCTCAAAGGGCTCATATACAAGAGTATAATTAGACCTGTGATGCTCTATGGCTGCGAGACATGGCCAGCGCTGACGAAACACGTTCGGGAACTTCACGCCAACGAAATGAAAATGCTGCGGTGGATGTGCGGAGTTACGCGGCTCGATCAAGTACGTAACGAGTACATCCGTGGCAGTCTTGGCGTGAGGGATACCACAGATAAGATTGAGGAGGCTCGCCTGCGCTAGTTTGGACACGTGATACGTAAGCCTCAGGGATACGTGGGAAATAGGTGCCTGAACCTGCCGGAATCAGGAAAGAGGCCATGCGGGCGGCCCAAGAAGCGATGGATTGAGTCGGATGCGAGAGCCAACGGCCTACGACGAGCCGCGAGGATGCCGACGACCGGGCGAAGTGAGCAGGAAAGCGGACCCTGGCAGTGGCCGGGATAAACGCTAGGACGATGATGATTCACGTCGCCTGAATGTGCTTTAAGTCCGCCATTATACTGTAATGTCCATAAAGTTATAATCGGATCGAGGCTCGGGTTTGGCGGTATATCCGATCAAGCAAAATTCCCTGAGCCCGTCAAAAGAACGGAGGGCTTAGTGTGAGTTTCGCTTCGACTTTACTTTACTATCGCGTTTGCGTTTTCGTCGAAATTGGTATGAAGAAAAATACTTCATTTACGTACCACTAGGCAGCGCTATACATTTTTTCATACTAGTTTTCACGTAAACGCAAACGCGATAGTAAAGTAAAATCGAAGCGAAACTCACACTTAAAGCGTACTCCACATGTGCGCCGAAACTTTTGCCGGGACTTGGGCGACCCACTACATTCTCGCCTATTAGGGATGTGGTGGGTGTCAAAACGCGTCGACATTATATCGATTCATCGGTGTGATATCGATAATCTGCTGTAAACAGGGTCACAGAGGTGATGGCAGCTGCTCTACTGTAATTACTTGATCTACTAATATCCTAGATCATGGTCTAGTGTACCCCGAACTTGTTACGGGAAAAAGCGCTAAGAATATAAATATAAAATCGATCGAATCGAGACGACAACAACCTATCTCTACTTAGTCTATGAAATAGGCGAGACATGCCAAACATGCACGGGACTACACGAATATAAGCGAATACTCCCTCTACACTCTCGTGTTCTCGCGGAACTATCCACATGTGGAGTGCGCTTAAGCGTACTCCACATGTCCGCCGAAACTTTCACCGGGACTTGGTCGACCCTCTACATTCTCGCCTATTAGGGAGTGGTGGGTGTCAAAACGCGTCGACATTATATCGATTCATCGGAGTAATATCGCTAATCTGCTGTAAACAGGGTAAGGCAGCTGCTCTGCTGTAATTACTTGATCTACTTATATCCTGCATCATGGTCAAGTGTACCCCGAACCTGTTACGGGATAAAGCGCTAGGAATATAAATATAAAATCGATCGAATCGAGACGACAACAAACTATCTCTACTTAGTCTATGAAATAGCCGAGACATGCCAAACATGCACGGGACTACACGAATATATGCGAATACTCTCTCTACACTCTCGTGTTCCCGCGGAACTGTCCACTTGTGGAGTGCGCTAAAGCCCTCGGGTGACGAATCTCGGACGCCTGACGTCAAGTGAACAAACGTTCATATAGGCCGATTCCTCGGTCCGGTTTTTTCGCGGATGACGGATCCGGAGAGACGGACGCCGTGGACAAACGGCCTAAACCCTTAAATCCCTTCTCCATTTTTGTGCATGTACAAACAGGTCTGATCTGCAGATTGATAGGATTATTAGTTTTAAATCATAATTTGGAATTAATTTAATGAAATAAAAATAATGAATTACTATAATTTGTTGGGTTTTATTCCGATACTAATATTAGATTTTACGTTTAGGTATTCTCTTCCACTCGTATGCAGCAGCTCGAATGCCGTCACGTTCTATCCCTCTCTCTGTCTGTCGCGAATCCTGTATCGCGCTCCCGGAACGTCAGAACTATGTTTAGCGGCTTTTTTTCAGAAAATATAAGATAATGCTATTAAATGATTAAATTATATTAATAATCATCATCTTGGCGTTTATGTCCCGGTTGTGCTCTCGCGTACGAGGGGCTGGGGTCCGCCTTGACCATGATCCAGAATTTAGCAGGTCAGGTAATTACAGTGGAGCGACTGCCATTTGACCTTCATGACCCTGCTATTAGGGGAACCTGACCAGATTGGATCATGGTTACACATCTAGTCGCCTGAATGTGCAGGTTTCATCACGATGTTTTCCCTCACCGTAAGAAATGATTAAATTATATTATGTAGAATAAATGCAATTAATAATAATATAAATCAAAGTGGCTTCACCATTGAATTTAATACTTTCACAAACATAGTTTCTGACTGATTTCGATAATGAGGAGGTTAAATGTTCAGCTATATTCATTCAACTTTGTAATCTTTATTTAATATCCTAACAAGATGTTGATGCGTATGTTGCGAACGAAAGAAAAAAAAGAATAGCTTGCGGGTTACTCGCGCGCATTGTAAATGTAGGAAACGCCTACCAAAACTACTTTGAGTATAGGTAGAACACGATAGGTTAATTTAGTATTTTACCTTCATGTAGGTAGGTAGCATTCGTATAATACCGGCCTTATAAATCTACTAAGGATGCAGGCAGGAAGTCCAAAAAACTCCTGGGAAAAAGTAACCCGCTCTTACAGAACAGCGAAACGATTGCTTACGATAACCCAACATACTAACCAAAGAACTGAAGATCGTTTTATATGTGGTAGTTCACCTACAACGTACAAGTTTAGTTTGTAATGTTATGTAACATATTTTCTAACACGTTTTTAGGGGTTAGAAGTTGTATTTGGTTTTTGCGTTTTACGTTTGTCCACATTCCAAAGAAATAAAATCGATCGATTGAATGCCATTATTAATATGCAGCAGAAGACACTAAAAAAAAAAATATAACGTCAGACAAACATTGGCGCGAGATGCAGTAATTTTGTAAATATAACACATAAAAATCAATAAATTATATTTATTTCTATAAAGAGACTAACTTATATATTTATAAAATAAATAAATTCTGAATTATGGCTTTGGAACACGAAAATAGAGTTGTGGTGCTGATTGATATGGACTGTTTTTATTGTCAAGTTGAAGAAAAACTTGATCCAGAACTAAAAGGAAAACCTATTGCTGTTGTTCAATACAATCCTTGGAAAGGCGGAGGGTAATTATTAATTAATCTAATAGTCTTTCGGTGGAGAAAAGTTTTCCTTCTTTTGACAAGTCTCGACTTGTTTTCTGATTTATAGCACAACTGATTGCGAGTTGTTTTCTTATAATTACCTAATTTTTAGTAATACTTAACACCAATATCAATTCGCAGTATAATAGCTGTTAACTATGCGGCACGTGCGAGAGGTGTTACGCGACACATGCGTGGTAAAGAAGCGAAGGAGAAGTGTCCTGAGATCCATCTGCCTTCAGTGCCATGTTTGAGGGGCAAGGCAGATATAACCAAGTAAAGTATTAGTAGTAGCATATACAGTTTTTCTTTAGTATAATCCATTAAAGTCCAAAAGTTTACTCACCAAAGTTTATTTTTCAGATTTAGAGACGCTGGAAAGGAAGTAGCTACAATCTTACAGAGATTCACACCACTGCTTGAACGGGCATCCATTGACGAGGCATATTTGGATATCACTGCTCCTGTATGTTTGTATACTTCATGTGCAATCTTGAATATTAATATTCTCTAAAATATTTTACTCTCCCTAATCATTTTTAGGTACAAGAGAGGTTAAAGATAATACAGGCTAACACAATAACCACAGAAATGGTCCCTAACACCTATTCCTTAGGCTATGACAATTTGAACAATTTCATCATGGATGTTCACAACTATGGCAATGATTCCATTGACTTTGACCATGATCATACAAAGAGACTCTTAGTTGGAGCATTGGTGGTGAGTGAAATCCGAGCAGCCGTTTTTGATGAGACAGGTACAATTATTCTAATATTCATTATTTAAGTATTAGAAAGGAGAATCTTATTGACACAGTTTTTTAAATATATACTATTATTTTATGTTTTAGGATATACATGTTCAGCTGGCATAGCTCATAACAAAATTCTGGCCAAACTTGTTTGTGGTATGAATAAACCCAACAAACAAACAATTCTTCCAAAACATTCCATAAACATACTATACAAGTAAGTTGCAACAGTATGGTTTATCTCAATTGTATTGTATAATACAATGTATTGTGTAGGTACTGTATTTTTTATTATTATATTTTAGAACTCTGTCAGTCAAGAAAGTAAAGCATCTGGGAGGAAAATTTGGGGACACAGTTTGCGAAGTACTGAGAATAACAAAAATGGGTGAACTCCAGGCATTTTCAGAAAAAGAACTACAAGCTCGATTTGATGAAAAAAATGGGTAAGTATGTATATTGGTTTCAATTAGTAATAATTAAATAAAAAAACATTTACTGTGTATTGATTAGTTAAACCTTAGACTACCATATTATAACATGAAACTCTGCTTTATTTTATGGGCTATTATGATTATTAGTAGTATATATTTCTGAACTGTAATTCAATAATTTGATTTCATGAAATTCCAGCACATGGTTGTATAACATCGCACGGGGGATTGACCAAGAGCCAGTGCAGGCAAAGTTCAATACCAAAAGTATTGGATGCTGCAAGCAGCTTCGTGGCAAGAGTGCTCTCACAAATCTGGAAAGCCTAAGGAAGTGGCTCAGAGACCTTGGAGATGAAATTGAAGAAAGACTAGACAAGGATTCTTTGGAGACCAACAGGACACCAAAGCAGATGGTTGTTAGTTTCTCTACACAGTGGCCTGATGGAAGAGACACTAGCAGTTCAAGGTCTTACAACTTTGTTGCTGATGATGAGCTTTGTAGTGAGCTGTTCTATAAAAAAGCTTTAGAGCTTTTAATGGACAGTGCAGAAGGTGTTCAAGTTAAAGGTGAGTAAAATGTACTATTACTTACTTCGCTGACTCAGTGACCCGAAGTGGATCTTGGCCTCCGACACAAGAATTCGCCATTGGTCCCTATCCTGCGCCATTTGTTCCCAATGCGTTATATGGAGTTCAGTCAGGTGGGAGAGGATTGTGCAGCCAAACGTGCATACCTGGGCCGAATAGCCGGCAAGGGCCCAGTGGGATGGCCCAGGTAGATGTATAAAGGTGGATGGATGGACAAAGGGACAAGTTAAATTAATAATTAATAAGAATTTAATATTTCTTTTGTTACAGATGATGAGCCTAATAGGAAGTTAAAAGCGCGTATAACTTTCTTAGGTATAAGTGTAGGAAAGTTTGAAGATAATTCAGAAACTAAGAAAACAAAGAAAATACTTGACTATTTTGCTGCTGGAACGTCAAATATTGCGAGAATGAAAGAAAATTCAAAACCAGATGAGACTCAAAAAGATATTGGAAAGAAAAGTAAAAAGAATGAGGGCAAAGACTACATTATGCAGAAGTTCTTACAAGTGACTGAGAAAAAAGAAAATATATCTGCACCATTAGATGTTAGTGAAGGAAATTCAAGGGAGAATGCAATATTTGCACCATTAGATATCAGTGAAGCAAATTCAAGGGAAAGTGCAATACTTAATGCAAAACCTATACTTGAATCAACATTAAACAAGCAAGAGTCTTTCTTTGCAAAATTTCTAAAAGATAATAACAAAGAAGCACCTAATTCTATGGAAAATGTACAAAAAGAACCTGTAAAGGAATCCATTCGTTCAACAACGCCTGTATGTAATGTAGTACCTTGTGGTGAAGACAGTAATGACACTGACTGTACAGGATCCACAATTAACATGGAGATAAATAAAAGTATAGCTTTATTTGAAGATGATCCGCATGAAGCAGATAGAGTTAGTAATATGCGAAATTTACTGACCACTAATGTTAATGACGACGACATTGAAGATTTACAATCAACAGAGATAGATGAAATATGCAATGAAACAAATAACGTAGTAACGAGTCTGCCGCCTGTTGATACTTTTGAATGTCCAGAATGCAGAAAGACTGTTTCAATGAGTAAAATCGAAGAACATGGAGATTACCATCTTGCGTTGAAGTTAAGAGAAGAAGATAGACAGCAAGTGAGAAAGGAAATTCGAGAGAACAAAGAAAAAATTAAACAAAGAGAAGACAATATTAAAAAAGATACAATCAATGAAAATGCAAAACAAAGGAAAGCTTTAGAAGAAAATAAGAATGAATCTTTGTCTATAACTAGTTTTCTGGTAAAACTTGATAATACTGTGCCTACAGAAATATGTTCAGAATGTGGTAAGAAAATATCTGTAGAAAAATATGCAGAACATTTAGACTTTCATGAAGCACAAAAACTAAGTAGACAACTAAATAATAAAACCACTGCTAGTCATTTAGAAACAAGTAATAATAGCATTAAAAGGAAAAGAAAAACTGTATCACCAGCGAAAAGAACAAAAATGCCGTGTAGTTCACGATCTATAGATTCGTTTTTTAGATAACTTTGTAGTAGTGCATATAAATAAAGAATTATGTTTATAAAATTATTAATCAAAAATATCTATTATTAAAAATCCTTCGACTTGCAGCGACATTATTATAGAAAAGGTGTAGCGCTTAACACTTATACACCATAATCTTCACAAACATCGCAAACGCGCATGTACTATGATTTTTTCGATCATTCCCGTTGTCCCTTAAATGTACCTTTCACACTCGTCGCAACTTAACGACGGGAATGATCGGACGGGATCAAGTTTCATCATATCAGCAGGAAAACGCCCACTGCTGGGCGTTCCCCCAGAGATCTCAAAAACCAGTCTTGTGCCTTCCGCATCCAGCCAAGTTCCCCACCTAAGTTTGCAACACTGAAAAACATGTGCTACTCCCATGGTGCCCGAAAAACTGCGATATATTTTGCTTATAACTCGAAAACAGCGGCATATAGCAAAAAAATTCTTATACTAAGATAATCGACATAGATATCGGCCCCGATGTCAAGTCTTGCAGCTTGGGCCAAATGGCGGGAACTCACGGCAGTCACCTGTGACCCTAAAATACCTGTAAAGCTCAAAGGGCTTATATACAAGAGTATAATTAGGCCGGTGATGCTCTATGGCTGCGAGACATGGTCAGCGCTGACGAAACACGTTCGCGAACTCCACGCCAACGAAATGAAAATGCTGTGGTGCATGTGCGGAGTAACGCGACTCCATCGAATACGTAACGAGTACATCCGTGGCTAGTCTGGTTTAGTCACGTGTTGCGTAAGCCTCAGGGCTACATGGGAAATAGGTGCCTGAACCTGCCGGTATCAGAAAAGAAGTCCCGTAGGCGACCCAAGAAGCGCTGGATTGACATCGCTGAGTCGAATGCGAGAGCCAACGGTTTACGACGAGAGGATGCCGAAGACCGGGTGACTAGGTCACATAACAATAAAATGGGATAACGGTGATTTATGGAAATAAGTAGATTTATTTTTATGGGTTGTAGAGGAGTCCCCTGGACTGCCTGCTCTCAGCGGTTTTACATTTTATTCATATTGTATGTGCCCATGCTCTGTGCTCGTGAGAATACCCTTCTACTTATCGAGTCAATGAAATAGGTTAGTTTAATACTATTTATAATAATCAATGCAATAAGTTGGCGGTCTGTCAGAAAGCAATGGAAAGAAGTATGACCGGTATTAAAAGGAAGGACAGAAAGAAAAATATCGATTTAGCCGCAATTAAAGTTATGGATGTAACTCAAAGAATTAGACAATATAAATGGAAGTGGGCCGGGCATACTTTGAGAGGCATCGAGAAATTGGGCAAAAGGGTCACAAATTGGTATATTGTTATAATTTACCAACATTATTATTAATTTAATATGATTTATTAACATTATTATTAAATAGTTTTTATATGCATGTATGTTATAAATTTGACTAATATTTTATGTAAAAGTGGTCTGAATAAAAAGCTTGAATTGAATTTATAATACCCTGAGTAGCCAAGATACGCCGTCTTCGGACATATGACCTGCGTCTCTGTGAGGACAAAAGGCGTCCTCAACAAGCAAAAGGTGGAGGAGGAAATCGAGGATGGTTTCTAAACGTCTCAAGATCTTTCCTTTTTACTACGATCTGTTTTGGAAGACATTTAACTTGCCAGGCATGCATCCAGTGATGCACCCACAATATATCTTCTAAACAAAGGTGTCATTTTAGCATCTAGCAGATCCTGAACCAATTTCTTTTTCTGAACCATTTTCCAAAACGACAAGATGTTTCCTACTTGGAACATCAAAATGAAACAACCCAAATAAAGTATTACAAGTTTATTGAATCTGTTGGACTTAGACGCTGTAGATTTCATTCTGCACCTTCCTCCAAGAGTCGAGGGGCCCGTGCATGGGGCGGTAGCGCACGTTGCAGCCGTCCGTGGCGAGGCGGCCGTCGTCGCGCAGGCGCTCGTACTCTGCGCGTTCGTACTTGGTGAAACCCCACTTCTTGGACACGTAGATCTGGAATAGTATAACAATAGATTAGTACTGTGGTTGGTATAGTTAGTTGTTCTAAGGTATGTTCCAATAGAAATAAGAAGAGCATGATAACACTAAGTATTATCTATTTCCAAAGATTTTTCTTAAAATTTCTGTGGATATTACTATTTTACTCAACATAATTTAGATTTCTGTGGTAACACAGATTGTTTCAAAAAACTTGACCCTTTATGGCGGCAATTGTACCATTACCGTACCATTTACAGATGTATTGTCTCTTCAAAATGTGGAATGCAGGTTGTTAAATGCAGTTGTTTGAAACAATCTGTACCATTGTCATGCTCTACTTTTGTCTTTTTCTATTGAACCATACTTTATCAGTGAAATGGCATTTTGATATTAGTACTACCTATTTTCACATCACGATATGACATAACTATCAGATACACCTTACAATTTAGCGACAGGCAGTTGAGACTAGAAAACACTGACCTTCTGGCGACCGGGGAACTTGAACTTCGCACGACGCAGCGCCTCGATCACCTGCGCCTTCCAGCGGTCACTGGAGCGCACCGACATGATAGGCTGACCGATGCGCACACGCGCCACCGTACCCTGCGGCTTGCCGAACGCACCGCGCATCCCGGTCTGGAGCCTGAAAACGACAAATGGGAAAATTATAATTTTGAAGTGCTTTCTGGGATTCTATTGTAACTGGTAACTATTATCAGGTACTAGACAAGAAAGACTGATAAGAAAGAACAGACAACAAAGGTACCTTTGGTACCAGTGAGGTAGGACTGTCAAGCTTTGATGAGTCCTAGATGAGTACCAATACGTCTTAATGCAAGCAGTTTTATGAATAAGGAATGCCTACCTGAGGCAGCTTAGCCCTCCCAGTGACAATTTCCTGCATATTTTTTTAAATGAAGACTAACAAACCGTACCGTACAGAACCGTATTATGGACAACATTTTAATACTTTCATTCAAGTAGGCTGGCTGCTAATTCATCACCTACTTGTGTAAAAAAGTTATCTTATCCTACTAATATAATATATGCGAAAGTTTGTAAGGATGGGTGGACACACTCCTTCACACAAAAACTACTGAACAGATTTTGATGAAATTAGACATTAATATAGTTTATAGTCCTTAAAAGTATGTCCGGACTTATATTATACATGAGAAAGTAATGCTCTCTGACTGACTGGTCAGGTCTGGTCCAAACGATGGGTTGCAGGGAAAAGCTAGTAGAAGTTAATTAATGAAATGGGTTAGTGATTTGACAACTTTTGATTCTGTACTCAATGACAATGTTAAACATAATATAAACAAACATTATCTTTAGCTTCAATATTTTGATAGTATTATTAGTCATACTATGCTATGCTAAGTCATTCATGACTATGCTTAAAACTGCACTGTCATCTTTGAGTTTCAAGGAAAATGGGTATAAGTTTCACAACATTATGCAAATGTTTAAAAGTGAAGAAACTCATACAATTATTTATCTTATCATTGCAAATCGCCTGTGCTACCCAAACATTTGAACCCAGAAAAAAATTTAAATAACATAGCTCATAATTTGCTGAGCAAGCATACAAATCTCAGATTCAGAACTGAGTTAGGAGCCTACTCTAAAGTAGTGGAGGGATCTTAGGAATGGGTATTTGCTATTTTTGCATCACATTGGCGCTTCATAAACAAAAATGGAATGAATGATGTGAGGGGTATTAGTCCAAAAATGGAATGTCCAAATAAGGTGTGCATGATTTTTTGCAAGAGGTTTATGAATTCTGTTTTTTATACATTAGCATTTATTTATCAAAGCCATGGGAGAAGCTAGTAAACATATAATATGTAAATCATTCTACACTATAACTTTGTAACTGTGTAAATAAAGATAGAAATACTTAGGTCTTGTGAAGCAGGTCCAATAACACAAAATAAGTTTTTTTTAAGTACTAAACGAGTAGACAGCCCACATGGTGGCAACTGTTGTCCTGTGTGTCACTTAACTTATATGTGCAGATATATAACTAGTCTAGAAAATAACAAAGCGATATTCTTACCTATCAGCCCCAGCGCACGACAACATTTTGTTGATGCGGATGACATGGAACGGGTGGAGCCTCATGCGGATGTGGAACTGATCTTTGCCGCAGTTCTTCACCAAGTACTTGTTGCAGCAAATACGGCCAGCCTCGAGGGCCTCCGAGCTCAGCTGCTCGTACTCATCGGACACAAGGTGGACACATAGCGGGAAGTCATCTACGGTCGCCTTCTTTTTGCCCAAGTCGAAGATACGAATCTTCGGGTCCGGCACACCACGGCAAAACCGTGATTTGGGGTACGGTTTGTTTTTACAGTACCGATAACTGAAAATAGAACACACAGCATAAAATATGATCGTTTCATTCTAACAAAACACGAAAAGTAGGCATGTAAACTTCTCACCATCTAGCCGGACGGCGCCCCATTGTGATCTGAAATAAACCAAAAAATTAACTTAGTAACTAATAAAGATGGTGATGCAGTAAAATCTTAGCAAAATATGAAGCAATTATTAGGATTTCATTCGATTTTATAATACAAAAATGATAAGCACCTCCACAAAGTGACACCCCGTAACCTCAAAGAGAAATGACAGATAGGTTGACAGCAGCACCTTGACGTTTGGAGATAGGGCTGCCAAAATATTTCTACAATCGATATAAGCTCCAAAGATCCCAATTTCAACTAAATATTTTTAAATAGACCCCCAAAATATTCATATTCATTCCACATAAAATGTAGCCGAGGAAGATTATACTAGCTTGATTCAGCCTAATCACTTGCGTATATTCAATTTGCAATTTTTGAACGATAATTAGAAGTTTTCCTTCAACCTGATTAACTTTTTTAAACGAAACTGAATGTGTCAGTGCTGCAGTCGACTCACAAAGAAATTGTTTTTCTCCATGTTGTGATAATTTTTATAAGACTTTTAGTCGAAAATACTTTGTGATTTGATATCAAAATGGGTGCTCTAACCAGCAGACAGAATGCTGGAGTGGAAGAAGCTGACGTCGTGTCCAATCATGCCTATAAATATCCACCTAGATCGGGTAAGTATTGACCTTTTCTTATTGTTTGTTTTACACGATGATTGCTGCATTTGGATCATTGAAACTTCCTGTTGTTATTTATTTATATAATCAGCTGACCTTAGTATATCTTAATAAATGCATCGATGCTGCATCGTATCCAATAAGCTCTTGAAAATTATATTTTCAGGAAACTACTTTGGGAGCCATTTCATAATGGGTGGAGAGAGATTTGACACTCCTCAACCAGAGGCTTATTTATTCGGTGAAAATGCGGACTTAAACTTTCTAGGAAGTAGACCAACACCTGTAAGTATTTCTTCTCTCCTTTCCAAAGGAGTCTTTGGATATTTTATAACTACCTACTATATTTACTATTGTTGGTTTCAGTTTCCATATCCTCCACCACAATCGAATGAGCCTACAAAAACTTTAAAAAGTCTGGTTAACATACGCAAAGAGTCTTTAAGATTTGTGCGTTGCCCAGAACCAGTGGGCAAACTAGCAGAAAACAACAAAATTGGGGATGGGGTAATTAAGACAACAGAAGGAAATGGGAAAGGGACATATTATAATATAGAATTTACATTTGACTGTGACACTAGATGTGCCATTACTATTTTCTATTTCTGCACAGAGGAAGTTACTCCAACAGGTGTAGTGTGAGTATGAAATGAATATAAAGTCAACCAATTTGATCTCACCTTGAATGAACATTAACATATGTTAAAGGCTACGTTCATAAATGTTATGTCGCATTTAGATTCTTTTTTAATAACAACACCATAATTTTTTTAAATTAGTAAACAGGCATCAGTTTAAAGAAAAATAGTAAAAGTAGTTAATTAATGTTAAGAAATATTTCTTACCACCAGTTATTACCCACGTGACCCATCATTGACTTCGCAAACATATCATTACAAGAAAGGAGCAAACCAACAGTTCTGCCAGATTACACATGTGTTTGATCCATCGAAGCATCCTGAGGAAGACTTGATTTACAACGCTGACAGGGAGATCATACCTATTGCCATATACTGTGTTGTTGATGAAGGCCAGGAAGGTATGATGATTGTAATTACTTATCAATAAAAACATTTGGCAATAATGATTATTTATGGTGGAGGAGGTCTTTTATCTGTTAATATAGAATTAAGGGTTAAGTTTGTGATTGTGCAAATACATATTTGCAGTTGATTTGTAGCCAGAATTTAAAACTAGTTTTAATTTTTTTTATGTTAAACAGCAAGCAAGCAGGCCACCTAATGGAAAATGGTCACTGCTGCCTATAGACATCAGCAACTCTAGGTGTATCGCCAATGCATTACTCACCTCTAAAGAGACCTCTAATATACATCTGAAAAGATCCCATGTGATACTCCAACAAACAATCATCAATTACAAGCATAAAAACCTTACATAACCTTTGTTTTGCAGAAATAAGACAATCACACACAACCGTAGCCGTTGTAGAGAAACATTCTGATGGTACTTATGTACTCAAAGCTCTTAAACAAAAGCTTTTTGTGGATGGACTATGCTATTTACTGCAGGAAATATACGGCATTGAGAATAAGAATTTGGACACAAAAGTAAGTAATCTGGTTTCTAAGGTTCAATGTAATAAATGGTGTTGATTTTTCATCCATTATCTGAAACTGAAACAGCCATTTCACTAAAGGAAATTGTCTGATTGTGCATTTTACATAGTGAAAAGAAGTTGTAAAAAGTAAATATCTTCCAACCACTATACCGTGGTGTTAGGTACAAAAGATAGTAGGTGTGACAGGTGCAAACCATCCTATAGGGAATAAATATCGACACCTACAAACCTTCACCACATCCAATTGAGTTTCTTTAAGTTTTTGAACTTGTCCCACACAGCCGAGCTCCGACGAGGAGACCGAGGACGGCGGCAGCGAGTGCGTAATCTGCATGTGCGACGTGCGCGACACTCTCATCCTGCCCTGCCGCCACCTGTGTTTATGCAACTCATGTGCCGATTCGCTGCGCTACCAAGCGAACAACTGTCCGATATGCCGGGCACCCTTCCGGGCCCTGTTGCAAATCCGGGCGCTGCAAAGGCTGTCGGGGACGCACCCCGCGCCCACCCCGCAGCCCCCGCTGGCCGCGCACCCCCAGCACCCGCCGCACCCCCCGCACGCCCCGCACACGCAGCACCTGCCGCCCGCCAGCCCGCCGGACCTCACTGTGAGTTCTAGTGTAATTATTTTGCTCCTGTCGACATCGGAATCATGAAAACTGACTCGTTAATTCCTTTGCCAAGCAAGTAGGCAAATGCTACTCCACTGCCGAAACCACTGTTCCTTATTTTATCTTATTCTTTATTCATGAGAAACAGTCTTTTACAGAATAACATTGAACGACCTATAGTTTCCTAAATTCCCCATGGAGCTTTAGAGACATTACTCATTGGCAGGAACACAATACTAATCATCATCATCTTCGCGTCAACCCCCGCTTATGCCAGGCTCCGCTTTCTGACTACACCGTATACTAATATTGTCTAATACTCCACCCCAGGGCAGCATGGACAACATCCCGGCGGGCTACGAAGCCGTGTCCCTGCTGGAGGCGCTGAACGGCCCGCACGCGCCGCGCGCCGCGCCCGCCGCGCCCGCGCCGCGCCCCGCCATCGCCTCGCCGGACACCGACACCGCGTCGCAGGTGAGGACAGGCCGCATTGTATGAGCTTAGGTTGTAGAGGAGAGCCTTTTGGGCCATTTCGTAGTCATTTCTTACGAATATGTCAAGGCCAATCGTGGTTCCAGTCGGCTCCCGAAACTGTTCAACCAGCAGTAAATGAATATTTTATGATACATCTAAATTTAATCGGCTACGAATCTCGTTGGATCCAACCGCTCTTACAATATGGGATATCCCATCTTAATTAATGACGGATGAATGCGGGGCACCCTGCAATGGCGGACCGGTGAAACATTTCTCCATGTATCTGTAATTGTTTGTCCACTTGTATCCTTCTGAGCAGGCGGCGGAAGCGCTGAACCGCTGCAACCTGGAGCGCAGCTCGTCCACCAGCCTCGGCAGCGCGGGCAGCCGCAAGGGTCGCGACAAGCCGCGCGCGCCCAACGCTAACACCAACACGCCGGAGGTAACACACACGCACAGAGAGAGAAAGTGAGAGTGAGTGAGATAAAGAGGCAGGTTAGATGACACATCGAGCTGACGTCAGAATAAACGGTCACCTTATGGGTTTTGATATCTTCTAAACTATCGAGAAAACAATTGTGAGCAAATAAAAGCAAGAAATAAGTAATTAGTAAGCAATTTCTCGACACCATGTTAGCGTTAAATATGATTAGTGATGATTCTGACAGTCTCACCTTTGAGAGAGGGATGTAGGTATATATCACACGTTTATTATTAAATAAGGGTTTTGATCAACAACTTAAGTTTTTGATCAAGAAGAGGTTAGAAACATATTATAATATGTACCTATTTATGTTCCAGATCCGCATGTCCGTGCTAGCGGCCCGGAGTGGCAGCGGGGGCGCGGCGGCGGCGGCGGCGGCCAGCCCGCTGCTGGAGCAGCCCCGACTCAATGGAGACGTCAAACGCACGCACGGCTCCAAGGTAGCTTTCTCGTTTATTGGCCTAACTTTTATTAGATTAAATCGCATTTTGTGCGTTGCGTTCTTACAACAGGCTGCGCCACTGGAAGTGTTACCAATTGGAAATGCTTTTATTTTGTCTAGTTTGAGGTTTTTTTAGGACAAATTTGATGCTGATATCCGCACTAAAAATGGCTACATCGAACAGTAATCTATTTTTATTAATGTTGGACATATTTTAATGGTTGCATTACATAGGTATAAAAAGTGATTGGACCAAATAACGATACGTCTATATCTATACCCCCTCTGCTTCCAGTCATCCCTGAACTCGACATACAGCTCTCCCCGTGCCGGGGCCGGGGCCGGGCCGGGGCCGACGGGCTCGGGCTCCCCGTCGGAGTCGGGGTCGGAGGAGGAGCCGGCGGCGGAGCGCGAGCCCGAGCCGGAGCCCGACAGCGACGCCGAGCGACTGTCGCCGCTGCTCACGCATCCCACGGCTAATGGGGTAGGCAATACTAAGCTTAAACTACACTTATTCGGCTGGAGCCGACCAACCGTCAGTTGCAGTCGATACTAATCCTTACGCAGTACAAAATAAAGTGAAATAGGATGAAATACTAACAGTCAACTGCTGAACTTCAGCATTCTCTTAATGAGAGGTTTTCAATTTGACAGTTAAAGAAAAAACACAAGTTTATTCTCCTTGTAAATAGATGACGCACCACTGTTTATTGACTTGAGTATCACTCAATTCGCGTCGTAAATTGAGTATTATCTATACCCATGCTGCTAAATCATTACTACCCCGTTAAAACTTGTCCGATAAAAAAAATCCAAACAGTCAATCATTGAATATTATTGGTCCTTGTGTGTATATTTGACATATTAGCTCTGAACTGCGATTTTAGTCGGCGTTGGGTTTCTGTTTTCTGCACCAACGAATATTGCTGATACAACTTATAAACATGTGACACACTAAACCTATTTACAAACGCACACTAAGGTTGTGGAATGAACTACCTGGAGAGGTTTTCCCTGGAGATTACAACATGGAGTTCTTGAAGAAAGGGGTGAAAAGATTTTTACGGGGTCGGCAACGCGTGGGTGATGCCTCTGGTGTGGCAAACGTCCATAGGCTGCGGTGACTACGTACCATCAGGCAGGCCGTATTGTTTGCAACGTGTGCGGTATAAAAAAAAATGGCATATAAGTAAGAACTACTCCAACCACCGATCCCCCCAGACCGCCAAACTCTGCAAAGAGCGGCCCACGGAGGGCGCGATGGGGTCCGCAGCGCTGCGGCTGTCGGCGGCCGCACTCGCCCACATCGACGACACCGACAACGACGAGCCCAACGACCAGGTCAAGAACCACTGTGAGTACTGACTGCCATTGCGCTGCGAATCTGTTTCATGATGTACTGGCTTCCAACGCGCGTTGGGACTAAAGCTTGATACACTTTGATCAATTCTGTCGTCGAAATTCTGAAGCAAAAAGCGTGACAGCACGAACAAAATGGAATGTATTGCTCGTATAATAAGGGTTGTGTCCTGCCTTTTGGAAAGCGGAGCGTAATATGTATAAGTGATACCAAAATGGACCTTATTGTATGAGCAACACATTCCACTTTGAGCTTGCTTTCGCGCTTTTTACTTCTGAAGCTTTTAGGCTCGATCAGCGGGTCTAGCCAATATGCATATTGCCCGTTAGCAACTCCACTGCCACTGACGATCGGAAACCGTCGGCTACGTTCGACTGGCTTCGTAGCGTTCGCGTACTGCACCGATCTACGAGCGCCGGCCGAAAGTAGCCGACGAGTTCCGATCGTCAGTTGCAGTGGACTTGCAACGGAGCGATTTGCATCTTGGCGAGATCCACAGGGATATGTATACAGAGGCCATAGAACAATTTAACCAATGGAGAAAGATAGTTGCTGATTTCATACCGTCCAGCATAAGTTTTATCAAATTAATTCATTCACATGGTAGCGATTTGGACATGCTTATTCTGCTATTGATTTAAACATATCGCTAATATTTTAGGTTATATTTTTTGATCGAGGAATGGCAACTGTAAGAAAAGCGTGCCTCTGGCAATAATCCTGTATTGTTTAATTGAGTGTATGGAAAAAATATGGCGAGGTTTCACGATGAAATAGTATTACAATGTATTGTAGTCAAGGAATGATGTGGATGTGGAAATTCATAGTTGGCCTTCATTATTTGCATTAAACCGTCCCCGTATATATGTGCTTTAAATTTTTGCCAACATATTGCATTTTGGATGCGCAACGAGAGCGCCATCAGCTAATATCATGCCATATCATGGCTTATCAATACTTTCCTTTGTGGTGGATTGTTAAAATTGCATAGGGCAAGTATCAATATGCGCATTGATGCTTGCCATACGCAATTTATGCTTGCCATTCGCAGTTTGCGAGAAGCTTGCCTATGAAGGCTTAAATCAACTTAAGGGTATCGTCGGTAGCAGAAAACTGGGTACATATTTCTTATGCTAATCGACGATGGGGCCTACTGCTGAGCCACTTGCTTACGATCTTAAGAGGATAATTCTGTTTTTTTTTAATACACCAGATGTCGCTACTAAGGGGTCTGTCCAATAGCGTGGTAGTATTTTGACAGCAGCCCTTACGCCTCAGTAGCGCCGTCTGGTGGATTTTTATAATTGGATAGCCCTCTGACGATTGATTATGTATCGATGAAATAAAATCTGGAAATAACCCCGAGTATCAGACTCCTTAAAGATGGTATAGAAGTTGGTGACGGAACACCTGCCTGTCAAGCATGGAGAATTGGAAATTGTGGGCCGTCCCATATGGAGGAGGCTCAAGTCCAGCGGTAGACTGTTAAGGGGTGTTGATGTGATGACTCCTCAAAGACCATACCACTCACCCTAAGACGATGGCCTATTTAGTTTTTTTCGAACTTGGTGAGACAATACACGACTAAATTAAGTTGGTAAGCCGGTGGTTCGACAGCTCTCAATGACAAGTGTCTCAGTGTGATACAGTCGGCTATAACAGTTAGTTGACCACGACAATTTGTTGTGAGAGGTCACGTGACTCGCTGTAGCAGATCGTAAAACGTATTTCAATACAAAAAGACAAAACAATAGCGCAACCAAGTTGATAATAAACATGAGGGGTCGTCAGTGTCTCAATAGTTTTCCCATTGGCGCCATGTTAGTTCCTTTTTAGGCCACGCTCTTTATTATCATCCTCGTCGCACTCTATTGTTTTTGTATTTCTATTGGAATACGTTTTACATTGCGCGTTGCGTTGTTGCGGCGACAGCGGACGGCGCGGAGTCGCCGGCAATGGGCGAGGAGTCGGACTATTTCACGCCGGAGGACACCGCCACCACGATACTCACCGCGCCCGTCGCCGCGAAGACAGTAAGTGCCGCGCGGTCCGGGCGTACGCAGTGATAGGCTGGGAGGGCGCAGTAGGTAATCCTACGTCATCGAGTACTACAAAAATTCCACTTTGTAGAGATATACTGTTAAAGCATTTTTTGAATATTCGAGGCCCAGTTAGTATCTATTTTCTTAGTTAATTATAAATACAAAATGTTTGCATGTCACTTCTACACCTCTGACTAAATATGTGGATCAATGTTGTACTTTATGACCTGTAATATATGTACATATTTAAGGCAAATAAATGAAATTGAAATTGATAGTAGACGTTTAAGAAATCCAGTTTGTGTCAGGTTGTCACCGGCAGACTAACGTTTTGTGGGTCCCCTACATATTGCTACAAAGTAGAATTTTTCTTGTACACGATGACGTAGGATATCCTACGGCGCCCTCATAGTCTATGATAGGGACTAGGGACTCGTTCAGCGTAGAGCGTTCTCCGCGGGCAAAGAATTATGGACTTGTTGGCGTTGGAATACGGTCGAAAATCGATTTCTCGCTATAGCTCTAGCGTTGAAATCCTGCGGTATGGGTGGGTGGCGTCTACTTATTACCAGTACAATTACAGGTAACACGCGTAAATCATCTACATTTTCGTTACATGAAACTTAAATGCATGAATTGTTGATGTTATGGGCGTCAGTTACCGTTTACTGTCTAACTGGGTGGTCTGTCTGCGGGTTTGCCGCTGAGCCTTCCGTTCAGTCGGATGCGTAGTCATTCTGTTGTGTCAGATTTCTCCCCCGCCTGTACCACTCCCATACCTCAGGAACTAAAACTATAGTTTCTTATCCGAAGCGTGAATATCTAGTTATTGGGCATTACATATCATTATAGTCAATATTAACTCCCTACCTCGGACAAAACTATTGAACACAAGAGTGTTCTCAATACACTCAAGAGAGTGGGTTCTCAACATAGATAGACCACTAGTGATAGTGGAACAAAATTGATTGGGGTCACGATTCACTAGTCAAAAATGTACTATAGTAAACTGAATTAGTTAATTATTATTATACCCCGGACCGCGCGCTCATTGTGAGGTCTTCAGTAGGACGCTGTCACATAAAGCTTTGTTGTTAGCGATCATCCGTCGCCACTTATTTTGGTTCCGCTGGTCTCATCAACCAATGTATGGCTCTCTTTCTTTTTATAGTAGGAAGAGAAGGGAGAGAAAAGGAGATAGCTATATATCGTTGTTGTTCTTGACAAATCATTGTGTCATTTTTGAATACATGTGGAGTGGATCAGTAAAATCAGTATCCAAAAATTTCGTTATTCTCTTTTTAATGTTGACTGTACGTTTATTTGAAACCACGTGTATTAAATCATGCAATGATATTGGAGGCTATTTCGCCGTTTATTTTTCATTTCAGTTGTGTCGTACTTAGCTAATGTTCGCTGTGACGTCATGTGTTATCGTTTAATTTGCGCATTCATACTCATTTAACTCGGCCATTTTTATTTTTTAGTTTGATTTTTATGTGTCGTCATTCACTGTATTGCATTACGAACCTATGATAACGATTAAGTTGATGAAAATCAGCGATATTGTTAAATTAGAGGTATTTGATTTGCGATCTTGTAGCTGCCATTAGGTTGCACTTTCTTTCTTTTTTATCTGACGAACGATAAGTAAGGTTGAGATAGTGAAAATTCGAATCGACCTAAATTATTTTATAATTATTATACTTATCAATTAATAATACAGTGGGAATAAGTGAATGTTGAGGCACTTGCCGTCGTAATTTGGGCGTGTTCTACATAAGGCCCGATGTTATACGTTGGTTTAATTGCGTCCGCTGTTGTTGAGCACGGCGTCCGCGGATTCTAATCCATTGCTGGTCTTTCAGGCATTCCGCCGCGCACGCCAAGTACTAAACCCGCAATGAGATAGAACCCGCGCCATGCTTCAGTTCTATACAGCGGGCGCCGTAACCCGTAGATTTATGTTCTACAGATCCGTGGGTAAAACAGTATCTTATATTACGTATGACAGCAGGCGTCTTAACATTCATTTCCCACTATGTCACATTTGGTGTAAACAACCGGAACTAACGTTACGATAGCCTCGAATAATGCAATGCAGTGTCAACTAGCGCCACCTCAGTGCGTGTAACGATGATGCGTGTTACAGGAGCCGCCGCCGGCGGGCGAGCGCACGCCGCAGCGCTGGGCGTTGCCGCACCACGTGACGTCGTTGCCAGGTGAATAGCAAGTTTTATATCTACGTTCTAGGATAACCAGTTGCAGAGCGAACATGAACAGTGGTACATTTAATGTAACGGAGGGTCTGTTGACTCTACAGCTGACTGTAATTTCTGGTGATTTGAATATTACGCCACCTGTAATTGGCGGTGTTTCATCTGTAGAACATAAATACATGGGTAACAGTTTATTTTGTATCTAGAACCTGCCTATTGCTTTATTCAATAATTAGTGAAACTTTTTTATCTAGTACCCACAGCAAAATTCCACCATCGCACTACCCGCCGCATGCTGGGTACTTATCCCCACTACATAGACCCTCTGTTAGTGTCCACGCGAAGGTTCGAAAGAACGTTTCTCGCTCGTACTATTCGAATGTGGAATGAGCTTTGGACTATGACATGTGATTGTTCAAGAGGTACATTAGATGTCTCATTAGAGGTGGGCAACGCACCATACTCCTGGTGTTGCTGAAATCCTCCGTAGGCAGCAGCCATCCACTTTTCATCAGGTGGCCCACTAGCCTGTTTGTCTGCCGTTAAACACAAAAAAAACACCGCCAAATTACACACATGACAAGGGGTGGCGTCGCGTAACATTCAAATCTCCCGACTGTATACGCTTTGTTTAGTTCGGGATTAGATGGCGCCGTGTAACAACAGAAGCCCTCAATTATTTTACTCCCTGCAGGCACTCCACTGAGCCAGTCCAGCGTTCGCTCCTCGGGCGACTCTTACAGCTCGGCGTCCTCCACGCGGCAGCTGCTGCCCGCCGCCGCCGGCCGCGCCGCCGCGCATGCGCCCTGCTAGCGGCGAGCCCCCGCGCTCGCAGCGCCCCCCGGCTCACTAGTGCCCGTCACATTAGTGTTCTATAAGACAGTAGCGTCCTCCGCGACGCAAACTCCCTTTACACTAGCGCCCCCTGCGACAGGAACACCCTCTGTGGCAGCGCCGGCTGTGACAGTAGCCTCTGTACCACTAGCGCCACTCGTCGAGGACGAGGATTGGAATCCGTCGATCGACCACTACAATGGATAACGCGTATGCAGTAAACGCCGTGGTTAACAATAAATAATCGATCTACTGGCATTGCTTTGACGTACTCGTATAGTTCTTTGTTTATTATACTTATTATTTAACACTTCCCCTGCTAACTCAAATACCAGAGAAGCTACAGTTAAGTATCGTAGCACGCGTATTAAATGAGCCGGCCAGGTGCGTCGTGCGCACACGCGTAGCGCTGATTTCGGGTACAATTGTTGCGTCGTTGGCCGCAGCGAAAGTGTTAACAGGATTGGGATGAAACGATCAATCACAATTATAATAAGGGGAGGTAGTACGAAAATTGCAGGTAAAACGCGTAAAGATGTTAAAATCTCTTGCTAAAAAAGCATACATTGTTGATCCGATTCAATGCCATGCAGTCTTACTTTTTTGTTGTTATGCTATTTTATTTGCCATCTCGTGGCGGTATGTTGTCTGTCGTGATCGATCGATGGAGTAACAAAGTCACCCAGCCAGTAAATTTGTGGATAAAGCATAATATAGTATGCCCAATGTAAATGGCCATGTTCACTTGAGGGCATGGTACAGATTAAAAGATTTGTAGGCACAATGTGGATAATTTGTCAATCTGAAAGAAATTGTTTTTTTTCTTATGTAATGATCTCAATGTGATTTCAATTAATTCACATTGGACCCTGTCATGTATTATAATACACGTATTTACGGCAGAAATAGAACATGCCTTTTTTGAGCTTTTCTAAAATAGGTACTGTTCTATTATTTAGTATTGTAATTAATAAAATATTAATATATTCTAAAGGCCCCAAAATCCAACTGCATAAATATAGTGTCTAAAACTTTTGTAAATGGCAAAATTATTGTAAATAGCCCTGAATATTGTTAACAATTTTATAATAATGATAGCATATGATGTAGTATAATAAATTTGTGTCACTTATGTATACTTAATGTTTAAAAAAGAAGCACAGCTATGCGTGATGGGTCTAACGTTAAGTTGGTTAGTTCCTTTGCCAGCAGATTTTGTTGACCACAAATATTGGTATAGATAGTTCAACTCAGTTGTGCGCGCGGCGCTATGTGTGCGTGCGCTTGTGAATATACAGCTTTCATTTATGTGGCAGTGACGCGACCACTTGGCGTGCCAATGGCGTGGCGTCATTGTGACGTGTCAGGTTTACCCACACATAGGGCCGCGCGCACAACTGAGTTGAAATATCTCTACATGTGGGAAAATGTTGTAGACTGGAGTAAAGTCACTGTACTAGTGCACCCGCATCACTCCCATACGGAACCTACTGGCTTAACGTTACACCTGACATACATACAGCTGCACATTAAGTTTAAAATGTATATTACATGTAGTCATAGTAGTTTTAGCTCCGTCCTTATTCCTTTCAAGGCTTTAGCCTCTAAAGCTGTATTGCTTTCATTTGTAAATGATTGCAAACATATTATAAATGTTTATTTTGTGTATAATCAATCATGTAGTAAATATTCTATAAGTGATAAATATTTAAATATAATTTACCTATGGTATTTGTTTTGAACACAACAAAATGCTTCTTAGTTTTTGATGTATAAAATTTAGAAGTACCCACTAAGAATCCATGTTATGAATTTGTGTTGTGTATCTTGTATAAATAGATTTTATAAGTATGTGTATATTCAGAATCAACTATGACATGTAAATTTTGCATGGATATTTATGCAAAACTATAGGTGTAGGGTAGGTAATAATTTGAAATGGACTGACTAAACATTCCTAATCACTGATTGATTATATTGAATCTCAAATGTATTTCACTTTGTGTTATTTGCTTGTGATTAGTAAGCATTGCATCAACATTTTTAATTAGCAGTTAAAGAATGAAATAAACTTGATCAGAGCCTAAGAATGTTTCTCTTCTTACTCTATGTTAACCTACCAATTGGACATTCAATTCCAATTCATACTAAATTGTATGTTTATTGAGGTAAATTGCAATGTGAGGCTGTGGCATGCATCAATTTGGTTGAATTTGCAGAAATATATAGTGTATAAGGATAATGAAGGTTGAATTTTTTGTATAAGGGAACATTACCCAAAAACACTTCTTATCTAAAGAAAATTAAATATAATTCTGTATATTGTACATCTCACACTCATACTTGTGACAAAACTGTCAAAAATAAAACTGCAAGTTCACATTTTTTCCAAGCTCTATCTACACAGTACAACAAGTCATGGATCTTTGGATTTGTTCTCTCAATGGAAACACATTGATGTTTCTTTATACTGCTAATGTAGAGACCTGTTGCACAACAGTCAGTAAATAAACATTCCACAAATCATGAACATTACATAAAAATAATTAAATAAATGCATAAATTGCAATAGACTAATAACACCGAAAAGCTACAAGTGTTTCAACTTTGGCTAGGTGTATCCTTTGTGATATCTTCATTGAAAGCAGTAAGATCTAGTTTCTTTGCCGACAACCTTCGGGCAGCATACGCCGACATTCTTGTCAGTCGCGCCCGTCGCTGCTCTGGCGATTCATTGGCAAGGCGGCGCGCTGCGTACGCGGACATCCGCGAAAGCCGGTTCGCGCGCTGCTCGGGAGTCTCCTGCGACAGTCTCTTCGCCGCGTATTCCGACATGCGCTTGAGTCTAATGGCGCGCTGAACCGGGGTTTCGTTGGCGAGTCTCTGCGCTGCGTACGCCGACATTTTAGCCAAGCGCACCGCTCTCTCCTCTGAAGTCTCGTTTTTGGTCCCAGAACCCCCAGAACCTCTTCGGCGTCGACGTTTTGGTCCTTCAGGTGAAATGGAAAGAGGATCTTGCAGACTGCTAGCAGAAGAGCCTCCGACATAATGTATATTTTGATAGTGCATGTTTTGATAACTGTGCTCAGTCTGTAACTTTATTTTATCTTGCTCCGCATTCTGACGATCGACATCTGGATCATAGTCCATACTAAAGCCTGTAGTATCTCCATAGTTATCAGCGTCAATTCTTTCAGTTTTAATTGTGGAAGTCCATTGATTTTCAGATTTCACAATCACCATCTTCTTCCATGAACAATCTGTAGGTTCTTCTTCACCCATATTGATTATTCAAAGATAACGAAATCCACAAAATCATATTATAAAAACGAATAACAAAATACACTAAACTGCGGTGTAAAGGCAAATTTCATCGAAAATATAGCTGCTGCAAAGAATTTGCAGAAAATAATCACAAAATTACAATTTACTGACTAATAAACTAATAACCCAACAATTTGACAATGACACTTTGTTTACCTGACCAAAAACAGAAAAACAGGTCGATTGACAGATTGATCGTGGCTGTAAAATGTGATAAGTACTTTGCCAAAATAAAAAGTAAAAACCAATTCGGATACATTACTTCTCAGAAAATTATGGGGTTCTGCATAAGGCAAATTTAAATAGGGTTATTATAAATTCGTACAATCAATAATACAATACCACATAATTACACATGAAAAATCGATCTATCTCGCATATTGAATCATTGGCTAGTAGGTTAAGTTCAGCTGCATTTGCCGTGTGGCGAATAAGGAAGCTTACGGATGTGAATACAGCTAGATTATTTTATTATAGTTATTTTTATAACTAGTATTATGTCGAACGGGGGTTACCCCATAAGAATGGGGTAAGTGTGCTGATAGTGACATCGTATTCAAATTCCAAAAAGAAACTGCAAGAGCAATATACGTCGACGTGATTCGCTCAAAGAATTGTTAAAAGAAATTTATATATTAATCTTCTCAAGTCAATAAATATTATGTATGTTAGAAAGCATATTACCCAATTTGCTAAAAATACTGATTTTATAATGTAAATTTAAGAAACAAGAAAAAAATGATAACGACGGTGTTCAGACTTAGTAAAGTAATTAATCTTTCATGAGTAACTGTATAAGATTTTATAATCATATTCCTGAATGGATTACTAATTTGCCTTAATTACAATTTAAAGAAAAGGTGCAAAGAAGTTTAACGAAATAAGCCTACTATAAAATTGATGAATATATTAATGACAACAATGTTTGGTCTAGCTCTTCAAAATAGGAAGTTCGGTATTGCATTTTGTTTTTTTAAATGTGATTTTGCAAACATGCCATCAGTCCTTAGACTATAAGCAGTTGTTATCAACGATTGCATGGCATGTTAGGCTATCCCTTCCAGTGTTGGGTTGCCTTCATTAGCTACATAATCATATGTTATCACATAAGTGCAGCCTCTTCAGGCGTCTTATTTTAGGTGGTTCGTTCAACATTTGGGCAAGTTTGTTTTGGTGAGTTCTGATCCTTTCCCAGTAGCTCCTTGTTAGGTTATTTCCTCACGCACTGTGGGTACACCTAAATACTCGTGTACGTCTTCCATTCTGGTAAACCAAGGGCGTTTACAATCTCCTTCAGCACACAATTCTGAAACCTATGTAGTATTCCAGTATTTGATGTTTTTGCAGTTCCCCAAAACTGGATGCCATAAGTCCAGACTGGTTTTAATATTGAGTTATATATTGAGACTTTATTCTCCACTGACAGACGAGATTTCCTACCGAGCAGCCATGACAGGGATTTATATCTGATGTTCAACTCTTCTCCTTTCTTTTGTATGTGACATTTCCAATTTTTGTTTACGGTTAAGATGGAACCCAAGATATTTCACTTCATTGTTGTGTGGCAATACTTCTTCACCCAGCTTGACTTCGTTACAGTCTCCTTTTCGAAGAGTGAAGGTAATATGCTTGGATTTTAATGCACTTGCTTTGATCCGTCAGTTCTTCATCCAGGTATGAACCTTATCTAGATGATGTAATATTCTGAATGCTTCTACTGGATTCTCATCAGAGGTTCGGTATTGCTAATTTTACGATTTTGTAACTTGTGTAAGGATTCTTTAATATGGAATAGTAATTTTTAAGTCAGTCAAAGATTTTTGACGTGATAACGTCTTATAAATCGATAGAGCCGGCTGCACGCACGAAAAAACATGACTCATGCGTCGTTACCGTCGTTACCTCGCTCTGAGGCTTCGGCACAATCGGCCTCCGCGTTCGGCAGCGTTCGACATCTGTCTCTCTCCTACTTGAGTGAGCGATGCGTCCGCGTGGACAGCTGCTATACAATAATACATTTACATGTTTTCGTCAAGTAAGAAGTTATGACGTTATCACGTTCAACTATCGTCAGTAAACCGACTTTACAGACAACCGATTTTATTTTTGAGTATGTACGACATTGTCAGTGCATGCTCACTTAAAAGTCTGCCTGGTGGTAGCGTGAGGGTCGGGTCGTTCTTTTCCCTCAAATATGGTTGAGTTGGACGATGTCAGGGCATTGCGTCATGCTCGTGAACGATTGCTGCCTTGGTGGACTGGCCTGCTTTTGCTGTACTATTTTTTATTCTTATATATTTTTAGTTATCTTGACCGAATGGTGGTATCATATTTCAATCAAAAGAGGCTCACTCAAATTAACTTGACAAATGTATCTGCAATGTAATCATATTTAAATGTACCTGTTCTTGCCGTTTCTTTCTCCGTAAGCGGCGTACTAAACAGACATGCGACATTCTTTTTTACTTATTTGTTCCAAGCCCAGGTGGCGACGCATTTGGTGGCATGTATCGGTTGTCAGTGTCTCGCCGGAGTAAGCACTCCTACACGCTGATCGGTCTGTATTCGTCGCTCCCTATCTGGATGAGCTCGCTTAATTTTCCCTTGCTTTTTTAACGTTTGAAAAGAGATTAATTAACGTAATCTTAATTTAAAAAATACTTTTTTCATTATCATTTTCTTTGTATTTCTGGAGCAACATATATCGGGGTTTTAAATGTGGACAACAGCCAAAACTATTTTGTATTTCGCGCTCTGGCGCAGCACTCACTTGGCTGAACAGTGGCGGACATCGGGAGCGGCGATTTGCACGATGAGGGCAGGGGTGGTGGCACGACAAATCACGGATTTTTTCTTGTGATGACGACACTTGGAAACTGTTTGTGTCACTGAGGGCACGTCCACTACGAGGAGTTCACTTATAAGAAGAACAAAAGTAGCAAGGAATTGAAAATTTCAAAATTCACCTTTCACATATATTTAGAAAGTCATTTACCATTTAAATTCACAGCAAAAGTGTATCTTAAACAGCGAACGGCAACAGGTGAGATGGCGGTCAAATGCCTGTCTTGTATAATAAAAAAAAATGGACGACGAGCAGGGGCTAGACGGCGCTGTGTGATACGTAACAGTATAATCATTTATTTAGTGGTTTGCCTGTTCATTTTGTCCACCGATAGATAAACTTATAAACGGCGATACAAACCAATAAAAACTTTCATAAAAAATATTTAATTTTTAAATAAGGATCTCTAAAATGAAAGAGAGCGAGCACCGTGGCCGCTGCGCCGTGCGTGCGTGAGTGAGCGGTCAGCGGTGAGTTGTCAAAAAGTTGGCATTTGTTCCATCTGTTTCTTTTGCAGTATTTTGTAGCTGAAATCTATTTTCATAATATTATTGCAAGTGAGTTTATTATTTGCCAATTAAATACGATCAGTATAACTTGCCAAATCGACAAGCACCCAGTTCTTTTTTATATTGTGCTGTAATATCAATTCTTGCTGTGAAATGTACTGTCGATTTTCATGGAGTGATTTACATTGATTTTTGAATTATTTTCGTCAATAGGGTGGCTGTTTTTCTAATTGGAAGTCTTATTAGGTGTTTTTTGTGCTACAGCAATCGAGGGGAAGGATGTTCGAGTGTGTTATGTGATGACATAATGTGGTAATAATTACTCGTTCGAACTTCTTGGACAACCGAAGACTACAGTCATGGACGAGATCGCGGACTCACCGGACGCGAAGGTGGGCCTCATTGGGGAGGGTGAGGAGTTCCCAGAGAGTGAGACGGACTACTCCAGCATCAGAGGAAAAGTGAGTCCCCCATTTGTTTTGCCACTCTTTGTTTACTAACATATTGTTCCCGCCAAATGATACGCCTCCATTTCTCGTGATAGTTGCTAGATAGCAACGCATATATTTCTTAGTTTTTGCTACGAGCGTAGTTGTGTATGTATGTATGTTTTTTACATTACACAAGTCAGAACTTTAGAAGTTGGGATTGGAGAGGACAATCATAGAGACTTCAGCTATGTTGTTTTTTATTTTAAAAATAGTTTTATTCAGGTACTACATATTGGTTAAATGGGAGGCCTTTACCCTGCAGTGGGACAAAATATAAATGTTTTGTTTAGATAAATTTTTTCTCTTACTTCATGATAGATTCCATTTCGGTAATTAATAACCACACCAAATGAAAACGTATCTCAATTTTAATTTTATCTTTTAGTCTATTTTTGTTTTCGAAAACAACTTAGTTTTTTTATGGACATATTGCATTGAATTGCAATTGTTGCATCATCTGTTTTTTATTGAATACCTTGTTCATAATTCCAGGGAATGTTGCACCATAATTAAGTTGTATGGAAATCAAAATTTTCATTAATGTACTTGACTTACTAATAATACTTCACTTAAATGGATGTAATGTTATCAATATTTTTTTATCAGAACAATAAATACCTATATTACAGAATAAGTTAGAATATATTGGTGTGGGCAACTATCCCTAATTTACAGTACCTAGATAGTTATTGTTTTACTAAATTACTATATCATTGGAATTGAGTTAGTAAACAAAGATGCCATTGTTATAGTTTCGCATTATGATATATCCTTCTGTAAGTGTTTTGTTTAAAGGATATTCCCTTAACTTAAGTTGCAGTGTATTGCTATTATGAAAGAGGGAATTGTTCAATAATTTCATCATGGCACAACAACAACATATTATGTTGCAAAACTATAATTTTGTTTGTTTATAAAGTTGATTTTTTTCTAATTAGTTTGTGGAAGTTTTTTTGTTGAGACTCGATAAATTTATTTATATATATAGACATTATCAAATAAAATAATTAACTTGATAATTTCGAACCCTGAAAAATTGTAAAAAGTTATCAAATTGTCCAGATTCGGAATGTATTGTATGTAGATTTTACCAAAAATCTATCCTATGTAAAACTTCAGTTACAAGTATTATCGTACGGTATAAGTAGCTCTGGAAGTCTAGTACCTAGTAGTAGTAGTAGTTATCTAAGACACTTTTTTCAGATGGTACTAGTAAGTCCAACGGCTGATCAATACGACTTGCTCAGGAAGCAGCTACTAGAAAGATTGGAATCAGGCAATGGAGAGATAATTTACGACATTGGACATGGAGAAGGTATTGTAGGATATTATTTATTTATTATTATTTGTAAAGCTGAGCCCAGAGTCAGCTATAGCATGGTCAACTAATATATAAAGTTATCATTGCTCAGCCGCCACTCTGTTGCCCCTCAGTACAGCATGAGCGTTTCCATACAAAATATATGGGATATTCGTTGACCATGCTACGGCCGAAACTCAGCTCGGACCTGGCATGGTGTCGCATGAGTCATCCTTATTACACTTTCACCACTCATATTATTGAGTTTGTTACCAGTTAGTATTATTTCACCAGAATACCGTGTAGTAAATAACCACGAAAATCTTAAACTAAAACCTACCTTATAATGGTCTACTGTACAACAGTCCAACGTATATAGAAATCAGCAATGAGACTTAAGAAAAGTGAGTAAAGTTTTTACACACCATTAGCACCTGGTAAAGCCATAAATGAGCCTTCAGCTCAAGCTAGCAGGTATGCGAACCATATACTAAAATAGTGACACTACTCTATCCCACACATTTTGTTACTCAGAAAATAAGTAACGGCTGGGGGCCCTGGGATCTTGCTCTAGATTAGTAGCCTGTCACGACACCCGTCCATGAATTGAGTAAGTGCAACATTGACGTGTCAGTCACCACATACCTACTGCTGTGTTTGTCCATTTCTACCATGTGTAGTAGCGCATCAATATTATGACTAATGCCAATCTGCATTCTTTGAATACGAGATTGTATGATTGTGTCCTATCTGTGATTGGTTACTGCAATAAGATAATGTTTTCAGTCTTACGTCACGATTTCGACAGCCAGCTTTAGTTTTAGTTTTATCTGTTTTGATTCCAAGATAGATAGATAGATAAATTCTTTATTGCTCACACAAGAAACACTACATTAAAAGGTTGCAACAAAAACCATAACTAGTTGTGGGCAAAGGTGGCCTTATCGCTGCAAGAGATCTCTACCAGGCAACATTTGTCTAAAGAAGCGCTTGTTACACAGGCAAGTCAACAACATGAACTTATCCTAGTATTATCTATTCTGTTTACATTTTATTGTACTTACTATTACTACCACTGGTCCACACGCACTGCGCTGCGCAGCAAGGGTAGATTATGTATACGAGTTTGTATGGATCTAGTAGAAGCACTTGGCCGGCGCAACGCGGCACGTCAAATCCATACAAATTCCACTGTAGCGCCGCGTCGCGCAGTGCAGCGCAGCGCAGCGCAAATGAGTTCGCGCCTTTATTATTGGAGGCACACTCTTCGGCGCTGTTCTAATTAGCAACGGTCGTAGGACCATGGTCGTGCGACGGACGATTCTAAGGTGTCTTATTGGTCGAGCGAGGTCCGTCGTACGACCATGGGCGCACGACCGTTACCAATAGGACAGCGCCTTCTGGTTTTTAAGAGAAAAGAAAGAATTTTCAAAATTGGTTCATTAGTTCTTAGTTGGCCTTATTTTCATTTCTGGTAAGGCCCAGTATGGCTGGCAGATAACGCCACCAGTTCTGTGTCCGATAGGCGAAAAGTGTGATGTCATCAGCGCAGCGTAAATAATTATGTTAATCCCATCTACTTCCCATCCATCTAGGGCTTACGGGCTTATGCATTACATAATTCTAATCCATTACATGTTGGTGGTACAAATCCATTATATGTTGTAGGTATACGATAGGAGATATTTCTTAAATTCGAAACGATATGAAGTTAACAAATAAACAAAATACGTATTACGTAGAATAAATAAAACCATAAAGGAGAACGAAGCGAACATTAAACATTATTTATCACCTTAAAGACAATAAGTCACCTTTCTCTTTATCAACATGTGCAATTGAATAAAAACATTCAATCAGTCGGTGTTACTATGCAATACCGTTTCAATTTACGCTGTAGATCTAATTCGATTACTATAACGATTGCGTATTCCACGTAATAGTTTACAAATTCTTATCACCAACGGTGGTAACGGTCACGGGGCGCTACCACTAGTTTTTACGTCAGCATGGCTCTATACGTTTTCTATACTTATATGTATACTATCTATATTATACTAATCTTATAAAGAGGAAAAGTTTGCATGTTTGTGAGTTTGTATGTTAGGGGTAATCTCCGAATCGCTTTTTGAAAATTCTTTCCGGAAAGGTGATAGGGTCCAGGATAGTTGAATGTTTACAGAGATCCAAACTGCGCGCTGGTGAAAGCCTGCTAGTTTTCTACGTATGGAAAAACGCTTGGTACAATATCACTGTTGCTACTCACTATAAAAGGGGCATACAAATACGAGCTATTTATGTTTAATACTAATTAACACGTCAGGCGTCGATGTGTCAATAGCGGATGGATAGAAATAAAATTACCCAAGCGTCTTGCATCCGAGGTCGGATAGGAATAGGTTCGGGTACGGGTAGGTTTAGGTGTCTACTTAGGTTAGTGTTTAGGTTCGCGCCAAATGGATCGGCGATAGCGGACATTTATCTCTCGGTCTGAACTAATTTGTAATGGGTCAAAGCGATGGCTGTAACTCTTTAAATAGTCGTATAACATAATAGAAAAGTTGTCATGTATTTTTCATGAAAGAATACCAGTATTTGACCGAGAGATCAATGCACGCTATTGCCAATCCATTTGGCTCGGCCTCAACTTACCCTGTTTAGACTTTGGACTGTCTCCGATTTGTACATACTGACAGTATTTTTTTTACTTATTTCTTCCGAGCTTAGGGAGTGGTGCGGGTGGGCCGGCTGTTGCGTGCGGGTGTGAGCGCCCGCCGGCGGGCTGGCTGGGGCCGGGCACGCTATGCGCATGATTCGCCAAGGCGGTTATGTGCATGGCGTGTATGTATCGGTGCCCGGTGTGTTGCCGGTGTAAGCACTCGTACGCACTGGTCGCTCGGCATGTATCGCCCCCCTACCTGGATGAGCTCGCCTAACTTTCCCTTTGCTTCCCATTTTATTTATGACGTTTGAAAAGAGAATAATTAATGTGATCCTAAATACTTTAACATTTTCATTTTCATTGTATTTCTGGTGGTGAGTAAGCCATTTGCCCGATTACTACCAGAGCAACATACATCGGGTGATGCTAGCTCATTTCATACGGGTGTGGGTAGGCTGATATGCTACGTTATGTATGTATAAATGCGGAAACAGCTCGACAACGACAACCCTCATGGTCCCCCAGACGGGCGCGGCCTAACGCCCGACGAGTACAGCGCGTCCGTGGCGACGCTGCAGTCTCTGGTGAGCGAGCGCGTCTCGTGCGTGGAGCTGCGCCGCTGGGACTGCGGCTCGGGGCTCTGCGGGCAGTACCTGCTGCGCACGCAGCTCGACCATACAGATTTTATGGAGATCAGGTACGAGGATCATACACTTCACAACAGTACGGCTAGCACAAGTTGCTCTCGCGCCCGATAAGCGAGAAAAGGCGCGACATAGATACTGCTATCTCTTTCATCTTAGTATTTTGAGAAGCAAAGAAACGCTCTCTCGCGGCGCGAGCTGTGTCGCGGACACACATGTGATAGCCGTGCAGGGCACATTAGGTACTTACTCCACTAATAGACTGTGAGGGCGCCTTAAGTTATCCTACGTCATCGAGGAGGTACTCAAATATGCCACTTTGTAGCGATAGTAGAGGTTAAGTAGACACAGAAACCTTGGCCTGTCTATGCACAATCGGGCATGTTCGGTTCAGTGTGCCCTCAGTTTGTTATATTTCGGGCTTTCCGCCACTACTCATTCCCATCGCTGCAACCTCGGTGTAACCAGGATCTGCGACGGCGATCATACACAAGATGGTTTATTTCCGGAAGAAATTTTCTAACTAATGGTAAGTAACTATTTACATCAAGATCCGTTGCTTGATTGAGGAGGAGTCAGCGGATATACTGACAGACGCTGAAATCGACTTCATTTTATTAACCCCTAACGAATAAAAGGTTGTTACAAGTTTGACGTATATATCTGTGTCTTTCGGTATCGTAGCTCCCGAACAGATGGACCGATTTCGGTGCAGTTTTCTTTATTTCAAAGACAGTTTAATCGAGCTGTGTTTCATTAAAATCTGTGTAAAGTATATGTAAAGTTGGTCGGAGATTCTTCCGTCATCTTCTCTCAGTTCGGTTATACGATGTAAGTCAAACCGCCCACCGCTAACAGCGCCGTCCCGCAGGGTGGCGGTGGTGGGCAACGTGGACGCGGGCAAGTCCACGCTGCTGGGCGTGCTGACGCACGGCGAGCTGGACAACGGCCGCGGCTACGCGCGCCAGCGGCTCTTCCGGCACAAGCACGAGCTGGAGAGCGGACGGACCAGCTCCGTGGGGAACGATATCCTGGGGTTCGACAGCCTTGGTAAGCATCGCATCTGTCGCTTCAATAGCGAACCAATAGCACGTAGGCAGCTTGAGAGAGGCCGCAGCGAAGCAGCTCCGTGGAGAACGTCATGTTGGGGTTAGATGGGCTCGGTGATCGATAGCGACACCTATCGCTCCAATAGGGACCTCAATAATACTTATCATTAGAAATACACGAGCACATAGTTGACAGGCATCGCACATAGATGGCGCTGATCAAACCAATGTGCGATACCATAACCTGAGAGACATGCAAGGCACACATGTGAAGTCCACATGAAAAGTTCCCTGCTGATCATAAATTTCCTTCAAAAATAGTTTGTTTCGTCATGATCTTCACGCTTGGCATTCGGAGGCAATATTATAGTCGGAATTTTATTCTTTCAAGTGATTTTACCTACATACAGAGACCTACAGCTTATTCAACGTGTGACATTATTGCTCTTATCCGATTTGAGTCTATGGTTGCCAAATGGATACGTATGGTATCCATTTAGATACGCACTATTTAGGGAAAGTTCTCTCGTGAGTTTCCCCTTTTGTTATTTGATTGCTTTACTATGTGACCACTCTACGCTAGTGGAACGCAATTACGTTTTCTTAAATGATTGCTTTAAGCGCCTAATAACCTTGCGCCAAGGTCGTTATTCGAACACCATCTACGCCCCCCAAGATGGACAACTATCAGGTGGTATCTGAGAATATCTGACCGCCTTATCTATTTCTGCCAACAGCTATGTGACGTTTTGATTTTGGTTGTCAGGCGGTTCTGCATTTTTGTTACATGAAACTTAAGTACATGAATCGTAGACCAGTTACCGCTTACAATCGGGTGGGCTATCTACTATAGTATAAAAAAAATCCCTCAGGTAACGTGGTGAACAAGCCTGACCATGGCACGCTGGATTGGGTGAAGATCTGTGAGAAATCGTCGAAGGTGATCACGTTCATTGACCTCGCGGGCCACGAGCGGTACCTCAAGACTACGGTGTTCGGGATGACCGGACACGCGCCGGACTTCGGGATGCTTATGGTAAGTGGCTGTCTTCTGTACAGTCAACTGCAGAGTGGTAACCGGAAAGGTATGCAAGGAGGTCCATTCGTAGCTGACTCTACGAGCAACCAGCCCCGGCTGCGCACGGGAGCGATTTAGAGTTAACGATGCCGTGGCGATATCGCGAAAAAAATGATGTATGTTACTTTTGGAGTAATGTAGATTTCCATAATTGAAAGAAGTTTTAAAATCGGTTTGCGATACCATGCGGATATTGGGATAAAAAGTGGCATGATATGTTACTTCTGTGTAAATACATACAGCTCGGTCGGCAGATGAAAATTAGGGGTCTAACCTGGACATAATTCCGATTTTAATGAAATATTGGGTGTTTTTCTCAGGAATAGTGTGGGGTGTGTAATTTCGAAACTCGAAATTTTTGGACTTTCCAGTTTTGCTTATAACTCGAAAACGGAGGCCTATAGCCAAAAATGTTCGTACACTAAGGTAGTCTATATACAATTCTCTCTAGCTTTTGCTTGATACATTTTTTCAAATTCCCAATCGTTTACGAGCAAAACAGTCTCGGTTGGAGCGGTAGGTAAAATATCCTTTTCTTAGGAAATTGTATGAAATATTGTACAAGTATTTTTATGTGATATATGTTTAAATTACCAATTTCTCTATTGAAACGTAAGATGTCAACAAGTATACCGAAATACTAGTCTGCGAGATAGCACATCACAGTGAACCGTATCCCCAGATCGGCGCGAACGCGGGCATCGTGGGCATGACGAAGGAGCACCTCGGGCTGGCGCTGGCGCTGTCGGTGCCGGTGTTCGTGGTCGTCACCAAGATCGACATGTGCCCGCCCAACGTGCTGCAGGTAGGATGGGAGAACACTAGACTGTTGTACACGGCAGTTACTGCAACACTCTGTCATTGACGCATTGTTTTTATTAGGTTGCGGTAACTGCTTACCATCAGGCAGGCCGTAAGCTTGTTTGTCACCTTGTGGTATAAAAAAATGTTGTATGAGCAGGTCGAATGAGGGTGTTTGCGATTCCAAAATCGCTCAGATGGAGCTGCTGAGACGGGGGGTCTTCTGTCAAGTCAAAATAAAGCCCAATTGCGCGTCATTATTTTGACAGGGGATCTCACATGTTATGTGCCATCTGGTGTATTTTGGAATCGCGAAATTCCTGGTTATTGGTTACTACAAAACTGTAGCATTGAGGCGCTGTACTAATTGGTAACGGTCGTGCGACTATGGCCGTGCAACGGGCGGTTTTGAGGTCTCCTATTGGTCAGGCGACATCTGTCGCGCGACCGTTGCCAATTAGGAGAGCGCCCGACAGTGCTTTTTTTTAAATAACTGGTGGAATTAAACGTATTATTTTCACACTGAGGATTAACAAAAAGGTGTTACTTATGTAAAATTATTGAAAATGAGATTTTTATGAAATTACTATTGCTCGTCTCAAACCCGCAGTGGCTAGGGATTTTGGAAAAAACTGTTAGGAAGAATAAAAAGAAATTGAGGTTTTTATCTCAGCTGATTAATAAATTATGACATTTTTCCATATTGAGAAGTGTTGTTGTTGGAATAATGTCATCAATTTTGCTTATCTATACCCAATTTCCAGGACAATCTAAAGCTGCTGATCAGGATTCTAAAGTCGTCGGGGTGCCGCAAGGTGCCCGTTATGGTGAAGACCAAGGATGACGTCATCGTCAGTGCCACCAATTTCGTCTCACAGAGGTACGTTGTACAAATAAATGATTAGAGGAAAGGAAATTGCTATACCCCAGCGGGGTGTCACTATTAATGTAAGCTCCTTTGTAAGTACCTATGTATATAGTACACAATGTAAAGCAATGTAATGATATAGTGATATCGCAATGAATGAATAAATAAATAAATGTCCCACACATTCATTGTCAAAATACTGCCATGTCGAATTCGAGAAAAAAATTCGAATTCGAGATGTCACAACGCGAGAATTAAGCCGCAGGTGCCATATCGTTGGGGGGAGGCGTTCTAAATACTGTGATCGTAACAAGAATAGTCCTAAAACTAGTAACAGACGCTCCGATTTGGCTAGAGCCGACCAACCGTCAATTGCAGTCGATACTAGCCCTTATGGAGTACAAAATAAACTCGCTTTTAGATTAATCAGGATGCACCGGCGAGCGGACCTTGGTCAGATTTATTTTATACAGCGTAACGATTAGCATCATCTGGAACTGACGTTTATAAGTATAAAACCTGTTCCCATTCTTCAGCAAAGATAATCCGCTTTTCTACTCAATCTTCTCCACTTCGCCCGGTCTTCGGCATCCTCTCGTCGTAAACCGTTGGCTCTCGCATCCGACTCAGCGAGGTCAATCCATCGCTTCTTGGGTCGCCCACGGGGCCTCTTTCCTGATACCGGCAGGTTCAGGCACCTATTTCCCACGTATCCCTGAGGCTTACGCAACACGTGACTAAACCAGCGCAGGCGAGCCTCCTCGATCTTATCTGCGATATCCCTTACGCCAAGGCTGCCACCGATGTACTCGTTACGTATTCGATCGAGTCGCGTTACTCCGCACATCCACCACAGCATTTTCATTCAGCAAAAATAATAATCATAATAAATCTTTATTCCAGGCAATAGCCCCATATTACAATTAAAATATACAATTAAATACACACAAATTAAAATAAATATACAATAGTAAATATTTAAAATTAAAATAATTACAAAATTATACCATTTTGATGTTATTTTCGGTTCTCGGTCAAATGCAAAGTCAACCATCTCATCAAGTAATCTCTCCCTTCCCCCAGGCTATGCCCAATCTTCCAAGTGTCGAACGTGTCGGGCGAGAACCTGGAGCTGCTGACGATGTTCCTGAACCTGCTGAAGACGCGCATGCCCAGACACGACGACAAGCCCGCCGAGTTCCAGATCGATGATACGTACTCTGTGCCCGTGAGTTCATTCTGTTCTGTATCAAATATACAAAACAAATATGGTGTGACCAAATCGTGATTTTATTAATTTTATAGGTTGTAAGACTTTCTTGGTTATTGACTACACTTTCGCTACACATATTATCGGGTTTGTTGCCACGGTTGGTATTGTTTTTACCTCAACGAATTGTGAATTATGATGATTTTATGAATATTCATTGATATTTTGATACGGTCTTGAGTGATTTTTACGGTTTCATCCTAAGTTGCTGCGGTAGGTAGGACAAGGACATACCATATCATGAAGTATTGGTCGATACAGCCTACATCTCACTCGGTCCGCGGGCCCTAATAACCACTATCACTTACATAATATATGGTAAGATAAAAATGCGTGTAAAGGAATCTTGTTTTAAATGATTTCATTTTTTATACTTTACGAAAAAAAGGTTAAATAAACATTAACATAAGTCGTAGTTCGCTTTTTACTTACACGCCATATTGAACTATAAAACAGTACTCATAAAAATGAGGGTATCTGCAATAATGTTAGCAATTTCTAGTCACCAGATGGCGCTACAGAGCCATAAGGTCTGCTGTCAAAATAAAGCCATCTCATTAGCTTAAATGTATCCACAATTGACTGCTGTTGTGTCTGTCCAATAACGAAGAAGTATTTTGACAACGGACTTTACACGTCAGTAGTGCCATCTGGTGGAAAATACTCTCATTTTTCTAGCAGCGGACTCTCACAGTTACAGCGGTTTTTTTTTTCACTCATAGGGCGTAGGCACTGTGGTATCCGGCACGACGCTTGCGGGCGTCATCAGACTCAACGACACGCTGCTACTGGGGCCCGATCCCCTGGGAAGGTTCCAGCCAATCACGGTCAAGAGCATCCATAGGAAGCGAATGGTAGTGCCGGAGGTGCGAGGGGGACAGACGGCCAGTTTCGCGTTGAAAAAGGTGAGTGATTGAATGAGAGATAATAGAGTTGGTGTACTTCTTTTTGATGGTAGTGGTGGTGTTTAGGATTTTAAATTGCGTGATAATTATGTGTTTTGTAGGATCGCATCAATGACGAAAGAAACTCCTTAATTAGGAGGACAGGCCTTATGGTTCAATTTATATGGTGATGAGAGGTAGTGCTGATTTGCCATATTGTGTACTATGATGCTAGGGAATTCTAGTTCTTATGCTAGTTATTCTAGGCACATCCGTTGGCAATTCTTGTTTCAGGCATGTTTAGATAATTTATTTAAACGCTTTATTTAAATAAATTTAATAAATAACAATCGTTTATTTCACCTATTTCACACATGGCACAGTACATTTGGGCATAATACAGCATACAAGAAACAATGAGAAAGGGACAATGCTATCGTTACTTCGTTGCCTGTGCCATGATGAGACGTGCAACGGGGCCGCACTCAACGTAAGCCACGGCTAACGCCATGGCGCTAGTTTTCAGTGTGCTCCTCAGTGGAACACATATTTGACATTTGATGTATAGCCTGTCCTCTTAAAAGGAGTTCTTTTCGTCATTGGATTGCATAGTAATCCGTGGTTTCCCCTCCCCCTTAGATAAAGCGTTCGGCGATCCGCAAAGGCATGGTGCTGGTGTCGCCGCTGCTGGAGCCCACGGCGTGCTGGCAGTTCGAGGGCGAGATCCTCGTGCTGCACCACCCCACCACCATCTCCAGCCGCTACCAGGCCATGGGTAAGGCGATCCGCATGGGCATGGTGTTGGTGTCGCCGTTGCTGGAGTGAGATGGGTGCGACTAAGACGCAAGGACGGCAGCTGACAGCAGCATTTATGCTAGGGGGTCTGGCCAAGATACATTCTATTTTCATGATCAGCAACGAAATTGTAAGGATATTTAATATCACTAAGGTGGCAAATATTGGCTGTCTGATGGTAAATAGGCACCACCGCCTATGGACGTTTGCAATACCGCAGTTATCACTCACGTGTTGCCGACTCCGTAAATGTATGAGATTTGAGCGAGCAGCGCTGAATGACATTTAGGATGGGCAATGCGACACCGATTGCTGCGAAGCTAGTCGAAGGCTAGGCGAGTGAGACCTAAGGTGCGTATGGACTTGTGCCAGCCTCGGGCGAGGCACGCACGTCTCTCGATGTTGTCTTAGGATATCACGAGGCCGCGACGGCCATCGGAAGTCAATTTTGTTTACTGTGCTCAAATGTGCCTGAACATGTGTGCACCGCAAGTTTGGACGTGAATGAGGGTTTTTGCGATTTCAGATGGCGCTACTGAGGCCCAAGGTCTATTGTCAAAATACTGTCGTGCTATTGTCCAACAACTTCCGTAAAATGACGACTCTATTCCAACCAATGGCAGGGCTTTGGACATAAAACTTCACGTCGCAGGAGCGCTATCTCGTGGATTCGCGGAAACCCTACTCGAGCTTGGTTTAATCGAGGCACGCATAGAGTTGAACAATATATGTGATACCCGGCCCGCAGTGCACTGCGGCAGCATCCGGCAGACGGCGTCCATCCTGTCGATGTCGCGCGACTGCCTGCGCACCGGCGACAAGGCCCGGGTGCGCTTCCGGTTCATCAAGCACCCCGAGTACCTGCGCCGGGGGCAGCGGATGGTAACGGCTTTCTTTTTATTTTATTGCCTAGTCAGGCACACGGATAGTCCACCTGATGGAAAGCGGCAACCGTCGTCCGAGACATTTGCAATCTAAGGGGAGCGGTGGTGCCGGCTTTTGACGAACCTGTGGACATGCCGTTTGATGAATCCCTTGTTATAGTGCAAAGGATAGACTGCGAGAGGCAGCTCATTCCACAACTTGCACGTGCGTGCATGTTTAGCACAAACCTGCATTATTGACCCTTCTTGTAACATATTTGAATCTTAATCCACCGGCCGCCTTATGTTATATGACGGTGTTATACAATAGGAATCTGTTTTACCCACGAATTTATATTATAGCTACAGCAAATAAATCCATGTTATTTGTTCCACAAGTCTGAAAAATTACTTTACTGACACTAAATCCCGAGCTAGCGAAATGACATAAATACGGTGGCAGGCAGGTCAACATTGAAATCTTCCGGCCAAAAAGATTGGAAAGTCAGCTACCTTCATGGCTGAGCAGAGCGGCGCTCTTGAGTAAAATGCATGCCAAACGTCAGATTCACAGTCAATTTGGTTGTCAAAGACACATTTGTAAACAAAAGACGATGTATTACAATACATCGAAAGAAAATATCCTCAGAGTGTACAGCCCTTTTTATTTGCTGCTGACAGAAAATCAAGGAAGATTCATTGTTTTTTACCACTGACCCGACACGCATTTTTTATATGAAAAAGCTGTCGAAGCCCTCTCTATAGACTTGACAAATTTTTATTTTTTGCTCTGTTCTCCCGACTTATGGTCCACTACCACCCATGGTTCTACTTCTTGGTCATACGGATCGCGTCAGACCGAATCACGAGAGGTGGGCGCTGTACTTGCCAGTGGCTCATTTCCACACGCACACTGCTTTTTTTATTCAATTTATTTATTTATTTTCTCCCAAAAATGTTTACAAACACATTTAAAATTCCAAATAGTTGATTGGGAGACATGAGTCCAAACTAGGTTAGCCTGCGTTTTGGACCCTCCCCTCTTTTAGGTAAGTGTACACCTTAATATAAAGTTGCTCGACTCCCGACCGTACCAACCAACCCGTGTACTGTGTCAGGTGTTCCGCGAGGGCCGCACCAAGGCGGTGGGCAACGTGCTGCGGCCCGAGCCGGCCGCCGCGCCGCGGCACAAGCCGCCCCAGCGCCGCGGGGACGCCCATCACGCGCACGCCGCGCACGCCACGCACGCCACGCACGCCGGACAGCCCGCGGGGGCACTGCATATGGTGAGTGTATAACACTGAAGTAGCAAATAATCTTAGAAATACTCAAACTGTTCCTACCTCTGTAATTATCATTAGAAGAGCGGTGCCTTCTAGCACAGGCTTTTAGCTTAAAAGGAGGTTCCAACGACATTCGTTTCAAAACATTCATTCAGATCAAAATTGTGAAACAAATAAATTATTTATTTGTTACTTACGGTCTGTCTGATGGTAAGTCGTTACCGCTGCCGACCCCGTTAAAACCTTTACACCCCTTTCTTGAACAACTCCATGTTGTACTCTCCGACCACATTTTATTACCAAGTAGATTTTTTAATAGACCCATCATCATCATCTCGTCTATAAACACCCCACTATTGAGGCACACATTATATTCTTCAATAGCACCTATCGACTTCTTCTTTCCATCAGATGGCCGGCTTGGCTTGTTTGCCTCCAAAAAAACAACTTTTGTTATAAGTTTGCCGTGAATATCTGTGGCTTTGTACATCTGTCTGTGGCATCGTCGCTCCCGAGCGGATGGGCTAATTTGTATACAGTTTTTCTCGATTTGATAGCTAGTTCAATCGAGATCGTTCTTAGCTTTGTTTCATTAAAATCGGTTTTGTAGTTTAGAATATATTCGAGTTTAAGTAAACGTGGTCGGTGTTATCATACTTTTTCTGTCAATTAAATTACTCTATCAGTCTTAAATCGTATTCTACAACAATATATTTTCCACCATTTGCAACCAGGAAGGCGACGTAACAGCCACAGACTCGCCGTTCGAAGTGCAAGGGGACAAGCGCGGCGCGGGCGGCGCGGGGGGCGCGGCGGGCGCGGGGGGCCGCCGGCCGCGCCGCCGCCACGACAAGCCCCCCCCCGCGCCGCCCGCGCCGGACCACGCCGTCGCTAACTAAACCTTCGATAGGACCCGACGATCGATCCAGCATCACTCTCTTCCATACAGATTTTGTAGGTCTGGAAGCTGGATATTCTTGGACTGGCAGCAGCACTCTGGCACCTTATCATCGGAAGTAAACCTACAAAAGCTCCTGACAATAAATCCAGCATCACTACCACCACCATTTTTTGTATCAATATTGAATAGGTCCGGTCCTCAAGTCTTGGACCGACACGACAATACGCGTTTGCAACTAGACCCCTCCAACAGAGATACCATCGCCACTCCTCACACGTTCATCTCTCTCAACGAATCAGGAGGGTGAAGTCCTGCATTCGCCCGGAAAGGTGATAACAGACTACGTAGCCGGTCTAGCCAAGATGCCAATCGTTTCGTAGCTATTCTATTGCTACTTTCAGTCGGGGGCGGTATCGCCAATCTCCAATTGAACAGCGCAATCTTGATCCAATTATGTAGAATGAAGTCACAGAATCGGTACCGCCTAACTCAGCATCGGTTACGAATGAACTTTCGATTTGATTTTACTTAAATAAAATGCTAAAATAATGTATTTTATAATAGAAAATTTCAGATTATTTTCATACTATTAGACCCGACGCGACTTCGTTCGCGTGGCGTCCTACCCCTCTCTACACTAGTCAACTCCCTACATTAGTCAACCCTCCTCCTACACCTACTTTACCCCTACCTACCCTTTTTTCTTACTTATAAACCATTCTCTTGAAACACCGCACTGAAATCCGCTGAAAACCGCATTAAAATCCGTTGCGTAGTTTCAAAGATCTAAGCGTACATAGATACAGACGGTGAGAAGTGAATTTGTTTTATACTCTGTCAAGATTTTGCTATTTTAAGTACATCATATATATATTCTGCAATGTTAAATTTATTTAAAAAATTAGTTAATAAAACGGAACATAAAATCCACTCCCATGAAGTTAGTATAACTAACTTCAAGTCATTCAAAATCGTGCATTTCAGCCCATTCTACTGGATAATTCTAGGCGCTATTCGAATTGGATATTGTGACGTCATTCTACTCTATTCGATCAAAATGACTTTCTTTTGGAGATAGGCAGTATGGCCCCGGAACTTGTCGGCTACGTTCGGCCAGCGCTCGTAGACTTTGCAGCGTTCGCAGTCCGGCGCCGATCTACGAGCGCTGCCCGAATGTAGCTGACAAGTTCCGATCCTCGATCGCGATAGAATCTCTACGAAGCAATAGCATCTTGGCTAGATCCGCAGTGTAGATACACGGGCGATGCATGAATTTTCTCGTTCAATAAATACCCTTTAACCCATGATTGTAATGCACCTATGTGCGTCACAACTATTTGTTGCTTGACACCATGATTAAGTGTCTCCTGGTGTCTTAACAGAGATACCGTCGCCACCACCAACAGTTTATTTATAGTACCATGTGTTGTTTAACCTCAAAGACCCCCGTAGATGTCGCTGGTGGTGGTGCCGAAAGCCAAAACTAGAAGTTTGCACTCTCTGGTAAAGCGAAATCATACTGTAAAATATATGAGGTGTCCTACCTACTTATTTATTGCTATGTGTTACCCACATCATCAGTGACCAATTTGACATGGAATGCGAAAATAAATTAATTAAAATTGATTCGGTCTTTGGTCCAGCAATAATTATCGATAGTACAAGGTTACTTTAAAACCACTGCGCCTGTTTCTAAGGCCACAGTGGATCCAAGCGGAGTCAGCCTAACATGCTGTATTAATAATAATGTAATAAATAATCATATTTTTGCGAAACGTTGATCATTATAAGTACAGACTTAAAACGAATTAGATGATCACTTCATTTAATCGAATGGATTATCATATGGTCAGGTGGTCACCTGATTCGTTGAATGACTGCACTGAGGAGTGCTCAAAATATGACGAGAAGTGTAATTGTGACTAGATATGCTTCAATTCAATGTTTTAACAGTGACCTGTATGTGAATGTAGCATAAATAATTGTCAGCCTTACATGTACAGTCGCCTGCAGAAAAATAAAATCTCGTACTACTACAGTCTCAGTAAGTTGATGCGTGGCAAGTAAACAGCGTTGGTTTTTCAAGGTAAAAATGTGCAATGCGATTTTTTTTTGTATTTTTCCATGGGTACTATATGCATCATGATAATAATATCCAATAAATTACTGTGATACGAGAGATAAAATAGTTTCAGTAACAAATGGGTTAAGATGCTGTGAAGAAGTTAGTTCGTTTTCATATCATGCGCCAACTTGGACTAAGTTTGTTGTAGTAGAGGATCCCATTTCCGTGCAGGCGACCACAAAATCCGGCCGATGTTAGCAAGCGAATTTTATATAACAATCAATATGAAAGTAATGCTTGTACTTTTTCATAGATAACACCACCAAATCAGCGGCTACGTCTCGTAGCCCTCTCAGCATAGTTGTGACAGATGGTTCCATATTTTTTAATATTCTATAGCTATAAAATAAGGTTTTACAATTTTACCAGTTTCTGTAAAAATACAATTTCGTATTTAATAAGCCTATTTTGAGATCTAGTAAATTATTGCACTCATTCTTGCAAGGTAAAATGTTTGCGGACGTTAGTAGGATAGTAATTAATAATAAAATATTAAAAAACAAAAAGTACATGAAGATGAATGGGGGTTGTATTGTATGATTTCAATTTGTTTAATGTTGTTTGTATTATTATATTTCATATGCAATAATAAATTGACGATGGCAAAAAAAAATATTCAGTGTGATAACATTTTGTTTCTTAGATGACTTCTAAGATTGGTAAAAAAAAATTGCATTATTATTTTGGTTTCTCATTATGTTCAACTATCATTGTGTTTATTTTGGCGATTTTATACATTGTTGAAAATTTATAGTTTTATTTTGCATGTGAAAGACATGGATCTGTACATTGATAAGATAAATAATGTGCTACATTGTCATTGTAAAACTTTCATTCAAAGCTTTAAATATATGAATTTGAGTGAATGCAACATTAGTTATGTTTTGTAGATTTTTGAGAAGACAAAGAGTTAGTGAGGCTAGCTACTCTTCCCCATATCAAAGCAGTATTCAATTGTTTGCAGTACCTACCATTTTATATTGTGATTTCCTAGTTTATTAAGTAAGAGGATATTTTTATTGATTTGTTCAGAGTGAGAAAAATAAACTAGCTCGAAGTGACATTGATGTATTATTTATTATCCTAACATGAACCAGTTCATAATACAGGGGATAGTATAATTTATGGTATTTTACAATTTCATTTATATAATATTTGAACACAATTCTTTCAAGTAGGTATTCAATAAAATCTCAAAGTAAAAGTCTAATGATCTTGTTCATTACAGTTATTTCATCGAATTTGATATTGATTAAAATAAACCTATTTTAGCAAAAATAAAAAGTGACTACTTATTTTAGCTAAAATAGGATAAAAAGTTCATAAATATGTAATGAATTATTGAATTCTGTTATCTTGAAAGTACAAGTTATGAAATTTAGATATAAACAATATACCTGTAGCTGTGATTATGGGTATGAAATAGTCTAAACACATTTCAGTCTTTATTACTACATAAATTCACTAAAGATTTATACATAACTGCCATGTATGTATCTACTGAATAATGCAAAACTACAATAATTTACATAATATGTAAATAAAAATAACAGCCTACAGCTGTTGTTATGGTTGTAAACTAGAAACCAGGCATAAAGTAGCCCAATCACATCTAAAGTCCTTTATAATATAGTCGGTAAGTCATTTCTTCATGCGCTTTGCATCTTCAAGGCCTTTTTTAACTTCTTCAGTGAATTTTTTTGCAAATGAAGCTACCCTATTTACTTTTTCTTTATCTATTGTAGACAGTTTCTCCTTTCCTCTGTAGAAAACTGACACTGCTAGTTGCGCAGCTCTCCTCACAGGGTAGGACTCTGCTATCTTTTGGACAAGATGCTCATTGTTGGCCAGGTACTTGAGCAAGGTTCGTAGGGGCATTATGGTAATCACTTGAATGATGTCTCAGAGCACATATTACGGTACTTCTGAAGTAACTCACGCTTTAACCGCAGCTGGGTACGCAATATTTCAAACTGCTTCAGCTGGTCCTGTTTATTGTAATCTATTCCAGGGAGACGCTTGACCTGAGAAAATAATAGATGGTTGAGGCAGGACAATAGGTGCCTTACATGGTTTCCTAATTTTTTAGTTATTAATTTGTTTACCTGTGACCTTGCAACTTCAAACTTCTTTTGTAGGTCCAATACCTTTTGGCTACAGTCCTGAGATTCCCTGGTTTTGCTGGGGTTGTCGTGAAAGTCCCTCTCAACGCTGAAAACAACAACATAAATTACGCTGTTTGTCCTCTAGAGTACTGAATGACGATGGTAAGCTAAAAATAAGTATCGAACACAAATACCTTCGAATGATTTCGTACACAATAGGCAAGAAATCTACGTCTACATCTTTCACAGCTAAAGGACTGTAATTATTTTGTTCAGAATGATCTGTATTGTTTTCCATTATATGATTTAGCTTGGGATGATACTGCACACAAATTAAAAGGAATTTAACTTGCCTTTCTTTACGTAAATTGAGAATTGTGAAAACTCATCCCACAACCCAACTTCCTATTCTAAAAAGTTAGGTTAGGAGATTTTTAAGACCAATTACAATTGTCAATCAATCAATCGTAGAATATCTTGTATCCGAATTTTTCAGATTGCTTTCTGTGACTTGTGAAATTGGTTATTGGTCTGGTCCACTGCTATGATGAGTCATTGTTTAGTCTTTGTCAAACAAATGTCAAATTGTGTTTCTCTACTATACTCTATGGTCAAATTGTCAAACAAAAATTGCGAAGAAATGTGTAATAGATTCGTGTTATTTTATTTTATGAAATAAATAAAACCTAATCATGGATGAAGTTGCTAAATTAGAGCATCTTTCTCTGGTTTCCAAAATTTGTACTGAGTTAGATAACCATTTAGGACTAAATGATAAGGATTTAGGTAAGTCCCATATGTATTGATCGTTTGTTTCCATTGTTGTACTTTTTATCAATTTTACACTGGAATTCTCTTTTCTATTTCATTTACATTAATTCTGTTTTCATTTCAGCTGAATTTATTATCGATATCGCGGACAAAAATTCAACATTTGACGACTTTAAAAAAGCTTTGGTAGAAAATGGGGCCGAGTTTTCCGACTCGTTCATGACCAATCTGCTGCGTATCATACAGCATATGAAGCCAGCTAACACAGCTAAAGAGCAAACTACTACAGAGACCAACAGTAAGAACACTCTTGCAGTGAAATTCCCTGGCCTGGCAATACCTAATGACAAGCCACATTTCTCGTCAGACGACAGTGAAGAGGAAAAAGAATCTACAAAAAACAAAAGAATTACCACAAAAGATATTTTCAAAGAAGAAAAAACGAAATCATCTAATGACCAGGTTGTGGATGATGCTATGGCCGAACTGGAGGCACTAGCACCTTCATCCTCTGGTACTACATCTGCAAAGCAGGAGTTAAAAAAGGAAGATAATAGAGACACAAAACGAGAACGCAGTCGCAGTAGAGATAGAAAAGATATCAGAACCAAGAAGAGAGATAGCCCTAGGGAAAGAAGGAGTAAAAGAAGTAGGAGTAGAGATAAAAGAAGTCGAAGTAGGGACAGAAGAAGTAGAAGTAAGGAAAGAGATAGAGATAGGAGAAAGCGTTCAAGAAGTCGCCATCGGCACAGATCACGGTCACGAGATAAAAGGAGATCTAGGTCAAGGGGAAGAAGGTCAAGATCTCGAAAGAGATCGCACTCTAGGGACAAAGAGGAAAAAGAGAGGTATAGTAATTATGGAAAACGAGATAGAAAGAAGAGCCCTGAGGTTGAGATGAGTGATGATCCTGAACCAGGAAAGGTGAGTAAATATTATGCCAGTTTTATTATAATAATATTGTTGGAAAAAGGTCTATAAACATGTTTTTATTACATTGTACCTGCTTGCAATCTTACAAAACTCCACTACCATCTCACCAAGTGAGGAGGCAGTTGTAGATGGAGGCACCTCAACCAGGAGATTCATTTTAAATTAACTGCATTATAACCAATTTAGCATCTTTTCATACCAATTTAGTATTTTATCATAACATATTTATAAATTAGCTGAGGATAGTGTGATATAGATATTATAGTATGGTTTTAATGTTGCCCATTTAGAAATACCATGCAAACCTATCGCTCATTTGGAGAATCTCCTGTAAAATCGCAAAGATGCAGTTTTGTCTTTGTTTCTCCAAATGAGCGCCATGTTCATTTCACACTTGAACTTAATTTCAAATTATTAATGAGTAGAGAAGAGCTAGATACAGGCATCTATCAGTTGTTTTGCTTGCCTGCTTAATGATAATAATAATAATAATAATTTTCCAGATCTACAATGGCCGTGTCGCAAACATAGTGCCCTTCGGATGCTTTGTTCAGATAGAAGGTGTACGTAAACGTTGGGAGGGTCTGGTCCACATCTCTCAATTACGGAATGAGGGGCGTGTTATAAATGTATCGGATGTTGTTAACAGAGGAGACAAAGTTCAGGTAAAACATTTGTGTTTTATTTAACCATGATTTCATTGTTTTTTTCTCTGTTTTACTGATAGGGAAAGAAGTGATGCTTTGTATATTAATATTTATGTTTTTGTTGTAGGTGAAGGTACTTTCGGTGACTGGACAGAAGGTGTCTCTCACTATGAAGGATGTATGCCAAGAGACAGGGAAAGATCTGAATCCAACATCACATGCCCATTTGGAGGTACGTGTAGTAAACAGTAGACGCATAACTGCAATTATTATTTAAATTGAACATTGCATGCTTAGTGAACATTTATTTGTTATCTATTGACAACTTGATCACATTGTTATTTATGTAAATAGGGAAATATTACACTACCTATGACTGAACTGAAAGAATGTGCTTCATAAATAAATAATTATTTCAGTGGGTTATCATCAATTAACGCAATTTAAAACGAGACTCAATGCACAGCACTCAGCTGAGTTTTGATTTAAATCTTTACTCAAGTATTTATTTAATCTCTGATTACGTAAATAAGGTTGAGACTATTCTTAAGAATAGATTTACCTTCATATTTTTTTCAGTTGCAATTAGTTGTCAAAAACCATCTTAGATCAACTTTATTAGGTTCAAATATCCTAAAATGAATTGATATTGATAATGAAATAAAATTGTAAATGAGAATACATTTATATAATTTAAACAGAGATCGAAGAAGACTCCACTCGAGTTACTTTCTGTAAGTTGTTTACAGTAAATTGACTGTAACTGATAACATGGTATGTTGTAGGCGGAGCGCTCGGGCCGCAACCCTGACCGGCCGCCGCCCGCCGCCGCCGTGCTGGCCGGGCTGCAGGGCAACCTCGACCCCGACGACGACTCCTCCCGGAAACGCGTCACGAGGATCTCCAGCCCCGAGCGCTGGGAGATTAAGCAGGTATGTGTGGGTGCAGGGGCTGGGTGAGGTAATAATAGTGACAGATGTACCGATTTGGCAGACGCCGACCACCGTCGAAAAACCTACATCATCATCACAGCCCGTAACAGACCACTGCAAGACTTAGGGCCTCTCCCACGAAAGGGGAGGTTATTGCCATAATCTCCACGCTTGGCAGGCGGGTTGGAGATCGCAGTGTTTAAATATAATAATGGAAAATGCTGCTGCCCATTTTCCAGACTACGGAGACTCTTGATCTTTTGCCTCGAAAACATTAGTCGCCTTGTACGACACCCATGAATGTAAGGGGTTGGTGCTATTCTACTCTGCCGGACACCACACGGCCATAAACGAACCTACATAATTATTATTAATACTGGTCGGGAGTGATCGCTTACGAAGCTTTCGAAGTGATAGCACTTTAGTGGAGTCTATGATCCATCATTGGCTTGAGTGGATCCTAGAACACTTTCTTGCGTGTACTTAACTGTGTTCAATATTTGTATTGAATAAACAAAAAACGTGAAAGGGATACATCATATATTTTCGTTCTGGTGTCTGCACTCGGACTTTTGATATCAATATCTTTACAAGGCATAACCATACTAACCCATAACTGGGCTAGCTACATATTTATTATCACAGCTAAGCAACTTGACAAGCACTTATAAATAGGCAAGTACAAATCGAAATACTGCAAGTGCGATAAATCGGTTTTGGGCGGTACGCTTCTTGTAATTTAATTTGTATTTTTACTTACCTCAAAAACTAATTCGTTCACAGATGATATCCTCCGGCGTCATAGACAAGAGCGAATTACCAGATTTCGATGAGGAGACCGGTCTGCTGCCCAAAGACGAGGACGGCGAAGCCGACATTGAAATCGAACTGGTCGAGGACGAGCCTCCCTTCCTACAAGGCCATGGGAGGGCCCTCCATGACCTGTCTCCTGTAAGAATCGTGAAGAATCCAGACGGCTCCCTCGCCCAAGCGGCTATGATGCAGTCAGCGCTCGCTAAGGAGAGAAGGGAACAGAAGATGCTACAGCGGGAACAGGAGATGGAGAGCCTACCCACTGGGCTCAATAAGAACTGGATCGATCCCCTCCCAGAGACAGACGGGCGGGCGTTAGCGGCCAATATGAGGGGAACGGGCATCACGCCCCAAGACCTTCCCGCGTGGAAGAAGCATGTCATAGGCGGAAAGAAATCCTCGTTCGGAAAGAAGACTAATTTGTCGCTGCTGGAGCAGAGACAATCGCTGCCTATTTACAAGCTGAGGGACGAGTTGACAAAGGTGAGTTTTATTATTGCAATTCAAAGCAAATTACGATCCCTCCCTTTCTCTAAATCATTATCAACTTTATTGGCATTGAAATAATACCGAAAATCATTGGAGTACATTGTGAAAGTGGAACTGCGGACATGTCCTTACCGGTCCTGGCCCAAGTTCAACTTTTGGTCCATGTCTACATTTGGCGATTTGTCGGTTTATAGTCTCTGCCTACCCCTCCTATGGGACAAATTCGTGCCTTATGTGTATGTAACTAAAAATAAACCATTAACCCACCCCTCTATCCACCAGGCGGTCTCCGACAACCAGATCCTGATCGTAATCGGCGAGACGGGGTCCGGGAAGACCACCCAAATCACGCAGTACCTAGCCGAGTGCGGGCTGACTGCCCGCGGGAAGGTGGCCTGCACGCAGCCTCGGCGGGTGGCCGCCATGTCGGTGGCCAAGCGCGTGGCAGAGGAGTTCGGATGCCGGCTGGGACAGGAGGTGGGCTACACCATCCGGTTCGAGGATTGCACCAGTCCTGAGACTGTTATTAAGTGAGTGCTTATTTTTGATAGGGTTATAGTTGGGGTTTGACATTGACATAAACATAGACGTATCTTTATTTGGTCCAATAACACATTCAAAAAGCTGGAATGGCAGTATAGCTCCTTTTTATACAGGGTGACTTCAGATTTATGATACCAAGGGGTATAGAAAGAAAAATAATGAAATCACAAAACAACACCACATCTAGCGGCGAATTGTGTTTTGTTTTTTGATTTAACTGCCTTATTTTATGTCATTAAGCTATGTGAAGCCTTTTGGCGCACCATTGAATACCATTTACTAAGAGTATAAACCATAATATTCTCGATAATGACACACCGTCTAACCCACAGGTACATGACAGACGGCATGTTGCTGCGGGAGTGCCTGATGGACCTCGACCTGAAGACCTACTCCGTCATAATGTTGGACGAGGCCCACGAGCGCACCATCCACACCGACGTACTCTTCGGGCTACTCAAGCAGGCCGTGCAGAAACGCCCAGAACTCAAACTGATCGTCACATCAGCCACACTGGACGCCGTGAAGTTCTCCCAATACTTCTTCGAGGCACCAATCTTCACGATACCCGGACGGACGTTCCCTGTAGAAGTTTTGTACACGAAGGAACCTGAGACTGACTACTTGGACGCCTCGCTGATCACAGTCATGCAGATCCATCTAAGAGAACCACCAGGAGATATCCTGCTCTTCTTAACTGGTCAGGAGGAGATCGATACCGCTTGCGAGATACTGTACGAGCGGATGAAATCTTTGGGACCCGATGTGCCCGAGCTGATCATCCTGCCTGTCTATTCTGCCCTACCCTCGGAGATGCAGACCAGGATATTCGACCCAGCGCCCCCGGGCTCCCGGAAAGTGGTGATAGCCACGAATATTGCGGAGACTTCTCTTACAATAGACGGGATCTACTACGTGGTGGACCCAGGGTTCGTGAAGCAGAAGGTCTACAATTCTAAGACGGGGATGGACTCGCTGGTTGTCACTCCGATTTCGCAGGTAGGTTAGGTTTTTCTATTTTAGTTTTGTTGTATGAATTACAAAGTATATGTAACTGTTTATATAAAACGTATGACTAACCTCTTGCCAACTCAATTTTTTTTTTGTCAAGATTCTAGTTTCCCTTCTCCTTTCACTTCTAAGACCGAAATTAGCATGTCCTTCTTTCGAATACAGCAACATTTAGTGTCGTTTTTTATAGCTTTTGAAAAAACCACCAGAATCCACCAGATCGCGTTATGGAGCCGTCTACTGTCAAAGTAAAGCTCTGTCATTCATCATTTTACACCAGTTGTTTCTGATATTTTGGTAACGGACCTTACTTTTCAGTAGTGCCATCTGAAATCGTGAAAATACTGATTAAGTGGAGGTTTCTTGTAGTTCTTGATATTATTGATAACTGAATATTATGATTGTTTTCAATAACCAACCCCTAACCCCCCATTGTTATGTACAGGCGGCAGCGAAGCAGCGCGCCGGTCGCGCGGGGCGCACGGGCCCCGGGAAGTGCTACCGGCTGTACACGGAGCGCGCCTACCGCGACGAGATGCTGCCCACGCCCGTGCCGGAGATACAGCGCACCAACCTCGCCACCACCGTATGGACAGACATATTGTATTACTAGTGGGCCCGGCGCGACTTCGTTCGCGTGGGGTTTTACCCCTACACTACCCTACACCTGCCCTTCCCTACCCTACACTTATCCTACATACACCTACCTACCCTTTTTTCTTTCATACAAACCTTGCCCAGACAATTACAATCAACAAAATTAGTTGAATTGGTGCAGCCCTTCTTAAATTTAGCTTGTATTATTGCAATTTTCCTATTGAATTCAAATTTTTTGAAGATAAAATATAGTCTATGTTACTCGCTGATAATGTAGCTTTCTATAGATGGAAGAATTTTTAAATTCGGCTTAGTAGTTTTACGGGTTGTCCATTACAAACAAACAACTAAACTGACAAATAATCTATTACAGATTTATACACCTATTTCCCACGTATCTCAGGGACTTACACAGCACGTGACCAAACGAACCCAGCATTATTTTTTCACATCTGTAACATAATTGTGTACTAACGTATTCCATCATCCGCAGGTTCTCCAGCTGAAAACCATGGGTATCAACGACCTTCTCCACTTCGATTTCATGGACGCGCCGCCCGTCGAGTCGCTCATCATGGCGCTGGAACAGCTGCACTCGCTGTCGGCACTCGACGCCGAGGGACTGCTCACCAGGCTTGGACGCAGGGTACGTACATATAAACACACACATACGCACACGCACACACATATACTTATAAAAATATTTGCTAAAATACTGAATCAATTTTATTAAACAAAGCTAAGAACCATTTCAATTAAATTAGCTTTCAAATAGAAAAAACTGGGGTAGACGGGGTGGACCGACGACCTGGTAAAGATCGCAGGCACCAGCTGGATGCAAAAGGAACCAAATCGGCCTTTGTAGAGATCTCTTGTGAAGGTCTTCCGACTGATACGCCGTGTGGTGTCCGGCAGAGTAGAATAGCACCAACCCCTTACACTCGTGGGTGTCGTATAAGGCGACTAATCTTTTCGAGGCAAAATATCTAAGAGTCTCCGTAGGCTGGGAAATGGGCAGCAGCGTTTTCCATTGTTATATTTATAACACTGCGATCTCCAACCCGCCTGCCAAGCGTGAAGATTATGGCAATAACCTCGCCTTTCTTGGGAGAGGCCCTTAGTACTGCAGTGGACTGTAATGGGCTGTGATGATGATGATGGTTAAAAATTAATTAACATGCGGCCAATAGTATAAGTGGGTTTACTGCAGAAAAGAGAACTCCTCTCATGTTCAACTCTGATCCCCCCAGTCGTCGCGCTGAATTGTTTTGACATTTTCTATCCAAACACCCATATAACTAAGCTGTTCCGTCCTCAGATGGCGGAGTTCCCTCTGGAGCCGAACCTGTCGAAGATCCTGATAATGTCGGTGGCGCTGCAGTGCTCCGACGAGATCCTCACCATCGTGTCCATGCTCAGCGTGCAGAACGTCTTCTACCGGCCAAAGGTAAGCGATTTTACCACCTAATGTTCATCATCACAGCCCATAACAGTCCACTGCAGGACTTAGAGCCTCTCCTACGAAATGGGAGGCTATTGCCATAATCGCCACGCATACGGAGACTCTTGATTTTAGCCTCGGAAACAGTCGCCTTGTAAGACACCCACAAGTGTAAGGGGTTGGTGCTATTCTACTCTGCCGGACACCACACGGCTAACTCCTACACCCTTATGTTACCGCGACCTTAATCGCGATCGCTGTAAAGATATGTCTTTTAATTAATTTTCATATATAAACGCTCACATACAATATAATTAATTAATCAAAGTACTTAAATGCAGAATTTTGAATTGAGATGCATAACTCGTGTTTAACCTTTATCAAAATGAAGCTATTGATGCACTTCACTGGAGGGTTTGACACTCCAGTCAATGTCACTCCGAGCCAAGAGGAAGTCAAAAGGTCTTAAAAAGGCCCTAAGGCCTGTTTCATACACTACTGAAAAATTGCCGATATCTGACAAATTTCACATCTGTGATGCCGTATCTTTCTTTTTGTACTAACAAGAGGGAAACGGCATCACAAACTTTCAAATAAGATATCTGGAACTTATGAGGGTCGTATAACAGTGCCCTTACTCTTTTCGGCAACAAACGAAAACGAAACGAACTTGCCAAAAACGGCACCATTTTTTTTATGGTCGACAACAATCGAATTTCTCTAAATTGCTTTATTTTGATGCAAAACAAACAAATATCCTCATTTCATTGCAACAAACTAACCCTAAAACCTCCCAACAGGACAAACAAGCCCTGGCCGACCAGAAGAAGGCGAAGTTCAACCAGCCCGAAGGCGACCACCTGACGTTGCTGGCGGTGTACAACAGCTGGCGGAACAACAAGTTCTCCAACGCCTGGTGCTACGAGAACTTCGTGCAGATACGGACGCTCAAACGGGCAGAGGACGTGAGGAAACAGCTGCTTGGGATTATGGACAGGTATGCCTTTTTATGTCTAGAACAGAGTCCCAATAAATAAATAATAAATATGCTTGGACAAATTCACACAACGCCATCTAGGCCCAAAGTAAGCAAAGCTATGAGCGTAAGATAACTAATAAGCTCAGAAATACTCTTTTTTGTAAATACATACTTGTTTTACATACTACACCCAAACCTGTAACAGAAACTAAAATTCATAAAATTTAAATTCATAATTTAAATTTCTGCTCGGCCGGGAATCGAACACGGGACCTCTGCGTGGCAGACGCATGTTAACCAACTAAACTTCCTCGGTCCCAGTAAAAGTATAATCTTTCATCTTCATCATAAGATTATGCTACAACCTCTTTAGTTGAGACACATGCTACTTCTCACATATACATTCAGGCGACTGAATGTGTAACCATGATCCGATCAGGACAGGTTCCCCTGTTAACAGAGTCACGGAGGTTGGATGGCAGTTGCTCAGTAGTTAAAGTTATTTGTTATCACAAGCACATGCATACGGTGCCCTTTTGTACAATCAATTTGAAATCTCCCTATATATTTGACATGAAAACCGGATATCATAGCATTCCGTTCGATAACCAACCGTCTCTGCCCACAGACACAAACTGGACGTGGTGTCGGCCGGGAAGAACACGCCTCGCATCCAGAAGACGATATGCTCGGGCTTCTTCAGGAACGCGGCCAAGAAGGACCCCCAGGAGGGGTACCGCACCCTCGTCGACAGCCAGGTGGTGTACATACACCCCTCCAGCGCGCTCTTCAACCGACAGCCTGAGTGGTATGTACCTATGTGGATTCTATGTTCTGTGTTGTACTATCTCCTGATTGTTTTCTCAACCTATCTCGATTTAAGATCAAAGAAAACGGTAGCTACAAACTGTCAAGTATAAGGTGGCGTCTATTATACTATACATAATGTATGTATGAATATATGAGGCGCCACCTTTAAGAAATATCTCCTCCAAGTACGAAACACTGCAGGACTTCAGTCTTCTCCACAACAGTGGAGGGTTTTGGCCGTAGTCTTCGCACTTGGCAAGCGAGTCGGAGACGGCAGTGTTGAAAATACGGAAATGTTGCTGTCCATATTCTGGTTTACATGACAGGGCCTCAAGTCCGCTAATTTAGTAATGCTACGATTCAATTGCATTTGGATCGCAAACACAGCTCAATATACGCGATTTTGGTATTCTGCTACATTTAAAACAGCTATTGATCTATTGTGCGATCCAATTACAATTCAAACGCATTTCAATGTGGTCTACTGACCATCCAAACTTTACTACACCTTTCCTCTCTTTCCATCGCAGGGTAATTTACGCGTGTATACACTTTTGTTGGTGTAAAGAAGTGTTTTAATTCACCATAATTTACCTTTTCTCTCTTTCTGTCGCAGGGTTATTTACCACGAACTGGTGCAAACAACCAAGGAGTACATGCGCGAAGTCACGACCATCGACCCCAAGTGGCTGGTGGAGTTCGCGCCAGCCTTCTTCAAGTTCTCAGACCCGACCAAACTGTCCAAATTCAAGAAGAACCAGAGACTTGAACCACTGTACAATAAGTATGAAGAGCCCAACGCTTGGAGAATATCCAGGGTGCGACGAAGAAGAAATTAATTTGCTCTGTAAATAATTGTAAGGTCTGAATAAATGTTACGACAAATAATTTTTTTTGACATATAATCCCATAGAAAACAAAAAGTAGAAAGGCTATAAAACGCTGTTAGTACTGGAACCGATGTCGCCGTTAGCCATCCCACTATTTTCACCACTACTTGTGCAACTTAATATGCACAGGCTTACGCAACACGCACGCAAAGTCCACCGGAGCGCTGTGATTAGTCCATAAGTCACTACCACATACACACATTGCGTTGCGTGTATGCTGTGCAAAAGCCAAACTCCTCCCATTTACATCGAAAGGTTATCGACATTAACATTTCGATAAAATTGTAACCATTATCAAAACTATAAGGTTTTATTCGAAAGACGCGTAAAGAAGAGTACTGCTGGAGTACGGGAGATTTACGGTTAGGGTACGGCAGAGTTGTGGCAGGGGTAGGGTAGTGGTACGGCAGAGCTATGTCAGGGGTACGGTAGTATTAAGGAGGGAGTACAAGGTTATGGCAGGGGTACGTCAAACTCAAACTCAAACATATTTTTTCAATTTATGGTTTACAAGAACCACTTATGAACGTCAACAATAAATACCTACATAACAAACGAATAACGGCAAAGGTAGGGTAGGGTTTTTAGATTTATCGGTGAAATGAAATCCCACTTTTTGTTAAATAAGACTCTTGACTTTCGTAATAATTTCCAGTCTCATGGTCCAGTTTTGTAATATACCACGCCTTTTGAAAAGCGAAGCGGGCGCGTAAAATATATAAGTGATACAAAAATAGACCGTATCGTGCAAACATACATTCCATTTGGGCTCTGATGACTTGGGCTGCTTGCTGGATTAAGCAAAGGTGTAATCGGCCCTTTATTTCTCTTTCTAGAGGTACCCCGAATGTAATGGTACGTTTACACGCTTGCCAAGCCTTGGCAAACTGCAAACAGTCCCAAGCCTCCACAAATCTCGTTTGGCGTTTGAAAGGCGTTTATACGCTTGTGAATGCGTCAGTCTGCAATATACATCCAAGCATGGCGGACACCGAACTTGTGACGGCTATTGCATTTGGTTTAACGTACTTTTATTTGAAATGTAAGCAAAGTGAAATAAAAAAAAGGAGAGCTCGACGACAGCGAAGATGGTGGATGAAAAAGATTCATCATAATCGTACCAGGTAACTACTATTTTGATTTAACCATTATCTGTTGCAGTTGAGTTATGCCACAATACTTACGATATATTTTATTTGTTACAGACAATTTATAGAAGAGAAATTTAATGAACTTTTATATGAACCATCTGGAGAGTTTGATAACTTCTGCCGAATGAGCTATTCTGATTTTGAGATTTTACTGCAAAAAATTTCACCAATGATATCCAAGCATGATACAGACTTCAGAGAAGCTATACCAGCCAAATTTCGTCTTGCCATTACGCTACGATTTTTGGCATCTGGTGATTCTTACAAAAGCCTTCACTACTTGTTTAAAGTATCTGTCTCTATGATATCAATAATCATTCGTGAAGTTTGCCGAGCTCTTAATGAAATTCTAAAGGATCTAGTTAAGGTAGGAATAAAACAATACATTATGTTATACATTTATTTAGATTTTAATAGAATCATAGGAAATCTGTTCTATGAATGTATGTGAGCCGACTGCTTTATTGTTTAATTATTTATTAATTTAAATAAGAATTATGTCGACGAATCAAAATCTTCGAAAGCATTCAACATAGCCATGTTTATAATGTTGGTTTTACGTGGGGCTGGGTTGATGATTTGGTCCGATATGATACGAATAGATGACGAGGGTGCTGTTGATGTAGACGGAGCTGGAGCTATTGGAGTTGGTATATGTTGTGCCATGTCTGGCGCTGAATAAGAAGTTTGTGTGTTTGGAGAGGGAAAAAAACTTTGGTTGTTATGAATAGGTTCAGAATAAACACTATTAACTGATGTTGGCCGACTCGGAATGACTTGAGGAGATGGTGTTGAATATGCACCAGCCATTGACGACGGTCGAGAATAATATTGAGGGTATGGTGTATGACGCTCATTTGATTTTTGACTGATTCTGTTTATAAACAACCCATCTATTTGGTACATCATAATTTTTCGTTCATCAGTTGACAGTTCACGTAGCTTTATAGCCAATAATTTTGCGTATAGATCGCAATCATCGTCTTTGTGAGCAGGTATATTTTCATTCTGCCTTTGACCCAAAACATTTGTTAATTGTCCAAAAGCCACGGCCATTTGCTTTTCAGCCGTTTCAGAAGCAGGGCGACGACGTTTATTAGTAACAGCTTGTATGGATGGTGGTCTGGATGGTGATCTAGATGGTGGTCTGGATGGTGTGGTAACCGTACTTGTACGGTCTCTTATCAGAGGGTCATCCTCTGTCTGATCTGTATCTTCTTCTATTTGTTGTGATTGCTGCAAAAAAATAATATACTTAAACTTACACTTCATTTACTTTCTTTTTACAGATGCCCACCACAGCAGAAGGATGGCTTAATATAGAAGAAGGATTCAGGACTAAATTTCCACATTGCATAGGTGCATTGGATGGCAAGCATGTAGTCATTAAAAGTCCAACGCATAGTGGAACAGAGTATTTCAATTATAAGAAAACTTTTAGCATTGTCCTTTTGGCTTTAGTGGATAGCAAATACAAATTTGTATTCGCAGACATCGGGAGTCAAGGAAGAATAAGTGACGGCGGCGTCTTTAATAATTGTTTACTATGGAAAAGAATAATTAGAAACGAGATAGATTTTCCACCACCATGTCCACTTCCAGGATCGAATATTAATATTCCATACGTGTTTTTAGCTGACGGTGCTTTTGCATTGAGTCAACACGTAATGAAACCCTACCCTGGAAACCATGAAGTAGGCTCACCAAAAAGGTTATTTAACCAAAATTTATCTAGATCCCGAGTTGTAGTTGAAAATACGTTTGGAATTTTAACCTCAGTTTTCAGAATATTCAGACGCCCTATCAATTTAGAACCACAAACTGTAACGGAATTTACGATGACTTGTGTATTACTACATAACTTTTTGAGAACAAGTAAAAGTTCTTCAAATCGATATACTCCTCAGAGTTCGTTTGACGTATATGACAGTAGTGGAAATATGGTTACCCCTGGTTCATGGCGTAGAGATAACGACGAATATAATGCATTGCAAAATTTACCACAAATACCACGAAGATCTCCGGTGAACGCCAGAGAAGTCAGGGAAGAATTTACTTCATATTTTAATAGGATTGGATAAGTTGATAAAAATGTATAAATAAATGTAGGTATAATAACCAACGGTGTTTTTTTTTATTTAGAATAAATAAATTTATTTACTTACTGTTTCGGTGTTTATCCCTTCATTGCAAGTATATACTGGTAGTAAAAATGACTCCATGGTTTCGTAAGCATACCAAGTTGGATTGTATATTTCTTCGGCACCTAAAATAAAATAAAAACATCGAAAATTAGAGCGAGATAGTTGCGGAATAATCAAGAAACTAATCAACGCTTTTAAACATAAGTTACACCTTGCTAAGCAGACTAGCAAAATAATTATAAATGTATCGTAGGAACATACCTGCGCCAGAACGCATAGATTCACGTTTTTTTTTCAAGTGCTTGCGAAAAGTAGTCATCAATATCTCTTTTTTATTTTTTATTTCCTTTACTGGCCTTCCAGTAAGTTCAGCAAGACGAATCCATGCATCTGCTTGTTTTTTCTTATCTTTATGATTTGCATCTTTCGGATTCCAGATGCATGGTTCCATTTGGTAATGTTCCAGAAACGAAAGACTCTCCTCATTCGACCAGCAACTCATTTTTTATTTATTTTTTGTAAAATCGAGCAAGCGTGTACTCGCCGCGAGATCACAATGGCTACTAAACGCGGACCAACATGTAAATGCATCGCAAGCGCTTGCCGCAAACGCCCTTTGATCTGCGTAAAAAAACCGATACTCGACTGGATCGGAAGCAAGCAGGCACAAGCCCACGCAAGCCAAGCCAAACGCCCTTTTTACATGCTTGCGATTGTCGATCCTTGCCAAGGCTTGGCAAGCGTGTAAACGTACCATAACAAAACGCAATCTGTCAAAGTGTCAAACGAGTTCTGTTTCTTGCTTGTTTTATTTTGGTGATTTTGCGAATAATACGCGATATTTTCAAAGAAAAATGCGATATATTATTGATAAAGTGTAAATTAATTTATTTTCATAATTCTATTATTAATTTAAGCGATATGGATATGGAGTTCCTCTCAGAGGTTATAGGGGAGACCGTAATATTAGGTATTGATACACTGATCCTGGGATTTTGTGTAAAACAGCTGAGCAAATGTAAACATATCCTGAATGCTTTACAGGTAAATTATGACTAAGTCTTTTTAGTAAGAGCATAACATATTTTTTGGGGTATTTACCTTATTACAATCCCGTTGCTCTAAATAAATTTCTTTATATTACATACAAAACTAATATTGGACTGTAATAAATTGAAAATTCTTCTATTATAGCTACTTATATACTCATAACTTTTTATTTAAAAGCATGCTTACATACACGGAATACATATATACTGCAGAATTAATTTTATATTCTTACATCATCATTTCCACTACACTTCATTCACATATAAGAGGGCCCAGAGATCAGTACCTAAACTGGCTACATTTGGTCACAAATCAAAACATAATATACAGATTAGTAACACAATAAATTACATAAAGAAGTAACACCTTTAAGGTTAGTTTTCAAAGTGATTTCAATCATTATTGGAGTCCCATTAACACATTCACAGTCCAAGGGCATTTGTTGAAACTAACTCATACTACCATTACTTAGAACATGTCCAAAATATTAAACGGATTCATCCACACATCCAAAATTTTAAATTTATTCTTAGTTGTATGTCCGTACTTACAATAAACATACTGCCATACCTCCATTTGAACTAATGGTTGCAATTAATTTGTGATAGAGTCATGACCATGGACCTTGAACATGTTAATATAATAAATATGTTTATAGAGGCTTCAAAGAATGTTATAGCTTAATAAGTGCTTTAGTGGTAGGTAAAATACTGATATTAACATGTATAAAAATCTTTTGTCAAGGTTTATTCTTCATATACCTAAGAGCAAGAAATAAAAGGCTTTTTTATTTGAAGTAATTTAGTTAGACCTACCTATTCTATACCATGACATGCTGTATGCATAAGTTACAGTTAACAGACTAGTTTTCAACGAACAGCATCATCTGTTCTCATCAGATTATTGTATTAACCCAACAAATACTTATCTACACACACTAACACATTTAAAATGGTAACGTAGAACTATTACAAAGATTCATTATAATTTCAGACTGCTCCAGTACTGGATATAGATTCAACTCTAAACAAGGAGATCAACAAGTACCCCAACAAAATAATTCCCTATGTTGTGATCAGGGGGTTGGTCAAGCCTCTGGGGAATCCTATAACCAGTAATTACAATAACTCTGTAACTGGGGTACTTCAGAGGTATGTAAAGTTGCTATTACAATATAGGTTTTAAGACATTTGTGGTTATTCACTACACACTATGGCACCAGTCTAGCTGTGACCATGATGCATGCAACTGCATCATAATATCTAGGTAAAAGCAATACTAACTGTGGTAATAAACCCGATAACATGTGAGATGAAAGTGTTGCTATTACAGTTTTTTTTATGCTATACGGTAGGCATACAGGCAAGCAGGCCACCTACAGGAAGGTGGTCATCGCTATAGACATTAGCAACACCAGGGGTATCGCCAATCCGTAGCCTACCTCTATAACACGTTGCTGAGGCAGCAAAAAGGCAAAATGCACCTATACTGCCAAAGCCACGGTTCCCCAAATCCCCACCCCATGGAGCACTGGAAACCTTACTCACCGGCAGAAACACAATATTATTTAAAATAGTATTGTTTGGCTGTAGTATTCTGTACCTCTACCTTGGAGGTACTTCCCCTCCTCCACCTCTCTTAAAATTGAGCCAGGTTTGTCGTTTGATCTTCCATATATTAAATAAATAGTACAATAATGAATGAGTCCCTTCATCAATTAGAAAAGGGCTCAGTGTGCCACAACATTAGCATATGACTGGAACAACAGAAAATATAGCTGGCAATAGTTTCCTAATATGTACCTAGCTGCCTCGGTAGCCTGATATTTTCATATTAGCGGAAGAAGTCTTTCACATGGACTGTGAATAGTATAGGTGGAGGCTGTCTGAGTGTCAAAATCAGGAATGAGAGTTGGTCCCGTTCAATAAAAACATAATGATATTCCAGGTTAACAATAAAGGAACATGTCATCGCGCGCACGTCGGCGGGCTTCTGGTCGGACCAGACGCGAACCATACACGAGGTGTGCAACTCCACACCATTCGTCCTGAACAATGGGAAATACAGTATAGAGGTTATTGATGCACTCGCCGCCGAGTTGCTGGGTGCGTATAGCAACTAATACTAGAGGCACTTGATCAAATTCTTCACTTGTCTTTTGTGGAGGATTTGATCAAGTTCCTTTAGTAATAACTGGTAGTTGTATTTGTATCTCTATCTATATAGACAAATATCTGTTCAAAGCTGATTTCAGAAACTGTACCTTTTTTATACGATTTTACTGGAAATTACGTTTATCATAAATTAAATGGGTTTTGTGTTCCCATGGGGTGGCGTGATTCTTTTTGTTATATTAGCTATTTGTAATAAAGTTGTGTAAGAACTTTAGGCCTTTTTCTGCCCAGTCTGGGGTGTGAGGAATCAGAATAAACAACTGTACAACCTTTGCTACCCTGTGTTTATTAATAGTGACTTATCACTGTATCACCCCCAGATATGGACGTAATCTCGGACAAGTTCGAGCCCATGTCGCCCGGGGTGATCGACCACGTATGGGGCTTCTTCTCCGGCGTGCGCCAGCGCGGCCTCCAGACCATGGAAGAGATGCTTCGAGATGGCTCCTATATTACGGCCATAGGCGAACTCAGCCGTAGCAAGAGTGGCGCCTTGAAAATACAACCGCCGAAAGACGGGCTGCCCCTTTACTTGACCACGGCGACGAAGTCGAGCCTGCTCAAGAGACTCGCCAGCTCGAGGGATTTCTTTAGGTATGTGGTATTAAACGATTAAATCAACTTGACGTCAATATCCCATCTGACCTCCGTGACCCTGCTACCAGGGGAACGTGCCCAGATTTGATCATGGTTATACATTAAGTCACCTGAATGTGCAGGTTTCATCACGATGTTTTCCCTCACCATAAGAGCATCGGTTAGTATTCAACTAATATACATAACTCAGAAAAGAGTCATTGGTACATGGCGGCGATGGGTTTTGAACCTCTCGCTTACGAGTCGGATATCTTTACCACTAGGCCACCAATGCTTCCTACATGCTACGAGTATGTGTAATTAAATCAAAGACTATGTTGTGGTCACGTGTGAGTTGTTGACCTACTAATTGCCGATGTCAACCGCCGCGGAGTCTCAATTGGGCCGCGAGCGCCATGTTCCTTGCCGTCGTGTGAGTCGCTCTGTATTATGTTTTACACTACAATGTGAGTTGCAGGGTGAAGAGTGTGGTGAGAGTGGAAAGTGCTAATACGTGGCCATTTTGAGTAGAGCATGGAGACGGTTCTTACCGGCGAATATTCAGTCATCGCTTATTCGTTAGACGAATTTTATAGTAGCTGTGCTCGTGAAATAACTTCGCGAATAAACGCCCATGCAACAAAATGCTCGCAAAAGAAATATTCGTCGGTAAGACAAACATAACATATCTCGTATTCTCGGCAATCGAAATACTCGGTTACAGATTACTGTGTTATCAATTTAATGTTAGCTGGCGTAGCTAGGACCTCTGTGAACAAGAAAATGGGCAGCAGCGTGGTGTTGTGTTTTTTATCTGCATGACATGTGTGCCTAGGCCTACAGACTCACTACCAAGGATGCTGAAGACCGAGCGAAGTGGACACAGAGAAGTATAGGAACGGACAGCACAACCAGCACTACCTCTAAGATTATGATGATTTTAAACTCTGTAGTCTCTGGTAAGCGCGGAGACCGCAAAACACTCCACAAAGTTGTTTATTTTTTTCTTTGGAGGTTTTCCTACGGCGAGACGAAGAGACGCGAGGCGGTAATTAGTTCCGCAAAATGTAAATTCTCTCTTTGCCTTTTTTACGGAATACATCAATTTAATACAAATTTAAATTCTCGTCGCTCGTCGCCTCGTCCCCAGAATTCTGGCTATTGATAAACTTTGATTTAGACATTGGTCGTGTAAAGGATAGTGTCCAATGTCCAAAGGATGTATGCAATTCATTCTTGAACATTTTACTAATTTAACATTTTTGATTTTCGCCATTAGCCCGGCAAAGGGATATGATGTCTACATAAAAAATGTCTCAAACCTCACTCCTGTCCCCGCAGAATCCTGCTAGTCGTATTTGGCACGGTGGCGCTAGCTGCTTCCGGCCGCATAGCTTACAAATACATCCGGCGGCGGCGGCGGCGGCAAGTGGAGGAGTCCCTCAAGAAGCAGCTGGCGGCCGGCCGCCGCGAGCGGAGGGCGCACGCCAGAGAGAAGAACCTTACTGAGGTGCAGCTGTGCGTCGTCTGCACTGAGAACCCTAAGGAGGTGGGTTATATTTGGCATATTGCTCTACTATATAGGGTCACTATAAATTCATGGTAAAGATATTTCAACTCAGTTGTGCGCGCGGCCCTATGTGTGGGTAAACCTTGTACATATACAGACACGTCACAATGACGCCACGCCATTGGCACGCCAAGTGGTCGCGTCATTGCCACATAAATGAAAGCTGTATATTTACAAGCGCACGCACACATAGCGCCGCGCGCACAACTGAGTTGAACTATCTATACCAAGTGGTACCGTATGAATGATAACAAACAAGTCCGTCCGTCCGTGTGCCTCCCATGGCAATAATAAAAAAAAAACTTTGAAATCGCGAACAAATTGAGCTGTTTCATACATTTTGGTCAATTCGTTTTAATTTTTTTAAGAAACATTTGATTTTTTCGCGATTTCAGCGTTGGTGCCGTAGTAAAAATGGTTTGTTATGAAGAGTTCATGCATACCCCTCGACAGAATCTGTGTTCAAAAACTATAAAACTACTGTTTAATAAAATAACAACGCACCCGTCTCCCACCAGATTATCCTGCTGCCCTGCGGCCACGTCTGCCTCTGCGAAGACTGCTCCGACAATATCCAGGACAGCTGCCCGGTCTGCCGCGAGCGGATCGACGCGCGCGCACCAGCCTTTATCACGTGAACGTGACGGCAAACCAGAGGACCAGACAACCCTTTTCACAACCACACGGGCGAGACGAACTGATTGTGGCGCAAAAATGAACTAACGTGCCGCCAATGAAACTATGCTGATCAAACGACTAGTGACGCCCCCCTCATAAATGACTTTGAAGCTCTCGGCAATGATTATCGTTGCCGCGCTCAATATACGGGTACGGAAGTGTCCACGCTAAGACGAACAAAAAGTAGGGAGCACTCCCTACCTTTCTTCGAAGCGAATGAATCAGCGAAGTCCTACTTTCTGATAATGAAGGGTTGGTAGTTTGGCTCTGTAGAGCTACGATCGTATAAATGTATAATCAGGCGGCCCGCTTGTCTCACTCATTTATATAAAAATTGTATTTGTGTGAAAAGGGTGTTATCCCGATTGTACTAAACATAGGTGACGCCTCAGTTGATTTTAGATATTCCAAAAACGAATCTCGCTAAGTCACCATTAACTTTATGACACCGATTTTGTGGCTCCTAAATACTTAGGAATATCTTGATCGTCGCCTAAGTTTAGAACAATCGGGCATTAGCGTAACGGAACCATTAACATCTACTTAACGGTTTCTATTCATACGCCAGATTACCTAAAAAATTTATTGTTTTCGTTCCCGTTCTATAGAACTTTATATTTAATGTTGTTATTATTACAAATGAATTGTTACCTACATACATGCACGTGTACATATTTAATTAGGCATAACGTTATGGCTATGAACAATGAACATCTAAACCTAAGTCGCGGTCCAGAAACAATGTGCACATTGACCTGTAACTACCCGTCTCTGTCACGTTCGCGCAATTCAAGGACGCGACTCTGTGCGAGCGTGATGCAAATATGTTTACGCTGGAGCAACAGAGACAGGTTTACTATTAGGTCAATGTACGAATTTCTTTCTGGTCCGCGACTTAGGATTAGGTAAAGTATTTAAAGTGTGGTATGAGCTATGGAAAAGTGATTCTAGAGTAATATAGGCACTCGGCGCCAAGACTCTGTCCTACATTGCCGAGTGCAATATAAGGTGCTATAAGGTGTTACAAATTAAAATGTACTTATTTGTTTTTCTCTTTAGATTCAGATTTGTAAGTTTAGTTTTTTAATTTATGTTTATTAGCATAGCATAGATTGTGTGTTGTTCAGTATTTTGAGGTGACAGTACATAAGATACTGTACAGTGTAAAGAAAATTGTATGCATCAAAATCAGTGTAATACCACACAACCAATAAAAATAATGCATACATATTAAATATTTTTATTTATAGCCCTGTGTGAAATATAAATTCATAGGTACCTTGAATAAAAATAAATTTGTGGGGATGGTGAAATTTTAAAGTAAAATTAAAAACTAAAAGTATGATGTAGGTCTTCTTTTTATTTTACCAAACACAATAAAAAATATTGTTTAACAAATAGTATGATAAGATGTTCACATGCACCAGCAAAATAAATCAGTACTTATTTATGATGTTAGATTTATTGGGGTGATCATATTATTATAGCACTTAGCTGATCCCCTCGTTCATAACCCACTTATGGGCGCAGGTTAAGGAAACCTCGCCCGATAAGAATTTGGAATATTATAATCGCTGAAGGCAATATCACAGATCATACAATGCTTCATATGCCACCGAGCGACTGGAGAGTGATGGGTACTCGGATCCAGCCTCAACCAACATACAATTGTATTACAACATATCATTACTGGCTCATGGTTGATATTCCATACATCACGCAACAATCCTACGTCGACGATTGAGAATAGTCACGTAAGTAAGTCGATTTGTAATCATTTCGAAAAAATATTTATGGTCAAATTCTATATAGTTCAATCGGAGGTTGTGCACCTGTGCGGACTACGGTCTTAAAGGCACAAACAGGTTTAAGCATAAACGCACATATAATCTAGCCTGCACACTACAAACTCAGTACTTTGGGCACTACGTGGGGTCACTGAAAGTTTTCCGTAATTCAGCACGTAAACCAGCGCGCCCAATGCAATTCGTTTGTGCTGCGTAGCAAACAGCACAGAATCACTGCGGGCTCCAATTCGTCACAACCCAGTTATCCGGCGACGGCGCTGCTTCCACGGAAGCAATGACTCATCAAAGTTTTTAGATTATCTGGAATGAACGCATTCGCGACTGACTATATCAAATTCCAAAATTCTCCACGCCGCTTTACACGAGCCTATTCTTAATATGGAATTACTACAGCAATCCCCATTGACAAATCCTACCAGTGGATATTTGCAATGTTCGAGAATAGCCTGTTCCGCAATAGGGTTCGGAAGTTCGGTATGTCTACTACTCGGCGGTACTCCGCAATTTTTTCTCGATTATTTAGGGACATAATATAGTACAGCAAAGTAAAAGAATCCGGTCACAGACGTCCCGGCTCCGTCTGTCGTCTCCTTACGCCTCCTTCCCAGTGCTCGGGCTACTGAGCAACGCGATGTCCCCCTTCCAGACGCGCCCTGGGCAGTCTCGAGCGCCTGGGGCTTCGAGCCTCCGGGGAGGCATCAAGCTTGCCAGTTTCTCGTCTCCAATGCACACTTCGATAGTTGATGAGCTGGTCGAGGCCTTGTCGAGCACCTTAGACATCATTTGTATGGTGATTTGAAGGTTGCTTGGCTACGCGCGAGCAAGAGGTGGTAGTCCGGGCATCGCCCATTGGGAGAAGGTGGCGTTAATAAGGGTTTTAATAATATAATAAATATATTGTATTATTTGTAAATGTGTTATAGTTATCTATACTATTATAAAACTGTAAAAAGACCGTGGCTGTACAGAATTCTGGTAGGTAGAACCAGAGATACAGCTTGACCTCCCTGTAGTACTAGCATTTATATAATATGGAGGTCATTTAAAATGGTAGCTTCGGCAAAAGCTAGTGATGTTACACATCAGAGTTTATATAGTCATATTTGCTATGTACACTTTTACATATTTTAATTTAATTACCTAAGTACTCATTATTTATTAAAATCCTATATGTAGGGATCCCAATTTACCACAGCCACTTGCACAAGTGTTATCATCTTCATCATTCTTAACCCCAATATCCTCATCTGAATCTGATAAATCATCATCATTTTGAATATGATTCTCTTTCATCTCATTCTTTGCATGGGTCACACTAAATTCTATTAATAATGAACTTATTTTGGAATTACTAACTTCTGATTTTACATTGTGATGGGTATTATTGTCTGTACAACAATTGGTTCCACATTTCTCATTAGTACTGTTAGTTTCTTTTGTATTATTGCTACTACTAACTTCCTTCTTACTTTGGCATAAACCTGTCCTACAAGGTTTTCCTTTAGACTTACAGCTATCTACATTTACATCATCATTTAAATCGTTGACCACTTCCCTTAGTAATGGTTTTGCATTTTCATTATTCTTTTTATTGAATTCATCCAGCATTTTCTTTGCTTTTGAGCTCTTGCCTACACCGAGCCTGGGCAGACCCTTATTCAACCCTTCAAGGAGGACACAAGCTTTACAAACTTCTTGAGAGGATACAAATTTACACCTGACACATATCCTTTGTGTTGGTAAAGACACAGCTTCCTTTACTGCCATGGTCTCACCTGAAAACAAGAATGATGATGGTATGAGTATGAGGTATAAATCAGTTAAAATGATTATTATTTCTACAAATAAATCAATAAAAGATTTCTTGTACCTGAATAAATAATATCCATGATACAAGAAGGCCTTATCTTCTCTAGATCTTTCAGTAAGGCCCTGGCATGCCCCCGATAGGCATTTGGGGCAAACACACACTCCGTTGAGAAATACACCAGCTTCTTGAAGTGTGCATACATAACTATTTCCTTTTCATATGTGTATTTTAGTGGTTTTACTCTTGGCAATGTGCCTTCACTGCCCTGTAATTAAAAAAATATATTCTTGATTTGAGAACCATCCTGCCATAATCTGTTACCTTGACAGGTTGGTTGGAGACACTGGCAATAATGATTGTCAAGCTGTTGAACGACCCGTTGCCATTTTATAAAAAAATGAATGAATGAAAGGTTGGTTGGAGATTACAATGTAAATAACCTCCGACCGATTGTACATTTATCCAAATATTTTTTAAGTATCAGCTGGATATATGTATAATGGGTCAGCTGGATACTATAAACAAAATAGCTTCAAAAATAAAAAAGAGTTTATGTTGAGTTTACTTACTGTAGTAATAGCTGTGCACCTGTTTAGTCTGGCTATATCTCCCCGCAATATGTTCATCAGCACAGTCTCAGCTATATCATCTGCATTATGCCCTGTCGCTATGCACTTAACGCCTAGCAGGGCTGCTCCTCTATCTAAAGCTTGCCTCCGAAACACACCACAAAAAGTACAGTTGTTCTTCCTCCCAATCTGAGCAACAATTTCATCCATAGTCCATCCATATAAATCCTTGTATGACAGAATCTTCAATGGCATTTCATAATCGTCACGATTTTGCTTAACTGTCTCCAAACTATCATCTCTGTAGCCAGTTATCCCTTCATCGATAGACAACAGCATAAGTTTAAGACCGTAGTCATATCGTTTGTTCAGCGTTTTCAGAACATACGCCAGGACAGTGGAGTCTTTCCCTCCAGAAGCGCCAATAGCGACTGAGTCGCCTTTATTGAATAATTTGTTTTTAGTTATGGTGTAATGTACTTCGGTTTCAAAGGCAAAAAAGAAGCATTCTTTGCAGAGGGCATCGCTTGTTTTAGGCCGCTAAAAACAATTTAAATATTAATGAAACATAGCTATAAGTACATCCGATTTATTTATAATGTTTTCTAAAGTAAAATGGTTTAGTTTATTTAACCTTAACATATGTAAAAACTAACCTTTAAAACAGCTTTATTTCCACAACCTGCTTTACAATGTATAGGCATTTTAATGTTAGGGTGTCTATATTAACGTATTCTAATTTAAACGTCGTTGTTTATATAAATAAAACTCTAGACTATGTTTATTAATTTACACGAAAACTTTACGAAAACACGAATGGAAGAAAATGTATATACCATAACATTTGTCAAACAAAAATGAAGACCAAGATACCACAGACGAAGAACAAACCAAAACAGCAACAGGTATTTCATAGATAGACAAATTTTATAAAGAAATAGTTTGCAATAATAATTCAACTATAATCCATCCAATCCAGTTACATTCAAAAATAGGTTTATACGCTGGGTATAGTAACTTTCTGGTTTTATTACAAGGTGTAATTTGATGTGTAACATGATGTAAAAATAACAACAAAAAATTATTATAATTTTTCTGACGCACTTATGGAGGAAGGTACTATAAAAAACCTAATTGGTGACGTACGAAATCAGTGACAGTGACAATTGGAATTTCGTTCAAATCCCATTATTAGACGTGTACATTTGCGCAATATTTTTAATTTTAAATGTTTTAAAAATAATGTCTTTACCTTTTATTTTAAAGAATGATAGTTTTAAATAATATTTTTAGTAATTTTCGATCGATATTTCGATTTGCACGATTCAGTTGATACATATAATTAGTCATTCCAATTTCTAACATTAACCGTACGTTGCATTCCAGAGCAACCAATTAATATCTTCTGAACAAAACCTTCTTTTGCATTGCTTGCTGCATGTTTACCGAGGAAGGTTTCTAAAAGTTTTTGTAAATATTTTTCTGTAAAAACGAGTCTAAATTTATTTATTGTCACGGCTTATACATTTTGAAGAACATACGATTAGTGATTACTAATGTTTACATGTTATGACGGTGTATTGTTCGGTAATGGATATGTGTTGTTGATGTGTCGGTCAGTGGTTAGGGAAGAGATTTAGCGAAGTGTATGTAGCGGCTTCTGGATTGGTTTTCTCGGCACCATGCACGAGCTGCTGAAGCATGTGCTCACGGAGCGTGACCTCACGCGTGCTGGTGATATCTTCGGCATCCCTGATAGCGAAATAGTGGACGATCTTAACGATGTAGTAAGTAATAAGGATATGCGCTACATGCTTACGTTTATTGACATAGATTGGTATTAGAATTTCATATTATATTGAATATTGAAATTGAATTTTTCACTAAAAGTTGGTTTTTAAGTAACAGTACTTAAAAACCAACATTTGCATAAGTATTGCTTTTTCAATAAACTTTTTCATTAAAGGCATAATTTAATACAGTGTGTCTTATAAATTAACAATTAATATTAATACAAATATCTGCATCACAAATCTTTTCATTTTAATAATAATTAGTAGTAGAACAAATTGACCTTAGATTTGTTTCTAGGCATCACATGCACAAACATACACATATGTTTATATAATATACATACATGCACCTCATATCCATATCCTACAGGGGTAGCTGATTTATCGAGTGCTACAAGCTACGATCCTATCTATAGGTACTTCCACATTCATACATCTTATATATTCATGCCAGTTGAGGCAAATAAACACAACCCTCAAATTTAGAAGATATAACATTTTAATATATTGTTAGATAATATTACTTGCCATTGGAGACTAAAATATTTCAGTTAGTCACTTTGTCATTGTTATCAATTTATTATCCTATCCATTCATCTTGATTAGATAGGTACGTGTAGCATTGAAATAGTATATATTATAATCTTATTTCAAATCTGGCTTAGCTCTGAATATACAGCATTGCACATACTTAATTCCATTAATAATAATGGGAATGTATTCTTATTCCTTGCAAGAAAAGTTTATGGAAGAAGTTACACTTTTTTTTTTAATGAATATAAATTTATTTATTCCACACAAACATAGGTATATAGATTTGAATAAAATTTATAAAATATAACAAAACTTAACTAATTAAAACTACATACATTAATAATGAAGTCTGTCTTTTCATCTGATTGGACTCTAAATCTTGTATAACATCAATCTAGAATTTTTTACTCAAGAATCGCAAATCCTATTCCAAAAATATGAATGACCTCAAAAAACTACAAACAAAAGTAAAAAAGGTGAACCTTATAGGAAATACCTAGTCCTATTGAATACCTACCTACTTTTTACAACATTACAAGGGTAACCTAATAACACTAAAAATATCATCAACATCCAATAGAAATGATATGATGATAGAATCCAATAGAATAGTAATCCAATTAGAAATGTGGTCTACAAAATCCCTGGAGACTTAAAGATAATTTACTAATACAGTGTCATCAAGTTATAATTCCCTACATAATAAAGTGTGCCAACAGATGTTTGACATCAAAATTAATATTTAAAAAAGTTGTACCATGTAATAGAAGTAAAGCTTCCTAAAAAAACGAATATGATTTCATAATTCCGAATAACTCTTAAGGGGCTCCGGCACAACACAATTTTACATACCAATCCGGCACAACACAATCTAACTAGATTGGCAATCAAATCGGCAATATGGACTAACCTAGGATGGACAATCAGATTATAGCCAATGCAATGTGCAATCTGATTGACAATCTCACTAGATTGGCATTCAAATTGTCTCATGTTGACGCACCAAGGACGGACAATCAGATTGTAGCCAATTCAATTGGCAATCAAATTGACAATCAGATTGTAACATGTGGATGTGGTACGGATAATCAGATTGTAGCCTATTCAATTGCATCGCATCAGAATACATAGCTCTAAAACTCTCTTCGTCATATCTTTATTATTTATAATCGAATCGCACTACCTAAGAAGTTTCACTTGAATAAGGATTCAAATTACCAATCCACAGCTGAAACAAATAACGGACATCAGCTCCCGTCCGGACTACACCCGCAACGATCGTGACCAGGCGCTCGTGGAGATATGCGTGGCGCGCGTGACGTCATGCATAAAGGAGACCGGCACGCTGGACAAGTACTGTGGGGCGCTGGTGGCGCTGCTCGCGTCGTGCCTCCACCATAACCTGATGCCGGTCGGGCATCTTCGCGACGACGATCCCCCACACGCGAAGATCGCGTCCGACATCATTGCATGCATCGTTTTGGTGAGAGCTGGCCTTAGAGTCTTTTTATATTTTCCCGTGTCAAGTTAGCTGAAATAATGTTAAAAATAATAAGCTTTTAGATCTAGATAGATATATAAGTAAGTAAAGTCGACTACGTCAGCATATGTCTGTCAACAATGTCTACTTCGCCTGACATCGTTCGAGATCCTCCTCCGAGTCGTTAGGCACTTTATCCCCTAGCCTTAGAGAATACACATTTTTAAATCAAAAGTTGTCTTTGCACATAAAAATCGGACTGCGCATCTGGGACTGCGTTCCGAACCGAGAACAAAACTGTCGGTCGGTCCGTCGGCTCCGACCGCGGCTCAAACTGTCATACCCGTTACACGTACGCTTCGGAACGAGGGTAGGAATGGCGTGAGGCGTTTCCCGCGGTCCGAACTTTACATATAAAGGCCGCTAAAGACTGGCCGCACATAGCATGATGGGCTTTGTCGCGCGATATATAACATGGTATCTCGCTATTTCAACGCTAATCGAAAGATATTGCTAGAGTAATCTTGCTCTCTCGCGTGCGACATGCTACGGTTTTTTTGTAAATTGTAGGATGATAATTTTATCAGTCCACAGTAGGGATGGGGTGGTGTAAAATCGTTAATGAATCTATTCGGTTATCGATTATCATTCTCATAGAAGTTGGAATCGAAAGCCGGTTATGCTGTATGTATCATACAAAACAAACTAGTTTTTTTCTTTTGAATTAATGATTTATTAATACTACATTAAAAACCCTTCCACAACGACGATTTCGACACAAGAGTATTTTTATTTGGTCATTCTGCCTATTCCGTAGAATACGCGCGAGTCGATACCGTTGTTGTTAAAGGTCTCTTACGGCGAAATCAAACAATGAATAAAAATTTAGTTACAAAAAATGACATAATCCACGGAGCACTGGAAACCTAATTCACCGGCAGGAACATAACGATTATCAAAGTAGTGTTGTTTAGCTGCGGCATTCAGTAAGGAGAAGGTACTAAGTGCGCGAGAGTTCATTTTCATCTGGTCGGACTGTCGTAACTCGAATGGATTATACATCGCCATCTCACTCGCTCAAACTGCAACCGAGTGAGATGGCGATGTATCGAGCCTTTAATAATTGCTACTCGAATTATTTAAGCGGTCGTGCCCGATGGATATGAATTCGCGCGCGCACTTTACTTCCCCAGTCGGGCGACCTCTCTTATAGGTTGCTCATAGTAAGCAGTTACTCTAACGAAACTCACAAAACGCGAAACTCTCACTCGTCTCCCCAGACATCGTTCCCAGTACAGAACACCGAGCAGGAAGCGAACGGCAACAAGGCTGTGATGGAGCTATTCCTGCCGGTGGCGGTGCAATTCCTGCACAAGGGAAACCGGGAGATATCGCGGCATATGGCACGGTACCTCTCGTTGGCTGCCGTGAGCCATGCCGCGCTGCTCAAGCCGCACACGCAGACCATCATGGATTCTATCATGTCTGGTGAGTGCTGGGAAAAACTTGTTCTTCGCCCGAGCAGCTAATCAATATATCAGTAAACGTTTCGTTGTAATCGGATTCGCTGTTTCCAATAAATTTAAAATATTGGTTGTATGAAAATTACAGGTTCTGTTATTTTCGCCATACAAAAAGGTAATTTATAAATTTTGAAACCTTACACATACACATTGTTCTGTGTTGTTCCAATAATTATCTGAAATAAATGAATTGAATGAGGTTTTCGCGATTTCACAATCCACCAGATGGCGCTACAGGGAAAACGCAGTCGTTAAAATACTGCATTGCTATTCGACAGAAACAACTGCTGTTTGAATGAAGAACCTATTCCGGCCAATGATAGGGCTTCATTTTGACATCATACCTCGTCTCAGTGACGCCATCTGGAGGCTAGGTTACGTAACGCTGTTGCCAACAATTCTGATTTCAATGATTGAAATTGTTACTTTTGCAATTACGTATCATCGATTTCATGGGTTCATATGCTGACATAATTGCAACAGTAACAATATAAATAATTGAAATCAGCGAATTGTTGGCAACAGAATTGCGTAATTAGTCCCGACGAGATCCGATGTCGAAATGAAGCCCTAGCATTGTCCGGAATGACTATAATGAATAATTGAGAAATGTATAACGTGTCCAGGCAACTACCCGCTGTGCCGCATCCTGAGCCCGCTGTACCGCGCGTCGCCGTGGCCGCTGCAGGCGCAGCTGCCCGCGCTGCTGTCGCTGCTGCCGCACGCCGAGCCCGTCGAGCGCGCCGCGCTGCTCAACCTCGTCGAGGAGGTGAGTGGCGGTCGCGGTGGAGATTGACCTGTGGATCTGTGGCTCTCTGGTGTCTGTGGCGTCGTAGCTCCCGAACGTCAATAGGCAAGCATTTGACCTAAACACACTTAGACCTAACAACAGCTACGATGAGGTCGAAGATGTAGCATGGATGAACCGATTTCGATGCGGTTTTCTTTATTTGATAAGCAGTTTAAGCGAGATGGTTCTTAGCTTTGTTTCATTATATTTGGTTTAGTATTTAAGAAATATTGAAGTATATGTATACTTGATGGGGAGTTATTAGAGCTTTTTCGTCAGTTAAGCTATTATGCCATACGGTAGGCAAACAGGCGAGCGAGTCTCCTGATGGAGAGTGGTCTGTAGAAAGTACCAATTACAGAAGTATCGCCAATGCGTTGCCTGCCTCTACAAACTCTACCCACGCTGCGTCTTCCGGTACGTGGTCGCCACTCGAGAACTTTATTGCCCCATCGGCCATCTGTTCTGTGTGCCCTGTCCACTGCCACTCAAGCCTGGCAACCCTTCAACCTCGACACCCGTAGTGTATACAATGTAATAAATCTCGTCGAGGAGATGAGCAGCTTTTGTTACGTCACCATCCAAGACCTTGTTTTATTTTTTAACGTATTATGGTTGTCAGGTGTCGTCCAGGCGTCCGGAGCAGGTGTCGCCGAGCCTGCCCGCGCTGCTGGGCTACCTGTGCGCCGGCCACGCGCGCAAGGACCCCGCCTGCATGTGCGCAGACATACTGGAGGTATGGTGAAGCTTGTGGGGCTTTTCTAGAGCCTAGGTTTTGTTTTTACTCACAACACCACAAATATTAAGTGACATATGGCTTAAATCTAAAAAAACTGTTTCGCCTATATGTATTTGTCAACGTGGGGGTGAAGGCCTTCACTTGCAGCAAAAATCAAGGTCGCCACAGGGCCATCAGCCACCTCGGCCACATATTACATTGGCTTCCTGTGTTTATTCTTTAACAAGGAAAATACAGTTTTCATATACTGTCCTATTATTTCATCTGCGATGATTGCGCAGCCAATGATTCCAATGCGCCAGCGCTATTGGGGGCTATGAAAATCTTTTAACTATTTCTTAAAGTTTCCCCAGTGCTATATAGGTACATTAATTAAACACTAATCGATGGTCTTACGATGAGGGAAAACATGGTGATAAAATTTGAATCGTGATTCTTCAATCTGATCAGGTACTCATTAACAGGGTCACAGGGAGGATTCAGTCTTTACACTAATTACCTGATCTGCGTCGTGGTCAGGGCGGAAACCGAGTCCTCGTGCACCAAAGCACGATTGGGACATAACCACAACAGTTATTTTTTACTATTACCCCAGGTGATAGTGCACATATCGTCGGTGGCCCCGCCCGTGCTGCGGCCGCACTCGGCCGCGCTGCGCCGCGCCGCCGCCGCCGCGCCGCCCGCGCCGCCGCCCGCCGCCGGGAGACTCGCGCACGCGCTCACCAATATTGCGCAGCATTATAAGGTAGGACTGTCTAATCCTAGAATTCTACAATCCTACTAATTAAGGGAGCACGCCCAAAGAACCACCGGCAAGTAAGCGTGCGCATCACCCGTGATTAGACGCGGTCCGTATGACCGAGAGGACGATAGGACCCTGGATGGAGGAGGGTGAAGGTATCCTACTAATTTTATAGTTGCGAGAGTTTTTTAGGACGTATGTATGGAGGTTTTTTACTCCTTTACACAAAAACTACTAAATTTATTACATACTAGCCATTCTCAGCGATTTTCAACCTTGCGCAGTTCGGAGTAGTTTTTGAGTTTATTCATTACAAACAAACATACAAAACATAAATCTTTTCTCCTTATAATATTAGTATGGATATAGATAACCCAGAATAGCAAATAGGCTATAATTTATAACGAAATTCAATGTGGTTCCTGCGGGAACAAGTCTAGAACTTAAAAATCGAATTTTACGCGGATGAAGTCGCGGGAAAAAACTAATGTTTTACATTTAGTGGCCTGGGACCTGACCGCCTACCTCGAATGCTGACTTAGGACTTGTCATCTCGATCGTTCGCGGAAGGCGTGGCAAATGGAGTGAGTGAGTTGAAATCATAAAATGATCGCAAAATGCCATCGTAAAGAGAGAGCGCAAGTGCTGTCAACCGTCAGTCGAGCGCCTTCAGTTTTAAAGAGCTGCCGACTCCAAACTGCTAGTGTGTAGTTGCAGACGTCGCAGCAGGCCATTGCCGGCAGGCAATAATCACTTTAGTGTGTAGACGTTATTGGCCTAGGACGGCAGGGCGTCCGATACGACCGGAGACTGCAGGCGGACCCTTAATGACATTTAGACATTGATTTATTGATAAAATAATTTACAAGTCATTTAAATTCACAAATCATGATCATATCGTAATATTAACAAATATAATAAAAATAATTATAGCAATCCATCAATAATTAAACATAAATAATAATAATTCCTTAACAAGTCATTATTTAAATAAATAATGATATTCATAATGTCAATATTAAAATAGTAAACGTTGGTCAATAATAAATTTATATAACAAAGAATAGTAAAAAAAAAAGACAAGAAAAAATGACATTTAATTATTACTGATGTACAGCATCTATTTAAACACAGTCAACTTAAGGTCCAAAAATCAGCGTAATGAGCCACTGGTGAAGATTTTGCCAAAGAGTGCGGTACAGGCAACAGCCGATTTGTATGCCTAATACTATACGTATGACATCCGCCCAATGAATGGGGTCCTTTAGACCTGAAGCCGGCGCAGACAGAACGTAAAAATGTCACACACCTTTTTGACATGACTACCCTTCCAGGACCAAGAACTAGCGGCGGAAACCCTCCAACTGGTAGTGCGGCTCCTCGGCAGCCCCGCGGGCCGCGGCCGGCGGCCGGCCGACGCGGAGGCCGAGCGCGGCGCGCTGCGGCGGCTCGCGGCGCGCCTGTGCAGCGCGCATCCGGCCTTGTTCGACGAGAACGTGCTCCTGGCTGTGCGGGACCGCGGGGAGCGGGACCCCGCGGCGAGGGTGGTGGCCTACGATGCCTATGATGCGCATGCTACGCCGCGGTGAGTTTCATGCTTTATTGTTACTATTATCACCTATTCGCGGCTGTGCAGCGCACACCCGGCCTTGTTCGATGAGAACGTGCTCTTAGCTGTCAGGGACCGGGGGAAACGGGACCGGTGGGAACGGAAACGGCGGGAACGGGATCGGGACCCCGCGGCCAGGGTGGTGGCCTATAATGCTTATGATGCGCAGTCGACGCCGCGGTGAGTTTGATACTTTGTTTAGACTGTGTGGTATATCACATGTATCATGTGTTGGATTTACGAGTCGAGAGGTGGGTAGGATCCGCTCGATGCTACTGAGACTACATCACCTTCCGACTGGCTGATCAATATCAATATCAGAAATTAAACATAGCAATATCGTTGAACTGCACACTCCGTGCTATTCAACGACTCAGTACTAGCGGCAGTGGGTGACAGGGATCGAGACTCGGCAGCCAGGGTAACGTACGGCGCTTACGATGCACACGCGACGCCACCACGGTGACCGGATACCGATACTGTGTAAATAACCTCATGGGATTGACGTCACCTTTCAAGTATAACTGCCGGCTTCTTAAGCCTTTTTAACGTTGTGTTAATCATCTTTGCGTTAATGTCCCGGTTATGGTCTCGAGGGCCCGGGCTCCATCTTGACCATGATCCAGGATTTGGCAGATCAGGTGCACAGTGGAGCGACAGTCTTATACCACAGTATTACCTACTAAATATATGACATCCAGTTTTTTACAATTCTTAACAACAAAATTTTTCCATTACAGAGAAAGAGCCCCCTCCCCAGTCAGTCGAGCGCACAAGCCGCACAGCGAAGTGAACCGCACGGCCGGCGGGGTTACTATCGTGCAGGTGACGGGGGGGCCGCCCCCCGCGCCGCCCGCCGCCCCCCCGGCCGCGCCCCCGGGGGGCTACACGCGCCGGCGCCTCGGCGACTCCCGGTCTACGGGCCGCCTGCACGGACACAACCATCGGAGTATGACCAGGATTAATGTGGCAGGTGGGACTGCTAATACTAAGTGCTATAATCAACTAGTCATGCATTAGTATAGTAATAACATACCTCATTCTCGAGTGGATAACACGACTAGGAAAATGTAGGTAGTTAGGTAGTGTGTAGCGAGATCTATCGCTCCAATAGGCAAACTCAACAATACTCACATTATGAGTACACGAACACAAGGTTGGCAAGTATCCGCACGTAGATGGCGCTGACATTCCTACATCGCGATAGAGAAGTGTGCCAAGTTCCGCAGCATATATACAACTTTTGACGATCAACTGTCGGGGCCTTGGTCTCCTGGTGACAACACCCGGCCAGGTGGATAATTACCCTTTTTCACGTTCTCCATCTTCGCTTGCCAATATTGGCGGCTACCATACCCTTAACACCGATCATTAACAACGAAAGCTAGCGTGCGAAAAACGTAACGCTGAAATCATATGATCTCCTATAAACAAACCTCCGTTTGCTTAATTAAAACCGGTTCAGTATATTGGGTTCATATTTAAGTAAATAATTTTCCGACATCTGTCGGTTAGGTTAGGTTATATCTTACATCCCACCTCCACAGCACTAACTCCAAATCAGTAAAGTTGAATGAAATAATCGTGCGTTTCCTCCCAGGCGGGTCGGTGGGCGGGCTGCACAAGAGCATGACGCGGCTGTCGTCGTCGCAGCAGATCAACTCGCACGCCGCCAGCGCCGGCGCCAACGCCAGCGCCAACGCCAACGCCAACGCCAACGAACACTCGGGTAAGGCTTTTTTTTAAGTTTTTTTAATTATTTTATTTGCATATAGAAAACAGAGAATTGTAGTGTAGAATTAATTTTATATAATTTCTTTTTATCTCTCTTGTGGCGATGCCGCGATGATAGGGTTGAATTTGTATCCTTATCTTTCGGATGAGCGACGTGTTAAGGATGACTCACCTACAACAGCCTGGTCCGAGCCGATATATTTTGTATGGACAAGCTTGTGTCGATACAAAATATATAGGCTATTGTGTAAGGCAACTGAGTTGTCACTGCGATCGCCATAGAAATAGAGGTGCAGCTCGGACCCGACACGGTGAAGTGTGAGTTTACGCGTCGACCTACACTGTTACAACTGTCGCTCATTTCGGTCCTGGTTAAACGCCGCACTGGGCTATCGGGTTTGATACCCGTACTTTTCCTACTGCTCCTACGTCACGACGTCGTCGACCATAAGCTGCTCTCACACCGGTGTTGAGAAATATATGTAAACCTATAGAAACATCCGCTGTGGGAGCAGTTTAGCAACTGTTTGAAATAAAACAAAACGAAATACTTACAAACATCCGGTGTGGGAGCACCTATTTATAGCGACCAACGCCTGATCACTAGTTCATTAACTACTACTATAGTCCATTCGCGTTAAGAAAATAGTGAGTAGAGGTGTTTTCACAGTGGACTAAAACTTCATACAATTTATATTTAAAATAAGATTGTTTATTAGTGGACAAAAATTAATTAATTTTCTCAAATTAAAAATAAAGTCAAGGAAGAGAAGGGATACCTTTCCTTAGCAGCAAGTTTAGTATTTGCTGTTTATTCCAATCGGCGAGGCGATATGACGTTCATAAGAGTTTTGTAAACCTAAACTGTATAAAAATTATTTGATTTTAACTTTGACTTTGATACTTTTATTATTGGTCACTGAGAACTTAGCTTTCTAATTTGTTGCGATCCTATTGATCGAGGAACTAGGCCAGTGGACAACGATGACTCACTATTTTCTTATCGCGAATGAACTATAACACATTTCCTTTCCTCTAACAGGCAAGTCCACGGTCACAATGGGCCCCCCCTCGGGCGTGACGGTGCACACGGGCGCGGGTGGCGGGGCCTCGCGGCGGGCCCCCCCGCAGCCCCCCGCCGAGCCCGGGCCCCCGCACCCGCCGCGAGCACCCATCGAGCAGCCCTACACACACGTGCATGCCAATGTGAGTCTTAGTTGCGTTGGAATAGGGTACTATAGAGTTTTTGCCCCCTTAGACGCTGTCCTAATTGGCAACGGTCGTGCGACCATGGTCGTACGACGGGCTCGCTCGACCAATAGGAGACTTCAAAACCGCCCGAGCATGGTCGCACGACCCTTGCGAATTAGGACAGCGCCTTATCCTTATATAGTTTTAGTTTCAATTCAACTATCACGACATTAAACATGAAACGGTCAGAGTTTCACCTTTGAAGTCTTTAAATTAATCATTAAAGCGACAGTAAATCTTAATATTTTTAAATTGGAATTGTTTTTAAAAGTTGAGTCGTCCAAATCCATGATCAGCATCCGAACGGTCGATCCCTGTTTCCTATCAGGGTCCTCTTTCCTGCCCTTTCTTCTCCATTTTACTTGCATTACCCACCAAAGCAAGTAGTACCACATTGCTTTTTTGGCTCTATCTGACGACCCCATTCACATCCCTCAAATAAACTCGTGCTGCTACACCTATTATTACCGACCAAGTCCTTATACACGTTCATTCCCTTCCACAGCACACGGGCCACACCACCGCGGGCCCCTCTTCGCTGCAAAGCCAATCGATATCCGTGAACCCGCTCACGGCAAAATCCTCGGACGCTCTCTCTTCATCCGTCTCCATCCAGCACTCGACACCAGCCCTCGGCCACGTCTCCGTCATAACCTCTTCGAACACCAGCACAGGAGCCATAATCACCCAGCCGAGCACCTCAGGCATAATATCCGGGTCCGGAATCATATCCGGAGGGGTGATGACCCAGCCGGGCGGGTCTGGAGCTATTACGCCCGGGCCGAGTTGCAACCCCATCTCTGTGTCGGGACCTGTAACCGTGACGTCGCGAAGGAACAACACTAGTGTTACGATGATAAACTCGAGTAATAATTCGAATTCGAACCACCGGATAAGCGTGTTCGAGCCCTACCCTATGAGGGATACCATACAGCACTTCTGTGAGAAACATCTGGATAAGATAAAGGCGTATATGGACAGCGTGTCGCTGAGGCTGCCGCCGCCTGCTAAGTGCACTATTGAAGGTGAGATTTTGCTTCCAAGTGAAATTTTGATTTTTAAGTATGAGTGTTTGCTATTTCAGGTGGCGCTACTGGGACGAGCGAGAGTTCTGTTGTCAATTTAAATACTTATCATTGGCTAAAATCGGTCCGCCATTTTACAGCAGTTGTGTTTGTCCAGTATTTTGACAACGGACCTTACTACTCATTAGCGCTGTCTGTTGTATTATCAAATCGCAAAAACCCTTATTGACAAAAGATCCACCTAGCTACTACCACAAAAATCATGCGATACTGATGAATATAATTTAAATGTGTTTCATCGTCTTGTGATCATTACCTAAATTGTTCGAAAAGAAGGGTTGTTTCTCGCAAAGCGTAAAATTAGGTAAGCACGGTTAGGTGCTAATGTTTTCTCGACGAAGTTTTGTATTTAACACCGTGAAAGTTAGGTGTACTTGTAAACTCTCTTTTATGTAATTTCAATAGCAGTTCAAGACATAGTTTCGCCTTGAAAGCTTTAGCTTTAAAACATTCTCACTGAATTCTTCATAATTTTTAACCCACGACAAAAAAAAAAGGAGTTTTATAAGTTTGACGTGTGTATTTGTGTGTGTGTGTGTGTGTGTCTGTGACGTCGTAGCTCGGACTGATTTCGTTAGGTTGCCGATGTCCTGGACAACTGTGGCCACTTTCCATCAGGCGAACCGTCCGTCCGTGTGCCTCCTTAGGCAATAAAATAAAACCTACACCTGGGCGGGTGTTTTCTGACGTTTTCCGCCGGCTAGGTTACTACAACCCCTCACCCTAAAACTCTCCCCCCCCAGAGCGTCGGTCCAAAAAGGTAGCCCGGCTGCAGTTCCTGTGCGGGCTGCGCGGCGCGCACTGCCTGTTCGGGCGCGGCGCGTTCTGCACGCGCACCCGCCTGCCGCGCGTGTGGATACACCTCATGTTCCTGGCGCTGCAGGCGCGGCACCGCGCGGCGCTCTCGTCGCGCGACCACACCGTCGCCAGCCTGAAGCACTGCTGGGACACGCTCAAGTGCGAGAACAAGACGTTTCTCACGTTGGTGACCAGTGCGTTCCCGCCTCTCAAGGTTAGTGCTGGCGCCGTATTTTTTAACCATTCCGATTGATTCGTATACGCTACCCACTGGTTACGACTGTAACGTTCCGAGTGAATAACTGTTTCCAGTCGTACCCAGTGGGTACATATTTAGGGTAGACGTATGAGTATGATGAAATAGGCAAAATAGTATACCAGGAATGTTTTGACCATAGTTTTTCTGCCTATCTGTGAGATTCAGGCGTAAATTTGTATAAATTGTGAGGACGTAATGTAAGTGTTTGCGATTCCAAAATCCATCAGATGATTGTTCTCTGTCTGCTGTGAAAATAAAGCAGAGTCATTGGGTGGAATGGATCTATCGTTTTAAAACTATTGTATCTGTCAAATACGTTACGCTTCAGTAGTGCCGTGCCATCTGGTTAATTTTTAAATCTCAAACACTCATTGAAATAAAAGTTGAACAGATACATATCAAGACCTGTTTTGTTATGTGTGACTTTACACTAAAATACACCCTAACGGGAATCTCTGTCGAGATATTTTCGGTAGTGACGAAGCCGGATCATATCTTACTTATGAGCTTTTATATTCTATGAGCAATTATTCCATTAGTTCTCTTCTACTTCTACTGTACCTATAAAACATTATACCTTTCATTACACAAACCACACAACGAACCATTCCCAATACAAGCTTTCCTCACAGGAACAAGACATGCTAGTAAACGAGCTCCGCGCGGCCGGTTTCTTCGACGTGTTCGAGCTGAGTACCACACCCATCGTACCTGGCGCCCCGGGGGCGGAGGGAGAGGCTCCCAGGCCCACGCAGGCGCCCTGGGGCTGCTTCCTATGCACGCACCCGGAACGGGCGCCGGGATTCCTGGCCCCTGGGGCTCCGGTCATCGAAGGGCAGTTGAAGGAGAAGAAAGGACGCTGGAGACTGTTCAGGCGATGGCGGACGAGGTACTTCACGCTGTCCGGCGCGCATCTCTCGTGCAAGGGATCGGTAAGTGTCTTTTTTTTATTACACATTCAATAATTTTTTTGTTATAAAAAGGTTGTAAAGATAAATAAATAAAATAATAATCTAGGCGTTAATGTTGCGGTTGTGCCCTCGAGCACGAGGGCCCGGGGTCCGCCTCGACCATGATCCTGCCATCTGACCTGTGACCCTGTCACAGGAAAATCTGACTGGATTTGGATCATGGTTACATATTCAATCGCCTGAATCACGATGTTTTCAGAGCAGAGAGAGCAAGATAACTAATGTACTACATAACTCAGAAGAGAGTCATTGGTACATGATGCCTCTCGATTACGAGTCGGATACCTTACCCACTAGGCCACCGACGCGCTCCATCCATAATAAATGGATAAGACAAATCGCAGTATTAGCAGTATGTCCACAGGGTTATCGATTTTGCCGCTAAGGACAGCCTAATAGTCGTCTGAACAACAGTACCAATCGCGCATACCCTTCCCCAATCCCACCCCCCTCCTCCCATTAATTGAACTCTTTTTCTATTCCACGCCCCAGAGCGGCGGCGAGAGCATCGACATCAACCAGATAAGGTCGGTGAAGGTCTCCCGCGGCGCCCGCAACATCCCCAAGGCGTTCGAGATCTTCACCGGAGACCAGACCCTGATACTGAAGCCCAAGGACGGGAAGGACGCAGAGCAATGGGTGCAGTGCCTCAGCATCGCGGTGGCGCACTCGCATTCCACCGCCAGGGCTGCTCCCGCCAAGGCCAACAGCTTACCTGCGAGAGGACTGGCCTTCAAGACCTTCTAGGAAGGAGCAGGTATTCTGTAGAAGCGACGTTTTTAGCCCGCCAGCTTCGTTCGGCCATCTGGTCATCTTAGCGTTAATGTCCCAATTGTTCCAGCGCTCGAAGATTGGATCATGGTTACACATTCAGTCGCCTGAATGTGCATGTTTCATCCTGCCAGCCTCGTTTATAGACCTTTAAGAGCCCGCGGACTGGCTTTCAATTGAAGTAAAAGCGACATGTGATGTCCTTAGCCAAGCAGCCCCGTCCGAAGACCTAAAAGTCCCCAGCACACTGCTTCACGTTTATTGTTCGCATGAAGTTATACATAAAGATGGAGGGAACACTTCTAACAAAGGCTCACCCCTGCAAAATATAACATCTCTATCTCATTCTCTGTGGACCTGTTTACCTTTCATTCATACATACAGACAAACACCCTGGTTAGAAATATAGGACCTGAACACAGAACGAAAGAGCGATACAAAATAAATGTATTACTTCAAGTTTAGAGTGTTCTCTCCACCTTTACCCTACAGCTTCATGATTGTTCTTCTCCAAACTTAGATAACCGCCTGGAGCATGCTTGATATCAAGCCATCAGTGTTACAGTATTGTAAATTATGAATAGTCTTAATTGGTTTTAGTATGTTCATTTAACTACGCCATTGTAGAATTGCCAGTGAAGACATTTTCGTATTGACAGATTGTAACATATGCCGCGGATAGGAAGACTGCAGACTTTCTATCGGCTGATAATTTTGTCGGGCTCACACACTATAACGATTCGGTATGGCCCCATAAATAAGTTTGATGGGTTTCCTGATTGCCTTCACACAGATAGTTACCTGCCAACTATCGGCCTATAGAAATGCCTGCAGTCTGCGGCGGCTCATATCCTTACTTGAATTTTCAAGCAAATCGATTTAAAGATGTCATATCTAATAGACACGAAATAGTTTGCGAAAAAAAGTCCGATTATTCAGATAACGGCTATTGCCAACGTAGAGAGAAAGCGTAGGTTTTTTATTCTATCTGAGATTGCCAATGATTGCAAGCGTTTAACAAGCACAGGAAAAGTCAAACTTTTCTGTGTGTTTAAAAAGTTCACTGCCTATAGAAGTCCCAGTTACAACGAAACTGATTTTGATTATATGTATATTGTCATTTGAGGTTTATTCATTTTATATGGCGCCTGATTGACTGAGGAAAGCACATCTCGCTTGCTTTTAAATTTAAAAGTGAAAGTTTTGAGATTTGTAAATAAGATCACTGTACTCTTGTGTGTACGTGACTAGATGTATTGACTGATTTTATTGAAATCTTTGCATTTTATAAAGTTAATATAAATGTTTTCATGGCATCTCTGTGTCAGGAAGAAAATAAGTCAGTAAGCTAGAATGTATAAATGCTCATACGATTTGGTGATATATTGAACCATCACATTCCTTACGTTAGTCCCCTAGGAGCGACTTAGTTTTAGGAATTAAAGTCGGTAGTTTAGTCTTTGATGTACTTAATTTTATTTAGTAGTTAACTAAAGATAAGATTATTATTATTATTAATAATAAGTGCCTTCATATTTTAGGTATGTATAAAAATCGCTTTGAAGGCTTTTTGATGAGTTTTTTTTACGAAAGCAGGGGCCTGGGTGTGGTATTGTTAACTATAAAGGCTAAAGTACAATAATGTTATACATTTATTATTATAATTATGAGATATACAACCAGTCTTATTTATATGACAGTAGTTTCGAGTCAATTTAATTAATTGTGTGTTGGCATTGGCCCAGCAAAATGTGCCCGCCCCACGATTGTTGTACAAATACGCCATCGGTGGAACTATTTAACAATTTATCGATAATTGGGCAAAATATTTTCTTGTTGCTCATTGTCAGTTGACAACCTAAATTTAAGTTTTATTATAAAATATTATAATGCGACATGTTGAGATTTTACGGAAGCTTGAAGACTGAAAGCTGGTCATTGCCTTGTTTTAATATTCAGAGCGTGAGACCGCGTTTAGAGTTGTGATTCAAAATTTGACATTCCCGTCCGTTTTAGTAGTAACTTGATAATAATGAAATTATTTATGATGGTCTCAAATATCAAATGGTTGTATATTAGTTAGGTATGACTAAGTTTGGTTTTATTGTTGTTCCAGTTATTTGAACTTGCCATTTTGCATTTTATTTCAAGCACAATTTTTTATAGAGCTAGCCAGGTGTCCTATTTTTGGAGCGCTTGCATCCAGCGCTCTCCTTTTAATGCCAGTCTTTTCTATCCCTAGAAACCTACCACGAATGTGAAAGAGACAGGTAGCGCACGCGACCGTTCGCGTGGATGCGAGTGAATAAAAAATAGGGCCCCAAGTCACGAAGGAATTAAGCTAAATGCTGTCCATTCTCTTATCATAAATGGTCGTTTACTCGTAGCGATTCACTGCAGTTACAATACATTAGCGAACAGCTTGAATATTTATTTGTGAAGACTACATAATATTGCTTAGTTATATAATAATATTAGAGATTTGTAGGCATATTCTTTCAGTATAAGTTCGCTAGTGTTATATTTGTTTTATTATTTAAGTTAAGATACATTTTATTGTGTTCTTCAATATGCCGTAGGCCGATCGTCGAATTGGACCTATCGAGATCTGCCTGGGCATGTCATATTGACACGTCGTGTCCCGAGTTGACGGAGCCTCACTCCTCGGCGCATTGGTACAGCAATCGAAATTAAAATATCAAACTATCTGCCTAGGCACATCACAAAGTTTTTACAGGGTCGGCAACACGGGATAACCTTCATAGCGCAAACGTCCACAGGCGCGGTGACTGCTTACCATCAGGCAGGCCGCAAGCTTGGTTGCCACCTGTGGCAAAAAAAAAATCACGATCCGCCCAATTCGATGACTGGCCCACGATACATAAGTAACTAATTGTCATACTTATTTAACACTAGACATAGGGATATTGTTCAATTTTCTTTACCGTCACCAAATATTAAGTGTTCAACGAAAATAACATTACTTTTTATTTTGTTACACCGCCTTGCTTCTCGCTCTCTCGCACCATCTCTCTAACGGATATGACGTAATCAAGGATTTCGCGATTTATGAAGTTCACTAGATGGCGCCACTGAAACGTATGTTTGCTGTCAAAATAAAACCACGTCATTTGTTAGAATTCGCCCGTCAACATACAGCGGTTTGTTATGTCTTTTTTAATGTGGCTTCCCAGTGCCTTAACGTTTTTAGCAATTTGCACTACTTACAGGCGACTTAAGTTTGATACGCGTATGCGACTGCTATGTATTCCATAATGGTACTTGTCGACCCATCGCTCGCACCGCACTCCAGCGCATTTGTACGGCGACTCGCAGGATACTCGTATCCAACCCAAAGTTGAGCCGTCCTGTGCGCGAATAAACATGACTGATTTTTTTAAATTATTTAATTGGATAGTGATTTTCATATCTTAAAAGATAATGCAATTGCAAGATATGAACGTTTGAAATTCCTAATCAGACAAAGCCGGCAATACGAACCCGTGACGTCACGGTTCAAGAAGGAGTCCTATGTTTTTTAATCGATTTTAATTTAGTTTTCAGTATTTGTTATCGTTTTAAAGCCATTTTCATATTTTGCTCATAAATATGACATATTTAATATCAGTTATCATCCATATTGCTTTAGACATATCAAAAGGCGACAGGCTCTAACAAGTAAAGGCTATAACCTCTAGGGACGACATAATCCTGTATGCCACACCATCTATAGTAACAGATATTATTTGCGCTGCAGGTTGACGCGTCTTCTTGTAGCTAAAAGCTCAGTTACATGCTCTTTTTTACATTTTTATTACTGACAAAAATGGGCACGTGGGAAATTTTATTGTCGCGAAAATCCTTGATACCGTTAGCAGAAGATTCTATGGAAATATTTATTGAGTGCCAATTCTACTGGCTAGATAGTCGGTGCATAGCGGTACTTGTAGGTTAGTGTCTAAAATGTGGCGTCCATTATTAGTATTCAAATATTTTAGTTTAGGCTTAATTTGGTTCTAGATTTTTAGTCAATCTTAATTTTAAGTTGACTATAAAAGTAATTTATGGTATTAACCGCCGAAAAGATGAAAATTATGTGTTGCATTCCAAATTCTATAAAAAAATAAAATATATTGCAATTAAATATATATTTAAAGTACAGTCGCCCATCTAATGATTCGATCAGTTTTTGACTTCTGAAATATTTACTTACTAAAAGAATAAACTATGAGAGCTAATCTGTTGTAGAGAGCAGATTTGTAGACTTATCAAATTATATTTACTATGTTGACTATGTGTAAGATGGCTTCAATATACTTATGAATTTGGTGCTAAATAATAATACTTACATGATAACAGCGCTTCCATGTTACAATACTTAGTGTTAAGATTAATTATTATTGATGATGGCACTTTATACTACATCCATATACACATATTTGAAGCTTGTACTTAAAATGGCTATTTATTAATGAAATAAATGCTCTTGTTTATATGTATTTTGGTTTTAATTCATCATTCTTTAAGACTGATTGGTAAAATAAATAAACTATGAGAATAAACATAAATAAATGTAAAAAAAAAAATTGTGACAATGAACAAACATAATTAAACATATTTAACATAGCTAGGAATTTTAATTTAGATTAGCAATGAGTTTTATACTCGCCATTGTAACTTAGATTACATAGGGTGATCAAAAATCGAGCAAGGCCACCAGGATCCTCGAAGAAGATCCAGAAGATCCTGGAACTTTCATTTAAATGTTTACAATATCTTTCCTGGTACCAAGATTGATAATTGTTTTTTAAAACCTGCATTCGGCTGTATGGCTGGTCTCCTTTCCTTAACTAAAGAGTATGCGTCTTCAAAACACAAATTCTCATACTGCATCAAGTATGCTATAGCCACCATTGAAGTTCTAGACACACCAGCATTACAATGTACCAGAACATTCTCTTTAGACAATACAGCTTGTCTCAGAAAAGGTAAAGCCTCATTCAATACTGACCCTACACCTGTTTCAGGCAAATCTAAACATTCAACAAACTTATGATTAACTCCACTTACTTCCACATTAATACCTAAACTAAGAACATGTTTCACATCATATTTTACCAAGATATTGCTCGTTGTGCAATCTTGGGACCCAATATAAAGGAAATCCGTTATTAAGACGGGTATGTCATCGGGTTTGGTGTCGACAACAAATCCGAAGGTTTTGTCTATAGCTTCTCTCTCGTTTCCCCTTTCAACAAACCTACTGCCGTCAACACTAGTCACTACTGTTTCCGTCTCTTTCAGTTTGTTTTTTTGCTTCTTCAATTCACTTAAAAAACTCATTACGCACTGTCACTTTCACTCTCGCACAGTTTCCTCTCTGTGTTCTCTTTTAGGTTATTATTAGAGTCTATTTTGTTGGCGGCTTCATCGTCAGTTTCGAATATTAAGTCCTCAGGGTTGTATTCCACGTTACAAAGGTAGAGACCTTCGGGTGGACAGTTCTGTATGAAATGGTGCCACGAATGCTTCGACGGCACTTGAAGCATCACCTTTATTTCTTCGGCAGGCAGTTTTCCGATCGCCACTGATATGAGCGTCCCCACCATGCGGCGTATCTGGGGAGCAAGTAATAGGTTTTATTTAGTCGTTATGGTCGAAAATCGCTCGCGCGCAAGTTAGGCGGATTTGACGTGGGCAATAGGTGCCTAAAGCTGCCGGTTGCAGGGGTCCTGCACGAGACTAAATAAGCGATAGGGGACATCGCTGATTCGGACCCGAGAGCCAAAGACTAACATCGCGAGGATGCTGAAGACCGGGCAAAGTGGAGGAGAAAGAGCAGGACAGCGGACCCTGGCAGAAGCCGGGATATATCTCTGGAACAAACTATATCATGATGAAGTTAGTTTTTTGTGACATGGTTCATCTAACTATATACAGGCTCCCAAAGCCTTCGAAAGTTGGATTCACCAATTTTGTTAGGGTTGACAGAACGGAGTGGACGACTAGCGTGGCGCCAAAAAACTGCCAGCGAATTTGAGAGCCCGTTCTTTGTCTCGGGGTATGCACCACCAGCGACCGTGGAGTCTTTCAAGCGATACTTTGAATTCGCTATTAGAGATGAAGCTTGAAATGGTGTGTGACAGTTACACAGCCGGACATTGCGCTGCCGACCGTTAATACTCTTTCCTATCCATTACTGAAATTAGTTAAAAACAGACAAACGTAAACAAATACTGTTTCATTCCTACATCGTGTATTAGGAAGTAAGATAGGAGAAAACAAAGCTCACCTGATTATGGACAAAGGCCCGACCCCTTATCTCTATATCCCAGTAGTCGAATCGGCTGTCCGCCTCGCTGTGGTGCAACACTAGCGGGCGCCCCGGCCGCACGTCGATCGAGTATATCTCCCGACGACTGTGCTTGTACTCCCTCGTCTTGCCCGCCTTCTTGAATGTGGTGAAGTCGTGGTACCCCACTAGATACTTTGTGGCCGCTTTGAACTTCTCAATGTCGAAGTCAGCCGCTCTGCAATGCAATAGTTCGTTTTCTATCGTGAACCGAGCGGATTAGGGGGAATGCTCTTTTCTAACCGGTCGTCGTCGACCGTGCCACTGACTTAAAGCAGTTTTCAGGGCTTAACAATTTTTTGCGAAAATGATACTAATCCTCTGGCATCGAAGCGACTATTACTTAGCGAAGTCTATCTGTTCGTTGGCAGCGACAACGGATCTGCTTAAAAAATGATTGGCTATACAGGTAGACTTTTATTCAAAGCTACTTTAGAAAAAACATATTTCTGGTTTCGTATCCTCCATTAACTTAACCGAATAGCCTCGCCTCTTAACATTTGGTGGGTCTCTACATATTTAAAAATCCTGCTGGATATCCCTCTATTCATCTACCTAATGTTCAGATATTACTTCAACTGTGTTAATTTAGGTTGAAACATATGTGGTGCTTATAACATAACATCACCATTTTCCCCGTAGGTGTAGGCAAGGCATATTCCACAATGGTGTTTCCACTATGGTGAATTCCACATTACGTGACTTACGCGAAAACCAAGTGCAGTTTGCCATCGTCTAGGCGTTAATGTTATAACATGTTTCAGTACTGTGAACAGCGCCTGACCTGCCGGTATCAGGAAAGAAGCCCCGGGGACGACCCAAGAAGCGATGTATTGACATCGCTGAGTCGAATACGAGAGCCAACGGTTTACGACGAGAGGATGCCGAAGACCGGGCGAAGTGGAGAAGAATGAGTAGGAAAGCGGATTCTGGCAGAGAGGGATAAGCGCTAAGACGATGATGATGATGATGTTTCAGTACTGTGAAATAGAAGTAATGAATTGACATTGCTGAGTCTGATGCGAAAACCAACCAGTTACGATGCGAGGTTGCCGTAGGCTGAAATAACTGGAGAAAAATAGTAGAAAAACAGACTCTGGCAGAAGCTGGAATTGACCAACAGGGTCATTATGATGATATATCTGGCACATGCGATCATAATAGTATTAACATTGTCGTCGATCATAGTAATTTGTAGATACTTACCTAGTGAAATGGCATCTTCTCCATTCCTGAATAGGTATTTGGGAGCCTATGCCCGATAACTCAGAATAATCTATTTCCGGTTTCAATACGGCTAATCTGTAATAAGTAATAGAAATATTTCAAAATTAAGATTTAGAAAACAATGCAATAAAACACTTCTCTTATCAATATTTTCTAAAAACTGTATATTTATTTATTAGTTCACTTTACAGTTTTACAGCAGCATACATATAAAATATAAGTACAATATGGTTGAAATGCCAATGCCAATATAAAAACATCATTACTTACCTGTATAAATAGGTTCTACGAATAGCTTGATATCTCGCATGAAAGTTATCTTTCACTCGTAAGCATTTTGTCACAGTAATGCTAGTATTAGTTTTGTGGAAATATTTGTTGAGTTGAAATACTATATCACTGGGCTCATATATCCTGTTGCCATATCTTTCCAGGTCAAAATGTGCACTTGTGTTTAGTGCATGGACACCACCATCGGTGCTGTATGGAAGAAGGCAATCTTTCAATACAGTACATATTTTAAGAAATACCTACAATAATATGTTACCACAATTAAGTTTACTTTTGCGGTATTATCTCATTTTATGCAGTAAGGTGTATGGGTATAAAATTCAAGAAGTTTCGAGTTGGTCAATAAAAATATGAAAAATTCAGGTAGGAGTATACTCCTCCTATAGTCTAGGGTTTTCTGAAAGTAACTCACCGGCTTGAGAGCGTGACTTTCGGATAGTTCAGCGACTTCAGCCTCGTTAATGCAATTTCTATGAGACCCTGCACACTCTGTGGGTCAGCATAATTAGTCCCAGCCTTCTCCCATATTTTCTCCGACGACCTGTATTCAGGAAGGCCAGGAAAACATCTAGAATTCGTTAAAATTGTAACCGTAATCCAGGCTCAGTGTAAACATAGTAATTTTTAAAAACAAACCTGAACGGCGTTCCTATATAAGAAATAAAAGTCAAATATCTTGCTTTCATGTTCTTACAAGGAAAAGTCCTATCACACAGAAAGTTAGAGAAATGGAGAGGTTAGGTACCTGATTTTTATAGGTTAATCTACGATAAACAGAAACAGCTGATCCTGATAGCCATTTGACAGTTTTGTTAAATTACGTTTTGTTGTAAAATGTTGTATTGGCAAAATTAATAATAAAAACGTAGAATAATAACTTTTACCTGTGAATTTTGCTTATAATATTATTAAATTAAATTAAAGATATAAAATCCTAGTATAAATTGCCACACAAAGTATCTTAAAATGCAGGAACAAAACGCAATTCAATTTGACATTCTATTTCTTTTGAACACTTGACACTTCCACAAAAGTGTCGAACGAAACGAAAGTTGTCAAAGTTGTTGAAAATGGCTCAACGGACGTGGCATATGTTTTCGGTGTTTTGTGTAATATTTACAATTTTATCAATTGTTGGTGATGTTTTTACATCAACATCGGTGCCATGGTACGAAAACTTACCTGCTGTGACAATGGACTACAAAGTTCACATAGATGCCGGCAAGGAAGATTGTTACTTTCAATATGTCCAACCGGGTGCTACATTCTACGCCAGTTATCAGGTAATTAGCATCTCTTTTATTTATTGAAACATATGTTACACACATGTCGAAGCCTTCTACTCTCGGTATCAAACGTTACCTTCTGTCTTCAGATTGTTTTCAAGTGATACTTGAGTACTTTCTAATGTGCCCTGACACTTGTTGTTTTGATTGTTTTTAGGTGTTGAAAGGCGGCGATGGTAAATGCGGGTTCGCGGTGCGCCATCCGAATGGACAGATAGTTCACCCATATGAATGGCGACAGAGCGCAGAATACGCCGACCAGACTTCCACAGGTGGCTACTATTCTGTATGCATAGATAATCAATTTTCAAGATTTGCAGGAAAACTAGTCAACCTCTATCTCTCCGTGATCAGATACGATATGTGGGAGAAATATGCGAAGGAAGTTGAAGACTTAGATATGAATATCAAGAATTTCACAGTGAGTTTTATTTACAATTTCCCTAAATAATGTTTCTGGAATATATTATGTTGAAAGGATTAATTTAGAGAACTAAATGTTTTACAGACGGCAATCCAGTTTGTGGAGCGCAACATAAATGACATATTGCAGTATCAGTATCACTCGAGAGCAAAGGAGTCTCGAGACTACAATTTGTTACAGGATAACAATGTTTACGTCATGAGGTAATTAATGAGCAAAGCTTTTTTTTATTTGACTGTTAAAAAAGAACAGACATCATGTCTAAACCATGACTGTCTATGCTGACTCTGACCTACCACCTAAAATACCACTATAGTTTAGGATTATTGTGTTTTTCATACCACTTAAGTGGCAAACAAGCTTACTGGCTGCCTGATGGTAAGCAGTCACCGCAGCCTTTTCACCCCTTTCTTGGGAACCCCATGTTTTACCAGGGACCACATTCCACAACTATTAGGGTGTGTGGGAGAACAGAGGAGATAGTTCATGACCAATTTGGCTCCTAGGTGTGAGTATAACCTATATATAATGTCAATGGTGAGCAGTGCAGCAATAGAGTATAGTTATAGGCATCATGTCAAACAGTTCCTCAGAACAAACCCCATTGTACAAGCAATAGGACACACAAAGGATTTATAAGAACCTAAAATAAGTTGTACCAATATCCAGTGAGGGGTAATGTATTGTTTTATTTATTAAACTTTTGAATGATTTTGGTAGCAGAAAATCTCAAAAAACTGAAAAAAGGATGTTTAATATTATAATATTACCTTTTAATGATTATTTATTTTTAGTATTGCAGAGTAGCTTTTGGATTTTGTTTGTGTAAAATTTTGTTTTAACATTCTAGATCAGTTCCCACAGGAATCACATTGAATTTCGGGATAAATTACAACCTATGTGCTATTCTGGGCTATAAGCTATCATCATCATAAATTTAAGAGTTGGACTCTATAAGCTATAATGCAGCCAAAATTCGTCAAAATTCGTTCAGTACCTTTCGTGAAGGAGTAACATACATCCATCCTTACAAACTTTTGCATTAGGGATATTACATAATATTTTTTCTTTCACAGGTGGTCACTCATTCAAATAATAGCCATCGCAGCAACTGGTACTTTACAAGTATTCTTTGTCAAAAAGCTATTTGAAGTGAAAGACAATTCTTCAAAAACAAGGATATGAATGTGATCTTTAATTCTATGGTCGGAACTACACTTTCAGATTTGACTGACTCTATCATTCCACTGTCTTCTTCTAAAAAAGGTGATCTTCTGGTTGTTTTTAAATATTTTTATAAATTTATCAGTTGAAACAAAGAACAAAAATTGCAAGATTTAATTAAATACATACTAGAATTAATATTGTATCACTCTTACATTTTTGTTCTAAATTTCAACATTGTTGTACTTTTAAACTTTTTGTATTGACTATATTTGCACAAATATTACATTGTTAAATAACAAATAGGTAGTAAAACTCCCCTGGTCACATAATAATAGGCTGTAAGCATAATTCAGGATAAGAAAAATGTTTATTTTTATGAATGTGTACAGAAAATAAATAATTATAGGCAGTAAGTTTTATTCAGAATCAGCTAAACCATTGTGCAAATGTGTATATTGGAATGTAAAAAATAATCTGTCCATGTGTTAATAATTTGTCTTTGAGATTATGATCTGATTTAACAATAATTTTTATATCTCCTTTTTAATTGTAAGATATTTTTTATATTTATTTGCTACTACTGTTGACATGAAGTTATATTTTTGTTATGAGCTTTTTTAATTTAGAAATATTGAGAGCTTGATCACGCACTATGTATGTGATAATCATAAAAAGAATAATAATGATAATGAAATTTTTCAAGAATTGTTTTTTTCATAACATGAAACATAAAGCATTGAAACTCTTTAACCAATAGTGCGCATAAAGCAGTGTGGAAATCAATTCGATACGCGTACAGATGAAATTATAAACAAGATTTATTACAGAATCATTTATTTGATAAAATTATTATACTATAAATAAATCCCATAGACTTACATTTAAAAAAGTCTCATACAACAAATAATTTAAGTACTTAAAAATAGTAAATAATTTCACATTCAATAATCTTGTGTATTGATAAGTTGTCGCCCTCATCGGAATGTTCAAATCAATCAGAAGAATATCAATTTCAATAGAAAAAACATAAAATACTCATCCGCTTATGACTAGGTAATTTTAGAAATGTAGCGGGCAAGTGATGTGTAAAAAACATGTTAGAAAGTAGAGAAAAATACATAAAATAACACTACAATACTTATTTATTAATCTAGTCAGTAAACATCAAAAAGATAATTATAACTACTTATATACTTTATATACTGTACACTAATCCAGCGAATCTCAAACGTAACTGTACATCTCACAACTAAACACAAAACAAGGCTTATAACACTCTTACAGAGCATAAATAGTTATGTAATGGTAAACTATAAGCACCAAAATTCATGTTACTGGTGCAATATAACTAGTTAATTCATGTAATACTCGACTATAGTAGTGGTCCCTGGATACCTTATATTATTTATCTATGTAGGTAACAGGAAAATAAGAAAGTTAGACATCCTGCTATATTTCAAAAATTAGCCACGTTTTCAAAAACTAGTAGATTTTAATTTTTACTTCAGACTTCTATGCTATATTTAATAACAATATTAAGAGCTTTAATATATTGAAAACGAAATTTTTAAAAGAAGTTACATAGCTCTTAAAAATTATTAATTAAAGAGATTCATAATCTAATTTGACTGACTATGCTAATTGTTAAGCGCAACTCCATCAAATTAATTAAAAAAAAGTCATCATGCCTCTTCTATGGCGGCGATAAGAAATTTAGCAGGCATCATAACTCGATTATTTCACTATTACATAGACATAATCACAAACACACATACCTATATTTAACTTGCTAGCAGTGTTTGTTAGCCATCTCACCACAACAGACTTGTGAGAAAGTTTACATAGTTGAAACAATAAAAATGCACCAAAATACTCTAGTAAGAATTGGCAAAATAACTATAGCTATAATTAAGGCAGTGTATGGACGGTATACTGGACTGTAACTACATAAAATAAGCATTTTACGCCAGTAACTGATTTAAATGTGCGATAATACAAAGTCACCTATAAATTCTACAGTAAGTAATTTATAAGTGCAGCACGCAATAGTACCTAACAATTCTCTCAATGTGCAAGAAAATTGCATAAATACATCTTACACGTTGGTTTTATTAAAATAGTTATTCTATCTCTATAGGTATAAATTTATACATTGTGATGTATTTTACGAGAGGCAAAAAGTACTCTTTTTGTCTTTCATCCATACTATTTGAGGTCGCGGTACGGTTTCGATGTTATGCTTCCCAATTTAATTCCAAACGCGATCTAAATCAGTCCTAATAAAGAGCAATCAAGGTTTGCTGCTTCGCCTTTTGTAAGAAAGATCATTTCAGTTCAATGACTGTTAGCAGTCAAAATATTTCCCATGTGGTTATAGCCTTTTAAATGAGTCGTCAGTAATGGTAGCTATGTAAACACTGCGTATTGCATCACCTTCCTGTGACAATTATTTTTAATTATTTCAACATTACGCGATTATTACAATAGAGCTATTGTTTGATTGTATTGTAAAACTAAACGATCGTCACAAATGGTTTAAATCAAGACCTGGTATAATGAACTGATTGTCGTCACATCCGTAATAGGAACAGTTGACGCAATTGTTTTTGTTACAACCACATTCGCAAATGCATGTGAACGTGTAAGTCACATTTGATAAGTCCAAAGCGTCAGATAATATGTCAGTAATGCATACATATAATTCCAAATTGGAAGCTGCTTTAATTCCTATAATCACACAGCTAAGCCCTCTTCCACTATTGGCCATATTATTTTGCTTCAACTTCAAAAATTGTCCGCACTTCCTACAGTTCTATTCAATTGCCATTGGCTGCTGGGCGACCAATCATGTAAGTCTCCCGTCCTGCCACAGGCTTATGTGTCAGAGCGGTTTCTTCTTCTGCCCAAGGTAGGTCCCGGAGAGAGCGAGCAGGCGATACCGCTGTCGCAGGTTGCGTGCGCGCACGTGCGCGGAAGCGATCTCGGCGGTGTAGGCCCCCGGGAACCAGCCTTGCACGCCGTCCCGGGTTCGCTCGCCGTAGTACCAACCTGGATGGGGAATAGGGCGAATTTTAGACAGGTGTTTGAGCCTTGCTCCAATATTACCTATCAGACAGATGTCAAAACACCCGACAAAATCTACTAAATATTCATCAGTCTATAGTAGTCCACTGCTGGACATAGGCTTCCATCGCAGGGCGCCAATGCACTCTGTGCTCGGCCGCCTCCAGCATCCACCCATTCAAATCATCACTTCATCTTGACGGACGGCGTCCTACATTACGCTTGCCGGGTTTCCATTCAAGAACTCGTTTACCCCAGCGGTTGTCGGTTCTTCGTTAGATATGGCCACCGAGGGTTTTCGCAATTCCAGATGGCGGATATCAAAATAAATACCTATTATTGGCTAGAATCGATCCTTCACGTTGTTTTTTTATTTAATACTGGATGGAAAGTGGTCAGCAGTGCCGATACCAATGCATTACCCGCCACTCAAGAGACCTCTAATATACCTCTTAAACCATCCTATGTCATAGTCCAAAGGAAACGCTGCGCTGGGAGCGCTGGAAGCGCATTCTATTTCCGAATCGTACGAGCAACGAACGGCGAATGAAGTATTTTGACAACGGACCTTACTTCTCAGAGGCGTCATCTGGTGACTCCTTTCAGCGTGAATTTAGGAATCGATGAAGTTGTGTATTTGAATAAAAAACAAATTAACAAGTAACAATAGCAACCAGCACCCACCTGTATTTAAAAAAAGACAAATTAAAAAGTGACCTACCTTCACTAGTCTTCCGAGTGACATTGACCACGTCCCCCTCAGCCAGCGGCAGTTCGTCGGGCTGCGCGGGCGCGTAGGCGTAGAGCGCGGCCACCTGCGGGCAGTCCCAGCCGGCGTACACGCACTCGCCCTCCGCCTCGCCCGCCGAACGGCACAGCGCCTCCGACCACCGGGAGAGGTCGGTCTCGGAGGGGCAGGACATTAGCTGGGGGTGGGAGGGGTATAGTTATCGTCGTTATAGCGGCAAAGTTCGGCTGTTCTTTTCTTTTTCAAAATACGACGAAAAAAGAGGCGTGGTTTTTTTTTGGTCATAATCAAAAGTTTTGCTCTTAAAACTTTCATATCAGATATTCGTAAATAAGAGAAAGGCAATAACAAATTCTTACTCTATAGAAGTAAATTAAAAATAAAAAGTTACCATTACAAAAAAAAAGTTATAACAATTATTATTCTAATCTTCTGTCTGTGTGTGTTATAAGTTTTACGTGTGTATCTGTGGCTCTGTGGCACCAGTGCGCAGTGGGGTCACTATCAAGGTCTTGTCACTACCAAAATAAGTTGATTTAGTGTCATTTGATTCCGGCCAGTAGCGCGAGGTATTTTGAGAACGGACCTTAATATAATACAAATAAATAAAAACTCGATTCAGTTAGAATTTACGAGTAGGAATTTTTGTTTAAAAACTGCCAAACTATAAAGTAGTTTGTTGGCAGTTGTCGCCAGTGACGCCATCTAGTGGAATTTCGAACTTGCGGAAGCCCTCATTACGATTAATTTGAGTTAGGTGGTCGGCTCCAAGTGAGACGGCGGTCTACCTGGACCCGACCACCTAAATACTTTGCTGGTTCTTATAAAAAAGTTAGTGCGCTTACCATCTCCACAGTCCGTCCCCGATGGTTCTCCAGCAGTGTGAGCAGTAGGGCGTGCCGCGCGCCGGCCGCCGCCTCCGCCGAGCTGGTCTCCAGCAGCGGCCGCGCGCAGTAGTCCACGCAGATGTACTGCTCCTCGCTGGGGAAACACCGTCTTAGTTAGATTTTATAGAAACACCATCTCATTTGACGACCTGTACGGCTAGCACAGTTACTCTCGCGCGCGATAAGCGAGAAAAGGCGCGACATAGATACTGCTATCTCTTTCATCTTAGTATTGAGAGAAGGAAACAAACGCTCTCGCGCGGCGCGAGCTGTGTCGTAGACACACTTGTGATAGCCGTGCTGCGAGGCTATTGGCTATCTCAGCGGTCAACTGAATTTGATATATTATAATAATCTTACAGTACTTTAATTTGGTAGACGCTACATCCAGTAGCCATCGTAGATGACGTAGTGTAGAATTATGTCAAATTTTCAACTGAGTTAGTTAATAGCCCCGCAGAGTGGTTCAGTTAGTTAGTATGCCGGTCTGAAACGCAGAGCTCCCGGGGTCAATTACCGGGCGGGCAGAAATTGAAATGATGAATTTTAATTTCTGTTACGGGTCTGGATGTAGTATGTATTTAAAAAAGGTATATAAGCTTATCAGTTATCTTATATCCATAAACCAGGCTTTGCTTATTTTGGGGCTAGATAGCGCTCTGTGAATTTATCTAAGCATATTTATTTATTATTAGATGTATACTTTGATTTGCGGGGTTAAATTGATCACTTACTTTTTTCTTATAAATAAGTGTATTTTCATGCAAACAAAGCACGCAAACGCGTGACTACACTGATAAGTGGTATTACTGAAAATCAATCTTTCCATTAAAACTCGATGCAAAAGTAAGTGACCAGGTTTGTTATCACCACCTCTATATTCCAAGGCGGTTTTACTACTCGTGGCATTGAAGCGTGCAACCGCTTTGAAATATCGAGACCGTGATAACAAACCCTATAATGTGTGTGACGAAAGTGTAGTGATAGTGAATAACCGCGTAAGTCTTAAAACTACAAAGTACGAGTAAGTATGAGAACAAGTACCAGTCTACGGTACTTGTTCTCATCAACCTGATCTTATGCCACTCGGTGTGGTCGGCACTATTTGTCTTAGACTGTGAGGGCGCCGTGGGGTATCCTACGTCATCGAGTACAAAAAAAAACCATTTTGTAGCTATAGTAGAGGTCCAATACGTTGGTCTGCCCGTGCACAACTTGCCACAATATTTTTTTCAAGTCACTTTTCTTTTTAGTGACATTAATGTGGCTGAGAAGAGATTTCGTAATCTAGACTACATCCTCACTTAAGTCACGATATCGAGCGGCATCTTCCACCATTAATTAATCTCACTTACCTCTTCTTCTTAGTGATGACAAGCAGATCGTTGAAGAGGAACAGGTAGAGTGGTACTTTGGTGAACTTCTTGCCGAAGGTCAGTTTCAGCTCGTCCGTCTTCCAGATCAGCTGCGTCATCTCGCCGGAGCGCACCAGCCACCGCACCGGTCTGGGGAATGGGAGACAGGGTCAGGACATCGTTCTTGTAGTACTAACTTCAATGAGAAAGGGTGAGGTAGCGATCAATGTATCAATCAATTTATTTGTTAATACAGGTACAGCCAGACCAGGAATACATGAGGTGCCGCTACATAGCGGATTTTTTTAATTTATTTCTTACACTGGCAACAGTATTGCGCTTATATACCTGGCTAAATTCAGAAACAAAAAGGGCTGGTGTCAAAATCAAGGTATACCAGATACCAGTATACCTTTGGATCGCCGCCGTAGATATTGGTAGTAAATGGTGGGGCTTTCCCGACTAAAAATAAATATTGGATAGAAACCTTGAGAACATATAGGGGTTTCTAAACGGTCTATATTTTTATTGCAATTTGCGGCACCACTACATGGGCCTGTCTTACCGGCAACCATTACCAGCCATTTTCTTTTTGTTTCCAAATTTGCCGTTGTCACATGGCGTCTCTTTCTCATTATATAGTAAAAAGCAAGACGGCATTTGACAACGGCTGCGGTTGGTTTTGATAAATACGTTAAAATTAAGCGCGATAAGGGCTCTGAAGTTTGCCGTGAGTGACAATACCTACAGCCGTCTGTAGAAGTAGGCATTGCCGTGACAATATTGCCTGTTTGCAACTCTGTAAAAAAAGCAGCAAGCACTCACTTCCGATCCCGCCTGCCGATGGCGGGCCCCAGCTCGGGCGGGTCGTGCAGCGCGGGCGGGAACTCGATGCTGTTGCGCAGCCGGAACATCTCCTCCACCGCCTCCGTGGTGCGCGCGCCCTCGTTGCATTGCGATACGAACTGTGGGTGAGAACATTTTAACATTAAACATTGATTATAGAGCAACAAATTTATATGACCCGACGGCCACATTTGGAATTGTGAAAAATAGCGGCATTTCATTTTGAATTGCCATGTCAATGCCAAAAACAACGCCTCCCGTCACGGGGTGAGATAAGTTTGTAGCAATGTACAAAGAAAAGAAGACGTGAATAAGTTAGCAGATAGGAGAGAAGGGTGGCGATTGTTCCAACGACAATTAAGAGTTTAACTTTTAATGATGATGATGTGATAATTAATTAAAATTGTCAATAGAAAAAGTAAAAGTTCCAACGAATTGACAACCTCTTTCTTTTTTGCAATTTGTTAAAATGACTAACCGATAAAATGCACCTATGAACACAGAATGTGACACAAACCGGGAACTTTATATTATTAGGTTTATTTTTGTCAAAAATATTCAAAAAAGAAAAAAAAACCCGCCAACATTTACATTGTTTCTTTTTTGGACTTTTGCACATTTTTTTTTGGTGTCAGAAATAGATCTTTAGGCAATACTGTACAGAAAGAAATTGACAAAACTTCCTTTAAACCGTTGTGTCAAATATAAACACTCACGTTATTAAGCGTAGCCAGCGCCCGCATACAAGCGTCGTACTCGTTGTCCTGCCTCGCGAGGTTCTTCAACACGGCGTCCATAAGTAAAGGCAGCCGGGTCACGCGCTGCATCGGCAGCATCAGGAACGAGTGCAGCGACAGCGACTGGCACGCCGGGTGGGACTCCAGTCTGGGGGGCAGGGGGTTGTAGGGTTTATTAGTCGTTTAAAGTCAACGTTTCTTTGTTGGACAGGATATTAAATGTGTCTTTCAATCGTCAAAACTGCCCTAATTTAACACTTTCGCTGCGGCCGCCTCGACGTTAGGGTCGTTATTGGGGTTACGCATGTGCACACGACTCGTTTCACCGGTCCATACAAAAATGGCGCTACACGAGTGCGCGCGGCCACGTTTGACCGATCCATACAAACACAATCGGACTCGCGAGTGCGCGGTATCAGCTGGCCGAGCGTCCGCACACAAGTATGGTATATTTCAGCGGCCATACAGCTGTGCACACGACTCATCTGGCGGCGTTTGTTAGCACCACGCCTGACTCTTTGATATTTGTGTTCGCATCAAAAGTGTTAAAGGTATTCGAGTCTTTGGTCTAGTGGCAGCCCGCCTACGCCGGTAACCAAGGTTAAGTACTAGAAGGCAGAGTCCGGGAGCTGGACAGGAGACCGTTTCGTGCTTTGAGGCTAGCCGAACTTCAACACCGCAACGGGCTCGGCACTCATTACCTCCTAATACCGTTAGCGAATTGAGATTGACCAAGATCTTCCGCTGGGGACCCTGAGACTGGTTGAACAGTCTCAGAAGCCGATTGGCACCCCGTGACCGTATATTGGTCTTTTATTCGGGGTTTGAATAAAAAAACACAACTGCTACTGTTAGAAATTGACAATATATCCAGAAGTTGACTATAAATCTCCTAGACCCTCTTTAAAAAGTCAAGTGCCTTGGAAAATTATAAGATAGAAATTGAAATCAACATATAAGTTGAATAATGAAGACGTCCGTCTGTATACAACAAGACAGTTGCTACAATTCTTCATTCTTCAAAATGTGTCGATTTCAATTACACTCACCATTTCCCAAATCGCTTGCCTTTTTAGGCAGAGTTCACAACCAATCCCTTCCTCTCAAATGGCGAACCAACACAACACTAACCTTCTAAGGGCCTGCGCAAACGCCGGGATCGCTCTCAAGCGCTGCAGCGCCCGCACCATCAGGGCCTGATGCTCGCAGTACTTCACGTACACGTGGAAATGTCTCTCGGCGAGGGCGGCCACCGTCTCGCAGATGCCGGCGAGGAGCACGCTGCCTTGCCAGCACCTTTCCAGCTCCACCATCAGCAGTTGGGAGCACTTGCGGACTGCGGATGAGAGGTTTGAGTTAGAGGGGAGGCGAAGGGTTTGAGGGCTTAGTCCTCAAATAGGAAATAGGGAATGAGCATCGGTGACGTAGTGGCTAGGGGGTTCGATTCGTAAGTGAGAAGTACAGAATTTAATCCCGAGTGCTGCCATGTACCATTGACTTTTTTTGACTTATGTAAAACAGGTAAAACAGTTTCTATAGGTTGAACCTTAGCGACATTTTGGCTACGCGGGAAGCTTTAATTGGTGGATGGTACTTTAGTTTAACACTAGCCGATGCTTTTATGGTGAGGGAAAACGTAGTGATGAAACCTGCACATTCAGGTGACTGAATGTGTAACCATGATACAATTTTTTGAGTTCGTCTTCTTTTATAATCTAATTACTGATTGCTCGTGAAGAGGGGAAGAATCGGGAGGAGACATTGCCCAGCAGTGGGTTGATACAATCTAATACAGGCAAATACAATCTGACAGACCAATTACAATTTAAAAATATTGACCCAGTCATCATCCCCATTAAAAAAGAAATCAATGCCTCCTGACCTGGCAATATAGTGGAGAACAGTGTCTCCCAGTCCTCCCTGGGCAGTATCTGCGGGTCGCGGAAGGCCGGGTGCGCGATGAAGTGAGCCTCCAGCACGTTGAGGGAGTTCAGGTACGACGCCTCGGACGTCAGCAGCTCGAACTTGGCTTCTTGCAGACGCTTCTGCGCTGGCGCTAGCGAGCCTGGGGTGGGAAGAATCATATTGGTAAGGGCATCGGTATTGTTTTTAGGTAATGTCATTAGAAATAAGTACTTCATATTAAAACTGTCTCCACCCGGTCGGTGGTCCAAAGATGGCAAATAAGAATTTAACTTGCTAGTTATAGATGTTTGGTACAGTCACTTACCACCAGGGCCAGACTCATTTGCCTCCTCAACTAATCTTTCGTTACTGATTCTTGGGTTCAGGCACTGCAAGTGATCTTCGACCCTATTACTTATCCAATAGATGCGGCTTTTACTTACTCGGACGACAGTATTAACCTCGAGTATCAGAGACGTTAGTTCATGGCCCAGGATGCAAGCGATATTTGACCCTACCACCTACACAATAGAGTCGACTTTCCCATAACTAAGTACTCACTCAGCACAGCGGAGTTGACCACCTCAGGCACCTCGCACCAGAGCGTGCGCGCGGGCCCGCGGGGCGCCACCAGCGCCATGGCGGAGGGCCGCCCCCCCGCCCCCGCGGCCACCGCCTGCGGGGACACTGCGCTGGCTTCGTATGCGTCCGAGTCGGAGTCGCCGGTGTCGCGGCAGGTGGACTGTGGGGGAAGAGAGGCTTATTAGTGACCTTAGAAGTTAGGTAAGATGTATGGGCAATTTGGCATATCTTACGACAAAGGAAAAAAAGCATGGTGAGGAAACCTGTACATTCAGACGACTGAATGTGTGTGTGTATGGATAACCCAGTCGGGTCAGGTTCCCCTGTTAACAAGGGCACGGAGGTCAGACGGAATGTGAATCACTCCGCCTATTGGTGAAAACCGCATGAAAATCCGTTCAATAGTTTTCTAGTTTATTGTCAACAGACAGAAATACAGACACTGCGTGGGACTTTACCTATAGTATGCAGTGATGTAAGAAGGAAAACAAAACTGCATACGAATACAAGGCCTTTTATAGCGGATGACGTTTGCACGCGTTGTAAATAATACTGGTACTAATTATTTATTGCGTAACTGAAATACGCACTACGATAATATTTACGCTAAAACTCGACGCGGCTGAATAAAGCGTCAAAAATGGCTAATTTAACGAACTCCGCGAAAACTAAGGTCAATCACACACCAAGGTCGCACCAATTACGAAATAATTAACGGATCATAGCAATAATGTTTGCAATTAACATTATGTAACTATATCCTCCCTCATCTAGGTATTTCTATTACGTGTTTACGTCTATTACGTAGTATATAAAAGTGGTTTAATCTATAATTTCTATTACGTAAGTAGCTATGTGAAATGAGTTCTCAAATGAAAAAAAAAATCATAACAAGCTTTTATCGCGCAGTATAGTACTCATTCCAAAGAGCCTAAACACTGGGGGTTATCTTGTTGCGTTCAATAGTTCCTATGACCACCTTTCAACTCCATAATCAGACCAGCTCCGTGGTGCCATATTAATGCATTGTCATTCAAGTTACATAGGTATAGCAAGTTTTAGTTCAATTGAACACCGGGAAGTGGGTCTGATAAGGCTTTCAGCTGATATGATGATGAAGATAATTATCACAATTATCTTTGCGAGAAAACGCATCATCTTCAACAACCCGTAAGACTCACTAGGGCTGTAACATACTGTCAAGCCAACATCCACCTGCCCTTATCCCACCAAATGGGATGGGGAAAATATGTCCCATACTTCCATTCACTCCTATCACTCGGTATTAATCCCTTTCACTCTCTTGTCGTCATTCATACCATCAAAGTGACGAATAAAATTCATTCGTCATTGCATAATCCATCCATAATAAACGCATCGTTTTACATACAGTCCCTGTGAAGCCTAATATTCGTTCGACGGTATAATACCTGTACTTACATAGGAATCAATACTACTACAACCTCTTATCTCTCCAAAACGGAATACCTCACAGCAAAGCGTGGTTCGTAAAGCTCGTTGCAAGTAAAACTACTTCACTCTATACAGTTACTATCTATCGTGTCGCCATTAAAAAGTATCGTGTCATTGCCAACATTAATAATTCCTCGCGCGACGAACAGACCGTGACACACTAAGGCTCGCTACTATCACTTCCAAGGATTTGTTCAATAATAGATAGGAATAGGGTTCAAAATCAATGATTGTTACTTTAAATTGTAGACATCGATGAAAGTCAATAGGCACTGTATGTTTGTAGAGTAAAAGTATACCTACATAAAATGTCGATACAGCATCCTTGACACAGATGCCGTGTCGTATATGAATAGAAAGGTGGATTACAAAGTGTGAAGAGTATGCAATGTATGTCTAATCATATAAAGTGAAGTTTACTATACAAGACGTTGCATCCGACTCAGCGATGTCAATCGCTTCTTGCGCCTCCAGCAGGACTTTCTTCCTGATACTGACAGATTTTGCGACGTAATTTCCACGTGATAAACAAATCGGCATCATCATTTTGGCATCAATATCTAGGTTGTGCACTCGAGGGCCCGGGGTACGATCAGGTAATTTTTTATGCCATACGGTAAGCAAACAGACAAGCGGGCCACCTGATGGAAAATGCCTCCCGCTGCCTACAGAAAATACAATTTACTTTTGCCAGTAATTACAGTGGACCGACTACCATCTGATCTCCGCGGCCTTGCTACCAGGGGTTCCGTGAGCCTATCCAGATTGGATCATGGTTATGTGCAGGTTTCCTCGTGATTTCCCTTAAGGTAAGGTTCCCATCGGGTCAGCTGCGATAATTAAGCCATATAATTACCTCGACTTTGGCCGCGTTGTAGAACTGATAGAGGGGCTCGTGCGTGAACAGCGAGTGCGGCAACGGCGAGGCGGGGTGGGAGCCCGAGGAGGCTCCGGACGACGATGAGATGTTCCCAGCGGGGTACAGACCGGCCTCTGCGTACCTGGTGACGAAGATTTGGAGTTAGTGCTGTGGAGGTGGGTGTAGGAAGTAACTTGATTGAGAGAAATCTAAATAAATTGACTTATTTAAATAAATATAGATTCATCTTTAGATTTCTAGGGACATATATAAACTTTTACGAGTATCTAAGCCTTGTCGAGAGTCGGAATATTCATTGATGAAAACGGAAAGGGAATTAGTTTCAGTACCATTAAATTACCAAACAAACAAACAGAAAGAGCCTAATCTTAAATTGTGATAACAACTAATACTGCTCAGCATTTTCAAGAAGACCCGAAGAAACTTCGTAGAACACTCATGATTTCAAAATTCAAATGGTTTTATGTATTTATAATTGAAATTGTGGGAATGGTCAACACGTTGTAACATTGAAGAAGACTGTTTGCAACTACATAACATGCAACACCCTTGAGACACGTGGGTCTATTTCAATAGTTCCCATGAGAGAAGACACAATACATCGCCTTATATCGTACTGGCATTTACACCATTTCTAAGTACATTATATATATTGAATGAGGTCTTATGCTGAAAGGACTCACCTACTTGCTCGTTTCGAAGTAGTTTTAAATACAGATTCTAAGAACGGATAAATTCCCTTTAACTCCCATTGCGGTTAGATTGGTAGGCTACCACACTCACAAGTAACTAAGCCCTACACGTCTGCTCACACTCAAAAAAATAACAACAAACAAATTAACAATGACTGACGATGACGCTTAGCTAAAAAGTACTTTACTTGACGTCTGGCTATTAGTCACGGTTGTATCTAACACACGAGCACATCAAACACCAGTCCACATATAAAATGACTAACAAACAACCACTGATATCTAGTAATGACTGCGGTAGTGACGTTTTCCACACAGCGACTCTACCAGGGCGACATGAGTTACAAGGCAGCGTGCTCGGCGCCGTTCGAGTTCGAACTAAACTGGATTGGGTTGGATGCCGGCCGAAAGTTCATCCCGCCGATTCTGCCATGAAATACGTTAAAGTGTGTGCGGTGTAGGGCATACGCGACAGCGGGTTACTTTTGTACAAGACATACTTTTATTGCATACTAAATTATAGGCACTTTCATACACGAAGATGAAGATCGGTTTAGTAATTGTAACGTTGACATTCTTGAATCGAAAGAGCGAACGAGTTATCTCGCTTATGCTCTTATAGCACCTGAATAAATTCAGCCGTCTAAATTCATAGGCAATAAGCGTGAGAGCAAGATCAAAGTGTAATGTATTGCTCATATAATAAGGTCCATTTTTGTATCATTTTGGAATACGGAGCGACGCGTAACAATTATATTAGAATACAAAAATGGACCTTATTCTATGAGCAATACATTCCACTTTGATCTAGCTCTCACACTTATTGCTTTTGAATTTAGACGGCTGAATTTAGCCACATGTAATAAGCTTATTATACAAAGCCCGTACGACGTGCGACGGAGGCTGTCGCGACGCAGGTGTCGGACGCCAGTCACCGTATCATCGCAAAGTTTACACCTCGCACCACATTAACGGTGATCAGGAACAGGCCGCGCGTGACTCACCGTCGGCGCGCGCGCATTCGCGGGACCCGCGGTGACGGCACAAAGGTAAGTAGGGCTCTGGGCGCAGGGTTCAAACTGTGTGTTGTAATGCGGAAAAGGTCGGAAAGGAGGATGGCCCCGTTGTTGGTGGGGGCATTTTGCCTTTTTCGTCTCATTAGATGTAAAATAGCGGGACGCGCCGTGACGACTAAGGCTCAAAGGCTCAATCTGCATAATATTGTAACCTATTGTAAAGGTCTTATAGCGCGCGGTTAAAAGGGTGAGACTGTTCAGATGCAAATAGCGGGCTCGCTCTTGCGGACCCGTCGTGACGACATGAATGTAAGGATGGCTCAGCTCAGGGCTTGAACTGCGTATAGTGCGTATTGTAACGCGGAAATTTCTGATCGTGCGGTTAGGAGGATGGCCCAGTTATTGGTGGTGGCATTACTCTTTGGCGGCATTTTCCTTTTTCATCTCATTAGATGTGAAATAGCGCGCTTGAAATGTTTTGAAACTTTAAAATTATTTTTAAAGCGCGAGCGATTTGTCGTTTCGTGGGCGAGAGGCGTGATCGTTTCTTGTTTTTATTTCTTGAGGTTACATCAACATTTGAGATCTCTGTTCCTATAGCTGATTCCACGAGATTTACGCCAGCTATTTACTACGCCTACGTACGATAAGTATGGTTAGCCTTGCATAAGCAAGGCTTCCGGCTTTAGAGGGAAGCTAATAAGCAATTAGTTATAGATAATCCGCGTATTATGCGTAGGTTAGGTATATTATTACAGGTCTGTTACCTTGGCCCTACTACTTATGGGTATATTATTCACTATGTACGTATAACCAAAGCGTAAACTCATGGGGGATCAAGAGAATCGGCCTCATATTAAAGCTACCGTCATGGGACCCTAAACTTTTCTCCACCAAACCAGTCTCCTATCCAAAGCAGAATATCAAATACAAATACAAAATGGTGAGCATCGCTAAAAAGTATTACCTACTTGAAAATTGTTTTATTTATGTTGTTCAATCTAGCAACATACACGTAGTTGGTGTCATATGGCGTTCCCATTTACCGATTGCCACAAAACTGCGCAACACGGTGGGAATTCACTGAGCGTGATGATCATACGGCCAGCGACTGTGGTAACAATGGCAGCTTCGAAAGAGGTTGCCGCTAGGACCATGACGCAACCGTCAACGGTTTAATTGTTCTCCTATGACGACGTAGCGTTGTCGATTCTATGCGGTAGTTCTTGTTAGTGAGGTGTTTTGATAGTTTTCGTGTTTTTCAGAAAGGGCGTTTCAATAGGAGTTAAAAGACAAAGTAGAACAAGACAACGGTAAGTCTCATCATCAGGACACTAAATAAATTGACTTATTAAAATAAATAAGTCAATTTACTAAGGTTTCCGTGGGTGGTGATCTTGGCGTTAATGTCCCGGTTGTGCTCTCGCGATCGAAGGCACGGGGTCCGCCTTGACCACGATCCAGGATTTGGCAGATCAGGAAATTGCAGTGGAGCGACTGCCGTCTGACTTCCGTGACCCCGTATCAGGGGAACTTGGCCAGATTGGACCATGGTTACACATTCAGTCGCCTGAATATGCAGGTTTCACGACGATGTTTACCTTCACCGTAAGAGCATCGGTTAGGTGTATATAACTCAGAAAAGAGTCATTGACACGGCCGCAGTGGGATTCGAACCCGGCACCACTCACTTGCGAGTCGGACCGGGGTCTAGATATTACGGGTAATAACTAGGCCACCGACGCTCAATGACTCAATGACTTATTCAAATAAATAAGTCAATTTATTTAAATTTCTGTAGGCAATAGGTACTTATCATTGTCATGCTCTACTTTCGTCTTTTTTCTTTTGAAACGGATGGTAGTACCTAGTCGTGCTTGTTTTGTAAGGAAAAAAAGCAATGCCTCATCAAACTAAGCATTAATTCCCACATTTTAACCCCCGACGAAAAGAGGAGTGTTATAAGTTTGACGTGTGTATCTGTGTGTGTGTGTCTGTCGTAGCTCCCGATCGGATGGAATAATTTCAATGCGGTTTCCTTCATTTAAAAACCAGTTAAAGAGAAACGCGTTACCACCAGGTGACACGGCGGTCAGGTGCCTGGCTAGTCTAACTATAAAGAAAATATGTTGAGGATGACAATCTTAGCTTGTTCCATTAAAATCGGTTAAACAGACAGCCAAATAACACGTAGACTTGGCCGTGTGGTGTCGTACAAGGCGACTAATGTTTTCGAGGCAAAAGATCAAGAGTCTCCATAGTCTGGAAAATGGGCGGCATCATTTTCCATTATTATATTTAAACACTGCGATCTCCAACCCGCCTGCCAAGCGTGGAGATTATGGCAATAACCTCCCCTTTCGTGGGAGAGGCCCTAAGTCCTGCAGTGGACTGTTACGGGCTGTGATGATAGACTGTAGACATGGTAACCCTGTATGCCCTACAACTGTTCTCTACACAATGACGTTTTCGTTGTGTTTTCGTCTGATAGCGTTGGGTTTTCGTACTGACATTACCTTTAACTTGTTTGTGTCTATAGGTATGAGGTATACCTGGTAGAAGGATGTTTAAAGCTTAAATTCGCAAGTCATCGGTATAAGACGAAGACGGCTCGATTGTCGTCACATAGGAATTAGTCAACCACATCACAGGTGCAGATCTACCCAAAAGCAGTATAAGAAGAGCTAGCATCTCTGCGGACACGCACAGTAATGATAGCTCCTCTTACACTAGTTGTAAGAGCCGTTGGCCTGTCTTATGTACGTCTTACTTTTTTTGAAACGTTGAAAAATAATCACATAGCGCTTTGTGCTTCGGAGTCCGATGCTAAAATTTTATTAATAGCAGTCGTTGTAAGCTACCTCGGAGTAACTTTATATTCCGATAGTGAAATAAACATATAGTGTGTGGCGTGCCGTTCATCGCAGCGGCAGCATACCTAAACATCATAAAAGATAACCTAACCTAATAAAAAAGCCGACCGTAAGTTTTCGGGAAACCCCCGACCAAGTTTACTTACTACGTACTCAAATATTACCTAAACTACTGGACCCAATTTAATAAAACAAACCTAAGAATCATCTCAATTAAACTGGCTTTCGAACAAAGAAAACCGCGTCGATATCTGTTCAGCCGTTCGGGAACTCCTTTGCTATATACAGACAGACACACACAGCCACATACACAGATACATAAGTCAAGTTTATAACACCCCTCGTTTTCGTCAGGTCGAGTCGTCCCTCCTCCACTCAGGGTCCTATCAACTTCTTGCTCATACGGACCGCGACCGACCTAATCACGGGTGATGCGCACGCTTACATACCGGTGGCTCTTCAGTGGCGTCAGGTCGATTGTTAAAATAAACATAAACAAAAACTTACCAAGAAGTGTTGGACGTGGCGGGGGGCGTGGCCGCGGGGGGCGTGTCTGCGCCGCAGCCCGCGTACCACGAGGTGCGCGCGCGCGGCGCCTTCTCCTTGCGCGACAGCGTCGGCAGGAGCCGCTTCAGTTCTGTTCAAGTAACACTCGTTAGGTCATACGTTTTACTCACACCTTATTGATATGGGATTGCTAAATGAGATAGGTAGGTATTGGTATGTCATCGTCATCATATATTTAAGAGTATGACTCTTGTCAGTGGAGCAATCGCCTTGGTAGGTAACTACAGCAATTTTTAATGTTCGTGTTTACAAAACCAAATAACCCATGCCAATATCACTAATCGGTGCAAGCACTGGTAGAGTTTACCCTAGTCTTGACGGACGAGTTCGCCTTGATACTTGAAAGTGCTCCGGAGTGAACGGAAGTAAGTCGAGTTGCTCAAATGGGAGTACAATTTTAACTCTAAATGCGGTAGGCATTATGGTCTAATAATGATTGAAATTGTAATAACTAAAGATAATAATCTAGAATTTAATTCCGGATCCCTTGGCTTCGCATAGACAGGACTAATGTAAATGTCCTTCAAGAAATGCTCTATCTGTGAGCGATATCTGCAACAAACTCCATTCAGCAATTTCTAAACACTCAGCACAGACAAACATATACTATCTAGTTTAAAATATACAATATTAAATTGTAATACTAACAAGTGGACAATACAATAGAAGCTAAAACACAAACATGCATAAGAAGATTTATAACATCTAAATTACGGTTGCAGTATCTTAACATCTTTAGATGTAACATAAAACCAAATACAGTGCACAAGACAAGACAAAACCTTATCTCTACATATTAGAACTATTAACGTGGTCAATGTTGTTAATTTTTTTATTGCCGAAGTCGAAGTAAAGTTCACAATTAAAGCCATCTATATTTTTGTTAGTAATGAGTTAACTCAAAAACTACTGGACCGATTTTGAAAGTTCTTTAACTAATAGGAAGCTACGTTATTTTCGAGTGCCATAGGCTACTTTTTATCCTTTGAAAACTATAGGGTCCTGCGGGAAAGGCGAATGTTTACAGAGATTCGAACTGAGCGGGCTTTAAGCCGCTGAGAACGGCTAGTGCTTTATATTCGAACAAGTGCTGTTCTCAATATACCTAAAGGACACATTCTCGAGAAAATACGTTATATTAATACGTAACATAGGTAATAATAACGTGTTCTTGATTTGCAACTATGGTGGTCTGAACAGAAACAGATACTGACGTGTCCACGGACACGAGATGCATATTAAATGTGATTAAAGTGACTCACTATCCATACTTTATTTACTCGTAAAACGGACGTTGCGGTTCAAAAAAATAAAAGTGGGAAAATTAATTATGTGTGATCAAAAGTTTTGTTTGTACTAAATGAAATATCACTGTCAGTACCATGAAATAACATAGTCTACACCACATAGTTTAATATGTCTATAATAACCAAGGACAGTCAACACTTGTTCACTTGAAACCTCCACATAATAAAATAACGACGTTAAACAGCACTTCGATATTTAAAATCGCACCGCCCTGGCCGTTAGTAAAAAACAAACTAGTCGTCAATGAAAAAACTTCCAACAGGTACAATGCACAACACAAAACATCACAGTGTAGGCAGGAACCTCCTCACCATAGCATGCACACAAATTGCACGAGTACACAACAACAATTACATGCCATCATTAGGTGAGATCACGCTTCAATCTAGCTCGTATTATGAAAAAAAGGCGCACTAGGTACTTACGACCCATAAGAGGAATGGCGCGGGTTTACATCGGCGTAAGAAGGATAGATAAATGATACGCTACTCAATTTAATATGGGCACTTGCACGTTACGTGCTCACTTCACGGTCTCGCCGGTGGAACTAACTACTGGAGGCTAAGTATAATGCGCGGGACCACGGGCGGTAACTGTATCTAGTCAGGGCTGCCACCTCTGTTGAACATTGAACGCTAAATCAGCTGAAGCGCTACATTCTGGTAGACGGCAAGACTACATTGCGCTAGATTCCGATAGACACCATATTGGATAAGAAAGGTTTTTAAAATAAATTTGATATTTGAATTTCCTATTTTTGAAAAGGGATTGTTTGACGATTCAAAAGGGCGCTAGATCGAGCGCCGAAAGCTTCGTGGTTGCAGCAAATGCATTTGATTAGCGGCCGCTGCGAAGTGAACATAGAGACAAGTTGATTGTAATGATGTTAAATAGAACCGGTCGGTTTAAGGTCGCGGGGCCTGGGAGCAGCTGCTGCGGTAAAGGTCTTGCTTTTGGCTTAGCGGTGCCGCGGAAATGGCTAGTTTCAAGTTGCAACGGAAAAAGGGCAGCATTGCAATGGGATGTTAGTAAATGGGACCTTCAGTAGACCCCACTTAAACAGGTTCTTTATTATTATTGCACAACTATTGATAGATTCAGAGACTTCTAGACTTATAGACTAGAGGCGCGTTGATGTCTTTAATATGGGAGCTATGGCAATATCGTATTGATGCGTTTAGGGAAGTCGCCTAGGCAGTTTTGGCGACATATGACCGTTTTTTTTACTCTATGTATTAGTAGACTAGCTATCCTATAGGTATTACACCTAGTATCATTACTGCCATCAGTCAATGCGGTGATATCTAAATACGTGAGTTTTTCATCGTCAATGCTTGCATAAAACTATGACATCTAAGCATGCAAGGAAACAGCGAACCAGTAATTAGGACAGACACGAAGCACTCGACCTATTGCCGGTAGAAAAAAAACCGTGAGAATACGAACTTTAATGCAGGTCTAAATAAGATGAAAGTGTGAAACCACAAGAACAGGTGTGTAGGAAAAATGGATGAACCAAACAGGTGTTCCGTGTAAAAGTACAAAGTAACAAAGAGTGTGCCAACAAAGATACATTCACGCAGACCCGGTACCGCCGCCGCTCGCGCTGCTAATAACTATCTCTTCTATCAACTTTCGATGATATTTATTATGTCCACAGCAATTGCTTTGAGCCAATGGAGATTTACATTAAGTAAAAGGTATTCAATTTATAATCTGCTTTAGAATCATTTTGTGTTATAAAATATAAAATATTGTGTATAGGCGTACTAAAAAATCTAAGATAAGCTTCAGGCAATTATAAAATTAGGTATAGAGTTGAAAAAGTGTTTTTTTTCTGGGGTTATCGAGTATGTCTTTCGGTACAGGTAAAATATAGAATTACACTATGTTGAGTTATAGAACTCGTCATAGGAAAGTTTCAACATATAAGGAAAGAACTAACTTTACGAACGTTGTGGATTGGAACTTTGTCACAGGAAATATGCATATTTAGCGAAGGGGAATGCCAATGACCTCGTAGACACAGAATACCATTGTACCTCCAGTAATTTGAGCCTAAGTAACTTTGCCATCTAATGAAAAAATATCTCGATTTACACGCCATATAATTATGTACATATCAGAAGTAGTACCAGTTCAATGTGGGCTCGAAAAAGTTGTATTTACAAGTAACAATATAAACCACAACCCATAGCTGAAGTAGGGATGAGGTATTAGTTATATTGAAGTTTGAACTAATTTAGAGATACATTTATCTAAATCTTCCTACACATAGGTATTTTAATGAGGTCCTTTTTTACCCCGATTGTGTCGGATAAGGATAGGTATAACCATAAGGGGTAATTTCCTTTTTTGGCTTTACGTAGGTAGTAGACATAGGTAAGTATTAATTAAAATACGAAACAAAAAGACCGAACGACATCATCTCGCTTCCCTGCTTTTGGATTGGCCAATCCTTAATAATTAATTGGACAATTAATTGGTTTGTTTCCGTGGAGATAGTTATTCGCAGCGGTGCGGGCACTGACCTCCGATTAGCGCTGTCTTCGAACGAATATTATCGGCGTCTGTCGATTTCTCGATATATAATTAATCATACAGTACGCCGACAGACGTCAACTGCAGCTACTGACAGGATAATAAGTAAATAATAAGTACGTAGACTTATCGCAATTACTCCTAGAAAAAGTTACGAAATTTAACTAGTTATTTTATACTTAAGATATATATTTTTAGGCTTGTTATAAGGCAAGTGGCGCCCTTAATAAATTTTACACAATATCACAGAATACTAATAAATATTTTAGATGTATGAATTGTTGTTTGGGGTAGATTAGTTAGGAACTTAGGAAAGAGGAACAAAGCACAGTAGCAAATTTAAAATTTTTGTAAAAGTCAATACTGATTACATCGATTTAAGACTGACACAATGCAACGCTAATTAAAACCATCGGCTCATCAAATCACTAATGTATAATATTATGATATGGATAATACCAAACACACCCAAGTTATCTTATACTAAGGATACAATACTATACGCCCGACGAGGTATACAAGTAGAAGATATTTTAAAGAGGGAAGGTCAAGAGTATGAAAGTATGATGAATGTGGAAGAATCAAAAGAGGTTTGTCAGAAACATTTCGTGTGGTAGAAAACTGTGGTTTTTATTACATTATGTACGCAAAATTTCAGTTCAATCGAGAACCGGGAATTGGGTCAAATTGAACTCGCAAGATTTGATTACGAACAGACAAAGGACTGATAAGGTTAAATAAAATCTTGGAATACATAAAGATAAGATCAAGTCTAATTTCAGAGTGACAAAGTGCTTAAGTATGTCTTTGTTTTCACGGAGTGATTGTTTGTTTGTTTACAACTGTGGTTTACACCTACAAGATAGCCAAAGATAACACAAACAAGACTATTTATCTGTTTCAAAAACTCCTTCAATACTGAATAGAAAGCTATTCTCAAAACTACTTTAGGCACCGAAAAAATACAGAGGACCCTCGTAAAAAATTCGGATTCGGTTATATTAACGCGGGCCTACGATGGTATTAATATATTACTTTCATACGTAATATGTAGGTACATACGACAAATAAATGGGTAATTAGATTTTAAAATCTTTAGTATATTGGGTCGCCACGAAAGGCTGTGCCATTTTTTTCCCATAGAAAATCGAGGTTTTGCAGTCCCCATTTTCCGCCCTGGCTTTTAACACTAGAGTCATGATTTTCATACACAGAGTAGGTTATTATTGGCCATTAGCATGTCTGTACGTTTAGTTTTTTATGATAAATTATCTTGAATAGAAGTTATGATGGAGAAAAAATTGCCGAGTTTGAAAGCTAACCTTTACGCTTCAATTATACAAAAACTTGCAAAATTCAACAAAACGTACAGACATAGATAATTTTTTTCTTATATACCATTTGAAAAAATCATTGAAATCGGTTGCGCTTTGCAGGAGGTAAAATGGGGACTACGAAACCTCGATTTTCCCGATGTTACATTGTTATAAAGCGTCCGAGCCCCAGTTGTCCCTTTCGCTCAGTACGGCTAGCACAAGTTGCTCTCGCGCGCGATAAGCGAGAAAAGGTGCGACATAGATACTGCTGTCTCTTTCGTCTTAGTATTGAGAGAAGGAAACAAACGCTGTGTCGCGGACACACTTGTGATAGCCGTGCAGTTTTCGAACGCAGCCTTTCCTTTAAGGGGTCCTATGATTTCGGAGAGTAGAGTGCAGAGCGGAATAGGACTCTCTCTCCGAAATCCAGCTCTAGGAAACATTTAGTTTCTAAGATTACTCACCTTTATTATTTACATAACAAAAGCCAGTTTTGACACTGCAAAAGTTAGTATATGCGTCAATTTTAACTTTACTACAGTCAAATGCACAGAGAAAGGTCCCTCTTTGGTAGTTTTAACTATCAGGGGTTCTAATTTTTTTGCAGCTGCTGCAATTAGCTATCGTTAGTACTTGGTTGGCAAAGACGTCATGGCCGGTTAGTTTTAAGTAGCGTAATTTTATGTCACACTATCGTAAATTGTTAATTTAGATGAAAATGAACTGCAGGACGTAGAAATAAGATTATGTAGGCATAAATTAGCTTGAAAGCATTAAAAACAGTCAATGTTTTATTTCACATTCAATAATTTTTTAATCGGCATATCGAATTATCCATGACATAATTATCTCAGCGTGCTATCTCATTTCCTTCCTGTTAAAGATAATGTAATATTCGTATTTTGCTTAACCTTTATATACAGGATGTAATCCATCCGTAAATACTCCGTTTACGGAGATAAGAGATTTTAAATACCTACATTTGAACGGATATTAAAATTGTCTACGATATCGTATAAGTAGTGACATCAATAGCATTTTGAAAACAATAAAAAAACTGACGTCACACGAGAGTAATTTCGGTCGCGCAATCTACCTTAATATAAACTTCGGGATTGAATTTGCGTCGTTTGTGAACAATGCTGTCATTTTTACTCACAACGGATGGAACGGAGTGAAAGCAGTATATGCGTTTGGGGTGGACCTTCGGATATGGGAGGGACAACGCGGCCACCAAAAATAACAAAGAAGAAAGAAACACATAGATAATTAAATAAATTCGCGTGGGGCGCTACGGTATAGTACTTCGGGTGTGCCCTTATGGACATACGGTTGTGAGCGGTTTCGACTATTGGACTATCGAAGGACATAATTTTTAAGGTTTTAAGATTTTCGTGGTTAATCACTGCACATAAAAAAATTGTCATTTAAATCGGGTTTGTCACAATAGTTTTGATTATTTTTACTTTTACCTAAATTTTTACACAGCGGCACCAATCTACTCGTGACCACGGAACGTGCAAACGCTTCGAAATATCGAAGTAAAAAACATCAAACTCGTGATGAGAAACTCGATTTAAGTGACAATTTATGTGTATCGATAGACCATTCCTATCATTGTCTCATTTCACGATTGGACTGGATTGGATTTGAAATTTTTTGAATTTCGTATATTTACGGAATATTAATATTAGATGAAACCCTGTATTTTATTGGTTATCTATATTACACTGTGATTGTTAGGTTGTAGAGTCAAATTGTTGATAACAATCCATCTACTGTGTCAAGGATAGATTTATTTCCGAATTGCACTTTGAAGTTGGACTAATAAATAACTGATATAAATAATTCATGGGCCTCTCATTTCATAAGCCAATTAAAATATTTTCTATTCAAAGGGCAACATAAATAAAGGTTTGATCATGCCATGAGGGGGGAGTCAGTTGACTTTTCTTTAGTAATTTCTCTATTGGCTGCATGTTAGTTCCTCTATACGCTTCACTTTATCGTTATCGCGCTTAATTGTTTCGTCTTCACCGCTACTAGTCACCGAATTTTCGCCCTAACCAAACCTAACCAGCTAGCTTAGACCCATACTCCCCAGTTCCCTAAGCATACTAACCTAACTCCACCTAATGCGCTTATCGCATATGGCTAAATTCAGAAGCAAAAAGCTTGAATACAAATCAAAGTGGAATATATTGCTCATAGAATAAGGTCCATTCTGTATCTCGCCTTTTGAAAAGCGGGGCGACGCGTAACCTAATATAACGGCCAGTTTCTCGTACGTTAATCTGTTGTTAATCGTCAATTAAAATTCGCCATCCTTATCTATGGCGACTTGTAGACAGAGACGAAAGGAGTTTTAATCAATGATTAACATTGACAAGCGTTTCAGAAACTGGACTTAAGTGATACAAAATTGGACTTTATTCTTTGAGCAATACATTCCACTTTGACTTGCTCTCAAGCTATTCGCTACTAAATTTAGACGACTGAATTGATTCAAACAATAACCGCATAACCTAACCAGCTACCCCTCTACCCCCTACCCCTCGCCTACCTTCGTTGACAGCGCTAAGGTCGGTGGGGGAGTGCGGCGCGGGTGGCGGCGGCGGCGGCACTGCGGGCCGCTCCAAGGCCAGGCAGGGCGCCGACTCCGCCCAGTTACTGCGCAGCCTACCCTCGCGGCGGCGCGCGGGGGCCGTGGGGGAAAGAGTCTCCGTGCTGCCTGGCTGCCCGTTGTCGCTGCTGGGGGTGGGAAACGAGAAAAAAAAACATTAAAAAGGATAGCTCTTCAAGAAAGGCAAGGATCATCGCACCGCTCGCTACCGACAGGTAGTTCATCCTTGGAGCCAAATTGGTTGCGAACTGTGCGGTTCCAAAGAAACTTCCGACGCACACTAAGGTTGTGGAATGAACTATCTGGAGAGGTTTTCCCTGGAGAGTACAACATGGAGTTCTTCAAGGGTGAAAAGGTTTTACGGGGTCGGCAACGCGTGGTTAATGCCCCTGGTATTGCAAACGTCCATAGGCTGCGGTGACTGCTTACCATCAGACAGGCCGTAAGCTTGTTTACTGCCTTAGTGGTATGAAAAAAATAAAGATACGGATACTGAGTTAACATTTTTAAAATGATATTTTTGATATATTTTACTATATTTGATTTGAATGATATATTCAGATGATGATAGGTATAGTTACCTATTTGAGCTAGTTGTGTTTTATAGTTCGCCTTGAAAGTTTTAAATAGGTACTTCAGAAATAGCTTATATCCGTCAATCCGCCATGTGCGGCAGTCAGGTGAATTAGGATTTAATTCCCTCGTCGGTAGGTACCACAACATTAGTGAGAAGGCCTCTGCTTCAAAAGCGGGGTGATTATACGTTGTTCCAATCATAAATATCTCGATAATGACGCCATAGTATCAGGATAAGATTGACAAATTCTTATAGAGATAAGGTAGGTACATATCAGATTTCTTCAAAGATTACTTACCAATTGCTGAATCCGGAATCCCCATCCATGGAGTCTGTCAAGTAGAAGGTCGAGTTGGTGATCTTCAAGGCGCTGGGCACATCCGAGTTCATATCCACTGCTAGAGACGTCGTTCGTCGGAACCGAGACTTGAATGAGAAATACGTTTTCCTGGACAAGGTCCCGTTGTCTTTCTTGCTGGTCTCACTTGTTGGTGTCATCGGCTTCTCAACAGGCGGTTTCTCCGGCAACGGAGGGGGCATGTCCCCATTGCTAAGTCTCTTTTCCCCTATAACAGTCTTCAGTTCCTCCTTGAAGGACCCGTTAATTTTTATAACGGGGTATTCAGTCTTAAGTAACGGCTTGGAGTCAGGGAAGGAGATGTTGCTGTAAACGTGCTGGATCTCGGGCTTATTGTTCGCGTAGATCGGCGATTTCTTCTTTGGCACGTCGTAAGTGTTCGCGCTGTTACCGGTCGGCGAAGTAAACGTCTTCGTAAACGATTTCCCGTCCATGGCGACTGTGGATGAAAATAAAATGGAGGTCAGTGACATTCGTCGGGACAGTTGCCGATTTTCGATGGAGAGAGCAACATCCGATATGGTCTAGTGGCTAGGATACCTGGCTCTCACCCAGGAGGCTCGGGTTCGATTCCCGGTATCGGAAGCGTTTTTTTTTTTTTTTTAACAATTAAATCTTTGCAACAAAACTCATAACATAAAATCATATATTATAAAAAAAAATTAAATATCAAGGCTGCGAATCACTGATTGCCTACACGTTAACACGAAACAATTTCTGGGTAAAATAGTACAAGTAATCTTGATACAATCAATGACCTTTTTTACATGACCACGTACATATTTTTTTGTATCTGAAACTACGTTATCACAAAAATAACATACCGGAGTATCTCTTGGTGAGGTTCCGCTTGATCTGTCGCATGGTGCGCTGCGCGGCGCTCGCGATCTTGGTGAGCGTGTGCTGGCTCGGCGGCGTCGGCAGCCGCGCGGACGGCAGCGCGGGCGCGGCGGTCTGAGGACACACATTTCGGATGAGGATTTCAATTCCAAAAATGAACCGCACCGCGGTAGTTAACACATGTCCAATATTTTCGTATAGTTGTACAGTTTTCTGGCACCCATAACCCAAGCTTTGCTTTCTTTGGAGCTGGATGACGCTGTGTGAATTGTCCAAGAATATTTGTTACCTTATATACTATAATCACCTGGGTGATCCAGGTGATTCTTAGTGGACATCATGAACATAACGAAACATAGATATTAAATAAGAACTAGTCAGGCATTTGACCGGGGTGGGGGTGGTGGTAAGTGACGATGCGGCCGAAGATGGAGCATGCCTGTCTAGGATACTATTACTTAAATTAGAAATATTAATTTTAACTACCGTCACGAGTGCCAATCGGCCCCGAGACTGTTCAACCTGTGTCAGGGTCCCCAGTGGAAGATCTCTCACTTCGCCAACGACTTTAGGCAGCATACCTAACAAGTGGCGAGCTCGTTGCGTTGCTGAAGTTCTTTTAGCCTCAAAATGCTAATGGGTCACTAATCCAGTAACCGACATCTACTTACGACTACTACTTACTACAACAGTAACCAGAGTACAGACGGGTTGAGGAGGTGATATTATTATCCATCCGTATTAGTAAAAATGTTAAATTGACTTGAGGGAAATCACCTAGACTAGAATAAACAAGTTCCGAGAGATATTCGAAAACCCCCGATAAATTCTACACATAAGTAGGTTATGAATAGTGGTTTTCAGTTAACATAGATAACGGCATCCAAATGGAATTTTACATTGTTGAGTTGACGGAAATCCCCTTCACCATTGAAAAAAGTAAAAACATAGCGAATAGGTAATACTAACATTTAAGTAAATAGTTTTCAAAATTAAAATTGATCATTTAACACTGAAATATACCTACTTACCTAGTATACCGTTGTCATGCTCAAGTTTTTTAAATAAATCTAAATATCGACAACAATAGAAGCTATCTACGCACAATAATAACGTTTATTTTGGAACAAAACACTACATACAACTTCTGGCTCAGTACACAGGCACTGCTATACTGAAATGTATTTTCCGTTTTGATATCTCATTTATCGTGTTTTGATATGCTGATAAGAGATGCGATTACTCACTTATACCTGCACTACATAAGTATGTTGTCTAATTGTACTAATGCTTCACTTGGGTTAATTTTGTTCTAGAATATGTTATTTCTAGACAGGAGGCATCCTTCAGCCGTATCAATCATCGCTTGGTCATTGGTCATCTTGGCGTTAATGTCCCGGTTAGGACCTCGCGCGCGAGAGCCCGGGGTCTACCTTGACCATGATCCGGGATTTGGCAGATCAGGGAATTACAGTGGAGCGACTGCCATCTGACCTCCGTAACCCTGCTACAAGGGGAACCTGACCAGGTAGGATCATTTTTATACATTTAGTCGCCTGAATGTGCAGGTTTCGTCACGAAGTTTTCCCTCGCCGTAAGAGCTGTCTAGTAACCATCTAAAATAAATTCAAGTTAACTAAGCGAGCTTAGCCTTACCTTATCATCGTCGGTGTCGGTGTCGCTGTCGAAGGAGTCGTAGTCGTCGATGGCGGGCGCGCGCTGCGCGGGCGCAGGCTCCAGCGACTCGTACACGTGGCCGGAGTCGCTGCTGTCGCACTCTGCAATGGGAGGTCGGGATTTAGTTCTATGGTTGGATGGATACCGATTTTTTATTTCTATCAAATAGCTGTTCCCTCTAGTGGTTTCCACGCGAAGATTTGAAAGAACGTTTCTCGCTCGTACGATTCGGATATGGAATGAGCTCCCAGCCACAGTTTTTCCTTTGGGCTATGACATGGGATCGTTCAAGAGGTATATTAGAGGTCTCCTTAGTGGCGGGCAACGCATTGGTAGCACCCCTGTTATTACTTATGTCTATAGGGGGCGGTGACCACATTCCGGCAGGTGGCCAGCATGCCTTTTTGTCTACCGTATTACATAAAAAAAAGCAACGCATCTGAGTCAAGGCGGATCCTTGGGTCTCGCACGCGAGAGCAACACGCAAGACAGAGCAAATTGGATAGTGCTGTAGCGGCAGACGATTAGGCCCTCTTAATTATAATAATAATAAACAGAGTTGTAAAGATATAACGAAAGCCACGTGTGGCTATTGTTTCCTGACTTAACAGAAGCTTCTAAATAAGAAATCTACACTGGTGCACTAAAATCGACTCTAGGTTTGTTGTCCGACTTTTGGTAAAATAACTCGTCTAGGTAGGTAGCAAATTTAATTAGATGAAAATTATGGATAACATTTAAAAGGCCTAAGTGTCCTCCTTTCAGTATCGGTATGACCTTTTGTTTACAAAAATCCGGTACAAGCTAAAAAAATTTTTTCAAAGGTCAGGTAACAAAATAGCCGATTTTTAGTTCACCGCTTTCTTTCGGGTCACGATTGATTAGTTTCCGTCTGATATCTTTATCTACCCATCACTGCGCTTCAAACGCAGAAGACTACAAAAATGCCGCTTGGTGTTTGTTTAACGGTAGAAATAACTATGCAAGGCCCACTCTACTATTGGTTTTAGTTATTGACATTAACAGGGCACTTAACTTGGATACTAAATGCTCCAACATTCCGTAACTTCCACGAAATTCCACAACACGAATTTCCACAGTGAAATATGACCGCGGTATGGCCATATAAAGCATCTCCCACACAGGTGCGATAATATAGCATGCCTTATTTCAATGTGTGTTCCATGCATTGCCTTATTGCAGTATTGTACATCCTGCTGCGATCATAATGAAGAAATGGAAGTAGGACGTTTGCGTCCTATGTCATCCAGCCTAAGAATTTGGGAGATCATGAGATACATCCTAAATGGCGTGGTTGTGCTAAAGGACTTTAATAACGTAGCTATGTGGGAAGGACGCACAACGCATTATCGCAATAACGCATTCAATATTATCGCGCCTGTTTGAGACAGCCTTAACGCGACTGGCACGGAATCACAAGCGACCTCAACCTCAATGGCTTGTTTGTGCTCCCATAAAACTAGCTATTAAATAAATTAAAACGTTTCACTCCACTTCTATTTGAAGACAGCAGATACTAATTGTGTTAACGCCCGGCGCAAACGCAGCAATTGTCGGCATTCCGCAAGCAAGCGTGCAATTGAATCGATTGGCGAGTCTCGATGCAATAGCGGATGCGAAATGTCAAGGTGCCCCCTTAAAGAGTCCTGTCAGAAACGAAACGATGCCAGACGGCTATCGATTTTTTTATTCGATACAGTACCTATTGGCGAGTATCGGTACTAGATTTACGTAACAAAGTCTTAGAGACCGTAAAAGTAATAGCCTATTCATAATTTCAGGTTTTTATGTGTAGGATTTAATTTTTTTTATTGCCGGCACACGGATGGTCGGTACACCTGATGGAAAGTGGCCACCGTCATCCAGGACATCTGCAACCTAATGGTAATACTACTAAAATGAAAAATCTGAGGTGTTCCTTAAAACATAAACTTTACAAGTAGGTCGGTAATCAATCTTGGCGTTAATGTCCCAGTTGTGCTCTCGCGCACGAGGGCTTAGGTCCGCCTTGACCATGATCCAGGATTTGGCAGATCAGGTAATTACGACTGCCATCTGACCTCCGAGACCCTGACCAGATAAACCTTACAAAACATACATATTATAAGATGGACCAGATATTCAGTAATTTTTGGAAAAATAGTCTCATTTGCAACATTGCATAACTCAAATATTTTTCCCATAGTTCTATTACTATACCCTGCAGTGGTTACATAATTGGTGAGCACGACCGGTGAACGCACCTGCATGGCCGACGTGGGGTAATGCCTCGCCTTTGACGGCGATCGCGGTAGACAGTCATGCAATGTCGCAAGCTGAGGCCTCTGGCTGGCTGTTACTTTAGAGACAAGAATAGTTTGGTTTTCAGTGCGAGCCTTTGTACTGAGCAACAAAGGCCATTTCTTGGCAAGGCTGCGTTTGATTGGGTTACGATGTCTTGTCTTTATAATAAAGTTATAACCTGTCTGAAAGGAAAGGTCGGATAACACCCGATCAAGTTTACTTAAGTTTAAATATTTTCTTAACTACAAAACCGATTTTAATTAAACAAAGCCAATAACCATCTGGATTAAACTAGCTTTCAAATTGAAAGCGTATTTAAATCGGTCCATCTGTTCGGGAGCTATGATGCCACAAACAGATACACAAAGCGATACACTGATACACACGTCAAACTTATAACACCCGTCTTTTTCGTCTGGGGTTAAAAATCAACATAAAATTACAAAAATGATGTCACCGTTATAAAAAAAAAAAAAAAATTATAAAAAAAAAGACCTGTAAGTAGGTAATCAATAAACATATTAGCAATTTTCATTATTATTTTGCAAACGATGTAGCAATTTCCAGTTCCTAAATACAACAAAAAGTTTTAAATCTGCCATTTAGATTGAGCAACGAAATGAAGAAAGAAGTATCGAATAGAAACGTGACGCAAACCTTCAATGAACGCTACAATGAAGCTTTGCAAAGTATTTGCTTCGCTAAAGAAGATGATATGTCTATGTCTATAAAAACGAACATATGTCAGGTATGATGAAGCTCGTACTTGCGGGATCGGGTCCAATTGGTAAGGGTTGATGATGGCCGCTCTAATTGGTGTTCAATATCAGCTGGAGTACCCCAAGGTGGAATTCTCTCCCCTATCCTTTTTTCTCTTTTTATTAATGGGATTACTTCTTCCTTGACCTCCTCCTTTCACCTTTATGCGGACGATCTGCAATTATACATATCGGCTCCTCTGTCTAACCTGAAGGATGCCATTGAGATGCTTAACAGAGATCTTTTTCGAATTAAGTGCTGGGCTAAGGAGTTTGGTCTAAAGGTCAATGCCTCCAAGTCCCAAGCTATTGTGATTGGCAGCCAATATTTTATTACAAAACTGAAGGGTGTTGCTCTACCAAAGCTATTTTTTGACGGCGAAATCATTGAATTCCAGGAATCCGTTAAGAACTTGGGGGTTTTATTCGACCAGACTCTGTCATGGTCGACGCACATCGGTGAAGTTAGCCGTAGGGTATTTTCATCGTTTCACTCTCTCAAGAGGTTACAAAATTTTTTGCCTTTCGAGACTAAGCTCCTGTTGGTGAATTCCCTGATCCTTCCTCTGTTGGATTATGGGAACGTTGCCTACTTGGATACCACTGAGGAACTTCTGTCTCGGCTGGAACGGTTGCAGAATCTCTGTATTAGATATGTTTATGGGCTGCGTAAATTTGACCATGTGTCCGAATACAGAACTAAATTAAAATGGCTGACTATACGGCGACGGAGAGATTGCCACATATTAGGATTATTACACACCGTTATCGTTAATCCCACAGCTCCTCTGTACCTCCGCGAGATGTTCGAATTTCGTCCGTCGGCAAATCCACGTTTGCGCCCTCGCAGAGAACTCCAACTAGCAATTCCCACATATAGCTCAGCTGCCTATGGGAAATCTTTTCGAGTGTATGCTGCGTGCCTGTGGAACTCGCTGCCAGACGACATTCACAATGCTCGAACACAATTCTCCTTCAAAGAACTTCTGAAGAAGCACTTTCTCAGCAGTTAATAGAGCTTTATTTTATTATATATATAGTATATACATATAATATTGTATTTATTTATATTGTATAGCTATAGTATATATTATATTAATATCTATTTATATTTATTTAGAAGACCACTATGTTCAAAATTAAACATAATTGAGTTTCTGTTTAGGTTAATTAATACTGTAGAAATAAATGTAATTTAATTATAAGTGCTCTGTATTGCCTCCACCGCTATTTAGATCTCCTTTCAAAGGGTATGGGGTTGGCTGGAAGAAATCCCATTGTGGGATAAGCCCGCCTTTGCTTTGTAAAATTTTCATTTTTCGCATTTTGTATTTAATTGTTATGCAATAAAGAGTTTACATACATACATACATACATGAAGATGATAAGTAGATGTACAGAGGCACAGTAAATAAGAGTAGTAAATTGAATACTGTCACAGTCTACATTGCGAAAACAACACGACGTAAAACGGGATGGTATAATAACGATAACTGCACATGAAATTGGATTTTCTCGTTATATGGACAAAACCGTGTCAAGAACACGTGTGGTCATCATGGTGATAAACCTGCGGTCGCAGAAATAGACCTTAATGGCAGTAGAAAACAAGAATTGACAGTAACCATCATGAGATTGATACCAGAGATAATTTGTGACCAGTTCGATATGATAAATGAGACTGTCAGTGCATGTACATGAGAAATGATGAAGCGAAATCTTGTAGTTACAGTTTTTAGTTGCAAGCAATCAAATGCACATGTACGTAGTGCCAAATTGAGAGGCGGTGCTGACGATCGTATTAAGACAAGTTTTGCTTAAACAACGTAGATAGACGCCTATTTACAAGAAATACGAAAAATATGAATCAACGCGGAAGTCATCCAAGCGTTACATTGATGCATTCTACATTTTTGTATGTATATATTATAGGCAAGCATTTTTCCTCCTTCCTTCCTCCAAGTACCTAGTGGTAGTGGTGAGTGGATGTGGAAATTTAGAACTTAATCAAGTAAGGAGGAATAAAATATTTTTGCAAAATGGCTCTGTGACTTTGTCTATCTTACTCGAGTTAAAATTTTCGGTCCAGACTAAGAACTTAGACAACGACGTAGTAGATACCTACCTAATATGTTTTATTATAGAGGGAGGCAAATTAGCGAAAGAGCCACCTAATGAAAACATTTTATTTCATTTCAGTTTCAAATTCAATTAAGTTTAAAGCTAAGTTCATTAGGTATTCCGCATGATGTCACGTATTAGATAAGGCTACCTATTAGCATCACTTGTCTATCATCAAAACATGTAACTATCGATTCGATATGGGTAGAAAGTGAGTAAAAGTGAACGCAATTACGATCGACTACATCAACAGCACGTTTTTAACGACATCGTCAGTTAAATAACATGGATTATGCTTTAGAACTTGGACAGTTTCCGTCATAAATTCATAATTAAACGGGAAATATTGCAACACATACTTTTTTATATTCATGGGCAGACAAATAACAAGCAAGCGCGCCACATGGTGGAAAGTGGCCCCAGCTATAAGTGGACACCAGCAATATCAAGGGCATCACCACGTATAACCTGCCCTTTAATACACCAATCTTGACCGATCTCATGTCATAGTTCAAAAGAAACACTGCGTCTGGAAAACAACCAGCAAGCAGAATACATTCGTTCGAAAAGTCGCGTGGACATCAACAAAGGGCCTACGTAATGTGGATGAGCTCTCAGCCCGCGATGGCGGAAAAGCGGAATGGTGCTGTGGGTATCAGATAAACAGTTCCTGATTGTTCCCATTGTACAGCCTGTAGAACACTCACAGGGGGCCAAAGTCCCTTCGAACAGTCAGTAGTTTAACTTGCTTAGGAAAGAGACACAATAGTCGGTACGAAACCGAAGGATGATACGCCATGCGTAGATATGATCTCTCGGAAACGATTAACGAGGTGGGCGAAAATTTTTCATTACGGAGTTACGAGTTTTACAGTCCAGTTACACCGAGTTATGTAAATGTTGTTAATCATGTAACAGCAGTAGAAACGAGATTAATGACCAGCAAACTGAGTGCTCTGAAACACGATAAGCCTGAGAATGTGGAGTTATTTCGTAAACAAACCAATGTTCGTACTATAGTTAGTAATTTGCAAAAGGATATTGTTCAGATTCGCTTTCTCGATTTGTAAGCAAATAATTTTATGATTTCGGCGCATAATGAATGATTTATGAACCAAATTAGATTCATTAAATTAATAGCTACTGTTCGAACAGGTAGGTACAAATTATATGCTTAGATAGTTAAAGAAAGTATCCATGCGGCATGCATGCAAACTAAAAAAATCCGTTGCGAAGTTTAGAAGAATTAAACGATTCAAAGCAACTGACGCGTGCTAAACAAAAATTACTGTCATTAATACATGTTTAACTATGTGAAAGCTTTGCATTTTGGAATGTTGCATAATTTAAAGAGTATTTTGGTTAATTATTATAAACACAACAACAAAATTGTTATAAACATCATTTACCAATAAATGCGATGAGATCCTGTATTTCGAACTCCTTGTCCCTGAGGACCGTTCTTATGCTGAGCCAGCATTTCTGCTCCAGCTCTTCTATCAGTCTAACTTTTTCTTCTACGACATATTTCTTCTTAACCTTCTCCCCTCTACTTCTTTCGATGGCTTCTTCGTCATTCTTGCTATAGTAGGGTGATTTCTCGCTCGTGTGTATGTAGATGTTGGTTGGGGACGTTACGACAACTAGAATTATTATCAAGGTGTTACAGGCTTTTGTTTCTTTAATGACAATATCACGTGGCTTGCGGTGACAAGTACTTTCAAGAATAAAATGAGTTTTAACTCAACTAAAAATGGTCAATGACTTTCTTGCTGAGGTCATTTAGATCGTTATCATTACAGACTTAGATTACTTAGAGTTAATTTTATCCATTAAAAGTTTCATAAGACTGTCATGCCAAATGAAAAGTTGATACTATGAGTGAACTTAACTAGTCACTCAAAAACCATTTGGTCGACATAATTCGATATCAATGTCATACCGTAGCATTGACTAATTTTTGAAAGCCAGTCTGGCGTCATCGCAAGCCTTACGTGGTTAGGTACAATTTGATTAACTATATCGTTGATTTTGTTAATAATCATTATCCGTTTATCTCATTTAAATCGTATTACTATCAGATTGTTTTCATAACTCTCAGCATATAAGTATTGGTGTATTGTTTTATTAAATTAAAAATGTAAACTGACACATGGATTATAAAGTCAATAAAGAACATATTAACAAAATCCACGATTTCAATTATAAAGAGCCTTAAAACACCTTGATCTCCGCAGTTTCTCCTGAATGTCCGCGGTTTTAACGGTGGACCCTTCACCGGTGTTTTTTCTGTGATCATTTTGCACCATTTTTTTTTCACTTCATCACTTATTTTCACACTTCACTTAAGAGCCTCCGCTCTCATACCACATCTGCTGTTTTAAACACTCATCGTTACATTTTCATATTGTTGAATGTAGGCTTGCTTGTTATTACGTTACTTTATTTATACTAAAGTTATAGAAGCTTGGACTAGAGCTGTAAAGCAACAAGAAATAGATAAATTGATAACGAATAAAAAATAACCGAAGCCTATAATGATAGTCGATTGAACAGAACAATGCACTAAAAAGACCTTAAGGCCTATGCCAGTGATCATACGAACGCTTCCTTGTCTCGGACAAGACTACTCACGGAGCAAAAAAAGTGAAACATGCCGGGCTCTCGGCCGCTCAGGGTCAACCAGTCAGTGGTACCACTCCGTATCAGAGCAACTTGACTATATTCGAGTGCAGAGTGACGTCGGTTTTTTCCCAGTTTCAATGTTAAGTCGTTGTTGCACGAGCAATCTCGATTTCACGAGCGATCGCCATTGGCCGCGGATCGAGCTCGACACGGCTTTGGGAATTAGTTTGTATAATTTGGTAATGAAACGGCGGTTTGATGTGACTCTGGGAATTTTGGAACGCGACCCCGGTAATACGAGCGAGGCTGACATGACAGGCGTTCATAATAGCTGGAGCGATTTGCTTTGATTAGGCAGATCGATACGGATCAGAAGAAACGGTTGTCAATAAACTTCTCAGCATCTCGTTTGTCTTGGGGAAACATACCTAACAAAGATTTTTCGAAGAACAATTGCTTGCAATGCATTTCCCAAGTCAAACGCTATATCCAAGTATCGCTTAATAGACTTAACAACCATATCACGGCAAAATTGCAAAACAGAAACAACAGACCAATATGAGTGTATTTTGCGCTATAGCTGTATGCCAGTAGGTACATACAACGCATTGCAATCAGAGCATTGCGCGTTGCAACACAATGAAGGCCTGCCGTATAATCTGTTCAGAAGAACAACAGTAAAATCAATTAGCCTGTTGTTTTAGACAAAGTTGGCGTTAGTAGAGTAAAAGAGATTAGCGATGATAACGTGTCCACCGAAGGGGAGAACGTTGCTGTTGTTTTAATTAATATCACTACAGAAGCTATTAAGCTTGGATTACCACAAAGCTTCAAGCTCTAAGGCTCAAATTACACAAGAATTTATCCTTCTAATTGCGGTCTCTAGATTAAGAGTAATTTAAAACGGATATAAATATTGGTATGATATTAAATATTGAAGTCTGTCTATCGTTATATCGTTGATTATGGATTCATTGTAACTAACACGAATATAACTAATAAGTAGATAGATGTTGCTCTCATTAATAATTAATTTGAACGACTAGAACCGAATTTTAA